>HG993149.1:3335000-8135000 GCA_905231865.2 Boloria selene
ACGTCAAGTCAGTAGCCTTGACTTTTACTGATCATTTCGTATTAGTCCCACCGGAACATCAAAAATGAGAGTGATTGAATAGAGATTGTGCTTGTTTCTGTTCGTACACTTGTGCACTATAATATCTACTGCGCCATTTTCTTTCTTCAATGAGATTGGTCGCTGTGGCTGGAATTGGTCTGGGGGACATTATTACCATTATTATACATAGAGTTAACAGATATAGCATATCTATTACCTATTTACTTCACTTTTGGAATTATACCTTTGATATTTAGCTTAACACATTATCTATTGAACAGGGTAAGCTAAGCTTAAGAAAGAAAGCTTAAGAAGCTAAGCTTAAGAAAAATTATTTTACCTAATTTATAATAATAATTAATAAATATAAATAATAATAAATAAATATAAATAATAATAAATAGTAATATATGAGTCAAAAAATATTTTCATTTCCACGCCACGCGGGCTCTACTCTATGTTGTGAATGTTATAACAAATAGGTACCTACCTACTCCATACTACAATAAACAATATTCTCAGTAAATTACCACTTCATAGAAATACTACTCTTATTTTAAATATGATTAGATATATAACAGTTTGTCCCGTTTATCAATTTCACGGACAACTCGCTATTTTAATTAATGATTGAAATCACCCAAAAACATGTTGTGTCGCAGTTATAGCAGTCTGTACTCTGTATGATAACCCGATGTAATGCTCAGGTCAAAATGATAGCTGTAGATGTCGCTGGAAAACAAGTCATATCACAAATAAGCTGAAAACCCCTTCATATAACCAATTATAATCTTGCTACTACTACGTTTAATTCGTACCTATATCTGAACTAAGGTCTAATTTATTTATTCCTATGACAAAGTAATCTAATATAGAAATTACCTATCCTAAATATCTCGTGTCAGGATGTTTGTGGTCGGCTGTCGCACTTTTCTGAAGCGATTCGACCGTTTTTTTTTTGTATTTGGTACCTACCTGGGTATGGGAATAAGTCGTAGAGTATTTTTCTCCCTCTCACAATTTTATGGCAGAAGAACATTTGCCAGGTCAGCCAGTATTTCATAAATTAATAGTCTCTGAAGATAAATTGGCATGTCCGTTCTCAATTTTTCCTGAAAATGGTTATTGCATGCAACACAAAAAATTAACCCATCACACGAATCTGTGGCGTGCTTTAAGTTCCCGGAAGGTCAATTTAGTGTTTATAAAATCGAGAAAATGCGTGTCTACACTCGCGCTCAATGGGTTCCGTAACAATAAATATTATACAATGTAAAATAACAGAAAAGTGAATAGGTATGTTTCTAGAGCAGCATGAATAAAATAGTACCTATTTTATCATTATCTGTAAAAAAACACTTTCTTCTTCTTAATATATTTTAGCTCTCTGTGGTGTAGTGGCTAGTATGTACGATTGCAAATTCGGAGGTCCTAGGTTCAAAACAGATCTAGTACAAGATATTTTCATTAAGAAAATACAAGTATTAGCCCGGAGTTTGAAAGTTAGTGACCTATAAAGCTACACCTATACAAAAAGTTATCATACAATACGAAAGATTAGACGAAGTCTCTAATTTTGCTCTCAAACAAAGGTGTAAAACCACTAACGTCCTAACATGAGAATAGAAGTGGGCTTTAATTTTTATTTAAATACTTTCTAATTTTAAAACATTAATTAGTAGCATAATTATTACTGTAGAGTCAACAAGAAAAGTTATTTAGAAAAAAATAGTTTATATAAAAATAATAACGCTAGGAAGAAATAAAAAGAACCTCATTATTTAGAAATATTTCGTTTTAATATTTAAACAATTTAATTACGTTATATACACAATACAAATATTTTAATCCTTTATTTTGATATTTTCCAGATTAACATTGACACCAACATTATTGTGTTCAAACAATTTTCCAAACAAAGAGCTATATAACTCATTTGTACTCTCTTCATTCCATTTCAATGACTTTTCTGGCGCCGTATAACTGACTAATTTGTTATGAACTACATATTTTATTTTTCGTCCCTTCGTAGCCCTGGTATCCACTTTCCTTTTCATTTTACTTCTCATTTGCTGCAAAGCAATCCACTGACGACTTAGTTGTATAGGATCTGATATATCAGCAGATTTGCATTCAATTAGTTCTCTGAGAAGTTGGTGGTAAAAGTCACTATCATCAAATATTTCTGGAATATATTCATCATTATCCTTTCTGTCTCTCGTGACGGGATTAATTTCAGGGTCTTCATGTTTATTTTCAACATTTACTTCTTTTTTATACCCAACAATGTCATATTCTGAACGCTTTAACTGTGTTCTATGAATTAATTTATTTTTATCAGACAAAATGTAAGATATTTGCTGTAATATAGTATTTGTTGGTGTATTTTTTATATTAGCTGCAGTTGCTATTCTAGTCTTCTCATTCCATTTTTGAATAGTTGAATCTCTAAAGTTTTTGAATGCTTTGTGACATGTGGATAAATTATCCTCATAATCCTCAAGTTTCCGTTTCTTTTGAATTTGTTTATTTACAGTATTTTGTTTATTGTTTTTCTCTGAGTCTTCGTCTTCCTCAGTATCAGATGGAATTTCTTCATTATCTGTGTCACTTGGTATTTCCTCATCACTGTCATTGCTTATTGACTTTTTGGTATCTGGTGTTTGTTTATTATTAGATAATGCTTTTGTTTCAGGGAAATGCTTTAATAATAACTGTTGTAGTGTGAGAAATCTGAAACAAAAGAAAATATTGTTATTAGCTTTACTTAAAACTCAACTTACATCATAAACAGGAAATAAATATAACATTTACTCATAAGGATTATTGCACTAATAAATAAATTTAATATGGTAGGTAATGAGAAATAAAGTAGTTAATAAAGGGGAAAGGGTTCAGCTGCCAATAAAATGGATTTAAACATATAGTTGAGACACAACAAACAACTTGTAAAATATCTTTTTTTATTATATATGTGTACTATATATAATATTTTACACAAGGAGTAATTTCCAGAGACAATCTATTAATAACTGCACTCTTAAGCTACCTTAAAGTAGATAAACGTAAGTAGTTAAAAGTAAGGAAAAAATATCATGTGAACTTACTTATCTAAAACATTAGCAACATTGGTAATAGCAATATTACTTTCGTCAACAAATTCATCTGATTTTTTAAAACCTTTATAAGTATCAGCCATAGGCAATCTATTGGCAGTATTCATACATCTTTGCATGTGTATTCTCATTTCTAATAAACCTTCCCATAATAAGAGTTGATTTCTGACAGAGGTTCCCTTTTTAGCTTCCTCAGAAATATTCTGTTTCTTAACATGCTCAAACTGTTCTTTTACTGGCTCGTCCATTTGACTAATATCATAACCTTCGCCTTCACCTTCTTCTTCATTGTCAGAACCTGATTCATCATCACTAGAATTTTCGACATTTCGATTTTTTGTAATACTATAATCATCACTTTCGATTTCACTTTCATCATTTAATGAAGAACCATCGGATTTTTCTTCTTTATCGGAGGAACTATGTTTATTTACATTGTTATCTTCTGGCAAGCTGTCACTGTCTTCAGTATCTTTTACCAATTCTTTGCGAGAAACAACTTCACCTTCATATTTCTTACTAATTTCACTTAAAAGGTTTACATTTCTCTTTCTGAAATCACTAATTGCAGCTTCATCTTCACTGTCAGAAGAGCTAAAGTCAGCACGTGAAACTGTGCTAGGTTTAGTTAGAAATATTTGATCATCTTCAATATCGGCCCGTGGTTTCACAGTTAAAGCATCAGCAATCTTATCTGATAAAATCAGTTTTGAAGATTTCTTTTGCTTAAATTTCATTATAACTGAAATATGGCAAAAACAAGAATTAATTAACCAAACACTCGGGTAGATATTAAAACCATAGATGACTAATAATTAAAACGTGCATTTGACATGCATTTGACAATGACATTGACATACACAATTACCCTATATACTTAGGCTGCGTTCCACTAAGCGCCCACAACGACCAAAATGCTCCTTTAGTCGTTCCACATAACGACCGCAGTCGTTGTGGTCGCGGCGAAAACGTCACTTATGACGTCATGACTTACGCTCACGCGAAGCTCGCGACGACCCATCTAAAAAGGTGGGTCGTCGTGATCGTTGAGAAAATTAGCGGCGTTTTCAAAAATCAAAAATGGCGACCGTGCTTACGTTATTTCATGCGGAAAGAAATATTTTAGTAGAAGTGAATGTTTCTGCAGCGGATGCTAAATACACCACTAATATTGAATATAAAAAATTAAATTATATTTTTTTTCAATATAAATCGATTTAAACAATAATTAATTAAGTTTATTTTCAAGGCTTACAGATTATAACCTAACCTCTAAATCTTTTGCATTCTTTTTTTAACTCGCCGTTTGTATTATTTACCTCCACGCTCAAAACGCTCTATAATCCATTCCACTTGAGTTTACGACAGTAACGCTCACAAGCAAGTGGAACGGGAAAAACTACGGTCGTGAGCGTGATCGTTGTGAATGCTTAGTGGAACGTAGATGCTCCTTTAGTCGTTCCACATAACGACCGCAGTCGTTGTGGTCGCGGCGAAAACGTCACTTATGACGTCATGACTTACGCTCACGCGAAGCTCGCGACGACCCATCTAAAAAGGTGGGTCGTCGTGATCGTTGAGAAAATTAGCGGCGTTTTCAAAAATCAAAAATGGCGACCGTGCTTACGTTATTTCATGCGGAAAGAAATATTTTAGTAGAAGTGAATGTTTCTGCAGCGGATGCTAAATACACCACTAATATTGAATATAAAAAATTAAATTATAATTTTTTTCAATATAAATCGATTTAAACAATAATTAATTAAGTTTATTTTCAAGGCTTACAGATTATAACCTAACCTCTAAATCTTTTGCATTCTTTTTTTAACTCGCCGTTTGTATTATTTACCTCCACGCTCAAAACGCTCTATAATCCATTCCACTTGAGTTTACGACAGTAACGCTCACAAGCAAGTGGAACGGGAAAAACTACGGTCGTGAGCGTGATCGTTGTGAATGCTTAGTGGAACGTAGCATTACTATACTCTATGACAATTACACAGCCTATCCATACTCCATAGGCTGCGTTCCACTAAGCGCCCACACCGACCAAAATGCTCCTTTAGTCATTCCACATAACGACCGCGGTCGTTGTGGTCGCGGCGAAAACGTCACTTATGACGTCATGACTTACGCTCACGCGAAGCTCGCGACGACCCATCTACAAAGGTGGGTCGTCGTGATCGTTGAGATAAGTGTTCTGTGGTTGAGAAAATTAGCGGCGTTTTCAAAAATCAAAAATGGCGACCGTGCTTACGTTATTTCATGCGGAAAGAAATATTTTAGTAGAAGTAAATGTTTCTGCAGCGGATGCTAAATACACCACTAATATTGAATATAAAAAATTAAATTATAAATTTTTTCAATATAAATCGATTTAAACAATAATTAATTAAGTTTATTTTCAAGGCTTACAGATTATAACCTAACCTCTAAATCTTTTGCATTCTTTTTTTAACTCGCCGTTTGTATTATTTACCTCCACGCTCAAAACGCTCTATAATCCATTCCACTTGAGTTTACGACAGTAACGCTCACAAGCAAGTGGAACGGGAAAAACTACGGTCGTGAGCGTGATCGTTGTGAACGCTTAGTGGAACGTAGCAATAGACATTGATTGAAAAATCAAAAAGGATTAGATTAAAACTCGTAATTTGTAACATAGATAGGCTAGCTACAGACTAGAGGAACGCATTACACATTCAGTGGGTATTTCAGCGAAATAGAAGCAGCTGAAAAAATGAAGTGTACGTAGAATCATAATTTATTTATTTATTGATAAAAAATTAGATTTTATAAAGGATTAATTTTTTAGGTTAGCAACACAATAGAAATGGAAATACGATATTCTGAAAGCGGCAAAATTGACAAATAGATTTAATTTTCCAACTGAACAGAAATCCTATTAATAACAAAACAATGCCTAGGAGAAAAATAACTCCTAAAACCGTAACTTGGCTTAGCGAAGAAACATTGCCTGAACAAGGATTAAGCAATTCTTTTCATTACTATCAGTAAGTAAATTGCTCTCTATTTTATCTCTTATATGAAACTGATTTTATAATAAGTTTTCACATTTGTAGGAAATTTCAATTTAAGGATATAATTGCCGAACTAGGTGATTTTGTGCTGGTATCTAATGCAGACGCAGCAGAACCTGATACTGAAGGAGGATGTGATGCTGCTAGAATTCTTTCCCTCTATGAAGACAGGTCTAACAATAATGACCCGTTTAGAGCCAAAGTCCAATGGTATTCTAGGCCCAGGGATTTGCCTAAAGAATGCCTTAATAACTGTGATGGTATTAGCTTTAACAATAGAGAGGTAAATCTTACTTAATTTATTCAATAAGTTGATTATACATATAAAGAACTAGAATTATTGCAGTATAATATTAATACAACTGTTTTTTTTCTTGTGCTGCCCTGCAACATGGTAAGGATTACATAGGTTGTCAAAGTAAAATTATTCAAAATGTTTTGCTTGCTTCATATGTTTATTTTCTACAGGTAATAGAAGATCATCGACCATTTGACACTGATATATCAATTGAAACAATTTTCAAAAAGTGGCACATAGTATTTACTGTTACCAAGGATTCTTATGACATATTATCTCCTTGCCAGTATTTGTGCAGATATAGACTTATGCCCATTGGTAGAAGAAAATTTAACATTGAGCCAGTGCTTGAAGAAGAAAGGAAAGCCATAGAACTTTTAGCTACTCCTAGCAAAAGTATTAATTCTCCAAAACCAAAAACTCCAAAAACACCTAGTAGTTTAGTTAAACGAATGAGCAGAGTTTCAATATCAGAGAAAAATTGGAGTGTCACAAAAAATGATGGTACAAAGCTTTTACTAAAAAGAGCTATATTGGCTGATAAAAATGAGAAAGATTCACCAAAAAAACTTACACCAAGAAGTTTGAAAACTACTTCAGCTCTTGAAACTCCAAAAAGTTCTAAAAAACTCAACAAAAATAACCTTGAAGATATATTATCTATGGAATTAAAAGAAAACTCAGATGATGAACTACCAACATTGATTATAAGACAGCACACACCTTCAACACCTAAACGTAAGACTCCTCTGCGAAAAATAAGTGATGAAACTCCAAAGAAAATCTTAGTTTTTGAAGATGATGATGATAGAGAAATATATGCAACAAGATCAGGAAGGGTTACAAGAAATCCTAGGTATTGTGAAGAAGATGTATCTCCTATTAAACAGTCTTCACGAAGAGCTCATAAAGAGAGTATGGCAGAGAGTGAGGATGATATTAAAGTTCCTAAGACACCAAAAGTTCCCAAGACTCCCAGGACTCCTAAAACTCCTAGGACACCCAAATCTAGAACTTCTGTAGTTAAAACACCTAAAAGTGTGTCTAAAAGAATTCTAACAAGTGAACTCACACCAACTTTACATAATAGGGTTCATTCAGTTGACAACATTGATGGTTAGTAGTGTTTGCTTACAAAGTTTTTTCATATAACTCTTGGTTAATCATCTGATGGGGTTAATACCTTACTACTTTTACAAATTGAAAACGGCGGAATTATTATTATTATTTTGCTTCCAGAATTTCTATCAGAAAACAAGTCATTACCAGGAAGAGAGAACCAAATGCATGAGATTTTATCGTTTGTTAGAAGTAAGCTGTTGCATGGAACGAGTGGGTAAGGGGCTTTTTTTAATAAAAATATAATTTGCGTAAAAATTGTTTCAAAACTTATTATCCCATTACTTAAATGACATTGAAATTACATATAAATATTATTACAATTTTAGGTGTATGTACATATCAGGTGTCCCAGGGACTGGAAAAACTGCTACAGTAAATACAGCCCTGAAAGTTTTAAAAGAAGAGTCAGATTTACCTGAATTCCAGCTTGTTGAAGTAAATGGCATGAGAATAGCTGAGCCTAGGCAGGCTTATGTACAGATATACAAACAGCTAACTGGTAAGAGCTCAAAATTATAATATTAGAACTAGTCAATGACACTACTATTGTATTTTACTTTTATAGGCCCAGAGAGTAAACTTTGATAGATTTAAATCATTAGGGTCTTTTCTGAGAAAAATTAAACATTTTAAATAAACAAACATGAAAAATTACTTATTTCATATAATAAAAATTATACAGTATATTTTTACCATTGCTTTTAAATTTTATTAGTGTGCTGCACACATTAAAATTATATGGGGTATATGAATGACATTATTTATAGGCAAGGCAGTAGTATGGGAGCAAGCATGTTCCCTTTTAGAGAAGCGTTTCACAAATCCTGGACCAAGAAGGACACCAACTGTCCTAGTTGTTGATGAGGTGACTGTTTTTTTTATGTTCCCATTACTCTTTATAAGAAACAAATAAAGAAAAAGAACTTGAAAACAAAGTATAAGATATTATAATCTTTCTTTATTCATTAAATAGATGTTGCAATAGACAACTATTTACTATAAAGTAGCATTCCCCATGGCTCTTAGCACTTTTACAAAAATATGACAGAAATAAAAAATAAAAAATGATGATTTATGGTGGTAAGTACCATATATACATTTATATATATGAAAAGCTGTTTATTTGATCTCAGTTGGTAGTGACACCTTCTGCGCTAGTCGTTCGAGTCCCGCTTCATTTGTTGATCACAAATGTTTGTTCTCCAGTCATGGGTGTTAATATTCATATTATGTATGTATTTAAAAATTTATATTTGTACTGTATCAACTATGTGGTGTATAAATGTCCCAACATATTTATTTATTTTTGAAGTGAAACTTCTTTAGGATCGTTGTGATTTCAAACTCGATGAAACGAAAAAATAAGTCCATAGTACCAGGAACTCAGAGACGGGGAAGAGTTATTAGATCTCGCCCACCGAAGTTTTACTTCTGACATGTGTACTTTGTACACGCGCACTTTTTTTATATATACTAGTGTATACATAATATTGTTGTGTAAACAGCTGGACGCACTATGCAACCGTCGGCAGGACGTGCTATACAGCATCATGGAGTGGGCGGCCCATGCCACGGCGTTATTGACAGTTCTCGCGGTGGCAAACACCATGGACCTGCCAGAGCGCGCGCTAGCCGCCCGCGTGGCTTCCCGCCTCGGCCTCACGCGCCTCACCTTCCCGCCATACTCCCACACCCAGCTGCAGTGCATAGTTGCTACCAGGCTCGCCGGTGCTAATGTTACTGCGGATGCTGTACAGCTTATAGCTAGGTGGATATTTCATTTGATTATAATATTTTTTTGGTTTGACGATTGTAGAACTAGGTGATTTTATTTACAACTAACAAAATTGGTACGCAGATGTCATTCCAGAGACTGCTTTTTGGGAAAATAAAATAATGTATCGAAATAATAGCGCCATCTGCCTCGGTTAACTATAGCTAAAAATTATAGCTTTCAGGTGAAAGTTACAATCACACGTACAGCACCCATTTTTTTTTATATATAGATATATATTATGTGGAAGTGTACTCAGTCGAAACTCGCTGATATTAATGTTACAAAGGAATCTGTTTAATTCAAAGCTATGAATTTAACAGGTTTGTTAATGTTTTTAGAGTCCCTTAACAGGTAGAGAAAATTAAAAATGTTCAAAGAGTATATGTGCTTTTTTTATGTTTTAATAAAAGTTTATACATTTTAGTACTCAAAAATGAATATTTATTTAATACTATTAATATTTTACATTTTAGAAAAGTTGCAGCTGTATCAGGAGACGCACGTCGAGCGTTGGCCCTCTGCGCGCGCGCGTTAGAGATAGCCGGTACCAAGTGCGCGGGGCTGGGGGAGGTACAGCAGGCCCTGGGTGAGGCTGCCTCCAGTGCAGCTGTCCGAGCCATACGGAACTGTTCTCCGGCTGAAAGGCTGATGTTGAGGGCTGTGGCTGCTGAGGTGACTTATATTTTATGCTTATACAAACATTTCCCGCGGCTTCGCACGCGTTTTTCCGGAAACCAATTTTACTGAGTCGCGCGCGGTATGGACCTCACAGAACTAACGCCTTTCCGTGTTTTTCAAAATTTTCACTCATGCTCCGCTCTTATTGGTCCTAGCCTACAGCCTTCCTCGATAAACGGACTTTCCAACACAAAATGATTTTTTAATTCGGACCAGTAGTTTCTGAGATTAGCGCGTTCAACCAAACAAACAAACAAACTCTTCAGCTTTATAATATTAGTATAGATTATAAAGTTGTATGTTTGTATGTAGGGGGTAATGTATGAAAGTACTGGTCAGAATGTGGTGACATTAATACTAATATAGCTAAGGTTTGTAAACTTGTCTATTGTGGTAATTTCAGAAACTATGATTTTTTTTAACTTATAGGAAGCTATAGTAATGCCGAGTGCTTAAAGGGTTTTCTTCCAATAAAAATGTATCAGTAAATGAAGGAAAAAATGACTGCTGTTGCATACTTTGAATAATTATAAGGACGCCATTTTGTAATCAGAACTATTGTAAGTGTTTTCTTTACACCAGATTTTCGATGGTAAGTTTAATTAGGATTTCTTCTGTATAACAGGTAGAAAGAACCGGAACAGATGAAACAACCTTGTCCCGAGCTCTATCCACTGCTGCAGCCATCGTTGCTTTGGATGGTAGACCATATAGATCTGCACCAAGTATCCGGGCACCGACACCCTCACAAGCCCAAACTATATGTGCCAGACTGGCGACCATCAAGCTGCTCTTAATGGAACCAAAGCCTTCGGAACCAAGGCTACTCCTGAATGTTAGTGCAGATGATGTTCATTATGCTACTAAACAGATAAGTGTTTGACATGACATTGAAATTTCAATATAATATGATTAACTAATGATTGAATGATAAAATATTTTTAGTTTGAATGTTAAATAGTTTCAAAAGTTATGTTGAATTTAAGGAATTTAGTTTTTATTTTTTATCTACTGGTATCTGGCATATTTAAAAAACAATATGGTTTGTAAAATAACACAACGTACAACACTATGCTAAACATGTTTAAACTCCATAAGAGAGGCATAAATCCCTAAGACAGCTTATTTTTGTACCTAACTAATGTTATTTTTGTCTATCTTAATATGTCATCAAGCAGGACTTGTTGGAAATAATAACAAGGATGTTTTATTTTTTAAAACAAAAGTACAATTTGGTTTAAAGTAGTTATATAGTGTCTTGTAAAGCATCACAGTATAAATCAATTATTTTTTTAGAAATGACAATGTAATGTGTGCGACTCAATTTTCAATGAAAATAAAATAATTGAAGTTTATTAAAATTTATTAATTCTAATATTCAATACACTTAAGTTTACAATTTGACTGATTTACTGTTTCATTAATAGGAAGTGATGATTTTAGTTAATTAAATTATTATAAATAAGGATATATTTTATTTATGAATCACCCACTTGCATAATCTTGACTAAGGCTTCAACATTGTTATCTGTTACTGCTTTTCTGCAAGCTGTTACTACAGCTTTACTGTATTTCCCAACTGAAAATAAATTAATTTTATTTATAAGAGTTAGTGCTAGGGCATTTGTTTGTGCGATGAGCATGAATGTTTGTACTCCAGTCATGGGTGTTTATATTTCCGCTTCTGAGCACGAAGGACGGCACGTCCCTTTAATACGAGGGGATCAGGCCATAGTCCACTGCGCTGGCCTAGTGTGGTTTAAGTGACTTGACATGAGTTTCGAAAACTTGATAGGTTCCCTCAGATAAGCAGGTTTCCTCACAATATTTTCCTTCACGGTAAGTCAAGTGGTAATCAAGTTAGAAATAATTCGCACATAAAATATCAAAGGTGAGAGACCGGATTAGAACCCGCATCACTCGGTTATCCAAACGAGCGCGTTACCACTTACCAGTGAGCTATTGTCTCCTCAATCGTTGAAATTAAAATATTACATTATATTTATCGTATTTTAAATCGTTTCAAAGATTTTATTGTGTCGCTATTTTGGTTATTTACCTCGTAGTCTAGCTGCTTGCTGCAAAATAGTATGCAGATTTTGAAGTGACCCCATCGCTTGCTCCTGCGTGGCGCGACGCATGTGACAACTCGTCAGCAACTCTTCATTTAATAATATCACTTCTTTGTATCTATTTAACATCTCCGTCCTAAAAATAATCTCTAATATGTTTGAATTCGCCATCACAAAATTGCTAATTCTTATAATTAAGTAATAATATGTTTTAATACAAGTTTTCTATTAGCTCTGCCTGTAGTTTACATTTATTAATCTGAAGATTGAGAGAGAGAATGTAAATGGAAGTATGAAGTTTTAAACAAAATCTGTTAAGTAGTTTGCATTCATATTTAACCATAAATAAATATATGTCCATTTTCTATACAAAAATCAAAATCAAGAAATCTAAATATTAGTAATTGTAAACATTTTGTAAGAATATATAATTTGAATCTATGTATGTGGCTTTAACTTGAGTAATTGATTACAAAAAAAAATTGTAAGGAAAATTTATCATACTTCATTCATCATTGAGGCCACTTATAAGCTATAATAATTAATATAGCAAAGAATTCTAATTAGTAATTACTAATACTACTGTTTTGAATTCATAACA
This sequence comes from Boloria selene, assembly GCA_905231865.2. Lineage (NCBI taxonomy): Eukaryota > Metazoa > Arthropoda > Insecta > Lepidoptera > Nymphalidae > Boloria > Boloria selene. Next base: position 3,347,727 of record HG993149.1, read on the forward strand.
AATTTAATTGCTTCAATTAATATTTAAAATACCCACAAGTCAAAGCAAGCTGCATCTTGAGCTGCAGGAAGCAATGCTGTGATAAGTTGAGCTTTTTCAGCTGTTTCAGCTGCTAGCCTTTGTCTAGTATCACCTATTTCCGAAACAATTATCATTTCCTGTCGTAGTTTCTCTTCTGCATCTGGGAATTTAGCTGTTGACTGCAATATATTTCACTTTAAGAAATATGTTGTGTATATATTAAATATATTGTCATACTTTAAAAATAAGCTTTAAATATTTTTTGTATGATTGAAACAATGGATTGTTAAAATAACTTTATTAATTTTTATAAAAATACAGTCATTTAATGTTTATTGGCCATACAGTTCAACAAATCCAACACATTTAATGGGATTAAAGAAGAACATGTTGTTATGAGGAGGTTCACGTTGACTAACAGCTTTCACTACTTCTTGGCCTATTACACCACCTACTACTGCTGCAGCACCCGACACTATTCCAAATACATCTGTTAACAAAGCATCACTTATAAACCCAACAGGCAAAGAAAGCTCTTTCACAAGTTCATCCCGCATGCGCAATAGTATTTCAGTATCAGCTTTCCTTTTTGCTGGATCAGGATTTCTATTGTACTCATCCCTAAATCTTAATAGAATCTTCATTACAAAATACGATGGATCCCCACGGCGCAATCTTGAACGTAATTCAGGTTTAGACCAATCAGCAGACAGAGCATTTTGCAATGGCACATAGATAGCTCTGCGTTTCACAGTAATACTGACAGTTTCCCTAGCATTTTTCTCGGTATCATCGGGGCCGCGTTTGACAGCTTTGTGTTGAACTATTTCTTCGGAATATTCATGATCGATTAAGTCAGCAAACATATATCCGAACATACCCCAAACATCGCCACATAAAAATTTGCGGTTACTATCACGGCAAATATTATTAATACGTTCTAGTTGTTCCTGCTTTAATCCAGTAGCACAAACGATGTCAAATGTCGTAAAATAACTATCAGGCAAGTCATCAATTGCTTTTGTCTCGGAAGTAACGTCTACCATTGGGTTCAACGCTCTTGCTCGTTGTAGTGATGTTTCCGCTCTATTCTCACCAATTTTGTCAGGTGGAGCTAGAAACTGTGAGTAGAGATCTGTCTCTTTAAGTTTTTCATCGTCTAGCAAGCATACACTTTTGACTCCGGAGAGTATTATGTTTTTAGCAATTTCGGCACCCAAACCGGACAATCCGATGATCAAAACTTTAGAAGCTCTTAATCTTTTCTGAGATTCCAATCCCCATAAACGGATTTGACGATCATACTGTTCTGCTTCAGCTTCTGACAATTCAACTTCGTTATTTTCAACCATTTTTGCCAAATAAAGTATAAACCAACTTTTGATTAACTGTTGTCTGTTAAACACTTGCCGCTTCCCAAGCTTTTCAATTCCGAAATCGGAAAATGGAAATCGGAATGTGACACTGACAAGTGACAGATAAACCTAAAACCACGCTAAGAGTTGTTGTACACAGTTATGGATTATTTATCGACATTGTTTAAAAAAAGTAGTTTTTCATTGTTTTGATATAGTATATTTTCTATTTAAAATAATTGGATAGGTATACCTATTTATAATACTCTTAAAAATTAAAAGAAGTTTTAAATCGATATAAAAAATAGTCTACTATACTTTAATACTTTATAGTTTATACATCCCTCAATATCCGGATACACACTAAGTAATATTTTAATTGATAAAATCTATAGAAACACTTTCTATTGTTGAAGATAAAAATAAAAAAATAGATATTTTATATATACTATATGGAGTCCTATTTTAGATATAGTAGTTCAAAAAGTAATGTTTACAGAGTGGAATATTTTATAAAATCAATACAGTAAGCATCCTGTATTTAATATTTACCTCCTAGTTCTTTCTCAGAAAAATAACCACAATAATTTTATTAAAACGAATAGTAGTCGTTTATTTAACATCACACACATAAGGTTTGTTGAAGCCGCAGAGTTTGTTTGTTTGTACGTAGGTACTAATCACAGAAACATCGATTTGAGATTTTCATCAGTTCTTTTATTGAAAAATAAATCCACACTTATGCATATAATAGAAAGATGGATAGAATTTCGTAAGGTCATTGTCTAGTAACTAGCTTGTATAGTTTGGTCTTGGAGTTTTACTTTTAATACCGAAGCATAAAAGAGGCTTTTGGTTCCCTTTAAATCCGTTTAGTTCAGAGATAAAAATAAATCGAACGGTTTGCAAATCGCAAGCAAATATAAATAATTTTTTTTTATTCGGTAATCCCCCTAGATATGAGATTCCTAAGTATATGAAAGCTATTAGTATATTATTTTCTGGCTACCGAAATTATGGTTTCAAGTCTTGTGATTTCCTAATTCGTTTTACCTATGATTCTTTTCCAAATTCGTAATGATCAAAACAGGCCATACTTAAGCACAAATTGCTGTAGTAAATAATATTGCTGTTGTAAATTGAATTTGTTCACAAAAATTAGAAGACATCTCATAAGTTAGAACAACATTCAAGAAACGGAAGACAAAACTTCAAAAATAAATTGCAATAACATACTTTTTATAACATAAACAAACATACCTGCAGATCAGTTAAATTTAAATAAATTGCTAGGCTCTGTATGAGATTACCAGCGAGCATTATATCTTGAGTCGAAAATTTTACTTCGCCATCTGCTCCAAAATCTAAATTTAGGCGTGACTTATCCCTTAGACATAAAAAGCTGATATGTAGTTCGCGCATTTCTTCGTTATTTAGCTCAATTTCGTCGTCTACTAGGAAATTTTGATTTACCCAAATGCAAATTCTTTGAATTCTTTCAGTTATTTGGAATGTAACATAGCTTTCATTGTTGGTTTTTATTACAGATGGCCCAACCAACACATACATAGCAAATCGTGGTAACTGTTTTGTTAGTTCAAAAATATGAAATTGCTCGCTGTCCGCATAGCCCACTAAAGTCTAAAAAATGATATTAATTAACATTTTAAACTTTAAAACAGATAATATTTAATCCTATTTCAACATTTAATATTACCTTTATGTGGACATCGACTGGTACATCTCGCGGAGGCTTTAAAGGTATATAAAGTATAGACTTTAATTGTCGTTGATCCGGATGTCTAGCCAAAGTCTCACCAGACTCGAAGATACCTTCAGCTAATACTAAAGCAGCTCTAACAACAGTTTCATTATTTGTTGATATTGCCAGCTGGAGGCACCCCTAGATAAAATATATTATAATAGGAATCTTTTTATATCATATTATTTTTAGTTATGTGTATAAATAATATATTATAATAACTGACTTCTTCGGTGTCGGTTGCTACAGCTACTTGTAATCTTGTATTTGTGGGCATGGCTGTGTTTGAAGTCTCTAATTCTTGATTAAGACTTGCTGCATTAGCTTCATAATGTTGTAGCTCTACCATTAGAGCCTGTTTCTTATTTAATAGTTCTGTAACTGCTAATCGATCTTCTTCTGAAGGAAGCTTATTAGAAGCTGTGTTCGAACTTACATTTTCTTGGTGAGGAGGATATCCTAACACTGAACAAAAATAAATGCAACTTGAACACAGACATATGTCTGTAATAACTATTATATGTCTGTGAACTTGAATAACTTAAATAGTACCTAATACTAAGTTAAAATTTAATAACTTACAACTTAACTTACTAACTAACTTTTTAATTACAAAACTTACCTTCTCCTCTATCTGAAATACAAACAAGGTCTGGTATACCAGTTAATCGATAATCAGCAAGCAGCATTGCTGCGCCATTTGAACGCATCTGTACACGATGTAAAACTCGTCCAGTGTCATCTCTCCAATCTATTCTGCCGTTGGCCCAGCAACATGCAAGTTTGTCTCCGGACCATTGAAGTGATATTACATTTTGCTTAGACTATAATAATAAATAAAGCTTACAATCTTTTAGCGTGGAAGAAATATAACTTTTAAGCATTTACTTATAACATCTTACCTTAACACGCCATAGTCTAATACCGTCTTCATAAATACCTATAGTGCCGTTTGCTAATCCATACGCAAACCTTACTTCACTAATTTGAGTTAAGCAAATAACGGGACCAGTTTCAGCGAGCTCCATGATAAATTGATTATTCTTCAATACTTTTATATAAGAGTCTTCACAGCCAATAAGTAACTTAAAAAATCATCTACGTAAAGTTTTATAGACACTGGAGTAAATAAATTGGTTGAACACTATTTCCTTCGATAAAGAAAGACAGAGAATAAAGAAGACACCTTGATTATTGATTGGCTTATATTGTTTTATTTATTGTCTTTATTTTGATAAGTTTTTATTGTTTTATTTCGAGTCTTAGCCGAGCCGATCTGAGCTCTTAGTCGCATTGCCTCTGACATCACTGGACAGAGATTGATGAGCAAAAGACTCGGGAAAGGAGAGTTAACTGTATAAAATTAATATTAATTAAACTGGTAAAAGATTACCTCATTTTCGCCATCTTTGTCAAAATCAAAAGTAATCATTGAGCAAACTTTCCCGCTGACAACATTCCAAAATATTTCATCCCCTTTTGAGTTAAGTGCAAAAACAGAGCTGTTACCGCCAACCATAACCAGCTTCTCATTATATTTACCAAAGTGACCAACAATGATAACATTAACACCGTCCTGAGCTTCTTTGAAAAATAGATCGGAGTTATCATGAACATCATAAGCTGAAAGTTTCAAATAAAATTTAAATTAAAAGTAATTTTTGGTTAGAAATACCACATAAGTAAGCGCGTGATTCATTTTACCCAAAATTTGTGTTGGGGATCCGATGAGAAGTATATCTCTGTTACATTCAGGCTTTATTTGACCTGCAGTTAAAGCTATTACTGCTTGACTTAGGTTTAATTCTGAGACCTCCCCATGTGCTTGTGACCGTTGAGCTCGTCCACTTATCATACCACCATGAGGATGGTGAATTATAATCTAATAAACAACGATGACAACAACTACGATATTAAATGAACATTCAGCTAATTACAAATGCAAAAAAATATTTATTATAATAAATTAAATGAATAATCTTTAAACTTGGTTTATTCAACTTTAAAGTTTCCGTATTTCTAAATAGATTTATGGGTAAAGTTGTATATATTTAAATTTAGAATATGAAAATATTGACCGCGTACTTTATCATATCCGGCAGATGCTGTAAGACAAGAATGAGTCCCATCATATTTTGCAATTGTAACAATACCAGGAGTAACTTTATGGTTTAATTCAAATTTAAAAACTGGTTGTGCATTAGATAATTGCATTTCAAAATATTTAATGTTATATTATATACGGATTAAATGCAACTCAATGTTGATAATATATTTGTTGTCATAGAAACTAAGAAAGTTAGATGGAATCATCAATTAAGGTAATAAAATTTCTATGGTTAAAAATTAAAATTAATTGTAACGTTTAAGCAGACAAAAGTAATTATCATCAAATAGTAAAGTTCAGTTTGTTAAAAATATTTTAATAACATAAAAATACATCATATTATTGTTTAATGTTTGTACACGTGTCGGAACCATAAAAAAATCTTTTACCCGACATATGTACTTTTAGGATACATTTAAAATACAGTACATTTCAAAATCGAATCAAAGATTACTAAAGATTTTATTTTTAATTGAAACAATTGCCATTTGTCAATTCACGTTTTCGAATGTTAGTTCATCAGTTGTCAATTGTCATTTGTCAACACTGACACTCCTAAGTCCTAAATGACTTAAGAATTTAGATTTAAACATAATTATCTCGATTCTCGAAATTGTCACACTTTAATTCGTAAATGCGGAAGTTGTCTCTGTTATTATAACTTATTTGAGAAACCTTTATCTAAATTGCTCTAAAATATTATGTATTAAGTATTTATAATCTAGCCAAATGGAAAGTGAACTGAATATTCAAACGACAGGATCCAGGTTATTATTTTGAGATACTTTTATAAAATAAAATTTTATATATTGCGCAATTTTATATAATATAATTGCTATAAGTATAATTGCTTCTGTAATTCGTAGGTTTACAGATCGCATTACAATATAATTCACCTGTAATGCCTGGATTTATTTCATGTTTTTATAATTGGATTCATCACATTTTTCCACTTATTCATCATATCATTACTGGCACTTTGAGGTAATCACAAAGAATTTTCTTATTTGTGTTAGTTTCATTCAAAATTCTATTTTCATTGAGTACTTCTATTTATAATTTGTATTAAACTGATCATAATTATTTCAGCACATCTTTTGGTATTCATGCAATACTTGCAACTAATTAATTCCATTATGTATGGTCATTAAGGGAATTATTAACCATTCATTTTTTAAGTGTGTACTGAAATATTTTTTTATTCATAAGTAGATATTATATAATTTAAAATATCTATAGTGTTTGGTTGATTTTCAGGTTTATTACTTTCAATTAAACTAGGGAACAAATGGGATTTGACAAGCAAGTTTTGTTTATTTGTGTTATGAGTTGTTATAAAGTTTGTTCTTATGTATTGTTACTAACATTGTTTTATTTTATAAAAAAGTAGTATAGCTTTTGTCTGATGATAAAATAACTGTAACCAATTCTTTACAGTAATGTTTTTTTTGTGAAATTATTAATATTTGGGTAATAGTACTTTCCTTAAAAATTAAGCAGTAACGAAAACCAAAATATTTAATATATTTCATATTATTGCATCACACCTTTGCTCCTCATATAAATTGTGTGATGTGACTATAATTGTAGAGTATATTGAAATGTGTTATATGCTTTTTTGTTTTTTTTTGTTTGATGATTAATCAATGCATTATAATTTTTGTCTTTAATTTGATTTTTGAAATTTCATGTTTCTGTATTTCAGTTCTCTAGCAAGAACATGGATTGGAAATGTCTTTTCCTTTATGTGGAAGTAAGATTCACTATAATTGATACACATAGTTGCTCATATCAGCTATTTTTTTTTTTGTTCTTAAACTACCATGTTGGATGTTCATGTTTCTTCATAACTTTTTTGCTTCCTTGTTTTTATTGTTGTTTTTTGATTTGCATGCTTCATAGTAACTTTATATTTATGCCTTAACTGCTTAATAGGCCAATTATAAAACACTTAGTCACAAATTATTTTTAAGTATGAACTATCATTAAAAAATTTTGGGTGAAGGATTACTTTAAAAAAAACTAGTTTTCCTATATATATCATATTACTTCAAAAATAAACTAGCTCAATTTTTAATATCAATACTTGTACATGCCAGTTTATTAATTATTATTTTTAATTGCAGTTGGACTGGCGGCTGGTTTAGCTGGACCCGTCAGTCAGATGTAATGTTACGTAATATAGAACAAACAATACTGTCATGTAAGTTGAGATACTTTTTTTCTACTATAATAGGTATATTATATTTACTGTGTCTGTATTATATTTTCCTACTTCTATAGTAAATAAGAAGTGTTTTTTTGTTGTAAATGTTATACTACTTTAGATATCAGATATAAGCAAATTCAGCATTTCTGTTTGACTTTTCACTTGCTTTTTTTAATTGTTTTGTAAAATTAGATTTAAAAGTAGGTAGATATTAAGGTATCCGGTAAGAACAATAATTTTTATTAAATTTCAATAATGAGTATGTAAGTAAAGCAAAAGGCTAAAACCGTTCAAATATAAACATGAAAAATGAACATAGAATTCTTAAATTAATTTTAAAGCTGTAGTTTAAATATTTTCTCAAAAGTTTATCAGTATAACAATATTAGGATGATGTTACGTTATGTACACAATAACTTGTAGATAAAACTAATCAATGAACCCAGGTGTGTGAAATGAGATACGTTTAAGGATATAGAATTTACAACTATAAAAATATATAATATTTTGAAGCCATTAACAAGAGAATTGAATTGAATATATAATATTACTAGCGGATCCGACAGACGTTATCCACTACACATAGATTTTTTTATAAACTTTTGCTCCCGGTGAAATGTTTTAGTATGCATGCGCAAAATAATGTTGCCTAATAACGATTTATTTATAATTGAATGTCATTTATTGTGCAAATGTATAAATAACTAATTAATTTTAAAAAATATATTTTGTAGTGGATCGAATTGTGAATCTAAACCATTCTCGAATACACTCGAACACACACACAAAACAGTTCATCAAAATCGGTCCAGCCCTTTAGGAGGAGTTTAGTGACATAAACACATACAGTAGAATTATATATATAAAGAAGATATTACTTCTAGTATATTTATTACACTGAACAAAAATATACATAAAAAATCTATGTAAAGAAGAAATAGAAGAAGTGAATAGGTGGCTACTGAATTAGTGCGACTTACCATCTACGACTGCGTTACCACTTTCCATCAGGTGGAACGTAGTCAAGCACTAATTCAGATTGATATAAAAAAAAAATGTAAAGAAAGTGAAAAGATGACATAGCGTATCTTAGAAAGTAAACAGCATATTATATAGTAGTTTAAAACGAAATTATCTCAAGTATTACTTAAGGACTTGATAAATATAATACAAAAGATAATATTTTTTTGTTGTTATCTGAACACAGTGACGCGGACGTTATCAACTTTCGTGCCCCCTTTGTTCCGGGATGCATGCGTTTATATTCTTAATTCTATCGTATATATAATGAACTAACGGTTTGCACTTGCTCCGTTTATCCATTTACTAAACACAGTGTTAATCTTCATATTATACAAAAAATAAAAATCTTTAAATTTAGTTGTCCCGATTAACATTTGACGACACGTTTGGCTCAGTTGGTAGTGACCCTACTTTCTACGCCAGCGGTCGCAGGTTCGAGTCCCGCTGGGAGCATTCATTTGTTGAGCATGAATGTGTTATATTATTTTATTATATGTAATATGTATGTATTTAATATAATATAATAATTTATTCTAACACTCAAAAACGTACGAACCCTTGCGGAGCGAGGGTGAATAACTTGTTATAAACTATCATTTTAAAATAAGGGTCTTTGAACTTTGTTTTTACAATTATGCAAAAATAATGATAACAAGAACATAATTTAAATAAATTCTCGATTATTATCTATAATTAAGTGTTCTACTTACTGTTTAATTCATAGCCCGCTTTTATTCCGCGCAGATATTTTTGTAAAATTAAATTACCATATCATATATTTCAGTAAAGTTTCATCAAAATCCATTTAGTAGTTTTTGCGTCAAAGAGAAACAAACATATCTGTCTAAGGTGTTTAAACTGAGATTTCATAAAACAATGCGTAATTTTTTTTATATCTAACATTGACTGCTGGCATAATATTCGTATTGCGGAAATCATTTTGATAGTTTTTATCAATGCTATAACTATTGTATTACAGTAGATACCTAGTAAACGATGCACAGTGGGGCAGTTCCGGGAATTAGGCGGCCAAAATTATTTTATCTCATATACTTGTTGTAAATAGGTTAAATTATATTTTTAAGTATTTTGGAAACTAATTTTTTAAACCTAACTGATGCTCGCGGCCCCGCTTACGTATATTTTTATTTTAAATCCTGTTTGTCAAAATTCAGATTTAAATCATGTATTTTCTGAGATAAAAAGTAACTCATGTGCCAACCCAGGGCATAATCTATATTCATTCAAAATTTCAGCCAAATCGGTTCAGTAGTTTTACCGCGAAGGAGAAACAAACGTACCCACATTTTTGACGCAAAAAATAACTCCATAAAATGCCAAAACAGATTTTATTTTTTTCATTAAAAAAAAATAAGTTTTAATTTTTGTTAAATTTTACATAAAACATAGTAGAAAACACTAAAACTATAATAGTTAGTTAAAATTGTGACTATTTAAATTAAGAAAATATAAAAATCTAAGAATGCAAAGATGCAATGGTAAATAAAAAATTAATTAATATAGGTGGTATTTCGTATGTTCCTTTTAACCACCTAACCTTGTTCTTTTGAATGAAAATATGGGCTTTTTTATGTGACTCGATCCATTTTTTCTTAAATTGTGACTTTAGACGTGAGAAATTATGTTTAATTTCCTTCTTTTGTTCTTCACAATATTCATCTTGTTATAAAATATATCTCTCAAGATAAATCAATTTTGCATCAAAATCGGGCAAGTCTTGTTCTTGCATTTTTGTAAAAAGAAATCCACGTGTTACGGTCCGGGTTCCTGAAGTGCCTTCCGAATCTGGAAACAAATAAAAACCGGTTCAAACCGGAAAAAAGAAATATAATATGAAATACGGCGATTTTCCGCTATGTAATTCATAGCCTTCAAAAATATATATTTCAACGGGAGATAACGGCTAATCTGAATGTATTCAACTAGGGACAATAGTCAGTTCTTATTTACAAGGAATAAAACCGATGGGCCTCGGTGGGAAGTTAAAGTAAAACCTTTTTGAGTATCTAAAAGATGATTTTTGGACCAAAACAGAAGCATTATTTTGTAATTGCCATAAAATATCTATTTTATCATTATTCAAACATTTTTTTATAAATATATATGGGCGCTTACCTGTTATAATCGAATCCATTACAATTTTTTTCAAAAATAACTCACTAACATATAAAAAGAACTTTTTAAAAGTCGTTTTAATTGAATGTCTTAACGTAATACGAACACTTACAGTGACGCTCAGGTTCAGACTGACACAAAATGGTGAACACCCCTAATTAGAGGAATGGAGGGGTGGCATGTTGTTCGGTATCTACTTATTACCTCAGGTAGTAAATTTTGTTTGTCAATGACCATTTTTGAGAAATCGATTTATGGCCACCTAATTCCCGCAATTGCCCCACTGTGCGATGTTGCAATGACGTTATTTTAATCATTATTGGTAACCTTTAAACGTGTCTTCGTAGTTCGTACATGATACCGACCCAAAAGTTACAAAATATTAGTAGGTATACGGACTTTGCACCTACTTCTAATTTATATATCTATCTGAATGAAATATAATGGTTTGTTCGTGGTATAATTAAAATTAATACATAACGCAGTAGATAGGTATCGATAGATAGTGAAAATGGAATTTAAACTTTGATCAGTTCTTATAGTACTAAACTAATGTTTCTTGTTGTACTATTTAGTCCGTTTTTCACTTCGTATTGCTAGCAGGCTATGCATCCAATACGAGAGGATCGGCGGGCTTCTTATGTCTTTCGAAAACTTGCTAGGGTTTCTCAAACATACAGATTTCATCACAATGATGGTTAGAAATGATTCGTGTAAATATCGGAGGCAAAGGCAAGAGACCGGGCAATTGAACGCTTCCGTTTCACTCATGCAGGTCCGCCGCTAGCTGTTTGAGCGCCCTTGTGCAATACCGATTATGCCGCCCAAGTCATCATCGCAGTAATTAAATAAGTTATGATTAAAACACCGAATATATGTCAGTAAACGTTTTTAACTCATCGAATCTGTCCTTTAATTTTTAGCTATTTAAAAATATATTAAACATGCAAATTATGAAAATGTTTCGTTTTCGTTTCGATATCTGTTTTTGCCGCCCCCTTGGTGCATACTTTGCACCTTAGCACGCGGCGGGCCTGCACTCATGACCACTACAGACCATGCCTCAATTTTTCTTGTACTACTTGCTTAATTTTCCACGCAAAAATGTATGAAAAGTGGTAGTTGTGTGCGTATTTCTCAATAAAGTTATATTCTTCCTCACTGCGGGGGAGATGTAGGTACTCTAAGTGTAAAGATATTAGATAGAAGAAAGTATTAGGCATAAATAACTTCGCCTTTTTTTAGTTGTAAACAATATTTTGCATATAGGCCTCAGCTCGTCTTGGATTTTCTTATTCCAAACTTTAATATACTTATTCTTCACTTTGTTCAAATAAAAAATTGCAAACGTCACTCAAATTAATTGATCATAATTTATTTCTTACACGAATACGATTTTTTCCTCATCTCGAGCAAGCAAAAAGGCTACGTTTACGTTTATAATCAGAGCCTAGCGTACTATAATTTGCTATACTACATGATTCAAGCATTTTCGTACCTAGCGATAGAATGAATCATGACATGTCCGTATCAATGTTACTGTAGAGAGTAGTATAAAAAATTAAAAAGATACATAATGGATTATGATTTTGTTTAAATAAATGAATTGAAATTGTAAACAATGGTTTTTAGATCATGATAATACATATAGTAGGTACGTACTTTATGATGTCCATGACCTAATGAGTAATATTTATTTATTATGTAACTATATATAATTAGAAAAATAAAACAAGTATTGCGAAATGTATCTAATATTCTAAAAACGTAATTATTGCTTGATAATACTTACACTGCCTAACATTTATTGATATTTTTAGGCGTGAAGACGGTATATAAGCGTTTTTATGTGGATATCGGGTCAGTGGTAGGTGAATGTGATAAAATATGGACGATTTCTTTGAACGACGAATCCCCAAAGACGCCATTGTTGATGTTACATGGCATGGGCGCTGGTGTAGCGCTTTGGTGTCCTAACTTGGACGCGTTTGCGGCGACTCGGCCGGTATATGCAATAGATTTACTAGGTAAGTGTAAGATGAGTTTTGTAAGACATTTTCTTAAAGCTAGGTAAGCTAAACTAAATAACTGTGCCTCCCAACTTCGCTTCGTCCTTAGATCCAACCGCCTTCACCCCAATTCGTCCAGGCCTCAAGTCTGCTATTGCAATGGTGTCACAGTTGTCTTTCAATGACATCGTTATTGCTACTTTTGGTAATTTTGGTAGTCTACTAATACAATGGTTTTCCGATGGTGTATCACTGACACTCCAATGACACATTTGCAAATAATTGGTAGTCCCGTACATAATGACAAGTCACTGAACAAATGTATTGCGTAGTCTATTAATCTATCTTTTTGGACTTTTATGATCATTTTACAAAATGCTTTTAAACATAAATTGATAACATGTATAATCGAACTTAGCCTAAATAAACGTTTTTACGAACGCTTTTTGAGCTAATGGCAATACCGATTCCCTTTCTACTACAATTCAATGACAAGACCATTGATCGACCATTGTAAATTTAGTAGACTACCAAATTTTGGACCAATGGTGATTGAATTAAAATTGCATTGTTTCACAATGACAATTGAGGCCCAGGCCCAGAGATAGCAAATACACTCCATACATAGACATTATAAAAGTTTGCCTAGTACACATTGTCAAATACCAGTATAAATTGTTATATATAAATAAGCTGTTTAAAGTCAATATTATAAAGATTAAAGTACTTTAATAAAATACAGTCAATTTAGTTGTGTAGTTTTACTTATAACAATAATTTTATTCTAAATTCTAATTAATATCTGATGCAGTGGTAACCAAATTTGCCCATATTTTTATTTATACCATTATTATTTATTACTTTAGAATAAAAATAATAAATGAATAAAAATAAATAAATGATTAAATGAAAATACATATTTTATTTTTATTTCAGGATTTGGTCGTAGTTCCCGACCAAAGTTCGCGTCGGACGCTGAGAAAGTTGAGGCGCAATGGGTAGAGTCTGTAGAGGAGTGGAGACGCGAGGTCAAGATAAAAGAGTTCATACTCCTCGGACACAGCCTCGGGGGGTTCATCGCTACTGCTTACGCATTGAAATATCCTGAAAGGTAAGTAATACATAGAAAAATCCCTTAAGTTTATTCACTTTAATTTTGGAATGTTATCAAATGTAAGGGTTTTCAATTGTACCAATTTTCATGGTTATCGTCATGCCTGTTGGTTTTGAAGTTCTAGCAAGTAACATTTATATACGACAAACGTTAAGTTTCTCAAATTTTATGTAAAAGTATAAGTATATGGCTTTAGGGTGCGTCTGACCAAAGTCTCTTTCCCGCACATTTTGTAGGTATTTTCCTTTGTTAGACGACTCTATAGATAAGTACATTTTGCTAGTAGGTACACAATGACTTTAAAGTTCTTTCGACTTGAGTAAAAGAAGTATTGGCTCGTAGATAATAATTTTTTTCACTATTAACTTTTATTCTAAAACCGCTATTTTCCAACAGAGTACGACATCTAATCCTCGCAGATCCATGGGGCTTTCCAGAAAAACCAGCAAATGTGTATGAAAAGTACCAAGTTCCGTTCTGGATTCGAGCAGTGGCGACTGCGATGCAACCTCTCAATCCCCTGTGGGCGGTGAGAGCAGCCGGACCCGCGGGAAAATGGCTAGTTAGCAAGACAAGACCAGATATATCTCGGAAATACCTTAATTATGTACCTAACGCCGAGACTGTTATTCCAGAATATATCTACCAATGTAACTCGCAAACGCCCAGGTGAGATTTTTTTTGTAATTTTAATATAAATTTGTATAGTTTTGTACGGAACTAGATTTTACTGAGGTTGAGTAAAATCTTTTATGTAACATATAAATATTATTATATATTTAATAGAAAATATGCGAAGTGCGAGAATTTGAAGCCGTTTCACTCATTTTATTGATATGACAATTTATTGATACTGGTTTAGCTGTAATAATTTTCTTTTTACTCATAAATAGTATGTATATATTATGTATAAATTAAGATTATACACAAGGCTACAAATATTTAATTTAAATACTATATTTTAATAATTCTAAAGAGCTTGTAAAAATTTATTAGCTTAAAGTATATTTTAAATTTGATTTGAATATATGCATATATTATTAACATTATAATATAATATTAATAAATTTTCCAGCGGCGAAAGCGCCTTTCATTCGCTAATGCATGGGTTCGGATGGGCCAAGAACCCGATGGTGCACCGCGCTGAGCGTCTCGACCCCGCTCTGCCCATCACCGTGCTGTACGGCTCGCGCTCGTGGGTCGACAACAGCACCGGACAGCTGCTAAGCGAACACCGACCCAACTCTAAGACTTATGTTCAGGTTATATTCTTGTTTAATAATAATAATAATAATTTTTCAATTTTTCCCTCCGTTTCTTTAAAACTCGTTGAAAATTGACCAATTTTTTCATTATTATTACTAATAGCTAGGCGCCTATTGAATAGTAGGTATAGTATTGTATGAAAGAAGAACAACACTTCTTAATATGTAGACAATTTCATAAGTCCAAGCTTATTTAATAAGTCTTTAAGCAATTGTTTTTTTTCATTATTTTTTGGCAAGACAATTTTTTTTTGCTTTTAAATCGACTCATAAGAGCTAGCTAGCACATTGACACAGCTCAATATATACCTTTTATATAGTAAATAGCCTATTTACTATATAAAAGGCTATTTAAAATAGGATAGTGTAACTTGTAATCAATATTATATCTCCAACAGGTCATAAATGGCGCCGGCCACCACATCTACCTGGACAAGCCAGAGCAATTCAACAGATTTGTATTGGAGGCCTGTACTCTAGCCGATGAACAGCCTAGACACCTTCAAAACAAACCAGATACAGATAATATTAATGACACGCCATCTTGATAGTTATATAAGTTCTAGGTATAGCTTATGCACGTTTTTATTTATTTGAAATTGTCACACTTGTGCCTACGGTTAAGGGAGTATTGCTTATGGCCTAATTCGAGTCACTCTTGACTTTTAAGTTAATGTAACCAGAATGTTTAGATATATTGAATTAATATAAAAATTGAAATTTTTACTCTAATTTGTCTCATATTTTTCGCTTTTTGATGAAATATGTATATCTTAAAATATAACAGTTTGTGAGTTGTGACCTTTTTTTAAAAATAAAATAAAAAGCTGTGTTCAGTATTAATAGGTCAAATTTATTACGAATGTAATTAGACTATAAATTAATTCAAAACTGTCCAATTTTACTCAACTGTTGAAATTAACTAGGCAACAAATAATTGCAATAATATTAAAATAAGAAATGCACAAGTATAAAATATTGTATGATTCAAAGAGACGCCTCTATTATTGTTGAGCTTAGATTTTTATATTTTACTTTTTATGTATATGTAAATAAAGATAATTTATTGAAAAAGAAAATGCCTTTTTATCTTGCTTCTAAAGCCTCCCCCACTACTTGCCGAAGTTGCTTCAACTTAACCAAAGCCCGAAATACGTGACTCTGCGAATAGTTGTGTGAGACGCCATGTGCTTCGAGTCCTTTGACTCGGGCGCAAACACGACAATGATAGGCAGTTGCCCGAGGCGAATCAAATATAAAAAAAAACATTTTTTAATAAAAATGTACTTTTAACGTAATTTGATGGTACCCGAGCATCTAGTAAATTATTGTTATACATAATACACAAGTAAAGGAGCTTGCGCCATCTAGCGTGGAGCGAGGGAATCACTTTGTGTGCTGTACAAACCACTTCATTACAAAGACAACGTGAAACCTCCACTCAATACTAGATGGCGCTAGAGGAGCTATATAGAGGAATAAACTACCCGCGCGAACATTCCAGAATGGTCTGGGACTAGACTCGGCCGGTATAAATAGGCCGCGGGTGGCCGAGCGAGGGGAGTTCAGTTTGAGCGATCGACGAAGCGACTTCGAAGTGAAGACTAGTGATCAAGAGTGATACCAGCGGAAATCTACGACATTGGCTGCGACCTCGGACATCGTTAGTGCTTAGTGAGTGTACCTAGTGTTTAGTGTTTGCACCTAGTGCTCTGTGTCGAACCTAGTGCTAGTGCATAAAGTCTCTGAAAGAGTCAGCAGGTCTTTCTCTCCAAATCGTTCGAACCCTAACACGCAACAACTGGTGTCAGAAGTGGGATTTGGAGATGCCATTGACTCCGAGAGAGAACCCCAAGGAGGGGGTCAGGAAGAGGACACAACGAGCTGCGGATGCCACTGGGGGCTAAGCTCCGCCCACTGTGGGCCAAGCCCCGCCCACTGGCTACGCCCACTGGCCCGCCTACCAGGCCACGCCCACTTTGACTCAAGCCCCGCCCACTGGCTCCACCCACCTTGCCGCGCCCACTGGACAGGCCACGCCCATCAGCGGCACCGTAGCTTCAACAGACCCTTAATTAATTCAAATAAACTTCCTAATTGAAGTGCCACTTAACATTATTATTTTTTTATTAAGTTCATTTAAGCTGTCACAATAGTCTTGAGTCTTGGAGTCATATTTTGAAATTACGTAAATAAAAAATAAAAATTCATTAAATATACTTCTCGCGCATTATTCTAAACTTAAACTAGCTTAAAATAAAACAATATGTAGAAAAAAATACAAATTTAATTACTAACAATCACAAAACACACAGGCGGCCATTATCATTTTAACATAAAATAAGCTGTATTTTCTTATATCAATAATAATCGAGCAACAAGACGAACCTTCTGAGGTGAGAACACCTGTTTTTACGATAAACTAATAAAAATAACACGAATGAAATATACAAGGGAATGGGAATGGTTAACAATTCACTTATTTTAAGAATCATGTTATAATTTACATGTCATTTCTTTATTACAAATAAAGACACCATTGTAAAATCAAACAAAATGGAGTTAGATTGTTAACAAAGTCTTAAATGTGTGTGGCTGACGATAACAACCTTGCCCTCATCTTGTAAGTCTCGTAATGCTTCGTCTAATTGATCTCTTGATACCGTCTGAAATTAAATGATTTACGAATTAAATGGTTGGGAAATTCAAATCCTCATATTGCTATTGTTTTGATAACAAGGACATACATTAATAAATTAATAATACTGTGTTCATCACATTGCGCGGCGCAATGTACAGTGGACAATATCCGCGTGGACTAGACTAGGGACACTTGAGACAATTAATTCAGCTCCGTTGAAATTATTGAAACAACTGCCCTTATCTATACTTATATTATAAAGCTGAAGAGTTTGTTTGGTTGAACGCGCTAATCTCAGGAACTACTGGTCCAAATTGAAAAATTATTTTTGTGTTGGATAGTCCGTTTATCGAGGAAGGCTATATTACATCATGCTACGACCAATAGGAGCATCAATGAAAAATGTAGCAAGAACTGGAGAAAAATATTTCTTTTGATTTTCAGCTTTTAGAACGCGAGCGGAGTCGCGGGAAAGGCTAGTAACATTATAAAGGGAATTATTGCAATCTCTCGCTTCAAACTTCCGAATTAGTAATATTAGCGTGAAACTTATTCAAATGACTAGTTACCTACACATTAACGATAAATCATAGAACAAACATACTTACAACTTGCGAATTAGTATTGACCTCTTGCAACAGCTTAGAATGTGTTATTGTGTGAGGTTTATTATAGGGCTTTATAATATCTTTGAGGGCATTAACTAAGTCTGCTCTGCGGCGACGCGCGGCCGCGCCCAGTCCTGTAGTGAGGATGCCCACGTCGATGCGACCTGATGCAGGGTCTGTGGCTGACTGTTTTAGGGCTTCACGGTGTAATCTGGAAATTATGTTAAAAATGTTTTTTTTTGTTTTATTTAAATGTCGTAAGTGCAAATCATGTTACAATTTTAACATCGTACATATTTACGACTAAATTACAACAATAATGTACAAAATAATTAAGCAATTACGAGAAAATAAATGGGTCTGTAGAACTTTCAACTTATCTTGTTTGAATATTACCCATAAAAACTCATAGCATAGCAACTACTAATTAAGGTAGAAAGTCATATTTTACATAGTAGAAAGAAAACTAAGAAAATATTATATTTCTAAAAAATCTATACTGTTTAATATTTAAAACGTATCTGGGGACGAAGATCTATCGCAAAATCTTTCATGCTTATTTACTAGCAAAAAGCTAAGCTGAGACTCGCATAGTTTTTTTCTAACGGGTAATAATTATTATAAAGTTCATTTTTTTAATGGTTATAATTTTTTTTTGACTGATAATCATCATTATCATCAATATCTAGATATGAAGTTAAATTCCTATTTTAAAGCATAAATCTATAGGCGTGATAGCTTTTTAGTAAAGTGTAACGCAAAAGTAATCTTCAGAAACCGCCAAGGGTTAGAAAGTTGGCGGTGTGTCACCCCCGTGCCTCAGAGAGCACGTTAAGGCTTCGGTCCTGCGCCTTAACTCTCACTGGTCGTGTCGAACAGTCGTCCCACCGGAGAATGAGAGTGATAGGAATAGAGAGTGCACTTGTGTCTGCGCGTACACATATGCACTATAATATCTCCTGCGCAATTGGCCAGTCTAAATGAGATTGGCCGCCGTAGCCGGAATAGGTTGGAGAACATTATTATTATTATTGTAAATACCTGGCAGCTTCATCAACGTCCACAATTTCCACGACAGGACATAGCCGCACTCGAGCATGCGCCTCAGCCAGGCGAATGAGGGACTCCAGCTGACGCGGGTACGCCGATATTTGTCCACGCCCACTACCTACTCGTCTGGGAAGCAAAAACAATTTAATTTAATAATAGTTGGTTTTACTTTAAAAATGTGACAGTTTAGGTATTTATTTTTATTTATACAAGTTACGGAATTAGTAATAAGATTTATTAAGTTTAAAAATAGAGAATGAGTCTTTTAAATAGCAATAGCGATTCTTTTTATTAACTTAGTAGAGTAAAACCCCAAAAGATCTCATATTATTTAAATAATAGTATTTTATACACGTATTTATAAAAATAATAATAACATATACCATTAAACAATCATGTTGTTTTAAGAGAAATTTGTTGCTATGTTTAAACCTAATGAAATAATGTCATCATCATCAGCCCTTATTAACGTCCCACTGCTGGGCACGGGCCTGGCCTAGTGCGAGTTGGCGGACTTCACATATCTTTCGAAAACTTGTTAGGTTGTCTCAGACATGCAGGTTTCCCACAATGTTTTCCTTCACCGTAAGACAAGTGGTAATCATGATATAAATGATTTGACATGAAAATATCAGACCGAGACCCGAATTCGAACCCGCATCACTCGGATATCCCAGTAACCGCGTTACCGCTGGCCTTTTTTAATAATTTTCACTAACTTTTGCAAGTTCTACGATTATTAAATTAAAAATAATATTTTGTAACCTCATATCAACATATGCGTCGATGAGTCTTTGCTGCGCGGCTTCACTCAGCACTGGCTGTACATGCTCCTTAGCGAACGCTATGTAGTCCCGCATCAGACTCATGTTCTGCAAATTATAAATAACATTTTACATATTGTCTGTGAACTGGAAACTATCTCAATTTTGACAACTTGTAAAGTTGGAAGTGGAAGAAGAAAAAACTTGTTTGAATCATTAATATATCATCTAGTAAATTAAATAATATGTGTTTTTTAAATATGTTTATTGCACATGTTATTAAAAAAAAATATCATTAAAATATGCTTTCTTCTAATATAAAAACAAGTTAGGACAATGTAAGTCAACTTGGAACAAAAATTGAGATAGGCCCGGTTGCCAGTTCATAGTCGATATACACTTTATAAGATACACTTCAATTTATAGTATAGATTTATCGGAAATTAGATATTTTGCAATCAAAAGTATGCCAAAGACAGAAAATATAACAATAGATTCAGCCTCCAAAGGATTCTGTTTCAGGATAATAATAATTATTTCATTTTTTAAAAATATCTTATTTACATATTCGACTAATTTAGAATTTTGTTATTTATATATAAATGGCTATACAAAGATAAAATATTTACGACTAGCATTTCCCGCGGCTTCGCACGCGTGCTAAAAACCGGAAACTATTTTTTTTTCTGAGTCTCGCGGTATGGTACCTCGCAGAACTAACGCCCGCCCTTCCGTTTTTTGCAACATTTTTCATTGATGTTCCGCTCCTATTGATCGTAGCGTGATGTTATGTAGCCTCCTCGATAAACGGACTATCCAACACAAAAAGAGTTTTTTCAATTCGGACCAGCAGTTTCTGAGATCAGCGCGTTCAACCAAACAAACAAACAAACTCTTCCGCTTTATAATATTATGTATAGGTTAAGATGTCAATTTTAAACAAACTAAAATAGATAAAGACAAAAATTAATAAAACCATTACAAAAAATCTGTTCAAACCGATCCAGAAATAGTAACATAATAAAATTATCACTGTATCCATTAAAGTTACTTTGATTGAAAAAAAGTTTACCACAACATCTTCGTCAGTCTGCGTGTCAGCTGGATCTTCAAAGTACAGTGAAACAAGATGTGACGCTAGACGCCGGTCGAAAACTTCGTCTTGTGGGTCCAAAACTAAGAATATAAGATCAAATCTGAAATAAAAAAAAATTAAAAGTGCGTGTGTACAAAGTACACATGTCAGAAGTAAAACTTCTTTAGCAAACTAATTTTTAAATCTCGTTTATATTTATACTAAATAACCCCGTCTAAGCTCGTCGAGAGGCGTGGCGCGAAGGTCACACTCACGAGTTAGACAGAGATAGAAATGTCACTGACTTGCGGTGGGCGAGATCTAACTAAGGCTAACTCTTCCCCGCCTCTGAGTGCCTGGACTATGGACTTATTTTTTCGTTTCATCGAGTTTGAAATCACAACGATTCTAAAGAAGTTTCACTTCAAAAAATATTATTTTGTAATATTATATTTGTATATAGAGCTTTTAATGTTCCATTGCTGGGCACGGGGCTTACCTTCTATATGAGGGGTATCAGGCGATAGCATTGCTGGCTATGTGCGGGTTCTCGGATTCAAAATCTTAAATTCTCCTAAGCATGCATGTTTCCACACAAAGTTTATGTTCACCATAAAACAGCTGGTTATCATGTGGAAAATGTTTAACAAATGAAAAGTTCAGCTCATCATCAGCTTTGAGATCAGGCATTTGATCCCACATATATATTTTATTAAAATGCAATATTAAATTACAATAAAAAGATATTTGCCTTCATTTGGAAATTGTTTACTAAAAAAAAAATTATAACCAATTTCAATAACTTTCCGTACCTGGACATCAAAGTGTGAGGTAGTTGGACATTTTCAACTATAGTTTTGTTCTTATTCCATTGAGATTCCGCGGGATTCGCCGCTGCCAGGATCGAAGTTCGAGCGTTCAATTGACAAATGATACCGGCCTTGGCGATAGATAAAGTTTGTTGCTCCATCACCTAAAATCAAAAAAGGCACCAATTGCAGAAGTCAAAAAATATCTGGTTATATTGTTTATATTAATTTTGTAACTTATTTATTGCATGTATCATTAACATTTCACTACTTTCTGAATATTATGTGAAGAAAAATGTAGATTTTTTTGAATATTTGATTCATATTTTTATTGAAAAAAATTTTTCCAATTTTGTCATGGTTTTGTTTTATGTTTTCTTTCCCGTCTTAATAACTATTTTATTATAGTGACAATCAAACACAGTATGTACCTACATAATTATACAAGACAAAAGAAAGAAGCTTTTAAAATGTTTAACAAAAAATTTTAAAACTATGCATAGTTTATTATATAAACTCACTTCATGAAGCACACTGCGTGTAGAGTCATTCATTTTGTCAAACTCATCGATGCAGCATATTCCGTTATCAGCGAGAACTAACGCACCCCTGAAATAAAAAAAAAGAAATTAGATTCTTTAAAAATTATTTATAAAATTTCCTACTCATCGCACAAATGAATGTTGCGAGCGGAATTTGAACCGGCAAATTCAAAGAGTTATGAATTATGGGAAGTAGTACAGAAATGGCCGAATGGATTGCCGATGGATTAAGTGCATTAATCAATTTTGTTACAAGTTATATAAAGACATATAAAATTGATATAATAAAGTATTAGATAAAGGTGACATTAATTTTTACATAAAAGGTTGGGAACCTATGTCTAATCACACAAACTATCTGAGAAACATGTGGCTTATTGTTACGCACAACAGATTACTGCGATGCAGAAGAGAGAGAAAGAGAAAGTTAAAGAGAGAGAGATGAATACTGACGTCTGCAGCACAAGCTGCCTGGTGTCCGGATCCTTAGTGACGTAGGCGGTGAGCCCCACTGCGGAGGAGCCGCGGCCCGACGTGTACTGCGCGCGCGGCACTAGCGCGTGCACCCAGCGGAGTAGCTGCGACTTGCTGGTACCCGGGTCGCCGCACAGCAGGATGTTTATTTCTGACCTGTAAATTAGTTATATTATAATAAGTATAAACTCATTATTTTTATATTTTATAATCTGTGAACGAGCTGTCAAGTTAACTTTAATTTTTATCGTAATGGCGGGAACGCGACATACGATTCGTTGAATTAACTGAAACTAATATAAGTTTAAGAATTATTTATTAATTGTTAGATTTATGTGTGACAGTTTTTAGTATTGTTCTTTTATGCTTAGAGTGTTTTATTTTAATAAAATTATTTTATATGTAAATTTTGTTTTTTTTTGAGATCTCTGGCTTTGTTGCTCTTAACTCCTGTGTAAATATTTATGTTTAATATCCCACTGCTGGGCATTTCAATAGGAGGTGGATCAGACTATCAGGTCCACCATGCCAAGTGCAGATTGATGGACTTCACATGTCTTTCAAAAACTTGCTAGGGTTTCTCAGACATGCACGTTTTTCTTCACCATAAGACAAGTGGTAATCTTGTTAGAAATGAAAATATCAGAGGTGCTAGACCCGGATTTGAACCTGCATCACTCAATTATCTTATACGTGAGTAAATATAAATGTAATAAAAGCAATTTCACCTAAAATGTGTACGTCCAGCAGCATTAAAGTTCTTCTTAGTCCCACCCAGTAGTTGCAACAGTACTCCTTTCTTAATATCTATATTTTCGTATATAGAAGGTGCGATGGCGCGGGCGAGACGCTCGTAACAATCAGATTGTGCCGCGAGAGCTTTGAAAAGTTCAATACGTTCTGGTGGAAACTGATGTTCTTTGCTGTAAAAAATATATAGAGAACTAAATAAGTCAAAATATCTATTTTTGAGAAAATCGCGATTAACAGATTTTTTCTAAAACCTTATTAAGTACAGGTTATTTTATTTAAATTGATGTATATAATGGATTGATGATTTTTTCTTCGGCTGTTTAGTGTTTCAACATATTTTTTAATATTTATTATACAAACATAGCTACATTTCTGAAACAGTACATAATATGAAAATGATTTGCCCGAAATAGTGGTTATTTAGATTGCCTAACCCTTCTTCAGTCTCCAAGAATCGGTCACTATGCGTCTTCTTATAATGCAGCGCGTCTAGGACGCCTCATTTTTTATGTATTACGTTTAGTTAAATTGATTACATGCGATTCGCCCTAAATAGCAGTTATTTTTGAAGTGAAACTTCTTTAGAATCGTTGTGATTTCAAACTCGATGAAACGAAAAAATAAGTCCATAGTACCAGGCACTTAGAGACGGGGAAGAGTTAGCCTTAGTTAGATCTCGCCTACCGCGAGTCAGTGACATTTCTAACACTGTCTAACTCGTGACCTTCACGTCATCTCCCTCTCTCAACGAGCTTAACGAACGAACGGGGTTATTTAGTATAAATATAAACGAGATTTAAAAATTAGTTTGCCAAAGAAGTTTTACTTCTGACATCTGTACTTTGTACACATGCATTTTTAATTTTTTTTTCTAACCCTTCTTCAGTCTCCAAGAAGCGATCACTATGCGTCTTCTTATAATGGAGCGCGTCGAGGTGCGTACGGTGTAGCGCGCGCAGCGTGGCGCGGCGGGGGTTGACGGCAGCGGGGAACACCCCTCATTTTTTGTGTATTACGTTTAGGTAAATTGATTACATGCGATTCGCCCTAAATAGCAGTTATTTTTGAAGTGAAACTTCTTTAGAATCGTTGTGATTTCAAACTCGATGAAACGAAAAAATAAGTCCATAGTACCAGGCACTCAGAGACGGGGAAGAGTTAGCCTTAGTTAGATCTCGCCTACCGCGAGTCAGTGACATTTCTAACTCTGTCTAACTCGTGGGTGTGACCTTCGCGCCATCTCCCTCTCTCAACGAGCTTAGACGGGGTTATTTAGTATAAATATAAACGAGATTTAAAAATTAGTTTGCCAAAGAAGTTTGACTTCTGACATGTGTACTTTGTACACACGCACTTTTTTTTCTTTAGGTTAGGTTAGAAATAGCAGTTATTTTTTTTCTAACCCTTCTTCAGTCTCCAAGAAGCGATCACTATGGGTCTTCTTATAATGCAGCGCGTCGAGGTGCGTGCGATGTAGGGCGCGTAGCGTAGCACGGCGGGGGTTAACCGCGGCGGGCGCGGCGCGGAACACTCCCGTCACTGCCACGCGCTCTCCCGCGCCCACGCCCTCCACTAGCGCGCCGTGCGCCATCACGCTTACTGTGGCCGGCGTGCGACCGGCTGGCATGTCGTCTGTTATATAACAAATTCATTTATTTTATTTATTTAACTCTTTAATGTACACCAATAATACAATACAAAGAATAGACACAAAACACAAAAAGAAAAGATGTACAGAAGGCGGCCTTATCGCTTAAAGTGATCTCTTTCAGACAACCCTTGTGGTAGAGGAGTAAGTTTTTGCGAGTAAGGTAGGTGGTGTACGCGAAGACTTCGATAGATATAAAATAGATACATTAAACATACATACATTCATACATACATATAGAAGAGAATTTATTATCTATATACATATTATATTTACATAATATAAGAAAATTCTTACTACTTGAATGTGCGCATTAAATCTTTTTTGCAAAATCTAATTGAAATAGTAATTGTTCACGATACAGAGAATGACTTTATATGTCTGTCTGTGACCGAGGGAACCCTTGCATAGTTTTCAATGAAATTTTGTATGATGCTAGCTGGTTATCCAGTTCAACATAGGATACTTTTTATTTCAGGAAACAATCTCATTTCTGAGAAATCTACACTTATTAAAATGTATACTCCAATAACATGTTCTATTTAGTTTTTGGTATTTAGACCACGGGCGGAGCCACGGGGGAAATGCTAGGTGATAATGCTAATACTATTAAGAAAAAAAAAATATATATGCGTTTATAACAGTTATAAACACATGTAAATAGATTATAAGTGGTAGTGCCATGCTTGTTACCTTCGGGTAGCAACCGAATGGGCCGGCACGCCCCGTATAGTTCATTAGTACCACTCTCTCACAGAAGACCGGCGTGAAGTGGCAGCTATGCTGTCGCGTTTCGTCCGGTGAGTGAGAGTCCGGGAGGCCCACTCTCCTTCCCCCCTCCCTCTTCCCTTCATCCTCCGCCTTCGTTCCCCCCTCCCTCCCACTTCCCTCCCTCCTCCATCCCTCCCTTTCCTGAAAGGGCTTGCAGATGTCCATGGGCGGAGGTGATCACTTCCCATCAGGTGAGCCTCCTGCCCGTTTGCCCCCTTTTTACCATAAAAAAAATAAAACTAAAAGCTAGATAAATTCAATTTTTTTTTTTACTTTTTCAATACTTTTGCTTACCAAAAAAAATATCATACCTGGCGACTCTTGAAGTTTGACCAGCTGTTTATCACTGAAATGTGATCGATTGTGAATGAGCTGAAAACTGTGAGCTGTATTACAGTGTGAGCAATGTGAAGGCTCTGGAACCCTCCCACGCTCCAACTCCCCAGCTGCCGCAGCACCACATACTGCACACTTGAAGTATGCTTCTCGCATTTCAGGCACAATACCTGATGTTCGGATTACCATTCCTGAGATTGTTACTAGTTGATCAATATCTGAAACATAATTATTAATATGGTCACATTATATAAATACACTAGCTGCTACCCGCGACTTCGTCCGCGTTGCTTGAAATATAACAAAGTTTTCCGCATGCGTGCTACGCCGCTTGCCCCACTACTCCGCGAGAAGGAAACATACATCACTGAAAACGCAGTGCATACACAAATCGTTGTTTCTTGAAACTTTAAAAATTTTTTATTAAATGAAGATATCGCAATCATTTTTTTTTCTTGATAAGGGCCAAGGGTCTAAGAAATAAAACTTAGAAAGTTTCATTGAAATCTATCCAGTAGTTTTTCCGTGATGTGCGCACAACTGCAGACCTCTATCATTTTATTTATATAGATTGCAGCTATTTATATAATATTTGTATTATAGTTAATTATAACAATATTAAGACTAATGAAGCCCATATGAGCTATGGTAACATGCTAGCTTGCATACTCAAGTGAAGCGAGTTCAAATGTGGGTTTCGCATCTGAAGGGAGACCTATGCCCAACAGTAAGATGTTAAATAGTGACATGCTTGTTACCTTCGGGTAGCAGCCAAATGGGCTGGCACACCTTGTATAGTTAAGACTCTCTCACAGAAGACCGGCGTGAAGTGGCAGCTATGCTGTCGCGTTTCGTCCAGTAAGTGAGAGTCCGGAAGGCCCACTCCCCATCCCTCCTCCCTTCCTCTTCCTTCACTCCTCCGTCTTCCCTCCCTCCTCCCTTCCCTCACTCATCCGTCTTCCCTCCCTCCTCCATTCCCTCACTCCTCCGTCTTCCCTCAAACCCTTTCCTGAAAAGCCGACAACGCATCTGCAAGCCTGGCTTGTAGATGTCCATGGGCGGAGGTGATCACTTTCCATCAGGTGAGCCTCCTGCCCGTTTGTCCCCTTTTTACCATAAAAAAATGCATCCTAATGTATATATTATGTAATAATTCTTTCTCGACCTTCCTATAATAGAAGTAAGCCACCCTTAAAAAGCTAATATAAACGGGTGTAAACGCCCGCGAGGAACGCAAGTAAGCCACAAGTCGCATCTCTCCATACACTGCACAAGTGCACTAATGCATAATAGTCAAACTACTAAAAGTAGGAACATAAACACTAATACATTATGTAGTGTGAGTATTGCTTGAGCTTTACCTTCAGGATTAAGGTCTCTCATGTGGCGCTGTGGAGCATTGAAAGGCCTCACTTGTATTTGATGTTCCAATACTGCAGCTGGATATTTTTCAAAGAATAACTCATTTACTGCAGCATCAAATGCTGGTATCACCTGGTAATAATAATTATTTTCATCTTATAATCAGATATAACAGTGATAAGATCTAAATAGTTATCAATTTACAATATTAATAAGGGAAAAGTTTATATTTTATTCTCATTCTCACTAAACACATAAATCATCACTCGGATATCCTCATTGTTAATCACTTTGTAAGAAGGTTTATTCTCTTGATAATTTTGTTGGTAAATTGCTATTAGAATAAATTTTGTAAATTAAAATATAATATCCTTAAAATGATGGCTAAACAATAACCTATTTATTAAAACATAACTCTTTTACTATATGAGTTATATGGATATATACATAATAATGGTATATGTATGTATCATATACTAAGTGATATAAAAATCCATTTAATATTTTATATATTATTTAGTATCAAAAATTTTAAATAAATATTCTCCTATATTTTCATACTTTATTTACACATAGTATTTGTTTATCAATAATTTACAAATGAAGAATTATTTACTAAATATTTCATATTATAAAGGACTTTAAATAAAAAAAATTACCTCTTGAGGATAACTAATAAGCTGTCTGTGTAATTTGGAGTCAAATATTTTCACATGTTCACAATCCACATCAAGGAATGGCTCTTCTAATGTATGAATCTGAAAAAAATTAAAAAGTAATATAATAATATGCAGTAAAATTAGAAACAATATTAATAAGGTTTCTATATAAACAATATACTAGAAACATATAGAAACTATGAACAATTAATTCAACAATACCTCTTCCAACTTTAACTCATATAAGGGCTCATTAGTAAGAGCAGTAGGTTCTACAAATCTTTGTATAAATTTTATGAATTTCTCTCTACATTCAGCAATTGCCACATCTGTTCCCCATACTACTAATTGGGGTTCGCTTGATGGCTCTGCATTGCCTGCTTCTACCTGAAAATTAGATTTAAATTAACTAAATTAAGAGGGTATCTAACATCTGTCCTTACTTACTCAGCAATTACTAAGTAAATAAATTATCAGAATTGTTTATTTAACTTACCATTCTTGAGGGTGTAGGAGCTGGTACATTAGGTGCAGTTTGATGACCTCTTAAGTCGGCTCTTTGTCTTGCTGGTGTCATAGCTCCTTTTAGAAGTGATCGAGGAGTACTTAATGAACTTGGTGTGCCATAGTTTAATGGTGAGCTCATGTCTATATCTGTGCCTATTGACATACTAATTTTAGTTTATGAAATTTTAATATAAGTAATTTCATTCTAAAAATAAGAAAATACCATGTACCAAGTGGACTGGATGGTAAAGCTCTAGCTGGTGATGTACCAGGGGCCTGCTGACTTGGTGTCCTAGGTGTTTGACGCGGTGTTCCAGGTGTACCATCTTAAAAGAATAAGCAAACGAATTAATAATATTAATGTTAGCTTAATTATTAAGTGAGGTAATTTTAATAGTAAAATTAACATTGTTAGGGAATAGAAAACGTCATGATTGAAATGTTGTTAATTAAAGAACCTTTGGAAGGAGTCCCGGTAGACCGTTGGGGAGTTTCGGGAACAACAAGTTGCTGTGAAGATCTCGTCCTGCGAGATGGAGTTGCTGCTTCTGATGATGCACGAGACGAAGGTCGTTTTGAAGGCGTCGACATTTTTAACACAATATATTATTACTCAAAAACAATTCACGGATTCCACGCAACTTCTAGTTCTAAAATCTAACCGCTTCTTTCACTTACTAAACTAAAGTTAGATTAGGCGCGAAATTTTGACAATTGACATTACTTTCAACTTTGACACTTGACAGTTGACAGTTTTGTTGTTTTTTAAATTTATCCCCAATAGGGAAAGGCAAAGGACTAAAGTCCATACAGCCTAGTCTAAATTTTGACAGTATCGTCGTATCATCAAAAGTCAAAACATTTTTAATTTTTATATTTAGACCATAGATGAATAATAAGCATTCAGACAATGATTCATAGATTAAATCAAATTACTTTATTTATAATATGAGTTTTATTTCAAAAGTTATACTTTATTATTCTTTACATTATACATGTATTTTTTGTATAATTTTAAATAATTTAAAATTTTAGCAACAAATATAAGCTAAATATTTTATCTGTGTTGTTGTTAAATTTCTATAGACAATAGGTTTATTTTTAAATCAATTGATCGTTCATTCACCGCTGTTGTTTTCGTGGTGTTCTATGATAATAACAAATAAATATATGATTATTGCGAAATAATAATCATTTTATCGCGATGATCAAGAAAATACTTAACTAGTGCAATAGCTATATTGTAGTCAAAGTCGAACTCTTGTTTGAGTACATTTAAAATAGCTATATAACTTTGTGCAATCTACCTGCATCGTCGGGCATATTTTCGTAAATAATTATTGTGGTTGGCTGGATTTCTTTTTATTTTGAATGGACCTACAAGTAGCGAATACATTGTGATACATAAAATGTGCCCTTGCTAGTGATTTTCCAATTATAATTTGGAATATTTGGATTATTTTTGGTAAGTATATCAGAGTATATAATTAGTTATTATAATTTGTGATTCACCGTCTCGTGAACATCCATTATGTAGAGATCTCGAAGACAAACAGGAAGGCACTGGAATATCTTGTTAAAATCTTATTTTTACCATTGTTGCTTCTTATATTATTTCATTGTTTTATACATACATATAATATAATTATTATTTATGAAGTATTATTATCTTTTAAGCATTAATAACTATACCAAAATAATTCTATTGGTTTTGAGTTTTTGCTTTTAAGATTATCATGTTAATTCTTAACAAATGATTTTTTTAAAGTATCACATGAGTTGGAGTATTCTAGTCAATATTTATATCAAAAAGATAAATTACATGAATACTAGTTTTGTACCATCCTTCATTGCAAATTAAAATAAAAATTTAATGATTAATGAATATGACATGGGGCAAAGGTCCATTCAGAAAGCCTGACTGACAGCCCTTTGTCATGAACTTAATGTAAATTTGCAAACAATGAATTTAACACAGATAGTAGTCCTGAAATAAATTGCTTATTATACTACATTTCAAGAATTCAAACTAGTATTGATTAGATGTACACTACACTACTAATTGTAGCTTTCTTTATAATTGAAGATATTATTTCTCATTTACTGAATTATTATCAATATATTAAAACACTACTTAGTTAGAATTAATTTATAAAGTTGCTAAAATAAAAAGAAATATAAGATAATAATTATTCTACCCACAGTTATGACATGTAAAAAATGATGGTAGTTTCCTTCATTAACAATTTTATTAGCATATATTTTATTCTTCAGTACCAGTTTAACTACTTAAGTTCATTTACAAGTATAATTTTTGTAATGTTAGCTTATTATGATCATTTCTCCACTTAATGTATTAAAATTAAAACAGAAAATTGAGTTCATTTTGTTATTTGAATTAAATCAGGGTGAAAATGGATGTCTCATTCATAGAATTGTTTGTTCTTCAACAATTTTGTGAGCTGTTGTTTTAATGATTTGTCAAAATATAATAGTCCACCAACATGCACTTGGCCAGTGTGGTGGACTATGACCTAATACCCCTGATATTGAAGGAAGGCCCATGCCCAGTTGTGGGACGTAAAAAGGGCTATATATAAACATGACCTGATAACCTTTGAATTGTATGTTAAATATATTTTTTTCTATCATTATTTTTGTTATTCAAAATGTACAGTGTTCTGGCATAGTGTGTACTCCATATTTTTGTAAGCCACACGCAGAATGTATGTTCAGTATCATGTACATTTAAAGGTGTTTAATTTTTGTTGAAAAGGGATCTCATATCCTTCTTTACAGTTCTTATCACTTTATTATAAATTTAGATATTTAGCAATAAACAAAGATTATTTTTTTAAAGTTTGCTAGATCACATCAACTTAGCTTTCTAACAAATGGTACCTACCATATATCTAGATTTAGGAATGATTATTAAGAAGATCTTAAGATAATCTATCTCTTTAGGATTTCACATTGGTTTTTGATCTTAGCTAGAGTAAGCTAGTAGTTCCTTAATTTCACTATGAGATAACATAGAATGTACAGGTAAAGGCATCAATGTGAATATAACATGCACTGATCTAGTCACTCATTCTATAAACAACTATAAATAATACAAAATGTAGGTATAAGCAAAGTTTGTTCTAGAGATATCATCTGCCACTAGTATAAAAAATACTAAAAATTAAAATAGTGGTGAATAGAGAAGATTCTAGAACAATATCGTGTAGAAGACTTGCTTTCATTTTGTAAGCTTCCAATGATTTTGATAAATTTTAATAGAGATCAAAAAATTATCCTTTAGAATTTAGGGAATAACGAAGTTAACACTGTGTTTGCTTAGTTTGCACTTTTTCCACTCTATAGGTATAAACCAGTAACAAAGTTTTTGTTAAAAAGTATTAAAATAAAATCACCAAAATATATTTCGGTTTTTTTTACTTATATAATCTCGTTAGAAGAAGTCACATTTTGTCTTCATCATTTTAACGGGATTGAAGATCGAATCAATTATCATGTGATCAAAGAATTCAAGATTAACCTTTAAAGGGTCATTTGATTTCTCTGCTGTCTCAAGCTCGAAAGAAATTCGTATATATTATAATTTATAACTAAGGCTTACTAGAATAGTGGTGGGACTTTTTATTATTATAATCGCCCACATCGCAGTTTAAGCAATCGAAGCGGTGTACGAGGTTGACCGAAAGCTCTTATCTCACTACGTTATGTTGCGTAACGGCATTCACACAAACTTTAAAGAGCAATAGAACGAAAATCTGAAGTTCGATATGAATTCGACCATTTTCTCATTTTATTTAGTTATAATGATTAGAATTAATAGATTCAGGCTTTTATTATACTTTTTTAATTTCTCAATCTCATTGTAAATGAAAATTATATAAAATAGCGTTAAAGTATGCCATTTCTACGTTTCCGTTATTTTATGCGTAAATTATTTCGTATATCAGGGTGAAGGGACTATATATTTATCTGAAATTATTATGGTAGTATTCGAGGGGGTTCGGCAGTTAGCGCATGCGATCTTGGGATCTTGGGGTATGTCTGACTTAAGTTCGTAACGAATTGAATTATCCGAACCAAGATAAGTCGATTTCGATATGTTTTCTAGAGTTAGTTTTTGTACTGTTGATTTTTTAATTTGAGGAAATGAAAATTGTATTATAAATTCGAGGGCAAATCAAAATATTTTTTAGAATTTAACCATACCTAAAATAATAATGATCCAAAAAAACTACCTATCTCAATAGGCATAATAAAAAAATCGTTAAATTTATTAGTCAGACATTTTTCTTTTAATATATAATTTAGCAGTAATTTCCATATTGTGTTAATTAGGTATATCAAGAAGACTGGCAACTTATTTTCTTTTCCATCCGGTTCCACCGGTATTGTGCCGGGAGTCGAGTTACTTACTTTGTATGTATTAACTCACCGTGTAACAAAAGATATTTGATTTATATTTAAGTTTACAGATGTTAATTAAGTTGTTATTGTCGGAGTTTACGTTAATTAGGTATTAATTTAAGATCTGTAAGACTTATTACGATTAATTTGCTCACAGATTGTCAATTCCGTTTGTGGTTAGCTACCTAGTACCTACCTATTTGTAAGAGAATAAACCCTTGCTCCGCTCCTTTTAGTTTTCTAGGTAGGCTTAGTATACTATATGTTGAATCGAATAACCAGATATCATTATAAAAAAAAACATTAAAATCTGTCCAGTGGTGTTCTCGCAGTCACAGACAGATAAATATTCCAAAAACTATAGATTTGACCTCTGTTTCAATAATAATGACTTTTTCAATAAGATTTTCCAAAAAATAAAACCTACAGATTCCACATAGTTCTAACTATATTAAATTATATTTCACGCTGGTTCGTCCCTAGACTTATCTATCACAAACGATGCCGCGGGTTCCGCTAATCTATATAAATAAAATTTCTAAAATAAAAGTTGCCTAAGTTACTTCTTTAGCATTAGCTAAAGCATTAGCTATCTGCAAGTGAAAGTCCCGTCAAAATCGGTCTAACCTATATTAAGTAGCCTATTTTAAGTAGGTACAACGACTATTAGATCTTCATTGGTTAAAAAAAATATCTTGAATGATTCGTTCTATTTCCGGTATATTGTTCCGTGTTCGTTGCATTTAAGTATTGTGCATTCTATTTCAATGACGGCTCATCTACAAAATTGTTGAAAAACAATGGTATTCAGTAAAATATCTTTTATGTAGCGTGCATTGCTTTCTATGTGTCATTGATAACGGAAAAATTTGTACAATTTGAATTCTGAATGAACAACATTTCATCGAGGCTTTTTGTATTTAGCCTATTATTATACCTATTTAAATTTTATTTATTTACATTTTAACGGTTATTAAAGATTTTATAAGAAAAAGTATCCTATAATATGTTGACCCGAATAACCAGCTATCATACTAAATTTCATCAAAATCTACTTCGCAGATTTTGTGAATTTTTTTTTGATTTCTCGTTATACCTACATTCGGTTCGGACTCTGTATCGATAGTGATGAATATTTCAATAATAATTTCCAAAAAATACTTAATGTTTTTATAGATTAGTAATTATGCTTTATTATTATTGGCAAAATAATACAAATTATAGTTTAAATTACGAAATTTTTGTATTCTCGTACAAGCGAACTTTCCCATCCTGAACGCACCCGCATAACGGCTAGAATAAGCTATTGTTCCATTGAAAAAAATCAGGGTTGAGGATTTCGAAGAATCAGTAACAAAACATGCTACCTGTCACATAATGCATCAATATAATGCTTCAATACTTTATATTCTAAAACAGGTATTGTCGGCAATTTAAATCAGGTAGGTGGAGGTACATGAATTGTTATTGAACTCAATGAAAATATTTTAAAGTTTTGCTCGGAATTTATTAAACAAATTTTTAAAAGATTATCTTTATATCATTTAGAAAAAAGTTGTCATGAAAAATGATTAAAAATCGAATTATTTCAAAATTTCAAAAAAAGAATGAAATACGAACTGTTTGCCGTAACATAATCTACCTATGTAGGTTCTTGCAAAATAACCAACTGATTAATTTCATATATTTTTTTTTTGATTTTTTTATGAAGAATCGAATTTGGTGAGTGAAACGTTTTTGAAATTGAAATAATTATATAGAAGGGATGTGGATCCGTGGTTTCGCCCTCCTGGATATAAGGGTAGCTAGGGAAAGCATCGATTTTCGTCACCCTACGATCCGTACGGCGGGGGCGCGGCAAGATGGCGGAGGGACCCGGACCTGCCTCAAGCGCATTCGCTGCACAAGGTCACGAGCGCCATGTGCTCCCACCGCGTTGACGCCCGAAATACAGCATCTCGATAAAGAAACTCGACTGTCTCTCTCACACCTACACAATAATGCCACTCAATACTGATTTTAACACGGTTAGGGTTGACATTTTTAGTGCAATGACTTTGCCAAATTTTTTTTATGAATAGATATTACAATCATCGCATCGTAAGTAGGAACAACAGTATTACACATACGCTCTTAAATATATCCAATAGGTATATATTAAATACCGTAATAATGAAATGTATAATGTTAACCTTGCACGACAAGTTTTTTGTAGCTAATAATATTTGAACAACTTATTATTATCGAATACTCGATATCATTAGTTTTAATTTTCTAAAGCGGAACAAACGCTTAATGCGCATCAACCCTAATCATAGCGAACCTCTTTTATCTAAATTATGGAAAATTTAGGAATGTGCCGTAACATTCAACTTTCTCGCACGCACAATGCGTGTATATTGCTGTCTCACTCTACTTTCCTTACCTACTAAATACGAGGGTTAGTGGCAGGGAGCACACAAAAGTTTTGGGATAGATTTTTTTTCGCAATCTGCACCATTCGAAGCATCCCCATAGTGCCAGTGCAACATTAGACCAGATTAGTTCATCCGCGTCACTCTTATACTTGTTTTCAGCTGTTATTTTTAGAGTTGTCAACTTTTTGTTAATGTTTCCATCCGGTGTGTGATAAAATTTTATAAATATAGTGCTGTGATGTTTTCATATTATTACAATATTGTAAGTTAATTAAAATTGTTTATTTGTAATAGATAGCGTGTGCATATGCTTAACGATTCGTATTTGTGTAATATTGGTACTGTTTTCTATGATAAAAATAGAGTTCTATGATGAATTGCTACTTGCTACATTATTTATCACTTTTGAAATTTAATTATTTACCTCCGAAAGCGCTACGATTATGCCACTGCAAATGAATTAGTCGTCCCAACTCCCACATAAACATAATTAATTAGTACTTAAATAAAAGTGTATTATAAATTGTGAAGTGCATCAATGATCAAAGTCATGAATAAAACAGTAATCAATATCATTGTTTATATTACATTACGATTCATCTTTTCTTATTTGTGTTATGCTAATATCTTAATTAGTTTACTTAAAAGTAATACAAATTTTATATTTAACAAATAGTGATAGTTGATGGTCTACCGCGGTGATGCAGTACGGCTCATATTTGTTTGGTACATCGAATGAACTTCTATCTGTCTCAAAGTAGAAAGAAGTACTACGTTACGTTTGTCTATTATATATTTTTATTAGTAGAATCATAATTCTATTATCAAATATAATTTTATTTTATACATAATATAATATACGTATATTTTACTATTATAGACGGAAAATGACTAAAAATCTCATTTTTTGTTGCAGGTCTAATGACTTGACGTGCGCGTCATAATGACGTCGTTTGCAAACATGACACAGGCCCTTGCTGCGAGCTTGCCAGCTACATCTACTTCGGCTACGGGCTCCAGCCACAGCTCTACTGAGCAAGAAGACCCCCTCGCGATGTCTCATATCCTGTGCAACCTTCTCGAGAATATGAACAAACCATCCAATCATCAAGGCCCCTCTGCCTCATCGTCTTCGTCTACTATGCCCTACGACATTTGGGCATTGCCTTCCTGTAGTTCGATACAGAACGCTACCACCCCAAACATTCGTGAGTATGGATCTGTTTCTAACAATAATAATCAAAATCACTCCAAAGAGGACAACTCTAGTGGATCTCCTGGTACCTCGTCGTCTGTTTCTATTAGCTGTTTCCGTTGTGAGGAGCGCTCTCCAACCACACGTTGCCTTGAATGCAATGATTTGTTTTGTCATGAGTGCTGTCACAAAGTTACTTCAGATTGCCAGTTAAGAGAGCATACTCTACTGCCTATCCATCAAATTTCACCCATTGGTGCCAGGTCCAACTCTGTCACTAACGATAAGGAAGTTATGTACTGTGAACTTCATGGCGATCCTGTAAGATACTATTGTGAAGGTTGTATTATTTTCATATGTCAAGAATGTACCTTATGGGTCCATAAAGATCATTGTTACTCTCCTATTAAAGGTGCTCTTGACATGTGTAGAATTGGAGTTTTCAGAGCTATAGAAGATACGAAAACTGGCACCAAAGCTATAAAAACTGCTATAGATAGAGCAGTGGCAATGTCGAAAGCATATGAAAAGGAAACAGCAGAAGCCAATATGAAAATTCGTAAAGCAATGCGTTGCTTTGCTCAAGCTATTGAAGACCGTGAAAAATATTTGCTTGATAAAGTTGAGAAGATGCGACAAGCAAAGATGAATGAATTGACAGACCATATGAATACGCTTCGTGGTATTCTGGCTGGATTAGCGCATACAAATGAAACCCTAGTACGCAGTATGGATTCTGAAGGCATAGATTTATTCATGGCCAAAGAAAAAGGAAGAGCACAAGTAGATTATTTCTCGTGTATGTTTAAAAATATGTATGTTACAGAGGAACGTATTATGTTTATACCTCCCAATTATGATTTAGTAGATCAGATTAAAAGACAATGTGATGTCCAATCTGCTCCAGTAAATTCAATGCATTCTTTGAGCTCTTCTTCATCTATTCAATCACGTCAATCATTATTACATTCATTACAATCGGCTCAAACATTTTCACCTTTATCTTATCAGATATCCGCTACAAATAGCCTAAGATCATTACCAGATTATACAAGTAGCCACACACGATCCTCAAATTACTATGATCACAGTATCCCGACTAGTATAACTATGGACTCAAACACTTCACGTGGTATTGGCCAGGCTATACCTGGATATTGGATGTCAGTCTCTGTAAAGCCTACAAGAAGCCCAGTGTCAGGTGTTCCGATGTTTTCTTTTGGCAGAGAAGGTCAAGATGAAGGGCAAGTATCCAGACCCTGGGGCTTATGTGTAGATAGAGAAGGTAATATAATAGTTGCGGATAGAAGAAATAATAGAATTCAAATATTTTCTAGTCGTGGAGAATTTAGGACAATGTTTGGCTCTAAAGGAACAGGACCTGGAGAGTTTGATCTTCCGGCTGGTATAACGACGGATACTTATGGTCGTATAATCGTTATCGATAAAGATAACCACAGAGTTCAGATATTCACGTCATCAGGTAATTTTATTCTTAAATTTGGATCCTTCGGTAAGGAAAGTGGACAATTTCAGTATCCGTGGGATGTAGCTGTTAATTCGACAGGTAATATTGTAGTGACTGATACCCGTAATCACCGTATTCAACTATTCACTAGTGATGGTTCTTATATAACTAAGTTTGTTTTCGAGGGAGCCAATCCCGCTAAAATGCTTAAAGGGCCAACTACACCAAGAGGTGTTTGTTTTACAATTTCAGGTAATATTATTGTTTCTGATTTTGAGAATCATCGCTTGCTTATGGTAGATCCAACTTTATCGAAAGTTCTTCATTGTGTAGGCCGAGAGGGGTCAGGCATCGGTGAACTTAATCGTCCGTCAGGAATAGTTACTGATGACGACGGTCGGATCATTGTAGCTGACTCTAAGAACCATCGCGTGCTTGTATTTACATCAGAGCTTCGCATTTTATGGGCTGTTGATCTAAAGAGTCCTGGTCTTGACGATAAAGATAGACCGAGCGACGTGGCTCTTACCACTGAAGGCTTTTTAGTTGTATTATTTGAAACTTTACCTGATACCGCTCGGGATATAACGTCTCATGGAAAGCAATACATCAAAGTTTATTGACTTACGTAGAAAATCTGAGCAAAATGAACTGTGTGGACCGTAGGTCCATTATTATTATTATTTTTTTTAAGTTGTGATTACGTTCATAATGTGCCAATTTTATTATTAATGTTTCGGAAATCTGAATCGAGCCTAGCTTGTGTGGAGAAATGTTCACTGTTCATAACGACAACTTACATAGTTGTTTTTCGTCAAAACATTCTCCTATTTTATTTTTTTTATTTTTGTTACCATATTACTTTGATTTTTGTTTCATTGAGCGCTAGTCTTTAAAGACCAAACTTTTTACAGTGCACACTTTATTTCGCACTGATTATATCTGAATATTTTGACGATAGGTTTTCTACCTGAACACTAAATTCGTACTGTATTTTTGTCCGACATTAATATTTAGCATTGCATAATCAAAGAATATAATCTTTCAAGATTACTATAAATAAAAGATCACATTGTGATTTAAAAGATGTTTTTATGTGAGATAATTTTAAATTAACTTGAAAAGTATTTTTTTTTCGAAATGTTTCTTTGCGTTTTTAACTTGGTTAAATAATTATGTAATTAATACACACGTTGACGCGTATTCTTATATTAAGTTATTTTGCATATTAATTTAGGTATTATATTTTATATTTTTTATCAATGCGATGGCGGTCCTACGCCCATAGTTAAAATTATTAAAAAGTAGCTCTTTTCTCCGCTTAGATTTTAATCTTACGTAGAGTTTGAAAGGGTTAAAGGGAATAAGGTAGATGTGTTAAGAAATTATTGCAATAAAACTTGGAGACTGACTTTAGAAGACTGTCTGAAAGACGTGGTTCCGGAGCGGGCGGGGCGGTTGTTGCGGATCAACGCGTTATTTTAATGCAATTTTTAATTACCAAAATTTAGTTATTATTTTAACATTGTTTTGAAAGAAGACTTTATTGGCATTTATATGAATTTATTTCGACGCTTTGTGAATTGTGAATTTTATTTAAACGAGCATATTTTTTTTTTAGTTATTAGTACGTTGCTAGACGAACGACTGTTTCTTTAAATTAACTATTAGAGCCGATCCTCCCTGTAATGTCGTTTGCAGTTCGTTCTCAGTCCGATCTTAATCTGGTAGTTACATCAGTTAGTTACAAATTCATCAATGATGAAGAAAACTTCTTACAGTATTGTCAAATAGATTGGAGTATTTCTTCGAAATTGACAGTGACTGTATTGACTGTTACTGATAGTATGAATGCACTATTATCTTACGTAATAGTATTTTACC
Source organism: Boloria selene (assembly GCA_905231865.2). Lineage (NCBI taxonomy): Eukaryota > Metazoa > Arthropoda > Insecta > Lepidoptera > Nymphalidae > Boloria > Boloria selene. The sequence continues at coordinate 3,388,116 of HG993149.1, forward strand.
AGACCGAGATTGGACTGAGTACGAATGTGAACGGCATTACAGTGAGGATGAGGCCTTATTATTAACTGAGTGAGCGGTAAAGCTATTCTTGATATTCCTGGACGTAGTGCTATAGTTGGTAGATAAATAAAATAATCTCTAGCTAATAATTGTAAGATCCTCTACCACAACAACTTCTACTTATGTATACTTTAAGCATAAACTAAGTCGCTATGACGCACTCGTTGTTTAAATTAGCTAATTTATAGATATTCATCTACAAATTGTTTTTTTTTCAATTAGTATATAACGTGTGTTTGTATACTGTCAAAATTGTGTTTAGTCCAAATATTTTAGCAAAATTGTTTCCTCAAAATTCTATAAATTGACTTATAGTATATTTTTTAATTCTATCGGCGAGTGAGTCGATGGTGTTAGATTTAATACACTGTGTTCAGTCAATATGTGTTCACTATTTAAATATAGTTTTAGAGTAACGTATTCGGATCGAGCGGTTCGAATAGCCCCTTGTTGTCTAGTTTAAATGCGTGTTGTAGTTTTTACTCACGTCGTGGTCTTGCTTCCGATCTTAAGTATAATTCAATGCTGGAGTTGTAGTTATAATATATTAAGCTGTATTTACGATGAACTATTAAGGTATCCAAGTAAATAGGCTAAATTTAACGTTAATAATATAATTTTAGTCGTCTGTCCCCAATATACTCCCTTATGGAAATTTCTTATAAGAAACTGCTTTTATCAAGGTAGATTTAGAGCTACAGCTCCGTTATTATCAATGAGCATTTATTCACATCCTATCAAATCTTCATAACACCAAAGTATATTATACCTATATATTGATAGGATCTAACTCCCAGCAGATGTAATCTATATCAAATGTAACTGCTTCATACGTGTACTCTTATCTACTAATAAAATAGTTATTTATGCATATAATGAACTCTTTACACAGTATACAATGATGTAGAAGGTAGTATGTAAAGCCTGTCACTCAAACAATGTTATCCCTATAATTAAGATATATTAATTCGTACTGAATACTAATTTAAAAACTAATAGATTAACATTTACACGTATGTACTTAGGTTTAGATTAGTGTAAGTTTAGAAAGACCTATCTCCTTAATCTAGTGATGTTTTTAGAATTAGAACTTGACACTTCAAGCAAAAATTTTCTGTCACAGTAATTAAAATATTAGATGTAGTTAAATGAACTGATTTTTACGACTGCAGATATAGTCTAAGGTAACTTAACATTATCAGTTAAGATGAGAAAATTATTGTTTGAAGTCTAGCGTGAATGATTGGAATATTTTATCGTGCGATTATTTGCTTGACGCTGTTACCGCAAAAATTCAAAATAATTCTTAAGAAAAGTATATCTAGTGATAAATTAAATTTTATTTCCGTTTAGAGAATAGGATCTTTACAATTGACACTTCGATAAGGAAGCTCATCAGTTTCCTTAAGGCCAGTAATGCGCGAACGTAGCTTTGGCGACGGCGATAGTAAAATTATATAAAAGTTACAATTGCGTGCAGTATTTGCGTCTTGACTGTCAATTACTGAATTCCGCGAAACTGAAGTATTTATCATGATTTATTTTTCATTTCATATCATTAATCAAAATTAAATTATATCTACTAACTTACTTTTTTCAGTGCCATTTTAAAGTATTATGTTATTTTTAAAATAATGTGTTGCATAAAATGCATTTTCAATGAAATTTTCAAAATTGTCCTAAAATGTCCAATCAAATCAACATATTTTATTTTATATAATGTGACGAATCTCAAAGTCAATATTTTGTCTAACGTATAAAAACTTAGGTGTTTTTGCAAAGCAAACTCCTTTATACCAGATCCAGAGACTAGTATCAACTAGAATGTTACCAGTCTAACATTATAAGCTTAAAGGCTCTTTTGTCATCCGCTGTTAACTCACTGATATCATGACAGAAATCTGACCTTTGACCTAGAATATAAAGAATATAAGTAGATCTAGAATATTATTATTAATCCTCTATATATAAATTGATTTGACTTATATAAACGACCTTTAGCTTTCTATTGACAGTCGTACCTACTGCATCATAATTTCTGTCATTTTATCAGGTGCAAGTGATAATGAGCGTGGGTCTTCATTTATAACTAAGTTGGCTCTAAGCGGCTTAAATTTTACTTAATCAAGAACCGCATTTAATTCGGTATGATTTGTTTATGTTTCTTAGATTTATTTTGTTACTTGGTTTAGTGGATTGATCTTTGGCGTTTTAGAGTGACTAGCTACAGTAAAAGGTAATTCGTTGCAAAAGCTCTGAAATTGCACAAATTGGATATGTTGTAAATTTTTTACGCGGCAGGTAGTCACTCTAACATACCACCACTTTATAAAAGTGATTCAAAATTTTTCAACAAATAATAAAAAAGATTGATATAATCACGAAGTCAAGAGATTTGATCGCCAGTAAACGAAGTACTATGTGAAAGCTGCTAGGTGCTAGCAGTAAAATTGTGGTTTTGTGATAAATACAATAAAATTGAGAACTTAATAGTAATGAAGCGATGATGATAATTTTGTACGAGTTTAAACGTTCTGTGTATTATGAACGGAAAAGGAAAATTTCAGCTGCTTCCTTGTAAAAAATTTGTAGGGCTACCTGCATAGGGTCGTGGGTGAGACGCAATATAAAACTGCATAATATTAATAATAATAATACAATTATATGAGATTCTAGCAAATTGTATGTGAGCCATTCTATTTGTGCTATTTTTAATGTTAACTAGGCGCTTGTGTTGTGTTAGTGTTAGCGTAATGTAAACGTTCATCTCCCCTTTGCTAAGCCTTAATATGTTAGAATGTATGCATGTATTGATAAATCAATTATCATAATATTAATGTATATTAAACGTAATATTGTAACCATTTATGAATAGTGAATACCGCATTCTATTAACTTGTCGAAGCCTCTCATAAACTTATATGATAATTTTTAAAAATTAACCGTAATAAGAATACTCTTGTAACTTATGATATATAAATATCAAAATAAATATCAGAAATATACAAAGGGGCGATGAATGTGATCGTGTATCAGGTGTAACTAAGTAGTGGTAATTTAATATTAACCTCGAAAAAGAACAGTTCGTTTAGGTTCGACCTGTTCTTTATGCGGGGACCAATATGACGGAAGCCATTACTGATGCACTTATTTCATAAAGATCTCGATTATAAGTTTAATTACAGTCAAAATTAATGATAAATAAGTATTATTAGGTATAAAGTATGCGCAAAAACTGGAAAATATTTAGAAAATAATATAATAATTTGGCATCGGTGTGTCGGTAATGACTTCTCATACTGGGGTATAGTTGTGTTCAATGTTTAAGTAACCACATCTACCTCACTCGTAATACATTAAAGACTGATTGGAATTAATAAGACGGTGGTCTAATCACCGCTTAAGAAGTCTGTTGTCTACTAGAATAAGCAGAATTCTTACGAACTGAACTTTCTTCTTTACTTATAATAGCGTCCAAACATTCAAAATTTTTTGTTGCAAAAAATTTAGCAGTTTCTGTTGTGCAAAAGTCGACAACAGTCTTTTTTCTTTTTATATCTATATCTTATGTTACACTCCTGTAATATTGTTGAAAGAAGACTGATATTTTATAAATGTTCCTATATTTTAATTTAGAATAATTTACTGCCTACCATATTTCATTTACATTATTTTTTAACCTTTCGGTAATAATCATTACTTTGATTCTTATAATCTTATCAATTGTGCATGACGCTATATATGTCATGAATTTTTTGAAATTTTTAATGGAATTTTGTATGAAAATTAATCAATGATTGATAGAAAATGGACTTTTATTTACCTTACCTATCCCATTCCACTTACTTTTTTATACATACGTTTAGCGCACAAACTATATTAGTATACAAAATGTTACCAAATACCAAGTTACTTTAAGTATACTTTATGTATATTATTCCTATATTTCACAGGTGTAAATAAAAACTGTGTTAATATATTATGTGATCTGTGCTATTACTGATGACACAATACTATTAATTCGATACATAGCAACAGTAATTTTAAATTTGTTACATTTTGAATAGAATAAATAATTATGGGCCACCACGTAAGTGTTCTTGTTTCAAGTTTAGGAAGATTTTTTGAATATCCTGTAAAAAGAAAACCGATATGCTTTTATAGACAAGAAGATTTTACAGCTACAGGTGACCTATTATTAATAATAAATAGATATATTTTTAAGACACGATAGATATGTGCTATATTCTTAATTGTTTGAAAAAAAATCGTGTCAGTTTCCAATGTATAAGATTCCAATCTCCAAATTACACTCAAATAAAAACACTTTTCACTTACTATTCACTCACTAATACGAAGTTTCACGATATTAATGCAATTCTAGGAGAACCACAAACAAAACCCATTGACATCCAAAAAGTAACCATGACTGATTATGATAAGCTGGTAGATCTATTTTACAAACGCCTGGCGGAGCAACGGCAGCATAATCAAGTAAGTCTTGAATCGTTTACACAAAAAAACCTATTCGACACAAATATACACATATACAAATGTATGTAGCACAAATATACACATGTTTACACAACAATTATGAACCCATGTGTCACCAACGTAAATTGGCGAGCTACAATTGCTTGACATATGCGAGGTCTTGCAAGTTGCAACTAATGACGTAGAAAAAACTTCTATTCCATTCGATTTCTTGGGTCTGGGATATTGCTAGCTTTTGGGCTATTTATAGCTATTGGGTTAACTTACATATCTATTTAAGTTGTATAATCTATATAAATAAAAACTAAAAAGAAAAGAAAATAATTTTAATTACTTAGTTATTGTTGGAGTCGGTACCAGCCAAGAAGGAGAGTTCTATCCTGCCTTTGCAATGAACTTTCGAACGGATATTTTGATTATATTTACAAATTGATACATTAATTAAATTGTATTAGGATTATTTTGCTTTGGCTGACACCGACTCCAACAATAACTAAGTAATTAAAATTATTTTCTTTTCTTTTTAGTTTCGATTTGTAACGTTTTGAAGTCGGTTTTCATTTTTGTTAAAAAATAATTTATTTTTTATTTTTTTTGTGGAAATTAGATATTATGTTTAAATATAATATTGGAAGGCTAACTAAACTACTGCTCCAATAAGTCAGCGAAGTTTTGAAATGAACGACAATAGTCAATCGAGATTTGTCCACGTCTATTTTTCCACGTAACTCGTAGACGTTAATAAGATTTACCTTCTATTATCAATCCACCTAATATCCTGAAGGAATACGACTGTCAGTTTATAAGTACGTATAATATTAAAAAAAAATTCTTTCAACTCCTAACCGTTTAGGAGATATACCTTACATCATCACAAATTCTTGAACAGCTTTAGAAAATATATGAAACAGGTAATCAGTGCCGATAAAATTAAAGGGTTGCCCTCGATTTCTCTAGAATCCCATCATCAGATGCTGCCTTGGTGACAATGAGAACATCTTGAATGTATACCCTACTGAATAAAAAAGAAATTTTTAAAATCGGTCCACAATTCACGGAGAAATCGGTGAAAACACAAAAAACAACTGTTGAGGAATTTTACCTTTCATCATCAGCTCATCAACATGAGATGATGATTTTCATACGTAAAAGCTTTATCGGTTTTAGAAAATATATCAAAAACATAATAGGTGCCTGTAAATTTCGAGAGTTGCCTTCGATTTCCCTGGGATCCCATCATCAGATCCTGACTTGGTGACAATGGGACCACCTCGGAACTATACCCTACCATACAAAAGAAAAATTTTTGAAATCGGCCCATATGTATAAAAAAAAATACATACAACGGAACATATAACCTCCTCCTTTTTTGAAGTCGGTTAAAAATGAATGTTACTTAGCGCAAAACAGCTGGAGAATGGTTCGACCAATGCGGCTAAGGTTCCTTGAGGCACACGGAAGATTTTAAGATAATAAAAAGTCAAAGTTTGTAAAAAACTTATACTAAAGGGTAACCTGGGGACAAACCCGAGCGAAGCGAGGTTGAGTCACTAGTAGTTTTATAAAAAGCTATATCCAAATGAAGGATATGTTTATGCTTTATCTGCTGAATTTCACAATTATTTTAATCACATACTACGGCTTTGCCTGTAAATAATAAGGTGTAAACATTTTTGATTCATTTACTATATGTATTAGGTACCTACATACTTTTTGATTTGAAACCATAAGTATTTCAGGAAATGAAAGAACAGGACAGAAGATGGAGTATGCAGAAGGTGGTTCGACGGTTCCCAGGGTGGAATGAAGTCACCATCGCAAACTTGCACAGCTTGTTCCTGTTATTCGACAATCAATCTAATGGAATGCTAGGTTTTGATGATTTGTTAGTGTTTGTATCTACCTTATAGTTTAACTATAGGCAGGTATTTACATATTTATAAATCTATGTAATATAGGTAAATTATAGTGTAGATTTTAGACTATCGACTAACCTCACTTCGCTCGGGTCGTTAGGTTAGGTTAGGTTAGGTTAGGTTACCTATGTTTGAAATATGTTCTTGTATTAGATACCAACTAAGATTTGCTGTTTAAACATATTTAGCTTTATTAGTTTAACGGGAACTACCGTAACTAGCAAAAAAACAAAAAATTAAAAAGTTGAAAATTGAAAGTTGTCCCCATATACATATTGCCAAGGTTAGGTTAGGTTGGGATTTTCTGATTTTTCTTTGTGATTTGGTTGTTATATGTTTGTTGTTGTTTTTTGTTAAGTTTTTGGTTGTTTTTGGTTTGTTCGGTGTTCGAGTTGGCTGAGGGGTCATTATGGACTCTGACGCCGGCGCGGATTCCGATTGTTCGGTTGGGCGTAAGAGGACGGCGAATGTGCCTCCGTTGCAGAGTTCTGGCTCTGAAACGGAGACAGAACAGACGGTTAGCGCGAGAAACCAGAAGGCGCGCCGAGGGTGTACAGGTGGTGGTTCAGGCACTTGCCTGACGCGTGCGCGTGCGCAACTTCGCGAGATGGAGTGTGAGGCCCGGGAGGCCGAATTTGAGAAGGCGCTGGAGGCACGGGCCTTTAGAAAGACGCGTGGCCGCGAAGCGGTCTTCGATTTTGGCCGGGAACTCTCTGACACAGAGACCCCGGCCCCCCCCAAAGAGCCGATGCAACAGACGTCGTCAGAATTGAAGGAGCTCGCCTTCGCTAGTGTGGCAGCGGTTTATGAAGTCGCCAAGAAGTCGATAAACCTGAAGGGCACTATGGTGCGCCAGTTGAAGGAGTCGGCTGCCACACTACAGGACGTAGTAGAGGCGTTCGCGGTGCGCACTGTGGCCGAGGAGTCGCGCCGCCTAGAGAAGGACAATGCCCGCCTACGCAGGGAGGTTGAGGCCTTGAAGGAGGAGTTAAAATCTCACAGGCGGGAGTTCTCCACCATGCGGGCGGAAATATCAGCGGCTAAGACGGGACCATCGCAGGCCGGTGGTGGTGACTGGCTCGAAGAAATTCAGGCATCTCTGGTCGCCACCATGGGCAACATGCTGGACGCCAAGTTAGACGCTAGGCTGTCCAGCATTGAGGCACGGCTGCCTCCTCAAGCACCGATTCGTCCGCCTTTGGCAGCGGACAGACGCAGGGAGACGGCGGTGAGGTCGGACGCAGATGATGGTTCGGCAGTCGAGGCACCGAAGCGTAAGGTGACGAAGAAGAAGGCGGCGACTGCTCGCCCGCAGATGGCGTTACCGCCACCAGTGGCTCAGGCCCCGTCCACTCCGGTGGCCGGGACCAGTCCCGCGTCTGCTCCTCAAGAGGAGACTTGGGCCACGGTGGCCAAGAAAGGTAAGGGAAAGGGGAAGAAGACGGTCCCCTCTGCCCCTGCTCCTCGAGCTGCTGAGGCACGTCCCTCAAAACCTCCCCAAGCTCTTCAGGCGAAAGTGGCCTCTCCGCCGCGCACTGCCGCTGTGATGATTACATTATCGCAAGAGGCGGCAGCCAAGGGGGTCACCTATGGGAAGGTTCTTGAGATGGCCAGACTTAATGTGGACCTGGCGCAGCTGGGTGTGAATGGGGGGCTCACCAACAGGGTGGCTGCGACGGGCGCGAGGATCCTGGAGCTCCCCGCGGCCACTGCACCTGAAGTGGCGGAAAGGTTGGCGGAGAAACTCCGCCAGGTCCTGGATGGTCTGGCGACTGTTGCCAGACCTGAGAAGACGGCGGACCTCAGGCTCACTGACCTGGACGACTCGACTACCAAGGAGATGGTGGTCGAGGCAGTTGCACGTGCGGGCAACTGCCCAATATCTTCGGTCCGGGTCAGTGAGATCTACACGGGGAAGGGAGGCTTGGGCTCAGCCGTCGTGAAGTGCCCCGTCATGGCGGCTAAAGTGGTTGCAGAGGCCAAGAAAGTCTTGGTGGGTTGGTCGGTGGCCAGGGTGAGGGTAATGGAGCAGCGACCCTTGCGCTGCTTTAGGTGCATGGGCCTTGGCCACACCGTGCCACTGTGCCCATCTAAGGTTGAGAGGGGGCGCCTCTGCAACCGTTGTGGTGGCGAGGGGCACTTCTCAGCGGAGTGTGCAGCGAAGACTCTTCGCTGCGCTGTGTGCTCCGATGCCGGACGCCCCTCTGGGCATTGGATGGGTGGTCGTGATTGCCGGCCGCCCGTCACGAAAGGCAACATGGCCCAACGGACCGGGGCCGTCATTAGGGCCGGTAGCCACCAGGCTGAGGAAGCGGAAATGTCCTCTTAATGGATAGACAAACCCGCTTCCTACAAGCGAATTTGAACCACTCGGCCGGTGCGCAGGATCTAATGCTGCAATCCATGGCCGAGTGGGAGATAGGTCTGGCGGTGGCCAGTGAGCCCTACTATATTCCCCCTCAATCTCACTGGGTGGGGGACCTGGAGGGTTCAGTGGCCATAGTGGCTGGAAGCAGCACTGGCCCCCGTCTCTCGGCAATCGAGAGGGGCCCGGGACTTGCTGTAGCAAGGTGGGGGGAGTACACTGTGGTTGGTGTTTACTTCTCTCCCAACCGCACTCTGGCGGAGTTCGAGGACTTTCTCGACTCCGTCAGGGCTGCCGTAGGCCGGCAGTCGCAGAGGAATATCATCGTCCTCGGTGACTTTAACGCGAAGTCCCAGGCCTGGGGGAACCCCACGTCGGATGCTAGGGGACGAGCTGTCCAGGTGTGGGCTCTTCTCTCCGGCTTGTCCCTGCTCAATGTGGGGACAGACTTCACTTGCGTGCGACAGCAGGGGGGGTCCGTGGTGGACTTATCGTTCGCCTCCCCAGGCGTCGCGCGTAATGTGAGTAACTGGAGGGTGGAGGTGGAGGTGGAGACCCTTTCGGACCACAATTATGTGCGGTTCGAGGTATCCACCCGGCCGGTGCCGGTGGCCAGCCCTAGGGGGCCCTCTCGAACATTCCCGAGATGGGCCCTTGGCCAGCTCGATACTGAGCTGGTCCGTGAGACGGCAACCGTGGAGGCGTGGAACTCCCAGGGGAGTGTAGTGGGTGACAGCCCAGACGTCGAGGAGCTGGCTGGCCGCATGCGCGACGCTCTCACGAGGGTGTGCGATGCGGCCATGCCGCGGATACGGCGCCGGAATCAACGGCGGAAGGCAGTTTACTGGTGGTCGCCTGAAATCGCACAGCTCAGGGCGGCCGCCAGTAGGTCCAGGAGGGCCTACGTGAGGTGTCGCAGGAGACACGGCATGGACCCCGACTTGGAGAGCGAGCTGCGGCAGGCCTACCGGGCTGCCAAAAAGACCCTGCAGCTCGCCATCAGCCAGGCCAAGGCGGCAGCTCGCGAGGAGTTCCTGGCGAGCCTGGATAGGGATCCGTGGGGGCGCCCGTACATCTGCGCGCGGAACAAGCTCCGGGCGCATGGCGCCCCGGTCACGGAGACAACGCCGCCGGATGTCCTACTGCGACTGGTGGGTGGGCTGTTCCCGGAATCGTCCGAGTTCGCCCCCCCAGTGATGGCTCCTCCCTCTTTCTTCGAGGGAGTGGAGGAAATCCCTCCGATTACTGAGGGGGAATTTAACCTGGCCTGTGAACAACTGCGGGCCAGGCGGACGGCTCCGGGTCCGGACGGTATTCCAGGGCGAGTTCTTTACATCGCCCTGGAATACCTGGGAGGGGATCTTCGGGATCTGTTCAATGCATGTCTCCGCGTTGGGCAGTTCCCAAAGATCTGGAAGGAGGGGTTGTTGTGCCTATTGCCCAAGGGGGGTCGTCCTCTGGACTCTCCTTCGGCTTACAGGCCAATAGTGATGCTGAGTGAGATGGGCAAGCTCTTCGAACGCATTCTTGCTGCCCGTATCACTCGGCATCTAGAGGGGGTGGGACCGGGCCTTTCAGAGGCTCAGTTCGGGTTCAGGGCGGGTCGCTCGACTGTGGACGCCCTGAACGCCCTGAAGGAACGGGCCTTGGCCGCAGTGGAGGAGGGAGACGTGATGCTAGCCGTCTCAGTGGATGTGGCCAACGCCTTCAACACCCTGCCGTTCGAGACCGTACGAGAGGCGCTTCGATACCATGGGGTGCCTCTCTATCTCCGGCGGGTGTTGGACGCGTACCTCCGCGACAGGCAGGTTGCGTGGAGAGGGGCAGATGGGACGGTCGGTCGGCGACGTGTCGAGTGTGGGGTTCCACAGGGGGCTGTCTTGGGCCCGGTCCTGTGGAATCTTGGTTACGACTGGCTCCTGCGGTGTCCGCTTCTTCCCGGGTTGGGTGTAATTGCTTACGCCGATGACACCCTCGTCACAGCCCGGGGTCGTTCTTATGATGAAGCGGCACGCTTGGCCACGGTCGGCACTAACCTTGTCGTCGACCGGATAGGAATGTTGGGCCTGAGGGTCTCCATCTCCAAAACGGAGGCCCTCCTCTTTCATGGCCCACGGAAGGGTGCCCCACGCAACGCATGTCTGCGTGTCCAGGGTAGGATGGTGGAGGTTCGGGCCCAGATGAAATACCTGGGCCTGACCCTGGACAGTCGCTGGACGTTCCGTGTCCACTTCGCCCAGCTCACCCCGAGACTGATCAGCGCCGCCTCGGCCCTCGGCAGACTTCTGCCGAATGTCGGGGGCCCTGGATCTCCTTGCCGGCGGCTATATGCCGGCATTGTGAGGTCCATGGCGCTGTACGGCGCTCCCGTTTGGTACGACGCCCTCTCCGCACCTAACAGGGCCCAATTGCGCAAAGCGCAGCGGGTCCTGGCGGTGAGGGCGATAAGGGGATACCGTACGGTGTCCTATGAGGCGGCCACACTTCTGGCGGGCGATCCGCCGTGGCATCTCCAGGCGGAGTTGCTCGCTGAAGTCTACCAGTTTCGGGCGAATGAGCGGGCAAGAGGAGAACGTCCGGCGAGGGAGGGAGTCGCGCGGATCAGGCGCCTTTGCGACGCGGCCCTGATCCGGCGATGGGAGGAGCAACTGGGGGATCCAGCGGCTGGCCTGGCGACGGTGGGTGCGATTCTTCCGCACCTGTCTCGCTGGGTTAGGAGGCCACACGGCGTCCTGACGTTCAGACTGACGCAGATGCTTACCGGGCACGGTTGCTTTGGTAGGTATTTGTGTCGGGTTGCGCGTCGGGAACCGTTGCCCGTATGCCATGAGTGTGGTGCGCCCGAGGACACCTCGCACCACACCCTCGCGGTATGCGCCGCCTGGTCTCCCCAGCGCCATGCCTTGATGGCGGTAGTGGGTGGAGACCTCTCGTTAGGCAGTGTGGTGAGGGCCATGCTGCGTGATGAGGGGTCCTGATTGGCGATGGTGGTTGAGATGACGGTCTCACTGAAGGAGACGGCGGAGAGGGAGCGCGAGGCTAACGCTTTGCACCCTATTCGTCGCCGTCGACTAGGGGAGAGGAGGCGTCGCTATGCGCACCTTCTCCCGCCACCCTAGAGGAGCTACCGCGGGGGGGTCACCCTTCGACTCCCCTGCACGTCATCGAGGCGGTCGGGATGCCCTGTGAACAGAGGGCATCCTGATTCAGGCGAGGTGGCCCGCGTGGTTCGGGCCGTCCGCAGGGACGTTACGGTAGAATGCGAAAGCGATCCCGTAACGTCCCATTGCACTGCGGCGAAGTGTTCCGCTGGAGGTTTTAGTGAGTAGGAGTCTCACAGTCCCCACTGGCTGACGGGCCGGTGGGCCCTCATGATGAGTTTCCTCCAGCGACAACAAAAAAAAAAAAAAAAAAAAAAGGTTACCTATGTTTAAGTTTATAGAATGGAATCCTACTTCTTTTACTAGAATAATTTTATCTCATTTTCCCATTATTATAACTTTAGCTATCTGCCAGTGAAAATCACGTCAAAATCGGTCCTTCCGTTTGAATATTAGCCGAAACAAACAGACAGATTTTAATTGTTTTTCTTATCTTATGTACAGTATATTATGCTTTCACGTGCATTTAGCAGAAAGTTAGTTTTGATATTACAATCACACACGTCAGTCTTCAGTTTTATCTCTGTTAGGCGATTTTAAAAAACATTTAAGTACTAAAATAATAATTATGGTAATAATTAAATGTGTGTAACCTAAGGTCTCAAAGTACAAAAAGTAACTTAACTATAACAACACTATTAGTTAGTATAAAATAAAAAGAAAACTGTCTTCAGCTGTGCAGTGTTAGAGAGCTTAGGAGATGAAACATCAATGGAAATTCGAAAAGAGAAGTTTACTGAAGCAGACAGTGACAACGATGGTTGGATCACCTACGATGAATTTTTATCGGTATAAATTTTTAATAAATTATAATTCGCGTCATGTAAAAAGAACGCTGGCTGTCAAGTTGCGCAGAGGCGATTTATCGGCCAATTTGGTGGTAAGACGCGGGGCGCGGGACGGCGAGGCACGCGCCGCATGCTTTCCGGCTCGCTATTGGTTTGTCAGTTCAAAATACCATCGCGCACACAAAAGTTATTAGTTACGAAATGATTTTATATCAAAAATAGAAAAATAATATTTTTGAATAATATTGTTTTATAAAGGTAGAGTCTGATAACAATGCAGTTAACAATAAAAAAATATATGTAAAAACTAATTAATTTAATTTTGTGTAAGTGGATTAAAAATTCTGCAATAAATCAAACATATTTTATTAATTTATAAAATTATGTTTAATGACAAAAATGTCACTGAAAAATATATTAGATAGAAATCTAATAAATTTTTCAACGTATCTACGAATAACCAATATATTATGTCACAAGCGAAAGGTTAGTTCAAAAATAAATGAATATGCTTAGTATTTTCGTGTGCGAATGTACCGATGCGCAAACACACCCTCCACCACTTTCTTCCAGCGTTCTTTTTACGTGACGCGAACTGTAATAACGTAAACAGGGCCGGGTTAAAAACTTTAGCCTGCACCACTTAGTGTGTGTAAAAGTGATTGTGTCCAGTAATTACTATAAGTGATGCATGATACATGATGATACCTACTAATTTTACGATTAAGTAAAACTGGTAGTTTTTTTATTTGTTTTTATTTGTTGTATTTATTAAATGAAAAATGTAATTTATCTTGTGTGATTTTAGTTGGTCTACAACTTTAGTCCACAAGAAGACGGTAAGTTATGTGGACTGGCGCAGCTCTGCAATGAAGTCGCAGAAAATATCCAGTTTGTTAGCAATTTGACTGTGGGCGAGCAATTGGAATATGGATTGTTTTAAAAAGAGTAAAACAATGTTTTTTTTCATTGAAAGTGGATAAAACGAATTTAAAATCTGCGGTCAGAAATTCTTATATTTGTTGCTAAAGGTAGTTTGACTTATTTAAACCACTTTAAAAGATATTATTACCTAAATATTACACTTGTTTCATTAATTAATTATTATTGTTTTAAGATATCTTATTTTTCAAGGGATTTCAGATATAGAATGTTTTACGAAAAAAATTTGGGAAAGAGGGCAAAATCGTTTTATCTTATTTGCAAGTAAAATATAACATTACATTATAACCATTTTATTTAAAACAGTTAATATCTTGGTGGGTTGTCGTCACTCAGAGAATCGATATCGCTAAGTTCGGCGAGTGCAGGGTCGCAAGCGAGGCATTGGTTCCCCACTTCTTGCCAACACTCATTGCAATACACGAATGGACACCTCGCAGTTATACATGAATGCCATATTTCTACTGAAGCAGCTCCTGAAATATTTAAACAGTTTAAAATAAAATTGAACTAAATTACTTAAGCCAGTTAATAGGTAGGTATATCGTGAGTCAGAGATAGATATTTATGTTAGGATAAACGTGTATACCCTATAATGTAATTGCTCACTAGCATTAGTCCTTCAACGTCTTTTTTCAATTGCTTTACGATAGACAGATGGTTAGACGTTTCTTTCGCAACCTGTCTACTACTTTATCTCTACAAATAAGACCAAAATAAAAAATGACAAAAAATTACTTTGATAGTGTTTAATATTTCTAGGCTCAGTTTCTTCACAAATCAAACACTTCATCCTAGCAGCAGATAGAGTACCGAGCCAGTCCAACATATGTGGGTATCTCATTCTCAAACTCAACAGGTTCTCGCCTGACAGGTAGTGGGCACGTGCAGCCTGTACTGCTTTCCGTCGTAAAGTTTTATCCATTTTCATACGTTTCTTGAGAATATCGTTGTATAAATGCAAAATTCTTTGTTTTTCTCGTATTGGATAGAAGTAACTGCATATTAACCTTGAGATTTTGTTTCTTTATATATTAGGTAGGTACTTGTACCTACGACTACGTGTTTACTTAAAATTAAACTATTGAATGAACCCATTATTTATAATTGATTTAGGTAGAGTACAACAGCCCATATTAAAATATATAATATTTAGTAAAACCTATTTATTTTATTTTGAAGTTTTGGATTAATGTAGCCCTAAGCTTTAAAACTCTCAGTTAAACTTTATGCAGGGTTATAGATTCGGCCTCCAAATCGATACACACATATTTCAATTAGATTTTTCTAACATATTTAATGAATAATTACCTATATACAATTTCATTATTATAAATAATATATAGACTTAAATCAAAATATTAAGTTCGTTTACAGTTTTAACCATACCTTCGTAACCTTAGCGTGTAAGGATTTATATACAGCAATAATAAGATCCACAGGTATCCGCCATAAATCTTGAAGTAGTATGAAATAGGCATTGCTCGGGGACACGGCAGGCATATCTCGTCAGATAACGTTATATTGTTTTTATTTAAGGCCAATTCCGTGAGCATTTTACGCATCATGTCAGAGAGCTGACCTTTCCCTTCTACCTGTGTTTGATTCATCATATGACGTTGTAGCAAAAAAATATTTTCTTTTACACTATTTTTAAGCAAAATATTTTTGTTCTTTTTATCACTCGTTGAGTCTTTATCGATTATAATTTTTATAAATTATTTTTTCATTTTCTTTAAGTAGGGAGAGGGGGGCATAATGGGGACGTTAAGGAAAATACACAGTAAAATAATCAACGCAATGTATTTATTAATTAAAACTAATCACAACACTTTGGTTACTTATTAAACTATCATTTGGCATAGAATTTGGCGATGTAAATAATCATATTATGATGTTATAATTTTAATTTTTTTAAACTTTAATGAAAACCTCATCGTGCCCCAGAGTAGGGGCAGGATGGGGTACGTATCTATTTTGCATCACAGTACAAACAGATGTGCATTACTTCTATATTGTCATCGTCTACACCAGCACAAGCTGTATGAGCCCACCGTCCACATAGGTGGCAAGCCACCCAACCTTCCGAAGACTTTAAATAAGGGTGGTTCACGTCAAGGCAGTTGAGGCACATGGTATCCTCATCGATATTCTCTGAGGGAGCTTTTTGGGTCTTCCGTTTCTTAGAGTTCTTCTTTAACTTGGGGTCTTTTGAATTAGAACACTTCTTCGTTCTCTTAAGTTGTTCTCGTTCTTCCAACTCAATTTTGTAGGGAAATGACGTGAGAACAACAGTTTTCCCTCGGCGATAGTTTTTTCTCGTTTGGTTTCTTTGTTCGACTGTCGGAATTGTGAGAATTTCTTGAGGCGAAGCATTTGTAAACGAAGGCTGAGGTGTTGTTAAAGCAGACAAATCTGCATCAAGGGGATGTTCTTCAAGAATAGATGGCGGGGGTTTTTGCTGGATTCCGACATTCAAAGGAACTGTTCCAGACTCAGCTAAAAAATCTGAATCTGTAAAGTTATTTTTAATTAAAGGGCCATATGCCACATTTTTGGAAGGCATTGATTGCTGTAGACATTGTTGCAGCTTGAATATATGCATTTGCAAATATTTCGCTTATTTGTAATGTTGTTATCATTCGCCCCGGATGTGACCTTAACCAATTAGAGCAGGCATGGTCATAGTATACACTTAAGGCGGCGATATATGTAAATTGGACTTTCTTTGTATTTGAATTCTCTGTAATCTTAATAGGAAAAATTTTTAAAAAAATGTATGTTATTCTACAGCATATACAGCATTATCTCTTCCGCTTAAAAAGTTAAAAAAAACAACATAAATATCATAAATAAATATGCTAAGTACCCTCTGTTACAATTTTTCATATCATTTCTCTCGTAAACTATCAAAAACAAGATTTTTTTATTGCGTTCAGCATATTTAATAATACAACACCTAATATGATCTCCGATTATTTTTTCAAATAACTGTTTTATTTATTTTTTATGATTTTTTTACGTAATTCATACACGTAAGCCGCGAGAGAACACCCTCTGTCGCCCAGTAAATCAGTGCGGGACGAGGCGTTGTGCTGAACGGACCTGTGACTGTTTGCTCCGCAATCGCAGAACCAATTTAGAAATTTATTTATTTAATTCGTGAACAGAATTGTCACGAGTCGTGTGCGCTAAATTATGCTCTAAAACATTTGTATTTAAAACTATATTGAAATGAAATAAATAAATGGCGTATTTTGGACCTTATTGACTTGTAAATTTTTTACTTAAAAATTTTAGTATACATATTTGACGACACGCGTGGCGCAGTTTGTAGTGACCCTACTTGCTGCGCTAGCGGTCGCGGGTTCGAGTCCCGCTGGGGGCAGACATTTGTTGTGCACGAATGTTTGTACTCCAGTCATGGATGTTTATATTTATAATATGTATGTATTTAAACTTATATATGTGTATATACCATCCACCATGTATATCAACCATCTAGTATCCATAACACAAGGCTCGTACCTTAACGTGGAACTAGATAGTGCTGTGTGTAAATGTCCCAACATATTTATTATTTTATTATTAAATATATAGTATCGACTAAGAGAAGTTTCAATTTAGACTTTATTTGTATAGTTATAAGGACTAAGTCTGGAAATCGAACCTGTAACGAAGTTACGTCTACTGAGCCATAGGTAACATAAAATTTAATCTGTTTATCTTTCATGTTGAAGTTATACTTCTTTAGGCGCGTTATGAAAAATTTATGAGAGTGAAATTTTACGATGCGCGAGACACAAAATTCTCACGGGAGAAGTTAGCTAACAGTCAATAGTTTAGAGGACTTGCAACTATATTCACGATATTTATTTTCAACAATGACATGGGTGTCATTTTCAAGGATTTTCGGAGTGCTAATTGCGAAAATGAGGTCCATTTTCAAATCCAAGATGGCGGACATCCGGTTTTTTTTCAACAATGACATGGGTGTCATTTTCGAGGTTTCTCGAGGTGCTGATTACGAAAATGAGGTCCATTTTCAAATCCAAGATGGCGGACATCCGGTTTTTTTTTCAACAATGACATGGGTGTCATTTTCGAGGTTTCTCGAGGTGCTGATTACGTAAATTAGGTCCATTTTCAAATCCAAGATGGCGGACATCCGGTTTTTTTTCAAAAATGACATGGGTGTCATTTTCGAGGTTTCTCGGGGTGCTGATTACGAAAATGAGGTCCATTTTTAAATCCAAGATGGCGGACATCCGGTTTTTTTTCAACAATTACACGGGTGTCATATTCGAGGTTTTTCGGGGTGCTAATTGCGAAAATGAGATCCATTTTCAAATCCAAGATGGCGGATATCCGGTTTTTTTTAAACAATTACATGGGTCAGGGTGTCATTTTCGAGGTTTATCGGGGTGCTAATTGCAAAAATGAGTATGTATTATTTAATGATGCCAAGCATCTATTATCAATGAAAACTACCAATAGAGTGTTTTTTACGTTTTAGTGTTATTTTATCAAGACGTTTTTTTAAGTTTTTATTTCACGTTTTAGTGTACATTTGTGCACTATAGTTAATATCCTGCGTAGTTGACTAATCTTCGTGACAATATTTATTTGATCACCCTCACCACTATCTATATTAAAAATAAATGAAATCCATATGGCGAAATGAAATCCGCAAAATTGCAGTACTAGTAATTTTTTATATCCTCAGGAGTAATTATCATATTTTAATCATTACAAATTATATATTTAAATTTTAAAAATAATTATTTTATTTAACCTTCATCATATTAAAAAATGGGATAAAGATTTGGAGCAGGTATCCCTAAACACACACACCATGACAGTTTGACTACAATAAGTACACGAGCTGTACTCACACATATTTTTGTAAAAAACATAGCACTGTTTATAGGTATTAATTGTATAAAGTACACGATAGTTAAATCTTTTCTTTTGTTCATGTTTTTTGTAAAACTGGAAATAAAAGGCTTTTTTATTTATTTATTATTATTTTTTTATTTAATTTTAAAGTATTATTTTTACTTTAGTTTCTACTGATTTTTTGTAATAAGACAAACCCTCAATTACCCCCTAAATTTCAAATAGCCATAACTTTGTTAATAATTCAGATCAACCTCACAAACACAAACATCTACAGACTCACAAAAACCTACAACACCACCACAAAAGGCACCACCATCTTCCCGGAAGCCACAACATATTTTTATTTTTTCTTTATACCGCTAATAGAACTTAAAATTAATAACATTTTTAATAATAAAGAACTTCGTTCCTATCTGGTGAAACTGAAAGTTGTGAACCTACAAACACTTTTTGTGTATCGATCATCAATTTTAGTATATGTACTGCCGAAGCGAGTACACTTGGACGTTCGACAACATTGTATTCGCTCTGTGCGAAGCCGGTGGTGGGGAGAAACTGATTTACCGTCAGCGCTACCCGTGGCTATATCCGATACTACGGGGGGCTGTTTTTATGTTTCGAGTTAGCTAAATATACAAGTGAATTGTTATTTAAAATTTATTTAAATAAAATAACATAAAATGAGTCACAAAAGTTGTTGTGTTGTAAGTTGTAAGAATACAGGTAGAAAAAGTGCTTGTCATTTTTATAAATTTCCAACAGCAAGTTGGAAAATAAATCAGAGGAAAAAATGGATAGCCGCTGTTAGGAGACAAAAGTAAGTAGAATCATAACCTTACTATCCGTAATAATAAAAATCTTGAAAGGAGTAAAACTTAAAAAAATAGTAAGTTTAGAAAATGCTAGGAAATATTATTATTAATTAAAAAAAAATTTTTTTTAAACATTTTTAAATTTAGCATAATTATATATTAAAAAATAAGATTGAATTTTTTTATTATAAACTTTTCATTAATTATTTAAGATTCATTTACTCTTTGCCACTTATAATATTAAACAAAAAGATTATCCATACCAATGATCATAAATTTTAAATATTAAATATTAAAATCTAAAAATAAAAATGATAAATTTAATCGATTAACAATTTTTCCCAGCTTTATTATTGAATTGTAATATGTTAATTTTAGTTAGCAAACATAATCTATTTTTTTTGTACTCAAAAACAATCAGCACTTTTAATTTGTAGAATTTTGAAACATAAAATATTTTGGTAATTTCGTTTAATCTAAATTTGCTATTAAAAAAAAATAATTGAATGTTTATTCAAGTTTTCTTATAATTTTAATTTTAAAAAAAACTTTTTCTATTTTCTTTTTATTTGATTTCAGTCTGATTTCAGTTAACCTACCTTTATGTGTGCTAACTTCTATGCTACTTTTTCGGTATTAACTATACTTACATTTTATTTTTTAATGCACAAGAACACTTTACATTAACAAATATTTATTATAAATATTCCCTTTAATTAAAAAAGCATTTTTTTATTTATCATTCGATATTATTATTACTGACAGCCATTCAATACTTAGTAAAATATATTACAATAGCCCCCTGTAGTTCAAACGTACCATGGCGCTGAAGTCGCGCACAGAGCGAATATATATTCAACGAGTTAGAATATTTCGATAGCGCGATTCAGGACTTAACAGCGTTATATAATATTTTTAAGTTTAACATCAGATATAAAAACAATATTAAGTATAAAACAACATATTTAATATGACAATATTGTTTGACGACTGAAATAAAATGAATTTTTACAAAATTAAAAACAAAAAGCCAACGTTACGCGGTGTTTTCCCAGGCCCACCGGTCACCCATCCAAGTACTGACCGCGCCCGACGTTGCTTAATTTCGATGATCGGACGAGAATCGGTGTGTTCAATTATATATATTTACTGTTATTATAAGTGATAAAAATTGTATCTACATATTGTACACATAAATTAATAATAGATATAAATAATAATTATTTTAATTATGTAAAAAATATTTTTATATGATATTTAAATAAACTTTATTTAACTAGATAATGCTTTATAATAAAACTTTCAATGTATTAAATACTCTTTTTTTCTATTATTATTAGTGTCGTTTTTATAATTGCATAAGTTGATAAAAAATGCTATCATTATAACGCCTTATCAATATATTGCCGTTGCGAACACCTTAGAACCATGCCTAACAAAGCAACAGCTGTTAGTTGTTATACTGTGCCGTACTACGCGCGAATTCTAGCGCGCTGGTCGCGCGTAATTATTATCGGGAGGCGCGGGGTTGCGCGGGGAATTTTTAACGGCAACGCCCAATCGAGCAAGGTCAACGGCGTATATCCCCGTCTTAAAGGTTGCATAAAGCCAACATGTAAGTGTTGGAGCCTATGGGTGCAGTGCAGGGGAAAGCAAAGCATTACAACGCCATTTTTGCGTGCATATTAAATAACTGATATGTTTTGCGTATGTGTTACATGACCATCTAAAAGAAGCAAGGCCGAATTAGTTATTGACACATCAGAAAACTTGACAAACCGTTGGAACCAGGTCAGAAATATTTCAGATTTCATCCATCCTTTAGAGTTGCATTCTGCTGTCGTCCCTGGAGGAGCTCGATCCAGCAACTCTTGCTTCATTCTCTGTCGAGGAAATATTAGCGTAGGAGGCATGTAATTTCCTGCTGCATTAAAACATAACTTAACCGTAACCGTCTGCCCTCCCTCGTTCTGCTGAAGAAAGCGATCCTACCTGTTTTCTCCCCTTTTCTGCAATAATTTTGCTTTTCGTTTTTGAGACGCATGATATGCCAGTCTCATCGCAATTAAAAATTCTGTCTGGCGTCAAATTATATTTGTTATATACTTCCCCGAGCACAGAATAAAATTTACCCACAGCCACTTTATTAAAGCCCATTGCTCGAGCTGCCAATGTAGCTTCCGGTTTTCTAATAGATAAATCTGGGTGGCGCTTCAAGAACCCCTTTAACCAATCTACGTCAGCTATCTTTTTATCATGGTTAAATTTATGAGCTTTGCCATTTTTTTCCGCTAGCTGGTAAGTTAACTTCCGTAGGACAATAGTGGTTAAATCAAACAAACGTTTCTCCATTTCTATAATATATCTTACCAGCGCCTCTTCTTCTTGTTTGGAAAACACGGGCTTGAAGTTACCTGGAGTAGAGTCAAGAGACAGCTCGCCTTTCCTTATTTTAGCGACGTGACGCTCTAATGTGGTCTGTGGTACGCTATACAGGTGAGCTGCTTTTCTATAGCCAGCAGTTTTGCTTAAGACTGCATCAATTGCCTGTTTCATGTTTTCCATAGACCAACTAAGTCTCGACTTTTCTTCTTATACGTCCGTACCATTTTTATACCTAAAACAATATATTTTCTATCATCAAATGAACAAGAATGTTCGTTCAGTTAATTTGCAAAACAGGCGCATAATGGGGACAAGGATTGCGGGGTATAACGGGGTACCCCATCGTACCCCGCAGTCATGTCCCCGTTATGCCCCAATTCTCACATTATTTAAAATAACAAACCAAATAAAATGAGTGACGGTTAGAGTATTTTTCTTCAAAACATATCAATAACAATAAGTAATATATCTGCAAAAACAAAATAAATACATGATAGTAGCGACATACACACTTACCTTTTTATATGCGAATTCGTAGTCACTCAAAATTACATGAAATTACGTTGAGAATAGTTTTTTTGTTTTTAAAAACAAACGCGTGCAGTCTAGTCACCGGTCATTGTCAGACTAAAGAGAGATACAAAATTGCTACCTATTAGCCACAACAAAACATATCTATAGCGTATAGTTCTCTGTAAGTGTGGGTGGCCCCGTCGTGCCTCGCGTCCCCGTCATGCCCCTCTCTCCCTTACATTGTTTTGTACAAAAAGTTAAATAAGTATAACTACCTAGTAGGTAGGTATATAGGTACATCATTTAATAGAGGGTATGTAATAGAAAAATCAAATATTCTGAAGAGACATTGTTTAGTTTGGCACTTGAATCAGTCATCAGACTGTGCTGTGCCAAAAAAACAACGTGATTTTGGGACGGAACCACCTGCATTTTTCGATCTTCTACAGTCCAACATTTCACTGTTTTTTAATTTTAAATCATACTGGGAAGCAGTTCTTAACATAATTTGACGAAAAATTTTATATTTTTCAGGTTACATAAACATGCCTAATTCCTATTAAAACCTACCTTGATTTCAATATCTTGGTCTTCAAACTGTGATATGGGCTCGAGAGCATATTGTCTTACAACATCCAAAGCTTCATAAAATAACCGATCTAACATTACAAAAGTTGTTGCTGTTATGGCTTCGAGCATGACTTTAAGGACTTGCGTTAATAATTTACTGCGCTCCGATGGTATATATGTGGCTGACTGTACGTCTAAGTATCTGTTTCTCTCCATCTAAATATAATCCATCTAAGTTGGTATTAGAATGATTTACATAGTTTTGAAGAATTCAAAACACAAAATATACGTTTGTAGTAAAAATTTCAAATATATCTTGATATTTTTATTATCTTCGTTTGAAATTGCATTTGTATGCTGTTGTTGTTCATAAAAATGGTCTATGTTATTACTTATTAGTTTGGTTTGGTTTCATCAAAATCGTTTCAGTTTTTTTTTAAATATCCATTGAAGGCGTGTACAATAAGTAGGCATTATAAATTGAATTTTTGTCATCTGTGCTCTATTTTACTCTCAAAATAATAATACTAAGTATAATATATCGAGTATTTATGAGCATTTTATTTTTATTAGTTTACAGCTGTACTATTCAATAGTGCTTACTCAATAGTACTAACCTTCTTAATATGATTAATCTATTATACTGACTTTTTGTTGAAGTTATCTACAAGCGGTCGGTAACTAATAGTGGAATTTAATTTCTAAGCAAATTATTTACAAACATTTACCAAATAGATCTAAGGTTAAATACCTTCTTTAATGGAAGAAGCGTGATTTCGTTTTTCCTTTGTCGTTTTAAATCTAACTTCTTAAAATGACCCGTAATATAAACATTGTCGTAGTCAATACGAGTCAAGTACAGATCGTGGTAGTTTATTGCCGCAACTGGTATGCGGAGAAACAGTAGAGCTAGGCAGATATTTAAAACTATTTTCACTGACTTCATTATCAGGTATTTCTCTTTAAAGGCCTGTACCACTCGATGACCAGTTTCCTTAGCGTCCTAAAATATCTAATATTTTTTAATGTCTAATTAACCGAAAATAATTTGAACTCATATTTATATACTGAAAATGTCATAACTTATGAAATGTCTTTCGAAAACTTAGTATAGGTTCTTTGAATCGGTTTTCCTTCACTATGAGACAAGTGATAATAGAAGACCTGGGATTTGAACCCGCTTCTTTTAGCAAAGTAAGCGCTTTACCACTAAGCTACTACTACCTGTTTATATAGATTTTGACAACTATACCATAATAATAGGTTTTACCTGAACTACATCGAACTGTTTTTCAAATGTTTCATTTTGCTGTAAATTAATTTCTTCTAAGTTTTTAGTAAATTTTATTTTAACTGTTTTGAGGAATTTGAATCCTTCAGATAAACTTAATTCCATCTGTTAAAATACAATAAAAATAACACCGAATACATTACTATGACGCCTTAAACTGTTTATAATAATTATGTGTATATGATGTATCCCATAGTTATTAATCACCTTTACTCGACTTTTGCATATTTCAGTCCCTAACAACCGTCGTATATCGCAAGCCCGCGGTAACATAAGCGGCCAGCAAATCATGGCGTACGGCATGACCACTTTACACGAACCGTATGCTGAAGAAAATTCGTTTAAACATATAGATATTGCATGTGAAATTTGGTTTTCACAACGGATTTCCATTTTTTTACTATAAATATTTTCGTAAGACTTTCTTTTGGTTTTATTGGAATTTCTGAAATAAACGTAAATAAATAAATTGGTAACTTTAAGCCGACAAAATATAAAATAAGATAGAGTATGAAGACATACATTTTTTTATCTTCGTCGAAACGAACTATATCCAATAGGGCATCAGTTAAATCATTTTCAGCCTTCATTTGTTGCAATAACGTAGTATCTTCAATCTCATACTCTATTGGTGATATCACTTCAATAATAGATCTATACAAAATGACAAATCTTCAAATAATCGATATTTTAAGTATCATAATAAAATTATAAGCAAAGTAAAACCTCATTGTTTCCTTTACTTGCAAGACTTGAACTCTAAAATTAAGTAGGGCTCTATTTAACGGGTGATACATTTGTTCATACATGGCTCTAGATAAATTATACGACAGCTCTGTACTGCACGCATACACGCGTACGACTTCCTTCGCATTTAGCCCCATGTTTGTTATTGGACCTTAGAAACAGAATTTATTAAACTTATTTAACTTAGTACTAAAATAAACCAAATTATATATCGACTACCGTTTTCTTCATAGTGAAGCCACTTAATAACTTTTTCTATTATTGTTGTTGATGATGATCTTAGTAAGAGAAAGAGAAAGAGAGAGAGAGCAAAAGAAAAAGAGAGATGAGCAAAAGGTTTCTAGTCGAAACCTTAAAGATTAAATAGAGCAGATAAACTCTGAAACCAGTAAGGACGGATCTTTGGAACTTTATTAGTCTTATTTCTTTTATTTAAACTCAGAATCTCTAGATTTGCAGGCGTATACCAGCCACTCCACCATCAGGACGTTGCAAAGAGTATGAAACTAATGAAACCGCCACTGGAGTTCCAGTTATGTAATAACAATTAGTTTTTCGCACGTTCTAGCTTGTTAGTCTTGTTTTATGATCTTTGATAATATACTCGTGCATAAGTTTACGAGAATATCTAAATTATGATATAACATAAATTAAATATTTCCTTCTACAAAATAACCTAGCTGTATGCATAATAATAAATCTTTTGAGTTATGATATTAAATTATATAAAGAGTGAAATACAATTATTTTACAGTTATAGGATAGTTATGTAAGGTAATGTTACGTATTCCTTATTATCGATAGTAGATAAATAAAAATCGATAAAATACGTTACCAGCGACGATGAAGCTCAAAACAATCGCTTTTAAAACACCACGCCCAGCTTTTCCACAAAACATAGGGAATAATAATAAAGATATACAACGTACTTGTATCGACACTGCATTAGCTAACCCTGCGAAATAGTTTTTAATAAAAATATATATATTTTTAATTAAATATGTGGTTAAGGTAATAAAAAGTATTTACCAATTATTAAGCTTATGATTAAACTAATAACTAAACCATTATAGAATAAAAATGCTATATCCTTCAAGAAGAAGTAGAAGTATAGTTGTCCCAAGGCAAAACCCCCCATAAACGCTATACAACATTTTACACATCTTTTTCCATAAAAATCAGAACATAAAAAAATATTTATAAAGGAACAACAGCAACAAAACACAAAATTGAAGCATTTTGAAAGACCTAAAAATAAGGACATTTTATTGCTAAAACTTGTCATCAACGTCAGTTTCGATGGCAAGATAAACGGAAAATCAAAATATATTTTAACTAGTAAAAACTTCTTAGTTTAATTAATCTATCTTATTTTTTATCATCTATAGGTACATTATAATAAAATTCTGAGTCGGTACATTAAAATATTTTTAACAATTTCTTTCTGACTATCTGTGGACTTTTTACTGCTGGAAAATTTCTCATCGCTGAGAAATCTATCTATCTAACGCTAACCTAACCAACTAACCTGTGACACTGTTATGTGTCTTCTAAGTTCTAACTCCTAACCATCTCCTAACATCAAACATCTAACAAAATATGGGCGTAGCTTAACTGTTTTGCTAGCAAACACAAGCAAACATGTTAACCAAGGTGGACGGAAAACATCCCCAGCATCAACAATGTTCGCCAGCGGGGGTATTCCTGAAATATCTATTTCATATTTTATCTGTATATTGTAATGTGTATTTTAATATGAATTGGAATAAAGACAATATGTTATTTCTGTGATTCAAGATGCTTCACTGTCGTATTACAAGAACAAAAATAAAAAGATTTATCGATGTAAGTGTTAAAGTTGCAGAAAACTAAAAATGTCATTTTATCGATGTAAGTGTTAAAGTTGCAGAAAACTAAAAATGTTTTGCTAACATGTTTTGTTAGTTTGTCTTGTTATTTTTAGGAACAGGAGATACGCCCTTTTCAAAGGACATTTCATTGTTAGGGCGGGAGTGAGTTGAAATGAACCATAGGTACTTAAGTATACACATTAAAGATATTCAATTTTATTTCGTGTATTTCGGAAATGGGCTAACGACTTGAATAGGTATTTTATTTACTTTTTAAGTTATCTATATAATGTCTTTTTTTTTTAAAAATCGCAATGTTTACATTTCTATAAAATACAGATTGCAGAGCCAAGCTCTGTCGTTTGGAAAAATGAAAAAAAAAATAGTGTGGTGGAAATTAAAAATAAATAATTTAAGTTAATCGTTTATTATAATTAGTCTTATAAACGTCATTAATATATTAGTACAGAACTTATAACACAATGAGAAGATTACAAGCGCTTTAAACAATTCAAAGCATTAGATGCTCAATTCACAATAAATAAGATTCCGTACATTTTTCTTCAGTCGGTACCGCACATTAATGCTGTCTCATTCGGCTTATATAGAAATGAGCGAGAAAACATAACTTTTTTGAATCAATTATGCGTTATTTAAAATAAACGAGCTTTAGTTGACAATAACTGATAAAAAATATAAGTCCATTGCTTTTGAAGTATAAAATAATCGAACTTTTTCAAAGTTGGACTTTATGAGTTCACTTTAAAGTACTCTAAAAAGAATTTCAACAGAAATGTTATAATACTCTTCGTATATCTGCGAACCCATTAAATTTATTGGCGTACACGCTATTCGTTGAAAAACATTGACAAACATGCAATTTCCCATAAAATTTTTAATTTTTAAGTTACACGGTTTTTAATACTCTTCAAAGTTTTTTGGCAAATACATGGAAACAAAATAAAATGTGATGACTTTGATTTTATGAATGTATTATTATTAAAAACATCATATAATGATGTGTATGTGTGTGTAATTGAATATTATTTTCACATTTCTTCCTATTACGTTCAATATTTCGTCTAGCTATATATGTGTATATATTTATAAAAAAATGTAAAATCTACTCCCGATAGCCTTTATTAAATAAGCTAATGCAATTAACTTAGCATTCGGAATTAGACTCTGAAAATGCAGCTTCATACCTTTCTTATAATTTTTACTAGGTACCGATTAGCCTTTATTAGAAAATGGAATCAAGCATTGTTAGTTTATATTAATATAATAATGTAAATATTAAACGAAAGTTAAAACTATTGTATTTAAGTTAATATAACTTCAAAATAATCTATTCGAGATTTCAATGGAAAACGCAGTGTACACCAACTATTGTGTATATTTATGCACATAGCAATGTGGACACAAATTAAATGATTCATTTTTGGTAATAAATAATAATAATATCGTTTGTTTTTTTAAGTATATATAATAGCATTATGAAAGTTTTGAGTTTAACATTTGTATTTTCTCTAACCAGACAGAGTTGATCCCTCATTCCTAGAGCCAGTATCAGAGACACGGGTCACGTTAGGGCGGTTACGCGAGGGCGGTGGGCGGGTCGCCGGCAGGCTCCTCCGAAACTTCGGTCACCATCGGCTCGTCTTCTTCAGGGATCTCAAGGATTTTAGGCCCGTAGAGCAGCAGGTACGCGCAATGCCAGTCACCTAAAAATATTTTTGATTTAATAGCTAAAACCTCGGGTCAAAATGGTTTTGACAAAATTTAAGAAATTTTATAATTTTTAATTTTGGTATTTAATTTTTTTTCCCGTAAAAAATCTAATTAGTTGCAAGCCTGGTATATTGTATAACATCCAAAATAACTCTCAAAAGCTGAACATAAACACAGATTTTTTAATTTTGAAATTAATTATTATATCATGAATTAAAAATAATTTATAAATTGAAATTAAATCTTATATTTTACATCCATTGTTACTTAAAATCAGTTTGTGCCAACACGTAACATGTCAAACGTAGCATGTATGAACCTCACCTCTTGCCTTCAACCAAAAAAAAAACAAATGAAATTTAAATTTATTGATTTAGCTTATTTATCTATTTTGTCAAACTATATATTATTTTAATTAATAAAACTGGTGTCGTGGGACACCGGATAGGACCGACGGTCCTTATTATAAAACTATTAATTTTAAATTCTATTAGCGGTATAAAGAAAATAATTATTTTGGTATACATTTTTTATAATTTTTTATCGATAAAAATAAAAATCTATACATAAAAAGTTATAATAATTATTTACCATGATTTATAAAAAAAGTGTCGTTACAACTTTTGGTCTTAAATTTACTATAGAAAAAAGTGTCGTTACAACTTTTGGTCTAAACTTTTTCCGTGTAGCCCCAACGCGCGAAAAGGAACTTCGTCCCAAAAAAAAAAAGCTGTCACTCCAACAAACAAGAGCCTCACCACCACCACTGAGCTTGAGCACCTCTTCCTCTGGCACGGGGGTGACAGCGTCGTCGTCGCAGCGCAGCCAGGCGCCGGCGCGCGACACCCACGCCACGTAGTGCCCGGAGGAGGACGAGCGGCCGCGGTGCGTGAGGACTGCTTGCAGACGGTAGTAGCCGCTGTTGTTGCTGCCCACGTCTGAGGACACCGGGGGTTATTAGCAATTAGCATACACTATACTCTATTCGCTGAATGAACCAAGCACTGAGATTTTGCGTTTCCGCATGATTGGTTGCAGATAAGACGCTTAGGCCGCGCTCACAATACATAATTAGTCCGTCGTTGCACTCCGTACCGTTCAGACATCTCTCGCGTAGTTACCTGATCTATTGCGATCATAGTATATCTAATGTGAAAGTTAAAAAATATAATTTATGTATAAATATATAAAAATAAAGTTAATTTTAATGTAATGTTGATTTGATTTTATTACAAACTAGCTCACCAGGTTCGACCTTAGAATTAACGCGAGCGAAGCCGCGGGTTCCGCTAGTTAAAGAAACCGAATCAAAATCCATTGCGTAGCTTTAAAGATCTAAGCATACATGAGGCATACAGGCATAAAGCGAGGCGAATTTATTTTGTACTATGTAGTGTTTATTAATAATTCGTCACTACTGCATTAACAATAAGAACGAGCCCTATGATTTCAAACCAGTTGCAAGCCTTATTGGGCGGAGCTAGACATTTTTCTGTCCTTATCAGTTTGTATGCAATTGTGGGACAGAGAAAGTGCTTTGCATGGTTCACTCCGTGAATACAGTATACTACAGTGGTAGCCTAGCGATAACGCGCTCACTTGGATAAGCGAGTGATGCGGGTTCAAAACCGGGTCTCGCACCTCTGATATTTTCATGTGCGAATCATTTCTATTTTCTCTCATGATTTCCACTTGTCTTGCGGTGAAGGAAAACATCGTGAGAAAACCTGCATGTCTGAGAAAAGCGCGGTGGACTATGGCGTGATACCCTCGTACTGAGGGAGGCCCGTGCCCAGCAGTGGGACGTTAAAAAGGGCTTAAGACGTTGATGATGATACACTACTACACTACACACTAGCGAATTATATGGTCATAGAATTACACATAATGCCAATTAGCAAGTTTTTCTTTATAATACAACTAGCCTTTCCGGCGGCTCGGCTCGCCTTCTTAAGGCTGAAAATCAAAAGAAATATTTTTCTCCCGTTTTTTCAACATTTTTAATTGATGCTCCACTCCTATTGGTCGCAGCGTGATGTAATATAGCCTATAGCCTTCATTGATAAATGGACTATCCAACACAAAAAGAATTTTTCAATTCGGACCAGTAGTTTCTGAGATTAGCGCGTTTAACCAAATAAACAAACTCTTCAGCTTTAGATAGATATTGTATATTCTCCTCAAAAATTGACAAACAATGTACATATACAGGAAGTATCTCTTAAATCAAGAATAATATAAAAAGAATCATACTATTTCTTGACAAAAAAATTTTCAATTCTTAACATAATTAATAATAATATACTAAACTTACCATTTTCGAACCAATATGGAACAATTGTTTTTCTTTTATTAGCCATTTTGCTGTCGCCGTGATTTTTATTTTTCAAATTCAATGCAGATTCCACAGACGCATCTTCCAATTCCTGAATATAAATACTTTTTTAATATACATATCATATATAAATACATTCATTTCAAAAGCTATAATATAATAATATGTTATGTGAATTGTATCAAGTTTGTACTCCAGTTATGGGTGTTTATATTTTATAATATTATATATGTAGTATATCAACTACCTGGTATCTGTAACAAAAGCTTCCTTTGCTGTGTGTAATAATATAGCAACATATTTATTTACTATTTTTATCATCTATCTCTAGCATTGTAGCATACTAGATCATGCTGTGTTATGGTCTTTACATATTTATATATCTTGTATTGACCTCTATCAACTTACATAAAGTAGATACAGTAAAATATACAAATCTTGTAGATAAATAATAATTATTGTTATAACCTTACATGACATTTTTACAATTTACTACAATCATTATTTAAACTAAATATGTATATAAATATACCTTAAACTTATTTCTCATAGGTGTCAGACGTTCCTGCAGCTCGGGTGTACACAGCTCGTACACATCCAAATCCAATGGGAACTTGACATCTTTTAAAATTTTCGCATTTATCGATTCCTTTTCTTTGAAGTAGAAACGCACAAATTGCACAGTCAAATATGCGGGCAAGCGACTTATTTTGCTCTGAAACAACCACATTTCTTAATTTTTTAATCCAATGTCATGAAATATTTTGTGTCGATCATCAAAGATAAACAATAACTTTTAAGTTGATGTTTATTGTTAACACAGTTATTGAATTAAATGTAGAAGTTCCACATTTTTATGTATTGATTTTAACAATTTAAGTATTATAATAAAAACATGAAAGAATTATCAAAATATTTGAAAAAGTATTTATAGATTTATATTATATTTCCATTGAGTAAAATCATTATCCCCATGTTATGTATATCTCCATTGAGCAAGCGACATAGCCTGTAATTTATATCATTATAAAATGAACTACATGAACTATAAAAAAATTATGATAGATTAGAATAATGAAATGAAGGAAGCTTTTGTTCAGGATGAATCCATAAACTACTTTCTGCGATTTAACTGTACTGTATATGTAATCTTAGACTTACAGTTTTTGTGTAAACAGCATCCCTCCCCAAGGTCTGTGACATCTTAGTGATTTGCTCTACCATTTTCTGTTAAAACATAGAAACAATTTATTAAAAATATCTAATGAAACCAAAAAAAAAAAATTAAAAATATAATTTAACAAGATATATTTTTCATTAATAGCAAACTAAGTTTATGGAAGTACAAAATTATTTATTTTTGTTAAAATATTTATTTTAATCTATATATATATAATGAAAATGGTGTTCGTTTGAGGCTCAATCACGCCTAAACCACTGATCGTATCGACATGAAACTACCACCATTCGATGCGAAATTTTTCCTAGATGGTTTATGGCTATCTATTTTTTGAATTCCAACATTCCTTCATTTTTTATTGCTGTTTTACTTTTATGAACATTTATCCCGCTAATAAAAACAAAAGACAAGCGTTTTCTCTTGATTCTTTTGTTTTCATGGATTTCAGAGTATATTAAACGGATTATGGTTTTTTACATTCAGCTAAGAATCTACTCACGGTAGTGGAGAACGGCTGGACCAATTGGGCTTTTTTTCTTTATCTTCAGAATTGTCAGGAGAAAGTTTTGTATGTAAAAAAATTTTAAAAAAATCCGATAAAAAGTTAAAAATTTCGATGATAATCGAAGAATTCCCATCTATATAGTCACTCACTACGAAATCTCGGGAACCATAAGACTTAGAAACGTGAAACTTGGTAGGAATATTACTTTTGCTATGTATAGGTCAGCTATGAATAGATTTTAAGAAATCCATCCCCCAAAGGGGATTGCGGGGGCGTTAACAATGAACAATTCCTGTTTTTAAACTATAGCTCCTATAGACTTCAAATTTGGTAGGAATCTTCTGTAAGAGGTGTAGAAATAGGCTATGAATGAATTTTACGATAGCTCACCCCGCAGGGGGTTGCGGGGGTGGGTATTAACAATTAATATTTTTAATTTTCCAGCTAAAGCTCCTACAAGCTCCAAATTTTGTAGGAATTTTCTATAAGCGAAATATAGCTTCTAAAAATTCTAAATATGGTAGGAATCTTTTATTATTCACATAAAGATCATCTCAAAATGGATTTCAATATAGTCTACTTCCGACAGGAATTGCGGGGGTGGGTGTTAAAATCGAAAATTTTAATTTCCAACCTGTAACTTCTACAGACTCAAAATTTGGTGGGGATCTTCGTGTATGTAGGGATATTTGTGTATTTCCTTACAACAATCGTCTTTTTGGCAGCGGAGAAAAAGTCATTGAGAGGTTTCCAAAACTTAACTTTACATGTAGCTATCCAATCAACGGACTAAGAATTTTACATTCATTTTACTTTTGCAGACTACATATCCGACGAATTCTTTTATTGCGTGATCGCGGAAATGTACCAGATTATAATGAATGCATTTTCTAAGCACTTGAGATGTGGAAAAGAAATTTAGTTACTTATTCCAATAGAATTCATAAAAAACATGAACAATTAATTTTCTATAAAAAATTGATGTCACGGAGAAAATTTTAGTTAACAGAAAATTCGTCGCACTTGAACCTAGACTAATTTCAACTTCACATATGAGACTTGCAATGACTTTAACTTAAACGATTTTAACGACTTTAACTTTAACTTAAATGATTGCACATTGAAAGTTACAATGAATATTAGTGAGAAAAATCACCTGGATGGAAGATACAGGCTAAATCGATGGAATTTGGAATTTGTGTAAGTCTAAACAATATCGATGCTTACAGTTCTATCCGCGGGGCCTATTTATGTTCATACAAAAATAAAAAAAAGGAGAATAATAAAAATATGGAAAAAAAATAAAAATGAAACATAAAATGTAATTTATTTCCTTTTTCAATTCGCCCAGCGAAGCGGGCGGGAAACGGCTAGTGTTTACATATTCATATTAATAAAATTAATTATTATTATCAAAAAATATCCTTAAGAGATAGGAAACTCCAGATCTGTTAAAAATAAAAAGAAGCAAAATAAATTACTCTTAATGTCCAATACTCACAGATCTAAGACCAGATTGCAAATATTTGACATCCTGTGAAATAAAGCAGGACAGTTGTAGGAAGGACTCTTGTGAGCGAGTGGGCGGCTCATCAGCTTCACTGCACACTAACTCCACATTTAGTGTACCACCAAAGTATTGTTCTACAAGGGATTTACTGAAAATAAAATAAATAAAAAGTTATTAAGCACTATTCAAAGAGTTCAATACTGTTACATTAGACAAAAAATTGCAAAAGAAGTGAATTTTTAATTTTTATTACTACTATAATAATTGAATCGTTTCAGAAAAGTTTTGTAATCAAAAGCAATAGAATAAATAAATTTTTAAGATAAAATAATTTATTACATATATCTTATTGTACTAACCTATTAGGCTCAGGTGCTATGGGAAGCCTCATTGTCAAAGCACGGACTATCTCAGTCCAGCATTCTGAAGCGTCTTGCTGTGCCAACTGCCCTCCCGCTCCTCTCTCTGCCAAGTGAGGAGCAGCGGCATGTAATGCTTGGAGCAGTCGAGCCGCAGCTGCGGCACATGCACCAGCACCACCATTCTCTAGTGCTCGCATTGTTTCACTAAGAGCTGACGTAAGTCCACCCGCTGTTCCACCACCAGATGCTATGTGGAAAGTATATTATGATTGATTAACTAATTCAAGTAATAAAATACAAAGTGCTTAAAATATTTGTAAAAAAAATACAAATTACATAATTAAAAAAAAGGAATTTACATTTCTAATTCGTTATTCATCATTAATTTTAAAATTCATAAATTTGTATTACACTAATATCACATTAAGTATATATAAACATAATTAAAAACCTGTATGAACAAAGCATAAGTAGCATAAAATTAGAATCTATTGGCCACCCATTCCCTATATGCAAGGGTGTAAGGCAAGGGGACCCTCTGTCTCCTAAGCTCTTTACAGCGGTTCTTGAAAGCATCTTCAGGAAACTGGATTGGGAAAACTTTGGCCTAAACATCAACGGCTGTCGACTTAACCATCTCAGGTTTGCGGACGATATAGTTTTGTTCGAAGAGGATCCAAAGAAGCTTGAAACTATGATCCATGATTTAGCTACAACTAGTATAGAAGTAGGCCTGGAGTTAAATAAAGAAAAAAACAAAGGTGATGACCAACTCAGATCCCATTGATTTATTGTTAAATGGGGACCATTTTCAATATGTCACTGAATATGTGTATCTGGGTCAAATTATTTCTTTTAGTGACCAGATGACTAAAGAAATCAACAAAAGAATAGCCTATGGTTGGAAGAAATACTGGTCGCTGAAGGAAATAATGAAAAGCAAGAGTCTGGGGATCCACATTAAAAGGAAAGCCTTCGATACCTGTATTTTACCGTGTCTGACCTACGGTTGCGAATCTTGGTCTTTAACGACGCAACTAAGGGATAAGCTGACTCATTGTCAACGGGCTATGGAGAGAAGTATGTCAGGAGTAAGCCTAAGGGATAGAATAAGAAGCGAGGATCTAAGATCTAAAACGCAAATAACTGACATTCTATCTAGAGTGGACAAACAAAAATGGAGGTGGACGGGCCACTTGCTAAGAGGCACCATAGACAAATGGAGCAAGCGAGTGACAGTCTGGTATTTTAGAGATGGAAAGCGTAGGAGAGGACGCCAGTTTAGAAGATGGGAGGATGAAATCAGCTGTACTCTGGGTCCGTATTGGACAAGTGGACAAGAGTTGCAGCTGACAGAGGTGAATGGCGTCGGTTAGAGGAGGCCTTTGCCAAAAGGCACACAGAACTGCGTGACCTATTGTAAAATGTATTATCAATGTAAGAAAGTTCTGAAATAAAGGCTATTTTATTTTATTTTATTTTATTTTTATTTTAATATCACATTAAACTAATCTGTCAATATTGTTTTATTTCTGACGAAAAATATTGTGTTCGCAATATTAATAGAGGGGTTTTTATAAATCTTAAAGATAAAGATATAAACCTCTAGACTACAGGTCAAAAAGCAATATAAGCAATAGATTTTATTCAGATTTAGCTTACATATTATGCGATATTTAGTGTAATTATAAAATATGTATATACTTACATTGATCATAGTTAAGAAGAGCATTTCTCAATTCAGGGACAGTCTTAAGACATTGTACTGTAGCATTCATATAACATGTATTTCCTAAGTTAATTAAACCTTCTGGTAGGTCAAGCTGAAAAATGGTAAAAAAGTGTCAAAATCAACAATTTCCTTCTATATTAACATGATTCTTTTGGCACAAAGACTATTTAATTTTAAGGAAAACATGATTTGTTAAATCTTAAAATATATTATTTATCTTTGGAAAATTGCCATATAATATTGAATTTGAATACAATCCTTTGGTATTTATTTATTTTTAAATATTTATTTTACTATAGATACTTACAGCAGTGGCTAGCTCTGACTCATTCATATCCTCAACAAAACGAGTTTGTTCAACTGGAGCTGCTGGTACATCTTCTTCTTTACTGCCCATAACAAGAACAAGTGCATTCTAAAATAATAAATATTGTGATGAATAATAGATTTTTTTGTTGGCTTGCATATCTACAGTTTAATTATACTAACAAAATACCATGTAAAATAGAAATTTACAATGATTAGTAAGATACGGTACTTAAAAATTAACAAAATACTTACATTTGTCAATTTAAAATTTGCCCAACTATCATCTTTTAATGTTACACCCTTGCACACAACTTTTTGTCTTTCGGGTTGAACACCAGTTAAAGCAAATATTTGTGCCTTAAAAAGTACAGGTTCTTCATCTGTATTTACTTCTACATCTGGGTAAAGCTCCTTACCCCATTTAACTTTCACTGGTAGAACAAAGAAAATGGTTTAAATATTAATAGTAACCAACTTAAAAGTCGTCATACATCAAATTACGGTTTAATAATGTAAAATGTTTATTTTTTGAATTATCTTTAGCAATAAAAATTAAAAATACATACAAACGGCTAACATTCTAGAAAGCCGGTATTTACGGTAAAGCATCCTTGACATCTTTTCACAAATGACAAAGCATTAATTATTAGATAGTTCAAAATCAAAAACAAGTATTTTTAAAAATAAACAAAACATAATGGTGTGTGTATTCATAATTCGTATAACAGTAGTATATCGCCTGATTTCGACCTAAATAACCTCAAATTGTTAGAATGAATAAGCAAGATTATACCAATTTTATTTCTGTTAACATACCTGAAACTTTCGGCATGATTATAGTTTATATTACAAAGTAAACACAATAATAGCAATGAAAAATACTTATTAACAATTTTCAGAATTGAAAGTCACGATCAACGGATCAACTTCGTGGATTTGTTGACAGTAATTTGACAGTTCTTATGTCAACACTCAACAGTCAAAGAATATTTTTGGAATATAAGCAAAGAACACAAGTTATGTATTATATAAATAAAATTATTTTATAATAAAAAAAATAAAAAAAATAATAAAAATATTAATAAATAATATAAAAATTATATAAGATTTAAATTTTATAGTAGTTCACTAATCTCATGACCTTTTCCTAAACCTCATGATTTTTATTTTCATATAAAGTTATTTTATTTCTCTAACATGCTGGTAGTTGACACTTTTTTCATAGAGGTAGTGCCGCCAGAAATTAAAACATATGGATATCTATCCAGCTGGTTGTAAGTTAGTAAAATAAACTAGGTCGGTAAACGGTTTTTATAATTTTTATTAAAATAAAAGCCTAAGTTACTCTTTATAACATAAGCTATCTGCGGGTGAGAGTCCCGTCAAAATCGGTCCAGCCGTTTCAGAGATTAGCCAGAACAAATAGACAGAAAGAAAAACTTTTTAAAAATTGTTTTTTTTTTAATATAAGTACCGTATATACCTAATACCTTCATGTGCATTTTGTGAAAAGCTGTTCATTTGAAATCAAAAACAGACACTTCAATTTTATTTATAAGTACTGATTGCAAAATAATATTTGTTTCTTTTGTATAAAAAAGAAATATGCTCATATCAATATGTGGTGATGATGATATGATGATAACTAAGCATGTGCCTTAGTTACTTCAATTTGATCATCGTACATATTATGATTTATGTATTAACGTACCGTTATAATTATAACTTTATACAAAAAAAATATATAAATAGGTTCCTACAATGTTCTTATGAGACTATTCTTTTGATCTGATAAATGGAAAATATCTAATAAAATATTTATTTATCTTATACTTAATTGTTCACGATTTATACAATAACATCACTCACGTATTGGGAGCTACTGCACCAGTGGTTTAGTGGTTAGCATGTGCGGCTGCTGATCTTGGGTTCGAGTTCCGGGTCTGGGTTTATGTGAATACTTATGCAATGTATAAGAATCGCATTGAGGTTGGCCGTCGTCGTGGCTAAAATGGGCTAAAAATTATATTTAATTTAATAATACTTTCTTAGGTTTACGGGAATATTTGACATTATAAATGAAACTATCTTCTCACTGGAGTCCCGTGACCATGATTGACCGTCGGGAACCAAAAATCGTAATAAATCCGCGACAAAATCCGAAGAGATAGTTTCATTTATAATTATACAAATTTTATTATAAGAGAAATTTTTCTGCTGCACAAAACCTGCCGACATAATTTCTATGAATATTTAATATTATAGTTAATCTGAAATAAAATTCACTTGTTTTTCAGATAATGTTTTTATATTATTATAATCGTACGTGAACAGTGAACAGAACAATATATCAAATATCATGAAATACAAAAATATTATACTTAAATAGAATAATCAGTTCGAAATATTAAGTATCTTACTAAGTGTATTTCAGGTGGGTAGAGTTCTTAATCCAGGGAGGATTACCTTATTATTATACCCATTACTTATTATTATAAAAAAATCATAAAATCATATTGTAAATACTCGTATAATAAATATAGTTTTAGTAATTATTCGAAGGGATTTTTTTCGTCAGGTATTTGTTTGAAGATAGATTTATATAAATTTCTATAATATTTATATAATGAGGTATGAATAATTTTATTTAGGTATATTATTAGAGTTAATGTGAAAAAATATTAATGAATGAAAATAATTTGGTATTGTCATTTCAATTATTATAACGTTTCTTATTATGCTATAACATAAATCATGTAATAATCTAGAGTACAGGACAGACGAAGGCGTTCGATGAACTTTCCTTCGAAGCCTGCGCAGACGCGGCCTACGACAGTCTTCATACAGCCGTTTGAGCGCACTAACGTGCATAGAAATATATTTTAAAAAGTTTATATTTATAACAATAAATATCGTAGTGCACAATTTTAGAAGAATTTACGTTTGTTAATGTTCAGTGTGAGTGTTGTGCTGTATTAGAATATACTAAAAACAAATAGTGTAATCGTAAATGTGTGGAGTACTGCGGCTGGAGCTTAATGTAAGTTTTCGAGCTTACGTGCTTAGGTTATGATGAGCGCATTCATGGTAAATAGTATTAAATTTTTGTACAGTGTACACATAAAGTGTACATAGTTTGGTATCGTTTTTATACCTCCTGAGTCCTGTAAATCTTTTTATAAAAAAAACCATACGCTATCTTCTATAGTGTACGATGACGAAATCTTCGACAACTTTAGTTTAATAAAAGTATCTACTAGTTATTAGAACGTTACTGCAGACATTTTATTTATTATTAGTTTTTAGTACTTAAAACTTCTAGGAATAAAAAAATAAAGAGAAAATTTTAAATACGTCTTCCTTAAGCGATAGCAATGATCAAACTAACGAACCAGCATCAAAACTGATTTCCTTCGTTTATTTTAATCGTTTCACGGTCTATCGTGAAATTGGATTATTAGCCTATTAATTGTAAATTTATCGAAATATTAATCAATCGTATGAGCAAAAATATACATTTTATATTTTGAATAATAACACGCTGTTTTTATGTATGGAAAGGTTCTAGAAATTGGGCAACTCTACATTTTTTCTAAGAAAATTTGGAACGATTTCGTGCGTGCTAAAATAATAAATCGTTTGGTATTAAACAAATAGAGACTCATAAATATTAATGTGTTATTTTAAGTTGTGAATATTCAAAAAAACGAATGTTCTATGATACAACAGTGTACTATACCTGCGAGCTTGAGTAAGTTAGTCTGTTTATGACATAAAGTAACGCCCAAGAAATATGGATTCTTTTAGACTGCATCAGGAAATTTCCATTCACATTGCTAACATTTTTTAAATATTTTGAAATATTAATAATTTACTTATAAATACAAATAAAAAAAGAATGTTTTATCAATAAAGTACCTAGCATGTAAGAATGTATGGAAAAATTTGAAACCATTAGGTCGTAACGCATTCGCTAGTCGACTGAGATGTGGCGGTGTGAAGAATTTATAATAGTCAGTAGGTAGGATCTACCTGCCTCATGCCGTTAATATGTAGCTTCGGCATGGCGGAATATGATTAAAGTGGGGACATAATTTTGTCTCTGAAAGACTAAAAACTCGTTTATGTTGAATTACGAGAGAGAGGGGGAATTGCATTCTTTATACTTATTTTAGTAATATTACCTACCTGTATTTTTTGTTTAAGAGAATATCTAGATATATGTGTCCGTACTTACTACCTACCTATACTATCGATATTTTAGGAAAATTTTGGTCGATGATTTCTGTGAAGTTGGAATGTTAAATTTATTTTTAAATTAACAAACGATTATAATAAGAAATCCCAGAAAGATCTACCCTTGTGGACTGTGGTTAATGTAAAAAACAATAAAATCGATTCACTGTAGACAAATATGTCACGTAATTTTTTTCGCCAGGCTATGTGTAATAAAATTGAGAAAATAAGCGAATATCATAAGTAATGTTCGAGTATTATATATAAACAAATATTATTTCCATAATAATAAGAGATGAATAATATTCTCAATCGTAAATTTCAATATTAAGTTGATAATGGCCATGATACTGAAGGCCACATTTGCAGCTGCTTGAATCAATTATTTTTTTCTCGATCCGTTTTGTAATTAACAAGTATTTAGTTGGCGCAAAATGGTAAATGAAGGTGCTTTCTCACTTATTAACTGAGACGTACGCGTTTTACCGCAGTTTTTGTTACGATATATTCCATTATTCAGGCGGTGAAACACATTATCGTGAGACACTAGCTTAGGTCCAATGTAGTAGATCTTCCATTAAGATCATTCGATTAATTAAAAAAAATTAACTTCTACACTGAGATTTTTAAAATAACTTAATATTTTTTTTAATAGAAGTAAATTTAAATAAATTATATGGTTGTTTAACATGATGAATTATTATGATACTAAATTTGATCTTGAAATAAAAAATAACCTAAATAAATTATTTGTGGCCCCAGACTAACAAATTCCTTTTAGTAAAGTAATTTAAAATTATATTAATCAATTATAATTGTATTCGAGGGGACAATACGAGGGGATCAGTCCATAGTCCACCACGCTGGCCAAGTGTGGATTGGCGGAATTCGCACGTCTTTCGAAAACTCGTTAGGTTCTCTCGGACATGCAGGTTTTTTCGTGATTATTTCCTTCGCCGTCATACAAGTGAAAATAAAAAAGAACCACATATTTTAAAATATCGGGTGATAAGAGTCCATGATTTGAACTTGGGCTGCCACTGCCTTTTATTCAAAGGAGGCCCAAGCCCTGCAGCGGGACGGAACTTACATACATACTTAGTCAAATCTTCTTACTTAGGTATATGTTATTGTTGTTTATTGTACTTAAACATAAATACAGTAACTTTAATTTGTTAACACTTTTCTTAGGAAGTGTTTTATTAATATAAAAATAATAATATTTTGACTAAGTTTTATTATATTATATATTATTATGTATACTATTAAAAGTCATCTAGACATGATAAAATCTATACAGACGGCATTTTACTCAGTTCTTTAGTAGGTAACGTGTTACGCAAAGTAATAAAAATTAGCTGTAATTATAACCATTACGTGGTCATAAACTTTTGCAATTATTATTTATATAATTTAAGCGTTAGATTAAACTTATTTTGTAATTAAAAAATGTAATATTTTTCAATTATAATTATATTACGGTTTAAAATAAATTGATGTACCTAGAATACGTTTAAATAAATTAATAAATTTTTAGATATATGTACTTAAATAAAATAATTATAAGTAGCTGTACCTATGTTGTTATGTTTTAAAATATAATGGCCTCAAAATATGTGCATAAGTGTAAGTAATCATAATAATTAGTTACTTATACCCTAATTGGGTTTATCTATATTCTGTACGAGCGAGTCACTCTTGATCCGCTCTTAAGTCGAATTTCTCATAGATGAGATATTTTCGGCTTTAAAAATGTATTCTATATGTTTATATCAAATTTTATAGGATGCTTCTTCCTGTTTGGTAAAAACCAAATTTCATTAAAATCAGTGGTTAATCTCGTGATGCGGTCTCAGAGAAGACCAAAATTCTGAAAAATCTAGGTTCGGCGTCTGTATCGACAATAATTGATTCAATAAAATTAAAAAATATATAAAATGTCAGAAATTTAATATGATAATACTTATATTGCTGACTTATTCAAATCAGGAAAAAATAAAACTGAGAAAAAAGATTTTAGCGTATAACAAATATACCACAAAATATTGTTATTTCCGCCTAGCAATAAATAAAATCATGAGAACAGTAATAAATGTGATATATTAAAAAAATCGTGGTAAAACAATTCGTAAGTTCTCAGGTCGTTGTCCGGCGGTCACGGTTCACGCTTCACGGCGCGATATCTAACGCATCTTCCACTAAAATCACACACTACTACATTCATTGTCTTATGTAGATGCTTAAAAATACATAATATTCATAATTACATTGTTCATTAGTCATAGAATTAGTAGTCTTTCATATCGTTTGTTAACGGATTAGTTATTGAGTCTTTTTGTTTAGTAAAACTCTTTAATAGCTCGCACTGGGAAGCTGGCAATGTTTTACCCTAATGTCTCGGAAAGCACGTAAATCGGTCTGTCCAGGG
Organism: Boloria selene; assembly: GCA_905231865.2. NCBI lineage: Eukaryota > Metazoa > Arthropoda > Insecta > Lepidoptera > Nymphalidae > Boloria > Boloria selene. The sequence continues at coordinate 3,431,240 of HG993149.1, forward strand.
CCCAGGCCTTAACACTCAACAAGTGTACGCTCAAGCACAAGTTTACTAACAGAAAAATAGAAGTTAGGAGGTCATTATTATATTCTGTATATTAAAGCTATATTATCATAAAATGCGCTGCTTTCAAACCCTTTTTGCGACTAAAAATGGAATATGTTATATGCTATTGCTCCATAATATTTCTATCATTCTTATTTTGCAGTAAAAGGCAAATTTATATTAACAAGCAATACTTACTTAATCAAATTAGTTTTACTTTTATCTTTCCTTATTGTTAATTTGTACTATCGCAGATCACATAATACTGGTACTATAAAATGATTACTTTATACCAGTAATAATAATCTAATTTGCTTGATCATTATGGATATATAAATTATATTGTTTTGTTATGATTGGATATGATATGCTATATGCTCGATATGGCTGTATAAAGATAAAATTTATTTACAATAACAGAAATTACAAATAAACTTAACTATATATACAAAGCAAATGGACACTTAATTACTATTTACCTACTACTGTACAAGTCGCGTCCGCGTGGAATAGTGCCAAAATGCTAGCCGCATACCCCCGCTAAATACCGATTCTTTGGGCGAAAATTGAGCCAGCTCTCCTGTCACCAGTAGAGGCGATAAGACGAGGTGTTATATCTTTTAAGAAGTGCTTAGCACTAGGCCTTCATGGGTCAAGGGTTTGTACAGCAAAAGGTATAAAAATAGAATTTTAACTGAGGAATATTTACGGAACTTAAGAAATTTAACGTTCTCCGCCGCAGCACCCACTTTAGACGCCGTCTGATACAGGGTCAATGTGTCGAAGCATGTACGTCCCACAATAAAGCTTTGTATTAATATGATTAATGCCAAAGTACTGGAATATTGGCTTGTCCTTCGTTTACGAAATCACGGATTTGACATACTGATCCGCTTTTTCAATTTGTCAGGGAGCAGACCCTATACAATGTTCTTTTCAATTTTCTTTCCTGGTTAAAGTTACTTCGCATTACTAAAAGTTAAAGATTGTAATAAAATATTTATGACAGCTAACCGTCTTTCCTCTAAAATACGGCACATTTATTCTGTAATTAAAAAATATTACAGCCTGTCGACAATATTGTGTTTAACAGTACATGTAATTATAGTAATTTTATTGTTCGTAATATTGTATGTCATAAAATCCTATCATTTCTCTGCCGTTTCACTTAATTAAAGAAACTTCAATGAAATTGTAACGTAACATATAATTACTATGTCTGACGTAGATTGCATAAAAATTACATAAACAATAAAGAATACAAGAATACATTTTTGCGGAAGTAACATGAGATGGGCTATCGGTTAATTCAATTTTGGGAAAAATTGAAGACTACTTTAGTTCTATTGCATAACCGTTTAACTTTACTTAATGCAACTTCGAACATGTAACTTTAGTAAAAAACCAACCGATAGTCTAATAAACTAACCATATTAACTAACTAGCAACTCACCCTCACTTCACTCGGGTTTGTCACTAGGTTTAGCGTCAGCGAAGTCACAAATTCAGATCAAATAAAATTTCTACCTCCTCTGAATGAAGAAAGTCGGTTAAAAAAGTAGACTAAGTCACGCCTTATAACATAAGCTATCTGTGAGTATAAATCCCGTCAAAATCGGTCCAGCCGTTTCAGAGATTACCCGGAACAAAAATTTATTTAGTGAAAAGCTGTTAATTTGAAATTAAAAACAGACACTTAAATTTTAATTATATGTATAGATGTATAGATAAAAGATACTATTATTTAATAAATTAAATAAAACTTATTGTTTATTAAACAAAACTTTAATTTTAACTTTTAATGAAAAGTTTAATAAATATTTAAAATTTTATTTTATATATGCAAAAAGATGTCTGAAGTCAACAATAACTTTCTAGAAAACGAGGCTGCGAACCGGTTAAATCAATAGTGACTCTACAAAGTCATAGCTTTCATACAATAAACTAAATGTTCTGAACGGAACAAGTTAATTTCTATGTAAATCTAAAATAGCCTAGAGTTTTGTTTACTCGTATTTACCTACATTAGACATCAACGCGCACGCCTTTGAAAACAATTTCAGCTATTCAAGTAGCGGTTCTACGGAGAATACGATGTACGGTGTATCCGCTGCATAAAATACTTAAGTTACAAAGTTAGTAACAGCAAATAATTGTATTTTTATTAAAATAACCTCATTCATTCTAGAATGTTCGTTAATATAGATCGTGGTGAAATAATATCATAATATTCATATGTAACCACCCTCAACCAATAGGCAAAAAGTCGGAACTGCTACTTAGATTTGAAAAAGATTGCGACATGTTCAAACAACCAAAAACAAACTCTCACTCTCACCTTATACATATATGTATGAATTGATAACTTAAAAGTATATTTATAGGCTGTTATATATACATATTACATTTTATCCGCTTTTTATAAAAATGATTTAAGTAAATCACATAAAAGATAAAACACATTCTTATAACAAACAAAAAAAAAAGGATTTTTGATTTTTAAATTATTCATTATTATTTATTAGTATTTCTTAATTTTCTTAATCATTATTTCTTAATTTCCTAATCAGTATTGAATAAAAGTATAACAACATTCCAAGTAGGATAAGTATTTTAACAAACGATCCCAAAAAAAAAAGAAGAACAGAAGTAAGCAGATGCTTCGTGCACCTGCCGACCCTGTGTGAAGCTTGTTTATACGCATTTAGCTTTGAATGAAACCAACGCGAGTTATATATTCTATATTCTTAAATACATAAGAATTGTACATACGAGTACGTTACGTAAGCTACGTATATATATTGTTTGTTTATTGTCAATTTTTAGGAGAATAACTTAAATTATTCTTGAAAAACGTTATGCGTTATAAATACGTTATTAAAAGCTCTCCATTTTTTAAAAATCTTATATTTATTTTTACTATTTTCTTAAATTCCTTTTGAAATTTCCTTGAGAAGTCTTATACTCCAAATATACCTGTCATATACAATATATTCGTTGATTGTTAGGGCGGTAGGTATATCAGGAATAAATAAATGGGTTTTGCCAATTGTTTTAAAAATAAACGTAAAGCTTAATGAATCGTTTTATTATAGTTACAAAACTCCATTGTCCAATAAAACCCTATTTAGCATGTTCATTCCCTTTAACTACATGAGAAGCTAGAAATACCGTTAAAGTACACGCATTGCTTAGCCGTAGCGGGCACGCGAACCTCGATTTTTTTCCGTGTATGCCTTTTAGATATAGTAAAAGTAACTTTCACTCTTTATGACACACATGTAGAGCTAAATCGATTTCATGATTGATACGGCAATATACAAATATTTTAATCGAAAGTTTATATTATCTATACAGCTTGCCGCAGCACTGTTGCTAAACGTTTTGATTTAACTATCACATTATTTCACAGGCAGTGAGTTAGGTACTGGCACGTTACTGGCAGTGAGCGCGACATCTCGAAAAAATATTATAAAAATGAAAAATAAGTAAATAAAAAGACGAAATGAAAAGATTTCTAGTGTTAGTTAATTTTACATGTTTGAACATTTTTTTTATTAAAGACACAAATAATTTTTATTTTGGCATACATAACTTAAATCACGGTCTACTCATCCTCCTCCTCCAGTCATCTAACGTCAGCAAATCATGCGGCGCGTGCATCGTGATAAATCATAATAATTATATTCATAATATGTCAATCGGAAAACGATTTTGGGTTAACGGTTGTAAAAGTAACTTTCCACGAGATGACACTCAAGAGAATTAACTTCGAAACCGTTTGTTACGAAAATTGTTATTTTTGATAAATCTTGCATTTGATAGCATTTCCGTTAAATGGAACATCGCCAAAAATCCTATTTTTTAAATCGTGATATAATCTTGAGCTAAAGGTTGTGGACTACTAATGTTAATGTACTTTATTTATTTTTAAGTACATATATGATGTAACTAGCATTTCGCACGGCTTCGCACGCGTTCTAAAGACCGGAAACCAAATTCTACCTCGCAGAACTAACACCCACCCTTCCCGTTTTTACAACATTTTTCTTTGATGCTCCGCTCTTATTGGTCGTAGCGTGATATAATATAGCCCATAACCTTCCTCGATAAACCGACTATCCAACACAAAAAGAATTTTTCAAATCGAACCAGTAGTTCCTGAGATTAGCGCGTTCAACTAAACAAAGAAACAAATAAACAAACTCTTCAGCTTTATAATATTAGTATAGATTAGCATTTTTTTGTACAGAAAAAGTATTTGTGACAAAATATTACACATCGTTTATTATAAGACAAAGCATTCCCGTATATGTTCAGAGCTCGCTAACTGTTTAGTAAGTAAAACAACAACTTTACAGTAAGCAAATATTAACTACGGTTATATTTGCATTTATTTCAATAAATATTCATTACCAGCGTTATTTATTGTTTGGTCTATTAAATGAGCAATTATAATTAAAATAATAAAAGTTAATCTTGCAAATTTTACTACAAAAAATACTGTTTAAATTAATACATACATTAATATGCATTCAATAAATAATAAAACAAAAATACAATAATATATTATTAAAATCAAAAGAGATAATGACCATTCATAAAACTATTTTAATTTATTTCGAATCCTTTCTAACTGTTTGTAAAATGTGAATGACAGATCTATTTGTGAAAAGAATTCTTCATCAATTACATTTAATTTAATAACTCTATAGTATGTGTGAACGGAGTATAAATGTAAAACAAAAATCTATTAAAGTTTATTTCTCATGATCCATTTACATAAAGTCTTTGTCGGCGTTGTTTTAGCCTTTTGACCTAACAGTAGCCGGCGGACCAGCCCTAAGGTTGTTTACACGATTTACATGTTGCGGGTGGGGTTCTCGCGGCAGTGGGCATTCACCTCGCGCAAGGACGCACCATTCATAAACTCTTAAACGTTGCATATAATAACATAGAGATTACTAAGTGCTAGCTTGTTACAAGTTCGTACGTGTGAGGTTGAATTTTTTTATAAGTGCGCTTTAATGAAATTAATTACCTATTTAACTTAAAAGCCGTTTATTTATGCAACCTTGGCCTTGTATAGAATTGTATATAAAAAAAGTAAAAAAAAAGAAGGTTTCTTAGCTTTAGCTTTAGGTTCACGCGATATTTGACACTATAAATGTAACTATCTTTTCGGATTTTGTCGCGAATTTATTTTCATTTTTGCTTTCCGACGCGGTTTCGAATGCTTTACAAACATGGTCTCTCCCGTCACCATTCGAAAAGATAGTTTCATTTATAAGAATAATTAAATGATAAAATTTATACAAAAGTCAGTCAATTTGTAAATTAATTGTTCATTTTTCTCGGAACCGTTGCGTTGTAGACAGTTAGGTATGAACATTGTAAGTGCATTGTAATGAGATTAAAAGACAATGAAAGCGATCCGTAGTGGATGCACATTCCGTTAGTTAGGTGAGTGACCATTTGTCACTCACGCTTTAATTACATATTATATCCGATGACACTAAGATTTTACTAACAAAAAATAATTAATACTATTAATATATAATATATGCATGTATAAAGAAGGTTAAGCTTTTTGATTAAATGATTGATTTTATATTGTATTTTTTGAATAATAAAACAAATGTAAAGAAATAGAAATTCACATAGTACAAGCAGAACATCACTTATTTTAATTAGTATGTGTATGATGCTAAAAGTTGTTTTAATATAAAAAACTATATAAATAAAAAAGCCGACTGTAGAAAATTTTTGTCAATATAAAGATTGAAACTTACATTTTTCCAGTGTTAAATAAAACAAAAGCCAGCGCCCAGCAGACACAGCTCGAACCATGCTCGAACAGTCACACTAGTTTATCTTATATGAAAAATTAAAGCAGTTAATTATAATAGTAATTATAAATGTTTACACTAAAACGTACCTATTTTTGTAGTTCCTATAAAAACTGTGATGATAAAAAATCTATTACTTTAAAAAATATTTAAAATCAGCAAACGACAGAGAAGATTAAAGTTACCTTTACTGGCAGGTTAATTGAGGATGCTGCGCTTCCGCCGTCTCGCGTCTCGTATGATTTATGCGCGAAAGTTAGCGGGTTTTCTTGATTGATAGTAAATCAGCATCTTACGTAACATTATACATATGAAGAATAAAGATAACCGAAAGAAGTATGTCAAGCTTTCTGCAGCTTTTTTTGTAATATTTAATATTAACCAGAACGTAAACATGATGTTTCTTTATTAGAAATACTTATATAGAGCAACTTTTCTCTCTATGTTTTCTATATTTTCATTAAGTAAAGAGTGATGATTCAACAGTGCTTGTAGAAGTCTATTTGAATAAAGTATATTGTAACTTTATTCATGAATTTAGTAGAGTCGATATTGAGTTTTTATTGTTATAGCGAACAATTGGGCGTATAAACTACGGCTTATATTAAACAATAGAGGTGTTAAAATTGTGATGGAAGTGTTTTATAAATTAATTTAAAACATTTGAAAAGATAAAAATTATTTTTATATTGAATACTTTAACCTATAATAAATAACTGTTTAGATATGGCAACATTTTCATCATTGTTGTCATTACTTACTTATTATATCTGTCTGTATGGACTATAGTCCTTTGCCTTTCCCTATTGGGGATAAATTTAAAAAACAACAACAACAACTTATTATCTCTGTTAATTTAAGAACTCAACTGGCACGCTTTGAAGCCATTAACAAGAGAATTGAATTGAATTGAATTAATTTAAGAACATAAAATAGAAATTTAGGTCAACAATGTAAATAACATTGTATTATTTAAAATATAAAATAAGTAAGTACATTCATAAACCTAGAATAGGTACAATCTAATTTAGGATTATAAAAATGCTTTGAAGAAATATTTTCTTCGATGTCTATTTAATTATTGTAAAGCTTGACTTAATATATTGTAACAAATAAATCATTAATTATTGTGGCTGATTTATTTCATTTGGTTGGATTTTACTAATTTAGGCTATTTTTCATTTATACGATCATCATTTTTTCACTCATTTATAAATGAACGCAATCATTTAACATGCTAATTTATGTAATGCTTGACTAAGTATAATAAATTAAAAATCTTATGCGACAATAATTAACATACAAAAATAACCTAAAGTCAACTATACGCATAAAAACATTTATGGAAATTATAAATTATAAATACGTATCATATTATAGCAGCACAATATGATTTATAAGTAAGTGTAAAAAACTAAGGCAATATGACATCCTGTTGAAAAGCTAACAGTATCAGTAATTCGATTTCAATTTCTTGACCACAATGAACGAGTCGGTATCGATTTACGGTCACTGAATCGATGTAAATGTAGATCATCTACATACATATCTATTAACTCTACATATATAAAACTAGATTCGTTACAGAACTTTTTGTACGATTATATTTTTTGTTAGTGCATTAATTGTGTTTTATATTTCGTTTTATAGCTAGAAAATGACTTCATTTATAAGAAAACTAGCTGACCCGTGCCCACTTCGTTGGGCATAATGCTAATAATCCTTTTTTAGTACAGAGTGTTTAAAAAAATTAAATTATTTTATTAATATTAAAAATTAAATTATCTATACTAATATTGAAAAACTAATTTTTGTAACTTAAATATAGATGGTAGACATATGCTGTCGATGACTTTTTTGTAGGCATTTTCAAGCTCCACGTCTTTTCTCTAGAACTCAAAAATATATCCTTCATAGTTAAGGCAGCGTTCGTAAGAAACGCTTTCATTCGACCGTTTTTTCTCCGATTCACTTTGCAAAACGGACTACCATGTAAAAGCCTTTTTATTTTTCGGTTTTTTATATAACCTATGACACTCAGCAATAATGTGGCTTTCTATTGGTGAAATAATTTTAAAAATCGGTTCAGTAGATCCCGAGATTACCCCTTACAATTTAACAAATAAACAAACTTTACTTCTTTATAATATTAGTATAGAGAGTATAGAACTTTTAACGCTTTTTTATTAGAATCTGAAAAAAACTTTTTTTAATGTCAGGAGATTACATTTTTGTAGTCTATATTTTTTGGCAAAACTACAAACGATGTTAGCTTCACTGACATCCACTTTTAACCAAAATCTTTCAATAACAAAAACTCAATTATTCCAAAGTCGGATGCTAAATGCATACAGCCGTTCCTAAAAATTAGCTGCTAATTGCTATATAGGTACACTCTAATAACAAATATTGATCTTGACCAATAATGAATCCGTAGCCTCCTATAAAAGAACATATCAATATGTACATAATATGTATAACCTTTATCATGATATTTTCGTTAAAATCAGACATCACTGCGTGCTAAATTGCAGTAAACATGTAGCGTGCACCGTGTAACTCAATACTACACCTACTTTGTCGTAATTTAACTTTTAAATCGCCTCGCGTGATTGATTTCAACGACTCATATGTTTTGCGCAAGTAGTTCAACTTATCATTTTTTATTTATTATGGTGCTCTTTTTGCTCATGTATTAGCATTTTATCTGGAACAAGACCTAACTGGTAATTTTAAAAGGTAATTCGTATTTTATTCTTATTTTAAAAATAAAATATTAGAATCGTGAAATTCAATTCGTCGGGCATAGCTTTTTGTTTAAGCTTAATTTTTTATTAATGAATTTTAATTTTATGAAATAAACTGTAGGTAATTTTATTTTTAGTCAATAATTAAAAGTTAAATTTAATTTTAGAAAGTCGTATTATCCATGATAATATACGTAAATTATTCTACGGGAGGATTATATCGCCAACCGCAAATGTTTATACCTATGTAGTTAAATATATAATGGGCAATGTACCAGACCGACCGCAGCGGCAACTGGTCCAGAAGACCTAACAAGACAATTTATATTTATAAGTACATATTTAAATTAATTATGTTGCTATAGAACGTACCTATTTAATTTTTTATCGTTTAAAAATGAAAGGTTAGCTGCGACTTCTACTTCATTTTGGCCATTTCTTACAAAAGCTACTATTCTCATTGAGAGATGAGTGATGAGATTTGAACATCACAACATTAAGAATAAAGATGAGTCATGAGGATTCAACATATTGATTCATGTATATAAATTTTAGAAAAAATAGATTGTTTGCTCATCTTGTAAAAACAAGTTGAGTACGACCTGTCGTGTCAAGTACATTCCATTTAAAGTCTCTCAATAAATTTAATTTGCATTAAAAGACTATACTTACTGGCATCTTATAATACACCTACTTTCACTCTAGTACATAAATAACAGCAGTAAATTTGTTTACGAGTGAATGGGTGATAAATTTTTGCATCTAACCCCTGAACGATGCGAAATCACTACATAGTATAAAACAAAGTCGCTTTCTCTGTCCCTATATCCCTTTGTACGCTTAAATCTTTAAAACTACGCAACGGATTTTGATGCGGTTTTTTTTAATAGATAGAGTGATTCAAGAGGAAGGTTTATATGCATAACTAGCGGATCCCGCGGCTGTGCCTGTGCTAAATCTAGGAAAAAGCCCAAGCGAAGCGAGGGCGAGTCGCTAGTTTAGAATAAATTATTCATAACCACGTTATCGAAATTTTATGATTCGATAAGATGACATTCTGAAATGCATAAAATATTTATAACTTATTTATATTCATAAGTTAAGCACATATCATATGTATGTAGATAAACTTTCCTTATGCTAGTATTTTTATTAAATATTTTTGGAAAAATCTTGTTGAAAATGTCATTATTAGTTATGCAAATAACGAATCTATAGATTTTAGAATTTTTGTCTGTGTGTGATCTCATAACAAGAAAACCACTAGATAGATTAAGATGAAATTTAGCGTGATAATATTTAGTGGTGCTCGACTTACAGGATAGGTACTCTTCACTGCAGGAAAATAACATCTCTACGCCCCCCGTCTTCTCTACCTAACCTGAAATATACATAGTAGCGTAGTAGTACTTATTGCTTATTGCTATGTGATCACGTCATAAACCATAAAATAACTTAATATAATATACTCTCATAAACTCGCAAAGGAAAAATCAAAAAACCTTAAGCATTTTTGCACGTATAAGTAAAAACGGTCACGTGTCACCCTATTTGTCATGCCATCGAGGATTTTGGTCACTTCGCAGCATAAATAAACTTAGTGACCTTCTCGCTAATATAATGATAATGTAACGAGCGTATGTGAACAGTAACTTAAGCATTTTTTTCACCTTACCTATTTAAAACAACATGTAAAAATAGAGTAACAAACCAAGATCTAAAAATAAATGAGATAAGAAACGCTTAATCGATTATTTCTTATTTGATTATTTAAGCTTATTCGTCTTCGTACCTAAACATTATTATTATATTATATAATACATGTAGGTACTAGTGGCAACCGGAAACGCGTGATTTCTGCGGTACTCTTATAAAAAGTTTTTTATTTGGTATAGGGATAGAATTTGAGGCTAAGAGTAACCGTTTCTTAGTCACTCTCTCTCTCTCTCTCTCAATCCCTTTAAATATATGAATATTTTTAATTTTTCCATTAAATAGAAATAATAGAATAAAAATGTCAATATCTGTAAAGTTGCGATTTGACACGGGAATTTTATATAGGATAGGATTAAAGAGTATATAGTAATTAGAATCTATATATTTCTTGATATGTGAAACTAAAAAAACAAATGTATGTTAAAAATATACTGAAACATACTTAATAGTTTCGACAGTAACTTGTTGTAGGTAGCGTACTTACATACAACATACTTATGGAAACTACTCGTATTATGTACCTTACATAATAATAACGATATAATATTTCGGCTCAAATATTTTTATATTAAAATACCTGAAAGTCATAGGGCCATTCATTTATTACGTAAGTAAGACTGTTTTTGCTAGTTTTTGACCCCCTCCCCCCCTATTATAAGAAAAAATAAGAATAGGCCGACCCCCTCCCCCCTGTTTTAATATTTATTACGTAAGAGTCTAAAAGAAAAAATTAATACACTTTTGGTTTATTTTAATGTTTATTTTTAAAGTAACAATTTTTTGAAATGTTTATTTGTGTTTTAAAGGTACAGTACCTTTCGCTCGGTTGATCGCGCTTTTTCAAAGTATCATAACTTTGCGCATTTTTTTGATCTTACGTAAGAACACATTACAAAGAAAACATAAGACATGGTCGATCCCCCTCCCCTCTAAATTGTCTTACGTAATAAATGAATGGCCCCATATGAGGTAGGCATATCTAGTTACATATTTATTCTAAATCAAAAATATTTCTTATCCTATATTTTTGATTCAGTTTACATTAGTTTCCGCCACTTTTTCTATGTCTACGATTAAGATCTCTAAATTCAATCGTTTTGCCGATTCATGATTCTCAACAGAAGCCTTTACTTGCGTGGGATGCAACGTTAATATCGCAAAATTCTCATAATTCACAGCATATATCAATTAAAATCGCTTTCTATACTTTACACAAAATTTTGCCGTTTCTCTCACGTCGTATTCTGATTTATTGTCACAACTTTACAAATATTAGGATAAAAGCTATTATAACGACTATCCACTGTAATGTTTACCCAAAACTGTCACGCGGTAGAAATTTTCCAACCTAACGAAAGCAAATTAACGATTCTAGCCTTAATGATTCTATTATAAGCAAGTGACTTTTACGTTTGATTAAGTTAAACAGGGCTAAGTGCATTTTGACATGATCAGCGTGGTGCCTCATCACGGTGCATGACGCCGTAGATTCCTCTCAAGGCAAGAGAAACGGCGCGAAAGTAAAATCGTTATACACTCTTCCGTGCCATCTATAGCTATTTTTGCCAATTTCTTTTTTCTGAACTTTCTTCATCTAAATATTTATTATGATAATATAGTAATATTGATATTTGATATTATGTTTATTTTTATACTGCTGTTCTTAGGTAATATTTTATTACCTATTATAAATTAGATTTTTCCATAAACTTCTCGATTTACTATTTTTATGAAAAAAAATACTGAGAAAATAAGGAACCTAAATGTAGAAAACCACATCGGAACAACATCGTTTTTATTTTAAAAAGAGTAAAATAAAAAATACGTAAGTAATATGTCGTCTATGTAAAGTTCACGAAAATATTATTAGCAACTTTAAAATTTCTGAATTTGCAAAGAGAAATAAAAATTTCGATCACATTTATGATAAAATATCGTAGGAATGATAATTTTATTCTAAACACGTCAATCTGAATCAGGGCAATGCGATCAACTTAATGGTTGAAACAGGTGCTTGAGAAACAGGTTCCAAGATCGTACAAGCCCACAAGTACTCTCTGCATCTAAATAAATTTATCACCGTAGAAATGTTTAGCTCGCTTCGATTGCTCACTAAATATGGTAGCGCTTACTTTATTTCTTCTTTTTCTTAAGCAACCGTTTTTGTGTAGGTGGCTGTAGTTTTAACGTTCTTTAAATTATCATGTGAAAATATAGCGCAGAAACTTTTACTAAGTACCTACATATTTTGAAAATTGTACATCAGAACAAAAGTTTATTTTAAGTAACTGTTAATAACAAGTTCATTATTCTACAAAATACAAGCTCGTTGTGCCTCGTCATATCTTCGCCTTTTATCTCTTTATTAATATTAGAATTTAGGTTGGAATAATATGAGATATCGCAAAAAATATGTATGTGTTATTTATTTGTATAAATTTTATTCTCTATCCTACGCGACTTTAGCGTAGTAAATTGTGCCAAACTGGCATTTCTAGAATCTATTGAAAGAAATGATTTAATGAATTAAAAATAAGTCATACAAAGGCATACATAACCCCTTGCTTTTGGTCTTTGGAAGTAGGTTAAAAGTTATTTCGGATGAATGTCGTAGCGCAGTACTAGGTAACTACTAACCATATAATCTGGCACTTTACTCATTGGAGCATATTTTTTGTTTATTCTAGCGAAGGTAACTCCTTGAGTATTAGGTATTTGAAAATTTAAAACGAAAAATAAATACATAATTTGTAATTACTACATCCATTATATTTATGCATTATTATTTTAAAACAATCATAGGTATAACATTTTTTTTATTTTTTTTTATTTTTCCGTGCCTTTTTTTTTAATTTTGTTTGGCGTTTTCAAAACTAGCGATACATGCTTATACACTTAGACTAAGTGGACCGTGGCCCGACACTGTTTTTTTTTTTCTTTTAATACTATTTCTTATGCTAAATGGTATAACAATAATTCCAGTGTGTAATTCCTCACTAATGTGCGGTGAGGCGCGGCTGCGGCGAGGATGCGCGAGGAGGAGCTGGAGGTGGCGCTCAAGGTGGTGATAGTGGGCGACGGCGGCGTCGGCAAGTCCAGCATGATCCAGCGCTACTGCCGCGGCACCTTCACTAGGGACTATAAGAAGACTATTGGAGTGGACTTCCTGGAGCGACAAATAGAGTAAATATTAAATCGATTTTAAGTTAAATTTAAGTACTCACGTTTGACGTCTGTGTGTATTTTCTGCGTATGCATGCATTACTAGCAACCACTGGTAAGATTTTTATGAAATTTGGTATTGTGATAGCTGTTTATTCGGAATACCTCATTTCTGAGAAAATTATTTTAACCATTGAAAGGTAGAGTGAACTAGTAATAAGATAATATTGCGCTTTACAAATGCTAAGAGTAAGATTTCTTTAGAGGTTTTATATTAAAATGCCAAAACAATTTACAATGCTTGAAGGTGTATTGCAATGTTTAAAATAATGAAATATAAGTCACTATTGGCTCCAAAATAAGCACAATGAAAATCTTATAACTGCGAGATCTAGGTTCGATTCGAAGCTTGAGCTTGCTTCCAAAACTTAAATAATACCTAATAAATTTAAAAGCATTTTATACTTATTATTCCTTGAAAGGTAATACGACAGGAGTGCGGCTGAGTACTGCGTTCTTCGCATTCCGACTCGCGTTTTGTAACTGTGATCGGACCGAGAAATCACAGCGATGTTCGGACCGAGAAAGGAAGCCGTAGTGCTAATATTTATTTGTTAAAATTTACATATAATAGATAGAAACTTTTTTCTTAAGGAAATAGAATGTGGAATATAATAAATCATACATATAATAAATCGCGAAATTTTGTGTATCTGTGACGGCATATAAAATATATGGGGAATGAATGAAAATATGTAGGGAATATTATAAATTCTTTTGAGTAGAATTTCCAACCCTGAACTACGGATATGAAATTGAATAAAACGACACTACACACGACGACATATTTGGCTCAGCCTGTAGCCACGACCAGTTTGTTCTTTCTGCGCCAGCAGTCGCACGTTCGAGTCCCGCTGGGGGCAGTTATTTGTTGAGCACGAAATATATTTGTACTCCAGTCATGGGTGTTTATATTTATAATAATATGTAGCCTCGTAGCTTACCGGGGAACTAGATGGCGCTGCGTGTAATAATGTGCCAACATATTTAATAAAAGTAAACAATTGCCTCATTCAGGATCGATGGTGAAGAAGTGAGACTGATGTTATGGGACACAGCGGGGCAGGAGGAGTTCGACGCGATCACTAAAGCGTACTATCGCGGCGCGCACGCGTGCGTCCTTGCCTTCTCTACCACGGATAGAGACTCCTTCCTCGCGCTACATTCGTGGAAACTCAAGGTACGGTATTCTTCAAATAACATAAACATAACTTTTGTCTCTTATGATCGAAGTAAATTATCAAAAATACTAAATTATTCGTTTATTTTTATGAAGATTTTCAATTACCACTTTTACATATTCCAGTGTTATACATATATACGAGTAGATGTGTAATAGATATGTAAATATATTAGTAGAACTACTCATCAATTGCTACCTGCACCTTTAAAAATACAAATTATACCTTTTTGTTTACCGGTGAATAAAAAGTACAAATATTTTTAATTTTATGCGTAATATCTCTATAGTAATGTATAGAACAATTTGATAAAGAACAAGAGATAAACTGTCGCGACCCACGCTCCATTCCGCTACACTACACGTAATCTAAACATGCCTATCGCGTATATAAGTCCAACAAATTAGTATATTACTCATAAAATCGACAATATTTAAGTTCTGTTCATCATTTGCAAAATATTTAAAGATGTCGCGCTGGTTTTGCGAGTTTTTTGCGTCATTTATCCTTATCTCGACCGGTGTGACCTGCGCCTCGACTGTTAAGTACCAGGAACAGTGCATCGATTACTACAAAACCGGTGATGAATTCAATATAAAACAGTTGATCGGAGATTGGTACGCCGTTTACTATTGGCCACCGTTACAAAGACAAAGGGATACTTGTGAAAAGATCCATTTCCAGACAACACATCAACTTGAGCTCGATTGTAATAAAAATGTGCCGTTCGGTGAAACGTTGCTTAAGTCGAGTTACATAAACAACGTCGGCAAACAAAAGATTGTGTACTATTATGGGTCGGATGAAGTGAAAACACAAATTCGTTCCTGTACCCTTGATGCGAAGTATATATTTATAGATATAGACGATGGATACGTTATGGGCATCAACTGTTCAGCGGAAGGCCGGGGAATGTTGCTGGCCAAGAACCTAACCTCGAGGGAAGAAGTGCAGTCGGTCGTTGATGATATAGAAATAATGGCTGGCCGAGAAGGAAGTCCAGACTGTCCTCTTATTGGTTAACTTAGAAATTAAGTTACATTAAATAAATAAGTATTATATGTGTCGTCACTTATATTTTGTAGCTTTTTATAGATTTTCCTCAGCGTAAAGTATCGAATGGCTTATAAAATGTACAATACACATAACTGAATAAATAAATAGGTATTTATAATTATTTCTTTCCCCTTGTAATATAAATGCTATTAATTATTATCTATTAGCGAGACCCGCGGCTTCGCTCGCACTAAAAATGCCAAAAGTATCTTTGGCTTTTAGCTATTACTTATAATGTACCAACGAATGGTTCCCCATTTAAAGGTCCACCCTCTTTTATAAGGACTACTCTATAGAACCAGTTATAATAAATAAATAAATAAATATGTTGGACCATCATCAGCACCATCTAGTGCCGTGGTAAGCTACAAGGCTTGTGTTACGGATACCAGATAGTTGATACAACTATCTGGACTAGAGTACAAATATATGTGCTCAACAAATATTTGGGCCCAGCGGGACTCGAACCAGCGACCGCTGGCGCAGAAAGAGGGGTCACTACCAACTGAGCCAAACGTGTCGTCTAGTTATTGTCTTTCCTTTGAGAATAAAACATTTTACTGTAGTACCTGTATACTTTTAGGTAGTCTGAATATTGACCCAAATGAACAATCTATCACTGCACAAAGATTAGTTAAAATCCGTTTAGTTCTTGTGTGAACGCGAACATCGATTAGCTAAGTATAAAAATAGTTATTGTGATAACTTAGGAGTCAGACATAATATACTATTGCAAACTTTTCTGTATTCCTTGTTAAGACATAAATTTTCTAATGCATCGTTTTGATATGTTTCTAAAGTTTTAGCATGAGTAAGCCATATTGGGGGGACCTTATCCTTATCGTTCCATAGATTTAGTTATTGTTTTCCTATAGGAATAAAAATTTTACTTGAATCAAATGTATTTTACGTGTTGTTCCGTGTAATAAGTAAACTATCAATTCAGTACAATTCGGTACAGTACTTTTTGCGTGAAATGCGCACATGTTACTGTTATATAGATATTTGATGTTTTAAACTTTTCTGTAGACTTTTAATAATCTGTAATTTCTTACTTAGTACATAGTTTTAGTGTATCCCCTAATTTTTTTTCTAAACTACTCTTACTTAACTCTTAACTACTCTTTTATTATATGTATAGATTGAAATACCGATCCACAAAAGATGAATGATTTTCCAAGGCATATTCTTACAAAATTATACACCTATTAAAATTATGTTACAATTTATATGCATTATATATAAATAATTATTTAAAGTTATTTGTTTAGACAGAAGCATCAAAACCAAACATATCAATATATAACAGCTAATTCACTGAAAAAAATGAAATCTGAATTTTCATCCATATAGGGTCCAATATACCCGCGTAATAATAGCGTTACGTTAATATCACCGAGGAGTAATCGTTTCCTTTATTTTGATTTAATATAATAAAATTAAATACCTACTAACAATATACTTAATATTTATACACTAATTTGATTACTTTCAGGTGGAAAATGAATGCGGAGAGATTCCGACGATTATCGTACAAAATAAAATTGACCTCATGGATCAATGCGTCGTCGGACCGTAAGTTGTCTTGAGAATATTTCTAAAATTATATTTAATGATTTGCAATATTTTGAATCATTTTTAAGTGTGCAAATTTCAATGGGTGTTTTTCTGCTCGTGTCAATTACTCAGTCAACTGTAATTGTTAAAGCTCACCTGCCTTGGTACTTTATATTCAAAATCAAGTGTTAATCATAGCTCTATTAGAACCTAAAAGGACTTTTTTTAATTTTAATAAATTAATTAAGAAAATGAATATTAAGTATATTAATTCTCTCCTCAGTTCTGACTAGGTGTCTGAGATTGATAGGTTCTATAGTTTTGATTGCCGAGTCATCTAAGCTTATTTAGACTTATCCGCATATTCATATAAATATGCAAGTTAAGTTTGAATTCTTATACTTTTTGAAAATGAAGCAAATGTCGCAAAAAAACTTAGTTTCTTTATTAATCTTGTAAGTTAACGAATTATAGCTTTGGTAAAACTTTCAATACGGTTCATTCACACTCAGCACTCAGCACTCGGCGCAGTGGTAGCCCAACGGTAACGCGTCGCTTGGATAACCGAGTGATGCGGGTTCAAATCCGGGTCTCGCACCTCTGATATTTTCAAGTGCGAATCATTTATATCACGATTACCACTTGTCTTACGGTGAAGGAAAACATCGTGAAGAAACCTGCATGTCTGTGAAAACCTAACAAGTTTTCGAAAGGCATGTGAAGTCCGCCAACTCGCACTAGGCCAGCGCGGTGGATTATGGCCCGATCCCCCTCGTACTGAGGGAGGCCCGTGCCTAGCTGTGGGACGTTAAAAAGGGCTGATAATGATGATTACTAAACTTATTAATTTATGCTACTACTAGAGACGAAGCCGAGCTAGTAGCGCGGGCGTTGGGCTGCCGGCTGATGCGCGCGTCGGTGAAGGAGGACGTGAACGTAGGCGCTGTATTCCGCGCGCTAGCGGCGCGCTGCCTCGCCGACATGCGCCGCGAGTACGCCGCCGACGCGCCGCCGAGCCAACCGCCTGTTATTGGTTAGTTTTATTTCCACCAGAATCTCATAATATGGCATTAATGGACGGTTAAACGATGCTATAGAGCTCGGTTATAGTAATCGGATGTTTAAGGGCTGTAAACACTGGTTAACGTGTGGTGAACATTAAAAATGATTTAATCAGTTGTTTAAATGATAATCAGCCGTTTTAAAATTCGGTGAATTCCGCCCTTAATCAAATACTGTACCAAATAAATAAATTAATATGTTAGCAGAGTAACACAAAGCACCATCTAGTTCCATGGTAATTTACTAGGCTTGTGTTATGGATACCATACCAAGTAGTTGATACATACACACACTATAAGGACGCTATTAAATGCGCACACACGTCGCTGCATAATTGCTGCATTATGTTTTAGAATTGCATAATATTTTGGTTTTGTCTAAAGGAATATTTACCGACGTAAACCTAACCGTCTGCTACGTATAAATATTAAATTAAGTAGGAATACCCAAATTAGTTTTATTTTCCTTAAAAATATTTAAAAAATCACAACATTCTCTCCTCGCCAACAACATAATTGATTTTTTATTACTTAGGTAGTATAAGACTTTGAAATGTGACGTTACTAAACTTAGGACCCCTCCCACCCCTCGTAACACAATGTCACGCTTTATCAACCCTACTACTTTATAGGGAATGCATTTGAATTAAAAGCGTTTTATCAACCCCCATCCTCCCCCCTTAACGTGTGAAGTACTTTATAGGGAATGCATTTGAATTAAAATTTTGAGTAGGTACCGATTTACAAACCTAAATTTTTACCTGTTAATTGTTATATCGAACCTTATATATTACTTTTTATTTTCTAGGCACATTCACAAATCACAATACCAACGGTACCATCTTGCTGCGACCGACAAAGCACCGGTCTGGTGGCAAGAAAAAGAACGTGCTCAAGAATGCGTGTAGAATATTGTGAAAGTTACATGAATGCAAAACTAATTGCAGTTATATTTTCTTTAAAAAATTTTTTGTAGTCAATTGGGGTACTGAAGCAATTAAAAACATTACAAGATAATATGTATGTATTTATAATCGGTTAATGAAGCACAAAACTTATTTCCAAAGCGTGATTATATCTAGATAGTAAAATAATCGATTGACGTAGTCAACACAAGGTGCTTCGCTGTATAAGTGTACATATGTACGTGTAGGTAATAATTATGTAAAAATCTGTTTTTTACTAACTTTTATGGTATTTTATTGTTATTAGATTTTTATATTATGCAAATTAAATGGCAAACCTTTTTGATGTTATATTCTCCAACTTACATCGAAAGTAAAACATATTTGCAGGGTCTCTTAACCTTGAGATTAATTAATTTCAAACATAATGTAATAAATAATTTATGTAAATATTTAATAAAAATATTATATACGAAATTACCTTACCTTTTATTTTGCGATCATTATTTTTAAGAATATAAACTCTATAATATAATTGCTGTTCGTGAGTCTCGCTAACTCAAAATCGGCTAAACATATTTGATTAATCCTGTTTTGTTGATTTAAATATAAAACATTGAGAATATCCCAAAAAGACAGCTTAAAATTCGAAAATACTTATTTTGTATCATATTACTAAACATTAAAACGTACCTAGGGACGAACCCGAGCGAGCGAAGCAAGGGTGAGTCGCTAGTAAGAAATAGGTATATAATATAAAAAAAATCGATATCAATCCAAATTGGTAAAAATGGAATGGGAAAAACTCCATTAAGAATCGAACATGCGAATCATCGGATACTTGACACTCTAGTTTTACAAAATGGGAGATTTTTAAGGGAGAAAATAAAAACACAATACTACTTGATTAAATATTTATGAAATAAGCTTAATAATGTTGTTCATGTATCAATGTTACAGCGTAACAGAGGACGTACGGCTATTCGTAATCGAGTTTTAAACATAAAGAATACCCAAACTCCAATCACGATATGTGCTGATCGACTTTCGTTGTAAATTTCCTGTTTCTGCAAGATTATTACAATTCAGGTCTTTCTATATAAAATCATGCTATAAAAATCTTCTGACAAATTAAAAAAAAAACAATAACGCAAAACATCTGATAAGATTACTTATATCACTGAGATCAACTTAAAAAGAATCTTTAACATTAAATTAATTTTTAACTAAGAAAGTGTTCTGAGCCACGAAAATATTCTGAATTCTAATAAAATAGAAAGACACCAATAGAAAAAAATCTTTTACTTATGAAGTTTCTCTTTAGTTAGTAATAACATAGGCCCAAGCAGCCGACTTCAAATACTTCACAATTCTGCTTAGATTTTTTTAATGATATTTACGTTATTATTTTAATAACAATAACATAATTTTAATTAAATAGTACTAACGAAAACATGTAAATCAAATATTAATCAAGTATTTGAAGCCGCCCTTACAATTTGGGGATCTGTGTAGTGTGAATTCATTCTATTTCAAACACGTGGCAAGTTTTTTAGTAGGCGCTCTTATTAAGAACTCGAGTCACTATGGCTAAACAAAACCTCAACCGCATATACGCAATAGAATGTCTAAAGAAATGATTTACAACAAACGCATTTTCTGTAAAAAAAAAATATTAAAAATTATTTTATTAGTTCCTATCCTAAAAATTTGAAAATCCTAGATTAATTTAGAGATTACAAAGCGTCTACTTTTTTGATAGTTTATATTCGGTATAATGAATTTTAGAACGAATATTTTTAGTATTCTATCGTGGTGGGACATAACGCTTAGCATTTTCATACTTATTAATGTTCATTAGAGGTCGATCCACACCTAATAAATATATCCCCTTTAGTAAGGTTTAAAATGCAACCACTTTAAATCTTACCATCCAAATAATAATAATCAATCCACTTTAAAATAATGGAATTCGACGAACTATCACTTCTTATGTTTGTTATAATAAAAAATGAAGCTATAATAAGTATTTAATTTTTAACAATGTATTTTAATCTTTAATTATTATTAAAGTACGACAATGTAAGTAAATGTAATAGGAATAAAAATTTTATAAGGCAATCTAGCTTTTCTTGCTGTGCCTATTGTTACAAATGAAAAGAAAAAACCTTTTTAAGCAAAAATAAAACAAATACCTATCTTCTAATTATTATTTCACACACGGCAGCAGAAATATATTAGGGGTGCAACTGCATGATTAACTTTAAAATTTTATACATAAATGCAATATTTTTTTACTTTTTGAGGAACTTTTTTTTAACATTCTTTAATAGCATTTAAACATAAGATTAACAGTATAATTTTATATTTTGAACTTTTTCTATATATACTTTCATAGCAAGTGCACCCCTCTCTTGGCTCCCATACATACCACACATGTGTTAATGATTTGAAAAAAATAAAAAAAATGGTCATTAACAATATCTAATTACTTTAAAACAATACCTAAGCAAAGGAAAATTCTAGTTTTCGGAATTAGAACTAGATTTCAGTTCAAAAATTTGTTATATAACAAGCCCCTACTCACATACGCCTAAGCGGGTAACTGAAGGCAGTATCATTAAAAATACGAGTGCAAGAAAATTGAGACCTTAGAACATGTTCAACTTCATTGTGTCACTTAGCGGTGGAGGAATGTGTGGACGTGCCTTTATCCTAAATAAAATATACATCAATATTAAAATATCTATTTACTTATAGGAGAATTATAGTTAACATTTTATTTCAATTTTTAATCATTCTATCTATCGTGTGCCTAAAACAAATATAAAAATTAAAAAAGTATCCAAAACACTTCCTATCTGCACTAATTCTAAAATCATTATAATATTATGTATATCATTAAATGTCTAGAGACTAAAAGAATTATATAGATGGAGTCTGCCAAAACATTAGTCAAAACTCAAAGATACGCAACATAATAATAGATTGTTAATTTTTATTTATTAACACAGTTTAATCTTTATTAAACGTGAAGTAATATTTATTGGGATGCAAATATGAAGTTTAAATAATAAGTTAATTGATTAATTATTATTTCCCTTAAAAAAATACACAATATTTTTTTTTTTTTTTTCCTATATACAATAAATAAATCCGTTAGCTATCTTTACTTGTTGACATGTATTTATTTATCAAAGTGAAGTACTATTATCTTGTGCTGATTCAAACCACATTGTTGTTTATTAATTTAAATTCTTTGTAGATAAAAGCATTTATATATACATATATATATATATTTTTTAATACATAGATATTTTTGCTTGACTTCATGTTGAGTTCTATATTACTCTATCTATATTATACCTTAGTCTGAGTCCATTTCAAATGTATTTTTGGTGTATTTAGAGCTGTGTGTTGTGAGGAAAAGTCTCCCTAATTAACATTTACATAATTATAGTATCACAATCAATTTATCCATATTTATAAATAGATACACATAAATAATACTATATTAATATTACATATTATTATACATACTTATTGTGAATAAATGCAGTCTACACTGTTAAATGGAAAACATGAGCATGACATTTGAAAATTTAGAATGACAGCTCTTCTCCCGCCTAATAATAATAATAATGGGACAGATAAAAAATATAAAGGCAAGTCCACACTAGACCGTACAAGTTGGCAGTAATAAAACCTCATATGTGTAGCTTGGCGAACATAATATTTGTCTCTCACGAATACGACGTGACATTGAGTTTCGCGAAATAATCCAAGAGACCTTGAAGACGTTTTTTGATTCGTTTTTGATCATCTAAAGTGCAGCCGAGAATGGCGGTCTCGAAGTTTCTGTCCGTGCCACTGCTGGGATCTGGCTGAGATGTGCAGGCGTTCATATAGGTCTGACAGCGTGTGTGTGCGACGACAGCGTCTTCATGAACTGACATTACCAACTGGTCTATGAATAAATTTACCTGGAATACAATAAAAAAATATGCATAACACCAATACAATTTAAAGTTTGTATTTAATTGGATCTGGCAACCTGTTCCCCATTTCTAGTTCATTACAACACATGTCTAAAGTCTAATAAAACTTTTGACTTTTCATCCCGGAGTGAAAAGCCCATGTATAGATTGTTCGATCGTATCCGTCGTTGGAAAGTACCCATAATATCGAATAAGATCTTATTTTATTTTTTAATGTGTGGGACCTTTCTATAGTAATTATAGCTTATATTCAACGTGGGAGCTGTCAAGACGCCGGTAGTGAAGCGAGTCTTCACGTACGAACGTGAAGACTCACTTCCCTACCGGCGTCTTGAACTTACTCAAGAAGTGCATAGTAAGCCCATTTCGATAATCGATCGAAGAGGAGAAGGGCGTGTATTCAAATAGCCCTCTATTGCCTTCAACTAAGTAGCTGTTCCGATTGGCCGTCCATGCCTCTGGAACCTCTCGATACCTGTTAAACCACAGGCATGACCATGGATTGACGACGGGCCCGTTCTCATCTTCTTCGTCATCAAATTCCGGTCTTATGGTTCTATAACATAGAACCCTAGCTGCAGTTACCAGTCTGGTTGGAACCATGGTGCGTGATATAATCTTGCCTAAACCTGAGATGAATCTATCGTGACGGCTTATCACTGGCGTGATGGGCTGCCAGGCTAATTGTTGTGCTAGACTACCGGTGGTACCCTTCGGCACCGCCATTATCTTATATCTGGCACACTCTCTGAGCATTCTGAAAACTAGCTCGAATATGGCACGGTTCACCGCGTAACGCGGGATCTGCATCTCAACTTTTCGTGGATCATCCACCAGGGGAAGGAGTACGGCGGCTTGGTTCTTGTTCATGGGTCGTCCCATGCGCCAACCGAGTAGGTTCTGGGTCGCTACAAATGGTAAAGGTGGTTCTTCCTCTTCCTCTGCCTCATCCCTTCGACGAGCTGGGTCGTCCTCCTTCTCTTCTTTGACGCCACCAACAAAATCATCTGGATGTGCGTCGATTTGTCGACGCCTTCTGCGCTCACCTCGGCCTGCTCTACGAGCCGGTTGTATCGTGGGGGGAGGAGGTGATCGCTGCTGCGGTACCACGACCTCTATGTCCTCTGGGAACCAGTCGACTTGTTGTCGTTGCCTAGTCGCTGCAATGTCCGCGAGAACACAGTGCAGCGAAATCAATGGTGCGATTAGAGTCTCATAATCGCGATGGCCTCGTTCATTCAGGGCACCAAAGTGTCCTTCATGATTAGGTTCACTCGCGGTTATATAATGTTTCACACCGGTCCCATCGGTGTAATCCCCCATGCCGGTTAGGTACGTTGCGGCTCCTGCCCCAACGACCGTGTCGTATCCCTCGACGAAACTGATCAGCCGCTGCTGATCGTGTGATGCTGCGCCATGTTTCTGCGCACAGAGCGCAATCCTGTACCACCACACGATGTGGTGATAGTAAGCGTAAGCTGAAAGGGGTACGCATTTCGTGAAATGCCGGTCGCAACTCGAGATTACGCGATATTCCTGCTCTACCAGCTCTACATATCCAGCTGCGTCAGCTTTGAAGTTCTTGATTGCTTCTATGAGAGTGAGGCCTCGCTCACCATCAAGCACAAAGGAGTCCAGCCATAGTGGATCATTGGTAAATTGTGTGTTAGTGGTTGATTGCTTAACTGGCTTTGGGAATCCTTGATCTTTTGTGAACTTGGGTCTTGGTCTCAGAAAAGGCTTGCGCCTAGGATGTGGGAGACTTTGCTTCGTGCTGTCATTCTGCATCTCGGAGTTTGTCGCTTTCGCCTGCATGGCAAAACACCTCTTTAGTGAACTAAAAAGCAAACGACTATTCAAGGGATAGGAAAATATGTTTGTACTTCGATCCTATATATATAGAAATATAAAGTATGTTAAAAATCTGTACGAATATTATAAAGCTGAAAAGAGAGTTTGTTTGACTGGTCTGAATTGAAAAAATATTTTTGTGATGGATAGTCCGTTTATCGGGGAAGGCTATAGGCTATATAACATTACACTGCGACCAATGGGAGCGGTGCATGAATGAAAAGTGTTGCAAAAACGGGAAGGGCGGGCGTTAGTTCTGCGAGGTACCATAACGCGTGACTCAGAAATAATATGGTTCCCGATCTTTAGAACGCGCGCGAAGCCGCGGGAAATACTAGGAGAATATAAAAAGAACCATAAGACTCACCTGATGCAAGGCCTCTTCTTGCTGCGGGTCGCGGTCGGTCCGCACCGCCACCTCCACAGTCATCGCTCTCGCCAGAATACGGTCCGAGTATCGCATTATATCATCCTTATCACCTGCAAATGTTTTCATAATTATGGTAGTATCTCGTAATATTATTTTTACCAATTTTACATATTGTTTATATCCAGGCAAATGCTCTTACATTATAATATTTCATATTATGTATATAAAAAATTATGACTTCCAAATTTTTTAATCATAACATTGCTTGCATTGCACATATATTTGATCAACAGATTTAAGTGAAATTTAGGATTTGGAAGGTATAACATTAGGTATCTGCGAGTGAAAGTCCCGTCAAAATCTGTTCAGCCGTCTCATAAATTACCCGGAACTAACAGACAGACAGACAAACAGACAAAAATTTTGAAAATTTGTTTTTTGTTGCTAGTATTGTATATACGTTCATATGCATTTAGTGAAAAGCTGTTAATTTGAAAGTAAAAATAGACACTCCAATTTTATTTATATGTATGGATAAATTGTTAAAACTAAGACGACTCTTGACAACATAACAACTGATGTACAATAAGTATTCATGAAGCCCCAAGAAATCTATAGAGGCAAAGCGAACAAAAAGGCTTCTAATTATAATTAACCAAAATGACTCATGCAGCATATCAAGCCCTTAATAGACGCAAATTAACTTTATATATAATCGTGAAATGTTATGACGTTTACACATCGATGCTGTCGGCACCAGCGTAGCCGAAGTACCCGATAAAAGGATGTTAATTGTTACAACATTGTAGTTCCAATATTATTAAATCATCCTCAAATGATCAAATCCCTTTACTTTGACACTGATAACAAAACTATTAGGACTGGAGGTTCTTTGGAAGACAATATGCCAAAAAAATATTTCAGACAAAAGTAGCTTCCAAATTGCAATAAATGCAACACTTGGTTACTTTGGTGTGCAAACACTAAGTATAGTATAGAATATAAATGAAGCATAATACGGAAACGCCGACATGCCTAATACCAGCCATATTTTACCTTGTGTATATAGCTAGTTTAAAAGATTTTACATAAATTTGAAAATTATAATTTAGTTAGGCAGTAGATGGCTAGCAAAGTGTAATAATAATAAGTGATTACAAAAATTACATTCAGATATATCACCAAGTAGTTCTGAGTGCTTAACACTGTCAAGAGTTGACAACAAAGAATCTCGTTCCTCTTCAATTCGCACAGTATCACGGCGCAATCTTTCAACGCGCATTTCTACTTGATCCAAAACTGCTATCAATCTGAAAATAAAATAATAGTTTAATTATTAGTTTGAAACATTCTGATGCATTTGAGTAATGAACATCCTTCCATTAAAATTATAAAAATTGTAATATTTACTATGGGATTAGTATTAGTTTATGTATTCAGACCCTTTTTTTATCCCACTGCTGTACTGCATGCTCCTCCTCAATGCAAGTGTGGTCAGGCCACAACCTATAATTTATAACACTCACCATATGCAGATGAGCATGGTGGGCCAGAGAAATGAAGGCTTCACATGTCTTTTAAGACAGACTTTACAGACAAAGATTTCCATATCACATTTTCCTTCACAAAGAAACACAAGCTGTAATCATGTGGGGAAAAACAAGAATTTTGAACCCACTTTACTTGGATTCCCAAGCAAATGCATTAATCATTGGCCTACTACTACCTACATCCAATTATATAGAATATCTAAAAAAAATTCAGTTATTAAATAGAGTAGATTTAGAAAAACAACACCTAATCATAAATTCATGGGTATGTAAATAAATGTACCCTAATAAAATAACAAGTCAAGGGTAGTCATAACCACTTTATGCTGTTTACAACATTTTAACTCATATCTTATCAGATATATTGAGAATATAATATCCAACCACAAATTACTAAATATGTGTTAAAAAGCCATTTACAATATATTGAACTGTAATTTATTTCATTTATGACTTTATAAGCAATAATTATATTTTAAGAAAATTTACTAAATCTGATTATTTGCCATTAAATTACAGAAATTATTTTCTTGAAACAATAGATATTGTTACTTCCATTGTATTCAATTTCAACTGAATATTTATTTCTCTACAGTTATTTGAAAAAAAATGTATGCAGGGAATATTACACTATCTATTGTGTTTTAATAAACAATAAAGTTTTTATTAGTTAGACTCTAAGTTACTTAATTTTAAAGGAAAATCATTCATACTCATGGTGAGACATAAAAATAAAGAGTGAGTTTTTTGCTATACCATCTACATTTGGCAGCGGCGTAGGCGAAATAGATTTTACTTTTATAATTACAGAACTAGTTCACATTATTTGATTATTTAAATTTATATGATTACCTAGAATACTACCATTTATCGTATATCGTACAATATAAAAATATATTAATTTGTGAATTAAACATTTCTTTTGTTAAATAATACAATAATTAATTATTACCTATCTTTCGGTGCCCGAGTTCCAAGAGCCGATGTTTCATCAATCAGTGGCAGCCGCGTGCCTTCTGCAATGCTATATACGTCTACTTCCATTGTTTGAGCGATATCAGCTGCAGGTAGAGCCACGTTTAAAGATTTTATTTTACAAAATACTTAAAACTCAGATATATTTTTATGCGATTGTGTTATTTTTCGAGAATTGCTCAGAAACAGAAAGTCACATTAACACAAATGACAAATGTGAAATGAATAATTAATCAATCTGTCAAAATAAGTGTCAACTGTCAAAGCTACAGTTTGTTGTTTTAAAAATTTATCCCCAATAGGGACAGGCAAAGGATCAAAGCTACCTCAGAATAAGAAACTCATAGAAGCCGGGCTAAAATAAGAAATGAAATGCATATGTTTGTCATTTTTTCTTACGATGGTAATAATGCGCAGGAAAGAGACATATAATGCTGTTCTGTTTCGTTGTCATGCAGGTTGTCACAAGTTAATTTTATGATAGTGATGAGTTTATTATAGACATTGTCGTGCCCATGTCGATGAGCAACATTTATTTAATTATATTCAAAATTAAAATACCTGGCTGGAAGATTAACAAACCATTTTTTTGCAAAAACACGAAGGATTTCTGAAAGACACGGAGTTAGGTAGCGGCTATAATATTATTTAATTAATTATATTAAAAAAGTTAGCTTAGATTAGGTTTTTTTAATCATAAAACTCCAAGTATTTTTTGCGAAATATTTGTTTGTGAAATCTTCCTATGACATCTATTATAATCTATATGTAACAGTTAACAGAACCTATTGATACACTGAATCCATTTAATTTTCATTTCATTAGGAAATCTGCAACAGTATTGAAATTATTATCGACAATCATTTTTACATCACTGTCACATGTATCAACAAAACATAATACTGAAAAATTAAGTTGATAGCCGACTTAAAGTTTATAACGTCTTAGATAGAACTTTTGTATTTGTTAGCATTATAAGATGACCAAAGGGGACCATTTATTTTTTGCCTTGTGACACGTTCCCTGGAATGGAATTAGTAATTCCATGCACGTTCCAAAATAATAAAAACAAACAGCCATGTTTTGTTTCACTCACACCTTATGACATGCTAACTAGTAATCTATGCAATTAAGCATCAGCACAATTCGGCATTACTACGTAATTGTGCGCCACTGAGTCGCATTATGCTCTGTAATTGGAAAACAAGGCAGTACAGGGTGTCCACAGCTAATGTCCAAAAAAGTTCCCTGACTTTTCCCTGACTTTCCCTGACCATTTTTCAAATTTCCCTGACCAATCATTGATTTAAAACAAATATAAAGTGTCATAAATATTTTTAAATATGCTTCAATATTTAATAGGTACATATATATTTTGTAATTTTTAAGCGAAATGAAAAATATCTGAAATCCTAATTGGTAAAAATGTTAGGGTGTTAGAGTGGTTTTAGCCTAATAAAATAACAGATAATATTTTAAATTTCTTTTAATTCAAGCACCTACATAGTTTTATATTTTTAGTCACTATACTTTTATATTTTATAAAAATAGTGAGATACAATCATTTGAAATCAGTCTTTTTCAAGTATAATTCGCGTCATGTAAAAAGAACGCTGGCTGTCAAGTTGCGCAGAAGCGATTTATCGGCCAATTTGGTGGTAAGACGCGGGGCGCGGGACGTCAAGGCACGCGCCGCATGCTTTCCGGCTCGCTATTGCTTTGTCAGTTCAAAATACCATCGTGCACATAAAAGTTATTAATTACGAAATGGTTTTATATAAAAAATATAGAAAAATATTTTTTACGTACTATATTGTTTTATGAAGAGAGAGTCTGTTAATAATGCAATTAAAATATATATTAACCGAATTAATTTAATTTTTTGTAATTAGATTAAACATTCTACATTGAATCTAACATATTTTATGAATTAATAGAATTCTATTTAATAACGTTCTATCTAATATATTTTTCAATGTACCTAACAATGACCAATATACGTCGCAAGCGAAAGGCTAGTTCAAAAATAAAAGAATAGGCTTAGTAATTTTGTGTGCGAATGTACCCATGCGCAAACACACACCCCACCACTTTCCTCCAGCGTTCTTTTTACGTGACGCGAACTGTAAGTACCTATAATAACATAAATGTTATAAGCTACATTTTAGGCTTAAGTGTCGCCTTTTTCTAAGAAAATAAACAAAAAGAACATACTTTAATTATATCCGAACATTATTATATCAGAAATAGAACTACAATTAATGAGATCAGCATTTCGCTTGTGTTTTCTTTTATCAGTTACTCAACTTGTAAAATTGTATAACATACGAGTAAGAACAAAATCAACAGTTTCAGGAACAAAATCTTATTGTATGGACTTCGTTCGAACTTAAAACAAGAAAATTAAATTCAATAAAAATTTAAAACGTGCAATATGACGATTATAAAACAAAATTAAATATCTAGTGAGAATCAATTAAAAGATTAAAAATAAATTATAATTCTTGCCAAATTTAACTTTAAAAACGATATTTAGCATTAGGTAGCACTATAGGTAAAAAAAAAGTTTTAACGAAAAAATGAGATCGGTTACATTATTTGGCACTTCGAATATTCAATATGACGATTACGAAACAAAATCTAGGCGCACGGCAGTGCGTCAGGCCAAGTTCTTTAATTTTCAATTAGATAATAGAAGATAGACTTAGGCTACAATTAAAGGAGAATATCTGAAAAGAGCATTTTTTAAAGTTAATAGGTTAATAGGTCGAAATCAATATCAGTCCTCATAAGCTAATTTATTTATTTTATTTCTTTCCCACGACAGTAAAATTTTCAAATTTGGTAATAATAATAATCGGAATTAATGTCATTCCTATTATTTACTTGCAAAAAAGACATGATATCCCCCAAAAAACAAAAATGTGAAAAAAGGCCAAGTTCCTATCCCAAAAAATCGGCCTATAAAAGTAGTGAGATCAATATTATACTAATATATACCAAGCATTTCAGAACTGCAGGCCAAGCATTTCAGAAATGTCATTTTAATTTTAAAATCAATTTAATAAAGAAAAAAAACTTGCTAAGTTGATAATAGGGAATCATAGTTTTAAGAAAACGATTTTTCGAGTGTTTCATCATTTTTATACGGTCAGGAAAGATCCAAGCTCTCTGTTCACTGGTATTCTCAAAAGACATGTTAGAGTCATAGATTTTTCTGCAGTTCTGAAATGAATGAACTGAATTTTCTGGCAACATTTTTCACAAAAATCTCAATTTTCCCTGACTTTCCAGGTAGCCCCTCGATTTCACTGACTTTCCCTGACCACTTTGAGCTTCCCTGACTTTTCCCTGACTTTCCCTGACTTTCCAGAATGTGGACACCCTGCAGTATTATCTGCATTTATACAAAGCTCTATATTAACTCATCTTTGACTATGATTAATGATACAAAGCATATACAAAGTATGACTTTATTAATTACTATACTTAATACTTCTTTTCCTTAACGTATTCCAAGTGAATTATTACAGTAGGTATTTAAATTTTTAGATTTCTTTAAAAAAATATGCTAATAATTTACACTAAGATATAATCCACCCGGGCGTTAAAACTGAAGTGTGTGTAAATGCATTTCCGAATCCCTTTTATTATATTTAATAACACAAAAGACTAAGTTAATAATTCATAAAAATTAAAAGTGACATATTTTGTTGATATACACTACAAACTCATTGTCAGATTGCTGAAATTTCAGTTCTACTTCATAAACAATATTTTTTTTAAATAACAATAAACATTTTGGGATTGAGCATAAAATTACAAAATGCTGACAGATCCAGGGGGTTACTGAAGTTAGCCCCCCAGGCAGGGGCGTAGCGTAGCTACCGCCGCGCCGTATCAATTATACATACCCATGTAAGCAAAAATTCATAATGTGAATGGAAAAATTAAAATATTATACACATTTGAAATTTTTCATTCGTCATTCAATTCGGAATGGTATGAAAATCTTTGAAAAAAATCATTTGACAACACGTTTGGCTCAGTTGGTAGTGACCCTGTTTTTTGCGCCAACGGTCGCGGGTTCCAGTCCCGCTGGGGACATTCATTTGTTGAGCACGAATGTTTGTACTCCAGTCGTGGGTGTATATATTATGTATGTATTTAAAATTTATATATGCGTAGTGTATCAACTATCTGGTATCTGTAACACAAGCCTCGTAGCTTACCACGGAACTAGATGGCGCTGCTGTAATAATGTCCCAACATATTTAATGAAGTCCCGCTGTAAAAAAGTAATAAAAAAACACGTCAAAAATTTAAAAACAAAAAACCTGGGGGGATAACTTCAGTGGCCCAGATCCAGATAGAGCTTCAAGCGCCATCTTGAAAACAAGTTTTTGGTCGATATCTCGGAAACTATGCCCTTTAGAGCAAAAGCATCTTTTATTTTCTATAAACTTTTTTGTAAAACTTACCGTTTACGATTTATGGAACATGGATTTTATTCTTATATTTTGAGAGTTGTCGATAGAGAAAGAAAAACCGGTTCATTGAATGGACCATAAATCGTAAACGTAATTTTCTTTATTCAAAATTTCTAGGGGATGGAACAATGCTTTCCAATAGCGTTTTTTGTCTACTAGAGTTAAATACGCAATATCACGTATTATAACGTCCTATAGGAAGAAGCTAATCAAGTAAAAAATCAAATACTTACAATTCATTTATTAACATGTTTACTATAATTCTCTACAAACATCATTTAAAATATTAGCATGGCAACTACAATTATTGAAGAAACCCTTGTCATTGTATAACTTTGGGCACAAATCATAAGAATTATTAACATTGAATGTTTTATTATGTTATGTTTTATAAAATGAATCAGTTCTACCAATATTAAAAAAAATATATCTATTATCCTTTTTTTTATATGGTGGCTCAGACAGAATTGTCTGTGTATGGTGGTAACAAAATCATAATAAATGTTACATGGACGGAAGAAAGCTATAGTTCTCTAGAATGATTTCTATGCTTTAAAAATCTTTGCAAACAAGTATTAGCTACTATTGTTTTTTGATAAATATCTTACCCTATAACGTAAAACGATAAAACAATATAATTAGCGTACTAAATTAAAATCTCAATATATTAATTTCTGTTAAAATAAATTATTAATAATACTAATTTAAATTTTATGATATACACATTCTTATATTAACTATTTTTATATGTATAAGTAATAATATCATAGTATAAAGAATGACAAAGTAGGGCAACTTCGGCCCAATCTGCGATATAATTACCTACCGTAGTTGCCTGTCACAGGGTTGTCACTGTAGCTAAATTTTAATTCAATGTTCAGAAATTGGCAAGGGCCGGGAAGTGTGTTATTAAAAAATATTTATTATTTATATACATTTAAGAATGTAAAACATTTTGTTTCTACATGTTGTTTTTACATGTCTCGAAATGTATTTGTGTAAATAAATAAAATAAATCCTTTAATGTCTTGCGTTTACAAAAACATAAATATGCTATTAGTAACAATTAAAAAAAATAAAACTATAATATATTAATAAAATCATATCACATCCTATTAAAATAATAAACTAATACAACAAAAATAAAAGTACCTACATAAGTATTTCATCATCAAGTATAAATTATATGCTAGAATAAGTGATTTGTTTACCTTTCCTGTTCAGTAGGTAATCTGAACAAAGACAACTCTGGAATCGATGAAGAATTTAGGCACCCAAAAACACAACAATAAGTTCTTCTACGAATATCACACATTTTTCATATAGTGAAAAGCCGTGACGCGCGAAACTTGTGCGGCGTCAGCCTTGACTGGCGCACTGATAAACGGTTCGAGATATTGTTTGAGTGTGCGTGCGGCAACGTAAAGATACTATGACGCACACATACAAGCCGGCCGTGGTGCGTTTGTATGAAGTTGCCCTACTTTGTCATTCTTTATACTATGATAATATACTTATTAAAATAACATATCATCATCTTAGTGTTAATCTGTTACAATTTTAAAAAATGCATAATCTAATTCAAACATACTTAGTCTCTTTCACACAAGCACAGATAACGACATAGTAGAGAAAGACAAAGATAAGTAAAGAAATTATAAAGAAAACATGGAGATAAGCTACTGGATTTGTGTTATGAAAATAAGATAGTTGATACATTACAGATATATAATTTTAAATACGGATATATTACAAATATAAACTACCACAACTAGAGTATAAACATCCATGGACATTACACAAATGAATGCCTCCAGCGGGACTCGATCTCGCGACCGCTAGCACAGCAAGCAGGAATCACTACAGCTGGGTCAAACGTGTCGGCAAAATTAATCAATGAATGATGGTCGACATTTGGTAAAGAGTAATAGTTATGAAAATTTAAATTATTGCTATTTTTAGCATGTTGAGGGAAATGAAATATTTTTTTTGTAAATATGATGATTGTATTATATGTAATGGCATTTCTCTTTAAAATGTAAGAGGCAACATTTTTTATATTACACAATCAATTATAATAAACAATTTTTTGTTTACTTACAATAATTATTAATTTAAATATTTGATATAGTTTTAGGGAAAACTACACAAACTTGTCTCATGCACAATACAACTATACATAACACCCATGGACGTATTAACTAAGGACGAGACACATAAGCGGACGTACCTTTACCGGACATTTCAGTAATCAGGATATTTTAGGCCTGGCCGTTTGTTTTTACGTCAGTCTCAAGCACTTACTTGTCAACAAAACATCTCCCAAAAATGACTAAATGTTCTATTAGATGGTATAAAAACTATAGCAGCGGAAGCAGCACTATTTCTTTTCACTTGCAAGTAATATATTTTATTACATTTAATGTTATTTATCACAAAATTTAAGTAAATGTAAAATAAAATTTCGTATTATTCAACTATGTTAAATATAGTCGATATATCTATGTGTTGTTGACATCTGACAACCATCATAAAATAGCTGGATTATAGTGTTCAAAACAAATGACAGAACTGTCGATTGAGTCCATTTGACATCAACTAGTGCTTGACAATGTCGAAAAATATATCGATATTTGACGAAATAACTGAACAAATGATGATGTTATTTGCACAGTACAATAACATAAAATACTTTTATCGCAGTATCCTACAATCTGATGAAAATAAATTTATAATAATATTTTTATAATTAAATAAAAACATTATAAATGCAAAAATTATAATTAGTATGTG
Source organism: Boloria selene (assembly GCA_905231865.2). Lineage (NCBI taxonomy): Eukaryota > Metazoa > Arthropoda > Insecta > Lepidoptera > Nymphalidae > Boloria > Boloria selene. Next base: position 3,466,600 of record HG993149.1, read on the forward strand.
TACTTAATTTTTATTTTATTTTAACACATAAATTACACAAAATTTTAGATTTCCTAGGGATCCTTCTCGAAAGAGAAAAAAAAAATTCTTAACAAAAACCATAATTGAGTAAAAAGTTCATAACAATGTCCTGCTTATTTTAGTATAATTTAAATATAAATACCGGAAGATTACCCCACCTTTATTCTCCCTTTATTTTCATTGCCTTACAGCTTATTTATGATACGCCTTTTCTTTCCCATTCGAACGTTCTGGGTTTGATTGTCGGCGAAAAATCAAACAATATTTATTATTAATATTTAAAATGTCATTGATGTATGTATTTTATCGACTACGTTCAAGCACTAGCATTAGAGTGAATTTTGATGTATTGTGTCAATTCTTTGTGTGCGTTATACTTCAAATGGTTGAACGTGTTTTCATGCATTTGTATTTTATGACTGGTCCATTAGTTAATACGTCCATGATAACACCATTTAATTGTAGGTTAGGATTTATTCATCTTCTTAATCTCAGTTATTTTTGGACAATATAATGCTAGCTCCTAAATTATATTATTATTTATATATTATTATATTATTTTAATTTTTTCACTTCTCAATTAAGTTTTTAGGGCACATTTTGTTTAAGAACTTACTAAAATCCTAGTTCATTCATAATTTGCAATAATATAATAATATTATGTTTAACCGAAATACAGTTACAGTTGACATTTTATGTCTTATTTTAATAAACATTAACCTAAGAATTACTAAATCATATATGTATCCCCAAAATACAGGAATGTATATTAAATGCCTACTTTTATATATCTGTTGATGGATTTTTAACACCCAAACAGATATAACAAATTCAATGAATCAAATACAAATTAATGAGTTTAGAAAGTAGGTAATACATCCCTACCTGGCATTTTTTCTATTGGCAACCTCAATGGCAGCTGCTAAAATGATCTACAATTTTAGGTTTAATAAATAGTATGGTAATTGTAATTATATAACTTGATGTGGGATATATTTATAGGGAACGATGGGGCTGACATTTTAGCATTATGCTTAAAAAGAATAAAAAAACCCTACTTACTGCCTAGCACTAGGCCAGAATGGTGGACAATGGCCTACCTTCAATACGAGGGTTTCGTATTGAAGATAGGCCCGAACCCAGCAGTGGGACGTTAAAAAAGGCTGAATACAACAACAATACAACATAATTTTGGTTTTTTTGGAGCTAGATAACCATTAATGCATAATGAAAAAAGTCAAATATATTCCTTATTGAATTTATATGGTCATACTTTAGGAAAAAAACTGAGCTAATATAATACGTGCCACGAACGTTGAGACTTGACGATCGTCAGTAGCGGGGGATTTTCGCACTTAAGTCGTGTCAGTAAGAGTAATGTATAATTAATTTCAAGTCTCATCTTTCGTGGTACGATCTGTACATAAGATAGAGCTAAAACAAAAAAAATGTCATACCGTTAAGATTCTCTAATAGACACCGTAGTATAATAATAATTAGTACAAAGGATATAACATACATGTATTCATACATATTCACTTTCCATTCCACTCACTGATCCTTCCATTTTCAAACACTAGATTCTTTCTCGGCAGAGGAACTAGAGTCCCGCGTTTTACAATTCCCATATCTTCTCCAGGATAATACTGGAAAACAAAAATAAGTCCTAATGAAAAATAAGTTCTATGAAAATGATATAAATTTTGAGTATATTCCGTATGCAATTGTTATAGACTTAATTCTCTTTTAATTTGGAAACTAAAAATCCAAACTAAATACGAGAAAGAAAAGAAACACTTCAAAGTTTCACCAATTTATTCTATATGTAATAATGGTAAATAAAATAACTTCACCTGACACTGGGAAACAAACTTCAACACATCTGACCTCACGAATTCATTGTCTTCTTTTACTTTTTCTAATCTGAAAACGAAATAGAATAAGACTTAGCAATTTCACTTTCGAGATCATTCCAGCTGTACGGGCTGAGACGAAAACCCCTACAGTCTTTGGTTGATATTGATAGGAATTATTGAGAATTATTGATAGATAATTGATAGGTAAATGATAGTCCAGGCTAAAACTGATTGTATATTAACTAAACTTAATGATAGAATGATAGATTGATAGATTGATAGAACGACCCGTGAGCGCGTACGACGACGACTACCGCGACGAGTGCTACTACGAGTGCTCACGACTACTACTGAATCGAAATATATATGGCGTAAAGTGCTTACGCGACAAATTTTATGTATTGGCCCGTACACCAGCAACCTATTTTAATTAAACTATTTTAATACTTTCTTAGGTTTACGCGAATATTTGACATTATAAATGAAACTATCTTTTCGAATCTTGTCACAGATTTATTATGATTTTTGGTTGTTTCGTGGAACCAAAAATCATAATAAATCCGAAAAGATAGTTTCATTTACAAACTATTTTAATTAATATCACGTTTAGAACAAATTCGCTAACATCAATTCTTAATTCAGTCAAGGCTAGAACAAAAAATACAATAAGCGCTTATGTAAAGTTGCTGCAAATGAGCATGGTGTTGGACTATTGCATACCTTATGTACGCCTCATTTCATATTTAAGAGAAAAAACAGCAAGCTATAGAAAATTCACATACACAATATTCGTAATAATTTAGAATAGCAGAAAATACTCACAACTCAGGCTTCGCTACTCTCTCTACAATGCTCTTACACACTTTTTCGCATAAATCCTCATCAAATAACGGGATGCCAAATTGAAGATCTAAAATAGTCCATTTCTGCAAAAAAATACTCTATATAAATATTACTATTAATATGTAGTATCATTATTTGTCTGATTCATACAAAGGAATCCATTAAATTAAACATTGCGTCTTTTGAACCCTTCATATTTGGAAATAACGTTTTATCATATGTAATTAGAATATCCTAATACATATTATATACAACCCTTTACGAACATTTAGAATTTTCAAATTATTCCAAACTAAAGAACCATCTTTACTTCACTAAAAATTTACTTCCCTTCCCTTGCAATTATAATATTAATCATTTATCAGCAAATTATTTTGTTAAGACCTTTTTAATATATAGTGAAGAATATAAGTATGTTGGGAAATGTATGCCCCTAGCAGGATTCGAACCCGCGACCGCTGGCTCAGCAACTAGGGTCACTACAAAGTGAACCAAACTTGTCAAGTCAAAAACAATGCTTACCTCGGGTTTACAAGTCTCATCATCGGAATAGTTATGCGCCGTGTCCACACCGCTGTCTCCCTCCGCCGTGGCCTCCGCCAGCTGGTGGGACAGCCGCGTGAACATCGAGATCGACTCCTCCGCCGGACTCAGCAGATCACTCAACTGACTGACTGACTGACTCTCCACTTTCTTCTCACTTTTACTCACTGACTGTATCTGGACCAGTTCGTCCACAATCGACTCCTTACTATTGTCTAGGGAATGTTTCTCTTTCATATTCTCGATACTGGTCGAGGAATGTATTGGTTCGAAGTCGTCACTGGCGATGGATTCCTTACTTTCGTGAGTGTCGATGTTTAGATTGTCTAACTCCTCGCATAGTAACCGCCCACTTTCTACACTGGTGAAGCCGTTCGACGGTGAACTTGTTTTGCTGTCTGTGGTAGGGGTTACTGCGAAATGGGATTCTATTGGCGATTGAAGTCTACTACTTATCGTTTTTGTATACTCTGTACTTTCTTTTTGGGATTCGTTAGAGGAGATCGATACTTCGCTGACAGGTTTTGCGACTCCGCAGGTATCTTTCTTTTTTCTTGGCGTCACTGTAAACATGTTTAATAGTTACATATTTACTTTTATTTTAGAACTTTCTCCATGGTGATTGCACCATGGAAACTTTGTCGCAGCAAATCTTTTATACTTTAATATAAACTTCATAAATTATATTCATTTTTATCAACAAGAATGATAGTCATTGTGAATTTTATTATTATTAAAGCAAATTGAAGGCATACAATGGTTTTAATAATTAAAATGAATTTTCTAATTTTTCTAACCAGACCTTATCATATCAGCTATTAATAAGAAAATGAACTAAATACTAAAGACACCAAACAGTCTTTATATAAAGACTATAGATACATAGATTAGGTAATATTTTAGATTTTTCTTCCATTCCGTATTTTCTAAATTTATAATGACACTACAGGAATTAAACGCTTTTCCAACCGTGATCGCGGTAGTATCATTAGGGCACGAGTCATATTCCACCACGCTGGCCAAATGGGGATTCACATGTCTTTCGAAAGCTTATTAGGTTCTCTCTGAAGTACTGCTTTGTTTTCCTTTCCTCGCAATGTTGTAGTGGTCATAAGTTTTTCTTCATCGTAAGACAAGTGCTCGTCATTTTAAAAAAGGTTTCGGTATGAGAATATTACAGAAGACCGGCGTGAAGTGGCAGCTAGCTCCTCCCTCCCTCCTCCCTCCCTCCCTTTCCTGAAAGGCCGGCAACGCATCCACCATCGGTCCATGGGCGGAGGTAATCACTTCCCATCAGGTGAGCCTCCTACCCGTTTGCCCCCTTTGTACCATAAAAAAAAGTTAATTACCGAGGTGCACAGCGGTCGGCGGGTGGGCACAGCCGAGGTCGGGCACGCCGATGTCTGCCAGCGTGACGTACCCGGCGGAGCGCGCCAGGCGCAAGCGTCGGAGCAGCCGTCGCAGCCCCGCGTGCCTGCGCCACAGGCTCGCCAGCTCTGCAATATGTTCAATAATCATTCAGGGCTTTAAAGCTACGATTTATAAAATATTAGGGGAAGTAGTCCTTTTTTTGTCTAAGTCTCTCTTGTAGTGATTGTCTTTACTCATTACCTATATTAAATGGTATAAAAATTAAATAATTAAGGTGGAGGAAAATTATAATTTATTTACGTCACACACGTCGTTATTCATATTTGTCTTAAAACTATTCTCAAAAATGCAATGACCAACCAAAAAGTGAAGTACAAGAAATTGGGCTGAACAAAACCCGACATTAATCTTTAAAAAAGGCATATGATCACACGCCACGTCTTCGTCGGCCGAGAAGGGCGGTAAGGACAAATGTTAATTGGGCTACATAAAATCCGACATTTATCTTTAAAAAATGAAGAAAAGGGACCATCCGCCTCGTTATGTTCAGGCGGGGAGAAGGGCGTCGTGGTAAGGGCAGATGTTAATTGGGCTAAACAAAATCCGACTTATCTTTAAAAAAAGAAAAAAACGGACTACCTTCTCGTCCTCGTGAGGTGGGGAGACGGGCGACGTGGTAGGGGCAGATGCTGATTGGGCTGAAGAAAATCCTACATTAGTCCTAAAAAATACCATAGTACCATTACCATTCTCGTCATCCTCATCAGGCGGGAAGGGCAGGTGGACGAGGGCAGGCGCGGCACGTACGCCGGCGGCTTGTAGCAGCACGGGCGCGCGCCGCAGCGCCGAGTTGGCGGCGGCGAGCGCGGCGGCGGCGGGCAACGCCCCCGCCTCCCCCTCCGCGCCCCACCACGCCACCGCCAGCCGCGAGAACCCCAGCAGCGCGCGCGGTATGCCGCGTAGCACCGTGCCTACACACACACACACACACACACAGATATACCATAAAATAAATTGCAAGTTGCACACACACACACACACACATCGCACAGATATACCATAAAATAAATTGTACGTTGTATGGATTTTTTTGAAGTGAAACTTCTTTAGAATCGTTGATTTCAAACTCGATGAAACGAAAAAATAAGTCCATAGTACCAGGCGCTCAGAGACGGGGAAGAGTTAGCCTTAGTTAGATCTCGCCCACCGCGAGTCTGTGACATTTCTAACTCTGTCTCCCTCTCTCAACGAGCTTAGACGGGGTAATTCAGTATAAATATAAACGAGATTTAAAAATTAGTTTGCCAAAGAAGTTTTTACTTCTGACATGTGTACTTTGTACACACGCACTTTTTTGGTATTTTTAAGTTTAACGACCCTCCAATAATTACTAAATACATTCTTTCTACCTAGTTAAAGGTCCTCACTCCTCACATATAGTGTATTATCATCATCGTCATATTTATTTCTTATTATTATTACCCTTAGTGAGCAGCAGCGTGGGGGGCCCGTACCCAGCCACGTGGTACAGGTAGAGGCGCATCCAGGGCGAGGCGGCCTCGGGCGGCGCGGGGCCCACGTGCGGCAGCGCGCCCGCCGCCGCGCCCGCGCGCGCCTCGCGGCTCAGCGGCGCCGTCGACACTGCTAGCCTGAGACAGAATTCATCTATATACGCTCCGCGACAATAGTATAACCCACCCCTAAATTTTTTTTTATATTTACTCTAAAACTAAATGCAAGTAAATAAATTCCTAACGCGCCAGTATTGTTTACTTGATTCTAATACTATGGTATATATATAGTTACGTTCCGATGCTGCTTTGTTACGTAGCGGCGAAGTTATTGTTTCGATAGCGCGACAAAAGTATAACCCATTCGTCTCATTGGCTCAAGCAGCTCGATGCACTGGACCTGTCAATACATGTTTATACTTGTTTCGAGTTACTCGTAAGTTCTTACGCATAAATTAATTGTTTAAGTTAATATTTGACTATTTTTTATTTAAAATGCCACGGGGAAAACACTTAAACGAAACTGAAATTGATATAATTAAAAAATTGAATTCTGAAAATTATTCTAAGGCAAAAATTGCAAAAATTATCAACAGAAGTCATCGTGTTGTGCGAAATTTTTTAAAAGATCCCGACAACTATGGTAAGAAAAAACGGACAGGTCGACCGAGAGCAACTACACCACGAGAAAGAAGGTCAATTCTAAGAGTTGCGTCCAATTCTACGCTTACCGCAAGACAAATCGCAGCGGAGGCTGGTGTTAGTACTAATTTAAGAAATGTTCAACGTATTATACGTGAGTGTGAACATTTAAAACGTAAGAAATTACCAAAAAAACCGCCGTTGTCTGGTAAGCATAAACTAGTTAGATTACAATATGCAAAAGATCATATTCAATGGAAAAAAAAGTGGCGAAAAGTTATTTTTTCTGATGAAAAGAAGTTTAATTTGGATGGTCCTGATGGTTTTAATTACTATTTTCACGATTTAAGAAAAGATAATTTTATATTGAGCCGTCGGCAAGCTGGAGGTGGTAGTGTAATGGTATGGTCTGGCATTGGATACTCAGGTAAAATGGATATTAAGTTTTGTTCTGGAAAAATAACGAGTAAACGATATATAGAAGTAATAAACGAGCAAATTAACTCTCACGCAATGCGAATTGCTGGTCCTAATTTCATTTTTCAACAAGATAATGCCAGTATCCATCGAGCAAAGGTAGTTAGAGACTACTTTAATGAAAAAAATATTCAAGTTCTTGAATGGCCAGCATATTCTCCTGACTTGAACATAATTGAAAATTGTTGGGGAAATTTATCACGAGCTGTCTATCGTGGATCAAGACAATTTACTTCTGTTGAAGAGTTAAAGAAGGTGATAGTTGACGAGTGGCAAAATATAAATCAAGACATAATTAAAAAGCTATATGACAGTTTACCGGACCGAATGATTGAGGTGATAAGTAAAAGTGGTGGATCTACTAAATATTAGATTACATGAATGATTATTGTTTCTTATATTTTTCTCAAATTTTTATTTAAATTTCATTACCTGGGTTATACTTTTGTCGCACTGCAAAACCCAATATCATTTGTATTTGGTTAATTATGCATTAAATAAATAATGTATTGATAGTATAATAAACTTACTAACACCTAAATTTTGTGTATTAGTAATATATTAATATAACTATAACTCTTTATCAGATATGAAAAAATTAGGGGGTGGGTTATACTTTTGTCGCGGTGTAAATAAAATGATAGAGGTCTGCAGTTGTGCGCGCATCACGGAAAAACTAATGGATAGATTTCAATGAAACTTTCTAAGTTTCATTGAAATCTAACGCGTTTGAAATCTTCTCGCGGAGTAGTGGGGCAAGCGGCGTAGCGCGCATGCGGAAAACTTTGTTAATATTTCAAGCAACGCGGACAAAGTCGCGGGTGTCAGCTAGTTACTCATATAATATGTAATTACTTATTAACTAAGGAATTAATAAAAATACATTGATTCAAAACACTACCCACCGATTTAACTCTAATTGATTAATTAAAGATGTGAATGGATGAAGGAGATATGTCACATTTTCGAATTTTCAATGTGTTATACATAATTAGATGTCGGTGATAAGGGTGTATAAACAGTTTTAAGCAATATAGTTTAGTTAACGCCACTTGACAGCCATTTTAACTACATGCACTTAATATTCCAATATTTAATTCCATAAAATTTGAACTCTATATTTTCGAAATTAGAATTTTCCGACATATCACCTTCAACCATTCATGTGTCCAATAATAGGGGATCGGACAGTAATCAGATAAAAATCTAAAATATACTTAGATAAAATAAGTACACTGTTTAACGATTATTAATCGAATAATAGTAAAATATAATTCATTTAAATATTTTTAAATGAAGAAATAAAATTTTGTTATTTACAAGATTTTAAGTCTGTACTGAAACACCAAAACACAGTGCGTGACGTCATTTGTTGAATTTTGACATTTAACAGCACGTCACAGTATATATAATATAAAAGAACAATACTAAAAACTGTCACACATAAATCTATCGATTAATAAATAATTCATAAACTTATATTAGTTTCAGTTATCAATTAAATACAATGTTTTTCGTTCCATAACAACAAATAAAGAATATTTTCCACGAAACAAAACTTCTTGCGAACATATGTTCATACAGTCGTTTTGTTTATGTTATGAATGACCACAGAACAATAATATTGATGACATTTACAAGTGACGTCACGCGTATAACGTGTCGTTTTGGCGGTATTTTTAAACAAACAATATTAAAACATGATTTTGAGTACCTAAAAGGCTATAAATAAATTAAATTAATTTTTTTTATGTGAATAAGTATCCATGAAGATTAATTTAAAACACTTTCTGAAAAATTGTCCGATCCCCTATTATATTATAATGTATTATAGTCATATATAACACTTTCTTATGTTTACGCGACATGACATTATAAATGAAACTATCTTTTCCGATTTTGGCCGTCTCTCCCGTGACCATGATTGCTGTAAACAATTCGAAACGGCGGGAACCAAAAATCATAATAAATCAACAAAATCCAAAAATGTTTCATTAATAAAGGCATAATAATATATAAATTACAAAATAACATAATAATCCCTAAGCCTAACCTGTACTTAGTGGCTAGCAATCGCGCGCGCGCAGGGGCGTCTAACGCGTGAAGCGCCTCGCAGCGCAGCAAGTCGAGCGGACGCAGGCGCGGGCGCAGCGTACGCAGCGCCGCGCGCAGGCACGCCGCCGCCGCTAGGTAGCGACGCGCCTCGCCCTCGATCTCGGGGTCCCCCACCACCTGGCGTACACATTTAGCTAATAATAATAATTGAAGTGAAACTTCTTTAGAATCGTTGTGATTTCAAACTAGACGAAACGAAAAAGTAAGTCCATAGTACCAGGCACTCAGAGACGGGGAAGAGTTAGCCTTAGTTAGATCTCACCCACCGCGAGTCAGTGATTTTTTGTGATTTCCAACTCTGTCTAACTCGTGGGTGTGACCTTCGCGCCATCTCCCTCTCTCAACGAGCTTAGACGGGGTTATTTAGTATAAATATAAACGAGATTTAAAAATTAGTTTGCCAAAGAAGTTTTACTTCTGACATGTGTACATTGTACACACGCACTTTTTGTTTTTTTTTTATTTATTTTTTTGACATTTTTTACAACAGCGCCATCTCGTTCCGTGGTATGCTACGAGGCTTGTATTACGGATACTAGATAAGTTTATATACTACACATATAAATTTTAAATTCATACATAATATAAATAATAACACCCATGACTGGAAAACAAACATTCATACTCAACAAATGCGCAGAAAGTAGGGTCACTGCCAACTGAGCCAAACATTATTAACACATTATTACACAGAACCATCTGGTTTCGTGGAAGCTACGTAGCTCGTGTTACAGACAACAGATAGTTCATACACTACTAATATTATAGTATTTAAAAACATACTTATTATAAATATAACACCCATAACTGCAGTACAACCATTCGGGCTCAACAAGTAAATGACTCCAGCAGGACTCGAATCCGAGGCCGCTGGCGCAGAAAGTAGGGTTACACACTGAGTCAAATCTATAGCTTTCTCGGTTTATTTTAAGAGCGCCCGACAGAACAGAAAGGCCAATTCTTCAATTAAACTGATAATAATGACAGACAGCAAATATTTAAGCAAAATAAGCAAATATAAAAATTGCCTACAGCACTCTATGGTAACCTAACGGGTATAGGATACTCAGAATCCGATAAATAGTTTCAGCATTAGTTTACGCTCTGAACGTAAACTTTTTTCTTGTACATGATTAATTTTGTTACAATCTTCATTAAAATATAAATTAAAACGAAAATACCTTATCCAATTCCATAAGTAAACTGTCCAGACTCTCGTCACACAGTTTTCCAACTTCAAACAACGTGACTGCATGACTTTTGAGATCCGGTGATAGATTGCCCATCATGAGATACGCAGCTAGGGTGGAATCAAAAAGCACCGCAACTCTTTGTCCACTGCTGCTGTTTGGAGATTCAGATATATCTGTTGGAGGTTGCTGAAACCAATTGAATAAATATTTGTTACATTTCAATTAATATTTGAGTACATAAGTAAATAAAATGTCGTATTTCGACATAAAAATGCAAGCTTTAATAAGTTAAATGACTTTACTGTACATTTTGAAGTCATAAAAGATATTCTTATCGCTCAGCCTTCCTTCAATGGGAGGTGAATCAGGCCATAATCCACCAAGCTGGCAATGTGCGGGATATGTGTTTTAAAAATTTGCTACGTTCTTTCAGACAAGACGAATTCTTTGCAATGATTTCCTTCACCGTAAGACAAGTTAAAGGTAGTTTAAGGTTTACATTCTAGGCTATTATGTACTGTAAAGTTCATGGCAAGTATACCTGTTTAGATGTAGAAGGCGTATCTTTTATAAGTACCGGCTCCATTTGTAAATCTTCCTCAAGACTATGATCGAATGTCAATGGTGCAATTTGACGGTATCTGTAATTTTGAATAAAAAAAACAAATAAGCACCATAATCGGACTTCGAATATAAATTTCTACTAAAAAATTAAAAGCTAGTGAAGATGCCGTGTAGTTGCATGTCTTCCGTGTTGACATATGACGTAGTCCACATAAGATTGATGTAAGTTATAGAGGTACGATATACTTATGTACTACAAGAATGTTTCTTAATCGAATTTTGAAAAATGTATAGTGGTGTAAATTTAATTTAAATATGCTAAAAAATATAACTTTTAGTTTAAAATAACATAAAATGCATTATAAATGAAACTATCTTTTCGGAGAAAGCTTCATTTATAATGTCAAGTATTCGCGTAAACCTAAGAAAGTATTATAAAATGCATTATCAGTAACATTTTAGCCAAAACAAAAGATAATTTATTATCTATTTAAGCGGTTAATCTAAGATACAATATGTACATAACAGCAATATTCTAAAGCGAATATTCAGATATAAAGTAAAACTAATTTTTAGGATATTTTCGCGGATATTTTGATTTTTGGTTCCTCAGATATTCTTTCAGTAAACCCATGGTTGCGAAAGAAAATGGACCACAGTGAATTAAATATATTATGTACATATATCTTTATATTTTATTTAAAACTAAATATATAAAAATGTCAGGTCACTCACTCAGTGACTAAATCATCACGAAATATAGATAATAGAAATATTTTGATATATAAAGATGAAATTTGACAGGTAGGTAGTTTATAGTCAGTAGACGTCCAAAAAACGGATTTTGTAAACGCATCAAACGGTCTAAGGCCTCTCGCAAGTTTGTATGAAATTGTTGTTTTGTGTTATACTAATCTATACTAATATTATAAAGAGGAAAGGTTTGTATGTAAGTATGTTTGTAACGAATTGGCTCAAAAAGTACTGGACCGATTTTAAAAATTCTTTTACCATTTGAATGCTACATTATCACTGATTAATATTTTAATTTCAAGAAAAAAATAAGTATCCTACTAAAAATGCGATAACAGGAGAGGAGGAGTGCGCGCCGCACATAATTTATGAAATAGGTAGCCGCGCGGCTCAAAAGTAGTAAGTATTAAGGCTAGAGTAATTTTAGAGAATTTTTAACCCAGCGAGTGATCGAATGAAGTTTAGTAGCGATTTAAAAAATGAACGCGGGCGAAGCCGCGTGTATGCTAGTGTGTTATAAAGTTTATATTTGGCAGGCAACACCTAGAGACAAGCGCGTGGGAGCGAGGTATAGTATATACTAGCGACTCGCCCTCGCTTCGATCGGTCTCTTCCCTATATTTAGCACAGGCAAAGCCGCAGGATCTGCTAGTTATGCATATAAACCTTCCTCTTGAATCACTCTATCTATTAAAAAAACCGCATCAAAATTCGTTGTGTAGTTTTAAAGATTTAAGCATACATAGGGATATAGGGACAGAGAATGCGACTTTGTTTTATACTATGTAGTGATGATAGTGATGAGACAGCAGGCTAGCTCACGGTTGGTGCGTATGCGCAGTGAGCGCGTGCCGCCAGCTGGCGTGCGCGGACAGCGGCGGCGGACGCAGGTGGCGCGCGAAGCCCAGTCGGCAGTACAGGGACACCGCCTGCTTTACCAGCTCGCACTCCACCTGTACCAATAATAATAATAAAACATACACACGCACTTCAAAAAGTGCGTGTGTACAAAGTACATATCAGAAGTAAAACTTCTTTGGCAAACTAATTTTTAAATCTCGTTTATATTTATACTAAATAACCCCGTCTAAGCTCGTCGAGAGAGGGAGATGGCGCGAAGGTCACACCCACGAGTTAGACAAAGTTAGAAATGTCACTGACTCGCGGTGGGCGAGATCTAACTAAGGCTAACTCTTCCCCGTCTCTGAGCGCCTGGTACTATGGACTTATTTTTTCGTTTCATCGAGTTTAAAATCACAACGATTCTAAAGAAGTTTCACTTCAATAAAAAATAAAATATCATTTTCAAATTCATTCGGTAACACACAATTGACACATTCAAAGGGTTGGCGTTTCCTTTTAAACATATAAGATGCCACTGCCAGGAGACTCCTTCTTTACATGCCTAAATGAATAGTATGCATGTGAGTGACATTAAATATTGACAAAATACATAAACAGAATACAATAAAAGCAAAAACAGACCTCAAGAACGAATCCCTTACATGTACAACTACCGAAGCTGGGTTCGAATCCCGGATCAAGTAGAGTTCAGTTATTATATTTATACAACATAGTTATATTCACTATGTTTACTATAAAATCCTCGAAACGTAGCAAACATAAAATCAAAATGAAATGGACAAAATATAAATACGGTGGGTGTTATTCAAAATATCATTTACTTATATTGATATACATATTATGTCCTATTTATTAACATTATAGAATATGCAATGACTGAATAATGACAATATCGTGTAGTAAGTTTCATTAATGAAAATCTAGTATAGATGCACTTCAACACACACTTACGACGCACTTTAAAAAGTTATATTCAACGCACCTGTAATACGCTGGCCAGCTCGGCCACACTGGTATGCTCATCGATGGACACAAACACTTTGTATAGAAGTGTCTCGAAGTAATCACCCGCTATCCGGTTCATCACGAACCCTTTCAGCGGCGGCACCGATACTTTATCTGCTGCTGTGATTGGTACATCTAGATATATCAGCCCTCGCCTGTAAAGTACAAATGTTTGGTAAATCCATTTCTTTTTTCTTATGCAATGGTACAATCCATTTTTGTATTAAATTTTAGATATATGTACTTAAAAAACTAAAAGAGTAGAAAATTTGAAAATAATTGTCTTATTTTTTTTATTTTTAAATAGAATTTCGAAGCATGCAGATGATAATTATAATATTAATCAAATAACTAAGCTAAGATAATATCTCACCATTACTGTAAAATATAAGATTACAAACAATATTCAATACCTGTAGAGTGTCTTCACAACATAGTAGTCGAGAGTACCAGCTGTTTGAGAACCACGGTCAATTAACAAATCAATAACTGCCTTCTCGTTTTCACCTAGAGGCTAGTACAATAATTGAAATTGTTAGGGATTAGCTTTATTAGGACTCAGTTGCAAACCACAAAAACTTAAGTTATTTTAATCTCACTTTTTAAATAAAAGTTATTAGTTAAAAATAAACATGTATTGTGTAATATGCATTATCGTAATGTTTGTTATAAACATTGAATGAAGGTGCTCGGCCAACATATTGAGCCAATATGTAGAGACTTAGGTGACGGTATGTCAATAGTTGGCAACAACATTAGCCTGCCAAACAAAAACCATGCACACAGCGAAGGATCTCGGTGTACACTGTACTTTCTTTATTGGTCACTGCTATTTATGCCCAACATTTAGGCCCAATGTTTACAGAGGCCATGAAGTATTTGTATAACATAAAAAGAGTTAAAATAACACTGCAAAATATTAAGCAAAAAGTGTATTAATACCTTTACATCTTCTTCTAAAACATATCCTAATTCTATTCTCCACCACGGTTGCATTGGTATGTTGAGAGGAACTCTTGGTAACAATGACCTAATTCCTCTAGACCTCCCTCTTCTTCCTAGAGATCGAGCTTTTGCTATTAATTCAAGATATTCATTACGACCAATACCAAGTAAACGGAGACCTGTAAAAACACACAAAATAGCAATTTATGAGGACATTCATACTTAAGGAATATAAAATAAAATAATATTTATAAACAACATTAAAAGTAAATTTTGACATATGAATATAATATTATATCTATTTAGGTTACTTACAATCAGCAGCAGTAAAGTTTGGCATTGTGTCGTAACTCTTCTCCATCTCGATTAATAGAGCAACAACTTCAATATAATATATGAAAGGTGTAATTCTTAATCCTACAGAAGGAAATAAAACATAAGATTGTTAAAGAAAAATTGCTTAAAGTGGTCTCCTAGAACCTGTGACAATTAATATAATGTATTATCATCATAAGTAACAGACTATAAGTGTTAAGGAATGTATGTTTTTAAGAGATTTCAAGATTGAACTGGCAAAAGATACTCAGCAGTCAGCAGGACTAAAACAGTGTGATTTTTACAGTATCTTTTTTGTATAATTAAAACTATATATTTGTGTGCACTTTATGCAGGTCTTTCTGCAATTAACTTCATCATGTACACACCCACAATCTATATGTTTTAGCACCCTCCTATATTTTAGATAGTGATAATGGCAAACAAAAGGGAACTCTGTTCTGAGTGTTGCACCACATCCCTTGATTTGTCCTTTTGTTTAAGTCAAGTTTATTCATTAGTTTTGTTCTATGATATTTTAATTTTAGATTCAATATTTCTCTCTTATGTGAAATGGAAATATTACAATACAATAGAATAATATCATTCCTTTCACTAAAATAGACAATGAATCCATAAATAAAAAGATGGCTGGTTAAAAAATCATAATTTCATTAAATTACCTTTTACAATCATATCAGCTAGATGATACGGATAGAGCATAAGCCGTTGTATACTATTTTGTATCAATGCTTCATAATATTTTCTTTCATCTTTTTTGACAGTTCTCACTAAAAAGTTATAATTGAAATTGATATAACATTGCAATTTACACAATAATTAATGTGAATAAACTTAGTTATGTATTATTCTAATAAGAATCTGTTTACAAAACAACATTTGAATGAACAAAAATTATCTCAAACACTGCTTACCTAGGCTTCCTCTGTATCGCAACTGATTCTTGATACTGAACTCGAAAATGTACCTTTCATATTCTTTAGGGGAATCATTAAGTAACTGAAAGTTATAATAAGATACTTAACACAACTCCTTTTTTTTAAATAATAATGAACATTATGAGACTTAACTTGGTTAGTAAAGAAGTCATAATAAATTTAAGTAAATTGTTGCTATTGTTTACATTCATGATAAATTATAAAAATAAACACGTAATATGTGTATTGAAAATGGTACCTTTTTTAAATTTCCAGGCAATTGCGCCCATTGTATCTTTTTTCTAACACATTCATCAATTTCATCCTCCATCGTGTTGTAGATATTATCTTTTAATCAAGATTTCATCGAATAGAACGATTAAAATAATATTGTTGCAAATATTTTGATAAGACAGATTTTTATTTGGTTTCTATTCGTTCCGAAATCAGTATCCATTTTTTGATTAATAATTGTTCTTCCTTTCTAGTTTTATTAGAGTTCTATATATTTATTTATCATTAAATTATACTATTTAAATACTGCTTTATATAAATATCATTCTAAAATTAAATAAATTGTGGAAATACGATTCAGCTGCAATGGTTAGGTATTTCTGAATTTCTGAACTGACTATGTATGAGGATTCCAATCCATGGTCGCTCATTTTCAGTAGTAAGAAATTTGTATGATTTGTGTGACAAATTTCCAAGCTTCGCGTCAACGCCGCTGTACAGCGTTGCTATCGGCTGAACTTGTACTACACACGTTTATGTGTAAAGTGACTATCAAATGGTATTTATGAAATTCGAAATAAATTCGAGTAATGCTATGAGGGTTTAGTCCGCTTGCATTATGTAGAATAAAAAAGAGACAGAATAACATTCTATCTTAGTTGCACAGCACCCCAGTCTATCGTCACGCTACGGCCGTAAATGTAAACTATTGTCACGATAAGACGACGTACCCCACTACTCTCGATGACCTTCTTTCTAGACCGTGGTCCAATCTCCCTAAAAGTTTCAAGCGTGTTTTCAAGCATCGATGAAATATTTCAAGTTCAAAATCACTCTTTAAAAAATATATTTTGCTGATATTATTATTTTCAAACTCAAACAAATATTTTATATATTTTTTTATTTTTCGAAAAATGTTTTTATTTTATAACATTTTTTAGAAAATAAAAAAAATCTAATGGTGAAGAATATTGGTTTTTTATCATTTGATCTACCCCTGAATATTTTCCGCTCTAGCCCCGAGAACCTCTAGTGTAAATCCAGCGCTAAAAGTGATTCTGGCAAACTAAAAGTGCGGTAACAATGCAATCAATTATTTTTGCATGATTACTTTATTTATTTAATTTATTTCATTGTTTAATCTATACATACTAAATTAGTAATAAGTTATTCTCTTATTGGTAATGTGGACTAGTCGTCCCGAAGGAATATAAGAGTGTATAATGTAAATAAAGAGCGTTTTCCGATATCCACTGTGAGCACTGCGCAGTCGTCTCAGTGGTGAAAAATTCGTTCCGATATGGACTGCCAGTATGATGCTATAGTATAGTACCCTAGGGAAATATATTATGACGTCATAAATCGCCTCCATTTCTGCACTGTGCGCACTGGCATTTTCGAGGTAAGGTACTCGCAGTGCTTTGGTCACGTGATCACAAAGGTGTCGAGAGTTGTAGTTAACACCAGTTATTTATTTATAAATGGAAGTAAAAAAAATACAAAAATGGAAAAGTTAGGAACGTCTAAGCAAACATTAAATTAAAAAACATTAGTTTGAAAATGGCGTGAAAAAACAAGAACGACAGTATACTGGACCGCGTTCCGTTTTAAATAGTAACCAGTATAACTGACTATAAAGAAACGACTTCACAGTATACTAAATTGCCGTTATACTGCGCAGTGCTCAAAACTCAACTTGACCGATTTACAAGTTTTTTTGTTTAACTTCTAGTTAGTAAGGGTAGCCAAATGTTTTTTGAAGTAAAACTTCTTTAGAATCGTTGTGATTACAAAATAAGTCCATAGTACCAGGGACTCAGAGACGGTGAAGAGTTAGCCTAAGTTAGATCTCGCCCGCCGCGAGTCAGTGACATTTCTAACTCTCTCTCGATGAGCTTAGACGGGGTTATTTAGTATAAATATAAATGAGGTTTAAAAATTAGTTTGCCAAACAAGTTTAACTTCTGACATGTGTACTTTGTACACACGCACTTTTTTTTGTATTAAAAAATATTTATGTTGACTCGTAAACCAGCTATTTTTTTTCAGGGTTTCTCGTACAAATAGACAATAATTCTAAAAATAAAAATGTTAAGAAATAATAATTGTAAAGATTTGATTCAATTAGAATTTTATTATATGGTTAGGTTTTTTCCCAGGTTGAGCCGGGTAGCCAGCTTTTATTAAACCAAAATTCATAAAAATCTGCCCAGTAGTTTCCTCGTGAAGCGGTCCCACACAGATAGTTGTTGATGTTTTTTATTTGCTCGTATAGATTATAGCCCTTATATCGCTTTGTCAAACATCCTGATATACTGATATTTTGTAATAAAAAGTTAACTAATTCAAGTAGTAGTATTTAAAAAATATGGAATAATGAATTTTTGATAGACGTCTACTAATAGTCAGTTAATTAAGGCTACGATAAGGCTTCTGTGGCTTTAGAATTTAAAATGGGATCCACAGTCATGACGCAGGAAATAATATCTGATTACCACGTGCACTGATAAAGTGTGTTTATCTATTTTAGGATACGTTACACTTAGGATAAGGTTAAATAATTAATTATTGGAAAATGTTTGAAACGTTTTATTTATCAATTAGGTATGAATAGTATTAAAACATCTCTATATATACTTGGGACTTTATTTTATTTTAAGTAAAAAGCTCATCAAAAGATGAATGAATTTCATTAAGCATATCTGAAGCAATCATGCTTCTACCGTGTTTTATGTATGCCTTATGATTACAAGTTCTTGTAAACTTTGCCGCCGCATAGGAAGCAACACTCTGAGCTATTGCAACAGAATGTTCGTTTTGGCAAAGATTTGAATTGAGTGCCCAGTTTAAAAATGTTCCCAAAGCACCGGACAAAATATCTCCTTGGCCTCCTGCTCGTCTCCCAGAACCACTTTCCTTTAAAAACCAATCAAATTTTTTTTGATTCGAATGATAGTGATCCTTTTCGCCTTTTTCTAAGACTGTTACAAATTTGCCCCAATATTCATACCAATGTTCATAACCATCAGGAATAGCTTGCTTTAGTCTCTTTACTTCGACATTATTAGGAGTTAAAATTGCTCCAGGACTCGGATAGTCCTTTAATATTGAAATATTCTTATATATTGCATATAAACCATCTGCATCTATTACTAACGCTTTTTTCATTTCTTTACATTTATTAATTATGTCATATGCTAAATTCAAGCTTTCTGGCGCTTTACCTAAGCCTGGCCCTAAAACAACTACATCTTTTCTGATTAAAGTTGCAGTAATATTTAAAGAAGTATGTGGAATAACAATAAGGTCTGGGCTGTATGACTTAATTACTGGCGCTGCTTTCTCTGTAGTAATGACATAAACTAGGTCTGCTCCCACCTGATAATGTTTATTATAAATGCTTTAAAATATTTTTCGTAAACATAAATTGTAAATGATATCTTATAAGCTAATTCAGAACTTTATGATAATAAACGAATTACAACAATGCAATATGTTTTCAAATTTAATAATGATTAGATACATATATGCAAAAGCTACACATACCTTTATAGAAGTTATAGCAGCAAAATATGGGGCACCTGTATATTCCATAGAGCCACCAACAATTGCAATTTTTCCAGCATCTCCCTTCGTTTTCCCTACCAGCTCTGGTATAATTCCTTTTGTAAGATTCAAAAGGTGTTTTTCATTCCAATTTTCTATAATTAATGAACAATCATCCACAGTTAAAGTATAGACATCGACAAATATTAAACAAAGTAATATCGGGAAATACTTCGGAAAAAACATATTATTCGGATGTAATACTGAAATTAAATAAAGAACATATAATATTACTTTTCTCTATGATAAAGAATAACTTTATAACTTAGACGTGACAACTAATTGGGCAATACTATAAAACCTTGAAATAATGTAAAGTTTTTGGCTTAAGGTTGTTACTAAAAACCTTCATAGAACAGTTGCATAAGTTTAATTTTCTTCGGTTATTTCATTCTTATCTACTATATAATTTATATGCTTTAAACACCTTTATTAGATTATAATTTTGTACGCTTGTAACCGTAGTAGATTATTTCTAGAGCTTTATTCATTACATGGCAATTGCTCCAAATCGCATAAAATATGTTCTACGTACATAGGTAGTATATTTTATTGTTAGATTTCATTATACTTTTTCATTAACTATATTTATTTTTATAATTTCATAAAAATGAAAAAGACGTAATTAACTACAGTAGTGTAATAGGACAGTTTAAAAATCAACAATCCCAATTTAACTTAGTAGTTCTTGAGAAATGTGTGATACTGGACAATATTAGGTACATACATATAGAGAGCTTATAATAATAAAACTTACTATTGTTATTTATAAGTATACAATTTTAAGTATTTTTATAGTTTTGATGTTATTTGTATTACTGCCTTGTGTCCTATTAAATATATTTCTTAAGGTTTATATTTATATACAAATTTAAAACTCACGTATGTTTTTTTAATTATACAAAAATAATAGAACAATAATTATTTTACAATATTGTAGTCTAGATATTAAATTATATATTTTACCAATATTTTATTAGCTGTCAATTTGTAGTATTGTGAACTGTCATTAGCTGTCGCCTGTCTGTAAGCCGAATGTCATAAATGTCATATGTTTGTATTTGTGAGTGTTTTTAGGCTGATACTCTCAATTTTAAAATATAATTGTGCTATTTTTAGATGTAAAAATGGATAGTAAATGTGAAACTGTTAAGCTTAATTACACGATACATAAATATTCAAGTTATTCCGCTAATTATGTACCTGAGTAAGTTTTTCATTACGTAAATTAATAGATTTATTTATTTTAGTAACACCCGACATAATATCAGTTAATTCTGAAATTATTAAAAAAAAATATACCTACGTATAATTTTGCTATTTCGAATTATGTGGAATGTTTGTCTCTTATAATAAATAGAATTAAATTAATGGCTGTGTTTTCTATGATCGCATTCTATTAAATTACCCAAAATACATTTATTTTCAGAAACATCATGAACAACCATCCTACAGATCAGATGTCTAGGTGGTTTACTGACACTTGCACACCCAATCAGTTTATAATGATAAAGCTGCAGTCTCTTAGCATTGTAGAATCAATTACATTTGGTAAATATTTAAAGCCTCATGTAAGTGATCTAAAAAAATTCCAAATCCTAGGTGGAAGCGATGACAAAAACATGTCGTTGTTATTGACTGGGTAATTATCTATTAATAAGTACTTATCAATATAATTTACACAATATCACTTAGTTAAAGTATTTTTGTATATAGAACTTTTTAGATTATTCAAAACCTATTTATTTTAGAGGGTTAAAAAAAGACAGTGCTGCTGAAAAATTCAGATTGCGACAAAGAACATCTGAAGGACTATATTTGCCCGTGAGGTATATTAAAATTGTACCCATTCAGTCTTGGGGGCCAGCATATAATTATACTATATGGTATGTTGAATTACAAGGCAAAAACCAAGAAGATTTCATTAACTCTGTTATGGATACAATTGTTTTGGTATGTTCATTAATTTTAATAACAAATTCTTAACATAAAATATTGTTTGCTTTATCTTTATAAAATTTGAAAAAGTTTTTATAATTTTACTGGGGAGCAACATTTCTTTTTAATATTTTTTTAATCAAATATATAAAAGTTAGTATTATGGCATCACATTCTTTTAGGTAGAATTATGTAGATATTCACTCTATATTGTTTTCAGTTTTATAACATATTTGAGTAAAGAATTCTGCACCATGCAAAGAATTCTGTATACTACTTGCTAGACAATAAAAAAAACAGCACTCTAGGATATTATAACCACATTATTTCACAGCACTGTAATATTGTGGGGTAATTACTGTTATAGATGTGTATTTACATTAATTAGTGGAAGGATAATTAAAATCAATTAAGTAATTACATACTTATTAATAAAAATTTAGTTACTTTATTTACTTTAACTTACTAATATTTTTTTTTCTTTTTATTTACTTTAACTTATTAATAAATTTAACTTTTTAACAAACAAGTATACAAGTTTTTCCAGTATATAATATTTCTAAAGATTCTCTCATTTTTATACCTTTTTTAGCGAAAGGAAGAAGAAGCAGTTCGAATACTCTTGAAACATTTACGACGGCGAAAATACAATGACGCTTTTGAGGCATTATCTCGAGAAAGTGGAGTTCAGTTAGAAGGCCCAATACAGGCACGTCTGTGGGACGCCCTAGTTGAAAATGGAGACTACAAACTTGCAGAAGAAATATTTGATGAAGCAGCAAGAGGTACTTCATTATTTTTTTAATGACATTGATAAATAATATTAAGTTTTAATCTATCAGACAGAAATTTTATTTTTTGCATTTACAAGTGTATAAGATACTTGTATTTAGATTATATTATTTTAATATTAAGCATTTTCAGTAAGGCATAAGTATAGGCACATATGGGGGTAAGAGCGGGCTTAAGAATTTGATTTTTATTTTGATAACTGCTATGTTCACTTAGACCTGCAAGTTTCCTCACCTTATTTTGTCAACTGTTGAATTCATGGAATCTGATATATGGGTCTTTTTATAGTGTTTTAACTAAGTTACTTTTTCTAAATATTTGCTTACTCACAAAATTACCATATAATTTGATATCTAGAAGGGGAACTCGACTGGTACATGTCATGGCAGCCATATACGCCAGAGTGGAAGCAACTCTGCGGCTGCTCGCCGGTTGTGGAGGAGCAGCTCTCCTGCGAGTCGACGCCAGCAAGCCCCCGGACCCGCGCCCCGGACCTGGCTTGTGCTGATAGAGATCCAAGACCTGATATACAGGTTAGATTGTTTATCTTTTTGAGGGTGTGGCCTAGGGGCCTTTTTAAGGGATAAATGTAGATTCTGTAAATGTGTCATTCTAAATCCAACATTTTAAATACTTTCAATACAAAATCTATTTTACTGAAGAGTCCAAGAAATATTTTTTTATAAAATATATATTATGCTAGTTCTATGAGCCAATGACAGCTTATAATTGTAATTAATTTGTGTTAAGAATTTTACTCATTAATATTTTGTTTGATTTATCAGGAGATGGCAGTAAACGATATGGATTCGTCGGATGCCTCCCACATGTTCAACAACGACTGCCCGGTCCGGCCCGGCCCGCGGGGAGGACACCAACTAGTTGTGGATCCTAACACAGGTACAAATGCGTATTCTATAAAATATTAGTCTTAGTCTTACGTAGTCTTCCATTACGAAAAAAAATAAAATGAAACGATCTTACTTGTTTTCTGCAGCAGCTGACGTCACTTAACCAGTACGCCGAGTATATCACCACTTTTGTTTTCGGATTACAACGAATAGTAGCCCGACACTGCGACTTTGTTAATGTTTATTCACTAAGTTCAAGCACTGACTGTTCTCCAAAGTTCTCTGTTCACCTCACCCACGAATATTTTTACACGCGCGAGGTTTTTGCTCGAAGGACCAAAATGTAGGATGCTTGAGCCTTAGCGAAATGTTTTATTTAAATGTTAAATTAGAAAGAACTAAAGGTTCAAAATGTTTATAAAAAAATGTTAAAGGATAAATATATTATCAATATTTTCTTATGAATCCTTAATTTTATCATTGTTAGTGTTTGTGTCTGCAGATTATTTTATTTTATATAAAAATTAACAGCTTATTACAATAATGTATTAAAGTTTTTATTAGAATAGTGGTAATAAAAAAAATTGACCAAATTATATGGAATAATATCTCAATCGAATCTATGTATGTAATATATGCATAACAATATTCTGAGTCCAATCTGTACATTAAATGTTATTTGGAGAATGAATATGAATAGTAATTGTTTGTTTGTGTCTGCACCACAAGAATAACACTGGACAGATTTGATGTATACTGGTAGATGGGTACGAAAAATCGAAAAAGGTTTGAAAAATCCATACTAATAGTTTAACCGTATTCAGGAACGAATCTGATGAGAGCAAGAATACTCATCCTTTAGTTATGAAAAATTATTCCAATCATACTGTAAATAAAAATATAGCATATTTTTTTCATAGGAAAGGTACATCCAATCGTCAATTGATTGATTAACTATGATTAAAATATTGCGTGTTTTCTTATTTTAGGTACACTGTACTTGTTCGGGGGATGGAACGGCTCTGAGGACCTGGATGATCTGTGGAGCTTCGACACGACGGCGGAGCGTTGGACGTTGCTGTGTCGGCACAGTGCAAGCGTAGGCGGGCCTTCGCCCCGCTCCTGCCACAAGATGGTGTTCGACCCAGTCAACGAGTGCCTCTACACACTGGGACGATATCTGGATAACGCTCAGCGGGTGCCTAGTAATATGAAGGTCAGTAAACTTTTTTTTTCAAATGTTTGTAGCTATGTCCTGTTTACATTGATTCGGTTATTGTTTAATTATTTTATCTCTAAGATAAAAGTCATTAAATCATATTGTTTGATATTGGATTAAATAGTGTACAGAGTTTAAATACATATTATATTATTATAAATGAAACAATCTTTTTGGATTTTATCGATTCGATTTATTATGATTTTTGGTTCCTGACGTTTCGAATGCTTTACAGCAATCATGGTCACGGGAGATAATAAGGTATTTGGCGTCTCAGGGGTTATATACTTGTTACAGACAGTGTCTGTCCACAATTTTATGAGTAAATTTTAATTTTAGCCAAAGTATTAGGAGTTTAAATATACTTAAAATTAATAACTATTGGCTATAGTACTTTTATGTATTACCATGTTAACTTAGTATCATTATGTGTTCCTGTTAAGAAATAGTAATTTTTATATAAAATAGAAAATTATATCACTACATATTATAAAACTGTCTGTCTATCTGTTGCAGAGCGACCTGTACGTGTACAGCGTGCGGCGCGGCGCGTGGGCGCTGGCGTGCGCGGACACGGCGGCGGCGGGCGGCCCGCGCCTCGTGTTCGACCACCAGATGTGCATGGACGCCGACACGCAGACAATATACGTGTTCGGCGGACGAGTGCTGCCCGCCAACACGTGAGTAACAACTTACTGGCTTTTACTTGTGAATTGTTTAATCATAATACTAGCAATTGTTTTATCATAATACTAGCATTTCCCGCGGCTTCGCACGAGTTCTTTAGACCGAAAACCAAATTCTTACTGAGTCGCGCGGTATGGTATATCGCAGAACTAACACCCGCCCTTCCCGTTTTTGCAACATTGGTTTTTGCATCATTGATGCTCGGCTCCTATTAGTTGCAGCGTGATATAATATAGCCTATAGCCTTCCTCGATAAACGGATTATCCAACACAAACGAATTTCCCAATTCAAACCAGTAGTTCCTGAGATTAGCGCGTTCAAACAAACTCTTCAGCTTTATAATATTAGTATAGATTTTCATAAGTGGTAGTGCCATGCTTGTTACCTTCGGGTAGCAACCGAATGGGCCGGCACGCCCCGTATAGTACCACTCTCTCACAGAAGACCGGCGTGAAGTGGCAGCTATGCTGTCGCGATTCGTCCGGTGAATGAGAGTCCGGGAGGCCCACTCTCCTTCCCTCCTCTCTCTCCCCCCTCCCTCTTCCCTTCATCATCCGTCTTCGGTCCCGCCTCCCTCTTTCCTCCCCCTTCCCTCCCTTTCCTGAAAGGCCGGCAACGCATCTGCAAGCCTTGCAAATGTCCATGGGCGGAGGTGATCACTTTCCATCAGGTGAGCCTCCTGCCCGTTTGCCCCCTTATTACCATAAAAAAAAAAGATTTACTTATGTATTATTTTAATGATAGAAAACTTGACCTATATTATTGCCATGTTGAAAGTAATTTTATGGGTGTGCTTATGCTTGTTTAAATTTAAAAATGTATGCCTCATGAAATAATGATGTTTTTGACTGAAACTTATGAGTCTTACTACCTAGTTCGGAAGGAAGAAGTCGTAAGAGAAATTAATGAAATATAAAAGAAATCTTATTATTTTTTTTTGAATTATTATTTACTACTACTGACTACTACTACTACTAATAGATAGTCTTCTATGAAATTATTCATTTTAAAGTAATAATCTTTGTATATGTGTGTATCTCACACGCATGTGTGAATTTAATCTGAAATAACATATAGATGGCTGTAATATCTAAGGACTTCTCTCTGAAATGAAGGCTTGTAGGTAGCTTCACTACATAGTATAAAACAAAGTCGCTTTCTCTGTCCCTATGTATGCTCAAATCTTTAAAACTACGCAACGGATTTTGATGCGGTTTTTTTTAATAGATAGAGTGATTTAAGAGGAAGGTTTATGTGCATAACTAGCGAATCCCGCGGCTTTGCCTGTGCTAGATCTAGGGCAAGTCGCTAGTATATTATAAGAGTATGTCGCGTGTGCAGGTCGGAGCTGGTGCAGCCGCAGTACTCGGGGCTGTACGCGTACTACGCGCGGCGCGGCACGTGGCAGCTGCTGCTGGGCGACCGCCACGAGCTGGCCGCGCCGCAGCCGCGCGTCTCACACTCCATGCTCTTCCACCCGGTGAGTATAGTATATACATACTAGCTGCACCCGCGGCTTCGCCCGCGTTCATTTTTTTAATTGCTAATCAACGTCATTTTGTTGATCTGTAGGAAAAAAAAATTGTCTAAAAAATAAAAAATAAAATTTTGGGGTGGACTACCCTTTACATTTAGGGGGATGAAAAATAGATGTTGGCCGATTCTCAGACCTACTCAATATACTCACAAAATTTCATGAGAATCGGTCAAGCCGTTTCGGAGGAGTATGGGAACGAACATTGTGACACGAGAATTTTATATATAAGATAAAAACTGTTTGTTTGTTTCTTATTCTGTATTCATCCTTTAATATCATAGGCGACACGTTTGGCGCATTTTGTAGTGATCCTAGTTTCTTGCGCCAGCGCTATTCCTCCATCCGCCATTCATTTGTTAAACTCGAATGTTTGTACTCCAGTCATAGGTGTTTCTATTTGTAATATGTATGTATAAAACTTGTATATTATGTAGTATATCAACTGTCTGGTATTCGTAACACAAGCTTCTTTCGTAGCTTACCACGGAACTAGATGGCGCTGTGTGTAATAATGTCCCAACATATTTATTATCCTAACATAGAATTATTTTTTTTTGAGATTGACCGTGACTAGAATGGGATGCAATAAAAGGGATGCAATAAAATTTAATTGTTTACTGATAGTATTTAAGTACACATAATATATTCTTACTTGATAATATTTTATCAAACTCAGATCGGACTGTGGACGCACTGTAAACGGCATTATAGTGAATATCGGGCGTGGAAGTATTTAACTGTGTGCGGTCATGATTAGAAGTGTGCGAATAATTCGAACTAACGAATTATTCGTTCTGAATCGAATATTAATATTTGATTCGAAAATCGAATCAGTATTATAAAAAACCAAATACAGTATTATAAAAAATACGACATTTGAAAATTTGCTACAAATTTTTGTTCAAAAATAATAAATACGATACAGAATCGGGTAACGAATTTTGATACACAATTTAAAGGAATTTAAATGGAAACAATTGAAAATCCAGATATATTTCATTAATTCGCGAATAATTCGAAAATTCGAATTATACGATTCGAATTTCGAATCGAATATTATTATTCGAACATGTCATGATGTCCAGGTGCAGCGTCGGCTGTACATGTTCGCGGGGCAGCGCAACAAGGAGCAGCTGGTGGACCTGTGGTGGTGGGACTGCGAGCGCGGCGCCGCCACCGCGCTGTGCGCCGCGCCGCCGCGCGCGCCGCCGCCGCAGGGGTTCACGCAGCGCGCCACGCTCGACCCCGACGCCGACGAGATACACGTGCTCTCGGTCAGTTCTGATTACTTCAAAGTAACAACATTCTTAAGGCAGGCAGTAGCTCAGCTGAATAACCGAGTGATGCGGGTTCAAATCCGGATCTCGCACCTCTGTGCGAATTGTTTTCTATCATGATCACCACTTGTCTTACCGTGAAGGAAAACATTGCGAGGAAACCTGCGTGTCTTAGAAAAACTTTTTTTTTCAAGTTTTTCGAAAGACATGTGAAATTCCGCCAACACGCACTGGTCCAGCGCGGTAGACTTAGGCTTGATCCCCTCGTACTGAGGGAGGCCCGTGCCCAGCAGTGGAACGTTAAAAAAAGGGCTGATGATGATGATGAACAAAATTCTTAGTAGTCAGTATTATTAAGTTTAACTTATATATTTATTATACATTTAAAGTTTGTAGTATTTAGTTTATTTTCCCAATAATCACTAAACGAAACTTATTTGACGGCACGTCCATGCCCTCATTAATCATATCTTTAGAACAAATGGCACATTGATCCCTGAAGGTTCACCATTCAACTGTATACATACGGTGCAGGGCATGAGCAAGGAGAAGGACAAGCGGGTGTACAACACGCTGTGGGTGTTCTCGCTGCGGCGGCGCGCGTGGGCGTGCGTGTACCGCAGTGCGGGCGCGCCCGGCGAGCCGCGGCCACGCTTCGCGCACCAGCTCGTGTACGACCACGTGCGGAAGGTTACTTGCTTTTTATTTTAAATTACTGATATATATGAATATATAATTTATAATGTTTTTACAAAATTTTGAACTTCTTACTAAATTTTATTGGAGTGACACTGTCACTTTTAATTAAGCAAAATAAGCTAATATATTTGAATGAATGTATCCTCGCACGTATGAGGTAACGAGCTGTGCCCCCCCCCCCCCCCCCACTTTTAAAAAATAGCTATAACGTTTGCCTCTGGAAATAAATAACAGGCGATTTGGTTATTATAAATAGCATGCTATTTATAAATAGCAGTTTATTTTTTCAGCTATGTAGAATAACGAGCACCCCTAAAAATAGCCTACAAGAAGCCGTTTCGCCCCACCTCTACCAATAATGAATATATACATATGGGTGTTCCCCTTGCAGGTACACTACCTGTTCGGCGGCAACCCCGGCGCGGCGGGCAGCCCGCGCCTACGCCTGGACGACCTGTGGGCGCTGCGCCTGCGCCGGCCGCCCCCCGCCGCGGCGCGCGCTGCGTTGCGCGAGGCGCGCTACCGCGAGCTGGCCGCGGCCGGCGCGCCCGCCGCCGCCGCCGCGCTGCACTACCTGCGCCACGACCTGCGTGCCGTCGTCGACCACCGCGACCCGCTGCAGGTACAGTTCGCGTCACGTAAAAAGAACGCTGGAAGAAAGTGGTGGGGGGTGTGTTTGCGCATCGGTATATCCGCAAACGAAATTACTAAGCCTATTCTTTTATTTTTGAACTAGCCTTTCCCTCGCGACGTATATTGGTTATTGGTAGGTACATTGAAAAATATATTAGATAGAATGTCATTAAATAGAATTCTATTAATTAATAAAATATTTTTGATTCAGTGTAAAATGTTTAATCTACTTACAAAAAAAATAATTAATTCGTTTAATATAGTTTTTTTAAATTATTAACTGCATTATTATCAGACTCTCTCTTTATAAAACAATATAAGTCATAAATATTTTTTTTCTATTTTTTATAAAAAACAATTTCGTTATTAATAACTTTTATGTCCGCGATGGTATTTTGATCTGACGAACCAATAGCGAGCCGGAAAGCATGCGGCGCGTGCCTCGACGTCCCGCGCCCCGCGTCTTACCACCAAATTGTCCGATAAATCGCCTCCGCGCAACTTGCCAGCCAGCGTTCTTTTTACAAGACGCGAATTATACTACTTCGGAAATTAACAACGGATCTAGGTTAAATTTGGACATGGTTATGGTTAAGACGAGCTTTTTTCCGTAAGTCGACGGCTAGCGCCTATTTTGTGTGTGTGGGAATTGTCTACGTTATTCTTGCCATCCCAGATCCTCCAGGAATCTTAGCAGGCTCTTCGCCTTGATGTTGTGCCAAAATGTTGTACACTCCGCTACACTTGTACAGTGAAGAATAACATGTGCAGCTGTTTCCTCTGTCTCCATGCAGGCTCTGTAAAGGGGACTGTCAGTAATGCTTAAGTTAAATAGGTGTTTATTAAAAGGTCCGTGACCGGTGAGGGCCGCGGTTATTTTCCTAAGTTGTGGTCTGTAGTTTGGCGTCGTAAATTTGGACTTATGGTCTAAGATCCGAACCTAAGTCGACCTTCACCGAGCTGATAATAGAATAAAACTTATTTTATTATAAATAATAATATCGCGTGGTGTTGTGTGGTATCCGCAGGTGAAGCACTTCCAGAAGCTAGCCACGGTGCTTTTCGAGGGCGGCGCGGCGGGTGCGGGCGACGACTGCGGCGTGTCGCTGGACCCGCGCCGCGCGCGCGCGCTCGCCCGCCGCCGCGCCGCCGCCCGCACGCGCGCGCACAGCGGCGACCTCGCGCAGGCGCTCGCTGCTGTTAGTCATACCACCTCTTTTTTTTTTAAAATGAAACTTCTTTAGAATCGTTGTGATTTAAAACTCGATCTAATGAAAAAATAAGTCCATAGTACCAGGCGCTCAGAGACGGGGAAGAGTTAGCCTTAGTTAGATCTCGCCCACCGCGAGTCAGTGACATTTCTAACTCTGTCTAACTCGTGGGTGTGACATGTCGCGCCATCTCCCTCTCTCAACGAGCTTAGACGGGGTTATTTGGTATAAATATAAACGAGATCCGCGACACAGTTTGAAAACTAATACAGCTATTAACGTGTAAACTGTTTGCTTGCACCAATAATGTAACGTTTTTAAACAAATAAATAAATTATTAATAGCCATATTTTCGTTAATAGATGGCGCTGTTGTAAAAGTGTCTCAACATATTTAATTATTATCTTTTAAACCGAAACAGGTTCTGGGGTCAGACGAGACAGCAGGCGAATCAACGCAGCCGTTCGAGGAGCTTACACCGCCCGCGCCCGACACGTGGGACGTCGGCGAGGACGAGGACCACGCGCCGGCGCGCGACGCCGTGCGGGCCGCGCGCGTGCGACTCTACGACCAGCTCTGCGTGTACTTCCGCCCCTCCGCCGTACCACCGCGCGCTGACGTCACGGACCTCGTCAAGCTGTAGGCTCACCAACCACACATTTAAGATGACGTCACTGACCTCGTCAAGCTGTAGGCTGATCAACCACACGTTTTAGATGACGTCATTGACCTCGTCAAGCTGTAGGCTGATCAACCACACGTTTTAGATGACGTCACTGACCTCGTCAAGCTGTAGGCTGCTTTAGAAATATGAATCAAAATCATCAATGCGAATTATTGATACTACAGTTCTCGAAACTTAAGCTCAGCTTTGCAATTGTGTGCATGCAGTATACGGATAGGTACGGCTGAAGGCGTAGCGCGTTGCGAGTGGTTTAAACTCGTTTTAACTGGTTTTTGATGTGCGGCTGTCGGCTTTTAGCCGATCACTCACACAAATGCAAAGCTGAGCTTCCGTCTTGAGAACTGTACTCTTTCTTTATTAACCGACTTCAAAAAAAAAGAGGAGGTTATATATATTTTTTTGTATGTTCACCGATTTCTCCGCCATCTGTGGGCCGATTTCAAAAATTTTTCTTTTGTTCGGTAGGATATAGTTCCCATTGTCACCAAGTCAGGATCTGATGATGGGGTCCCAGGGAGATCGAGGGCAACTCTCAAAATTTATAGGCACCTATTATGTTTTTGATATATTTTCTAAAAGTGTTCAAGCATTTGCGTCTGAAAATCATCATCTCATGTGGATGAGCTGATATGATGATGGAAGGTGAAATTCCTCAACGCTAATTTTTTATGTGTTTTCATTACATAAACGTACCAATAAGTTTGTCCATATTCTGTGCGGTGATGACAAACCTAAATACGTTCTGCGTTTCAAGTTTATTATTTTGTCATATAGATGCGAACATTTGACTAGCGCATAAGAAAGGCATCGTGTACATAGGCCCTTAACGTGCGATCATCAAGACAAGAAACTGAAAAGATTGTAGAAATGCACATATGATACAATTTACTGCTCAATTTTTCTATCGACTTTTGAGGTTTAACTTAATTTAATGACCATATTATATCAAAATAAACAAGTAAACGTCACATGTGAAGTCATTAGATAGAAGTGTTAAAAGAATGAAAGAGTTTAATGGGTGGAATAAGACATGTTAACTGTAAAACTCAACAAACTGTGAATAAATTGACATAATAATAATTAATTCTTATTTCTATCGATTAACAAGTTTTATTACTGTTCATTAATGTTAAGCGGCTTTCACACGATACAATTTTACGACCAATTTGACTAAATTTGGCAATCGAATTGTGTAGTGTGGATGGAAATATGAAATTGTCGGTGACTCAGTTGCTTTTTTCAAACAACCAATGTTTCGTCCATAGTTTTCTATTTCTTTTTTTATTATCTAATCAGCCCTTTTTTTGCTCCTTGTTAAGAGGCATTACACAAGTCCGTTCACTAGGGGCAACAAAATAAAACTAAAGTTGGCGACCTGCAATGTACGTGTGAACGAACAATCAGATTGTTGCCAATTTAACTGGTCAAGCTGATTGGCATTCAAATTGTATCGTGTGGAAGCGGCTTTATAATGCAGAAGTAAAAACCTTTCAATATGTCAGTAAAATTTTTGGCATTATTTTGTAAATAAGTAAAATTCATATCCAATATTTTCGATGTTATAAATAGCATTTAATAGTAATATAAAAATTAATCGTAAAAATTGGATGGACACTTCATATAAAATAATTAATTTTTCAAGTGGGCAATGACTAGGAAATAAAACTGTCGGTAATAGCGAAAAGTTTTATAAGGAATTAAACGGACTGATTTTGATAAGAACTTAATTAAATATAATATTTTTTGTTACGAGAGAGATTCGTTTTTGCTATTCCTTACTATTCGACATATCGCTTCTCAATTATCATCCCCACTTATTCTACTATTGTATAATTTTAGTAATAAATTATCCTACACACATCTTAGGTATGATTACGCCGATTTAACGAAGTTAAAATAATAAATTTCCATATATTCAGTAGTTAAACGCCTGGTCTACGTACCGTTGTCGTTTTCCTTGACAAAGCAGACGAGATGTTCCATTCTCGTCTGATGCATATATATGAATTTGGAAATATCTATAAGATGATTTTTTATAAAGACTTTGAATATTATTTTGGAGACTTGACTCAGTTTGTAGTGACCAACAGTACTTGCTGTGGTTTCGGGTTTGAGTCCCGCTTGAGCATTCATCTGTGTGATGAGCACGAATGTTTGTTCATCAGTCATAGTCGTATTCAGTCGTAGTCGTAGGTATATGTAGTGTATCATATATCTTGTATCCATAACACAAGCCTCGTAGCTAACCATGGAACTAGATGGTGTGACTTGTGTACTAACAATATCAATGTAACATTATATTTAATTATTTTTGATATACCTATCATTTTTAAGGGATTTCAACTTGAAACTCGCTATACGTATTATTATTAAGTAAACATTTTATTTTTACTGCCAGAATTATACACAGGTATTATTATTTGAATGATGCTCTCTTTAAGTCCTTTTAGTTGGAACGTTTTTTATATACTAATTGTATGTGCAGTACTCACTACTATATACACTATTGTCACTGTTAAATTTTAAATACTTAGTGCACTAACTACTACTACTACTCACTACAACCCCTTCCCCCTAAACATCATAAAGTTTTGTTGTAAGACATGCCATAGTGTTCAAATTACTTGGACAGGATTTTTGCTTTTGTGATCTAGTATGAATTTTCCTATGTTTTACATTCATCGTCGTATTTCATAACTGATTAAGACTACAATTGTAATAAAAAATTCTTCTAGATGTTTAATACACACTTTGTATATAGAGGCTTTAGACATACAAAAATAGTTCATTTTAGTTCATTTGCTAAGGTATGTGTCATTTAAAATTTATATCACATATACCTTTTGTTCATCGAATGAAGATTTAGTTCATTATTATTGAATAATTAAGAATGGAATTTAATGCATTTTATCGCACAATTTTTGATTTTTATAATAAAATAATTATAATTTCGTAGATTTACGCGAAAATTTGACATTTTACATAATACTATACCATCGGAATTTGCAGCCATTTAATGTACCCATAACAAAATTCACCAAAAAAAAAAAGTCAAATGTGTTTCTAATAGAAAAGTATGTTGTTTAAACTATATGTCGATTTGTTATTAGCCATTGGTTTTATTGTAGTTTGTAATTAATTGTATATATTAAAAGTATTTATTTTAATAACATTTACAACTTAAACTTATAATAGGTAATATTTTATAAACATTAATCTGCTGTATATTGGCATGATATTACAATAAAAAATTTTCATCTCATCATAACAATGTAGTCAAGCTGTATTGCATTTTATTCAGTACCTTATATCAAATAGTTACATAATATTTATATTTACTGTGTATTACGTATGTAATTCTAAAGGTGTACACTGAAATATGTATTAGTGAAACTTCAACGAACAACTAAGTTTCAAAATCTTCATGTAAACGTAATAACACAGTGTAATACACCTTTACCTAGCATAGAAAATAATTTTACATATTACAGATTTTGTAATCCATATTCCATTTTTAGGTAGTGATTACTTACCGAAATGTATCTTAGAACTGTTTTATGTTGTAAAGTACCGAGCTGGCGTTTATTTAGTTCGTTTACGGACTGTGATAAGAATATTTAGTCATTTCAATGAATGTACCGTGTATTCGGGTGGATATTTATTGTAAGCATTTAAAATATAAATAAAGTTATTATTATTCAAACGAATCATTTTTTTAACTCCACTTATAGAAGCATTTCCCGCAGCTCCGCCCGCATTCTTCCCAACCTAATCAATGAATCCAATGAAATTCAATTGTTAAATTTCATAAATAAAGTTAATATTATACCGTGTGATTTTGTAAGTTGATATTTCTTACAAATAATTATTAATGTATTTTCCCAGCAGTAAAAAGTATCATAAAAATGTGTCTAGTGGTTTTCTCGTGATGCTGTCACAGACACACAAAAAATTTAATAACTATCGATTCGCCTCTGTATCAATAATAATGACTAATTGAATAGGATTTTCCAAAAAATAATCGAACAGATTTTATTATATGTGTAAATTATGTGTTAATTTGCAAGCATAAACATTTAAAAGGCACAAAAATAAAAGACAATTTTAAATATATCATTTAATATTTTTATACTTGATTCATATCAGTCATTGCGACAACACGGCGTGCCTTATTTTGAAAATAATTCCGCTCTGCCATGATATGTTCCCGACGCTCTGGCGCGATCACTCGCGGAATAACAATCATAATACAATATTTAACAATAACTCTGAAGCTCGATCTGTGTTCCCGACACGCACACGATGCAAAGACATGTAATCTGGTGTTTGATTACTTAAAGGAACTAGTGTGGCCATCTTGGAACTAAGCGAACATAACATAATACTGTGCAATCTATCGCCGATTCATAGCGTACAATGTAGAGGTCGACCGCAGCACTGGGAACAATCATGCATCGAGTCGTCGAACGCGATCGTGTCGTAAGTAGCAGGCAATTCATATACTTTTAATATTTAAATAATAAAAAAGTTAATTTTCTCTATGATATAAAATAATCTATGTCTAAGCAAAAATAAACAATCTAAAGTGTTACATAAATAGTGTAAAGTAAATAATATTTGGTTAATTGCTCATTAACACCACCACCGGCAGCAGACAATACATGACCTGGCGCCACCGACAATAAATAATCAGAAACAATACATGTCAAGAATACATCGGATAAATAAAGCTTAATATATAACAACGTCAAAAAATGTACGAAGAGACGAATGGACGCAAGATACCCGAAACAGGTGAGTGCTTCTACAACCGTGGCTCGCTAGCGGGAGCTCGCCATACTGACTAGATAACGAACAGTACATACAGATGTCTGCTGCTAAGCTACGAAGAGGAAAATAATACTTGAGAAAATATTATGCGCTACATCTATATAATGGTAAGTCGATTTTAAGTACGAGAAAAGTGAACTACGATAAAAGCTAGCCGATTTATTAATCTAGTAAAAAACAATAAATGCAAGGCAATGGTCCTCGCGACCCTGGCGCGGTCGCCTCCGGCCGCGCGAGGGGTAACGCTACAATATCCCAAAACGATTCACTACATCCAACAGAGTTCCGATTATCTACTAAGATATATGAAGGTTAACGTATTCATCTAAACTACGGCTAAAACGGTAAAAATACCTACGCACTACGTGGAACGGTAGCTAGGTCCCGGACAGGTCCCGGGCTCTGTGAGAGCGCATACCGCGGGGAGCTGCCAACATCACATCCGATAACATAACGATTTATCGTAAAATTTTCAATAATCTCTTGTAAATTTTGTCTTATAAATAGAACGCCGGTCTCGCCCCGTGAGCAAAAGTTTGAGCAACTTAGGAACGTGTTCGCGTTGGGTGTAGGGCACGGAGCGCGGAGAGGGGGCGCGGGGGGAGGGGGCGGCCGGCTGTGGGCAGGAGCTGGACGGTGCTGCACCGCGACTCGGAGTCCAGGCGTTATTGTCTCGAGGCTCGCTCGGTCCCGGCTGGGGACTTATGTTGCTTCCGTTGCTTACTCATAGCAGTGAACTGATAAGATGAAAATGGATGATCTTAATATATTGCTAGGAAGAAGTAAAGCCGAAATGGCTGTATCATATGAGCCTCGACGACGACGCGTGGAGAGAAAAACACTAATCGAGTCGGTTCCGAAGTACCGATTGCAACAACGAGGATCATATCCTGAAGTAACATCATAGAAATAACTCCGACGTCACGACGGTGTCAACGTTACGTTAACAAAATAAATACGGAAATACTACGAATATAACTAGAACAAGATGGACGAAAGTAGGCGGCGGAGGGCCACGACAACACAACAAACGTATCAACTAGAGAACAGATTACATAGTCTTTTTGCGCACACAATGGATGGATATCGATGAAAAATTTTAAATCTTTTTATCCTTGGACGTTCTAACATTCGTATCGAGTAAAGGATTCTATATTTACATATTTGCGAATCTCCGGATTCGACGTTAAATATTACCATGTAGTATATAATACAAAATAACGCGGCATGCACGAGGCCCGCACGCCGCGGCGGCTCGAGCTACCGGCGCGCGGGGCTCGGTGCGGGGGTAAAATTCATTCGCGTATTAAAATACACCAACGCTATTACAAAAATACATCAAACTTCATCGGAAGGTGCAAAATATAGGGGAGCAATACAATATCAAAATATCCGTTTGGCGACAACGCAGAGATCGCAACATCACTAACAGGTCGCGCCGGGACGCCGCGCGCTTTATAAAACGTATAAATAATTAATTTACTTTCCTAAAAACGATTATAAAAAGTTAACTTCTCGGCGCTCCTAGGTTGTTGTTTTTTAAATTTATCCCCAACTGGGAAAGGCAAAGGACTATAGTCCATACAGCCTCGCTCCTAAGTTATAAATTCGTGTGTTGGCGCGCGGGGGTGGGGCGGTGCGGGCGCGGGGGGGCGGTGCTGGAGCAGCGCACGCAGCGCCGCCGCCGCCGCCTTCAGCGCCCGCACCAGTCGCTAGAAGTCGCGGCCGCGCGCGCGCACGCCGCCGCCCGCCTTGGGCACGCGCCGCGTGCGCATCTCGCGGTCCACCTGCACACACACACACACACACTTAGTTACAGACCGTACCACGAAAGATGAGACTTGAAATGAATTATACATAACTCTTACTAGCACGACTTCAGTGCGAAAATGTCCCGCTACTGACGCTCGTCAAGTCTCATCTTTCGTGGCACGTATTATACAAATAGTAATACACGAAATGACACTTTGTAATGCTTGATACGCTTGACCAATTGGTCTTATTTTGATTTTAACATATTCGTAACAAATATTTCAGTAATTTTTTTAGGAGAAAGAAATTGTAAAAAGAAGTTCAGCTTAAAATTGAAAATGGTTTTTGTTACTGAATTAATATGTCTTCAAATATCTCAAATAAATTAATTATAGAATCTGGGATGAGACAATGTTTGTTGGGTTAGCAATGAATGAATAAAAAATGGCTCGCACCTCGAGCTCCTCGAGGCGTTGTGTGAGGGACAGCTTCTGCTGCACGGCGAGGCGCAGCAGCTGGTTGAGGGTCTTCTTCTCCTCCTCAGCGCTGGCGAGCGCTTGCGTGAGCTCGTCCACCTGCGTCACGTACTCCTCGCAGCGCGCCGCGAACATCGCGCGCAAACCTACAGCACCACACATTCATTACATAAACAAATATTTGATTTGCTAATAATAAAATTGATTTTAAAGGTGTGTTGTACAATGTGGTTACATTGTACGACCTTACAAGGTATGTACCCGTTAAAATTAGGTGTACACTGTATATATCAGGTATTACAAGTAATTATGACGTCATTATTTATTTTAACCTTAGCGTCTATTAAAATTGGTCATGATGAGGCTTATGTTTATCTACTTTAGGTGCTTTTTTTGTCCGTCAAATCAAAATAAAAAACGATTATATTAAAAACGTGCAACAATATACGCACTGGAGAAGGTAGCGGCGTCCTCCTTGAGCAGGCGCAGCTCGTTGCGCAGCTTCAGCATGGTCTCGGTGACGATGGTCTTCTCTGTCTCGTACTTGCTCTTGAGGTTGGCGAGCGCGGACTCGGCCGTGTTCTTGTTGGACTTGAGCACGGTGCGCAGCGTGGCGATCTGCTCGCGCTTGGTCGACAGCAGGGACTTCAGCTTGATCACTTGCTCTTGCAGCTCTGCTAGCTCCGCGCCGCGTTCCTCCGCCTCCATCACTGCAACCACACATATCCTATCTATAATACTGTCCATCGACTTGCAAGGAAAAACGCATCCTATCTTTAATACTGTCCATCGACTTGCAAGGAAAAACGTACCAAGAGTTTCCTTGCTCGGTATTATATTATGGCGATTTAATTATTTAATTTTAGTTTTTATTCAAGGTTTGATTACAAATAATTATCGTAATGCTATATTACAACACTATTATTTGCATCATCAATCAATCTCTACAATCTGAAAACTACTGTACAACTAACCTAACCTAAGGATTTTAATAAATATAAACAATTGATTAAGAAATATTGTGGGATACCTTTTACGAAAAGAAACTACCGATCCGATGATACTTTGGAATTCGATAATCATCTCTTGATTGAGAACTTTTTAATTATTATAATGCAAATGCCATTAAGGCGGATCAGAAATTCTAAATTTCGAACTATAGCTACAAAGATCTACATACTGTTCTAAAAGACTAACTAACTAGAATAAAGCTATGTAAAATTATTCTTAGTATACTAACAGAACAGTTCGATTATTTCAAATGACATATTGCAACATCAGCATCCCAGCCATGAAACTGGCCCGTAAAGATTCACGAACACAAGATGGACGTTTAGTACTCTTTTCACTTTGAACCAAATCATTTTTCTCATATAAATATTTGTTTTGAAACATCACATGTCGCCACATTAGCGATATATTTATATCACATTGTACTGAATTCGATTTCCTGGTAAATATGAAAGGTGAATTTGCAAAATTGGGCTTTATGATGGAGAAGCTAGGCTTCAATTTGCAAGAAATGTTGGATATTTTTTTCGGTATATTTTTACTATAACCTTTGTAGTCACTATTTGAGTTTCTTTTGGATATACTTTCAAAGTATTCAGTTATTTCTCTGACTGTTCGTCTTTTACTTTCTGTATTGTTGTTGTTATTTTCATCTTTTTGTAAATTACACGCTTTTTCGAGCATGTTCATTGTTGTATTAAAATTCTTTTCTTTCAAGGATTGTTTATGAATAGGAGAATATTGAGGGTTATCAACAAAAAAGGATATTGGATACTCTGAAAAGAAGTAATAAATTATAAAATGACGACATTAGAATAAAGTGACTTTAGTATTCATGTAAAATTGACATTGAAAGTTACGAATGTTACGTTGCTTCACTTTAAATATTCACTACAATATTTAGAAGTTTAACAGAAAAATAACAAAATCAAACGTAAGACAAAGGCGAATTACATGACACGATTTTATATAGTATGTATCTGAGACACGGGTAGGGTTAGCTGATCCGATTCTTTAACCTGGCTTTGGAAGTCATAGGAACTTGAAGTTAAACGGTGAAACGTACAATGTGAAGTTAGGTATGAACACACAATAAACGCTAGCGCGTCACCGGGCTGAATGTTATACCGTGAAGTTAGGTACGAGTAGTGAACAAAAGCAAACGCTAGCGCATCACCGCCGCACCGGGCTGAAACTTACACCATGAAGTTAGGTACGAGTAGTGAACAAAAGCAGTCGTCTGACCTGGCTGGTGGCGCAGTCGCGAGTCGAGCGCGGTGTCGAGCGCGGCGCGCAGGTGCGTGAGCTGGTCCAGCAGCGTGTCCGCGGAACGCGCCACCAGTCCCGCTGCGCGCAGACCCTCCAGCTCGCCCGCCGCCAGCGCCAGCGCTTCTTCCTCCACTCCACGTCCTGAACCACCTGAACCTACATACACACAATATATAATTTATTAAGACTGATCAATATTATATGTTAGAATATTTAGGTGTGCAGTTTAAGAGTCATAACTTTTGTGGATTTCCATGATCATAATAGGTGAAGCGTTTATGGAAGTGTAGCTGTGAAATAGTGACATTAAGTACAGTTAGAATTTGCAACAGCGTCAAATCTTATTTGGACATTTAATTTGATTTTTTGGTTTTATGTAAACAATAAGAATTTTAATGGGCAAATCACCAATATTTACCAATATAGTGTTACACATAGATATTGTTCCCACGGAATTCACGTCACAATAAACATAAATGACATCTATATTCCACCAAATCCAAATATAAAAATACCAAACAGCCTACCGTCGCTGTGTCCGGCGTGCTCGAGCAGCACGCGCTCGGGCTGCGTGCCGTTGACGGCGCACACGTGGTGGTACAGCGCCGCCAGCGTCTCCGCCGCGGACGCCAGCGCCGGCGCCGCGGACGACAGCGCGCGGCCCGCACCTGCAGGGCAATACATATATACAGACAGGGTCATACATATATACAGGGCAGGGTAATACATATATACAGGCAGGGTGATACATATATACAGGGAAGGGTAATACATATATACAGGCAGGGTAATACATATATATAGGACAGGGCAATACATATATACAGGGCAGGGTAATACATATATACATGGCAGGGTAATACATATATATAGGCAGGGTAATACATATATACAGGGCAGGGTAATACACATATACAGGACAGGGTAATACATATATACAGGCAGGGTAATACATATATGCAGGCAGGGTAATACATATATGCAGGACAGGGTAATACATATACATGTATGTATTAATATTTGTTATAAATTTAAGTAAAAAAATAGTAAAGATTAATAATATTTGTTTTGAAGCCATCAACAACAGAATTGAATTGAATTGAATAATATTTGTTGTGTAAAGGACAATTACAAATTTTCGTTCAACGAAGGTGTTCGAGTCGAGTAGAGCGTGGGGTTCAACTACTCGACGACTTTCACTTTACCCACGAATATATATGAAAGTTGATAAATTTTAAGGGTATTATTGTAATTTTCTACCAAACATCACTTTAGCCATTAACCATTGAAACCACTCGCCATATTGGTATATTTTCACAATATTACATTTTACCGAATGTTCGTTCAATCATTGTCATTTATGTAATTTAATAATGTAGGTTTTTATGCAATCTTTTTATTATGAAAAAAAAAATAAATGTAGCATACTAGTGGTATCCCTAAATATTTTAATTAGGGGTGTGCGAATATCGTTCAAATCGAACTAAATATATCGAACTCGAATAAATCGAACGAATAATTCGTAAGCTCGAATAATTCGCACACCCCTAACTTTAACCCATCATTAAAACTCAGTACATACCTCCTGCGAGCGTGCGCAGCAGGTCGGCGTCAGCCTGCAGCGCGGCACACCGCAGCTCGGCGTCGGCCACGCGGTCGCTGAGCTGCGCGAGCTGCGCGCGCTGCAGCGCGGCGGCCGACGCGTCCGGCGGCGCGTCCAGCTCGCGCAGCGCCGCCAGCACGCCGCCCAGCTCGCCGCCAGACACGCGCCACCATGTCAGCCACTTGGCTGCGCGCGATGCGATGCCGCCAGATGACGTCTCGTCCTCCTGTCGTCACACCACCGTATCATTGTACACATGTCATACAAACAATTATCATTTAAACATTCACTAGCGACTCGCCCTCGCTTCGCTTGGGCTTTTTCCTAGATTTAGCACAGGCAAAGCCGCGGGATCCGCTAGTTATGCATATAAACCTTCCTCTTGAATCACTCTATCTATTAAAAAAAACCGCATCAAAACCGTTGCGTAGTTTTAAAGATTTAAGTGTACAAAGGGATAGGGACAGAGAAAGCGACTATGTTTTATACTATGTAGTGATACACAAAAAAGCAGGGTTACTTATATATTATTAATGAGATAAGTAGAGGAGTTTATTAAAAGTATCTCTAGATAATGATAGTTAAAAGTCTGTTTAAATTTACATTAAATTTCGGTTTGTTTACATTTTCCTTGCCTACCTTTTTAATTAAAATCATATCATAAAAAAAACTTTAACTCTCGCAAAAGTATGATTGTATCCAAAAGACTCTTCGTGACCATGTGACACTAATTATTATTAGTGGTTAGTCGATGTATAATAAGAAAAAGTTTAACATATACAAAGTACTCTACCAATACATATCTATACTAATATTATAAAGCTGAAGAGTTTGTTTGGTTGAACGCGCTAATCTCAGAAGCTATTGGTGCGAATTGAAAAATTATTTTGTGTTGGATAGTCCATTTATCGGGGAAGGCTATAGGCTATATTACATCACGCTACGACCAATAGGAGTGTCGCATCAATAAAAATGTTGCAAAAACGGGAGCCACACCGCGCGACTCAGAAAAAATTAGTTTCCGGTCTTTAGAAAGCGTGCGAAGCCGCGGGAAATGCTAGTAATATATAAATCTTATATATAAAATTCTCGTGTCACGGGGTTCGAACTTAAACTCCTCCGAAACGGCTTGACCGATTCTCATGAAATTTTGTGAGCATATTGAGTAGGTCTGAGAATCGGCCAACATCTATTTTTCATCCCCCTAAATGTTAAGGGTAGTCCACCCCTAAATTTTTATTTTTATTTTTTAGGCAATTTTTTTGTTTTTATTTTTTTATGACACAGCATACAAAAATACATACAACCCTAAATTTTCACTCCTCTATGATCAACCCTTATATTTTATTGGTTAATTAAAATGTCACGGGGTTCGAACTTAAACTCCTCCGAAACGGCTCGACCGATTTTTGTGATCCTTAGCGTGATTGTCGGCCAGGGTGGAGAATCGGCCAACATGTATTTTTCATCCCCCTAAATGTTAAGGGTAGTCCACCCCTAAGTTTTTATTTTTTAGACAATTTTTTTCCTACAGATCAACCCAATGAGGTTGATTAGCAATTAAAAAAATTAACGCGGGCGAAGCCGCGGGTACAGCTAGTAGTATTATAAAACAGAGCATGTATTATAATACTATTTATATATTACTAGCATTTCCCGCGGTATATTGTATAGCGTGTTTACCAGCGGCGCGCAGTCGCCGTGCAGCGCGTGCAGCGCGGACACGCGCGAGGCCACGCGCGTGAGGCCGGCGCGCAGCGCGCCCGCCGCCGCGCTCTCGCCCTCCGCCGTGGCCTGCGCCGCGCGCAGCGACGACGACAGCTGCGACTGCACACACACACACGCACACACACACATTTAATTGTATTACACAGTACACTACTAGCGGCTTACCAAGACATAATCATCATCATCAGCCCTTTTTAACGTACCACTGCTGGTCACGGGCCTCCCTCAGTACGAGGATCAGGCCATAGTCCACCGCGCTAGCCTAGGTCGTGTTGACGGACTTCACATGTCTCACGAAAAACTTGCTAGGTTTTTCTAAGACACGCAGGTTTCCTCACGATGTTTTCCTTCACCGTAAGAC
Source organism: Boloria selene (assembly GCA_905231865.2). NCBI lineage: Eukaryota > Metazoa > Arthropoda > Insecta > Lepidoptera > Nymphalidae > Boloria > Boloria selene. Next base: position 3,510,956 of record HG993149.1, read on the forward strand.
AAGTTGTAATTATGATAGAAATGATTCGCACATGATATCAGAGGTGTGAGATCCGGATTTGAACCCGCATCACTCGGTTATCCAAGCGAGCGCGTAACCGCTGGGCTACCACCCTCTTCACGGTGTATAACAGTTACAATAATACTTGATCGTAGATTGTTTCCGACCGAGAATAATCAACAACAAAATGTTCAACAAATAGAAAAAAATATCAATTTTTTTTATTACAAGGTATATAATATTAATTTACATTATATTGCTTTTGAAACTTTAATCGTTACAAAGGTAAAATAGTTTTAAAACAGTCGTAGAGAAACCATATAAAATATAAAGTCACGGTGACTCACGTTCTCATTATGCGCTTGCTCGAGCTGCTTCTCGAGGCGCGATATCTCGTGCAGATGCACCTCGGAGAACAGGTCGGCGTGGTGGTCGCCCGCGCTCAGCTCGCCCATGCCCGAGCCGCCCGCCTCGCCCTCCTCCGACCCCGCCTCCTCTGGCATACCTGCCATACATTACTAATTATTATTATAAAATATATATAAAGTCACTTATTAAAATACATAGTATAATACATCGAACATTTTTTATCAAAAGAATATATCTCATTGCTACATAAAAAAAAATTAAGTCCATCGAAATAAGTCATTATTTTAAATTAATATCTACTGTTAATGAACACGCCGCCAGCTACATAGCTGTATAATTAACATTAATTGCCAATAAACTGACACGGTGCTGCTTGCAGTAGATGCGTCCTATAAAAAGTAGACTCACAATGTGAATTCGATCAAAAGAATCTCGAGGTTGTCCATCCGTATTGGTATTGATATATAATTATATAATAATCAATTCATAACTATTAACTCGTGTGTAGAATGTAGATCAATGTTAGTCATTCATTTTTTACAGTGTGGTGTAGTGTGGAGTGAATTGTAAGAAGCCAATGGAACCAAGGATTTCCTATTGTATTAGTTTGTTAAAATTTCAGTCATAAATCATTTGTCAAGTTTCAGCATGAAAATCATCTTAACTAGTTGTGTAAATTATTAGTAATGCCTAATATAATAAAAGCCTGGCAAATTCATAATTTTGTAAAGCAACAACAGTAGACAGTGGTAACGAGCTCGCATGGATAATCGAGTAATGTGGGTTCAAATCCAGGCACCTCAGATATTTTCATGAGCTAATCATTTCTAATCTGATTACGACTTGTCTTACGGTGAAGAAAAACATCGTGATTAAACCTGCGTGTCTGATAGAGCCTAGCAAGTTTACGAAAGACGTGAAGACCGCCAACCTGCACTTGGCCAGCGTGTTAGACTATGGCCTGATCCCCCTCGTATTAAAAGAAGGCCCATGCCCAGCAGAGGGAGGTTTAAAAGGGGTAAATACAAAAGCAACCTTGAATTGGCCATAAACATTATTACACCATAAACAGTTAAACTAACCTCGTATACTATTTGCCAAATTGTTAATATTATACTGTGCTTCTCTACTGAGATGGGCATCGAGTTCCTTCTTAGCCGCGAACTTGGCCTCTCTCTCCGCCTGCAAGGCTTCCAAAGCTTCTGCCAACTGTCTTTCGGCAATGCGACGTAGCACTGCCGTCTCGTCCGCGGCGGCACGGGCGATCTCCGCCTCTTCACGAAATTGACGTACCTCATGTTTTAGACCTTCGAATTCAACCTATGGAGATGCGATTTATTTTAGTTAAAATTAACAACCTTTTAAAATTGCTTTTAATAAAAAATAAAATAGAAATAATAAGAACAACTTCCTCTCCTGTACCATAAATAAAAACCTTTAAATATTTTTTAAAATTTTGTTTAGATTACCTGTGATGATCTTAACGCGGACACTTGTTTCTGTAGCGAAATATTTTCATCTTCTAAATCACCGATGTCTAATAAAAGTCTTTGTTCTCTCTGTCTCGCCTCCCTCAGCTCCGCTCTCAGCGCCGCGCGCTCTGACTCCCGCGTCGCTTTGTCAGCACCAAGTTCTGAACTCTCAGCCAGGAGTCGATCCCTCTCACTCACCACTCGCTCTAATTCGTGTCGTAACTGTTATAACAAAAAAAAATGTTATTTTTCGCGATAGTAATTATGTTGTCATCTTTTACCTATTAATTTAAAATAAATTAATAATAGGTATAAGGAGAGGTATTTTTGATTACAGTATGGTTGAATATAATTTTAAATAGTTTAAAAATGAAGATATAGATGGGTAAAGAATAAAGATATATTTTCATTGAATTATGGAACAAACTGAAGTGTATCAATGTGTAGTGTGTAAGTTACCTAGTTATAAAAGTGTTATGGTTCATAAGCGCTCAAATTTCATTTGCTCTAAAATTCACAACAATTCCCTCAAGACAATATTAACGTAGTTGGACTACCCATTGCCTGTATTCTCATTTAGAATTTATAGGTGTAGGAATATTTAGGTCATTATTTAGGCTGAATAGATGTTCTCTAGCACTTAGTTGATTAGTAAATAAAACAAGCGACGTTGGGCGCGGCGATGACGACACGGTGGCGTGAGGAAAGTTCGCGATTTAAAATACGCCCTAAAATATAATAAGGTTAAAAGTTGAACGTCACGAATTTAAAAATTCTGCATAAACATGAGCTTGGTAGTCTTCAAGTGTGCTTCAATGTCGAAATGCTGGTATACTGAAATATAGTTCACTTTGGTGAAATAACGAATGCGATTCGGAAAAGTTCGTAGTTTTTACATCAACCTAAGTCAATATAAATTGATAGAAATGAAGCGATTATTTAATAAGTAAAGCCCTTAAAATATTGAAAATACAAAATTTTGACGTTAAACCGGCTACTGTTGTAGTAAGATCAACAGTACGTATAACTTTTTTTACATTACATTGTATTTGACGACGACAAATCATATCACGAGGGCATTACACACGACTTTGTGAGTGCGGGTCAAAGTAAATCCAATAAATCGTCGAGTTACAACGTCGTTGACTCGCTGACCCTTTATTCAATGACAAAGTTACCGATATAACCGATATACGCTCTTTTGTATCGGATATTACGGATTGCTAAACTTATAAATAATTTGGTATTAGAAAAGAAATGAAATATGTTGTTATATATTTTTCATGAAAATACAAGAAAATGGCCGCCATGCTATAAAACAGTAGTTTGATTTAACTTTTACTATAGTTAACTTCTACATTCTGCACTAATATTATAGAGACAAACCAGGTTTGCATGTTCGTGTAATCTCTGAAACTGCTGAAGGGAATTTGTAGATCCTGGCACTCGAATAATAGGTAGAAGTATTAACGCTGAGAGCTATTATAGACTATAATTTATTTCGATCAAAATGTGATTACTGTCAGAAATCATCATAATTTTAATTGAAGACCAAAAATTACGGACGTTTACGTGTTTTTATTACCATGCGTTAAGTTTTGAAATAGAAGCGGTTTGAAATAAAACAATAAAATGTATGGCAAAAATGATACAGGACTCACCCGAGCGAAGCGAGAGTACTAAGTAGTAACTATTTTACAAAGAGCAATAAACTCAATTTTGATATAGCAAAATATTTTACAAAAAAAAGAACAAATTACCTCTAAAGTGATGTTATCCATCGTAACTTGGATTAGAACAATGTTAAACAACTTGCCTGAAACGTACTGAAAATGATTTAATACAACCTACCCTCATTTATTAAGCTTGATATAAATTTCGTCCGAAAACTTTCATCAAAAAAATTTAATTTTGTTAAATGAAATCATAAATATTTTACGATTTTGCACTTATGAAATAAATAACGTGGATATATTATATTAAGATTTTATATATTATATATTTTTTTCTATCTTTATATATATACTAAATTTTTACATAATTTGTTGTGGTGCTTGTTTTTATGTGTAATTTATCAGTGGAAACTTGATTGGTTATTGGACTATATGTGTTTTATATTGTAAAAAGGAAATAAATAAAATAAATAATATTTTTTTTTAACAGTTGCCTCCTAAATATATTTATTTGCTATACCTACTACATTGTGTCACTCTATGAGTTTATACAGATAAATAAAATTGATTATTGATGTTTCTTTGTTATGTCAAAAGAATAATTTCTTTGTGTCTGTCTGTTCTCCGCAAAGGCTGGACCAATTTTGACGGTACTTTCACTGGCAGAAATTAAGTGATGCTATAAGGAGTAACTGAGGTAACTTTTATTTTAGAAAAAGAATTAGGTTTCCATTAAAAATACGTATCTAAGTACGAACCCAACTGAAGTGAGGGTGAAGCGCTAGACTCTAGAGCGTAATAAAGTGATTTTCATAAATTAAAAAATAAAATTCATGAAACTTGTCTGCTTACTCTAGCTAAACATCCTTACTAATATTATAAACTCGAAAGTAACTCTGTCTGTCGCGCTTTTAGGACAAAACTAGTGAACCAATTTAAATGAAATTTGGTACACAGATAGTCTAGAGCCTGAGAAAGGACATAGCAAGGGTGAGTCGCTAGTAATAATATATAAAGTTCTGTTAATTACAGTTCTATTGTGTCCTTCACTGTCAGAACTCTTTAGAGTATATAAAAATGGCAATTTTGAATTATACCTTCATTGTAGCAGAAAAAAAACATTCGCGTAACAGTAGAGTAAGAAAATATTAAGTAAAGATACTATAGACTAATTAAAATTAATTGTAGTGGAACTATACGAAATGCAATGTGCAGCAGAAAACCGAATTTATTGAGTTAAATAAAAACCGCCGGTATAAAAAGCCAGCATCTTGTTAATTTGCAAGCATTGTTATCTCGCTTCACTCACTCCTAGCTAAATCGATAAGGCAATTTAAACTCGTCGAGTGCACAGTAGCTCTCAAAATGAAATTTTATTCATCACAAGCATCTGTTTAAAAAGCAGCATTCATATATCCACATTTTCTTTTTATAGTTTATTGCAATTATTTTTAAATTTATTATTTTATTTATTTTAAACATTTTCGTTTTTATTTTATTGGAAAATACTTTTTAAATATATATTTTATATAAGGTTGTCTAATTCTATATTTTGTACAATTTTTTATTCCTTAGCTAACTCATTACTGCTAATCTTAATAGCTCGTAAAAATTAAGTGCAAAAACAGCATTTCATTTCTTTATTATGTACCTATAACCTACTTAACGTATTTACAATAAAAATGAGGCAAAATTTAGCATTTAGCAAAATTTAAATAGTGCACTTGACTTTATTTGATACTGTTGTATACTGCAATCGATTACAACTTCACCAACAAACTATCATATATACGCCATTCTTACTACGAAATAGAGTGAAGATTCAGTGGCAAACTGTAAATAACTTTGCGCAAACAGGAAATATTTTATTCAGTTAAAGCTTCAGCCATAGAACTCAAAATGAGAAGGCATCAAATTATGCGACCTTTATAATGTAAGTATGCACGTGACTCAGCTACAAACAATTCTGTTAGGTTGGTGATAACAGAAACGACCTGGATTTCTGGTTACCTTGTACATTAGGTATGCTAATACGCCGGTGATTGAATTCGCGTAAATTAATAACTATACGTTTCGAATTAATGTTGTTTTTATGAGTTACTTTGACACATGTCGTGTTAGTTATAGCGGAATGACCAGTGATAAAGTTACATTGGAAAATTAATATGATACTTCACCAGACAATGTCAAGTTTACGCCCATGATTTTTCTAAATTATACTGGTCGATGTTAAGTATTTCCTTTCTTTTGATTAAAAGAAAGGAAACTTTTAAATACTTTATATATTATTTTAATGCTGTAAAAATGACGATTTAATAGAGCTTGTAAAAGTCAATTTGAATAAAGAATATTCTGATTTGATTTGATTATAATATTTGTGGAAAAAAAAACATTTAAAACGCAACGTCTGAAGAATAAGGAACCCTGTAATGTACACTATTAGTGCTGAATGGTTCTCGATTTCAAGTTAATGTATTTTAATAAATATATTTATTTAGTAGCTATTAACGAGCATTGGTGTTATCATTATTTTTTTAGGAACAATTCCTTTTTTTATAGGAATAGGTAAAATCTATTCATTTATTATATTTTCGTCAAACTTTCAATGATCATACATTTTAAGTTAATAATAATTTAATAGTCATAGATGAAGTAGCAATAAGTAGACATTATGAAATGTGAAAAATAAAATAAATTTAAGACTGTTGAAAAAATTATAACAAAGAAATGTGGTGATATAGTGTGTATATTACGTTTTCAGAATCTTGTTAACTGGGACTATTGACTTAGTTCATTTATTAAAGCATATTTAAGTTAGCCATACGATAGACAAAGTTTAAATAAGGTCTCTACTTAATGTAGAGCAGCGTTATGCAGACGAAGCCCGAGACTAGTTCAACATGAATTAACCTATTCAAATTTAATGGATCCTGGGACCGAGCCCGAACGTAATCTAGTTTCGAATGATGAGGCGTGTAATACCCGCAGATACGGCAGAGCAAATTGAAACTGGCAGAATGTAGGAAGATAACTTTAATATATCTTCAGTATGTACCTATTACCTGTTTCCCCTCGTATTATAGGGGGGCCCGTGTCCAGCAATGGATCGTTTTAAAAAATGACTATATACACACTGAGTAAGAATTGCAATTTTATAATATGAAATAAGCGCCAATTTTGAATGAAAAACTATAGACAGAACTTAATTCTTGTGTTGCTTATACTGGCCCATCGCCAAAGATTTTACTTTTTCACAATATCAACAATATTCCATTATCTATGTAAACACCACAAGCGACGTGAAATACAAGACAATGTTTGACAGGATCGGAGCTAGTCACCGAGGCGGACAATACACATATAACACACACAATACCTCTTCACCTTCACTCATTTTAAATGAATGACTGTTGCACTCCACAATTGCACTGTTTAATTTAATCGCACGCGCGTCTGGCATTAATATACAACATGGGCCGCATTATTCAGGAATCATTTCCACTGTACCGCGTGTTCTACTGCATTTTAAAATCTAACACCATCGAGTAGCTCGTGAATCAAGGCCGGGCAAATAAAAGTATATTTCTGGATCACTGTTATGGATTACTGGCGGGTGCGCTTACGCCATTCGCGACATTACATCACGTCCTATAGGAGTCTTTTTTATTTGAACAAATTTAAACCAGCAATATTATTGTGACTAATAGTATGATTTCGATACGGCACTGTGCTTAAATTTTTTATTTAAAAAAAATACTGAACAACGATTTTTCAGTCTGTTCAAAAACGGCGTCCCGCATCTACTGATGGAGGGTCAGGCGATGATTCACATCAATTGCTCTCATTTTGATTAGGCAGAGCGTAGGCATATTTCGTCAGATGTGTCTGGGGTTACAGAGCATTAATAAGATAATGGCGCTATGCATAATCTCTTAATGGACAACACATTCACCCTTTGCTTCAATATTATCTAGCACTTGCGCCGGCGCATACTACTGTTGGAGCGCTCCGTATATACTGTTTAAAAGTAACAAATAGTGTGACGATATATCTATTTTTAAAAGAGTGTGATTATTTTGGTAACATATTATATATAATATCAATTATTTAAAAGTCAATACATTTTTATATTATTATTTTAAAATTAGGATTTTAATAGAAAAAGTAGACCTATTCAAGAGCTCTATTAAAAATTAAAAAGAGATGTAATAGGTTTATGTTGCCTTAAAGATAAACATGTGAAAAGACATATTGTTTTGGGCAAAAATTAATTTTATGAGTCTTGGGCGTGTCAAATAAGCATGTGCAGTGGTCACATCAGCAATTGCGTGTACAAAGAATTTATGAACATGGAATATGTTTGAATGCTCACAGAATGATAGCTTGAAAAAGTTAAATATTTATGCTTATTCAATAAAAATAAAATAACGTTAAAATCTCTATTAAAAATTTCCACCTATCATAAATATTTTTTTTTATTTTAGATTTTATTTAAAGCAATAACGGGTAAACCATTGCATATTATACATTTTTTTAAGTTAAATTATACTTTATCTCATCACAGTGAGTTTAAAGACATCATTACTTTTGTTTGCTCAACCAAACAAATAATAACAGTAATGAATTTTTCATTGAGGAAAAAGAAAATTAAACATCTTTAGTGTATAGAGACTCTCTAATAAAATATAACAAATAAATCAAAATATAATAATAATAAATATTGACTGTGGTAGCCCAGTGGTATCACACTCATTTGGATATCCAAGCGATGCAGGTTTTTAATCGGTTCTCAGACATCAGATATTTTCATCTACTACTTATTTTTAACATGATTACCACTTATCTTATGGTGAAGGAAACCATCGTGAGGAAAACCTGCATGTCTGAGAGTACCTAGCAAAGTTTTTGAAAGACTGACTTTTACTCTGCTAGGGCTCATTCCTTAAGTATGTTAAAACAGCACAAATTTCTCAAAGATGTAATATTTTCCTGCAGTAAAAAGTATCAAATATGTTCATCTGGATAACAAGCAGTCATCATATCAAAATGTTATCAAAATTAACTGGTTTTCTCAGACAGACAGGCAAGAACACAAGACACTGTATCCTTAATAATGACTAGGTATTTCAATAAGATTTTCCAGGAAATACTTATAGTTTTAAATCTGTAATTTAACTGCGTTCGAATTTTATTATATCAATACATATAATAAAAGTCTAAGTCAGTTTCTTAGTACTAGTTTCTGACAAATCTCGTTAAAATAGTCATCATTATCAATACAGATACCTAATCTATAGTTATTAAAAAGTGTGTCTGTCAGTGACCACATCGTGTGAAAACCACTGAACAAATTTTGAATAAATTAGGTTTGATAATGAGCTGGTTATCCAGATTTAGATATAGGATACTTTTAACTACACTTTTTAACTTCTTAGAAGTCTATACCAATTGTTAAATTTGTATTGTACCAAGAGACAAGAGCAGTGCAAAAGTGAGTCTCTAAAGTCTAGAGTATAGATTAGTCATAAAAAGTTACTTCCAGAAATGTCTAAGCCTTTACCTATATTTTATAAACATAAAATATTTTAAATAAGCTTTTTATAATGATAGAGTAAAATGCAATGAATTTATATTTTATTAAAAATTATTAAATAATAATTTATAGAAGTTAGAAATTACAAATAGTGTAGACTGTAGTGAAAGTTTTTGCATAAGAAATCTCTATTCAAAATTATATAAGTATAGCACATTATACAAATCTTTTAAGAAAGGTGAATGTAGAGTATAAAAAAAACATTAGTCTTAGACCCTGAACACATCTATCTCGGTCATTAGAAAACATAAAAATTATATAAAATTAGTTTTATACACTTTAAATGACTAAATTTTCTTGTTTATAGTTACCATACAAGCTTAAAATGATTATTTTATCTTTTAATTATTTGTTAAATACAAAGTAAACAAAATAAAATTAAGAAACTCAGTTAATTTTTAAACATTAACTTTATACAAAAAGAAATATGGTACCTGTTTTGTTTCCCCTTCAAGTTCAATAATCTGTAATGTAAGAGAGCTTTCCATAGCTGCCGACTCATGGAGGAGAGCATTTTCCTGTTCTATGCCACTTTGTGTTGTAACTTTTTGAGTTGAGTCAAGTTTCATTAAAGCCTACAAAAAAAATGTAGAATTTTATAACAAATTCAAAATTTTTCATAGACTGAATACTGATTATATTTAAATGAGTAGAAAAATGGAGTATTAAATATTTTGAGTGGAGTTTAGAGATATTTAAATTTAGAGAATATATCATAAACCAAAATATGACATTAATTAATATGAAAATATTTATGAAGTGCTGTTGTGTTATGACTAAGTAAAGCAAGCTGTCTTAACCTTATTAATTTATAATTAAATCTTCATCCATAAATAAGAAAAGTAGTTAATTCAATGAACACGGGGTTTTAAAAATACAATTTTAAGTAACAGTTTAATTGTTAATGTGGCCATTAAGGCATGAAAAGTGAAAATATTACGGTATGTAGGCCAGCTAACCTCCTGTGTGATGTCCAGTTCATGTTTTGTATTTTCATATAAGCTCTCCAGCTCGTCACATCGTAGTTGAAGGGCACTCTTTTCTTCTAGCAGCACCAGACCAAGCTGTGCCGACTGTATTTTCTCGCTGCTGGCTTGGTCCAGTTCTCGACTTAGCCTCTCGATCTCCGCCTTTAATTCGGAGATCGATAAATCATTTTGTGCCGTACCTGCCATCTTGTGACAGTTACACGGCCTTCTACTTAAATCTTCATAAACAAAGTAAATAATCTCAGAAAAACAACGTTAAAACGTGTAAAATCAATGTTTCTACATTCTCTCAACAAAAGTATAACGTCTTGACAGTTCACTGTTCAGTCCTTTCAGCACTTTTTTTTTTATATTCATGACTTGAAATTGTAGCGTTGGATTCTTTGCTTTTGCACACGTCAAACTCCATCTTGGGTAACTTTGAATCACATATTATATAAAAATAAATTTATTATTAATACAATGCAAATTTTCTGTAAAAATAATTGAAAAATGATGAGATACGTCGTGCACATGTTTTATAACGAACATATAGGCACATACATATGACTGTTAATTTTTTAACGTGAAATATTTAAATGGTTCTATGCACCGTACAGACATTACAGAATAGAACCGTACAGACAGTACAGAATTAAAATTAAAATAGATAATATCGTACAGACACTTGTACCTACAAAAATCATGTCTGAATATAGATAATGAACATGACTTTAATACAAAGAATTATAATATTTTAATAGCCCGACAGCTTCGCTGGACCTTTGTTTGCGCATGTACCTAAAAATGTCGTTAAATTGAGTATCTCATATGCTAAATAAGCCGCACATTATGAAAGAAAAGACAACGGAACTTCGTATTAAAAAGTTTAGCTGTGGCTCAAAATGGAGCAATGTGCGCTTTATCTGTTTTAGATAATAAAAAGAATATAGAGTAGATACATTTAATATTTTTAGAGACGCATTTGCCAAGCAGGGGCCAAACTAAATTCATATTAGTTAGCTGATAGTCACAGGTGCTCATTAGGAGACGCTTCAAGGCATTTAATGTTAACTTTTTTGAGAAATTTTTAATTTTCGATAGCTTATAGATGTTGATATGAGTTGGTCAAACAATAAGTACTTTAGGACGTATACAACCCACGGCCGAGTAAAACAAGTCTAGCAATAAGTTTAATTTCAGTAGTAAAAGATTTATATGATCTGTGTGACAAGTTTACAAGCTTCGCGTCAATCGTTGCTAAGTGGCAATTTAATGGTATTTATGAAATAGGAAATAAATTCTAGTCATGTGATGAGGGTTAAATACGCTTGCATAACGTGGGATAAAAAAAGACATAATAACATTCTATCTTAGTTGCACAGCACCCCAGTCTATGGTCACGCCTCGGCTGTAAATGGAAACTGTTGTCTCTTGATGCTAGATCTTCTTTCTAGAGCGTAGTTTCCTACTTATAACTTATAAGGCAGTTACCAGAAGCTAATTATAAGGCTGAAGGAGTGCTTAATGCGGCTCCCCTTAATATTAGATTTTCACTGGGTAGTAGTTGTCTTAGAAAGAACATATTGATTGCGCAGTCCACCCAATAATTTAATAAGAAAACTTTTTTAAGGAAAACATAAAAACAAGTGACAATACAAAATTTCATTTATTGAATAACATCAATTGACTAATTTACAATTTTTGAATATAAAATTATTTGATTAGTAATAATAAAGATTTTGAAACAAAATAACAGGCCCAACAGATATGAAACATCTATGTTGATATTATAATTTATAATGAATAAAAATCTAAAATTGAATATTAAATAAATTAAAGAAAAAAATCAATTACATTAATAAAATAAAATTATTTCAATTAATATTTTAATTATAATAATAATAAAATTCATAATTAGAATAGACAATATGAAAGTATTTTAAGTTTATCACACAAGGGTGAAGGGAGTCGAGAACGTCACGCCCGCGCCACCAGAGTGGTGGCACCACTGCCGTCACACCACGACACGGTTTTATTGCCAGAGCTTGCCCATACATGTTTCATATCAAAATATAGGAAATAATTATAGAACATAAGAACAATAATAAAATTCTGTAATATTTGTACCAAATTGTAAATTTTTAGTAGTTAAGTTTATGTTCTTAATAAATTAGTTTTACTTTATTTGTTTATATGTATTAGTAAACAAGTAAACAGAAAACTAAATGATAAGTAATTGTATAGAGTGATAATAATTATAATTATTAGCACCTGCGTGTATTCGTGACGGTTTGAAATGTTTAATTATTCACAACATTAATTGACAATACTAGAGAATAAAAATTCCTTTAATCTACTTATTATTACATTTAAAAATGTTTTAACGAATTATTTCTTTAAGATATTATTGCTAAAACGTTTAGAAAATTTGGAATGTATATGATCTAAAATTTACAGTACATTTTAATGCTACAGTTATTTAATAATATGAGATAATAAATTTATCTACTGTCTGTCACAAAAGACAAAAGAGACTTTCACGCTTCAGTCTCAAAATATGTTTGTCTTGATAATTCTTTTTAAAACATCACTTACTTGTAGAGAAGTTACAAAGCAAACCTTATCTGATTTCCGACATTTACTTCTATGTATAGATAAACAATAGCTTGCATTTTAAAATTCAGAAATGAGACTTAGGTCTTATTTAATTTAATTATCTATTAATTACTATATTAATTACTATATTAATAACTTAATGATAAATTTATTAATAAATATTAAATAACCTAATATGTAATATTCATATGGTCACTGAAAAGTATTATATCATCGGTAGTTTGTACTAAATAAAATAAAATAAATATTTGTCGATATAATTGCAAGTATCTTCAATAACATTTTTAGATAGAGATAGATATAATTAAAATCTTGACAAATATTAATTACATCGACATACATAATATATGTTTTGCTATGTTCTGTATATGAACTTGGCACCAAAATGGCGGGAAAAAGGTGGGTGAGAAAGTTTAAATACGAGATTATCAAATTGAGTTACATATTACAACTTTTTAAGTTTTAGTCACTGACACTGTAATAATTAAAGGATTTATTAATTAAAGTCGTATTTAGTGCAATATGTTAGAGTTTTCGAGCCGATGAAGCTATGCTACAAAACGATAGATGGCGCTACTACATTTTCTTTATAATTATGAACCAATATGCTCATATTAACAATATATATTCAGATAGAACTATTTCATTCAATAAAATAAAAAATAATAAGCACTCCTAAATGCAGATAGAGTATGCTTAATAGTAAAGATATGTGTTAAGAAGTAAACATTAAACAGTTGTGATTCTATACCCCAAAAATAAATTTAAAGTTTTTTAAATGGAAAAAATAAAGTAATAAAATGTATAGTTTCAAAATGTAATCTTCATTTATCAATCTCAGACTAAATGAATAAGAACAAACTGGATGGACTACAGTGAATACAATCTTACTATACCTTTATTGTACTACTAATATTTGCGTTTAGAATTTTTAGTGAATTTTATAGACACGTAGTTAGGCGTAGTAACGTTTTAGAGTGACGGGCTCATATCTTATTCTTTTAGTTTAGTCTGAGTTGCTTGTACATAAAATTCGAGAATTTTAGACCCTCGCAAAAGTTAAAGCTTTGCTTTTAATAAGTAAATAATTCAAAATTTTTACAGATTCTTAGATCTTTATCATAATTAAAACAATTTATTTACTTGACAACTGAAAAACCTTATTGAGAGTTTTCCATATAATATCAGCCGGGAAGACAATTTATTAAAGTACTACTAATATCTATGTACATTACATACATTGCAAATTATTGTTTACATGAGATGTTACTCTAATATTATTGTATCATAACTATTAAGTACCTATCTGAATGTAATATTTATTCTACAAAAATTTTATTTATTTATTTATTAATGAAAATGATCAAATTATGAAAAAAATAAATAAATAGATGATGAATAAAATCAATAAATTATGAAATTGAACTAAAATAGACTAGAGATATTAACAAACGTAAAATAATATTATGAGGATTCAGTGTTCCCTGCACCAGTATGTTAAATAATATAAAACTATTAGAAGATAGATCAAAGATACAAGATATTAGATAATTAATAGAAATAACTAGAAAAGTAAACCATCCAAACCAAGAAATAAATTAAATACCACAAATAATATCTTCATTTTTTTGCTAATTCGTTTATAAGTAATTAAGAATTAAGAAAAATTTCATCTATCAAGATTTTTAAATATCAAAAATTGTTAAAAAAAAATCATATGTTTTTAGTAAAGCCAATTCCACATATTATTATGACCTAAAAATTTATACTTAAACATCTAGTGAGCTACCAAAATTAGATAATATTTATAATATTACACAGTTATTCATTTTAGTTTGCCATGATTTAACATACTTTACATTATGGCACAATTAGACGTTGGCTCTTCTCGCGGCGGAAGCAGCGGTCTGGGAGCGAGTACTTCAGCTATTTCCGGTTCCGGGATGGAGTTTGGTGAATCTTTTCTTACCGACTGCTTGGACACTTCCTGTGCTTTTTGCGGTGGTGGGAGTTTTGTTTCTTGAGGGGTTTGCTTTTGCTCTGTGAGCGAGCTCGTGCTGGGCGTTCGGGCTCGGGTCTGCGGGAGGGACACGCGGCGCTCCCGCGCGTTGATGATTGATGTGAGGAATGGGATTTGGTTACTGATCGCCATCATGAAAGGTTTGTAGCCGAGGCTGTAACAGATCGGTTCAGATGATTAACATACTGAATGTACTTTTGAATATCTTTATTCATTTTTTAATCACGTTGAATAGTGTATTAATTACCTAGGGAGGAAAGTATAACTTTCCGGCATCCGTGGGTGACAAACGCGGGTTAGAAAGTTATAATTTTTTTTCTAAGATGAGTATAATATAATATTTTATTTCACAAGAGCGAAAGTTTGTTAGATAAGACAAAAACGTGGATGAGACGAAAAAGTAGTACATTTATCCCGTGGAAATAAGATTCCGTTTATAAAAATTATGAATGAATAATAACTAATAATATGGGTCAATGTAATTAAATTATTTTAAATAGTTATTTTTGTTTTGTACCCATGGTGTATATGGAGAGCGCATGCGGGGGCAACTGCGCTAACTAAACATATGCTGAATAGCAGCTAGCGTCAACGTTGATGTCTTGTGTGTTTTTCTCGATAGCATCGCAACGATTTATATCTATGTAATTCAAGATTAGATAAATTTGTATTTTACTGTAGGTATTATCATTTATTTATTTAAAGACAAGAGGGCCTAGGATAATTAAAAATGTGTATTTTGTCTGATTTAAAATTAGCAGATTTCCCTACGATGACAACGCGAAGAAAACATTTTTTTCTTACAAAGCATAACATCGTATGCTCTAGACATTTCACATAGCATTGCTATACCTTACACAAGTAATAAGTCAAACAAATATCGATATCGATGTTTTTTAAAGTAACCCTTTTGGAATCCCTAGAGCATCAGTCATCACTTAGTTGTCACTTCGTTACCCAATCGCAGCTGGCGAAGCTTACCTCTGGCCCCGCCGTAAATGAGTGACTTTAAGCTAATAAAAAAACATGCCGATGCGCTCTTCATTGGTTTTATATTCCATGTTTGTACCGCACTATTTTTATTTTATTTTAAAACATTTCACCAAGATATAGCATCTTTCGCGCCTGAAAACAGAATTCGAAAAAGAACTTTCGCTTCATCCAACATGTAATAAAAAATTTGTGTGTGTACTTATGTACACGCGTTAGAAGTTATGCTTCTTAGTCATCATTAAATAATACATATTCATTTTCGCAATTAGCACCCCGAGAAACCTCGAAAATGACACCCATGTTATTGTTGAAAATAAATATCGTGAATATAGTTGCAAGTACTAAACTGTTGACTGTTAGCTAACTTCTCCTGTGAGAATTTTGTGTCTGCATCATTTCTGAGAATTTTGAAATTTTGCATCGTAAAATTTCACTCTCATCAATTTTTCATAACGCGCCTAAGTAGAGGAGACCGTGGAAGATCGACCTTCACCGATCTGATAACCGGATGGGACATATTTTTTATCGAATATAATTTATAAACAAACATGCTTATAATTACTTGCCTATCTGAAAGTGCTCATGGCTATTTTTAGCTGGGCAACAGTGCTTTAAGTATGATTTTTTGCAGGCAAGTCTATATGACTGATTTTGTAATAAAATAATCTAAAATTTGATATAACTTTCGATAAGTTAGCAGAACGATGGAGTCACCTATATTGACTTACCTGTTTACATCGGTTTTGGTAGCTATACACAAAAATGAGTAGGCAAGCCTACTGAGGCATATTCTGTGTGTTAAAAACTAACAGTGAAATAAAATTCATTTGGTTATCAAAAGAATGAATGTGATGAAAAAAAAATCGATTAAAGTTTATTTAATTATAAATAGCCATGAGCACTTTCAGATAGGCAAGTAATTATAGGCATATTTGTTTATAAATTATATTTAATAAAAAATATGTCTCATCTGGTTATCAGGTCGGTGAAGGTCGATCTTCCACCGGCTCTTAGACCATAAAGAAGTATAACTTCAAAACCTTTTTAGTTGGAACGTACCACTCTGCGTCTGCCCAGGCGCGCAGGTCTCGCAGCGCGGCGCGCAGGCGGCGGGCGGCGGGCAGTGTGACGTCGGGCGCGCGAGCGGCGGCCGCGCAACGCAGCACGGCCAGAGCGTCGCGTAGCGCCACCGCCACTACTAGCGCCCACTCCACGCAGCTCGCCTCTGTCATTAGCTGCAGCAGGTATCTGTCACACCGGTACACTCAATACTCGTCGTATTATGTATATCATTTGGACATAGTTATGCAGACCGAACCAACCCACAATCATGGTGAAATTGAGTTGCACAGGTCGGGGGTCTCGCCATCAAGTCGTTTATATTTATACAAAATAAACCCGTCTAAGCTCGTTGAGAGAGGGAGATGGCACGAAAGTCGCACCCACGAGTTAGACAGAGTTAGAAATGTCACTGCCTCGCGGTGGGCGAGATCTAACTAAGGCTAACCTCTTCCCCGTCTCTGAGTGCCTGGTACTATGGATTTATTTTTTCGTTTCATCGAGTTTGAAATCACAACGATTCTAAAGAAGTTTCACTTCAAAAAGGGTTTTCCATGTTAGTTGAAATGGTAGTGCCATGCTTGTTACCTTCGGGTAGCAGCCGAATGGGCCGGCACGCCCCGTATAGTACCACTCTCTCACAGAAGACCGGCGTGAAGTGGCAGCTATGCTGTCGCGTTTCGTCCGGTAAGTGAGAGTCCGGGAGGCCCACTCTCCTTACCTCTTCCCTCCCCCTCCCTCCCTCTTCCCTTGATCCTCCGTCTTAATTCCCTCTCCCTCTTACCTCCCTTCTCCCTCCCTCCCTATCCTGAAAGGCCGGCAACGTATCTGCAAGCCAGGTCCATGGGCGGAGGTGATCACTTCTCATCAGGTGAGCCTCCTGCCCGTTTTCCCCCTTTTTATCATAAAAAAAAATAGTTATAATGACGTCCATGAGGCGAGTGCGGTACCTGAGCTGCACGTGCGCGGTGTGGTCGCCGCGCGCGGCCTGGTGTAAGTGCAGGCGTTCCATGAGCGCGGCGTAGCGCCGCTCCTCACCCGCCTCCGCGCCCCACGCAACGCCGCCGCCCTCCGCCACGCTGCCCTCGCCCACAGAACTGGAGCACGACACATTTAGATTGATTGTTATTGTTCATAATGATATAAAATTAATATCATAATATTTAAAACGGAGAAAGTAGTACCCAGTAAAAAAGTACTGTAGTTAGTAAAATATATTATAGAAGTTTTAAAGTGACTAATAATGTTCTACAACCAATTCCGGCCATGGCAGCTAATCTCAATGAGACTGCCAACTGCGCAGGAGATATTATAGCACCAGGCACAAATGTAAGCGCAGACACAAGTTCACTCTATATTCTTATCACTCTCATGTTCTGCTGGGACGACTACTCGACACGACAAGTGAGAGCTAAGGCCAGGATCGACGGCTTTACGTGCTCTCCGAGAAACGGAATCGATACACCGCCAACTTCCCAATTCCGGGCTGTTACCGAGGTTACTAATCAGAAAAACTCAATAACTTAACTTGGCCTTTCGATGTATGACAATACATGCTAGCTACTACCATACGAAGAAGATTTTAAAGTAGAGTCTGTTCAAAGTGTTAAGTCACTAACAACGATATAACTAGTGAATGTAATAATAAAATGATATAAAACAACAATGTCACCTGA
This sequence comes from Boloria selene, assembly GCA_905231865.2. Classification (NCBI taxonomy): domain Eukaryota; kingdom Metazoa; phylum Arthropoda; class Insecta; order Lepidoptera; family Nymphalidae; genus Boloria; species Boloria selene. The sequence continues at coordinate 3,529,398 of HG993149.1, forward strand.
GAGGCGCGGGCGAGAGCGGCGGCGCGGCGGCGAGCGGCAGCGCGGCGTGCAGCGACACGTACCCGCTGTCGCCGCACAGGCTGTCCGTCTCCGCCGACGGCGTGCACGGCGCTGCGGGTTGTGCCAAACTTACTGGTTATCATTTATTTTATTAATAATTACTACGTCTTTTTTTTTTGAAAGTTATCAAATGTTTAATGAAACATTGATTTGCTTATAATAAAATTACTAAGTGACATAAATATTATGTAAATAATGCTTTTTATTGTTATTTTAATATTGAAAACCATCATCATCATCATCAGCCCTTTATTTTAACGTCCCACTGCTGGGCACGGGCATCCCTCAGTATGAGGGGGATTAGGCCATAGTCCACCGCGCTGGCCTAGTGCATGTTGGCGCACTTTACGTGTCATTCGAAAATCTTGCTAGGTTTTTCTAAGACACGAAGGTTTCCTCACGATTTTTTCCTTCACCGTAAGACAAGTGGTAATCACGATAGAAATGATTCACACATGAAAATATCAGAGGTGCGAGACCCGGATTCGAACCCGCACTGCCTGCGTAGGTATCACTTACCTGGAGTGACGCTAGTCTTGCGCTGTGCGGGCTCAGCGTCATCTGTCTCTGGGTACGGCCAGTCGAAGTCTTCGTGCAGGCGGCGCAGGCAGGCCACGGCGCAGTCCACGCGCGCGGCGCGCTCGCGCTCGCCCGCCAGCCACGCGACCAGCGGCACGTCCAGCGCCGCCGCCAGCCGCCCCAGCGCCAGCAGCCGCCCGGTGGACAGCAGCAGCCGCGCGTGCCGCTGGATCATCATGTCGATGAAGAACTCCTCCGCCGTGCCGTTGTATGAATCCCTGAGGAATAAAAACATGTTGTGAGTATTTTGAAGTGAAACTTCTTTAGAATCGTTGTGATTTTAAACTCGATGAAACGAAAAAATAAGTCCATAGTACCAGGCACTCAAGAGACGGGGAAGAGTTAGTCTTAGTTAGATCTCACCCACCGCGAGTCTGTGAAATTTCTAACTCTGTTTAACTCGTGGGTGTGACGTTCGCGCCATCTCCCTCTCTCAACGAGCTTAGACGGGGTTATTTAGTATAAATATAAACGAGATTTAAAAATTAGTTTGCCAAAGAAGTTTTACTTCTGAAATGTGTACTTTGTACACACGCACTTTTTTTTAAATAAAATTATCTTTTCAGATTTATCACGGATTTATTTAGATTAGTTCACGTGGTTTCGAACGCTCCACAGCAATCAGCCATGGGAGAAACTAAGATTTCAAAGGCATTACATAGCTGTTTCAAGACAGTCTACACACAAACATTACAAAATGTATTAATGATCATAAGCGATACGAAAGTTCCTTACAATATAATCAAACCAAAAATCAACAACAATTCTCAAAGAAATCAGAAAAATATTTATAACCTAAGAGAGTATTATTGCATTATATCTTTTAAAGACTCGTTGTAAAAGAAATAATAAACTAAATTCAAACTTTTAAAAATGAACAGTGTATGTAAGTCGCGTACTTATCGCTCCTGGCGGGCACGGACTTCTTGCGCTTGACGGCGGCGGTGGCGGCGGGGCGGCGCGGCGCGGGCGGGGACGGCTCGCGCGGCGCCGCCGTCGTGCTGAAGCTGCGCCCGCGACCGCCCGCCAGCTGACATAGGACGGACGAATTATTATTTATTATTATACGTTTTAACGTTTAGGTTTGTTATGTATTATACACTAGCACTTCGCGTGGCTCCGCCTGTATTTTAGAGACATAAAGCTAAGTTCTTATATGTACATATACTGCATTTGACGACGCGCGTGGCGCAGTTTGTAGTGCTGCCCCTACTTGCTGCGCAAGCGGTCGCGGGTTCGAGTCCCGCTGGGGGCATACATTTGTTGAGCACGAATGTTTGTACTCCAGGTTTAGTAGTTTACTCACTTATGACTTAAACTTATATATATGTAGTATATCAACCATCTAGTATCCATAACACAAGGCTCGTACCTTACCGTGGAACTAGATAGTGCTGTGTGTAAAATGTCCCAACATATTTATTTATTTATTATCCTATTTAATAAGTTCCATGTTTATCCATTTTTTAGTTTTTTGCAGTTATTGCGAACTATTTATTAGCACAGAGAAATGAGAGATAATAACTAGTTGATTAAGTCGGCAAGTTACATTACAACCACTCGCGAAACCTTGATATTATTTCTAAAAAAGTAGCCTAACTTAGACCTTCTAAAAGTTCTATCATAACATTCGTTTTGAAAATTAGCCAAACCAAACAAACAGCCAAAACATTCAACTATTGATTATTATACGTAAGTATTATATTTAAATTAAACACTTATCTATAATATTTATTGTTATTAGAGTTTCAACTATTATAACCATTATTATTGCATAAGTGGAACACATTTTGCCATTAAGTGTTAGTAATAAAAATCCAATTACAAATCAATAATAAAACCAGGCATATATAAAAATTCTACAATTAATAACGTTGCCAATTACATTACATAATCTGCCTCTTAATTAACTCTAACCCGACATTACTGTATTTTTCCTGCACGAAATAAATCTTCATTATAATTAAGTCATCCGCTATTAAAGTTTCCTATAATCGGCGAAAAACAAGTGTATATTTATGTAAGTTATGCTACTTTTACGTCATTCAATGTTGCCCAAGTTTTGGTTATTTCATTCTTGATAATGCATGAAGCATAACATCGAAATAAGTTCTAGGTCTACTTTTGTTACATGTCTTAGATTTATCGCCATTTTAGTGCCAACACTACCAACACGTTTGACCCTACTTGCTGCTCTAGCGGTCGCGGGTTCGAGGTTGAGTTCTGGAGGCATTCATTTGTTGAGCACGTATGTTTGTGTCCAGTCATGGGAGTTTATATTTATAATATAATTAACTATCTGGTATCCGTAACACAAGCCTCGTAGCTAACCACGGAACTAGATGTTACTGTAGTAATTTGTGTCGAAATAAAAAAAAACTTATATTAGTAGGATTTTACATTCTCTTAAAAATACATTAGAATTTAGACAGTCTACTGTGACAGTTCTGATATAACGAGACCTTCAAATGTCCATGAAACTTGACACTTAGGCCACTGTATTACCAATATTACGTATCAATTTCATCATGCGACACGATTATAGGAAAAATGTAAACAAAACCTTCAGATATTTGAACCTTGTCATATCTTCTTAAAATTGATTAGTCTATGATGACATATAAGTTTCGCAATTTTGTGGGAGTTGGAAACAAAAAAGTAAATATATTTTCACGTAAATACTATTATATTTAAGAATTTAGAGCAAAATTACTTATAAAATTTATATAAGCTATTTCTCACCTGCATGCTGCCAAGTATTACTGACAAGTCTTCTGCGTTAGGGCTGACAGTCTGTGACTGAACTATTTGCCCGTACTTAGTTTGGACGTTTACCGAATTTCTGGGCGAGTCCACATCATTCGGATCTAGAATAATTATTTAGTTTTATAATTAGAAGAAAAACTTAAAAGAAGCTACGAGTTTAAAACAGATTGATATTTTACACTGAAATAAAACAATTTAAAGTACTAGGGCGTAGCTATGGTGTAGAAATTCATCAAAATAAAGATGTCGATAGTGATTAGTTAAGAAACAATAGAGAATCATTTAATAAATTAATAATTTGAGTAAAATAATCTTACAATAAATATTAGTTGTAAAGTGGCCAAATAAAACCTCTTCTAGCAATTACCAAGAGTGTACTTAAGCCTCTATAAGTCACTTATGGATATTTGAAACAAGATTTTTTTGTAGCTCACCGATAGCTCTCAGGAACCTGACTAGATCCCGCGCGAGATCCCACCGCTCTTGTTGTAGCGCCGTATCCAGCAACTGCGTGGCGAGCTGCCTGCTTACTGCCGAGCTTTCCAGGTTCTGCGAAATTATTCTTTCATTCATTTTTGATAGCAAAAAAAATATTTACTTAATACCTATAATAAAAAATGATCTTGTCTTAATCTAGTCATTTGTTAGTTGTGAGTACATAAAAATATGTCTTTTTCTTTGTTGAGATACAAACAAGCTGATTAAAAATTCCTCAATTACTTATAGGTACCTACTATTTAGTACCTACATGTTTAAGACCATTTATTTATTTATTTTAAAAATAAAAATAAGTGATAGTTTTATTTTCTTTATAGACAAACAGACCAACCTGTAATATAATAAGATATGAAGCAGCGGTATCCAACATCTTCCGTTGCAAGCACTCTTGGAATAACTCTTTGGGCTTGCCGGCGGCAGAGAATAAGTAAGCCCATAGCGCAATTTCAGTTTTCCGCGCACATTGAACCACCGTCTGAAATTTTCGTAAAGTTTAGAGGCACTTTATATTTCAACAAAGATAATAGTAGATATAGATAAACTATCAATAAAATTATTATCATCACTACATAGTATAAAACAAAGTCGCTTGCTCTGTCCCTATATCCCTATGTATGCTTAAATTTTTAAAACTACGCAACGGATTTTGATGCGGTTTTTTTAATAGATAGAGTGATTCAAGAGGAATGTTTATATGCATAACTAGCGGAACCCGCGGCTTTGCCTATGCTAAATCTAGGGAAGAGCCCGAGCGAAGCGAGGGCGAGTCGCTAGTTTTGAATAATTTAAAGTTAACTGATGTATCTATCTAAAAAGCTCATTAAAATAACGGTCGTAAAAATTCATAGAAAGAATTTAATGTTAACGTACAAAAATTGGAGAACATTTTGACGTATTAAAACAAGTATTTCATATTAAACTTTTATACAGCAGGTTCGTATTTGTCTTACTTGCAAATACACTGGGAATTCGTGGACAAACTCTATAACACTCGGCAACTGTGCGTCGGGAATGGGTTCCTTACTCGTGGCTTCTTCTTCCAACACTTCATGGAGGAGCAGTTCCAGTGAGTGTGGGAAGTAGGGCAGCTGGGAACAAGAACGTGCTATCTCCCACGCATGATAACCCAAATTTCGCCTGAGCAGTTGTCGAAGTATTTGGTGCAAGTATACTTGACTCTGAAAGCAAAATAAATATATAAACAATAAAGGGCTACATTTCTTTTAATAAATTTAAATAATAAATTTTAAATTAAAAACTTACCGTTCTATTTATGACACAAAATGGTAGAGAAAATACGGAGTTTGAATCAGACGCATATAAAGTTGTGTCATTTTCAGCACCTAGAAGAATTGCGTCGTCGAAGAGGATTGCTGCAATAAATTAAAATATTAATATTAAGAAACCAAATGTTTAGTAGTTTGTACATATCACGTTGAACTATAACGACATGTTTGGCGCAGTTTGTAGTGCTTTCTTGCGCCATCGGTCGCGGGTTCGAGTCCTGCTGGGGGCATGCATTTGTTAAACTCCGATGTTTGTACTCCAGTCATGGGTGTTTATATTTATAATATGTATATATTTAAAACTTATATTATATGATACTACATATCAACTATCTGGTATCCGTAACACAAGCTTCCTTCGTAGCTTACCACGGAACTAGATGGCGCTGTGTGTAATACGGTCCCAACATATTTATTATTATTATTTATAAGTTAACTTACTCAGTGGATATATGTCTAAATGAAAGGGCAGCATGATCCTCTTAGCCATGAAGGTGTGCCGCGAGGGGTCAGTGCGGCGTGTTGCCTCGCGCGGCATTAGGGGCAGCCACACTCGCGCGCCGTATGCGCCGCACCAGAGCCAGAGAGCGCGCGAGAGTTGTGTCTGAGCGCTGGTCCCGCTTCCCGACCATACGCTTTCTACGCACGACGCTAGTACTGTTGCCGGAAGACAGCTATATGCCTGTAAATAAAAGTACATATTAGTTGTAGCAAGGCTTGGTTTTTATTTTAATATTAAATAAAATATATTGATCATCCAAATGAAATCGTTCCAAATCCTGTGAAAAAAACCTCTATAAGTGAACCGAGTCATGTTAATATGCAATATTTCAATCTTCATTAAAATCTATAACAGTATACTTATAAGTACTTATGTACTACAAAATCCATCTGTCAAAAGTAGTTGAAGGTAGTTTAAATACGTCAAAATTAACTAAGATTTGTAAAAGTCATTACGTGTATTGTAAAGTTATTACATAAATCGTGAAAATACCTACCTATTAAAACATGCCGTAATTAAATATAACTTAGTAATATTGCACCGCTAAGTGAAATAATTTTCATTCAATATAAGGTTAAAATCAATAGCACTGGCCGATTAGATATTCGGCGTGTACCTACAAGTACATCTTACATAGTATAGTAGTAATTTATTTTCCTTCATGAATCCAAGTTCAATATAATAAAAGCAACAGATTAGGTAAATAACATATTATATAAACAACGTAAACAGGAATCATGTTATTAATGGCTGTCCGTCGCGTGCCAACTTCGCTGATATGTCCGTTTGACGATATCCTATCAAACTTACACGCTATACAGAAAAGCAATTAGAGCAAATCGTCACAATATTCATTTACAAACATTGCATCAGATCGGCCATGCATCATTAGGTCTCCTACTCCTTAGCGGTTGTTATTCATAAATTCATAACCTACATGAAAAAGCGAAGGCATCGTAATACGTTAAATATTTAATTATTATAATTAATTTATATCGATATGTATGCTAGTGAGATTCGAAGAAAGTGACTTATTTCGTATATTCGTATTTCAAAGGTAATTCATATTAATGCATAAATTCGGACGTAATATTTATACGTTTTCACCAATTGAAGGTTCTATGAAAATGAGGAAGCCTGATGCAAGCTGATATTCAGTATTACAGACGGCGGTGGTCGCGCACGCGTGAAACATTCGACATCCGCTGAACGTCAGGATTCGAAGGTCTTAAATAAACCTATATATGGGCTACGTAGCTCTTTACATATCAGTGCGTTTTTGACACCCAGTAGTCAGCGTGTCTCTATCAAAATGAAGTACTTTACCGCGGTCAGTGTTTAATTTTGTTTAAAAATAATCCAATGTACAAAAAAGCCCTTTAAATGACATCGTCGTCATTTTCAGATTGCATGCCTTCTGGCGTTATCAGCGTCGACCAATGCAGATGGATTACTCAGTGGACTTGACGTCTATGCTCCCAAATATTCATCTGTAGACTATTATGTAAGTCATTTTCGTTAACAGAATGAAATACTATAACACGATTGTAATGATTAATTATTGATTGCAGTCGTATCCCAGTTACGCTTTTGACTATGCTGTCCGCGATCCTCACACTGGTGATAATAAGGCTCAATGGGAAAAACGAGACGGAGATGTTGTAAGAGGTAATTATTTTAAATAAGCTTTAAATAAATTCATTTTCTTATTTATTACTAATTGGTTTTAATTGATTTTTGTGTATTCAGGTGCATATTCATTAGTGGAGCCAGATGGCAGCGTGCGTGTTGTGGAGTATCGGGCCGATGACAAGACCGGCTTCAACGCTATTGTTAAACGTATTGGCCCAAACATACACCCAGTTACAACGCCAATTTACAAGGCACCTCTACCAGTGGTCGGTTATAAAGCGGAAGTACCAATCTCGATTGGACCTGTAGCAGGAATCGAGAAGCTAGCAAGTGCACCACTTTTAAATGGGCCTTACCTAGGCGGCGGTATTACTTCATCTGCTAATCTTTACAAAGTTTCATCTCCAGCAATTATAAAAGAAGTGGCTCCAGTTGCTCCCATAATCCCGAACCAGATTTACTCAAATCCCATATCAAGAAATCCCATTATATCTGAACCTTATCCCCTCCTGCCAGCGCCTATTCTTAAGAAACCCCTGTTGGCTTACCCTGGATCTATTTATCCCATTTTAAAAACTCCCATTCCCGATTATAAGTCTTTAGCACCCCTTCAAAACTATGGAGGTCTTGATTTAGCTTTACTAGGCAAAGGACTTATTGGGGACAAAATACTTTATGACTTAAAGGGATATGATGCAGGATTGGGTTACAACGGATACGCTGATATTGGACTGGGTTTGGGATACAAAGGAGGTTACGGTCATTAAATATTAATAATTTAAATTGCAACGACAATAAATTAAAATGATAAGAAAATATGCCGCTGCCTAGACTATGTCTTAGAAATATTTCTGGGCTTCTTGGTACAATGTATATATTTGGATGATAATAATAGTTGATAGAGCGATTATATTAATGTAAGTTTTTATTTATGGCATGTTAATTAGTGAAGCATTGTATCGACACGAATAAAGCATTCACCACTGTGTGGTAACTAAGACTTGTTTCATTTAAAATACTTTACCCTTAATCTTTGACGAAATGTTATGAGAAAATTCAATATCAATATTTATTTCGTTACATGCAATGCTTACATTCATAACATAAATTTACTTTTAGCTTTATTAGTGAGAAGAATATATTATATTATATAAGGCTCAAATCAAGTGGAAAACCAACAGGTTGGCACCTAGTTTTTCAGGTGTATATTCATTGAGCTGTAGTGTTTGAAACACATATAAGAACAATACATAATAGAGATTAATCATTGTACACTTTCTACAGCCGCAGATAAGTTCCAACATGAATAGCATTTTTGCGGTAAATTTCCTTGTATTTTCTTGCACATCTTTATTAATATTACTAAAATTTTGGTTGTTAGACATAATAATTATAGAAATTATAAAACATCAAATACTATGTTCTTTTACAGGTCTTGTGTATGTTAGGATTATCATCATCAATTTGGGCGAAAACGATTTCAGATGCACTTGGAACTAAAGAAATCGTGAGTTACTTGTTATATTAGAGATTGAAAGTATTTCACCAAATTGAAATTACTACATTCATGGTTAAAAAATCAGTGTACGTTTAATTTAATGAAACATATAAACTTAGACAGGCTTTTGAATTTACATTTTAAGTTTGGAGCAATACGAGGGTATTTAAAGATAAATATTTAATTGAAATTGTTTAATAAATATTTCAAATCATAAAATTGTCGTTTTCCAGGACTACCCTCGGTACGCGTTTAATTACGCTATCACTGATCCCCTAACTAAAGACAACAAAGCGCAGTGGGAACTGAGAGACGGCGACAAAGTGAATGGAGCGTATTCTTTATTGGAACCCGACGGTAACCTGCGTGTAGTGGAATACACTGCAGATGATATTAGCGGATTCAGTGCCATAGTGAACACTATCACTGCTGCCCTGAAAAGTCCTCAGCCACTATTGAAATCTTTAATTCTTCCATTACCAGAAATACCTTTGCTTAGCCTGAACCCTCTTACTTATGGATTCGGTGCAGCAAACTTGGCTGTCAATATTCCAAACGTCAAAGTTTCTGGAAGCAGTCTGCCTTGGGACCCCAAAACTGGTTCATTCGGAGGATGGATACCAATTAATAGACCGAGTCAAAAAATAGCAAAAGCTACAATTCTAAGGAAGAAATATGTTAATGGACGTTTGCATAAAGTGGTGTACGGTCCGATTCCTTTACCTAATAAATCTGTGATCTTAATAAAGAAGAAGAAAATTAATTATGATTAGTTACGTATGTTAACATTTCTAGCTCCGAGTTGTCTAGTCCTTTTGCGCTCAGTGTTGAAAGAAAGTGTCATAATAATAAATAGCCAGAACATGTTTCGATACTATTTTCTGGTATAATAGTAACACGAAAAGCCAAATGTTAGAATAATTTAAGATAGATTATAAGAAATACAAATTACAAGAACAGATGGTGTTGTTGTAAATCAATAGTGTTTTTTTATTTATTAATCTTTAGTGGCCTTAATGGAAAGAACAGAAATGCCACTTTAATTATATTTCCCTTCCCAATTTACTTTTTTTCCCAAAGTTTTCTCTCATCATCCAGTATTCAATAAAAATTAAAACATTAGAAAAATCATGATTTCTTTAAGTCTAATACGATCACTTAAAAAACGAAATTAGATTAATTTACAAAACAACGTGTCTATGTTGGTACATATTTTATGATCTTTTGATAGACAAAAATAAACTAGTCACGTATAAAATTTTACTCATAAAAATGCTTTGAAAAAATCCTATGGATGACTGACTTGATACCTCAGATAGTTTATTTTTATGGCACTACACAAGATTTATTGAGATAAAATACCTATTAATTACCCTGTTTAATTATTATTTTTATTTAAGTAGGTGCACACTGTATATTTGATATTATATTAGATAAATTTTGTATTTTTAAAAACTATTTAATAAATTGAACCCACAATAAACAGGTATTACGAAACTAGTTGTATTTTGAAATATATAATATGTTGTAACATTTAAAATCATGCTTGTGTTTCTTTTCAACTGAATTACAGCATGTTGCTTTTATAATAATTTATATAATTCTTAGCAGAGTTGAGTTTGCTTGATGTGTTCAATGAAGAAATTTTAAATATTTTTAAGATTCAACCGGCAACAGGGTGTAACTTATAAACCCGATTTAAAAAAATATAACTTCGTATAAACCCATTTGTTATATAACATTAGTATCAACAAAGTTATAAGTCAGTGCCAGCGGTAGCATTATATTTAATTACTAGGTGCTTCTTCCCAAATTTAAAGTTTTAGCACAAAAATGAAGGACTTACATAAAAAACTTGCGAGGGCTCTTAGATCTCCTTAATCCAACCCTGTCGCAAAATCCGTTTTTAGCGGATAGACGTCCGCTTAATAAATAACTATAAACTATTTTCGTGCCCCATTTAATCTATTACATCAAGCGGGTTTTCATCTTTTGTGATGAGTGAGTGAGTTAAGCTTTTATATGTATAGGTGTTTTTCATTAAAAGAAACATCCATGGCACGCTCAAAAATGCACTTCGTCTCTAATAAACGACATTACAGTATCAGATATTAAGTCTCAGGAATATTATACATTCTTAAGGCTTTTATGACGTAATTCAACTGCCAAAAACTAACTTTGTGATCGATTCATCCGTCTAATTTTTTGTACATAAATCAATACATCTTGAATTCTCTGATCGACATCAAAATCGTCTAGAAGCAATTTCTTCTAGACTCATCGTCGTCCCTATCGTATTTAGAGCGAGCGAAGCCGCGGGTTTCACTAGTAAATGTATAAAAACTTGACAAATTATGCACTAAAACATTCCACGAGAACCACTCTATCCATTGGTAAAAACAGCATGAAAATCGTAGCAGTAGACAGACAGAAACGGCGGAGGATTTTATTTTATAATATGTAGTGATAGTGGTGAGAAAATTTTAATTGTTACGTTTAATTCGGTAGTGTTATTTGCAAACCTATTAAGGTTACATAAGGTTACATATAATTAAAACTAGTGCACTATGAAACAGAATTGTGTTGAGTTCCTGCCATTGATATAATTTCAGAATATTCGGCTAAGACCCCTGATTCGGGTTTCATGTAGAGCTACTTATATACAAGCATATAGAGCTAATTATATAAATACAAATAGCTCATTACATACATACATAGTCCTAAAATTAATTTGGTTATTCTTTAGAATTGTTAGTTACAGCCCGGAGTTGGCGGCTCTACACCATTTTTCCTATGTCTTGTCTATTGTCCTATGTCTAAATCTGAACAGTATACATATTTCGTTGGTGTGGAATTGCTTTGTGTGTAGACCAATATAAGTTATGACATTGGTAGAGTTTTCATATTATAAAGCTTATTCCAATAGTTTACTTAAAGATACACAAATAACTTTATAAAGACAGTCACACCAAGGTGTACTTTCTATTTATAGTACCTTCATATATATACATATAATAAAATTATACTACATACTTATAATAATATTCTAACTGAGCGGAATTTGTTCACAAAACATCACCGCATCGCGTCTGTCACCGCACCGCACCACGTCTGTCACTCCATCACAGCCAAATTAGTGAAAAGATATTGATATGATGATATTCGATATGATGATAGCGGATAACCATACAGGATACATTTTACCGTAGCAACAATCTCATCTTTAAGGAATCTACGCAACCATTACAACGGATGGACTTATACCCGAGCAAGATCCCTAGCGGAACGATGCGACGGCGAGTCTAGTATGTAAAAAAAAACCTGGATGAAATAAATAGTTATGGGCAATTTTAATATATATGTACTACTATGATATTATCATTTATTTATAAAAAAACATTTAGGTATGATTGTAAGCATTTCTCATAAGTAACCCTATAGGATATACATATTTACTTACATATTGTGTTAGAATATAAATAATTAAGCAACCAGGAAACAGGCGTTAACAATTGCGTTTACTTCGAATATCGATAAATTGTTGGTACTGCCACTTTGGTAGCGCTTGTAAGGAATTATGAATTTACATGTTACTACTTATATACATGAAAATTACCTTCATTTGAATACTCATATAGGCATAAATGTCCAGTGTTGCTTAAACAATACCTGCTTCTATTGTAAATTTGAATAATTTCATTGTAGAACGAGTTCTTGCTATTGGGAACACAAGGGAATGCTAAAATTAATAAGCAAAATCAAATTAAACGATCCGTAGAAACTGGGGGTTCTGATAAAAACCGGCGCGCGACCTGATCGAATAATAATTAGTACTAGTATAAATAACTTGGTGTGCGATGTCAAAGGCACAGTGCACTTCGTTTGTTTACTGGAATACACAGTCAGGAAAATGAACTCGCTTTTGGTGGTAAATGTCAACATTACATTATTTAGATAATATTAAATGATTTATAAGAAAATCAATTATATTAATAATATTAGTTTTTATATTTCTAAATGTATTAAAAATAATATATTATATAAATTCCAGGTATCATGCTTGGTTGCAATCAGCGCAGTAGCGGGCAATCCGCCTGCTCTGGTATCTTACGCCGAGGTTGGCAGCATCGTAAGTAATCTTACATTTAAAAATTAAACTAAAGAAAAATAACTACGAGTTTCGCTCAGTTTGTAGTGACCCTACTTGCGGCGCCGACAGCCGCGGGTTCGAGTCCCGCTGGGGCATTCATTTGTCAATCTTTCATCAAAATTCAATGAATGTCTGTACTCCAGTCATGAGCATTATATTTATAATATGTTTGTATTTTAAGTTATAAATGTATAGTGTAACAGCTATCTGGTATCCGTAACACAAGCTTTCTACGTAATTAGATGGTGCTGTGTTAATCATGTCCCAATATACTTATTTATTTATTTATTCTTTACAGCCAAATCCAAACTATCATTTCAACTACGCTGTGAACGATCCCTCGACAGGTGACAACAAAGCCCAGTGGGAGACGCGTGACGGGGATGTTGTGAGGGGGGCCTATTCTCTAGTGGAGCCCGACGGCAACGTACGCGTTGTAGAGTACACGGCAGACCCGGTGCGCGGGTTCAACGCCGTTGTGAAGCGCAGTGGGCCCAACGTGCATTCCGTGTCGTTACCGGTCGCGGAGGTTGCCGCTCCGGTCGCGGTTGCGAAACCCATGTTTGAACCAGCGGTTGCTCCTATCGCTGAGGAAATTTACCATCCCATCCTCGATGAATATGGTTTAATCACAAAACCAATTTACGAGCATATCGACGACTATGACATTGCACCACTAAAATCGTATGGTTACGAGCCATTGTCAGCCCCATGGGTTTCTCTCAGAGGCAATAGCTACGGATCCAAAGGCAACTTAGTCCATAGCTGGTCTGCCGGCCCCATATCTTTACAGGGCAAAGCAATTACAATTAAAACGAAGAATTAAGTTATTTAAGCGTAATGTAAATAAAATAAGCTGTATGCTATATAAACTTCTATGTGTATAGGTAACCTAATTTAGTTACTCACGGCGCTAGTGTGTTCTTGCATATTGGACAGTCAATGCAAGAATACACGTAGGCCTTTAGAAGTTAAGCTGACTGAATGTATCTCCGTAACAATGAAGTGTACCTGAGGTTTACTACTTTAAACCTGTAAATAAATATCTCGTCTAAGAATATGATTTGCTTTTATTTTCGTCCTAAAATATCCCTCCTTAACTTTCATATACAGCAGTCAATTTTTAATTAAAATTTGTAGAGTAGAGAGACAATATACATAATGTATAGAAAATAATTTTAACTTGGACTAAATTTAAATATTTACGACTAACAATATAATTTGGGTCCAGAATATTTCGGATATTAATAGTATATTAACGATATTTTAAATAAATATTGCATATAAACAAATGCAACTCTAGTAAAGTCTAGCGGGAAGAAGGGTCAAGTTTTTACTTAATACTCAAACGGACACAACTATATATGCAAAATGCTGTACATTACCGAGTAATCAAAGTTTAGAAAATCATTAATTTTAATATAACGCAAAAGAAACCTCAGTATAATAATAATTTGTCTTGTATACAATGTTGCGTGCACATACTGACTTCATTACAAGTATTCAGGGTAGTTAAAATATAATTGAGGTAAAAAACCACAGATAAGCCAATTTATAAAAGAAGTGATACGTGAAAAAAGGTTCAATTAGATACACATTACATGTGCTTATGAAGCAATTGTAACTATTATATAATTTATTTACAGAGATTTACTAAATCAATATTATTTAACTATATTTAAGGTAACTATATAATCATTATTTAAAACATATGATAGATGATGATAATATCATAGAAAGATTTAACAGATAAAAATTAAATGTTTAGACTTTAGCATAATCTTAATTAGTTAGGCAACCATCATTTTTATTTTTCTGGATGGTGCAATAGAGCATGACTGTTTGGACTATGGCAGAGATCACAGGTTCAGTTTTTAATTTAAAACAAATTAATACAAAAAATGACTGAAATATATGTTTGCTAGACTAATATTCTAAAGTATAATGAAATGGTCATTAAAATGATCCAAGTAGAACCATAGTCATTCACTATTCATGTAAACGTTTCTAGCCTGGCTAATGGCTAAATATCGCAATGAGACTTGCCAAAATAAACATTTTTAAATTCTGTTCTATGAAGTTACCAGAAGAAAAGTAAAAGACTTACCGGATTATTGTCTTCGTCCACATCATACTCTTCTCTTTGAACCATCATCAGTTTGCCACTCGCATTGATTACCTGAATATATGTAATTAAATGTAGATTTATTAATAAAACATATTTGAATTGGTTTATACCAAAAGGTATTTTAATTTTTTCATAAAAAATAATTATATAATTAAATATCTATGTAAATTAAATATCTATGTAAATTAAATATCAATGTAAAATGAATTTAGACGATTTTAGAAGAAAATTGTAATAAATTAGGTTAGTCATTAGCGGAATATATAGAAAATCGTACTCATAAAGAAATGTATGGTACACTAGTTTAACGTCCATTACTTTTTATTGAATTTAATTTAGTTATTTTATTTACATAATACCCTACGTAATTATATTTGACGCTTGAGTATAATTATTTACTAATTATTATATTTAACAGTTTGAAGAATCTTTAATGAAGATAATGTCGGTTGTAAGTAATGATTTATTTTGTTTACACTAAAGGTAAAGTATATTAAGAGGTAACTGTATAAACTAACCTGAAACTACCGATCTGGTTTTAAATATTCTTTCATATTATTGTTTACTTTCATAAAGCTTGTACGCTGCTAAAAATCTTTGAGTTATTTTTATAAGTATGCTAGCCAAGTGGTTTGAAAATCAATAAAAATTATAGTAAAACTAAAAAGTCATAGGAGGTGAGTCTGTGTGAGTTCACGAGCAAGTCCGGCGCAAGGGGCGCGAGGGGCGGGTCGATATACTAAAAAGTCATAGGAGTCTATGTGAACTTACGAGCGAGTCCGGCGCGAGGGGCGCGAGGGGCGGGTCGGTGTATAGTAAAAAGTCATAGGTGGGTCTGTGTGAACTCACGAGCGAGTCCGGCGCGAGGGGTGCAAGGGGCGAGTCGGGGTATAGTAAAGTCATAGGAGGTGGGTCTGTGTGAACTCACGAGCGAGTCCGGCGCGAGGGGAGCGAGAGGCGGGTCAGGGTATACTAAAAAGACATGAGATTCTGTGTGAACTTACGAGCGAGGCCGGCGCGAGGGGAGCGAGGGGCGGGTCGGTATACTAAAAAGATATGGAAGTCTGTGTAAACTCACGAGCGAGTCCGGCGCGAGGGGAGCGAGGGGCGGGTCGGTATACTAAAAAGATATGGAAGTCTGTGTAAACTCACGAGCGAGTCCGGCGCGAGGGGCGCGAGGGGAGCGACGGGAGCGAGGGGCGCGTTAAATTACTTTCATAAGTATGCTAATTAAGTGGTTTGAAAATCAATAAAATGTATACTAAAAAGGCATGGGAGTCTATGTAAACTCACTAGCGAGTCCGGCGCGAGGGGCGCGTGGGGCGGATTGGTATACTAAAAAGACATGAGAGTCTGTGTGAACTCACGAGCGAGTCTGGCGCGAGCGGCGCGAGGAGCGCGAGGGGCGCGAGGGGCGGGTCGGGGTATAGTAAAAAGTCATAGGACGTGAGTCCGTGTGTACTCACGAGCGAGTCCGGCGCGAGCGGCGCGAGGGGAGCGTGGGGCGGGTCGGGCGCGGGCGCGCGGCGCGGCGGCGCGTCCTGCAGGCGGCACAGCGACGCCGACACCACGCACGCGGGGTGCGCCAGCGCGGAGATGTCCACCGCCTGCACGCACCGCACCTCCACGTTGCCCGCTGCAATGTTACTTCTACTTAATCTAGTACATATTTTAATAAGATAATTCTTCTTAGATTATTTTTAACCCAAATTTTAGTTTTTAAATTAAACTATTTTACGAGATTATATTAATTCAGCGGGTTTCGAATGTTTTACAACAGTATTTGGGCGCTATTCAAATAGTCGGATGTAGATAAGTTGGTAAAAATGGCATTTGCTAATCCATTAAAATCAACTAATAGTTACGAGTATAATCATTTACCATTAGCTCCTAAGATCATTGAATAATATAAGTTTTAACATATATATATTTTAATAAAATTTATATATTTCCAATACAACCACAGTAATTTCCGACAACAACAACACAAGTTCCATTCCAACTATTTGGCAATAAAACCCTAAAGACTAAAAACGTATATTAAAAAAACCTAAAAACAAAACAACATCTGACCATCATCGATCCGCTTCAGCTCGTAGATGGTGACGAGGGCGTCGGCGGCGAACACCACGAGCTGGTCGTCGAGCACGTCCAGCGCGAACACCTGCGCCTGCGCGCGCACGATCTTCGCGAACCGGTTGTCCAGCTTCGCCTCGCGCGGGTACAGCCGGATCTCGTCGTGCCCCTCCGCTATACTGTAGCAACCTGAAGGATTTGTTTTGGTTACACTCACGTACGAGTAAGGAAAATCTATAGTAATATTATAAAGCTGAAGAGTTTGTTTGTTTGTTTGGTTGAACGCGCTAATCTCAGGAACTATTGGTCCGAATAGAAAATTTCTTTTTATGTTGGATAGTCCGTTTATCGAGAAAGGCGATGTAATACAGCCTGTATTACATCGCGATGTGACCAATAGGAACGGAGCACCAATGAAAAATGTTACAAAAACGGGAAGATCAGGCCTTAGTTCTGCGAGATACCATACTGTGCGACTCAGACAGAATTTGGTTTCCGGTCCTTAGAACGCGTGCGAAGCCGCGGGAAATGCTAGTAGTTTATATGAATGGCGCGTATATCAGTGGGTTTGATAAACAAAGGGTTATGTCGTGGACAACTTAGAAATCTAGAGCAGGCGAGATACTGAGATACAATAAGGTGAAGTGATTAATATTATTAGCAAGTTTACTGTCACAATTGTGTCTCGATGATCGATCAATAGCATTCATAGTTCCTAGGGCGGAGTAGAAGCAACCATAGAATGCAAAATATCGTTAATTATATTTATGAGTACTCGAATTCCGTGGTAAGCTACGAGGCTTGTATTACGGATACCAGATAGTTGATATACTACACATATATTTTTTTAAATACATACATAATATAAATATTAACACCCATGACTGGAGAACAAACATTTGCGCTCAACAAATGAATGCCCCAGCGGGACTCGAGCTCGCGACCGCTGGCGTAGAAGGTAGAGTCACTGCCTACTGTTTTTTTTTTAATTTCTAGACTATAATGTTGAAATATTGTTGTTTTACCTACTAGGTATATATAATGTCGTTATCACCTATAATTAAGGTACTACTTTTTATGTTTTGTTTTCCATGTACAAATGTGTTGTGTTTTGTAAGTATAATTCGCGTCATGTAAAAAGAACGCTGGCTGTCAAGTTGCGCAGAGACGATTTATCTGCCAATTTGGTGGTAAGACGCAGGGCGCGGGACGGCGAGGCACGCGCCGCATGCTTTCCGGCTCGCTATTGGTTTGTCAGTTTAAAATACCATCGCGCACACAAAAGTTATTAATTACGAAATTATTTTATTTAAAAAATATTGATAAAATGTTTTTGACTTTTATTGTTTTATAAAAAGAGAGACTGATAATAATGCTATTAATAATTTAAAAAATATATTAAACGAATTAATTTTATTTTTTGTAAGTAGATTAAATATTCTACGACGAATCAAACACATTTTATTAATTAATAGAATTCTATTTGATGACATTCTATCTAATATATTTTTCAATGTACCTGCCAATACTCAATATACATCGTGAGCAAAGGGCTAGTTCAAAAATAAAAGAATAGGCTTAGGAATTTCGTATGCGAATGTACCGATGCGCAAACACACCCCCCACCACTTTCTTCCAGCGTTCTTTTTACGTGACGCGAACTGTACTTTGTTGGTGGTATAATAAAATAAAAAAAACGTGTATAACCACTGACCGGCGACCATGTAGTCGCGCCACCACAGCACGCCGGCGGTGACCACGAAGTCGCGCTCGTGCGCCTCGTTGCCGAACAGCTTCCAGCGGCGCGGCGCGCGCGCGTAGTGCGCCAGCCCCGCGCGCCCCGCCACGCACACGTGCTGCCCGCTCGCGTCCACCGCGCTGTACTACACACACACACACCAACCCACTTGTTATTAAGCTATTGCATAGCTTTTATCGCGGGCTTTGAGCAAGGCGACCGAAACAAGAAATTCCGTAACGAAAATAAAACCTAACACCCACCACTCCGCCTACCATGTAGCTTTTAATATTTTAAACGATATTAACTTCTTATTTATTCAATAAAAGAAAAAAAAAATGTTTTCTTATCGGTCACCACGCTCAAAAAGTGGAACTTGAATTAATATCAAAGAAAAAAAATACTGCATAAATAAAAAATAAATAAATAAGTTGATAAAAAATGCTATGCAATAGCTTTACCGTGGCAGTCCCCAAGTGCCACACATTTATTTTTTGAAGTGAAACTTCTTTAGAATCGTTGTGATTTCAACTCGATGAAACGAAAAAATAAGTCCATAGTACCAGGCGCTCAGAGACGGGGAAGAGCCTTAGTTAGATCTCGCCCACCGCGAGTCAGTGACATTTCTAACTCTGTCTAAATCGTTGAGTGTGACCTTCGCGCCATCTCCCTCTCTCGACGAGCTTAGACGGGGTTATTTTGTGTAAATATAAACGAGATTTAAAAATTGCCAAAGAAGTTTTACTTCTGACATGTGTACTTTGTACACACGCACTTTTATTTTTTTTTATAATGTTGGGAAATACATTTCGTCGCTGTAGAAAGATAACCTCGTATGTCCAGAGATCCAAACTATACAGGAAACCAAAAAAATGGTTAATTTCGTCAATCTTTTTTAATCAAGAGGTTTTTGTTTTTATTCCAAATATGGCACTAGTAGTCATGTATTGTTAACGGTTTCGCCGTAATATAAAATACATGGTTTTCATTTGATAATTACAAAAAAAATTATGCATTTTTGACATACGAGGTATTCATTCTACAGCGACGATTTACGCATGCCACGTATAGGTTAGGCTCACCAGCTAGAAAAGCCAGAATGAGCCAACTTGAGTCTTTAACATTATATTAGGTAAATAGACTGTATTCATGACCAATTTATTAAATTGTTAAATTAAGTCACTATTTTAAAAAAAAATAGTATTGAAAAACATGAAAGGGTACGAAAAATGTAATTGTTACATTTTACTCAAAATATTTAAGTAAAATATATTTTCATTTATTTATATTATTAATTTATAAATGATTATAGTAAATAATTATGACTTACTCGTAAAGGCCAGTTGCTAGCTATATATGTGGCGGGCAGCTGCAGGACTATCCACTGTTTCCTACACTCGTTGTCATCTACGAAGTCGTTATATTTTGCGCTGCTGACGTACTCGAGCGGCGCGTCCTGACCGTTCTCTTGGAACACGTCTGATGAGGAATCTATGATAGGCACTTTGGTTCTTCGAGTGAGATTATCTTCCAAATTTATGTACAATTTATCATCCGCTTGCAAGTATAGATGCCTTTGGTTGCTCTGAAACAAATAAGGAGGTTCATAAATGTGCTATATTGTATTGGCCACTTCGTTCGCCAAATCATTAATAAATTTCTCAACTACAGGTAGAATTGATGATATCTAAGGTAACTCTTCCAGGGGAAAAACTTTATTTATTATTAAAAAATATATATATATTATGTGCTTACAATAAAATATATTAATTAATAATATATAAGTATTATAAAAGCATAACTTTTTAGTGCGTCCGGCGCGAAACATTCTATTGCTGATTATTTCTTAGTAGAAGACGTAAACACAAATTGTAACTCAAATGAAATATTAAAAAAGTATTTACCACTTACCATACAAGGGTTCACACTCATAGGGCTCTTGACAAAGTCCATCTGTATTAAATTCGATTTCGTATCTTCTTCCACTTTCACCATCCATAACTGATACCCTTCCGTTGCCCATTCCTATAAAACGAAACTACAACATTATCTTAAATATATAAAAAATATATATCACCAAAGTAATAGTAAAATCAAAGCATTTATTACGAGTGTCTATACAGTTTTATTCATATGATATGTATATCTACATCAGGGTTTGCATATTTATTTAAATTAGTGCACATAAAAATTTATAAAGTAATGTTGAGCTAATTGCAATAAACAATTTTATTGAGAATCACTAATTGTTTCTGTTGACAAGTCTAAAGACCATAGAGAACTTGAACAGTAAAAAAGGTTATTCTATCAACTTTAAACCTTTTTAAACTAATATTCCAGTAAATATTTTTAATATTAAAAAGGAAATAAAACCAAGTTATGAAGTATATTACTCAGAAATTTTTCAGAACCGCAGACCGGAAGGAATAACATTTGATTTTAACGGATGTACTGTGTATATTTTGTCAATGTTAAACCAAGAACACTAAAACGGTTCCGCTTGTCATGTCATAGTATGTGGTCTTCTCCATTTTACGTGACATTGGCGAAGTAATTGCGCTCAACTGGCACGCTTTGAAGCCATTAACAAGAGAATTGAATTGAATGTGGTAGGTAGGTAGGTAGGTAGGTAGGTAGGTAGGTAGGTGGGTAGGTAGGTGTCGCACCATGCAGGAGAGCACGAGCGGGTTGCGGCGCGCGAGGTCCTGGCTGAGGCCGTAGTCCCACGCCAGCGAGCACACCAGCAGCGCGCCGAACGTGCTCCACACCGACAGCCCGCCGCGCTCCCAGCTCACCGCCACCGCGCGCCCGTCCCCCGTCCATCTAGCGGACACCTTTACTATTTACTAGCTTATTACTAACTTAATAATACATTTGGAAATAACGGCCAGTCACACTTTACATTGACACTTCAGTGTTATCACTTCATCAAAAATTTCTTCTCTGAACTTCTAAAGAAAATGGCTCTAAACTACATCTTATCAATAACAGCACAATAGAACGTAAGTTATAGAATTAGAATTATACATTAATTAAATTAATATCCTAAATAAAGCAAGTACAAATCTCACCTCATGCATTTCACAGGTCCCGGGTCTCCAGGGAAGTCCTTAGAGCTAAGCAGCATAGTGTGCGACAGCTCCAGGCCTCCCGTCGCTTCGTCAATCGTGAATACGTCTACTTGTGAGCTGCGAATATTACATTTACATTACTATTTTATTTACGTATAACGTAGCGTTTACTTGCTCTGTATCTTTATAAAATGTTGTTTATTCACCTATTCCATTAAAAAAATTATGTACTCATAATCATTATTATCCATAAACTGGGTGTTTTTGTCTGAGAATGCATCACGAGAAAATAAATAGGGCGATTTAGATGGGATTTGGTATGATAATTTTTACCACGGGAAAATATCCTATCTCTGAGAAATCTATAATCTAACCTTTAAATTAAATTAAAACAGTTAAATTAAATTTAAACTGTTAATTTAAGTAGATGGAATTATCTGTCAAGTATCAATATAAAATAGGTTTAAAATCTTAAAAAAATATTAACATACTTCTTTCTGCCAATAGCAATGAGCCTAAACTTATGATTGACTCGCACGCACGTCGCGTCATCGATGCCTTGCGCCCAAATTCCTTGTACGGCCTGAAAAAAAATATGTTTACATTACATTGAATGAATAAATGATTATATTCAATACATATATTATGAATGACGACTAGCTATTTCTGTAATATAATAATTTCATAATATGTTACTAGCAATTTTAATGGGCCCTTTTTCATTTTTTCTTACAAATACTTTGCCAGAATTTTCTAAAACAAAATGGCATGGAGATGATATAAAAACATAATTAATAGTTAGTGTTAATCTAGCAGTCGAATATTAAAAGTTCGTAGATTACAATGGATGTAGCTTTATAGGACACCACTCTAACAATGTATAGTCTTACCGTCAAATCCGTTGCTAAACATATCTGAGATGGCAGAAATTCTTATATAAATTTATAAAGACTAGAAATACTTATAATTAACTTTTATAATATATCATACTAAATAATTAAATTAGTTTCAACTTACATTTGGGTCAAATTTAAGATTTGGAGCAGTTAGATAAGCAGCTCTCCCATCATTCAATGTAATACCAAAACCACACACCAATGGTGAATATTCAATATCATTAACATTTGTATTGTCTTCTAAAATAGGCTCCGCTGCAAAATCAGGATGTTACTATAAACTTTTTAAAGTATAAAATGAAAAGCTATATGTGTAGTTAAGTAAAGAAAACATTATCGGCATGCTTGATTTTATTTAAATAAATGGAATTTATTAAAAATCCTTAAAAAATAATGCTCAATATATATTATATTTATTCATTGTTTAGGCTACAGCACTTACTTTATTTTTATATGCCTCTGGTTCCTCTAGTAATAAATATAGCCTATGATACTCGGTGATAAAGTAAATCGGCCCAGTAGTTTTTGAGTTTATTCTTTACATACAAAAATACATATCTTTCCTCTTTATAATACAGTGAAACTTGGTTAAGTGGGACCTGGATAAGTGAGAAACCTCCATAACTGGAACTCATGCTGAGGTCCCAACACTTTGGCACTGAATTACCTCTGTTAGTGGGACGAGCTAAGCCTCTATATCTGCGATTTGTTCTTTCGATTTATCATCATAGTTACCTCTATAACTGAGACAGGGAGTAAATTTTATATGCATAAACCTCTGTAACTGAGAAAACATTGTTTTGTTTGATCGCACCTTTATAACTGAAATAAACTGTATCAATGGAACCCTCTGTAAATGAGACAGATATTTATTTATACCTGGATATCTGAGACACTAGGTAAGTGGAATACCTCTATAAGTGAAACGAAATTGCAGGTCCCTTAATGTCTCACTTAACCAGGTTTCACTAGTATCTAAGATAATAAAATTCTATAATACAATAATTAAAAGATACCTTTTGACACCTGCTGGTTTATTGAAAAAGGTATTCTTCCTAAATCGAGGCAGTAATCTCGGTTTTGAGTGCCGTCCCAACGATATCGTAAGAGATGGGCGCGTGTGGTACATACAAGTATTTCCGTGCCAGATATACAGCACATCCGTGTAATCTGGCCATCCCACACTAGAATTTCCTTGAACTAACAGATGCAAATTGTCATAATAATGTTGAAAGCATGTGCAGCATTTAATTCAAATTCAAATAGAATTTTTGAGAAATCATAGAAATTTTATAATTTACTAGCTTTTCCCGCAGCTTCGCTCGTGTTCTAAAGGCTGGAAACCAAATAACTCGCAGAGCCACCGGCGTCCCACCCTCCTTACGACCGGCCCGCCGCGTCTTAGACGTGGTGGTCATTATTTTGTTACATTAAATTGGAAAAAGTAAATTAAAAAAAATTAATTAAAAGAGAATTAAAAATTAAAACAATTAAATTTCCATAAAAAAGGTTATAGTATCTTTAAAAGATAGACACATGCTATTGAATAACTTTTTTTTTAAACTTTTAAAGGGGAACAATTCTGCCATACATGATTTTAGCATAACTTTAACCGTTTACGCAGCGTACGCGACGGAAGCTCTCAACAGAAATATTTTTCTCCCGATTTTGCAACATTTTTCATTGACGCTCCGCTCCTATTGGTCGTAGCGTGATGTAATATAGCCTTATATACATACAGACACCAAATTTAGCTTTAGATTTTTTGTCTATCTGTCTGTGAACAAGAAAATCACTAGACCGACTTTGATGAAGTGTTATAATCGGTGTTTATCTGGATCCACATCTAGAATACTTTTTACTGTGAGAAAATACCTCATTTTTGAGAAACTATAGTAATGGTTGAAAAATATCTTATAGTAACTTGATTATAAAATATATAAAATAACAATTTAATTTAATAGAAATACACAACTTAGTTCATAGTGAATTAAAAGGTCTGTCAAGTTAATTTGGGCTCTCCTGAAGCAGAGTCTTATAGATTAAAGGAAATGAGTGATCATGACTAATTTTTTTAAGGAATTTAGCCTTATACTTTTTTTTGTCATCATACATTACATCTTACCTGGTGCACTTACCTTTGAATATGTTTTGAGTTAAAGATGGCTTTTAGTTTCATTTTATTAAAACTTTTCAAATTTTTAATAATAATTTTTATTTATGTGATATACAGTTAACAATATTAATAAACCTTGATTATACTAAATTACTTACTAAGGTTATTTTAAGGGATGGAATAACTTCCTTCACAAATAGTTCAGCAGAGTCCCTCCTGAGGCTGGCAGTAGGTGGGTCACATTGTTGATAAGCTGTGGATTCATTTTGTGCTTCCACATTATATAGAATTAAATGGCCTTCAGAAGTCTGAAATTTAATATTATTTTTGTAAATAATAATTTTATTTGAAACTGCAATCATAGAAATTATAATTATTAATCATAACATACAGATATACATATCATTGATGAGTCTGGTTTCCATTCTACTCCAATATTAACTCCAAGTCGTTGTAGAGATTCCGCACTTCTTTTATGATAAACTATAGGTACAGATGGCTAGAATTTTAAAATATTTTATACATTACAGTTACAGATTTATTTAAATAAAATAGTAATCCTATGAGATATTTAAGTAAAGTGTTAGATTTAAGTAAAGTGTTAGATTCGTATGATTACAAAAATAAAAAGCACTGGAAGTTATCTATATATATATATATATATATATATATATATATATATGCGAAAAACACTAACTCACTCATCACGAAAATTCAAAAACTGCTAGACGTATAAGGATGAAAATTGGCAGGGAGGTACTTTATGAATAGTATAGGTGCGCTAAGAACGGATTTCGCGATTGGGCCGGATTAAGGTCGTCTAAGGGCTCCTGCAAGTTTGTATGAAAGTCCTTCATCTTTTGTGCTACAAACTTTATATTTGGCAGGAAAGTAGTTAATTATTAGCAAACGTCCTCTACGAACGAATTTTACGACAGTGCCGTATTAAGGAGGTCTAAGGGCTCACGCAAGATTTTTTTCAATTTCTTCATTTTTTGTGCTAGGAACTTTTAATTTGGCAGGGAGGTAGTTTAAAGTAAGTAAATGTCCATTTAAAACGGATTTTGCGATTGAGCCGGATTGAGGTGGTCTAAGGGCTCTCGCAAGTTTGTATGAAAGTCATTCATTTTTTGTGCTATAACCTTTAAACTTGGCAGGGAATTAGTTAATAGTTAGTAGATGTCCACGAAAGAGAAATTTTATGACAGGGCCGAATTAAGGAGATCTAAGGGCTATCGCAAGTTTGTATGAAAGTTCTTCAGTTTTTGTGCTACATAATTTGAATTTAGCAGGGAGAGAGTTAACAGTTAGAAGACGTCCGCTAAGAATGACTTTTGCGATAGGGCCGGATTTAGGTGGTCTAAGGGCTCTCATTAGTTTGAATGAAATTCTTACATTTTTTATGCCACTAACATTAAATTTAGCAGGGACGTAGTCAATAGTTAGTGGATCTCCGCAAAGAATGAATTTTGTGACAGGGCCGGATTGAAGACTCTAAGAGCTCTCATTCATTTGTATGAAAGTCTTTTATTTTTTGTACAAGAAACTTAAAATGTAGCAGGGAGTTAGTTAATAGTTCGTTAACATCCGCAAATAACGAATTTTGCGACAGGGCCGGACTGAAGAGTCTAAAGGCTGTCGCAAGTTTTAATGGGAGTCCTTCATCTTTTATGCTAAACACTTTAAATTTAGTAGAGAGGTGATTATTGTTAGTAGAAGACCGTTAAGAATAGGTTTTGAACAGGGCCAGATTAAGGTGGTCTAAGGGCTCTGCGAGATTCCTTCAATTTTTGTGCTACAATTTTGAAATTTGGCAGGGAGGTAGTTAATTGTTAGTAGACATCCACAAAGAATGAATTTTGCAACCGGGCCGAATCGAGGAAGTCTTAGGGCTATAGCAAGTTTGTATCAAAGTCCTTCATCTTTTGTGCTACCAACTTTTAATTTGGTAGGAATTAATTGTCAATAAAAGTCCACTAAAATGTTTTTTCGACAGGGCCGGATTAAGTTGGTGTAAGGGTTCTCATAAGTTTTTACGAAATTCCTTCATTTTTGTGCTAAAAGTTTTAAATTTGGCAGGCAGTTAGTTTATAGTTAACAGATAACTTTTAGGACAATACTAATCGGACACTCCATTCAAAAGATAATTTAAAAATGTCAATCAAAACAAAATACTAATAGAAAAGTAAAACGCAGCACAGCGGGCAGCGGGGTGAGGGAGGGGGAGCCGAGTGCGGGAGAGGGGTGTGCACATATATGAAATTATTTATTTGTATATTTTCGATGGGTTTTGAAAAAACTGGAGTGATTTTCAAAAAATAATTCAGATAATCATAATTATATATTACCCAGCGAGTGATCGAGTGAAGTTTAGTGGCAATTAAAAAAATTAACGCGGGCGAAGCCGCGGGGATTGCTAGTATATATATATAATATGTAATCAAATTAGTACAACAACAACCAATGTTTTGAACATTAAAAATATTTAATAAGCAAAAGATTTATTACATATCAAAAAAGTGATTAATTTAAATTTATTTTTTGTTCTAGTTAATAGATCTAAAAAGCAGTTTGTTAATATTTCTAAAAAAGCATACCTTACAAAACCATATAACTAAAAATTCATCACTTAAAGATGCAAATAATATTTTGTCTCGATTAGACACTATTTGCTTTACTAATTGAATATCCGTCCCTAAATTCTTTAGAACTTTTGGCCATCCTATGGGGAAATACATTTTTTTCTATCATTAAGAAAATTTTATTTGGAACGTTGAAATTTCTAAATAAAAACTAAATAATTAAACTCATTTTTCATCATTGGCATTTATCACAAAGAACGCAAAGTATATAATTTGCACAAAACTTTAGATTCATATGTTTCGTCAACACTATGAGTTTGACTAGATTTGACATATCGATAACACACAAGACATTTGTGAATTGTCAATTTCAACTTTTTTATTTTGTATTCTTACCTTAGATTCTGACATTCCGCATTTTATATGTTTGTTAATTATCTATATCCATCTATACTTAATATTATATTATATTATTTAATTTCCTCGACTTTTTCACGACTTTGTCGGTTTATCTAAATATCCCGTCCCGAGACCCTCAGGAAAAAGGATACTTAGAGTATTTAATCCTATCTATCCCCATTCAAAATTGGAAGCTAATGTTGTGAAATGTAAGATTGTGATGCATTGGTCGTTTCTTGAGCAAGAGCTTCAGATGTAGATGGAAAACCTGCAGATGAATGCTGATCGGATGATTGTTGTGTCATTGATTGAGATATGAGCCTCTAGTATGAGTTTTTGACAGTTCTCGAACTCGATATGTAGTTTCGTTTTCTTCCATACATTTACGTGCAGCGCCCCTAGCGAAAACGTGGTGGAACTAAATCGGCAGTATGAGTTCAATCGAATTATAGTTAACGAACTCGATAAAAGTTTTCGAGCGTATTATTGCATTTTGGCAGTACGAGTTGCCACTTTGACAAGATACCGATAGTAAACTTTGTCGAATTCGAAAACTTTTTTCGTTTTAGCACTCACCAAGTAAATCTCGGTGAGAAGCTAGAGCATAGAGTATATTGCTATATATATAACGCGAGAGCTTGCGACCATCTTTGTTTTTGCGAATATCTTTGGACTTTGAATATTAATTATGTTAGCGAAAATTATGTTATCTTGCGTCCTGTGGAGGCTGACCATGATGAGGAGCGATAGGAGCTCGTAACAAGGCGAAGATTAAATGTTAATTAAAAGATAAATGAAGATAAAAAGCGGTATCGGCTAACCAAGGAGGGATTTGTGTTTCTCTTGGAGACCAAGGGAAAATACAAATCTTAGGAGTTCACAAAGAATCTTATTGGAGACTAAGTAAGTAACTACTACTTAGATATTTTATTTCACATCCGTATTCGCGCATTGGGTAAGGTTTATCGTATGTACTTATATGATTATGAAGGTACCTATTATAACCGCTATTTATCCACCAACCTAGGTGCTTATCTAAGTAGATACTTCTTTAATAAAATTATTTTATATTTTTAGGTACTTTGTTATTTTACGCAAATGGGGACTACAGAGAGTGGTTGAGAGGCAATTACATTCATCAAGTTACAATGGCGATTCCCCAACACACCAGCATCTAGAGAACTTGTAAAGCAAAAGTTAGTACTTTATAATCTTTCATCCTTATAATCATCATATAATAT
The DNA here is from genome assembly GCA_905231865.2 of Boloria selene. NCBI lineage: Eukaryota > Metazoa > Arthropoda > Insecta > Lepidoptera > Nymphalidae > Boloria > Boloria selene. The sequence continues at coordinate 3,558,616 of HG993149.1, forward strand.
GTATATATTATAAACAAAGATATTAAGGTTACAGCCCACAGCATAATCTTCATTAATTAAATTATAACTTCTATGTGCATGAGAATGGTAAAACATTTGTTTCCACTCCTGTGTAATGTTCTAATGAATTATATATTTTTTATATTCTAGTTTCTACAACAAATGTGGCATTCCTGGAGTTGTTCCTGGAAGGTGTATAGATGGCTGCCACTTTAGGATTTTAAAGCCAAATAAAAATCAGGAACATCTGTATTACTGTAGAAAACATTACCATTCTTTGAATGTTCAAATGGTGTCTGTGGATGTGTGTGCAAGGATAGGGTGCTCTACTACAAGCCGGAAAATTGTGCACAAATTATCTTAGCATGTAGTGTGTTGCACAACATAGCACTGGATTTTGGATTATTGGAGCAAACAATAGGTAATCTATGATAAAATAAAATAAAAATTACAATAGGTACATAAGATTTTATTTATTCAAAATGACATACACATATTTTGTTTTCTTTCCATTAATTTTAGGATTGACTGTAATTTACATAACATAAATTATAAATAGGGTAAAAGAACCCTACAGTTAATCATTATAAAAATGAATAAATAATGTAAAAATGATGATTCAAAAGTGCTTGTAAAAGTATTTGAATAAAGAATATTTTGATTTCATTTCTAATTATTATTTATACCTGTTTTTTTATTGTTAATTTTAAACATACATTTGGAAAAATGTATTAAAATAATTAAATTAATAAATAAAACAATTTATATTTTGAATTTCTATATTATTACACAATATACTGTAACAGCCAGATTTACAATGTGTGATGATGATTGTTTATATGTAAAATTGACAGCTATTCGAATCTAACACATTAATTATACATTTGTACAAGCATTTCAGAGAGAAATAAATGAAATTGTTAAATACTATGTACTTAATACTGTTTTTTTGAAATTCTTGAATGTTTTAATACATATTGAAATAATAGCAACACCACAATATTATTAAATAACAAATATTATAAAAAACTGTAATAATTATAATAATTTTGCTATACTTATAATATATTTTTAAATTTAAATTAAAATGTTTAGAATTAAAATATATAACTTTATAAGGTACTTTGAAGTTTTTTTAAATTGTGGGTAGGCACTGTGAGTAACAAGTATATAAGCCTCTGAGAAAACTCGTAAACCTAAGAAAGTATTAACTTTTAGTTATAAATAGTAAGTAATTACTGTAATAAATGTTTGTGACCTATAAATGCTGTTTTAATTCTATAATTCTATCTTCTATTAATTTAGTCTCTTTAATTTTATTTAGTGTTTAGCTTTAATTTGTATTCTAAAAGGTTACAGCCAAATATATAATCCCTTAAATATGCACTTGTACATACCTATATAGCAAACAAAATAAATAGTAAATAAAACAGGGTCTCCTATTTACTATTTATTTTATTTGCTATAGTTTCAAGTACATTAATTAATTTGGCAAACAGAGTTTGCCACTGAGACTGCTGCTGGAGCTCCACATTTTCTCGGTGACAAAATCTGTTGCCAAATTCCGCCAGTGCTCGTCGCTGTTCAAAAACTGCTTGGTGGCATTAAAATGTCTCCGAGGAGCACGACGAGCACTATGCGGGGGCGCTGGTGCCGGCGAATGAATCAAGCGGCGGCGCCCACGGATCGCGCGGCGCGGTTCCGTGTGCCGTTGAGGACTTTTAGCATGGTGTGGTGTGGGGGAAGTGGCACTAACATCCACCATTTCTGCCTCGAAAGTGCTTCCAAATTGGCCACCATCACCAGGCTTGTTCCACTCTTCAATAACTGAAAAAAAACACATGGTTACTAGGGAATAAATTACTAAACAGATTAATGAATTATTATTAAAACCTAGACTCATTATGTTTATGTTGCTATCATCATTCATTGGCTTTTACTATGTAAAAGCACAGTTTTGTATTTGATATAAAATAGCAAAAGAAACTAACTGCAATTAACTTTGACAACCTCCTGGATTTGCGTGGGTGATATGGCTACTGGCAGAAGGCCCAAATTTGATGCTGCGGGTGGCTCAGGTGATCAAAAACATAATATTTAAAATATAATAGGTACAAAGACAACACAAATGTAAGTGGTCCTACTAAGTATTTACACAAGGAATCCTAGCCACGGTAATCTTATGTATGTGATTATGTACATGTGTATATTTTGTATATTAATTATATAAAACAAATATATATGACAAGATAAGTTTGTATAGTCAAGAAAAAAACAAAAAAACAAGAAAAAACAAATATACATATATGATAAGATAAGTAGTATGTTGTCTAAGCAAGCAGTGTCTTGTAGCATGTGGAATTTAATTTCTTTCCTACATTATGTCTCAATGGGAAAAATGGTATTCATATAAAATAATTACTTCTAAGCCAACTTCTTGTATTATTTTTGAGATCACTCCACACCTTTACATGCAAAATAAGCTAAATTAATACATATCAAACAAATACTATTGGGTAATGTAACCCAATGTTTTTGGATCGTAGTTAAGCAGGATACACAACTTTCAAACAAAGGTATGTTTGGGAATGAATGCAGCATGCTGCATGCATCATGCATGTAAGTTGGGTGAAAATTAATTTGAAGCTGGCCCACCACCACCACCTGTGCCACCTGCAGCTTGTTGGGTTTTAGAAGCCCTCCGCTTTGTATTATTTTTTAGGTCACTCCACACAAAGGTGTGGAGTGACCTAAAAAACAATACAAAGCGCATACATGCATAATAAACTAAATTAGTGCATATCTAACAAACACTATTAGGTAATGTAACCCAATATTTTTGGATCGAATAGATAAGCATGCATCGTGCGTGTAAGTTGGGTGAAAGTTACCTTTTTCCATTTTTCGATCGGCTTGGAAGTCCCCGTCGTATCTAAGTTGAGGGCATTGCTCAACTCTAGCCATTTATCTATGACCATTTATATATCGGTCGCTTGTTTAAGTCGCCGTTTCTAAAACATATTTGTATATAATTAAAACAAACTCTCTAACTCATCTTGGTAGACTATATTTAGAAAAGATTGTTACGTACCTCTCCATAAAGTCCACCATCACTTCAAACTGCGATGCGCTGGTTCTCATCATCGTGGACAATAATCAATATTCAAAAACGAACACTTTTACTCCAAACTCCAAAGTACAAAAACAAATTATAATTATAAGTTTGGAAATTCGAAACTTACTTAATCCAAAACGTCAATTTATACATTTCGAAGGAGTACTTTTGTCTCTTTTAGTTTGCCGGTATGTAAAAGAGATGAAGCGAATAAAGTGAACTTCGTTCAATCGAGCTACTCGTTGGTCGAATTCGAGTAAACTATATTCGAAAACATTAACTCGTACTACCGATTACATCGAAAACCATATAGTTCATCGAGCTCACGAAAACTATCATCGTTTGTGTAATTTGTAAACTCGTACTAGAGGCTATGGACGAATGATGTGCGTTCGTTGATTGTGTGTTTGATTGCGATGTGTGTGATTGATGTAATTGCGATGAACGTGTCACGAAAACTGTATCTCCTAGCACCTTACTGATTATGGTGGAAGAGTGTATTGCTGCTTGTTTTTGGAGTATATAGATGTTCATGTTTGCGTCTAATTAATCGCAATACCGCTTAAGGCTCTTCGCCACTGCACCCGTGGCTCCTACGACAATCGGGATAGTTGTTACGGTGGTGTTCCATAACCTGGAGAGTTCAACTTTTAGCGGATGATATTTGCTAATTTTTTTCTATTTCCTTGGCTCCAATGTTATAGTCAGATGGCACAGAAATATCGATAAGGTATGTGCGGTTGCTTTGTTTGTCTATGTAAATAATGTCTGCCCCTCTAGACAAGTGGCAAACGCTCCGTAAAGTATAATATTACTTTTCTCTATGGCTCCGTGTCTATTCTATTTCGGTAAACGCCTTAGCTAACGCCTTGCCGTACGCTAACATCAGAATTCGTTTGTCAAAAGTGACACTTTTATATGGGGAATTATGTACTAATCTGACGTTTCGTTACATTTGGCTACCAATTACAAATTGGTGAAAAATGCTACTATAGGCATTAACGCTAGTAGAATAGAATAATCAATGTATGGGATTGACATAAGCTTACGACTAGTGATTAGATTCAACGTATCGAATTTGTATTTGGTAGCCAAATGTAACGAAATGTCAGATTAGTACATAATTCCCCATACAGAAGTGTCACTTTTGACAAACGACTTCTGCTGTTAGCGTACGGCAAGGCGTTAGCGTTTATCGAAATAGAATAGACACGGAGCGTTTGCCACTTGTCTAGAGGGGCTGGTCTGTTATGAGTGATTGTGACGTCAGTTTGCACAGGGATTTCCCATATTAATTTAGCTTTACTATTTTCTTTTAAAGTCGATTGCTTGAGTTCTTCCTTCCACCATAACTTGTATATATTATATTATATTATATTATATTATATATTATTATTATATATATTATATATTATATTATATTATTATTATTTTATTATCTATACTTATCTATATCTATACTAATACTAATACTAATACTAATACTAATATACTAATACTAATTACTAATAATCTATACTTCTATACTAATATTATAAAGAAGTAAAGTTTGTTTATTTGTTAAATTGTAAGGGGTAATCTCGGGATCTACTGAACCGATTTTAAAAATTCTTTAACCAATAGAAAGCCACATTATTGCTGAGTGTCATAGGTTATATAAAAAAACGAAAAATAAAAAGGCTTTTACGTGGTAGTCCGTTTCGCAAAGTGAATCGGAGAAAAAACGGTCGAATGAAAGCGTTTCTACGAACGCTGCCTTAACTTTGAAAGATATATTTTTGAGTTCTAGAGAAAAGATGTGGAGCTTGAAAATGCCTACAAAAAAGTCAACGACAGCATATGTCTAACTTAAACACTCTGTACTAAAAAAGGATTATTAAAATTATACCCAACGAAGTGGGCACGGGTCAGCTAGTAATTTATAAAGTCAAACATTAAACTGTGCTCTTATTATGTTTGAATATATTCGTTAGACATATTTATTTGTGTATCGTACACTATAAAATTAGTTTACTTAATTATTTATAAATAATTTTGCCAATGAAAAAAAAAATGAAGTGCACATACATAAAATAATTTTCTATGAGAATTTAAAAAATCTTTACAGTTAAATTTTACTTGTGATAGATTTATTGAACCACGAAAGATAAAAGATAAAATATGCTTTTCGTCTTTCGTGAATTGAAATAACTTTTGACATATGGATTTTAATTTTTCATAATTTGGCAACACTGCTTTTGCGATGCTATAAGCTAAGCTGTTAAACATTTTAACAAATCAACAAAATATCTACATAATTTCCCATATCTGAATATTTTGTGATTTCAGTAGAAGTACTAAAATTTTTATATGTAACAAAGTTATTAAACGATGTTCTTAAGTAACCAGTGTATGAAAATTTCCTACAATGTCCGAAGAAATTGATTTAGAAACCAACCACTTCTGTACAACAGAAAACGCATTTGAAAAATTTCAATCCGAATCTATGTATGAAGAAGATGAATACATTACTCTTTCTGATATTGTATCGCCATCCCGTGGTGACCATAATATAACTGAAGTACTTACAGACTCACCAGGCAAAAATGATATGATCTTTCAACCAATGGAAATTAGCCATGAAGAAATCATTTCTGAATCAATACATTCCCCACCGTTGTTAGAAAAAACAATAGAGAGTACAAATCTTCAGCAGAAAAATGTACCAGAAAATGAAGGTAGAACGAAGAAAAATGAGCAATTAAATATAGGTGGTGAATTGAATTTGGAAAGTATAGCAGAAGAAGAAAAAGATCTACAAAAACCAGCAACTACTTCCGGAAATTTAACTAAAAATGAATGTTTACAAAATGTAAAAAAAGGTTTGTCACTAGTTTCTGAAATGACAGAAAATAAACCTAAAAGACGAGGTAGACCACCAAAACGACAAAATGCTGAAATTCTGAAATTTAAAGATGATGTAAGTGACAACAACATTTCTTTAATTACATCTAATTTAAAGACTAAAAGAACGTCTAAGAGAAGAAATCCTACTTCAACTTCTTCAAAAACATTAAGTGAGGTTGAAGTGAACATTAACACGGAACAAAATTCTAATAGTGATAAAAAGGAAATATTTGAAAATATAAATACAAGCTTACCATTAAAGGATAATTATTATATTACAAAAGAGACTATTGTAGAGACTGGTTATAGTAAAAATAATATTTCTGAAGATGACACAGAAGATATGCCATTAGTAGCATTAAGTACTAAAAAAAAGAATAAATTTCAGAAAATTATAGATAATGGTAATAACATAGAAATGAATACAGAACTTGAAAATAAAGTTATAATTGAGACTGTTATTGATCCTAGTCCTCAAGAGACAGAGCAAGATCAAGTTTTGGAAAAGAAAACAAAAAAACGTGGTAGAGCAAAAAAGAGTAACATAAATCTTATACTCCAAGCACCTCAGATAAAATCTGATTATGAGTTAATAAACAATGAAAAGCCAAACATTGAGGAAGATGATATAAGTTTGAGTAAGTTAAAAGACAATTTTTCAGTATCAACCAGTACTATAGATTCTCCTCCTGTAGATCTTGAAGATAATGTTAAAAATTTACAGAACTTAGATAATACCGAAAGTAACTTAATAAGTAAGAGAAATTCAAAGAAACCTTTATATTCAGATTATGAATATAACATTGATAGTATCATTAATAAAGAGATCAAAAAAGATGCTACAGATGAGAAATCCAATGATTCAGAATTACTTTTGACAGAATCAACACGGCCAATGCGCCGTAAGGTGAAAAAAAATCTACATTATGATGAAGGATCTGATGAAGATCCTTTTGCAAATGTTGAGTTATCTGATGATGAACCAAGAAGAGGCAAAAAAGGTGGGAGATATAATTCAGATGATGAATATATTCCTGGCAATAATAGACTTCAATCAGAAATTACAGACACTGACAGTAATATTGATGAAGAGATAGAAGATGAATTTAAGATACACAAAAAAAAGAAAGTCAGAAAATCAAGCTTAGGTAATCAGAAAAGTCCTAAAAAAAGAATTAAACAAAGCATAGAAGATACATCACTATCAAATGAAAATGTTGATATTGAACTTAACTTAGAAAAAACAATTATTAAGGCAGACGATAATAAGCAATCCAATCAAGCTAAGTCTTGGAGTGCAACAAATGAATTCGAAAACTTCCTAGCTAAAATTGTCCAAGGAACAGATATAAAAATAAAGAAGGCTAAAAGTATTGATAATGCAAAAGTACCATTGCAAATACCAACAATTGATCCCACTAAAGATAAGAAAATTGTTGAAACATCTTCACAAACTGATATCATCAAAACTAAGTCAATCGCAGTTCAGACAAATACATTGTATGAGGTACCTATGAAAAACCAGGTTGCTTTGACAGCAGAACAATCTCAAAAAGCAATTGAATTTTTGTCAGGTATTGTAAAGACAACTTCAGAATTAGGCCAGCTTATGACTCAAAAAAGTGAAGATTTTATTGAAAAAAAAATAAATACCGCATATGTGACAGATACATTTAAAATGGATTATTGCGTAAAAAAATCTTTTTTGTTATTTAAGCTAGCCAAACACAATTTAATTCAGATGGAAGAAGACTTATCAAAACAGTATGAAGAATTTTTGAAGGAAAATAATTTAAGTCAACATAGAGAACAAGAAAAAGTTGTTGTATCAACATCAAAAGCACATAGCAGTGATAGCGACTGTGAAATTGTCGAGGAACCAGTAAAAAATAAGAAGAAAGAAAAACAAGTTTTTAACCCAAAAACTGTATTCCTAAATAAAGAATTATCTATTAAAATAGCAAAAAAGCCATCAGAAGTTCCAAAATCTAAGGAAAAAATGGTTGTTAAAGGAAGACATGCAGTTTGGATTAATGATTCAGTTTTGGTAAAGAAAGTTAAACCTACTCAGTCTTTTTTAGCCCAGGACAGCCGAAATAAAAAACCACCTGATACTTTTGTAACATTAGAAATGGTAAGTGATTTCTTCAGAATGTATGAACGCCAAAAGGCTCTATCAATTTGTGCTCCATACATAGGTCACAGTTGGTTACAAAAAGAAACACAATACATTTGTAATTATTTTTTTGACAAACCAACAAAGTCTTCTGAAAGTTCTTATGTTATTCAAAACGAAGAAGTATCAACTGATGTCTCATATACTGAATTGAATACAAACAATACTAGTACCTCATTGTTGACATCAAAAATAGAAAAAACAGGTCCTGATTCATTGTTATCAATATGTATGCAAACATTACAGTCTCTAATGCATTTCAGAGAAACTTTAAATTGTAGGACTTCTAAAGACAACAATGTACATCACTCCAAACCGCACTCTCTTTGCAATAAGAAATATGTAGACAATGGTGATGTACTGTTAAAAGATTTAAATACAAATGATGAATGTTTTAAAACTCAAAAAATAATAAATGTAACTTCACTTAAAACTCTGTGTTACAAAACAATTATTCAACTTATTAATGTACCTACTTTCAGTGAGAGTGAATCAGGAAATGTTAAAACAAAATTTGTAGAAACAAACAATAATTATATTAGTGATAAAAACAGTGACAGTGTGAATTATGCAATAAATAACACTTGTGGTCTTCAAGTCAAATCTTTATTATCAATGTGTGCGAGTGTATTTCAAAATCAAACAAAATTTCAAAATATATGTAAAAAGGAAATTGTATTATATGAAGTAAAACCATTAAAATATTTAGTATTAGGAAAAATTAAGAGGATTATTTATGCTGAATTTATGCCGGACCATTTGAGCCAAGAAGAAGAAGAGAAAGAAACATATTTTAAAAGTAAAAACAATAGTGTTAAAAGTTTGTCACTCTTATGTACAGAATTAATTTCTTTTCAATTATCTCAAACATACTATGATGGTAAGAATGAGGTATCAAATAATATGTTGCATGGTAACCAAGAAGTGACATATGTAGTGCTGCCACTAAAATCAATTTCCCTTGAGAAAGTTCAATCTTTACTTGAAAGTGATAATCAGAATATATTACTATTAGATGATAACGTAACTCTAAATTGCACAATAGATAATGTTAATACAGTGTCAGAAGAGATATTTAATAAAAAATCTAATGAAAACAATGAAAACGAACTGAATATAAATAGTGAGCAATACTACTCAGATAATGATTTTGATGTTAGCTATGATGAAGATGTTGAAAATAATGAAACTAATTGGGTTTCACAAGTTCAGATGCAGGAATTACGCACTTGCGCAGAACTAACGAATTATGATTGTGTTGATACGCCTCAGAATGATATTCAAGAAGATATTAATGTTTTTAATATTAAGGTTGAACCACTTGAAGATGTGTGTGAAAATGTTATTGATTCCGCTACTATAAAAGTGGAGGCTGAAGAAATACATGATAATTTAATAAATTATACATCATCAGACATTATTCCCAAACAAGAAGATATAGTGGTCAATTCACCTAAAGAACCTATTCAAAGGCAAAATAGTAAAAGTTACGATGTAGACGAATTTGAGTCTTTTGTTTCTTCTAATAAAATAATTCTTTCTATGGCTAATAATAATGATAGTGAGGATATATTTAGCCAAAGTGCGAGTCGCATTCGTCGACAATACGAACCAGACTGTGATGGTGAAATTGACACTCTTCACGACACTATGAATTTATTAGTTCCGCAAAGTATAGAGACAGTCAAGGATAAATTAATGGCAAGCAGTTCGGATGAAGAAGATAGTAAACGAATAGGGAAAAAGAAAACAGAAAAGCGCAAAACTAGGACTAAAAAAAATAATAAGGATCTTGTAGACACTGTAAAAGAAAAAACACCTTCTAAAGTTGAAACATTGACTAGAAAAATGAGAGGAAAAATAAGACTAGAAGAGAAAAAAAATGGGTCATCAGATTCAGAAATAGATGACTATATGGACATAAACTTAAAGAAAAGGAAAAATGAGAAAGTAGGTAGTTCTACACCTTTATGTAAATTAGCAGAAAATGAAATACAATGTAATGATGTAGATTCTACAGAGCACATTAATGAAAATAAAAACGAAGACGAGGATAAATCTATTTCTTCAATTTTTGAAAATGTGCCCATTGAATTATTACAATGCACGCCATCTATAATTATATCAGAAAACTATACTGAAGAATCTAAGAACATTAATGAAAATGACTGTCAAACATCTCATAAACATGGTGAACCTGAGGAAAGAGGTGTATCATATATAGACCGTCATGGATGGAATTGCTACCCTATAAATGATAAAGACAGCAAGATCTATCAATATGCTTATGTAGCAATTGATAAATTACCAGAATCTTTCGTAGAGACCTATTATAGATATCAAAATGTGACTGAAAAAACACAACTCGATAAAGAAATTAATAGGTATGTGTTTCCTATGATTGTTATCTCTAATTTTATTAATGTTTTATGCTTTAGCTTTTATTAATGTTTTATTAATATTTCCAGATTAACAAACTTACAGTCATTACATCGTTCGCAAGCGAAAGGAAAGTCTGAAGGAAGAAAGAATGGTTCGTCTCAAAATAAAAAAACACTTTCTGTAGAAAATGATGTTCAAAAAAATAATCTAAATAATAAGGAATTTCGAGAGCTTTCGCCATCAGAGGATGAGGATGATAACGTTGTTGACGATTTTGTTCCCGAGGTAAGTCTTTCTATCATATCCATAAATGAGTAGTTAACTTGTTGGTCAAGTGTGTCCATGTTCCTGGGTTTGAGATCTATTCAAAAAAATTATTGGGTTTTTCTTAAATAAAAAGTAGCAATTCCAAGTTTAGAAGCTGAATGTGTACATTCTATATAATTATCTAATCGTATTCATGAATATTTGAGTTAAAAGTATTGAAAGTGTATGTTGTCTGAGAGCAAAGCTGTAGAACATTGTTTCGCACAGTTATAATAATAAAAATAATAATTTTCTTTATTCAAAAATGTTGTTACAATCTATTACTTGTAATCCCTGTCTCTCGAACTAGCGTTAGCCGTGTGTCGAGTGACAGTGACTTCCCATAATCATGATTAGCTTATAAAGTACAACGATTAAGTTAATTTATAGGTAGGTACATGCTTTAAAATAAACTTACTGAAATGTGTTCAAAAAAAAGATAATTATAATAAAGTTAACTTTAAGTAACATAAACTATATTATTATTCTATACAGTAGAAGTTTCACTGTTAAGATGCGTGCTTGTGTGAGTTTGTGAGTGTGTTGTGGTTGTGAATGTGTGTAGGTGAATGTCTGTACGCACGCCTTAAGCTAATGGTGTTTAGTGTTGTATGTGTAGTGTGCTTGTGAGTGTATCTGCTAATAAATTCTTATAATATTCTCTATATCGTCATAACTTAAGTGTTCTAACCATAGTTTTATTTTTGATTTGATTTGATAGTTCGTTAAGTTCCTTACACTCCGAATATGAGCGCAGCTCATTTTGTTGTATAGATAAGGCGCCAGAACGTCATAGTGTAGTTGAGCAAATTTGCTGCGAACTTTTGGTACTGGGCAACGATCGAATCTTCTATTAGAAAATGGTAGTATCGGTACAGTTAGATGGTGATATTTTCTTAGGCATTGGTAGATAAATAGCTTACGCACCGACAGAAACTTAGCCCATTCATAAACAAGATGAGTTGGGTGTCTGTAAGGCAAGGATAGAGATACTTTAAGTAGTGCTCTCTGGGCTCTCTCAAGTTCTAACATATACGACTTAGCAGCGGTACCCCAAGAACTGATGCAATAATTTATAATGCATTCTGCTAATGCTTTATATGTTTGTATAATAAGTAAACTGTCCGCAACGTCCCGCAGCTCTTTGAAAATGTAAATCAGTTTCCTTATCCTATGTGCTACGCTTGATATATGACTGTGCCACTTTAGTCTTTTGTCAATTTGGATACCCAAATATTTTATTTCGGTTTCTCTTCTTAGCAGGGGACCAAAACGTTTAGGCTTAGACTTAGAAGATATTCGATTACATGGATACTCGTGTATTTGAAGTGAGAAGTGTTTTTGTGAGGTAGCATTCGTTTTACTGAAACAAATATAGTTTTGTTGAAGTTTAGGATGAGAAGAATGTCTTCAAGCCAGCTTGTCACAGTGCACATCCCTATATCCGCCAATTCACATACTTCCTGCCATGTTTTCCCACGAAACAAGATGACTGTATCATCTGCAAACATTTGGATGTTTGCACCCGGAATAACTTTGTTACAGAGGTCGTTTATGTATACTTTAAATAGGGTGGGACCGAGCGTACTGCCCTGGGGAATGCCGTTGCTAATAAACTTACTACATTGATTTTCGATTCTCACACATTGTTCTCTGTTCTTTAAATAGTCCTGTAACCAGAGTAGTGTTGCCCAAGTGCAAGAACAAGACGAGACTAAGCCAGTCTTGGATCTTGGTCTTGCGCCAACACATCTGGTCTTGGTCTTGGTCTTGGTATTGCGCTCCCAGTCTTGGTCTTGCAGCAAGAGTTTTGCAAGTCTCGCTATTACCTATTAGCCTATTGCTATTTATTAAACGTTACTTTAGGTCTTAAAACAACGTAAGGTAGCCAGCGCAATTACAGACAAGAGGCATATCATCTTACATAGTGACAACGCACCTACGGTTCTGCATTTTTGTTAAACAAAACCTAAGTGCATTAACCGTAGGTGTTATGGGCGACAGGTAATGCTATCAGGTGGTCTGTCTGCTCGTTTGTTACTAAATACCATAAAAAAAACATTATATAATTAAATAATAATATTCAAAAAAATCACAAATAAGTAGTAAAATTAATAAATAATAGGTAATTATAAAGTATAACCTCTGCGACGCGGGCATCCATACGGCGCCGGTCGACGCCCGCGCTCAGCTGATTGCGCTGCTCGTGAGTGCCTACTTCAATACTACTCACTGACCACTGTACAATGTACCTACATGCCTGTTGCACCAAGGGCGCCACTTCAAATAACATATTAATTACATTAACTATTTACATACTGCTTATTGTTCATTATTATTTTTTTATTATTTTATTAATTTGTTCGCGCCTCAGCGTTGCACGAGCGGCGGCCCAGGGTCATAGGTATACGACGCCGACACGGGTGACAAAGGCGCCGCCCGCAAATTATCGCGCACTCGTTTTTTTGATTAAACTTTGAGTATAATTAACTATTTTTTTATTATTTAATGCAAGATGTGTTTAAAAATGCATGTTAAGCTAGCAAGGTCAAGTGGGCAGAATCACATAACACACTTGCAGGAATTAAGTGCTCATTTATAGCTAATTAATGCTGCAAAAAGTAAATTTTACGCTGTAGTAGATTGATCAAAAATTAGAAAACTGCCAGCTTTAAATTAACCTAGCAGTGTCTGCCTCTTACAACGCTAATGGTAGGGGAGCCCACGATGCTAAATGGGGATTTACTCGAGCGTCATAGAGACCTATTGGGTTGCAAAGCTTAGATGATAAGAAGAAAAAAATGTTATATGATATACCTTTTCATCGGTGGGGGAAGCGGCTATAGATTTTTAAATATGTAAAAAAAACTGTTGCATGGACATCCTCGCGCGTCAGATATTGATAGCATCAATGCCCTGCGTATTTTTAATAACGTACGTATGTTAATCTGATCGTTTGCATGATGCGGGTGATTGTATGTAAGGGTTGAAAATGAAAAAAAAAAGTTTTTATCGAGCGCGTCAGATTTTCTAAAGGAGTGTTAAGTGCACCAAAAAAAAGCTCTCATTCACTAATCTGACGATTTCGATGTGACGCAAACTCGCAGCCATTTTCATAATGTGCAAAAAAAATCGCCATTTTGAAATACTCAAGCGCGTCAGATTAAGATATATATGGTTCATCTTAATATTCTAAACGTACTGTCTCATAATTTGACTATTATCTAGAGGGATTCGCCTGATCTGACAAAAAAGAATTAGAAAAACGGTTCATCCTAAAGGCCATCCGCTGCAACTTCTCGCTAATTCCATTCCTGGGCGCTTTAAATTGTACTATGACATTTTTGAGCTTAAAATATAATTTATGTGATTTTTTGAGCTCGCTAAGTTCAAAGAAATAATATTTCTATGCATTTGAGCTCTCCCAGCTCAAAAGTCTGATAGAAGTTTCATAGAACACTATTTTTGGAATTTTCAAACCGCAATAACTTTTGATTGAATGAACCGATTTTTACGTGTTTGATGGCATTCTACGCAGTTTTTTAAGCCTCATAAAGAATTTCTAATTGTCAATTGGTCAAACTAGAAATTTCGGAGTAACTCCGAAAAAACACTTTTTCGGGGTTCTTTCGTTCACGATATCTCTTGAACGAATCAACCGATTTTGACCAGCTTGGTGGCGATCGACGTGGTTTTTCAAGCTGAAGGGCGGATTAGTTTTTGAAGTTGGTCGATAAAGCAATTTAAAGTTATTCAAAAAAAAACACTTTCAAAAAAAAAACTTTTTTTTGAGATTTTTCAAATTCTTAAAATCTAACTTTGAGGGAACTCTTTAGAACGTCGTTTAGTAGATTCCGATCGGTTTAGTCGTTCAAAAGTTATAAGCGAGTTACATAGTCCCACACACACACACACACACACACACATACATACAGACATACATACAGACATGTGAAAACATCGCGGGGGTAATCAGGGAAGCTTCCTATGACCTTAAAACGTCGAGATCTGATGAAAACTAGATTTTTGCAAAACGGGGTAAAAGCAATAACTTCCCGATTTTTGAAAATCTTCGATTTTCTTAGCGGGAAGTTACATTTTTTTTTTTTTTTAAATCATTAAACTTAATTAATTGAAAAGCTCAGGAAATAGCATGCAAATAAATAAGTGTATGCTTTTTCAGTAGAATACATGTATTTATAAAAAAATAATTTTTGTTATTTCGGCTTGCGGAAATCGTCAGATTATATATTTTTCGCTATTTTTGAATTATGTCCTTCAAATAAAAAAAAAATTAGCTACGCTCGAGAATGTCGAGATGACGTTTTTTTTTTTACAACTTTGCTGCCCTCCCCTTTCTTTACGTCACTCTCAAATTGTCAGATTAGTGGAATATACATTTTTTAGGATGTAATTAACTACCCCTACATTAATCTGACGCGCTCGAGAATTTCTGATGGTCAATTTTTTTTTACTAATCTGATCCTGTATCCCTCACGGGCGGCCTTATATATGGGGCTCATGTTTGGTGGAGGTACTTAACCGGGTACAAGGAATCCCCTGTATATTAATCTGCCGCGCTTGAGTAAATCCCGAAATCCCCGCTTGGGCTCCCCTACTATCAGTATTCAAATATTCATTATAATGTCGCTTATTTTTGTACATGGAATATCTCCTGATTCGTCAATATTTTTCATCATATGTTCATTTCCATTAATCATTGTAAATAGCCAAAGAATACAATGCACAGTTTATAAAAATATACTGGAAGTAGTATTGATATATGTAAATATTGTAAATATTTCTGGTATGCTTGTTTAAATATGTCAACCAAAGTAACGTTGCAACAATGAAAAATGATTATTAATGCCATTTTTTTGTAAGTAAAATAATAAATATAGAAATATTTTTTGTTTATGGGGTAGATGTATAATATTTTGCTTACGTTTTGTTGAACTTCAAGCGCTTTCATTGACATTATTGAAATTATATAAAGTTGTGCGGGTAAAACGAAGTAAATGTATAATCATTATATCCGTAAAGGCAAAACAAGCAAAATGTAAATACGGTTGAATTGAGTGATGTGTTTTAAAAGATTATTGTAGTATGAAAACTTTAGTGTTGTAAGTGTGTAGTGTAGTAAGTTAGGACATAATAAACATATTTTTGTTACAATATAATATAAACAGTATAATACTTTGAAAAGAAATAGATTCACGTTAGATAGTCAATAGAAGTTTTGATGTTATTAATGTCCTCTTCACACATTATACGGATCGTTGTATCTTCGTCTTTTTTTCTCATATATATATATATATATATATATATATATATATATATATATATATATATATATATATATATGTTCCCAAACCTTTCCAACAGTACTTGTAATCGTTGATACGCGCTGCGTCCCGGGCTAAATAATATAACCGTCTAGTTTTTACCGTTAAGTTTTCGGATATATAAAACGGAGTAAGTGTACATAACTTAATATTGAGGTCTTGTGTTGTTAATTGTTTTTTATTGATTTTCTTGTATTTCTTAACAGAGTTTATTATTTCCTCCTTTTTAAATGTAGAAGAATATTCGACAATAATACTACCGCTACCAGCTGATTTATTCTGGTTATATTTTGTGTGTGGCTTGAGGCGAAATAGGTCTTTAATTTCAGAAGGATCATAGGTTACGTTAGGAACTGAACTCAAGTTTCTGATCATATCTTTAAGATCTTCTTTGGATTCTGCTTGTTTTTTAGGTATATTTCTTGTCTCTATGCTTGATGACCTTGTATATCTTTCTAGGTTGTCGACAAGAACCTCTAAAGACTTAATATATGTTAAATTGTGTTTTCTTTCATTCTCCAATTGTGTTATTTTCTGCTGCATTTTGTCATATTTTGTCACGAAATAGATAAAAAACACTGGAATAGAAATACGGGCGAAAAATCGTCGCCGTAACTATGCTTAAATGAGCATACTTCAACCCACAGAGCAGATGAATATATTATAAATAGAGAGGCCCACGCCGCGAATTTATATGGAAACCACTGTCGCTACTCAAGCAATAAACGCACACATGCGCAGCGTCTCACGCAGCCTGTGATTGGTTAATACACACATGCAAACAAAATTACAAGTACGCTGGTGGTTGACAAATGAAAAAATGCTATCGATATTTTTGTCGACTATGTATATTAAAATAAATTCATATAATATTTGTTTTTTTTTACAGTTACTTAAAACAAATATTATAATTGGATTAGGTTAATTCAATTATAAGTAAAACAAACCGTTTAACTTTTAATAATATAATATAAAAATGACACCCATGTCATTGTTGAAAATAAATATCGTGAATATAGTTGCAAGTCCTCTAAACTGTTGACTGTTAGCTAACTTCTCCCGTGAGAATTTTGTGTCTTGCTGTGAGCGCGCATCGTAAAATTTCATTCTCATCAATTTTTCATAACGCGCCCAAAGAAGTATAACTTCAAAAAATCACGATGTAAAAATAAGGGTTGATCGTAGAAGGATGTTAAATTGAGAGTAATATGATTTTTTTTATTCTAAGTCATGACAAAATAAAATCTTGCCAAAAATTTAAGTTTATAATTAACAAATAAAAAATATGGGTTGATCGTAGAAGGGTAAAATTTAGGGTTGTATGTACTTTTGAATGTTGAATCATAAAAAAATAAATAATTTATTTATAAATAAAAAAAATAAAATTTAAGGATGGACTATCCTTAACATTTAAGGGGATGAAAAATAGATGTTGTTAGATTCTCATACTTACCCAATTTGCACACAAAATTTCATGAGAATCGATCAAGCCGTTTCGGAGGAGTTTAACTACAAACACCGCGACACGAGCATTTTATATACTCGTATTTAGAATATAAAATTTATATTTTCATATTGCTAAAATCAACCTGTATAAAAACTTTATATTAGTCATAGAAAGCGTTCAATCACATTATTATAAAAAAAATATCGTCTTATCGATAATTTTGTCTTAAAACAAAAGCACAGCACTAGCTAGAATATGCGAAAGCCAATTACAGCAATGCAAGCGATGAAAGTGAAACTGTGTGGGTTTCGTTGTGGACGCTATCCATTGCGGACAACGATCGCGCGTTGCTATGCATGCATGAGCGCGCGCGTTACGAGCTATGCATGAGCATAGCGAGCAATATACATTGCTCGCTATGCTCATGCAACGTATATTGTTGTTTTAGCTTATTGCAATAATATCGTTTGTTTTGAATTTTGTAGTCGTTGCTACATTTTTGAAAATTAAAGAGATATTCATTATTATTTTTGCATTACCGATGAAAAGATATACCTCCTCGGTGAATACTCGAAAACTGACTACTTGCCTTGCAAGTTAAAACAGCACAACTCGGCATTGTAGCACTTTTTATAGGAGCTCTGTTCTCAACGCACTCTAAGCGCGAACTACGCATAAATCGGTTGAAGTATGCTCATTTAAGCATAGTTACGGCGACGCTTTATTGCTCGTATCTCCGTTCCAGTGTTATTTGTCAATTCCGTGCTTCAACCGATAGGTCTATAAAGTGTCGTAATATATACCTACACTAGTTCTTGATAAACTTACAGTTCTTTTATCCTATAATATAAGTTTTTTTATTCACTTCCATACCACACAAACAATTATATTGCCACACACAGTTTTGCTACTTTTGTTAGTATAATTGTAACTTAACAGTACTTTGAAGTAGATAACATTTTATTACGTGTAGCTTAGTCAGCGTAACGTTGGGAAGCATAAGGACGGGAATAAGTAGTTGACTAGTTATTGGTTAGATGGTAGTTTATTTCTTCAACACTATTTATGTTATTTTAGGCACCACAACAAAGCTCCGGTAATTGCTTGGCTAAAGAACTTCTGATGAAAGATGATAGTGATGGGGAGTTTAAGATAAAAGAAATCAAAAAAGAACCTGATGAGGATGTTAGCTCTAAAACAAGATCAGATCGTCAATTAAGATCTAAAGGAGTTAATAAAATGGAGAAAAAAGAAAAACCAAGGACTGAAGATTTAATGCTTACAGCTGATATAATGATGAATAAGGAACTCAAGCTTTTACATGCTCCAGTCCAAGTCAACGAACAAGAATCAGAAGATTTAATAGACATAGAAAATAAACCTAATACTAGAAGTTCTAATGTGGGTATAGTAGCAAAATTGTTGTTACCAATTTAATTTTGTATTATTTATAACATAAGAAGAATATGTAAATGTTTACTAAATGTATGTCCATTGCTTTCAGAAAAAAATACCAAAAAGTAATGTAACGAAAATAAGAATAAAAGATGAGAATGCCTCTTCCTCTGAAGAAGAGAAGCAATGGGTTACCACCAAAGAAAAACTGTTAAAAAGATTAGAGAAAAAGCATGAAACTCTTAGGTATGCATACTATTATATTTAATTATATTATTTTTTTAACTTTTTATGTAATAATAATAGTGACTCAGCCTTAACTTATCAGTTAATGGTTAACTTGTTAAATCCAGGAGAACTGTTTCTGATGAATTTGTATACTATGACCGTAATTACCGGTTAAAATGTTTTCTTTTGGCGCATCATTGCGAATAGTGAATGGCTTTGTAAAAATATAAAGATATTTTTCTTACTTAATTGACCGGTGTACTTCTGTATCATAATCCATTTCCAACCTTTCTCTAAAGACTACCGTTAACCATTAATATTTTTATGTTTTTTTGACTATTTCATTCGTTATCATTTCATCCAGTTCGATTATAAAATGCAACCTGTAGAAGAATACCAACAAACTGACAGAGAGGCAAAGCGAATTTTACTTCACTTAAAATTAAATGCTTCGCTCGCACGGTTAATTTTAATGTTAATTTCGAAGTAGTAAATGTGCGCTTTCAGTTAGCAATATCTCAACCACCAGATGTTTATTAAATGATTATGATAATAGATATAAGGAAAAAATATGTTTTTCCCAATGTAATATAATATTTATTAAAACTTCAGTGTGGATGATGCTAAACGTGCCAAGATTGTAAACGAATACATAGAAAAGTGCGGTGACGCCATGGAGACGTCGAGGCTGCGAGGCCGCCCGCGACGAGGGACGCGTTCTAAGAAAAAGCTGCTTGAGCGACGGAAGCAAATGAAGTTTGTATCAAAAATAAAGTTTTTTTTTACAATATAACCATACACCCGACAAGTAAATTATTGGTTTTTATTCATAATAACAAAAAAAGAAGATACATGATCCACTACCATTAACTGCCGTAAACCACCGCACTGGCCTTAGTGCGTGTTGGCGGACTTCACATGCCTTTCGAAAACTTTTAGGTTTCCTCACGATGTTTTCCTTCACCGTAAGACAAGTGGTAATCATGATATAAATAATTCTCTCTTTGCCAATTATATAATAATATGTCGAAATCGTCAGATTAGTGAATGAGAGCTTTTTTTTGGTGCACTTAACACTCCCTTAGAAAATCTGACGCGCTCGATAAAAACTTTTTTTTTTTCATTTTCAACCCTTACATACAGCCACCCGCATCATGCAAACGATCAGATTAACATACGTACGTTATTAAAAATACGCAGGGCATTGATGCTATCAATATCTGACGCGCTCGAGGATGTCCATGCAACAGTTTTTTTTTACATATTTAAAAATCTATAGCCGCTTCCCCCACCGATGAAAAGGTATATAATATCATATAACATTTTTTTCTTCTTATCATCTAAGCTTTGCAACCCAATAGGTCTCTATGACGCTCGAGTAAATCCCCATTTAGCATCGTGGGCTCCCCTACCATTATAAAATGTGGTGGTAGTTTGAGGTAAAAATTTTATTTAAAAAATTTGTAATTATTCGTATGTCGAAAGTGATGGGGTTTTTAAAATAATTTAATGATGTGATGTTTATAATAATTAGTAATAAAGAAGTCGCTAAAAGAAACTTTTTATTTCTCTCTGAAAGACAAATTGAAAATAATTTATTAGTTTTTTTTGTAAATAAATTACTATACAGATACTTTTTTGATAAACGTAAGCATTTTAACTAACTATAGTAATTGATAATATTATTACTATGATCAAAATTACACCAAATTACATGACTATTGAGTTTCGCGGGATGATTAATTTCTTTCTTTAAATGTATTCGGAGCGGCAACGCCGCACAGTATTTCGCCGTCTAGGGGTGCATGAACTTAAGCGAACTACGCATGCGCGTACATATTTTGATGGTTTTAAATTTTAACATGAAAAAAAATTCCTGTGGCTTCATTTTTGAATATTTTCAATTAGTTTTTTTTGTATTCAACTCGTAATTTTTTATACTATTATGTGGTTTGAAGGAACGTTGATCAAGCGTCACCTGTATAATATTAAAATAATTATAAATAATATGAAAACAGTGATCAGAGGCAACTTCAAATTGCTATGAGCGGTTTAGCAGGCAATTTCAACTTGTTACTTTTGTGGTACAGTTATTCTTAAAATTTCACTCTCATCATTTTTTCATAACGCGCCTAAAGAAGTATAACTTCAAAAAAAAGGACTAAAGCTTCGGACTGGAAACATTTGGACTCGAACCGGGGTCTTCTAATTTCGGGACCACCCGATTTCCCACCTGAGCTATTATAATCTTTTACTTATGTGACGAATTTACCTTCATATTTTAATCATATTGTAGCAGTTTTTGGAAATTACAGTTTTTAAAATTTTACCGAATTGATAAAATGGCGCGATTTTCAAGGACTTCTGCGGCATAGAATTAAAAAGTGCTCTGTAAAAACTAATTTTTAATAAGTAGGTATTTAATAATATCGAAAAATGATAATTTATAATATGTATGTAAATTGTAAAAGAATTTAATTTTCAAAATATTCGCTGTTTTTATTTATTTATTTTAATTTTTTAAATACCTACCAAGTATCAGGTGATAACTTGATATGAATATTTTTTATAATCATCTAAAAAGTATTATCACAAGGACTTTTGTCTTTAAAAAATAAAGCTAATATGTAATAAAAATATGAAATGTTTTGAAAACGAAATTCTTTTAAAATTTTCTTATTATAAATTATCATTTTTGAATATCATTAAAATTTATTCTATTTTTTTATTCTATGTCGTAAAAATCCTTGACACTCGCGCCATTTTGTCAAATCGGTAAAGTTCAATGTAAGGCCAACCATAGGCCACCTCCGACTAACGGCGTACCTACTGGGTTGTTAGTAGGTACTTTAATTTTTTTAACCGACTTCATCAAATATTAAAAGACCTAAAAATAACAATTATGCCTGTATAAAACCTGTGGCTTTAATATTGAATATTTTCAATTAGTTTTTTTTGTATTCAACTCGTAATTTTTTATACTATGAGTAAGTATATGTGGTTTGAAGCCTGAAGGAACGTTAATAATAATTAGTGTTGCCACTCGCCACCTCCCTAGAGTAATTTATATGTTTCTTGGTATATTCTCAAACCCCCCCGGTGACAGTTGATTTTTCGAATTTCTCATTAAATGTTTAGACATTTATTAATTTGTTTGCACTTTACTATGGCTATATTAATTCAATCTCAAAATGTACTTACTCCATTACGTTGTTCTAAGACCTAAAGTAACGTTTAATAAATAGCAATAGGCTAATAGGTAATTGCGAGACTTGCAAGACTCTTGCTGCAAGACCAAGACCAAGACTGGGAGCGCAATACCAAGACCAAGACCAGATGTGTTGGCGCAAGACCAAGACCAAGACTGGCTAAGTCTCGTCTTGTTCTTGCATTTGGGCAACACTAGTTTCAATCATTCTTGATAAAGTCCCTGATTAGGAAATTATCAGTCAGATAAAAGTACAACTTTTAAGTTATGTTAAGTTAATAATGTCGCTGTAACTTATGCAAAGCTGGCATCACATATTGATATATCTATACTCTATACTATATACTATATTACTATATACTATATTACTATATTTACTATATATTTACTATATCTATACTTCTATACTATAATCTATACTATATTTCTATATTACTATATTACTATTTATAATATTATAAAGAAGTAAAGTTTGTTTATTTGTTAAATTGTAAGGGGTAATCTCGGGATCTACTGAACCGATTTTAAAAATTCTTTCACCAATAGAAAGCCACATTATTGCTGAGTGTCATAGGTTATATAAAAAACCGAAAAATAAAAAATTTTTTTACGTGGTTGTCCGTTATGCAAAGTGAATCGGAGAAAAAACGGTCGAATGAAGGCGTTTCTTACGAACGCTGCCTTAACTATGAAAGATATATTTTTGAGTTCTAGAGAAAAGATGTGGAGCTTAAAAATGCCTACAAAAAAGTCAACGACAGCATATGTCTAACTTTTATATTTAAGTGACAAAAAGTCGTTTTTTTAATATTAGTATAGATAATTTAATTTTTAATATTAATAAAATAATTTAAATTATTTAAACACTCTGTACTAAAAAAGGATTATTAACATTATGAGTATTATATAACTGAGTTTCTTTCGCCAGTTCTTCTCAGGTCAGAGGTTTCTTCTTTCCGAACTGGTGGTAGACTCATGACGTTCAGTAAGAAATTGTAACAATTTTTATGCTGAATAAAATATTTTGATTTGATTTGATATGCCCAACGAAGTGAGCACGGGTCAGCTAGTAATATTTATATAGTACTTATGTAAATGAAAACTACCGATCAGTGATTTTTTATTACTATTTAAGTGTTTTTTTTTGTTTCAAGTCAGTTTTTGTTTATATACAAGTTTTTTTATTGTTTTTGTAGCTTTTTCCACAAAATATCGTTAATTTCGTCTTTGGCAAAGACGGTATGTTAATTGTTGATATTATTCTTGTTATAGGATTCTTTCAAGAGAACTGTTCGGTGATGAATCTTCTCATGCTGGAAAAAAGTGTCCAACTCAGGCCTACAACAAAGGTCGTCGTAACATTAGGAAGGTACTGCTTAATTAATAAATTAATCTGATACATATAATATTATTCATATCGTATTCAATATTTAGTGTTGATACTGTACATTTTTTTTATTTTATTCAAAGGTAATAGACAAGAAATTGTTGGCGAAAAGTACTGTTCTAGCGAATATGGAAGAATTTGAAAGGAAAAGGAGGCTAAATCAGCGCGAGGCACAATTGGTAATTGAAATTTTCTTTATATTTATTTATATAATTCTTCTGTGCGTGTGTCTCGGACTTTTTCGGACTGACAGCCGAAATCGAAGTTTCGTTCACATTGTGATACAACTTATTCAAAAAAGTTTGAAATTTTCGGATTAAAGACGTGTGTGATGTGTACACACGTACAGGACAACGTCTGTCGGGTATATTATATAATTTGTAATACAAAAGTCATAAAAATACTTTTCTAATAAATAAACAAAAACATATCCTTAAGTTTAATTTAACTTGCTTTATTTGTACAGAGAGAAGTCCTTGGTTGCGAAGAAGGTGTTAATGTCGTGGTTATCAATGACGAGCTCTGTCTGGAATATGACTTTGAAAATAAACAACCACTTGTGACTGTTCATCCATTCTTCACCAAAGTCATGAAGGCCCATCAGGTAATAATAAAAAATTAATAATTTACAAAAGGAAATGTTTTCTTCTTTCTATGTGCTTGGATTATTTTACCAGACGAAAATAGAAGTCTTAGGTGTAAACATAAGTATTTTTGATAAGTGTTTAATAAAAAAATGTTGTGTGTATAAACAAGATAGCAGTACAATTACTTGATATCACCTGACTTGGTGATGGAGTCAAGACTGAATTGTTGTAATGGCTATTATTCAATAGACACTCTCTATTCTAATCACTCTTATATTCTGATGGACGACTTCTCGTCACGACCGGTGAGAGCTAAGGGCGCAGGACCGACGGTTTTACGTGCTCTCTCCCGAGGCACGGGGGTGACCCACCACCAACTTCCCAAGTCCGGGTGGTTACTGAGGCTTACTAAACAGATAGACTCAATAATTAAACTTGGCCCGACCCGGGACTCGAACCCGTGACCTCTCGATGTATGACCGTACATGCTAGCCACTACACCACCGAGGCAGTTATAGTCGATATGCAATGTATAGAACGTGTGAACCATTTTCATTTGAGTGGAACATATGTATGTAACAAACTTTGTATAGTATGTACGTAACTTACAGTAATAATGCTGTGCAATGTGCTTTAATTTAGGGCTCATCATCATTAGCCCTTTTTTACGTCGCACTGCTGGGCACGGGCCTCTTTCAGTTTGAAGGCCGCCGCCGCCGCGCTGGCCTAGTTCGTGTTGGCGGACTTCACATGTCTTTCGAATACTTGCTAGGTTTTCTTAGACATGCAGGTTTCCTCACCATGTTTTCCTTCACCGTAAGACAAGTGGTAATCATGGTAGAAATGATTCGCACATGAAAATATTAGACGTGTGAGATCCGGATACTTCATAACCAAACTTTGAAAGTCAAGCTAACAGGTTGTGCCTCGTTAAAATTCCAGCTGTCATAAATTGTTATGATTATTAAATTATAATCTTTAATGTATACAATTTTCAGCTTTGCCAAAATGCTACAAGTTTTTCAGATTTTTTGACATGTTCACATGATCAGCTAACATATTTTGTAACGTACATGATACAGCTGACACTTTTTTTAAGATCTACAATTCATAAACTAAATTATTTATACTTTTTCATCTTTGCGAAAATAGTCCAAGAATATTTTTTTTCATCTACGTTAACATTTTCTCTAGCCCAAAAGCCCCGGAGTCGCGCCAGCTGACATATATTTTAGTTCTCATACAAGTACTAACTATCAAAATAAGTTAATAGAGTCCATGCCAAAATCACCGTAAAAATTTGACACTACCTCCCGGACTATTCAGTTAGTAAGCCATATGTAATAAATAAAAAAAAGTGCGTGTGTACAAAGTACACATGTCAGAAGTAAAACTTGAATTTAAAATAAGGCTAACTCTTCTCCGTCTCTGAGCGCCTGGGACTATGGAGTTATTTTTTCGTTTCATCGAGTTTGAAATCACAACGATTCTAAAGAAGTTTCACTTCAAAAATCCAGTACGAAGGCGTGAAGTTCATGTGGGACGCGTGCTTCGAGAGCGTGTCGGCGACGACGCGCGGGCGCGGCAGCGGCTGCATCCTCGCGCACTGCATGGGGCTGGGCAAGACGCTGCAGGTGCTCGCGCTACTTCACACGGTACCTGCCTTTACTTTTAATCTATACTAATATTATAAAGCTGAAGAGTTTTATTTATTTATTTATTTATAAAAGTACACAAACAACATACATATTATTACATTTATGAACATTAATTATTAAAAATAAGAAACAGTCAAATATGTAAGTCTTTATAAGTGTACATAACATTCACTTGTCATAATCAAAAGTATACATTCAGATCAATAATTCCATAAGATTAGTATAATTAATTAATAAATACAATTTAAATAATTAGCATAAGTCAACAGTCGTCTAGGTAGTTTATGGTTGTCAAAAACATTAAAATGTATAGTCAAATTAAAAATAATATATCACTTAATATCTAAACGGCACTTTTACATGTCAAAAATACAAGTTAATAAAATAGTATAATTCGCGTCATGTAAAAAGAACGCTGGCTGTCAAGTTGCGCAGAGGCGATTTATCGGCCAATTTGGTGGTAAGACGCGGGGCGCGGGACGGCGAGGCACGCGCCGCATGCTTTTCGGCTCGCTATTGGTTTGTCAGTTTAAAATACCATCGCGCACACAAAAGTTATTAATTACGAAATGATTTTATATAAAAAATAGTGAAAATTTTTTTTTGACGTATATTGTTTTATAAAGAGAGATTCTGATAATAATGCAGTTATTAATTAAAAATATATATATATTAAACGAAATAATTTAATTTTTTGTAAGTAGATTAAACATTCTACGAATCTACACTGAATCAAACATATTTCATTAATTAATAGAATTCTATTATATTCTATCTAATATATTTTTCAATGTACCTACGTACCAATAATCAATATACATCGTGAGCGAAAGGCTGGTTCAAAATTAAAAGAATAGGCTTAGGAATTTCGTATGCGAATGTACCGATGCGCAAACACACCCCCCACCACTTTCTTCCAGCGTTCTTTTTACATGACGCGAACTGTAGTAATGTCAAAATTAAATATAAGTACAGAACATGTCATAATTAAGATCAACCACTAAATCACATTATAATTAAAATATTAATAATAACATAATTGAATAGAATATTTATGATATACACTAATCTTGAATCCTAAAGTAATTAAATAATTTTCTTTTAAATATTGGAAAGGAATTGTAAAAAATAAAGATAAAGAGTTTGTTTATTTGTTTGGTTGAACGCGCTAATCTCAGGAACTACTGGTCCGAATTGAAAAAATCTTTATGTGTTAGATAGTCCGTTTATCGAGGAAGGCTATATAGGCTATTTTACATCACGCTACGTCTAATAGGAGCGGAGCGTCAATGAAAAATGTTGCGAAAACGGGAAGGACGGGCGTTAGTTCTGCGAGATACCATACCGCGCGACTGAGAAAGAATTTGGGTTCTAGACTTTAGAACGCGTACGAAGCCGCGGGAAATGCTAGTGTAGTTATATTTACGAGTACCGCGTCCCGGTAACCGGGAAACAATTGTGACTCTAGTCAGATTTTATGAATCGAGTACTTAAAATGAAAATGAATCGGCAAAAAAACGAAAAGATATTTTGTGTAAAAATATTATAAAATATTATAAAAAATATTAGTATAAATCTAAGAAAGTCATAAGTCTTCACTTAATATTTTGAACGAGCTATAGTTAATTAATACCTTTAATTTTATTATTTTCATTTATTTTAACAGCATACCATAATATACATAATATGTACCAGGTTTATCAATTAATGTAAAGGTCGAACAAAAGTAGAATAAATAAATATTAATTATAGCTTTTATAATACCTTTTTTATATATTATGTATATGTTTTATTTTTTATTTTAGGTTTTAACTCAACCAGAATTGAATATGCGTCGCGTCCTTGTATGCTGCCCACTGTCGACGGTTCTCAACTGGGTGGATGAGATCAACAAGTGGTTTGCACCAGTCACTAATAACATCAAGGTAGGGATTATGACTAATAATAATTTGATAGTAAATATTGAATTACTTGAACAATATAATATAATTCAATGCAGCAAATTGTAAAGTGAAAATTACTGATACTTTACGTACTTAAGGCTTACATACGTATGAAGATATGTTTGAAATTTTTATTTTTTGAAATCTTATAGTTTTTTGGTTAATATTAAAATTTACCAACATATTTTTTTAATTAGTAGTTTTTCGAACAGTGAGTTGGAACATAATATTATATTACATACTCGTAAAATATTCATAAGGGCCTGGCTCCACGCTCCGTCATGTCTACGAGCTTGCCTGCACAAACCTCTTTTCACAGGCAAGAACATGTGTGTGGACGGTGAGACGTTAGCTCACGCAGACGGCCTGTGTGTGCAATCGTTGACGTGCTGGCTTGGTTTGTAGGGTTTTGCCAGTTGACATTCCAGTTTGCGTGAGCTTAACTGCATGTATGCAGTATGGCCACTGCACTGGTGTTCCGTCTTTTTGTCACTCATGACTAGAGTTTTATGACTGCGCAGGCATGACGGAGCGTGAAGCCAGGCCCTAAGAAATACTTTTCCATTAAAAAGTATATATAACTTAATAGGATATTAAATGTTTTTATTAAAACTAAATTTCTTTTTAAGGTATTTGAACTATCAAAACTTAAGAAGACATATGAGCGCGCATACCAGCTCGAAGACTGGTATAACGGCGGTGGAATCTTCATAATAGGTTATGAACTGTTTCGGAATCTCTCAACGTTACACCCGAGTGTAGACTGCGTCAGACCGACAATCATTAATAAGATTCGAACAGCTCTATTGGACCCTGGACCGGACATCATTATCTGTGATGAAGGGCATCTCCTGAAGAACGACTCCTCGGTGCTAGCTGTGTCCATGAGTCGCGTGTCGACTCTGCGCCGCATCGTGCTCACTGGCACTCCGATGCAGAATAACCTCAGGGAATACTATTGTATGGTCAACTTCGTAAAGCCCAATTTACTTGGGACATACTACGAGTATTCTAATAGGTGAGTGCACTATTTAAACTTTATTTAAAAAGCTGATATTGTATGTCTTTTGATGTATCATTGCGTACATATGCGATATTTTTGCCTAAAGTCATCTAGTTTTGATTATTTTAAAGAAAATGCAGTTGAAGATTGACAGACAAAAGTAAACTATAATGTTTGTGTTAAAGTGATTAAAATATGATGTAACTGACTCACTGTAATTTATTTTTCAGATTCGAAAATCCAATAATGAATGGACAGCACAGAGATTCCAGAGAAGAAGATATCAAGTTGATGAAAGCAAGAACTCACATTCTCCATAAAGTTCTGGAAGGTTGTCTTCAACGCCAAGAAGCTTCCGTCCTCTATCCATACTTACCAAAGAAATATGAATATACTCTGTTCATATCACAAAGTAAATGCCAGTGGGACTTATACAAGCATTACTTGGCAAATTACGCCAAGGAAGCCAAGCAAAGTATCTTAAAAGATTTTCATGTCCTACAAAAAATCTGGACCCATCCACAGGTGTTACATAACTTTCTAATGAAGGCTCGAGATGAAGGGAAAGATGATAAAATTAAAGGTAAATAATCTATTTTATTTGTATGCGCTAACGTTAATAGTTACTCTATATATATTATTTGGAAAGTGGTAGTGCCATGCTTGTTACCTTCGGGTAGCAACCGAATGGGCCGGCACGCCCCGTATAGTTCATTAGTACCACTCTCTCACAGAAGACCGGCGTGAAGTGGCAGCTATGCTGTCGCGTTTCGTCCGGTGAGTGAGAGTCCGGGAGGCCCACTCTCCTTCCCCCTCCCTCTTCCCTTCATCCTCCGCCTTCGTTCCCCCCTCCCTCCCACTTCCCTCCCTCCTCCATCCCTCCCTTTCCTGAAAGGCCGGCAACGCATCTGCAAGCCAGGGTGATCACTTCCCATCAGGTGAGCCTCCTGCCCGTTTGCCCCCTTTTTACCATGAAAAAAAAATATATATTTTCCTTTTTAATTGTTATCCAGATCATGGAAGAAGTTAAAAAACCTTCTGACAAGTATTGTACAGTACTGAAGTGAAAAACACCATGAGAAATATACCCGATAAAGTATTTTTATGACGTGTTAAGCGAACGCTAACATTAAGTCCAAGCCCATAATTTGTTAGATGTTTGATGTTAGGTGTTAGAAAACACAAAACAGTGTCACCCGGTAAAGTTTTTTCGTGCGTGACGTACGTTTACATAAAGATGTTTAAGGCATCCAAAAAATAAAACAAGAAATCTATTAATCTATAATATGTTTATTATAAAGCAAATTGTTAAGCAGTAAAAATTATGTAAATTAGTTATTATAACACATACATTTAATTTTATTAACTAAGACCTGAAATTGAGTATTGGAAGGCCTAACCAATGACTTGGTATAGTATTTACGATGGAAGTTTGGTCCGAAAACCTACTGTTTTACAAATAATTAATTTTAATCAAGGTTAACACAGATCTATGAGTAGCTGAAATATTTTATGGGTTTAAATTAAATACCTTAATAAAAAATACCTTTTAATTTTAATGTGGCGATAATAAGGATTGGAAAAAAGATATGTGAAACAAAATTAAATTTTATGCATTTTTTATGATCGGAATAATTTATTTAAAGTTAGCTTAAAACAAGGAATATACTATTTTTTATTTGTCAGGGGAGAAAAACGAAGATGACCTGGCTCATGAGGACTTGACCGCCAACGAGGACATCAAGCCTGGCGCCACTGAGACCTGGTGGCTGCAGTACGTTGCTGACACCAACAGCCTCGACTCTCTAGAAAGTTCCAACAAGTTCCTAGTGGTCTTCCATCTGCTTGACGAGTGTACTGCTCTGGGCGATAAAGTGTTAGTAACTCTTAAAAGAATTTTATGATTGTTTATTTAGATTAGATATTTATTTATTTATTACTCTTAGTAGAAGTAGTTATTATATAAAAAGTTAATATCGTACAATGCACCCTTGCATGAATCCTGTATGTAAATGTGATTTCAGTAGGTCTTAAATGTTAGATTCGAACTTGTTGTTCATTGTACTTCCAAAGTCTTATATATAAAAAATTTTGTGTTACAGTGTTCGTTATCGAACTCCTGGTAGGTCTATGTCTAGGCTATTTTTTATTAGGTGATGGCGATGGATGGTGTGGCCCTATTCGGATTTTTATTCTTAGACCAAATTTTTATTTTTTTATTTTTAATGATTTTGCATCATAACCCTAAATTTTTTTGACCTTCAATTTATATTTTTAATAGTAATTCGAACGTGGGCGACGCTGCGGGGATTTGCTAGAAAGATATAAATTGTACTCTGGCTGACGATTCATATACAATACTGTAATAATCTATTAGGTATACCAATATGATTTTCTAAGAGAGAGTAAGGCTCTCTGTCATGACTATTGGCGTAAATTTAAGTATTATTTCTTTCCATCTGCCCACAGTCTCATCTTCTCGACGTCGCTGTATACGATGGACGCGCTGGAGTACTTCCTGCGGCGCAAGCAGTGGAGCCTGGGCAAGGAGTACTACCGGCTGGACGGTTCAGTGCCGCCCGAGGTGCGCCAGAAGTGGTGTAGGGAGTTCAACGCCCCGACTAATACTACTACTAAGTGAGTTTTCTTAGCATATTAGTGTTAGTAATCTACTATATATAATCTATACAGAAAGTAATGTAGTGACCCTACTTTCTTGCGCCAGCAGTCGCGGGTTCGAGTCCCGCTGGGGCATTCATTTGTTAAACTCGAATATTTGTACTCCAGTCATGGGTGTTTATATTTATAGTTTTATGTATGTATTTAAGCTTACATATGTAGTATATCAACTATCTGGTATCGGTAACACAAGCTTCCTTCGTAACTTACCACGAAACTTGATGGCGCTGTGTCTAATAATGTCCCAACATATTTAAATATGAAAACAAGCTGTTCATCTGATCCCATTGACATTGTCTAAGTCTAGGTTGCCAGTAAAAAATTGGCCGCAATTACCTGTAATTAATTCTTGTATAATTCATTTGCTGGTGTAAATTGCAGCTATATGTTTTTTTAATCAATTTTACGTAATTTTAAAGAAAATGATGTAAAGAATAGAAAAAAAAAATGGTTGCCAGCTCCCAGTCAGCCGCAACGTTAGGGTTGCCAGGTGTAAACAGGTATATTATTGTTAGTTATTTACAATCATTTGTTTTTTTTTTTAAATAAATATTACAACTGTTCACGATAATACATGGTTGCCAGTTAAAAAATGGCCACAACCAGAGGTTTCCATGCTTTCTTTTAATCAACGATTGTTCCTCCAGGTAAGTTTGAGTGCTACTATGTAGTGAAGTACAATGTAGTGTAGATGTAATTCTAGTATTTTTCTTTCATGAAAATTTTGTAAAAAATTTTGTAAAGTGGGATCTTGGAATATAACAACGACTGGAGCTATATTGTTGAAATTTTCAGGTAGACCATCAGGGTAAAAGTTTTATAAAGCCCAGTATTCAAGAAATAAAGTCAATGATTTTGTTATAAACAGATTGTTCCTGATCTCGACGCGTGCCGGCTCGCTGGGGCTGAACATGACTGCTGCCAACCGCGTCATCATCCTCGACACGTCGTGGAACCCCGCGCACGATATACAAAGCATCTTCCGCGTCTACCGCTTCGGGCAGAAGAAGGACTGCTACATCTACCGACTTGTTGCTATGGTTCGTATGACTATATAGTCATATACAGTTCTCGAGGCATAAGCTCAGTTTTGCATTTGTGTGAGTGATAGCTAAAAGCCAATAGCCGCGCATCAAAAACCAGTTAAAACAGGTTTAAACCAACTCGCAACGCGCTACGCCTTCGGTCGTGCCTATCCGCACACTGCACTCAAATGCAAAGCTGAGCTTATGCCTCGAGAACTGTACGAGTATATAAAAATGAATCTCTGTTTCCTTTGGTCACGGCATCAAGCATGAACGACTGGAGCGATTTCGCAAATTCTTTTTTTCGTTGGGTTAGTTATTTTCAGAAGGTTCTTATGTAAAGAAAAAAATAAAAAATAATAGAAAATTTAAGAAAACTTTATAAAATTAATTACGTTTGAAGTATTATGAAATTGCAATGTGCGCGGAATGACAATTAAATCGCCGAATACGCACCGAACGGTACGTAGTAAATATATATAGAACTCATTGAAGTGAACGAAGTAAGGCCGAGTTGCTAGTAATATAACGAAATAGGCTGTTTGTTATAAGTAAACGGTAATGGCAACATTGGGTAATATTTTCGAGTTTCACTATTCATTTTTATCCCGCTGTCGGTATTTTTGCTTTTTTTTAACATGGTTCTGGAATTAGGTAAACGAATCAAATGTGTCCGATCCTTTATATAAATTGCGAGCCTAACGATTTTCATAGCTCGCTTAGCCGCTTTAAACTGATAGGCCAAAAAAGACTCACTGAAGACAGATGGATGTAAAAACTAAATGTTGCCTATAATAATAATAATATTAAACAGTTTACCACTTAATTATTTACAATAAATATTTATTGTATTACTATGCAGGGTACGATGGAGCAGAAGATCTACGAGCGGTCGGTGACGAAGCAGGCGGTGGCGTGCCGCGTCGTAGACGAACAGCAGATCGACCGGCATTACAACATGTCCGATCTCTCTGAACTGTACAGGTTTGTGTTTTCATTTTATGTTCCTTTTATTTTGTCTAATAAATACTGAATAAATATAAAATCAGTTACTGCCTTTCCTGAAGGATAAACATTGCTTAATTTTTGAAATATTCATGTACTTGATGATTATTAATTATAAAATTAATAAATCATTACTCTTCCTTTCGGCTTCATCGTATTCGGCTAAAAGGGGTGTATGTTTTTATATATTTTTGGATAATTTACAAAAATCATTAACAATGTTATCATATGGTATGATATGTTCAAACTTATATCAATATTTAGGAACATTATTACACACAGCTCCATCTAGTTTCGTGGTAAGCTTCGAGACGGATACTAGATGGTTGATATAATACTATACTTATAAATATAAACTCCCATGACTGGAATACAAACATTCGTGCTCCACAAATGAAGGTCCCCAGCGGATCTTGAATCCTCGATCGTTTTTTTACAGACCGACTGTCCTCCAACATGATCGGAGCCCTTTTTTATACAATTTTTATTACTGAAAATTTTTTTTAAACTTTTTGAAAATTTTTTTGGGTTTTGATTTTTTTACAATTTTTCTTTGTTACATTTCTACTATTTCATTATGTGGTACTGGAACTATACTACGATTAAATCTTACTTCTCTGTCTCTACTTTATGTTAATTTCTTTATTGTAGATCTGAGAGATTTCTACTTATTTTACAACTTTTTTGATCCCTCGATCGTTAGCACAGCAAGCACAGGTCTCAACACACAGTGTTTGACTAGGGGTGTGCGAATAATTTGAACTTACGAATTATTCGTTCCAAATCGAGTATTAATATTCAATTCGAAACTCGAATCGAATAATTCAAAAATTCTAATTATTCGTAAGTTCCCGAATAATTCGAAAAATTTCGAATAATTCGATTTTTTCCGAATTATTCGTAAACTATCATGTTATTAGCGAATTTTCGAGTATTTTGAATTCAGGGTTTCTTATTTTCTATATTCATTATACATTTTATTCAAACCATGAAATATAACAATTAGTATAGTGTTTTTTTGAATTATATATTATTCGTAAGTAGAATATTTTGATACACGATTTAAAGAAATTCTAATGGAAAAAATTAAAAATCCAGAGATATTTCATTAATTCGCGAATTATTCGAGAATTCGAATTATTCGATTCGAATTTCGAATATTATTATTCGATAGGATTCGAACTATATTCGCACACCCCTATGTTTGACACAAGTTACAATAGCAATTGATTGTGTGTCGCAGAGTGGACGAGGCGGGGTGCAGCGTGGCGGCGGGTCTGGCGGCGGGCGTGCGCGACGCGGCGCTGCTGCGCGTGGCGGGCGGGCGCGGCGCGCTGGCGCTGCACGCGGTGCACGAGCACGACTCGCTGCTGCGCGGCTCCGGCGAGACCGGCCTGCCCGAGCACGAGCGCGTCGCCGCCTGGGTGCAGTTCCAGCAGGAGCACTCCAACACCCACAATAGTTAGTATACCTCTCACCCTCTCCTCCTCTTTGTCTCTCTCCCCTCACTTTTCTGTCTTACTTTTGATTCTCAACTGGCACGCTTTGAAGCCATTAACAAGAGAATTGAATTGAATTACTTTTGATTATTTTGTAATCTTATTAACAAAAAGAGGACCAAGAGTAATAACAGAATATTAACTTAAATAAATGGCATTGTATGAATTTTAATATTTTGCTTGTACAACAAATTCCTCTCAGATGCGAAATTGCACCTTCACACCTTTACAATTACACAAATGAATGCATTTACGCATACCACCTGTAGCAAATTTGTAGTAGAAAACAAGGACA
Organism: Boloria selene; assembly: GCA_905231865.2. Lineage (NCBI taxonomy): Eukaryota > Metazoa > Arthropoda > Insecta > Lepidoptera > Nymphalidae > Boloria > Boloria selene. The sequence continues at coordinate 3,594,185 of HG993149.1, forward strand.
AAAATTTTTTTTACTTTTATTATTTTAACTCATGCTCTATAGATCTATTAACATTTATTTCAACTAATTTACGTGCGTCGTGATAAAACTCATTATTCACTCGATTACTAATAAACTAGATTGTAAAGTTTATATTGCTACTTTGCTATTTCAGATATACAAAACATAGAATTGGAAATTCCATCTAAATCATATGAGGGTAATGATCTCACACCAAAAACAGAAGTTGAAACCGAACCCTATAATCCACACAAAATTAATCAAGAATTGAGATCTAAGAAGAACAAAAGAAGTACAACTGTAATAGAAAATATGCTGTCGCAACCATCTACCAGTGCCCAAATAGATCCTACTCTCAACCCTGAAGTAGAAAGCGCTATGGTTGAAAAAATCATGAATATCTTAATAAAACATCAATATCATGAATCAAAAGGGTCGAAAGAGATATCTGAACTTATTAAAAATGTACGAAATACAATAGCCAATATTGATGAGAATGGGTTAGACAACGTAGATCCTTTGACTGCGAGTATTGCCAAAGTTTTGATAGAAAGTGAGAAAGAAAACCAAAATCTTAAGAACGGTAGAAGTGATAACCAAATGAACTCGAAAGATCTAGATTTAATGACAAGCGACGCAGACACTTTCAGTGCCGACGAGCTACCATTGACATATAAGAATGGATCTGACAGAAAACGACATAAACAAAAAGATTCAGACGAAGAGTATGTGCCTGAAAATACTCGTAAAAGAAAAAAGGCTAAATCTAATACAGTGAGCAACCCTAGTGATAATTCTGAAACGCTAATGCCTGAGCCTGTCGACAATGTACAGAACGTAATTACTGATAAGCCTTCGACTTCGATTTTATATGACGCATTATATGGCAATGCCAATAATTTTACACGTGATATACCGCAAATGGACTCAGTTGAGGAAACAGTGTTGGTAGCAAGCGATTCGGAACCAAGTAGTGCTGATGAGGTTCATCAAGAAAATATGTCATTACTTGACAGAAAACGACAGAAACAAATACGAGATTCATACAAACAATTAATGTTTCAGGCTACAGCTAAAATAAAGGCCAAAGATTGCGACAACTATATAATTCCAAAATCAAATCAAAGGAATGACTCTCCAGGTAGTTCTAAAACGATTAATTCATTAGGTGGTTTCGTTCAAAATTCAATATTATTGCGAGCTGCGAAAAGTCTACCAGTTGAAGAAGAGCTTTGTAAAAGTGCTAATGTAGAAGAGCGAGCAGAACAAAATATAGAATGTGATAAAGATAAAACAAATGATGAGGTCAGTATTGTGCTCAGTGACGATGAACCTCTAGTAACACCAATTGAGTCGGTAGAAGAAGTGGAAAAGGATGAAATAAGAGATAAGCCAGTTCCAATGCATAAATCGTTGTTGACGAATACGAATTTTATAAAAATAATAGCTCATACATACTTGAGTGGAAATCCCACTTTGGACGAAGACGCGGCTGTCCTCGCGGCGCAGTACAGCGCGCTCAAGGCACTGAAGGAAGTCGAGGCGACTGGGAAGGAGCTCGACAGTGGTCCGCTGTACGATATCGCGAAGAAGGTCTGTTTTCGCGAAATATTCGCAGTCATTTTTTAATTTTATTATACTTCTTAAAGATAGAACAATAGTATTTGCAAATTATACTTAGTACTTGATTTGATTTACTTCACTTTGGCTCTTATGCCAATTAGCAATAAAGCACATGTTTACCAAAAAAGTTCTCCCAGTAAAATTTTCCACCCTAATAAACTTTTAAATTCTATTCGCTTGTGAAGTTATAGAGATATAGAAGATTTTTTTATTCCTTTTTCTCAGTGAAACTCTCACATTTATGTATCATGGGAATCACCATTGAGCTTAAAATAATAATTATAAATAGCTTTTTTTAATAATATAGGTTAAACATTTTAAATCATAGTTGATATGGATATCAAATGAATTACATATTTCATTTTCCTTCAACAGGTACTTGGCTTACCTTTATTAGAAAGATTACAAAACGTCCGCGGCAATAGGCAAGTTTTTACCAAAACAATAAATGAGAGTACGAGTAAAGTGAACTTATCGTCGGCTCCAAATAATACGAAAGATGTACAAATCGAACAATCAAAAACTTCAACAGTAACAATAATAGATAGCGAAAATAGTAGGAATGTGCCCACCACACAACATAAAAGCACAGTAAATATATTGAAAGGGTCGAAAAAAATTAATGCGGAACCTATAAGTGAGTGGACCTCTGAACCTGTTGAGGATACTCAAAGTGAGAGTATAGACGATGCAACGCCGGCTTCAACCGAGGTCGTGCCAGTGGGAATGTAAGTATACCTCCTACAATATATTATAAAATTAAAGTGTATGTATGTAATGTTATAATAACAGCTTTTAAATATAAGATTATTATTTTAAGAAAATATATTTTCTTAATTTTTTGTCATCTGTTTGTTCCGGATAATCTCCGAATCGGCTGGACCGTTTTTGACGGGACTTTCACTGGCAGATAACTTATGTTATACCTTTTTCTATAAAAAGAATTAGGGGCCCGCAAAAAAATTTACTACGTAGATTGTTAGTTGCATACCGACATGTCTATGAGAACCTAGTAAGTTTTCGATAGGCATGTGATCTTCCCTTACACGCACTTGGCGAGCATGGTGGACTATGGCATGATCCCTTATGTTCAGGAAAGCCGGAAACAGAAAGTGTTAAAGAAAAAATGAAATCATATGTGTCATTTCAGGGAGACTAAACCTATTTGTAATTAAAATTTTTATAATAACCAACAATTTATACAAATAGCTCAAATGTAATTTTACTTCAGTAAAATGATAAATAAATCTACAATCTATCTTCCTACATCTATCACTACAATGTCTACGTAAATATTTGTTTGAAAGTTTCACCTAAAATACATTTGGGTTTTAGATTCAAAGGTCCTGTCTCTCTTCAAGCAAGCGAGCCTCCACTTCACGAAGAGTGTATCTTACCTGACGATGATGAAATTATAGATAACACTTTGCCGGCGCCAGCTAGCTCCGTCAATATAGGACGGCGGAATTCCCAACAGCTATTCATTACTAATGTGTCGTCTGACCCGAAAATCAAACAGTCAGTACCTCAGTTCATAATATCTACTGTCGATAATATAAAAAATGCAGGAATATCGACACCAGGGGCGCCAGTCATTAAGTATTTACAAGTTATACCACCATCATTAAAAGACTCTCCTCTCACAGCACCAGTTTCTGTCACGCCAACGAATAGCGAGCCACGGAACTGTTCAGCTGAAACTCTAAAGTTTACAAAAATTCTACCTAAACCTACTCCACTACATATAGTGGTTGCTAGTAAACCTGAGGAAACTATATGCTTAGACAGTGATGAAGAGGACATTATTGTGAACAAAGTTACATCTGTTACATCTAAACCGAGAGCCTTAAAATCTACTACTAAGTTGCCTTACTTCCCAGCACAACGTAAAAAAGTAGAACTCAAAAAACAGATTTCACCTAAGCCGCCTTTACAACATGAAGAACCAAGTAAATTACTCGCATCGTCGAGTACTACAAATGAAGATGCAGACAGAAAAAACACGCAAAAAGCGAATTGGAAGCCCGATAATATCATTCGCATCAGTGAAACGGGTGAAGTAGTAATATTAAGAAGGACAGAATCTATTCCGTCTAATGCTAAAGCAATCGAACTAAAGCAAAATCTAATTATACCTCAAAATCAAAAGGCGACGAACAACGAAAAGACCGATACTACGAAATCCCTACTTAAAAAAAATCAGTCCACAAGTTCAATTGTTAGTGTTGACGAGAGCCCGCTTTCAGTACTTGAAAACGTAGTTCACATACCGGCACATCAATATGAGAAACAAATTAAAGCTGCTGTCGTCAATGAATCTAATAAAAAGGTTTTACCGCCAACCCCTATAGGTCAAGTTAAAAAAGCAGTTAACGTGAAAAACAATAAAGCTATTCCTCCAGCAGTACCGTGTTCGACATGTCCAATAAAAGGAGTAGTGGTTAAACATAAAAGCGAGATAACTACTAAAAATGATACGAATATCAAAGTTGCTAATGTATACAAATCGAAGGCGCAGAAAAAAGTAATTGATCTCACGGCAAGTGTCATTAGCAACAAGGGTAAAAAACAAATTGTCGTCAAGAAGAAGGAGTGGGATAAAATCAGTGGCACCTCTAAGGATATCGTCCTGAATAACGCGGGTACACTCTTCAAAATGAACCAAAAAAATAAAACTTCTGTGGATCTCTCGTAAGTATTACAATATTTTAAATTTTATAACAAATTGCACTTCAATAATTAGTATATATTACTCTATTAGTAGAAATTTAACATTTTCTCGCAGTGAAAAATATTCTACATATCGACCTAATTAAGCAGAAATCATCATACCCAATATCATTCAAATCTTGGCCTTGGTACCGATAATAATAACTATTGCAATAACATTTCGAAAATATTTAAAGGTATACATTCTAGTCACTTACAATTTAGTTATTCGTATAAATTTCGAGAAAAGAAAACAATCATTATCAATTCATAAAATTACAACTATCACTCGTAAGTTATTCTTTTTACTCATTACACGAATGAAAGCCTACCCGCGACTGCTGGCACAGCAAGTAGGATCACCACAATCTGAGTGGTGTTTATAGCAAACTAGTGACTCGCCCTCGCTTCGCTCGGGCTCTTCCCTAGATTTAGCACAGGTAAAGCCGCGGGATCTGCTAGTTATGCATATAAACCTTCCTCTTGAATCACTCTATATATTAAAAAAAACCGCATCAAAATCCGTTGCGTAGTTTTAAAGATTTAAGCGCACATAGGGATATAGGGATATAGGGACAGAAAAGGCGACTTTGTTTTACACTATGTAGTGATACTATGTAGTGATGATTAATTAAAAAATAAATGTGTGGCACTCGGGGACTGCCGCGGTAAAGCTAATTATTTTTAAATAAAGCTATTTATTTTTTTATTTATGCAGTATTTTTTTTCTTTGATATTAATTCAAGTTACACTTTTTGAGCGTGGTGACCGATAAGAAAACATTTTTTTTTTCTTTTATTGAATAAATGAGAAGTTAATATCGTTTAAAGTAAAAAGCTACATGGTAGGCGGAGTGAGGTGTGTTAGGTTTTATTTTCTTTGCGGAATTTCTTGATTCGGTCGCTGCGCTCAAAGCCCGCGATAAAAGTTATGCAATAGCTTAAAAACTGAAAAACGGTTTAAAAAAACTGAAGAACAAGCTTTAACAACGAACCGAACTAATAGTATCGATCGTTTATTAACCTTTATGTTCTGCTTGACCTGTTATCGAATAAATAATAATCACTGATGCCAATCTCACTTGGATTAGAGTACTAAAATATACTCCATATTTTTCGCAAAGCTCGTTCATTTGCAATTCATCATACCTAACTTTACAGAAAAGCGCCCTGCACTAAGACTGTTACGATAAAGAAAGTCACACCGAGTTCCCCAAAACCGTCAACAAGTGACAGCGTGAAACGCCCTTCGACGTCCCAGATCACGTATTCTAAGAAGAAACCAAAAGTTGAAACTGCTAAAAGTAAGATATTCAAGATCATTTCAAAAATAAAGTCGCAATTAAAAGTAAATTCAACTTGCCCAATTTTTTTTTTTCTTGACTTTAATAGTTTTTTTTACCCCATAATATAATCAATAGTAATTTACGTAAGTTATATATAATTTGTAATTTTTTCGGGATTGAATTACATACAGTCGCTCAGAACCATAATGCACTTTTAAAAAAAAATAACATTCACCATTTTGAATTTCTACTTAAAATTTACTGCACTTTTTTTTTACACACAATTTATTAAACAATTTTTCAGAGATATTTTACTACAACAAAACAAATCCTATATGTTAACCCGGGTAAGCAGCTATCATTATAACGAACTGGATCAAAATCTGTTTAGTGCTTTTCTCACAATGCGTCCTAAGCCTAACTGAAAAATAATCTAATAACTACAGTTCTCGAGGCGTAAGCTCAGCTTTGCGTTAGTGTGAGTGATAGCTAAAAGCCAATAGCTGCGCATCAAAAACCATGTTAAAACCACTCGCAACGCGTTAGGCCTCCAGCCGTACCTATCCGTACACTACACTCACACAAATGCAAAACTGAGCTTACGCCTCGAGAACTGTACTAACTTATAGATTCGACATCTAAGTGCGCAATCTTAGCGCGCTTGATGCCTTCCGTCTCATGCCATATCACAATTTGACGGTTTCACTTTTATAGATTACAATATAAAGGTCTTTACAATTTTAAGGTAACATTTATATTTTATTCTTTCAGAACCGCTGACACTTCAAGACTTCAATCTCGACGATTTCGATGATATCATCGAATTGGAGTAAGCGATGGTTACTATCAAGTTGCAAGTCTCTAGTATAGTACATTAAGATAAGGAATACGATATGAATATATATTGTATGTGATTGTTTTTTTTTTGTTCTAAATGTTTATCGATGTGCGGCTCTCGGATGTAACTACCTAAATTAAATTGTGATAGTATTCTTTTTATTTAAGGTCATTAAAATATGTATGCTTCTAAAAATTGAGTCCATTTTTTTATTATGTTTATATTCTTTTATAGATACAAGTTGTGATTGCTGTACTGTTCATATTCAGTCAGACCAAGCGTTACTGTAACGCATGTTTGTATTTTTTTATAATTCTTCTCGATTAGCTTTATTTGTTATAATGTTAGCGATATCCAGCCGTAAAACTTACCAAGCTGTCGCTAGCAGCCCTTTAACTAAACGGCGTTCCGTATAAGGGATGAGATATTGTAGCAGATGTTCCGTAAGGATTAGTTATAAGGATTCTAGAGTAATTCTGTGTTTTGTTTAATTTTAAATGGCCTGTGATTCACTCGCAGGCGTACTTTCCTGTTAATATAGAAGTAAATTAGGAAAGTATAATAATGTTGTGCTTCAGATACTGATATAATGTCGTGTTGGGTGAATAAATGGTATTTTCTATGTTATTTAATTTTGATTAATATTTTTTTAAACTTTAGTAAAACTTAGCATTATATAAGAAATTTAATGATAATAATACAAGAGTTTATATTAATTAATAGAATTGATAGAACAAGGGGACGTGTTTATGTTAATTGATGTAATTTTCAAACGTAATTAATAAATACATATTATGTATAAAATTTGATACTTGTTTTATTTAGTTTCAAAACATATGTCTTCGCGTTAGTATGCCAGTAAGAAGCGGATTAGGCCAGGGCCTCAAGTCTGCTATTTTACATTAATTGTCATTATAGAACAATGCAATTTTAATTCAATTACCATTAGTCAAAAATTTCGTAGTCTACAAAATTTACAATGGTCGATCAATGGTCTTGTCATTTTGACAATTTTGTCAATTGTAAAAGCGTTCGTAAAACGTTTATTTAGGCTAAGTTCGATTATATATTATGTTATCAATATATGTTTTAAAGACTAAGCATTATGTAAAATGATCATACAAAGCCAAAAAGATAGATTAACAGACTACGCAATACGTTTGATCATTGACTTGTCATTACGTACGGGACTACCAATTATTAGCTAAGTGTCATTAAAGTGTCAGTGATACACCATCGGAAGACCATTGAATTAGTAGACTACCAAAATTGCAAAAAGTAGCAATTATGATGTCATTGATAGACAATTGTAACACCATTGCAATAGCAGACTTGAGGGCCTGTTCAAATGATTGTTTTTAATTTGTCTTCTTTATCTACTTTTGTATGAGGATATCAAAATTTAAACGGGGATTTTTCACATTTAATTATATTTCTTTTCACTTTTGCTATATATTTCCTTCGTGGCAGAGGGGCTTAAAAGAAAACGCAAGATTATTGCAACTATATATTCTCATAAAATTACAACAAAATAATTATATTAAAATAATTTATGTTCCTTACTCTAAAGTTAAAGCTGCTATACATAATCTAAACAAATCAATATAGAATCGCGTGACCAGTCGATTTATCACTTTTTACTTAATTTTAAATAATTACTCTTAAAATTAGAAAATATGTTATAATCAGCATTGAGTAAAATAAATTCAAACACACAAATCTTATTTAGGCTATTAATATTTATATAAAAAATCATTTTATATTAAATATTAAAAGAAATAATAACACTGGCATGTACACACCAGACCCAATGTCTAAGCTCAGACTTTCCATGACTTGGGTACATAATAATTGGTGATAAAATAAATGACATAATTTATGAAAAAATAAAATTTTAGACATTTTCAAAGACCCTTATAAAATAGGGGTAATATTTCATTAACAAAAGAAAAGTAACAATACTTTAACTTTCATATTCTATTGCAACATCATCTTTAAACTGAAAGATTGTACTGAATTTTACATTAGAAACATTAACATTTATCAAAAAAACTTTAAACTATTACATGTACATATACCATAATTTAATACTTTGTATAAAATCAGGGAGGTATATTCAAAAAATATTTTTTGATAACTTAAATATTAAAAACTCTTTGAGACCAGAAATGAAGAATGGATATACAAAGTGGATGAAAAATTTAGTTATGATGAGTAATGAAAGCTATATAAGACGTATAATTTTTAGAATAATAAAACAAAATAACATGCTAAAAGGGAGCCAAGTATTACGTAACGCAATTTAGGGGCATTACGGTAGAAGTCTAAAGATCTTAAAATAATATATTACGTAATACTTAAACGCCCCCTGACCTATTTAAATATGCATAATACAGATAATTTCTTACAATAATAATAACAATTTTATAATTTCTTATTTCTTTAAATGCCTTATCACTGGGATACATAAATAACTTGTAACATGAAAAAATATAATACTTCAACCAGACGAGTTGTTTGTGAAATAACACTACTTTCTGGTGAATTTTCAATATTTCTTACAATTTTACTTTGATTTTATTATGTAACAAGATAAAGTTGCATAGGCGTTAAATAACAAAAACAATATTCTACATGTTAGTTTAAAAATGCAATACAAGATATTAAGAGATTTAAGATTAGCGAGAAATAATAAGCTACCAGGTGTTAAACCTGCTAACAATAATCTTATATTATGTAAATAAAAAAAATCACAGAAGTATTTTTGAAACATTTTCCTTCCTCACCTTAAATATGTTTGTTCATGAAAATAAAAATATAACAATGTTGAATATATTAAGGCTACATTTATTTAATATTACAATTAAAAAAAGATAACTTATTTTTAAATATTATTGGTGCTTATAAACGGTCAATATTTTTCTGCAATGTGTGGCTGCAATATTGGCAACTAATTGTAGGGCCATCACAAAAATTTTACAACAATGTCCGAGCAATGTGTAGATAAGATAATATAGGAAAAAAAATTCTCTTTAAAAATTGTTGTTTTTAGTCATCTATATGATGGCTTTATTACCCAACAACTTAGGCACTTTTGCTTTTCTCACAAGTGACAAAATTCAATTTTGTCAAACAAAAAGAGAACACTTGAAAACTCTCATAAATATGAAAAATACACATTTTAGATAAAAACTAATAAATCAGATATTTTTTAATCTATCAATAAACAACTGCAAAAATAAGTTTAATTGCGATCGTTCAAGTCGTGTGACGTCACAAAGCTATACAAAGCGCTACATTCATAACTTTTTCATTTGTTGAGATATTTTAATAGTTCTATCATAAAAAATATTTTGCATTAAAAAGAAATGTTTAGTTTTTGTATATCTGGGGTATATATGTTATTAAGGAAAGTATCGGCCAACACAGTCCCAGTGCGATGACTATAGATAGACCATAGGACTGTTTACCGCGAGTTGACGCGCGCAAGGCGGGACTTATCGAAGGAGCATATAGCGCTGAGCAAGGCGCCGCGCGCGCCGGGGCTGGAGCCCGCGCACGAACTCGCGGCGCTGGTGTCCGCTGCTGTGGGGAAACCCACTCAAAATTATACATAATTTATATACAAATAAGTTCTTAAAACGATTTTACATAATAATTGAATGAATTATTATAGATATTAATTCAATCTCCCCTAACTTTTGCAGAATAACTTAACAAGACAATCCACTATTTATAAAAGCTTTTATTAAACTTGCATTTTTATTGTTTTTAGTATGTTAGTTCGGGTGAATAAATTTTAAAGCAGTTATCCTTAACCGATTGAACTGTTGCATACAAGTTCAATTTGATGGCAATGTATTGTTAGTTAAGACATCTAACTTTTGATGTGAACCATTTCGTTATTAATAACTTTTGTGTGCGCGATGGTATTTTGAACTGACGGACCAATACCGAGCCGGAAAGCAAGCGGCGCGTGGCTCGCCGTCCCGCGCCCCGCGTCTTACCACCAAATTGTCCGATAAATCGCCTCTGCGCAACTTGACAGCCAGCGTTATTTTTACATGACGCGAATTATACTTACATAGCGGCGGCGTGGGCGGCGTCGGGGAGGACGCGGTGCTCGCGCTGTGCGAGCGCGCGTCCGCCAGCGAGGACGACGACTTCCACATCGACTCGCGTTTCTTCTGCAATTGATTTATGCCCGTATATAACTTTTTACTTCAAAATATATGTTGGGACATTATTACACACAGCGCCATCTAGTGCCGTAGTAAGCTACGGAACTTGTGTTACGGATACCAGATAGTTGATATACTACATATATAAGTTTTAAATACATACATATTATATATAAATACCCATGACTGGAGTACAAACATTCGTGCTCCACAAAGGAAGGTCCCCAGCGGATCTTGAACCCTCGAACGTTTTTTTAAAGACCGACTGTCCTCCAATATGATCGGAGCCCTTTTTTATACAATTTTTATTACTGCAAATTTTTTTGAAACCGGAAGGGATTTGATTTTTTTACAATTTTTCTTTGTTACATTTCTACTATTTCACTATGTGGTACTGGAACTATACTACGATTAAATCTTACTTCTCTGTCTCTACTTTATGTTAATTTCTTTATTGTAGATCTGAAAGACTTTTACTTATTTTACAACTTTTAAGTTTACATGTTTGTCCCTCGATCGTTAGCACAGCAAGTAGGGTCACAAGTCACAACACACAGTGTTTGACTAGGGGTGTGCGAATAATTCGAACTTACGAATTATTCGTTTCGAATCGAATATTAATGTTCAATTCGAAACTGGAATCGAATAATTCAAAAATTCTAATTATTCGAAAGTTCCCGTAATATTTTTATAATAATTCGAAATTTTTCGAATTATTCGAATTCGAATTTTTTCCGAATTATTCGTAAACTATCATGTTATTAGCGAATTTTCGAGTATTTTGAATTCAGGGTTTCTTATTTTCTATATTCAAATATAAATTTAATAGTCAATATATATTTTATTCAAACCATGAAATATAAAAATTAGTATACTGTTTTTTTGAATTATATATTATTCATAAGTAGAATATTTTGATACACGATTTAAAGAAATTCTAATGGAAAAAATTAAAAATCCAGAGATATTTCATTAATTCGCGAATTATTCGAGAATTCGAATTATTCGATTCGAATTTCGAATATTATTATTCGATTGGATTCGAACTATATTCGCACACCCCTATGTTTGACACAAGTTACAATAGCAATTGATTGTGTGTCGCAGAGTGGACGAGGCGGGGTGCAGCGTGGCGGCGGGGCTGGCGGCGGGCGTGCGCGACGCGGCGCTGCTGCGCGTGGCGGGCGGGCGCGGCGCGCTGGCGCTGCACGCGGTGCACGAGCACGACTCGCTGCTGCGCGGCTCCGGCGAGACCGGCCTGCCCGAGCACGAGCGCGTCGCCGCCTGGGTGCAGTTCCAGCAGGAGCACTCCAACACCCACAATAGTTAGTATACCTCTCACCCTCTCCTCCTCTTTGTCTCTCTCCCCTCACTTTTCTGTCTTACTTTTGATTCTCAACTGGCACGCTTTGAAGCCATTAACAAGAGAATTGAATTGAATTACTTTTGATTATTTTGTAATCTTATTAAAAAAAAGAGGAACAAGAGTAATAACAGAATATTAACTTAAATAAATGGCATTGTATGAATTTTAATATTTTGCTTGTACCACAAATTCCTCTCAGATACGAAATTGCACCTTCACACCTTTACAATTACACAAATGAATGCATTTACGCATACCACCTGTAGCAAATTTGTAGTAGAAAACAAGGACAAATATTTTTTTTTACTTTTATTATTTTAACTAATGCTCTATAGATCTATTAACATTTATTTCAACTCATTTACGTGCGTCGTGATAAAACTTATTATTCACTCGATTACTAATAAACTAGATTGTAAAGTTTATATTCCTACTTTGCTATTTCAGATATACAAAACATAGAATTGGAAATTCCATCTAAATCATATGAGGGTAATGATCTCACACCAAAAACAGAAGTTGAAACCGAACCCTATAATCCACACAAAATTAATCAAGAATTGAGATCTAAGAAGAACAAAAGAAATACAACTGTAATAGAAAATATGCTGTCGCAACCATCTACCAGTGCCCAAATAGATCCTACTCTCAACCCTGAAGTAGAAAGCGCTATGGTTGAAAAAATCATGAATATCTTAATAAAACATCAATATCATGAATCAAAAGGGTCGAAAGAGATATCTGAACTTATTAAAAATGTACGAAATACAATAGCCAATATTGATGAGAATGGGTTAGACAACGTAGATCCTTTGACTGCGAGTATTGCCAAAGTTTTGATAGAAAGTGAGAAAGAAAACCAAAATCTTAAGAACGTTAGAAGTGATAACCAAATGAACTCGAAAGATCTAGATTTAATGACAAGCGACGCAGACACTTTCAGTGCCGACGAGCTACCATTGACATATAAGAATGGATCTGACAGAAAACGTCATAAACAAAAAGATTCAGACGAAGAGTATGTGCCTGAAAATACTCGTAAAAGAAAAAAGGCTAAATCTAATACAGTGAGCAACCCTAGTGATAATTCTGAAACGCTAATGCCTGAGCCTGTCGACAATGTACAGAACGTAATTACTGATAAGCCTTCGACTTCGATTTTATATGACGCATTATATGGCAATGCCAATAATTTTACACGTGATATACCGCAAATGGACTCAGTTGAGGAAACAGTGTTGGTAGCAAGCGATTCGGAACCAAGTAGTGCTGATGAGGTTCAACAAGAAAATATGTCATTACTTGACAGAAAACGACAGAAACAAATACGAGATTCATACAAACAATTAATGTTTCAGGCTACAGCTAAAATAAAGGCCAAAGATTGCGACAACTATATAATTCCAAAATCAAATCAAAGGAATGACTCTCCAGGTAGTTCTAAAACGATTAATTCATTAGGTGGTTTCGTTCAAAATTCAATATTATTGCGAGCTGCGAAAAGTCTACCAATTGAAGAAGAGCTTTGTAAAAGTGCTAATGTAGAAGAGCGAGCAGAACAAAATATAGAATGTGATAAAGATAAAACAAATGATGAGGTCAGTATTGTGCTTAGTGACGATGAACCTCTAGTAACACCAATTGAGTCGGTAGAAGAAGTGGAAAAGGATGAAATAAGAGATAAACCAGTTCCAATGCATAAATCGTTGTTGACGAATACGAATTTTATAAAAATAATAGCTCATACATACTTGAGTGGAAATCCCACTTTGGACGAAGACGCGGCTGTCCTCGCGGCGCAGTACAGCGCGCTCAAGGCACTGAAGGAAGTCGAGGCGACTGGGAAGGAGCTCGACAGTGGTCCGCTGTACGATATCGCGAAGAAGGTCTGTTTTCGCGAAATATTCGCAGTCATTTTTTAATTTTATTATACTTCTTAAAGATAGAACAATAGTATTTGCAAATTATACTAAGTACTTGATTTGATTTACTTCACTTTGGCTCTTATGCCAATTAGCAATAAAGCACATGTTTACCAAAAAAGTTCTCCCAGTAAAATTTTCCACCCTAATAAACTTTTAAATTCTATTCGCTTGTGAAGTTATAGAGATATAGAAGATTTTTTTATTCCTTTTTCTCAGTGAAACTCTCACATTTATGTATCATGGGAATCACCATTGAGCTTAAAATAATAATTATAAATAGCTTTTTTTAATCATATAGGTTAAACATTTTAAATCATAGTTGATATGGATATCAAATGAATTACATATTTCATTTTCCTTCAACAGGTACTTGGCTTACCTTTATTAGAGAGATTACAAAACGTCCGCGGCAATAGGCAAGTTTTCACCAAAACAATAAATGAGAGTACGAGTAAAGTGAACTTATCGTCGGCTCCAAATAATACGAAAGATGTACAAATCGAACAATCAAAAACTTCAACAGTAACTATAATAGATAGCGAAAATAGTAGGAATGTGCCCACCACACAACATAAAAGCACAGTAAATATATTGAAAGGGTCGAAAAAAATTAATGCGGAACCTATAAGTGAGTGGACCTCTGAACCTGTTGAGGATACTCAAAGTGAGATTATAGACGATGCAACGCCGGCTTCAACCGAGGTTGTGCCAGTGGGAATGTAAGTATACCTCCTACAATATATTATAAAATTTAAGTGTATGTATGTAATTTTATAATAACAGCTTTTAAATATAAGATTATTATTTTAAGAAAATATATTTTCTTAATTTTTTGTCATCTGTTTGTTCCGGATAATCTCCGAATCGGCTGGACCGTTTTTGACGGGACTTTCACTGGCAGATAGCTTATGTTATACCTTTTTCTATAAAAAGAATTAGGGGCCCGCAAAAAAATTTACTACGTAGATTGTTAGTTGCATACCGGCATGTCTATGAGAACCTAGTAAGTTTTCGATAGGCATGTGATCTTCCCTTACACGCACTTGGCGAGCATGGTGGACTATGGCATGATCCTTTATGTTCAGGAAAGCCGGAAACAGAAGTATTAAAGAAAAAATGAAATCATATGTGTCATTTCAGGGAGACTAAACCTCTTTGTAATTTAAATTTTTATAATAACCAACAATTTATACAAATAGCTCAAATGAAATTTTACTTAAGTAAAATGATAAATCTACAATCTATCTTCCTACATCTATCACTACAATGTCTACGTAAATATTTGTTTGAAAGTTTCACCTAAAATACATTTGGGTTTTAGATTCAAAGGTCCAGTCTCTCTTCAAGCAAGCGAGCCTCCACTTCACGAAGAGTGTATCTTACCTGACGATGATGAAATTATAGATAACACTTTGCCGGCGCCAGCTAGCTCCGTCAATATAGGACGGCGGAATTCCCAACAGCTATTCATTACTAATGTGTCGTCTGACCCGAAAATCAAACAGTCAGTACCTCAGTTCATAATATCTACTGTCGATAATATAAAAAATGCAGGAATATCGACACCAGGGGCGCCAGTCATTAAGTATTTACAAGTTATACCACCATCATTAAAAGACTCTCCTCTCACAGCACCAGTTTCTGTCACGCCAACGAATAGCGAGCCACGGAACTGTTCAGCTGAAACTCTAAAGTTTACAAAAATTCTACCTAAACCTACTCCACTACATATAGTGGTTGCTAGTAAACCTGAGGAAACTATATGCTTAGACAGTGATGAAGAGGACATTATTGTGAACAAAGTTACATCTGTTACATCTAAACCGAGAGCCTTAAAATCTACTACTAAGTTGCCTTACTTCCCAGCACAACGTAAAAAAGTAGAACTCAAAAAACAGATTTCACCTAAGCCGCCTTTACAACATGAAGAACCAAGTAAATTACTCGCATCGTCGAGTACTACAAATGAAGATGCAGACAGAAAAAACACGCAAAAAGCGAATTGGAAGCCCGATAATATCATTCGCATCAGTGAAACGGGTGAAGTAGTAATATTAAGAAGGACAGAATCTATTCCGTCTAATGCTAAACCAATCGAACTAAAGCAAAAACTAATTATACCTCAAAATCAAAAGGCGATGAACAACGAAAACACCGATACTACGAAATCCCTACTTAAAAAAAATCAGTCCACAAGTTCAATTGTTAGTGTAGACGAGAGCCCGCTTTCAGTACTTGAAAACGTAGTTCACATACCGGCACATCAATATGAGAATCAAACTAAAGCTGCTGTCGTCAATGAATCTAGTAAAAAGGTTTTACCGCCAACCCCTATAGGTCAAGTTAAAAAAGCAGTTAACGTGAAGAACAATAAAGCTATTCCTCCAGCTGTACCGTGTTCGACATGTCCAATAAAAGGAGTAGTGGTTAAACATAAAAGCGAGATAACTACTAAAAATGATACGAATATCAAAGTTGCTAATGTATACAAATCGAAGGCGCAGAAAAAAGTAATTGATCTCACGGCAAGCGTCATTAGCAACAAGGGTAAAAAACAAATTGTCGTCAAGAAGAAGGAGTGGGATAAAATCAGTGGCACCTCTAAGGATATCGTCCTGAATAACGCGGGTACACTCTTCAAAATGAACCAAAAAAATAAAACTTCTGTGGATCTCTCGTAAGTATTACAATATTTTAAATTTTATAACAAATTGCACTTCAATAATTAGTATATATTACTCTATTAGTAGAAATTTAACATTTTCTCGCAGTGAAAAATATTCTACATATCGACCTAATTAAGCAGAAATCATCATACCCAATATCATTCAAATCTTGGCCTTTGTATCGATAATAATAACTATTGCAATAACATTTCGAAAATATTTAAAGGTATACATTCTAGTCACTTACAATTTAGTTATTCGTATAAATTACGAGAAAAGAAAACAATCATTATCAATTCATAAAATTACAACTATCACTCGTAAGTTATTCTTTTTACTCATTACACGAATGAAAGCCTATCCGCGACTACTGGCACAGCAAATAGGATCACCACAATATGAGTGGTGTTTATAGCAAATTAATTAAAAAATAAATGTATGGCACTCGGGGACTGCCGCGGTAAAGCTAATTATTTTTAAATAAAGCTATTTATTTTTTATTTATGCAGTATTTTTTTTCTTTCATATTAATTCAAGTTCCACTTTTTGAGCGTGGTGACCGATAAGAAAACATTTTTTTTTCTTTTATTGAATAAATGAGAAGTTAATATCGTTTAAAGTAAAAAGCTACATGGTAGGCGGAGTGAGGTGTGTTAGGATTTATTTTCGTTGCGAAGTTTCTTGATTCGGTCGCTGCGCTCAAAGCCCGCGATAAAAGTTATGCAATAGCTTAAAAACTGAAAAACGGTTTAAAAAAACTGAAGAACAAGCTTTAACAACGAACCGAACTAATAGTATCGACGGTCAAAAACATTATTTTTTAATTTATTAACCTTTATGTTCTGCTTGACCTGTTATCGAATAAATAATAATCACTGATGCCAAACTCACTTGGATTAGAGTACTAAAATATACTCCATATTTTTCGCAAAGCTCGTTCATTTGCAATTCATCATACCTAACTTTACAGAAAAGCGCCCTGCACTAAGACTGTTACGATAAAGAAAGTCACACCGAGTTCTCCAAAACCGTCAACAAGTGACAGTGTGAAACGCCCTTCGACGTCCCAGATCACGTATTCTAAGAAGAAACCAAAAGTTGAAACTGCTAAAAGTAAGATATTCAAGATCATTTCAAAAATAAAGTCGCAATTAAAAGTAAATTCAACTTGCCCAATTTTTTTTTCTTGACTTTAATAGTTTTTTTTTACCCCATAATATAATCAATAGTAATTTACGTAAGTTATATATAATATGTAATTTTTTCGGGATTGAATTACATACAGTCGCTCAGACCATAATGCACTTTTTAAAAAAAATAACATTCACCATTTTGAATTTCTACTTAAAATTTACTGCACTTTTTTTTTACACACAATTTATTTAAACAATTTTTCAGAGATATTTTACTACAACAAAACAAATCCTATATGTTAAGCAGCTATCATTATAACGAACTGGATCAAAATCTGTTTAGTGCTTTTCTCACAATGCGTCCTAAGCCTAACTGAAAAATAATCTAATAACTACAGTTCCCGAGGCGTAAGCTCAGCTTTGCATTAGTGTGAGTGATAGCTAAAAGCCTCTAGCCGCGCATCAAAAACCAGTTAAAACCACTCGCAACGCGCTACGCCTCCAGCCGTACCTATCGGTAGTACACTACACTCACACAAATGCAAAACTGAGCTTACGCCTCGAGAACTGTACTAACTTATAGATTCGACATCTAACTAAGCGAGCAATCTTAGCGCGTTTGATACCTTCCGTCTCATGCCATTTCACAATTTGACGGTTTCACTTTGATAGATTATAATATAAAGGTCTTTACAATTTTACGGTAACATATATATTTATTCTTTCAGAACCGCTGACACTTCAAGACTTCAATCTCGACGATTTCGATGATATCATCGAATTGGAGTAAGCGATGG
Source organism: Boloria selene (assembly GCA_905231865.2). Taxonomy (NCBI): domain Eukaryota; kingdom Metazoa; phylum Arthropoda; class Insecta; order Lepidoptera; family Nymphalidae; genus Boloria; species Boloria selene. The sequence continues at coordinate 3,612,708 of HG993149.1, forward strand.
TTACTATCAAGTTGCAAGTCTCTAGTATAGTACATTATGATAAGGAATACGATATGAATATATATTGTATGTGATTGTTTTTTTGTTCTAAATGTTTATCGATGTGCGGCTCTCGGATGTAACTACCTAAATTAAATTGTGATAGTATTCTTTTTATTTAAGGTCAAAAATATGTATGCTTATTAAAATTGAGTCCATTTTTTTTATTATGTTTATATTCTTTTATAGATACAAGTTGTGATTACTGTACTGTTCATATTCAGTCAGACCAAGCGTTACTGTAACGCATGTTTGTATTTTTTTATAATTCTTCTCGATTAGCTTTATTTGTTATAATGTTAGCGATATCCAGCCGTAAACCTTACCAAGCTGTCGCTAGCAGCCCTTTAACTAAAACGGCGTTCCGTATAAGGGATGAGATATTGTAGCAGATGTTCCGTAAGGATTAGTTATAAGGAATTTAGAGTAATTCTGTGTTTTGTTTAATTTTAAATGGCCTGTGATTCACTCGCAGGCGTACTTTCCTGTTAATATAGAAGTAAATTAGGAAAGTATACTAATGTTGTGCTTCAGATACTGATATAATGTCGTGTTGGGTGAATAAATGGTATTTTCTATGTTATTTAATTTTGATTAATATTTTTTTAAACTTGAGTAAAACTTAGCATATAAGAAATTTAATGATAATAATACAAGAGTTTATATTAATTAATAGAATTGATAGAACAAGGGGACGTGTTTATGTTAATTGATGTAATTTTCAAACGTAATTAATAAATACATATTATGTATAAAATTTGATACTTGTTTTATTTAGTTTCAAAACATATGTCTTCGCGTTAGTATGCCAGTAAGAAGCGGATTAGGCCAGGGCCTCAAGTCTGCTATTTTACATGAATTGTCATTATAGAACAATGCAATTTTAATTCAATTACCATTAGTCAAAAATTTCGTAGTCTACAAAATTTACAATGGTCGATCAATGGTCTTGTCATTTTGACAATTTTGTCAATTGTAAAAGCGTTCGTAAAACGTTTATTTAGGCTAAGTTCGATTATATATGTTATCAATATATGTTTTAAAGACTAAGCATTATGTAAAATGATCATACAAAGCCAAAAAGATAGATTAACAGACTACGCAATACGTTTGATCATTGACTTGTCATTACGTACGGGACTACCAATTATTAGCAAAGTGTCATTAAAGTGTCAGTGATACACCATCGGAAGACCATTGAATTAGTAGACTACCAAAATTGCAAAAAGTAGCAATTATGATGTCATTGATAGACAATTGTAACACCATTGCAATAGCAGACTTGAGGCCCTGTTCAAATGATTGTTTTTAATTTGTCTTCTTTATCTACTTTTGTATGAGGATATCAAAATTTAAACGGGGATTTTTCACATTTAATTATATTTCTTTTCACTTTTGCTATATATTTCCTTCGTGGCAGAGGGGCTTAAAAGAAAACGCAAGATTATTGCAACTATATATTCTCATAAAATTACAACAAAATAATTATATTAAAATAATTTATGTTCCTTACTCTAAAGTTAAAGCTGCTATACATAATCTAAACAAATCAATATAGAATCGCGTGACCAGTCGATTTATCACTTTTTACTTAATTTTAAATAATTACTCTTAAAATTAGAAAATATGTTATAATCAGCATTGAGTAAAATAAATTCAAACACACAAATCTTATTTAGGCTATTAATATTTATATAAAAAATCATTTTATACTAAATATTAAAAGAAATAATAACACTGGCATGTACACACCAGACCCAATGTCTAAGCTCAGACTTTCCATGACTTGGGTACATAATAATTAGTGATAAAATAAATGACATAATTTATGAAAAAATAAAATTTTAGACATTTTCAAAGACCCTTATAAAATAGGGGTAATATTTCATTAACAAAAGAAAAGTAACAATACTTTAACTTTCATATTCTATTGCAACATCATCTTTAAACTGAAAGATTGTACAGAATTTTACATTAGAAACATTAACATTTATCAAAAAACTTTAAACTATTACATGTACATATACCATAATTTAATACTTTGTATAAAATTAGGGAGATTATATGCAAAAAATATTTTTTGATAACTTAAATATTAAAAACTCTTTGAGACCAGAAATGAAGAATGGATATACAAAGTGGATGAAAAATTTAGTTATGATGAGTAATGAAAGCTATATAAGACGTATAATTTTAAGAATAATAAAACAAAATAACATGCTAAAAGGACGTCAAGTATTACGTAACGCAATTTAGGGGCATTACGGTAGAAGTCAAAAGATCTTAAAATAATATATTACGTAATACTTAAACGCCCCCTGACCTATTTAAATATGCATAATACAGATAATTTCTTATAACAATATTAACAATTTTATAATTTCTTATTTCTTTAAATGCCTTATCACTGGGATACATAAATAACTAGTAACATGAAAAAATATAATACTTCAACCAGACGAGTTGTTTGTGAAATAACCACTACTTTCTGGTGAATTTTCAATATTTCTTACAATTTTACTTTGTTGTTTTTTATGTAACAAGATAAAGTTGCATAGGCGTTAAATAACAAAAACAATATTCTACATGTTAATTTAAAAATGCAATACAAGATATTAAGAGATTTAAGATTAGCGAGAAATATTAAGCTACCAGGTATTAAGCCTGCTAACAATAATCTTATATTATGTAGGTAAATAAAAAAAAATCACAGAAGTATTTTTGAAACATTTTCCTTCATCACCTTAAATATGTTTGTTCATGAAAATAAAAATATAACAATGTTGAATATATTAAGGCTGTATTTATTTAATATTACAATTAAAAAAGGATAACTTATTTTTAAAATATTATGGGTGCTCCTAAACGGATAATATTTTTCTGCAATGTGTGGCTGCAATATTGGCAACTAATTGTAGGCCCATCACAAAAATATTACAACAATGTCCGAGCAATGTGTAGATAAGATAATATAGAAAAAAAAACTTTTTTCTTCAAAAATTGTTGTTTTTAGCCATCTATATGATGGCTTTATTACCCAACAACTTAGGCACTTTTGCTTTTCTCACTAGTGACAAAATTCAATTTTGTAACTCTCATAAATATGAAAAAATACACATTTTAGATAAAAACTAATAAATCAGATATTTTTTAATCTATCAATAAACAACTGCAAAAATAAGTTTAATTGCGATCGTTCAAGTCGTGTGACGTCACAAAGCTATACAAAGCGCAAATTCATAACTTTTTCCAGAGATATTTTAATAGTTCTTTCATAAAAAATATTTTGTATTAAAAAGAAATGTTTAGTTTTTGTATATCTGGGGTATATATGTTATCAAGGAAAGTATCGGCCAACACAGTCCCAGTGCGATGACTATAGATAGACCATAGGACTGTTTACCGCGAGTTGACGCGCGCAAGGCGGGACTTATCGAAGGAGCATATAGCGCTGAGCAAGGCGCCGCGCGCGCCGGGGCTGGAGCCCGCGCATGAACTCGCGACGCTTGTGTCCGCTGCTGTGGGGAAACCCACTCAAAATTATACATAATTTATATACAAATAAGTTCTTAAAACGATTTTACATAATAATTGAATGAATTATTATAGATATTAATTCAATCTCCCCTAACTTTTGCAGAATAACTTAACAAGACAATCCACTATTTATAAAAGCTTTTATTAAACTTGCATTTTTATTGTTTTTAGTATGTTAGTTCGGGTGAATAAATTTCAAAGCAGTTATCCTTAACCGATTGAACTGTTGCATACAAGTCAATTTGGATGGGAATGTATGGTTAGTTAAGACATCTAACTTTTGATGTGAACCTTTTCGTTATTAATAACTTTTGTGTGCGCGATGGTATTTTGAACTGACGAACCAATAGCGAGCCGGAAAGCATGCGACGCGTGCCTCGACGTCCCGCGCCCCGCGTCTTACCACCAAATTCGCCTATAAATCGCCTCTGCGCAACTTGACAGCCAGCGTTATTTTTACATGACGCGAATTATACTTACATAGCGGCGGCGTGGGCGGCGTCGGGGAGGACGCGGTGCTCGCGCTGTGCGAGCGCGCGTCCGCCAGCGAGGACGACGACTTCCACATCGACTCTCGTTTCTTCTGCAATTGATTTATGCCCGTATATAACTTTTTAATTTAAAATATACATCTATGTAGGAAACATACATGGTTCCTGTTGTTATAAATGAAACTATCTTTTCCGATTTTGTCGCAGATTTATTTTAATTTTTGGTTCTTGACGTTTCGAATGCTTTACAGTAATTATGGTCACGGGAGAGAATAAGGTATTTGACGTCTCAGGGGGTGGTATACTTGTTACATTCAGTGCCTACACACAATTCAAAATCAAATGGCACCAAAATCCGTCGGGAACCAAAATAAATCCGCGACAAAATCCGAAAAAATAGTTTCATTTATAATGTCAATTAAACGCGTAAACCGAATAATGTATATGGGTATGGGTTCCTGTAGTTGAAATAACAATGAAATTCTAACTAATTCCTCTTTTTATGGAGTTGGCCAATCAATGAAGCTTGATAGTAAAAATAGTGATAAATAAACTCACCACCCTCTTCTTTTGCTTCTTCATTTCTTGTTCAGAATTGAGAATCTCCTGTATCCGCACCTCCCTCTTCACGCTTCTAAACTATAATTATATATCAATCCATCACTTAATCACCATACTACACTATTAACTAATTTAAAATATTGATCAAATATGATTTAATTTAATGTAATTTTTAAATCTATTAAACCATTGCAGAATAACGATTCTACTATTTTTAAAAGCTTTTATTAAATATTTCATTCAATTTTGAAAATTATTTTTAATTAATCGGGAAACGGCTTTAGTGTTGAGAAATTGTAAATCGCCATCATATGGTATAATCTTTTACTATGCTAAGAGACTTAGTAATTGGGCAAAAAATTGAAAATCGTATAGTACGTTGATACTGTCAGTGTGAGTACTTAGAATGGTTTTGACATTTTCTAAACAAATAATAAAAATAATGAAATTAAATTCAATTCTTACCAACTTCTGGTCACTTGACAACCTTCCCTCCGTCGCTTTAACGGCAGTTTTGATGTTATCTTTGATGTTTAACGGGAATTTTAAGTGTGTTCGTGTATCGTGTTTAGGAGTTAGTCCGTTGAGTGTGGTCCGAGTGAAGAACTGGTGGTATAGCAGGTGTTCTAGTGAGGGGCCGCCGTGCTTACATGAAGTACTTGATAGGCAAAGGCGGAGTATTGATTCTGGAAAATATTACAATTGTATTTTAGCCATACGATGAAGGAAAATATGGTGAGGAAACCTGCGTATCTTGGGTTAGGTCGGGATATATATGTGTCCATCAACCCGGACTTGGCCATCGTGGTGGACTATGGCCTGATCCCTTTCTCATTGAAAGTCGAGCCGTGTCAAGCAGTTCGAAATTAAAAAGAGCTGAATACATACATTTGATGCGTATGAAAAAGAAATATATTAATATATTTAACTATAAAACCACAGAACCGATTAAGATTAAATTTCGTATGAAAATAGTTATTCTCTGGAGAGGAAATATTATACACGCAAAAAAAATGTATGAGCTCTTAATTTTATTTTATATTATTAAATTAATCTTTTATCAAGTAAGGGACACAATAAAAATTTATAATAGTTTCTATTGATTAAAATATTACACGCACTAATCGAACTTAAATCTACCAACATTTATTCAAATTACTAGCATATTCTAACCTAATCCTTCTGAGATTCCTTCCGGATATGTATCACAGTAATGCGCCTCGAGTGTCGTCGCGAACGCCATTTCGTAAAGTGTTCTACCAAAACAATATACATCTACTGCTTCAGATGTGTTTGTTCGTTTTAATTCTACTAAATAAGGTCGGTAGAGACACGGTACACCCATTAAAAAGTTTTCTAAATCCATTAGTAAAGCCCTTTGGTTTTCTATCGCTATGTTGCCTGGATGGATGTGGCCTGAAAAAGTGAAAGTAGTTTAAAAATACATAGAATATTCAATACTTCTAACAGCCCAAAGATCAGAAAGTTGCTTAATCTTTGACATAATATTAAAAGTCAGTAAATAAACAAAATATTAAGTTTTCGAAAAGAATGATATCATCAATGAGCACTTTCTCACATATATCATCATCATTTCTCACATACATTTAAACAAAATTGAAGTGTCTGTTTTTAATTTCAAACTAATAGCTTTTCACTAAATGCATATGAAAGTATATAATGCGGTACTAAAAAACAATTTTTAATTTTTTTGCGGTACTAAAAAACAATTTTTAATTTTTTGTCTGTCTCTCTGTTTTTTCCGGCTAGTCTCTGAAACGGCTGGTCCAATTTTGACGGGACTTTCACTCGCAGATAACTTATGTTATAAGGAGTAACTTAAGCTACTTTTATTTTATTAGAAAATTATAAAAGCTGTTTAATTTATTTTAACTTACGACCAGCGAAGCGGACCGGGTGTGCTAGTATTAAATAAATATAAGTAAGCATCATACCGTGTGGCAGTCCTTTCTCATGTAAAAATTTCAAAGCTTGTAATATTTGGTATCCATAATGCGCTATCTGGCCTGTTGTGAAGGGTTTCCTCACTTTTGGGTTGCCATATTTAGATAAGTAACTCTTACTATATTCAGTTCCATACAGTAAATCTCTAACAGTCCCCGTCTCGTGAATTTTTCTAATTACATAAGCACCTGTTTCTAATATATGAATCGATAATATTTCATCTATGTAAGGGTGCTGAAAATTAAAGGATGAAATAAATGATCGAGAAAAGACAGTTTAAAAAATATGTTGGGACATTATTACACACAGCGCCATCTAGTTCCGTGGTAAGCTACGAAGGAAGCTTGTGTTACGGATACCAGATAGTTGATATATGTACTACATAATATATATAAGTTTAAATAAATACATATTATAAATATAAACACCCACTGGAGTACAAACATCCGAGTTCAAGTACTGTCAATTATGTTTATATACTAGTGATTAATTCTCGCTCGGGTTTGCCCCTAAATACGTTTAACTGTTAGTATGGATTTTCAGAAATTATCCTGAAGTAAAAAGAATCCTATATATTGTTAACCCACATAACCAGCTTTCATTTTACCAAATTTTATTAAAATCTGTCCAGTGGTTTTCTTATAATGCGGTCACAGACGGACATACAAAAATTCTAAGGACTATATATTAGGTCTCCATAGCGTTGATAATTAGTATTTCAATTACCTTCTTCCAAAAAATATTCAATGTACAGATTCATCTTAGTTAGAATTTATATGTATAGAATATGTGAATGGAAAGCTAAAGAGTTAACACAATGCTCAAACTGTTTGAGGGATGAAAATTGATAAATAATTTAGAAAGTACCTACATAACAGCTAAATAAAAGTATAAAACTAATATTAACCTACAAAAAATATGGAGGGTTAAAGAAGTTTGAACTCATCATAAATATTGTTAAAAAATTGATATTATTTATTACAAGACCAACCTTTGATAATAATTTAAAACTGAGTTACTGTTATCAAATATATGGATATGCCATTAGTACAACAGCAACCCACATATCCGTTTTGGTTGATAAGGTCTAATACTTTTTATCCAAACATGGATCTAAAAACCTATCATTATTGTTATTTATATAAGAAAAACACAGGCAAAGTGAGGGTGAATCAATAGTTCATTATATTAAATATATTTTTTGTGTGTTATGTAAATTTTGTTCTTTGTATAAAATTTTGTACAAGACGAAAAATTTTGTAGGATATTAAAATCAAATGTACGTACAAAATATGTTTCATAAATATCTAAGTTGTACAATTTTGAAACTTACAGATAAATTTTGTAAACTTTTAAAAGCAGTTTGGAGATCTTTGCTATGTAAAGTATGGTCTGGTCCATAACTCTGCCAAGATAGTATACAGTTCACCATAGTGTTTGACTCATTGACCTGAAACAGATAAATCATTTCATATACTATTTACTTAATATACATTATGCATATTATATTACTCAACATAAATAAAGGATTATCTATTTGTGATATAATATTTTAGGCAACATGTTACACATCATGTAGTGTATAAGTATGTAGTGTAGGTATTCATTATAATTTTGACAAGAAAAGTGAAATGTGTGTTAAGACACTATTTAAATATATCAAAGCAAGATAAAAGAGCAAAAGACTGAGAGATTACTAAAGGTAACATAAAGGAAAGTTAATGCTATTTTTATCATTATGATAAAAGTACATTGAATCATGTGTAACTTATTTATATTTTGTACTACTTTGTTTTATCATCAGCCACTAGATTTATATTTGCAAATAAAAGTCATTGACTTTTATGTAATAACAATAAATAATTTGATGGAACCATTTAAAAAGATAGTAAATTTCCTTTTCCATAGTATAAAATATTGAGCAAACAACCAATAAAATTGTTTCTTCAGTAATTTTTAAAAACATAAACTACAACTTACTAAAAAATAATGTTTTCTTACTCTCCATCCTATGTCCGTTAATAAACTTTTTAATTCATACTGACCATCACCTCTTAGGGCTATTGACATTGTTTGTAGTGCTTGCTCTAAGAAAATAAAGAAACTATTAAAATTATATGTTTAGAATGATTTAAGAGTAGGTATTTTAAAAATACTACTACGTAATATATTATTCTGTTCATGCTACATAATGTTCTAATGATCTAAGTTGTAATATGACAATTAAACAAATAAAAACAAAAATACTATATTTCTATCAAATTAGTTTATAAAACAATTTTACTTAAGCATTCATAAAGGGTTTCCACATATTATATCATTTGTAATAGGGCAAAGAATAAATCCACCTTCCAACATGTTTTGTCATTTGTACAGTATGCACAATGCATATGCATTGAATTTTATCATGCATGTTATTTTCTTTAAATGTAATGTTACTTTAAATATGAGTTAGTAAATGAATCAGCATACCTGCTATAGATAAAGAATAATTGTTAGGGTCCAAAAAACTTCTTACTGGCAATGACAAGGCCAGCACATGATGTTTCAAAACTTCATTTATATAATTCTATAAGTAAATAATATAAGTTATTGAGCTTCAAAAATGTTTAATACTTAAAATACTTTTTGGATTGAACTTAGCATAATTTCAAAATTTACATTATCATTATACAATTATAATAGAAACTTCATGTAGGTAACAATTTTGTTAAAAAAATGCTCACCTGTAACGCTACTTGCCGTTCAGCTACAAAAGCTGGTTGCATATTTCCAATTAATTTCTTTGGTGGAATAGGAAGTTCAATGTTAGATTGCTGCAGGCTAACGTGTAAGGCAGAGAAATCCCTATATCGTCGAGAAACACTCCATTTATTTTCCTTATTAGGACCTCTTTGGACCCGTAAAATATACTCCTAAAAGTAAGTTATTTAAACAATGTGTATCCATCTATGTGTATTTCTAACTATGTCGTAATTATTCGCTAAACTTACGGTGTGTTTGTTAATATTTTGCGCATTTTCCAAACAACATGTCAGTCTTTCTGTATCATCAATACTAATTTTAGAGTAAGAGGATTTCTCAAATATGGCCATCACGACTTAATAAATTTGTATTTATTAATTTGAATCTCACAGTAAGCAATAAACATTTTGTTATCGCATTTGTCAATTAAAATATGTCAAAAATGAGCAATGATTGAATGCTGAGAAATGTCGTTTGACATTACTCAGCTGACAAATTCTAACATTCTAGATCGGTATTCGGTTCAAAAATTTGAGTATTTAAAAAGTATTTAATTAAAACATTATGATATAACACATTATTCCTTTATCTATTAAAATAGGTCAATTTTATTATATGTCATATATATTATAATTAATAATTATAATATAATGAGTAATATAAAACTCATAAAAATAATATATTTTTGTTTCATCAGTTTATAAAACTTTACTTATAAAATATTTATGTTAGCTCTTACTATTTTTTGTGTATTTAATTCTTTTATAAGATCTTAAGTAACTTATATTTCTAAAGACCAGACCTTTATTGATTGAAAACAGTGTGACCATTTGTGGCAGATTTCTGCCATTTCGGCAGATTTGGCACCTAAATTTGAACTGTGGCACAATATGCTGACGAATGAAAAAAGTGGCAGAATATGGCAGATTTCAAAGAAATCTTTATTATTGTGAAATATAAATTTAATAACTATAATTTTCTGTATCTTATTATTTATTAAATTTTTTATTATGCATTTATTTGGTAGGGAATAATAATTTACTGAGTGATTTCCCGTTTATTCTATTTTTAACTATTAACAAAGAACAGTGATAAATCAGTATCGAGGTTCAAATCAATGTTTGTTGTCTTATCTGCCTTATTCTCTTTTGGCGTTTAGTGTATAAATAAATAAATAAATATGTTGGGACTTTTTTTTACAACAGCGCCATCTTTTTCTTTGGTAAGCTACGAAGCTTGTGTTACAGATACCAGATAGTTAATATACTACATATATAAGGTTAAATACATACATATTATAAATATAAATATAAACATCCATGACTGAAGTACAAACATTCGAGTTTAACAAATGAATGCCCCCATCGGGACTCGAACCCGCGACCGCTGGCGCAAAAAAGTAGGGTCACTACAAACTGCTTCTAAATATATAAGAAAATACTTCACGATAAATCTTTTTTTTTATTCTATTATTATTTTTACTGGATATTGTATGCTTAAAAAAACTAATATAATAAAATTATTTCAATAAATCTTCTTTAGGAGAGGAAGTGGAAAAATTTTAAAAAGAAATGAAGAAAATGAAAAAAGATTTGCATATGGTAGTAAAGGCAAAGGAAAATTCATAATTATAAGATTTTAGTAACTCTGAAAAGCATAAAATATTACGAGACATGAACAAAATAAAGAGTTTGAACTTTGAAGCAAATATTTTTTTTTTAATATTTTATTTATTTATTTAATTCGTAAGCAGAAAAAGTACAAACATACTCCTTAAACTAATAACAATTTTAATGTAACAAATGTTAACACATAGTATAATAAATGAAAAAAAAATGTAAAATAATATGATGGCATATTTTGTACATTTTCTAAGTTAAGTGTGGCAGATTTTGGCAGATTTTTTGCCATACTCGGGCAGATTCGCCATTTTTGAAACGGTCACCCTGATTGAAAAATAAGCTTATTATATAACAATAATTCCGAACTGAACTGCAGTAGTCTCTCTCTCTAACCTCTAACCACAGACAAAATCGATTTTGTCATTTCCTGTAATATCGCAACGAGTCGTGAGCGGAGTATATCACGATCTTCCAGTCCACCATTTAGTTTGAATATTTGTGAAAAATGTCTCTAATCTCCGCTCGTTTGGCCTCTTCGGTGGCCAGGCGCTTGCCTAATGCTGCCACCCAGGTATTTACATAAATTTGTATTTTTGTTAGAATTAGAAGATCAAATTCTATCCGGTAACCAGCATAATGTCTGCCCATAATCTACATTAGTTTTATTAAATTCCTTTCCTGCTCTAGTTTATCAGAAAATGACTTTATAGTTTCATTCTCATTCATTTTATTTACTTATGATTTCTTTAAATCTGAAGTTATCACATCGAACCAAATCATGTTATGTAATGAGTCCGATCGGCTTTCTGTCAAAAAGCATGTCCATTTTGTACTTCAGTCTATGCGATATAGTTAAAAGCGTGATTATTATCGAATATTAGTTCAGATCTCTTTGGAGGAGAGCGAATTTTCATTCAAGTAATTATGTACGGTGATAGGTTTCGAAGGTCGCCGTGCCCGCTGTGGCGGTGGCTTCCCGCAAGCTCCATGTCTCGTGCACACACAGGGCTGCCGAAATCTCCACAATTCTGGAGGAGAGAATCCTCGGTGCCGCACCCAAGGTACATACATATTACATAAACTAAACATTAATAATTATCTAAACTGGTAGGGTTATGTAAAATTAAAGATTATTAGTTATTAATGTAATCAAAAACTATGAGTTGTATAAAATGAAATATTTTTACAGAAGTGATATTGTGCAAATGCTAATGCTAAAAAAATCGAAAAGTGATCAGCTGGTTAGCTGATCAACAAAAATCATATTTTCAAATAGCAGTTATATAAAATAAAATATAAATATTATGATTATTATTTTTAATTTTTAGTTAAACAACACATCAAAAAATAGTATTAATATAACAATTCTAATTTTAGTAAATATATATTTATGAGTTAGTAATGATATTTTAATTATATTCTTGTGGTATATAATATTTATTTTTATATTGAATACAACTTTGGGCTAAGAGATTGCAATATACCAATAGAGATCAACATGACATTTACAGGCTGACTTGGAAGAAACTGGCCGTGTGCTAAGCATCGGTGACGGTATTGCCCGTGTGTATGGACTTAAAAACATTCAGGCTGAGGAGATGGTGGAATTCTCTTCTGGTCTTAAGGTATGTGAAACTTTCTCAGAAGACATGTACCTGACATTGTAAATTTCTTAGTTAATATTATATATGCAGAAGAAACATCTGCAATGCAGTTGCATATTTTTATCTAATCTAATTAATAAATATCTGGTTACAAAACTCAAGTAACAAATTATTTAATTTAAAATTTCAGTAATTTAATTGTTACAAAAATGTATGGCATGACTGTTAATAATTCTTGAAATAAAGAGACTAATATACAAATATTCAAAAGTTTGTAATTTCTGTACTAGGGTATGGCTCTTAACTTGGAGCCTGACAACGTTGGTGTTGTAGTCTTTGGTAATGACAAGCTGATCAAGGAAGGAGACATCGTAAAACGTACTGGTGCTATTGTAGACGTGCCCGTCGGTGAACAACTTTTGGGACGCGTAGTCGACGCTCTGGGTAACCCAATCGACGGCAAAGGCCCCCTCGACACAAAAACACGTATGCGTGTCGGTATCAAGGCTCCCGGTATCATCCCCCGCGTGTCTGTACGCGAGCCCATGCAGACTGGTAAGATTATGTAATACTAGTCTCATTAAAATGTCAATGTCCTATTTTAAAAAAAATTAAAGATGGTGCTATCATAAAATGGCAAATTACTTGAAGCATTATAACTGTTAACCCATATTTATTATTTTTATAGAAATACTAGATTTTTTTATATTGCCAACTCTTAATCAGTTTGTATATTAATTATATATAATATATAAAATTAATTGACACACAAAATTTTATCAGGTATCAAGGCTGTAGACTCGCTTGTGCCAATTGGTCGTGGTCAGCGTGAGTTGATCATTGGTGACCGTCAGACTGGTAAGACCGCTCTTGCCATCGACACCATCATCAACCAGCAGCGCTTCAACAAGGGACAGGATGAGAAGAAGAAGCTGTACTGCATCTATGTCGCCATTGGACAAAAGAGGTCCACTGTCGCCCAGATTTTGAAGAGATTGACTGATGCTGGTTAGTATTTGAAAGGAGTGTAGTTCAATTTTATAAAAAAAACTAATCTTGTCATTATTAATAAATTAAACTGGTTACTTAAAATCAATATTTGAATATGGTTACTTAATTGAATATTAAATAGATAAATTCTTAAATCCAAGGTGCCATCAACTACACTATCATTGTGTCTGCCACTGCCTCTGATGCTGCTCCTCTGCAGTACTTGGCTCCTTACTCTGGTTGTGCCATGGGAGAGTTCTTCCGTGACAACGGCAAGCACGCTCTCATCATCTACGATGACTTGTCGAAGCAGGCTGTTGCTTACCGCCAGGTATATTTATTTTATGATTTTAAATAAGAATATTTTAAATATGTTTAAAAAACTAACTCAATTATAATACTACATGTTTATTGTAGATGTCCCTGCTGCTGCGTCGTCCCCCAGGTCGTGAGGCCTACCCTGGTGATGTGTTCTACCTCCACTCCCGTCTGCTCGAGCGTGCTGCGAAGATGTATGTTTATTTTCTTTTATATATGTACTAGCTACTCGCCCACGCGGCGCTCGGGCTCGTCCCTAGATTTAGTGGTGTAGCTAGTTATACATATAAACCTTCCTCTTGAATCACTATCTATCTATTAAAAGAAACAGCATCAAAATCCGTTGCTTGATTTTAAAGATCTAAACATTCATAGGGACAGACAGACAGTGGGAAGCAACTTTTTTCTATAATATTTATATATTATAATATATGTGTATACTTTCAAGTAGATAGAATAATGGTAAGGCAGTACTAGCAACGTGGTAAAACTTTCGCCTGGGAATTCTTGAGTCTTGTGACGAATATTTTCCTGTGCAAATCATTTCTAACATGGTTACTAATTGTCTTATGATGAAGAAAACATTGTGAAAAACCCTGCATGACAACTAGAAACACTTCGTTGTATAATAAAATACCAGTAGGCCTTAAAAAAATCAAAAAAATCACACATAGCATTATGAATATAATTTTCAACTTTAAACAGGTCCGACAAAATGGGCGGCGGATCCCTCACCGCTCTCCCTGTCATCGAAACCCAGGCCGGTGATGTGTCTGCTTACATTCCAACCAACGTGATCTCCATCACTGATGGACAGATCTTCTTGGAGACTGAGTTGTTCTACAAGGGTATCCGACCTGCCATTAACGTCGGTCTGTCTGTATCACGTGTAGGATCTGCTGCCCAGACTAAGGCCATGAAGCAGGTATGCCTTAAAAATTATGACAAATTTTTTTAGTAATTGTTAATAGTGTAAGACATAATATTATGTATATTATAGTAGCAAGTAGCTCATCAAAGTTTTTTTTCTGGGAATTGTATATTGGATGATTTTAAACATTAATCAATTGATTTTTATTATTGATGTATTACATATTGTCACAGTTTTAAAATTGTATTCTGTTTATATTGGTAACTAAATAATGTATACCTATTTGAATAAATGTTTATTTTTATTCAATCAGGTGGCTGGTTCAATGAAGCTTGAGTTGGCTCAATACCGTGAAGTCGCTGCCTTCGCCCAATTCGGTTCTGACTTAGATGCTGCTACTCAGCAACTGCTTAACCGTGGCCAACGTCTTACTGAGTTGCTTAAGCAAGGCCAGTACGTGCCTATGGCTATTGAGGAACAGGTATGATTGAAACCATCAATTAATTAAATTCTGAATTCATGCAAATTATAAAATTATTTTATGCCATAAATAAGAAATTGGAAAGTTGAGTTGAGTTAAGAATGAAATATTATAATATTGAATTGAAATTGAATATTATGTATATAGATTAAGAAAAGTATAATAATTTTTGTACCAACTAGGTTGCCATCATCTACTGTGGTGTGCGTGGACATCTTGACAAATTGGACCCCACCAAGATCACTGCCTTTGAAAAGGAATTCACCCAACACATCAAGACCAGCCACCAGGCTCTTCTTAGCACTATTGCCAAGGATGGTCAGATCACACCTGACTCTGACGCCCAACTAAAGAAGATCGTCACCGACTTCCTCGCCACTTTCACAGCACAGTAAAGTGTATAAAAATATAGTCTTCTAATTATATAAGTTATGTAGTACATAAATCAATCCATAATTTATATAATTTTAAGTGTCAACCGTAAAATGTTAAGAGGTCGTCAATGGAAGGATTTGTCTGTTAATTAATACTTCCGTTAACGGTCTAGTAGTGTATCATTCGTATAGACTGTATTGAATGTGAATACAATCATGGAATGTATTTATCTCTGGAGTCAGCAGTGGTTATATATAAATAAAATTATTATTTACTTGTGGCTTTTATTTAATGTCGTAGTTAATCTATGTATTACTATAATAATAAAATTAAATGATGTCTGTGGTATTACAATAAATCAACGACGAAATTCCGCCATATTTTTTGGGTGTTTGGGTTTCCATGACGTTTACAAATTCCTATATATTTTGACTACCTACCTCTGAATAAAAGATATGAAGATGTATAACTTTGTGCTTACAAAATAATTTTTGGAAAATCTTACTTAAATTTTTATTATTCACGATATAAAGGCCGAATCTAAAATTTTTAGAATTTCGTCTGTCTATGTGACCCTATCATCAGAAAATTACTGCACTGATTTTGAAACGTGATAACCTGGTTATCCAGGTTGACGCATACGTTAGTATTCTATAGAATACTTTTTAGTTATACAGAAAAAATGTCTGAAAATCTATACTAACAGTGAAAATGTATATTCTTCAGTTATATCTATACTAATATTATAAAACTGAAGAGTTTGTTTGGTTGAACGTGCTAATCTCAGGTACTACTAGTCCGAATTGAAAAATTCTTTTTGTGTTGGATAGTCCGTTTATCGAGGAAAGCTATAGGTTATACTAAATCACGCTACGAAGAATAGGAGCGGAGCATCGATGAAAAATGCTGCAAAAACGGGAGAAAAATATTTCTTTTGATTTTCAGCCCTTAGAACGCGAGCGGACTGCGGAGCGGAGCCGCGGGAAAGGCTAATAATATATAAAGTCTGCGAATAAGGTTACCGCTCTTTCGAACGTGAGCGAAACCGCGAGAAATGATAGTCTTCAATAAAACCGCAATCGGCTTAGCCAAACTACTACTTATACTACTAGCCTAATCGGCTATTCATAGTCGTTACTTTTAGAACTTAAAATAAAATTACATTAAAATTTACCTTCGATTAAAGCTTGAATGATTTTATGTATTCTGCACTTTATTCAAAAAATATACTACTAATGAAATTCTATGATTATGGCATGATTGTAGTCAATACTTTTGTCTTTGGTCTTTATTTTGAACGTATCAAGATTGAAGATGTTATTTTAACCACTTGACGCCCGCAACATATGACATGCAACACCCGATAATCACCGAACCCACTCGGCAATTTTCGCAGATTCTACCATTACATAAAAAAACATTTACAATTTAAATTATATAGCACCGATTTAAAATGTGTTAGCTGTTTTGGATTGTAATATAATTTGACTATTTATGAGAATATATAAAATGTCCTTTAAACTATTGATAAATGAAATCAAGCTCGTTATATATCAGCGTTAACGGAAAATTTTCTAATTTTTGTATTACAATGAATTCTAATAATACCAGCGTTTATACTAACACCAAATTTGAAACACTACTTTATGAATAAACATGTAATCATACAAAACCATTATTTGATTTATTGGTATTATATTTTAGTAACAGTTACATTCAAAACTTTATAAAACTCGCGGCTTCTTCGTTGTATTTACACAGGTTACCGCGCAATTTTCAAAGCATGCATCAGGATTATGGCGAGTAGATTCTTAATAAAAGTGACAATAAAATGCATATTAGTCCTTACTTTAAAAATATACATCAATAAATCTTTGAAACAAGCCACTAGAATTAGAATTTGGATGGTTTTCTTATAAAAGAGAAAAATTGAGGTTATTTTTAAAAACACTCGTATTTCAATATAATTCACATTTTTATGTTTATTACGTGGCTTAAATTTTAAATGTACAGGCTAAACTTTGTCACTGATATGAAACCTTTACACTTTTCATTCAAGAAACTAAATATTTTAACATGTAAAGTTATCTAAATTATTGTACTGATAATAATAACTTTTAATATTTTGACGCCTAGTAATGCTGTACCCCTCAAATTCAACACTAAAAATTATCGATATTTTTTGTGAACGGTGAAACAAATATAAACACAATTATATTTATGTAACAATTATAATTTGATATAAAAAATAAAATAGATGTAATAGAATGTCTTATTTTCATGGATAAACGAGATTTAAAATATAAATGTAAATAGAATTCCAATTCTTATAAAATATAACATAAACAATATTTGAAAAGATCTCTCAAATGCAATAATAAAAATTCTGGGTCTCATGTTAAATATTTCGTAATATTCATAATGTAATTTATGGTATATACCTTTTATTGAATTTTATTTTAATATGTAAGTAAAAGAAATTATTATAAATTTTATGACAAGAGTAACACAGTTTTGTCATAAAATTGTGCATATAATTTTTTTATTACAAACTCTCAAAAACTACTTACCTAACTTGCCAAATAATTGCTAAATAACTTGCTTGTTATAATTCTCTCTAAAGCTAAACTATTTGAGGCAAGTTTTAAATAATAAATTTAGCTAAAATTATAATTTATATAATATAATAAATATTTATACCGACTGTATTATAATAATTTTTTGCAATTCAATAATGTAGCTATTATAGTTTTAGATGACTAAAATTGATGACAAAAAAAAATAGTAAGTTCGTAATTTGACTAAGATGATTAGACCCTAGATGATTGTCTATATCATATCCAGTGTTCGAAGTTGCAATAAATTTACAATAAAGGAATTTATATACAATATAATATTATAAGAGAGTAATATATATAGGTTCCGAAACTACAGAACTAATTCATAAAGTTATTTTATTTAATTTACAAAAAAATATATTATAATCGGATATTGATGAAATTATTTACTAAAATATGTATCAGAAAAAGTATATTTGTTGCTATCATGATATTAATCCTCTTCTTTATTTTGTTTTGTCGTATTTGTCTTTGTTCCAAATAGCAGAATATTTGAGAAAAATCCACGTTTCGGTAACTATTCTTTATTTTATTTTTTTGTTGAGGAAGTATAAGTCGTGGTTTATCTATAAAAGAACAAGGGAAACACTAAACATTAATACCTGAATAATTAAGGTATAAAACTGTTTATTTTGTATGGAGATCATCAAAACTTATCTACGGACGATAGTTTGTGTAAAATTCATCTAGGTACATACGAGTACAATACAATATAACCCTTTCAAGCTACTATAAACTCCCGAGATCGTCAGGGAAAATTTATTTTATTCTAGAACGTCTTTTTATTGCTATTATAATAATATAATATGTTATGCTTATATTTATATTTAATTTATAATACATAAGAGTATTTAAAATTTATGTAACATTTTGTTTAGAACAAACATAACACATACTTACTTTTTCTATATACGTTCGTATTAAAATGTCGATATCATCGATAGCATAATATATCGACGTGTCAATACCTAGGTCAAATTTGACGACAGTCTAATATGTCACATTTGACAGCGTATAGGCTAATATTATAATTATTTGTAAATAAACACATTTTATATTATAAAACTATTGAAATATGCTACAAAAATTGAAAATATGAAATTATATTTGTTTTTCTACAGTGATATGACTTTGTCAGACATCAAATTATTCAGTAATCATACAAATTCTTGTAAATTAATGACGAACTTATTTACAAATTTCAAGACAGCAAAATTTATTTAATCAAAAAACTAACATTATAACGTTAACATAAATTTATTAGTATATCAATAGTAGCAACGAATATTAACAATTATTATTCATGCGTTTACGGTACAAATTCACTTGTTTTCAATTTTTAAATTACACTAAACCAATAGCGAGTCGCGCGCTCTTTACTTGAAATTTTATCAACTTTTGACGCAATAGTTTTTAATCTTGTCGGTGTTCGATTAACATTTTGTTTTGTTATATGGGTTAAAAAACTTTTTAAGTTTCAGTATATTACTCGTTTATAAAGAAATAAAGCGATTTCGTTGTGTAATAAGTAATAAAAGCGTAGAGGGTGTAGCGGTACACATAGGTACCAGCGGGGATCTACGGTAACGCCGGAAGTGGTACACATTGGTACCAGCGGGGATCAAGTGGTTAACTGGCATTGACTTTACGGCATTGACGTATAGGTTATTTTACGACATTTGAATTTTCAAATTTCAATTTTGAGTTTTGACTTTTATGATTGTCAACGATATGCCGCTATATTTTGTATTTAACAAATGTTAAAAATGTTTCCTAAAATCTAAATAACTAAATACTTAGTTTAACCATTATATTAACAGAAAAAAGTGCAACATAATTTTCAAATAGTATAAAGCTTCTATAGTTTTTAATTGAAAATGGAATTCTTTGAAAAAGCGCATGTTGTAAAAAATAATAAAGCGTCTGAAAACGTAAAGAAACAGCTTAAACAAATGTTACATGGGTATAAACTTAGCGACAATAAACTAATTCAAAATTCTGCAGAGAGTAAAATTGATTACGACGACTCAACGTCGGTAAGCGGTTTTTCAGATTTAAACCTTACTAATTCAAGTTGTGACGACAATGTCACAGACGGCGGTAAATCTTTAAATGAAGAAAATAGTTTTACTGAAAATATCGATGATTATTCCTCAAGTACTATTTCCCATGAGAAAGATTTTGATTCATTATCAGAAGAGAAAGCAAATACCACAATTCCTTCTGAAGATATAGAATCAGAATCACATGAAGAATCAGAAGTAGATGTTTCATCAATATCTGAGTCAGAAGAATCACTTGCAAGTGCCATCCTTGATTCAGATCTTCAATCAGATTCTTCAGAATTATTTGACAAAAATGGGGAACTGGCATTAAGAATACACAAAAGGTTAGAACAGTTAAAGTTACGAAAACAAACACAAAAAAGAAAATATAACGAAATTAGTGCTAATGATGAGGTAAGACAAAAACCAAGTTCTAAAGAAAAATATAGAGAACTAGAAGTATCACAGGATATTAGTGAACAAGACAGTCAATCTTTACCTAGTAATGAAAACATTGTAAGCAGTGATGTAGTTGAATCAGATCAAATGTCTCCACCTTTTGTTTCTATAACAGCTGAAGATATGCCGCACCAAAGATTAGATGATATTATTGGAGAATATAAATATTCAACAATAAGAAATTTACCATCTGATAATCAGCGTACCATACTTTCAACTAATAATTCGGGCTTTTTTACCGAAGAAATTATGAATGTGGATATAAACACAGAAGATGAAATTGGTAGCTTAGTTCCTGAATTAGATGATATTCCAACTATCGAAGATATTGATGAGGAAGTCATAAATCTAGATACAACTGTTGATACCAACATTAATGAGTCTGTAATTGAATTGGAAAATACATTGGAGTCTGAATCACCTAGTGAAACTGAACAATTTATAGATCCACAAATTAATGTAGAAGAAACTTTTAAAATATATTACACTCATATGGGTTGTATTATTGTTTTAAAACATCCATCAGAACTGTATATTCAAGGAAAAGTAAAAATAAAGCGCTTAGGTGGAACAGTGGAAGTGTTTGGATACACACTAAAAGATGAATTTTGTGATTTATATGCTCCCTATTATCACTTTGCTCAGTCGGTTAAAACAGTAGATACTCCAAATACATATTATGGTTTGTTTGGGAAACTAACTGCTTCTGGTATGTCTGTTAGTGAAGCTGAAGGCATAGTTACTTCAATAGGAGATCAAGATGGAGTGATTCTGTTACAATCATTACATAGTGATAAAATAGAATTCATAGAAGATAACTTTAAAGTAACATATTTATTTGTTAAATTGAACAAAGTAGTAGAGCCTTATTTCAAGAGCACCTCTGATATTTTAAAATGTTCTTTATATTCTATAAGACCATTGAATACATTTCGAATACATCCTAGTTGGAGAGAAGCTCTAGCATATTCTGAATGTAAGTAAATATCAACCAATCATTTTTCAAAAATAATGTTTTATAAGCTTTTATTTTAAATTTATTATTATTTATCATTATGCTCACTTTTAATAAATATTTCAATAATTACAGGTCCAGCTAGTCGAGGTATAGTCTGTGGTGGCAAAGGTGCTGGCAAGTCTACGTATCTAAGATATCAAGTAAATAAACTGTTGGCTAATGGACCAGTGCTTGTTGTGGACTTGGACCCAGGACAATGCGAGTTTACAGTGGCAGGAAATGTCTCGGCTTCTGTTGTGACTAGTCCCTTGTTAGGCCCAAATTTTACTCACTTGAAGAAGCCAGAAATGTTAGTACATATATTCATCAGTCTATTTTCAAAGTAAAATTCTCAGATTCCTATGGAAGACACTCCTACTGCCAGAGGGATACTCCTCAATAGGACTAAACTAAGAAAACTTCTCAATATTTTTGGATGTATTGTTATCTTATTTTAATTTACATAAACATCAAGAACAAATTTTTGCACATAGTATTGCAACCAGGGATGTTAGGGAGCTCCGTAACCGTAACCGTAACTATCGGATATCCGATATAAAAAATTATCCATAACCGAAACCGAATCCGAAATAAAAGTTTCGGATAATTTCGGATAGGGGCGGAGCCTAATTGAGACACATTATGACAAGTTTTGATCGGCCGGCCGCTGCCGACACACAAGCCGCGCGCATTGTTTGTTTTCTTCTTGTATTTTACTTTTGAAATTCCTTACAAATTTAATATCCGTAACCAAAATAATCCGAAACTAACGGATAATCCGAAATAATTTCATATCCGTATCCGGTATAATAATCATTTCTATATCCGTATCCAATCTACATAACTTGATTGCAACATCCCTAATTGCAACTTTTGACATTTATTTGAAGTATTTTCTTATGAAACCATCATGTTTTCATACATGAATTTCCAGTAAAAATACATTTAATGATTTACTCATATTTAATTACTTGTTTTGTTTGTTTCAGAATGCTTAATATAGGCATGATCAACACAATGGACAATTCTAAGCGATACCTTTCTGCTGTCCACACTCTAATAAATCAATGTCGTGAAAACGAAGCCTTTGCGAATATGCCATGGGTCATAAACACAATGGGAATGACAACAGCTCTAGGACTTAAGTTCATAACATATATAATATTAGTTGCCAAACCAACCTATGTCTTACAATATGAATCTAAGAAATCTAAAAAATATTTCAACACATTACTTCAACCGCACAATGTTAATTCTTTATATGAAGAGTTCAAGAAAAGTCATCTGTTTGAGAATTTATCATTTCCAGCTGATTTAAATTACTCTTTGGTTGTCGCTTATGAAACAGATGAGTCTTTAAAGGACAGCTTCTCCCTGACTCCTAAAGATGAAAGATATTTGAACTTCTTGGCATATTTCAGTCAGTTGGCGAGTATTCAAAAAAACTTGTTAGCAATTACGCCGTACCAGTAAGTATTATTTTCGAAAAGTGAATATAACAATAATAATAAATATGTTGGTACATTTTTACAACAGCGCCATCTAGTTCTGTGGTAAGCTACGAGGCTTGTATTATGGATAGCAGATAGTTGATATACTACACAATATTTAGAATATATGTATTTAAAAATTATAAGTCCCTTGACTGGAGTACAAATATTCGTGCTCAACTAATGAATGCCCTCAGCCGAACTCGAACCCGCGACTGCTAACACAGAAAGTAGGGTCACTACCTACTCAGCCAGCATGTCGTCAAATTTAATTAAATTTTTATATTACGTTCATTAAGTGCAGCATTCGGTGCATAAACACGGACTTAACTGAGTTGCAACCTGATTCTCAACAGACTCCATTCTCAACAGACTCCATTCTCAACTTGACAGTATTATAATCTATAGTAGTAGTGTATGCCCTAGAATTTTGAGACCTAGAGAAAGTATGTTTTGGGAATTAACAGACCTTCACTTAAAAATCTGGCTCAGACCTATCGGCGTCTGATTTATGAACGTAGTGTTTTCAGTAAATGGTGTAATCTACTGCTGGGGCTGATGTACGAGTATCATCTGTAGACTGTATCTGATAAGTTTTTTGGGTTTCAGAACTCCTACGTATCTAACATAAAAACAAACTTAAGGAAATATAAGGCTAACCTGATAGTGAGATTAATTAAGAACCAAAAAACCATAACTTCGTCTATTGCCTTAGATTTTATAAAGACTGAAAATTAGTCGAGGGCCCCACGTATATCAGGGCTGTCCAAATTCACGGCCCGCTTATGACTTATGATGCTGGTATATACGTGAGCTGATCAGTGATCACGCTATTTGGCATTGTAGATGATTATGTCCCGTCCGCTAGACCGATGATCACTAACTTCCATTTGTACGATTTTAATATTTTATCTCGTGCAACACTCAAACCTGCGTCCTCCAGTGCAGCCACAGCTCTCTTATAAGTTATAGCCATGTTTTAATATTTCGTTTCTGTTGTACACATTTCTATTTACATACATATTTATTAGAAACGTGAGGTCTCTAAAAATCTAAATAACGTACCTACTCGTTGACTTTTTCTCTCTACTTAATTAAGTTAAATTATTACTTTCAAAACAAGAGTGCTACGCTTAGTTGATAGAGGTCATACATATAAATAATGCATAATTTTTTAGTTAAAAATTCTTATCTAGAAATTATATTGTTTATATGGTATTTAAAATAGCTTATGTTTATAATAACATCAATTCCATGAAATCGTTTAAACTTTTTAGTATTGAAATCAAAACAAAATAATTAAGATAGCAAAATTTATATTTCGATTTAATTAAAATTACATATAAAAAGGCTGTCAGTACAACACTTATTGTTAGCACAACTCGCAGCTACAAAGCGTTTATAGGTGTTTTCATACATCGCGATGTTTACAAACCAGTTCGAATGTTGACCACGTCACGTCTTTTATAATTCATGACGCATTGCCAGCTAATGATGTCACGACGCCACCAGACAAAGTTTTGTGAGAAAATAAAAATAAGCTCCAAGAATTCTCTGAACACGACAAGTTCATTCAGGTTTTATTAATAATTATTGTATACGGGCCAATTGTGGAAACCGTACAGCGTACTCTTTACGATTAAATAGGTTTAATTAAGAGGGGTCGTTGTTAAGGACATTCAACTTATCCTTGATTAGTAACAGGTCGTAGGTTCGAATCCCACTAACGTACTAAAGTAGTAGTTCGTCGAATTTATTTAATTATACATTTCGAAGCCATTGATATATTTGTTTTAAATTTCAGAAAATATACCTACAATCAATTATTTTTAATCGTTTTATCTTTTAAGATTATAAAAATAATTTTTACTAAGTCAATTGTTCACTAATCGTATTATGTCTAATAGCAACATACTATTATAGTATAAAACGTAGTAAACTCAAACTTAGTTGATTTATAAAGTTTAGAGGCGATGAACCCTCTTGAACATAAGAGGCTTCGCGTCGCAGGCGAAGCAACAGGTGTTCTACTTTACCTAGCGATTGTAAGCCTTGTGGTCTAGGTAATAACGCCGTCGTTTTTGTGGTGTCACATGAACTTTGCAAGCGATTAACACATTGTTTTAGAAGTAAGCAATGATATCGGCTTCTATATTATGAGTCAGTCGGCCGCCAATACAGCATCATTGTTGAAACCTTGTTATCAATCGTTTCTGTGAATTATTCATGTCATGCAGAACACTGGATTGACTAATAATATACATAAATTGAAAAATTCTCACAATAAAATTATAATAACAAAATAATATTAAAAAAAAAAATATAAAATCTAAATCCCTTTTAAATTCAATAATTAGATATTTAATCTTTTCCCCTATTTAAAATTTCGATCATCATCCATTTAGTAAAAGCGGTCAATGTTTACTAGGTACTTATAAAAATATTATCAGCTACTTTTAAACAAGCAAATGTATATGTCTACAAAAACGGAATGACTAATGGATGAATGCATTGTTATGGAATTTCCTACACAATTTCAAGAATCTGGGTTATTTTATATGTAAACCTTTCAGGGTATCTCTAAAGGCGGTTTATATCGGGACCAATGTGGTAGTCAAGGCGGATAATATAGCGAAGGTAATCAACGGAAAACTGGTGGCATTGTGTCAACAGAAACAATGCGATAACGAGAGAGTGTTTACACTAACCGATAAGCCACTGGTGTGTCACGGACATGGTAAGAAAGTTATTTAAAAATGTTCAAGTCTAAACAAATTCATTATTTCTAATAAGCCGTATAAAACAGCAACACACAACGTGACGTCATTCATTTTATTGTTTGTACGATTTCAATTAGATAAGATTACTCAGTCCAGTTTGATGAAGACATTAGAGGAAAAAATTTAGAAGAAATTATAATAGAAAATATATTATCATTACAATTAAATTATTCATTTCTCACAATAAGATTATAACAATATTCCATTTGATAATATAAAAGTCTAGAAAAATTTAAATAAACCTATGCACGTCGTGTATTATTTTACTTCAAGTTAAACCACCTAAATGACTCAAAAGATGATGTAACTCGAACAAAGTACATTAATATCATATTTGTGTTATCAATAAAAGTGCTATAATATAGTGCTCGATTAACTGATAAGTGCAAATACATTCCTACTACTTTATAAATGTGGAATAATCTGTCCGTTAGTCACAAAAACAGCAATTTTGTCTAAATTTAATGAAAGTTTGTATTTGCAGGTCTTATAAGAGGAATAGATTGGGAAAAGGAGATTTTATATGTTATTACACCAGTTTTGAGCAGTGAGCTCTGCAGTGTGGACACATTGGTGTATGCAGACTGGGCACCGGACCTGGTGGGGCAGGAGAACCACCTACCCGAAGGCACAGTGGTCCCCTACCGCACCAGGGCACAGGACCAACTCAAGCAACTCATGTCCACACCACGCAGAAGGTTTAACCCTCTGCAACTGCTTAAAATAACAAGAAGTGCCAAAATTGAAAGCTTGGTTAATTAGTTAATAAATTTGTAATTGGAATATATCCAAAATATCTTAAATTATAAAAGGAAGTCTAATTATGTTAATTCATGTATATTTGAAAGATAATTTTGTACTTACAATACTAATAAAACATAACATAGATGATTGAATTTAACTTAAATATCCCCATCCTAGATAGAAACCTTTCCATTTATAAATGCTGTATTAATTTTTTATAAAAGTCAAAAAGTCTAGAAAAGAATAGTTAAAACATGGGGTTCCTTTATTACTAATAAATTATATTAGCATGCAATATAACCATACTGAAGTTAAAATTTTCACACAACACATTACAATAAAACTGCCTTAAACAAATAGAATAGGATTGTACGTCTCGGAGACATGTATGATGTCTAACTAACAGGCACTTAGCTGAGTCAGATGGGGCTCGCGCTCCATGTCAAATAAAGTTCCTAAGCAATTTATACATTACAATTTTATTGAAAAATTAAAATACAAAATACCAAACTAAACAATAGTTGAGGAATCTCGCAGAGACAACAACAGTTGAGATATAATGTAGAAGAAATGCTACTTGATTATATAACATGATAGTTTAGCATGAAATATTTCTGCAGGTTCATCGGATATGAGCCTGCGGTTGCCCCGACTACATCTGTTAAGGCAATTATGCTTACTCTTTATAGATATTCTATAAAATATACAAGTACCAATTGTGAAAGTATAGCCACACGAATACTGAGTGGGTGTGCGTGCTACGCGGGCCGCGACATCGCGTCAGCTGTCAGAAGGAAGCACTGTGTGGCCGACATCGCGACTGCTGCAGAGTTCGAGTCGTATCAAACGTAAGTTTCAGGCAGTATGCGAACGATTCATAAATCAGAGTTCTTCCGACAACAGCACAATTACAGCAGAGAACACCTAGTCTTCTTCTTCTTCTTAACTTGTAACGCGGCGCGAGTCGCCGTTTCGAAAACTTCGCGAACGCCTTCCTTGCTCTTGGCAGAGCACTCGAGGTATGCGAATGCGTTAATTTTCTCGGCCATAGCACGACCTTCCTGAGGTTTAACAGGTTCTTGTTTCATTTTACGGAGCTCATTAATTGTGGCCGGGTCGTTACGTAGATCCTTCTTGTTGCCCACAAGAATTATAGGCACATTAGGGCAGAAGTGTTTTACTTCTGGTGTCCACTTCTCTGGGATATTCTCGAGCGAGTCGGGAGAGTCCACTGAGAAGCACATGAGAATCACGTCAGTATCCGGGTATGAAAGTGGCCGCAGCCTGTCATAGTCTTCTTGCCCGGCCGTATCCCATAAGGCTAGCTCCACCTGTTTACCGTCAACTTCGATGTCGGCGACGTAGTTTTCAAATACTGTCGGCACATACACTTCCGGGAATTGATCTTTACTAAACACGATCAACAGGCATGTTTTACCACATGCACCGTCACCAACTATCACTAATTTTTTGCGTATTGCAGCCATCGGTCCTGTAAAAGAATACAACGCAAATAATTATGATGAGCGTCAACGCCTTTCATGACTTATAAAATATGGCCGCCGTATAGGAATATGGGAAGGGAGTAGTCAGACAAGCCCTCAATTGTGAATAAGCACCTGAACTAGCGGAAGAAGAACAGCACCACCACATAGTACCCTCACATGCGAGGGTGGTTATTTAGTATATTTGTAGATACCTGAAGATTCTGGCTAATTTCTGCAGAATATTGACCTATCGACACTTTTTTATTCGTCTTTGCTCATCACAAGCACTTTCGTTTCGTTCGTACGTCAGTATTGCAATGTAAGAAAATATATTTTGTTAAAGGATATTCAAAATATACCATGGAGTAAAAGATTGAAATTGGAAATATTAAATATGAAGTATATTTTATGAAAATAAAAAATATTATTTCAATTTACACACCATTTAATGTAATAAATAATTAAACACTTTAAGGAAGTAGACTTCATTAAAAATAAAATAATTTAAATTGCCAGTATTTGATAATAACATTGCCACATACAACTAATTTACGTAAATATTATTATACAAATTAAGCTCAGTAATTAATAAAATCAACACAGATGTCAGCCGTAAATAATTTAAACACATTGTTTATATACAACAATATTGTCGACAAGTTTAACATTCAAATTAAATCAATTTAGAAATTAGTTAGGTATTTACCTGAAAAAAAATACTTTGTCTACTTTTTCCGGCTAACTTTATAATATCTTGATTAATCCAATGACGAAATATAAGAGAGAATTATAATAAATAAAAAAATAAAATTTTAGACGAAATAAAATGCACTTTACATATTTGTTTTGGAATAAAATTTCATGTACAAAATATTATGTATAATGTATATAGTACGAACTAGTTTTGATATGTTGATTGTTGAGCGATATTTACATTTTATTTATACATAATATAATTAAATTCTAACTGAGTAATGAGTTGAATCTGTACAATGATTAATAAAACATGTTTTAGAAAATCTTATTGAAATATGAAATAGTCCTTACTATCGATACAGAGGCCGACTGAACAGTTTCCCCTTTTTATTCCATCAGCATCACAAGATAACCACTGGACAGATTTTAATCAAAAATTATATATTTCATTTGTGAGAAATACACACTATACCCGTAGACAGAGAATAAAATATATTCTCTGTCTACGATTTAAAATGAGCGTAGGGACGAACCCGAGCGGAGCAAGGTTGAATCGCTAATCTTTGTTTATAAAACTAGGTACATAACTAGCGTGAAGGACAAACAAACACATAGAAATTTTCATATTTATAATACTTACGAGTATGTATATGCACCCTTCAGTATAGGGGCAAAAAGGGTTAGAGCCATTCATTACGTATCTTCGTTTCATACCGCTGGAGTCAGTTATCATGCCGTTATGTGATTGGTATAAAAAATTGATAAACTTCACAAAATGTCCGACTTTAAAAAATAAGGTATTTCTCTAACCACAGAGTGGATATCAGATATGCAGACCTACTTTATAGTTACATTCTCTTTGGACCTACTGTCGGGCATCGTTGTTGAATGCGTTAGTGATCCTGAGGTTTGTTATAACATAATATATAATTGGGTTGGGTTGTAGTGGATACCCACATAATTTGAATTTTCCCAACTGAAAAAAGAAAATATATCTTATAAACATATATTTGTTCACTATGTTAGGTTTTTGTCACGTAGTCAATCCTTTAGGGAAATCTCACATTTGTTCGAGCTATGGAACCACAGGAGGTAGGAGGGAGGAAATTTTGTGTCATGGAGGAAAGTGTAGAATATAGAAGTCGAGACCGTTGATGGGAAAAAAATGATCACGTGATGTACGATGTGTCCGAGATAATCGAGATGAAAATAAATGAAAAGGAGGCTTTTGTTTAAAAAAATAGAGTGTATTCGACCTATTTTTATTTTTGCAATGATGTCAATGTGTATTGAGCAAGAAGGAGAAGGACAGATCATAAACCATTTACACTTACGTATATAATGGTGCGTTTAAACCTGCAATATGTGCCGGCAACATTGCATGCAATACCAGCAATATTGCAGTACTGTCCCGGTCATATCGGCAATCATGTTTAGTATGGCCGCGTATGGCAGATATTGCACGACGATCGCTTAGCGATCGATTTTCTGCGATATTGTCCGATCAGTCTTATTGTTGCTTTGGACGCTCTCTATATATATATAGCAATATACTCTATGCTCTATTGTTATGGCATAGTGTGTCCTTTTCTATGCGACTGAAGTTTGCTGTGAGTGACGCCGTGATTAATTGCTACATTCTGTGCTATTGTTGTTTTGTCAGTTGCAACGTTACCTTGACAATAAAATATTTGCAATACATTGCCCGGCCACATATTGCTCGGCCAATGTCGCAATATTTTTGTGATGGCCCTGCAACTAGTTGCCAATATTGCAGCCACAAATATTGCCCGTTTAAGAGCACCCTAACTAAATTATACGTAGATAAGTAAATTCTACCTGTGATTGTTATCATAAAAATGTGCGATGTATCTTACTCGTACTTTTCGTCTTATGTAGCCATTAAAAATATAATATTTTTCTTAAGAAATCTAAAAAAGATATGCATAATATGTAAAGTACGACATAGAAGGTTCATCTTAGATTCTTCATACTATCAATATTATACAAAGAGGATTTAGGATTAGAATTTATTTGTGTTGAACTTTAGAAAACCAATAACATGGTTTTATGAAATGGGAATGTTACCATGTTATTTTAGAATTCGATAAAATGTATAGACGAAAAAGATCATATAAAAATGTTAAAAAAATCTATAGGTATAAGTTAAAAAAGGTCTATCAGTAATTGCGTTAATTTTTTAATCGGTTTAGTATTGAACTTTTTTTTATTGTTTTAAATTAACATTAGTTTTTGGATTGAAAAAGTTTTTAATAAAACACAACATTATTATACCCCATTTTTATTTATACACGCATTATTATCCATAATAGGTAATATCTTAGAGCTAGACAAATCGTATGAAAATATAACCTCACACTATATAATAATTAAAAATAGTTGCTGATATTTCTAGTTAAAACCAAAAAATGAGAAATACAAAACAATAGACGAATAAAATAAATAAGTTACGCTCCCTATGGTGTTCCTTTTACGAGGAAAACGTATTTTTACATAATTATATATTTTTTGGACTAAGTTCTCTCTAACAGCTCTACTCTGTGTAAATTTAAAAAAACAAACAAATATTTTGTAAATATAAAAAAAAACAGTCTTATATTAATTTTATATAAAAACACTTCACCAAGTTTATCACATATTATTAATTGCGTGTCAATAAATGATATGACGCCATTATGTGTTTATTGCACCAAGAGAATAATTAAAATTATAAAAAATATAACAAAATCTGTATAATATGGCTGTATAGAAAAAATATATTTATAATAAATGTTATAAAATAAATGCATTTAATGTGCAGATTGCGATCTTTTAGACATTTTGTCAGTTTTAACTTACATCATAAAGTTCATATTTAATATATTAACTCTAATATAACTTTATTGTGGTTAGAAGTAAATAAGTTTAACAAAGTCAAAGACTAACAAAGTAACTCTATAAATATTATTAAGAACTGTATAACAAAATCACATTTGCAGTATTGTGGAATGTTCAAAGTTACAATTCATCTGATGCCATCTGTAAAAAGAAATTAAAGTATTAAAATAAAAAAACAAATGTTTTTGTTATAAAACATTATTTTCAAACTATCTTTTCAGAATTTTTTTAAACTCAATACTTAGAAGTATAGTAGTTGACTTTATGGTGACCTTTGGTAGTTAAATATAGCTGAATAATATATTGTATTACAAAGAAATTATTATTTCAGTTATTGTTGCAAATATGTTGATAAGGAAAGTATTTTTAATATAATAATAATATTTATCAATGGACTATTTATGTTACTTTCTCATTATTTCCTTTGTTAATTAATCATAAAAATTAACCATCTAGTTTGCTTTAGTTTTTTATGCTTTGTATTCATAAAGTATAGTGCATACAGTTGCACTATGTTAATAATAAATACTTAGCTACTGGGTAAGAATAAAACAAAAATTTAAGTGTTAATAATTTTATGTTCCGTAACATTAAAAATAGATTAATAATATAGAATAACAACCTATTTAGATCACTATTTTTATATATAATTTACACCATAGACAAAAAGAGAAATCTGTTCTGACATATGTCAGTTTTCAATATCAATAACTATAAATAATCTGTGTAATCAAATGACATTTCCAGGACTGAGTTATCTTCTTCACATATTAGGATTATAATGACAGGATACATTTGGCGCATTATTTTAAACTCTGTCTCAATTTAAGATAAAACGATGAGTACAAGTAATCATTTTTTAATATTAAAAATTAAATTATATCATCTTTAATGCTTTAATCATAAGCTTATTATCTTATTCTTAATATGTAATTAAAATATTCTATTCATAAAATCAGAAGTTTTATTTAGTTATTTAAAATGTCATGCGCCTGTATGTATGTGCGTTTTAATTTAGTATTATTATTATAGTATTTATAGTATTAGACTAAATAATATATGAAAATCAAAATAATTAGTCATTTTAAAATTAAATATGCTATAACCACACATTAAATAAAATGTTGACGCAATTATAGCAATATAAAATAGAATTTAATTTCAACTTATAATAATGTTTCTACAACTTGAGTACGTAAAATTGTGCCATTACATTATACCTAAAACAAAAAAAAGAGAAAAAAAAACATTTTTGCTTGCCTGCCTTGCCTTTTGATAAATTAACATTATATGAATCACTTTTTTACCTTCTGCCAAGCACAGATGCCATAGGTGATTCCAGCTCCAAGGGCAAATGCGAGGAGATGAGGCAAGTATTTGAACGATGGCTCAGACCTTTTCTTCATTAGGCCGGATATTAACTTCAGTTTGCCATCTGTGTATGGTGGGTAGCGTCCGCTGTGAAAATAAATTGTTTTATATGCAATGTAGGTACATATTATATGATGTATTTCTTTAGACATGAATTTTGGGGCCAATATATGGAAATAGGGAAATTTAAATTCTATTACTTATAGAATTGGACCAAATTTATAAATTCTTAGGCTTATTGACTATTTATGTGTACACAATTTTTATTCATGCATTCCAAATATTTTTGTTGGAGTATAACTAAACAAATAACAATTCGATTTATTTCCTTAGAAAAAAAAAACACTTTAAAACAACAAAAAACTCAAAAGCACAAAAAACACATCAGAAATTAAGTGTACAAATTAACACTTCGAACAATTCATAGGCTACTTAAGTTAAGTGATTAGAAAGTTATATAAATAGGTAACATTTCAAAGGATGGCTAAGAATTAAAATAAAAAAGACCCATCAGAAATGATAACACGCACATTAAATTTCACACTAATACTACTAGAATGAAAGATATTTCAATTCTTTTTAAATAGTAAATATTAAATATAGCATGTATAATAAAATTCCACAGTCAATACTGAGCTTGCCTTTGAAGCAATTTAAATCTAAAATTAAAAATACGCTACTGAATAAGGCTTATTACACCATCACGGAATACCTAGTAGATGTAAATGTGTGGGATTAGTGACTGGTTGTGTCTCACGTAGGATAAATAAATAAATTGTAATACCATATTGTTACCAAATATTTGAAAAGAGCAACTGTTGAGTTTCTCGCCGGTTCTTCTCAGCAGAACAGCTTTCCGAGCCGGTGGTAGCTTACTCACAGACTTACAGACTGACATTTTATTTTATTAATGTAAAAATGACGATTCAAAAGAGCTTGTAAAAGTCTATTTGAATAAAGAATATTTTGATTTGATTTGATTAAAAAAAACTTAATAATAAAAGGAAAAATATACATACGAAGCAAGTTTCTCTCCAATAGCAGCAAAGTTTTTGATCAGGCAGCTCTTTTTGTGAGTGAATGTATCAAAAGAGGCTTTTCCGTGATACGCTCCTATGCCACTGTTACCGACACCACCAAATGGAAGTGTCTCAACTGCAATATTTAATCACTTATTAATTTAAGTGGTTAAATGGGACCTTGCTCAGGTCCATCCTGGTACATTTTTTTAATTGGAACCTTATTTATTTTTCAAAATCAAAAGTAGTAAGTTACTCTTTTTAACATCAGCTGTCACCTCAAAACCAGTCCAGTCGTTTCAGATATTAGCCACAACACAGACAAAATAAAAAAAACTGTTTTTCTAATTATTACTGTATATATACTTTAATTAAATAAATGCCGTTTTTTTGATATTACGAACAGACACTTATTTTTTATCTGTAGAGACTATATATAACAACAAACAAAAGTATAAATAACTATTTCGATTTTATCAAGATAGTGCATTAATATAACAAAAAAAAATTTTTTTCAAGTTAAAAAAAGAAACTGTTTACTAATTACATGCTTTTACTAAAAAAATAAGATTTTTTCGTTATGATTTAATCACAGTACAAATAACTCATGCTCGTTTTGTTAGTAAACGTCTACAGAAGTTTGGAAGCTAAGTGGAAACTAGTCGTAGAAGTAAATTGGTCTAAAATAATCAATGAATTTTTGACTTCAAAAAAGTTTTAAATTGAAGATGAACTGATTTCGATGATGATGATTCGATTATTATGATGATTCGATTATTTATAAATCCAATGTGGAAGTCACAACATCAAATAGTGCACAAAAGATATTACTCAATGGTGGACTTACTTTCAAAAAAAATAAAATTATAAAACCGTAAAAACGTTAAGGACCAAAAACATAATTAGTCAAGTTACTTTATAATCAAAAATTCATTTATTTATATAGAAGAAAATATTTTAATACCATAACACTAGAAAGAAAGGTTTATATATCAAAGCAAATATTAGCAATTAATTTACAGACAAACAGGTAGGTATTACATAACGAAAAAAGAATTACGTGTATATTATAAGTGCAATCAAAATAATAACTAGGTAATATGATTTTATTAGAAAACCAAAAATGACTTAAAATCCGTTCAGTCAGAAAAGTCTCAATTGTTTCTTCCAGAATCTTAATTAACAAAACGTAAACGTAACGTAGTTCTATGAATGGTTGATGAAAATAAAAAAAATGACATATGACGGTGATGACGTCATACCTCCCATTTGCATTACGGTATCGTTTACACACATTCCGCCGCTACTCGTATTCTCGATAATATTGCTGGTAGTCGTCTTGTGGTTGGAGAACACGTACAGCACCAAGGGTTTTTCTCTACCACAGATAATATACACCACCACCATTATTCACTATATTAATACTAAGAAGATTGTATAACATAAAGATTTATTTACATAAACATATATTTTCAGTAGAACACTAGAAAGACAAAGTGTAAATAAGTTATTTTTCATTAAGTTATGAGACCGTCACCTCAGTTTGAATACAGCCTTATTCTATCCAACACCAATCCACAAAAAAGCTACCATTACCAAGTAAATATCGACTAAAATACAAATCACATTTTAAGTAAAAAAATATAAACATGAATCTCATAAAAAAGTAAAGACTTTTTAATTCGTTGCAGCTAAAAATATGAAAATTTAATATTTAAAATACTGTAAGTATATTATTTGGACTTTGGAATGTGATTTGTATTACGTGAGTGAAGATATAAAAATGAGATTGCAAATGTAGAGTGAACCTATGCGGCTTGTACAAAAGAGCTGATGAAAAATATCATTTGGTTTGAATAACTATTGAAGTTTCAAAATTCGAGTATGTAATGATAAATTAATCATATTTTTTAATCACATGGAACTTAAAAACACTTTTATATGTAATTTATAGTAGACGATTGTGTTTTTTATTCTATACAGATATTAAAAATCTGAATAAGTTTTTCTGGTTTGAACGTGCCAATCTCACAAGCTTACAATCTTTTCTAAATTTTTGCTTTAATTTTAGAACCACATATAGAAGAAAGTTATCTAACACCTATCAATGTCTTCGATGAGGAGCAATTATTACAAAAACTAGCACTAAACAACCTATTTAACCAAAAACATATTCCTTCAGTTCAATTACCAAGCCACTAGACCAAATTTTGGAACTAAAGACACAGTTTACTACATTATTTACACAAGTTCAAAATTAGGTCACATATCCCTTCACCCGAGTCTTACCGCCATAGAACATGATCGTATCGTTCACACAGACACTGCCCGAGCGAGTCTGGTCGGTAAACAGCTTATGTATGTTTCTTTGCTTGGTGAACACGTAAAGTACTAATGGATGCTCCCTGAAATGGTCCTTGTTTTTTGTGATGCCTTATATGTATACATGAGATTATGTGACGCGTTGTCTAGATGATTTTGATTTTCTATTATCGATATCGCCAATAGATAAAAATAGCGAAGACTAGTCATATTTTATATGTTTTCTGTGAGACAACGATTAGTTTCGACATTTCTATGCTTTTTAAGTTTTCTATTAGCGTTATTGATTGTAGATATCATGGAGACACCCTGTGGTATGACGTCAATCAAGAAAATCTTGAAAGTTCCAAAATATCGTTGCAAAAATATTTTTTTTTTTAATAGTATCGACATTCAAAATGTACATCAGTTCCAAGAATTCATGTTGCCTTCAGTTACATTCACATAAGATAATAGGTATATATTGTGTAACTTAGTTATTTTATCTTTTATCTATATGAAAATTCATAAATTTCATGTTATGAGAGGTATGGAATAATTATTTCACGTTCTCAGCATTTATAAATATAAGTATAATAGTTACAAGTTATATGAGCGTCACGTCACTCACTATTGTCTAAAAGCAACTGATGTGGGATGTGTAAGTTCACTCATCTTAATAATGACTTAA
Organism: Boloria selene; assembly: GCA_905231865.2. Classification (NCBI taxonomy): domain Eukaryota; kingdom Metazoa; phylum Arthropoda; class Insecta; order Lepidoptera; family Nymphalidae; genus Boloria; species Boloria selene. The sequence goes on from HG993149.1 coordinate 3,649,903, forward strand.
ACATATACATAATATATTTAATTGCTTATGAAAAATCTATTTTTAAAGCAATAATATTTAAATGTAAGTAGATGTCTGGTATGTAAAAATGCACACACACACACACACACACACATACACCTACTAGCACATTATGTGCAATGCACACATACAAACACACTCTTGTGACTATGTAGCATTGCCAAACTAACATAGACCTTATCATAAATAGAAGTGTCCATGACTTTATTCATTGTCCGTTGGCTTATACTTTTACACATAGCTTAGTATTAATATATTTATTAAAATATATTTTACTTCTAATGATAAAAAAAAACTATGATCATTTGAAAATTCCGAAGACAGATTTGGAATTTATTAATATATTATAAGGAAATGTCTATTTATGATAGTCTATGAACAGCTTAGCATAAAAACCAAGCAATAAACGTAATCGGTTGTGGCCATAATTAAAATTATTGTTATGAGATGTACCTTTGTATCAAGGACTGATTGAACCCAAATTATGGTAAAATGTGCCTTATGAGTTATGTATAAGGTATGTTTTACCGATGCAAAGCGTATGGCGATTTAAAAATGGCATTTGATTTGTTCCCATGGTACATTTTGGTACCATATTAAATTTATGGTATATTTTAACATATAAAAGGATAATTACTTTTTTTAATAAATATAATTATTTTTAATTTCAAATCCAAACCTATAATTTAAATTCATATATATATATATATTCATAATAATAAAATTATAAAAATATTTAATTTTTTTCAATGGACAATGGACACAATTAATGTTTTTATATACGTTTAAAGATTGGAATATATAATGCGTAGTGAGGACATTGATAAAAACGGGACAAAAAGATGTTTTCAGTTAATAATTTACCAAAGAAAATTTAAACAGAAGAAATATAAAATCCTTTTATAAGTCAAAATAAAATAAAAATTAATAGGCGCAAACTAATTAAAGTTTGTCAATAAAAAAAAATAAAAAAAAGATAACTCGCACACACACGCAGAAACACGCACGCATACACACATGCGTACGCACACATATTCACAAAATCAAACTTTCAAACTGTCTTCTTTTAAAGTCGGTTAAAAACTCACCTCTCGTTAATAAATTTGATGGCTTCATAAGCATTCTCGATGGGTACGATCGGTAGGATAGGACCAAATATCTCGTCTTCCATTATTTTATCACTGCCAGTGACATTTGTCAATATGGTGGGCGCGATAAATCTGTCTTGCGAGTCGTATTGACCGCCGATGGCAATTTTGTCCTTGCTAGCATCCACTAGTGCTTGGAGACGACTGAAATTGTTACATATACATTATAAAATAGCACAAGTATTACTCCTGGTTATAGTCTATCTGAGTTCTAAATTCCATCGAAAACATTCCAGCCTTTTCAGCGTTCAAAAGTGACAAACATACAAACTTTCGAGTATGTTTAAAGATTTTTCAATATTAGACAAATATATATGTTCCTCACAATCAGCTATGTAAAATTTAATATAAAAATATCCATTTTTAACTGTTTAACAAATGTCCTTTCTCATGCTTTATTAACAACCCACGTCATTAACGTTCACTTTATAACACCATATTTTATTACTGCTCAAATTCATAATTTTATTATTACTAGGTACCTTTAAGTTTTTTAAATAATGTAAAAAAAAATAATAATAATAAATGATAAGTAGTTTCGATAATATCGCATTCGTCGCATTTTTTATATTAAGATAATTCTCAAAATGATGATTTTTTGTGAGATGAATCAAAAATATTATAATATATCATAGTGTCGCTTATTTTCATAACATGTTTATGCTGTGATAAACAAACATTAATAGTTTAGGTATTTAAAACATAATTCAATAATACACAGAATACAAACTAATTGTACCCCTGATATATTTAAAATGCGTGCCTCGCGGAAAACACATACACCCAACCACCAAATTGGCCGATAAATGTCCTCTGCGCATATTGCCAGCCAGCGTTCTTTTTACATGACGCGAATTATATGTATAATTGTTTGGCATGCTCTGTGGCCTGAACGGCGCGATGGATTTTCTTCTCTAGGCCTCAAAGATGACGTTAGATTCTTATTAATTGTGAAAAAGGGTATAAATTTTGAATCACAACACAACATATTTTAGGGTTTTTTCATTTCCAAATTACACACAAGTTTTGTAGTTTTTTAATTACACTAACTTGTTTTTGTGTTGTGGTCGTCTTGATGTGTACTTAGTATAGGTGCATTCCGACGTAGCTAATTATCGCACATGTACGTGTAAAGTTAAAAACTAATATTAATTCATTAGAAACATTGTTACCTATCGCATACATCGTATACATGTGCAAACAGCTTTATTGGCCTAATGCTTTTTCACGGAAATACTCAAAATAAATATTCAAATTAAAATACACTTGATTCAAATACTTAGTACAGGCACTTTTAAATCGTTAATTACTCATTTTATTAAAAAGAAATATTTTATATCAGTAAGTCCGTGAGACACCACCGGAAGTGAAGCTGCTGCTGAGGAGACTACTAAAGGAATACTATGGTTTTTTCATACGATATACTCACCTAAAATGCCTATGATTGATAATTCTGCATAGATCTGGTGACTTCTGGGGTTCTTGTCCATACCATTCTTTCAACACATTCTTGGCTATTTCTACGAATTTGTCCTGGACTTCCTTTGTGCATAGTATGTAGTCTGGGGCAATGCATGTTTGACCCACATTTATGAATTTACCCCAAAGAACCCTTTTAGCTGTCACTTCCATATCAACTGAATTGTCAATGTACACTGGGCTGCAAAAGCGTTATAATTTTAATTTAATATATTAAATTATTTATGCATTTACTTCTGCTCATTTATTTTTAAGTTTTAACTAAGCCAACTTGATACGGTCTATTGCCAATATATTATTCACACTTTATTACTGTAACAATTTGTAATTTACAGGATGTAATCTAAAAAGTTCACCGTTACTTTTTATTCATATTTTAAGAAATAAAGGAGGATTCGATATAAAAGCTACTTTTTTCCCCATCCGATTCGTTTGTTCGACCCTGAATAGGTATGTAACGCAGCAATAACATATAAAATACCGGCATTGAGATTAATTATTTTGTAAGTCATAATACGAAATAAAATTCAACAACATTATTATCTTATTATCTAATAAATAGTTACTTATTCTGGACATGTATAAAAATTGCTTGTCATTAAGTTATGTTACAGCAGTTAATGTGTTCAATTCACTTTGTGTAATTTGTGTGTGTTATAATGTTTAGATCGTTTTAAGTTTAATTTTTTATTTAAATATTCATATGATTATGCCCAAGTTCACTGAAGATTTTGTTCTAGGTAGAATAGTTTTTTTGAAATTTATTATTGTTCGTTACATTTACATCCAATGTAATCTATACCCGAAATAACTTGACATAAAATTTAATTATTTAATACCTACTGTCAAATATTGTATCTATACTAATATTATAAAGCTGAAGAGTTTGTTTGTTTGGTTGAACCATTTGAAAAATTCTTTTTGTCCGTTTATCGAGGAAGGCTATATTATACCACGACCAATAGGAGCGGAGTATTAATGAAAGATGTTGCAAAAACGAGAAGGGCGGGCGTTAGTTCTGCGAGGTATTACACCGCGCAACTCAGAAAAAATTTGGTTTCCGGTCTTTAGAACGCGTACGAAGCCGCGGGAAATGCTAGTTAAATATAAAAATACGAGTATTTTCGTGGTATTTTTTTTAAATTATCAATAATCTTCATCTATTCCTCAAGTCTAAAACCTCAAATCCGATTACGTGATTACTGTTAAAACTTGTATTTATGAGCATTTCCTTTCAAATAGTTTAGAGGCCGTAGAAAATCGTATTAGCATTAATTAAAAGAACCGAATAGGTTATTAGAGGAAATAATATGATAAAGGAAACCCGACAAAGGTGATATATGATGCCTAATCCGAAGTTTTTCAACAAGCCATTAATATAATAAATTCAAACATTTGGACATGGCGTTCTGCTTGGCTTTTATAAGTATACAGCACCTGTGACCATTTCCGGCTTTTCGGCCGGAAATAATGGCTAGTGACGAATCTACACGTTTGTGTGTTTGTATAAATTTGAAGTTTGTTGCAAATCAAAACAACAAAAAAAAATCGTGTGGATCCGATAACCGATATTAAGTTTGTAGGTTGCTAAATATATTATTGCTTGTTGAAGTTTAGTTTGATTATTTTACATTAAGCTATTATTTTTAAATTTTCACCAAAAACGACCACACTTCAATAATCCCTATTATAAATAAATATGTTGGGACATTATGTAAGCTACGAAGGAAGCTTGTGTTACGGACACCAGATAGTAGATATACTACATATACATGTTAAATACATACATATTATAAATATAAACATCCTTGACTGGAGTACAAACATCAGAGTTTAACAAATGAATGCCCCCAGCGGGACTCGAAGCTGCGATGGCGTAAGAAAGTAGGTTCACTACAAACTGCACCAAACATGACGTCAAATAGTAATTTATTAAAAAAACTATATAAAAATAAAACTATATAAAAATCATTAAAAAAATCTATATAAATATAGTAATTTATTAAAAAAAATAGTAGAAATATTTAGCCACGATATTACAGTACATAATCTATCTCATACCTTAAACAAAATGAGTAAAAAAGTAAATTACCTTTTTCCACCCAACTCCAAGGTGACTGGAGTTAGATTTTTGGTCGCAGCAGCGTACACTATCTTGCCTACATTTGTGCCACCAGTGTAGAAGATGTAGTCGAATTTTTGTTTCAATAGTTCCGTAGTTTCTTCTGGACCACCCTCTACTATTACTACTGCGTCCTGTAGTAAATACGATTCCAATATTTATTACTAGTATAACAAATGGTGAGTGAAGAACACTCTGGTTAGACCTTCACCTTTCAGCCACAATGCAAGGTAGACAATTTCGGTGGACGCGGTATTTTTTTTTCACATCGAAGTATAATAACGAATGTTGCGTTTTGTATAGAAAATTTACTGTTATTTTTGATACTTGAATCAGATTTTAAATTAAAATTATTTTTCTAGTTTTATTCCAGAACTAACACTAATAATTTGTAGTATATTCAAATAAAAATATTAAAAAAACCATTTTAATTTTTTACTGCATAATTAAGATTAACCTACCATAAATTTTCCCATAAAAATCAATATGGCGGTTTTTTATTTGGGAAAATGCCCCAGGTAAAAGGTGATTCCAGCGAATTTCATTACAAGAGGGAACAGAGAGTGTATCTATAGTAAGCTTTTTTTAGTTAAAAATAGACAATAAATTATTAGGAATTGTCAGGGCGATAATGACTAACATTAAATTAACGTTTCATGTAAAAATATCTAATAATTTATGTTTTTTAAAGTAGCAGTTAAAACAGTCGTAAACATAATAATACTTTGTAGTTGTAAATATTTATAGTACATAGTAAAAATCTTAAAGCTTGTAATAAATTGATATAGGAAAATATTCAAAATAAAGCTTCGTTTTGATTATTTCTTGAGTTTTACAAGGTAAGACTGAGTTCTTTAATCAGATAATAGGTACATGTGTTACGTAGAAAACTTGCAATAACTATCTGAGGTATGAGTTGGCATATTTGTTATTTCTCAATATATGCCAGTAATATATTTGTTAAAGAAAAACAGCACGTTGCATAGAATGATCAAAGTCCAGGAGGAAAATTTACTTATAGGTACATAAAGTGTTTATTTACAGCTTCATATCATGATAAGACACTATTTTGATGTTTAAAACATTTCTTAGGTAATTTGTTTATTTACCTACAAATTATTATGGCGCTTAGCGCAATTTAGTCACTTTTATAGTGACCCAACTTGCTGTGCCAGAGGTTGCGGGTTCGATTCCCGCTGGGAACATTAATTTGTATGATGAGCACAAACATTTGTATTTGTTGTGTGTTAAAATGTTCTTTGTCTCTTGTGTCCAGTCTTAGGTCAAAGTTAAATAATATAAATGACACAAGCTTACCATAGAAATGCTAATGCTATATATTAATGTCCCATATCATTTATATAAAAATTAATATTTCGTGGACAATATGTACCTACACATACATAATATCTTACAACGATGCCATTACAATTAACGATAATTACCTGATTACTATTAAGTACATTCCGTTATAGTTAACAGTTAATATTTGTTTTTATAACTACCTAGTATATTCTTAATAAATATTAATTTCATTTAGTAAACAATTAATTAATTAAGTTAATTAATGAGCAATACTTACATTATCCAAGTATTTGGGCAGAGTGTCGACCATATACTGAGCAGACGCAACAGCTAGTTCACTCGGCTTCAGTATCACCACGTTGCCAGCCGCGATGGCAGCGGCCATTGGCAACAAGAGGAGTTGGAGAGGGTAGTTCCAAGCCCCTATTATGAGGACAACGCCGTATGGCTCGTTGAAAATGACCACGTCATCTAGGATATTCACTATACCTTTTGGTGGCTGTAATGTGAATATGTTATTTTGTACATTTAATAAATTAGTGAGCTATTCATATAAATAATAAAATTATTAATTCCTAAAAATTTACGTATTTTCAGGAAAATCTTATTGAAATAATCATTATTATCGATAGAGAGATAATTTTTGTGTGTCTGTTTGTCTATGGCCGAATCATAAGAGAACCACTAGACAGATTTGGGTAAAGTTTGGTGCGGTGTGTGGAGTAGAGCGCTGTGTCATTAGTATTTATAATAATATTATGTAAAGCTATCGAATTCGTTTGTTTTATTACTGATCTCTTATCTTATCTCTTGCGCTAAAGTGACGACATGTTTGGCGCAGTTTGTAGTGAGCCTACTTTCTTGCGCCAGCGGTCGCGGGTTCGAGTTCCGCTTCATTTGTTAAACTCGGATAAATAATAATAATAATAATAATTCTTTATTGACATATTTGTTCGTTTTTACATAAGCCTGTTGAAGCCTCTGACTCCCAAACTAGGTTAAACCTGTATGTCAGGAGTCAGTGCCCTCTTCCATCTTTAAAATGATGGATGTTTGTACTTCAGTGATAGGTATTTATATTTATAATATGTATGTATTTAAACTTATATATGTAGTATATGAACTATCTGGTATCCGTAACACAAGCTTCGTAGCACCACTTCGTTACCACGGAACTGGATGGCGCTGTGTGTAATAATGTCCCAACATATTTATTTATAATTGGGAATATTGAAGTGTGGTAAAATTTTTTACCACACTTCAATATTCCTTTAATTAAATATTCCTTTAATGTAAAATAATAAAACTAAACTTCAAAAAGCAATAATATATTTAGCTACCTACAAACTACTTATTTATTGGGATCGTTATAGTTAAGTTATAGGCTAGCATCACGCTATGACGTTTGAAACGAAACAATTGCGCTCTAATTACCAACTCTATTTAAATATTTGTAATAAATGGTTACTACAAGTCGTAAGTAAATACCGGTTTTTGTCCGATTCTTTGAACATACAGTTTCACAAGCTTTAGTTGATAAAAAAACTGATTAGCATATTCGCCCTTTTTAACTTGTTTCCACCTTTTTAATGTCATTTTTTGTACAATATACTAATAAGTAATAATATTGGTAACGCAAGTTTGTAAGTATATAAATACTATTTTTGATGAAATTTACAGTACCTAATACATATTATAGCTAAAAAATGAGAGTACACACTTATGTAGTAAACAATAGTATAAAATGAAGAATATTTTTTACGTCAGAAACAACAAGAAAAGAATAGGTGTCTAGTGTGTGTGTGTGTGCAAAGCTTTATATCCGAACAGGCCACAGACTTATAACTTTCTTTATAATAAAAAAGAGCTCACTTGAAGCAAGGCTTGGAATAATCACGTTTAAAAATCTCGAAGTCTGATAATTTTAAAAACAAAAAGTAATTTTAATATATATAAAATATTATTGCAGGTACCTACTTATTCAAAAACATTGGTAGATACATTACATACGGAACAAGTCGCGACCTTGAAATTGTTTACAATGTGTTGTAATTCGATACTGAAATACTAAACTTACAAAAATCTAGCAAATTCACTTACGAATACGTACGTTTTTATCTACATAATATGACGCATATTCTAAAATCAATTAATCAAATTCAACTGGGAATTGTTTTATCATAAGGGATGTGGAATTTATTTGTGACTAAATTTTGCCCGCGGATCTGCTTGAAAATTTTTTGTCTAAGACTTGTCAATAAATTCGTTCTTTCTACTTCTATACTCTATACTAAGTCAATATTAGGTATATAAGGATACTATTTTTTACCGGACTTGCTTCGCTTGGTTGCATCTCATGTAAATACACAAACATTGTTACCCCGAGTGATTTTACTGTGGCCAAATTTTGAGTTACTTATTAGGCTTTTAGTTTATGTTTATTAAATCATGTAAGTTCAGAATTAAAGAGCTATTTTGCAATTACAGACATACTAAATAATAATATTCATATATATTATTGAAAATTAAGATAGGTATATCTAAGGTAGGTAGGAAAAAGAAACAGCATAAAATAAATATTTAAAATTGCACGCGACTTGCGACCTCTATGGATGTAATTAAAGAGACTGGGTAGTATCTAGTTACTATCATTACTTTACCTGGCAATGACTAATAAAATTTGAAGGCCATAAAACTTAAAAAAAATTACATTAAATACCTACTTTGAATTTTAAAAATTGAAAAAAAGTTTTTTTTAAATGGACAAGTAGCATATTGTATGATCGCATATTTTACTAACCCGCTCTGGTTTGACCCAATCATCAAAGTTATTCAAGGTATTCTTGAGATCATTCACTAAATAGTCCACTTCAAGTAAGATGGCTTCAGTTTTACTCCTTCTTAGATCCTTTACTAGTGCATCAACCATTTCGCTTCGAGTCTCTTCGTACATCCTCATCAAGTTTTTCAGCTGCTTCTTCCTCCATTCCACTGGTCGAGTTAATCCACTATTGTATGTATTGTGGGCATTTTGTACAACCTGTGCAAATAAAAATTGGTATTTTTTTGGTAATTTGAGGAAAACCTTTCAAGTCCCCTAACAGATGTTGATCTGTCAGGGGACTGTGAAGATCATGACCGCAACATAATTTAATGTTATACACTTCAAAAACCCTACAAGTCCTACATAAACTGAGTGTAATTTTATGTTTTGTTTTTAAATTTAACTAGACTTAAATTTGAATTGATTTGAATTAGACCTTTCATGTTGTAAAATAATGTTTTATTAAATTGTAGTAAAGTATATTATCTTTAAAAATATATCAAAATTTATTTATTTTAATATAAAATCAATTAAAAAACAATTATAATAAACCAAATGTGAATGTAACACTACATAAAATTAAAAGTAATTTACCTCTGATATGTTAACTGGTTTGGGCTTCGAGTTAGATAATGTTCCTGAAACATAATAGAAATATTATGTGAATTATATCTATACCATATGATATTGTAAAATTCTGAGACTATTTACTTATTTTATTTTAATAATTATCTATTGTACATTGCTTAAATTTTAAATAATAAGTAATAAAAAACAACAAATAATTTTAATGTTTTAAAAAATATGATATTATTATAAATCTGAAGCTAGTAATCAAACCATTTAATTGAATATTATAGTACAATCAAAGAAAGTTTGATATTTGATAATTCAGGCAAGATATTATGTGATACTAGAATTATCTAAAGATTAATGTGGGGACATATAAGGGGTAATTAACTCTATAGAATAATAATTAATTCAAAATAACAATCGACAGTGTAATAGTTATTATGTAATGAACAATTTTTTTTGTTTTACCATTACTTGCTTATCTAAAGCTATGGTAATTTATATTTCATGTTTCTTTTCTGTGCATGCCAGATAATTAAAAACTCCATTTACACATATTGTGGTTTTATATTTTATAAATTTACTATATATTAATAGTACTAAAATAAAAAATACTTGCGAGTAACAATATTTTATACATAAATAGGTTTCAAGTAGTAAAATTTATCAACCTATCAAAAGGTTACTGCACTGAGCATCACAATAATATGAAGTAACCAGCTATTTATGAATTATTTTAATCATATGAGGGCAAAGTCCTTAATATAGTTGCAGTTATATATGTACTGTCGGTTTTTCTATAATAGTTTTTCTGTTACTATAGTTTATAGATATATTATATTTTATTTATAGTACTCAATCTCAAATTTACCAGGAATTGTGATTGTAAAACTTTATATAATAATAGCCCATTTAATAGAAGTTGTAAAATAAAGCCTCTAAATAAGTGTTTCATGAAATATTATATACTTACCTAAAGTCATTTTGAGAAAAAAATCACAATATCAGCTTTCAACAAAATTTTAAATTGTATTTTAAACTTTTGGAAGCGAATTGACATAAACGACTACCTTCAATTGTCGTCTCTTTCAACTAAAGTTGTTTTAAATTAATTCGCATTTCATAATAATTCAAGAACGGAAAGTCATTGCGTATTTGACTTAACAGATTATAAAATGGATATATTTCGCCTCACTTCAATAAATCTATAAAATGTTTTGATCAATAAATCGAAAATAAAATTAACGATTATAACACATTCATTATACCATAATAAACATTATATTTTTGAATATTTACATTTTAGAATTGTTTTACTTATTGACATTTGACACTTGACAGTTATATTTGACATTGACACTTTACCATTTTACTTAAGGGCATTTCACACAAACTTATAGGATGCAACCAAGATTCAAACGTAAAAGTTGAGCGTAAACAACAATAGGTACAATTTCAAAAGTTAGTGGGAGGTTTTAAAAGGACGATCATGCAGGCCATGAATATGCCGATATGTCCTTGTATATATTAATTTTATACTTTTATAATAATTCATTCGGTTTGGGTTTACAATCTTTTGGCAGGAGTTGGCGAGTGAAACTTATATATACGGTAGCAATTTATTCACTGATTATAATAATAACTCTCACATCACAAGGTAATTCATATTTTTGGAGAAAATTAATAAAAACTTAACGTGAGAGAGAAGGATAACCAATAGGATTTTGTATATCGACTTGGGTAAGATAGGATCAGAAGGTTTATCTTAAAAATTTTTCGTCCTTTCTAGGTAGGTTAAGTTAGATAGACGACCACAACGCACGCGAGCGAAGCGAGTGTACCGCGGCAGCGGTCGGCGAGTGCTACATTCAAAATCTATTTTCTCAGGAACTATGTATACCTTGTAATATGAGTAGTATAGGGATAATCGGAAGCATTTCCCCTATCCATCCATTCCTTTCCATTGCCATGGTCCTGCCAAACGTTTGTAAACTGCAACCATTCATTCAACTAACAGGAGGAGGAATTCAGTTATAATATGATTTTTCATGTTTTTTTCGACCTGATTGGCTCTCTTGGCGAGAGGAACTAACAATGCCTTTTTGAAATGTCGCCAGATGTACAAAATATTATTTTCTCATTTTTGACCAACTTCAAAAAAGGAGAATATCAATTTGACACGTGTATATTGTTCATTATACAAATACTAGGTCAGTAAAAATGGACGTTTTTTTTTGTCAACCTCGCACTAAATTTCCTATCTAATATTTTTTTATAGGGTTTAGGGTCACTTACTGAGCATTAAATCACAAAATGCTCCAGGTGGAGCTTGATACAAAGTTTTTAGCCTATATCTCGGAAACTAAACTTTAGCGCGCCAGTAATGAAATTATTAAAAACAATATTGTGGAGAAAGAAAATCGCATCTTTTATTTCCTGCGAATTTTGTATAAATATATATAGGCTATAGCACAAAACGTAATTTGTAATACATATTATAGTGAAATGTAAAGCTACATCATTAAAAGTAATAAATTACTTGTTACGCCACAAATAATAGTTACATTTTGAAATTAACCTACCTTCTTTAATATAAATTTTTATATTAGGTAGATACTTACAATTAAATAATTAAATAAATATGTTCGGACATTTTTACAACAGCACTATCTAGTTCCGTGGTAAGCTACGCGGCTTGTGTTACGGATACCAGATAATTGATATACTACACATATATATTTTTAAATAAATACATAATATAAATATTAACACCCATGACTGGAGTACAAACATTTGTTTTCAACAAATGAATGCCCCAGCGGGACTCGAACCCGCGACCGCTGGCGCAGAAGGTAGGGTCACTACCAACTGAGCCAAACGTGTCGTCAATTAAAATTGAATTAGAGATAGTTTTATACCTAAGTAATTTAAATTGTATTTAACATTAGAATTTAGATTTATGACCATGGACACCAATAACAGATATCAAACATATTATTGTGTAACGAGCCACTACCCAAGCCAACGAAGCTCCAAGTAACAGGTCCATGGAATCTCTCAGTGGAAAATTTTAAAAACAAGTTCTTAGATAATAATAATTAGAGAAGTGTGTAGTGTGCATGTAATACTTATTTCTTTTCCCGTAATAAAATGTCATTGAATTAAAACTTAAATTATTGTTTATTGTTATTAAAATAAAATCATATTAAATTAAAACTTAAGTGATCATGTACTATAATCGTAATATTAAAGATTTATAAAGTCCCCTCCACAAAAATCCCCTATTCTAAATAGTTTTTTTATTAATATACTACCAAACCGACCCGCGGACGTAAGTTGAAATAAATTAAATAGTTTTTATACAACTATACTAATATTATAAACGCGAAAGTTTGTAAGTATGGATGTATGGATGTATGGATGTTTGTTACTCTTTCACGTAATAACTACTGAATGGATTTTAATGAAACTTTACAATAATATAGCTTATACATCAGAATATCACATAGGCTACAATTTATAAAGATATTGTGTGAATTGTCCAAAATATGACGATAAGTATCAAGTAAGTAGTAAAAAATCTACCATCTGCGAGCTATTCTGGCGTGCGCTGCCAAAACCGCTAGAGAATGAAATGTTTATCTTAACAAGCGACTCACCCTCACTTCGCTCGGGATCGTCCCTAGATTTAGCGCGAGCGAAGCCGCGGGTTCCACTAGTTTCTAATAAAACAAAAGTAGCCTAAGTTACTCCTTATAACATTAGCTATCTGCGAGTGAAAGGCCCGTCAAAATTGATGCAGCCGGAAAAAACAAACAGTTCTTTATGTGAATGAGAAATAAGCTTGTAGGCTGTATATTTTTATCCAATTGCGTTAACTCCTAATTCCTGAGAAGTAGTAGTTTCAAGTGTATTTTTTAAAAGTCTGCTTACTTTTTTCATCCTGTTTTGATGTATTTGTTTCTATAATTTTTCTTTTCTAATGTTCTTTGGCTTTTGTAATCAAAGAGATTCTACTTAATTGGCAATTTATATGTAGCTTCATGTGGTGATAAAATGTTTGAGGCCGATTGGCACGCGTTCACATTATAACGTGTGTGTCAATGTGGTATGTGCAGAATGCAAATCTTTTATTAATATAAGGATAAGGATAAGGTTACGTGAAGAAAGTTAAGTTAATATGTAAATGGAGTTTTAAAATAATCAGATTGATAAATAGTTTACTTAATCTTAGAATCAATCCGTCGTTTAATGGTTAGTAATTACTCGTTTAATGGTTACATACGTATGGTACGAGTATATATATGTTAAACAACCAACAGGTATGATGAGTCTTAGTGGGTTGAATTTTTATCACGAGTTTTTTCGTGTGCGTTATTCGATCTTCGTGGTAAAAAGTAGTCTTAGTCACTCATCAACTATCTCCACACAATTCACACTAGACCTCTGTTACGAGGTAAACAAACAACAACTTTCAGATTATTAATAATTGGTTAATACTTAATACTTATAATAAAATTTAGGTAATTGACCAAGAGCCCAGGGCCGCCACACTTTACTTATTTTCTCAGTTTTTTTTTATTTTCAAAGGTTTACTTCGTTGGTAACTAATAATAACTAACTCGCTAAAGGTACTTCGTTGTTAGTTTAGGTTTTCGGAATCCGGGACCATATGGTCTAATTACTGGACACGGACCAAGACGCAAAATTCCGGGACAATCCCGGATTTCCCGGCCTTCTGGCAAGCCTAACTTACCTATATAAAAACGAAAGTCGAAGAGTTATAAGAGAAAAATTCTGTGATATGTACTATAAAATTTAATAATAAAGTTTAGTAATTTCATTGTGACTTGCACAGTAAAAAGTTAAAAAAATATAATATAATATTTTTTTTGCCATTTACGTACATTTAGCCTTTGTCCTAATTATATTTTTAATGGACGCATTAATGTATGAAATACTAATATTTTTTATTACTCAATAAAATATTTTATGATTTCAGAAAATAATTTTTAAGTTCAATTAAAAAAACATAAATAATGTCATAAAGTATTACCTATAACTCTGTCACGTATGCGAGCGTGTTACCACTGGGCTTCCAACTTCCACTGTCTATTAAACACTCAAAACGGTATTTCGTGGAATAATAATTACTGTAAAATGAAAAATCATATCATTTGTGTATGTTAATACATACACAAAATATAATAGGTAATAATTTACCAGCTGATTATGAGAATGAATTTAAGTACTAAAACGGACGAACATGGACGACATGCGTGGCGCAGTTTGTAGTGACCCTACTTGCTGCGCCAGCGGTCGCGGGTTCGAGTCCCGCTGGGGGCATTCATTTGTTGAGCACGAATGTTTGTACTCCAGTCATGGATGTTTATATTTATAATATGTATGTATTTAAACTTATATATGTGTAGTATATCAACCATCTAGTATCCATAACACAAGGCTCGTACCTTACCGTGGAACTAGATAGTGTTGTGTGTAAATGTCCCAACATATTTAATATTTAATTTAATTTAATTTAATTAAATTAATTTTAATTTAATTTAAAACACTTAATAAATATTAAATTAACTGACAATTACATATACCTACATTACAATATTAAGTACTTTAGTACATTTACGATTTTTTGTAGTATACTAGCAACTCATCTCTCTCGCATTTTTCCAAGTTAAAATTAGTCTGTACTTATCCAGATTATTATTCTTCTGTGATAAATTTTATATCCATTATCGGTTCAGCCATTCTGGCTTGATTGAGTTAAAACATTCATTGTAACATTCCAACTAGTTTTACATAGGTACATAGGTTAAACTTCTTGTCTATATTCTTCGGTACGTTATTTAATGAGACTTTAGACTTAGAGAATATTATTTGTATGTGTTACATATTTATTAGTATAGTTCGTTTCAATGAATAGTACCTATGGCGTTATGTTATAAATATTAGAAAACAATAAATGAATAATTAAAAAAATATATAAAAGAATCTAATTAAAACATGCTCAAAATCCCCCTTACTTTGAGGTAGGTTATAATAGGTAATGTAGCAGCACTGGAAAACATCGCTGCCAACATAACGCCATAGGAAGTTTTCGTTGAAACGAACTATAGATTGAATATTCTAGAGATTATAGAGTGCCTTGAATATTTTGTTTACTGTTTTTTGGCATTTTAATTTGAGAAACATAAATAAAACTGGCTGGTGTTTTACACAAGGCAATCATTACAAAATTTAATAAATATTGGGCTAAGAATAAAGGAGGTCAGTGGTATGCGGCAATCTAGATAGATTTTAATCCTAGTTTGAGCTTAGACACGTACCTACATGTGACATTTTAATCAAAATAGATATAATATTCAGTCTGTCATACCTATAATGCACATAGCTACATACCTACGTATACGTACTACCTACATAAAAGCAACTTGTCCATAGATTACTATTAAAGTCTAGAACTTGTCTTTTGTCTATAAAACGTAAAGAAACTTTGTGTTAAAATATAATATGTATTAATATATCGTGCGGATAGGTAGTATTAGTAATATACTAATAAGTAATTAGAGGGCAGATTGCCAAGTTGAACGTTTTTGCATACCTATTCAAACAAAATAATTATTTATAGCGAAGGATGAGTCGTACAATTTAAACAATTTAACGTTGATAAAATGCCGTCTAAAGCTTATTTTTCTAAACAACCAATTCACCGAAACAGTTAATAATATGGAATCATTGCCTTTTAAATGTTAACTTACACATTTTATTTAAAAAAACACACTCATAGCTGATAATACGTACCTACTTATATCAAGTAGGTATTGGAAGTTTGAATAAAATTTAAGCGTTAGGTTTAAGGCGAAGATTAGATATAAACGTGGAGAATATTTACCATCACTACTTTTATCGATGTCTAACACTGTCTCACTTTTTTTTAATGTGACTACATCGTCGAGCTTGTGTTCCGCTGTCGGTGGGTTCATTGTAACTGATTGAGCGATGTTTTAATCGATAGTCATCGTTGAATATATTATTTTCATGTCGTTATACTTATATATTCTGTCGGTATCAAATATATTGTGCAAAATATACATAAACATATCTGATACATTAAATTCATTTTTATTGAATATAACTTGTTTCTTAATACACCTGTTACATACTCATTATGTTATGTTTTAAATCTATCAACATTGACATCAACAATTATTATTTTACACATAAAACATCTCACCAGCATACTTACTAATGTATTTTGAGTCAGTCATATTATTATAATATTGTTAGAGGATGACAATAATCAAATGCGGCAATAGGTATAGTGAAAGTTATAAATGCACTCAAATTATACAAATTAAAAAAAAATTTAATGCTCACTATCGTAACACAGTATTGAATAGCTCTTGTGTAACTTTAAATTGCATTGGCCATGTTTTTATTTTGATACAGACAGAAAGAAAAAGTAGCGAACGGGAGATTTCATCTCGTCTCAAAAGTTTGCTATCAAGGGGCACGGCGCGGCGCGCCCGCCAAGTCGAGCAAAAACGGGTATAATATGTTTTACTGTCGATTTTATTATACTTTTATCGATTGATGCTGAATTTGAGCTGAATTGATTGATGATTAACTGCAAATAACTACTTGTTGGAGGGGCTTTTGAAGACGCCATAATTTTTTTAAATTTACTTAAAGAGTGAGTAATATTATTTTACGAAATGATTATACTTATATATCACAACTATAACGATATTATATATAAAATATATAAGTATGTTATTAGTTGAACGTATCTTCGACGGAAGTATGATTTATGTTCTAATTTTAAAAAGAATCCATAAAAACAAAACTAAGAATGACACGAAGAGTTGTTAAATCAAACTTTATTAGTATATTTTAAATCACACCTGCGATGGTTGAAAAATCTTCTAATGGCTGATGTAATTACGTTGTACTTGCTAAGTTATTAATTAATTAATTATTACAATTAACGAACCTTTGTGTTTTGTTACAAACGGTTAAGGTCACGGTAATATGTACTAGTTATATGTATTTAGAAAAATATTGCTAAAACAAAGTAACATTTAAAAATTGACTTTAAAATGGACAAGGTATTTCATATCTTTTACGGTTTACCCTATAATAAAATAAATTGTACCATAATAATATGACATTAACTTATTTTAAGATGAACCTCATACATCAACCTCGTTAAAATTACATTAAAAGTGATGCAGACATTAGGAGCAGCTGACGACCGCGATCAATCTCTATAGTGATGATTTTTAAAGGATCACGAAGTTTACTTATTAATTCTTGAGTAAAATCTAGTTTCGAGAGCTTACTTGGTATTTTTGTGTAAATTTAAGTTAAATTTTCTATTTTCTTTGAGGCAGGTACCTACAAAGTAATAAAGTTGAATAGTATACCTAATACACACATATTATGTAATTTTTACTGTGTAAAATCAGACAATTACCGATAAAATTGACATTATAATATCTACGCGTATGGTCACGGTCAATTCTCAATTTATTTTTCTTTTAAGTTTTAACAGACGCAATATGAATTTCGAACAAAATATTTTTCAAAGTTTTTAACTTCAAAACCACTTCCAAAACCTGAATTGGTCTAGAATACTTTATTTGGTTTTTGATAAAGGCCATTAGTAAAGAATGAAGTCAATGAACCTTATAGGTACGTTATCTTCGAAAACTTAAAAGATCTAAGTACCTATAACAAATATCGTCACGTGATGTCTCGCCGAAGTTTAAATTCACACGCTTATAACAATATTTACACTTTCAGGAAGCAAACACTACCAACGTTCAATGCCAAAATTAAAGGAAGTATGTATTTGACTCGCAGATTTTTCATGAGTAATATTTTTAACCAGTTCTCATTCAGATATGTATTAAGCTAATGACCCTGCTTCGTAATATTTTTCTTAATTTTTTATTATAAAATAACGTAAATATCTGCTGCTGGCGCGTTTGTTAGTATTATTTTTTTTACATATTATAAACATTAGGATTTTAAAATTATAGCGTACGCGTGATTTTTGAGACCTCTACATAACGGATGGAACAAAAGATGTAGATGTACATGTTTATACATTAACTCACGTTACAAATAGCAAAGCAAAAATAAACCTATTGGTATTTTAAAATTTTAGAATTGTTAAAATGTGATATACACAATTCATTTCGCCTATGATGCGTCGAACAGTACTATCTAGGTACCTAATGGATGAAATTATGACGATACTTTGGCAATAATTAGTAATTGGTGACATATGAAATAATAAACATAAATAAAATAAAAATCTAAAAATATTTGGCAGGACGTGTGTGTACACAGTATACCTACGCCAATTTTGTATTTTAAAATTTATAAAGATATTAAATGCCCTGTAAGTATGAAAATGATGAATTTTCATTATTATTAGTTTACTATCAAACGTCAAGGTGAAATTTCTAAATTTTCGAGAGTCACCTTTATTTGTTACTATATAATATATTATCCGCTCATTAATAAGCACTGCTCCTCGGTCTGTACCTTTCCACTAATTTCTTAAGAACTGTGTACTTACGTTACGAATTAAATTATTGTAATTTAATAACATGTCGTATTTGGTAACTTCGGGCTGCGGCAGTAGTTTTCCATGCCCTTCTACTTTTGCCTAAGTACTGCTTGAACTTGGTTCCACGTAATCCTTATCTTTTTAACGGCAACAATAAACCTTCAGCAATAAAGTTAAAGTGACTTAATACTGTGTAACTGGAAATATCATCTGGGAAAAACAGTATTAGATCCTCAAAAGTTAAAAAATGCAAAATATGATTAAAATACAAGTTATTTGATTTTCAATTTGGTAGTAACATAATCCGAAACTTCGTTTGCGATTTCCTTAATAAGTGCTTAAACGCTTTCCCTGCAGAGCTTTGTACCTCAGTTTTTCAAGTTACCCTCGTGTTAGTACCTACAATTTTTTTATTACTAAAAATACAACGTAGTAAAAATTATTGTAGTATGTACCTCCATATATATGGACTATAAACCTAGTTTCGAATAAAAAAGCAGAAAAATATTTAATTTAATCTATTTTTTGTGATATAGTATACTAATAAATTTAATTTCAAATTTATCTTATTTATTTTAAATAAACCTGAACTCGATGGTTACTGTCATATTATGTGTGTAGGTTACATATTTTAATAAAGTGGTGTACTTTGTTTCTTTCTAGGAAAACAAAACTAACTAATACTGACGAACTAAATATACTTACATAAAAGTTAATTGTGTTTGTATTAGTGTCTATCCACGTAAACTTGTTATTAAAATACCAATACATATGTATATACAATAGCAATTTCACAATGGCCCTATCAACAATAGTGCTCATAAAAATATTTATTGCACCCAATAATATATAAACATAATAGGTTCATTAAATATTAAATGTCAGCTTTTCAGAAAGAATATTTAAAAAAAACTAACCGTTTCCGTTCATAGTGTTGTCCTTTACAATCTGAATCACTGGCGTTTCAGTATCTGTTTCTATATCGATAACGTACACCTCACTATCACTCGCGTGTTGTATATCCGGCGATGGCATCGCAACTGGCGACCTTACTCCGCTCCTGCTCTTGTAAGGTCATCAACAGGTCCACATAATATAAAGTTGTACAGTTTATTCACTTATATATAGGTACCATAAATAAAATTGAAGTGTTTTAAATTTCAAATCAACAGCTTTTTACTTAATGCTTATGACAGTGTATACGATACTAACATCTAAAAATCAATTTTAAAAATTTTTGTCTGTCTGTTTGTTCCGGCTAATCTTTGAAACGGCTGGACCGATTTTGACGGGACTTTCACTCGCAGATAGCTATTACTATAAGGAGTAACTTAGGTTACTTTTATTTTAGAAATTTTATTTATTTTACTAGTGTAACCCGTGGCTTCGCCTGCGCTAAATTTAGGGACGAATAGGAGCGAAACAGGGTGAGTCGCTAGTTTGTACATATAACGTCAATCTGAAATCACGAGGAACTGTGAAGTATGACACTCGATGCGACATTAAAACACGGCTACTACACTAATGGACTAAGCAATTAAATATTTATAAAGCTTCGAATAATGAAAATGATTGAATTTTGGTTCAATTAAATTAATTCGTCAATTATTTTGGTAATAGTTTAAAAAGAATTTGCTGCTATATAAACGATTATTAATTAATTATTAGACCGTCTACGTTTTTACCCGACTGTAGCGAAGGTCAAAAGAGTGTCTGACATGTATTTATTTATTATGTATGATAGATGTTTCCTTAACTGATTTTGATGATTAGTACGTCCATCCATTCGTCTAGATAAGGGCGTGTCAAAAATTATAATAATCGTTGCGTGTCTTGAAACATTTTTTTCGTTCGAGTCTATCGAATGGAGTACCAAAATACAGGGTTTTAAGATCAATCGAATCGAAATGATTAGTAATTTAGAGGGAACACAGAATCAAACGTACGTACATACAAATTTCAACCAGATAACCTCTTTTTAAGCTTCGCCGCAGTCGAGTAACAATGTATTAATTAAACGTAAACATAAAGTAGATACTGTAGTAATTACTAGTTTCGTCAACTCATGACATGTAATTAGACGTACCTATTATGTAGTGACTTGTGTTATGCACTAGGAAAAGGCGTGTAACATTTCATTGAAATAGAGTTTCCGTTCTTTTATAAAAAATGTAATCACATCTGGTTTTCATACTAGACCACGTAAATATTGTGTTGATAACATGATAGATCTTTAAAGTTTACAAGAAGATCGTGGTTGCCTAGTAGTAACGCCTGCTTTAGGCAACCATTTGAAAAAGGTTCTCCTCGATGGGTTTCTCTCCTCTGTTTGTTATTTTCATATACGAATCACGAAGAACAAATAACATTTTTTTATATCTATTATCTATACATCTATAAAATAAAATTGGAGTGTCTGTTTTTAATTTTAAATTAACAGCCTAATATAGCCCAATACTAGCAACAAAAACCCTTTTTTTGTCTGTCTGTCTGTTTGTTCTAGCTAATCTCTGAAACGGCTGGACCGTTTTGACCTTTACTCGCAGATAGCTAATGTTATAAAGCGTAACTTAGGCTACTTTTCAACCGACTTCAAAAAAGGAGGAGGTCATATTTTGGAAATTTTAAGCCTAGGGTGAAGCCGAGCAAAGCCGAGCGAAGCGAGGGTGATTCGCTAGTATATGATAGGTATATAATTATATATTGAAAAAAAAACAAGGAAGAATAAATATATGTTGAAAAGTCGTCGTCTTGTTAAAATGAGACTTGTTTAAATTATTATTGCGAACAATGAAATACCTAATAATAATATGTAATTAAGTTTTTTTCTGCAATATTATTCCACTATAGTGGCCTTGAATAATAGCATAATTATTAGGGCAGTGGCCCAGTGGTACGCGCTCGCTTGGATAACGGATTGATGCGGGTTCGGATCCGGGTCCCGCAACTCTGAGATTTTTATATGCGAAACTTTTCAATCATGATTACCATTTGTCTTACGGTGAAGAAAAACATGATGAGGAAATCTCAGAAAACCTAGCAAGTTTTCGAAAGATATGTGAAGTCCGCCAACACACACTAAGCTAGTGTGGTGGACTCCATAGTTATCCTGATCCCCTCGTGTTGAAAGGAGGCCCGTGCATAGCAATGGGACGTTAATAAACTCTGAATACAATAATACTGCGTCGTAATACAAATTTGAAGAACGATAACTACGAATAGTACCTACCGGAGAAAAAATTGAAATAACATAAGAAAATAATAAAATCTGTGAGATAAAGCCAGCAGGTAGAGATATAGTATGTTATTTTGATTTACAGCTACCTACTTAATATTGGTTTTCTAAGGTATGAATACATTGTATCCTGTGTAACTGCCTCGGTGGTGTAGTAGCTAACATGTACGG
The DNA here is from genome assembly GCA_905231865.2 of Boloria selene. Lineage (NCBI taxonomy): Eukaryota > Metazoa > Arthropoda > Insecta > Lepidoptera > Nymphalidae > Boloria > Boloria selene. Next base: position 3,672,379 of record HG993149.1, read on the forward strand.
TCATACATTGAGAGGTCCTGGGTTCAAGTCCCGGGTCGGGCCAAGTTTAGTTATTGAGTCTTTCTGTTTAGTAAGTCACAGTAACAGCACGGAGTTGGGAAGTTGGCGGTGTTTCATCCCCGTCGGTCCCTTAGCTCTCACTGGTCGTTTCGTTTCATCCCACCGGAGTATGAGAGTGATAGGAATAGAGATTGCATTTGTCTCTGCGCGTACACTTGTGCACCATAATATCTCCAGCGCACTTCGCTAGTCTCAATAATATTGGCCGTCATGGCCGGAATCGGTCGGAGAACATTATTATCCTGTGTATAGGCAGCTCAGTGGTAGTACCAGTATTTTTAAATATGGGATAGAACGTGAAGAATTGTTTCTCAAAATGTATCTATCGACATTATCGACGACCATTGAGCCCTATATCTAGCGATACAATAAGTCTGACAATGTGTCATATTATGTACTGCTTATAATAATAGAGTAGTGGATATTATATTCGTATTAGAGTACGAAATGTTTTCAAGGAAAGAAACATAACTCACTTTATACATTTTCTACATTGACGAGAACAAAAAAAATGCAGTATTACTCTATTATATTATATAAAACCAGTTAAGTTTTTGTTGCATAATTCTCGGAAACTAATTAACTGATTGTAAAAAATCCTTTATTAATAAAAAAGAGCTTTTATTATGAGTAATATTAAATATATATAGGTACTATATACCTTTTCACTAAATGTGTGTGAAATTATCTACGATACTTATATCAAAAGATCAGTTTTTAAAATTTTTGTATGTCTATCTGTCTGCCTGTCTGCATATCTCTGAAACGGCTGGGCCGATTTTGATGGGACTTTCACTGGCAGATAGCTAAGGAGCAACTAAGGATATTTTTATTTTATTCGAAAGTTATAAAACCGTTTGATTTATTTTTACTTACGACCAGCGAAGTGGGACGTATTTGCTTTTATATAATTATAGTACTATATAATATATTAGTTAATAGTATTTCGACGCAGAACGCGAATGAAGTTTTAGGCAAACTACCTAGAATAAATTAAAAAAACTGTAATAACTCAAACACCTTTGTACGAAGGAGTTGTACAAAAGAAAAACAAGGTATTATATAATTATCTCAATTGTGATCCGAAAAGAATAACTTACAACAATATTGCGTATTTATTCATCAAAACCACTTTAATATTGTAATTACCAAAGTGTTGCCAAATTAAAATTTTATATATTTTACTCGTAAATATTTATTGAACGTAGTCTTGTTAAATACAATAATTTTAACAGATCCAATTACGTAAATAATATAAAATTTAAACAATATTTCTGTATTTAATTTAGATCAAGCATGAAATTTGACCTATCGTAAATGAAATTGTATATGGCAATACCTCAATATAGTAAATTTTAACGTTATAAATATGCAAATTGATGTTAAACCTTCTGTTTATATTGCGAATGGGAAATCCCATCGGGTTCACTGCTTGTAAATTATAGTATCACATGAGTAAATGTCTAATAAATCATGTAAATTGTGATAGGTACTAATAAGTTAATATCTATTTATTAATATATTTTAAACTTCTAAATTATTCATCCGATTACAATGTTTGGTCAGTTTATAAAATTCTAGTAATTGACTAAATAAAAAAAATATGGACGATCACGGATTTCTTAGAGACAACTGAGTGATTAAAAATAAAGGTTTAGACGTAGTAGGTAAAGAGTTTTTAGAAAATTATAAAATAGTTGATAATTTTTTTTTACCTACATGTAATTTTCATATTGACTTGGAGTAGAAAGTGTTTGTATTCCCGATGGTAATACAGTGATTTGGTATCATCAAGCTGATTGCCAAAAGAATAGTGGAATTCGTTTGTCTGGTAAATTCCCATCTATGGAATAGAATCAAGTTATTCTTAAAACAACTTATAAATGAAACTATCTTTTCGGATTTTGTCGCGGATTTATTTGGATTTTAGGTTTCCGACGTTTTGAATGCTTCACAGTAATCATGGTCACGGGAGAGAAAAATCCAAATAGGTAAATCCGCGACAAAATCCGAAAATATAGTTTCATTTATAATGTCAAATATTCGCGTAAACTTAAGAAAGTATTAAACAAATTATAAAAGTTATTTCGTTATCTATCATTTGATATGCAACGGAAACCAAAGTGGTGTTGTTATATACCATATAAAAATAAAAAAAAACATACATACACTCCTTTAACTGTAACTATGGCTATAAGTATGTGTATACACTTGTTAAAAAGGAGTGCAGCAAAAGGAATTGAAGTATTCAAATGTTTACATTCTAAAGGCTTATAAACAAACTTATATAATCGTTACATTAAAACTGGTTTTATCGCTACCATAATATCTTGTCGGCCTTACGTGGACTCGGTCCGTCACGCGCCACAACAAGATACTAGGTACTGTATAAGTAGGTATATAAATTTTCCACTTTACCATTCATAACATCTATCTCGAAGTTTTTATTTTAATTAAATTTTTACCATTTTTACTTTGTGTCTTTTATGAATATTTCTAATTTTGGTGTAATATTAAGAAAAAAAAGGTTTTTTTTTCAAATAACTTTTTAAACCTAAAATGACTTTGTGAATAAAATAAAAATTAATTTATGTAGTTTTATCTTTTAATTTTTACTAAGATAAAAAACAGTAAAATATCATCGCCGTAACATAATTATTTGTTATATGTACTTATTTGGGCTGCATAGTTAATAAGTGAAAAATATTAAAAAAAGAACAATAAAATACATAGAAATACGTGGCAACTTTTTAGGGTCCCGTAGCCAAATGCTTAAATTCTTATGATTGCGCAATTTTCGTCTGTCCATTTGTCAGTAGGTAAAAGATTATATTTTATCAGAGCTACTTTGCTGAACTTTAAAGAGAGTCTCATGTTAATCGTAAGAAGTCAAAATATACAAAAAATGGAAAGCCCATTTTACCTAACGGTGGGACAAACTTTTATATTTTTAAATCATTATAAAATTATGTAAATAACATTAGTTCTGCTAAGTAAATAGGTTCTAATGAAGTTTTTACCATATATAGTGTATAATCTTATACCTTGACCACTTATATGCTTAAATACCATATAAAGCTGAACGTATGCGTCGTATTATGTAATGACTATCTATCACGTGCTACAGAAAAAATATATATAAATCTTTTTTTTTCAATTTAGTCCTATCAGTTTGGCTAAATCAAAACTCGAATAATTTTTAACAGGTGAGGTGGTGACGATTTCTAATTACTAAAAACTATTTTGAGGAAATTAAGGAGTTAGAAGTTATGGTGGCCTAAATTTACATTTTCCCATGTATTTTAGTTTTCCTTCAGGAGCTACGCCCTATAGGTATATGAGATCTAAACTCGTGTCAAGAATAAAGAGACACGAGTTAAAATTGTATTTAAACGCTTCTACAAACATTATTAAAATGTCAATGTGAACGAGGTTTAAATAATTTCAATGCAAGGCTTATAAATATCTTTCTCGAATTATCCTTACATCCAAATAAGGGATAACCGTCAAATTATTTTGGTACTTTTCTAGTTAATAAGGTTAATAACAATATTTTTTAAAAGGTCATTTTTTTATTTAATATATTGGAAATAGAGTACCTACCTACATAAGGTACCGTAAATCAACAACACTCGAATTAATACATTTTTAAAGTCACTCCATCATAGTCTTCATATTTATTTCAGTTTATTTTACATATTTTATACAAAAATAAAGAAATTGAGCAGTTCTCACGCTAGCTAGCTAGATATATTCAGGTGTAATAAAATAGTCCGAAGAGCAATCCAATTTATTCTCTATGACATCGATTATTTAAATGACTGTTAGTTCTTCTAAAGCAGGTATTTCATAACAGACATTCACGATTTGTCACATTCACATGATTTATTGCATAGAAATTGTGAGGGCCCTCGAGAGGTCGAGTAAAGAATCTAAGGGATATTATAGTTCACTATTGTGAACATTTGTTTTATTATCAAGTTAATCTCATTCTAGAAGCTGCATTGAGATATCTGATTTGGATCTCAAGTTAATGTCAAATTTTTGCACCTTATCTACTTAGGTTGATTGTAAATTATACCTGATAAAAAGAAGCAAGGTTACATACATTTTCTTACTTGGCTAAGAATAATGTTTATGAGCGTAGCTTTTCGCACCTAGTATTAGCTCACTAGCCATGACCTTCCATTTTTACTGTTTCAAGCAGTATTTAGTTAGTTCAAGCATTTTACTGGTTCATATAATTATAGTCCGGGAGGTAGTGTCAAATTTGACCGGAGCATTTTGGCATGGCTTTTGTTTTTTTGTATAGTCAGTTGTTCCAACGCTTATTAATAAATAAATTATCAGTTGGCCCAAAACCGGGGCATAAGATGAGAAAATGCCAGGAAACTTGATAGTAAAAAAATATTCTTGGACTATTTTGGCAAAGATAAAAAAGTATAAATAATTAGTTTATGAATTGTAGATCTCAAAAAAAAGTGTCAGCTGTATCATGTACGTGACAAAATATGTTAGCTGATCATGTGAACATGTCAAAAAATCAGAAAACCTTGTAGCATTTTGGCAAAGCTGAAAATTGTATATATTGAAGATTATAATTCAATAATCATAATAATTTATGTCAGCTGGAATTTTAACAAGGCACAACCTGTTAGCTTGACTTTCAAAGTTTGGTTATTAGGTATATCAGATCATTATGGCATGGTTTTTGGTTTTTTGTATAGTCAGTTGTTCCATCGCTTATTAATAAATGATGTATCAGTTGGCCCAAAACCGGGGCATAAGATGAGAAAATGCCAGGAAACTTCAATAAAAAAAATTTTTTTTTGGACTATTTTGGCAAAGATGAAAAAGTATAAATAATTAGATAATGAATTGTAGATCTTAAAAAAAAGTGTCAGCTGTATCATGTACGTGACAAAATATGTTAGCTGATCATGTAAACATGTTAAAAAATCAGAAAAACTTGTAGCATTTTGGCAAAGCTGAAAATTGTATATATTAAAGATTATAATTCAATAATCATAATAATTTATGTCAGCTGGAATTTTAACGAGGCACAACCTGTTAGCTTGACTTTCAAAGTTTGGTTATGAAGTATAATATCAGATCATTTTGGCATGACTTTTGTTTTTTTGTATAGTCAGTTGTTCCAACGCTTATTAATAAACGAGGTGTCAGTTGGCCCAAAACCGGGGCATAAGATGAGAAAATACCAGGAAACTTGATAGTAAAAAAATTTTTTTTGGACTATTTTGGCAAAGATGAAAAAGTATAAATAATTAGTTAATGAATTGTAGATCTTAAAAAAAAGTGTCAGCTGTATCGTATACGTGACAAAATATGTTAGCTGATCTGATATTATACTTTATAACCAAACTTTGAAAGTCAAGCTAACAGGTTGTGCCTCGTTAAAATTCCAGCTGACATAAATTATTATGATTATTGAATTATAATCTTTAATATATACAATTTTCAGCTTTGCCAAAATGCTACAAGTTTTTCTGATTTTTTGACATGTTCACATGATCAGCTAACATATTTTGTCACGTACATGATACAGCTGACACTTTTTTTTAAGATCTACTATTCATAAACTAAATTATTTATACTTTTTCATCATTGCCAAAATAGTCCAAGAATATTTTTTTTTTCATCTATGTTAATATTTTCTCTAGCCCAAAAGCCCCGGAGTCGCGCCAGCTGACAATTATTTTTGTTCTCATACAAGTACTAACTATCAAAATAAGTTCATAGAGTCCATGCCAAAATCACCGTAAAAATTTGACACTACCTCCCGGACTATTACATTGTATCAATTAATTGTAATTAATTGTATATTGTAATATCTACATCAAGTTTGTAATGAATTATGAACTAGCGATTAACATTCGTGGGTAATCATCATACCTTTTATTATCACAGATAGACAGACAAAGATTCTAAAAACTATAGTTTTGGCCTCAGTTTCGATAATAATTACATAATATTTATAGAGTAATATTCGATCTGTGACCACATTACGAGAAAACCACTGGACTGATTTAGATGATGTTTGGTATGATGCTAGCTGTCGCTATTCCAATTCTCATACATATGCTGAGAAATCTATACTTACCGTTAAAACCTAGAGGCCAACCCGAGCGGAGCGAGGTTGAATAACTAGTGAGGTGTACAATGTACCTACGAAAGTGTTAGACCTAACTAAAGACCACCTTAGTATTTCCAAGAATTATTTTTGACTTGATTTGACAATTTTAACACGTAACTGTTAATTGATCTAATGATGAAGAATACTATAAATTATTTTATTCGAATTGATTAAGCGATTTCAGTAGGTCATTAGTGTGTAAATAGATACTGTAGCTCGGATGAAATAACAGCTACATTTAGGTTTAATTATTCAATATTTATCCTGACACTGAATTTACTGATAAATTGTTAAAGCTTAAAATAATAGTTTAGATTAACTTTTTTAAAACAAAATTTTATAAATTGCCACAATTTAACACAAGGAAAAGGTGTATAGGTAATTAAAGTTCTCAAGTTAAGTTGATTAAATTGTAAATTAGTTAAAATATGACGAAAAATGCTTCACCAACAGATCAATATGAAAAAAAAGTTCTTATTAGGGAATTATTCGTACCTAACGCGAGAAAGGAAAGGATATATTGTCTACAAGTCTAGAATAAACAATATATTAAAAATAAAATATAAAGTACATAAAGTTATAATTCATCATGTTTCTTTTCTGTTTCTACATCTTGAACCATACCATCAACAGCGAGGTCAGCGTACTTCTTTAAAAAACTATCCCAAAATTCCTCACGTTTATCCAAAGGGTTCTGTTTCATTTTTAGTAGTTTTGATATGTGAAGATAGTCAGTATCATTACCGTCTTTATTTATAGGCCTCCATATGAAATCTTTTAGAATATCGTCTTGTTTTGAGGGCGTCGGATTCCTGAAAAGTGTATAAATGGTTAAATTATTATTAAATAATCGGGTTAGAATGACAGTCCTGGTATATACTCGTATCACTGACAATAAATACTATTAAAAATACACTTGAACACGTGTGTGCAAATACATTATTTTAATTTTTACATAGAGTAGATAGAAGTCCAAATGAATGAATCGTTTTACAATATTAGAAAAATATTAAACAAAATAAAAAATATGTTGGGGCATTATTACAACAGCACCACGTAGTTCCATGGTAAGCTACGAGGCTTGAGATATGGATACCAGATAGTTGATATACTACACATATATAAATTTTAAATATATACATATTATAAATATAACCACCCATGACAGGAGTACAAACATTCGTTGTTAACAAATGAATGCCCCCAGCGAGACTCGAACCCGCGACGAAAGTAGTCTGACTGAGTCAAGCGTGTCGTCGAAAATAATATAATAAGTACCTTGTTTTAGCAAAGTTGGTCCATAAACGCACCATCTTCTTCAAAACTTTAATTTCGGGTTGCTCACTTACTAGTTTTATAAGATTTTGGTAAATTTCTGCTATACGAGTACAAAAATGTAAGTAACATAATTCATCGGTAATGGTTGCTCCCCACGGTTTTAAGGGATATGGTGTATGACTTGCTATGAAGTCACTGTTTTCATTTAATTGTCCTCTAAAATCAAACATATAATAAAAAACTGGTGACTTCATCTTTTCAGATAGTTTTTTTGCTGCTAGATTAAGTGCATAGTTTTGTAATATATCACCAATGTATACCGAATATTCTAATATATTACCATAATAGACATAGCCTTCTTTAAAATAGAAATTTATTATTTCTTTTGTAGCATTTTTATATACATTGCTGTCCCTATCAAATTTATAATTAGTCCGAATAGGGAACAGAAAAACAAAATCTTGGCCTATTTCTACCATTAGTTGTGGTTGTAATAGATATTGCGATATAAGATCTACACCTTCTCTAGAATTCATACCAATCATGACAGGGACATCGTTTACAATTTTACTTTTTTCAGGTATTGAGGTAATAACTGCTTCGGGGTAGTTATTCTCTACTATAGGCGAAAATGAAAAAAAATGTATTCCATCTTGAATAATCACATCACTCACTTTATTATAAATAGTTTGGATATCTATCTTTTGCAGAGCCTCTAACAGCATCTGGCTATTGTCAACAGTGATATTTAACTTTTCACCAAGTTCGAATGCTTTAGAGCGAGAATTTTCACTAAAAAAATCATTTTCCAAAGCAGTTCCACTTTGCATTATGACACTATTAAAAAGGTTACCGGCATTTTTAGAATAAAGTAATATTTCAGCAAGTGCAGCTCCACCACTACTTCCCATCAATGTTACCCGGTTTGGGTCACCACCAAATTGTTGTATGTTCTCTTTGACCCAGTTTAATCCCATTATATAATCTTTTAATCCTGCATTAGGAGGGATAATATTATCTTCTGTTGTCAAATATCCTAACACCATTAGGCGATGACTTATAGTAACAACAACCGTATCTTCTTCCATAAAAAAATCTGGAGAATAAGTATCGGTACCATTAAAACTGGTTTTAAAATTGTCATTATATTCAAACACTATCACAGGGGCAGATGCATTTAAATTAGGCGTGAAGACGCTAAGATAAAGACAGTCTTCAGATCCTGACATTCCAAATTGTTCACCCATTCTCATTCTGGAGTTATATTGAAAACATGTGGGCTTATTTTTATATGCTTGATAAACATTTTTCCATCCAATATGAGGTACTGGAGGCTGAAATACATGCATTGTAATCAAATTATTTTTTTATTACCGGAAATAAAATAGATTTCACATAGGTACTGTATGTGTGTGTAATGGTTTGTAACGTTGGGTGAGATTTATCAGAAATGATATATTTTCCCTTAGTAAAATGTATCCTATGTATTGACCCGGGTTTAACTAGCTTTCATCATACCAATTTTCATCCAAATCCGTCCACTGCTTTTCTCGTGATGCGTGATCAGACAGACAGACACACAGACAAAAATTCTAAAAACAATAGATTTGGCCTCTATAACGATAATAATGTCTATCTCAATTAGATTTTCCAAAAAATATTTAATGTACAGATTTAATTCTGTTAGAGTTATTATATGTATAGATTTACTAGAATATATGAATGGCGTCAGTTATATCATGTACTTAAATTCTGGATTCAATTGTTCATGTAAAGAATAGAATAGATCAATGTATAGGTCTTAGTATTGAATCGAAATGTAGTAGTAATTGAATTGAAATTGAATGAATAAATTTAAAACAAAAGTAACTGAAACAGATCTGAAAAAATAGTTTCTATATATTACCTTAAACCGCAGATTTCCGATCGGTGGCTGTGCAAATGGTATTCCTTTAAACGTGTAATAATTTCGATGTTTTAAAAATGTTTTTTCTACATTTCCAGAAACCTCGCCTTGTTTTAACTTTACGTTTATTGTCTCATGTGTATGATATAGAGAGAAACTGATTATAAATACAAAAAAATATATAACTTTGTAAACCTTCATGTTTTTCACGGTAAGTATCTTATGAAATTAAAACATGATTGTAATTTTTAGTCTGATAATTTTAAATGTCAGATAACCAAAGCCGTACGGCACTGGTCTTTATCGATGTTGATAAGGACTATGCTTATTATAATACTAATCCTATCGAAATTTAAGCATATAGAATTAAAGAAAAGTAATAATAAAATAAAAATATATATCAGCTTTATATAAGTGTTATATTTTCAGTATGTATAGCTTTAAAAATTAACGTTGAATTATAAAGAGTTTTAAAATACTCTGTCTCTCTTATTAAAGACAGATGACTAGTGACTTTACCTCACTTTGCTCGTATTCGCTAACGTAATTGCTAACGTTTAGTGGACATTTCTCAGAGATGAGATTTTTTCTCGCAGTAAAACCATCCTATGTGGACCCAGATAAACTATAACAAATTTTTGATTTTTCTAAGTTCGAATTTTATTATATATGTATAGATAGATAATTCTCCGAATGTGTTGAAGTGAATAATGTAATAAAGATCTGCCATTAAGTTTTTTATTCAATGTGTAGTGTAATATTTATACTAAGGAGTATAATTAAGAAAAAGGTATAAGAAATAAAGAAAAATAGACTCTACAGTCTACATATCAAACTTTTATAAAAAATATAGTATTAAATATCTACAACTTTTATTATTATAGTAAGATAAGATATAAAGTTTTATTAATAAACTTATCTTCTATACTATGCGTAATCGTTAAGTCTAAGACGCACTACACTTGAGATGTGTTTAAATTACAAGCAAAAAATGGATTTATTTTTATTCATTTTTTTTTCTTTACTTAATTTTTTTTATAATTCGTCTTTTATATCTTTAACAACACCGTTCACAGCCATCTTACTATATTTTTCTATTAAGCTGTCCCAAAACTTTATTCTTTCATCGTAGAGTTTTGGAACAATTTTTAATTCGTCACTAATTACTAAGCATTCCCTGTCTTCTTTCGTAGCCGGTGTCCAAATAAAATCGCTTCCAGGAGGGGTCGGGTTTCTGAAAGAAAACAATGTTTTGTTTAAGTTACTTATTTTGATCTAAAGACTCTGCTTAATTTGTTTAGGCAGCGCACGCCGATAAAGTAACTTTTGTTCTGACTTCAATTAAAGTAATTATAACCTTCAATATATTTTAATCGCTATAAAAATAATTTGTAGCACTCGAATGTAATATAGTTTCTTATTAGTAAAAAAATCGGGATAAGTTGTTGTAGTTTCAGTAATTTTACTTTATAGGTATTTAAAATCACACAGTTTAACTCTAGATTAGATTAACGTAGATTAGACTAGATTATATATAATAAGAAACAATGAAAGCCTTATGGTAACACGTTCGCCCTAGTAACGGATTGAAGCGGGTTTAAATTCATACTTCTGATAATTTCATGTGCGGATAATTTTTAATACGATTACCACTTGTTTTACAGGAAAGGAAAACATCATGAGGAAAGCTGCATGTTTGAGAGAACTTAACAAGTTTTCGAAAGATATGTGCAGTGCGTTCACCCATACTTGGCTAGCGTTGTAGATTATGGTCGCATCCCCCTCGTAGAAGGCGGAGGCCCGTGTACAACAGTGAAACGTTAAAAAAGGCTGAATACAATATAAATACATATAATAAATTAAATTAATCTTACCCAGTTCTGGCAAAATTTGTGTACATTTTAACCATGGTCCTTAAGATTTTTATTTCTTCAGATTCTTCACTTTCTAATAATTTTCTATAAGTTTTTCTATATTTTGTGCACATAAATGAATAACATAAATCGTCTCCTACTGAAGCTCCCCAAGTACCAACAAAAGAAGTAGCTTCAGTTAAAACCATTTTTTTCCTAAAGCTTAATTCACCACTATAGTCGAACATGTAATGATAAACTGGTGCTCTAGACGTGTTTGAATATTGTTTCACAGTGTAAGTAGTAGGGTATATTGTCATCATATCATCTATATATGTAATATATTCATTTACTCTACCAATTTTAACATAGCCTTCTTTAAAATAAAATTTTTTTAGTTCGTCAATCATTGCATTATAGATTTTATCATTTATTTGAAAGTGATAGCTAGCTCTTATAGGAAATAGCATAAGAAAGTCTCTGTCAGCGTATGTAAGATATTGTGGCATACGAAGATAACGACTGTTTGATTCTATAGATTCTCTTGAATTAAACCCAATCATTACTGGTATGGTTATATCCATGGAAGTTTCTTCTGGAAGTTTCGTAAGGACAGCATCATCATGATCGATTTCTAATACGGGTCCAAAAGCAGTTACTCCTTTCTGAATACCTCTGGCTTCATCAGCGTGTACTACAGCAAACTCATTTTCTGTAATTTCAAAGGCTGTAATATCCGATAAACGTTCAATTAATGACTCGCTCGTAGTTGCTTTACGCTCAAGTTCTTCAGATAGAGTGATTGCTCGTTGTTTGGGCTTATCTACGATGGTGTGTGGATTTCGGGATGAACCACTTTGTAATATAGCCGCACTGAATAATCCTTTCGCTTTTGGTGAATAAATTAATATGTCAACTAATGCTGCACCACCACTGTTACCCATAAGAGTTACCCGTGAAGGATCACCTCCAAAGTAAACAATATTCTTTTTGATCCATTTTAAAGCCAATATAATATCTCTAATTCCATTATTACCAGGCAATAATTTGTCTTCGAAAGACAAGAAACCTAGAGCTCCTAATCTGTGATTTATAGTAATAATAATAACATTTTCTTCCATAAAAAAATCTGGACGATAATCTTTTGTACCATTATAAGATACTTTAAATAATTCATTATATAAGAATACAATGATTGGAAGTTTCAAGTCATTATTTTCAGGTAAACTAGGGGTATGAATATTTAGGTGTAAACAATCCTCATCTCCGCAGTATCCATATCGTTCAGTGCCTCTCACAGGTAAATTATATTGAGCACAATGTTTTTTTTCCTTTGTAGCTTCTAAAACATCTTCCCATCCTGGATGAGGAACTGGCGGCTAGAATATAATGTAAACTATTGTAAAATACGTTATTTCTATTAATAATAATAATAATAATTTTTGAAACTACCTTCACATTAACTAGCTACTTCCTTACAAATGTATGGCATTGTATAGTAGTGTAACCTAGCGCCTCTGATATAGAGTCAAAGGTTGCGTGTGATGCAGAAAAATAATCTCGTATATATACACAAAAAAAAAAATCCAATTATAACACCTATAATTATAACAACATAACCTTTGTAAACTGAATAAGTTAAAATAATAGGCATAAAGGCATTTATTTTATTAAATGAATACGTACATAATATGATACAAGTAGTATTTATACCATGGAAACTATTATATTATCACTCACCATAAATCGAAGTTTCCCAACGGGAGCTTGGGCGTAAGGAATGCCAAAGAATGAATAATATTTTTCATTTTTTATAATTGAATTGATTTCTTTCCCTTCTACTTTGCCAGAGTTCGTATCGACGATTACATTTCCAAAAACTTGGCGAACTAAACATATAATTAATAATAGAAACACTTGTTTTACCATTAAAGAGTACATTTTGACAAGTTTCTAATAGTTTGTTTACAGTGCTCACATATTGGCTTTAAACTGACGTGTTCTAAAGATAACTTTACGTATTATCTAAGTAGGCTCAATCTATATCATTTACTTCGCTAATCGCACAAAGTAGTATCAGATAGATTAATAGGGCTTGTTAAAGATTAAGTTTACCTACTACAAGCAAACATCTTACCTAGAAAATCTTTTTCACTGTTGTTATATATGTAGCATTTCCCGCGGCTTCGCACGCGTTCTAAAGACCGGAAACCAAATTCTTACTGAGTCACGCGGTATTATATCTCGCAGAACTAACGCCCACCCTTCCCGTTTTTGTAACATTTTTCATTGATGCTCTGCTCCTATTAGTAGTAGCGTGATAGCCTAATAATAGCCTTCCTCGATAAACGGACTATCCAACACAAAAAGATTTTTTCAAATCGTACCAGTAGTTCCTGAGATTCAACCAAACAAACAAACAAACTCTTCAGCTTTATTATATTAGTATAGATAAGCTTTCCGAATAGTTATACTTAGAGCCGAACTATTGGAATAAAACAAAGTTTAGTGACGTAATTAAACAAAAAAAAAATCGATTTGAAATATTAATAATTTACTTCGCTTCACTCGAGTGCGTTTAAACTTAAGGTAAATTTAATTTTTATGAACATAACATTAACTATTTTAAAATAAAAGTAGCATAAAAATACCATATACGAGTATATTAGACTGTTATTTTTAACTCCAAACAGACATTTCAATTTCATTGTAGTTTCAGTATAGATATCTGAAGTCATAATTATTCTTAGCAAGAAGTTATATTATACTGTATACTATTTAATATTTATATAAAAAACTAGCAGTACCCGCGGCTTCGCGCGCGTTTTTTTAATCGCTACTAATCTTCGATCACTCGCAATCAGATGATCTGTAGATTGCCTGAAAATTCTCAAAAATTACTCCAGCTATTTCAGAACCCATCATTAATATACTCCTGAGCGGCGCGGCTACCTCTTCCGCTCTTGGCTCCCCGTCCCTCTCCACATTGCCCGCTGTGCTGCGCGTTATTTTATTATTATTATTTTTAAATTCGTTATATCATTAGAATGGAGTGTCCGATTTGTAATATCGTAAAAGTTATCTACTAACTCAGTGCGAAATTTGAAACTTGTAGCACAAAAAATGAAGGTATCTCAAAAACTTATGAAGCCTTAACACCATCTTAATCCCTATTTTTTCTATAGGGCCCTATAGAAAAAAAACGTTTTTAGCGTACTTTTACCAACAATTAACCACCTTCATACCAAATATAAAGTTCGTAGCACAAAAGATGAAGACTTTCATACAAACTTGCTATGGCCCTAAGACCTCCTCGATTCGACCCGTCGCAAAATTTGTTCTTTGCGGACGTCACCTAACTATTAACTACCTCCATGCTAAAATTAAAGTTTGTAACACAAAAAATGAAGGACTATTATACAAAATAATGAGAGCCTGTCGCAAAATTTTGTTCTTAGCGGATGTCTACTGACCACTCATTATCTTCCCGCCAGATTTCAAGTTAGTAGCACAAAAGATAAAGGACTTACATAGAAACTTGCTACAGCCCTTAGAACTCATTAATCCGGCCCTGTAGCAAAATCCGTTATTAGCGGACTTCTACTTAACTACAAAAACTACTTTCCTGCCAAAAAGTCTGTGCGCAAAAAATTAAGAAATTTCATACAAACTTGCGAGAGCCCTTGGACCTTCTTAATCCGGCCCTGTCGCCAAATTTGTTCTCAGCGGACGTTTACTAACAATTAACTACCTCTCTGCCAATTTTAAAGTTTGTAGCAGAAAAGATAGAGGAACATCATACAAACTTGCGAGACTCCCTAAACCACCTTAATCCGGCCCTGTTAAAAACCCTTTCTAAATTCTTAGAGGTCTTCTACTTACAATAACTACCTCTCCACAAAATTTAAAGTTTGTAGTACATAAGGTGAAGGACTTTTATACAAACTTGCGACAGCCCTTGCACTTTTCACTCCGGCCCTGTCGCAAAATCGTTCTTTGCGGATGTCTACTGATTATTAACTACCTCCCAGCTAAATTTTAAGTTTGTATTAAATTTTATGTTTGTGGCATACAAAAATTAAAAACTTTCATACAAACAAATAAGCCCTTAGACCACATAAATCCGTCCCTGTTCCAAAATACATTTTTAATGGATGTCTACTAACTATTAACTTCCTCCCTGTCAAATTTAAAGTATGTAGCACAAAAACTGAAGAATTTTCATACAAACTTGTGAGAGCCCTTAGACCTCCTTAATCAGGCCCTGTCACAAAATTCGTTCTTTGCGGGAATTTACTAACTATTAACTATCTCCCTGTCAAGTTTAAGGTTTGTAGCACAAAAAAAGAAGAAATTTCATACAAACAGCACGTCCAATTTTTATCATTCAAAGACCATATATTATTATCTACATAAACTGTAGTTAGTGATGAAATAATTTATTTTTATAAGGATTGATAGCATGAGTAAAATAAACGCGTTTAAATGTAGTCCAAAAAAATTCAATATTTTTAAATAAAAAAATGGTTGTTGTGCCTCACTCGACATAGATAGGTATAGTGTGTCGCGGACTTTTTTGTAGATATTTATAAGATCTACAGTTAATTAGAACATTTTAAGGTCCTATCTTTTATAGTTTAGGCAGTGTAAGCAAAATAAGTAACTTTTCTGGTTGATTTTTTACACCTTGTGTCCGAAAAACCCAAATATCTTACGGAACCCTATTTTTTTCCAAAATAAAATATAGCCTATGTTACTCGTGGATAATGTAGCTTTCGAATGGTGAAAGAATTTTTGAAATCGGTCCAGTAGTTTTTGAGCCTATTCATTACAAACAAACAAACAAACAAACATACAAACAAAGTTTTCCTCTTTATAATATTAGTATAGATAAAGATATAAGGAAGTTAAAAAATTACAATGTGATAGGTGTATTAAAAATACATTTATAATTCATCATTGTTAACAATGTTCTGAGCTACAACACCTTTTTTCGCTCTTTTTTCCCATCTCCTAATGAATTCATCCCAAAATTTGAATCTTCCTTTCAATAAATCCCTTTTTACTTCTATAATTTTATTAATATGGAGATATTCTTTTGTTTGTGTAGTGTCCGGCGGCCATTTAGCATTTTCTAATGGATTGTTCTTATCTGGAGTTGGGTTCCTGTGAAAATTAAGACATGTGTTTTATAATATCGGTCTTTGATTTTGAATTGATTAAAATAGAGTTATTCGTAGGAGTCAATAAAACACCATCTTGTTTTTGCCTAAGTGAACATTTCTGAAAAGGGTTCAAGTTTCATTAAATACCTAATTATTTGGTTGTTCAGAAAGGTTAGGTGTCATGTTTAGGAAACGTTTATTAGAAATTTTATGTGAATATTTTCAGAGAACTTGAAATGAATAAAACCATTATACGAATAAGAAATCGATCAATTTGCCAATATCTAAAAAGTTGATATTGAAATCATTTGTTGCCAACTAGTATTGAATAACAAATAAACGTTTTTAACTTTTCACTTTTTACATATGTAGATAATAATAGAATAATAAGAAGGAATTTAAAAAAGAAGGAGATAATCTAATTATAAGAAAATGTAAAATAATGTCTTATGAAATTTTTAATGACATTTTTCTAATAAAGATTGTGTTGTCTGTCTTAAGGCCCAAATTTTTATTTAGATTATTCTTATAACATTTAATTTAACTTGTATCTAAAACTGAAAACATACCCATATTTGGCAAAGTTAGCCCACATTTTTATCTATTTTCTTTGAATTTTGACTTCTTCGGACTCTATCTCCTTATATTTTAAATATTTATCTTTGATACTAGGGCATTTAAATAAATAGCAGAGTTCGTCACCGGTCGCCGCACCCCATGTACCACTGAAAATCTCAATAAATTATCTTTATTTTCATTCAATTCGCTATAATAGTCAAAATAATAGTAAAAACCGGGGCTGGTTGATATATTAGAATACATTTTCGCCATCTTATCCATTGCATAAGCCTTGAGGTCTCCCATATACGTTATATATTCGGAAGCGCTGTTTACAGTCACTATTCCCCCCGTAAAATAAAAGTTTTTTATATCATTAATAGCGTTAAAGTATCTATCATACAATGGATCAAATGTGTACTTTAAACGAATTGGCGTTAAAAATGGAAAGTCCTTTTCTACAAATTTGAGATAATGCGGCTCCATAAGATATTTAAAGGAAGCCGCCAATCCCTCTCGTGAGTTAAATCCGATCATTACAGGTATATTTATATTCTCAGAAGAAACCTCTGGATATTCAGTTACGAGGCCATCTAAATCTTTTTCAACAATGGGTCCAAAAGTTAAAATACCTCTTTGATTTTCTTTGAATTAATCGGGCGGAGAAGCTCTCAGTTCCATGTTTAATAATTTTGAGGCAGGAAAATCGTTCAATTCTCGTAAAATTCGATTGGTACTTCAGCTAGCTATTTCTAACAATTCGGCCAGTTTGAGTGCCCTTTCTCGAGTGTTTTGTTGTAGATAGGAAGGATTTAGAGACGTGCCACTTTGTAAGATGGCTGCATTGAATAATATTTTCGCCTTTGATCGAATCAGTAAGTCTACAGCGGCAGCTCCTCCTTGAGAACCTAATAATGTAATTTTTTCTCGGTCACCACCGAAACGGTTTATATTATTCGAGACCCATTCTATTCCAGCTTACCTGACAGTGTTTCGTCTTCAAAAGATAGAAAGCCAAATACGGATAAGCGATGACTTATCATTACAACAACTATGTCCTCTTCTGTAAAAAAATCTGGAGCATAGTCTTTAGTTTTATTGTAGGAGTTTTTAAAAATTTCGTTATACAGAAATACAATGACGGGTCGTTTATGTTTATCAATTCCAGGAGTATAAATATCTAGATACAAACAGTCCTTTTTTTTTACTTGCTTGGAAAATGCATTTACGCACACCACCTGATCCCCCAGGTGGGTGTAGGACTCACCGGCCAGGAGAGCTGTAATACCCACTAAAAACCAAGCCCCCTCTCGGCGCCTTCAGTGGGACGCCACAGGATCACTTTCGCACACAGCTGCGGCGCCCCGGCGCAAACCGTCAGCCAGGGCCGATCCCGAGTCTACTCTGCATGAGCAGAGAGGTACTCAGAACGACCTCTGGTAACCTGGGTCCAGAAGGGACCCACCACAAACGTGGGTCCAGAAGGGACCCACAACAAACAAACGTGGGTCCAGAAGGGACCCACCAACAAACGTCCCCAAGGGAATCTCCTCAAAACGGCTGCAGAGGACAGAGATGCGACAACGCCGACACTCCCTCTCCTCTGCTGCCCCAACGACACTACAGAAGACGGGGAGTGCGAATCACCAACACTCCCCACCCCCTGCGACCCCACCGGCTCCAGAGGCTAAGGAGTGCGGCTTATCACCAACACTTCCCACCCCCTGCAACCCTGCCGCCTCTGCCATCAAAGACGACGTCGGCGGCACCACCACACACGTCCGCCGGAGCGGACCCCCCACAAACGCCCGCCGAAGCGAGCCCACCACAAAACGGCTGCAGAGGATAGGGAGAGCGGCGCACCGTAATACCGGCACTCCTCCTCCCCTGCAGCCCCACCGCTTCCGCCATCCCACGGTAGCGGCCCCGTCGGGCCGCGGGCGGTAGGGACGAGCGGCGCACCACAATACCGGCACTCCTCTCCCCCCGCGGTCCACCCTACCGGCCGGCCACGATCCTGACTGAAAGTGCTGCCGGCCACCCCTCACCAGTTGCGGAACCACCGAAGCGGGGCGCTCCAACCCGCCGAAGCAGTCCCACAACCGGCCGCCCCCCATCGAGCTAGTCCCGACGGGCGGCACCACACCACAACGCCCGCGAAGGGTCCCATCATAAATGTCCCCAAAGGGACCCACCAAAAAACGGTTGCAGAGGACAGGGATGCGACAACGCCGACACTCCCTTTCCTCTGCAACCCCACCACGTCCGCCATCCCACGGTGGCGGTCCCGTCGGGCCGCGGAGGGTAGGGACGAGCGGCGCACCGCAATACCGGCACTCCTCTCCCCCCGCGGTCCACCCTACCGGCCGGCCACGATCCTGACTGAAAGTGCTGCCGGCCACCCCTCACCAGTTGCGGAACCACCGAAGCGGGGCGCTCCAGCCCGCCGAAGCAGTCCCACAACCGGCTGCCCCCCATCGAGCTAGTCCCGACGGGCGGCACCACACCACAACGCCCGCGAAGAAGCCCATCATAAATGTCCCCGAAGGGACCCACCACAAAACTATTGTAGAGGACAGGGATGCGACAACGCCTACACTTCCTCTCCTCTGCAACCCCACCACGTCCGCCATCCCACAGTGACGGTCCCGTCGGGCCGCGGAGGGTAGGGACGAGCGGCGCACCGCAATACCGGCGCTCCTCTCCCCCCGCGGTCCACCCTACCGGCCGGCCACGATCCTGACTGAAAGTGCTGCCGGCCACCCCTCACCAGTTGCGGAACCACCGAAGCAGTCCCACTTCCGGCCGCCCCCCGTCGAGCTAGTCTCGACGGGCGGCCCCCGCGCAGTGCCTCCTACCGTGAATACGGCCAGAGACACCGCGCCGCCAGCGGCCGCAACATCTCAGCCGAAGCCTCGACGAGCGGCCCCGACAGGAAGGTGCCCGTTCACCGTGGGGGTCCGACCACGGTGATGACACCCTCCGTTGCTGTTGGTCCGCGACGGGTTTCCCCGCTACCACCCGCTCGACTGGTTAGGAAGAGCGGGTGGCGTTCCCCCATCCGCCACTTGGGGACGCGCCCGGTAGGAGTCAGCATCTCCCCCGGGATACAAACAGTCCTCGACCCCGTATTGTCCTAAACGTTGACCTTTGCGAATGTTCATATTTTACTGGACACATGCTGGTTTTACTTTTGTAGCTTGTAAGACTTTATCCCAAGGTCCAATTTGCTGCGGCGGCTAAAAGTAAAAAATAAGTTATAATTGTTAAAATTATCGATTTTCTTAATCGATATTAAATCATACATCAAACCAGTACCAAGTGGAACGCGTATATTATGATTTATTATTAAATAAGTAACATTTTTTCTATCATTATAATATTAACCATTTTAGCGTGATGGCATTGTTACATATACTACATATTTATTTATACCTACATCGCAATAAAAAGTTAAGACGTTGCAAAGTAACATAATTAACACAATTTAATTTAGGTTAATAGAGAGTATAAAGGAACACAACACGAGCTTACGGTTTGATTTTAAATATTTAAATTAACTATACCTTAAATCTTAGATCCTTTATGGGAGGAGCAGCGAATGGTATTCCCATAAATCCATAATATTTCTTTTCTTCATATAATGTTTTAAATTGTCTTCCAACGACTTTCCCATGTGTAGTTTCGACTCCAATATTGGCATGTACAATTAATAGAATATATAAAAAGTAAACAATATATATCATTATTCGCGTGTTTTTATATCACACGTTTTGTTTCTACCAAACACTACTAACATTATTTGTACATATATCAGATACACAGCGATAAACGTTTTATCAGAATATTTTAGTTTATTACGGTAAATCCTAGAGGTTATATTTTTTATAATTACATAAATTCGAAAAATCATTGGTATGTAATTTTCGTTTATTCGCATTTAGACTACTATTAGAACATATAGACAGACGCGTACAACAGTTGATATAATAATAATTCGCATAATTTTATGCATAAATTTACTATTAGAGTGTATGAATGGCCTAAAAACTTAAACAAATTCTCATTATCATTAATATGGGTAAATAAAAAATATAATTATATTATAACAGAGTAAACTAAAATAAAAAAAAAATATTTTTGCATTTTGGGAAAGCATAAATAATGAAAATCGTAAGCCAACAACTAAGGTAGAGCTCCTACTTGCAGCGACAGACATGCAAATTGAAGTATGTTTAAAAGAAAATGTATGCGTAATAAATTCATAGTTGATATTTAAAAAAAGGGTTACAATAACATTTTCATGCTTTAAATTAAAATCTGCTTTGCTTTAAACGTACTTGGAAAATGTCAACCTTCCTTTTGTATAACTATGATTTTGTCGTGTTGCTCTGTAATATTCATTTGCACAATATTAACTTTAACATCAGTGTCTGTTAAATCTAAAAATTTAATAATACTTGGTAGTAAATTGAGGAAAGTTTTTGAGAATAATGAATATGTAGCATTTTACGACATTCCCTACGCCAGACCAGCGATAAATGAGCGGAGATTTAAGGTATGATTTTATTTAATGAACTTAGGCGTCTACAAAGTTGTCTATATACGTTTTAGATTATTTGACGACTCGTTTGGCTCAGTTGGTAGTGACCCTACTTTCTGCGCCAGGGGTCGCGGGTTCGAGTCCCGCTGGGGTCATTTGTTGAGCACGAATGAATTGTACTTCAGTCATGGGTGTTTATATTTATAATATGTATGTATTTAAAACTTATATATGTAGTATATCAACTATCTAGTATCCGTAACACAAGCATCGTAGCTTACCACGGAACTAGATGGCACTGTTGTAAGAATGTCCCAACATATTTATTTATTTATTAGGTATATTTAGGTTTCGCTAGTAAATGTATACATAAACATGACAAATTATATACGTACACCTTCCTCTTGAATCACTCTATCTATGAAATAAAACCGCATCAAAATAGGTTGCATAGTTTTAAAGATCTAAGCATACTTAGGGACAGACAGACAGCGGGAAGAGACTTCGTTTTATACTATGTAGTGATATATAAATATATTTACACCGAAAATTTAGAGTTATGCAAGTTTTATACATATTATTATACAGCTGAGTCAAGCCGTGCCAGGTTATCGTTACCTTCTGGGACACTGTATAATGTATACAGGATACATTAATTTTGATTCTATTTTGTAGTGAATACTTATATTTGTTATAATATTATGTTTATTTGTGTAATATGAAAATTAGACTATTGTGAACAGTGTTCTGTGTAAATCAAGAATAGGAAAGCAATGGGCTTAATATCCATATACGTGGCCTCTGACTGAAAATAATTATTGTGACTCTCCATCTGACATGTTATATCAAATCAAATCAAATTATTTTATTCAGTATAAAAATTGTTACAATTTCTTACTGAACGTCATGAGTCTACCACCAGTTCGGAAAGAAGAAACCTCTGACCTGAGAAGAACTGGCGAAAGAAACTCAGCGGGACTAATATTTTTTTTATCTTATTCTCACTCTTTTTTTTAAATTAAATTGTAAATAATTAATTATATATTATGTTATAACAAAAATGAAAACCGACTTCAAAACGCTACAAATCGAAACTAAAAAGAAAAAAAAAATAATTTTAATTACT
This sequence comes from Boloria selene, assembly GCA_905231865.2. NCBI lineage: Eukaryota > Metazoa > Arthropoda > Insecta > Lepidoptera > Nymphalidae > Boloria > Boloria selene. Next base: position 3,695,022 of record HG993149.1, read on the forward strand.
TAGTTATTGTTGGAGTCGGTGCCAGCCAAGGAGATTGTATTAAGATTATTTTGCTTTGGCTGGCACCGACTCCAACAATAACTAAGTAATTAAAATTATTTTTTTTTTCTTTTTAGTTTCGATTTGTAGCGTTTTGAAGTCGGTTTTCATTTTTGTTAAAAAATAATTTATTTTAAATTTTTTTGTGGAAATTATTATGTTTAAATAAAATATTGGAAGGCTAACTAAACTACTGCTCCAATAGGTCAGCGAAGTTTTGAAATGAACGACAATAGTCAATCGAGATTTGTCCACGTCTATTTTTCCACGTAACTCGTAGACGTTAATAAGATTTACCTTCTATTATCAATCCACCTAATATCCTGAAGGAATACGACTATCAGTTCATAAGTACGTATAATATTAAAAGAATTTTCTTTCAACTCCTAACCGTTGAGGATATATACCTTTCATCATCACAAATTCTTGAACAGCTTTAGAAAATATATGAAAAAGGTAATCAGTGCCGATAAAATTTAAGGGTTGCCCTCGATTTCTCTAGGATCCCATCATCAGATGCTGACTTGGTGACAATGAGAACATCTTGAATGTATACCCTACCGAACAAAAAAGAAATTTTTAAAATCGGCCCACAATTCACGGAGAAATCGGTGAAAACACATAAAAAACAACTGTTGAGGAATTTTACCTTCCATCATCAGCTCATCCACATGAGATGATGATTTTCATACGTAAAAGCTTTATCGGGTTTAGAAAATATATCAAAAACATAATAGGTGCCTGTAAATTTTGAGAGTTGCCTTCGATTTCCCTGGGATCCATCATCAGATCCTGACTTGGTGACAATGGGACCACCTCGGAACTATACCCTACCAATCAAAAGAAAAATTTTTGAAATCGGCCCACAGACGGCGGAGCAATCGGTGAACATACATAAAAAAAAAAAAATACATACAACGGAACATATAACCTCCTCCTTTTTTGAATTTTTTGAAGTCGGTTAAAAATAGCCTGGCGGCGATCACATCATTCCTAAGGCGTACTGTCTTTTAAAATATATAGCTGAGAATAGTGCTCCGATTAAGTTGGTTAAAGATCGCTTGCCACCTACAACTTTCTTATTGTTATACCTTAGTTTAACTAACGTACTTCTGAAGCATTTACTTAAAAAGTATTTTGTAAATAAACAGTATCTTAATTGATGTAAGATTAGATTCATTTTTATACATTACATTTTGTACTCCGGATATGGGCGTTTATATTTATTTATATATATATATATATATAATATGTATTTATTTAAACTTATATACGTAGTATATCAACTGTCTGGTATCCGGTCGGGATCTAATGATATAAGTAAAGCGTTATAGTTATCTAATAATGTACTAAATTGATCTATAGTACGTATCTCATCAAAATTTTGAATACTTGAAATAAATATTTCTTTATTCTCGCTATTATTTAAGGCACACTCTGCTTTGCGATATATATTTTCTACGCGGCTATATAATGCATCGCGTTTAGCGGTTAAAATAGTAAGCTGATTTGCGTCAGAGATATGAACATCTTTTGTAGGGGGCATTTTGAATATGAACACTATTAGTTATTAACAAATGCGACAAATGTAGATGCGTGTAATAATATTTTAAAGAAAGAAAACGTCTTAAGAAAAATAAATATAAAGCGGGTAGATTATTCGAGCAGGTAAGCAACTCATATAATAAAGGAATGCGTTTGTTTAACGCGAATGGCAGCTGCTATTATCTAATGCAATTATATTCGTTTAATAAAATAAGCGAAATATAAGCGTTTGAGGTTAAATTAATATGCGTTCAGTACCTACTTGTATGGATACCTGGTACCATGGTACCTACAGTATTTATAGCGTTGGCCGATACGTTATGTGACAAAGCAAATTTAAATCAAAATATAGTTATTAAATAGCGAACGAAACCCCAAATCAACAAATGAATTATTCTTATAAAATTGAAACAGCTTCGACACGTGCAAATGGCGGCGTTCGAACACTTTGTTTTAAGCGTTTTAAGTTATTTAATGCTAATTTTGAAACACTGGAACGGTAATCCGTCTCGAATGGACCACTTTATGGGGGGCGGATCGATAGCTCAGTAAAAAATAGATAGTGCGTTGGATAATAAGGTAAAGGATTACATCATACCTTTGCTGTTCGGGGTCGATGGTATCGCCAACCCGGCGGAAAACGTTCCTGCCAGGAGTTAGCACTTTTTCACCTTTTTAACGGTGTATTTCGAATATTAAGCGGAGGCATGTCATTCGTGCGCGGAAGACTTTTCCTTTCTCAATTCACGTTGCAATTAACACCTGTTCAAGTCCCCGACGGCGACTCGAGCGCCGTCGATTACACACACTATGCATTGTCCTGTTCTTCCTTCAGGCAAAGGTACCGGAGAGAAGAGGAAAGGAGAGGAGAGGATATGGGAAGTTTCAGTGTTTTAATAACAAAAATTAAATAGATAAAATAATCTATGCGTTGTGGCGCCAACAATATTTATTTATTTAATACAGTTAAGAACTTAATAACTATTATAACTACAGTGTTACTAAACATTCTCCTTAGATAAAATGTGGCGTATTAATGTTTTCTTCATTTTCACGCAGGTAATTTACTATATTAATAATTAATTCATACATATTCTAATATATGGAGATGACAAGTAATTTCACGACGTGAGGTGCTATGAAGTTACTAGAAGACTTAGATCATATGGTTAATACATTAAGATTTAAATGAAATTAATTTATCATAAGTACTATAGGTATTAATTACAAACTGGACCGCACAGAAAAAGGGTCGGTTAGAAAAGTACCTGACATAGCTTTTTGAAATATAAATTTAAATTTCTAATATTATAAATGCGAAAGTAACTCTGTCTGTCGCGCTATCACGCCAAAACTACTGAACCGATTTCAATGAAATTTGGTACACAGATAGTCTAGAGCCTGAAAGAAGGACATACTTTTGAAGGCGAAAAAAGGCTGTAAGGGGTTCAAATTGACTTTTTCTTTGCGTTTTAGTTTATATAATTAATCACAAATCATATCTACTTTTCATGTATTAATTAATAAGTTCAAAAAAAAGTGTCGCGAGGCAAGGTACAATTTTTAATAGAATATATGTTACGTATAACGCAAAATATATAGTTTTATCATATAAAATTAGATAGTTTTATATGATTTGTTTTAGATATAGCTCATCGTTATATAACTATATTGCCAATTATAACAAAAGAAATATCAGCAATATTTTTCCAAAACCTTTCCTCAATTCATATCATTTATTTAAGGATACAAACATTTTGTTTTCAATTATGTCAAAATATCATTTGCTTCCAGCCTCCCGGAGAATATAACCCTTTATTAAATTACGGCATACACGACTACCGCAAAGCTCACAGAGAAACGAAGAGAAATATCGAGGACTGTTTATATTTATCTATTTTCCGACCAATTAGCAATAACAAAACAGAAGTTTTCCCCGTATTAGTTTGGACAAACAGCCTTGCAAATGCACATGGACCCGATTTTTTTATAGACGAAAAAGTATTAGTAGTCATAGTGTCATTCAGATCATCTATTTTTGGATTCCTCAACACTGAAGATGACTTCGCTGAAGGAAACATGGGGGCTAAGGATATATTAACTGCGCTTAAATGGATACGCTATAACATAAGTCTTTTTAATGGTGATCCTAACAGAGTTACGATAATTGGTTCCGGGCTTGCAGCTACTGTTGTTGCATCAATGTTGCTATCTTTATCAGCTGATGATTTATTTAGACGAGCTATAATAATGGATGGCAGTGCGTTGTCACCGGCTGATTACAGACCGCGTAATTTTGAAGTTCTAAGCAAATTGTATCGGAAATTAAAGGGTCGATATGATACGTTTAATCGCACACAATTATATGACATTCTTCTGAGTTCATCCACTGAATCGTTACTAGGTTGCACAAGTCTTTACGACAGTACTGAGGTAAGAGATTCTCAAAGATTGATTCATACATTTAGCTGCGGAATAGAAAAACCGTCAAGAAGGGCCTTCATGAATAAATCTCCTTTGAAAGTATATGGCAGTTTTGCAAATAATAATGTTGATGTGATATTTGGTTATAGTACTTTACACTATTTATATAAGCTAAAGGGATTGGCTAAGAATCGCAAAATACTAAAATATTTAAATTATAATTTCCAATATTTATTACCTTTCGAAGGAAGGCCTGACGAATACAATTCAAAAAGGTATAAGGAAATCAGGCAGAAAATATTAGATTTTTATTTTCTAAATGGCACTATAGGGGAGAGAAGTTTGAGACGGTATGCGAAGTATGTGAGTGATCAAATGATATATCCAATCCTACGGCAAGTAGAACTGCATAGTGCATCGTCTTGTAGTAATGTTTATTTGTACAGATTTTCTTATAAAGGCTCTTTAAATATTGGATGGCAATCATCGGTGCCGAATTTAAAGTGGTCTGGGGCGACGTTAGGGGATGAAATCTGCTATCTATTCAAATGTAAATCTGAAGCAGATAGATATAAAAGCACTGAAACCTCGGATGAAAGACGCTTCATTAGGAAAATTGTCAGATTATTTGCAAATTTCGCTAAATACGGGTAAGGTAACTTGTCAATAAACCTCTTTTGTCAATGATTTTATAATATAGTTTATTAATTTTATATATTTGAAAATAGTTTTCCCAATCTCAATCAGTAAAATCGGAACCCTTATCACTTTGTTGTCATTCTATCATCAATTATGAAAAGCATTAAGAAAGGTTTTACGGTATATGTAAAGGAAAAATCGAAGTTTGTTGATTTGTAGTCAATTAAATTATAGTCCATAAAATATTTTTCACTATTAATATGTATATAATGTAATGGAGCCTCAGAATATGAGTCTTACCCGCAGAAATAAGTTTACTATAAAATAAAAACACATTTTCAGTTAATTCCTTATAATTTTAAACATATTAAAAATCCTATTTAATGTAAAGAATATATATTTTGAATTTCACAAACAAATGAAACCAGTCACTTAGTAATTTTCTTTTTCAGAAATCCTACTCCTAATCGTAGTGATAACATTTTGGGCACTTTAATATGGACGCCTGTCGGAAATGAAAAATTACAAGCAATGAATTTAGGCCAACGTTTGAAAATGATGGACGTGCCTGAATATAAAAGAAAAACGTTTTGGGACCAATTGAAGTACGAGTACTTTCAGGATTACTAAAGGTTACATATTACCAAAATCTATATAATTCTTTACATTTCTGAGATTTTTTGTGAGATATCATTTTGTTTCTGAAGTCCATAATAAATAAATGTCAACAGACTTGAATATTTCATTCAATAGAGAGCAAAAATAGTATTAATGATGAAAGAAATACTCTGCTCTGAAAATAGTAGATCGAGGAGGATTTCAAGGGTCCTCACCTACATATCTGTCATCCAACTATACATACGGCCTATACTGTTTGTAATATCATGTATGCTAATGACACACAAATGAATTATTCTTTTACTGGCGAAAATAATAACAAAGCTATAAGAACCATAAATATCAAGTTAATAGGAAATAGCTCTTTGGATCGATTATATTATGTTAGTACTACCACAGATCACATAATAGGTACTGTGTTAGGTACTACGCTTAAATTACTAATATAAGATTTTGAAATGTATGTACATTTTATATATTTACGTATATACATTGTACATAGATACATTATATATAAAAAGTAAAAGGTAATAACACTCAAATCAATTCAAACCAAAATATTTTATTCAGCATAAAAATTGTTACAATTTCTTACTGAACGTCATGAGTCTACCATTTCGGAAAGAAACTGTTATGTATCTTTAATTAAAGCTTGTTGCTTGCTTAAATTATGTATTGAATTAAAGCTTAAAAGAGCAGCAAAAGCCTGAATTTCAAGAAGCTAAAGTTAATATTCTTCGTCCTAGCTATTATCTTTCCACTAAGATTTAAAAGGGGGTCCTGTAAAATTTAAAAGACATGCATATAAATATTAAATCAAAATCTCTTGCAGTTACAGCTCTCAGTTTTATAATTCCCTAAATTAATTTCAGTAGCCTAGTATAAGAAGCCTAAGGTTTGAAATTTTAATATGAGTAGGTACTCTTTTGCTAAAATGCGGATGACCCTCGTTTAATGTCCGAATACACGTAACGTTAATGTAAATTAGCTTTAATTTAATTATCTTAGCTACATACATTTCTTAGCGATACCGGTATATACCGGGATAATTCCGGTTCTATTCGATGTTCCATGATTGAGCGAGCAGTCAGCGTGAAAGTACCGTCAAAAGCTTAAGCTGCTTCGGAGATCAGTTGAAACAAACAGATAGACCAACAAAAATGTATAAAATAGTTTTTTTTTATTGAAAAAGTAGTGACTCGCCCTTGGTTCGCTTGGGCTTTTTCCTAGATTTAGCACAGGCAAAGTCGCGGGATCCGCTAGTTATGCATATAAACCTTCCTCTTGAATCACTCTATCTATTAAAAAAAAACCGCATCAAAATCCGTTGCGTAGTTTTAAAGATTTAAGCGTACAAAGGGATATAGGGACAGAGAAAGCGACTTTGTTTTATACTATGTAGTGATAAGTTATTGTTTCGACATTACAAACACACAATTCTCTGTATAGATAACTTGTAATGGAGTAATTGAAGCAGGAAGAAGTTAAATTCAGATATTCTGAGAGCGGAACACAATTAACATTATTGCACATCCAATTTATTTGAAATGGCTTGGAAAATAAGGTGCTCGTAAACTTGTAAAGCGTTGTAAGGAGTTTGGTCTTTAAAAAGCGAGGAACTAGTTACTTTTTAGTTTTGAATTGAACGAATGTATAGTTATTAGAATTTATATGTCTTTTTGTATGGCTGTATTGCGAGAAAACGTAACGTTTAACGAGTCAACGTATAGAACATTTCTTTACTACAAGTAAATATTACAACTCTATGAAATTAATACAAGAGGTTAAAAGTATTAATATGTTTCTATTACTTACGCAACTAAATTGTCAACAATTGATTTAAAATTGTTATTACAAACAGAAGATAATAAAATTATTATGTCGTTGACTGAACTGTATGTGGAAAATTGTTCTCTATCATTATCATAAACGTTCATTTTATGCAACAATAAACTCTTGTAATAGCTCTTAGCCTATAAATCGGACAAACCGTCAAATGTTCGATTAATTATCCAGTTAACGACATCAATCGGCTAATGGATGTTTTATACTGCGGTTGGTTGTACACTAGGCAACACAGTTCTAGTATTCAGCAATGTGTTTCACATTAGTATCTACTACGTTATATATAAGGTTTAACAGAACCAAGTTTATCGTATCTTAAGATATAAATATGTACATAAGATAGGAATTACTTTGTAATTTTGTTTATTATTTAAGCATGAATCGAACCTAAGTCATTCAAAATAATAGTGAAGACACTATGAAAGCGTTACAAATAAATATTTTCACTTCATAAAGAATCAATAACTTAGTATTTCGTACATATAGCGAATATAGAATCGAAATGCGATGCCCTCTTGCATATTTTATATGGCTGTTAAATTGAATGTCGGCATAAATGATACGATTTTGATAATGATTTCAATAAATAAGATTTATTGTAAATCTATTTTCCACTGAAATATAATTTTATGAGTTTCAATACTCATTTATGAAAATCCAAAAATTATTACAAGATTTATGTAACTTACAATGTTTTTAATATGGTATTATGTATATTATTTGAATGGAATTAATTTTTAAAGTTATAGACACGCGAAACTTCATATTCTAAAACTTACCAGTACTTGGTTGCCGCGTTCGGGGTCCACTCAAGCTATCATCAGCCCTTTTTAACGTCCCAGTGCTGGGCACGGGCCTCCCTCAGTACGAGGGGGATCAGGCCACTCAAGTCACTTGGACAATATTAAGTTCACCATTGCCTGGCTGCTACATCCAGTAGGTAAATGAGAGATTTTCTCAGAAGTCAACGGCAGAGAAACTAAATTTTGTATACCCTGTGATTACATTTAGTAAACTACTACTAACCTGTAAACTAAAGTAACTACCTATTTTAAGAAAAAAATTAAGTAAAATATAGGTACACCAACATTTACATTATTATTATTATTACACCAACTTTAGACTTAAGTATAATTGAAATTTCGAATGTATCTAATTTTATAGCCTCAAGGAGTAAAGATTTGTCTTTTTAAAACAGATGTAAAAGCGATTTAAAAGTAATCCTGATTAATTCTCTCATCTTTCAGAAAATAAAAAAGCATAAGGTACCTAACTAATAAAGTGTACCGCAGTATAGTAGATGGTATGGGATACATTTATGTACACCTAGAGCGTAGTTAATGGGCGAAGTGTAATTAGTATAAAGTACTCCCTTGTCGTGTAGCTGAATCGTTTGTTTGTTGCTTTAGGAACAGGGTGGGTGAGTCGGATTCCAATAATTCTTCCTAGCACAACTGTCTTACAATAAATTATCCATATCGGCCATCAGTCAATATTTTCCGCGATAACTCGCTTATCATTGTGCCGTTTAAGTACATTGCAAGAAAGGACAGGAGCTAAATACAGGAGCAACCGCAATAAGTAGAAGAATTGTATAACATAATAAACGTTTGTTATAAAAGGTTTCCTAATAATAAAAATTGTATAGATTATTGAGAGTATGAAAAGCAGAAAATTTGATGATATTGCTATTTTTTATACTATTAATCACAATTCATATGTGGCTTCATATAAAAATATGCAAAAGCTATTAATTTTAATAAAAATGGCTTAATTTTGCACAAATTTTGTTTTAAAACATTCGTGTAAGCTCATTCGTAATTCTTGTATGTAAATGATGAAAGATACGAGGAAGGATTCGAAAGAAATATAGGGTAAAAATGTATACATTTACTAATTATATTTCGCTGTTTGTATGGGAGATATGGTATGGGATTTGGGAATAGTAGAGAGCTGTTTGTGCATAATTTTTTCACATTCGTACAGCATTTGAACAAAAATTGTTTCATTCGAGAAAATCTTGTTGACTTCAATTTTAGGGTATTTTTTTATATCTGTTCTACTCTATATAGAGGAAATAGAGAGCTTTATAATATTAAAGAAGTGACTTCTATATTACTATAAAAAAATCATTGCTATCCTACTCGTATTTTACAATTTTTGTACAGAGACTACATTTGTAGTTTACAATAGTAATAATAATATTATTATTGTGTAAACTTTATTATAGGTACCTATTCTTCCACACAAACATTATAAACGTGAAAATATAACTCGATCTGTTACTTTATCAAGTAAACTGCTGAGCAGATTCCGATAAATTTTGGCAAGGACATATTGCATCCCAGAACCGATATAGGCTATCTTTGATCCCCTCACTTATAACGCGAAGTCGCGGTAAATCTAGTATGCTATATAAAAGACATATTAGCTCTTTATCTTATGGGTAAAATTACTTAATTTCAAATCAAGGTACATCCAGTCTGTGTTTGTTCGACCAAAATTATAATACGATTCTGATTGATGAAAATACTTTTAGAGTTTTCATGTGTAAAAGTAGGTTTTGAAAGTTTTATGTATGGTAATGAACTTATATTTATATTTTTTGATAAATAAATGTTACTATGAAGCATTGAACGCACCATTTAAAGTAAATTATTAAAAGCAATATTTTTACTTCGACTTTAATTTATTATATTTGTATGCACTATATTCAGTTTTTGTTTCTACCCATTGCTGGGCATGCGGAAGCCCATTCAGTACGAAGAGTATCAAGCCATATTCCACAACGCTGGTCAAGTGCGAGTTAGCTGAAATACCTCTCGGAAACTTGCAAGATTGTTTCAGCCGATTAGGATTCTTCATGATATTTACCTTCACATTATCATAATAATATAAATTAACAATAGTGATTAGAGCCAACTTTTTAATAATTTACGCGTACTACTGTTACTGTTGCGTTTAACCGCATGTGTAAACGGGCCTTTCATCCTCTCATGTTCACAGCCTGTCGTTCAATTTCATTTTAAAAAGAGATCAATTTAAGTGATAAATCGAATAGGATGTTGAGAGATGCATGTTCAGCATTTTTTATTTTTAAAATGTCTATTTCATCACTTGTTTTCTGACAAATATTCGATAGTCGTTAATTTTGTGTGCAGTGCTTTTCTAAATATGAATTTAATGGTATACATTATTACATATTTTTAAAGCTCTTTACCTGAAAAACTAAGAGATTTCTTTGGCGAGTGTCTGTTTAATATTAGAACTTGAAATGAGGCAACTATACATAATATGTACATATTCCTATTATACTTAATTAAAAGCTTAAATTCAAAAAATCCTTATACACCCACGTGCTATGATAGTTAGATACAACGGTAATCGTTTAACTCGTTCTTTCTTTTCATGCATGATTAAATTAAATGCAGATGAAGATTGTTTCCTATTATTTAATTTCCTATTTATTAAATTAAGTCTACCGTCTCTGTAATGGTCTAATATAAAAGGGAAATGTGGTGCATAACGGATTCACGGCAAAAGCTTAGAACTAGATGACCTAATTCGATAAATCGCTAGCACAAGTGGGTGATTTTAATAATATATACCTACGTGTAATCACGTGTATCTGGATAAGAGATTTCGTATTATTTTCTATTTTTATATATAGTGCGGGTTCCGGTACTAAATGTATACAAAAACATGACAAATTATATAGTAAAATCATCCTCGAGAACAACTATATCCATTGGTGAAAACAGCATAAAAATAGATGTAGTCATTTTTGAGTTTATCGCGAACAGACAGACAGACGCGGCGGAGGACTTTGTTTTATAATATGTAGTTATGTAGATTGAGTAAATAATATACTCAAAGCTGCCTTTTATGTACATAATATAGGTACCTCTTCATCCACAATTGTCACAAAATGGTCTTGAATTTATTTACATCAATAGAAACATATTCGTATACTGATTTCACTCCACAATGCGATCGCAAAAAGACGAATGTGTAGGTTTAATGTTTTGTGGACAAAAATACTCCAACCCATCTCATGAGGCACCCACATGAAAATCTTTATATATAACAAAATGTAACTAAGGCAGAATCAGTACATTAAATAATTTTTGGAGAATATAATTGAAATAGTTATTATTAACGATACAGAGGCAGAGTCTATGGTTTTTAGAATTTTTGTCTATCCGTCACGAGAAAACGACTGGACAAATTTTGATGGAATTTGGTATAATGATAGCCAAGTCACCATATAGGATACTTATTATTGCAGAAACATAATTTCTGAGAAATATAACTCGAGACAATCCCGAGCGGAGAAGGAGTGAGTTACTAGTGATACCTATACAAAATGCCTTGTCACTGTACACTCCTGCAATAAATTGAAGTCTTTACTTAATCAGACTGAAACTTTTGTATTCTTACTGAACAGAATGACTCAATACCTCAACTTGGCTCGAACCGGGACTCGAACCCAGGACCTTCAGATTCGCAGCCGTACATGCTAACCAACTACACCGACAAGGCAGTTAAAGGATCGAGTAGTATAAACTAATCAACAATAGTAATGTAATCGAATGTTATTTCAGTCCAAACTTGGTAGTTTTTATTGGGCTGTGAAATTGCAAGTCATTTCGTGACTTCGATAGTGGTTCGTGCAACACTTAGTAAACTTATTTGGTACAAAGGCAACGAGATTGCTAAATGGCCAATTGTGCGTAACTCTTTCTTCTTTGTAGCGAGAGTTTGGAACGTTACGTTTCCTTTAAGATACACATCATAAAGTGCCTTTTTAGATTTTTTTGTAAGGCGAGATCATTCTGGCGTTACGCTGTAAAGAGAAAAATAGTATATATAATATTTTGTTGTGTGAAAGTAGTATTAAAATCTATACCAAATATTTTAAAAATCATTAAAACTTCACTAAATAGTATAAAACAAAATGTATGCTTAGATCTTTAAAACTATGCAACGGATTTTGAGGCGGTTTCTTTTAATATATAGAGTTATTCAAAAGAAAGGTTTATATGTACGTCGTTATTTACTTAAAAAAACCTAATTTAGTTAAAAAAATATTTTTACCTCGAAAAGAAACAACTTTTTCAATCTCGAAAAATCATAAACGCACGCAAAAAGTGCGTTAATGAAAATTTGCTTGTACGTAAAGAAATAAGATTTTACATATAAAACATTTGTTTTTAAAATAGAAATAATATTTTTATTAACTATATTTTGGTTTATTAGTATGTAAATTCCAATAACTATTGTGTTTATGATACTTAAATTTTTAAAACAAAAGTTATTTAAATGAAACATAAGTCTTCACTTTTTTAAACAATTTTTATCTACATTGTTAGAGTGAATCTGTAAGAAGATACGTTAATTTGAAAGAAAATGACGTATCCACGTAATTTCCTTGTCATTCGCCAAGCTTATATTCGTACCTATTGGGTTGTCGGTTTGTGTTGTACATCAGGCGTGGGCATTGGCACGTTTACCCGACGGTTTACATCCCCTACATTGATCAAAGAGTTCCACACGACACTTGATAGGGTTGTACAGTTCATATAATTTTCGTATTCATTTTTAAAACGTTTAAATGGAGATAATAAAAAAGATTTTTAGGTAAGTAGGTAGGTATCCTTACAAGTTTTTATTTAGAATAAGTAAAAAAACTCTTTTATGGGAAATTAAATTTAAATTAAATATTATTATATTTAATCAGTTTCATAATTTAGAAAAAATAAATAAAAATATTACTTATATCAATTTGTTCTTTAGATAAGCGGGTTCACACAGACAGACAAACAAATTTTAAATGATAATATAAACACACGAGCTAATTAATTCAATATGTGTTAGCTAGATTCTGACCGTTTGTACAATGGCGTCGGAAAGCTTCGATAAATTACAAAAGTTTTAATGGTTAACCCTATCCTACGAACAGCACGGCACGGTGACGCTCGGTAGTGACAGCTTGCAGCATACCGCGTTAGTGCTCATATTGTTATTGTGACAGCCACTCCTGCTCGTCGATCTCCATTGTAGATGAACAAAAAATTAAAAATCACTACATAGTATAAAACAAAGTCGCTTCCAGCTGTCTGTCTGTTCCTATAAATAAATAAATATGTTGGGACATTATTACAACAGCACCATCTAGTTCCGTGGTAAGCTACGATTTATTATTTATAATATAGATATATAAAAATTAAATTACTGTTATAATTACAAAAACATTCAAAATCAATCAATGAAATGAAAATATACCTACTTTATTCAACGAGATTTTTGCAGGTATTATTAATATGTTGATTTTTATATAGGTTTAAAAATGCCAGGTACGTATGAAAGTTCGTGGTGAATCTACCACAGCATTGGTTTTAAAGACAACAATAACATATTACATAGATATAGCTATATCTACAAATATACCTAATTACAAATACATGCCATGTTGAAGCCATCATTTATCAGCACCATCGTCGCATCAGCCATTAGCCTTCAAAAAACAACGTTTAAAAATATAAACGCTGTAATCATACACAGAAACACAAACACAATTGGCAGTTAAAATAAGTGATTAATAAAAACATGATTTTAATATAGCAAGCTCATGTAAATAAAGAGTGTAACCATAAATTACTAGGCGCGGGCAATTAGTCGCGGCCACGGGGAATTTATGGCCTGTAATAGTCCTATCCTGTCAGATCTCTGGCACGAGCTGCTGTTGCTGGACGTTGCTTTTTTCATGAATATTTCACGCTTGATTGTTCCTTAATGTTCAAAATATCGAGATTGTATGCCGTTTATAGGTTATTCATGTGTTGATATTATTAATCAATTGCAAGAAGACTGAAGAGAAGAAGCCGTATATATTTCAGAAGAGATAATATTTAATGTATAGGGGGAAAATTGTTTTTAAAATTGAAACAGGACCTCCATTAAAAGAATAATTTGAAATTAATTTTCAAATGAACTCATATTTAGCTAATATACAAAAATACACTGTATTTTCATAATATGTAATTACTTTTAAGTCGGTACATATACCTACATGTGTACCTAGATCTGATTTTTTAATCTATGTTACATAGATTTTATGCTGCTAGTGATTTGAGCGATTAATTCAAATTCATAGATTATTATCTCGGCACAGTAGGCACTAATGATCGTCATGGGAATCAGTCGCTCGCCAACAATAAATTAATTTTCATGCGATAAGGCTATATTTGTGACAAAACCAAATCTGAATACCATTAATTTTGTGTAGGTACCAATAATTAATAAAAAAAATTCTATGTATGAAATATGAATAAATATAAATAGTCTTTTGTTAATCATCATTTATTTTAAAATTTCCTTTTTTTTAAATTATTAACGGTTTGTGTAAATGTATATACTTACACTGAGGACTGATCATATATGAGGAATTTATTGTTACAGATCTTATAACAAACAAGACATCAAAATAAATTATATCCAAAAATTAATTAGCGATTAGGTACTAGCTAGCTAGCTAGCCTTGTGACGCAGATTGGCAGCTGTCAACGGAGCTCTATTGCTCTGTGTAATCAAAGCAATTTTCTAGCGTAATTTTAATAGTGTAAATTTAAGCTTAGCATTACCTTTTTGCTTTACACGTTTGGCGCAGTTTGTAGTCACCCTACTTTCTTGCGCCAGCGGTCGTGGGTTCAAGTCCCGCTGGGGGCATTCATTTGTTAAACTCGAATGTATGTACTCAAGTCATGGGTGTTTATATTTATAATATGTATGTATTTAAGCTTATATATGTAGTATATCAACTATCTGGTATCCGTAACACAAGCTTCCTTCGTAGCTTACCACGTAACTAGATGGCGCTTGTGTAATAATGTCCTAACATATTTATTTATTTATTTATTTATACAAGCTTACTAAACACACTCTTAGATTTACGTGAATACTTGACATTTTAAATAAAATAAACTAGTTTCAAATTTATTTTGATTTTTGGTTCCTAATATTTCTAATCGAATTTTAAATCCCGGAGAGTCTCTCATAACCACGATTGCTGTAAAGATATTTTTTAAGAATCTTACGAAATTAAAGTACGTAACTTAAAATAAATGTAGGTATTGTACAATTTTACAAATAAAAAAAAATCAAAATACAAATACAAAATGGCAGACAATATACAATAGTGTATAGTGTACAATTTAGACTAGACTATAGTCCTTTGCCTTTCCCTATTGGGGATAAATTTAAAAAACAACAATATAGTGTACGTTTCGTTTGGCTTTCCCGAGGGAATGAGATGTATTACTGGAGTAAAAAAATAGCCTATTTTTCACCCTAACCATCCAATCATGATTCTAAATCAAGTTGCGTAAATCACACGTTGATCTTTTCCGTAGTAATGTAGTAATGAAAGGAATAAAATGTAAATACGAAATTTATGATTTATGTCCTAATGAAAAGTGTGTTTAATTATTATTTATTTTATTTGTAATTCTAGAAACACCTACAAATCCAAAATGCTAATTTTTAAGTACAAAAGCTGGCTTGAAGTGTAAGCTCTACATCACTTGCTCAAATTAACGTTCTATTTATATCTGTTCTGATGTGTTTAGAATTATAAAGAGGAAACTGTTTTTCTGTAGGTAAGTAAATCCTTCATATTATATGATTTCTTTTGTCAAATTTCGACGACTAGGAGAAAAAATATATTAAAATTTGGTATAAGCATATGTTCATTATACATATAACATGGATAAAAGACAGGTAGACGTATTAGATGCTTTTTGTACGAATCAAGTCCTCCTTTCATATAAAGGTTCTTTGTGTGATCCCTTTGTTTTTTAATTGAAATAGAGGTAAATTCGGGCCCTTGGGAGATATTAAGGTCGGAATGTAAGTGACATTTAACCACCATTGGGAACAGGTAGGCGATTGTATATCAAGGATTTATTCATAATTCTGTTATCGCTGTTTGATTAATATTCATAAGAAAGTCGATTGATACAATTTGTTAGATCTACAACTAATGATCGTTGGTTTTTTACCATAATTAAATTTAGAATAAAATTAATTAGTGAAGTAATCCTAGTATAGAATTAAGTAGATAAAAATACATACAATAGTAATTAATATTTTAATACTGACAAATTTATTTACAATAAAGGAAATCACAAGTAAATTTAACTATATGTACAAAGCAAATATACACTTAATTATTACTGTACAAGTCGTGTCCGCGTGGAATAGTGGCAAGAATGCCGGCCGCATTCGCCCGCTGAATGGCAATGCCGATTTATATTATATTTTAATTAGATATCATAATATTTATTTAAAAAAAAATACATTTTCTAATTAAATAATGTACTAAATATTTATCTACGTTAAAATAAATTAAGGCAATGGTATCCCAGTGGTAATGCACTCGCTTGGGAAATAGAGTATTAGGGTTCGAACCGGGTCTCATACCTCTGATATCTTCTTCAAACTTCGCTTATGTGCGAATCATTCCTAATATGAAACAAAATATTAGATATAACTTCTTCGGCAATGGATTTTAAAATTAAATTTGGCAAATCATATCAAATCATATGAAAAAAATTTTTAACAATATTATGCATTCCATGAAAAACCAACACATACATATTTGTATATTACAAAAGAAAGTGTCATAACTCTAAATACTTTTAAAAAACATTTCAGAAATCACAATATTCTAAATTAAAAACATTAACGTAAGTATAACTTAAAGTAAGAAAATGTTTAGGTTTCAGTAAAAGAATCTCTTGAAAGAATTTTTAAAGTGAAATGGTAGGTAACACTTAGTGGATGTTGACAGAGGAAAGTACAGTCTCTAGTTACGCCATTACCGCTGGAACGACGGACACACGATTTACGATCGTATTGCAATTTTAATAGAAAATTCTTTTTCTTGTCAATATTATGTTTCCTTAAGACAATTTTTATGAACTTCTAAGTGTATTGAGCTCTACCAAATGACATTAAATTCATATTAAAAGCTATTTAGCATAATTATAACATACATGATATTATGGTTTGTATACATAATGTGTCGAATTTTAGCCATATTGCTTAGTTTTAACTGTACGTACATAATTATGAAGAAAATGTCTAAGATATCAACATAATTCTGAGAGCTAAAAGCATTATCGCAATTAATTTACAATATATTACTTATGTATATTTTATTTTATGCTTGCCTTTCCCGCAGCTCCGCTCGCGTTCTAAAGGCTAAAAATCAAAAGAAATATTTTTCTCCCGTTTTTACAACATTTTTCATTGATGCTCCGCTCCTATTGGTCGTAGCGTGATCTAATATAGCCTATAGCCTTCCTCGATAAACGGACTATCCAACACAAAAACAAACAAACAAACTTTTCAGCTTTATAATATTAGTATAGTTACCGATAAGTTTCCGGTTAGCTAGATCCTAACTAATGAAATTCTCACCACGACTGTCCCCCGATCACGATGTGTACTCACCTTGAGTAGACTTCGGGGGTTTGTCTTAGACCCCTAAATTGATTTAAAGCTACTATTGCTTCTTATATTTCTCTTGCAAATATAATTTTAAAATTAGCATCATTAGAAATCTTATCCGAAATGTTAATGATACCATTTCAATGCTAGTACATATTTCGTTACACCGTAATATTAATATGGGTATAACAATAGAGCTATGAAAATGCTTAATCTTTGTGTTAGGGACGCATGACGTAACGCTCGTAAAGGGTAAAGAAATTACATATTAAAATTTCAACGTAATATCTTCATAAAGATGAAAGATTTTGTACTTATGTATGTTTAGTTAAAGGGCACATTGAAGAATCTATAATGCATTTTATTAAGATACCTGATTATAATTTTATAGATAACTAACCTTTCCCGCGGCTCCGTTCGCGTTCTAAAGGCTGAAAATCAAAAGAAATATTTTTCTCCCATTTTTGTAACATTTTTCATTGATTCTCCGCTCTTATTGGCCGTAGCGTGATGTAATGTAGCCTATAGCCTTCCTCGATAAATAGACTATCCAACTCAAAAAGTTTTTCAATTCAGATTAGCGCGTTCAACCAAACAAACTCTACAGCCATTTAAGTTACTTTATGTCTACAGCTTTATAATATTAGTATAGACGGATACATAGATTTTAAAGGCAATTTAGAAAGGTTTCTTTCACCTACTGTCAGTTTTTATGAGTAACCACCACTTTTGTTGAAGAAAGTGTCTGGCAGTATTGATTAATTTTTAACGGAGAAATCAGCACTGAAGCTTTAAGAAAAATGAATACTATTTTTACTTAACTCTAGCACAGGTTACCTCTTAATTGGCATTTGGCTTAAACTGGCGGGTCCGCATTCACTTTAAGTATGTACTAAACCTACCTAATCCCATAAATTTGGTTACTGAGAAAATAAGTAAAATCTGGCAGCCCTAGCCCTAGGATCTTGGGCGCTTAGCCTAAAACACATATAATAGATAGCGTTTGTCTATTGCTCTATCATTGCTATTACCTATACCTATAGAGTATAGGTATATGAAAGATAAAGCCTCATATATTCTAAAGCCGGAGGGCAAAATTGATTCCAAACGCATTTTTATAATTACGCCTATATATGTTACTGTAAAAGCCCGAATATTGGTAAATCTTAGGTTCTACCAGTAAATCTTAGGGTTTACCAACACTAGTCGGTAAATGTAAGAATATGTAAAAAAGAAACGATTTTATCGGGCTTTTACCGTTAATATTTAGTACATGCTAGGTTTTACCAGTGACGGTTGGTAAATGTTGGTTTTGTAAATAAAACAATGCATACTTCTTAATTCCTTGCCACGATTTCGTCCATTTATTCATAAAACCTATGTTTTACACTCATTTTCATTCATAAATTACTTCCAGACACTAAAACTGCAAACATAAAACAAATCAAACTCGCTTTCTGTTTATAAATTACTTTTAGACATCGAAAACACAAACAAGAATTGAATCAAACGATTGACTAAGGCGAGCGTAGACGGTAGAGGGAGATGGAACGAGTAGCGGAGGGCTGCAGACTGCCACGAGTACAAGGCCATACGCCGAAGACGTATTGACATGTTTATCTCAACACTTACCGTGTCTTTGAGGTAAATCCTAAGATTTACCAAGTGTATCGTTGTAAAAGTCCGAAATAATCGTTAATCGTAGAACGGTTCGGACTTTTACCATTAAGTGTTGGTAAATCTTAGGATTTGCTGGAAAATCTTAGGATTTACCGTAGTTCGGGCTTTTACAGTAACATATACATGCTTGTAAAACAAACACAATACTTCGTAGAAATTAAAAATAAGATCTTAAAGTTTGCACATCCGTTCCTAAAGTACAAACAATATCCGATTGCAGATGAGGTGGCGTACGGTTCTTCCTTGAATAATTTCATCCAGAGTAAACCTTTAATCAGTTATTGAATTACAGAGTCGTAGATGTTTTCGTTATTCGGTATTGGAAGGCATCCGTTTGAAGCCATATTTAATTACTAAGGTCAAAGGTAAATGAAGCTTATT
The DNA here is from genome assembly GCA_905231865.2 of Boloria selene. Classification (NCBI taxonomy): domain Eukaryota; kingdom Metazoa; phylum Arthropoda; class Insecta; order Lepidoptera; family Nymphalidae; genus Boloria; species Boloria selene. Next base: position 3,714,705 of record HG993149.1, read on the forward strand.
TGTAACCTAAATTTAAGTATATCCTTACTAAATATAAGTATACCTTAATAAGTTACTCTTGTTACGAAATATTATTTGAATGATGTGTACAGATAATCTTTATTTTCTTACATATTTGTAGTTCGCTTAAAAGCAATACGTTGACGTCTCAAGCAACAAGGGTGAAGGGCTTTATAAAAGTTATCCTTGTTAGAAGCTTTTTTGTTGTATGTCCACGTAAATTCTTGATTTTCATATATTACTTATAAATTAAAGTAATATATTTTGCATCTAACTTAGAGTTTGTCCTATTCGTAAATATAATTAAAGTATAACCATTTCACTGTAATTCATTTATTATACTAACGAAATTAAGAAATCGTTTAAATCTCTGGTTTCATCCGGCACTTAGCAACGAAACGATTAGATTAGCTCGTTAAGGCGATCAATCACGATATTGATGTCCTCTTCTATGGCACACCCAAACTTTATTACTTGGACTTTTTTAACTTAAAAATTATATTTTGTTTAGTTAATAATTAAAATAATTTAAATAATCACAATATCAGGTAAGTTATTGTGCTTATTAGGCATATAGGTATATAAGACGACACGTTGGCTCATTTTTAGTACTAGTAGGTAAGCTTGCTGTGTTAGCGCATTCGATTCCCGTTGGGGGCCTTAATTTTTGATTACGAATGTTTGTATGTATGAAAATAATATATATGTATAAAACTATATTATGGTATCCGTAACACAAGCCTTAGCTTACCATGAAACTACATGAAGCTGTATTATAATGTTCCAACTTTATATTTATTATTAGCTGTTGAAACTTTAAACTAAATATTTAATTTTTACAAGTTTATCTATGCACAAAAAGATATAGTTCCTTTTGACAACTTTTCGTGTTTTTGGTGAAAATTAAATACCAAATTAAAGTATACTTATAGAATTGAAGCGTGTTTTCCAGTACATTTTATTTAACAGTTAATAATGTCCCGACAGATGTTACCGAAACGACATTATAAAGTGACATATTATGGCCATATTGTAAAAGTTGGAAGTCAAAATGAATGTTGGGGAAAATAATATCTTATTTTTCTGAAATAAGAGATTATAGGATTTATTTAGTTTTAAAGTACTTCGATGATCCCTAAAGTCACTGCCTATATTAATTTTTAATTTATTGCGTAAATGCATGAAAATATTTTAAATTATTTTTGAAATTTAATTACCATTTGAATTTTTTTTTCAAGATTATGATGAATGTGGCGTTATAGGATATAAGTATGTACCTATATTGTATTACACTGACATTGTACTTGAATAAAACTATCATTTTCAATGTTAGACGATTTTATTATCATGTTTGGTCCAGAACCCAAAATAAATCATTGGACCGACACTGTCTATTGCACTAATGTTATTTTTTGCATTAGGCTTAATCTAAATAGGTTATCATTACGTAGGCATTATCTCATTATTATAGAAAATCAGAGAAAATTAATTTTAAATATAGGTACCGTAGCTAATGAAATATAAATCACATAATTTAGGTACCTAGACTTTTTTATTTATAACTTCATTTTACTTCAGAATCCCTAAAACCCTCACTTCTAGTGAAATATTTTATTTATGATAGACGCTACTTTTTAAGTGGTGTCATTAATCTTCTTCTACACGGCACGCTCTTAGTACCTACCTAATGTTTTATATAAAACTTCAAAAAACATGCCTGGTAACTGGTGTATATTCACTGCTATTATTATTAACGTCCCACTACTGCGCACGGGCCTCCTTTCAATTTGAGGGGGATCAGGCCATAGTCCACCACGCTGGCCTAGTGTGGATAGAATTCACTTATATTTAGAAAACTTGTTAGGTTCTCTCGGATCCATGCAGGTTTCTTCTCGATATTGTGCTTCACCATAAGACAAGCCGTAATCATGTTCGAAAAGATTCAAATGAAAATATAAGAGGTCCGAGACCTGGATTTGAACTCGCATCACTCGGTTTCGAAGTGAGCTAGCTACTACTAGGCTACCACTGTCTGTACATGTATATACTGAGTTCTTATTACTGACTGTTAATCCACTTCACAGATGAAATAAAAGTAAGTGCTTTAGTCAGACTTACGCCACTAAATTAATTTATTTTTCCTTAAGGATTATATCAAGAAAATGATATACTCGTAGTATATCTGACCCATATTTACCTTCTAGATTGTTAAAAATCTATACGTAGGCTAACTAACGTTTGTTAAGGTTTCAGTTTAGCAAGGCATATGTATGTAATACAATATTCGTGTACACTATAAGTACTACTATTTGCATTACGTGAAAAAATACCTTTGAAATTCTAAGAATGTTTTTATAATTATAAATTATTAGCAGTACCCGCAGCTTCGCCCGCGTCCATATTTTTAATCACTACTAACCTTAATTCGATCACTGATTGATCATACTATTTATAAACTACCTCCCTGCCAATTTTCATCTTTATATGTTTAGCGGTTTTCGAGATTTCGTGATCAGTCAGTGGTGTTTTTCGCATTTATATATATTATAGATAAAACAATACGGTATACTCGAGAAAATAAAAATTATACATAAATATTATGGTATGCTTTGTTGAAAACTTTTGATGTTACAGTATGCTTTAAAATTCTAAACACTGTCTAGAACTGCAAAGCTCTACAAAGTTTAAATACTTTTTAAGCAACGATTTCCCACACAAAGTGCAACTTCTGCATAGAAATACAAAATCTAAGGCTTGATTTTTGTTTCATAATTCACTCTACATAATAAATACCATATTACGTATATTTTATAAGAACAAGCGCGAATACTTATATAATTACATATTATACAACTTTTCCTCGTAATTAAGAACATAAGTTCGTAAAAAGATTAGTTCTCGTTCACTCATCGGTGGAACGATAAATCAACACGTTTAAACGGAGATTGAGCTATAGATAAATAGTAACTATAGTTACTCTATAATCTAAATTCATAAGATTGGGCTACAATGAAATAGTCTTTTTGGGTTTATTTATAAGACATGCATTTACTTGTATTGTAGACACTGCACTGGTTGATTACACATACATTTTGAGTCTCAAAATAACTATAGGTTATATAATATAACTTTCTTAGGTTTACGCGAATATTTAACATTATAAATGAAACTATCTTTTCGGATCTCTCCCGTGACCTGTACAGCAGAGGTCTGTACAGCATTCGAAACATCGGGAACCAAAAATCATAATAAATCTGGGAAAAAATCGGAAAAGATAGTTTCATTTATAAATATACGTTATATATTTAAGTCCCCTATGTCAACCTGTCTGTCTGAAAGCTATTAGTACCGGGAAACGAGGCATCTTGATATTTTAAATATAGATTAAAGAGACAACGGTACATTTAGTGATTGACATGATTTTAGCTTAAAAAAGTTCTAGCTTCTACAAAAAAAACACAATTGCTAAAGCTCCAAAACTATTAATCTGACGGATGTGAGATGGAAAAATGATAAGTTTAGGACACTATATTTTTTTAGGTATGGAAATTGCTAACCGTTTAAAACGTACCTAGGGACGATGCCGGGCGATGCAAGGGAGTCACTAGTTCTAAATATTATAGAATAATTTAATTGTGTGATTAAGATAACCTCAGACGAAGTATGAAAATTTATAAAAGGGTTGATCCTCGCAAGCCATTTAGGTGATTGATATAATTGAGAAAGGGGCGACGGCAATGAGGAATTACTAAATACATCTTCCTCGATTACTCTTCAGAGATCTCGTCGGGATCAGTTTGAGTAAAGCTTTGAAGAACGGCTCTCTTACGTATTGTCAATTGATGTCTTACTCGAAGCCGTTTTAAGTCCGTTAAAAATAAGGCTTAAGAAATATTGTACTTTGCTCTACTAATAAAAAATAATGTATGGGAAATAATTATACTTATATATTATTAATAATAAACAATCTAGCGTTAAATAGATTTTTGGTTTTTAAATTATTACTTAAAATTTTTGATTAATATTTTTAAGACCTGAAATTTTTTTTACCCGTAGCGGATAAATATATTCTTGCATTGGGAATTATCAAAGTATTCAACAATAATAACAAAAAATAGGAAGGCTGAAAAAGTGCCTGTGGCAGATTGTTACAATTAATTAATTTGCTGCTATTATTCTGGAGAAGAAAACAAGTTGTACGGTTTTATAATAAAATATAAATACATATAATGTAAATTTATAAAATGTTACGTTTTAAATAGAATAATTTAAAAATCATGAGCTTTATCATCAATCTTTTAATTTACTAGCTGTTCGTCCTCGCTTCGCTCGAGATCCTAGATCCTCATTAACGATTAATTTCGCAGAATTTATTTTTTTCGTTGTTAGTTGTTACTCGTTTATTATTAGTTTGGTTGTATGTTATTTACATAAACATCAACCTCTCTGCCTATTGTTGAAAACCTCACTTGAATCTGATGTGTAGTATAAAGACTACTACGGATCGGAAACTGGAAAGCCACTTTGCTTTATATTATGTAAGGAAAGACTCGAACCCTGGCCATTAAAATATTAGGTACAATATGCTGATAACAACTGATTTATCCTATTACTAATAAATATAAGAAGATAATAAATATAATCATGGTGTTAAACGCTGTTTAATTTTCAGATGAAGAGATTAAAAATAAAAATAATGAATTTCCGACATTGTACAAGATCCGTGATCGTCGACGTCTACATTTTTGCGTTCTAGCAGCTTAAGTGTCGGCTTAAATCAGATTCAAGTAGCTTTGAATTAAAAGAAATGAAATTTTCATGAAACAGTGAAAATAATATAATCAAAACCAGGTTTTTCGCTTTCAGATATAATTATATTATCTATACTGATATTATAAATGTAAAGAATAAACTCAAAAATCGGTCCACCGATTTCAATTATTCTTTTGCCATTAGAAACCTACATTATCACTGAGTAACAGGCTATATTTATTACTAGCGGATCCCGCGGCTTCGCTAGCGCTAGATCTAGGGACGAACTCAAGCGAAGCGAAGGTGAGTCGCTAGTACCTATGCAACTTATGCAATCGCACAATATGTAATATTCATAGACGAAGTTATCTGCAGGTTTAGAACGTTATTTAGGTTTAACATAACTTTTATTATTGGGTTACCTTTTTTAAATAAGGCCAATAAATAATTGTCGTAACTCGTAGTACACAAATAATAAAAAGTAAATAATTACTGCTAAAATTAATGTATATCATTCCATTCTTTTCGTAGGATGATGATCCATATTTTGATTATAAAATATTATGTTAATAATATATTGACCATGTGACCAAACGATTTGACTAGTATTTTTTTATCCGACTGCGGTAGAAGGAGGGTTATATTTTTTGAGTGTATGTTATATATATATTATGGTGAATGTATGTATGTATTTGTAGCCGCTTAGGATATTAATATATGTATATCCTTGATGGATTTTAGCTTTGTCTGAATTCTGAGAGTAAAACTGGGTTTAACAAAATTGTTAAATAAAAATGGACGATTTTTCGTCAGTCTTTGCATCAATCAGTTTGTTTTATACGCAGTCGGAATTATTAGTTTGATATTATTTTTTTAATTTAATTCACCTTTTAACCCTCCTCAAGACTTTATAAATAATACAGCAGCATTATTTAAGATTGAGTTTACTAATTAAAAATAAAATGCGATTAACTATGGATATGTAGTTGTAGATATAGAACAGCAAGTAAATTATATGAACTGATGAGAATAATCTTCATAAAAGTCCGTATCTAACACCGTAACACGCCATGTTTGTTGCTGAATAGTCTTTTATCATATTCATCGATCTAACAGTATGTAACCCGACTCGATGATGTCATAAACGAGAATGGTGCAAGGAGGTTTTATCGACTTCTGATATAGTGTTAATCTATAACCTGATAACGAGAAGAGAGAGAGAGAAAGAGTTAGTTCTAATAGTACTTTTTATATGTTAATTCTAGAAGTTAACCATTAAATTTATCCTTAAAATGGTCCAAGTAAAAAATAACCATACGTTTAAGTCTTGAACGTCTTTATCAAAAAAAATTAATTTGAGCATTTTAAGTAGACAAAATTGATAAGGTTTTTTTTATTATATATATTCTAAAACTTCTTAAGCTTTTAATCTATACTAACATAACACGGCTAAAAGGATTATTATTTTATATTCTTAACATTTATAATACTTTATTTCATAACCTTTTACAGGCTTATCTTGCATCAAACGATAACCATTAGCGGAGCTACACAAATAAACAAGGCGAGGTAAAAAGTAGTATATTCAATTATTATGTGTTCAATTTCTATGTTAATTCCTAAAATTGACCTCTTCCTTACAATTTATATTGTAGTTGCGTATAACAATGATGAAAACAAATATTCATCCAATCGAGACTGGGTATCACTTAATTATTCGAAGTTAATGAATGTTACGCATTAATTTACATGTTTTAAATCGAGTTCATCCATCCATTTTAAAGTTTTTATAATATTTTATACGTATTTTATCTCTCACAGTACGTATTATGATACAATTTATTTACTAATTGTTACTTCGTTGCAATCTATAGAAATAAAGTTTGTTATAATTATTTTATATTACGTATTTGTATTTCAGTTGTATATAATTTATGTACCTACCTAAAATCTAAATGTTGTCACCGTCTTGAGTTCCCCTATACTTATACTTATACACCTCTTTGGTGTTATATTTGGCAGCTTCAACATTTGCATACGTTTGCACATGCATCTCCTCTAAAATGCAATGTAGTGAAAACTTAATGTAATTTAATTCCTACATGAAAGTGATATTGAATTAATGCAATCTCTCTGTCTTAAGAAATGTTGGGAGTACAAAAGGCCCAAAATCTATTTTTAAACTTGCGTGTCATGCGTGAAGTCTAAAAATTTTCAGTGGAAATCCTGTCAAAATCTATCCAGCCGTTGCATAGATGAGTAAAATTTCAAATTTAAGAATAAAAACAGATGGCTGAGAGAGCTGTTCGTATGAAATAGCAAGTATAAAATAAATATAAGTATTGAGTAGGACCTACGAGTAAAACTTTTGATTAATGATAGAAAGAAAATAAAAAGAAAAAAAAAGACATAATTTATACAACAAATAAATATATTTCCATTAAGTTTCATGTATAAATTTTAAAATTACCTTTTAAATAACATTCATGACAACAATATCTTAAATTATTTTACAATATTGGGAAGTTGAAAATTTAAAATCACAATATATTTCTATATAATTTAATATAATTGTTAAGTTACAATACTCTTCTATAATCATCGAATTTATTAATATGTGTATACAGTATACAATACGATCATATTTTGGTACTAATTAGTACTAGTTTTTTTTATTATTTACATAAAAAGATGGTCAGTGCGGCGAGTTTAGTACAAATATTACTAACAAAACTACAAAGAAAATTTTAATGTGCTTATACTTTTAATTACTAAAACTTTGAATGGTCCACATGACATCGTAACTAATATGTAGGTATGTATAATTAAACATCGATACATTATACTTAATGAGAACTAATATTCTGAATATTATGAATTAATAACTAACATGTTAACAAAATTGAGTTAAATGTGAAGGAAAAGATTTTTTTTTAAATAAAAAACAATAAAAAGTTTGGTCGCTATAAAACAAGTTTTCGCCAACGTTTTAAGGGCTTGTATTTTTTTCAGACGTGTTCATAAATTGGAAGATCAAATAGATAAAAAAGATTATAAAGACGTACAAGCAATTAGGTTATACCACAGAATATTACGTTTATTTAATAAATTCTTTCCGAACTTAGAACACCTACTCGTATAATATAACCAGAAAGTTGAAATATGTATTTTCCATAATTATAATTATAGTGTTTCAAATTTCCACAGTTGTGCTTAGAAGGTATAAGATTTTTATTTAATTAATTTATTAGTTTAAGCATTTACATTCTTTTCCTATTAATTTAGCTCTCTGATCATTATTTTTCATTGTAAATAATATTACGAATTATTAAAGGTATTTCAACTAAAGCTGCTATCAGCAAGTTTTAAGCTTAAAACAATGTTACTTTTCCTTCACACTACCACAAGAGTCTACTAACGTCTAAATATTATGTCTTTTCATATAATTTACGGTGACACTTAGCTTATTTTAATGGACAACTTATAAATAATAACACATAAGCCGCATTTCATAGCCTAAAAATGCTCTTATAAAATGTTTCTTGCTGGAACTGGTAATAATACTGGTAATATGGTCAATTAAATTGTTGCTAGTTAAAAAATGTACTCAGCCTTTGTTTTTTACAAAGCGTTACATGATTTGAGAATTATTACGGTACAGTGAAATACAGAAAATTAGAAATGACACAAAATGGACTAGATTTAATTGACCATATAAATTTTATATTATATATTGTACAAGGGCTGATTAAGGTTGTGCGTTACGAATTATTTATATGTTAGTGAACCTGATATACAACTCGACAGCTATCTAGTGTTACATATATTTCTAAATGGAATTTCAAAATAAGTTTTATAGTTTAAGTTAAGCAAAGTTTTATATTGTTATTTAAATTTATTGACAAAAATACAAAGAAATACAAAGGAAAAGCTTACATCTAAATATTCTGTTTTCAAAAAAAAAAACTTACAATGGCGTCTGGAAACTAGACCGTACCGTTAAGAACAAATGTCCATTATACTTTCATTTATGCAATAATAGGTAAATTTTATTTGTTATTATACATTTAAAACGTATATAAATACAATATATAAAGTAAAGTAATTCATTGTTGGAAGAGAATAGAAAGGCTATAAAGGAGCTGGTACTGAGATACCTTTTTTACCTTTAAGCATATAATCGTTTTTTCTACGAACAATATAATTTATATAACTTATAATTTAGAACAATAGAAATGGACACAAAAATAGGTACTCTTGGAGTTTTGAAAATTTGTAGCTTATGACTAAATAGATAATGGGTCAATTGGCACTCAAGATACACTTAACGAAATAATATGGAAAGAATGCTGACATATAAGAAGATAGAGAAGAAGCTATACAAGTAGCGATATACTAATACAAATGTATAATAATACGATCTATCTATAATGTAAATAATTTGTAAATATGTACTTATTAAAATCCAAACCATATAATACACCGACATCTCCAAGACATCTCCAAAGAAAAATGTTGCAACTCCGTACTGCAACAATTTTGAATTTAGGCTTTATTCTTAAAAGCAAATTATATCCTAGCTTTGAGTTATATCAATATGTACTAAGTTAAAATTTTATTCCACGAAGATGTCGATATATCAAGGCTATGCAAATTTTGGAATTAAACTACGAACATTCAATAAACATTTATACTTCTAACATCAAAATATGAAATAAATATTTATTTAAAATTATAAAATAGAGGTTTCCTCCATTTCTTTTTTTCTTTAAGGTTCTATTACATAAAACGCTAGCTTTGGTTTCCATGCAATTTATATGATTTGAAAATCTAACTACGTATTTTAATCAAGTAAAATATTTTTTACATCTATGTGCCATCATAAAAATTCAAGAAATTACGGAAGATACGGAACAGTAAACACATAAATGTTAAAAATATTTTCGCCATTTAAAGCTCACAGTGATGTGTCAATGTGAGTAGGACAAAATTTAAGTACATTAATGAATTTAGCTATATGACCCTGTGTCAGTCGTGGACTACGAGGCCTCCGTCCCCTGGATCACTTTCTAAGAAATTTAGAATCAATCTACGCTCTACGTAGTTTTAGGCACTGCCTACTTAATAATACCGACAAGACGACGTATTAAAATTTATTACGTAATATCAATACATACAAACTTACTAATAAGAAATTTGGCAGTTACCGTTTGGTACTATGAAATCTAGGATTCGACAGCATTGGGATCATCGAAGATACGACCTTGAGATTGCGATCGACTACTTATCATCGTCTCTATTGAATATTAATCGTACTCAAAACAATATTATAAAGGAAATCTTTCACCCTCCCAGTAAAATACTAAAATCTTTTAGGTTCGACTGTCAGTCTAATGGTCATTCGTAATTTGAAGGCAGGAGCGTGCCAGCTAAGGTATGGTATATACCTGCTAAAAGCGTCTAGCTCATCTCAAAGAAGATACAAATGATACCCTTAGTAGAACAAAATCGTATCTGGAAAAGATTGTAGAAAAGTGAGGCTTTAATCGTATAACAATAATCAGTTGCCTCCAAATATAAATCCCATAGATTTGGTTACAAACATCTATATTCACACATATATTCAAATTCTTAAAACGTTTTAGATACAAATATGTTTTACGAAGAGTACGAGAGGAGGCTCGGCGGCTACAGCGACATTCTTAAGTCGCCGCCGCGCGCCATCAGAGCGGAAAACATCGCGACGACCGACGCGGCTCACTCGCACCCCGTCTGCGACTTACGTCTAATGTACTTGAACTCGTATTTGTTCGCACTGCACTATCACCGTTATCACTACATAAACGCTGTGGTTCAATTGGTTCTAATTTATGCATAGACGCGCGACTCGAGAATCTTGCTCCTTCAGCAACTGGTGTTGACGCCGGGCGCTCCATGGTTTCATCTAACTCTATACGTCCTAATTTTAACGCTAACGTATATTCAGATCTTTCTATAACACTTGGTTGCTCGTCAGCAGTTGAATCAAATGTTGAGTCTGCTGCTACTGAATCAGCTCGCAATGAATCACATTGAGCCGTTAAATATTGACGAGTGTCAGTCGATGATGGTGAAGTATCATGACGTCGGACTGGAGTTGTAAACACGGAATCTGACGCCCAGCTACGTGATTCAGAATTTTGTCGTAATGTATCATTCATACTTCGTTGAGACGTTCGTCGACTAGTACGAGGACTTTCATCATCAATAGCCCTAAAATCTAGTGTACTTAGGTCAAAAGGTCCACGTTTACGAGAACTATCTCGTCGAAATGATGGTCGATGTGATGTAAATGCCGCATCATACAATTCACAAATACTAGTACGATCTGAATGTGGTTCTTCATACAAAGTTAAATTGCGCGTTTCTGTTGCGTCAGAAGGAGTTTCATCTCGGATCGAAGTAACTTCACTACGTTCAGATATATCGAATGTAAATCTGGCTTCAAAACGATCAGGACTAAGCAGAGGGGCGGATCGAGAGCAATCTTCTGAACCCTCTGCTTCAGTTTCAAGAGGCAAAGGGCGTAAATTACTTCGCCGGGGAGATGTTTCCTCCGAGTCAGTAGAGCGATCTGATCGCGGCGCGTGACATATATGGCGGCGAGTTAAAGCTGGTTGAGATCCACAAGGAGTGCGTTTACAACAAGTTTTCTCATGTCTCACATCAGATCCACTACTTCCTGTAGACTTTGAATGTGGCGGTCGTCTCCGTCTATCATCTTCTCTACCATACAAGGACGTAAATTCTTCAGAACAAAACTTTTCAAATAGTTCTTGAGAACTGAGTCGTGTTGACCCTGTCGCGTTATAAAATGCTTCAGTCGGAGAACGGTCAGCTCTTTCATATAATGCGCTTGAACTTGCTCGTTTTGATTTATCTATTAAACCTAATTTATAAATTCTAGGAAGACGACGTTCAAAAACGCCTTGAGAATGTGCTCGAGTAGATACCCGAAATGTGCCATCGCGGCGTTCCAGAACGCGATCGGCAGAAGCTCCGCGTACATGTGAAATTTCCGATAACGGATCTGTTGTAGTGGCGAACTCTGGTTCCTTTTCTTCGTCAGGCGTCTCAACTGTTTCGGGACGTTCCAATGAACGTCGGCATTCACACTCCTCATTGTCACTATCTTCATCAAAAGACAGAACACGTGGTCCATGCCCAAAGATTCGTCGACGTTCAGCAGCAGTTTCGTCGTCTTCCAGACGAATTGAGCGACGAAGTGGCGGTCGTTCGCGTCTTCGTCGTGGAGCTTCAACAGTGACAGCATGAGGTAGTTGAGGACGCTGCGTGTTTGGCATTAGACGGTCCAAAGACAGGCCTCTTCGTGGTCGCAAAGGCCTACTTTGTTGACGGTTTGCATCTTTTGCTAATGCAGTAGGACTCATTTCTTCTGGTGTTGTGGGTAAAGCAGCACCTCGCCCGAATTCAATGAACCAGAGTTCGTCCTTGAGTTCGCACTCTCACTTCTTTTCATTCATATCCTTATTTAAGTAATGCAGTACATAATGAAGAACTAAATCGTAGCAGTATTTATACTCAGTCTGAAAAAAAGTAATAATTAAAACTAGATATTTTTATCATAGATTCAACAGCAAGTTAGTAGAATTTGCAAGGCTTCCTTTTTTCCTCCGATTTAGAGATACGAAAATGAATATAAATATAGGTATGTAAATTAGATGGAGTAAATTAAAATTCTGAAAGTTCATTAAGATTTTCTGATCTACTGATATAAAAACGTATTTCCTCACCATATTTTCAACAAGTTGTGGACGATGACGTCGCACAGTTTTCACAGCCTGAAATACGTCAACTTCACCGTGTTGAATCACTTGCTCAATACAGGCGTTGGCGGCGCAATAAACTCCTGCACGACTGCGGCCGTCTCTACAATAACATTTTTTGTGTAATTTATTCCTCATAAAAAGATAATGCTTTATAACTTTATATGAATTTACATTAAAATATTTATTAGTGCAATATATAGTGCAAAAATAATAACGCTATAGCAAATGTGTAGTCTTATTATTAAGACTTAATTTGTAGAATGGCAACACCTGTGATGTGTGATTATTAGTCTCAATAAACACAAACTACGCGCTGAGATTTGGGGTTAGGTAAATAAGGTCGCCAAGGTAGTCATTAACTTGGCTGATTAGACACGTATTAAGCAAATATACTAATATTTTTTGTTAGCAACTATATCTTAAATCTTGTGGATTGAGCTTTCTACTAATGAAAGGTACCTATTGCTTGTATACAATAAAAAATAAATTATAAAAAAATGATTTTAAAAATGAATAGTAAGAGTAACAAATTACGGTTTATTACTGAACTCTTGGTAATAATATTAGGAAGACGTAATTTAGTTTAGACTGATTACAATTGTAAATTTTTTTTTGTTACACGAACATTGCGATTATATTTATTTTTCATGTAACCTTCTTATAAAGAACATACTTTTTTGTTTCCAATGTATTCAGTTATTTGTATTCCCTTTTTCCCCTCATATACGTAATTTTATGAATAATTTAATTTTGGACGCTAAATAACTATCGTATTTGACTTCTTAAATTAATTAACGTTTGAAGTAATTATAATATTATTATGTTTTTATTTCGTACTAATAATTATAATCAGAATATGACCTTTATTTTCTAAAAATAAATAAATATTAAATCATTCTTTTCTTAGGTACAATATCTATAATATCAAATATAATATCAAAATAGATTTTACTCACGGTGAAACAACACAGACTGGTCCGTAATCAGTACGCTGGCGCCAACGCTCGACCATGTTCATCAGTTCTACCAGGGAGTTAGTCGATGAAGGGACTTTGTGACCCATGGGCCAGCACGTCAATTGGAATAGTTGAACAGTCTTTGGAGGAGCTTTAACGCCTGCCATCAATTCCGTCAACGATACAATCTAAAAATAAACTGTTTTTTAGTAGTTATTCGACTTTGACTAAAACAGGGAGCAAAACATGCTACTCGTATATGAAATATGAAATATACTAAATATCGATTTGTATTTTTTTAATATTTTATATCAAAATGTATGTACAGAATGACACCATTTTTTTAATAATATGTACTCTTATTTATGTAATTACAATTTACATAAGCCCAAGGTATATCAAATCATATTCAAATGTATTGGAATTTAAATTTTAAAACTTTATAATTGAATAAAATACAACGAGATATAGACGAAGAAAAGTTCTTCTAAACTTACTTTCTTGTTAATTCTAAAGATCCAAGTCTTGATGTTTGTATAATGATTATGCGATACGTGGTCTATTGTGAAAACTGGTCCATATTTCTTCGAGTGTCGCCCTTCTGGCCAAAAGGGAGGGAATTGTTGCTGTAACGAAAGCAATCTGTTTATTCCATATCTTGAATAAGATTAAGTGCTTGAGAAACTCATCAATCGTTAGGGCAGTATTTGGTATGCCAATAAGGCAATTTATATTGATAACTTAAATAAAGCTTCTTTTTGCGTAAGTAACTTACAATGAAACTAACAAATATAATAAACTCTTATTGGTTTATTATAAATAAAGTTATTAATTTCAATTCAAAATTCTGGTTTGATTTTGCCTAACAAATCAATAATCTGTTGTAAAATTACTTACTAAAATGCAGAAAGAACTCTGTAGTAGTATATTAATATAATATATTAATATGTTTTTATAGTAACAATATTAGTTTCCTCGTATTGTAAAACCGAAATTCCACAAAATACTTTGCAGGTAATAAAATATTAAATCTTTGCATTTCAATAGTTTGAACAATGACTTTCACTTTTTAAAATGTTCTCCGACATGAACTTAAACCGCGACTAAGCTTCACTTTTTCGAAGGAGATATAAAAAATGTTTAGTGTCAAGAAAATACATCTACATATTATACAAATAAACGTAAATTGCAAAACCTTATCTAACTACTAAATTTAATCCAAAATTAGCTCCGTTTCTGACATATTACATAATATTTTATAAACATACAAGAATTGCTAATTGCTAGTTGAATATTAAAAAATATGTTTCATTTAGATCTAAACTTGTAATTAGTACAATGTCAAATCTCTCAAAGCACTTACAGAGTTCTTAGGCGGTACGCATAGCACTACAACTGCAGCACATTCATAATCATACACCAATGACCAGAATTCTCCTTGCGTTCGTACTAACGGCCATTCTGTCACTATGTACTCCCGAGGTTTTGTGTAACCCTGAAACAAAGCGCAGATTTTTAACCTGCCTAGAGATATTAACTTACTTGGTAAGGGGTTCAAACTATAGTTGAATTTTGGGTCTCTAATTTAATTATAAAAACAAGTATTACTTACATCCACGAACACTGCATTAATGTAGTCTGTGAAACTATTGCCTTGGAACGATGTCAAATATGGACGAAAATTGTCCGCTGCAAAAAAAAACAAATGTTAATCTTGGTAATATTGAAATATTGCACAAAAAATCTTCAGAATCAATTTAGTTAAACAAAAATTTCCTTTGAGATTACTGGAGTAAAACAGTAATAAATATTTTCTTACGTGGCACGACGAGAACGTCTCTATTCTTTTCCCTATTATCGCCTCGATGTCCCCCGGCGCAGTCACCGATAGTAAATCTCGGTGTTTGTTTGCATATCTGCTGATATTCTTTTTGGTATTCATTGAGTTTAGTCACAGGATCCCTTTGGGATTTCTGTTTCAGCCTTTGAGATAGTTCTGATACCGGAAACCACGAGACTCCACATACTACGTGCTCTTCTAATGTGTCGTACACGAATTTGTATTGCTCCTAAAATATTGTATAATGTTATTTTAATATTGTTCCATTGATATTAATAAGGAAGTTTTCTCCCAAGCTATTTTTCAAGGAATTTAAAATAAAAGTTAAATAAATTGAATGCATAATATATAAATAAAAATTAATTAATATCTAAAATGTATCTGTAATGTAGATCAAATGGAAAAGTAAATTGGAAAGGTAAATTTTATTTTTTTAATTTTATTCACATACCTACATAATATGTATAAATGAGAATATACGAAATTTAGATAAGGTAAGAAACTTGTCGTGCATTTGACAATACTTTTTAATTAATACATTAATTATTTTATATCGACACTTATCATGCAGTGAAACTGCTGGTGAAAACTGATTAAAAAATAAATTAATTATATAAGTATACCTCGTTTTCAATAAGGCCTTTTCTTGACTGTCTCAATTTCTTCAAAAATCCGAATACGTCAAAGCAGTCTTCTTCTTCGGCTAATTCTAAATTTGCGTCAATAGCTAAATATACCCCCGATCGTCCGCCGCCATCGCTAAAAGCAAATATTGATTTAAATCATATCTTTATGAACGCAATAGACTCAATAACGTAATATTGTAATTTGTTATTTCATAATTGAATATCTAAATTGATATGCTTTGAGGTTTCAAATGAAACTATATTTAGTTGTTATGAAATATTAAATAAATATTGGCTCTTATTAGATTGGTCTTCAATTGTTGAAGAATAAAAATTTACTTTACCCAGTGGCAAAGCATGCAACAAGCAAAGTTCTCATGTTTCAGCCTTCAAATTCTTAAACTTTAATCGAAAGGCATACATAGAAATAACACCAATGTTTAAATTTTATGTACTTTATGTAATGAAATACATACTTGCAATGTACCACCATAGGTCCAGTAACGGAGTTCGAAGCCAGCCTTCTCCCAACCACCGCCCGCACTCGCCTCCGAAACTCCAACAATGCGTTGCTAAACGGGCAAGTATGGGAGTGCCACTGCGTGTAGTGGAATTGCAAGATGTATCGTTCTTCTACTACCACCTAAATAGACAAAAATGATCCCATATATGTTATATATATTATACTGTTCCTTAAAACATCTATCTAATCTAATATATATAAATCACGTGTCACGTTGTTTGTTCGCGATGGACTCTTAAACTACTTAACCAATTTTAATCAATTTTGCACACCGTGTGCAGTTTGGTTCAACTTGAAAGATAGGATAGCATATATCTTCTAATATATATAAATTACGTGTAACGTTTTTTGTTCGCGATGGACTCCTAAACTACTTAACCGATTTTAATCAAATTTGCACACCGTGTGCAGTTTGTTCCAACTTGAAAGATAGGATGATTTATAGTCACAATGTTATTTTATTTCAAATTAAATGTTTATTATACGACTTTAGTGTGTATTTACTGTATATATGATATACAGTAAATACACACTAAAGTCACACAGTAAATATATATGATACAGTGATGAAAAAAAAATAATTTTAGCTTGTATATAAACAATACACGGAAAAGCTTGAATATTTCGTCATAAGATTATGCATATATACAAGTTTGTGCATGAGTACATTCACCCACGAAAGTACTAGGCCTATTCTTTTATTTTTAAACCAGTCTTTCACTTGCGACGTATATTGGTTATTGGTAGGTACATTAAAAATATATTAGATAGAATATCATCAAATAGAATTCTATTAATTAATAAAATATGTTTTATTCAGTGTAGAATGTATAATCTACTTACAAAAAATTAAACGCTGAGAGCGTTAGCGCCGCCTTTGGAGATCGAGTGAAGCAGGTTCAAATTATGCATCTCCTATATTTTCACGCGCGAATCATATACAACAAGATTACCTCTACTCTTACGATGAAAGAAAACATTATGAGGAAACTTATATGTGTGAGCGAACGTATAATTTTTTGAAAGGCATGTGAAGTTCATTCATTAGCGGATTAACCATAGTAGCAAGAGTAGCGATTGCTACGGGCCCCGCGCATAAAGGGGCCCCGCACATTTAAGCCCAGCCATCTCTGCCTAAGCGTAATTTTTTGAGTGAAACTTATTTAGACGTGGTATATTAGTAGGAAAAGGTGTAATGTTACTTTTTCCTACTAACACAATCCACGTCAGACAATTAATAACCGATTACTTCAAATTCTTGGCGAAAATAAAACACAGAATTTCAAACGGTAATGGCACAAGTTCTACAAAAAGGTGCTCGTATAAATGTGTAGAAAGTAAAACAAACCCTATTATTTGTGGGACAACAGCACATTATTTTTGTTATATAGATATTAATGCAATAAGGCGGTAGTCGCTAAATTTTTTGGTAAAACTCTTTATATGTTAAGGAATGAAACCGTATGGGTTCAATCTGTTGGCCGTGTTCCCGATTGAAATAACTTGAAGTTTGACGACACCTATATCATCTAGAGCTCGAATTGTCTCAATCGGGATTGCATCTTTAACCGGTAGCTTTTCCATTTTTAAGGTGTATGATGGCAAATCTGACTTCAGACTTGAGTATTTTTGGTTTTCTAATTAGGTCTCTGTATTAGGAAAGTTATTTGACTGATTTTCCTTGATCAGAATTTGAATAATACTTGTTGAAATAGGCTTTTTACTATCCCTAAATCATTTTCAGTTGAAAAATGTACGAGCGCGTTTCGAAGTTTTCTCTAATTTTCTCTATTATGGACTTTTGTGTTGGTAGTCTACAGTTCTGAATAAAACTCCTTTATGACTTCATTACTGGCAGTGCTGGTGAGACCATATACTTGCACGATGGTCTTGATGTTGATAGTCCGTTTATTTATTGTTTTAAAGCCGATTACGCTATTTCTCCGAAGTGCGGGTATTAAGTATTAACAGAGTAACTCCATTTTGGCTGCTGTTGCCATTGCCAGAAAAGTAGATGGCATAGGATTCAGAGAAAATATCAATTACCATTACAATGAGTTTTACCGAATACACAGATGTTTCAGCCGCAACGAGTGATCTCTGTCTCCAATATTTGAAGTTTCCCGAGGCTAAGGAAGCCGCTGTTGAATTTGGGAAAACTTAGAAGATATTCCAGTAGCTAAATTTCCACAGGGAGCCTGGTCGTCTGCTGCCCTGTGGCCGGTAGCGCATGTCCCACCGTTTGCCCCGGAAGCAAGGCGGCGATGATTGCTAGGTAGATTGCGTGGCGTTCATACTTTCTTGGAAAAAATAGTTGCATTGGTTTCCCGTTGCTTTCTTTAGTAGTCCTTTTAAAGGTTTTTTAGACCCTAGGCTGTAGAAACCTTCCAGGCTGCTGAAATCTTCCAACCAGTGGCCCTGCACGGTGTTACGGAATAAGTGGTTATTCCGTAACAAATCCGTCGCCAGAGTAGGAGGAGGTCACCACGTTGAGGTGAGGTTGACTTTGGAGGCCATGTAGACGCATTGTAGCCCCTTACCTGTTAAGTAGTAATCTACTATACTGTTAAACACCCACAAAATTGTAACTTAAAGATGGCAATTCAGTATTGAATATTTTTTACCACTTTATAATTACGAAACCATAGCGGATTAAGGGCCCTTCAAAATAGTTTGCTACGGGCCCCGCGCATGCTTAATCCGGCACTGAGTTCATTCCACACTTTGCCAGTTTGCTGGGATAATTCTAAATCCCCCTCGTATTGAAAAAAGCCTGCAGAGTAGTTAAACTCTTAAGAGTGCCGAACACATGCATACATTCATAAAATGTATAGTTATATGACTCGTTCAATAGAGTACCTAATACAAATTAGTACCTACGAGACCGTAGAATAACAAAGTTTTCAACATCTGTCGATTGCACAGAGGGAATTGGCTCCTAATCTTTGACAAACTAAAGTATGTTCACGGTTCAGTCCTAATGATCTCGTGAGTATGCGTGGCTCGAACAAAGGTCACTTGGTACCGCTTAAATATTTAACATCAAATGTATTTTACCCGCATACTAGCCTTTCTTATAGTACTTAAATCTTAGGTCCGTTTATGTTAATCCCTGAGCGTATATGTGTAAGGAGATGAGTTGCCTTGAGTAGTTTTTTATATGAATGCAGAATGAGGTATATACTCGTAACACAAGAGATCGGTTTATTGGGGCATTTAACAAAGTAAAAAGGTTAATATAAATGTAGATACATATGTATACTTACTAGGTATAAGTATGTACTATACATATACTATAAATATAGGCACATTCAATAGACAAAGGTCAGTGCCGTAATTCGTCAACTAACAGGTAATACCTATAGAAAAATCGCTAGAAAATGAATAAAAGAAGGAGACTACTACTTTTGTAAAACATAGAACAGAATTTTTTACAAAGTAAGAATATTTAATAACAATTAAATTTATTTATTAACCATTTTTACGCTAGCTGATAGATGTCAGCCTATCAAGATAGTCCTATGTATAATACATTTCTGTAAAATTTATGAGTTGGTATGAGTAAATCTGGTATATGTAAAAATATTAATTTCTGTTCATTAGTTTAGTTTATAGTCAAACAGGATATTAAACCTCACAATATGCATCATATTGTAAAATGTATAAGGATGGACGGCAACAGTAAAATGAGCAAGCCATTATGTAATATTTAACATATTTATGAATTAAATCTAGATGATAGATAGCTAGCTGATAGATGTCAGCCTATCAAGTACGAGTAGCAAACTGGCCGGCCAGTAGTTGTATGGATACCGTCACCGGTAGAAATTCACGCCATACATTTTCATACATCTTGCATTCTCCTGCCAGGCCAGTGTTATCCCGATGATATTCGTTAGCGATTAGGACGAAAGTCCTTTTTTCCAAAAATACAAATGAGTTACTGTATTTTTTTATATGAAAACAAATTATATTATTTATATTATATTAGATTTAACTTAGATATATAAAAATGAAATTTAAAATTGTGGTAGGTACTTTTTTTAATATAAAAACATAAACAAAGTCTTTTATTTCGTATTCAGGTTTAAGTAAAGTTTTAATTTCTAGGCTAAAATTGAAACAGAATTTATATTTTCCCTAACATAATGAAATGTGGGATTAAATAGGGACCATGAGAAACTTTATTAAGCTTGCTAAAAGGCTTACAAATGGTTTCCTCTTACATTAGCTTTTGCGTCGCATTCACTGTCCTTTACATCATATATTTCTTTTTTGAACATATTCCTGCTCAAGCGAATCTTTTGAGTTAGTAACAACATATTTTATTTTGAAAGACGCAATTTAGTTTTGTTTTACATTTTATATAAAGAAACGAAATAAAATAGCAAAGATCTCATTAGGGGGGTATTTTCAATATTATTTAGATAGATTTGCCATGTTTTGTTGATAATGCACGGCTTTAACTGATTTTAAAATATAAATTGATGGGTTTCATCAAATTTTAAGTTTATAGTCTATACAGAGCATTATTTTTACTTATTTAATGATATTCTTCAGCACACCCTTTCTTTTAACATCCATATCGTGGGGATGCAAAGTACAAGCATAGTCCGCCATATCGGATTTATCATGATGTCACTTTATACGTTATATATTTATACTCTTACATCATTTTAGGTCCAGTCGAATGTGTTGAATCGGGATTAATTGACAATTCGGATTATTTCGGTGTTTCTATTTCGGATACCTTACAAAGATTTTGGGAGGTGGAAGAACCACCAATGGCATCTCGTTTGGGTTCACTTGATGAAGAGTGTGAACCGTTTTTTATTAATAATACTTTTCGGTTGGAAAACGGTCGGTTCATTACTAAATTACCATTTTTGTCTAATAGAGCGTTATTAGGTAACTCGAGAGCGTCGGCGGAAAAGAGGTTTTATGCATTAGAAAAAAGGTTTAGTAAAAATCCCATATTGCGGGATAAATATATTGATTTCATGCGTGAATATTTAAATCTTGGACATATGTCGGTATCGGATTTTGATTTTAATAGTGATCTTGAATACTTCGTCATACCCCATCATGCGGTTTTTAAGGTTTCGGATGAGAACTCAAAATTACGAGTGGTTTTTGATGGTAGCTGTGTTACCACTTCGGGTGTTTCTTTGAATCACTGCTTGCACGCAGGTCCAAAGTTACATAAAGATATAACGGAAATTTTGATTAATTTTAGACGACATCAAATCGTTTTCGTTTCGGATATTAGGATGATGTTTCGACAAACACTAATTGATAAATCGGATAGGCGGTACCAGCTCATACTGTGGAGAGAGTCTCCGGACGAGCCTCTTTTGACTTACGAACTTAATACGAATACCTATGGTTTAAAGTCTAGTCCATTTATAGCGATTCGCTCTTTATTGGAATTAGCGGAACGGGAACGCGAACATTATCCTAGAGCTGTTGAAATCTTGAAACACGATGTATACGTAGATGACATTTTGACCGGATGTAACACTCAACGGGAAGCGCTCGAGCTTCAACAAGACCTGATCCATTTAATGAAATCGGGAGGTTATGAGTTGCGCAAGTGGATCTCGAATGACCCAGTTTTACTTCAAAATTTGCCATATGATCATCAACAGTTGCCTCTTATATTTGATAACCCGGATTTGCCAAGCTTAACTTCGGTTTTAGGTATACAGTATAATCCTATACAGGATATTTTTTCGTTTCGGATGGACTTGGATCTCGGAGATTCGGTTACAAAGCGTAAAATTCTGTCAACAGTAGCTCGGATGTATGATCCTAGTGGGTGGATATGCCCTATTATATTTAAGGCTAAACGTTTATTACAGCGTTTATGGCTCGGTAATTTTCAGTGGGATGAGGTTATAACTGGAGACATAGAATATGAATGGAACCATTTTAGAAATGATCTTTCTTACATAAGAGACATTCGGATTCCGCGGTGTATTATTCCAAATTCGGCTAAATTGATTTCGGTTCACGGTTTTTCGGATGCTTCGGAAGCAGGTTATGCTGCTGTCGTTTACTTGCGTGTGGTTTCTGATGAAGATAATACCTCAATTAACTTGGTTATGGCCAAAAGCAAGGTCGCCCCAATTAGATCACGTCTAACGATTCCAAAGTTGGAGTTGTGCGGAGCCGTGCTCTTACAAAAACTTCTACATCACGTTTGCCTTTGTCTGAAAAGGACCGTTGATGTCCAGGAGGTGTTCGGTTGGACTGATAGTTCCATAGTTTTAGCCTGGCTAAAAACCTCTCCTCATACTCTTCAAGTATTTGAGGCGAATCGAGTATCACAAATACAAAATTCTTCAGTACCAATTACTTGGCGACATGTTCCAGGAGATTTAAACCCTGCGGACTGTGCTTCAAGGGGTTTGTATTCGTCGGAATTATTACAACGTAATCTGTGGTGGGATCCCAATTGGCTTACACACCCAGAGTCACAATGGCCTATGTTTCCAATTTCTCAAGTTACTCCTTCGGAGCTACCTGGTATAAAATGCTCAGTAGCTACTACTTCGGAATTTGTTCCTAATTTCGGTTTTCTTATGGAACGGTACAGCTCTTTAGATAAACTTATATCGGTTACTGCGTGGATTCGGAGATTTCTTAATAATTGTAAATGTAAGGATAATATTCGGAGACTTACGGCTTATTTACTCTCACAAGAACGTGAGGATGCTTTATTATGGTTGATTCGGCTTATTCAAACGGAGAGTTTTAATATGGAAATGAAACGTATTCGGAACGGACAAACGTTGATCGGACATTTAAAACGACTTAATCCATTTATTGATTCGGACGGTTTGCTTAGAGTTGGAGGTAGACTTAAAAATTCGGATTTATCTTATAGCGCAAAACACCCATTGCTGCTTCCCAAATCGGGACATTTTATTAATCTTTTAATTTCGGATTTACATTTAAAAAAATCACATGCTGGACCAAACACACTTTTGGCTATTTTACAACGGAATTATTGGATACTTTCTGCTCGTAGAGCAGTTCGGAAGGTTACATTTAAATGTATATCATGTTATAAGTTGAAAGGAATTACGATGCAACCCTTAATGGGAGACTTGCCAAGGGATAGAATTATAGCTGCTAAACCCTTTCAAGGTGTAGGAACTGATTTCGCGGGACCTTTTCTAGTAAGGTCACACAAACATCGTAATCCAAAAATCACCAAGGCTTACTTATGCGTCTTTGTATGCCTGACCACTAAATCTGTTCATTTAGAATTGGTTTCGGACTTATCTACGGAGGCTTTTATTGCCACTCTTACTCGGTTTGTTTCTAGGCGTGGCCTACCTTCGGTTATACGGTCGGATTGTGGTACAAATTTCAAGGGAAGCGATAGATATTTAAAGGAAGTAGTTAGCTTTTTGGAAAAAGGTGAAGGTCAGATAGGGCAAAATTTATCTCGGCGTGGTATCACTTGGATTTTTAACCCACCTGGGTGTCCATCTTGGGGAGGCTTGTTTGAAGCCGCAGTTAAATCGGTGAAAACACATCTTAAACGTGTTATTGGAGAAACTACATTAACCTTTGAAGAGCTTAGCACTATTTTCTGTAAAATTGAAGCGGTTTTAAATTCACGGCCCTTATGTCCTCTCTCGTCGGATCCTAATGATTTGGAAATATTAACTCCTGGTCACTTTCTAGTGGGCCAGCCTCTAAATGCGGTTCCAAAATATCCGCTGCAGGATATAAAAATTTCTAAATTATCTCGGTTCCAACTTTTACAACAGATGTCACAAAATATTTGGCATAGATGGCATTTAGAATATCTTCACACCCTGCAGCAACGTTTTAAGTGGAATGATTCAATAAATCCACCTAAAGTTGGGGATTTGGTTTTATTAAAGGAGGAAAATACCCCTCCTCTTCAATGGCGTCGGGGTCGGATAGTAGCGTTACATCCAGGAACAGATGGTGTGGTCAGGCTCGCGGAAGTACGGATTGCTAAGGGTTCGGTTTTGCAACGTGCAGTTTCTAAGCTGTCACGGTTGCCCTTAGATTAGGTTATTTAGATTTAGATTGGTGTTAGGGTATGTTTAAGGGTAGTTTTACTTTCGGTTAAAGCAGTTTGGGACTGCTTGGGCGGGGGAATGTTTAGTATTTAATCTGTGGCATCTTAAGTTGGTAATGTCACTTGTCACTTGTCATATATCGTTTTTTTTTTCGGGTTCGTTCGGTCGAGGCGACGAGTACTCCGTCCATGGTTTTTTGGTCGCAACGGTTATCGGTTATGGGAATATATATACATATATACATTATACACACATTATACATAATAATAAAACAAGTGCAACGTCGCGAGTGCTCAGTGATTAAGCAGATCTACAATCCGGGCCCGGCAACGCTTCCACAGCTAAGTCGACGTACAAGGTACACTTTTATATTATAATATATTTGAGTTAGGATTTGAAACATACTTTACTCCGCGAACCGCGGAACTAACAGTTAAGGATATTAACTTTAAAATTCAATTGCTAGATTTAACCTAAACAAACTCAAACAATGCAAATAATAATATAATTATAATAATATAATTATAATAATATAATTATAATAATATAATTATAATAATATAATTATAATGAATATTACGAGCGCAGACGAAATATTGACTTATTCTCTAAAAAGTTTTATTTGTCTTACTATAAACTATAAATCGTAATCTAAGGCATCATCCTAAAGGTTGAATTATAGTTAAAGTGAGAGGTTATACGTGGGCTAGTTTGATTAAAAAAAAAACGGTAGCAAGCAAAATCGCAGGAAGTAACTAATATTATTTTTTTAAACTGGTTAATACTTTATCGCAAATAAATTACGTAATGTTTAATCTTCGTACAATTTAATATGCGTCAATATGTGTTTTGAACATTTATCAACTGGCTCTTCACGTACCATGTATATTTTCGCAAGTCTTGTTATAGTTTGTATTTTATATATATATTTTTATTCAGTACGAAATCATGACTATTGGAAACAAAAAAATGTGAAATATATTAAGCCTTTGCCATTTTTTGGCAGTTATTTATATAAGATATTTAATATGTCAACTCCTGTGGAAACGTTGACAAAGATATATAAAGCATATCCTGACGAAAAGTTCGTTGGCTTCTTTCAAGGAGCTAAACCAGGGCTTGTTCTAAGAGATCCGACATTACTTAAATATATATGTGTCATTGATTTCAATTTTTTTACTGACAGGTACCTTGAGTATGACAGTGTTGATCAAAACACAGTAAATTTATTTCATGCAGGTGGTGACAAGTGGAGATTCTTACGCCAAAAACTAACTCCAGCTTTTACGATGAAACAAATCCATAAAATGTTTCCCCTTATTACAAAAAGCGCAGAAAAGCTTCAAGGTTTTGGGGACAGGATTATTAGCAAGGGTGGTATTGTAGATGCATATGAAATGATGTCGCGATTCAGTATTGAATTTATTACCGCTTGTGGTATGGGTGCAACAATTGATATAATCATGGATGAAAATTCGCATTTTTTCAATTTAACAAGTAAGAGCCTTAAAAAGTCCAGATGGCAAACGATTTTGATAATTCTTCAAGACATTTTACCGAAATGGCTACATGCGTCTTATAAATGTAATGTCGACCCTAAAACTAAGAAATTGTTTTATAATACAGTTAACAACGTTTGTAAAAAAAGAAATTTTGAGCCAAGTTCTAAGAATGATTTCATCGATTTTTTATTAGAGTTGAGACAACAGCAGAATAATAAAGGACATATAGTGAAAAATGATTGGGATCGCTCACTTGAAGAAGAAGTGTTAAATTTAGAAAATACGAATCTTATAGCTGCTCAAGTAACTTTGTTTTTCTTAGCTGGTTTTGAAACATCTGCAACAGTTACAAGTGTTACATTGCATCATCTTGCATATTATCCAGAAATTCAAAGGAAAATTCAAAAGCAAATCGATGAAGTTTTGTCCAAGCATGAAAACAAATTATGTTATCAAGCAGTCTCTGAAATGACTCTGCTAGAGATGGCATTCTTAGAAGCAATGCGAATATTTCCTCCAGCAGGAGTACTTAGCAGGAAATGTTCGCAAAAATATACACTACCGGGAACAAATGTCACGATAGATCCCGGTGTCAATATCTATTTGCCAGTTCAAGCCCTACATTTAGATGAGAAATATTTTCCAAATCCATATGAATTTAAACCTGAAAGGTTTACACCAGAAGCGATAAACCAAAGAAATAAATATGTGTACATGCCTTTCGGTTTGGGAAAGCGAATGTGTATAGGTATGCAAGTTTTAAATATTTTTTACCTATAATTATTATATTATTATTAATCATCTTCTTTCGCTTTGCTTTTGCCTTAATAAGAAGAACTTATACTCTTCCCTAATTTGTATCTTAGCTGTTGAGTAACTAATTAACATAATTATACATAACTGGATAAATAATAATTAAGGAAAAACTTATTCGAAAATGCATTATGTTTTTTCCCAATAACAAAATGATTTCGACACGGTAGCCAAGCGATACCTAGCTTGAGTACTCGAATAAAGCGGGTTCAATATCTTTACTGCATCTTTGAGGGAGCTTAACAAGTTTAAAGATATGGAAATCCACTAGCTCGCACTTGGAAATTGTGTTGAACTATGGCCAAATTCCCCTCATATTACATAAACATCATCAATATAATATATTTACACACTCAAGATTGCCTGGATGAAATCATTTTTAGCTTAAGATCACCAGTAGTTCTTAATTTGTTCATGTTACTTTCAGTGTAGTATAGTATTATTATTATGAATTTTTAGGAAGTCGCTTGGGTACAATGCAGTCGATAGCGGGTTTAGCCGCAGTATTACACAGTTTTAATGTGGAACCAGCACCACAGTCCTCTCGATATCCTAAAGGATGCCGTAACTCACATTTTATCCAAAAATTGGAAGGTGGAGTTCCTCTTAGGCTTGTTAAAAGGGCCGTACTACAGAAACAGATGTAATTTAGACCACATATTTTATACAATGTTGATAATAAAATAACGATATTAAAAAAGTTACAATACGTATTAACTGGCAAATTTTCATACTAATAATTTCATATAGTCATTATAAACTTTGCTTTTAAATACTTATTTACGAATTGAAGTAAGTAAAATAATGTATCATTCATTATTATTGATTTAATATACAGACAGACCGATGGTTCTAATGTGTTTTAGTATATTTTCTATTATATGAATACTTACATTGTTTTCAGTTTTGTATAGTCGGAAAGTGCGTATGTGGAAATTAGCCAGTTCTTCTTCCTGCACAATACCAACACTGATGTCACCATAGGTTTCATCCTTTTCTTTATTAGGCGGCCAGTACTGCACGCACATAACCTGTTAAAATTAAATTATTTTTAACTGTATTTAATTTTATTGGATACCTAATTAAATGTGTGTGTCGGCTAATTCTATCTAAGTCAACTTATTTAAGGCTACATGAAAAGGTAAATATATCTAAAATATTTATAAGACTGGAATAATAATACTATTTTTTAAATAATGACACAAGCGATTCACCTCCGCTTCGCTTGTAGTTCGTCCCTAGTGAAAAATAAAAATAAATTTACTGACGATACGTTTGGCGCAGTATGGTACGATCACTAGACCGTACTTGTTGCGCCAGCGATCGCGGGTTCGAGTCCCGTTGAAGGCATTCATTTTTTCAGTACGAATGTTTGTACTTCGGGTGTTTATATTTATATTTATAATATTAATTATTATATATGTATTTAACTCATATATTATTTAGTGTATCAACTATCTAGTAACACAAGCCACGTAGCTCACCGCGGAACTAGATGGCGATATGTGTAATAATGTCTCAACATAATATTGTCCTAACATATTTAATCTATACCACGGTAACCGTAAATCTGGGATAAAGGTAACCTATGTGCCATATTAGTCTTTTATTTACCTCAGTGCTGAATTTTATCTTTATCTAATCCACTATTTTGGCGTTAAAGATTACCATGTAATATTACTAGTACTTTTAAATAATTTAAGTTTTTGAGTTTTCCAAATACATAATACATTGGAAATATACGTTATATTTAGTGCTCTCTGAAAACTGCAATGAAATAAAATTAACCGATTGATTTTCATTACGATGTTTTATGTCGTAACTAACATAATATTATCTTAATAATATTGCAATATTATGTACATTCTATTAACAATTTCAATAGGGAAAATTCAATATTTATAGACCTAATAATATAACAGCTGATGTAATGGTCAACTTCAGGACGTCGTGATCTGAAGTAGTAAAAGTTAATTACCTATGTATTGGTAACGGCATATTCCGTATGTATTTTCGATGGCAACACTTATAAGCCGATATTTGTACTATATAACTTCGATTTCCGCCAATTGAACGACCAAATATAAAATACAATGGCATATTTGGATACCGTTAACAAATCTGGACCTTTATTAAACCGATATACATAGGGTTGCCATTTATATGTGCATTGAAGCCAATATGATGCAAAATATTTTCTACGTCGTTAAATATAAAAAATATTATTCAAGATTTAATCTGTGCAATTTATTGTTCGTGGAGTTCTAGATTGATACCCTTTTAACGACGGCAAATATTTTTATGTATACCAGCTGCATACATAGGTAGCCCTATCTACTATTAAAATTCAACGAGACCAATGATTGACGATTGACCCTTTTAATGGAGGGTCGTAGCAGCACTTAAGTATACGACCAAAATAAGTAAGGATTATTTTTAAGTAGTTTTTTTATAAAAAAAATCCTTTATAATAATATTAATAAGATTGCAAAATACTGTAGTGTCACAAGAGTTAATGTAAAAAAATATGGTTGTACATATAAATGTAAACTTTTTGAGGTAAGTACCTATATAACTAATATATAACAAATACATTGTAGGTTATCACAGTAAAGTGACTGTAAAAGAAAGTAGTTTTCAATTACAGGAACGTTTAAGATGTATTAGGATATATCAAATTATATTGCATCAGTCTTTCCCGCGGCTCCACTCATGTTCTAAAAATCAAAAGAAATATTTTTCTTCCGTTTTTGCAACAATTTTCGTTGATGCTCCGCTCCTATTAGGCGTAGGCGTAAGCTAAGTAGGCGTGATGTAATATAGCCTATAGCCTTCTTCGATAAACGGACTATCCAAAACAAAAATAATTTTTCAATTCGGACCAGTAGTTCCTAAGATTAGCGCGTGCAACCTAACAAACAAACCAACAAACAAACAAACAAACAAACAAACAAACTCTTTATCTTTATAATATTAGTATAGATTACAATGAACTTTCTATCTTTGTAAATATCAATATTCATTATTTTTCCGTTAAAAATACATACAAGTTGTATTCAAAAACTTCAGGTCATTCCTGCTCTCTTAAAATGATTAACCCACTTGCACAACTGACTTCTATTTCTACATTGTCATACCTCTGCAAATTGCTACAAATACGAAACAACCAACAAGTAACCTACTCGTAGTTAATTAGCTTCTAATTCAGCTTTCTACCCCCAGCCCTTTCCAATTTTGTTTCCAGCTATGCCAGAATGAAATTAGTGCAAATCAAAGTTACGGACTACATTTGTTTAGCTATGGATAATTAATACTACATAAAGAAAAAAAAATTAAAATAAAAAAAATGAAATGCTTATAAAACCGTATTAAGCCCTTTTTAGATTCTAGTTGCTGGGCACGAGCATGGGCGTACCCAGGTAGGGGCAGGGGGGGGCAGCTGCCCCCCCTGGATTTAGTGTAATATTCACCGGTGAACCGAAACAAAAATATTTTACTATTATTTTATTTATTTATTTAGTACCTCATCTAGATCATGTTAATCACATACAAAATGACATAATATTTAAGTTCTAACAATATTTGTCGTTAGAGAATGCACTATCACTACATAGTATAAAACAAAGTCGCTTCCCGCTGTCTGTCTCTGTCCCTATGCTTAGATCTTTAAAACTACGCAACGGATTTTGATGCGTTTTTTAATAGATAGAGCGATTCAAGAGGATGGTTAATATATAATACATGCATAATATAGTAGAGAAACACTGATAATTTTAGAGGTTTCTAATGTCGTCGTGTGATGTCCTAAATAAACACATTTTTTGCGCTTACATTGCAAACGCTCGCTGAACCTTACGAGATAGATCAAAATAATGTACTACAGTATTGTACACATTAAAAAGGTATACAAAAAATTTCCCGATGGCGTATGTCTGTCGCAGGGAAATGAGGATACTAGGGATTTCACGAAATCTCTAGGGATACCACGAAATCACGGAAGATGACGAATTTAATTATTAATTACGTCTTCTTACTAAAAATGTTTAGTGATATGACGTTTCACTAGAAAAAATCTAGTAAAATGTTAAAAAAGCGGACGTTAGAAAGAGAATTTAGGTACCCTACAATGAGTGAGGTAAAAGTTGTACCTGGTACCAGTAGAGAAACATGTTCAGAGCAGAAAAAGAGTTCGTTTCTAAGGAGGACTTTGATCGGGATATTCAAAAAATTTCGGAAGGAAAAAAAAGAGAGTGACAAGCCATTGTGGAGTGCAGAAAGGATTAAAAATGTAATTAACACGTTCGCTGCGGCGGCGCTAGAGCTAAACTTTCTGCCCGCGCGTTACGAGACAAATACTGCCCGTATCTATATTTCCTGATTTGCGTTACGACCTCTATTTTGCCGTACCAGCACCCGACTTTCAAGGTCCATACAGACGTGGAAACTCATAATATCATCGATTTTTTTTAACTAATCCATAGGGTATATCCTCGTGTATACGTAGCTGCGGCCGCCCGGGGTTCTGTAAGATATTTCGAAAGATAAAGGGATTTTTCAAAATCAGCTATTTACGGCAATATATTTGCCGTATAGCATAGAAGTGATAAAATGCTAGGGATTGAGCTTACTTGTAAAATAAATAATCGATATTTTAATGATATTCTTTATTAGACATCCTAGACAAAACTTTAAAACTTAACAGTGTATGAATCAACTTTTTTTTATTTAATTCTTCTTAATAGATCAACATAATAATTAATATTCTTATAATTAACGTCAATTTTAAAAACACTTACGTACTGAATTTTTAAAAATACTCTCTTTTTACTTTGTTACTCCTACTACTGTATCTACACTACACATGAAAAATTAAAACATTTAAAATAAATACCTAATCAGATATTTTTGCCAGACAAATCAAAGCACACCTTTGAACTACTCGACTTCGAAAATATCTGATAGATAGAGAGTAAATGAAAACTACCAATCAGTTCATTTTTACTTTTCAGTGTTTTCTTTTTGAAGTAGATTTTTGTAAAGTTTTTACGATCCCTCTTAAGGTTTATACATTTATTTAAATTACTTTAGTATCTATTATGAGATCACACAATATTAGGGACTCTAGTTATAAGAAATAAAATAAATTTATAGCTAAGTATTCCAACATGGTGAATTTCATCACCCTTCTCTTTCACCTAAGTTCAATCAGCAACATGTACCTACCTAGTACAAATAAATTAATCAACAAAAATGTCAACTGTTTTCTTCTTAATTTTGATTCATATTAAGGTACAAATTTATTTCACTATCACTACATAGTATAAAACAAAGTCGCCTTTTCTGTCCCTATATCCCTATGTGCGCTTAAATCTTTAAAACTACGCAACGGATTTTGATGCGGTTTTTTCCAATAGATAGAGTGATTCAAGAGGAAGGTTTATATGCATAACTAGGCGATCCCGCGGCTTTGCCTGTGCTAAATCTAGGGAAGAGCCCGAGCGAAGCGAGGGCGAGTCGCTAGTTTATTAATATAATGTCTATTATGTGATCACACAATATTTAATTTAATTTGTTTGATTAATTTTTTATTGACTTTAATTTGAAGGAATAAAATTTAAGAAAGAAATAAAATTGCTACAATAAAACGCATGATAAATAAATAAAGTTGCTTTACTCATATCGAGTTTTTTTCGTAAACGTCTTATTGTACTATAATTTTTTCGCATAAAAAATATCGAGCACAAAATCACTTACGGCCAGCTCTATTGCAAACTGAGGCTCCACGTGGGCGCATTCGGTATGGTGCGGGGTTGGGGGGGTACGGCAAAACAGTTGCCGTGTCGCACTAGACAAAAATATTTTATTCACTATGCGTTACGGCAACTATTTTGCCGTACATTATTAGTGCAGAATATTATTATATTTAAAGTAAAAATATTGAAAAGATCACTGTCCCTTTTCTACACTTACGGGAACATAGTTAAATCACCCCCGCACCGAGCGTAAGACAAGGATAACGAGCTGCCGCACTAGCTACTAGTCACAAACGGCAAAATACTGGCCGTAACGCAGCGAACGTGTTAAGCTTGTTGTGTAATATTCTCATATCACTGCGACATGTCTATCTCTTAAGGATAACATACTACGGCGGCCGGTATATTTAGCGGAAAACAAAAAAAGGTACATAATTAAAAAAAAATGGTTTTATTTTAAAATCTACTTACTACACTTCTTTTGTTATTTAAAGTTTCATTTGTTTTACTTAAAATCAGATCATATTAAGAACAGATATTGCGAGTAAAGGCTGTTTGTGAAAAATGGTACATTTTTGAACTTTTAGTTAGATATTTACATCATTAAGAAAAGCTGGAGTTACCCGAGCGGTATGCGGCCGAGCATTATCCTACATAAAAACAAAATCGCCACCGATATATGGGGCAAACGGTACATTTTCTTCTAAAACTTCTCTGATATAGCGGTCTGCAGTCAGACTCCCTTTGTCAATCACTACCAAGTCTGTGCGAGCTCCCAAACAAATGCCCGCCCAAATCACCACCACCGTATGCAACTGTAGTTTCAAAGTTTGTCTGAATGTATCGTTCTCCTTTGAGTCTGTATATTCTTTGCCTGCCGTCAATTTGATTTAAGAGAATTCTGCACTCATCACTAAACATTACCTTACTCCATTGGTCCGCGTTCCAAAGTCGATGTTCCTGAGCATAAGTTAACCTTTTTTTTATCCATTCTGAATAAGTGCTTGACTACGTTCCACCTGATGGTAAGTGGTAACGTAGTCGTATTCAGTAGCCACCTATTCACACTTGCCTTGAAGACACCCATATTGTAATCGGACGGAAACACGGATGCTGGCAGATTGTTCCAATCCTTAGCCGTACGTATAATAAATGAAGAAGCGAAACGCTTCGTCCGGACGGGTGGGATGTCCACGACATAAGGATGGAGACCAGCCGTTCGTCGCGTTATCCGATGATGAAAAGGGGATGGGGGAATTAAATCATGTAATTCCTGCGCACACTCATCGAAATGTAACCTATAGAATACACAAAGGCTGGCAAGCCTACGTCGGTGATCGAGGCTTTGTAAGTTGGCTTTTACCAGAAATGGAAGAGTGAATAGGATGGAGGATGGCAGTTGAACGAGGTGTTGCACGAGCCCGGCAGTGATATTGATGTAGTCATGTCGTTGAGGGCTTAGTCTGGAGATTGCGGGGACGCTCGAACCCCCCTAAGGATGAAACCTGTTTCTACGATGATTTACCTCGAGCCTTGGAGCTTTGCCGGGCACAAATGAAGCCAAACCAGCTTCTTCACACCTTCTTCGTACCGTACGCTCTCTTACGGTTACACCCCGCACAGCTTCTAACTAATGTCGGGCTTGGACGGCTGTCAAACGGGGGTTCCTACGTACACGAAGCCGAATGAAACGATCATCCCTACTCGAAGTGCGTCTTTTTCTGCCTCGTTCTGCTCTTCTCACATAAGTATCGATCTCCCTGAACCGTTGGATACTGCGATGGATCGTTGAAACTGGTCGACGAAGATCTCTGGATATCACTCTGTAGGTTTGACCATTTCTTCGCATTTCGAGTGCCCTGGCAATCTCCGTTGGGGCTAAGTCAGGCATAATTCAGTCCTCAACTCCAAAAAGGTACGCAATTAAAAAAAAACTAACAAAAAACAGTATTTCAATGAAATTTTAAATCAAACTCAGAAGGGAGAAATACTCGAAGTTCGCTCCAGATAAGGTGTATTTGAATAAAATTAAAATAATTGCATAAAATGATATGTTCAGTTGTTTTCTTAATTTGAAAATATTTCTTTTTAAATTATTTAATTTACGAAAGACGTATAAACCAGCCAACAACCTTATATGATACTGATATCAAACCTTTATTTTATATTCCGCTAAATATTGCCGTGTGATGTGTTTATAATATTATTTTTTATTTTATATATTATTTATTGTGTATGTGTAATATTTAATTTATTTATTATATAATATTACGCCAAATACAAAATTTACAAACACCACGTTCGCCAGTCACCTATCATTTTGATTAAATACCAATATTCATAGCGTATTTAATCAAAATCATTTTTTTATATACAATAATAAAAGGGACAATATGTTTAATTAAATAAATAATAATTGACTTTTTAGAACAAAATCGATGCACTTGTTATTTAAATGTGTCATTATGATTTAAATTAAAAAATGTATTATTTATTAAATTTATATGACAGGTGTAAAGCAGCATATTCTGCGGATGTTTTCCCTACACAATATATACACCTAATGTTGCGTAGTGTTTTTGTGTAGTATGTAGAGTAAAACAAGCGCGGGGGGGGGGTCTGGTTTAATAAATTTCAGATTTGCCCCCCCCTAGGCCAAAAGCTGGGTACGCCCATGCACGAGCCTCTATTTAATTAATAACAGTAGATGATGTTAATGTTTTTGTGTTCTTCATATCTTCAATCGAATGATTTCGGTATAGCCTCAAATATCACAAGTCCGTGTCAAATATGGTGTGCTCTATCCATTTTTTGTGATATTATAGATACTTTATTAATAAGCACATTTCATCTTCCTATTATATGTATGGAACTATGCAGATTTACTGATTTAAATACTTCTATCAACACAATCACATTATTATTAGGGAATATAGAGGCAATTTATAATAGGAGCAAATTATACGGCATCAACGTAATCCTGTAAAGTCACAAGTGATAACACAGATATAATAATACTAGGAGATAGACCAGGAGATAGACCAGGAGATAGACTAGGATAGATAGTCCGATTACATTACGGGTGTGCTTAAATTTCACTATTTCACGATCCTTAATACGCGCGCAATGAATAGTATACAATACGTGATGCTCAACTATAACCATAATACATATGTAGTAGCGGCCGCTGGTAATTAACATGGCGACACTCTGACTTCTTACAAACTCAGCGCCTTGACCGATCTCCTTGTATTTTTTTTGTGAGTGATAATTATTGATAGTTTAAGGCAGTATAGCTTAGTTCAAGACTTGAATATTATAAATGAAACTTGATTTACTATTATATTTTTGGTTTCCGACGTTTTGAATGCTTTACAGCAATCATGGTCACGGGAGGGACTAAGGTATTAGACGTCTCAGGACGACAGACGTCTCTCATATACTTGTTACGGACAGTGCCTACCCACAATTTACAAAAATTTCAAGATGGCATCAAAGTACCTCAAAATTATACATTTAATGCTAAACATTAAAAAAAATTTGAAATATATTATAAATATGGCAATATTATTGACTTATTTTTAGCTACTATAATTTTTTATAAGTCGGGAACCAAAAATCATAATAAATCCGCGACAACATCCGAAAATATATATCATTTATAATTTCAAGTATTCGCGTAAACCTAAGAAAGTATTCAAGACTTGAAATTTTTTCCTAATTGTATAGAACAGTTTTTTTTTGTTCCACAGTTAAAGATGTTCTTTTGGATATAATTTTATCATGGTCAATACAAATACAAGTGATTACGAAATCATTATTCTGAATTCTGATACTGCTAAGTCCAGAACATGCCGGCGCAAGCTATCTTAACCTAACCAAGGACTATTGACATAAACTTGAGCTACTCCAAACTCTTGCAATACAATTTATATTTATTATTGCGTACCTAATTATTATTATATCCATTTGTCTTAATTGCAAGAGGCACTCATGTGGCTCCCAATCCATTGTCAATAAGAATACGTACATTCTTTGTTTTCAGTACGTATTGTTAAATCCAACATCCCCCCTATATTTAAACGATATATTTGAAACTTATGCAAATAGATTTTTACTTTTTCTGGATAACTTATGCAAATACAATAAAGTTTTACGATGAAATTAAATATAAAATTCTGTTCAATATCATTTTATAAATACTTTCTTTAAATAATACAGACAGACAGACATTGTACAAACATTTATATTGATTCTTTAAAAGTGTACTACTTAGTATTTTTAGTAATATATAAGGTATTAGTAATATATAAGGTATTATATACTGTATTTGTAGAATTCTTCGAAAGAAAATTAGGTTGTGTATTCCTATATACTCGTAGTAGAATTTTTGGGGGGAAATTTCTAAATTCATGTAACTAAACAAGAATTCTGACTTCCTTTGCTATTATCCCATCATAAAAAGGGTTACAGTAACTTGGGCGAGATCTGCGTAAAATTTTCATGCGTCAAGGGACTCAACCGCAAAGCTTTGCTATGATGGCATGGTCAAATGAAGCGAAAATATATCGTGAAATTCTCGGTTTATTGCGGTGACGGCGTCATATCATATAAGAGCAGTGGTCGATAAACTCTCATGTACAAGGTTTTAAGCTGATTTTAGTATAGCAATATTAGTTAAAATTCTTCTTTATGTTTATTTGAAAATAATAAGTAATTTACTTTTATGGTAAGTATTATAATTATAAATTTTATTAATACTCGTAAAATTATTCCCGATGTTGGTTCGCGATCTCCAAAACTATATTGCTAACTTAGTTTTTTAAATGTGCTATTTATTCCATATTAAAAGATAGGATAGTTTTTATCCTGGTTATTACTTTTCTTTTATGGAAATTATCGCTTCATATTAATTGGAGATGAATCGTGGATCATATTATAAAAATAATAGATTATAATATCAAAGGGCATATAAATGTGAAAATATGCAAAGTAATGGCGAAAAAGGTCGTTAAAACAATTTTCTAGCAAGTGTCTTTATTACATTAGAGTCGGTAGGGTTGAAGGGCGTTCTTATAATTCGTTTCTCTCAAAATGGGGTGTGAAATGACGAATACAACGTAATCGTGATGAAAGAGAATAGGGGCGAAATACCTTAATTTCAATTTTGTTTCAGAATTTACACCCGTTTTAGCGATTCAATGTATGTAAATTGTTGTTCAAATTTCGTGAGTGGATTGCACTTACGAGGTGTATGGGACGATGAGGACTAATATGGCAAAATGAAATTTGTAAGCTTGTTGTTAGAAAGTATTTTTGATTTATTGCTTAATGTATTTATTTTTATTGCTTAATGTATTATCAAAACTAATAGCGGAAAATATCTATATTATAATTATATATTAACTTAGCCTGTCTGCATATTATTAATGTTTTTGTAAAATCTTATTGAAATAGTCGATACAGGGTGGGAGTTTTAAAGATTTTTTTAGCCTGTCCATCTCATCTATAGCATCACGAGAAAACACTGGAGAGATTTTGATGAAATTTAGTATATGATGATAGCTGGTTATCCGGATCGAAATTTAAGATACTTTTTGTTGCGACACAATATCTCTGTGAAATCCATACAAATATTTAAAATGTACACAGGGACGATACCGAGCGGACCAAGGTTAAGCGCTAGTTTTTAAATATATCAATTATATAATAATAATAATATGTAATCAGTACAGTTTAGCTACTATTTTTTTTATTATTTCTGTGAAATATCAGGATTTAGTATATCAAGAAAACTTTAAAGTGATAGACAAAAATCAACCTCTTGGATGTTCTAAATCAAATTCTACACCCGAAATTACTAATTATTTTTATATGTAACCTCTTTAACAATTAACAAGGTAAATCTTGAATATTTGTGTTATTTATTATCTGTTATAAAATAAAATAATAATGTAAAAATATTACCTTGATGAAGTCAAAAGTTTTTGTAAGCATGACGATGGCCGCGGCGCGCTCCTGCCATATCATTCGCCAGAATGAGACGACAGTTTCTTCTGTCGGTCCTTGTGACACTATGTAGGCGTTGGGCTTTAATATACTCTGTCAACAAAAAGTTAAGATTAAGTTTTCTTAAGCAAACAATAATTTTATTGTGCTTATATTATTATATTATACAGTATTTCCTGCAAAGCTGGTAATACGTGCGCAATAGCTTATTTTATAAATAAGTTCTTGAAATATTTTTTGTTAGGTAACGCAACTGTATTATATTATATGTAAAAAGCCAAATTATGTGCTTGTTCTTCGCCTGATGCATGTTATGTTAACCTTGCCGGACTAAGCCGTTGTAGATGCTGAAACCCCGCCTCAGTAAAGCGCAAATTCGCATTACTGTGTGTCATTTCGAACAACAATACACAAGTACAGGGGTAGAAAACTGCCAATTTCCAAACTCCAGACTGTTATTGATTTACTAAACAGAAAGTATAACTAAACATGGCTGACCTGAGCCTCGAAGTTAAGACCTCCACATCCATTACAGAGGCAGTAAACTAACGTATTTCGTTTACGTGTAACATTAGGTCTTATGTCATATGTAGAGCGCATCCTGTTTTAGGTCTTACCATTTCATGTAAAGCACGAATTTCTGCGTAATGAAAGTTTAAATGTAATTTCTAATGCCACTCGACGTTGTTTAAAATTTGGCATGTGAAATGTTTTAACTGCAAAATTCTGACAAAATATTATGAAAGCCGAATTCTATTAAATGGTATGTGTTTGCTTATTTAAATATTTATATTTCGAGTTAGCCGATAAAATTATACTGAAATTATTAGAAGCTGGAAGGGTTGTTTAGAATTTTGAGCATCTGTAATAATAAACGAACTCGCTCTACGCATTCCCTTACAATTGAGTTAGAAATTAATTATTATTCTGCAAAAGCGTACCTAATTAATGTACGATATATATTAGTTATGTATTTCATACACATTTTCAGCTGCCGTATTTATAAAGTATTCTCTTTAAATCTGTAAATATTTTTATATGAGTTTGACTTCATTTATCCTAATTGCTTAAATTAAAATTATATATAGTGACAAAATAAATAAATATAAATATGTACGGACATTTTTTACAACAGCGCCATCTAGTTCCGTGGTAAGCTACGAGGCTTGTGTTACGGATACCAGATAGTTGATATACTACACATATATTTTTTTTTAAATACATACATAATATTTATATTAACACCCATGACTGGAGAACAAACCTTCGTGCTCAGCAAATGAATGCCCCAGCGAGACTCGAACCCGCGACCGCTGGGCAGAAGGTAGGGTCACTACCAACTGAGCCAAACGTATCATCAATTTATCATGTCATTTATGTATTATAATATATCGCTCTCCGGGTCTGTCTGTCGTTACCTATTTGTATGCAAAACATTATTAAGTATTTCAATCGTTTAATTTAAGTATTATTACGTAATATTTGAAAGGGGTCCGACAATTGTCATACTGTTACCAGTTTATTAAAATAAGGGCAAGTTTGTTTAATAATATTAACAATTTATGGCATTTTCGATTTCAAAAAAGATACATTAGAATCTCCAGTAATTTCAATTTAAGTAGGTATATTAAATTCGTTTAAGAATTCTAACAAACATATAGATATATACGTCTAATACATAATTAAATTCAATATAAAATGTAAATTACCTTATACCAATTATTTATAAGGGCGCTTAAAGATATTTTTTTAAAAAGTCTGCTTTTGCTTAGAAAGGGTCTAATAAAGGTAAGGGAGGGACACTTTTAAGAAAAAAAAGTAAGTTTTAAGTACTTTTAGTTCAATATTCTGAAAGCCATCTAATTTTACTATTGTACACTCAATTGTAGGTCTATATAGAAATTACCTACACAGTACATTTATGTGTGAAAATATGTACATATATTTTGCATGGAAAAACTTATATTTCGTCAATTATATTTAAATACACTACTGTGAATTGAGTGAAAGTTGTTTCGTTTTTAAAAATCAAATATGATTTTTAAAGAACGACAAAGGAGGAGAGGATGGAGGAAGAAGAGAAATTTTTAAGGAATAAAGGGGCAGCTTGTTGGGAAATTTAGGGAAAAATGAAGGTGATTTTTACTAGAAAAAATAATTCGGTGTCTTCGACTTCATCAAAGATCATATATAGGAACTATAGAATTTGCGATAGGGTTACAAAACAGATAAGTCTTAAAAATTACGAGGTCCTTGTTTCAGGCATACAGGATTCTCGCGATGGATCTAAATCGTTTTAGAAAGTGGTACTATATTGTATCGAGTTGTTTCAAATTTTAAATTTAGGTTTCACTCCTGTGATTTTTGGGAAGATCGCTTTCAAAGTCATATTTTAAATATATACTTTGTACGATAAAACACAGTTTTTTTTCTTTAGGTTAAGGTTAATGTACAATTTCGTGTAGTAGTAGTAGTATAAAAACGCAAACAGAATCATATATAGCTATATTAGATAGAAGAAAATTACTTAGCAACCATTTTCTTTATATATTGTTTTTTTTTTGAGTTTTACTTCTCAATGTGGTTCTTAGGTACGATCGGATAGTTATTATTTAAAAATGAATTTTCAAAATCCAGATCCAATCTTCTTTTTTTTATGGTACAAAGGGGGCAAACAGGCAGGAGGCTCACCTGATGGGAAGTGATCACCTCCGCCCATGGACATCTGCAATACTGCAGGGCTTGCAGATGAGTTGCCGGCCTTCCAGGAAAGGGAGGGAGGGAGGAGGAAGGGAAGAGGGAGGTAGGAGGGAGAGAGGAGGGACGAAGCAGGGATGGGGAGTGGGTCTTCCGGACTCTCACTTACCGGACGAAACGCGACAGCATAGCTGCCACTTCACGCCGGTCTTCTGTGAGAGAGTGGTACTATAAGGGGCGTGCCGGCCCATTCGGCTGCCCGAAGGTGACAAGCATGGCACTACCACTATAGAATTACTTCTTTATTATATTTTAAGATACCCATATTGTAGGTTTTAGGAAACACAGATCTCGGAAAAGCATTCCAGACCCTGGCCGTGCGAATTAGAAATGAAGACTTAGAATGTGTGTGTGTGAATGTCACCTCCATTTAATTTTGATGTAGGTAAATTGACTAAATACGTAAATTTAAAGCCTTTTTAAAATTAACGTTAATAGAATAAAACTTAGTTCTAACATAATTTTATTTGCTCAGTGAAACACTGTCTATTTGTTAACAAAGTTCTCTACTTTAGTCGTGAAGTTAAATAATTGTTATATGTACTCGTACATAAAAAGCATTTTTTTAATTTGTTTTTATACTATATAAGTTTTATTTTGTCTAATATTTTTATTTAAAACGCGTGTTTTTAATGTAGAAGGGCTGTAAAATAAAGAAGTGGAAATATCTAAAACAAAAAATATAATTAATAATTTAGCATTACATAAGTTTCAGTGATTTTCAAACTTACATTTAATTTATAAAACCGACTTCAAACAACTACGAACCTAAATAAAAAAAATACTTTTGATAACTTAGTTAATTTTGGTGTCTGAACCAGCAATGAACTTTCTAACGGTATTTTGGTTATGTTTTTTTTTCAAATTCATCGAATAAGTATATTTAAGTTTATTTTGCTTACTACTCTTAACACGGGCAGCACCAACTTTCAAATGAAAAAAGAATCAATAAAATCCGTTCACCACTCGATAGTTCTGAGGTAACAAAAAATAATACAGACGAATTGAGAACCTCCTCCTTTTTGAAGACGGTTAAAAACATGTAAAACTTTTAATAAAAGTAAAGGAAAAAAATATATATCACACAAGCCCTTTTAGGTATGCATAAGTTAATTGTTGTTGTAGGTAATATTATTTCCGTGCCCTACTTTTGCATACTCTCTTTTCTTAGTAACACGTCTCACCATATTAGTCTCTCGGCATCTTAAGTAACACCCTATTATCCCTCTGAACCACTTTATATACTGGGTTAAAATGTAGCCTATTTTGTCACCCTCTTAACCATAAACTGCCCTACAGTTTACAACTCCCACAAATCTTCACACCTAAGTTAGGAATTTAAGACATTTTTGTACCCGGCTCTGCTCGCTTGCCTAGTATAAGGCAAGGCTAGTTACAATGATGAAAAGCAAGTAATGTAACAATCATACAGACATATTTTTATATGTATATATTAACAAGTTTTATAGATGATGAAGTTAACATTTCGAAACGACGTAGCAGTGGTGCGAATTTGATATGGACGAGCATAGAGATATTTTGTCACTCCACTTTTTCGTATCTACCAAGCTTTAAGTTCTATACAGCTTCCTACTTATATTAAAATCATTTAATTTATTACAATTAGTTTGTGAGAACCTATTTAATATATACTTATACATATTCAATAATGAAACAATATTAAGTAGAAAATTTCGCGAAAACTTACACTATCCCGAAATTTATCGATTTTTTATTATCTAGTCGATGGAGATAGAATATAATGATGATATAATTAAAATTGAGGTGTTTGTTTTTGTCTATCTGTCTGTCTCTCTGTTTGTTCCCGCTAATGTCTGAAATGGCTGAACTGATTTGTACGGTACTTTCACTCGCAGATAGTTAATGTTATGAGGATTAAGTTAGTTAGGCTAATTTTATTTTATTAGAAAATTATAAAAACTGTGTAATTTATTTTGACTTAGGCCCAGCGAAGCGGGCCGGGTTTGCTAGTATGTTAATATAAAATTATATTATTGGTTCAAAAAAGAGTATATTTAAAAAAACAATCTTATTTGTACGATTTACGGATCAGATGTTTTGTAATAGAATACCCTTTTCTTTCAGAAGTTGACACTTAGAGGCTCAAGTGATGGGGGTTTTTCCGCAGTCATAAATCACTTCACCATATGTTCATACATCTACGGATTATGGAATACGTTTCAGAAAGTTTTGTTTTTATTAGTTTTTATGCTCTCATATTTATTAAATAGCTGGAAAATTCTATAATATTATAAAATAAATTACGAAACACTGTTACGAATATTTTTCGATGAAAGTTTTCATTTTCTTCCTGCGGCAACAGTTATTTTTTTTAGGAAGTGGCATGAGATAAAATAATTTTATGTGCATAAATGAAAAATAAAAAATAATAATATAGGTAGTAAAAAAGATGGTATTTTGAAATAAAGATCGCGATTACAGGTTGCATGTGTTCAGTCCTTTATACTTTATACGAGGGCAGTCAGGCCATCGTCCACAACGCTGGCCAAGTTTGGGTCAGCAGACTTCACATAATATCTTTCGAACACTTTTAAGGTTCTCTTGGATATACAGGTTTCATCAAAAGACAAGTGGTACTAATGTTGACAATGATACGGTTATGAAAATATT
This sequence comes from Boloria selene, assembly GCA_905231865.2. Lineage (NCBI taxonomy): Eukaryota > Metazoa > Arthropoda > Insecta > Lepidoptera > Nymphalidae > Boloria > Boloria selene. The sequence goes on from HG993149.1 coordinate 3,758,783, forward strand.
AGAGGTGACTAGAACCGAGATTCGAACCCACTTCACTCAGTTTCACAAGCGAGCGCGTATTCACTTGGTTTGGTACCTCGGATTTATTAAGCATATGTAAAAATTTTATTAACTTCGATATTCCGATACATTGGTATAACATTTTTATAGTTGAACCCATGAATAAAATGGATGGAAAATTGAAAATTTTTGGAAGCATTAGTTTAACATATGCATTGCATACTATAGCGATATGTTGCATATTCAGTAATACCTAATTCAGTAATAATAAGTCACCTTGTTATGTTTTTTATGTCTAGTAAAATACTGATCTTATTGACCTAGTTTGAAACTAAAAAACTTTATAATAACTGTATTTAGTAATACTCTCAACGCTAAATGTTCTTAAAGTAACAATTTACTGTGGTAAAAAACTAGTTGTTAGAACAAGTAAAACAAATACAAACCGATCTTAAGTTTCTCTGATTAGATCCCGGGATGTTCTCATTTATTTAATAGAAAGTTCTCGAGATCTTAGACGACAGCTAACGACGACAAAGTTTGACACCGCGAAGTTTATAAAAGACAAAAGGAAAAGAATGCGAGAATTACTGAAACATTGCGAATAAATTAATAACACGCCTTTATACTGTACAAGTATCCGCTCTGACTTTACTCAAGTGAGAAGTTTTTTTATGTGAAACTTTCGCGCATGAGAGTAAAATTTCAAGGACGCGTCATAAAATTTGTTTTGTTTTGTTTTATTTTTTTTCTTTTCGTTCTCTCTTTCAATATGCAAATTATTTATAACGAGTTCCTTACTTGTGTAAGGTAAGTAGTAGTAGATAGATATAAATAAAATAAAATTAAAATAGCCTTTATTGCTATTTTCTTTTTTATAATTACTTAGTGAATTAACGAATGCCCACTCGAACCATTAAACTTATTTTATGTAATTATTAATTTAAGATAAATTACTTAAATTACTATCGGCAACTGGAGTATTAGAGTATATAGATGTAAAATATTTTATATAAATCTGTCTACTGAATGTAACAGTCACTTGCGTGACAATGACTCTCTCCGATCTCTCCCGTGACCATGATTTCTGCAAAGCAATTGAAACGTCGGAGCCAAAAATCAAAATTAATCCGCGACAAAATCCGAAAAGAGTTGCATTTATAATGTCAAATATCCGCGCAAATCTAAAAATGTTTTAGATAAAATATTATTCACCTCTATTTGAAGTATTCGTTTGAATTCGAATATTTTACATGAGTGTAATATTAATAGACTTTATAAATATATTAATTTTACTTTGAAGAATAAATAACCAATGGAGTCTCCTTTCCAACTCATTTTCAAACAAACTTGATTTTTTCACCTAATTATACATATTTTTCAGGGTTCCGTATCTCAAACGGAAAAAACGAAATCCTTTAGTCATTCTTTTTCTCAAGAATGCGTGGAGGTATCAAGCAGAAATTCATATCAAATAATTAGATCTTATTAATAATTTAAAGAGCTTAATTGTTATATTGTATTGTATAAATAATGGTACGGAACACTTCTTGCGCAAGTTCGACTCGCACTTGACGTGATTTTTTTAAATTATTGCCATGTCTTTAATTTGCAATAAAACAATACAAACTTAGTCTTTTGATGTTCTTTTAATACTTTAACGGGATAAAAAGCGACAGAGTTGTTAGAATAAGTAGTGATAAGAAAATTATAAATAATGTTGCCTGAAAATCAAATTCTCTTGGTTCTCGATGAATTTTACAGCAGAACTGCATATCGAGCCAGTGCAGGTTCGTTACGGAACGACTACTCTCACATAAATGTAGACTCTTTGTAAGTGCTTGTGTAAGTCTCTCTCTATTGAAGTAGTTTGTAGTATACTATATATTATTTATCTGTAGGTTATAATATAACATTATATATAAGACATCGGACACATTGCTTTTCCGTTGAAATATTTACAATAGAAAGTAACCAGTTTTCATAAATTTTTTGTATAAAATATTTTTTGGATGTAAAATTGAAAACACATTTTATATTTTAAGAACTAGAAAGAACAGTTTATATACTATAATGTGTTTAAATAATCATTGCAGTTAAAATATTTTTTTTTAATTGATTTTAGTATAGTCACTATATTTTCTTTACCATCATATTTTTGCTATAAATTCCTTTGAGTTTAGTTTTCCCAGATTAGAATAAAATATACAACTAACCTATAAAATTTTTACTTTAAATAGTAAATTATTTATTAGTTATTCTCGCATTTGGAGAGGCAAGAATAACGGGCTCTCTGTCTCAGAGACAATCGTCAATTAGAAAATGAATACATATACTTTGAAATATTATGTAGAAACCTGTACAGTCGTAAGCAATGACATGTATACATTGACAACTTTTCAAATATATGTAAACATCAATCGTTGCAAAAGAAAGTATACAAGCTTTGTGTCAAAATAAAGTATACGTAAGATGTTTCATAATTATGTATACATTTTTATCAATTCATAGTAAATAACATAAAACGAATATTATTGTATACGTTTCGTAATATAAGTAGTTAGCCATTAGTCTGTGCACAAAAAAGTGCACAGGTTCGCGCTCGAAAAGCATAAAATAATATTTTCGTATTTGAAACAAAGTTTTCTAATACATATATAGTGTGTCTCTTCCATTAACATTTTTAGTTCATATTTTATCACAATATTAAGCTATTACTTATAATGATTCAATTCCGATTTAAATTTCCGCCACGCTTTTATGTGCGTAGTCCATAGAACCAGTTATTGTATTATCCAGTGGGAATATACGATTATCCTGTAGTAAACGGTATCCTAAATGATGAACTTAGTAGGTAATTAGTGTTTAGTCGATTAGCGATAATGGTTGCTGATATATTTTATCTGTTTCATTATAAAACTTCCAAATAAAGTCACTGGCAGATAAATTTATATGTATTTAGCCCGTTTTACTCAAACCCAGACTTGAACCCCCATCACATGGATATCGAAGCGAGCGCGTTACCACAGCGCTACTACAATGTGTCAAGATAAATTTATATTATGCCACATGTTATTTGACGGAACGGCAACGTAAGCGATGTTGTCGTTTTGCGCATCTATACAAAGACGTCAACTTAAAATCTATTTTGAAAAGTTAAATAATTCACTATCTATCATAAACATATATATAATAAAATTGTAACTGAGTCAAATCTGTATAAATTTTTTTTTGAAAATCTAATTAAAATAGATAGACATTATTATCCATACAATCAAATCTATCGTTTTTAAATTTTTTGTCTGTCTGTCTTTCTGTGACTGCATCACGAGAAAACCTCAGGACAGATTTTGATAATGATTTTGGTATGATAATAGCTAGGTTACCCGGGTCAGGATATAAGACTGCTCCAGCAGTATCTTATTTGTAAGAAATATCGACTAACCGTTACAACCGTTGTTTCCAGTCTTTAGAACGCGGGCGGGGCCGCAGGAAATGCTAGTTTCTTACATTTTTAAAAAAGCTACATTTTTTTAAATATTCTTCTAAATAAAATAAGAATTAATTATAGTGTGATCTGCATCTTACAGGAGCTTATGAAATTATTATGGTGGCCGAGTTTTGGACTTTAACAATTGCCATCGACTCGCCAAGAAGAAGAAGACTATGCATAGAAAGTATATACGCTACTTACATCCATACATCAATCTTTAAAATGTTTGAGTCTGTCTGTCTGTCTGTTAGTTTCGGCTAATCCTCCAAACGGCTACACTGATTTTCGACCGCAAATATCGTAGCTAATGTTTTAAGGAGTTACTTATGCTACTTTTATTTAATTACGAGAACTGTTTTATTTATTTTATCTTACGCTGAGCGCAGCGGTCCGGGCTCGTTAGTGGTAAATATTAATTATAAAAAATTTAGGTTCACGTTCAAAAATTTGAGTAAAATAGACACAGATGAACTTACCGTTTAATAACTATCTATCCAAGGAAAACTCAATACAACCAATTATTATTTTTTCCTGGAAATTAAAATGCTTTTATGTAATGAAAAGTATCCTAAGTCATGGTCCGAGAAATATGTAATAACTACTTAATTTACAAACACAGACAAAAAAATTAAAACATATATTTTTTGGGATTTATATTCAATGCACTATACGTTACAGTCAGTTTTTTTTGATATTTCATGTATAGATTTTTTAACTCACTGTTCTATTATAATTATACGTATTATTGTATCACTACATAGTATAAAACAAAGTCGCCTTTTCTGTCCCTATATCCCTATGTGCGCTTAAATCTTTAAAACTACGCAACGGATTTTGATGCGGTTTTTTTTAATAGATAGAGTGATTCAAGAGGAAGGTTTATATGCATAACTAGCAGATCCCGCGGCTTTACCTGTGCTAAATCTAGGGAAGAGCCCGAGCGAAGCGAGGGCGAGTCGCTAGTATTCTTATAAATTCATAAATGCAAAAAACATATACTCAATGATGATGACGAGCCACGTTCATCACGGCTCACTCCTTGTCCCTAAATCGCCACCCAGTATATAATGCATAAATTAAAAGATACGCACGAAATAAAAATGAAAAATTTAAACACGCGCGGGATTCGATCTCGCGCCGCAAGGATAATAACTACACCAATTGAGATACAACTACACCAATTGAGCTATGACAACTTAACATCATAGGGCGAATTTATGAAAAAGTAAGTTTCTCATAACAACGCAAACTAAACAAATAGAGAATTGTCAGTTGTAATTCTAATAATTTCGAATCCTTTCTTCTGATCTTGTCCTCGAATTGTCAAAAGTTTAAAACTGTCATCCAATGTTGTGAATGTGTTACAAACGTGCTCTTACCATACACATATGCACACTCTATAACGCGATAATATTTATATTATACGTATGCTTTAAAAATGTATTATAATATTTAAATACATAATAATACATTTTTAAAAGCAAAGTATTATGCTTCATTTTCCGATGCAAGAAGCCTAAGATCTTAAAAATATTTTACTGTTATTATCTAATTATTAAGTTTACGAATCATGGTGTTACAATATTTTAAATCCTGTCTGTGCTGTTGGCTGCAGAAGATATCTCATAAACCCTGGGTAATGGGTATAGCTCTTTAAGAGAGAATCCAAGAAGTGAATCCAAGGCGCATCCTAGAGAATCAGGTCACAATTATTCGAATTGATTCAATCACTCAACATATAAATTAAACTTCTAACGACCAGTTTAAAGAATTCACGTATTTATTGAAAGAGATTATATTAGAAAACTTTTTTAAATACGAAAATAATATTTAATGTTTTATTATTAGTTCTTAGACTAATGGCTACATACTTATAACACGAAACGTGTATATAATAATATTCGTTTTATGTTATTTACTATGAATTGATAAAAATGTATACATAATTATGAAACATCTTACGGATACTTTATTTTGACACAAAGCTTGTATACTTTCTTTTGCAACGATTGATGTTTACATATATTTGAAAAGTTGTCAATGTATACATGTCATTGCTTACGACTGTACGTCTAAACTTTACCTTCTAAAGACATGTGAAGTACATCCCGCATTTGGACGGGGTGGATTACCGTGTAATCCTCATTGTATAGACTCACCTCAGAGGGAATTTGAAAGGGCTGAAGTGTATATAGCATACATAATATGTTAACAAAGGTTTCTAAGCAGAACTGAATTTCAGAATATACTTTTACACTTTTAACAACAAATTATTTTACACTCACATATTTTGACGAATTTTGATAAATCAACCTTTTAATTTCCACTACACCACACCTACTTTGATTATAATTACATATTAGTAATAAGAGTTTTTATTGGAAAAGAACTTAGAAGTGTTAGATGATTAAATTTCCAACCGTCCAAAGTTTGAAAAGAAAGCATTTACTGTTTAGAGTATAGCTAACGATGACAAACTTTGCAGCCAAGTTTATTAAGTGACGTCAAGGACGACGAGAGAAGCTCCAAAAATGAAATTATTGTTGTAATAGTCTTTTATGTGAATTCGGGTGTTTTATTTAGGGTTTGAGGTAGTTGTAAATTTTATAATATCAGAGTAAACTCATCGATTTAATTTATTTGTTCAGAATACTTTTTAATTAGCAAAAAGTTATACAGCACTTTTTATTCCTATCTACGCATCTTAAAATATAAAGGAAAAGAATTTAGTACAAAATGTGAAAAAGTGATGCAATAAATCAAAATTATTTTTTTCCTCATAAAGAACAATTATTTGTAATTAATCGGATTTCGGGATTGTAGATCTACAATAATCTATATATATATAATGAAAATGGTGTTCGTTTGAGGCACAATCACGCCTAAACCACTGATCGTATCGACATGAAACTACCACCATTCGATGCGAAATTTTTCCTAGATGGTTTATGGCTATTTATTTTTCGAATTCTAACGTTCCTTCATTTTTTTATTGCTGTTTTACTTTTATGAACATTTATCCCGCTAATAAAAACAAAAGACAAGCGTTTTCTCTTGATTCTTTTGTTTTCATGGATTTCAACAGAGTATATTAAACGGATTATGGTTTTTTACATTCAGCTAAGAATCTATTCACGGTAGTGGAGAACGGCTGGACCAATTAGGCTTTTTTTTATAGTCAGAATTGTCAGGAGAAAGTTTTGTATGTAAGAAAATTTAAAAAAAGTCAGATAAAAAGTTAAAAATTTTGATGATAATCGAAGAATTCCCATCTATATAGTCACTCACTACGAAATCTCGGGAACCATAAGACTTAGAAACGTGAAACTTGGTAGGAATATTACTTTTGCTATGTAGAGGTCAGCTATGAATAGATTTTAAGAAATCCATCCCCCAAAGGGGATTGCGGGGGCGTTAACAATGAACAATTCCTGTTTTTAAACTATAGCTCCTATAGACTTCAAATTTGGTAGGAATCTTCTGTAAGAGGTGTAGAAATAGGCTATGAACGAATTTTACGATAGCTCACCCCGCAGGGGGTTGCGGGGGTGGGTATTAACAATTAATATTTTTAATTTTTCAGCTAAAGCTCCTACAAGCTCCAAATTTTGTAGGAATTTTCTATAAGTGATGTGAAAATGATTTATGAACAAATTTTACGATATCCCACCCCAAAGAAGATTGCGGGGTCGTTAACAATGAAAATTTTTAATTTCGAAGCGATAGCTCCTATAGACTCCAAATTTAGTGAGAGTGTTCTATATGTAATATAAAAATGATCTTAGAGCGGATTTTACAATGAATCACCTCCAATAAGGTTCGCGGGGGTGGGTGTTAACAATAAAAAATTTCAATTTCGAAATATAGCTTCTAAAAATTCTAAGTATGGTAGGAATCTTTTATTATTCACATAAAGATCATCTCAAAATGGATTTCAATATAGTCTACTTCCGACAGGAATTGCGGGGGTGGGTGTTAAAATCTAAAATTTTAATTTTCAACCTGTAACTTCTACAGACTCCAAATTTGGTGGGGATCTTCGTGTATGTAGGGATATTTGTGTATTTCCTTACAACAATCGTCTTTTTGGCAGCGGAGAAAAAGTCATTGAGAGGTTTCCAATACTTAACTTTACATGTAGCCAATCAACGGACTAAGAATTTTACATTCATTTTACTTTTGCAGACTACATATCCGACGAATTCTTTTATTGCGTGATCGCGGAAATGTACCAGATTATAATGAATGCATTTTCTAAGCACTTGAGATGTGGAAAAGAAATTTAATTACTTATTCCAATAGAATTCATAAAAACATGAATTTTCTATAAAAAATTGATGTCACGGAGAAAATTTTAGTTAACAGAAAATTCGTCGCACTTGAACCTAGACAGATTTTAACTTCACATATGAGACTTGCAATGACTTTAACTTAAACGATTTTAACGACTTTAACTTTAACTTAAATGATTGCACATTGAAAGTTACAATGAATATTAGTGAGAAAAATCACCTGGATGGAAGATACAGGCTAAATCGATGGAATTTGGAATTTGTGTAAGTCTAAACAATATCGATGCTTACAGTTCTATCCGCGGGGCCTATTTATGTTCATACAAAAATAAAAAAAAGGAGAATAATAAAAATATGGAAAAAAAAATGAAACATAAAATGTAATTTATTTCCTTTTTCAATTCGCCCAGCGAAGCGGGCGGGAAACGGCTAGTTGATTATATAGATATTTATGGCCAGTGTAGTTGGGTAAAACGTATATTTTAATCAATCTACAGAAGCAGTGATACATGCTATTGGTATATAGAACAGCATTTTAAGAAAATATACAATTACCTAATATGGATAGTTTTAAAATAAATTTGTTTTAATATACAAGTCAGTGTAAATGAAAAAACTCCAAAGCCTGCCTACGTTTCTATGTAATTTGAAAATGGAAAAATCCTAAAATATGTAGTGTTCAGATTCAAAATTTATACCCGGTGTCACTTTCAAAAACAATACGAATCTAACGACACTTCTCAAGCTAAAATCTATCGTGCCGTTCAGGCCTCAGAGCATGCCAAACAATTCTACATATATATGTTACGGCTAATAGCCGAAGTGCGGCTACACCTAGTTTTAGCCGGCTACAACTAGGTGCAGCCCGCCACATGCGGTTAATCTTAGGTGTATCCTACTTATCTTCGGTTACAACTAGGTTTAGCCTTCATTATAGCGGCTAGAACTAGGTACAGCCGCACACTGGTGGTTAAACTTAGGTGCATCCTATTTATCATCGGCTAGAACAAGGTTTTCAGTTCAGTTGTTTTGAGATTCTAATTTTGCGTTTTCCGATTGATTCGATTACATGAAATAAATAAAAGACAGGGATGTTTAAGTGACATTTATTATTTATTATTTGACAGGCAAATATCTTTTAACAAAAAAAGGCGTTATTATAAGTAATTAAAACAGAAAATATTATAAATCTGCGCGCGGGCCGGTCGCGACGCCAACTCCTTCCTCGCGTCTATACCGCGCTGGCAACTTGACGAACTCTTTAGTGCCTACTTACTGTAGTTTTTACTACAGAGGGACTCTCCATATTAAAAGACGAAATTTCATTTCAGTTCATAATATAATTCAACACAATTACGAGTATAAGTCTTGTTTCGGACTGGCATGGTTTATGGCTTGTCTAGGATAAGATATCTTATCTACCGGGGTGATGATACAAAATCGATTCAATCAGGAAACGCAAGATACGAATCTCAAAATAAAACCAAAATCCTTAACTGAACTGAAAACCTAGTTCTAGCGGATAATAAATAGGATGCACCTAAGTTTAACCACCAGTGTGCGGCTGTACCTAGTTCTAGCCGCTATAATGAAGGCTGAACCTAGTTGTAACCGAAGATAAGTAGGATACACCTAAGATTAACCGCATGTGGCGGGCTGCACCTAGTTGTAGCCGGCTAAAACTAGGTGTAGCCGAACTTCGGGTATTAGCCGTAACATATACATACTGTCGAAAAACATAACCCTCCTTCTTGTAGTAAAAAAAGAATTAAAATAATGATAAAGCACTTACATCTATATAGGAAGCATTTATGTAATCTGAATCCGGCTCCCGGTCGACCGTCTGTAGCACCACTCTGTTGTAGTCGTCTGCAAAATAATCACTTGATTTAAGCTTTTTAAACATTGTTTTCAATTTAATTTAAAAGTAGATATAATTCCTAATGTAACTTTTTTATTTTTTAACTTTAACTTAAATAACTGTATAAATGCGCATGTTTGGTACATTTCAGAATTCATACTTACATTATTATCAAAGTAATACTATAAAGGTTAAAAAGTATTATAAGCTAGATAAAAAGCCTTTAAAATTACATAAAATACCGTATATAATTGACGATACATGTGGTTAGTCTGTATTGATCCGGCTTGCTATGCCAGAAGTCACAGGTTCGAGTTCGGCTGGGGGCATTTATTTGTATGATAAACCCAAAGTCAACTATCTGGTATCCATAATAGTCATAATAAAATACAAGACACGTACCTTCTAATGGAACAAAATGGTGATGTCTATTATTGTTCCAAATTTATATACACATATATATTTATTTATTTTTATATGCTTTAAATCTAACATAAATCGATAAGTTGATTAATTATACAAAGAGATAAATAAAATATATTTTTGTTTATGTTTAGTTGATGCTTTTTATTTAATTATATTTATAGTTTTTAACATTTCTTTGCGTCTGCTTGTATGTACTTTAAGTTAAAAGGAGTAACTTAAATTACCCGTAAAGTAAAGTAGTCAAGTGAAGATGAGTCGCTAGTTATCACTAATTTTATTGCACTATTCTTACTTCACTCAGTGCTCTAATATTTACTCATATTTTTTTCATAAAGTAATATCACTAATTGCTTTTAGAGCTGCGTTAGTAAAATAAAAGGTTGACATAGTGACAGTTTCATTTAGAAAATGACAAAAAGGTGAACTTTTAATCGACACTAAGCTTAATTGTGTTGTATTTTAAAATACACGAAAAAATATCTATTTATACATTGAGAGTTGTTTCAAAATATTGTACTATGATTTTATATTTGATTTTTTGGAACGAAGTTCCTTATTTACATAATGTGTATTAAGTTGAGGGCAGTACAAATTATAAGATATATTCAAATGATTTATATATTTATCGGGGTTCTTTACTAAGTCTCCATTGACCGTCCGTCTGTCAGCAAGCTTTATATCATGAACCGTAGAAAATAAAATTAAAGCTTTCATTATATGTTTCTATTGCCGCTATAAAAATAAATAAGATAAAATAATTAGCACAGTTTTATATTTTACGATGTTCGTTTCATATTTTTTAACATAATATATATCTTATGTGATATTTCTCTAGGTATTTGAGTTCTTCAAAATTCTGTAAGATCCTACTAATTTTCAAAGCTTGCTTGCAAAGATCAAAATCTTTATATATAAAGCACTTCTATGCGTGTGCATGTAATTGAACTCCTCTTAACGTTTGGAAAGATTTTTATGAAATTTAATTAATTAATAATAATAATTTTCACTAATTTTCATCCTTCTATATTCGGGATTAGAACGCAGGCGGAGCCGCGAGAATTTCTAGTATTATATAATATAACTACAAAATATTTTTAACGAGAAAGTCTAGATCTAGTTATGGTTATGGAATTACTTACACTAAAACTTTCGTCTCAGAAAAGGAATGAAATTGTTGTTGAAAATAAAACATTTCATGTTATTTTAATTAAAATGATAATTTAATTTATTATTCTCTTAATTTTATAAGTTTCATGAATAAAATATAATTTGTATTTTATTTATCCTCTGAATATATGAATAATACAACAAGAGGCCGGAGAGATTCGGTCTTTTCACAATTTCACATCTAAAGCTTTGGAAGCCTTTGTTTTTTTGTCTTAAGTTGCGCTTTGTTATAAAAGCTCTATATTTTTTAACATAATCTTGTTTTGTACCACTGTATAACCGGAAGTGTGAAAGCATGGTGGTTTTATATTGCAATTTGAAAATTAAATAATACTGTTTAATTGCTTGTGTTACTCATACATTATGTGGGAAGCGAACCGACGGTCTTTATCTACTAGTATTACGAAGCTGAAGAGTTTGTTTGTTTGGTTGGTTGAACGCTAATCTCAGTAACTACTGTCCAAAGTGAAAAATTCTTTTTGTGTTGTCCGTTTATCGAGGAAGGCTATAGGCTATACTACATCACGCTACGACCAATAAGTGGCGCATCAATGAAAAATGTTGCAAAAAAACAGACATAACGGTGAAGCGAATAGCTTTTGATTCTATGTTTTTTTTACGTTTTTCTATCATTGCTTTGCCCGCTTAACATTTAACGTTTTTGAGTGTTAACAATAAAACATAATATAATAAAATAAAATTCGGACATTAACACAACACCATGTACTTCCATGATCAGCTACGAGGCTTGTGTTATGGATACCAGATAATTGATACATTATATAGCCCAGCGGTAACGCGTCGCTTGTGATGCGGGTTCAAATCCGGGTCTCGCACCTCTGATATTTTCATGTGCAAATCATTTATATCATGATTACCACTTCTCTTACGGTGGAGGAAAACATCGTGAGGAAACCTGCATGTCTGAGAAAAACCTAGCAAGTTTTCGAAAGGCATGTGAAGTCCGCCAACACGCACTAGGCCAGCGCGGTGGACTATGGCCTGATCCCCCTCGTACTGAGGGAGGCCCGTGCCCAGCAGTGGGACGTTAAAAAGGGCTGATAATGATGATATATAACCTTTGAATTAATAATATACTTTATACATATATTAATATAATATACGCAATAAATATACTTACACGGAGTAACTTTTTGATTTTGGTTTTTGTGTAGATTTGTCTTCTTTTGCGCGTGACGACATGCGTGTGTTTCTACTTTGATCGCTGTCTGTAACAAAAATAAAGTTTTAGTCCACGTATAATTTCATTTTAAAGGCAGTTATAGAACTATGGTAACGTGCTTACTTTATAAACTAAGCGCATCAAGTTTTGACCCCGGGTCTTGCACCCACGTTTTCAGACACGAAACACTTTCAACGTTACCTTTTGTCTTAGGGTGAAGAAATAAAATTAACAAAAAGCATGCCTAATAAAACCTAAATAGTTTTCGAAAGTCATGTGAAGTCAACCCGCACTTGGTAGTGTAGAGTTGCAGCCTTTACCCAGCAGTGGGATAATACGAAAGATCAAATAATTGTATAATACTCTATACCGATATCTATACTAAGATTATAAAGCTGAAGAGTTTGTTTGTTTGTTTTTTGTTTGGTTGAACGCATTAATGTCAGGAACTACTTGTCCGATTTGAAAAATAATTTTTGTGTAGGATAGTCCGTTTATCGAGGAAGGCTATAGGCTATATTACATCACGCTACGACGAATCATCAATGAAAAATGTTGCAAAAACGAAAGAAAAATAATTCTTTTGATTTTCAGCCTTTAGAACGCGAGCGAAGCCGCGTAAAAGGCTAGTTATGGCTAAATAAGAAATTCCAATACTTTTAAATTAAATTTCCTTGCAATAAAGCTCGCCACATTAAATAGTCTTCTCAAAGGGTTTGAAAGTAGAAAGTCCTTTGAAAGTAGGTTATTAGGTACTTAAAATTAACTTGTTTATTAGCTGCTATTAATACCATCGGACGGTGAAGGAAAATACTTAAAATAATTTGTTAGTCACGTTAAAAATAACTTTAACCTTTGGCACAGTCATCACAGTTTTAAAATTTTAATGGCAAAAAAATGGTTTAATTAGTTTATTTCTAACATGATTACAACTTGTCTTGTGATGAAGGAATACATACATACGTGAGGAAACCTGCGTGTCTGAGAGAACCTAGCAAGTTTTCGAAAGACATGTGAAGTCCGCCAACCTGCACTTGGCCAGCGTGGTGGACTGTGGCCCCTCGTATTGAAAGGAGGTCCGTGCCCAGCAGTGGGACGTTAATAAGAGCTTATATATGAAATATTATTTCTATGTTGAATATTGTATAATATACTTTTGTAACTCTTAAAAGCTCAGCAAATATCTTCCAAGCTGAATATAACAGATAGCATTTTTTTATAATATATTTTTTAGATTTACCAGACTTTATCTTAGAAGAGACCTCGTTACTGTTAAGCCATGAAACAGCAGAATCCAAAAGTCTAAGTAAATTTAAAAAAACGTACTCAATTGAAAATGCAACATTATTTTAATAGTAAAAAGTTTACTGTCTACTTAGATATTTTTTTAATATTATTTTATTTTATAAAGAGAACAAAATGTGTTCAGTAGTATCCTCAATGAGATGCCGCATTTACACAAATTTTACGACTTTCGTTTATGTTATGAAATATACAAGTCCAATAAGAAAAAGAAATGCACTTAAATTTGCAAGTTTTCTTGTTATAAAATGTAAATCATAAGTTCTTGAGCGCGAATTTCCATTACATCTTTCCTGTCGGTCTGTCGGTTCTTGTTAGTTTGATAGTATTTCTGAAATACCTACTGATAATCTTTTTTTATTTCTCGCTAGCTATTACGTTGATATAAAAAGAAGTTTTCTAGGTACTTTTACAAAATCAACAGACGGCTGTATTCATTATTATCATTAATAAGCATCAATTTACAGTACATATATCATATTATATTTTAATCAATAAACTTAGCAACTATCTCGGACTGCATTTAATTTATCAAGCATTTAGTTGCAGGTCGCGCACCCTACACTATATATGTTATTTATTCAAAGGCTTACTAAAAATGGTACAAAACCCACAGTAAGAAACAAACAAATATTAGATCAATGAAATATTTTTTTATCAAGTCAAGATCAAGTGATCTTATACACAAAAACCATATATGTATAAAAAAATTAAGCTTACTTTTTTAAGCTACTAAAAATATTGAGGAAGGTACTTAAACATAAAATACAATATTATCTCCGATAGAGTGGCTTTTACCATCCTGTAAGATGAAAGATTATTAAATTTCAAAGGAAACTCGTTAACAAAATGTCTTAAACACCTTTTTATCAATATTCTAAAATAGTTAAATAAGGAGTATTTAAACGAAGATAAAAGTGTTTCAAAAATGTTATTATCAAAAGGTCATCTTTCAAGAGTGACGTATCTCGAGTGGAGGTCGTAGGATCGATTTTTGGGACCGGAAAGAGGTAAAAGTTCCTTTTTTGTATTAAAATTATTATAGGATATATTTTTCATTTAAAACTGCGAATGGATTAACTAATTATTCTTTAAAAATATTGGCATATTCACCATGTAAAACACAATATAATAATATGATCCTTTCACATTTTCTGGTATATATTTTAATTTTAATATTAAACATATAAAAACCGTAATTCTTGGAGAGTTCAATAATATAAGATCCTTTAATTCCCATATACAAAAAGCGTCTCTGCAAAAAAATGTTACAGAACATTTATGTGCTAAAAGCTACACGATTAATGATTTTATAGAAGGTACGCCTTGGGAATTATGGCCTATAGGCTTCTTCAACCTTGTAGAATGAATGTTGAATTTAATGCTAAATAAAATATAAATTTGAATTATTGTACAAATTTTTCATATAAACTTCATACTGGCATATGCATATATAGAGCTGTAGTCGAATATTCATAGCTAAAGAAGCCCTTAGAAAAATCAGCTAACATTTTCAGTCTGAATAGATTGTTTGCAAAACTCGGAGCATAAAAGTTTTAAAGCATAATTTATTTTTAATACTCTCAAAGCTGTAATCGTGCTTTAACGTCGGAAATACTTTGTCATTTTAATGGCGTTTGGTCAACTTCACAATTACATTTTAACTAGAAAGACACAGTGAATTAAAATCGATTATAAGTAATTATTTCACACTTTCGGATTTCTTTTCTAAAAAACATAGAGCGACTTTTTATATTGTCTGTAGTGTAGTAAATAAATAAATAAATATGTTGGGACATTATTACACACAACGCTATCTAGTTCCATGGTAAGCTACGAAGGTAGCTTGTGTTACGGATATATAAGTTTAAATACATACATATTATAATATAAACACCCACGACTGGAGTACAAACAAGCGAGTTTAATAAATGAATGCCCCCAGCGGGACTCGAACCTGCGACAGTTGCCGCAAGAAAGTAGGTTCACTACAAACTGCGCCAAATGTGTCGTCTAAGGTTAGGTAAGGTTAGGTTGTGTGGAACGCTGCATCTAGAGAAGCTGCAGTAAAAGAAGTTTTGAACTGTAGCAACCAAGGAAAGTGACTAGTATAAAAATAATAAAACGTAAAATAAACATTATAAAAATCTATAGATTTTTATACCTTACCTTAATTTACTATAGTAAATTAAGGTAAGGTACGATTTAAGTACTGAAATGATTTGTAAAATTTTGCTTCTAACAATCTACTGTTCTAGTTCAAGCTCTCAAACTGGTCCAACAAAGCGATTATTGTTTTCTCTTTGATTGTTTATTCACTGGCGTTACAGCAAACGATTGATATAAAACAAACAAGACTTAAACAAGGACGAATTCCTCCATTTCTATTATTAAATATACCAGTTTTAAAGGTCGATACTCAATTTATTTATGTTTTCGACATGATTACCATGTACGATGTTGTTGCGTGTTTTAATACCATGCTTTCTGCATGTCTGAGAGAATCTAATAAGTTTTCGAAAGACATGAAATACAAAGGCGTCCAATGCGCATTTTATCAGCATGACCATAACCAGATCTTGATGTAAACTTTATTATTTTTTAACAAATTAAAATTTAAATGGAAAGTTTTACAAGAATTCGTGTAATTAAAATGTAGAATATTTGGATGAGATTTTTTTTTATTATTTTCACATTACAAAAAGTATTAGGTCCTATAAACCGTGATGGTCTTGGTTATGACCGTATAAGGGCAAATGTGTTGCTTAAGTGGTCCATAGTGATACGATATATTATCGTAAGGCAACTTTGGGTTTACGAGGAGTAAAATTTTTTATGACGCTGATCCAGATTCGTCTTAGTCAGTTGTAAAAATGTAAAACAAAGTAACAGTAAATTTTCAGATCAGAAGATGGCAGGTAGATAGGTCTACATTGTTAATAAAATGTGATATTATTACATGCTACATGTGTACATGGAGTTTAAGTAAAATCAATTAACGTCGAATTGTGAGCACTATGTAATGTTCTCCTAATATTGATCTATCTCACTGAGACTATTCAGTTGTGCAGGAGATATTTTTTTATAAAACTATTTTGCAGGATTACAAAATAGGAGCATCACAAAATGCTCATATATGGTTTCTAACACGATATTAAGAAGCTAAGTTACAAAGTAAGATGTACTCGTATGTAATATAGTTTAATGGTTAGTATGAGAACAGCTGGCATATCTGTGTACGAAATAGATGACAGAGAAAATAAACGAAAAAATAATATCCTTCATCAAAATGGCCGCATACTTCATTTACAAGGTCAAAGCTACAAGAAAATATTATTTAAACCATTGAAATAATATTTTTTACAGTGATAAATATTACGTTCACAGTGATAAATATTGACTTTAGTGCAAAATAATATCTAAAAGTTGCAGGCCATTAATAGATTAACATTTGCTTAATACGTTTATTATTGTAGAGTCAGCTAGGGAGAAAAATGCATAATTTTTATTGTTACGCCAAATTCAAAATAACACAGCACTAATTAGAGTTTCTGGGATGGAAATTAAAAAACAAGATTAACTATCAAGAAGATTAAGGTCCACATTCCACAGTGTTTTTACAAATTGCTAGTAGCAATACTAGCATTGTGTCAAGATGCTGCGTAGTGCGTACTATTGTGTAAGCGAGCTACGCAACGCTTCGCTACATCACATTCACAACCGTTTTTGTGTCAAAATAATATTTTTTTTGTTAATATCGTCATACACGTCCGAGCTGTTTTCAGAACATTCTCTAAGTCTAGGGGGCGTATATCAATTAACAACAAAACAAAAATCAATTTGCGAAAAAACAGTTTTTAAACTTAGTACGGTCTCACGATCTATACCTACCCGTTATAGCTTTGAATTATAGACAACTTTACATCCTTCTATAATCCTATCATACTAAGCAGTATTTATTAGCAATACTAGCATAGTATATATAAATATACCATAAGATATATTTTTCCGTAAGCTTTCGTCTATGCTCATAAGCCTTTTCAAATATACTTAACGGATTGCTTATACTATATTAGATTAATTATATTTAACCATTGAAGTTTATAATATGGACGGTCTAAGATACAACTAATGTGATAAGTGTACTAAGTTGAGTATATGTGTTTTTACCTTTACTATGTCTGCTTGTGTTCTGTCTTAATCAATATAAATAATAAAATATATTCATAATAAAATTATTGCACTGATAGACCCTGATAGCTAAATAATAAAGCCATATAATAATCAATTAATATAAATAGTTCCATGGTAGCTACGAGGCTTATGTTACTTTGTAGTCTCTACACTGCATACACATAAATTTTAATACATATATTACAAATATAAACCCTCATGCCTGCGGTATAAACATTCGAGCTTATCACACAAAATGAATGAGTGAGCAGGACTTGAATTCGCGACCATTGGAACAGCAAGTAGGGTTAGGTAGGGTAGATATTACAAACTGAGTCAATCGTACCGAAAATATTATAGCTAGGTATATCATAAAAAAACGTGTGAATTTTCTCAGGCGTCTCACGAGAGCTGTAGCAAGAAGCGACACCATAATGAGAGTAAAAATTTACTGTATTTTGTTACGAGGAAAATAGAACAATAATTAAATTCAAACAGCAGACGGGTTTTTTTTAGTAACAGACTCGTGTCAGTTGAAACGGCTTTCGTATGACTATATTGTAATTTAGAATATACTAGATAATGAATTTATATTTGGAAATTAAATAGAACTTCCATGAAAAGTACATAGTTCATGAAAAGTTAAGGAATGGCTACTAGCTCTTTAATGCTTAAATTTAGGCATTAACTATAAAAATATCACTTTATTTTTTATTTTAATATAATTTAGCATTCAAAATACATAATTAATTTAAAATTCAATGTTATTATATACGAGTACATTAAAAATTCATTTTTATGACGATTTTTATAAAATTTTATCGTGCTCGCACAATTCCAAATTTTCAGTTAACACCATTGACTAATAAGTTTAAGAAGAAAATAAGAGCCTTAGGGCCAGTTTCACAAGTTTCTGATAAAGTTTCAGTTAGTAATCTGCCACTTAACACTAACTAAGAGATAACGGTTGCTGATATATTTTTTCTGTTTCACCATTAAACTACCTGATAAACTAACCGGCAGATATATTACAAGCCACTTGCTATTTTACAGAACGGCAACGTCGCTTTTTTGCATTTCATTACACAGACGCATATGATCGCTATTTAAAATCTAGTTTGAAAACTAAAATATTTTAATTATTTTATTATTTTAAATAAGATACATTTTACTTTTCAATGTTCTTGAATATAATTTTGTTATAATGTGATGAAAAGTAATTAAATCGATGGTAAATGTTATTATGATTACAAGTTTGCGTTCCAAATGTAATTAGCGTAAAATGAACCAACGGATGTCATAATTATTTCGACATTCGCGCTTTTTTGTTGTATGTTATATTTAATAGACGCTTGATTAGAACTTAGAATTTGGTTTCACACAAAATCAAAGCAAACGAAAATCGTTATTTAGAAATGAATAAATAAAAGCGTGAAAGAAGTGTGAATTTCGCTCAAATTGAAACTGAGCTAATTTACTACTACATATCTACTTACCCGTCGGTTGTAGTCTTTATATCACTTTCTATTAACGTATGAATATTTTGTACAGACCTTTTGGTAAGACGGAATCGAATTCTAAAATCTTCATCATCAAGCAATATAAAATAATTTGGTCTAGGACGGATTACTCTATTTCTATGAGGTCGCGAAATATGTTCATAATATTCATCAAATTCGTCTTCTAAAAATTCAAACAAATCTATCTTGTGGCTGCAGACTACTATAAAGAGTATGATATTATTTGTTACCAAAAATAAATGACAGATATTTTTATTCGCGCCCTCCATTCGAATCATTTTAGTTATCTACCAGATACCACCTTTAACGGCCACTTGATTCGGCTGATAAATTACCGGCCACTTTAACTGCCAGATACCACTATTCAAGACTTGTGAAACCGAAATTTGTAGTTCATCCGTCAGATAAGTTCCGGATACGCTATCAGGAACTTTATCAGAAACTGGTGAAACTGGCCCTTAATGTAATAAATAAAAGTAAAACGTTCGTAAGCGCTTTTGTAATTCTAATGCTATTTGTGTAATACGATTAAAAACTTAATATGTAATATGTGTATTCAGCCCTCTTTAAACTGCGGGGCCTCTCTTAAAAACGAGAGGGTTCAGACCATAGGCCACCACGGTGGCCAAATGCGGATCTGCGGACTTCACATTATGTCTTTCATAAGCTTGCTAAGTTCTCCCAGACATGCAGGTTTCCTCACGATGTTGAAGGTAATCATGTTAGAAATGATTCCCACATGAAAATATCAGAGGTGCGTGACCCGGGATTTGAACCTGCTTCACTCGGTTTCCTAAGCGAGCGCGTTACTACTGGGCAGTGGTACCGCCTGTCAGTTGTTATTTATTTTATCTGTGTCTAAGTTTATGACTGCTTCGGTGGTGTAGTGGCTAGCATGTATGACCTCACATCGAGAGGTCCTGGGTTCGAGTCCCGGGTCGGGCCAAGTTTAGTTAGTAAGTCTCAGTAACAGCCCGGAGTTGAGAAGTTGGCGGTGATTCAACCCCGTACATCGGAGAGCACGTAAAGCCGGTCGGTCTCGCGCCTTAGCTCTAACTGGTTGTGTCGAGTAGTCGTCCCACCAGAGTGTGTGAGTGATAGGAATAGAGAATGCACTTGTGTCGGCGCATACACTTTTGCACTATAATATCTCCTGCGTAGTTGGCTGGTCTCAATGAGATTTGCCGCCATGGCCGGAATCGGTCGCAGAACATAATTACTATATTATCTAAGTTCATATTTAACATGTACACAGAAAGAAGTTTTATTGAAAAGTTAAATATGTGAGTAGGTACTTACGACGACTTTTGCTCCTTACAATTTTCCTAATCTCTTTTTAAACTATCCTTAATAAAAATGTTGTACCAAATTTTAAGTTTCAATAAACATTTCTCTAAATGATGAATTTCCTACAAGTATCATGTAGATTGTAGTTGTATTGAAATCTATCTAGTTATTTATATTAATTTTCAATGTTCTGCCGTAAATGCCAAAATCAAATTAAATTCATGATTAACGCTATATGAAATATTTGATGTAATATAGCAAATATTTAACTAATGGATATTTTAATTATGTCTTTACATTTTATAATAAGTAGTAGAAAGTAAAGTATACTTATTTCTTAACTGATAGTAACATTTAAAAGTCTATATTGTAAACTAGAATTTCCCGCGGCATCGCTTGCGTTCTAAAGGCTGAAAATCAAAAGAAATATTTTTCGCCCGTTTTTGCAACATTTTTCATTGATGCTCCGCTCCTATTGGAATGGAAGGAATAAATGGAATGCCTGATGGAATATAGCCTATATCCTTCCTCGTTAAATATCTATTACAAAAAGGATTTTTCGATTCGGCACAGTAGTTCCTGCGATTAGCACGTTCAACCAAACAAACAAACAAACTTTTCAGCTTTACAATATTAGTATAAATTAACGTTATAGCTATAAAACCGAAAGATCACTTATTCACTCACTCATCACGAAATATCGAAAATCTTATAAAGATGAAATTTTTCAGGTCTGTAGTTTATAGTTCGTAAATGTCCGCCAAGAACGGATTTCGCGAAAGGCCGGATTAAGGAGGTCTAAGGGCTCTCCCAAGTTTGTATGAATTTCCTTCAAATTTTGTGCTACAAACTTTTGAATTAAGCTGGGAGTATGTGGACGAACCTGAGCGAAGCGAGACGCTAGTCACTACATAGTATAAAACAAAGTTGCTTTCTCTGTCCCTATATCCCTATGTATGCTTAAATCTTTAAAACTACGCAACGGATTTTGATGCGGATTTTTTTAATAGATAGAGTGATTCAAGAGGAAGGTTTATATGCATAACTGGCAAATCCCGCAGCTTTGCCTGTGCTAAATGTAGAGAAGAGCCCGAGCGAAGCGAGGGTGAGTCGCTAGTATTGTAATAAATAAAAGTCAACCTCTATTTAAATAGAATTTCTCTTTGCTTAATTTTCATTTATCAACAGTAACTATTTTATCCATTCAGAAACTAAACTAAACTGGATAGTGAAAATGTTTGTAAAGCAGAGCTTTCTCATTAGAATCTATAGTGTGCACTAAAAATTCATTTATAATTTTTTTTTATTTCTTTTAAGCCTAAATTATTCATGTGCTTGAATTTATGAGATTTTTTATATACGCTTGGTTTGCTCTACTCGTAGGTAAGTTTTCGTAAACAAGTATGAAACGACTATCATATGTTAATATTTTCATTTATTATGACTATCATATCTCTTTTCTATATTCTTTGCTTACTTATTGCTAAGTGTATATATAATACGAGTATAATAAAATTAAATATGTTGGTACATTAACACACAGCTCCACTTGGATTAATGGTAATGCTACGATGCATGTGCTATGAATGCCAGATAGTTAAAACATGTCTTTAACTACCATGACTAGAGTAAAAAAATCCATGACTAGAGTACTAATATTCCTGCTCAAATGAATGCCCCGAGCGGAACTCGAACTCGCGACTAATGACGACAGTTGGTAATCCGAATTAACATAATATATGATATATTTTACTGCAGGAAAATATCTCTGAGAAATATAATATGCTAATGTAGGGATGAATCTGAGCGGAGCGAGGGCGAGTTAATGATATTTAAATACTACAGTATACGTACCTAGTCTGTGTACAATATATAATATATATACTAAAACATGTAAACTTTAAATAAAAAGTTAGGTTCAACGATCCTTAGTCAGGACCTAATAAAAAATCCCTTTTTAATTAATTCGAAAAGGGTCAAAGTTAAAGAGAAACATATTTCAAATTAAAAGTATAAAACATATAATATTACATCAAAAAGGTCTAGAGATTTATTTGAATTGTGTTATAAAATGAATAAACTTAGAAGCTGTCGAAAAGTACTTAATTCCCTCGAGAAATAATTCCGAGCGTTTCTTTCGTTTACTTTCGCAAATAGCTTCAGTATGCTTTAGAGTTACGCTGATAATTCAACCTTCTAGACCATCCATATTTTTATTATAAATCAGAATTATACCAGAGCCTCGCCCTCGATTCGATTTTATTGTTAGTGTGGATTTCTCAGCAATATGATATTTTCCTGCAGTAAAAAGTATCTTATATCATATGGATAATCAGCTATTATCATACCAAAGTGGTATTCTCGTGATGCGGTCATAGACAGACAGACAGACAAAAAATCTAAAAACTACAGATTCCGCCTCTGTATCGATAATAATGACTATTTCAATAAAATGTTCCAAAAATTTTTTAATGTTCGATTCGACTCAGTAAGAATTTTTCCAAATGTAAGAGTACAGATGAAGTAGAAGGGGGGGGGGGGGGGGGGTGGTGTTGGTGAATGGAGTTGGTTGCTTTATTTGTAACCACCAAGAGAATTTAGAATTTTGTTGGGCGATGAGAAACTTTGTTATATAGCAAACATATTTACATACATATTTTAAATAATAATATATAATAATTGTACTGTTAAAGGTTTTATTTTAAGGCGGCGATATATGTAAATTGGACTTTCTTTGTAGTTGAATTCTCTGTAATCTTAATAGGAAAAAATTAAAAAAAAAAATGTTTATTCTACAGCATATACAGCATTATCGCTTCAGCTTAAAAAGTTAAAAAAAACAACATAAATATCATAAATAAATATGCTAAGTACCCTCTGTTACAATTTTTCATATCATTTCTCTCGTAAACTATCAAAAACAAGATTTTTTTTATTGCGTTCAGCATATTAAATAATACAACACCTAATATGATCTCAGATTATTTTTTCAAGTAACTGTTTTATTTATTTTTTATGATTTTTTTTACGTAATTCATACACGTAAGCCGCGAGAGAACACACTCTGTCGCCCAGTAAATCAGTGCGGGACGAGGCGTTGTGCTGAACGGACCTGTGACTGTTTGCTCCGCAACCGCAGAACCAATTTAAAAATTTAATTATTTAATTCGTGAACAGAATTGTCACGAGTCGTGTGCGCTAAATTGTGCTCTAAAACATTTGTATTTAAAACTATATTAAAATGAAATAAATAAATGGCGTATTTTGGACCTTATTGACTTGTAAATTTTTTACTTAAAAATTTTACTATACATATAGACTAAGAGAAGTTTCAATTTAGACTTTATTTGTATAGTTATAAGGACTAAGTCTGGAAATCGAACCTGTAGCGAAGTTACGTCTACTGAGCCATAGGTAACATAAAATTTAATCTGTTTATCTTTCAATATTGAAGTTATATTTCTTTAGGCGCGTTATGAAAAATTGATGAGAGTGAAAATTTACGATGCGCGCGCACAGCGAGACACAAAATTCTCACGGGAGAAGTTAGGTAACAGTCAACAGTTTAGAGGACTTCACGATATTTATTTTCAACAATGACATGGGTGTCATTTTCGAGGTTTCTCGGGGTGCTGATTACGAAAATGAGGTCCATTTTTAAATCCAAGATGGCGGACATCCGGTTTTTTTCAAAAATGACATGGGTGTCATTTTCGAGGTTTCTCGGGGTGCTGATTACGAAAATGAGGTCCATTTTTAAATCCAAGATGGCGACATCCGGTTTTTTTCAAAAATGACATGGGTGTCATTTTCGAGGTTTCTCGGGGTGCTGATTACGAAAATGAGGTCCGTTTTCAAATCTAAGATAGCGAACATCTGGTTTTTTTTTCAACAATTACACGGGTATCATATTCGAGGTTTCTCGGGGTGCTAATTGCGAAAATGAGGTTCATTTTCAAATTCAAGATGGCGGATATCCGGTTTTTTTTCAACAATGACATGGGTGTTATTTTCGAGGTTTCTCGGGGCACTGATTACGAAAATGAGGTCCATTTTCAAATCCAAGATGGCGGACATCCGGTTTTTTTTTAAACAATTACATGGGTCAGGGTGTCATTTTCGAGGTTTCTCGGGGTGCTAATTACGAAAATGAGTATGTATTATTTAATGATGCCAAAGAAGTATAACTTCTAACGCGTGTACATAAGTACACACACAATTTTTTTTTATATAATATAATAAATTGTGTTTGCCGAAGTGTATACCTTCCTCCCTTCAGCAACCTCCCTTCAACCAAAAATTCCCAAATTTGACGAGTGCACCCCTATCCCCTTTATAACACCCCTCCATAATTTCTATACGCCAAACACCTTGCCACGAAAACAACAAATTCATAGCAAACAAATCCCCAATTACCCCCAAAATTTCAAATAGCCATAACTTTGTTACTAATTAAGATAGACGAGACCCCCCGACCTTGGGCTCATTTAAAAGAGCTCGCGAAGACCTAAAAACTGAAAGTTGTGAACCTACAAACACTTTTTGTATATCATTCCAATTTTAGTATATGTACTGCCGAAGCGAGTAGGTACACCTTGACGTTCGACAACATTGTATATAAATCAACGAGTTAAAATATTTCGATAGCAATATTCTTGACTTAACAGCGTCATATAATATTTTCCAGTTTAACATCATATATAAAAATAAATAAGTATAAAACAACATATTTAATACGACAATATTGTTTGAGGACTGAAATAAAATAAATTTTTACAAAATTAAAAACAAAAACTCAACGTCACGCGGTTTTCCCAGGCGGTCACCCATCCTAGTACTGACCGCGCCGGACGTTGCTTAACTTCGATGATCGGACGAGAATCGGTGTGTTCAATTATATATATTTACTGTGACTACAAGTGATAAAAATTGTATCTACATATTGTACACATAAATTAATAATAGATACAAATAATAATTATTTTAATTATATAAAAAATATTTTGTATGATATTTACATAAACTTTATTTAACTAGATAATGCTTTATAATAAAACTTTCAATGTATTAAATACTCTTTTTTCTATTATTATTAGTGTAGTTTTTATAATTGCATAAGTTGATAAAAAATGCTATCATTATAACGCCTTATCAATATATTGCCGTTGCGAACACCTCTAATAGAACCATGTCTAAAAAAGCAACAGCTGTTAGTTGTTACACTGTGCCGCACTACGCGCGAATTCTAGCGCGCTGGTCGCGCGTAATTATTATCGGGAGGCGCGGGGTTGTGCGGGGAATTTTTACCGGCAACGCCCAATCGAGCAAGTTCAACGGCGTATATCCCCGTCTTAAGTATACAGTGGATAAAATAATAAATTACATTAAAATTTAGTGACATTTAAATTTTATTTAGAAAATTTAACAAAAGACCAGTCAAGTGGATAGGTTTATCGATAAATTCAAATTAAAGAAAAACTATTAAATTTTTTCAAGTATTTAAAAATAAATAAATAAAATTCTTATGCTACATTCAAGTACACGAATATGATAAGAATGTTTAGTATCTGAGAAGCGAGTTGGGACGTGTTCTTCTTAGATAACAGAAATGATTACTCTCTTGCGGCGCCTTTGCAACGTGGTTTAGTTCCGACGTTTGGGAACTTGGTGTTAGAAAATGTTAGCTCTTTTACATATTTTGTATAAAGTTACTTCATTTTTATTCAAAGCTAGTCATGCGATTCAAAAGAGCTTGTAAAAGTCTATTTGAATAAAGAATATTTTGATTCGATTTGATTGATGCTCTCTTTGCGGGCTATCACCATAATGTATACGTAATACAGTACATAGTCCACCATGCTGGCCAAGTGCGGGTTGGTCGACTGCACATATCTTTCGAAAACTGGATAAGCTCTCTTAGTCATGCACAGACATTTGTTTAAAAATCTAGCCGGGTCATGGCTTTAGCACTACATAAAAAAGAGATCATTAAGAGCTTTGTTTTTCGTGAGTAAAAATACAGGCCTAGTACATTTATGATAATCATCATCATTAATTATTATTTATTTATGATCCGTATTAAAGTAGTTATTCTTTATATTTTGATTTGGTGCTAGTATCGTATAATATACTTTCAATGTGATGTGGGATTTATATTTTTAGGGAACGATGGGGCTGACATTTTAGCACTATGCTTTAAAAGTCCCTAAATAGAATAAGAATAAAAAAAATACTTTCATTGCATTAAGTAAAAAGCTGTTTATTTGAAATTAAAAACAGACACTCCAATTTTATTTATATGTATAGATTATTCTTGAAACTGACTATTATCACTACTTATTGAACAATGTTTTCAATCATCGGTGTCATAATATTATTAATTTAAATCAAGTGCATTATAGTTAAAATATACAAAAAAATATTTATAATAAAGATTTTATATAAAAGTTTCCAAGACACACTTTTTAATTTTCATTAATTAAGCTCTCTTTTTCATTAGCAGTATTACTTCATTAATGCAGCCAGATTTTCAGCATCAAAGCTTTTGGCGACTTGGCAGGGGAACGATATTGGCACCGTTTTCTAAAGACTTGTCGTTTCAGTAACTTAAACTTAGTAAATATTACACTTTATATAGTTAAGTTGTGTTTATTTCGTATAATTTTTCCGCATTTGGCGCAAATATTATTTCGAAGGATTTTTAAGCGCATTTCTTTATTCTGAAGTAGGTACTCTGAATTTGTATATATTCGGATTTATCTCAAGAATTATAAAATCTACATATTATATACAGTTTACCAATAGAAAGATAACTTTTCTAAAGTGGGCTATAATTTAAGAGCATTATAAGAGCTTTTAGAAGCTAAGCCTTTTACGAACTTCGAAAACAGGGTAACATCTAATATAAGCTTAATAATATAAAATACTAATTGAAGCTTGAGTAGACTTACTTATTGAGTGTCAGAAACTCGAGTAATGCTAGCAGTAAAATATTCATATAAAGAGAAAAATATTATGTAGAAACTAAACTACATTTAATAAATATTTGTACAATATGTAATACATAAGTGAGCTTCACAAGCCTCTTACCTGAAACTTGAGCTTATGCTGTATAGAAACATCTGCTGCGGACTTGTAAATTTAATTATAAGGCAAAGCTCGCAATTCAAAATGTGTAGAGGAGTTGATGTGATTCACTACAGGATTGCGGAAACGTTGTATATATGCTTTATAAGTATATAATATCGTTAGGTGGTATTATCTAATTACTTGTTTTATATAAATTTATTTATTCTAACTAGAGGTATATACACAATTAAATTTATTAAGACGCAATTATTTGCTATTAATATATCTAGTTTGTTATAGTTTATGTTTGTTTGTATGTTTTATGGAACTTCATTATAGCTTTAAGAAGTATGAAGGGAAGAATTTTATGCTGTCGTCAGAATTTTTTTTCTTTCTACTAATATTGTAGTAAGCCAGGGATTCTTTTTTTGTAATCTTTTTTTCAACGTTTAACCTATCATTCGACTGTTGCGAATAATCGACATAATTTTTGCTGCAACAAAAATTACATATGATGAGCTTAGAGATACGATATAAGGAAGAAACAGCAACAAGGCGGAACGCTTTCTGAGAAAAGTCAAATATTATCGGCCTAAACATATTGTTGGCAACCATAGTTCTAATAATCAAAACGCTTGATATTACGAGATAAAGTGGACATCCCTATAACAGGAATTCTTAATCTATAGAGTTACTAGAAAGCGTTGACAGTAATAAATTTTGTGTGGAAAAAGTTTTAAGTTATAACGTATATATAAGTGTCATACTCAATCTTATATATTATATTAGGATATAAGGATATCTAACAGTTGCTCGGGCACAGACCTCTTGTAATGCGAAGGGTGAATAGGCAATACTGCAAGACACAAACTGGCCAAGAGTGTGAATTCACATGTGTTCCCATGGACTTGTAGGTTCCCTCACGATCTTTCTCCTCACCGAAAGACAATGATAAGCAGATTGAAAAAAATAGCATGTCAAAATATCAGTGAATCGCGACCCGGTGTTTGAAACTTAACTTTGCCTAATTATACTGCTCAATTGGTGGACGTATATTTGTTATATTAATAAATTACGTATATAAGGATTTTCGATAAATTCTACGTTAAATTCGATTCTAAATCTCACTAGAGAGAATTGCTTTTTGCGCAAAACCATGTATTCTACGTATTATTCCCATATTAGTATTGGATGTTAGTCGAAGTTTCTTCCAAATCCCTCAAGAAATTACGCGTAACTAAGTTGCAAAACATTCTCACATACTTTCTAACATCTTCACTTATTAATAAGTTTAATATTAATGGGATTAATAAATTTATTAGATGCTTATTAAACTTGTATTAAAATATATTGCTTACCAAATTTATAGGACGAAACCATATAGATTATAAACGGTGCATATTTAATTGGAAAAATGCTTAGAAAGCTACTTTACTCTTACTATTATATTAGAATACACAACTTACCTGAAATTCAAGTCTATACAGCACAGGGAATTTCCTTCTTTGTTCGCACAGCTTTGGAAAGTTCTTCAGTTCTACGGGTCGATCTGGTATTGTTTCTGATATCGACCCGTTTTCATCAGCTGCAAAATAAATATGTGTAAAATATATCTATTATATTGATATATACTTATATATATTTATATATACTGTGTTAATATATCATAATATATCATAAGTTATTATAAACTTAATATTCAATAAGGTAATAATAAAAACTTTAACTTAATTATTATATTAAATTCTTCCCTTGTTAAACCACACCACACATACTTTAATATTAATATTATATAATTTACTGGGCAAATAGGCTTTCTTCAAATTTAGAATGTTGGAATATAGTATTTCATTATCTAGTCCAGATAAATTTACTATTCACGTAAAGGTAATCATTAGTACTCCTCCCTTCTTAAACCTCTACATAAAAGAGAATTTGAACATTCTGATGTGCTCCATTTGCTACAAAAACTGTGGACAAAATGGTGTTGACAACGTAAATGTAATAATTAGGTTTTAATAATACTGTATAAGACCAAATAATATACATATAATACATATATTATAATTCCACTTGTGGCGAGCTTTTGATGAGTGGCAACTTCACGGACCGAAGACCTCCGAGGGAAAACAACATATTCTGTGTCCCGCTTCTGGCTTGCCTTCATAATCCGTCCAGAGTGCAGCGCAAGAGCTTAATGCTCAAGACGGAAGTGCTTAATCTGCGTAATAATGGGGAAACCCGCTCACGAGCACTCTCGATGGTGAAATAGTTAAACTACTTTATTCACTCTTCGATACCCTTAGCCGATGTTGCACTCGAAGTACTATGCCGCTTTGTACGAGCCCAACTAGTGGGAGACAAGTTACGATCGTGTAAGGATTATTAACACTGATCGTCTTAAGTCTTATTCAATTGCTCAATCAAAAAAATTTAGCCCATCGAAACTTCATTCCATAAACCCAATTAGTTCTTCATATTTTTTCATAGACATTACGCGTTATCTGAAGGCCATCTTTGAGTAATTGCCTTCGGGTTACTTCTGATCTCTGGATCGCGGCTGCGTCACATTGAACAAACTTGAATCTCTTAAGGGGCCTCTACGTTTTGGACCAGTGGACTGGACTGAGAACTCCTTTGAATCCTTTATATCCAAAGAGGAACATGATAATTATTTAACGTTAGCTTTTTTATAAACTATCAAGGCCGA
The DNA here is from genome assembly GCA_905231865.2 of Boloria selene. NCBI lineage: Eukaryota > Metazoa > Arthropoda > Insecta > Lepidoptera > Nymphalidae > Boloria > Boloria selene. Next base: position 3,789,265 of record HG993149.1, read on the forward strand.
ATGAAGAGCTTGTACGTGTGCTGGTAAATTTGCATAACTTCTCATAAAGGAATAATTCATTCGAGTTAATATTGTAAATTTTATACCCTGAATTCATTTAAATGTCGGAAAATTTTATTTAATTTGACAGTCTTAGTAGTCTGTAGTAAAATAAATATTTTTTGCTCTTTGCAGAAGTACCATTGTCTCTTTCTATTTGAATAAGTTATAATTTAAGTTAATTTTCGCACTTAAATACCTTATAAAATGTATATTTATTAATATTGCTAAAAGAATATTATAACACGTTTTCGTTCTTCAATAATAATTAGTAAACCTTTTTAAAGCTTTATAAATGTAGTAAGTATAAAGTCGATAGATTATTCACTGATATTTAATTTTGAAGCAAATTACTGAAGTAGGTACAGCTTTTGAGGTTTCAATACAAAGCTTTGTCTTAATGAGACGATACTGTCAGATGAAGATTAGTCACGGCTGATATTTTTAAAGATGATTTATTTTTATTTTTTTAAGTTTGCCTACGTTTTTATGTAAGCAGTGCGTTATTATAAGAAAAAAAAGCAATTATGGTTTACGTTCTACTAGTTTTTACCTGTGACTTTGCTTGAATGATAAGCGCTACGAAGCTCTAGGGTAGCTTATGACTTATAATTTTTTGTGTTGAGAATTGCATTTACGCATAATGTCTGTAGGTTATGTGTGTGGGAATGGGCTCATCGATGGAAAAAGCTCCGTACTACCTACTAAGACCCAACAAAACCTCTGCCATTCAACTAAATCGTTATTTCATTTTACATTTAGTTACTTTTGATTAAATTGAAATTAAATTTTTTCCTCAACTGTTTCACAAAATTATTAATATACAAATTGTACAGACCGGAAGTCTTGGGTTTGAGTGTCACTCTGGGCCAGGTCAAGCGTAGTTTCGTAAAAATCAAGAGAACCTCAATTTTTTACTTTCTTGTAAACCGATTATCATAATTCTATTTTATAATAAATTCTATGGGAGCTTAATATAAAAATTATAAATTAATAAAATCCACTGAAGCGTGAATTATAACTAAATATAGATACTTGCAAAGTGCTTTTTAAAGTAATAGTAAATTTTTTAGACAAAATATAAAGTTTCGTCAGTCTTTATATGAAGTTATTACTCGTTATACAGAGTCCATTTTGCTAGAAGGTACTTTATGATCACACTTAGTGCCTGACTACAGCATGGTACGTTCGTCATAATGAGGCTCACCCTAACGTAGAATTGATGTCTTTCGAATATTCTCCGCTCGAAGGGGAAAATTCTAAACGAAAATTTACTGTAAATCATGAGATCCTTTCCAGCATTCGTTATGGAATTTTGACGCTTTCGATATTTACCATCTTGTGTATGTATTACCTTATATTTTCTCACAAATTACCTTATATTTTCAATTTCATTTGCGTATTTCAATATTACGAATTGATTGAATAGATATACCTACTATATACATATGTGCATATATTAACATTATTTACTAGGCAATTACACAAAACAGTACAGCGACTGGACGGGATAAAAATAAATAGTTCTGAACTTTTAGATTTTGTACCCAGGATTTGAACCCGTGGTACTCGGCTTCACGAGAACTGTGACAGTGGCTTAGTCTACCACATTCTAAGCAGAAAGGCAAACTGAAAGCTTGTAGAAATAGAAGCTGTTTTATTTTATTTTACATACGTATAAGACATAATATCTATTTGTAATTCATGTTTTTTTCGCCTCCATTCGAGTAACAGGTACTCGTACGTAGAAATAACCTTATTAAATCCTGACATTTTGATTCAAGTTTTAGCTTTTTCCATTGCGCATTTCAATCAAATTTGTTGAAAATTAAGAGCTATTTCCATAATGTAAATGTGATTTTTCTGTATGTTCAATACATTTATAACATAGAAAATAAAAGCATAATACATCCAACGTATCTCTAATTGAAAATGAAGCGTTCCCATCAACAATAAATGTGTTTGCTGGACAATTTCATTTCAAATTGGTTTGTGGACGTTCTTCCTTGTTAGAGTAAATTCGTAGAAAATTATACTACCAAGCCAGAATTACAGAATTTTTTCATTGGAAATATCGAAGTTATTTAAGAAACAAAAAAGAGTAGAATAAAGATATGACGTCGTTTCCTATACAGTGACTATCTTCCGTTTTTCTTTAAAGTTCAAAATAATTAATATTTGTGAAATATTTACTTTGGGTAGCCCTTTAGTCTCACTGCTAGGCACAGGTTTAATGCGAAGGGCATTAGGTTTCAGTCCATCACGGGGCAAGATGGCTGACGAATTAGCAAACTTCACACGTCTTTCCAAAATTTGATAGGTAGTCTTAGACATGCAGTTTTTCTTACAACATTTTCATACCCGTAGGTTGTTGGATTGAAAATGATTTGCACCTGAAAGTACTAGAGATGTGACACCCACTTCACTTTATTTGCTCTTCGCGCGCTACCACTGTGCTACCACTGCTTTTTAGACGAGAGTATACTTATTGATATTCTGTGTTCCCTGTGTTTGCTTATTATTTTGCAATAAGACACCATTTCGATAAAAAACTGCATTTAAAGAACATTCTTACCATCCTAGGGAGGTATATTAAAAAAATGCTTTTAATCCTACTCTGATCTAGTTATATTTAGACCATGTTTGTATAAGACAAAGTCTGAACGTTAAGTGAATAATTTTTTTCATAACATGTTAAAGCAAGACACTAATATTATAAAGAGGTAAAGTTTGTAAGTTTGTATGTAAGCGACATTCTCTATATAAGCGATAATCCGATTATAACATTTATTTATTGATTAGTATTGTATGTAATCTGTGCTAATAAAAAACTACAATACTATATAATAATAGTACTATTTACATGGCTACATTTGATTCCGATAAAAATATGTTTACTTTCAGAAATTATTAAGGTCAATTGAAGTCGGACGATACGTTTGGCTTAGTTGGCAGTGACCCTACTTTCTGCACCATACTTTTGTTGATCACGAATGTTTATGCTCCATTTATGGGTGTTTACATTTATAATTTATGTATGTATTTAAAATTAACATGTTATGTGTAGTATATCAACTATCTGGTATCCGTAGTAAAAGCTTCGTAGCTTACCACGGAACTAGATGGCGTTGTTGTAATATTGTCTCAACATATATATTTATTTTTATTTAAGTCGGAAAAATGTTTATTGAGTTAGTTCATTGGCTATTGTTAGGCACTTAAAGCACCTGAGCTTATAAAAAAATAAAGAAGCTTATAAATATTAAAGCTTGCCTTTGAAATTAATTGGATCAGTCACGTGGTATCGGTGAGTTCTTATCAGTAAAGAGATTGCTTCATTATGAACCAGACAATGGACGAGGCCGGCTGTATTAATTGGGTATTGAATGGGTCTTAGATACAATCGACTACAAGGGTTGTTTGGTTATAAATGGCAAAGTGCATAAATAAGATTTAAAGGAAGTTAAATTTACTATATTTTATGCAATTTTTATACTTATTTTTATACTTTACATTAAGCATATGCCACAGAATTATTTTTATTTTACATACGTAGCTTTTCGCTATTTCTTATAGATGCATATGTTACAGTTAAAAAGAGTTTTTAGGTAGAACGCGTTTTCCCTAGCTAGAACTAGTTTTTACTAAATACCTTTGTTAAAACCAGAAATAACTAGTTAAAACTAGACTTTACCACTGTTATATTTGATATTCAGCTAAATCTAGTAGTTACTCCGAGTTTTGGGTCTAGCACTAGAGAAACTAATTTGGGATTGAAAAGTAAGATATAGTTTTAAAAATATTTATTATGAAATCTAGGACCTAGTAAAAATAATAATCTTACACTTGTCTTACAAAAAGAACCATAAAATTTAAAAAAGGAACATTGTTATGGAACATTGGTTAACGTACAATAAAAAATAATCAAACAATCTTAAAATTAAAAAGAATAACAAACTATCGTGGCATTTTGGCAACCATTTTTCTTGCAAAGACACCATTTTGAACATTAGTTAATTCTAGTTTTAACAAAGTCATTTAGTAAAAACTACTTCTATCTAGGGAAAACGCGTTCTATCTAAAAACGGGTTTTAACTGTAACATATATATCACTGGAGTAATGTATATCAACTTGAAAACCAAATTAAAAGACACGCGGTAGGTACTTGTAAATTGTTTAGACAGATACAATTTAAAATTATAATTTTAATAAGCACTTTACTTTTTAAACAGGCACACGAATCATGCTTTAAAGACGTCTCAAGAGATTTACTTTATGAAGAGCAGGTGCTTGAGTTAAGCAAAATTAAGTACGTATTTTATTTATGTAACGAGAATATTTTTAAATAACAAAAATCAACGTTGCAAAAATTTAATGATCGCAATAATGTCGCATTGCAGAGCTACATTTTTTTAACTATGCAAGGGTCAACAAGGCACCACGTTGCTTAGGTTTTTTTGGAGCGTAACTTTACCTACAGGTAAAACAAAGAAGATTTATTGGTTTAACTTATTACAAAAAATAGTAGAATTAGAGTGTAGAGTTTCGAATACTTTTTTAGAATCAACAAGAAGAAAGTTAAGCTTCTACGCAAAACTAGACGGAGTAAAATTCCAAGTTATTCAGTTAAAATACATACAGTACTTACTTAAGGTGTTAATTTTTTGTATTTTCTGCAAACGTTTTATTTCTATTTTATGAAATTAAGGAATAGAATTGAAACCTACTTTGCTTTTCACTGTAAAATTGTATTGGACACGATTAAAGACGTTTCACTTCTATCAGATGTTTGTCCTTGTTATGACTACCTTATACGAGTAGTAGTAATATTTATAATAATATTTTCCAATTTAAACATTACACTGAATTATGAAGAAGCAAGCAAAGAGTATGAATAATTATTCTTAATCACTAGTACGTCTAGTTTGCTGTTTTAGTGTACTGGATGGAGTAAAGGCAATGATAATAAAACGTTTTTCTTTTGAAAAAGCTTTATTCGAGTAAGACTCTTGACGCTGTGTGAACAATAGAACGTGTGTAATGTGTAAGCAAATATAAGTCCAATTTCATTTTCATGAACATTTAACTGTAATTTAATGTATTTTTTCAGTTTGTAAGATATTACATTCGAATTAGTGTTAACGATATACGAATATCTAATTTTATATATCCATAGATGTATTGATTTTTGTGACAGAATGTATTTTGTATATCTTTTATATTAAATATATGTAATAATAATACGTTGGGACATTATTACAATGCCATCAAACAGCGCCATCTAGTTCCGTGGTAAGCTTTTGTTACGGATACTAGATAGTTGATATACTACATATACATATTTTTCAAATGGATATATATTATAAAAGTTAACACCCATGACTGGAGTACAAATATTCGTGCTCAACAAATGAATGCCCCCAGCAGGACACGAACCGGCGACCGCAGGCGCAGAAAGTAGGGTCACTACCAACTGAGCCAAGCGTGTTGTCGATTTAATTTATTGTTCTTTAGAGCATCATAGAAATGCCTTTGCTATCTGCTGTGGTTTAAGATTTAAAAGCTTTCATTTTGTCTAGTATTCTAACAAAGTGTCGGACTGCAAACAACTGCTTTTTTCCCGTTATTGTATTCGTACCACACGAATATCAATAAAACCAACCTATTGACATAGTTTCTACCTCGTATTTTGATCTATTAATCTAAACAATAGTAGTGAATGATGTCGCAGTATAACTCCTCTCATTTTACATGTTTCATTTCTCAATTAAAAAAGCTATATATACAAATAATAGCAGTACCCGCGGCTTCGCCCGCATTTTTTAAATCGCTACTAATCTTTATTCGATCACTCGCAATCAGATGATCTGTAGATTGCCTGAAAATTCTCAAAAATTACTCCAGCTATTTCAGAACCCATCGTTAATATACTCCTGAGCGGCGCAGCTACCTCTTCCGCTCTTGGCTCCCCGTCCCTCTCCACATTGCCCGCTGTGCTACGCGTTATTTTATTATTATTATTTTTAAATTCGTAATATCATTTGAATGGAGTGTCCGATTTGTAATATCGTAAAAGTTATCTACTAACTCAGTGCGAAATTTGAAACTTGTAGCACAAAAAATGAAGGTATCTCAAAAACTTATGAAGCCTTAACACCATCTTAATCCGGTCCTATAGAAAAAAATACGTTTTTAGCGTACTTTTACCAACAATTAACCACCTTCGTAACGAATATAAAGTTCGTAGCACAAAAGGTGAAGACTTTCATACAAACTTGCTATGGCCCTAAGACCTCCTCGATTCGACCCGTCGCAAAATTAGTTCTTTGCGGACGTCACCTAACTATTAACTACCTCCATGCTAAAATTAAAGTTTGTAACACCAAAAATGAAGGACTATTATACAAAATAATGAGAGCCTGTCGCAAAATTCGTTCTTACCGGATGTCTACTGACCACTCATTATCTTTCCGCCAGATTTCAAGTAAGTAGCACAAAAGATAAAGGACTTACATAGAAACTTGCTACAGCCCTTAGAACTCATTAATCCGGCCCTGTAGCAAAATCCGTTATTAGCGGACTTCTGCTTAACTACAAAAACTACTTTCCTGCCAAAAAGTCTGTAGCGAAAAAAATTAAGAAATTTCATACAAACTTGCGAAAGCCCTTGGACCTTCTTAATCTGGCCCTGTCGCCAAATTTGTTCTTAGCGGACGTTTACTAACAATTAACTACCTCTCTGCCAATTTTAAAGTTTGTAGCAGAAAAGATAGAGGAACATCATACAAACTTGCGAGACTCCCTAAACCACCTTAATCCGGCCCTGTTCAAAACCCTTTCTAAATTCTTAGAGGTCTTCTACAATAACTACCTCTCCACAAAATTTAAAGTTTGTAGTACATAAGGTGAAGGACTTTCATACAAACTTGCGACAGCCCTTGCACTTTTCACTCCGGCCCTGTCGCAAAATCGTTCTTTGCGGATGTCTACTGATTATTAACTACCTCCCAGCTAAATTTTAAGTTTGTATTAAATTTTATGTTTGTGGCATACAAAAATTAAAAACTTTCATACAAACAAATAAGAGCCCTTAGACCACATAAATCCGTCTCTGTTCCAAAATACATTTTTAATGGATGTCTACTAACTATTAACTATCTCCTTGTCAAGTTTAAGGTTTGTAGCACAAAAAATGAAGAAATTTCATACAAACATTGCTATAGCACGTCCAATTTTTATCATTCAAAGACCAAATATTATTATCTATATAAACTGTAGTTAGTGATGAAATAATTTATTTTTATAAGGATTGATAGCATGAGTAAAATAAACGCGTTTAAATGTAGTCCAAAAAAATTCAAGATTTTTAAATAAAAAAAATGGTTGTTGTGCCTCACTCGACATAGATAGGTATAGTGTGTCGCGGACTTTTTTGTAGATATTTATAAGATCTACAATTAATTAGAACATTTTATGGTCCTATCTTTTATAGTTTAGGCAGTGTAAGCAAAATAAGTAACTTTTCTGGTTGATTTTTTACACCTTGTGTCCGAAAAACCCAAATATCTTACGGAACCCTATTTTTTTCCAAAATAAAATATAGCCTATGTTACTCGTGGATAATGTAGCTTTCGAATGGTGAAAGAATTTTTGAAATCGGTCCAGTAGTTTTTGAGCCTATTCATTACAAACAAACAAACAAACAAACAAACAAACAAAGTTTTCCTCTTTATAATATTATTAGTATAGATATACAAATATAAAATTCTGAGTAGTTTTGTTCATTGAATATTTTGTGGAAAATCTAATTGAAAAACTCATAAATAATGCTACAGCGACAGATTCAGCGATTTATAACGTCCCACTGCTGCGCACGGGCCTCCCTTAGTACGAGGGGGATGAGGCCATAGTCCGCCGCGCTGGCCTTGTGCTTGTTGGCAGACATCACATGTCTTTCGAAAACTTGGTAGGTTTTCTTAGACATACGGGTTTCCTCACGATGTTTTTCTTCAGCCCAGAAATGGTAACTGTGATAGAAATGATTCTCACATAAAAACATCAGAATTGTGAGACCCGGATTTGAACCCGCATCACTCGGATATCCAAGCGAGCACGCCTAAAGGGGTAAAAGGGTGAATAAACCCCTGAGACGTCAAATACCTTAGTCTCTCCTGTGACCATGATTGCTGTAAAGCTTTCGAAACGTCGGGAACCAAAAATTAAAATAAATGCGCGACAAAATCCGAAAAGATAGTTTCATTTATAATACAAAAAGTAGTTTAAAAGGTTTTATATAAGAATTGTCCTCTACGTTTATAAATGATAGTAGTACTTATAATATTAGTAATTTTATAAGTAAAAATCAAACTGCTTTTAGAAAAATCATTACATTACTAAGTTTAATAGTGTGGTGTGGTATTTAGTTGAATCATAAAATAATTTAAATTAATCTGACCATAATATATGTTAATATTATATACCTACTTAGAATACAATATCAAACGTTATTATGTTATACTTATATGCATTATAATTATGTAGATATATAGTAGATTTCAAGAAACTTGTTCATTCTCTGTGTTTGTATTATTCGGGGCATCAGAAAAAGAAAATTTTTCTTTTATTTAATTTTAGATGTTAAAAGTAATCAAATATATTAAAAAAATGTTTTGTCATTGAAATTGTCATGTCATTCGAAAATTGTTACACACTAACCTCTTACCCTTAAATCATATTCCTTCCTAGGTGACTTAATTGATAAATTATTTGTAGGCAACGCCTTAGCTTAATTTCACTATTAACGGTAGCATTAACAGCCTATATGTGCTACTCCAAGTTACTCTATATACTGAATTTCATTAAAATCCGTCCAATTTCAGTGTAAGGGAGACACACATACAAACTTTTACATTTACATATAAATAATAATATCATATTGTCCAATCAGACCCTTATAATTTAGTTAATATAAAAAACAAAATTTCGCATATTATAAAATAAGCTGTCATAAATCTTAAGTTTCAAGCGTTATTGTTAATATACTTCAACTCTAAAACGGACGAACACAACAAGCTTGTAGTCTACTTTACGATCTAACGTTACGATTTAATAGGATTAATTGTAATAATTTTAATGATTATTTTCAATAAAGGTGCTTATAGATTAATTTCAATTTATTTAATTATATATCTTTTTAACACGTTATTCATATAATTTACTAGCCTTTCCGGCGGCTCCGCTCGCGTTCTATAGGCTGAAATCCAAAAAAATATTTTTCTTTCTATTGGTCGTAGCTTGATGTAATATACAGCCTTCCTCGATAAACGGACTATCCAACACAAAAATAATTTTTCAATTCGGACTAGTACTTTCTGAGATTAGCGCGTTCAACCAACCAAACAAACAAAAAAAACTCTTCAGCTTCATAATATTAGTATAGATTTAATTAATTAAACCACTTTTGTTCAAATATATAATAATAGCAATTAAATAATCTTTTAACTTGTATATCAATAAGCACCGAAACAATATCAATACAATTTTAAAACTACGAAGCGTACATTTTTAAATAATAGCTCAGCTTTGTTTTCAACATTGTTTGTAAAATTTTGATATTATTTTAATCAGAGACCGAGTTATTTGTATCTTGCTGTTAATTCTATTGATTGATTATATTTTGCGCTCACGGTGCAATGTCTCAAAACCTCTACGTGGCAAGCGTTAGTTCTAAAAGTTCTCTAGCGTAGACTTAAGCTTTTCCTATACACAAAGTAAACTTACTCTCTGGTTTAAATGTCACCCGGTCTGAAATACAAAATTATATATTAATGTGCTGGCTTTAACGATATGACCCTTTTTATTCATACCGTACTCCATTCGGTATTTGGTACCTGTATCATACGACGACATGGATTTACTTAGAATATTGTATTTTTGAAGTTTATTAACATTTTTCATGATTAATATCATTATGTGTCAAACATCAAATAGTAAGTTTAGATGCCATTAGAGGATGCCTTGGCCATGACATACATACATATTTAATATACTTAAACATTATGTATGTGTTTTTAAATAAAAACTGCTATCAAAGTTATATGTATTTTTTAACCTATCACTTACCTATATTGTAGAGATGTCAGGAAATGTACATGTAACAAAAAGAAAAAAAAAAATTTTTACAAATACATAATATTTTAAACATATATAATATGTATTTAGTTATATAACGTTTATATTACAAGCTATGCTGAAACTAAATTAACAAATTAAGTTAAAGACTGTAACAAAGACGACTACACTCTGAGAATATTAATCTTGACCATTTGCATTTGGGCTTTTTATAACACAATTTAACAGTCAATTATCTTTAATTTCTATACAGTGTACATACGTACTAGGTTTTGCCGTCGGCTTCACTCGCCGATAGTTGTGGCTGGGATAGCCTGTTTTATGTCAAATTTTACTCACCTCACTTCACGTGGGTACATATTTTTTTAATAATCATTATTTATATTTTTTTACCTATTCGATTTTCCAGCAGTTTTTGGGTTTAAAAAGAATTATTCGAATCAGCCTAACTATGAATATTAAGAATTACAATCTCAATTAATACTCTTTTAATTACATAAGTGTGATGAGATATAATTATCCTGCCATATTTAGCTTCGCCCGGGCCCAATCTCTTTACGAAGGACCGAACTGGACGCGAAATTACTCGATCAAGGAGTGTCTCATGCAGGTAATTGGATTGTCTCAACATCTACTATAATGTTATTGGTGCTTGTTTGTGCGATGACATCGTTAATTTCTCATTTTCGTGATTAGAAGTTGACTTCCACATCATGTAATTTAAGGCTTTTCATTTTCCTTATTTTTTGTACTTCTTTCATTAGTTGTCTGCCAGTGCAAGTGCTACAAAAATCAGTTCAGCCGATTGGGAGATTCGGAATAAGGAACAGAAAGACAAACAAAAATAAAAAGAATCTTATAAGTACCAAAGTTTACTTGCTTACGTAAAAAGCTTTTATTTTGACATTACAAACTTACACTTCAATTTAGTTTATCTGTATAGATAGAGTTACTTTATGAATTGTATATAGCTATCTATAAATCAAAGAACGTTATTAATTGCACAGTCGTGTATTGCCTTGAGGACAGTTAGATCCTTGAAACTTGACCCGTGTGTTTTCGCCCCTGTCGCGTCATGTCGGCGCCTCATCTGACCCGCTTTATTCAGGGTATGGTGCAAGTTATAAGCGCATTTTCTGATTTTTTAAATATTAAAAAATATAATAAACAAATTATTCTTTTTTTCCGCAGAAAAATATAAACGTCTTATGTCTTTGGATCTTAAAGATGATCATTTTATTTCGATTTACTTTTTTTATTTATTACTACGACTAACCTACTTTAGGCTTAAAAATAAACATGTATTAGATTTATTTAATTTTTATTCTTAGTTAAATTGATCGTTGAAATACGTTTTACTGCTTGTGAGATTAGGAATCATTTTTATTTTTATGGAAGCAAGTATCGTATCTTTAAAAACCATTACCATTCTAAATAAATGTAAATCATGGCATTTAGAGCTGACATTTACGCTTTAAATCGAATCTCAATACTACTGCCAAAAATTACTGAAAGAAAAAGTTTGCGGAAGTAAATATACAATAAATTATTATTTAGGCTTATCTCCGGACTCCTTTATAATAGGTCAAACATCGACCTCCTTTCCGCGAAGAATCAAAATGTGCCAACCTCAATAAATACTCTGTTTTCGCAAATTGTAATTTTATGTATACTTCCGAATAGCCTTTAGGAACGTATTAGACAAGTTGGAAGAGGAATAATGTGGGGGACTATTTAGATTACGAAAAAGTCTTAAGGGAGAACTTTAGTTAGCTTCTTCGGCTTAAAATTTCTATAAACTTTTCTCAAACTTTCGAACTTTTTTAAATAGAACAATCCAGTCAATGAGATTGGTTTCAAGCGCATGGGTACTTTACTAAAATAATCTTGTAATTCTTTCTTAGGTTCATTTATAATTACAATCTTTAAATCTATGCAAGAGCTATTCATTTGCGATTTGATCTATTTAGTAAATCAGTGGTGGCCTAAAGATTTATTTTGGAAAACGAGTAAAACGGGTTCAACTCTTTGGTGTTGTACCACTATGATATTTTCATGTATTAAGTAACTAAGTAATTTATAACAACATTACTACTGGTTTTACTGAAAAAAGCATCATCAGGAAAACTGCATGTCATGTGAGTCTTTTTTTATATAATTCGATGTACGTAATATGTAAAAAACTCATTTTTAAAAAGGGATTTTTTATTACATTTTTTGTAGAGTCGAAAGATAACTGTGGACATTTCGTAGTCTTTATCTCATATTTTCAGCGAGGTTTATAATAAAGGGGTTAGGGAATGTTTTTGTAAGCTCTGCGATGTGCAGAAATAGGGCAAGTGATAAACTTCAGCTGCGTTAAGAATTTTTTTAAGTCTAATTATTTATTATTAAGTGACATTATGTATAAAATACAACTTTATACTTAATATATAGAAGGAGAAAAAATGTTAGAGGCTTTTAAATGGTAATTTTTATAATTCAATTTATTCTGCTAAAAATATATTATATGCTCGTATTTCATAACGTTACTCATATAAGTTAAATTTAAATTTCATTACAACTAATTTAAAATTTTCCAATTTCGAGTTAACCCATGCGGTTTACCAGAATAGCTCGTTTAAATGCTTTCAAATGAAAATAACCAAAATGTCAGTCATATTTGATACCTTGTTAAGCCTTGATTCATCGGCCATATGAATTGAATTTTACATTTTTGAAATTGGAGAAGAGCTTAAAATAGAAGTTTTGGAAACATCAGAACCTTTTGTGTATTGTATGGTATTTAGCTGTTTTTTTCGTCTCGCTTCTGGGCACGGACCGCCCTTCAATATTATGGCGATCAAGCTGACTCTCTGTTATCAATCCACCGCGCTGGCAAATGTGGATTTCCGGATTCCACAAATCTTTCGAGAACCTGCTAAGTTCTTCCGTAAGACAAATCAAAATTATACAAACTTGCAAATATGAGAGATACGAGAACTGAGTTTTGAACCCGCTTCACTTGGTTTTCCAAGCGGGTGCGTTAATACTGGACTACTGTTGCCTATCACGCCTATTACCCTTAGTGTATGGAACTTGAAAATATCTTTATACATTTAATCCATGTACCTCGAAAAGGGTCAGAGTAAATCCTCCGCAATAAACACCCAGCCTCCATGAATTATGATTTCACACCATAACAAGTTCCGTACTTGTTACATCTATATCAATTAGGATTTAAGTATCAACAACGTAAAGTACCGGAAGTAAAACGATATTTAAACTTAAATATCTGTAAGGGTAAAGGTATTTGGAAACTTTGATTCTGTTTTGTTTTCTAACTTCAATCCGTTGTGATTCTAGCATGTTGAGTGATTTTATACGTAAAAATTTATGGGTATATTATAAAATAATTATAAATAAAATATATAATACAAAAAAACATAAAATATGTTTTGTTGGTTAAAAGTAAGAAAATTATTCAGCCCCTTTTAACGTCCCCCTGCTGGGCCCCGGCCTCCATTCAACTACAGGGGATCAGGCCATAGTCCACCGCGCTGGCCTAGTACGAGATGGCGGACTTCATGTCTTTCGCAAACTTGCTAGGTTCAGACATGTAGGTTTCCTCACGATGTTTTCCTTCAGCGTAAGATAAGTGGTAATCATGATAGAAAATCTTGACTTTCTTTCCTTCTATCAAGAAAATTATGTTTTTTTTCTAATAATATTAGTTATATTTTGTTTAGACATCACCACATATAGTTGGTTTGATGATATTTTTTTACAGTTCCCTAAGTCAAAGGATAATGAAAATATTTAGATAATTTAAGTCAATGTTTTTGTATCAAGTTAAAAGGCACCTACAGCAAAGTGAGGGAAAGTAGTAGTAGTTTACAAAATCGACTCGCGTGAAATAGCTGTCAAGTAGTCCTTGACGCTGCAAAATCGCTGAGATCGCTTCGGTCGTGAACGATACTCGGCTAGCGAGCGCAATAATCAATAGAAGAATGGATAGTTTCAATACAATATAATATTATACATATATTTATGTAAATTAATATACTACTGCATTGTTATAAGATGTAGTCATTTCATTTTGATTTAAGTAAAGTATCTTATAAGTAATCATTCAATTAAAATTAAAATTCAATCTTAAGTAATATAAATATTTGACGATTAACTGCCAGTTTCTATAACTCTATCTACCGATAGTCCGGTAGATACTTTCATACGATTTTGACAGGTTGTAACTTTTAATGTGTCAAAATAGTATGAAAGTAACTACCAGTCATCGGTAGATAGAGTTATTGAAACTGGCAGTTAGTAAAGGTCGTCAAGGCTTCTAATGACAAAAGAAAAAACTTGTCAAAAAAGTGACATAGAATAAAAAATAAATTAAAAAACATAATAAACCTTTTTGACATACCTACTAAGTATATCCTTACAAATGCTATAAAAATAAACTATACAACAACTTTACACAATATCAATACGCATGCCCATATAAAGATGGCTCGCATAAAAGAAAATAGATTTGACGTCATCGAACTATGACGTCAATATCCATTATCAGAGACCAAAGACAAACTCGAACTGTTGTCTCGTTGTGTTTGCTCATCAAATAGCATTGAGTGTTCCAATCCAAGTGACTCGGTCCTCGAATGTTTTTAATTAAGATAACAAATAAATGTGGGTTGCCATGCCAACAAGCTTTTACTAATTAAAAAAAAGATGTGATAAAAAGCCATATTCAATGTATGTCAAATTTATTTCACATAAGAATTTTTGTTTTTGTAGTATCAGAAAACCTATTTTTTGTGTCAATTTATAAGTTTTATTATACAAACTCATCATCATCTTCATCAGCCCTTTTTAATGTCACACTGCTTGGCACGGGCCTCCCTCAGTACGAGGGGGATCAAGCCTTAGTCTACCGCGATGGCCTAGTGCGTGTTGGCGGACTTCTTCTTTCAAAAAATTGCTAGGATTTTCAAAGACACGCAGGTTTCCTCACGATGCTTTCCTTCACCGTCAGACAAGTGGTAATCATTATAGAAGATGATTCGCACAAGAAAATATCAGAGGTTCGAGACCCAGATTTGAATCCGCATCACTCGGTTATTCAAACGCGCGCGTTTTTTACGCGTTTTTTTATCCGTTGTTAATGTCCTCACTGACGTATGTATGTATGTATGTACTGATATTCCATTTAATTTTTTAAAGTGACAATTCGTAAGTTAATTTAAAATACTTGTACTAAAATAAATAAATCATAAATGTAACGCGTAGAAGGCGCATATTTCCAAAAAGCTGATTTTTGGTGACACTTAACCTCTTAAATTTCTTATGACGAAGTACGAGATTATATTATGAAGCTTTTAACACATCATACATATTGCTAAAAAATGGTTTATAAGAAATTTCAGCTTTCTAGCTTTTATGCCGAGGTGAAACACCTAATGTGCTGGCTGGACTATATATATTCAGTTAACAGACATTTGATTCGATAAAGAAAAAAAAAACCGTAAACTTTAGAGATAGTAATTCAAACATTTATTCAAGAAATATTTATATTATAATTGAAATAGTATTAAAACATAAATCACTACGTACAATATTTGTAAGTTATCTATAAAATATACACGCTGAACATTCGCACAAATGCCATTTAATTTTTTATTCATTAACAGATGGTGGGAGATGTCCTATAAATCTTCTACTGCATTTCCCTCGTAAATTTGCTTGCTACTTAAATAAACAGCACGTTTGGCTTTATCGTTTAAGAATGGTTTATTTATACCAAACTGATAGGAATTTGCGTAGGAGTAGCTGAATTGATTCAATTGACGCATATCTAATCGTCTACGGAAAATTCTTTGGAAAAATAAAACAATTAGTTGGATGAAAGTTTCGAATAATATTTTCATCGTATGATAATTCATCGAACGTTAGCTTTTAGCATTTTATTTTGAATCTTGTTTATTTTCGGGGATACTGCAGAAGTAAGCTAACATATGGCATACCTAAAGACTTGTTAGTTTTTCTGGTCTTTTGGAACTTAGCTATAGTAACAATATTACGTTTCACGCTTTTACTATTTTATATTTTTTATAAATTAATTTATATACCCTTAATAAAGTTTAGTTCAGTTTTCTTAACGGTTTATACGTATTTGTTTTTTATGTGTGTTACTTGTTAGCACCTAGATATGTATGTGCTTATTTTTATTTATACAGCAACTCTATCTGAGACAGTAGAGTGCTAATCTCTTAAAATACATTCTAGGTAGTTCAGGCGGTACTCTCCAAACATTGGCGTTACTACAGTGTGCAAACATTTACTATCAAAAGGCTTGGGCACTGCATGTAAAATCGATAAAGTTGATGTTCTGTTTTATGTACGTGACAACGTATTGAACGACCTTTGTATATTCTACTAGAATTTGTTTTGTAATGTATATATTTTAATAGCGACTTACTTTCGGGTGCATGCCTAGATAAGTTTTAAACAGAGTTTTAAAAATAGTTATACATATAAATATAACTAATTTTGACGACGCGTTTGGTGCAGTTTGTAGTGACCCTACTTTCTTGCGCCAGCGGTCGCGGGTTCGAGTCCTGCTGGGGGCAATCAATTGTTAAAACTTGAATGTTTGTACTCCAGTCATGGGTGTTTATATTTATAATATGTATGTATTTAAACTTATATAATATGTAGTATATTAACTATCTGGTATCCGTAACACAAGCTTCCTTCGTAGCTTACCACGGAACTAGATGGCGATGGTTTTTTGTGTGTCATAATGTCCCAACATATTTATTTATTTATTTGTAAATCCTTTATGAATTTGATTTTTTTTAAATTTAATTGCTTTTCGCTTTTTTGCGCAGAATCCTAATTCATTTTCTAAAATAGAAGTAGCCAAAATTACTTTCTAGGTCTAAGTGTCAGTCAGTAGATTGCTGTCGCGACGACTTCGTGTAACACTCTACCCCTCTTTTTTAAAGTCGGTCACAAAAAGATAGTTTTTCTATGAAAAATTGCAGTAATATCTATACTCTATTTTTTCTTACTTGTCCTAAATGGTAAACAAACACTGCCTTGAACGAAAATCACTTATTTTCGGAAAATCCCGCATTTTAGACTTGGTTTCATCGTTTATAACTATTTTAGAAACACACACACTATGAATTACACTTATAAAAGCTGTTTATTTATGATTTGAACACATTATTTTTGCTAAAATTGAAATTTTAACAGAACTAAATTCTATAGATAAAATATGAACAAAACATTTTGACGTTTCGATACGCTACTTTGTCTTTGAATCATAGAGATGTAACATGTAAAATTATTTGGCGAGAATGGAAACTGAACTTTTAAAAAAATAACAATATTTGTAAATTACAAAGTACGACATTTTTCTTCAAATTTTATTAGGTTTTAAAATAGGAGTGTCATCTATAGAATATAGAAGATTTTTAATTGCTTTTAACCAACTTATACTGATTATTATTTATTTGTTATTGTAATTATTATTATTTCTTATCTTATTGCACTGTGTAATAAAATGGAGTGAGGGACTTCGCTCTCGGAGATCTTTCGATCGCTTATTTGCTTTTTTAGTTTAAAGTTGTAAAAATGACTTTATATTAAGACAAAAAGGAAAATAAAATAATTAAAATTATTATTAGTAAGGAGGCATATGGCCGAGTAATAAAATTATCAAATTAACTCGTAGTCGTATTATTTCTAACCAATACTTTACGTTCACTGCATAAAAATCATTAAGTTCAGTCGTTGTCATTCATTCGTCATTGCAATCTCTACGAAATTATCTCTGGTTACCTGTCCGCCATATTTGTTTACTATTTAAGACAAGTAAGAAAAAATAGACTATAGTTCAAAGGGCCCCAGGAAATTGAGCGGTTTTATCAACGCATGCGCGGTGAGCCTACCATGTTGCGTAGCAACAGGTGGGTATGGAAAGTCATCTTATTAATGTATTGAAAAATGTTCTGTAAAGCACATTGAACGATAATTGAATGTTCAGGATGAATGTACAATGTGTTATCTTTGTTATATTGAATATTATATCTGAATCTCATTTTACCTATTATCAGTTATTTCTTACAAAATTTGGGACTTAAATCGGAATCATCCAATCTTTGCAGAATAGAATTCTAAAAAATATAAGGAAATGATTCTAAGGTGTAAAATTTTTAGTCATTTCAATACAATTTTGAAAATGAGGACAATCACATCTTGCCTTAACTTCGCGTTCTTTTATATATCTATCCATATAATTTTCTAACTGAATCAAATCTTTACATTAAATATTTTTAAGTATTCATTAGGTAAATCTAATTAAAATGAATATTATTATTTATTATCCATACAGAAGCCAAATCTATTGTTTTTAGAATTTTGTCTGGCTGCCTGTGACCGTATCTCCAGAAAACCACTGAGCAGATTTTGGTGAAAGATGTGATTATAACTGGCAACGCATATTTTACTTTTTACTGCAGGAACATATTTAATTTATATGAAATCCTTACAAATCGCTAAATCATAACCAGAGACGAACCCAAGTGGAGCAAGATGAGTCTCTAGTATCTTATAATATTGTAACATACAAAGCAGTCCATATTTTATGATGATACAACAGATGATATACTAAAGACTAGACTAGTTTTAGTGCGAGCGAAGTCTCGAATTTAGCTAGTTATACATATAAACCTTCCTCTTAAATCACTCTATCTATTAAAAAACCTCATCAAAATCCGTTGTGTAGTTTTAAAGATCTTAGCATACATAGAGACAGACAGCGGGAAGCGACTTTGTTTCATACTACGAGTATGAAGTGAAGCGTAGACCATATTACAATGTAGACAAGATTCACAGTCAAATGATAAGTCGTAAAGCTTTAAAAATAAAAGAATTCCTTGTTTCTGTCTATTATGTTCAACGAGAACTTCCGCAATAATTACAAGCCCCTTTAAATGGTGAGATGGGAGAAAAGTTAATATAACAAAGAAAGATCAAATACGACCTCTAATTAAACTGTCTCAAGTTTATGGGTATTTTAAACAATATTTTATCTTTTACCTTTAGGTAATCAAGCAAATCTATAATTAAAATCATAAAATTAGCTACCTAATTATTGTTTGAATTATTACGGTAGTGTTAGCCCAGTGGTAATGATATTTTCATGTGCGAATAATTTCTAACATGGTTACCACTTTTCAATAATGAACATAGACAGTCAGACAGACATGAAGATTCCGAAGTCAGTCCGTCCGTCAGCCTGATCTCCCTCGTAATAAACGGAGAGGGAGGGATGATTTTACCAGCACAAATAAATAAATATAATAACTTAAATACAATTTTTATTACCTTACGGTAAAAACAAAACAAATTGTGTCAGAAAACCTTCACATGAACCTTGAGAATTTTGGAGAGATTGTGATGGTGAAAGGATTTTTCAATAAAAATTACATAATAATGAAGATAATATATTAATGATATTTATTTATTTCTATAAAAACGATTTATTTAGGTTTATACATTTTTAAATAAGTAAATATACTCAGTGTTAAGGAATTCTATACAGTTTTTGATAATATTATCAATTGCGAATGTGTTTAGAAAACATGTTTTCTGTCTAAGATAGAAATCGTTTATTATTGTAGGCATGATAAATATGTTTATCGGCAATTCACGTTTCATTTACGACATGCTAACATACTTTCATTCATTTATGTAGATGATACTTTATTCGTATTTTGTAGTCATATATCTGTATTATTTTCCTTCCCATTTATTTTATTTTTTTATTTTATTTATTAGGTCTACCAGCGATTTTACATAAGTACTTAGTATTACAAAAAGTATTTGTATTAAATGCACAGGATATGTATAAAATGATTTAAAGGTAAACACTATATGCTAAGTTCTCTTATTTTTTAATTTGAAAAGTCAGTTACAAAACCAATACCAGTACCTACTATTACTACTATAGAGCTAGGTTAAATATCTATTACAACTAGGGTATAAATATAATTATTATCTAACATTATTTAATAAAAATAACTAAAAATTAAATATTATAGAAATTTATATAATATTTTCCTTAAAATTATATAAAAAAACAGTCACTAAAATACAGAAAAAATAAGTTACAGTAAATAAACTGGTAAAAACTGTTCATTTCATTAGAAAGAAAGAACAAAAGGCACATAAGACTTATTGAAATCGGAGTATAATGCACACTTATAAGAGAACTTTCTTACGAACTTCTAACTACTGTCTCGCGAGAATTGTTTATTTTCCCGAGAAATAAGTTAAATAATAGTCGTATATGGTTAGGATAAAGTAGACGACTGACTTATATAATTTGTAAGTATGAGTAAACTTATCCTCTCTCACTCGGATGTTCTTGTTACTTAATCTTTTTTTACATTGGGATATACATTTAGGCATACCCCTTGCTTACAAACAGGTGATTATGAGGAACTTTGCTGGTACAAAGCCAGTAATACCCATTAAAACAGAACCCCCATTTTGTGGGTATCGAAGGTTCCATTTCGCATTTAACCACGATCCTCCGATGATAGATCTACAGAAGCAGACCATGACTATCATGCTACGTCCACTCTGCTATCAGAAAAGTATAAGTAGTATCATGCGTTGTACGCCACCCTCCGAATTAGGCCAATTACCAGATCATTTCTTAGATTCACGCCTGGCTGGATTGCCAAATACTAATGAGTCCCATACTACGATATGGTGAACGCTCAGGTAAGTTAGGTAACACCCCGCTACCCATGAAGCGGGGCGTTACTTAACTTACCCTATATGTTACTAGGTATAACCTGTCTATCTCTGTACCTAATCTATCTAACCATTTCAATGTAGAGCTGTAACAAACTTACTCATACAAATGTTTATATTTATGTTAGTAGTCTAGTACTTTCAAGTATATCGTTCACCGTTGCCAAACCTAAGACGAGGCTCAACGTGACAAGATTTATATAATGTTAAGCAAACACAGGTGTATTGTCTTTTTCCTCACTGTCATACTTCAATAGGATGGAAATCCTACTCGGGAAATATCGTAGTACCGCTATTGTTCAGAATATATATTTTGTGTCTAAATAAAAATATGCCAAAAAATTCTATTTACGGCCAACGCTTATATGATTATGAATTTGACATGAGACCTTTGAGATTTGACGAAAAAAGAAAAAAGACAACTACATACAAGTTATTTTTGGGAGCGAGTACTTTTTTAAGTGACACAGCTATCATTTTTATAACATACTAGCGACTCGCCCTCGCTTCGCTCGGGCTCTTCCCTAGATTTAGCACAGGTAAAGCCGCGGGATCTGCTAGTTATGCATATAAACCTTCCTCTTGAATCACTCTATCTATTAAAAAAACCGCATCAAAATCCGTTGCGTAGTTTTAAAGATTTAAGCGCACATAGGGATATAGGGACAGAAAAGGCGACTTTGTTTTATACTATGTAGTGATGATGAAGAAAGGATTTAGAAGGAAGCCCGAAAGGATTTTTTTTGTTTTTTATAGTGATTAAAATGCTCCAATTCATATTTGTTAAGTTCAAGGATTCATACATGCTGTAAAGGAAGGTCGTTTCCACAAAGGTCGTCTGAAGT
The DNA here is from genome assembly GCA_905231865.2 of Boloria selene. Lineage (NCBI taxonomy): Eukaryota > Metazoa > Arthropoda > Insecta > Lepidoptera > Nymphalidae > Boloria > Boloria selene. The sequence continues at coordinate 3,811,096 of HG993149.1, forward strand.
GACCTCTCGCCAGAGTAGGTCAACATTATCTGTCATTTATTCCATATTCCACGACTCACTAACTTTATTACATCAAATTATTTAATAATCCAGCGTTGTTATTGCGAGTGCTGTTATTTCGAGTCAAATATGCTTCAGAGTGTATTTTTTATTATTTTTTAAAAAGTTTGGAGAAGTTTGCAGTATCAAAATTCGTAACTGTTATGGGGTTGCTCTACTTTTCGAGATACGTTGAGTTTTTCATGATCTATGTTAATTTATACAATATAAAAATACAAGATAAAAAGGGACTTTCTTTAGTACATTATTGTTTGTTTTTCTGTCTGTCTATCTGTGACCGCATCACGAGAAAACCATTGGACGGATTTGGATGACATTTGGTGATGATAGCTGGTTACCCGGGTCAATACATAGGATACTTTTTATTGCGGGAAAATATCTCATTTCTGAGAAATCTCAACTTCCCGATACAAACTGGCTATAAAACATCACACGGTAACTGTTGTACGGTGAAACTGTTTCCGGTCGTTAGAAATGCTAGTTTTCCAAAAATGCGGTCGTGCACAATAAAAGACGTTAATTTGGAATACTGATTTGCTCTAGAAGTTTGTTCATAAGTGTAAGAGACGTGTTATTAAGCATACAAAGTGCTGGTCTACTTTTATAAAGATTCATGATTTTATTTATTAAACCTTAGAAAACATAGTTCTCCATTATAAGTCATATGAACTATTTTCATCCCCATAAACATAACTTTAAGAAACTTTTAAAACTCATATTTTACGGTTGAACTGGCTATATGTCTTTACTTTGCTCTAAACTAAGAACTTTTAACTTGACGCCATAAAAGACCCCGCCTTGTTTACTGACCGCCAGCGATCTGTGTCAACCATTTAACTACGTTTTACCTTATAATTTAGCTTTTCATATGGGAGCGAGATAACATTATAATCGAAACATTATAAACTAATTCCGCGAAAAAAGCATATTTACACACAGACAAACATAGGATCTCTTTTTTTGAAGTCGGTTAAAAACTAAAGCAGTTTTATCAAAAGTTATTCTTACAGTAAGTTTTAGTCATTTAGCTATCTACTATTATAAATTGATTAAGTCTAATTCGTTAATATAATTAGTTAAAAGCATAGTTTAATCAAATGTTACACAAATAATAATACTGTTTCATATTATGATTATACACTATACACGTGCCTTTTCTACCATACATACATCATCATGTTCTTGTTTCTGTTTAATATAACGGAATGAATTTATTTATATAATTAGTAGATTTATTATCTTACTGAAATAAAACTTAAGCTTAAGCTTATCATTTATTTTAGTGTTTTTAGAACTACCGATTTATTTATTACTAGCGACTAGCCCTCGCTTCGCTCGGGTTCGTCCCTAAATCTAGCTCGAGCGAAGCCACGAGTTCCGCTAGTAATAAATGTAGCCTATGTTATTCAGTAATATTGTAAGTTTCTAATGGCAAAAGAATTTTTGAAATGGGCCCAGTAATTTTTGAGTTTATTCGTTACATACAAAAATACAAATATTTTCTCTTAGATTTACGCGAATATTTGAAATTATGAATGCGCGACAAAATCCGAAAAGGTAATTTCATTTATATTTCCTCTTTTTTAACATTAATATAGATAGATGCAATATCAGAAAATTAAATGCTACAAACTCGAATCATGACAGATCCATTTTTCATATGTAGTTAAGGGGTTGAAAGTATCAGATGGCAGTACGTTCTCTCGGGAATAAATACAGGAGACGATAAATGAAAATATTTTATAAATTTGAAAGTAAATAAATTAATGATGAATATTGATTCCTATTAAAATGTAAAAAATATTGTTGATTTTTAATATTATAAATAACACAAAGAGAAGTACAGGAGCGAAGCGAGTGTAAGGTGCTAGTTAAATTCAGACGATACATGTTTATTCTATTTTAGTAGATCAATGCCATTTTCACATAAGAGTTTATGTACCAGAGGATTCATTTAACAGCTTACTTGAGAACTTAATGTATACGAGTATGACAAACTATAACGTAAAATTATTAAAGGGCCCCCGGGGAGTGGTTTGGGGCAGCACGAGGGCTAATTTAACTGTGAACGTATGTAACATGTAAATTGGTAGCAAAATATTGTTATTGAGCTTATGTAACCCTTTTTTTATATGTTGGAGATTAACAAAATAAATGCCCCCAGCAGGCTCGAACCCGCGTCCGCTGGCGCAAGAAAGTAGGGTCACTACAACTGCGCCAAACGTGTCATCTAAAGTCAAACGTTTTTGTGTTGTTGTAAACCTTTTTTTAATGAAAACTATAGAGAATTTACTGTTTTGGACATATATCATTATGTGTAGAGCAATTTTACCTCCTTTCAAAACCATACTCGTATCTTTAATTAATGTTTATGTAAAGTTGTCTTCTAAATTTTCAAGAAAACTTTTAATTAGTTAACAAATTTTAGGACAGAAGGTCTCAAATTGAATTTCTTATGTTTATTTCTGTGAATATTAATTAGCCTCATAAAAATAGCCTAAAAATTAGGCCTAAATATTCAATTGTATGGAATAAATTTACATATTATTATAATTTATACAACGGACTTTTTAGAGGCTATATAATTATTTTTTTCAGTGTTATCTTTAGTCAAAGTTAACGAAAATGTATACTTAAATATATAATTTTACATGCTCAAAAAATTATATTATTATATTATTTAAAATTAATGATATTTTAGACGCTTTGACAAACTTGCGATCAAATAAATTATTAAAGGTTAATTAAGTATATTGGAGACCACATTCAGTTAATATTACTTTTCATGGTAGAGTTGACCCAAATTCAAATTTTATTAACTGAGTGATAATTAGCCTAGACCAATGGCACGGAAAATTTTCACCGATAAAACTAATTTGGAACGGTGGACATTTTATTGGTATTTAGGATTTTTTATACTATTTTTGAAGTAAATTATAAATAACTAGAAACATAATACAATTTATACGATTTAAATGTGAGATGAAAGATGCTTGAATCAAATCCTAAAGTAGCTTAGTATAATATAATAATTATATACTTCGTATTAAGGGCACCAGATAGTTGATACACCCATATATGAATAATAAATTAATGCCTGAGCCGAAATCAAACTCGTGACCGCCGCCCTACAACAAGGGTCACAAGGAACTGAGCGAAACGTATCAATGTCAAGCTAACTGTAGATTAAAGAGGTAGCACAGTCAGGGGCTGGAATGAATACTTACAATAATGCAAATTATAAAAAACACATTATAAAATTGTTGCCAGCTTAAAAAGTATTTTTGTTCATATATATAAAATAATAATAGTATATTTAAATTACATGTTGAAGATGCCAACACTAACCTTAGTTTTATTTATAGAAAGAATTGTATCTTAGAAAACATGAGGCGACTTGCCTCGCACGGATGGCTTTACGAATCACTACGTACACAATCAATGCACTGTATTCTTTTATTGTTCAGGACGTGACTTCGTTACTAGAAGAATGCCTACACTTATGTTACAATAAAAATCCTTTGAAAAAAACTTTTATTTTAGATTTTATTTGAGTTTGTCTGACTTTTAAGAAAATTTACTTATATAGGGACAGTAAGGGCAAATTTCTTAACTGAAATAGGTAGTTACAAGCGAAAATGCAGCTAAAAATAAAAACATATGCCAATCGATATGCCCATTCAAAAAATCTACCCTGTATTATACGTTGTGTAACTTCTGAACATATTAACGGTATATAACTTTAATATTTGTTTCATATAGGAATACGGTCTTTCTAGAAAAATCTCGAGATTTTCCCCCAAATACTTTACCTACTATTGCCTCTCATACAACTTCTTAGAAAACGTTGAAGGTATAAAACAAACAGCTTGAGGGATGTTATTGTTTTTATATGTAACTGAAACAAAACTTTACACTATATAAATATATTATTATATAATGTATGTACTGTAATTATGTATTTGAATTATGTTTACAATTATTGCTATTATTATGTGTGTCTGTGTGTCCTCTTGAACGATGTAATTCGTTTTACTTACATCTTCATATTTTGTGCCTAATAAACTGTTTACATAATATTCAAGTACCTACTTAACGGTCAAGCAGCCATTTTATAAATTTAAAAAATAATGCCTAACTTTAAGTAAAAAGAAAAAATCGTTTAAATTAATTAAATGAAGCGAATTTGGTTGTGCGGTTTCCATAATGTAAAATAGTCAAATATAAAAGTAAAAAAACTTTAGTGATCGAGTACTATTAAAATGCTTAGAAATGTGAAAATAAAGAACATTTTATTGATACATGTGTTTTATCTATGTATTTGTAACATCACGATTTCTTTTAACGTTCAAGCACTCGCTTGATCCCTGGGGACATAGGAATGGTAAAATATGCATGTTTTATTTTTGTTCCACTTTGAACGAAAAGTTTCAGTTTAAGAAGAACTTAAAATTGAAAGATTTTTTGCATATATTCTATGCAAAACAGTTTTTACTTTACAATTTGTAAAGCTTTTTCCGGTGCTTTAGGAAGAAAGTTTAATGTATTGTAGTGCAATAGAAAATCTCTAATATTTTTGAGGAATTTCGGTTCTCTAGCCATAAATATTTAATGGACCAACAAGGCACATTTCAGCATGAGCATACTTATTTGAAACTTTAAAGAACCGGTTGCTCTTTCGGAAGTCGCACTGTATGAAGGAAACTTGTTTTTGTTAAAGAAATATTCAGCTTGATTTGTTATGATTCAACTAAATACTTTCAGTCAACTCAAACTTATATCAGAAAAAATAATTAATTACTGACAAAGGTATGGGAAAATAATAAAGTTTCTGTATTACGCGTCAAGGTATGCAATTTGATAAGTCATAATAATTAGTAAGACTTATAAGTTTATCTTATCTATATAAGTTTAACTAATTTTATCCGCTAGTAAAAAACTATTATGAAGATATATTTTAGTAGGAAGTCGTGCAAATGACAAGCTGTCATTTAACTGACATATCACTGTTGTCATTTTGAGTGTAGCTTTATCACATGGCATGATACTGGCGCAATCATCTGTGCTCAACTGGCACGCTTTGAAGCCATTAACAAGAAAATTGAATTGAATCACATGGAATCTTCGAATTGCTTACTAAATAAAAAAATACATTAGTTGTATGTATGTACGATATGAGCAATTCTTCTAACATTTAAATTTATATCTGTATCTCAGAAACGGCTTTAACCATTTGGAGCAAGTTTTGTATTTAGATACGGTTTTTATTCTAAAGTATATTTTATCATGTACGAAAACCGCTGAGCAAGCAAAGTATGGTTGCCAAGGAACTGATTACTAGGAATGTATGTAAATGCATTTTAGTCAAAATATTAAAATGTTTTATGGATAATGATGAATGAATTTAAAAATAAAAAGGTTTGAGTAAATTCTTTTAGAAGAATGCCACGAAAATTTTAGTATTTGTAATCAAAAATAATCATTGCCTGTCCAAACATTTGAAAAAAAATATAGCTAGGTATGTCGTCAACATCACAGATAAGATAAAAATAATTTTCAGAGAAATGATGCCGCCATTAAAAGATCTGGAAGATCAATAATCTGTGAATCTTGTTGAATGAAATTGTATTTCCTTTCTAAATATGAATGAGAGATGAAAAATATCTTTTTATAAATGCATTTTGTTTAACCCTTTTCTATTATTTTTTATGGGAAATTCTTAGTCATAGTCACTATGGAGGTATTCTTACGAGAAGTTATAAATATACAATTTTAGTGTTGACTCAAAGACACATTACGTTACGTTCCGTCTACTATATAAATTACATATGTACATATATTTATATATACTATATCTATGTAGGATCTTAAAGATGGTAAATAAAAGCACCACCTCAAAACTTAAAGACTATTTATATTTAGAAATATAAGATTTAACATGTACGCGGTACGTCGTGTCGCCATAATGACAGCACGTCCTCATTTCTTCCTTTTATACTACTCACGCATTCTATTCTTAAATCCTTCCATTCATCGCCTTTTATTCTTACATGCAAACTCCTTTTACAAATCCCAAATACATATAGTATATTCAGCCCTTTTTTTACTGCACTCCGTCCCACTACGGGTCACGGGCCTACCTTTAACACGAGGAGGATCAGAGTCCATCACGCTGGCCAAGTGTGAGTTGGCCTACGTTTGTACAGTAGGTATGTATATAATATGATATGTATTATATGTTATTCTATAATGTTCTCCGACCGATTCCGGGCATGGCGGCCAATCTCATTGAGGCTGGCCAACTGCGCAGGAGATATTATAGTGCACAAGTGTATGAGCAGACACAAGTGCACTCTCTATTCCTATCACTCTCATACTCCGGTGACACGACCAGTGAGAGCTAAGGCGCAGGACCGACGGCTTTACGTGCTCTCGGAGGCACGGGGGTGACTCACGGCCAACTTCCCAACTCCGGGCTATTACTGAGGTTTACTAAACAGAAAGACTCAATAATTAAAATTGGCCCGACCTGGGACTCGAACCCAGGACCTCTCGATGTATGACCGTACATGCTAGCCACTACACCACCGAGGCAGTTAAGCATGTTATTCTATACAACAGCTTCATCTACACTTTATTATGTTATGCTGTTATTTAATATTGTAAATGACGAAGCCGTGTGCTCAGTCACTCATTCTACAATTCTACCGCTGACCTAGATTTGGTTATTCCATCAATCTCACGGGCTTATATTGTTAAAGCTGGGACATGCTCCAGTCTCCTTGTGTTTGATAAATCGTTCATATGTGTTTACTTCCGTTTGTATTTTTGTAGGTTTCTTAAATGTCAAGTCTTAAAATTCTAAAATCATTTTGAAAATCTGACAAGATTTGGATTGGAAATATTAATATATAGGTAATTCTAATATTTGACTATAATAGAACATCTTGCTTACATAATAAATTACGGAAACCCGTTCATAATCAGCAAATGAAAATTTGTAAATCTAAAACAAAAAAAATAATGTATCATAATATGAAGGTGACTTAATTCCCATAACGTACCATGTTTTTAGATTCCATAATCTGTTACAACATGTTTCAGCAATTTCAATAGCTTTTGTTCAAATATGTTACTTTGTACTCACCTTCAATTGTTACAATGATTAAAATTTTACAGTCATCTCTTCACACTATACTTTGTTTGCTCTATTCTTTTGTATGGTCATTACATAAATTAAAAATGATGTATTATATGAACAATTGAAAACTTATTTTGTGATTTTCAAATACTATCTTATACCAGTGGAGTCCAGTGTTAACGCATTCACTTGGATAACCAAGTGATACAAGTTCAAATCCGGGTCTCGCACCTCTGATATTTTCAAGTGCGAATCATTTCTAACACAACTACCACTTATTTTTCCGGTGAAGGAAAACCCGCATGTCTGAGAAATCCTAGCAAGTTTTCAAAAGATATGTGAAGTCCGCCAACCCGCTTTAGGCCAGTATATTATATATATAGCAATATACTCTATGGCCAGTATGGTGGACTATGGCCTGATCCCCTCGTATTGAAGGGAGGCCCGTGCCAAGCAATACTTCTACTACTATAAATGTACGATTACTTCTGTCCATTTACAATTGATTCAGGGGTTTTGAGTTCAAGTTGAAGGTCAGAATAATGGTTGGACTTTTGTCAAGGATTTACATAAGTAGCGTATCCTAATTCCTAATTTAAAAAGTTTTAGGGGTGATAGATAGAGAGAGGTAGATACATATATGTATAGGTTTAGAAGTATGTAATCACTTAAGCTCTAAAACTTTTATTTATTTCTTCCTACCGTAATATTTCCATTCCATTTCATTCCGTACAAAATACTACGTGGACTAAAAAATAATAAGTTTAATTATTTTTTTTTATAGGACAAAGGGAGCAAACGGGCAGGAAGCTCACCTGATGGAAAGTGATCACCACCGCCCATTTTTTTGTCGTGACTCAAATATAACAGACGTTAAACACCTATCGTATAGTTTTTCCACGAGAGAGGAAAAAATAATTTCTTAAGTAACGACGTAAGCATAAATTATGATTGTGGGTTTATAATAAAATACCAATTAATTCCCTTGTGAGGATAGATCAATGAATACAGTGACAGCATACAGTTCTAGCTTTGTATTTTACAACCTTCACTATAATTTATGCCTCAAAGATAGATTAGAGGGAACTGACTGATTTGGATCAAATTAAGCCAATTACCTAATTTAATGAAGGTTCCTTTGTCTTTTACCGACGATGAAAATGAACGTTGTTTAACTTTACTAAGGGGATGCTCCTATTTTTTAAAATAAATACATATAAATAAAACTCGAATGTCTGTTTTTAATGTCAAATTAATAGCTTTTCACTAAATACATAGAAAGTATATACAGTACTTACTACATCAACAAATCAATTTTAAAAGTTTTTGTCCGTCTGTAGGTCTACTTGTTCCGGCTAATCTCTGAAACGGCTGGACCAATTTTACCATTAAAAAACCGTTTAATATATTTCAATTTACGCGCAGCGAAGCGGGCCGGGTTTGCTAGTATAAAATAAAAACGAAACGGGTCATAGGTAAAAATGTAACTTAAAAATACAATTATATAAATATAAATAAATAAATATAAATATGTTGGGAAATTATAACACACAGCGCCATCTTAAGCTACGAAGCTCGTGTTACGGATACCAGATAGTTGATATATTACATATATAAATTTAAATACATACATAATATATTATAAATATAAACACCCATGACTGAAATACAACTATCCAAGTTTTACAAATGAATGCCAGCGGGACACGAACCCGTAGAAAGTAGGGTACCAACACTACCAACGGAGCCAAACGTGTCGTCGAGTTAATAGTTGAGTTGTTTTAAATTAGTATCTGGTATTCAGTTCATGGATAGCATTTTTCGAATGAAAAATGAGGTATTACAGTAGGATATCAGTGAAATACGTAAATAATGTCATAGATAATCTTTTTTCAAGGTAAAATTTATTTCCATCTTTTCTGACCCCTATAATTTTGGGAGTTCAATCCTAATAATTCTTTCTTTGCGGTTATCTGTGTCACTAACAGCTTGCTCATCCAAACAGCTTAGACTACTTTTATAAAATTTAAATTTTTGCAACAGTATAATATTTAAAACCATTTAATACTTTCTTAGGTTTACGCGAATATTTGACATTATAAATGTAACTATCTTTTCGAATTTTGTCGCGGATTTATTATGATTTTTGGTTCCCGACGTTTCGAATGCCTTACAGCAATCATGGTCACGGGAGAGACTCTCCAATGACCATGATAAAATTTAATGGACATTTTGCTGTGATGCGAGTGTACACATACAAAGTTATGGTCAAAATAAACATTACTCGTAGCTGCTCTTGTACTATAAAATCTCTACAGATTCACTGCTGTAACATGAAAGACAGAAGAAAACGACGTATATAGAAGGCAGAAAATACGAAAAAATTGTTTATTTTATTGCAGATCCTAGGCCTAAAATTGGTCATTAACCAGACAAATACTTTAAAATAATTATATATAGAATACAACGAAATTAAAATTAACAGTAGGAAAATATTAGAAAGTAATCATGTAAATATGTGGGTTTTTCCATTTTTTTAAGTAAATGCATCATTGTAGGCCATTTTTAATGTGAACGCGTAATTTATCTTAGCCTAGACGCAGTCAACAGCCTTTCTAATCGTTAATACGAAATGAGATAGTCCTCGAACGTACTATAGGTATCGCTACGTAACAGGATCTGTTTAATAATGAGTTCGTAGAAGGAATTTACAGTTTCGCTTATTTTGTTTTCGTGTATCTTTTGAAGGCAGACGGCGTTAATTCTGTAATTGCCTTTCCCAATAAAAGACTTAGAGCTTTTAAAATGTATCTTACAATTTTATAATAAACTAAGTTTTGTTTTTATAGCACAAGTTTTCAATGTATTTCCTTTAAGTGTAATTCACACTTTGATAAAAGATTACTTATTTTTTTAGATTTTTAAAGAATAACGTTAAAGTTGGTAAGCTGATGGCTGTCGAAAATACGTCAGCGATTACCTTATCGATAATCTTAATTACTAAAAACAAATTTTAACGAGTACATTATAGGTTACTCTACGAGTATTATTATAATCCATATGAAAATATTAGCTGACCCGGCAAACAATGTTCTGCCATATAAAATGACTAAAATCAGTCGGACCATTTCGTAGGAGTACGACACAAACACCGTGACACAAAATATTTTTATATTAGATATTCATGATAGGGATTCACTCTCAGATCAACCTTGAACTTACAGTTGATATTTATAGACTGTCTATCTTTCGTTTTCCTTACTAGAGGTAGGCATTCATCACAAGCTCCAAGCTAATTACGGTTCTAGTACCGAGAGCCACGGATGAATGGATTAACCACAGTTACAAGAATTACTTATCATACCAAATTTCATCAAAATCTCAACCAATCTCAACCACTGCATGTGGTTTGCTTCTCATGTGATCACAGAGAGACAGACAAACAGACGAAAATTCTAAAAACTATAATGTAATGATAAAAAAATAATTATATTACGTACAGATATTGTACTACAGTCTACAAATAACTAGAGTAATAAAGTAACAAGAAACAAAAATATCATTATTTTCTCAAACGAAAATACTGACGATAGAGCTTTGTTCCATATTATTCCAAGTTTTTGCCAATAATGGCACTCAAGTTTTTCTTCATGTGGCCATTTAACCGCGGGCTTGAAACTGAATGGGACAAATAACGGGACAATAAATTTCACTGGAAAAAGCGGTTGTATAATAAGTAAATGCATATTGTGTGTTTTGAGTATTATATACATTATACAACAAATAAATTATTAAATAGTTTTAGAGTCTATATGAATAGTATCTAAAAATATAAAAGCCTTTTGTTTTCACTTACTCACTCATTACGAAATATCGAAAACAGCTTGACGTATAAAAATTAAATTTGGTAGGGAGATACTTTATCGTTACTTGGAGTTCACTAAGAACGGATTTTGCGACAGGGCCGAATTAAGGAGATCTTAAGGGCTCTCTAAATTTTGCATTAGAGTCCTTCTTTTTTTGAGCAAACTTTAAATTTGGCAAGAAATACCTAGGGACGAACCCAGAGCATTCAAATGAAAAAAATAATAATATTGGTAAGCCTTTGGGGGTTGAATTTCGAAAACATTCTTATTTAGCGGATGCATTTCGGGATGTTTCTTACTTCCTGTGGGAAATCTACCTAAAATAGCCCAAACTCAATACTCTTATACTGTTTTTTATTTCTTCCTAGTATGGAAACTTATAACGCTATCGAAACTTTTAAATATGAAATGTTCGTATATAAGTTGGCACTAACTTATGAGTTATTTTATAAATAACGAATGTCCCTCATCTAAATCTGCATGTCCAGTTCAGCTTACATTAGTATTAAAAATGATGAGGGTATGGCATATCCCAAGATAGATAAATTCTAGGTACGGAACTAGTTCCGTGGTAAGCTACGAAGCTCGTGTTACGGATACCAGATAGTTGATATATTACATATATAAATTTAAATACATACATAATATATTATAAATATAAACACCCATGACTGAAATACAACTATCCAAGTTTTACAAATGAATGCCAGCGGGACACGAACCCGTAGAAAGTAGGGTACCAACACTACCAACGGAGCCAAACGTGTCGTCGAGTTAATAGTTGAGTTGTTTTAAATTAGTATCTGGTATTCAGTTCATGGATAGCATTTTTCGAATGAAAAATGAGGTATTACAGTAGGATATCAGTGAAATACGTAAATAATGTCATAGATAATCTTTTTTCAAGGTAAAATTTATTTCCATCTTTTCTGACCCCTATAATTTTGGGAGTTCAATCCTAATAATTCTTTCTTTGCGGTTATCTGTGTCACTAACAGCTTGCTCATCCAAACAGCTTAGACTACTTTTATAAAATTTAAATTTTTGCAACAGTATAATATTTAAAACCATTTAATACTTTCTTAGGTTTACGCGAATATTTGACATTATAAATGTAACTATCTTTTCGAATTTTGTCGCGGATTTATTATGATTTTTGGTTCCCGACGTTTCGAATGCCTTACAGCAATCATGGTCACGGGAGAGACTCTCCAATGACCATGATAAAATTTAATGGACATTTTGCTGTGATGCGAGTGTACACATACAAAGTTATGGTCAAAATAAACATTACTCGTAGCTGCTCTTGTACTATAAAATCTCTACAGATTCACTGCTGTAACATGAAAGACAGAAGAAAACGACGTATATAGAAGGCAGAAAATACGAAAAAATTGTTTATTTTATTGCAGATCCTAGGCCTAAAATTGGTCATTAACCAGACAAATACTTTAAAATAATTATATATAGAATACAACGAAATTAAAATTAACAGTAGGAAAATATTAGAAAGTAATCATGTAAATATGTGGGTTTTTCCATTTTTTTAAGTAAATGCATCATTGTAGGCCATTTTTAAATGTGAACGCGTAATTTATCTTAGCCTAGACGCAGTCAACAGCCTTTCTAATCGTTAATACGAAATGAGATAGTCCTCGAACGTACTATAGGTATCGCTACGTAACAGGATCTGTTTAATAATGAGTTCGTAGAAGGAATTTACAGTTTCGCTTATTTTGTTTTCGTGTATCTTTTGAAGGCAGACGGCGGTAATTCTGTAATTGCCTTTCCCAATGAAAGACTTAGAGCTTTTAAAATTTATCTTAACATTTTCTAATAAACTAAAGTTTAAATTTTCAATGTAGTTCCTTTAAGTGTAATTAACACTTTGATAAAAGATTTCTTATTTTTTTAGTTTTTTTTAAAGAAAAACGTTAAAGTTGGTAAGCTGATGGCTGTCTGTACCTTATCGATAATCTTAATTACTAAAAACAAATTTTAACGAGTACATTATAGGTTACTCTACGAGTATTATTATAATCCATATGAAAATATTAGCTGACCCGGCAAACAATGTTCTGCCATATAAAATGACTAAAATCAGTCGGACCATTTCGTAGGAGTACGACACAAACACCGTGACACAAAATATTTTTATATTAGATATTCATGATAGGGATTCATCAACTCTCAGATCAACCTTGAACTTACAGTTGATATTTATAGATCTTTCGTTTTCCTTACTAGAGGTAGGCATTCATCACAAGCTCCAAGCTAATTACGGTTCTAGTACCGAGAGCCACGGATGAATGGATTAACCACAGTTACAAGAATTACTTATCATACCAAATTTCATCAAAATCTGTGCAGTGGTTTTCTTCTGATGTGATCACTAAAAGACAGACAAACAGACGAAAATTCTAAAAACTATAATTAAGCCTCTGTAATGATAATAAGGACTATTTCAATAAGATTTTCCAAAAAAAATATTATATTATGTACAGATATAACTACAAGTAACCAGAGTAATAAATTAACAAGAAACAAAAATAACATTATTTTCTCAAACGAAAATACTGACGATAGAGCTTTGTTCCATATTATTCCAAGTTTTTGCCAATAATGGCACTCAAGTTTTTCTTCATGTGGCCATTTAACCGCGGGCTTGAAACTGAATGGGACAAATAACGGGACAATAAATTTCACTGGAAAAAGCGGTTGTATAATAAGTAAATGCATATTGTGTGTTTTGAGTATTATATACATTATACAACAAATAAATTATTAAATAGTTTTAGAGTGTATATGAATAGTATCTAAAAATATAAAAGCCTTTTGCTTTCACTCACTCATCACGAAATATCGAAAACCGCTTGACGTATAAAAATTAAATTTGGTAAAAAGATAGCTTATAGTTAGTTGAAGTCCGCTAAGAATGGATTTTGCGACAGGGCCGGATTAAGGATATCTTAAGGGCTCTCTAAATTTTGCATTAGAGTCCTTCTTTTTTTGAGCAAACTTTAAATTTGGCAAGAAATACCTAGGGACGAACCCAGAGCATTCAAATGAAAAAAATAATAATATTGGTAAGCCTTTGGGGGTTGAATTTCGAAAACATTCTTATTTAGCGGATGCATTTCGGGATGATTCTTACTTCCTGTGGGAAATCTACCTAAAATAGCCCAAACTCAATACTCTTATACTGTTTTTTTATTTCTTCCTAGTATGGAAACTTATAACGCTATCGAAACTTTTAAATATGAAATGTTCGTATATAAGTTGGCACTAACTTATTTTATAAATAACGAATGTCCGTCACCTAAATCTGCATGTTCAGTTCAGCTTACATTAGTATTAAAAATGATGAGGGTATGGCATATCCCAAGATAGATAAATTCTAGGTACCTTCAATAAAATAGTAAAATAATATTATTGAAAAATTTGAGGAAAACATATTTATGAGCGATTTATAAAAATTAAACTATTTTTCAGTTACTAAAGCTTGTCAATAGCTATTAATAACGGTACACAAGCAGGCAAGAAAAACACACCATTTCTCATCATGGTTACTTGACTATAGTACTACACTAGCAACTCGCCCTCGCTTCGCTTGGGCTTTTTCCTAGATTTAGCACAGGCAAAGCCGCGGGAATTTTCCTCTTGAATCACTCTATCTAAAAAAAAAACCGCATAAAAATCCGTTGCGTAGTTTTAAAGATTTAAGCGTACAAAGGGATATAGGCGACTTTGTTTTATAATATGTAGTGATATAAAATTTTAACTGATTGAAATCAATATATTTTTTGGAAAATATATTGAAAATATCACTGTCATTATTATCGACTGAACGACTAGATCTAGCACTAGGGAAGCCGAGGGTTCCGCTAGTGTATTACACAAATAAACCATCCTCTTGAATTACTCTATCTATTAAAAAACTGCATCAAAATCCGTTCCTTAGTTTTAAAGATCTAAGCATACTTAGGGACAGACAGACAGCGAAGCGACTTTATTTTTTACTATGTAGTGATGAAACTAGTTAGCTAAAATACATGCAAAGCCACAACTTCAGGTTAGTGCAAAAGTAAAACAGAATGATAAATCAGCAGTCGCTTTTAAAATACACTCAGTCATATGTTTCTAGATTCCATTTCTTAAATATTAAATGGAATATTCAGAGGCAATGTGTTTGAGTGGAAAATTCACGCTAGTTCCGGATAGCAGCTATTTTTAAACGAACTCCAGTACATCGATACGAGAATAATTTAAACATCACTCATCACGTACATGTCTTAAATGTATAATCTTACGATGTGTAATGTGTACTAAGTAATAATAACATATCGTTTATATAAATATATCATATTTTATATATATTACTTTAATATTTTAATTTAGCTTTACTGATGTACATGAGTAGTTTATCTATTTTATATAACTTCCTTGCAGTGCACTTGTGTCTGCACTTACACTTCTGCACTATGATATTATAGTGCACAAGTGCGCAGTTGGCCAGTCTCAATGAGATTGGCCACCATGGCTGGAATCGGTCGGAGAACATTATTATTATTATTATTAGTTCCCACTACAAACCTATGTACAGTAGTTTTATTCTATTGATCGGAGAAACGAATTTGTCATACTTTTTATTTGTAGATGCGTAGTAGTTTGTAAATAGTTTTCGCATAGTGACTTTTCCTCCCTCTCGCTCTCTCATATGTGACGTGTACTCTAGGTCATGGTCTATTTGGGAAGTAAACTATATCCAAATCTATTTAGCAGTTTCAACGTGAAGAAGGTACCCATGCATACACTTACAATCTATTGCATTTATAATACTATGAGTAATTTGAAGAATCGATTTGTTTTGTTCTTTTCTTCCTAAAAATCATGAATTATATTTAGATGATGAATGTCTCATTGAGCAATCTATTTTGAGATAATACCTAAGTACCTATGTACCTACTGATAATACCCAAAGGTGGGGTAAAAGGTCAAACTACCTACTATTTCTGATCGATATGTTCGACACATCTTTTTTTATGTTTTCTAATATCTTCGGAAAGGGTTGACCTCTCTTCATTACATAGTATAAAACAAAGCAGTTTCCCGTCGTCTGTACGCCAAGATCTTTAAAACTACGCAACGGATTTTATTTTTAATGCAGTTTTCATCAATAGGCAGCGTGATTCAAAAGAAACTTTTGTGTGTTTTATACATGCCTAACATAGTGGAAAAAGCCAATAATTTCAATGATTTGTAATGTGATGTATTAAAAACATATTTTTGTGCACTAATAAGTTACAATGCAAACATTGTCTAACTGTCTTACGAAATAAACGTAGGTACCTAAAGTCGAATCCGAACGTAGGTAAGGGTGGGTAGTAATGAGATTCGATTATTCAATTCATAATTTATATTTCATGAATTATTTATAACATTTAATTATAATTTGTTGCCATCGAAATATTTTAATATGCTAACTTGTTATTTCACCCTGATAATTTTATAACATCCAATTAACATTTGTGTGTGACGAATGAACCATATATGGATATGAGTACAATTTATTTTATGTTTATAAAAATTTTATTTATTAGGAGCAAGAATAATAGAGTAAATCAACATGACGACATGTTTTGCTCAGTTTGTGCGAGTGTGTTGAGACCTTACTTGTTGTGTCAGCGGTCTAGAGTTCGAGTCCCGCTAGATGCATTCATTTGTATGATGTGGATCTATATATTTATAATAATATGTATTTAAAGTTGTATATGTGTAGTGTCTCAACTAACTGGTATCCATAACACAAGGCCATGGAACTACATTAGTAGCAGTGGCAACGTGTTTAAAATAATATAGTTATCAATGCTATATGTGTATACTTCTAGATAAAGACGTTATATTTAAAGATCATTTATTATAAAGGAACAGGGTACAGGGTGCATATTAAACGCGATCATATCAGCTGAACGTGAGAAAAATTGTTCTCGGAAACTTTCTGCATTAGGTTTTATTACCAAGGGTTATAGGCTCATAATATCATGTTTATGATTCAAACTAGCGGGTACTGTTCCACTCGATTTTGCCATGTAGTAAGTAAATGTGAACGAAAAACAATCGCAAAAACAGAAAAAATAGTTTACGTGAATTCTAACACGTTCCAAACAGATGTTCTCCTTGAATATAATATGGAAATTAAATAAATAAATATGTTAGGACATTATTACAACAGCGCCATTGTTCCGAGGTAAGCTGCGAGGCTTGTGTTACGGATACCAGATAGTTGATATACTACATAATATATAAGTTTAAATACATACATATTATAAATAAACACCCATGACTGGAGTACAAACATTCGTGCTCAACAAATGAATGCCACCAGCGGGACTCGAACCCGCGACCCCTGGCGCAGAAAGTAGGGTCACTACCAACTGAGCGAAACGTCGTCAAAATTATATTATTGATCACTGGTAGCACAAGCTTTCTGGTCTAAAAGAACGTACTAACTCTTAGAAAGACACGTGAAATCTGCCAACCTACACTTGGCCAACGTGGTCGACCTGATCCCCTTCGTATTGAAGGAAGGTCCGTGCAAAGCAGTGGGACGTTAAAACATGTTGAATATTTACCTAAATATAAAACTTCCAAACGTAATTACTTTTTTGTTCAATTATGAAATCTTGAAATTAATTTGTTTTATTTGTATGAACTGTTTTTCCTTATAGCTCTACCAGAAAGAAGTTTAAAGGCTGTTTTCCACGAAATATAAAGAAAGAAATCTTTCGAATCTTATAAAGTATAGCATTCAAAAGATATTGAGCGGATAGATACTACATATTAAAAGTAAAGTTACTTTGTAAATACTTGTAGTATGAATTGACTTGCTAATGCGCTCGCTTGAAAAACCAAATATAGGACGAATAAAGTCCCAGCTCTAGTAGCTCTGCGATTTCCATACAATATTAAAGACTACACGTGTACAGTACTGTGGTATATGATAGCCACAATAACCGAAATTTCAGTCATACTTAATAGACGCAGTTTAACTTATAATGGAACCCACTATCATTTACCGTCCAAGCAGTATATATCATTGGTCCTTCGAGCAGGATTGAACCCATGAACTATTAATAATGCTAACCCATGTTTTATAACTGACCTATGAAACCAAAACGATCTTATATTTGTAATATTTTAATCTTTATTCACTTACCAAAAGATATAAGTCCGCTGTTTAGCATCGTCAGCTTAATGCTGTTGGGAATAGATACAAGGCTGGTAGCGCCCGCTGTCTTCAGGTCTTTCTTCTTTGGTTTCTTTTCCAAATCATAACGAGGTGTAGATCTTGATCTATGTTTCCTTTGACTCGTCGCCACCGACGTCCCACGCTGGCCAGTTCTCGAAGACATTTTTGTTATAATATAAATTGAATACGACACGTATCTAATAGCACATTTTATAACTTGTACACTATTAACACTTTTAGCTTGCTTTGGTTTGGTTAAAATTATAATTATATGTATAAATAAATTATCAAAAATTATTTACACTTGCACTACACTGTTACTTTATATCATAACGGGAACATTTTGCTTTGTCATCTGGAAAAGAAAAGAGAAATATTATTCAAAACATTATCAGTCTATTGACGAATGAAAGCAAGACGGAAAAAGTGTTATATTTCGACTTCAAACATTTTTCGACATTTGAAATTAACATTACAGTAATATATTTTATATGTACTCTTCTGCAATATTTCTTGTCTTTAAAATATGAAAACCCATACTTTGTAATATATGACGTAGGTAGTCTGTACAATGTACATAATAATTACATCTATAGGTAATTAATGTTGTTGGCTAAGCAAAACTATTATCCCGTACTGTAATATTCCACGAACTAATTAAACTAACTTGCAGGCTCAGTAGTTGAGATTCAACCTTAATTGAGGAAAACAAATATGATTTTACAACATTTTTTTATTAAAACTTGGCAGTATCTTACTAAACAAAAAAAATCGATTGACAGAAGATGTAAAAGTAATGAACTGTTTTATCTTTGCCATATACATATATAGGTACACCTAGCATTTTCCGTGGCTCCGTCCGCTTTCTAAATACTATTATAAAATAAGTAGACTTAGTTGGTGGTAGAAGGATGACAATTTAGGGTTATAAGTATTTTTTATAATCATAAAAAAATAAAAAATAGCCTGCGATTTGATTTTATGAAATTATTCAGTTATCAGACCTACGAAAATTACTCAAAAAAATTTAAAAAAATCGGTCAAGCCGTTTTGGGGGAGTCCGATAACACTGTGACACGAGATTTTTATATATTCGAATATGTAGACTTGTACAAGCTCTTTTGTAAATATGAACAAACACGATAAGTAAACTCTATAGTCTAATGCATAACAAATTGTAAGCTCAATAAATTGTAAGTAAATGCTGTAACTTGATGTGTAGTAGCTTTGCTTTAAATTAATTTTGATTGTTACATAAGTCTTTAGGTACACTAACATAGTGAGTTAACTTCCTTCGTCGTTGATTATTTTGAGTATCTAAATCTTTACTACCTTGCCATAGGTATTACGAATTAAACGTAATTTTAGTTTATATATTATTACCCTTATATATTGCAAATATTGATTAACTACATGACTTTAGAGTTAAGATGGTTAATATAATAAAATTATTATTAATATTAAAAGTTTTCATGGCGACTCGACGTAGTCGTACTGTATATGTTATGTATGTATTACTCTCCTTTATACATAAGCAAAAGTCTTTAAAAAACCTTAATTATAAAAAAACGGGACAATAATACAAACTGGATGAATAATATTGATTTGTATTATATTTATTATAATTATTAATTTGTATGTGCCTGAATATCCAATTCGGAGGCGATGATAGCTTGAAATTATTTTTGTATTTTGGGAACGCAACAGTGAAAATCACCGGTGTTATAAACGAAGAGGAAGTGAATCTAGTTGTATGTTTTTTTTAATAAAGCAGTTTTAAAAGTCTATTTACAAACGGATGTGATTGAAGACTTGCATATGGATCAAAGTTCAAAGAAAAATCAAATCAAATAGTTCTCTAAAATATCGCCAACATTGCCAAGACAAACTGAAGTGATTGTGGCTCAATGACTCGTGCAAATTCAGTTAAAGATGAACTCAGTACTAAAATGTATTGACCTACTTGGAATTCCGTATGCAGGTCACGACTTGTCCTAATAAATATGTACATTTTAATTCATAGTGCTTAAAATATCAAAATTATACATTTTGATTGAAAAAATAAGTTTTACACAAACGTCTATGTACTTTCACCAATTGGAAACAATGGTAGCCAGCGGTAACGCGCTTGCTTGGATAACCGAGTGATGCGGGTTAAAAAACGCTCTCTCACCTCTGATATTTTCATGTGTGAATCATTTCTACCATGATTACCGCTTGTCTTACGGAGAAGGAAAACATCGCGAGGAAACCTGCATATGTGTTTTCGAAAGACATGTGAAGTCCGCCAACACGCACTAGGCCAGCGCGGTGGACTATGGCCTGATTCCCTTCGTACTGAGGGAGGCCCGTGCCCATCAGTGAGACGTTAAAAGGGCTGATGATGATGATGAATCATTGCTCTACTTTTAGTTGATTAAAAAAATATGTAGATTACCTTGCTTATCACCTTTTTTATCTGTCCTATCCTTTATTTAATGATCAAAAAGATTTTATATAAAAATCGTAACTCAGATGAAAAGAGCAGTAAAAGGCACTTAAATGGATTTTCAATATATTCCATCACATCTGTCAATTCTTTACGCATGTGCTATTTTTCCAAGGATATAAAGCGTAATACTAGAAAGGCCAGGTAAATAAAACTATAGTTTTAAAAAGTAATTTAGTCAACATTGAAAATTTTTGTAGTAGCTATTGAAGCGTTATCATCAGACCGGCAAATTTTTTGTAAGTCAATATAATAAAATCGGTATCATATACCACAATCTATAAAAGCGGCAATAAAATCACCTTTGGTTTACTTTGTTTTATTTTAATTTAATTATTATTTATTATTAAAGTAATATATAAGTAAATATTCTGTGAATATCCCAAGTCTACCTGTCGCCATTATCAGTATGACGCAAAAACTAGCAAAAAAAATCACGTCTGTTGTATAAGAGCCCCCTTAAATATTTTTTCTGTTTTTTAGTATTTGTTTTACAACGGCAACAGAATGACATCATGTGTAAAAATTTCAACTGTCACGTTTCATGAGATACAGCTTGGCGACAGACGGACAGCGGAGTCTTAGTAATAGAATCCCGTTTTACCCTTTGGATACGGAACTCTAAAAATTACATCTAAATTTGTTGGTTACAAGGAGCTATTAAAAACGTAGCTTACAAAAACATACATGATTTTCATGAATGGGCAATGACGTCACAACCATTATATGAATGAAGGATACGTTATTTTTAACCATATATCTCTTAATCAGTGATGCGACAAATACGATATATTATGACAAAATGAAAATGGCATATTGTCAGCGGGTCATGAAATAAATGAAGTGCGAATGGATAATGTCAGTCCACTTCCGCTCTCCCACGCAACAACGTATCGACGCACAAACTGTAAACAGTGGGAGGCAAGGAAAGTTTGGGAAATCTTTGATCTTCGGACTTTAGTTTATGAATAGAAGACCATTTCAGTGCAGTAGTATTGTAATTTCTTCTCAATATTTAAAATGTCTGATTCGCGCAAAATATTTATTCAGTTTATTTTATAACTTATCACATATAATTTTTAACATAATGTCTTAGAAGTTTTACGTTATTAAGATATGGCTAAAGATACCATAGGATAGATAGATAGATATATCAATTTACTAACAAATCAACTAAAATTGATCCTCATTTCATTGTCGACAGTGACAAATAATACTTATGAATAAAAAAAAATTAAAGTTTTAAAATCTAGTATTCATTTAATCGTCAAATCGTAGCGAGCATAGCACTAATCGATAAAGCTGATATAAGTAATATCCCCGGATGACACAGTAATTCCTAGAACATGCTGCACACATTTTAGACTCGATGTTTGACTGTGTTGATATGTAACATTAATCATGTCATCTGTGCTAATTCGACGAGCTGGTATAAAAGCTTTGGATACCTAACTTTTTTGCCTTTATCTACTTATATAAAAACCTATTTCCAATATTTTTGTTCTGAGAGCTCACCAAATAAACAAAAAACATAATAAATCGACATACAAACAGAGGAGAGAAACATACTGTTTGTCTTTTCCTATTTATATAAAGATAATAAGAACATAATACTTTCTTAGGTTTACGCGAATATTTGACTAAAATATACTATATAGACTATAATTCGGTAATAAGAACTTAATATATTCAATTTACTTTATGCGTTGGCGACAGACATTTTTAACCAAAATTTTAACAACATCATAATAATATAGAAAATTAAAATAAGGGAAAATGATATTCTGATAGGTTATGTTGTTTCAGTATCCTGTCCTTGTAATTTTAATCTAATTTAACATACATATAAAGATCTATATTATATACCTACGTATTTCTACTAATCCTCGTGCTAGACATTAAATTTTCACATTGAATATCGTGTGTAGTTGTTGTATGATTCATTCATTTGGCGTAGGCAAAGCTACAAAACATAGCTGAATTAACATCGAATATCAATCAAATATCAAATATCAAAGAGCAATTTGTCTGTATCAGTAACGGATTGTTACGGACTTGACAGTAATGGGATCAGGGACAAATACACTACATTTATTAGGATTAATTGCAAATTCCAAAATAAGATTGTATTTAAGTATATCTTTTATGAAACAATTTTTAATATTTAATAATTATTAAGATCATCGTGTCACACAGCGTGCTATGGAAAGAGCCATGCTCGGATACCCTTGAAAGACAAATTCAGAAATGGATTTATTAGACAGAAAACCGGGGTGATTGATGTTGCTCAGAGAATCAGCAGGCTAAAGTGGCAGTACCATATCTGCAGGAGAACTGATGACCGTTGGAGCAAGCAAGTTCTCGAGTGGAGACCACGGCTGAGAAACGCAGTGTGGAGGAGGGCGTCTCCTGCTAGATGGAGTGACGACCTGCGCCGTATGGCTGGGATGGACTAGATGCGCAGCGCTCAAAAGCGCACTCTATGGCACACAATGAGAGAGGCCTATGTCCAGCAGTGGACTGAAAAGGGATGACGATGATGTAGATCATTGTAATCATTGGGACATACATTACAATAAGGCACAAGTTTTTGCAAAAACATAAGAGCACTCTTTAATTTTTCGCTCTCAAAATTATATCAGGCGACAATTGGACACGACAAGCAAGAAATGATCATGAGACTTTCCAAATACGGACTTTTACATGTTTCGAACTCCACGAATCAAACTCAGGACCTCACAATATGTAGATGAAGAAGGTAGTTCTAAGGCCATATTTACTTAATGTTTCCCTCGATATATACGTGACGCATTATAACCAGAGCTCATGGATATGGTATATAGGTAGGTATACTATTAATGACTCAAGGTATAAGCCGTTAAGGATTACTGAGTTTCTATTAGGATTAGTTACAAGATGTTTTAGAAGATTGACTATTTCTGAGACGCTAGTTTAGTCTTTACCAGTTAACATAATTTCCTTGCCAAGGAGATTCACGAACCACAATTATTTAAGGTAGTCTCGTATCTCTCTAGTATACAAATTTACGTAAAGAATCCGGAAAGTAGATTCGTGTAATGTCTGCTCTTAAATATTACTAATTATTAATACAAATATTTTCATGTGTATAATAAGTATGTTACATATTCATGCTAAATCAGATATTATTAGATAGACTATAACCAAGATTAGGTACATAATGGGATACTGTAACGCATGTAAACGATAGGAATTCGTATTCATAAATCTGATGGTATTTAGTAGATAGAGTTTGCTTTGGAGTAATACAAAGACTTCTTTTAGTATTTAATGATACGTTTGTTCAATTTGCAGTGACCCTACTTGCTGTCCCAGCGGTCGCGATTTCGAGTCCCGCTGAAAGCCTTCATAGGCATTGTTATTATAAAAACAAAAGCACCGTAATCATAAGTCGCTACTCTGAAAGTAATATTTTTTTAACAATCAAAACTCATTGATATCCCATTTCCAAAACAAAGTAGGAAACATATCTATTATTAAACAATCCAACCAATGGCGTCCTATCTGAGAAAATTCTTATTTCTACTGGACTACAGATAAAAGAACCGGCTTAAGTGAATTCAGCTCTTTAATGGAGCCACTTCGAGCTATAATAGGGCACATTGAATCTTTTCATTTGTTTCGTCTTCTATACTCTTTTGGTCTGTGTTTGAAAGATTGCGACATAATTACTTTACGTTGTTATGATTGTAACGACACTCGTCTAAAAATAATAATTTTTCGTGTATTTATGTCTAAGGTTCTCTCTTGCTTCGTTTTAACTTTTCGATTTTCCAGCTAAAGCGATTTAGCTTTGGCACTTCTGACACATCGAAAATAAAATTAAAATAAAATTGAAATTAAATTATTGAAATCAGTTCAGTTCAGTCAGTTTTTAGAGTTTTAGCGAGACTACCGAACAGCAACTGACTTTTATTACATACACATACCGTTTGTAACGTGATCAAAATTCGACTAAAGAAGAGACATTATTGAAAAATTCCTGAGAACTAATTTGAATAGAATATACTGATATGCAAATAGGTGAAGTAGATAACCTTTCCTATTTGTATCAGTGAAATAAATAGCAGTGTTCAAAACAAAAACAATTTCAAGCTAAAACTTCTAACCACTGCCCACTTCAAAAGGTAAGGTACATCGTAGTAAAGGGCGCAATGAAATGGCTTTTAGACCCTCAATGCTGCTATGAATACTTCGTTTTGATACTTGAGTGTATTTCAGTATGTTTCCGTTTTCCAGTCGGAAAACCTTTGTGTTTTATTTAAACTGAAAGTAGCTACTAAACAAAAGTAACAAAATTAGTACTGGTTCAATGAATTTGTTAATATATTGGGTATTCTACCGTAAAAGATTTTAGGATCCTTCGTTTATTTATTATAAGATCCTGACCAAGATCACATTTTTTCTTAATTGATATAATTATTAGTTGAAATATAAGAAAAAAGTTATGAAAGTGAAAAATTTCATGTTGCAATATTTTATTAGCAGACTAGTGAGTGACTCTCACTAGCTCTGCTCGATTTCGTTACCTACTTTTAATATTTAGAAAATTTTTCTTAGAAATGTAGTATTTTCCAGCTGTAAAAATCATATGTTGACTCGCATATCCAGCTATTATCAAACAAAATTTCACTAAAATCTGTTGAGTGGTTTTTTCTCTTGTCGTTGTCACAGACAGATAAAAATTCAAACAAATGTAGATTTGGCCTCTGTATCAATGGTAATGACCATTTCAATAAAACATTGGTATAAATAACGTATGCGTTTCGTTTTATACGTAATTTAGCCAAAGGTGCAACAAAATATCTATTACACCCTCAATGCTCAAGCTCAAGCTCAAGTAGGTAGGTACTTCAGTATATTTAAATAAGTTTCAGCTTTTCGCCTGTAAATATCTTTGAAGTTTATTTAAAATGAACGTAGTGTATGCTATTAAGACCCTCAGAAATAAGAATTATTGTGTATAAAAGTACTTATTTATAGTAAAGATGAGATTATACGTTAACTTCGATTTAAAACGTTTAACTTACATGTCCTATTATCGTATGGGTACCGTTGCGTTCTAACGTCAGTTAAGTAAATAATAGGAAAACAAAATATGAAAGCTTTGAAAGATCTAAGAATATATCTTTAAAAAATCCAGCTGCAAAATACTAATCTGCAGTTCGTGTCAAGATCTTTATCATCTACCCACTCTTAAATATAATTATTATATACTTTAATATGCGATTCTCACAACTAAAATACATACGTACTTAGGTACAGTGTTGGCAAAGGATTGTACATAACAAAGAACGTTGAAGCGTACACAATTTACCCTCTAACAGCCCTGTCGCGTACAACCAGGCTAATTTGTGTCTTTTCATTTATTCTCAGGATCCGGTCAAGAAAGGTTTTTCTCAAGGACTTTAGTGTAAATGTACCACATTTGCAGGTGGCAATGATAAATGTTTTCAACTATCAGAAAAAATATAACGTTCTATATAAAAACAAAATAAAAAAGTAGATTTTATATTAAAAAAACTTATATTTGTGTTTTTTATTGAATATGTGTATACCATGACAATTACCATGACTTTTAAACTACAATAGTTGAATTAAAATACTTCTACACAAAATAAAGCTATCTTTTGAGATTTCTTAGCGAATTTAATTTTATTGTTGATTATCTAAGTGAATGATTTACAAGCGACAATTCACGGGAGAGACTTACAAATGTATTACAACATCCTTGAATAAGAGTTAAAATATCGACTCATTTGGCTCGGTTGGTAGTGACCCCATTTTCTGCGCCGGCGGTCGCGGGTTCGAGTCCCGCTGAGTGCATTCATTTGTTGAGCACGAACGTTTGTACTCCAGTCATGGGTATTTATATTTATAATATGTATGTACATATTTAAAAGTTATATACTTTGTATATCAACTACCTGGTATCCGTAAAACAAGCTTCGTAGCTTACTACGGAACGGAGCTGTTGACTGTTTTAAGAATATCTCAACATACATATTTATTTATTTATATTTATACTTGAACTAATGTAACTTTAACAGATTATATTTTTTAAATATGAACTAGCTATGTTTAGTTTTTAGAGCCCTACAGCGCTATGACGCTTAGAGGTTTAATTAGTCCGGAACTCTATCAAGAGATTACCATGGATATTGGGTCTAAAAACCTAATTTCGCATCCTATCATCCTGACATTAAAAATAAATGAAGCTTGTAAATTTCTAATATATATTCGTTTATTTTATTATAATGACTACGTATGCCCGTCTACAGTACTCTTTAGCGTTATTTTAACAGTAATTATATTAGAAATATTAATTTCTGAACACTTTTCCATTCAATTTGAGAAAAATATTAAAATTTAAACTATATAAAAAAGTTTTCTACACTAAGAGAAAAAATCTTAAAAATAAAGGAAGTACTTAAATAAATTTGATTTACTCAATACCTATTGAGTAAATCAAATCAAATTAGTATTAGGTAAAAGTAAAATAAATACTTTTTTATTTATTTTACTTTTACCTAATACTAATTCTGCTAAAAGGAAACCAACCAGAAGCTCGATAATAATTTTAAGGTAGTCTAACATATGATACATATTTTTTCACTAGTCAGCTGTTGTGTTGTAGGAATTTATATATCTAAATGAAACAATATTTGTTATTTTTATCATTCGAATACATGTTAGCTGCGAAAAGAAAGGGAAGATCCGATAACACATGATTTACGACATCCATTATTTTCCTTTACCCCTATCAGGTCGTGATAAATCGCAATCAATGTTTTTTTTAGAGATACCTAATGATTTCAAATTAGATAAAAGATACAAAAATTGATAAGTATACTAAATATAGTTGTTTCAACATGAGAATTGTGTTTATCTATAGGTACTAATATTATAAAGCTGCAAGTTTTGTTTGTTTGTTTCTTTGTTTTGTTGAACGCGTTAACCTCAGGAACTACTAGTCTGATTTAAAAAAAAACTTTTTGTGTTTGATAGTTCGTTTATCAAGGAAGGCTATAGGCTATATTACATCACGCTACGACTAATAGAAGCGGAACATCAATGGAAAATGTTGCAAAAGAATTTGGTTACCGGTCTTTAGAACGCGTGCGAAGTCGCGGGAAGTGCTAGTCTTTATATAAAATTCGATTGTCGTTTGCTAGTCTCGCTTCAGTCAAAAACGGCTGGACCGATCTTGGCAATGTGGTCTGCTTCAGCAGATCTGCCGTAGGTGCGTCGTGGTTGAATGAATAAGCGATCCTGCAACGCCCCATTAAGACAGGGGAGGTTTTGTCACTCATAAAGGGTAGTACTAGCTGCTTTTAAGTCGGTCAGCCACATAACCACCTGGTTGTATACGTAAATTCATTGAACAACATTAAAAAGGGATTGTTTAAGTCTAAAAAATAAGTAAATTACAAAAGAAAAAAAAAGTGGAAAATTGAAGTTTAGAACCGTTTATTTTATATGGCTATTAATTACATTCCTAGGGACGAGCCCAAGCGAAGCGAGGGTGAAAAGCTAGTATATTATAAGCACAAAAATAAAACTTTTCCAAGACTTTTCTATCCTAGCAATAAAATAGCAGTGTTGACAAAGGAAACCGGATTTTATGAATACGAAAAGACGTAACCTTTTTACTGTAAACCCATTTTTGTATCGACGTAATAGGTAGTTTTATAGACTCGTTCACTTTCTATTGTTGAGTAAGTCTATCTTGATTGAAATGTTATATAGGGTATCTAAATAAAACAGGTATAGATAAATGTACAAAGTCGGTGATTTAAAAAAATAACTATTAGCCAAAGGAATTGTAAAATGTCCTCAAAAAATATACATTTTGCTAAAAAAGCGACCTTGATATTGTCATCTGAGAGGCTTTCATACACTATGAGAGGTTTCATTAGAACCTTGAAGCTTTCAAGAGCCTCAAAGATTTTGACAGATTTTATAAGGAGAGTAATCAAATAAAATACCAATATATAAGTTCTCGTCAGACATCAATCGGATATTAGGTTATTTTACATATAATAAAATTCTAACTTAGTTGAATCTATACATTGATTTTTTGGAAAATCTTATTACTACTATTTCAAGTCATTATTATCGATACAGAGACGAAAGCCATACTTTTTGGGATTTTTGTGTTTGTGTGACCGTATTACGAGAACACCACTGGACAGATTTGAATGAAATTTATACTAATGTATACTAACCATTAAAATGTGCTATTTAAGTTATGTAATACTAGTGACTCACCCTCGCTTAATTTGAGTTCGTTCCAGTTTCAGATTTTTTCAAACAACTTTTGTCTTGTAATGTGCCATAAACACAACTTAAGTGTAATAAGTTCAAGAAATACAATGGAAAATGCCATTTTCGCAGTAATCGTTATGTAGCGTAGCATTTTCAAGCAGTGTAGTGTCGTTACTTAAGCATTATCCCAGATTCAAAATGCTTCGTGTTTATCTCAGTTAATATAATGTACAGTCGTAAGCAATGACATGTATACATTGACAACTTTTCAAATATATGTAAACATCCTTCGTTGCAAAAGAAAGTATACAAGCTTTGTGTCAAAATAAAGTATACGTAAGTTGCTTCATATTTAAGTATACATTTTTATCAATTCATAGTAAATAACATAAAACGAATATTATTGTATACGTTACGTAATATAAGTATGTAGCCATTAGTATGTGCACAAAAAAGTGCACAGGTCCGCGCTCGAAAAGCATAAAATAATATTTTCGTATTTGATACAAACTTTTCTAATACATATATAGTGTGTCTCTTCCATTAACATTTTTTAGATAATATTTTATAACAATATTAAGCTCTACTTATTATTTTTACTATTACTTATTATTTTTTATTTATTATTCATTTCCCATTTAAATTTCCACCACTCTTTATGTGGGTGGTCCATAGAACCAGTTATTGTATTATCCAGTGAGAATAAAAGATTGTCCTGTAGTAAACGGTACCCTAAATATTGACCTTAGTAGGTAATTAGTGTTTAGTAGTCGATTATAAAACTTCCCAATAAATTTACATGTATTTAGCCCGTTTTACTCAAACCCAGACTTGAACCCGCATCACATGGATATCGAAGCAAGCGCGTTACCACAGCGCTACTACAATGTGTCAAGATAAATTTATATGCCACAATATGTTATTTGACAGAACGGCAACGTAAGCGAGGTTGCCGTTTTTCGCATCGATACAAAGACGTCAACTTAAAATCTATTTTGAAAATTCAAATAATTCAATATCTATCTAAACATATATAATAAAATTGTAACTGAGTTAAATCTGTACATAAAATATTTTTTTGGAAAATCTAATTGAAATAGATAGACATCATTAGCTATAATCATCACTACATAGTATAAAACAAAGTCGCCTTTTCTGTCCCTATATCCCTATATCCCTATGTGCGCTTAAATCTTTAAAACTACGCAACGGATTTTGATGCGGTTTTTTTTAATAGATAGAGTGATTCAAGAGGAAGGTTTATATGCATAACTAGCAGATCCCGCGGCTTTACCTGTGCTAAATCTAGGGAAGAGCCCGAGCAAAGCGAGGGCGAGTCGCTAGTCAATTATAAATAAAATTATTATTAAAAATATATTAGATAGATATAATCAAATCTATTGTTTTTAAAAATTTTGTCTGTCTGTCTGTCTTTCTGTGACTGCATCAGGAGAAAAAAACAGGATTTTGATGAAATATGGTATAATGATAGCTGGTTACCCGGGTCAGGATATAGGACACTTTTTACTGTTGGAAAATATCTGATTTGTATGAAATCTCGACTAACCGTTACAAACCGGCTATAGAACGTCACACGGTATGTGAAATCTAAGTATTTTGTTTACAGTTTTTAGAACGCGGGCGGGGCCGCGGGTAATGCTAGTTTCTTAAATTTTTAAAAAGGATACATTTTTTAATGTTCTTTTAAAATATGAATTAATCATAGTGGGATAAAAAAATCTGGACATAGTTAGCCTTATAATAGACGTGCAAGTCTGTTAACAGACTTAGCACTTAGGTTGGCAGAATCAAGGAAAACTTGACCAGGTGGGGATTTGCGAACGGTGACCTGGGGTGTAGACGTGGTACTCTTCCTTTCTTACCTCTCTTACACTTACTTATATGACCTCCTTGTCTTGTTACCTGCATCTTACAGGAGCTTATGCAATTATTATGGGGGCAATTTAGCAAGAAGAAGAAGACTAAATGCATAGAAAGTATATACGGTACTTACATCCATACATCAATTTTCAAATTTTCGTGTGTCTGTCTGTCTGTTAGTTTCGGCTAATCCTCGAAACGGCTACACTGATTTTGACAGGAATTTCGACCGCAGATATCGTAACTAATGTTTTAAGGAGTTACTTATGCTACTTTTATTTAAATATGAAAAGCCTTTTTATTTATTTTATCTTACGCCGAGCGCAGTGGTCCGGGCTCGCTAGTGATATATTATAAAATTTAGTTTTACGTTCAATAATTTGCTTAAAATGAACAGAGAACAACACAGATGAACTTATCGTTTAACCACTAGCTATCCAAGGAAAACTCAATACAACCAATTTTTTTCCTGTAAATTAAAATGCTTTTGTGTAATGAAAAGTATCCTAAGTGACCCGAGAAATATGTTATAACTTCACAATTTAGTTAAAATCGGCCAAATACGTTTTGTGTTAAACGATAACATACAAACAGACAAAAAATTTCATATATATATTTTTGGGATTTATATTTAATGCACTAGGTATATACGTTATAGTCATTTATAGATTTTTTAACTCACTTTTCTATTAATATTGTATATTCTTATACATTGATTAATGTGGAAAACATATATTCAATGATGATGACGAGCCATCATCCGTTCATCACGGCTCACTCCTTGTCTCTAAATCGCCACCCAGTATATAATGCATAAATTAATTTGATTAGTGGTAGTGCCATGCTTGTTACCTTCGGGTAGCAACCGAATGGGCCGGCACGCCCCGTATAGTTCATTAGTACCACTCTCTCACAGAAGACCGGCGTGAAGTGGCAGCTATGCTGTCGCGTTTCGTCCGGTGAGTGAGAGTCCGGGAGGCCCACCTCTCACTTCCCTCCCTCCTCCATCCCTCCCTTTCCTGAAAGGCCGGCAACGCTTCTGCAAGCCTGGCTTGCAGATGTCCATGGGCGGAGGTGATCACTTTCCATCAGGTGAGCCTCCTGCCCGTTTGCCCCCCTTTTTACCATAAAAAAAATAATAATAATTAAAAGATACGCACGAAACAAAAATGAAAAAAGTTATACACGCGCGGGATTTGAACTCTCGCCGCAAGGACATTAAACGCATACTACAGCCACGCCGCTTGAGCTATGACAACTTAATATTATAGGGCGAATTTATGAAAAAGTAAGTTTCTCATAACAACGCAAACTAAACAAATAGAGAATTGTCAGTTGTAATTCTAATAATTTCGAATCTTTTCCAGCAATGCTTTGTTACACATTATCAATAAAATCTTGTCCTCGAATTGTCAAAAGTTTAAAACTGTCATCCAATGTTGTGAATGTGTTACAAACGTGCTCTTACACATACACATATGCACATTCTATTACGCGATAATATATTTTGTATTATACGTATGATTTAAAAATGTATTATAATATTTAAATTTAAATACATAATAATACATTTTTAAAAGCAAAGCATTATGCGTTCTCTTCTTTTAATTTTGTTTCATTCTCCGATGCAATAAGCTTTAATTTAAATCCTGTCTGTGCTGTTGGCTGCAGAGTATATCTCATATACCCTGAGTAAAGCTGCTTGGGAGAGCTCTGCCTGAAGTGAATCCAAGGCGCATCCTGGAGAATCAGGTCACAATTAGCCCGAATTGATTCAATCACTCAACATATAAAAATAAATTAAACTTCTAACGACCAGTTTAAAGAATTCACACACAAGAATTTAATGAAAGATACAGTATTTGTATTAGAAAACTTAGTTAAATACGAAAATATTATTTAATGTTTTATTCTTAGTTCTTAGACTAATGGCTACATACTTATAACACGAAACGTGTATACAATAATAATCGTTTTATTTTATTTACTATGAATTGATAAAAATGTATACTTAATTATGAAACAACTTACGGATACTTTATTTTGACACAAAGCTTGTATACTTTCTTTTGCAACGATTGATGTTTACATATATTTGAAAAGTTGTCAATGTATACATGTCATTGCTTACGACTGTACATCATAAGAGAACGTGGAGTGGCCTTTGTGGGCAAATTATGTCACTCTCGTTGTCTAAATGGCATGAAAGTTAGAATGTTCTTAAAAATATTGTTAGATTTCACTATAGTAGAGGACTTTGACAGTTCTAATGTTCGTAATCCAGTACTCAAATTCACTGTAAAAATATAAGAAGAAATATATCGCAAATTTCATTTGATCTTATATAATAAATGAACAAAACGCAATTTAATTAACTATTATATATCAAAGTCTACGTTAAAAGCCTTTACTTAAACAACTTTTCAAACTAAGATTCGCACAGCAATCGTTATTCGACTATACCTAATCATTATTGAAAAAAACTGAGCGTCAAGCTCTACTTTTAGACAGGACCTTCTGTCCGCCTCCCCACCTGGTGAAGCTGTAAAGGCCAGTAGGGCCAACACTACAGTAAGGAAAAAAAAAAGAAAATCCGAGGTAATTATACACCTAGCTATCTATGAAAAGTTGTTTACCTATATAAAACTGTTTCGAAAAATTTATTTTGATGGCACTAAAGCTTGTCAATAACTACTGAACAAAAAAATCAGTTGACAAACAGAAAAGAAAAGGTAGTGAGATATTTGCCTTTACATATTTACTCGTATATACAGACGTAACAACGTATATGACGTACGAAGTACCTATGTAGGCTGAAGCACCCTGATTTTCCCGCCCTCTAGTGATCTGATAGGGTACTGTGAAATTTTCTACTCAACATAATATATTCGCAAAGAGATTGTTTTATTTGAAAAACATGAACTTACACTGAAGTAAATAAAAAAGAAGACACTACGAAACCAACAGGTGGTTATTTAAAATAATGAATACAAAGGTAGTGTAAATCACAGAAAAGATGATAGATGTAAATGTCCAGATGAACTCTTGAGCTTTTTCATTTGGTGCTCTTGTATTGAGGTTCGTTTTAACTGATATATAATATGGAAAAGCTACTCAAATCAAGTAGATGTTTTAATTCAATACTTTATAAGTTAACATTATCCCGTTATAATAACACAAGTTGCTTCCGAAATAAAGAAATAAATATTAAACTATACTATTATCACTGTTTTTAGATGCACTCAACGCCTCTTAGATGTCATATTTGTATGTTTGGACTATTGCTAGTATTTCCCGATAAAGAAAATTGAAGTGTTTGTTTGTAATATCATCATAACAGTTTTAGATTTTTTTTTATTATTATATTTGGAACACCAATAGCACATAAGACATTATATGAGTACAAATTGGAGCTTTTTGACTAAGTCATTTACAGGTATTCGCATATGGTAAAGGTAAAGGTATGGTTAAGGTAGATTTAATCCTTTAGCATTTTTAATATAATATGGTACTTATAAGAAAAATTCAATTTTTAACATTCTATCCGTCTATCTGTTTTTTTAGCATGTCTCTAAAGCGGCTGGACAGATTTTGACGAAACATTCACTGGTCATAATTGATGTTATAAGGAGTAATTTAATATAGTTACTCGGGCTACTTTTATATCAGAAAAAGAATCACGAATTCTATTCAATAAAATTTAAAAATACTTTTCGGTGAGTGGTATACGTTTTGGTTTAACTCATGACTGTTGTCAACACAAAAGATCAGGTAGGAATAGCTAGTAATTAATAAAAAAAATAAGGAACTTTGAATCAAATTTCATAATGTCTTAACTTTAACCTCTTTCTCTACTTGAAATTCAGTACGTAGTTTCAAATTCTGCTTAAAACTATAACTTTTGACTTTAGCGAAATTGTCTGAAACAAACTTTTGGAGTTTCACTTCTTGTCTTTTAGAGCCAGGAAAGAAATTAGTTCCATAACAGCTCTTAAGACATTTGCAAAGCTTAAGCTAAGTTTAAGATGAAAGTAGCTTTGGTTACTCTTTATAACATTAGCTATCTGTGAGTGAAAGTCCCGTTAAAATAGGTCCAGCCGTTTCAGAGTTTCAGAGAGAGAGAGAGCAAACAGACAGACAGAAAGCCAGACAGACTGACAGAATATTGAAATTGATTTTTTGATGTAAGTACCGCATAATATATAACTTTCTTAGGTTTACTCGAATATTTGACATTTTAAATAAACTATTTATAGTTTCATTTATAATATCGTAACTATATATTTTTATATGCATTTAATGAATAGCTGTTAATTTGAAATTACAAACGGACACTTCAATTTTATTTATTTATAATATCTAGATTTAAATTTTATGTAAGAACTAAGAAGCGAATTATCAGCGAACTTGAAGCAAAGCAATTATTAAATTGCAAAAAATAAACCATGTGCATGCGAATCGAGTCCTTATTGTGTTAAAAATATAAGTTAAAATCTCATGAAACTTATCAGTTGTAAAATGGTTGAGATAACGTTCTTCATTGTCTTCGTGTTGTTTCATTGTTGCATGTCTACACTTTGTAGCTCTGTTATTTCAAAGTTTAACCAATGATTTTTATAAGACTTATTTATGTTAATAGTGATACTCTATTTTATAGTCACACATTCTATTGTTGTTAGAGGTAAATACACTGTGACATGTTTTTCGATCTATAAATAAATAAATAAATAATAAATAAATATGTTGGGACATTCTTACAACAGCGCCATCCAGTTCCGTGGTAAGCTACTATGCTTGTGTTACGGATACCAGATAGTTGATATACTACATATATAACTTTTAAATACATACATATTATGAATATAAACACCCATGACTGAGGAACAAACATTCGTGCTTAACAAATGAATGCCCCCAGCGGGACTCGAACCCGCGACCGCTGGCGCAGAAAGCAGGGTCACTACCAACTGAATTCTCAATAAAAATATATTTTACTAGCGACTCACCCCTCGATTTACTCGGGTTCACCTTAGAAGCGAGCGAAGCCGAGGGTTCCGCTTGTGTATTATACATATAAAATTTCCTCTTGAATCACCATATTAAAAAAAAAACTGCATCAAAATCTGTTGCGTAGTTTTAAAGGTACATACATAGGGACAGACAGACAGCGGGAAGCGTCTTTGTTTTATACTATGTAGTGATATAAAGAGTGATAAAATTTTGAATTTTTTTATTATTTTTATTAGAAACACAACATGCCTAGCTAGTTTTTACGAATAAGCTAGAAAATATAATACATACATACTTTCACATCTAAAGGTTATATAAAGTAGGTACAAGCGAATTTCATTACAATTTCCTTCAGGCAAGTATCAAGTTGCCGGGACTCGTTAGGCGGCAGTTCCTCTCAGCCTAACGATACAAAACATTTGTTCAATATGGTTTTGTTAGTAAAGCTTTCTTTTTGATATGAAAAGAGTGACTAAACATTGGACATTGAATGATTTAAAGGTAATTTTTTTAAAAAAATCAGTCTATTAAAATACTATACCTACTATGTATGAAATTATATTACAATCATAAATACAAATGTTTGTATTTTGCATTATTTATTTATTTATTTATGATTAAATGGTTGGTTATGACTAAAATTCAGTACATATTATATAAACTACTTGCAGTACCCGCGGCTTCGCCCGTGTTCATACGGTCACTT
This sequence comes from Boloria selene, assembly GCA_905231865.2. NCBI lineage: Eukaryota > Metazoa > Arthropoda > Insecta > Lepidoptera > Nymphalidae > Boloria > Boloria selene. The sequence continues at coordinate 3,847,804 of HG993149.1, forward strand.
TCAGGCCTAATCTATAGATCTGTTAATTCGATCGCTACCAAACTTCACAGGATCACCCGCTAAGTCAATCTCAAGATTTCCTGAAATTGTCATCAAAATATTATATAAATAATAGTTTCCCAACTGACTTGTCCAGACTTTGGTCTATGGATTAAAAAATACAATATTTTTTGTCTTTATTATATCAATAATGCTATAAAAGTGATCTATTACTAAAGAAACGTATAAAGACCAAATAAAAAATGAACAGAAAGAGAGATCCACCCAATTAACTTTTAGGTCAACCGAGAAATAAATAAAATATTCAAACTACGCCGTAGCAGGCAATTTCCATTGTAAACTAACCTTTGACCGAAATTTTAAGCTCATTTACCATTTTTTAAACAAAAATTGAATTAATTTGATGATGAATTCAATTTAAAAAACTTTTGGGAGATAGAAGAAGTTAATAACAATAACCATAATTTTTAAAGTAATTGTAATTTTTTAAGTATGTTGGTATGAATTTCCTTAGAAACTTAAAATACCACTTAGTGCTTAAACTTTTTCCTAAACTAAGATAAAAAATTCTTATAAATTACCTACATTATATCTTTCAAGACAATTTCAAATAAAGAATTTGATATGAGTCTTTATTGTGTGTAATAATTGTCAAGTGACACGGATTTCATCTAGTTTCTAGGTCAGGAGAAGCAGATGTGCTCTTACACAAGAAATTGATTAAATTATTATTAACAACTTACAGTTCATAAAGTCATTTAGTTTTGTATCTAATGTAATAAATTTACAACCAATAAACTCTTTTTTCTATGTTTTGTTAAAATCGCGCAAACTAGAAGTACCTACCTATATTGCGTACTCTCTATTCCTTTCACTCTTACTTACTCGTACTTCTATACACTTTAAATTAAAATCAGTTAAATAAAAAAAATGTAGAAAAAAAATAATGCGACTGTTATGTTTATGATAAGCATAAAAAATACTTTTTAAAAGTATTACTTTCTATTGTTTACCTACAAATTACTATATACTTCATACTACTTAATTCAGCTTAAGTAACAGGTGAGTCGATAAGGGGTATAATATGTTTATCCTTTTCGAACCACAACCCTTTGAGCCGTTATTGAAGTATGTAGTTTTCACAAATATTTTAAAATATACTTTTATTTACACTTTTCGAACTTTGGCAGTCTAAGAAAAGCCATCCGAAAACGAGGCAAATCGTTATTCACAGAAAAGGCCAAACTTTATTGTAAGCTCTTTTTAATTTTTCGCTAGACATGAATTCAAAGTAAACCGCAGAGATTTATTTATTTGTTTGAAAAAATCTTTGACCTTTGTGTTGTAAAATAAGAAAATCTTTTGGATCAAAAGAACATCATCTAAAAAATGGTATGGTTTATTTAACAAAGTTTGTTTTTCAAAGAATTATGAAAGATTAGAACATTATGCATAAAACAACCTTACAAAGGGTTTAAATTCAATTTATAGTTCATTTCATTTGAATTTTACAAATAACTAATTTTAGTTACTGTTAACTATCGATATACTAAACAGGTTTTCCTAGTATGAACCTTCAGTTTTAATTTGTATAGATTTTAACCTAGAATTTACTTATCATTTATACAAAATTTTATTCTTCTACAAATTAAAAAAAAGATTAAAAAATATTACAAACAATAGTGGCGATATTTATACTAGTTTCGTAAACATAAAAAAGTATTTATCATCTTACTTGTACGAAACCTTGCCCCAACAAAGTATGTATAAGCTTATAATTTTATAGAATATGTTTATCTCCGCTATTATGATACAATCATAATAAAAGAAATTTCACATTTTGCTGCTTTTGGCACCGAAAATTTTCTTGTACAAGCAGAATATCATTTTTTCGCTTATTTCGTGTTTGTTTTTATTGTATTCTAATTTTTGTTATAATTAACTTCTAAATATTATAAAAAATATTAATAATCTTCATTCTGCATACATATATTACAAGGTATATATTTTCTTTACATCTTTAATATATCCTAAATTGAGAAATATACCTACCACTTTTAAGGGTCCCTGACATCAAAGTAAAATAAGATCTCATAATTTCATCAAGGCCTTCTGTCCGTCTACTTTTCGGTCATTTTATACAGTAACTAGTTTTAACTTCGCAAAAACTCTTTAAATACGCCAAGTGTCAACTCCTATCCAATCCTCCTAAAGCTTAGGTGTATATGGATTTTGATAAAAAATCACCAATTTAAGCAAACAAAAATAACCTTTATTCACTAAGGAACAAACACCTAAAAATATTTGTAGTTTAGGTCAGACATTTTAAAATCGCTTTTGACCTGAGTGGTATTAATCTACCAGACATCCAACGAACAACGTTAGATCCTTTTATAAATTCTCGCGACTTTCGACCTACTTTCGTTTCTGGCACTTATGTAGTTTCAGTGAAGCTAATGTCGAATATCGGCTTATATTTTCTCTAAAAGACAGTGCTTTTAAGAGGATGGTTTATACATTTTTATGTCATGTTACAGGATAAATATTTTTTTAATGTTAATCTAAAAGAAGTGCCTTATTTTATAAAATATTGAAGTCCTCAACATATTTTAATTCACAAGCCCTTGATTAAAGCTCAAGAAATAGGTATCGCCTGTAATACATAAAAAAACTAAATTCAAAGCCCGCTTATCCCGGAAAGATGAGTGGAATCCACGGAACAAAAAAAACTTGTTGTCATAAGCGAACTGTTTGTAAGCGAACTGTTTGAAAAAACTGTTTGTCATAACTGTCATAAGCGAAAGCACGGGCGTAATATTTATAAATGATTCTTATGTTACTACTACTACTATTTTTATCTATATTCTATACATATAAATAAAATTGAAAATTTCTGTTTTTTTAGAAATTGTCTGTTTTTAACTTCAAATGAACAGCTTTTCACTAAATACATATGCGGTACTAACAACAAAAAACTAATTTTTAAAGTTTTTTTCAGTCTGTCTGTCTGTTTGTTGCAGCTAATCTCTGAAACGGTTGGACCGATTTTGACGGGACTTTCACTTGCAGATAGCTAATATTATAAGACGTAACCTAGGCTACTTTTTAACCAACTTCAAAAAAGGAGAAGGTTGTCATTTTATTTATTTTAACTAGCGGAACCCGTGGCTTAGCTAACGCTTAACCTAGGGACGAACCCCAGCGAAGCGAGGGAGAGGCGCTAGTTATTTAATATACAAAACTACTTTATATCTTTGCTTAAACATAGACAATGTAAAAATCTTTTGGAAAACTTTCATTATGCGCTCTGAAAGTCAATGTTTACCGCTTGTTCCATTTTTAATTTTAAACTAAGCGAGATTAAAAGACGGTAGCTTTGTCAATCTTTAAAGTGACTTAATTTATATTTAATGATCATTTGCAGTTTACTGTGTTTTTGAATGTTATTTTGAATATCTGTTTTTGTATGTTTGTCTATCATGGATAAACTATAGAACTACTCATTCGATTTTGATAAAGTTAGTATGAAGTTGCTTGTATCTGCACTACATATTATAATACAAAATCATCCGCCACGTCTGTCTGTTTGTTCGAGATAAACACAAAAACTACTGCACTGATTTTAATGCTGTTTTATCAATGCATTCTCGTAAAATGGTTCTCGAGGAAGGTCTTAGTATATAATTTGTCAAGTTTTTGTTAACTTTTACTAGCGGAATCCGCGGCTTCGCTCGCGCTTAGTCGAGGCGAGGACGAGCTACTTTGATGTATAAAGTCTTAATGACGTAACACTTAAATAATGTACTTGACGTACTTGTAAATCATAGATAGATATTACAAATTTGGCTTCGATCAGTTAAATATTTTTAAAAAATAAAGAGAAAGAAAGTTAAGTAGAATACTTATTCAAATTTTATTACAAAACACACCAATATATTATATTAACAAAAAATATCTATTATATATGTACATAGTGTTATAAATGGTACTATGAAACATGTTTAATTTAAACTTACAATGAAAATAATGACAAGTGTAATAAAATTTCGTTTATTTGCAGATAGAATGGTAACAGTAATAAAAACAACTTCATTTTATGTTAATAAAGAATGAGTAGAATGTTGGGATGAGAAGAACAGTATAAACTAAGAAGAATTAAGTTAACATTCAGAACCAAGAATTAAAGATATTAACTTGGAGATGAAATATTTAGCGTCAGCAAAAAATAGACGGTACAAAGTTTTTTGAAGCAACGAAGATTCGTTTGAAGATTCTTATGAAAAGTTACTTACCGAATATTTTGTTTTTCCGTAGCTAAGCAAAAATATAGCCTTTAGACTAAAACTAAAAGAGAATACGCAAGAACGTTCTAGAAAAGAAAGATGATTTTAATAAAGGAACTTTTTAACTTGTTTATTACTTAAGTTTTTTTTTTTATTGTATTAGTAAACATCCTTACTATTTTTACCCGACTGCGCCAGAACGAAGGTTATGTTTTTGGAGAGTATTTATGTATGTATAATTGTTTGGCACGCTCTGAGACTTGAACGGCTCTATGGATTTTAGATTGACAGGTGTCGTTAGATATGTATTAATTGTGAAAGAGACACCGGGTATACATTTTGAATCAGAATTCGGAACACAACATATTTTAAGGTATTTTCATTTCGGAATCAACGGAACATCACATGGAAACGCAGTCGCGTTTTTTAATCTTTTAATTGCACTGACTTGTTATCAATATCATTTGTGTGCTATATTTATAATAATAATTAAACGAACGTTATTGGGCCTATTTTACTGATGGTAACATTCAGCAATATCTGAAAAATAGACTTATAATTTGACAAAATATTCTTAAAATCTGACGCATCTTTAGAGATAACCAAAGGGTATGGATCTACAAACAAAAATTTTATAATAGCTATGGTTTTAGCCTGTGTAACATCACACTGTAGCTTTTTTAAGCGTAATCCGTTTAACCATACATTAACTACAAGATTAAATAAATTAACTACAAGTGAAATCCTTTAAAAGTGAGTGAATAAATTTTACTTTGTGCAGTTATTTTCCTATACAAACTTTAACTACGCCAAAGCTCGCGTAATATCTTAAAAAAGGGTACCAAACTTTCTTTTATCGTTTTAAAAAGTATATATTGACTTCTTCAAAGTTATTGCAAACAAATCTTTATGGCAGGCAAATAAATCTAGAGAGATTCTGTTGTTCTTACGTTAGTTAATTTATCCTACTATTATAAAGAAAAAAAATATTTTATTTTACACTCAAACTTGGCCGAATTTTTATTATATCATCGAAATACTAGGGTTCCGTAGCCAAAGGCTAAAAAGGAAAGCAATAATTTTGTCGTCGTAGACACACTTGTCCCATTTTTTTCAATAATTGGCAATCGTCGTTACGTAAAGATATGACGGTAAACTGGCAATGCCTATTGAATTTAAATGTCGGGATAATTTATATTCAATAAGGTTACAATCATCGGAATACTAAAATAAACTGATGAAAATCATTATAATAGCAATCGGTGCATGTGTTTGTTTGTTATGTCTTCGCAAATCGCAATGAATTGGCTGGACCGATTTTGACAAACTTTGATATCGATAACTATGAACTAGGTTTACAGGAGGGTTAACCGAACGTTATTTCTATACAAAGATAGACAATTATTTTTCTTATAAGTAGAAATAAATTTAGATATCTAATACAAATAATATACGTTTATAATATTATTTTACTTCATGCTTATTTTTAATCGTTTTTTTCCCTTCGCACGTGATAGAATGATGGAAATAATAGAGATGATAAAAGCTTCAAACTACCCTCTTTTATTTTAATATTGAAAAGGAACTACATTTATTGCTACTTTATTACTTTATATATTATTAGGTTAATCAAGAAATTTAGGATGAGGTAATAAAACAAAGGAAATTGAAATAATTAGTTTATATTTACTACCAGTTCGGAAAGAATAAGCCTCTGACCCGAGAAGAACCGGTGAAAGAAACTCGGCGGGACAATTTTACCATTATCATATTGTTTATTATATATTAACACAATTAACATAATTAATACAGTCACAAATAGTTAGAATATAACTTAATAACTTCAATATAATGTAGTATAACAAAGAAATCTATATAACATGGAACTATCACAGCAATAATTGAAATTCAAATAAATACACTATACATATTACTTAACTTAGTCCTGCTCAGCCGCCGTCCAGAGATAAAGTGAGTCGCCATAACTAGAAAGGGGGTATTTATAACATCGTATCGATGTTGTTGTTGTTTTTAAAATTTATCCCCAATAGGGAAAGGCAAATGACTATATATACAGCCTTATAACATCGTATCGGTTCGTTATGTCAAATCTTAATTCTTACTCAGATTATAAATCTGAATGAAGCATTGCCACTAATAAAAATATTTAAAAATATAAATTAAAAATATAATTTTTGTTTTATACAAAAATTATATAGCGAAATTAATAATTATCTATTACGGCCATACTGACAGTACTTCGTCCACGAAGTACTACTACGATATATATACATACTCCTACTGCACATATGATTGTCATGTATAATTAACACAATTAAAAAACACTAAGCTTAAATATACAATCTAGAGTTATAATTATACAGAGCAATACATTTCGTACACATAAAGGTAATGATACTATATAATATAAAAAAAAAACAAAAAACAATGTCTCATGTACAGCAATAATCAATATTGTATTTGTAATAGAACATGAATTATCCTTATTGACACACACATATGTTTTACATATTATATCGCAGCTACTTGCATAGACATCTGTCTCATTTAACCGCTGCTTACTACAGCAAGCACTTGCCAACTACATAGACATACCAATCACATTCAACTGCTGCCTGTGAGATAATTGGTACCAAATAGAAGGCCGACCAGCGAAGGTGCCGATAACTAAAATATACCCGAGCACTTGCCAACTACATAGACATACCAGTCACATTCACCCGCTGCCTGTGAGATGATTGGTACCAAATGGAAGGCCGACCAGCGGAGGTGCCAATAACTAATTACTGAATATAATACCTTTTATTACATCACATATTTCCAAATAGAATTTTCAACAGAAATATTTTCATCTATCCATTTCACATACTTGCGACAGTTATTATATACCTTAAATTATCTGGAGCTACCCTTCAGAGCACAGCGATCATTGTAAATAATCCGAAAGATCTTGACTAATGAAAACTACATTAACTTCATTATCCTTTATGTATTATCCTAAATGTTTCCTTTAACTATGTCAGAATGTGGCTTACATTTTTACTTAAAGGCTTCACTTTAAAATGTTGGAGCATTATTTTATTATGATTAATTAATGCTTTATCTTCCATAATTCGTTCGGTTATTCTGACTTATTTCAAATAGTAGATTAATAAATATGGACACAACGGCAACCATTACTTCTTCTACGAGTAGGTGTGTCGTAACAAGAAAGTGAAAGAAATAAGTACATATGTCTAAAGTGTTGAAATTGACCAACTGTAGGAAGGGGTGAGAATATGGCCTGATCCCCCTCGGAGTGAGGGAGGCCCGTGCCCAGCAGTGGGACATTAAAAGGGCTGAAGTAAGAAATAAGAGAGAAAAATATATAAATAGGTATATAAATACAAAAGGATTATATAAAAACTATAAATATTATATAATGGTAGTTTTATGTTCAACCTTAAAGTTGTATAAAGCAAAAATTTATCCGACATCAGTAAAATTTGAAGAGGGTGTATAGTGAATTTTTTATAATTACATATCAACTCTAAAGCATTTATGGTTTTAAGAGGTTCAGAACAAATAACAAGGTTTGTTTTTATGTAGAATTACTTTTGTGTTAACTTAAGTTAATACAAGCATTACGTGAAGCAATATCATAGGGACCCCTAATTTGTCGAACTTGGTTGATATAACATATTAAGCACAGGTAATTTAGTTAAAGCAAAGCTTTAGATTTACCTACTACACGCCTAACGCCGCTGCGAAATACGAGTCTACCCAAATACTCAGTATAATCTTTAAAGAAGATACATTTCAAATAAAACTATTTTCGGATTTCGTCGCGGATTTGCCTTACAGCAATCCGGTCTATTTAAGCCTAAAATCAGGAGGAAGGTTACATAAATTCCCATAAAGCTGAATATTGGCATAGTTGTTCAAAACATCATTATAAAGAAAATCTCAAAAGTCCTCATCGTTCCGAGGTGTGCTAAAAATTTGGCACGGGGTCAAAGGTCAAAAAAATGAGTTTTTTGTGATTTTTAGCGAAACGGTGAGTTTTTTCGCAAAATTACCCCAGTACAAAATTGTAGATCACGAAATTCTCTACAAAAAATATATTAATAATTTTTTTCCTAAAAGCCACCATTTTGGAGATATAACGTTCCGAAAAGTTGGATCAGTCGTAATCCCTCTATTTTGCACACGTACGCCACATATGAAAGTCACTAAAGGTGTAATAGAACTAAAATAAGTTCGCTATTATTTATTGTAACTTGCTTATGTAAAATATAAGTTAAACTACGAGAATCTCAGGTATAATGAAACCCCGTTCCTAAATTTGTACGTCAGTATAACCTTGGGATAACATCTGTCTTTTATTCTATTGTCCGCGTGGCTAGGGTCGTATACCTGCTTTATGTTGGCATGCCCAATATATGAAATACATACCGTTAGTCTTGAGCGCCACTGCGTAGGGAAAACATGTGCTTATCTTAACCTATCTTTTAACCTATTTTGTGCGTTTTAGATTTTTATAAGAAAAATGTCAGAATATTGTTTTATTTGTACTCATCTTTTAACTGAAAGTGAAACTGTAACTGTTGATCGTGGTATGAAGACACTGATTAATGCAAGTGCTGAAAGAGATGATGGATACTCGGAATTTCTTAAAAAACAAAAATCTGTGACAGTACATAGCAACTGTCGTAAAATTTATACGCGGAAGTGTTCTATTGCTGCTGCCATCAAAAGAAAACGCGAAGAACAAGAAGCTAACACATCTACAGGATCTACAGTAAGTAGTCCTCCTCGTACTAGATCCCGTTCAAGTGATTCAGCTTTTTGTTTTAAAAAACTATGTTTATTTTGTGGCAATAAATTGAATGAAGAGTTGCAGAGAAAAAAATCCTTAGATCGTCGCAGTAAAATTTGTCAAGTAAGTACACTCCAATTCAAACATTCAATTTTGGAAGTAGCACGAACTCGTTCCGATGCTATATCGAAAGCTGTTGTTGCTCGAATCGACTTTGACTATGATTTAGTTGCTGCTGAAGCAAAGTATCACCAAGAATGTTATACTTCTTTTTTGAAACCGACTACTGGCGGTACAGTTGGTCGTCCTAAAGATGAAGCAACAGATCTGGCAATGCAGGAAATATTTACATACATTGAGAGTAGCAATGACTGTCAGTTTACTTTGGCTGAGTTAAAAGATGTTAGCAAAATTTTAACTTTAGATAACAGGACTATTAAGCTGCGACTTAAACTGAAATATGGCGATAAAATTATTATCACTGAAAAACCGGGAGCGTTAACATTTGTATGTTTGATAAACAGTCACCATGAAATTTTAAATCAATCTTGGTCCGAAAATAAAAAAATTAATAAACAAGAAGAACGATTAAAAACTCTAGAAGCAGCAGCATCTATTATTCGAGAAGATATTCAATCCTCGGTATTTGATAATTCCTACTACCCTCCACCAGGTCGAATGTTTGAAGATTTAAATAATGACATCCCACAGTCACTGACATTTTTTTTGGAGCAAATGATCTTAAAAAATAAACGATCAAATTTCGATCATTTAAAACTAGTATGCACCAATATTTGTCATAGTATCATGACTGCTATTCGACCAAGATCGTTCAAGTCCAAATTACAGTTAGGTCTTTCAGTTTTTTTTCATCGGAGGTTCGGGTCTAAGCGTCTTATACAAATTTTGTCGTCTTTTGGTTTGTGTGCTTCTTATAATGATACATTGATGTACGAGTCAGCAGCAGTTTTTCATCCTCTTCCTCATGTCCTACCACCTGAAAGTGGCACACTTATTCAATACGTTGCAGATAATGCTGATATAAATGTTAATACGCTAGATGGTAACAATTCACTCCACATAATGGGTATAATTCAAATTGTAACTCCAAAGCACTCTGTTTTACTAGAAGAACCTATGCAACGAATAAAAGAAGTTCTTTCAGCAAAACACTTCAAAGCAAAAGCTCATGTGCCAATACAGATCTATCAGAATAGTGATGTAGTTGGTTACAGTAAAATATATGTCCAAGATTTTGGATATGGAACTGAAACAGTATCTTTTCATAAAAATTCTGATGTAGTATGGTTTTATGGAAAGTGGAAAAATACATCATTACCTGGTTGGAACGGTTTTATTGAGCGCTTAACAAATTACCATACAAATTATTCAAAATCTGAGATTACATTTTTACCATTCATCCATCAACCAGCTAGTAACTATAATACTGTCTATACGACTTTACTTTGTGCATTAGAGAACGCGAAACGTTACGGCCACACTGTATGCATCGTGACTTTCGACCAACCCTTGTATGCGAAAGCTCGAGAAATTGTATCAGCCGCACCTGACGGCTCTGAAGTATCGAAGATTATTGTCAGACTTGGAGGATTTCATCTACTCATGTCTTATCTCGGAGCAATTGGTTATATTATGCAAGGTAGCGGGATAAAAGAAGTACTCTCAGAAATCTATGCACCAAAGTCATTAGAAAAAATGCTCAATGGTCATGCTTACGCAAGAGCTGTTCGAGCACATACACTACTCCAGCTGGCTTTAGCAATTACAATATTAAAAACAATAGATATTAATGATATCATGGGAGCAGATTTAATCATAAATATGGACCATATATTAGATAGCACTCTTTCATATTCAGATATTGAAAATGATAATGAAGTATCAGGTGCTTTACTTCATAAATTTAATATGAAATTGAAAGATTTTGAGGAACGAGGACCAACAGCGCAACTTTGGATACAATATTTTAATATGGTTTCACTTGCAAAAGAATTTTTGAGAGCTGAGCGTATGGGGGACTGGAAAGCTCATTTAAGTTGTGTAAAAGAAATGTTACCTTATTTCCACTCGTCAGGACATTTTCCATATGCTAAATCTGCACACTTGTATTTACAAGACATGATGCAATTACAGGACTCGATGGATCCTGAAGTTTACGAAAAATTTACCGAAGGATTTTTCACCGTGAGACGCTCAGATAAATTGAGTTGTGGAACTTCTACAGACATGGTTATCGAACAGTCTATGATGAAAGCCATGAAGACAGATGGAGGTATTGCTCGAGGAAGAAGTACAAAACAAAGTGTAATCAGTAAATGGGTTTACAGCATGCATGCAATGAACACAGTTTGTGAGAAATTAGAAGATCTTGCTAATGTTAGGATGGATACGACTGAACAGCATGTTGATGCCAGTGATTCACGTGTAAAAAAAGACGCTAAAGACATACGAATGCTTCTTGAGTGGTTCTCGATTCATGATCCTTTCCCAGAGGTTAACAAAGTCATCTCGATTGCAAGTGGTGTCGTTGGTGATAATACAATTAATTGCTATAAAGCACGTGAACTTGGGCTTATCTCTATTGCTAAAATAACTGGACTGACATTTAAAGATATTAAACTTAAACGCGCTGACAAAGTTGTTCCTCTTTTAGCTATGAGTAGCACCGTAAAAGTTCACGAAGAAAAAGTACCTGTTGACCCAGTGTTATTATTCCAACGTATGAGTGTTACTGCGGCTTTTCAAGATGAAATTGAGAAATATTTCGAGTATGAATTAGCTCCTTATCCGTTAACATTATTTGATGACATTGGAATGCGCAAGACCCAGAAGTCGGCTATTTACGATTGTTTTCAGACTATAAATGTTGATATTAATAACACTAATTCAACGTACATAATTGACGGAGGATTCTTATTACATCGAGTGGTGTGGGATAGCGAGGAAACATTTAACGTTATCTTAGATAAATACGTTCAATATGTACGTCGACATTTTGGTTCCAGAGTTACTGTCGTATTTGACGGATATGATGATTATACGAGAAATATTAAAGCAGCAGAGCAACGCCGTCGAAATGCTGCTTCATCAACTTCTTCTGATATTATATTCGATGAATCAATGACAGTTCCTACCAGTCAACAGAAATTCTTTGCAAATAATCACAATAAATCTAGGTTTATTTCGATGTTGAAAGCAAAATTTACTGCTGAGAATATATCCGTTGAACAAGCTAATGATGATGCTGATGTATTGATTATTGAAACAGCGATAAAGAAATTCAGTGTGACAAATACAACTGTTGTTGTTGGTGAGGATGTTGATTTACTCGTCTTGCTTACTGCTCGAACTCCAACTGAAAAAATTATTTATTTTTTTAAACCCGGAAAAGCCCAAAATCAATCGGAAATATATTCATCAAACAGTTTATCCAATTTTCCTAAATGTCAAAATCATGTATTGTTTCTACACGCAATAACTGGCTGCGATACGACATCTGCTTTTTACAGGAGAGGAAAAACAACAGTTTTCAAAATGTTTGAAAAAAAAGATTTACTACAATGTGCTGAAGTTTTTAAAAATAGTAATTCAACTCAACAACATGTTATCACCAACGGAGTTCAATTTCTTCTTGCTATGTACGGAGCCCCCAAAAAAACCACTTGCTTAGATAAGTTGCGATACACATCTTTCGTGAAAAATACGCGTAATAAAAAACAAGTCAACTTAGCTTCTCTTCCTCCAACCTCAGTAGCTGCTCATCAACATCTGTTTCGGGTATATTACCAAGTTCAAGTGTGGCTTGGTAATCAGCTGGACCCTAAAGACTGGGGTTGGAAGTTGATCGACAATACACTAGAGCCAGTTCAAACTTTACTTCCACCAGCACCTGAGAAACTTCTCAACACAATATTTTGCAACTGCAAGAAAGGGTGTAGTGCAAAATGTGGTTGCAGAAAAGTTGGACTGTTTTGTTCCCTGGCATGCACACACTGTCAAGGCCGATCATGCTCGAATGTTGAGTCACCAACTCTTGAAGATTCGTTTGATACCGATCAGGAATCGCTATTGGGGCAGTTTACGTGTGAAATAGAACAAGAAGAAGAAGAAGAACAAGAGGATGAACAGGAAGAAGAAGGAGAAGAAGATCAAGAAGAAGAAGAAACAGAAATCTTGGACAGTTATGAATCAGACGACTAACTTTTTATTTTAAGTATTTTATTTAATTACACCGCCGTTGTTTTTGCCCACTATAATATATAATATTATTTTGCAATAGTTTTAAAACATATAAAATCTCAGCAGACCCGTGGAATAGGCCTACTGGGGAAACCACGTTAAAAAAAACGCGCTTTGTACACTACCTCATAGGTGGCGTGGAAACGTGTGCAAAATAGAGGGATTACGACTGATCCAACTTTTCGGAACGTTATATCTCCAAAATGGTGGCTTTTAGGAAAAAAATTATTGATATATTTTTTGTAGAGAATTTTGTGATCTACAATTTTGTACTGGGGTAATTTTGCGAAAAAACTCACCGTTTCGCTAAAAAGCGCAAAAAACTCATTTTTTTGACCTTTGACCCCGTGCCAAATTTTTAGCACACCTCGGAACGATGAGGACTTTTGAGATTTTCTTTATAATGATGTTTTGAACAACTATGCCAATATTCAGCTTTATGGGAATTTATGTAAACTTGAATGTGTAAATAGACCGGACTTTAAGGTATTTTACATCTCAGGTGTTTATATAATTGTTACAGACAGTGCCTACTTGCAATTTACAAGCTATCCAAAATTGCACAAGTATCTACCTTATAAAATTATGTATATATGTATTTCAATTCTGAACATCTTAAATTTTAAAGGAGAAAACCAATTACCTGTATTAAATCTATGTAAAGTATCAGAAATTATAGAAACGCCAACTATAAATAAAATATTTTACTATACAGATTTAAATGTTTTATGTGAGTATTTTTTAGGATTTTATAATATACTCTATATGAAAACACGAACTTTTACGATTTAAACCGAGACATCAGAGTATCAAAGTAAATAAACATGTATTATAAAAGGGCTTTCATAATTTTTACTATAAGTAGGTACATATATTATGTTATCTATCAGGTGTCGTGACACGACAAAAATGAAGAAATATAAATGTTCAGACAATAGGTATAATTTAAATTGGTACTCATTACTGTCAGTTGATATAGGTACTAAATATGTTAAACTAAAACAAAGCTGACTGTTCGAAACGCAATCCATTGCCTTACGATGGAAAGTATTTATTCATTATCCCAAAAGTATACAATATACTAATTATATTATAGCGGATCTTTTATATTATATAAACACTGCATATTGATGTTTAGTCGTCAATAAGACAAATACAGAATAAGAGTAGTGCCCAATGTCTTACTACAACTTGCACTTTGATGCCATAATATAATTATAGATAGAACGATGATTTACATTTATAGAGATATATATAGAGATTAGGAATTCTTTAAAACATATTATGTCAGGTTATTAAAATATTGTGTCAGGAAGATATTCAAATATTTTATATCTAAGGAGGTTTTTATTTGCCATTAAAAATAACTGATTAAAGATTTTCGTTTTAATTTTTAAGGTTATCCAAAAATATAATTGAGCTTAAATTATACAAAAATATACACTAAACTGAAAGCAATTAATTCGTAAATAAATTGTTAATATTTTTTTTAAGAAAAATTCTCTATATCCTGCATTTATTCATATAGACATTTACATTTTACAAATTATTATAATGTCCGTTTTAAGCAATATCGAAAAATTGAGTTTTTCCTTAACTTGGCCAAAGCAAATAAAGCCAAGATTTTAAAAGATAAAACGGAAAAAATAGCATATATAGTTCGTGTATTCGACTTCTCTTTTTAAAATTGGATTATAAATATATTGACTAATTTTTAGCTACTATAATTATTATAATTATCACAATTTTTTTTGTAATATTCATGAAATAATATTATGTAGTGTTGCTATTATTAAAATATGTATATTGTGTTATAAAGTATTTAGAATATAAATTATTTAAGAAATGTTAAGCAACAGTGGGAAAACTAAAAATATAATATTAATCAAATCTAACTATGCTCTATTTACATGGGGGTCTATCTCTTCATCAAGTTATAACTATTATCAAGTTCTTTTAAATTGATTATTTTTAAAACATAGAATTAAATTAATGTCAGTCTGAATCTATCATTGATTCGGAACGCTGAGTAGAAGCCAGCAAGAAATAAGTAAATCAAGACAGTATACTATTTTGACTTCATTTAGCACCAAGTACCTCGCTCGCCTCGCTAGCTGTCGACCGACACTAGCGGGTACACTCAAAGTACATAGTTAAGCTACTTGATCCTATATTTAATCCATTTGGTTACTAAGAAAATGAATAAGGTCTGGGGGGTTTTACATGCCGCTCTGTAGTTTAATACAGTATACACTATTATAATAAATATATTATAATATAAATAAGTTTCCTTTTTGTATAAGGAGGACAAGGCCAGCAAAAGAGAATTTACTTTCAATGGAAATTATATAATATTGCAGATTTCATTACTAATTATTAAAAAGTACTTCATAGCTCAATACATAAATGTTTACCTGGTGATGCTATGTTTGCAAAGTTTTTCACTACCAGTAGGTTACTAGGTAAGTACACAATATAATAAAACAGTAACTTAGTAAAAACTGTACCCACATGAAATATTCTTTAAAACAATTATTAACGTATGGTGTATCTATATTACTTTATTTTTTTTTATATTTGGGAAACATACAGTGTATTATCACATAGAATTTTTATATACGTATATTACAAAAACACAAACCAGCAAAGTTTCTAGTTATACTATATGTTGCATAAATTAGAGACCAAATAAATTGACAAATGGCAAATTAAGATATGATTATAAATTAATTCGACTAAAACAATATTATTGTTATTAATAACTAACCAACTGCAATAGTAAAAATATGTATAAATTTTAACAAAATTAATTCATTTAATAATTTAATAAATTGTAACTATTAAAATATAAAGTTATTTCAATATTTATATTATAATAAATTGATTACATTAGCTACTCAAGCAATAATTTGTAGGTATTAAAATTCTGGTCCGTTTGTCTTTTATCGTTTAACACAAAAAGTACTGGACCGATTTTGACGAGACTTCCGCCGACAGAAAGTCAATGTTATAAGGAGTAACTTACGCTATTTTTTTTTATTTTATTAGAAAATTATAAAAACCGTTTGATTTATTTTAACTTACGCCGCGCGATGACTTATATACTTACTAGTATATATAAGTTTGATTATAGCAACGTTAAAATTAGAAAAAGACTTACAATGTCTACCGCTTAGCTCTGAAGGTAGTTTCTTAGATTTTTCTTTTGAAATAAATAAAACAGAAATTTAAATCAGTGATAGTTTTATCGTAGTTACTACAAGTAGACGATGTTATGCTAATTAAACAAGTATTATTCTGTCACACACTAAATCAACTAATTGGAACTTTTCGAAAATAATATATTTACTTATTACATAATATATTTTTTGTATATTCGCAATACAATGTCGTAAACCTAAAAGCTTATATTTCTAAGCCTAGATTCTCCTATGAACGGTCGTTCGTAGGACCGTTTCCAAGTTACCCGCAGTTATACAGACCCTTCTAGGGCCTTACCTCCTTTGTCTGAGACCGCGGTGCTGCTCCAGCGAATTCCTTTGGACTCCATGTTGCTGCAGCATAACACCGCACCGGGACACTTCTTACATAGCCGGGAGCGGAATATCGATCTGAAAGCATAACATGTATTAGAACGGTGGACACTATCCCACTTCTGATGATAGAATGATGGAAATAATAGAGATGATAAAAGCTTCAAACTACCCTCTTTTATTTTAATATTGAAAAGGAACTACATTTATTGCTACTTTATTACTTTATATATTATTAGGTTAATCAAGAAATTTAGGATTAGGTAATAAAACAAAGGAAATTGAAATAATTAGTTTATATTTACTACCAGTTCGGAAAGAATAAGCCTCTGACCCGAGAAGAACCGGTGAAAGAAACTCGGCGGGACAATTTTACCATTATCATATTGTTTATTATATATTAACACAATTAACATAATTAATACAGTCACAAATAGTTAGAATATAACTTAATAACTTCAATATAATGTAGTATAACAAAGAAATCTATATAACATGGAACTATCACAGCAATAATTGAAATTCAAATAAATACACTATACATATTACTTAACTTAGTCCTGCTCAGCCGCCGTCCAGAGATAAAGTGAGTCGCCATAACTAGAAAGGGGGTATTTATAACATCGTATCGATGTTGTTGTTGTTTTTAAAATTTATCCCCAATAGGGAAAGGCAAATGACTATAGTCCATACAGCCTTATAACATCGTATCGGTTCGTTATGTCAAATCTTAATTCTTACTCAGATTATAAATCTGAATGAAGCATTGCCACTAATAAAAATATTTAAAAATATAAATTAAAAATATAATTTTTGTTTTATACAAAAATTATATAGCGAAATTAATAAATATCTATTACACGCATATAATATAATAACTGTATATTCGACAGATACGGGAAAATTGTAATCTAACGGTATCTTCAGGGGATGATTTTCGTTAACTGTTCCTGATCGAACAATTTACTTGTTGTAAAAGGTTTCCGCTCGAGTAGATTACGTGAAATCTGGTGATTCTATCTGGGACGATAACGATTATGCTTTCATATTATAATACTTTTTATTTATGAGGGCATCTTGTAAATAGCCATAATTAGCATAGGTACCATATTTTTTTATTATTTGATTTGTGTTATGTAAAATGTTTGCACACACTTAATACAAAATAAATAAACAATGTATCTTCCTTTCAAAAGCACGTTGTTATAAAGTAAATAAGTAAGATATAAAACTTGCGTATTTTGCATAGTAATAGCTGTCCACAAAAATAATTATTGAAGTACATAAGCCAGAAATGTAAATATGTAATTTTATTGGTCTAGAATTTGAATACTTTTCAAATATCTATTCAATTTTTCAAAATTTTAATGACTTAGCTGCCCATGTTTAAAGATTACGACTATAAAATAACTCTAGAAAAAAATAACTATCTTTAGAATAATCCTTTTTAAGAAATCGGTTAGAAGGATTTCAAACGATAAAAGAACCCCTCAGATCTCTGAATACCTAAGTTACTCATATAAGAAAACATAACTTACATTTATAATCAATGCTTTTGCAAACCATTTATTAGATGGCAGCATTAAGAATGATTTTGAGAGAAGATTCAGTTCATTTTAAATAAAAAATCTGGTAATATCATATTCCTAATACCAACGTAAGATGCTGACACATCGCCCTCATATCTTGAGTCAGCTTATCTCAAAGTTAAAGTATGAATACATTACAACGATGAGACTTAACGACTTAAGTTCTCATGTGTATTAAAATGTAAAAAGAAAATTTTTCGTTTAGTTTTACAATTTTTAACTTTACACTTTTTGAACTTTACAAGTGTAATACGTCGTTTTGAGTTCAGAAATAGTCTATATACCTTTATATTTAAATTTTGCCTAAACACTGAGTCATGCAAAAAAGGATGGATTTTCGGGATATATATATTATACTAGTAGTAGTAGTAGTAGTACTTTGGTAGTACTAGTAATTTGGTCTTTTGCCCTTTTTATTTTCTTACTGCACTCAGTACGAGAGGGATCAGACCATAGTCCACCTAGCGTCAGTACCTCCTGTTCAGAATCCAAATGTTGTAAATGATTTTATTACAAACTAGCTTGTTTCGCTCGGGTTCATCCTTAATTCTAGCTGCGGGTTCCGTTAGTAATAAATATAGCCTATGTTACTCAGTGATAATGTAGATTTCTAATGGCAAAAGAATTTTTGAAATCAGTCCAGTAGTTTGAGTTTATTCGTTACATACAAAAATATCTTTCCTCTTTAGTATGAGTATAGATTTTAAGCATTCGAATGGCTACATAACTTTTACAACCCATTACATAAGTGCTCAAGTTTGACAAATGAATATACTACGTACTACGTGTAAAGCTCTTAGAAACGTAATTTCTGAGAATTTGCTACGTTAACAGGATATTACCCTTATCTCGCTGTGACTCTAATTGAATATTGAACTAATTTACAATTATTAATTATCTTGCGCTGTTATAATGTTACAGTGAACATAGAAGGAGAGCTACACTTTATATAATTGAATTGTGTGCTTACAAAATATGTTATTCGGCTAACACGGTTTCTACGAACACGGCATTAAAATACCAACAACAATAATTTGTATAAGGGCATTAAAAATTAAAAAAAAAATGCGTTTGTTTATTAGTGAAAACAACTACTCTCCCAAAAATTTTCACTAATTTATAGGAAAATTATGTGAAAGTAGTAAAAGAAGAAGAACTTTTTTTTTTGGAGAAGTGAAGGAATTGAGTGAATAAAATTTATCATAAAATTTATCCGATATTAAAGACAGCTTAAATGATTGAGAGCTTACATAATTTTCGGCATGCACGGCGGCACGAAGCTTGATAATGGCGGAACAAAGTAATTATCACTGTACGGTATGAAACAAAGTCGCTTTCCACTGTCTGTCTGTCCATATGCTTAGATCTTTAAAACTACGCAACGGATTTTGATGCGGTTTTTTTAATAAATAGAGCAATTCAAGAGGAAGGTTTATATGTATAATACACTAAATCTAAAGATGAGCTCGAGCGAAGCGAGGGCGAGTGGCTAGTTTATTTAATATTTTGAGGAAAATAATATTATTGAGACTGCGTGACGGCTGAATCTTATCGATACGCGCGCGCAAACATTTGCGCGCTCTTTATAGCTGTCTATAAGAATTAAGCGCCTGCCAATTAGACTTAAGTCACGTTCCTTTATAGTAAAATTCAATAAGATGTTCTACGCACAGTAGCATATCTAATAAGATTATTAAATAGAAATAAAAGCACGAAGTCTTTTTCATCCTTTACCATTCGCAAGTCTTAGAAGAGGCAACAGTAAAAAAAACATAGGAAGGAAAATACAAACCCAACAAGTACCTATTTAATTTTCCTATAAAGTTATCTTTTGGCTGGAACAAACACCACATTTAATAATGTTACAGCTGTCAGTTGCGCGATCATACGCGGTTTATGCAAATTTACTTGGTAAAACCGAATATGTATCATTTCGTTTTCCAAGCTACAACGACTTTAATCAAGCGCCATTCTTGTCCATTTGGTTAACTCATACATGACATTTTATGAATACTAGCTCGAACGATCGAGCGGATTGAAAGGTTAAAAATTAAAATAATTAATTCTATGAACTTAAATATATTTTTTGTAAAAATAAATGAATAATGGTACTCTAGATAAGTTTTTTTACTAATAATCTTAATTTTGGTAAACAGTTAAAAATTAAATACTATTTTTGTTTAATTTTTTTTCATTGCATTGCATTGCATTCATCACATGTACCTACATTCATCAAAAACTAATTTTACCGTAAAGAATTATTATGGTTTTAAATATATAATTATTAAAAAGTGCATGGGATATTCATTAAATACGTCATATAGTACAGTCATAAAGGTGAAAACTAAAAATGCTATTTTCTAATCGTGTTTCCGGTCGCAAAGCGAGGTCGTATTTGTCAAAAACTTTTATTAACAATCACTGCCAAATAAAATATTGGCATTTCGAAACTAGGAAATCGGTTTTATTACGCAAAATAAAACAAATGTATATGTTAACTTTTTTGATTTTAGTTTCTAATGACACACTAGACCAGCTAACTATAGTGTAATTTTATACTAATGTTATAAAGCTGAAGAGTTTGTTTGTTTGCTTGGACGCTATCTCGGATATTTAGGAACTACTAGTCCAAATTGAAAAATTCCTTTTGCGTGGGATAGTCCGTTTATCGAGGAAGGCTATAGGTACATCACCTTACGACCAATAGGAGCAGATTTTAATGAAAAATGTTACAAATACGGAAAGGGCGGGCGTTAGTTCTGCGAGGTACCATACCGTGTGATTTAGGAAGAATTTGGTTTCCGGTCCTTAGAACGCGTGCGAAGCCGCGGGAAATGCTAGTTAAATATATAAGATATCATGCCATATAAATATAAATATTATGATTACGGTATTTGTAATAATATATAATTAAAAAAATCAAGCGATTACAGTAAATAAATATAAAAAATATTGCATGAGATCTTATAAATAATAGCTGATGGATTATGGTAAAATGGCGTGAACAAGCGTCGATTAGTATGGTCCTTTATTTGTATAATAATGCAATTTTGAATAAATACGACCATTTTACGCAAATATAAAGTTTTCAGACTAGTTTTTTAAGAACCTCGTGTTTCTTCACCTCATTTGCTTCTAAAACATTATCCTGACAAGTGACAAGAAAATGAGGGATAAGCCTGAATGACAGTTATTCATCCGTTAAAACCCTCCAAATTGCCTCCAATTTCAAGATTGGGTAACGAAAATTCAATGACCTGTTATAAATAGGTCATGTATCTTTAATTAATCTTTACAAATTATTTTATATAAAATAAATATTACTATATCCGTTTAAGCATGCATTTTTAAACCATTCCAAGTATGATTAAACTCAAGTAGATTTATAGAATTCCGAATAAAGTACTAACATTTTTATGTAAGTGTCTATAAGTAGCACCACGTTATAATTTAATGTCGCGTCTAAAGACATACACATGTATCGGTGTCACTTTCACGCCTGACTAACCCTACAGGGAGGCTAGCTTCACACAAGAAGGGAAACAAGGGATCTTTAAAGCATACACATAATATCTAATCTATCTTGATTTTTAAGATAAAAAGTTATGTTCGAATTCGAAATCTAGAAAGTTTCTTTTCAAACATTAAGGAAATAGTGTGTAATATCATGATGGAGAATTTGTGTTGGTAAATAATTAAATATATTTAAATTGAGTAGACTTCAACAAAGACTTGGCTTGCATCACTTAAATAAACCTAAGTAATGCCACAAAAAGCCTTTTCGAAACGCATTTATTCTATGTACGAGTATCTCTTATCCAGAACAATTCACCTACAATAAACTTTGTGTTGTTTTTTTGTATGGAAAGACAAATGTGTTTACGGGCGAATATAAAACGAGGTACATTCAATAACAATACAGATAAAGTAGAGCGTTAAGATTTATTGATGAATATTACCTGCTTGAAATAGATATATCGTGAATATCCTACACAATAGCATTTATCATCACTATCACTACATAGTATAAAACAAAGTCGCCTTTTCTGTCCCTATATCCCTATATCCCTATGTGCGCTTAAATCTTTAAAACTACGCAACGGATTTTGATGCGGTTTTTTTTAATAGATAGAGTGATTCAAGAGGAAGGTTTATATGCACAACTAGCAGATCCCGCGGCTTTACCTGTGCTAAATCTAGGGAAGAGCCCGAGCGAAGCGAGGGCGAGTCGCTAGTGTTTCTATATAATATACACATCTTTCAGCCTGTTGTAATATTTCGTGGGACTCCTGGAAATTTTTCGTTGCTCAACTAAGGCGTTACATCTTAGTGAGAAAGTCCTTAATTTTTTGTGCTACAAAGTTTAAATTTAGCAGGGAGTTAAAAATATATATGTGTAAATGCATTTCCTTACATCAAAAGAAACATGAAGAAATCAATTTCTTATAGATTTTATCTGGATGTGGCATATTTTTTACTCTATCAGCTACCAAAGACTTCTAATTACATACTTTTAGTTATTAAAGAAAGACCCAAGAGTAAATAAAGTAAAGTTAATTAAAGCACTAAGCAATAAATATATTAGAAAAGAAAGGTACAAAGGAAGCAAAACAGGACGAACAATTTATATGTATCTATATCGTGTAACCCAATTACCCAATCGTTTGTTCCAATCGACTGGCTGCGAGTTGAGAACATAGAATGAAGTAGAAGTGCTAGGTAAAAGATTCTAACTAGCAATGCATGTAGCTACTTTTTGGAAGAAATGAAAAAACAAAACGTTCATTGCATTGCAACTGCAATAAAAAAACAGAAAATTTTAGGTTTAATATAATTAAATATAATTATATAATTATAGTTATAATATAATTTTGATTCAGCGCTTTATTATCTTTTGTTAAATAAATTCGCGGACTTCACATGATTTGAAAAAGTTACTAAGTTACTCAGACATGCATGCAGTTCCCTCACGACGTTTTCCTTCATCGTAAATAAAGATATCGCAATCTTATTTTTATTATTGGAATATACTAGTACCAGATTTAATGATAATTCGCAAGTTATATAGCCTCTATTGTCTTAAAAGAAAATTAGGATATTTGAGCTAGTGCATAATAACAATAAAAATAATAAAACAAAAATTCGGCCAAGTGCGAGTCAGACTCGCGCACCGAGGGTTCCGTACAAACCTGTACGGAACGGTGTATGAGTAAAGGGGTAATAAGTTTAAAATTATTAAAAATATTTTTATTATATGATGTAACTAAAAATTTATGCTTTTCGCAATTTTTCCTTTATCTGTGTTATAAGACGTTGCTTCGTACCAAATTTCAAGATTCTGAGTTCACGGGAAGTACCCTGTAGGTTTTGATTCCCTTGCGAGTGTCGAAAATTTGCGGCATAAACGGGAGTATCTTTTGATCGCGTTGACTTAGAAGTTTGATTTTTTCACAGCTCCAAGAGACCATAGACTTGAGTATTTGATATGAATTTCAGCTTGATACCTCCACGCGTTCCTGAGAAAAAAGGTCTTGACAGACAGACAGACAGACAGACAGACAGACGGACAACAAAGTGATCCTATAAGGGTTCCGTTTTTACCTTTTGAGGTACGGAACCCTAAAAAATGTTATACATTTAACGATGGAAAATACATTAATACAAAACCTCCTAAATCTATTCAAGTGGATTAAATAAAGGAAGTTTTGTGGGCAGTGGGACGGACCGGGCGAACCAACTTAAGAACTTAAATTAATGAATATAATCTTAATGTGCCACCACGCTGTTGAGGCAGATCACAACAACTATGGAATTGCTCCCGTGATTCGCTTTCCTATCAGAGGAGTACCAAGAAAAACTCGCAGTCCATCATTCTTGAAGTCTCCTAAAATAATAAATTACTAACAACTTTTTTAATTTACGACTTATGCCACTTCCATTACTTACTATATCACTTTTTGAGGTTAGTTTATTAGTTCAACCGAGCCAGTAGGGCGGAAAACGAACAATGCGATCCTCACTACAACCCTTCACATACTTTAAGTATTTGCTTTCTCTGCTTTGATGTAGGAAATTTTATATTGAGCCACTTGTGAGATCGATTGGTAATATATGCTCCAACATATTTATTAGGCCAGATTTATATTATACAACTGGCTAGTTGTTTTACCGCGGCTTCACGCGCTTTTTAAAGGCTGGAAACCAAGTATCTCCAGTTTTTGCAATATTTTTCATTGATGCTCCGCTCCTATTGGTCGTAGCGTGATGTAATATATCCTATAGCCTTCCTCGATAAACGGACTATCTAACACAAAAAAGATTTTTCAATTCGAACCAACAAACAAACAAACAAACTATTCAGCTTTATAATATTAGTATAGATATATTTTTATATGTTATATTTAGAAAATTACAAGCTTATTTTTATTGAATGCTAAATACTTAAAAGAAAAAATATTCCGCTAATAAAACTCCACTTGACTTCAGAAAACAAAGAATATTAGCATCTTCAAATACAAAAAGGACTTATATTTTTTATTTTGTACCGAAATATATTCATTAAATGAAGCTTATAACTGACGAGCAATCAAGAGTAGACAGGTTTATTTGGTTTAAATGGAAATTGCAGCTATTGTTATAAGGAAAACATCGAATAAGATATTTCAGATTTCAATCAATCTGAATGATACGAATCAATGGAGCGTTGATATAGAACAATAATAGTGGGCGACTAGCGGTGGTTCATAATACTTTGTTCATGCTTTAATAATATTGTAAGTTTCATTGTGGAGAGGAAATACCTAATTAAAAGAAGAGGTACTTATTGAATAATCTATAATTTTAACTATTCCTTGTTGTTTGTGTTTTAAATCGAAAACAAAACAAATTAATAATCTAACTATTCCGCAGAAAAGTTAGTTTTAAATAAAAATGTGAAAAATTTGTGAAATTCTAAGAAAGTATTTTATAGATATGCGAATAAAGAATGTGTTCTTTATAGATTTCGAATATTGAATCTATAATCGAATTTGACACCCCTTTCACAGCTCTGCTTTTCATAGTACCTTCAAATGAAATGGAAATAAGCCCGATGCATTGCGAATGACAATTCAATTAAAATCAGTAGTTTAAAATAGGTAAATCAGGTTAACTTTACTACAATTGGTTTGGACATGTACGATAAACAGCAGTCCATTTACAAAGAGGTCATTTTTCTAAGGAAATCCTGGCAAATATAATAAATAACCTTTTCGATACCTAAGATATTTTTATATAATGTACAAACAACTTCAATTTAATAAACAAAGCGTGTATAAGATATATAAAAAATAAAATCGCTTCACTAAGTGGTTTCTTCCTCTTTTACAGTTACACTACACTTACAGTTGACCTACGAATATTATCTCACGGAGACATATTATTGGTTAAGGTATATGCCGAGTTTCACCCTTTCAATAGTTTACGCCTAATTGAGTAACAAAAATTAAACTAGCAAAAAGCTGAGCTATATGTTGTGCTTGCGTAGTTTTTCTAACTGGTAATAATTTTTAAGGCATTTGTTAAATGTATGTTCACTTTTTAATTGTTACAAAATTATATTTTTTTGACACATAACACATGTAGATATGAAGTTAAATTACTATGTTAAATTAAAAATCTATAGCCGTGATAGTTTTTCTGTAAAGCGTACCACAAAATGCTCAGGTTGTTCGATAGTGAGACATTGCAGGTCAGGATATTCAAATCTACAATAGATTTCAGAAGATGAAACAGCACTCGTTTGAGTTGAATGAGATCCTTTGTACAAATTATAATAACATCTCGGATGTTTCTGAATTGTCAGTCAACAAAAAAAAATGATATTTCTTTTCCATTATCAAAAATGTAAACTTCAGCTTGTTTCGTCAAGATTGGATCCTCGAATATTTTCATAACTAGGCATATTTTTGATGAAATTTGAAATACTGTAGTTTGCCCATGAGTTTGCATATAAGATTTAAAGTCTATAACACTAAGCATGTACCCTAGATTATATTTGGATATATACATAAGATCTCTAAAATTGTCCGTTGTTGTATCCGTATATTTATTATTATAAAGAGAAAAGATTTATATTTTTGTATGTAACGAATAAACTCAAAAAAAAACCGGTTTCAACAATTCTTTTACCCTTAGAAACCTACATTATCACTGAGTAACATAGGCTATATTTATTACTAGCGGAACCCGCCGAAATAATGAATATTTGTAAGTGTAAAGTTAATTATGTAGACTACGAATAGGATCATTAACAGGAACAAGGGCAAGTCGCTAGTATATTCTTTTCAAGTCCGTCCTAATTTCTTGAGTAATAATCTTTTTCTTGTATATAAATACGAATGTATCTCTTATTCGCTTATCCTCATCTCCAGCAAAAACAAGACAGAATTAATGATTTTATCCAAAGGGATCACTAATGCTGAGACAGACATAAGCTACTTATCCTTTTTTATACATATATAGTTTCTAAAGACTAATGTGGCATAAAAGGCATTATCTGAGACTGTAAATAATTAATGTCTGTCTGTTTTTATCGACAAGTCAGTAGTCATATATAACGAAACTTCAATCATTATCGAACCGGGGCTGTTCGGTCAAGTTAACACTTTGATCGTTGTTCCGCACCTTGTTCCGCAGCACCAAAGTTTTTGAAGAGGGTAGCTAGTTCGTTTTAATTGAGCAACATTCAATCTTTGCCTGAATCAATCTGTGTTGAAACTGGATACTGATCTTTGATTATTAAAAGTGTCATTAAAGGAGGTCACGATAAAAGTTCGAAGGCGAGGAATGTATTTTGAGAGAATTACGACAATAGAAAAATTCGGCCAAGTGCGAGTCAGACTCGCGCACCGAGGGTTCCGTACAAACCTGTACGGAACGGTGTATGAGTAAAGGGGTAATAAGTTTAAAATTATTAAAAATATTTTTATTATATGATGTAACTAAAAATTTATGCTTTTCGCAATTTTTCCTTTATCTGTGTTATAAGACGTTGCTTCGTACCAAATTTCAAGATTCTGAGTTCACGGGAAGTACCCTGTAGGTTTTGATTCCCTTGCGAGTGTCGAAAATTTGCGGCATAAACGGGAGTATCTTTTGATCGCGTTGACTTAGAAGTTTGATTTTTTCACAGCTCCAAGAAACCATAGACTTGAGTATTTGATATGAATTTCAGCTTGATACCTCCACGCGTTCCTGAGAAAAAAGGTCTTGACAGACAGACAGACAGACAGACAGACAGACAGACAGACAGACAGACAGACAGACGGACAACAAAGTGATCCTATAAGGGTTCCGTTTTTACCTTTTGAGGTACGGAACCCTAAAAAGTAAGAATATCTATATATAAATAAGAAAAGACAAAAAAAGTTCAGTGCATTATTTTTCTCTTTTTGATATTTTTCTTTTTTTATTAGTATCTATTTAAAACATTTATTTTTTTAACATTTGAATTTAATAATAAAGTAATAGCCGTATATCGACTGCTGGGCAAACCCTAGTAGTATTAAAAATATTTAATTTTGTAGGTACTGGTGGTACCTATAACTTCTTGGAATATTGCCAAAAAGTTTAGAGATTTTTCCAAAACATTGTGTAAGTTTGCAGGTAGTAAACAAGCCATGTAACTCATTCTGTGACGTATAAAATTTCTATAAAATATGCTTAAAGCTTCAAGCGTTAACGTGAACATTTTCAGTATATACGTGAACCTATATACTCA
The DNA here is from genome assembly GCA_905231865.2 of Boloria selene. NCBI lineage: Eukaryota > Metazoa > Arthropoda > Insecta > Lepidoptera > Nymphalidae > Boloria > Boloria selene. The sequence goes on from HG993149.1 coordinate 3,876,048, forward strand.
TACAATTGGAATTAAGATACGTTGCAATTTATGAGTCGTAAACGTTACGCTCTTTTTTACTAAACTGAGTCTCGATTTCTAGATGCTTTAATTTGCTTCAATGAATTCTACTACACAAGAGTACACTTTTTTAGATGTCAGACATCGACGACTGTTCGATACGACCAGTGAGAGCTAAGGCGCAGGACCGACGGCTTTACGTGCTCTCCGAAGCACGGGGCTGACACACCGCCAACTTCCCAACTCCGGCGGTTACTGAGGCTTACTAAACAGAAAGACTCAATAACTAAACTTGGCCTTTCCTGGGACTCGAACCCAGTATGTTAGCCACACCATCAAGGCAGTAGCACCGATATAATCATTACATCAATCATATAGGTAAGAAAACATAGCTCTACTCATATAAAATATTGCAAGAGCAAAGTTTGTTCTAGATACCCGTTTCCTGAACTTAACTGCGGTTAGAAACAAAGGAAATAAAAATTATATTCGAAGTTTTGGTAGAGTTAGCGAAACTCAAATAATTTTCCAATAAATTGTAGACTTAGAGTTCAAAGGAATATACAAATTAACATTGTTTGTTTAAGGAAATGAGTATACTGGTTCCTTATTTATCTATACATAATAATTATATATAGATAAATAAGGAACCAGTATAGTACATAGAAAAATAAAATTTAAGTATGCTTTTTACTAAATGCATATTATAAAAGTATGCGGATCACAATACAAGAAAAAAATATTTTTTTTTCTATTTCTGTCTGTTTGGTTCTTTGTTCTGTATAATCTCTTTTTGACGTACACGAGTAGGTAAATATCTAATGTTATAATGATCTTTTTGTTTTAGAAATAAAATAGTGTTTCATTCAAAAAACTTAAAAGCGAATGCAAGGGAAAATTGCTAGTAGCTCAATCAATAACTTATCTGTCTTTAATTAGTTCATATTATCAGTCCGTCTGACACTTAAATAAAATTTCGTTCTAGTTGACTCAATATCAGTTAAGTTTATCACATTTTTTCTGTGTTTTGAACGGAAATAAGTAGATACAGAAATAGAAGAGAATATAGTCGAAAGTCCTCGAAAGTAATAGAAATGGTGCCAGCGAGACACCCAAGAGCAAAGCCGTCAGGCCGTCACAATAAACCCGATATTGGCACTCGATAGCTTTATTTCCAGCGTACACAAAGTTACTTTAATGAAATTGCGGAATCAGTACGTACTGATTGCTATGAATGAAGATAAATAATATATTGATTTGGATATAAATTAGAGGTGAAATATTCAACAAGAAGTAAATCTTTTGATTATACTGCAGTAATCATTTAGTATAAAAATACTATATTTATGTGTAATCTTTACAAAATAAAAACACTGTATTTTTTTAATAACCCGTACTTAATTTTCTATAAAGGTAGCGCTATAGTTTTCTTTTGTACTGAAAAGTCGTAGTCGTCGAATAGTAAACCCCATTGTATTCTTAGTTTGCTTAAAATCACAAATGGTTAAGTTTAGCTTTGAGAAAAGCTAGTGTTATTAGACCAAATTATAAACAACTAGAGACTCATCCTCGCTTCGCTCGGGTACGTACCCCCTTTGGGTTAAAATTTATACAGACATTGAATGTCTTATTTATTTATCTTTATCTAATCAAAAGCCTAAAAAATAAGTTTCAAACTTCTAGCTTAAAAAATGACGTAATTTCCATACAAAATTTCATCCCATATTTCAACCCCTTACAGCCCTTTTTTAGCCTTGAAAAGTATATGTCCTTTCGCAGGCTCTAGACTATCTGTGTAACAAATTCCATTTAAATCGGTTCAGTAGTTTTCTCCTGAAAGCACGACAGACAGACACGCAGAGTTAATTTCGCATTTATAATATTAGTAAGGATGGTGACAAAGGATAAAATTATATAATTCACGTATTTCTATATTTTTTTGCGAACTCGAAATTGAATATGGCAGTTCTCAAAACTTTCTGTTTAATACTAATTATGTAAGTATTTATACATATTATATAGGTACAAGTCTAGAGCCAAATTTAGACCAAATTTAAAACAGTACAAAACTAACTATTTTCCCAACTGTTTATAACTGTTTTTTGTTTTGCTTAGTGAGTATTGAGTTTTAATGTTATCAATACTATCAACATTAATTAAAGACACCATTAATTTATATTTTAACTCGTATAGAAGACATTTATAACAAATGGACTATACGAGGGGAACGAAGTAGTCCTAAATAAAAAAATAAGGCAATTTATCAGTTTATTATAATATAAATTTAGTATATTTATTACTATTATTTACTATTACTATCTGTGGATATAGCACGAAACATTTAAGGAGCTTCATCACAGTGCCTTGTCTTAACTAAACCACAATGAGCATATACACTTAATGCAAACATTCATGCCCTTGAGGCAATGAAATAGCTTTCTGCTACGTAATAAGATAACTCGTCTAACATATAAACAGGGTATAACTAATATAAATTTCAATTTAATCAAGAATTAAATTTATTTTAATGAATGCTATGTAATATGCGATAAGCAGTAGTTACCTATCTATCTATATAAATAAAAATGAATTTTGGTAAGTGCAAAACTCGGGAAAGGCTCAACTATAAATAGAAAATAATAAAAAATCTAAATTTGTAAAAAACCTATACTAACGGGGGTAATTAGAGACGATCCTGAGCGAAGGGTGAGTCACTAGTATATAAAAAAATACTTAAAAACCATTTTATTGCAAAAAAAGATAATAATGACGTTAATAATGTCCAATACCAGTCATCACGCCGCTCTCGTCATCAACATATGACTGTCTCAAAAATAAAATAGGCGAGCATCAACCGCTCATATCATTATAAATGTTATTATATTTACTTGGTTTGCACTACGACCCACGATTTTTATTTATGTTAACCCGTACAAGGCCAGCATGTTGACTATTGCAATAAAAAGGGGATTACCCTTTTATTTGAAGAGAACTCCGTGCCTAACCGTGGGGCCTTAAAAAAGAATACATGTATAATACCATGATTAAATACTACCAAAAACAGCCAAATTTAGCCCTTTTTAACGTCCCCCTGCTGGACACGGACCCAAAAGAAGACACAAGGTGGTATCAAGCCGTAGCCCACCACGCTGGCTAAATGTTGTTTAGTGGAGAGCACTTTAGAAAACTTGCTAGGTCATAAATGCAGATTTTATAACAATGTATTCATTTACCGTGAGGGAAATTGTTATCATGATACAAAAGATTTTCACATGAAATTATCAGAGGTTCGAGATAGGGATTTGAATCCGCTTCACTCGGTTTCCCAAACGGTAACGGGCTACCACTGAGCCATCACTCCCTCATAAAACACATTCATATATAATAGCGTTCCCCACGACTAGGTCAAGTTGACTAGACTTGACTAGACTAGATGTCATGATATAAAAACAGGCGTAATTTTAATCAAGTTTCATACACTATCTCTACTGTAAAGCATACAATTCAATTTGCGAACAATGAATTTGCGACGGCAAATGAGCCCGACTCTTGATCGTCCAATTTTGCCAACACAGTGGAAACCTCGTGACCCAATACTAGTTTTGTTATGCAAATCCTCTATCTCATCGGAATTTTTACTGGTCTGCCCCAAAATGGCGGTGCTTTTCTTAACGTCCTTTGCCAGGTCCGAATTAAATATCTATTTATCTTGTTATTCTTATTATTTGTAAAATCTTTATTTAAATAAACTACACAGATATCATAAATATTATAAACACCACCCATGAATCGTAGCACAATTATTAATATTCGTGGTCCACCACGTCTATCTATCTGTCTGTTCGCGATGAACTCAAAAACTACTCCATCGATTTCATGCATTTTTTCACAAATTTAGGCACAAATCCGAGCTACAAGTATTTCTTTTAAGTTGAACTAATCATTCCATAATAACACATTTTTAGGTACTTAACCACGTAACCGCGGAATAAAACTGGACCATATAACATGAAGAGAAAACTTTGAAAACTATAATATGTTTTGCTTATTTGTTAAAACTATAAATAGAAGTTTCCTTTTTTAACTTACATTATGTTTATTATTACCGCATGTTATAACAGCGAGGCAGATTATTTACTTTATTTCACTCAAAAAGCTCTTTGACTACTGCTGGAGGCGTATTCTAACGTTTTGTGCTTTACGAGTATATAAAACGCTTTATCTATATAAAAATATTTTTAACTGAAAACAGTATTAAAAACTCATTAAGTAATGAAAATTACTTTTAAACATATATGGACTTTAGAACTAGAAACCATCTTTGAAAATATCAAAGAACTTTCTAGCAATTAATAAGAGAGCCACGGCAGTCATTTTTATAATTATTATAAAAATGACTGCCGTGGCTCTCTCTTTGCTTGTATTTGTCCCTACGTGTAAGTTTATTTTTTTGTTATGGGACTTCTTTTTTCTAAGTTATAACATAACCTTAGTTACTTTATAAATTAAACTATCTTTTAGGATTTTGTCGCAAATTTATTTTCATTTTTTGGTTACTGGCTGAAAGGAGTTTCTCCTGTGACCATGATTGCTATAAGGCATTCGAAACGTCAGGAACCAAAAATCTAACTAAATTCGCGATAAAAACCGAAAAGATAGTTTAATATAGGGAGATCCTAAGCGGGTAATATTTTTCTGTAATTTATAGCTGCAATACAGTGGCCGGCAACATTGCAAGCAATACCAGCAAGACTATGCAATATTGCAGTACTGTCCCATAGTCAATCATGTTTGGTATGATGTCAAATATTCGTGTAAACCTAAGAAAGTATTATAATATAACCTTAGTTACTCCTTAAAATATTAGTTATCTTTACTACAGTTAGTTATCTGTACTTTCAACAGTTTTCTTTTAACTACAGTTATTGATTCCTTATGTGTCTAAAAATCTGTTATTTAATTTATGTACGAGTATATTTTTAAATTCGATTTACATTTTACAAGAGTAATATACGCAGTCTTCTAGTTCAGGAGTTAGGGATTTCGGAGCTGTTTCCATTGTCTTACTATAGTGAAAGTATTAACAATTATATATAGTATATTTAATAATTATTAAACTGAATTGAGTCGCCCTGATTTTTGTTGTCGGTTAAAAGGTGTAGGCGGTAATAAGGTTTTATATGAAAAGCGAAGAGCTTCGAATTCTAATAACTGAAGGAATCGTTTTAATGCAAGTTGCTCATTCCAATAATTCTTTTTTAATAAAATCTAGGAAAGATACTTAGATATTAAATGCAAAGTCCTCAGAGTCTGTTTTAAATATTCTCTCGTACTTTAAATTAATAGAATTCATTTAACTTCCTCTGATCATTTACTTTTTTCTCTTCCTGCGGTAAGATCTTTTGCTATAAAAATCTATGAATTAAATTTTTAATGTAATTTGATCTAGATGACAATATAATGCCGACTCGAGTTCAAAAGTCTGCTGCAAACAATCTATAACCGATACGTTTTGCGGTAATTTTCAATCTCAACTTCGATGTTTCACGTCTCACTTTCCAGAATGAAAAACTTTTTTTTGTAAATATCGCTATTACGATCCAGAAATTTGAGCGCAAATGTTTTTTGGAATGATATCATATTGTAGTAAAGAAAGCATTAATACAATAGTAAGTATAAGTTCGCATTCGTAATATTTTTCAATATATTATATAGAAAAATATTTATAAAGACATAAGTAACTGCATCTGAATCTCTTAATATTAAAATCACTATAATTGTATTTTATATGTAGAGAAATATAAACAATCAACCTGACGAACTTGTTCTATTTATTTCTGTTATATTTAAAAAAAACTCTGTACATCTATTGATTTATAATGTGTATGTATTTAAACTTATATATTATTTAGTATACCAACTAATTATCTCGTATCCGTAACACAAGCTTCCTTCGTAGCTTACCACGGAACTAGATGGCGTTATGTGTAATAATGCCCCTACATATTTATTTATTTATTTATTGACCATATAAATTAGATGAAATAGTTGAAATTAGATATTTTTATGAAATATATTTTTATTAATTAATAATAACTATTTCTACGAAATACTTGGAACAACATTAATTTTCTTCGCATAACTAATTATAATATTAAATTTTTTACTTATATTTATGTACTTGTCTTTATTAAACCATACAAAATATTATAAAAGGATTCCACAAACTAATTTAAGTCTAAGAAAACTTCAGTCGCTGAAATTCCACGTGCATTGCTTAGAAAATATATGAACAAAGAGAAAAGTTAAATATTCAGTTACACAAACAAAATACCTCAAGCACCGTTACCACTTTTATTATAAGGAAATGTATAAAAATTTATATTAGTGTAGCCTTATGAAATATTAAATGTTGACTATTTTAGTGGCTGTGTATTAGCCACAAAAATTTGGACTTTAAAAAAAACTTCTTATTGATAGGGACTTTCACATGACGATAATTGCGAACCAAAAATCGTAATCAAAAAAAATCTAAATAAATATATATAGAACAAAAATGTTCTAATTAAATTTAATGATCAAATATAGATAAAAATGTTATTGACTTAAATGATAATTATGTTTTTTGTCCTTGACCTTACATTTGCGTTATTTCAGGTCACAATCTATTTATGTCGTAAATTTCACCAAAATCCGTCCAGCTGTGTCACCAAAGTTTTGCTACACTAATTTGTGTTAAAACAGCCTTAGCACATACAAAATAATTCTATATACAATAAACGTCGCGGGAAAAACTAGTGAAAATAAATGTTTTAGTAACATTATTTTATGGTTTGAGACATTTTTCATGTTAGCTTTTACTTGAACTCCATTTAGATGTGTCATGATGTCACGAAAAATATGTATGTTCACCGGATTTAAAGCGAAACGACAGAATGAAATAAATATTGCTAAAGTACAACTCCGCTTTATTTGCTTGTACGAGTAGTATACAAAAGTACATTACAAAACTGTATCGTAATAATATTTTTATAGGTTTTTCAATGACAAATGGAAGAATTAACCAAAAGTAACTGTGATACTATGACATAAATTAAGTAGTTGCAGGTATTATTTATCAAAAGCTTTCTGGTAAAGTGAAATTTATACATATAAAGAAAGTGGAAGTGTCAGTTTTTAATTTAAAATAAACAGTTTTTAAATGCATATGAATGTATATAAGGTACTAACATCAAAATTCAATTTTTAAATTTTTTGTCTGTCAGTCTGTCTGTCTGTTTGTTCCGGCTCATCTCTAAAATGGCTGGACTGATTTTGACGGGACTTTCACTTGCAGATAGCTAATGTTCTAAGGTGTACCTTAGGCTACTTCTTAACCGACTTTAAACAAGAACGAAGTTATATGTTCGAAATTTTATTTAATTTAAGTAGCGGAACCCGTGGCTTCGCTCACGCAAAACCTAGGAACCCGAGTGAAGCGAGGGTCGGTCGCTAGTTTTAAATATAAAATGTACTGTAATATTATACGTAAATATACGTTACATACATTATGTATGATTATATTGTATAAAGCTGTGATTCCCAAATAATTATAGGTACATAATAATTAATTAGTATCGTATAGAATTTGATATCTACCCGTTGCTTCGATCTTGTATTTTATTAAGAGCACAACAGCTTTATGTTTAAGATGTTTTAGAACGAAGTACTAACACTCTGTTTCACATAATACTCTTTTATTCTTTTTCTATTCTTAGATTTACGCGAATATTTGACATTATAAATGAAACTATCTTTTCGGATTTTGTCGCGGATATTTTGATTTTTGGTTCCCGACGTTTCGAAATAGGGTCATACTCACTCTGTTTTAACTTAGGTTTTCATTTTAACTGATGAAATTTTATCGATCGTGTCATAATTCCAAATGTTAATATTGTAGTCATTTTATATTATTAAAAGTGTTATTAGAACCGTTTTAAGTAAGACGGAACAAAAATAAATTTAATTAAAAAAAAAAAATTTTGTTTCTTCATTTAAAAAAAATGAATAATTAACGCTATATTAGATTTATTTCATTAACATTAACATAGCGATTTTTGATATCTCGATTTCCAATAGAGACTATAAATATGATATAATACAAAACAAATTACTTTGATTTCACGAACAAAAATATATTTATATTGTACCTAAATTTTTTCTTACAAAACATTATCTAGCTATTTTCCAACCCATTCTCATGAGACGTCAAATTTATTACAACTGTCAAAAGTTTGCGTCAAGGACCGGAAGGGAGAGGCTCTAAAACACCAGCGACAATGTACCTGTCAGGCGCACGTCATTGCATACTTTGTAAAGCAAATTGAGGGGAATCTAGCAAGATTTTCATGATATGGCTGGCAATAAAAGTGTTAACTGTATGGCATAAATTATCATATTAGTTTTGTTTAAAATTATAATAATAATGTCCTCCCGACCGGTTACGGCTTCGGCCCGGCGTCCAATCTTATTGAGACTAATTAACTGCGTAGGAGATATTATACCGCACAACTTGGCCTAACGCGGGACTGCCGAACTCAAGACTTCTGGATGTGCGATCGTAAAGGGCAAATCGCTACACTACCGAGGCAGTTAAAATTCCTTTTAATATTATTAATATAATAAATATTTTTTATATTTCCTAAGTAAACGTGAAATGCACCTACTCATATTTTGCTCGCTGTATCTTTTATTACAAATTTATTTTAAGCCTCCACATTATGTATAATGTAACACAATCGCATTTTTGAAGTCTGGCTATTTTTATGGTTTTATGATGAAATATCAAACCACGACTGACCTACGCTATAAATTGCTCATGTGTACCAGTCATAAATTTTTCAGGTATAAAAGATATTTATTAGAATATCATATTTATATTTAGAACTCTAGAATAATCATTAATATGAAGTCTTAAAATGTTTAAGGTTTTCCCTCATTTTTAAAATATAAAATAACACCAGCTATTATTCTGCTTAACATCTGCTCTATAGCACGATAAAAGTAAAAAAAAGACAGTGGTATCCCAGTGATACCGCACTCGCCTGGATAACCTAGTGTAACCTAATAATTTCTAACATGATTACCACTTTTCTTACGGTAAAGAAAAACATAATGAACCAGTATATCTGAAAAAACTAACAAGTTTTCGAAAGACGTGAGTGAATGTCGCCAACCCGCACTTGACCAGCGTGGTGGACTATGGGCTGATCCCCTCGTATTGAAGAGACACCTATGCCTAGCAGTGAGACGTTAAAAGGGGCTGAGTACAAAAATAAATCTGCTTGTCTGTTCCTTTTCATTTATCTATGAAACAACATAGATAACATCATCAGGACAAAAACTTTTAAAGCTTCCTTACCACTCGAACGGAGTCGAGGAAACAAGTTGTAGAGAATAATAGAATTATTGCTGTATATTAATAAAACTGTAATCAATTCCAATACCAGTAGGTCTATCAAAAATAAGTTCCAATATAATATTCTAGTTATGCGATATAAAGAATCGTAAATATCATGAATTATGTTTCCTAAAGTATGGGGAGTTGGCGAGAGAAGACTTCATTTATATAATAATAATGAAGTCATTGGTCTATTAAGTTCCATCACGCACCGCACGTCGAAGGTCAGAGGAATTAGATGTGTAATAGCCAGGAGAAATCTCCATTGGGTCTGGCCATGACTTATTTATTGCGATACCAATATTAACTACTTAGTAATTGTACGCGTAATCAAATACAACTTTATAGGCCTTTACATTGTATCTTAATAGTCATTAAGGTTTAAGTAAAAAGTATAGGTAGTGCAATTTATAAAAATAATTTGCACCTTTTCCTCTAATGGGGATCAGTAAGAATCCAAAACTCTGGTAGCTGGTAGATGGACTTTGAACGCCTTTCAAAAGCTTAAAACATTATAGTTCCTCATGAATTTTCCTTTTCCGAATTGTCAAGTTGTATTTGTGTAAAAAATTGGCTTACACATAAAAGCTCTCGGGTTCGAGACCAGCTCGTGATTTTTCACCACTTTTCTTTATATAGTAGACTAAAATGCTTTAGAAACTTCATACATATGTATCTAAATTCAACTTGGGCGTCTTTAATCTATATCTACTCCACTATGCATGATTTCCCAAAGCGAGCATGTTACCATTGAACTGAGTAATGTACAACTATCCGTATTCACGTTTTCTTGTTAAAACTAAATGTAAATGTGGGATCATTGAAGGGTTAGCCAATGTTTGGAGACAAGAACGGCTGCTCTATTATGGGACCAATCCATTCAGCTTTACGGTAAAGCCATTGTAAATATTGAACGTTTTAACTAAATTAGTCTCATCGATTAAAAACCTTATTTTAAATAATCTAAAGTAAAGTATAGTTACTCTAATGAGTAGCATATGAAAAGTATGCTATATATTAGTATATTATATAAAACATATGCATTTATTATATATTATACAAGTGATACGTCCATTCTTCCCTAAAGCTGCGTGCAATGCATTGACACATACCACCAGGTGGTTATGTGGGAATCACCAGCTTAAAATAAGCAAGTACTACCCACTAAAACTAAACGGACCTCACCCATCTTAATGGGGTGTCGCAGAATCGCTTGCGCATGCAACGACGACGCCTCGATGGCCTGGCAGGTCTGCCGAAGCAGACCACACAGTCAAAAGGGTTGCTCCAGAGTCCATTCTGCTATTCAGAGAAGTACCAGTAGTAACCCGCATGGCACACCGACCACTGAAATGGGCTACCTCCATATGCGTTTCTTAGCTTCTCACCGGCTTGCTGGTCGCTAATGAGACCAACCATGAAAGGAGAATGCAACAATGCAAAACGCAAAATGTTGACAACTCCTACCACAAGCCGCCTAAAGCAACTTCATTCTATTCTATTAATTACAGTATATTTGATTTAATGTTTGTCTTCACAACGGCACTTATTACAGTTAACAGAATGCTCCGTTTGCTTTAATGTTTTAATTTGGAATATCATGTAAACTTTGAACGAGGAATGTACACCTGTCATCTTCTGTTCTAATCAAACTACGAATAAAATTGTATATTAATAATTCTTTATACTATTTTCTATAATTATTATATTAGGAAGACCCTTCTAACATTTGCCTAAATTTTCTTCTCACATAGTTTCTAGCTGTAAAGAGAAGTACACAATACACGTGACGATTTTATCGTTTTTAGGATGTTTTACTTACAATGTGAAAAGTTTCTGCACAGTTTTTTGTGCGTGTCTGTCATTTTGTAGGTAATATTATTATTTCTATAATCTGATGAGATAACTTGTAATTTCATAAAATAAGCCTACGATAAAGAAGGATAAATGAGCTTTAAGAACAGAGACTTGGGTTTTGCCTTGCAAAATAAATCTTAATTTGTTTTATAAACAAAACAACAGTTGTTGATGTGTTTGTTTTCTGCTGAAGCCTTGACGGTTCAACGGAATGTGAAATTGTAAACTTTTAGCGGCCCATTAAGTAGGACCCTTAAAGCGAACCCTTTGTCACAACCGAAGGATAGAAGAAAGAGGATAGGGTAGACACTAATTAAATAAGTAAAAGTAAATAAAAGTGTGTCGTGAAATCGAATAATTTAAATCAGTTGTGAAAATAGAAACAAGCAAGTTGTAAAGCCGGCATTGAAAAGATAAAAAGTTGAATGATCTTCTCAACAAAATTTTGTAATTGATAAAAAAGTCTCGCATAGTTCAGAAATTTTATAAAGTCTTTAGAATACTATAAAAGTATTATGGACGATCAAAGTGAAGTCCATTCAGTTATGGTTATTATCCATTAGGTCACTTGAGTGTATAATAAAAGTATAAAATGATTGCAAGTTTTTCAATTTACAAGCATACTATTTAAGTATACTGCTTCTGAGATTTACGAGATACTTCTAAATTTTGTCTTTCTTCAATTAATATAACGTCCAAAAGTTTAATCTATCAAATTTTTAAGAAATTGAATAGTAATTGTAGAATTATATGAAATGTTATAATATTTAAATGATACGTTAACATTTTGTAGCAATGTTGGCCACATTGCTACAAAATGTTAACGTATCATGTCGGTTTAAGGGTTCGTTGTTGTCCACAATTTTGACCTTTACTTTATATGGCTGCTAATAAGATGGGTGAGTACGTAGATATATTCTGATACCTTTTGATGTCCTCAATCGATTTAATTTAACTTCAGTATGTATGAAAATTCTTGTACCCACACACATCTAATTAAAAATCTATTTGCAGGGGGCTATGAACATATTAATTTCATTATTACATTACAGGTAAAATAAAGATAAAAATGGGAAAATAGGTTATTATGATTTTTGAAATTCTAAATAAACTATAAAAAAATTATCATACATTAAAATCTCAATTTAAACCTTAAGTCTCTTTGAATTTATCATGTGTTAATCATTCTCAACACGTTTACTATATTTTGTCTTACTATATATTATAAAACAGCACAACAACTCCTGCAAGTTCAAAAAGAACATAACAAGTTTCTGAAAGATATATGAAGTCGGCTGTCCCGCGTGCTTTAACTAACTTATGCCCAACAATGGGAGTAAAAAAGGGCTGAATGAGATGCGATCATCTTTTTTATATTTCACGTGAATTGACAACATTGGCACTTTAAAAGCTTTATATTAGAGCTACGAATACGAATGGATCTCACTTGCAAACAGATGAGAGAGAATAGCTATTTGCCTTCAGTCTAACAACCACACCGGAGCTTTGCTCACGTATTACCACTTAAGTTATATAGTTACTTATTTGGATAGAGCTTATTAAATGTGTGTATTTTATAAAGAAAAAAGAGAGTAATATTATATTAATGAATATTTTGCATATATTTCGGAAATTTTGTTGTAGAACTGAAATATACTGAAATACAGAACGTATTTGCTAGAAAAGCTCTGATATGCATATTTTCTTTATAGTAATATAGAGGTAACATAGAGCGATATCTAAAAATCTCGTGATACGTTGTTTGCTATCGAACTCATCCGAAACGGCTTGATCGATTTTTATGAATTTATTTATGTATATATTTTGGTAGGCCAGTGAATACGTCTTAAGCAATTTTTTATCCTCCTAATTAACAAGAGTGGCTCCCTCCAGATTTTCAATTGTTTTATTTTTAGACCAAATTTTTTATAACTTGGCATCAAAATATACTTATAACCCTTAATTTTAAACCGTCTCCCACCAAAGCATATTTGTTAGTAGTGATTTGTGTGAGACTCACACTGTGAGTGATAGAACGCGGGTAGAGCCGCGGGAATTGCTAGAAATTATTTCGAATAACATACACCCTTATCTTTACAGAGACTGTCTACTGTTAAAGACTTAAAGTGATTAAAAATTAATTGAAACTTTTTTAGAAAATTGCTTCATATTTTTGAGACAAACAATAATAATAAAGAAAGCATTATGTAATTAATACTTAATTATGCAATATGTATGAAAATTTGATATTGCATTAATCTATGTTTTCTGAAAGTTAGCAAACAAAATCATTAAAAGTAACCAAATTTATCAGGGTCGTAAAAAGATCAATACGGGACTTCGATGGCAAACAGTATTTATCGGTTCACATTGCAACGTTCAACAACAGAGCGCTAATGGAAAACCGATTAAATCTTTTGTTACACGTTATTAAAACTTTTTATTGTTTTTAGACGAAGCATTTTACGTGTGTACATATGTTACTTTCATTGAAACACTTTATAGCCAAATTGAATTTAAATATGTACGTTTTCAGCTAGCTTTGTGGCATGAAAGTGATAAACTACAAAAAAGTATAAATTAGTCAATATTTTGAAAATCGTTATAAAAATTTTAAAGTTGAAAAATTCATACTAATATAATGAATGCGAAAGTAAATCTGTCTGCCTGTCTGTCTGTCTGTCGCACTTTCACCCTAAAACTACTGATCCGATTTAAATTAAATTCGGTACATATATAGTTATTTTTTTTTAGTTGTTAAAGCAAAAAAATGTAAGTGACGGGTTGAAATAGGGGATAAAAAATTTTAGGCTAGAAAAGACTCATTTTTAAAGTTTGGAACTTGAAACTTATTTTTTTAGCTTTTAATAAGTTATAAATAAATAAGACATTTAAATTTAAAAAATTAATTGGTGTCGTGGGACACCAGGTAGGAACGAAGTTCCTTCGGCTAATGTAGAATCGACACAATTTGCAAAAAAAAAATTCTTGATTTTTCTCTTAAATTTTGCTGATAAGTTTTGTCTGCCAAAAGGTCTAGATTGACTTATAATCGTGTAAACAGAGTGATATTTATTCATGACAATTATAGTGCATGCAAAAGCGCTATTTTATAGTTGTCCAGATTTATTTATAAGGTGATATACATAAGTGACCTCTCTGATGTAATCTGATAAGAAAGACACCCTTGTTTAATTGGAAATCTCAAGATACACATCTACTTCACGTATCCCTTGAAAGCGACAGTCCAACAAAGTAGCAGCCACTATTAGTTTTGTGATCGGGAATCGGTGATTTAATTTATCCATCATATTTCTTTTAAGAGTTAACAATACAAGTGGTTCATCATCATCTGAGGACTGTAGTGCGTCTTTAATTTCTGATCGGAATATCAGCGCAACATTTAAAGATGTGGATTTTTGAGAGCTTAGTATTTCTACAATGACCTTGATTTTTTTAGAAATGTGAGTAAATCTGTCATTAACTTCCACTCAAAATTGTTTAATTTAAGTTGCTCTTCGCCAATTTTGTCAAGCAAGATGTTGACAGCGTAACGACTGCAAGAATGATTTAAACTTTCTAGCATGGCCAAAACGCTGTGCCATCGGGTCGATGTCGAAGTTTTCATGCTTGGTATTGGCTTCATAAAATCATCGATTTCACTGGAATCGCCATCATCCATCTCATTATAATCGTACACAAAATTATCAAGGATTGGATCCCTCTCGTCGTTTTCCAAATCTTCTCCTGTTTTTTCTAGTAAAACAATTATTTTTCGCTGTTCCTTATCAGCTTCAGCTTCTAATTCACGTAATCTATATCGCAGCTTCTTCACTATTTTTTGCACTTTGTAACCAGTCTCTTTACTTCTTGGATCGAATTTATTCCATCGACATTCACCAAATTATGAAGACCATGGCCCAAGCAGAGATGACTGTTAAGTGAAGCCAAATCGACTGCACGTTTAAAATTTGCTCCGGCGTCCGTGACAGCAAAAATAGTTTTATCAAGCAATCCAAAGTCATTTCTTACTTCAGCGATCATATCACAAAATTTTTGACCAGTTTTTTTTTCGGTATTAAGGACGTTAATAACGTGAAATATTTGAGTTGCATATCAGTATAAAACATATTGTTACAATTAGATTCTCACTTTACATTGTACTTTAAATAAAGGAAAGGGGAAAAATATATACCTTCTGTCAGATAATGGTATGTGAAAGTGATATAATTTTGACTCCGATATTGATCGCTCCACAAATCAAAGGTTATTCCTCCACAGCATGACGCATCTAGCTGAATTGTCTTTTTCACATGTGATAAACAGCTTTCAAATACATCGTCCAGAGCCGTTCCAGATATTGTAAAACGAGATGGTAAATCTGCCGTGTTCCCAATTACCTTGTATTTCTAAAAAAAGGTAACTAACTTTAATCATTGAAGTCAAGTCTATGTATTAAATGAAGAAATTCTTTATTTTAAGTTATCTACGTACAACACGTGTACCTACCATGAAAAAGTCCTGCATTCATTTGTCTGATACTGAGTTAAATGGCATCAAAGAGCGACAAAACCAGAGAGCTAGATCTCGCGCTAGGAACCACTTGTCATTAGTTGACGACGCTGAGGATATACTCTGCTTTGAAGTTGAAGGCCTGCTGGTAGTAATAAAATCTTGTATTGTCTTTTTAGCAGCTATACCCTTTTCTCGTAGACCATGAACATCGCGAAGGTGACGAATTAGATTTCCAGTGCTCACACATTTACTGTAAGACTTTACTTTTGTTCTAAAACATTAATCAGATAGAATTATATTAATATAGTACATGAGTAATGAGTTCGGAAGTAAAATAATAATAATAAAATAACCAATGTAAAATATTTTATATTTATAAATAAACTAATACTTACGTATTTAATTCTTTTGCACTAAATAATTTTCCACTATTATCACTGTCAATTGCATTCAAGCAGTATAAAAGTATAATATTACTTTTCTCTATGCATTCAAGTCACTTGTTACTTCACTTGCCATTGTTACTATGACGACTGTCGCGCCTGCGCACTATTTAACGGTTTTATTCCACGCTTTTACTATCACATATTTTTCAGTTCGGCCGCGCAGCAAAATCCCTATCTCCTCCAGCCTGCCGTAAGGAACTTCGTTCCAAAAATAAATAAATTTGGCATTGTCAACCTAGGGACGAACCCGAGCTAAGCGAGGGTGAGTCGCTAGTATCACATAAAAATGGCTAATATTCTGTAGAAATAAATTTTGCTCTACCTTCTCAAATTTATACACCTCATCAAATTATCAAGTGTAATAACTCAGCGGTAACGCGCTCGCTTGGATAACCGAGTGATGCGGGATCAAATCCGGGTCTCTCGCACCTCTGATATTTTCATGTGCGTATCATTTCTATCATGATTACCACTTGTCTTATGGTGAAGGAAAGCATCGCGAGGAAACCTGCATGTCTGAGAAAACCTAGCAAGTTTTCGTAAGACATGTGAAGTCCGCCAACACGCACTAGGCCAGCACGGTGGACTATGGCCTGATCCCCCCCGTACTGAGGGAGGCCCGTGCCCAGCAGTGGGACGTTAAAAAGGGCTGATAATGATGATGATAGAAATTACATTCTTTTATATAAATAGTTCCTAAAAGTTTATAAAAATACTTGCCCAATAAGTAATGTCAATACACAGAAATATTTTTCATGGGATAAAGAAAATGCCGATTCACGTAATAAGTTATTAGTTCCCATTATATATATATCAGTATAAATCAGTATATCAACATTTTAAACAGTTAAATAATAACTATATAAATAAATATATAAATATATTGGGCCATTACTACATTACGTATTCCGTGGTAAGCTACGAGGCTTGTGTTACGGATACCAGATATTTCATATACTACACACATATAAATTTTAAATACATATTATAAATATAAACTCCCACTGGAGTACAAACATTCGTGCTCAACAAATGAATGCCCCCAGCGGGACTCGAACCCACGACCGCTGGCGAAATAAGTAAAGTATTCAAACAATTCCTCAAGTACTAACCATATATCACAAATCTAGTTCGAATAGCTATACTTCTACTACTACTATATCCTTCGCATAGCACTGAATTCAAGAGAATAAAGGCATCAAGTATATTCGAGTAGATCGCTGGGACATCCAATTTCTATAAATAACGCAAACGCATCCCGCAAAACAGTCATGACTGATGCATTGGACTGTCCACAGCACGACGTTTTAATACTTGCAATAAATTTAATATCAAACATTCCGTTTGTCCCCAATTTCGAATTCAATTATAGTTTTTCGAAATCCATCTATTGAGCAGTAAAAAGGACATTATCATTATCCTATCAAAATAAATTAGGCATTAGGATAAAAGGTTTTCCTTATACCAAGAGGCATTCATCTAATTCCTTTAAAAATATTGTTGCATCGTTTTCGTAAATAAGCAGTAATTTTAGAATAATATATTATATATAACAGATATTCTATCTTCAATAACTAATATAGGCAAAATTCATTTTATTATATATTTTTTAAGAATATCAAATAACTCACTAAACAGATATAAAGTTTTTAGGCGAAAGCTTCAAAAATTAAATTGAAAGCGTTTCTAGTTTTGTAAACAATGCTCATAAAACTTTAGCCAGTAAAGTAAAGTTTAGTATTGTAGTTAAAGAAGGTATTGAGCCAGAATAAACTAATAAACCAATTCGCTGGAACACACTCGTTTTTTTGTTAGAAACTTTTATTATTTTTGATTTTTCCTTTATTAAAATATAAATGGAATGACGCCGCTTGCCTTTTATAACACTTTGCTGAGTGTATAAAACGAAGAGTACCTAGTTGTACTTCAATTAACATTTCAATCTAGTGCACGAGACCGCGACGATATTTCATGGTTTTTAGCCCGAGATTCATTTACTGGGGAAAAAAAGAATAAATAATATATTGTGTATTAAAAAAATACAGATAAAATGAGCACCTTCTTCTTTTTTTAAACCTTCAAGTTACTAATAGTTTTGTAAGCCCAATAATATTTTATTACAAAAATCGTTGACGATAAGTTCTATACCGCTTAGAACATAAAAGATAACGATTTTTCTGTTTACTATAAATAATTAGGTATCGGTATGGCCTATTACATCTTATATAGGACTAGCATTTCCCGCGGCTTCGCACGCGTTCTAAAGGCCAGAAACCAAATTCTTTTTGAGTTGGCGGTATGACACCTCGTAGAACTAACGCCAGCCCTTCCTCTTTTTGCAACATTTTACATTAATGCTCCGCTCCTATTGATTGTAGTGTGTAGTTGTGTAACACAAAAAGAATTTTTCGATTTGGAGCACTAGGTTTTGAGATAAGCGCGTTCCACCAAACAATCAAACAAACTCTTGAGCTTTATAATATTAGTATAGATAATAAATCGTTTTTTATCAGAAAATATATCTTAAATCTAAACGGTGTATCCTGATATTTAAGATCAAAATTAATAATCTATTTTAATATTTTTTTTTACCTACATTCTAACAGGAAAGACTGAAGAAGATTGCTTTTTAGATAAAGCTATTTATTTTGGCGTAATTAGTTATTAATACTTTGCTATGAAAAATTTATTACACAATTTACTTCTTCATAATTTCTTCAATCTTTTTAAAGATATCTTCGAAAGTTTATTTAGATACAATATATTAGATATCTTTCGTTTTAAATGCTAATTAATCATAATTACAGTTTAAATTCAAAATAACGTGAAAAAAATTATTTCGCTCCGGCTGTTTTGGAGACCATAGAATAAGTCTATAGGATATTACATACACATAAATTTTTATATACTTAGAACATATTAAATATTTGCTTCCGAAAAAAAATCAAATATTAGTTACACAGTTATCAAACATTACACAAACTTAGTCTCTATATCTGGATCTAATGATTAGACGAATAAATAGCCTGGAGCTTTCTGGTAATAATTCTCCTGGGTCATGTTTGTAAGTATGTTTTATGGTTGAAAAAAACATTTCGCCTATCCTATTGTCGGGTAAAAGAGTAGGAAATCCACCGTATAGTTGATACTCTCCACAATATAGGTGATATTCTACTCAAAATTGAAAATGAAACGAACATATACCCTAAAGTGTATAATTTTCTATATAAAGTGAAAATGTAAAAAAAAAATATAAGAGAACTAGAATACAACACGTACTTATGGCCAAAACATAAAGTTCATATAACAAACAAATCATTACGCCCATTCTTGTTAACGAAGGTAGAGACTCTCAGCTTTAACGACCTCATTTGATCTTTCGCCTACATAGAATTCGGACATAATAAAGCAAACATTTAAAAGCGTCAGTGAACGCTTGCTGGTTCTAAAGAAACGAATATTCGCATTTTACCCATGAAATAGCCACCAAAGGTTAAACATTATAAATGAAGTCTACACGAGTGAACTTAAATGAAAAGAAATGGTCGAATATAATGTAATTACTATTTTAGATACATTTCAACAATTAAACAAGAATATTGGATCTTATAATATTATTTTACTGATAGTATAATATATAGTATTGCTTTGAACTCTACAAAAATGTTCATAAGCAAATGTTGAGTTGTAAATGTAAAAATTGTAAATTGGTTTTGACTTTATGTCTGTCTGTACGCTAGTGCACGATAATCTGGGAAACCGGTCCAATTCTGTTGCGGTTGTCACAAATATTGTGGTAAGCTTAACTGAATGTTTAACACTTAACTGTTTAATTTCAATCGTTATAAATAAACAAGTTATCTACGTAATTTAAAGAATCACCTGGAGAAGAACCCGAGAGAAGCAAGTGCAAATCGCTAGTCAAGAATAAAAATGATTTTATATTTAACTTGTGTAAAACAAAATGCTTAGAAGAGCTTAGATAATTAAAAATCTTACGAAGATAATTCATGCTTTGCAAATTACCCTTTGTTTTAGTTTATTTTATCTCTATTTAACTTAATTTCTTTTGGTACTTTGACTTCATTATAAAGCTAGGCGGGCGGCCCACGCTTTTATATTTAGTGAAAGCCTTCGCTGCACATGAAGGGAGACACCTCGTGTGATGAAAAGCTTGTTCTACCATAGCGATATTGTAAAACCTTTTTTTCTTAAAACAATGAAATATGCAGAGTGGTTATCTTATATTATGTGTATTTAAATCATTTAATTCACTTTATATCTTGAAATTATTCGTTTTTTAAATATGATTTTAAATATAAGAAAAAATAACTAAGAAAGGACGACTTTTACTGGCAAATTTAAAATAAAATAAAGTACCTTCTAAATTAAAAGAAGGTACATGTATGTGAGTATCCCGCGGCTTCACGCGCGTTTTAAAAGCTGGAAACAAAATAACTCCCGTTTTTGCAACATTTTTCACCGGTGCTCCGCTCCTATTGGTCGTAGCGTGATGTAATATAAGCCTATAGCCTTCTTCGATAAACGGACTATCCAACATAAAAATAATTTTTCAATTCGGACCGGTCGTTCCTGAGATTAGCGCGTTCAACCAAACAAACAAACTCTTTAACTTTATAATATTAGTATAGATTTAATATTACACGTTTATTGTATAACATATGCCTATATACCATACGATCATATTATGTCTAAAGTTACATTTATATGGCCTTTATACGAAAACTTTGTATGGAAAAATTAATCAGGTTTTAATTACCTCTAATTATTACTTAATCAACATTATTATTTCGCACAACTTAAGCTCGGCCGGGAGGGATTACTCATCGGCTCAACGATTTAATTGCGGTTGCGGTGTCTTATGCATTACTAAGCCCTGTCATAAAAGACCACAGTATATTAGAACATTCTTAATTGATTAACTAAATTGTATATTTTTTAAGAAACATATACCTTTTGTTATCTAAAAAATGTGGCGTAGGTACTAGCTTGGAAGACCAAGTGCTGTGTTTCTGTTAGGTCATAGGTTTGAGATTTTTATCTGCGAATCCTTTTTAACATGATCTCCAGAGGAGGTGAGAGGAGAATACCTTAAGTAATATTCTAGTCATAGATAATCTTCATATATGTATGGTATGGTATGGTATGGTAAACGAGGGCTATTATCCGCAACTCAACGACTTTGCGCCTATTTTGCGTGTATGGGAATATTCCTTCGTTATTCTTGCCACCCCAGCTCTTTGAGAAACTTCAGAAGCTTCTTCGGTTTCTTGAATACCTCTGCCGCTACACCTGGACAGTTCAAGAGTAAGTGTGCAGCCGTTTCCTCAGTCCCCATGCAGGCTCTGCATAGGGGACTGTCAGTAATACCTAAATTAATTAGATGTTTATTAAATGGCCCATGACCGGTCAGGGCCGCCGTTATTTAAGTCTTCATATATTTATTAGTATTCCGTACTGCTAGGTCTCAGACATGTAGATTTCCTAACGATGTTTTTCTTCACCGTGAAACAAGTGGTAATCATGTAAGGAATGATTCACACACGAAAATATGAGAGGTGTGATATACGGATTTCAACCCGCATCTCTCAGTTATCCAAGCGAGTACTAAAATTGATAGAGTATACACAGAATATGCACGCACTACGATGTAATTTTAAGCCTTTACAATTGAAAATCGATAATGATTGCGAATAATAACTACTCGATTTTACGAGGTCCACACGCTGTTAACTAAGGCAATATTAGCATTTGGTGATGCTTCGCTGCGAATTGAAACTTGCCTGCAAATTTAAGCGTAATATATTCTACCATATAAAATCTCAGTGGTCTGGTAGCTAGCATGTCCTGGGTTCGAGTCAGTTCAAGTTTAATTACTAAGTTTATCTCTGAAGAAACACACACATTTCTCATTCCTGTATTATAACTAAGATTTTGTAATGTAACTGGTAAAACGCTCATTATTATATTATCTCTAGTGGTAGTCTTTTTAGCTACTAAATATTAAAGTCTCATCTACCTTTTGCGTATGTTTCTAAAGATTAGGTAACCCGTTAAATTATATAAAAATTATCGGCAAACTTCAGTATCATTAGTTAGGTATTAATTTGGCACATATAAGTTTGCGAACAACTTGATGTTTATACTCGTCGAAATTAAATTTTCCGGCAAAATTGTTTACTAACAATTTTGACTGAGTCACTACATTGAAGCGTTGTTAAAGTGGATAGATTAAAGTATGTCACTGAATATATTATTTTAAACTGCATTGGTACTGTTTGTTCTGAAAATAGGTATTATTTAGAAAATCTGGCTTTATAATTATTGAATAAATAATTAATATTTATCGTAACTGCCGACATGAGAACTAAATTTTAACTAAATCCGTCAATGGTAGCGTAAACATGTAACAGACGACAGACAATACACACATAGCTTTTAGATTAATAATAAAATTGTGATACAAAAGGTTTATAAAAAAATGACATTATGCCATATTCTATATAAGAAAGGAAAATCTTACAATATTCTACGAAGTAATGTAATTTGTGGGATGATTTATTTAGCTAGGGTAAGTAACGCACGCTTGGGTCGTAAACACAATCACGTCTGCGTAACAATGCACTAAAATAAAGTTTCTTCTTAACACTCACCTTTATTATATGTACAGATATTATATTTTTCATAGTCCGTGCAAAAATAAAAAAGTAGAAGTTGAAATATTTAAAACATAGTTGTATAATGAAGAAAAAAGCGATTCATATTAGGACACACTACAACATTTTTAGTTCCCTTAGCCCTTCATTCTTTTTATGTTATTGCAAATACAAAAAGCACCTAGAGACGCAACATTAAGCCGCTTGTACAACGTATACCTATTTATACAACAAGGGTCTAGGGCATCTACTGTGTTCTTATTTTGTGTAAATACTTAATTTTTTTAAGGATTATGCGAAACCAAACTTACAGACATATTAAATAAATTAATTTCGATGCACTCCCAACCATCTCAACTGGGTCACCCAGGTGCCCAGGATCCGTGAATCACACATGGCTAACTTCTCAGAATAATAAGGTTATTTTATATATTTACTTCAGAAAACCGTTAAACGACATCGTGGTAAATGGAATTAAAAAATCGGAAGGACGACGAAAACAGATTTTCGCCTCGAATAGGGAGTGTGGAAACAGAAGGAAGGAGCTTTTACCTAACGGTTTAAAGAAAAAGACTGGAAATCCCAACATACTTGAACAGAACAGACAGATTGACCTTGAAAAAGCGGAGTTAGTTAATTCGGCCATTTTTAATCAACTTTCATTTTCTTAATGAAATATAGTACCTACTCGTACTACCTTAAGGGATACGTATAAATTAGAAAAAAATATTTTAACCCCAAGGGCGCCATCATATTAAGTGGTTTATTAATTTACGACTTCTCTCCTTAAAATATTTAAGATAAACCATGACAAAATAATATGAAACCTTCCGTTTATCAATAATTATTCATTATTTTTAACAATCTGTAAGAATTTCGTACAAAATGAATTAGATATAATATTAATATATTAAAAATCTCAGAAACGCACATATTTAAACTGTTCAATATAAACACTAGTCAATACAATTTCATTTCATTTATACTTATGAGAAGATGATTAAACAACCGTTTTACTCCCTGAGTACGAATATTACGAATTATTATTAGTACAAGGACCTTCAGTGACCTGTCATATCAGGAACACTGACCTTTCTATAACATTAAGAGGAAAATCAATAGGAGCAAAGAAACAGCGCCAGTTTGTTATATTGCTCTGCCTTATACTCTCATTTAATCCAACTACTGTGCGAATATTGAACTCGAATAGAATCGTCATAAAATGAATTTCAATGCCATACAATTCGAAAATATTCCGAAGTTTTGCTGAAAATTGCCGACTTTTAGAAAGATCATCAATATATTTTAGCAGATTTATTTTCATATTTGATTCCCGACAAATAATAATAATCTTTATTTCAAGCAAAACCCATAATAATACAAAAACATAAAAGAAAACACATACAATTTATCTAATATAAGAGTTTGTAATACAAAAATGCTTAGAGCAATCATGGTCATGGGAGAAACAATACAAAACAAATAAAGTATAATGTAATCACGATCCATTTAAATAAAATGTAATTATTTGCTTGTATAACCACTCCTCACACAACTCTTAGCCAAATTATGGAAAATATTATTAGTTGCTGTACGCGAATATTTCATTTTCCTTTTGAAAACATGGAAAAAGGCAGGTTTATTTAAAACTAGCCTTTCCCGCGGCTCCGCTCGCGTTCTAAAGGCTGACAATCAAAAGAAATGTTTTTCTCCCGTTTTTGCAACGTTTTTTTCATTGATGCTCCACTAATATTAGTCACAGCGTGATGTGATATAGCCTTCCTCGAAAAACGGACTATCCAACACAACAAGAATTGAAAAGAAGACCAGTAGTTCCTGAGATTAGCGCGTTCAACCAAATAAACAAACTCTTCAGCTTTATAATATTAGTATATTTAAAATGTGGGCTCATAACATTACTACTATATAGTATACATATTTTCATCAATTGTCATAAAATATTTAAATGGTATTTAAAATAAAGAAAATAGTTGTATTTTTGTTTCTATGGACGGTGGGGGCATCTCAATTAATGCTTGGATGATTATATACAATTAATTCTGGCACATTGACAAAAGTTAAAGGTAAAAGCCCTGACCCAGACAAATGCTAAAAATACTATTTTAAATAATTGCAAAACGTTTTTTTACAACATGTAGTATTAAGAAACGGCTAAATGGTGTATTTAATATCATCACCTAATTAGTGAACTGCTAGAAGTTGGCTTACGTCTTCTCATTGTTAATAAATAAATAGCAAATTGCTTTCTCACAAAATCATATCTACAACAAGAAAAAAATCAAAAATTCTTGTAGTATATTAGATTTATCCCGAAATAGGCTGCTCTAAGTAGAAAAGTAGAGGAATTGGACTAACAGATAGTTGCTATGGATTCGTACGTGACAAAGTAGAAAACCATTACTAAACGTGTATGGCCTACAGAAAGACGGATGTATAAAAGAGGATCTTGAATATCACTATCACTACATATAATAAAAGAAAGTCCTCCGCCGCGTCTGTCTGTCTGTTCGCGATAAACTCAAAAACTACTGCACCGATTTTCATGCTGTTTTCACCAATGGATAGAGTGGTTCTCGAGGAAGGTTTCAGTATATAATTTGTGAAGTTTTCGTATATATTTAGTAGCAGAACCCGCGGCTTCGCTTGCGCAAGTATATTATTAGAATATTTTAATACTTCACGTAGCGAAATAAGTAATATTCTTCTCTTTTCTATCTTAGAGCTTAAAAGTACTTAAGCATAAATTTAGGACCAATTAAGTATAATATATCAGTTCAGTTTTTAATAACTATGTAGATGGATACAAATATAAGTAAACTAAGAACATTAGATTTTTCATATTATACATATTTATATTTGAAAGGGGTAAAAATGTATTAAATTTATTAAAATTAAATATTTCACACAAATTATTAATGCAGGCGAGCATATTATATTATATATTTATGAGAGTTACTAAACTGAAAGAGTGTACAAAAAGGATATCTACATTCTACATGCCACACCCACTTCCTCTTAGTCTTAGACTAGAGTAGAACTTAAAGACTTAGGGCTTGTATTGATTTATTTTTTATTTTACTAACGACTCATCCTTACTTTACTCGGTAACACACACAAAATAAGCGTTTGTGACTTTATTGATTTTCCAGCAGTTTTTTTATTATTATTTTCTATTTAAACCAGTGTATTTAGGGGTATGAATTACGGCAATGTAAAAAAACATTCGAATCAGGCCAGTCGTTTTTGAATTATAGCAAGACAGAGAACAGCGATTGATTTTTATAAACTGAAAAGAGAGTTTTTTTTTTATTTTTATAATAAAAGCCCAAAAATATAAAGAACCATAAAGTGAAAACGTAAACGAAATAATTATTTAAATAATGAGTTTTACCACAGAATGTTTTACTGAATATGAAGTCCTTATGATATTTTGAATGAATTTGACATGACTTCAATAAATTATAGGCATACAAATAATTATAAGATAAGGTTATAATTGGATAACAAATATTGCGATCGAGAAGCTTGTTATATTTCATTCAATGAGAATGCAAAAGCTACTTAGTATTGTTTAATTTCATCTTCATAACCAATTGGAGTAAACAAATCGGGCACAATTGCTATAGTCGATGTGCGTATACTAACAATATACGGTGGTTTTGTTTGGATTATATCATTTTAATATTTACTTTCTATCTCAGATTCCCCTCTATCCACTTATCAAAAATTTTCTCTTTTACATAGACGATAAAGTACTTTTTTCACTATTACTTATTTTTTTAATACTTAATGCTGTCTGACTTATAAGATTCACTATACGTTGAGACAAGATAAGTTTCTAATGGTTGTTAATAGTTCAAAAAAATATGATCGTACTTTTAATTAGAAAAATATTATGAAATCAATTTGGAAAAACAGAGTTAAATTATAGTAAAGAGAGAAAATAAGTCGAGCTTCATGACAATTACAACAAAGTTACTAAGTTTTATTGTTTTAACACTGTTGTTAATTAATTTACTTTTAGTTATGTACCACGGACATAAATATTATAGAGTTGAATTCTCAATTATGAAACACATTTTTGATTTATTCAAACTGTCTTACTTTGCAATGGAAAGAAAATGCCACCGGATTTAATGAAAAAAAGAGATTTCTATATTTTTCTATATTGTTTCTGTAATATTTTAAACCACCGCGTTATATGTTTCATTTATTAAACACAAAAAAGCCTTATTCTTGATATTTTTGCTACAACATTTAACTAATATGTACTTGTTAAAAAACAACAAAGTGTGAATACGAATGTCTGATATAAACATTGAAATATGCAAATAAGGAATTGCAATAGAACGTGGTATGCAGTGAACGTGTAGAAAGCCGTGATGGCAGGAAGCGTGGCCGGCACGAGGGGAAGCAATTTCCGTAGCGCATCAATAACCTGCCGGATTTATGTAGCTCTGTTTACTTAGACCTTTCATGTTTGATTACAACTGATAAGATTTCGGATTTAGACGTATTTTACCAATAAAGGACTTTTTTGAATAAAGATGTCTTGCTTTCTAATAACTTTAATTAATATTTCCGCTATCGTTCTTTTTATTTTTATTAAAATAATTATGTACATCATAATACTTTTGATATTATCAGCCCTAAGCTCTTTCCTAGACTTAAAATATGTAGTTAAAGAATTTTTATGTGACATCTAAATCTTGATTTATCTACAAATTATATCATGTTATGAAAATCTGCTGCTGAGAAATTTGTTTTTTTTATCAAACATATGGGACAGGATATTTTGCATTATAAAAATGTTGTAATAGCAGTAATTTATTTTTTCATTTTCTTTCTTTTACAATTATTTATTTTAATACAAATGAGTGCTAAAACGATCTTATATAGTACTATTTAGACGCAATATTTTGCATAAAATTAAGAAAAAATTAACACCAAGGTTCATTTTCGAGAATAGAAAGATATCTGGCTGGGGTTTGGCAAGTATAGTGTGAAGTCATCGCATCTATTGTAAAATATTTTTATCGCATCGGAAACCGCTTTAACATTGTTACTTGTATAAAATAACAGAGTTTCTGAGTTTTCCTTGACATATATTCGATGCATGTTTTCGAACTCTCTCGGAATACCAACGGTCAGAGCCCACAACCAAACAACACCCAGATTTTCTCAACAATACCATTCGTAGCTATTTTTAAATTAAGACCTTTACGCTGAAACATTCAATACCGAAACAGATCTGTCATAAATGATACAATGACCAAAATACTGAATATTTCAAGGTTGGTCGGCATTCTATAAAATGGCCGTAACATCCGTTGATTAAGATACATCAAAGTCTTCAGAGTACTTACGGGATTCACTAGCTGTCGGGCGGAGGAGTAACACTCGCAACACTCGCTGCAAGAACACAATTCACTGTCAGTGGGTCAATGGTTAGGAGAGTGCGGTGTAGAAATAAGTGGCGTGTAAATTTAGCGCAGCTTTGCAGGAATAGCGACACAACGTCGCTTGTCGAGCGGTCGGCGACGACTAGGGCGTCCCGCCGGCGCCGAGCCGCCCGCCCCCCGCCTTATCACGAATAAAATTTATTTAATGGATAATCGCCCGCCGATGGGGATCCATTGAAAATTTCACGTTTTACGGTACAGTTAATAATAATTGAAACGTCTTTGACATTGTGTGGTAAGCTTTCGTGATGTTGATTTATTGGTTGCTATGCTATGAATTTGATTGTGGAATATTTGGTATTTGAGCTTTATCTGTTTTTATGAATTCGATAATGGAAATTGCGATAGCTAGATAAAGAGTAGAGCTTTTACGTTAAGCTTAGTAAAGGAAATATTTCATATATTATACCGTTATCGCTCAGATTACGTGATCCTTTTATTAATTTATTTCGAGATAAACGTATACATAAGTATTTTATAGCACAATAAAAATACACCTAAATATTTTAATATTTAATATCTTGTACGACAAATTTAGCAGTACTTATCTAACGGAACGGTTACATTCGGGTTATTAGTGAGTGATGTAGTCGGCAACGTCACAGCATTTTTGCGCTTCAGGAAAGCCGTCACACCACGGCGTAATGATAAACAATTGCCAGCCGCCCGAGTTGTATTTTTAACGTGCAAATTGTCACTTCTTCCCAACTATAGCATTTACTAGCGCTTATACAATTTAATTCATTTATTTAATTAAAATAAAGTACGTTGTTATTAAAAACATTTGCTTTTATTTTACCCTTTAAAAAAGTAAAAGTAGAGATTTAAATAAATGATCTACAGTCTACAATTTACGCTTTATTATCATACACTAGCGACACACCCTCGCTTCGCTTGGGTTCATCCCTAGATTTTACACGAGGAAAGGCGCGGGTTCCGCTAATTATGACTAAAACCGTCCTCAAGAATCACTCTATCCACTCACTCTATATTCTGATTGATGAAAATCGCATTAAAATCGGTAAAGTAGTTTTTAAGTTTATCGCGAACAGTTAGACGGGGTGGAGGATTTTATTTTATAATAGTAGTAATTAGAACAACATCCACAAGTAGCAATCATTTCAGTAAGTTATAAAAATACATACGTGAAATGTTACGACTTCCTTTTTTCTGTTCGTATACAATGCCCGAACTCTATAATATTGTTTGTAAAGTTATAAATCGCTATATTCTAACACTTTATAAACTAAATTTAAAGTATAATTGCATGTTTTAAGTAAAAAAGTAATTATTCATTTATTTTTAATTACAAAAACTTTCTGAAAATAGTTTTGTCAGTAAGTGAAACCATATTTAAAGTTACAAGAGTCGATTATCATTACTAATTCCTATTTATGTAACCCTTTTATTTAGAAGAGTAGTATTGAGTCATGATTATGGTGTTTGTTCATTTTCTTTATTTTTAGATGCAAAGAGACATTTCCTCAATGGAACGATCTATATTTGTAACATTTGTACTCGAATAATGAATAACCAAGATGGTCGGACGGAATCTCATTAAACGATACTTGCCAGAGTTTTATATTTACGGATCAGAACAACATGTACATTTCCATAAACGATTTCGGCATAATATATTAACTAGCAACTCAGCGCAAGCAATCATCATCATCATCATCAGCCCTTATTCACGTCCCACTGCTGGGCACGGGCCTCCCTCATTACGAGGGGATCAGGCCATAGTCCACCGCGCTGGCCTAGTGCGTGTTGGCGGACTTCACATGTCTTTCGAAAACTTGCTAGGTTTTCTCAGACATGCAGGTTTCCTCACGATGTTTTCCTTCACGTAAGACAAGTGGTAATCATGATAGAAATGATTCGCACATGAAAATATCAGAGGTGCCAGACCCGGATTTGAAGCCGCATCACTCGGATATCCAAGCGACCGTGTTACCGCTGGGCTACCACTGTCTTTCTGACTGTCAGCGCAAGCAAAGCCGCGGGAAAATATGTATACAATAACTTGACAAGTCATATACTAAAACCTTTATCAAGAACCACTCTATATATTGGTGAAAACAATATGAATATCGGTGCAGCAGTTTTTGAGTTTAACCAAACAAACAGACGCAACGAAGGATTTTGTTTTATATTATAATATGTAGTGATGTACTTATTTACTAAAATTTGGATATGAGATCTTGGGAAAGGTCGATCGCCAGTATGTAATGAAATCATACCAACATAAGTAATAAATATGGCCTTAAATAGTTGTTATCAGTTAATAGTTGGTATAGTAACTTAATAATATGTTTATAATTGTTATTATTTGTGTCTCTTAGGATATCCAATGCCAGTTTTGGGACAAATCTCCAACATGTAGTCCTTTAGAGATTTAAATTTGTATAAATGTCATGCATTAGCTGGGATACATCTCTCAGTAATACCCTATGGAATTACCCAAAGATGGGCACTGGATATTACGTATGGGAAAAAGTGGAAAATTAATGTGTTTATATAGTGTTAACGGCCCAACAGCAGCATGTTCGACTAAGTTTACTGAGAGAAATGTAAGGCACATTGCCCCGGTGTCGCCTCAGCAACACCCTATTATAAGCTTCCCTGGGGTCTTATTATTATTATTTATTATACGTAAGTAACAAAAACTTGAGTGCAATATCTTTAAAAAACCTACTAGACTAAGTTTTAATTTTTTTGTTAAATTTATACAGTGCTTTGAAAGTTAACAGTACACAGAAAAAATTGTTATCCTTTTAATGCATCAATTTATATGTTACATTTATAATACATGCATATTATAGTGGAAAAAAGCCGAGAAAATGTCTTATTTCTAAGTGAACTTTACTGTTTTGGATATATACCTACTATATGAAGTTAAAGAGGACTTAAAAGGTATGAATGAAATAAGATAATCTCTGGAATTTCTTGGGAGATCCTCATACAATTAAATACAAGTCGTTTTGTTATACTATTCAAACATAGTTAATGCCATTTTACGGAAGCTTTCAAGAAAAGCTGTAAAGCATAAATATAATATAAAACTGTATTAAGCAATATTAAATGCAAATGCTACGAAAACGAACACAGGCGTTGTTTAAGTTGTTACACCAAAATTTTCACTTATTTGCTCAAATCCAATGTTTATGTCAATTCGAAGATATTAAACAGATTTGGATAAAATGTAGGTAGTAGTAGATAATATCTTAATTGTATGTTTGTTAACTCAAGTAAATTAAGAGTTACTTAGTATCAACTGAGTTTCATGTGACTAAAAGTTTAAAATGTCAACAGCAAATATGTATAAGGCAATTTTCATAAATAATTGTTCGTACTGTTAGGAAAAAGAAACTAAAAGAACAAGTGTCATAAAAGACTATCGGCATTTATCAGAGTTATCAAGACTAAACTCCTGTATTGACTTTTATAAGAGAACGTTTATATTTAAACTTTTAAGGTGATATTATTATCATGACAAAAAAGCATTCTCTTATAGCTAAATTTTGAATATTATGTCGTATTGGTAGTGTATAGAAATACACTGCCATCAGTAGTCACCCCCTGATGACTTTAATATTCTAAAAAACATATACCTCGCATTTACTTTCTAAAACCTTAAAATTATTTTGCGAGATATTTTCATTGGCTGTTTATCTTAAACATAATAGTATTTGTTTGACGATAAAAAAAAACAATATGAGGAAACTTACAAGTTGAAGGAAGGCGAAGAAGCATCATGTCTAATTGGAAAGAAAAAAAAAGGTGATTAAAACCAAGGAAGTCATAACAATAAAGTGGATACTATAAAATATATCCATTTACTTATCCATTCCAAACGACTCTAGTAATAGTTTAAGCGGAGTGTCGGCCTTTTCACGGCTAGTTGAATATCTTTTAGGCCTTTGAATACTATAATTGTAAGTGGTCATCGAATAGAGAACTGTTCCATTATACGAGTACAGCTTAGTAATTACATAAGTCTTTATAACATATAAGATATCTTGTTCGTTGAATATACTGATATAAAAAAATTGTTATTACATACACGTCACGCACAGAAGGTGTTTTATATATTAAGATATTCATGAAGCATACATTTTCATTTCTGGAAGTCATCCCGCATTCCAACAAAGATTAAAGATTCCATCATGGCATAAAGGTCACAGTGTGAAGATGGATACGTAACCTCTTAGGCATTTTATAATAAAAAAAACTAGCATTTCCCGCGGCTTCGCACGCGTTCTAAATATCGGAAACGAAATTCTTTCTGAGTCGGGCGGTAGGTACCTCGCAGAACTAACGCCCGCCCTTTTCGTTGTTGCAACAATTTTCATTCATGCTCCGGTCCCATTAATTGTAACGTAATGTAATATAACCTATAGCCTTCCTCGATAAACGGACTATTCATCACAAATAAAAATTCAATTCGGACCGGTAGTTCCTGAGGTTAGCGCGTTCAACCATACAAACAAACTCTTCAGCTTTATAATATTAGTATAGATATTTTAAATTAATGTTAATTAATGATTCTCAATAAACATTAAATATAATTAAGTAGAATGAATAATAAGTACCTAAGAAGTGGAATTAAAATGTTTACAATATTTTTTGCATGTAGGTTTATTTGTGAGAGCATTAACCCTTATGTCTGTACTTCAAAACTAAGAACAAACAAACGACCCATACACTAAAACTCAACTTACCGTTAAAGCATAATCAGACTGCATATCAGGCAGTCTGTATCTTACACAGGGCAAATCTGCTTTCAGCAAGAATTCATTGGTAGATAGAGAGTTCGAATGAAATTTTCCATATAACCTTAACTAAATATGAAGTAAAATAAAGAAAAAATAGAGTTTCGTATATATATATTTTAATTATAATTATTATTATATTTACTCATGAATAGAACGGAAAATATGTGACTATTTTAATAGACTCTTTTACAATGGCGCGTTTATAGTATACGCGCGGGCACACACAAGGGATTCGGGGTGGTGTCATGTCGGTTGACGTCACAACATACTTCAGTCATTATATAGCCAAAGCGCGCCAATAGATCCTTCGCATCAATAAATAACATGAATACCTACCCATCATTACTAAAAAATAAAAAAAAATAAATGAGGCAGATGTAGGGAGATTTACTTCATGAATAATTTAAAATAGCAAAAACTTAATGACAACGGATTAAGCATATTAATTGTTACCCTTGAAAGATCGGGCGTTTAGGTCAACGCCTTCGTCTATGACCCGACCTATAAACCCCTGTGTCCTAAGGGACTTTAGGTTTGATAGATGATTTGTAGGGCTAGAACAAAAAGGTCTGAAAATTTCAGCAAACAAAGTTGTGTAGACTTAAGTTATTTTCTCATATCTTACAAAATTTATTGAAATGTTTTGATTTATCATTTGCTATTTTACTGTTTGTTATTTCAGAAACAAAAAAGTATTGAAATTATTGCATACTAGCAACTCACCCTCGCTTCACTCGGGTTCCTTTCTAGATTTAACGCGAGCGTAGTCGCGGGTTCCGCTAGTTATACATGTAAACCTTCCACTTAAAACACTCTATCTATTAAAAAAAACCGCATCAAAATCCGTTGCGTAGTTTTAAAGATCTAAGCATATATAGGGACAGACTGACAGCGGGTAGCGACTTTGTTTAATACTTTGTAGTGATTATTGGTATAATTAAACAATGGATATGTCAAAAGATTGCCAACTGCAAATTTCACACCTTTACGTTATTACGTAGTTTATAAAAATATAAGGAATCAAAAATTAAATATATTAAAAATAATAAAGTACTCGTAGTTATGATATATGAATAGATTTAGTATCCTCCCTCACTGGAGGGCGAGGGCGACGGGGTTCACGTGCAAACGTCCACTACACTGAGTAACAGTAGGTTGGCATAATTTATATGTTTTATGAAAGTTAGTTAAGTTCTCTCAGTCATGTAAGTTTTCTATCAAAGTATTTCTTCAATATAAAGCGATTGGCAATCACAAGAAAATTGATTCGAAAATATCCGTGCGGGTACCGGGATTCCAATCCATTTCTCTAGTGTCTCAATATAAAATGCAGGTAGCGGGATCGAACCTGTTTCCCTAGGTGTCCCAAGCGAACCTCAACTCAAGGACTGATCCTCTCCTAACAACTTAAGAATAGTTTTAACGAGTAATTGGTTCCTTATATAATATAGTAATTAGTATTACTATATTATATAAAAATAGGTAAAAAAACTTTTTAAGTTAAACGGTTTTATGTTAAACATACATTGCAATGTTTAAGATAAATGTACTAAAAACCAAAAAATAATAAAATAGATACAGTCGTGGGAATTATAAACATATGCATAGACTAGACTAAAATAAAACCGTGGGGCACGTCAATAGATATAGGCCAACTGCCTAACGACGAATTAAACGATTCTTCTATCGCACATTAAGTCGATAATTTGTAGACAATTGACGTGCCCCACGGTTTTATTTTAGTCTAGTCTATGCATATGTTTATAATTCCCACGACTGTATCTATTTTATTATTTTTTGGTTTTTAAAACATTTATCTGAAACATTGCAATGTATGTTTAACATAAAACCGTTTAACTTAAAAAGTTTTTTTACCTATTTTTATTTTCTAGTTTTTAGTTTTTATTTATATTTTTTTTTACCATTTTGTTCCCACGAGTAATGGACATTTTAACGGTCGAGGTCCCCCAGAGGTCCAATAAAGGGGCAAGGCTATGTACAACAAGATGCGCCTGAGTCTTGAGGGGAAAACGCTAACGACATATCATTTTTATCCACCCTAATGCCATACAGTTCTCGGCGCGTTTTAACCTTTCACCTTAACTTGGGTGGTGTACCGCTAACGACGTATCATTTTTAGCCACCCTAACGCCACACAGTCCTCAACACGATACAAAATCTTGACTTGGGTGGTGGATTCAGGCTGGATTAATCACATACTTAAAAAATTACAGATTCAATTTCTAAATTTAAATCTTATTATTATACGCCATTTAGTGGCTGCGCTCATCTTAAATATTCAGGTTGTATAGTGCACTGTATTCTTCTTGTCAAGCCCTTTTATTTGATACCCATATTGGTGGGATTGATAAAAAATTGTTATCAGAGTTCCCCGTAAGCTAGTGTGGGAGGCTCTTCGTAACCAGAACATACCAGAAGAATACATAGAGCTCGTCAAAGATATGTACAACAACGCTAGCACAAGAGTTCGTAGCCTAGCAGGCTTAAGTAGAGCTTTCCAGGTCAAAGTAGGCATCCATCAGGGATCTGCGCTCAGCCCCTTATTGTTTAACTTGGTGTTGGATTATCTTACTAAAGATATACCGTCCCCTCTTCCATGGACTATGCTGTACGCTGATGACATTGTTCTGGCTGCTGAAACCGCAACCCATCTGCAGGAACTGCTAAATACGTGGACGCGAGCATTGGAGAAATACGGCCTAAGAGTTAGTAGAAGCAAGACCGAATACCTTAAATGCCCATTTAGTGGAAATAGATCACGGGAAACTATCTACATAGGGTCAACACCTATTCCCTCAGTAGATAAATTTAAATACCTAGGCTCCATACTGATAACTGATGCCAATATAGATGCTGAAGTTACACACAGGATCAACGTCGCATGGAAAAAATGGAAAACTCTCACAGGCGTATTATGCAATCCCCGCATCCCCATAAAAACCAAGGGGAAAGTATACAAAACGGCAATTCGTCCGGCGCTACTGTATGGCTCCGAGTGCTGGACAGTAAAAAAGACGCATGAACAAAAAGTCCATACTAACGAAATGAAGATGCTAAGATGGGCGGGAGGTGTGACCAGGCTGGACAAAATTCGTAACGAATACATCCGAGGTAGTTTTAAGGTCGCACCGATAGCAGATAAAATCACCAAAAATCGCCTCCGTTGGTATGGGCACATCAAAAGACGAGACGAGAACCACGTAGTACAAATGGCGTTAAACTTACCTGAACAAAAGAGGACAACAACTTGGTGGTCAAATATTGCGAGAGACCTCAAGCAAGCCAATTTGCCAATAACAACAACCCAAGATAGATCTACTTGGCGCAACAAAGTGAGGAGACCCGACCCCGAATGACGGGACAAGGGAAGGAAGAAGAATATCAGCCATTTCCATTTGGTAGCGGCGGCCATCTTAGATTTCAATTTTGCATAGTAAATTGTATTCTACTTGTTGAGACCTTTCATTTTATACCCATGTTGATGGGATTGATAAAACCTAAGTTATCCGCCATTTTGTAGAGGCCGCCATCTTGGATTTTAATTTTATATAGTACATTGTATTCTACTGGTTGAGCACTTTCATTTGATACCCATATTGATGGGATTGATAAAACCTACGTTATCCGCCATTTTGTAGCGGCCGCCATCTTGGATTTCATTTTTTTATAGTATATTGTATTCTGCTTGTTGAGCCCTTTCATTTAATACCCATATTGATGGGATTGATACAACCTACGTTATCCGCCATTTTGTAGCGGCCGCCATATTGGATTTCAATTTTTTATAGTATATTGTATTCTGCTTGTTGAGCCCTTTCATTTGATACCCATATTGATGGGATTAATAAAACATAAATTATCCGCCATTTTGTAGCGGCGGCCATCTTGAATTTATAATGATAATGAATAAACATAATTGTATTGTCACCAAAATCCAAAGTGTATACAAAATTTCAGATTAATCGGTTGACAGGAAGAGGGTGAAATTTGAATTACTAAATTTGACCCAAGAAAGAATAAATAATAAATAATTAATAAAACAAACGGGGTGAGCTAAATAAAACCGTTTAATAAATGTAAATTCTCTAAAGACTATTCAATATAAATGACTCTACCGGATAATCCGATCGTTAACGTTAACGTTCTTTAGTCTGGGCACGTTTGGATGCAGAAGCTCTCTACACCATATATATAGTAGTTGCAATATTATTTAAATGTGTATGGTCAAAGCTATTATAATATGTTGGCTTTAAACTTTATTTTAATGTTATGTATATAAAATACGTAGTATATTTTATTTTGAACCTATTTTTGGAAAATCTTACTAAACATTAAAAATATAATTCGAAATTATTAATCGTTAAAATACGCATTAATTAACCATTGACACTGACTTGCAATACTAATTCTATTTTTATATTATTTTATCTGTTAATAATAATTAATAGCGTATGGAAGGATTATCTTCTACAACCTTAGAGGTTTCAAAATAGTGAGATCACCTAAAAAATCTTTTCTCTTAAAAGAAAGTTTAAATAATTTGAAGTGATTTAATTTAAAAATACACACAGTCAATTCAATATTGCATTAACTTTATTTACGTTGACATAATTTAAATGATTTAGATATTAGATATCTAGTTTAGTTCTGAAATTTGAAATGGAATTGAATTATACGGAATAACCCCATTTAATGCTTGCTGCATTCACATCGGATGCACGCGGTGTCATTTTCGCATAATCTATAAACGCATAACACTTCCGATGTAATAACTAATAATATTCCGATGTAAAAACTAACCACTTTCGTGGCTTTGCTCGCGTATATCGCCTTTAGTATATAATATCATGAGTTGTTTGACTTTGAGTAACATAATTTATATAATCGGTTCAGTCGTACCAAGAATTCCCACCAGATAAATGAACAAATTTATTTCTTTATAATAGTGGTATCATAAATTTTTACAATGCACTTTGCCTGTATTTTGAGTTTTAGCGCTCCGCTAAGGCTCTCTGACTTATAAGAAAAAAAAATGTTATATTACACTAACTGACTAAAAAAAACACGTAATTACCAAGTATGAAACTATATCCAAATAGATTGACCCATTGAAGCTGTAAAATAACTTATATATTTTATTTTAATAATAGTTAGGCATAACAATTATTTAATTTTGGCAATTTTGTAAAATGGAATCTAAATGCAAAGATCAGTTTACATGAAGTAAGTAGAGCTCGTTGCTTGCTAATTGGACCACGTCTTTCTGTAATGTATCAACCTGAGAGGACTTTAGGCGTCATACACACAAAATAAGTTTCTGAAAATACAGATTATTATAAATTATACTTTCACTATCTTCAATTAGCATAGTGAATAACTAGTTTCTACTGTGGACATTACTACGTATTTTATTTTTACTATAGAAGAATGTGTTACTAGAACGTGGCGCCACGCCCTTACCTCACTCAATGTCTTAATTATGCGCGTCCTCCAGAACCATTTGTAATATCATAGTTTTGCTCAGAAATTATTATTATTTTCCGTTTTTTTCGCGGATTTATTTAGACTTTTATTGCCGATGTTACAAATATTATAAAGCAATCATGTTTACCAGGGCGACGCGAAGAATCCGAAGAGATATGTATATTGAAAATGTCTACTATTTACGTAAGAAAGTATTAATGAAAATCAGATTGATATGAATGTTGTGGGTTAAAGTTAAAACTTATTCAGAACTAGTTTTGTACCTTTTTATAGGATATCGGTAATGTTTCAAAATTATACTCAATTTATAACATTATTTTTCTTTTTATTAATATAGTCACATCTTTACTAATATGTATTATAAGGCAGAAGAGTTTGTTTGTTTGTTTGGTTGGTTGGTTGAACGCGATAATCTCAGGAACTACGGTTTCGATTTGAAAAAATATTTTTTTATCGAGGAAGGCTAAGGACTATATTATATTATAATCAGCATCAATGAAAAATGTTGCAAATACGGGAAGGGCGAGCGTTAGTTCTGCGAGGTATCATACCGCGCGTCTTAGGATGAAATTGGTTTCCGGTCTTTGAAATGCGTGCGAAACCACGGAAAATCATAGTTTTAATAAAAGCTAGCTTTAATTAACATATTTATTAAAGCTAGCCTGCTAGCCTCTAACTAATGATTTGATTACTATTTTTATTATTACATCAATTACTATTATTACTATTAGGTACTATTATTACATCAAAGGGAGTTTGCGAAGAACAAAGTTTACTATGTTATCTTATTGATACTAAGAAATCCCTTAACGATGAATATTAATATCATAAAACATATTAAGTTCATTTTCACGTTTCAGAACAGCCTGAAAGGTTTTTTGCTGTATGTACTCTATTCTCTTATAGTAGGCCCATGGGAACTGTAGGGCTTCTCGTAACCTTTAACTTTATAAACAAAATGTGTTCTAGTACTATTTACTCATTTATTAGGAGTAGCTATATTGTCGCTGTCTATACTTAATATTATAAAGCTGAAGAGTTTGTTTGTTTGGTTGAACGCACTAATCTCAGGAACAGTAGTTCCGAATTTTGTCTGTAGGATCAGTAGGCACGAATTTTTATGGTAATCAAACTAAGTTAGTTTCATTAAGAATGTCAAATATTCGCGTAAACCTAAGAAAGTATTACGTAATCAAAAATGTTTTAAGATAATGCATTATTTGCAAAGGTGTTTTATAAACATGATATTATTCCTTACCTAAATAAATAAGTTACCCGTCACAATTATTCAATTTGGATCAAAATTGCTCTTGGCATCATTTGATTTCAATAAATCTTATGAGATATCATTGTTTTAACATAACTACGCAAGAAAATAATGATCACCGTGTGCAAGGCGGTGGGACGTCGGTAGCTCTACGAAGTACCGCGACTAGGAAAGCATTTGGTTTCCAGCCTTTAGAACTCTGGCGAAGCCGCGGGAAAGGCTAGTCTAGTCATAAAGCGATTATTACAAATTATTCTTATATTTTATCTATATTATATATGATTTTTAACTAATTTCGAAAAAAGAGAAGGAATGGTTTTATTTTAGTCTATATGTTTTTAATAATTTTATTTATAGACTAGCCTTTCCGCTCCGCTCCTGTTCCAAAGGCTCAAACTCTTCAGCTTCATAATATTAGTATAGATTATATTATAGGCAGCGGTATCTTGGTGGAGCTGGTAGCTCTGGCTTCGATTGAAGGATGGGGGATGATTGTTCAGCATTGGGACGTTGAAAAGGGGAATTTTAATATTAAAATATATAAATAAAGGAAATAAAAAACATTACGTTATAATTTGAAAAGAAAAACTCTAAAAATATTATTTCTCAAAGCATTATTTAGCAATAATTATTTTGCATCAAGTATATTTTAATTTCATATTCAGATGCGATAACTTTTTTTTACCAGACTAGGTAAGTAATGATGAAATTATGTATATTAATTTCTTTGTACTTGTTTCTTTACCTAATAAATATAAAACAATACCAATATTATTAAGTTTGTAGTTTTATAAAAACAAACTAAATGATATATTAAATATTTAAAATAAATATAATATAGCATTTAATACATTAACTAAATATAAATATATCCAGTAAAATTTAAATCGAGGTCAAGTGTAAGTGTAACAGTTTGGCAATGCCCTAAGATTATTAGCATAAATTAAAACTTTATCTATACTTCGTTACAGGCACGTAGCCAGAAATAATGGAATTACGCTAACATTTCGACGTTAACCCACTAACCCTTCCATAACAGATTACACGTGAAAATGGAAAATTTTACAAATGCACTAAGATGCACTTTATAAACTGGTTCCTAGAAAAACTTGATTTATATTTTATTAAAGACAGTATAAAATGTGTTTTATATGTTTTTATAATTTAGGGTTTGAATATAGTTTTAGACCATGGGCAGGACAAAGGAAAGTCCCGAAATATATCCCCGAAATACCTAAAAGCGAGTGGAAAGCTAGTATATAAATATAGTTCATAATTTCTATTTGATGCTAAACGTTAAAACTTAACCAGGGACGAACCCAAGCGAAGCGAGGCGAAGTTTCTACTAGGTAAAGCCAGGACATTTTTACTTTGCCTATTATGTGATTATGACATAAACTATTTTATGTGCCCGTGAAGACTGATGTAAAGCTATAATAAGGGGATACATCGGTACCGATAAAGTCGGTACCGTAAAGTTTTTGCCTATTTTTCATTACAATGAAAATTATTCTAGAAATACCATACATACCGATATTTTAGATTGTGTAAGTATTAGTTTTGATTAAAATAATACGTACTTTGTATTAATAATAACCGACAGGGGAGAAGGGGGTAAGCCAGGGTAGCAGGTAAAACGGGGTACCTACCCAGCAAAAATCGCGATTAAAACTATCCAATCTAGTTTATTTACGCGTCGCTTGATGCGCTATCATGACACCAGTCAGTACCTATCTAGGTTATTGTTATTTCTAAGTGAACATTGTCAAAATTCACTTGAAAAAACTGATTTACTGCAAAATGCTTAAAATACTTCTCCTGGTTTTGACCGGTGGTTTTGGCTTATTAAATATTGCTAGCCAAAGAGGTGCGACTATTATTGACGATTTGTGATTTTTTTAAAATTGATGACAGTTTTTATTTGTTTTCAATATTACACAATAATATGGTGAGGCAAAATAGGGAGATGACCACCTCGTCTTGCCCCATTATGAGAATGAGAATGATTTCTATTTGTTTCTACAAAATGGGTTCGCGTATTATTGCCTCATGTGTGCAACAGTCAATGGATTTCATAACTGTGGAG
This sequence comes from Boloria selene, assembly GCA_905231865.2. Classification (NCBI taxonomy): domain Eukaryota; kingdom Metazoa; phylum Arthropoda; class Insecta; order Lepidoptera; family Nymphalidae; genus Boloria; species Boloria selene. The sequence continues at coordinate 3,918,098 of HG993149.1, forward strand.
TTTCTCCATATAATTCGAATAGGTTCTCTAAAACAGATTTTGTCCCTTCTTTGAATACAGAGATCCAGTTGAATAAAAGTCAAATATAAATCAACCATAAACTGTGGAGCACATCAAGGCTTAAGTAATGTCATTGCTATCCCAACAATTAACTATACCTCAACTTACTAACCACTCGGGGTAAGATGGGCTGAAATACCTTTATTTAATTTTTTTTATTTTTCTAAAGTATATAAAAAAACAAAAAGCTCATAAACAAAAAGCTCCTAATAATCACTAAATATAGTTCATTTAAAAAATAAATACGCAGAATCGTAGTTTATATGCAGGTTTTGCTTTTATTGATCTTCAAACCTTAAGTACCCGTACACATCTTATCACACTCTTCCTTAATATTGATAAAGTGATTTGATAAACATTGGATAGTGAGAAAAGAACTCAAATTTACGTTGAGAAATATTTGAGGCTTACTACAAAACGGAAACCTTATAAGATCACTCTTTTGTCGGTCTGTCCGTGTGTCACCATCGTTATTCCCAAGAACGGGAACGGAAACGGGGAACAAGAACGGAAACAGATCTAGTAGTTAATTGTAATAGATAATGGTGCGGAATCCTTAGCGAGAGAGTCAGACTCGCACTTGACAAGATTTTTTTATCGCTGACCAGCATATAATTCAGTTATTTTTACTAAGAGACACAAGTAATATTAGCACTTTAAATTTTTTACAGTCCGTTAAGTTTGAGCTTAAGAGTCCATAAAGTTTATTTTATTTACCCTTTTTAAATTAAAACGTTAATAAAATTCAATTAATCACTTTTATATCGTTCACCAAGTTTTATTTTCGTGTTGATCGTTAAATAAATAAATATGTTACGACATCAACACAGCAGCAACTAGTTCCGTGGTAAGCTACGGGGCTTGTGTTATATTAAATTCGTACTTATTATAAATACAAATAATAAATACCCAAGAATTTGTTCTCCAACCATTCGTGAATTACACACAAATAAAAGCTCCCAGCGGGACTTGAACCAGTGACCTTTACACCGTAAGTAGAGTCACATCAAACTGAGGTGAACAATTATACCAAAATTTTTTGAAGCACTGGCTAGGGTTCACTTGATATTTGTTTTGTATTCAAAGATAATACTCAAAGACAATCCACTTGTCTGGGTAACTAAAGATGATGATGTGCATTGACACATCTATACTGCTTAGAGGAGCATAGAAGAGAGAGATAAGGGTATGCTGAATACGTTACAAAACGTGTTGTGAATAACCTGATTGAAGATGATGATGATACCCTAAATGAAAGGAATACATATTTTATCTTACACATTGGAAAAAATCTATTTGAAAACTTCAAAAGAGTTGAATGTGATCAGTGCTAACGGCTTCATTTATTTATTTTAAATAAAAGAATATAAACAATGTCAGTATTATATTATAGTATTAATAATAATTTATTCCCTGTTAGATAAATATAAATATATCTAACGTTTGAACTGCTATTAAATGTTCATTTTGCGTGTTAGTTAGGACGAACACTTCACGTAGTGACGACGATTAGTCATTCGCAATTCTTATAATTTAAACTCTAGAAATGTGTTCTGATCCTTTGCAATTGTTTTCTATTGAAAAGTGGGATGAAATAAAATCAGCTTTCAAGTGTGACTTGCCCAGGAGTGTATCTGCAATTACTATCTTAGAAACTCAAGAATACATCAATAAGCTTAACCTTGATTACGGCTTTAAAGTTTTCTGCCCCTATGGAGATGTTAACAATGGAATAGTGGCACTCAATACCAAAGTAAGAATATTATTAAGGAGGAAAAGCATTTATTACTAGCAAAATCAACCCGCTTCGCGGGGCGTAAGATGAAAGAAATTATACGGTTTTTATAACTTTTTAATAAAATATAAGTAGCCTAAATTACTCCTTATAACATTAGCTATCCGCGAGTGAAATTCCACTCAGTACATTAAGGTCTTGAGCAAAGTATTGACTTGCGAGAATAGAAAGAAAAACAAAAATTAAACCGCGTAAAGGGTCTCTTTCCGTTATTTCACAACACCCATCATACATTCATTTTCATTTACAGATTACGTTTTACGAAGTTGTAATTCAAAGCCCAAAGGACGACACCACAGAACTCTGTGAAGCTTTAAGACAAACAAAACTCATTGATTGGACCAAAAATATAGAAGTAGTATCACCGGCACATATAGTAGCATGTGTAAAAGTAATTATTGAAGAGAAGAATTTTAAAATACATCATATAACAATGACAGAAAAATTCCTTTTAGATACAAATTCGCCCCCTTTCGATGTCAGGTGAATACTAATATTATAAAGAGAGAAAGATATGTATGTATGTTTGTAACGAATTGGCTCAAAAAGTACTGGACCGATTTTAAAAATTTTTTCACCATTTGAATGCTACATTATCACTGGTTAATATAGGCTATTTTAATTGCAAGATAAAAATAAGGATCCCTATTAAAACTACAATAACAGGTGAGGAGGTGGAGTGCACGCCGCACATAATATGTGAAATAGGTAGCCGCGCGGCTCAGGAGTATATTAAAACTGGAGTAATTTGGGAGGATTTTCAACCCAGCGAGTGATCGAATGAAGTTTAGTAGCGATAAAAAAATTAACGCGGGCGAAGCCGCGCGTCTTACTAGTATTTAAAATATGTTGATTTTGTATTTTGGGAAGATTTGACAAGAGCCAAAGAATTAGAATAAAAAAATCAGATACATACATATTTGTAAAAATCGTTTTGAATTTATTAGCAAAATACTAGCATTTCCTGCGGTTCCACCCACCTTTTAAAGACTGGGAACCAATTTCTTAGATTTCACATATTATTATACTGTGTGATGTTTATAGCCGGTTTATAAAGATTATTTGTTTCTCAGAAACATTCAAATATTTCTTCCAGCAGTAACAATTATCCACCACTATATATACCAGCTAGCATCGTACCGAACATCAAGACAGACAGACAGACAGTGGTAGCACAGCGGTAACGCGCTCGCTTGGATAACCGAGTGATGCGGGTTCAAGTCCGGGTCTCGCACCTCTGATATTTTCATATGCGAATCATTTCTATCATGATTACCACTTGTCTTACGGTGAAGGAAAACATCGTGAGGAAACCTGCATGTCTGAGAAAACCTAGCAAGTTTTCGAAAGATATGTATATGAAGTCCGCCAACACGCACTGGGCCAGCGCGGTGAACTATGGCGTGATCCCCCTCGTACTAAGGGAGACCCGTGCCCAGCAGGGGGACGTTAAAAAGGGCTGATGATGATGATGATGATGATTATGACTATCACAGACAGTCAATCAGAGAAAAATCTAAAAACCTTATATTCGTCCTCTGTATCGTTAATAATGTCTATTTCAAATAGATTTACAAAAAAATATTCAATGTATAGATCCGACTGAGTTAGAATTTTATTATAATATTATGTATAGACTACTTAGCAAATGATAAGTAACCTATACCTACTCCAAATTTAGTTAAACAAAAACAAAACATAAAAGCCACTATCTCTACTAAAATTTAAAATGTAACACTATTAGTAAATATAATGTACCTATATTTTATGATAAAAATTATATGTCGTATTTAAACACATGGAAAGAGCACACAGAATTGTTTACATACATTTATGATACCATATTCAAAGTGAAGAATTACAAAAAAAAGGGGATTCAATTTATCTTTTTGAGTTTCAAGACTATGCAAACAAAAAGTCATTTAAATTAATTAATACACAAGAAATTAGTAAATTATAATACTTATAAATTTTTAATAGTACTTAGCACGAAAATGTTATAAAAACATTACTTCTATTCTAGATATACCTATACATATTAATACGAACTGTTAATAAGAAGTTTGTAGGATAAATTGAGTATCACAGAACAAAAGTATGGAAACTATACACATACATAAAAATTGTTTATACCTCGAGTATTTCCGTTACACAATGCATTAGATACATTTGGTCTATTCATGAAGTCAGTCGATATTCTACGATACTTTTTACTAAACGAAAATATCTTATCCCTGAGACATGTACGAGTATACAAACCACTTTTTCTTCTACTTCATCTCTTTTTATCGTCCTACTGCTGGGCACTCATCATCTCACTCCTCAGTACGAGGGTTCCCCCTACCACTAATAAAAACCACTAGTAGGTATGACTTATTTACAATCATTGTCCGAATACAGTTTACCTCCAGGATCTTCATTCAAAGCGTTATCACGTGAACATACTAAGTTTATCGATGCTAAATGGCCTCATCGTTATCCTGGCTCTGAATGGTATATCGATCTACTAATTAAGGCAAAATTAGGATACGGACTTTATGTGAACGAAGAACTGGTAGCGTGGGTATTTATAAAGGAAATGGGAGAACTGGGTCATCTGTACACTTTGGAAGATCATAGACGAAAAGGTTACGGCGAATTAGTTCTAAAAATCATATCAAATATGTTATTAGAGAAAAATAAATATGTTTTTGCTTTTTGTGTGGAAGGTAATATAATTGCTTATTATTTGTATAAAAAACTAGGATTTAAAAATATTATAAATGTAGAGTGGTGTAGTTTCACAAAATAAGACTAATTACATCATTACGACACGTTTGGCTCAGTTGGCGCCCTACTTTCTGCGCCAACAGTCGCGGGTTCGAGTCCTGCTGGGGGCATTCATAGGTTGAGCACGAATGTTTGTACTCTAATGTTGTATTAATATTTATAATATGTATGTATTTAAAATTTATATGTATAGTATATCAACTATCTGGTATCCGTAATACAAGCCTCGTAGCTCACCACAGTACTAGATGGCGCTGTTGTAATAATGTCCCAACATATTTATTTATTATACTGTTCTAATTGTAAGACGGGGTACTTAAGGTTCAATGATCAATAAAAAGCATACTTGTATATAAAAGAATAATTTTTTTATTGAAGCACTATTTAATAATCTTCAAATATTTGGTGATATTAGGAACTTTTTGTTATATGTTTTAGAAAAATAAAACAAAATTTAAAAACAAGTATTTCACCGTGTCTTACCCCGAGGTGGTGCTAAGATGGGGAACCTTAACACAGGGCTTGTGGGGTTATGTTTAATTATAAACCAACAAGTGAACTAAACTAAACGAGTCCAACTAAACAACGTTTAGTACTCGCAGAATTTGTAGATGTGGGTTGCTTCATCATCATTGTCATCATCGATTCCTGCGCTTATATTGTGTGCTCATTTTCTACAGTTTACGCACTATATCCACCCTTCGATGGAATTGTACAGATTATTACAATACATACATGGCGTGTCTTCTTTTTTTTCAATGGAATCCTTGGGGTTTTGCTGTTTTCGCCGTCCTACTACAATTAGGTAGGTAGGTAGATGAGAGCGGCGAACAGTGAACTTGGTCAATGTAAAGTAAAATTGCTGAAAACATCGATTTTGATAACCTAATAAAAAGAGCTAGCCGATAGAAAGGCTAAAAAAGTAAAAAATACTAGTTTTGTTTATAAATAGTTATTTATTTTAAACAATGGTTATTTGATTATATCTTTTGCCTTTTCTCGGATGGGTTGCAGTTAGGAGTTGCCGTAGAAATCTTGCCCAGTGCGCTGGTGTAGCTATAACCAGCACTGATACGAAGTAATATATTGAATAAATAATGATAAGTGAACAAATATGTACCTACTTTTATTCGAGCTATTTTTGTAAATTTTATCGCTTATTATTAATAAAATTCACACTAAGCTATCGTTTTATTTCATTAATATAATATACTTGTGTTTGTGTAATAAAATATTAATAAGGAGCAGGTTTTTGCAGTGAACTGTTACTGTGATAATATAGAGCGTAGCATCAAGCATGCCGACATGACGTGGGCGTGGTCAAAAACTAACTAACACAATATCTCGCCTCAAATTATGGAATGGCAATTTGGTAGAAATGCTGCATCGATCGAAGTAAGTACATACTTAAACTATTAATTTTATACATTGGTTACTCAGAAAATAACTAAGGTCTGGCGGCCCTGGGATCTTACTCTACAGATAAGTACTTAATGTGGGGTCGACGAGTCGGCTTAGTGTACATAAAGGAATGTTAAATACGTCGAGTAAATACGAATCCCTTATTATAAATTGTGAAAAGAAACAAGACCAAAAACCACTTATTTTGTTTTCCTGTAGAAATCAAATTTCTTCTGAGTAATAAGTTATCACTATTCAATATTTGGTTTAGATCGATGCAGTACTTTTTGTGTTAAAACGGTTACGCCATACAAAAAAAATAATAATTATTGTTATTGTTTCGGGGTCTGTATTGAAATACACAATACGTTAAAGTCATTGTTTTTAAAAAATATTCCATTTACAGATTTTTTTAGTTACTGTTTTATTATATGTATAGAATGTTTATAATACTGTAAATTCTATTTCATCTTGATACACAATGATAAAATAATATCACAACTAAGGTGATGTCTAAAATGACACTTCACATCCATTCCCATTTACCATCTCAGAGGCGTTCGGAGGCTCTATAGGTCAATTTCGTAGCAAGATAGACTGACTTGTGCACTGTACACAGATATATACATTATGAAATATTTTCTCGTTTGTTAATTTAGTTATAAAGTTTTAAGCTCCCACAAAATAAAACTTATAAGCTAGCTAAGATATGGCAGCTAGCGTCAACTCCTCCATAAACTAACTTTCAAGTGCTGAGAGAGTTTCAAAGCACATATAAGTATTTTTATTTTGCAGGTCTAGGTCGCCAATGTCGCGTAGAATGGAGAATACACGTTATATATTTAAAACTGATCGGTGAATATAAAAAAGAACAAACACTAAAACTGATTACATGTAGATAGAGACGAAGCGATTCGTTGTAAAATCTTTTATCACGTTCTCTCAAACTTCGATAAAGGCGCTGACATATCTATAACGTATTTATGTTATTAAAAACTAGATGGCGTTAGCTGTCAACTTGACTCTACATTAGTTGTGAAAGTATTATAATTCTGAGTTCTGACTTTGTTACAAGTAGGTCAGTGACAGACAGTGTGTAAACTATTTTAAAAGTTTTTACCCTACCTAAATAGAAGATTATAATATGTAAGTATATCTTTTTGTAATTTTAATATATAACTTGTTTGTTAAATTGTGATGACCCTGAGACTTTATCTTATAAAGATATTAAGTAAATTATCTTAAAACCATGCAATTAGAGACTTTTTATCTTTTAAAATGTTACCTTATCTAAAACCCATACAATTACTGTAATGTGTATTTATTGTTGATATTGTAAGTAATGACTTAATATTCATGCATTAATAAATGCATATTGTCACATCCGGTTTATCAATGTAGGTTTCTTAGTTTTAGGTCTTATTAGGTTTTTAGGTCCTAGGTTTTAGGTCTTATTTCTGATTGACGTATTATAGTTGAATGAAATGGAATTGAATGATAAGTATTGCGAAACTGGACTTAGAATACTATTGGTTATCCTTGTATTCCATTCATGTTTATCACTTTTTTCCTATGATTCCTACTTCAATGTTATAAATACCTAAGTAGTTAAGGGCACATATCTCCTTCCGAAGGGACTGGGGGCTGCTACCAGTATTATTAATATTGTTACAGCTCTGAATGCTTATAATAATTTAATTAACATGGACCCATTAATAGAAATCGATAAAAGCAAATGGCCAGAGCTCCGCGATTTATATTATCAAGATTGGCCAAAGAATGCCGTTGCGTTTTGTATTTTGGACACTGAAATCTTGTATCCTGATTTAGCGGAGACATTTGATTTTAAAGTTTACTGTCCAGATGGAGATATAGACAATGGAATGATTGCTACTAGTGGTAATGTAAGTGTACTTTAGTAACACTACCAGTAGACTAATTTAATTTAGTCATAATATTAGTAGGTAATGAGACAAGGTCAAGAGAAACGTTTTCATCTTTAGGGCTTCACATTCTCATTGCGGTCTGTTTAAGATTTAATAGGAACCTAATACATTATAGATAATATAGATATTATACTAGGATTTTTATTTCTTTTTTGATGGATAAGCTGATTTCAATGGGTCTCACTCCTCTGATATTTGCATGTGCGAATCATTTATATCATGATTACCACTTGTCTTACGGTAAAGGAAAACATCGTGAGGAAAGCTGCATGTCTGAGAAAACCTAACAAGTTTTCGAAAGAATGTGAAGTCCGCGAACTCGCACTAGGCCAGCGCGGTTGACTATGGCCTGATCCCCTTCGTACTGAGGGAGGCCCGTGCCCAGCAGTGGGGCGTTAATAACGGCTGATGATGATGAAATTAAAAAAAATATATAGTCACGTTTCTATATTATGTACATGTTAGTATCGAAAAATGTGTTAAAAATCTAAAAATCATTTTTAATAATTAGTTTTATGTGTAAACTGAAAAATATGTATAAATGTTTTCCTGTTAGCATATCGTTACGTCAAAGTATGTTTCTTTTTACATTATTTCAAATATATATGTTATTCTGAAAATAAAATCAAAAAAAAAATTTCAGGATAAGTTTTGTCAATTAAAAGTTCATCCATTAAATGGCGTCAATAAAATAGAAGAAGCTATAGGTAGTACTAAAGTGATTGATTGGGGTAAATACATTATCGTAGCATCTGCGAGTCCTGAAGTTGAAGAATGCTTTAGGCGACTTGCCATTCGTCTTGGTTTGGAAGTCAAAGGAGAGAAAGCTTTGAAGCATTTATTGGATAGAGATTCAGAACTCTTAGTGCATAAAAGGTATACATTATTGAGTATTTTTTCTGTTATAGGGACAGGGATTTTCACACAGCAAATTTCATATCAATGTTTATGTATACGAAAGAAGAATACGAATATTTTGATAACATAATTTCCATAAATATTATAAAGTTCGTCTCGATTACTATTTTTAAGGGCTTATTTTACAATTATAACGATGTGTTAACCGTTGATGCTCAATGCTCTGTGACATGTGAAATGTATACATAATACATTTAGTGCGGTATGGATGTACATATGGTCCCATGCTCATGCAGCTCTTATCTCGGATAGTGACGATTACGATTTGATACGTGTAAGCTGTTTTGGGTTTTTTAATAATATGAATTGTAATTATACTAATTAATTATTATAGTAATGACATTTATAATAATTATTATTAACTATTGTTCATTAAATACTCCGAACTGTTTGCCTAATTAACAATTTTATTATAACTTCATTTATCGCTATATTAGTGACTCAAAAACAGATTACCTGATATACTTTAAAAAAGGAATTGATCCCTATAATAAAATATTATAATTTTGTAATACGATTAGTATTATATCAATAGTGTGTATTTTGGCCTTAGTTTACAGGTTATTTATGTTGTCAAGCCTTAAATAAATATATTCTATACTTACTTGCTTGTTAACTTTTAAAAAGCACCTTTGATTCATGCCTCACAGATCTAAAAATATTCTTGGCATTTGCATTGTATTTGTATGAAAACTACAGCAGACTCCTATTATAAATATGATCCAATAAGTCAACAACAGTCCTTCGAAACGACTCGACCGATTTTAATGTTTTGTTGTATATTTGGTAGGTATGAGAATTAGTCGTAGGTATAATATATATCTTCCTACTCCCAGCATCAATTTTATATAGCATAGAAAAACGCATGCCGGGTCAGCTAGTATTATTATTATGAAGTGATATTTAAACATCATTAACTTTTAAAATGAGCCTATATTTTTTCTTATTTTAGTTACTTACTATCTACAATCTACATGAATAAAGAGACTAATGTAGAAATTAATATAAATAAAAATGGTCTTCTAAGTCTACATATAAAGTTTTAACCATTTTGATGTTGTGATTGTTATTTTTCAGTATTCCACATGACACTTACATAGATGTATGTAAACATAAGGATCTAAATATCATAGACAGAACTTGGACTTATCACGGTAAAAATACGTACAAATTTTTTGAAGCACTAGCCAGGAATCACTTGATATTCGTTTTGTATTCGAATGATAATAATCCACTTGCCTGGGTAACAATAGATGATAGCGGTGCTTTGACACATCTATACTGTTTAGAGGAACATAGAAGAAAAGGATATGCCGAATACGTTACAAAATTTGTTGTAAATAACCAATTGAAGAAAGGAAAACCTATTTTAGCTTACACATTAGAAAATAACTTGAAACCTAAAAATCTATTTGATAAACTTAAATTCAAAAGAGTTGGATGTGATCAGTGGTTAAGGGTTAATAAAATATTTAATTAATTTTTTAATAAAATAAATAAGTATAAGTAATATTATAAATCACTTTTTTGTTTATGTTAGTTAAATTATTCCCCATTTCTGCTAGGAACATAAATATTATAACTAATGTTTGCACTGAAATCAAGTTCTTATCGCGGCTCAGTTAGGACGGACACTTCGAGTAGTGACGACGCGACGATTCGTCATTCGCAATTATTTAATTTAAACTTTAACAATGAGTTCTGATCCTTTACAACTGTTTCCTATTGAAAAGTGGGACGAAATAAAATCGGCTTTCAAACGTGACTTACCCAGGAGTATATCTGCAATAACTGTCTTAGAAACTCAAGAATACATCAATAAGCTTAACCTTGATTACGGCTTTAAAGTTTTCTGTCCCTATGGAGATGTTAACAATGGAATAGTTGCACTCAATAATAAGGTAAGAATATTATTGAACAGGAAAAGCATTTATTACTAGTAAAACCGGCCCGCTTCGCTGGGCGTAAGTTAAAATAAATTATACAGTTTTTATAATAAAATATAAGTAGCCTAAGTTACTCCTTATAACATTAGCTATCTGCGTTTGAGAGCTTAGGCGGAACAAACAGACAGACTGCTCATTTTTCTTTTTTTCTTTTACATAAAAGTAATCTATACATATAAATATAATTGAAGTGTCTGTTTTTAATTTCAATTTAATAGCTTTTCACTAAATGCATATGAAAGCACATACAGTTCTAACATCAAAAATCAATTTTTCAAATTTTCTCAATTTTGTTCCGGCTAATCTCTGAAACGGCTGGACCAATTTTGACGGGACTTTTACTCGCAGATAGTTAATGTTCTAAGGAGTAATGATTTTGTACGATGGATTTTTCGGTATCAGAAATATATTCGCAAAAACAAGCCTTCAAAAACAATCCTTGATGGATTCAGTTCTTGATTTTATTAAAATTAACTTTTTTCATATTTTTAAATTACATCATTTGTTCATGTGTCATTTGTTGTATATTTAAGTAGCTTTTTTTTATAGTAAAAAGGGGGCAAGCGGGCAGGAGGCTCACCTGATGGGAAGTGATCACCTCCGCCCATGGCTTGCAGATGCGTGGCCGGCCTTTCAGGAAAGGGAGGGATGGAGGAGGGAGGGAGGGGAGTGGGAGGGAGGGGGAACGAAGGCGGAGGATGAAGGGAAGAGGGAGGGGGGAAGGAGAGTGGGCCTCCCGGATATAAGTTCATTAGTTTATACAACATAATCTAACAATTCAAAAATCACGAAGAACTGTCCATACGTTCTCAAATTACTAAGAAGAATTTGCTGTATATAATTATGTGTAGGTACAGTACATTGTGCATGTCATGTATTATTTATGTTTTTATGAGTTTGAATATCAAATGAAATGATAACTCATTTGATAATAATGATTAACAGTAATATGAATAGTTCAGACATTTAAATAAAACAAAAATCTAGGCGCGTATAGGGACCCTTTCCGTTATTTCACAACACTCATCATACACACGTTCGACACGTTCTGCGGCAGCGGTCGAGGGTTCGAGTCCCGCTGGGGGCATTCATTTGTTGAGCACGAATGTTTGGACTCCAGTCATGAGTGTTTATATTTATAATATGTATGTATTTAAAATTTTTCAATTTTTAAATTTCACTTCGCTTGGGCTTTTTCCTAGATTTGGCACAGGCAAAGCCGCGGGATCCGCTAGTTATGCATATAAACCTTCCTCTTGAATCAAATTTATATATGTGTAGTATTATATGTAACTGTCTGGTGTCCGTAACGCAAACTCGTAGCTTACCACGGTACTAGATGGCGCTATTGTAATATTGCCCCAACATGTTATGTTATTTATTTATTTATTCATTATTATTTACAGAGTACATTTTACGAAGTTGTAATTCAAAGCCCAAAGGACGACACCTCAGAACTCTGTGAAGCTTTAAGACAAACAAAACTCATTGATTGGACCAAAACTATAGAAGTACCGTTCGCACCGGCACATATCATAGCATGTGTAAAAATAATTATTGAAGAGAAAAATTTGAAGATTGATCATATAACCATGACAGAAACCTTCTTGTTAGACACAAACTCGCCTCCTTTTGATGTCAGGTGAATTTCAATTTATTCATTTTGTACTTAAAGGACTTTGATTAGAATCGAATGATTAAAATTAAAAGATAAAAAATATATAATATGAGTGCATAATTTTAGAATTCTTCAATTTCGTATTGAATATATTGGCAAAATAATTGCATTTTTTTATATGCAGATGTCGCGATTTATCTTTTCTGAAGGAAAATATCTTATAATATTTATTAAGTACCAGTATGATTTATTTTACAATCAGTGTCTTATTACAGTTTACCTCCAGGATCTTCATTTGAAGCGTTATCACTTAAACACACTAAGTTTATCGATGCTAAATGGCCTCATCGTTATCCTGGCTCTGAATGGTACTTCGATCTACTAATTAAGGCAAAATTAGGATACGGACTTTATGTGAACGAAGAACTGGTAGCGTGGGTATTAATAAAGGAAATGGGAGCACTGGGTCATCTGTACACTTTGGAAGACCATAGACGAAAAGGTTATGGCGAATTAGTTCTAAAAATCATATCAAATATGTTATTAGAGAAAAATAAATATGTTTTTGCTTTTTGTGTAAAAGGTAATATAAATGCTTGTTATTTGTACAAAAAACTAGGATTTAAAAGTATTGTAAATGTAGAATGGTGTACTTTCACAAAATCAGTCTAATTGCATTATCATACTACTTATTATATATCCCAAAGTGTGTATGTGTGATTGTTAGTTACTCCTTCAACCTGAAACGGCTGGACGGATTGTGTTTGAAAATTCGGTTTACAAACAATATGACAGCTTACACTTAGTCTACTGTTATTGATAATATTTAGCAAAATGTTTATATTATAAAAAATATCTTCTAAGGACGCACCCAAGTAAATCAAGGGTAAGTCACTACTTACAATATAATACTTATTATTAAGTAATATAATATCTATTTAAATTTATAATCTAAGTGAACAAATATGTAATATTATTTCGAACCATTTTTGTAAATTTTATTGGTTATTAATAAAATTCACATTAAGCTTTCGTTTTATTTCATTAATTTAATGTACTTGTGTAATTAAACCCTAGTTAACTGTTAATATAACTATTTATATAAGGCGTAGCATCAAGCGTGCCGACGTGACGTGGTCGTGGCCATAATATGTAAGTATATTGTATATATTTTATCGCCTAACACGATGGGAAAGCAATTTGGTAGAAACACTGCGGCGTATTATTGCAATTTATTGGATTTTATTACATTATCGATTATATACAAAGTACATACAAAATGCAAGTAATCGGATGGACAAAAATTCCCCCAGACATAGTACTATATGAATAATATGAGCGGGAGCATGATAATAGACCAATTGGTATAGTTTCTTACAAAAAGTATTAAAATAGTTCCCTGAATATCTTGTAGAACATTAAGACTGACATAAGTAAATTTACATTGTTTTTTGGAAGCTTAAAAGCGTTTAGTAAGTAATTAGCTACAGTAGACAATAGGTGTCTGGCGGTATTGATTATAAATTTTTAACTATATACTTCCAAATTACATTGAAGTCCTAAGAAAAGTGAATACTATTTTTAGTTTTGTTAGTAACTTTAGCATCAGGTACCTATTAATTGGCCATAGTTGGTGGTGACCCTATTTTCTGCGCCAGCGGTCTCGGATTCGAGTCCCGCTGGGGACATTCATTTGTTAAGCACGATTGTTTGTACTCCACTCATAGGTGTTTTTATTTATAATATGTATGTATTAAAATTTATATATGTGTAATATATCAACTATCTGGTATCCGTAACTCAAACCTCGTAGCTTACTACGTAACTAGATTGTGCTGTTGTGATAATGTTCCAACATTTTATATTATACTAGCTGACCCGGCGAACTCTGTTCCGCCAGAATACAAATAACTGATTATTGATTTCTGTCAAAATTTATAAAAATCATACTTAACCATAGACAAATTAACGTTTAGCTGTCATTTTCGTTATTCCATGTCAGATGCTGACGTTTCATGTCAAGTCACACGGGAATGCTGTCGAACGGGATGAAAAGTATCCTATATCCTTCTCCTGGCTCTAAACTACCTCCTTGCCAATTTTCAGCTAAATCGGTTCAGCCGTTCTTGAGTTATAAGTGGAGTAACTAACACGACTTTCTTTTATATATATAGATTATTATTATACTTAAACTACTTAATGCCATACATTTGGTTGCTTAGAAAATAAGTAAGGTCTGACGGCACTGGGATCTTGCTCTATAGGTAAGTACTTTATGTAGGGCGGGTCAGCTTAGTATTACATAAACGAATGTTAAATATGAATCCCTTATAATAAATTGTGAAATATTTAGTTTCACGTCTACAATAAAAGCGGAAAATGTGCATATATTTTAATATATTTATAAATTCTTTTTTGACAAGTGAGCTACGAGCCGGTAACAAATTCCAATGTCGCAACAGTGAGATACCTTTATTCAATCATCGATTCGTTATATAAATAAATTGTTATATAAAAAACAAATGTATAAAATGTTCTCTTGACTATTGTTTTTAAAAATAAAATGAAATTTGAAGAAGTGTTGAGGTTTGTTTGAGGTTGTCGAGTACCTAATCTATTAGGAATCACTACATAGTATAAAACAAGTTGCTTCCCGCTGTCTGTCCCTATATAGACTTAGATCTTTAAAACTATGCAACATTTTTGATGTGGCTTTTTTAATAAATAGTGATTCAAGAGGAAGGTTTAAGTATATATTTTGTCATATGTATATATGTATTATATTTGTTTATGTATACATTTACTAGTAAACCCCGCTCGGCTTCGCTCACACTTAAGGGACGAGCCGAATAAAACTTAAATGATTTAATATCCTTAATGTCTTTGACGATACGTTTGTCGCACTTTGTAGTGACTCTATTTTCTTGCGTTAGCGATCGCGGGTTTGAATCCCGCTGGGGGCATTCATTTGTTAAACTCGAATGTTTGTGCTCCAGTCATTGGTATTTATATTTATAATATGTATCATGTATATAAACTTATATATGTACTATATCAACTATCTCGTATCCGTAACACAAGCCTCGTAGCTTACCATGGAATTAGATGGAATGGAAATAATGTCCAAACATTTATTATAACTATTTATTATTTATTAATATCTATACTGTATGGTATAAGATTGATATATTTAAGTAGTAATAAAACTGTATTTAATATTTGCATGCTACTGGCACATACCTACTTCAAGAAAACGACCTACTTTAAAAGAAAGCAAGTAATGAGCGTTTATAAAGATATTTCCAATGGAAAAAAGGCTTTAGTCCTATTATTGCCTATGTATGTAATATTTTACAAAGGCTTTAATTAGTGATGTAGTGTGAACACTATACACGTATAAAACAGTTGAAACAAATGTATGTTTACCCAACGATTGTTTCGCTAACTCGATGTTATTACAGTAATTATGACACAAAATTAAATGCAACAATCCATTGGCAAAGATAGTTTTTTGTTAAATTGTTCCCATGCCGATCAAATCGGATTGGATTTACCTACACGTTATATTATTGGAATGGCCGCCATATAAAACCTATAGCCTATAGGTAGGAAATAAGTAGTATATATTTTTTAAATCTATGTAATATTATAATTTAGCAAATGAACTCTCTTTAGGGGTCTCTTAGGGGGACTCTCTTTAGGATAAAATTTTTACAAACTTCGAATGTCTTATTTATTTATATCTATTAAAAAACCTAAAAAATAAGTTTCAAGCTTCAACTTAAAAAAAGACGCAATTTCCATGTAACTTTCACCCACTTTTTTATAGTTGAGAAATGCATTAACTCATACCACCTGAATAAAACAGGTAGTTTTGGTGCGACAGACAAACAGACGGACAGACAGATAGATTTACTTTCGCATTTATAATATTAGTGCGGATTCTGAGTCAATCTGTACATCATTTTCTTTTTGAAAAATCATTAATATTATATTCATTATTATCGATATAGACCGAATCTATAGTTTTTAGAATCTTTGTCTGTCTTCCTACAAGTGTTTGTTCGTGTGCATTTAAAACTATTTAAGAACATTAAGCGCCAGCCCGTGCACGACTCTTACACGAACTCAATCGATTTTTCGTTACTTAATTCACTCTTATTTAACGGTCTTTGCTTTTTGTAATGAAAGTTCATAAAAATGTCGTCATTGTGACTTTCAGAAATATTGATGCCTTCGGGTTAAAAAGTTCGGGCAGAACAATCCAGAGGAAAATTGGGTAAACTAAATTTTGATCACGTTGTGGTGTTTATTAGGGCTCGTTTTGGATTAACGGCGCGTAACACTACATTTAACTATATAAAAGTTTAATTTTAATGTTTTGGATGTAGATATACACATTAGTATAAAGGTTTAAGAAAAAAGGATGCTTTTACGCATAAGATGATTTTTTATTGACCATTCTAACATTTATTTGACACGATATTATACAGTTTGATTTTTGAAAAAGCTGGGTGAAAGAGCGCGAAGTGTTAAAAATGTGCTGCTTAATATTAAGAAAATGAATGCATAATTGCAAATATTTGATCTGAATATAAAAATATTTAATATGATATCATGACTAGAAAAAGAAATATCCTGTCCGGGAACAAGTTAGTCGAATCATCGTACCAATATTGTATGTAGGCCTATGTTTTGTTATGTCATGTTATAATTTAGGTATACGCCAATTATTATTATTTTATCTCTTACATATTTTTAAGAAAACTACTTTGTCTGTCAAGTTTTCACATTTAATACGCTGAACCGATTTAGATGATGTTTGGAATGGATAGATAGTTAGAAACCCTGGGAAGAACAAAGTAGAGTTTTTATGCCAGAATTAGCAGTACGTATAAATAAAAGTCTTTTTAACAGAGTTAACTCGCATTTTAAAAATTATTATCCTTTCGTGATTTAAATTAATAGATCAAATATCCTTTCGTGAATATATAAGATAAGGTAAAATAGCGAGCTATCCGACGAAACCTGACAATGGTTAGAGCCTACCTCGCTGTCACACCGTGGGAGGGACATCCAACTTATACTAGCAAGCATATATGGAATTCCTCATTTACGCACAAAGCGCGAACTCGAAATGTTTCGAACACCTCATTAATCATCGTAAAGAATAGAAAGTGTTTATATCATTATTACCTTTGTGGACTAAGTGTTAGTGACAAAAGGTTGACAGAATGAGGAGATTTGTGGTATTTGGTAAGATTTTCTCTTATATTATGTTCATTTTTAACATCATTTTATTAGCTTAACTTTTAACTAACTATATTAAAATCGAATCGTGAGTAGTTGATTTTAATTTAATTCTATTTTTCGTAATGTTTTAAAATTTTATAAACATATGAAATTCAGACGATAATTCGTACCTGTTCTGATAATGTCATCATTAGATCAATAGATCTCTTTAGTGGATAGAAGTAAAAGCTTTAGTCTATTGTTGATCAAACGCTTGTTTTTCTGAATAATAATAATATTACAGATTATTTTCAATGAATTATAGTATGAGCAAATAAAAAATAACTTGTCTAAATTAAATACTTTACGTATTATAGTTTTTAATACCACGAGGTATAAGTTGTTTATTGAAACATTGTCCGATAAGCAAAGGATTAGTTATTTAAGAAAATAAAATTTAAAGATAGAAGAATGTTTTATAGAAATAATGAGTCTAATTTTTAAAAACTTCTAGTTTCACGAAAGTATTGCAAGGTAAATTTAACGCTCAAGCTTAAAACTCTTAAACTTTTCGTAAGAAAATATTTTCTTAGTTTAAGTATAGCGACGTTTTTAAGGAAAAAATAAAAGTTGCTGTAATGTTCAATATTATGTGTGAAGTGTTTCATAGTTAGAAGTATAGTTAATACTATAAAAGTAATTTATTGTTTATACATATTCGGAAGAATGCTATTCATATGTAATAACTAGCCCCCTACTAAATTTAAAGTTTGTAGTACAAAAAATGAAGGAGTTTCATACAAACTCGCTATAGCCCTTAGACATCCTTAATCCGACTCTGGCGCAATTTTCGCAAATTTATACTAAAAGCTAAACGTATTTACTAAATTAAACCCAAGTTTAAAAGGTAAAAAATAATCGCCATGAGATCAAATTTAGCCATCAGAAAGGCTTATGTCATCGTAAATTACTTTGAATATTAGTTCAAACTTTAGGGAACTAATTGTAAAATAGAGGCAACACAAGCTAACTCATATTTCGATCGATATGCAATCTACTATACATGAGAACTGTAGTACAAATATTAAGCTGGATGTGGCGTCAACAATTCGGGGTATATGAATGGACTAGACTGTATCTATATAACTTCCACACCCAGAAGTGAACGGATTTGAATGAAAAGTACACACTTTATGGCCTGGACTAAGGCATATTAGGTATCTAGGGAGTAGGGAAGCGAGAGTAAGTTGTTATTAAATCCTACTTAAAAATATAAACATTTTTATTGCTTTATCTTTTGTTATAGAATAATAAATGGATTATATACAAATAATAGAGAGATAGTATAAAACGGATAGCGACATAATCTACATTATAAATATGTAATTATAAGTATTATCATCCTGCTACAATTTACAAACTGTACATATAAAGTATGGTCATGATTCAATACTTAGATAGAGTTTCATAATTAGAGGTTTTTATATGATCTATTTTCATGAATTTTTGGGGTTTATTCACCGATCATAGGATCGGATTACTGTGTTATTATTATTTTAATTTAATATTTTATAATAGCAAATGCTTGCAACTTCTACCTAATTATGGTCCGTACGTACGAGTATCTACTTACAACGCAAATTCCAGATACAATTTAATCTTTCAATTTATATCTGTGATATGTATTGTGTGATATGTCCTACAGAATGCAGAATGAATTTATGTTGATACAGTGAGAACTATTGTACATCACTATATTAATTATAATTACTTTATAACTAAAAACGTGCATGAATCAGCCTCAAAGGAAATACTCTTTTTTACTCTTGAAAAAGAGTATTTACTTGAGGTACTCAATTAGTGTGTGTGTTTGTCTCTACAACTCTTTCACAACGACAAACGCGGTATAAATACAAGAAATGAGAATAAACTTGTTACAGACAGTTTTCGCATACAAAAAAGTAAATAGATCGTTTATGGCAAGGTGTACGCATGTATAATAAAATTTCACAGTCCATATGAGCTTGCCTTTGAAGCAATTCAAATCTAAAATTAAAAGTACTTTGTTGAATAAGGCTTATTAGACCATCACGGAATACTTAGTAGATGTAAATGTGTGGGATTAATGTCTGGTTGTGTCTCACGTAAGATAAATAGATAAAATTGTAATACAATATTGTTACCAATTTGTTTTTGCAACGAGCAACTGTCGAGTTTCTCGGCGGTTCTTCTCAGCAGAATAGCTTTCTGAGCCGGTGGTAATTTACTCACAGACTGACATTTTATTTTAATAATATAAAATGACGATTCAAAAGAGCTTGTAAAAGTCTTTTTGAATAAAAAATATTTTGTCTTGATTTGATCTACACACACATTCTAATTGAGTTCTTCTTTTCTTTATAGTCGGTTTTAATTCAAAATAGATAAATATATCATAGAATTTAATTAGCAAGAGTTATTTCACTGCAATTAATACAAACAGATATCTGGCTAAATGGTCTCGTTAAAGTCAAATCCAGATTTTAGTGTAATATGCAAATCGTGTGCCATTAGCAGAATTAGGTACCTAATATATTCATGCACTATTGAAATACTGTAGTCTATATTAATAAGCTTACTATTAAAGCTAAGCTATTTTAATAATATGTAATTTATAAGTTTTGAATTCTATTTTTCGCTAAGACTTTTACGAAAATTTTGAATTGGTTTTATTTAGTTATTTATAACTAATGTCTTTAGTATATCTAAATCGATTTTAACGTAACTTTTCTAACTTACAAGTGATCCAATCCGAATATATAGACATTTTTGTTTCCGGTTAACGAAAAGGTTCTCACTGAATAGAAAAAGGATTTTTAATTATTTGTAGCCACTTTTAGTACAGCTAGGGAAGTTCCTAGTTAATTACCTCATCTTACAATTTAAAGAAATCTATTCTATTACCTAAAGTAGCGCAACCGTTACATAAGCCTTTGTCAACTTTCCAGCTCATTTCCGCTTTCACGGGCTGATTTGGTATTATAATATACGCCTATTGATTAATGAATGTTATCTTATGGGCTTTGGACGCAAATATTTTGATTACTATCAAAGTCGGTTTTATGCAAATTTTTATATGGTAATATATTCATGTTTTCTGGTAATATATTCATCTTTATGTTGCTGAACTTACACGATTTAATTAGTTATGTGTCAAAAATATTTTTTCATTGCTATTAGCTTTCAAAAACGCATTAAATAAACGAGTAACTTGACGCAATTTCATCAGAAACTTCTGTTATCATGTGTCATTTGCAAGTCACCAATTATTACTCTTACAAACAAACAAAAACGCATACTATTCTCTCATTATTAATGGTAATTATTTCCAGTCTCTTTGACGATTCTTGTATGTTCCCTTAACTACTCAAGGAGGTATCTATTCTTGATGTAATTCGTAATCTACTTAGTGATAAAATTCAACCTGTTAAATTTTTTGAACTTTCTTCTGTAATGTATGCGAGGGGATACTTATAAATAAAATATCTCTGATAATGGAATATTAGAATGCATTTGTACGGTTACATAAGTCACATTATGGTAAAACACCCACTTTTGAATAGTTTTAACACAAAATTGCGAAACTGTCGCAGTAGCCAAAATTGGCATTGACGATATTACTCGATAGAACTGCCTCGGTGGTGTAGTGGCTAGCTTGTACAGTCGCAAACCGGGAGGTCCTGGGTTCGAGTCCCGGGTAGGGCCAAGTTTAGTTATTGAGTCTTTCTGTTTCGTTAGCCTCAGTAACAGCCCGGAGTTGGGAAGTTGGCGGTGTGTTACCTTCGTGCCTCAGACAGCACGTAAAGCCGTCGGTTCTCACTGGTCGTGTCGAGCAGTCGTCCCACCAGAATATGAGAATGGTAAGGAATAGAGAGTGCACTCGTGTGAAGAACCTACAATTAAATCTACAATAAGTTATATAATAGACACCTATGAAACATTTGTAGCGCATAAATGTATACAAAAACATAGATGAATACTTGTTTTTTTTAATAAGGGTTCCTAAAGTGAACGTATCATAAGTCAATTGACAGGTACAATGTACATATTATGTTGAACGATTAGTTAGTTTGCTAAAACTTTTTTCAAATAAGGCAAAAGATATTGAAATTATATTTTATAAAGATATTGAAAGTATATTTTACGAAATGTCGGATGTGTCGAAATTAAATTATAGTCTACATTATCGTTATGTCACTCCCATTATAGGCATTATACTAATCTTTTGATGACACCGTTATTATTATCTTAACTGAACGAAACTTCAAATTAATTATTAATTAAGAAGTGATAGATTTTATTGTAATAGGATTCACGCTATTATATAATTCAATCAATGCTTTAAATTTCTCTTTTGTTTTTAAATAAATTGAATAGCTACCTAAGTAAAGGCTATAAAGTTTTGAAAATTATTTTGGAAGTTTTCAAATATTAGCCTGTAAATGTACTCATATTAATATTTAATGTGCTTAGTAGAACTTTTTAGGCTGATTTCTATGGAAAAATTGCGCCATCTTGTATATCTAATTAGAAAAAGAGATCGAAGATTCTTCTTAACTCTTAAAACATTAACTGTTTTTATAAAAAAAACACAAAAAGGTTAATAATAATCACAGCCTGTACAAATTTACCTGAATAATTAAATATCAGCAAAATAACATTTAAATATACGTGATAAACTCGATAACTCTGATTAATTCTAAACACTGATTAAGAAAGTTAACAAACAAACTACGAGCACATTAAGGTGCATTTGCTTAGCTTAGTTGTCTTTTAATTTACTTTGTTGTACTCATCTTGTCATTTAATAATAATCTTAAATGCATTTTAAAATTATTCCTAACTCGATTGACGACTATTGAAATATAAAAAAATGTGTATTCAACCACAGGATGTTATGAACTTATAACATAATTTTAATGTGGCAAATGTTATTATAAGTATAATTTGGATATCTCCAAAGCTAAGTCATGATAATGTAATAATCCTGTTCATCTTTCACTTTCTTCGGAAGCTTTCAATCAAACATAAACAACCAGATTACGCTGGGAGGGACCACCTCTTGGGATTTAACATATTATAAAAATGTTATAAATAATTTTGAAGAAAAGTATTTATATATATAATTCTTCTGTGAGTGTGTATGTCACTGAACTCCTCCTAAACGGCTGGACCGATTTTGATGAAATGTTTTGTGTGTGTTAGAGTGTATTCGAGAATGGTTTAGATTCACAATTCGGTCCACTAGATAATGTATTTTTTATATTATTTAGTTATTTATACATTTGCACAATAAATGACATATTCAATTATAAATAAGTCGTTGCTAGGCAACGCTGTTTTATATAAAAAACTTAAAATTATAAATAAGTCGTTGCTAGGCAACGCTGTTTTATATAAAAAACTTAAAAGTTTTTTGTTTAATTTTTTAATTGAATAAAAAAATCGCTAATTTATATTAATGTGTTAAACTGTTAAAATTTAAGGTCATAAAATATTTAAAAACGAAAATAATAAAAATTATATAAGTTTATTTTAATAATACTGGACAGATTTCGATGAAATTTCTAGTAGTTTCTAGTTTAGTAGTTTCTAGTTAGTATGATGCTAGCTGCTTATTCAGATCGAAAATATTATAAGACACATTTTACCACAGAAAAATACTGCATATCTGAGACATATCAAATATCAATGTGTATGTTATGTACCTACTAAATACTAATGGTTAAAACGAACGTGATGATAAACTTGAACAGAGCGAGTGTGAGTCGCTACTCGCTAGTATTGTGTATAAATTTACTAATACAGTGTAAATAGTTTTAATAAATTTCTTAGCTTTTATAACACCAGAGAGTTAAAAAAAATAATTAAAGTAAAAATAGTATTATATGATAGGTTATAACTTATAATATTACTACGTTTCATTTGAATTAGTATACATAAGTATAATACCTATATAAACACAATTTCTTCTTATTTAAAGCTCAAATATGTAAATATTAATTACTTGCAAATGCCATTAAGCCCGATGTCCAATCAATTTGTAAGATCAAATTACCCGTATAAAGCAAGTCAATCCTATAACCCTCCGGATTATTCGGAATTCATATTGGGAATGCCAACTATAGAAGTCATCAATCAATGTCAACAAAGAGTTTGTATCTACTTACAGAGTTTGTTAGATCGTACTCGTAGCTTTAATAGGTATTTTGTATTATCTCTGAATATCCCTTAATAAACTTGAGAACATGTGAAGTCCGCCAACCGTAAGACCTGTGCCCAGTGGTGGGAATTGCTGATAATGGAAGGCGAAAGAGCGAGCCAATTTTCAAGCAAAATTAACAACTATGTATTATAGAACCTTAAAAGAACGAAAAAATAAATAATTATTATTTTGATATATTGCCATCGACAGGACATTAAACGTTCATTTATGGTTTAAAATAAGTATGTTAAAGTTCAACAAAATAAATAAATCTATACTGTACTTATATAATACTAGCAATACGCGCGGCTTCGTCCGCTTTCATTTATTTAATCGCTACTAAACTTCATTCGATCACTCGCTGGGTTGAAAATTCTCTAAAATTACTCCAGCTTTAATATACTCCTGACTCCTGAGCCGCGCGACTATTTCATATATTATGTGCGGCGTGCACTCCTTCTCCTCTTCTATTATTGTAGATTTAGTAGGAATCCTTATTTTTTTCTTGTAATTAAAATAGACTGTATTAATCAGTGATAATGTACCATTCAAATGGTGAATTTTTAAAATCGGTCCAGCACTTTTTGAGCCAATTCGTTATAAACAATAGATGTATAGATTTTTTTAATCTTTCAAAAATAATCATAATTATTGATACAAAGACTGAATCTACATTTTTTGGAAATTTTGTTTGTCTTTTGGAAATGCATAACGAAAAAATATGTAGAGAGATTTTGATGCCATTTGGTATGACGATAACTGTTACATAAAAATAACTACGCAAAAATATCTCATTTCTGAGAAATAGGAACGAAATAGGCCGAATAGAGTGAGTCGCTAATTCATTCTTAACAGCAAATAAAAAAATAAGAAAATGGCACTAACAGAACTTGGAAGACGGAAATATCTCTCTAACCAAAAAGCCTACATCCTTTAACCTTGCTTTTAATTGAATTCAGAAACATTTCACGTGGCACGTGTCATACGTTGAGAATTGAAGAAATGTTTTGCGATTTATGTCCCACTCGTGTCTCGCGAAAGCTGCGCAGTTAGATTTTATTACAACTCAATTCTGGGGACAAATTTCATAAGCGTGCAATATGTCGATGTTCTCTGAATTCTTTTGTTAAAAAGGAGGAATATTACACTATATTTTTTATTTTATTTACTAAATAAAAAGTAGAAATTGATTAACTTGTTTTAGATAATATGTACAAATCTGTACTTACTCAAAGAATCGATTTTAATTATCAATAATAGTATTTAAACTCATAGGTATTGAAAAAAATACTTTATTTAATAAGACTATTTTTATTATTTTTTATGTGAAAATTATCATGGTATGAGACTCACCAGCATGAAACCCCGTCTTAATGGGGTGCCATAGTATCGCTTACGCTCTGAACCACTGCGACGCCGTTCAGTAAACAATTGTAAAAATAGGATGCTGAATATTTTGAATTTTTAAATGTTGAATGTACTTTTCACTCGTTATGTGCAAGGCAGCGTACCTTGTGCTGTGGCCATCTTTTGGCTTACTAATAGTTAGATCTAATTTAATTATTTTATTGTAACAATTTTATTGAACAGTTTTTGTATCTAAAAAAATATTTTAACGTAATGTTCATATAAAATATTAATAAATATTTTTAATTTTTTCTTATAAGTGCACATAAAAAATATTTTACGTACTACATCCGTGAATATAATTTCCTATAATCGTGGTAGCAAATCATCTATTGAAGACGATCGCTTTTTCACTTCGAACATCTACAAATACATAAATGGCTGAGACAATAGCTTTTCTTATAATTTATCAAAATACCTTGTCAATTGTACCCTAACCTCATTGACACGTTTTTTGTACCTCCATTACTATCCTTTACAAAAACGGTGAGAAATGTATACAAATGGGTCTCGGTTTGCGACATTGTATTGTGGCACTTTGTAAGCGCTAATCATTAACTTTGAGAACGTTTTAAATAGCATTTTTAATAAAAACTACATAATATAATACTATAATATATTACTAACAATTCCCGCGGCTCCGCCCGCGTTCTAAACACTATTAAAAATTAGGACTAATAGAAATCATATAAAAAAACTTGGTTTAAAGGTATTAAATCTGGAGAAGTCCTTCCTTATCACCTTAGGTGATAAGGAAAGCCTTCTCCAGATAGGTGATTCACCTACGGGAAGTTAAAAATAGCCTCAGGCTATTTTTAACTTCCCGTGATACGAGTTTTTTGTATAATATATTAGATTATTATATGTGTGGTAATAATAATCTAATAGGTTCTCTTTAAGCCTCTATAATAATTTTATATTCTGAGTTTAAATATTTCAAAGATTTAGGGCCAGTTTCACCAGTTTCTGATAAAGTTTCAGTTAGTAATCTGCTACTTAACACTAACTAACAGATAACGGTTGCTGATATATTTTTTCTGTTTCACCATTAAACTACCTGATAAACTAACCAGCAGATACATTACAAGCCACTTGGTATTTTACAGAACGGCAACGTCGCTTTTTTGCGTTTCATTACACAGACGCATATGATCGCTATTTAAATCTAGTTTGAAATTTAAAATATTTTTTTTTAATTTAAAATAAGATTTAAAATATGATTTCAAATATGAATTTAAAATAAGACATTTTACTTTTTAATGTTCTTGAATATAATTTTGTTATAATGTGATGAAAAGTAATTAAATCGATGGTAAATGTTATTATGATTACAAGTTTGTGTTCCAAATGTAATTAGCGTAAAACGAACCCACGGATGTCATAATTATTTCGACTTTCGCGCTTTTTTGTTATATGGTATATTTAATAGACTCTTCATTAGAACTTGTGTGAAATCAAAGTTTTTGGTTATTTAAAAATGAATAAACAAAAGCGTGAAAGAAGTGTGAATTTCTCTCAAGTTGAAACTGAGCTATTAATTTCACTTGTAGAAAATAAAAAAAATAATATTGAAAATAAAATCGATCAATCGATGACTCCAACGACCCTAGGAAATCTTGCAATTTCATAAAAACCTAGTGATATGTCGTCTGCATTTGTGGGGAATTTCACATACAAAGGTCTCAATTTGGCGATTGCTTCAGAAACCTTGTGTATGATTCTGCAAGCTGACGCTTTGCTTACTCTACCGAAATCACCACATACAATCAAAAACGTTCCCGTTGCAAAATAGCGTAGAGTTATAAGCAAACGTTGCACTGAAAATTAAATAGTCAAAAGTCTATTCTTAGGTTGTAGTCTTTATATCACTTTCTATTAACGTATGAATATTTTGTACAGACCTTTTGGTATATAATATATGGTGGCAATATAAAATAATTTGGTCTAGGGCGGATTACTCTATTCCTTTGAGGTCGCGAAATATGTTCATAATATTCAACAAATTCTTCTTCTAAAAATTCTAACAAATCCATCTTGTGGCTGCAGACTACTATAAAGTGTATGATATTATTTATTACCAAAAATAAATGACAGATATTTTTATTCGCGCCCTCCATTCGAATCATTTTAGTTATCTACCAGATACCACCTTTAACGGCCACTTGATTCGGCTGATAAATTACCGGCCACTTTAACTGCTAGATACCACTATTCAAGACCTGTGAAACCGAAATTATGTAGTTCATCCGTCTAATAAGTTCCGGATACGCTATCAGGGACTTTATCAGAAACTGGTGAAACTGGCCCTAAGGTTTATGCAGAGTTTAACTGTTAATTAACAACGTTTAAATCTGTTAAAGACGTGCACTAGGCGAAGTTCTCTGTAGGTATAATAAAGATGAGCACTAATGAACAACACAAGATGTTAAGTAATTCAATCTATAACGATAGTCAAATATACAAGTGAATATTCATTATTTTTTATAATTGAAATTATTCAACATTTACCAATATGACAGATTTGTTTATGGATATATATAAAACAATAACATAATATTATAAAACAAAGTCCCTCACCGCGTTCGCCTCACCTGTTCGCGATAAACTAATAAAACTACTGCACCGATTTTCATATTGTTTTCACCAATGGATAGAATGGTGCTCCGGGAAGGTTTCATATAATTTGTCATGGTAACTAACGGAACCCGCGGCTTTACAGGCACTAGTTTTTTTTATTATTGTTTACTCACACTCATGGTTCAAGAACAGCAAATGCTTAATTGGTTTAATAACCAGTAAGTTCTACTAATAAGTCCAGTTTAGTAGAGTAACCCACCTTTTTCTTTAGGTAGCAAAAGCAATTGTAGTCTGTACAGAAAATTTCGATATGTATGCAAACGTCCATAATGTATTTCTCCTTTATGATTTTTATGATTTCTTGTGTACTACAAACTCATGGTCACTACTATAAATAACAGTGTAAGTTTATTGAAGTGCTTTGTCAAGATACATTTTTAAACAAAGCAAATAAAATTAAATTTTGGACATAATAAAGTCTATTACGCTAGTAATATATACGTTTCGAATAATCTAGCTATACATAAACCAAACATAATTTACTGTTACATGTCCAAGTACAAATATAATTTACCCTTAACCTTGCGCAAACCAATCTTCTCTATTTATTTGACACTTTTTACACCTACCTTTTTAATAATAAGATCTACTAATATCTACTTTTTTACTATTTGTAAACTATTCTTTATTATATAATGCTTTTTTTCAGGGTATATTTTGATTTCCTGCATAAAAGCCCAAAATCATAGGATTCAGAGGCCCTTCGATAATGGCCACGGTTGGGATATAAGGCTTGCGGTGCCTGGAGAGCCCGGCAGCGATTATCCCGTATTGAATTCGATACCACGAACATCATTCACATGCTCTGGAAAAGAACCAGGTAAGCTTCGTGCTAGCATCAGCTTACTCGTAGCTATTTCATTTTTAGAGATAAACAGACTTATCAGCCCACGGATTAATATTTGTAGTAATTCTTTAAAACTCAAATTCTGTAGTTAAAATTGTATCTATATTATGTATAGCGATAGTATGCATGAAAAAAATGTATTATTGTCTCAACATAAGAATATTGCTTTGATTATCACGTGTTGTTAATAACCTTTAATTTGAGAAATACCTACTTAACTTATTTTAGAGGTGTTATTTTATTTTAACAATTTTTATATTTTGCATTATCGGTGATAGTCCAGTAATATCACATATACTTGACAATCTCCAAAAAAAGCATTTATAAAAGGGGTCGCATTTATTATTGTTTCATGTGCGAATCTATTTTAAACATTTAAAACATTTAGCAAAACATCTCACATTTCAATTTTTTTATGCTTTAAAAATTATTTTATTTATGTTTTCGCTAAAACCAACTATGCATTTTAAAATATTACTTTTATGTTTACAGGGTATTATGCAGATACAGAAACCAACTGTCAAGTTTTCAGAGTATGTACTCTAGGCACTACATACGGATTTCAATCATTCATATGCCCAAATGGAACTTTATTCAATCAAGCCGTTTTCGTCTGTGATTGGTGGATGCAAGTAAACTGCAAGAAGTCATTAGAACTCGTAAACAGGAATAATGAAAAGTTTGGGAATTTAAAATTAGGACCACAATTCATGTCTGATATTAAAAAAATGATTACACATCCTATGAGAAATCCTTATGATAAAGTGTATAGTAAAAATAATATAGTTATGATGCAAGCATACAAACCACCTTCTGGACAGCTTTATAGCGGAATCTTTAATCGAAATTCCCAACCAAGTGAAAATACTTTTAACCCAAATACACCACAATATAAGCAAGGAAACGCTTATAGAGATATATTTTCAAATTCAGATATATCATTTGCAGCTTCGACACCTACCAATCAATTTCTTCTACATCACAATGCTTATAATAATCAGAAACAAACGTTCACTTATTCGCAATTGAATAAAGCACAAGCTTCACGAAGCACAAATTCTTTAATATCTAATGCTCATGGAGGTCAGTCATCACAAAACAATAAGCAATATACTACGTTTAACAGATCACCAAATTTATCATCAATCAACTCACACTATTATAACAATAGAAATTCCAATACAGGAAAGCAAACAATATATACGATAGACTATTCAAAACAACAATTAAACCAACATATAAAACAAGAAAAACAACTGTATACCCCTGGACCTACACAAGCTCGCTTTTCTAAAGATATTACTGGCCAAGTGGATAAAGAAACAAAACAAAATTTGGTAAGTAATGAAACACAGCCAAGGATCATAACTAAAACCCTAGCATTTCGTAAAATAGTTAAAGATCCGAAAACTGGTACTCCTAGGTCTAGAATAACCTTTAAAACGTGGATAGTCAGACCATCTAAAAATTCGAAGTCAACTACCGTTACAACGCCTTTTCCTTATGGTGAAAACACTAATTTTACAACGAATTTAAATCCTGGTCGTACCAGTAATACCAGTTTGCCTTTAAAATCGTCTTTACGTAGTCTTTCAAATAACATAGATCTTGATTCATATAAATATAGTCCATTAAGAATTTATAATAGGCAAATTTCAGCGACAAAAGAAGTTCCAGATTCTCAAGTATCATCAACATCTCCCTTTACAAGTTACAAATATCCTATACCTACTAAAGCATCTCCTCTTTACTTAGTTCCTACAACTTTCAAACCAACCCCTGTGGAATATTTTCCACCTATTGACAAAGCTAGACAAATTTCACGACAATATTTACCAGCAAATGTTGATTATGAGCAATTAGTTCCCGTCAGCAGTACTCCTGTGCCATTGTTTAAAGCGCCCTTAGTTGAAACAAAATTTGAACCTAAGTTGTCTATTAACAAGCAGTCACGTATTAACACAAACAATAACAATGTCACGTTTTCCGATATTTTAACAAAAGAAAAATTAGATATAACGGTAAGCGATATCGTTAAAGATACAAACGAAATACTGAAATATGACTCTCCAGAAACTATTAGACAATACAAAAAAAATACTCCATTAATAGAATATCCCGTAGATAATTATTTACCTTCTAATTCAGATACAGATCAACAAAGTGACGAAAAACTAATTTTGCAACCGCCCCCAATATTGCCAAAAAGTTCACGACTTATTGCGACCTTATCCCCAAATTTAGAACCACCATTAGAAATTTCTAAAATTAATGAAACTTTTAATACAGTATCTCAATCACCATATTTAAAAGAACCAAGGATACCAGCTAACACAATTGAAAGAACTGTATCCTTAAAAATTACTATACCGGTAAATATTGCGGAATATTTATTTAAAAAACATGACAAAAACGATTTGTATAATTTAGAGATTTTAAACACACCAAATAACAATTATTTGGTTCTAACAAACAATTTAACTGAAGATTCAGGCTCCAACTTTATTCCTATTGGTAAATTAATTCAAAATAACATATCTAATATTTCTGATTCACAGGACTTGGTGTTTTCTTTACTAGCTGACTCTATCAACACTGCTAAAGAATACAACAATGTGGCACAACAAAGTATTGCAAAACCTACACCTTCACAACTACAACAGTATGAATTAGGAAGAATTTCAAAGGACACATCAAAATCTACCTCATCACAACATTCCAGACTTAGTCCATCTTATCTTGAAACTAAACCAGAACAAACTATATCAAATACACAAACGGGTAATATAAACTACTCAAGCAGAGTCACTCAACCACAGAGTCAACGCTTACAATCAACATCACATAATATTATACCTACACAAAATAAGGGACTTCAAACGAATGAATATATAAAGAATAGTAATTCTAACTCACCAGCAAATTCTAACAAAATATATAGTGGCCAACTTTACCAACTTCCTGTACCTGATGTTACAAAACAGATTTATAACTCACCAAACCCATCAATATCAAATTTTATTTTATCAAATAGCTTCTTGCCTATCTACAGCCCACAGTCAAATTCTGAACCTGAAGTTGAAATTATACCTTCTCAAATCATACCAACTCCGTCTCTTCAATCAGCATTAATTGAAAAAGACAAAGCAATAGATCAAGGCAGATCCGCTAATTTATTCATAGATGAATTCCAAATACCTACAAATGGTATATCAGCCCAAATCAGCGATAACATAATTGGAACCATACCTCATCCTGAGGATAATGACAAACTTATACAATATAAAAAAGACCAATCTTATTACTTTTATTCGCATTTAAACAATAACAACAACGATCACTTAAATAACAAGTCAAATAGTATATCTAACAATTTTTTTTTACTAAGTAATGTGACAGATCCTACATTTCAATTAATTCCATCTGTGGGGTATAAATTAGACGACGAAAAAGAAAAACAAAATCTGTTAAACGTATTTCAGATAGACGAGTATGGTAATCCAAAGAAGAGTAAACAAAATGAAATTATAAATTTTAATCGTCGCCAAGACATAAGCAGTGATGTAGATTTCACTATTATTCATCCAACTTCATCTACTAAAAGTGAAAAATTTAGTAATTTTAATGTTCTGTACAATGGACCGACTTCATATTCTGCTCCCCAAGCTTCAGTAGGAAGTTTAGAAACAAAACAAAATATAATAAAAGATTCTTATTTAAACTCCAGATTAGAAAAATTTGATGACTTTGATAAAGATTATGGTTACCCGAAGATTGTACCAGCGAAGAAATTTACATTTTAAATCTAGATTAATATAGTGTAAATAGTAAAGATAGTTTATTGATTAAAATAGTTTTAATTTATTTTCTATAAATGATGCTACTCCTCATACTTAGTTTAATCGTTTACTTAATAAGAACATACCAAATAACTGTTTGGATAGAATTCACCATGGATGTAAATAATATAATATAGTCTGTACTAATATAAAATTATGAATAAATGTTTAATTTATACGAGTTTTTTCTTTGTTATTTTACCGTTCAAAAATATTTTTACATACAACATCAAAAACATTCATTAACCTTTAAAAAACTTTTTTGATATTTTGCAAAATGCTATATTAAAATACTTCAAAACTCAAGAATATTCAATATATAGAAACTTTTTTGTAATAAATAACATTTTGGCGCAAAAATTAAAACTTCTATCACGGTTGTCATGACAACCATTTGCATATGCTAGCTTGTTATAATAATAATGCCGGGTAACTATAGCATTTAAAAAGAACTTGTAAGATATAATTTTTAGCCTAAATGATTTTGTGAAGTAAATAAAGCAGATTTTAGGGGAAAAAATTAAGGTATGTTGAAAATTGTTTTATAAACTACTAATAAATGAAATATTATAATACCTAATATAATATTTTGTTTCCTTATTTTTCATTAAATTTCAAATCACTATGTTAGTATAAATAAAAAAGTAGCGTATATTTTAGTCCGATTGGAAAGCAGATTAGAGTGTATACGTCATACCTACCATGTAGAACCATGTAAAAATGTATATACTATTATATTATTTCCAATATATTTATTAATAAAGGCATTTCTTAAAATGGAAATATTTATATAATTTATGAATGTAGATACATTTTTTTATTGTATGCCATAGTAATATAATTTTTAACATACATAATAATTGTAAAACACCGGTACTATTATGTATACTCGTATAGGCCCTAGCCTAATAATGAATTAAATAATAATATCTATATTATAAATTAAAATTACTGTACGTATCCACAATGGTGTATATACATTATTAATAATGGAAAGGTCAAATGATATTTATAGATGTCCCTATAAAATATAGGATGTACCGGATTGTTCGGGATTGCCCCAGGTCGTTTCAACGGTTGGTGCTTCCCATACAAAATAAAACAGTTCTTAACTTTTCGGTTTCAACAACAAACAAAACAAAAAAATGTTCTAATCGGTCAATCCATTTTTGGGTTTTAGCGGGTCAAACGAAAAGCAATTGAATAAATAGATAATTCTTTATTATATTTAATACACTTTGATTATTATAGGATGGCTGAACGGGAGAAAGAGCATGACACGATGTCAATTGATTCCGAACGACATTTAGCGATCGAAGAGGTAGAATCGGATTTAGATTTTAGAAATGACCCGCGTGTACAGTGGTTTAAAGAACGTATTCTTACCTACATCGGCATAAATGACGAGGAGCTCTTCTATAATATGCTAGAAGAAGGTGATGCAAAGCAAAAGATGGCCTCTTTCATAACATCACCTTTAAAACAAAATGAATTATCACTGGATAAAAGGACATTTTACGTTTCTAAAATAATTGTCGATAAACTTATTCATGAGGATAAAGAATTTACCGAATGGCGTAAGTAATTTTTATGAAAAAATTATAGTATTCCATGTTAAATGAAATATCGTGCAATACAGAAAATGTGATCTTGAAAAATGCAATCTTTCGTTAATCACTACATAGTATAAAACAAAGTTGCTTCCCGTTGTCTATCTGTCCCTATGTGTGCGTAGATCTTTAAAACGCAACAGATTTTGATGCGATTTTATTTAATAGATAGATCGATTCAAGAGGAAGGTTTATATGTATAACTGTATGTGTATAAGTGGAACCCGCGGCTTCATTGAAGCTAAATCTGGAGACGAAGCCGAGCGAAACAAAGGCGAGTCACTAATTAAATGTATAAACAGGTTTATTACAATTATGTCAAAACAAATGTTTACTTAGTAGGAATTGAGATGCGAGTTCTGGTGAAGAGAGTAGATTTGACTTGGAAATATACGGTTTTATGATACCACCATGATACATATTTACATATAACTTTTAGATGACAAATTTTTTTTTGAATTTTCGACGATCAACGTAGTGACAACTTAGTTTTCTTATATAAGATTATGCTAATTTGATCCCATTTAAGTGACACTGGCCCGAGATGTTTCGGCTTATTGGTATATACATTTCACATAATATGTACATATAAAGATATGTTCTATGACCAATGAAATAATTAATGGTCGATTTAATACCAAATATTTATAAAACTTTTCATGATATTGAAAGATTTGACTCTTTTGTAAAGTACAAACTCTATAATAGTTTATTTGTAATAGGTATTATCCCCCCTCCTCCTCCGCCACCACCGACAGCAAAAAAGGGTAAAAGAGGAAAAAAAGCCAAAGTTGAACCAGTACCAGAAGTGGATTCCGAAGAAACTGAAGACGATAAGAAAATTAAAAGTATGAAAAGCGTAAAAAGCATGAAAAGTGTGAAGAGTATGAAAAGTATGAAAAGCGTTAAAAGTATGAAGAGTGTAAAGAGTGTTAAAGGTACTTACATTTTTTTAAATCTCTCAAAAGGTAAATTACTTATAAATATCGAGTGTTATTCTTACTTATTGTTTTACCGAAATTGTAGCGCCTTGGGTAAGTATCTATAGTAATAAGTAATAAAACTCGAAAAATTTGTAAAATTAACTCTTTTATAAAAATGTAATATGTATTTGTTTTTAATTATAGAATACTTATTATACCTGTTAATAATTGTCGATTATATTATTGCAATTTTACCGCAATTTATTATTTTTAATAGGTACTTTTTATCAACTTTAATTTCTTTTTTCAGAAGGTGACGTAGACGAGGGTGAGTACTGAAAGTGAAGTAAAACTTAGTTAAAAGTAAAGCCAAGAAAATTTATATTCTGACTAAAAAATTTACCTTTCTATTTTCTACAATTAATACTTCGTACATTCCTTTATGTTTATCGACTAGGTATAACATAATTAAACTTAGAATAGTAATTGATGTAAGTAACAACTTTTATTCTAAACCAGCGACGCACCCTATCTCCGTTCGGGTTCATCCATTGATGCATTTAAACGGTGCCTATAGAATTCTACACTAAAACAACCAGCTATCAT
This sequence comes from Boloria selene, assembly GCA_905231865.2. Taxonomy (NCBI): domain Eukaryota; kingdom Metazoa; phylum Arthropoda; class Insecta; order Lepidoptera; family Nymphalidae; genus Boloria; species Boloria selene. The sequence continues at coordinate 3,953,896 of HG993149.1, forward strand.
CGTACCAAAATTCATCAAAATCTGTCCAGTGGTTTACATGTTATGACAGAAACATAAACAGAAATTTTAAAAACTATAGGTGCGGCCTCTGTTTCGATAATATTAATACTGACTATTTCAAAGATTTCTAAAGAATATTAAGTACATAATAACTGCTTTTTTAAGTTTACGCCAATATTTTACGTTATAAATGAAACTATCTTTTCAGATTTTGTTGCAGATTAATTTTAATTTTTAGTTCCCGACGTTTTGAATGCTTTTCAGCAATCATGGTTACGGGAGAGACGTACTCTCTCTGAAAAGAAAGTTTCATTTGTAATATTTAAGTGCAGGTTCGATTTAGTTTGAATTTTATTATACTTATAAATATACTAATAAAGAACATGTTATCATAATTTATAATGAAAGATATATTGATGATACTAAGTTTTATATTTTTTATAAAGATGAAGAAGTTGACACAGTGGCAGCAGCAGTCACGGACATATTCGATATTGATGAGGGAAGGATGACTTCAATCGATCTCCGAATAGAAGAGGAAGAATTACCAGTGGTCGCTGAAGACTTGTATTCGTTTCCACCACGTAATTGCTGTTTTTAATTTTGCCTATATTTTTGTTTAGCAATCATATTATTTTAATTAATTTTTATAGCTCTTATTATCTCATAATGCTTTAGTAAATTTATTTTACAGCTCCAGAAGATTTAGATCCAGATGTAGATGGAACTTTAGAATTTTACACGGTCATTGTAAGTAAAATCATTAAGTTTGATATTCAATTTATATCAGCTTTTTGTACCTATCTTATTGAATATTTTATATTAATATTTTTCAATAAATGGTATACTGAAATCAATTTTTTATAAAAATTCTAATTTTATATGGGCTTAGTGTATGTTTTAGCCTAGTTATTTATTTGCGCTTAAACGGTTTAACAGATTTTAATAAAAAATCAAACACAGGTCATGGCCTGACAGGGAGGAATGCTATTGTCAGACACACTAGACTAAAATATTTTTTTCTCATTCAGAGATCCGTCCCGCGCATTATACAATATCCAAAGCTAATGCCCGTCTTTGGTGCATTTACTCCTCAAGTGACTCATCGGAATAGAAGATACATCTATTTCATTAGACAGATCCAGGATGGAATACCGTTGTCCGAAACTCCTAGAATAACTAAACTTAAAATGCCACAATATATATTAGTGGGGTCTACAAGTGGGAAAGCATTGATGAGCCTAGGACTACAGTTGAAGGAGGTAATATCCTGATGATATTTTAAAGCTATATACGTATTTTTTAATAAAACTGTACTCTCCGGTAGTAGGTGGTAATAGTTGTACTTAGAAGAAGCATTACAGCTATATAGATTTTAATATAATAAAATACTTAATTAAATCTGTACATTTACAAATTAGGAAAATTCTTTTGAAATAGTAATTATTATCAATACAAAGGTCGTATCTGTAGTGTTTAAAATTTTAACCTGTCTGACCTGTTGTCTGTTTATCTCTCTGGAGATGCACCTACTAAACCGATTTTGATGAGATACATAATGATAGTTAATTATATATCTCTCGAAAACCAATACTAACCATTTAAGCGTATCAAGGGAAGAACCAAAGTGAGCCGATTTTAAATTGCTAGTAAATAAAATAATATTATAATTAATTCAAATATTATAAACTCGAAAGTAACTCTGTCTGCCGCGCTTTCACGCCAAAACTACTGAACCGATTTCAATGAAATTTTATACAAGATATAACCTATAGAGCCTAAGAACTGACATAGGCTACTTTTCAAGGCGATAAAGGGCTGTAATTCGGACGGGTAAAAAGGCGGGTTGAAATAGGGGATGGAACTTTGTATGGAAATTAAGTCATTTTTAAAGCTAGAAGCTTAAAACTTATTTTTAGCCTTGTTTAGATATAAATAAATAAGACATTCAAAATTTGTAAACATTTTATCGAGCGTTAACATAAAGGTAAAAGCTTATCATAATCATATAAGTTCATTATACACATGGAAGCCATCTGCTTCTCGAGAATAGAACAGATGGTACTGATATCTACTTGAACTAATTAATCTGTCTAATTAATTTTTTGTCTTATTCATAACATAATATCTGAACATAAATTTATATACAACACAAGTTTTTGTCTAAAGCTATACGCGTACGTTAAATGTAATAAAATGTTTCAATATTTTCCGCTCATTTTCAAGCGTCGGAATACCTACTTCGAGTTTTCGCACAAACGTTCAATATCTACTCGAAGTACTTGAAATTCTTACCATGATCGTAATAAAAGAAATTATAACTTCTGAAACAGTATTAATCTCGTTTCATAGAAACAAAAGTTGATTTTTTGTTACATTTTGTTCATTCTCAGTTCCTAATACCTACCTACTGAACCAAAAGTTTCTTTTTTATGTACTTGATTGCTTTACATATAATAATTTCAAATTACTATTAATAATGTAATATGACAAAAATAGTGAAACACCCTCGCTCCGCTCGGATTCGCCCTTAGCTAGATTTTAATCTCGTAATGCAAACAGACAGACAAACAAAATTTCTATAAACTATAGATATGGACTCTGCATCGATAATAATGATTATTTTACTTAGATTTTCCAAATAATATTTAAATTATAGTTATATTATTTTTATTGGATTCAATTCTCGGAACATTAGAATAAACACATTTAACATTCAACAGACGTTTATATCGTTATTTGAGAAGCAATTCAGAGAGATCACAACTATGACTACTGATGTGTCCTCTACGGTTCTATCGCGCCAAATATCTTATGCAGGTCAACATTATAAGATGGAGGATACTTCTTCAGAGGTATGAATTATTTTAGTACTTACAAGAATATTAAGATAAAATATTTACCTAATTGTATATCACATTCAAATATATTTTAGAGTATATTATATAGAATAAGACGTATATTCTACTTGGAAAAAAGCAGTGCTATCCCAGTGTTAACGCGCGCACTCGGGTAAATGACTGATGCGAGTTCAAGTCATGTCTAACATGATTACCACTTGTCCTACTACCTAACAAGTTTTCGAGGCATGACAAGTCCTCCAACCCGCACTTGACTAGCGTGCAGGACTATGGCCAGGTCTGGCTACACCTTTGATTATGATATTATGTATATAAAGGGCTACACATTCTACTTATACTAATATTTTCTATTTTTACAGGTTAATTATTTACGCCCATCAGACTATCGCAGAATGTCTAATGTTGCCAGAGGCGAGAATGCAGAGAGAAGGTAATAATAATTACTATTAATAAAAAGCTTTAAAGCTTGAACTGTAATGACTTATATTTTCTAACATGTTTTTTTAATGTTGTTATACCAGAAAGGGTAAAATTTTGTTTGTTTAGGATCCAAAATATGAGATCGGAATCTTTCGCGGCTCCAAAGAAACCCGAAGTGGCGCGACCTACTTCATCTATATTAGCAACGGTTAGTATATACTGTAATATTATTTCTAATGCAATGTTTAAACTCATATAATATACGTAAAAATAAGTGAATTCAACGGCTTTATACAGTAATTAATATAAGCCAGTGACATCTTGAATATTTCTGCACACACAATAAATGTTACTCTATGCATTTTCCTTCGTTTTTATAGAAATATACCATATACTTTCCGTCAGTTTTATCATATTCGCTATAGCTATGGATATACGTGACTATGGTTAACATATTATCTTTCACCATTGGTGTTTTAAGTGAAACTAGCTTTACAGATTTGGTTCATGATTTATTTTGAATTTACTATCCCGATGTGGTCATAATATGGTTTAATCATATTTTATGCTCGATAGAGAAAGTAAAGTCTCTTTCATTGGTATGAGATTTATTTGCTGTTAAACAATCGAACAATGGAAACAAAAATTTAAAATTTAACTTAAACAAAAACCTAAAAAGTAGTTTTGTTTAAATTATTAGGTATTTAGTAAGTCTTGGAATTAGTAGATAGCCGTAAATTAGATAATATATTAAATTTTACATTTCTCCCATTAAATAAGGAAGCATCAGACTTTGACACTATAGAGATAGAACCTAAGCAAGCTGAGTGTGAAAAGAAACCGAGCGCATCAGAAGTTATAACGGATATTAAAAATCTCGTTGGTATCGTTGAATGGTGAGTCTTTACTAAATATGTATAAGAATATTTCACCAATTTTAAATTTAAAAGAATATCAATTTAGCCTTTACATAAAATATATACATAATATGTAATTAATTTCAAAATTCTAAAGAATATAAAATGCATACGAATTAGAAAATAATAATAATAATAACAATAGTATTCAGCCTTTTTAACGTCCCACAGCTCAGCCCGGCCTCTCTTCATTATGTGGAGGATCAGGCCATAGTCCACCATGATGACTAAGTGTGGGTTAGCAGACATAACATGTCTTTTGCGAACTTGCTAGGATTTAGAAATTCTTCGCACATGAAAATATCAGAGGTGCCGAGTGCTTCAAAATTCTCAATTTGTATTTTTAATTAATGACAATACGAAGAAAACTAATCTGCAGTCAAATTTCTCCACCCATCGTAGTTCCCGACGTCTACAAACAACACCGTCTTAATTTAGCATCCTGTCTAAACAGGACTCTACGTAGAGTTAATGTCATTAAGACGTCAGCGTTGTCGGAACTTGTAACATAAACACAACTTTGACGTCCGACGTATCCAGTACGTGAGCAACTTTTATCATATCGTCTGCTGGTTAACTATAAATAGATTTTAAATTTAATATTAATAAATATTATGTGTTTTACTTTAAATTGTCTATGTAGCCTTTTTGCATTTGTTTCATCATATTATTACGCATACGTACGAATATAATAATTATTAATTAATTATGATTGTACTTCAAATGTATTATGACTAAGACATATATGTTGCTCTGAATATTCAATTACTTTTTGTATTTTATACACGTATAGTCTGTCTACTATAAAATGACGCGCCCCACTACAGTATTTATGCACACACAAGCTTTAAGATGTGGTCACAATATATGTCGAAACACCAATGTAATTATTAATTTAGTTGCTGTAGACCGTATCTGCTAATAATTTGCTAGTAAATAAGTTCTTGGTTTTATTAATATCTTAATAATTAACTTGCACATCTAAATCACGTAAGTAGTGGGGCGCGTCATTTTAGATTAGACAAACTATACTAATGTGTATGACCAAACCGCACTTGGTCCGGCGTGATGTCCCTCTTATTGAAGGAAGGCCGCTGCCCAGCTGTGTGATTGGGACGTTAAAAAAGGCTAAATACATACATGTATATTATTATGATTAACTACTGTTTATTTATCACTAGGGAAGAGCCCGAGCGAATCTGCTAGTTGTGCATATAAACCTTCCTCTTGAATCACTCTATCTATTAAAAAAACCGCATCAAAATCCGTATGCGTAGTTTTAAAGATTTAAGCATAAATAGGGATATAGGAACACAGAAAGCGACTTTGTTTTATTCTATGTAGTGATTAAATCACATTATTTTTCATGTACTAGGACGATAGAACACATCGAAGGTGAAATTCACCTTCCAATGCCGAATATACCGTCGTTAATGGAAGAAAAACCACCTGGTCATGTAGAGTTTAAGGATCCTGAGTTGAATAGACAACTTGAAGAAGCGGTTATGATGTGGCAATCTCATATTGATTCTACTATATCTGCTTGTCTAGGCAAAGTATGTTTAGCCATAATTTTTCAGCCATTAATTTTAACTAAGTCGAATTGTACATTAAATATTAAATTGGTGCCGCTGCTTTTGTTACAAGTTTCAATGTATTCATCTTTTTGTTATTTTAAAATTAATTTAATTAATTTATAATCCAAATATACCACGTAGTTTGGCTCAGTAGCGACCCTATTTGCTATTCCAGCGGTCGCGGGTTCGACTCCAACAAGTCTCGTAGCTTACCACGGAACTAGATGGCGCTGTGTGTAATAATGTCCCAACCTATTTATTTATTTATTCTATTAATATTTTTTTTTCTAATAAGACTCGGGAAGGTGAAGGCCCAGTAGCAGAATATAAATACTGGCGCGAGAGGGATGCTGAAATATCCTTACTTGTTGAACAATTGAAGCAGCCAATGGTTGTTAAGATATTGGCATTGTTAAAAAAGTCTGCTTCTCCATACTTAGAGGTAAGGTTCAGGAATCAGGAGTAAGAAGGTTACTTATGGAATACTCTACTTTTTTTAACTTTGGTATCGCTGTATTTAGAAAGCTCGACACATTAGGTTAATTTTGGTTCTAAAATATTTGTTTTCATTTTAATAAGGCTTCGAGTTAAAAAAATAAAATAAATAGACCTGAAAATTGGAAAACGCGAGACTATTTGTATAATCTCTTTATAACCACTAATAAGTTTATAAATTAAAACGAGACAAAACAATCGGATCTTCTAATATGTAATACTTATATTTCTTAGTAAAATTAAATTATGTTGCAGGAATTCCATGGCTACAAAGAAAGACTAATGGAGCAATACAACTTGGCTGGAGATAATCTGAAATTCCTTTCAACGTTAATGCGATTCTTCACTGTAAGAACTTTTCATTCTAAAGTACAAAAACCCAATAAATATATTATGAAACTAAGTATTTTGTTTTAGGTAATAGAAGATAACTCTCCATTACAACAAGTAATAGACATGTTACCAGAATTAGTTGAAAGCATCTACATGATGTGGGTGCTGTCTAAAGGCTATAGAACTGATGAGACAATGATACCTCTGCTAGCGAGAATTTCGTGGGCTTTATGTGACAAATTGGAAAGATTTTTAAACGTTCATAAACTTTTTGAGTAAGATTTTAAATTTATGAGCAATTTTTTTTATAGACATAGGTATTTATTGTATTATGTTTTTGTTTAATATTTTTATGATCGTGTATAAATATTTACGAAGTGTCTATTCATCCGATAAGCGGACAGATAAATTAAATATTATTCATCCGACAATTGGTGTTTGATATATCGCGACTGAGACTTTTTTGCTTCTTAAATGGCTCAAAGAGAACATCAGTCGTCCAACAATTGTTGGACGACTAAACTATTTTACTCGTCCAACTAGCAGACGACTAGCATCAGCCAAATATTTATATTTTTTGCATTAAAATATATAAATACCAAACAGGTATTGTAAAAAAACATAAAACTACAAAATAAAACAGCTGCAGTGCTGTTCTTAAGCACATAACCACTTGAAAACGGCTAGACGAATTTGCATTTGCGAATTTTTAATAATTACGTGTAATAGATCAAGTAAGGTTTTTGGGGTAAAAATTGGAACAGGTGGCCAGAAAAATAGAGTTTAAGAGTTTAGATTTAATTAACATTGAAAAAAAAACTAATTAAAATTTGAGCGTCTGTTGGGTCCGCCAATTCTCTATAAAATAACATTAATATAATATGATTCCATAGCAAACCAAACGAAGAAATCCTATCACTAGCGCGAGCTGGGCAGAAAATAATGGAGTTGTGGCACGAACTGTACAAAGAAACGCGACGCAACATCGAGCTCAGCGGGAAGGGTGCGCGTTGGGAGTTCGACCAACCGTTACTATTTACGCGCACAGATTATATAGGGACCGTTGCGAGAGATTTGGGGGATGTTGTACAGGTTTGGGAACTTTGTAAACAGTTTTTAAGTAAACTGGGATGTACTTTAATTTAATATTTGAGGGTAATGTAGGTTATGCGCGTTTCTTAACTAGTTATTTGATCTTATGATGATAAACTTCTTATAATAATAGAATATCCACTGTTAATCCAATATAAATTTAAATAAATTATATAAAGTGTGTAGGTAGCTTAATTTATATGAATGCGCTATTTTAGTATTTTACAGCGTCATTTTCAGTATTTTAATTGATCCTTCATTTTTACTATTTTATTTTTTTATAGTTAATAATAATTACTATATATTGATTAATATTTACTTTTAATGTTGATATTTGTATTAAAATTAAAAACTGTTTAAATATTTATAATAAAATCGTTTTAGGTTCTTATTGACTTTGAACGCATATTCGGCAATGAACTAAAATCAATAATAAGCGATCCAACTCAAATAGACGATGTACGAAAGCGCGTGAAGAAACTAGTTTATCCAATACGAACTATAGATTTTAGCGTATTCGTATTTGATAATAAAGAAAATTGGGACGTCATTATGGGAGACTTTTGGAATGAAGTTAAGCACCTCGAGGAAGAGGCGAAAAATTATATAAATCAGAGTTTTGGTAATTTAAGGTAAAGACTACACTTACTAGAATTTACTATTAAAAAAATATTAAAATAACATAAATTAATATATTTTTTACGGTCATTAAAGGTCTGCTGAAGAAGCTTTGGATGTATTATTAAAATTCTTAGAATTCGATACAAGAGACGCCATAAGGCGACAACTGTCCACTAAATTTGATCTCATAATGAGGCAATTTATAAAGGAAATCACGGCAATAGAAGATAAATTTACGGTATGCTATTTTTTTAAAGATTTTACTTTGAAAAATTGTTGAGAAACTTAGTTTTATAAAAATCTTTAACAAAAATGTGGCCAATTGTTTTAATTAGCATTGATATATAAATAAATCGACATATTTTAGCATTAATATACAATTATGTGACTTATAACGCTGATTTATAAAGCTCTTCCCTGATGGATTTTATTTTAAAATAATATTTTTCTTCTAATATTTTGTAATTATTTCTTATCTTCATAAACTTTACAGCGTTATAGAAAGAATCCTCCATTGCTTCGCAATCATCCACCAGTAGCCGGCGCTATATACTGGGCGAGGGCTCTCTTTAATAAAATGAAACAGCCCATTATGAAGTTCCAAAAGGTATTAAAACTTTATAATACTCACTGTATATATAATTTATAAAAACATTTCCTAAAAATTTCTCATAAAAATGGTGTCAACGTGTGGCGTTAGATGTAACCAAAAAATAAAGTTGAAAAATTGACAATTTTAATCGTCTAAACACAAATTCAAACTTACACCACATAATATTAATTTTAAAAGAACGTGCGTTTAAATTTTATTTGAAAAGAAATGCACAAAAGAAATAAAAAACCCACATTTTCACTTTGACAAATAATTGTATAGAATAAGATATCTTACTAAAATAATTATAAATATGAAAGTTTAGATGCTTGGATGTATGTTTGTTACCTAATCACGACAGAACAATCGAACAGATATAAATGTTTTTGGCAGCACGGAGATAGATTACAGTTAGGATTAATATATAGTTTATCCCGTTTTTTATCTCGCCAAAATTTACGTTTCCCGTATGATAAAAACCGAAGTCTACACGGGCAAATCTGCGGGCGTTCTCCATAGTATTGAATAATTGAAATAGGCAAAGTTATTTTTCTATTCTTGAAAGGAGAGCTTACAATGTACATAAATGCTGAAGTTTGAAGTAGGTGTGGGTAACGAAATTGATATTGATTTGGAACCTTATAAGCAACGCCATTCGGATGGCCCAATAATACAGATGTATGCAGAGACCGTAAGTAAATGTTAGGAAACTAAATAGATAAAATAAATATTTCAGTTTTCATCAAGAGAGATTTCTTTGTATTTTTCTCGCACTTAAGATTTTTTCCTACATACGTATTAATACTAACGGCTCACCCTCGCTTCGCTCGGGTTTGTCCCTCGGTCCCAGTCCCTGTGTCCCTGCCAAATTTAAAGTAAATTGCTACAATCACAAAAACTGAAAGACTTTCATACAAACTTGCTCTCTTTAATCCGACCCTATTGCAAAATCCGTTTTCAACGAACGTCTACTAACTATAAACTACCTCCCTGTCGATTTTATCTTTATACGTCAAGCAGTTTATGATTTTTCGTAACGAGTAAATGACTTTTCACTTTTATATATTTAGATAGATCTTTGTGAATTTCAAACTAGGTGCCACAATTAAACGATTGTGAACAAAAGAAAACTGCCTTCTTACAATACAAAGCATTTTCAAAACTCATCAAAGAATATGAAGAAACTAAATACAGGGAATGGGTGTCAGACGCTTCAGAGTTCGTGGACAGTGTCATGAAGAAAAATATACTCCATGTTGTGTTCAAGAAAGATGACGGTATAGTTAATTGTAACGAATAGATTTTTTTAATGCTTACAATTTTATGTTTTTTTGGATAAAGTTACTTATAACTTATAATAATAGATTGTAATAAACCAGAAGTCTATTCTATAACTTTCTTTATTAATCATTCGTACAAACTAATTTAATTTATGTTATAAATTATATTAAGTATTCTAAATTATAATATTTATTTCTATTTTTCACCTGTATTTTTCAGTAGAGGTCAGAGAAAAAACAGTACTTAAAAGCTATTTGTTCTTTTTATATTTGATAGTGAAATACGTACGCTAGTGATTTTTTTATATAATTTAGAGCCAGCACCGTTAAAAGCTCGTGGCATGCAACTAACAGCGGCAGGAAGAGCATATGTAGCTAAGAAAAAAGCATCGAATACATCAATCAAACCAATCGATGTAGTTAACAAAGAGATCGCTGAAAAACGACGCAGGGATAAAGCTTGTGAGTGAATCAATCGACTTTGGAAGCCATAAATTGTATTGAAATCTTATATGTAAAGAGAAAACGTACTTTTTAAGCGTATTGCGTAGTTAAGTTCAACGATATCTCACTTATAACTGAAAAATGTTGTATGTTTGTATGCATGTGATCATAATATTTGGGTCTGATTTGTGAAATAAGTTTTAGAATATTCTCAATATATTTTGAATAATAAATAATAAATAATAAACTAATATGTTGGGACATTTTTACAACAGCGCCATCTAGTTCCGTGGTAAGCTACGAGGCTTGTATTACAGATACCAGATAGTTATTGTATTACACATATAAATTTTAAATACATACATAATATAAATATTAACACCCATGACTGGAGAACAAACATTTGTGCTCAACAAATTGATGCCCCCAGCGGGACTCGAACCCGCGACCGCTGGTGCAAGAAAGTAGGGTCACTACAAACTGCGCCAAACGTCTAGTTAGTTTAAAGTAAACCATTGCGTTACAATAGTTTTTCTCTAGAATTTTCGATAGCACAAAATGTTTTTCCAGTAATGCTAATGAGAATCCCGGGTCAGCATTACGAGAACGTGCGGTCGCCGAGCTCCGTGTCGCTGCTCGCAAAGGAGGGTTTGGTTAGAAATTTACACATTTAAATATATCCGTTATACTACTAATTACGACACGTGTTTGTATTTATCTTTTCCAATTAGAATCTGTTTATGTCTCTGTATGCATAACATACAATAAAGTAAGTTATGCATTTTCCTTCTTCTCCGAAAGACGAATGTATGAATATTGAAATTATTTGCACAGAGGTGCGAGACTCGGGAATTGAACCCGCTTCATTTGGTTAATCATGGGGGCGCGTTGCCACTGTGATACCCATACCAAAGTATATTAATGTACGGTATTAGAATTTTCTAAAGTGATTAAGGTTTAAATTTTAATAGATTTTTGTTACACATCGTAAGTTATACATTTTATGATATTATGTGATATCTTCGGTAATTAGTATTCACTATAATAACTTGTTTGACTAAATATTTTACACTTTAGACGGATGTCACATGGAGAGACATGACCGTCCACAAACTACTGCAAGAGTACGGCATCGAGTTTCAACCTAACTTCGACAAGCACATTTTCCTTATTATACACGAAGCGGAACTAATGGAGAAATTGGGTTAGTTATTCAGTTATCAGAGATGTATATTTTAATTTCATATTTACTCGTAGCTATTGAACTACTATTAAGAATTATTAAGAACGCGAAACTTTTGTATGTGTGCGTATAATTTGTGATTGGCTTGTTAACTGACTCGGTGGTGTAGTTGTTAGGATTTACCGTCACAGATCTGGTCCTGGGTTCGATTCTCTAACATAATAACTAACATTGCAAGTAATAGAGTACTCGATCGAGAAATATTATCACTTACAAAAAATTAAATGAAAAATAAAACAAAGTTAATTTCAGGATTCAATCTCCCAGCAAATATCCGAGACGTATCGATGCAGAAATCGCGTCTCTACTACGAGCTCGAAGCGTTAGAAGCAATAATATCTAAATATAACGAAGGTTCCGCCTCCCTCACTCCTTCAGAGACCCACCTCATGAAGAAACACCTCCTGAACATGGAGAGGCACATACTGCCAGGACTCACCAGGATTACTTGGACTGCTTTAGGGATACAAGATTATATCAAAGATATAACAAAAGGTAATATAACTAGTATAGTAGGCTAAAGTGTCACATGCATATTTTTACCCACGACGGAACGGAGACGGTATATGCGTTTGGGGTGAGAGGAAGTGTGTTTGTTTGTTTGTGCAAATACATATTGCCATTTTTCTCCAAAACTACTGGCCCGATTTTGATGCAGTTTTTAGTTATGGGTTCGAATTTGATTGTTGCATGTTCTTAGATAGGTTTTTGTAGATACGACATAGAAGTGGGATTTTAGTTCCCTTGTGATCACCAATAAAAATGATTGTAAGATCTGGCTTTTCTGTTAGTTATTTTCTAATGCTAATATCATTTTGTGACTAATAAATAGGTAATATGCACGATTTTAAAATGTTTCATGTAATAGTTGCAAAAGCAATAAATAATAAAAATGTTTATTTTTTACCTTTACCTAAAAAAAACATGCAATTTATTATTTTCAATAGAATATCTTTATGTTTCTTATTTATGTAAAATATTAAAGGAGAAAATTCACTACAAGCTGTATATCAGCAACTGAAAATGGTAGAAAAGGAAATTCAGTTTTTGCTCGATCAACTGGAAATGTTCGATTTGTTCCCTCTCGTTCGACCAAAGAACTACGTCGATCCTCGAACCGGAGAGCCCGATGACACTTGGCTCTATCCTTGCAAGGTAAAATAAGATATCAATATCTTATTCGTTATCTTTTGGACAATATTATCTTATTTTTTTATTAAATACAAGTTTATCTGTAGGTCTTTTTATATATACAGATATTATAGCAAACCGTTAAACATAAAATAAATGAAATTCGAGATAACAAATATTTTATATAAATATATGTTACTCTTGTACTAAAATTAACGTTTGAGTAAGATATTTTCAATTCTTTGCCTAGTTTTATTTGCTCAAATATTTTTATTTATATAGTTTAGTAACATTTTATAGAACTGTTTTATTTAAATAAAATGAAACTGCTAAGTTTGTCAATGATTTCACTTTTCCAATTTTTACCATCGTCACGTCAAATAAACAAAATTAGTGTTTCTGTTTGAAATGTAATTAGTATACACGGTACTATAACAAAACATAATTTTTGTCTCTCTATTTGTTCCGGCTAATCTCCAAAACAGCTGAACCCATTTTGACGGAATGCTCACAAGTAGATAACGGATTTTTAGTGAGTAACTTAGGTTCATTTTTAGAAAGAATTAAGATCCGCACGAAAAATTTAAAACATACCTAGCGACGAACTAGAGCGAAGCAAAAGTAAGTCCCTCGATAAATATAAAATTAAAACTATATAATATTTATCCAAATCCAAGATAATGTACTTAGTTAATTTAATTTTAGACATATTTTGTGGAAGTTGAACACGAGCGCCTCAAAAGAACCGCAATGCTGTCGCGCCTCTACGACCGCATCGGACCTAATTTAATGAAACTGGAATATTTGATTCTCGGCACAAGTACCGGAAAATCAGACGTCATGTCCGCCTATTATACGTTTTGGGAGAAAAAAATATTCAAAAGCTTAGTAACGTAAGTAAATTGTAATTTAAATTGTTATACTAAGTGAAATGGGAACTTCAGAACCCTCAAAGTATTTTAATAAGTGTATCCATTAACTGTTATCTTTAAGATCTTTCTTTGTTGTTTAGAATTTTATACATGCCTCACAGTTACAAAGGACGTACTTGAATATAATTTTGTTTTTAATTAATAAAAAAACAGTATTGACCGATATTCGTTAGATGATAATTTCCTTCATAAAATAAAATCTACATTTAATATTAATCACCTTATTAACGTTTTGGTAATGATTTCAAAAATAGTATAACTTCAATTTTACAATGCTCAAAGGATTATAGAATATAGGACATAGTTGCAACTGTAAAAAATATCCTACGAGTATAAAATATTATTCATTGGCTATATTGTATATATTCGATTGAATAGCACAATTTGGTAAACCGATAATCAAAAAATAAAAAATCCTCATTCAATTCAATTCTTGATATTTCACATATCGATGTACAAAAGCGGTACATCGATGACTTTCAAAATTATAATAATCTAATATAACATCCACTCTAACATCCAACAGATTAACCCTAGAGAACCTACAGCAGTTTCAAGCGAGCCTCAGTGATAAGACGCCGCTGTTCCAAGTGGACGCGGTGCTCGCTCCGCCCGACATCGCCATGCGCCCTACCGCCGCTGAAGTCTGCAATATACTGGGATATAATATCAAACATTTTCTTAATAGGTTGTTACTTACTTATTTAAAGCTCTATCAATGGACCTTGCATTGTCCAAATAAATAACTTTATTCTGTGTTCATACAAAAAAGGCACTTTATGTCTAATTTTTCGGTTAACTTGTTCATTTTTTATATTAAATTCGTTATTAGAACCGTTTTAATATTTTAAAAAAATAACCAATAAAAATAGCTAACTGGGTGACTAACAGCTAACAGACAGCGTAATCTTTCATGATATGTAATAATTCAAAATATGGAAACCTGTATATATACACTACAGGCCCGTGTTGAAAAAATTATGGGTCATTTGAACCACCAGGTGACCTATCTAGAACGATATAAGAGCATAAAATAATAAGATTCAGCACTATGCCGTCACTTGTAAGCTGTCCAACTGAGTGCAGGTGAGAATTCAGAAGTACAGGTAGAGTGAATACATTTTGGTCATATATTTTTGTACGGCATTCTTACCATCGATAGATCCATGAAAAATAATAAGAAAACGCGTAGTGCCGTAAAAAAATGGTGCGCCACAAAGTCGGAATTCTTTTTTATTTTCCGACAATTTCCAGGGTAAATTTGGTCATTTGATTTTGTACGGCATCAGTTTCATACTATTTCAATACTGCTTCTAATCCATTATTCCGCAACGCCGTACAAAAATCATGCGACAAGGGGAAAAAATCGAGGACTGCAACCGACTTTCCGTGGTCCAGGGGGTGATTTGACACAACATAAAATTAATTTATTTTGAAAGTATTTTATGCATAGATAATATTTTTTCATATACCGTACATTTTCGTTGGTCCAAAGGGGGAAAAAACTGAAAAAGAAAAAATCAAAAAGAAAAAATCCATATAACGAAATGTAAGGTGAAATTCATCACGATATTTTTTATACTAATTCGGACGTCGATGAAGACGTTGATTCCGATAACAACTCAGCGGCTGATTCCGATACTGAATAATTTAAAGAAATACCATATTTTTTATTATCATCATTAAATATATCGAATTTTTCTAAAAAATGATTGTTTTATTATTCACATCATTACAATGAAACAAATAAATTATATATATGTATCAATAATGTTTGAAGTATATATTAAACCAAAAAGTATACAAAACTGTTGATACTGGGATTGAAAGTTTTAATTCTTGGATATAATATACACACCGTTTCAGTTCAGTTAGACGTCATAGTGATTTTATGATATTACCAATTGTTCTCTTCAAAAATATGTTAATGCCGTACTGTATCAGATGACCATAAAGTACCCTTAAAATGGTAGCGTCATTTTCATCAGCCTAAAAGATATGGTCTGCATTAAAATGTACGGCATCATTTTTTCCTAATTTATTAATGTTAATACTATTTAAAACAAGGGATAAAATGTAGAAAACTGCTATATTTCACTAATCTATGATATTTAAACTTTGGCAATAATTTGCAAAATTTCAGTTTTTGTATTTCTCTATAATTTTTTTAGAACAGTTTCTTTTGAACGGCAATACTATATAACAATTGTATTTTACAATATCATGTTAAAAAAAAAGTTCCCGTACAGGATCAAATGACTTTAGCCTTTAAAAACCAAGGATACGATGAAATTAAGATAATTATTGGTATGCATTCAAATGAACAATCATTTTTTGACGGCATTATTTTTAATAGTACTTTTGAGTGCTATATAATGTTTTGGAACCGAAGCCGTACTTTTTCAAATCACCCCCTGGACCACGGAAAGAGAGGGGGTTGCAGCCCTCGTTTTTTTTCCCTTGTCGCATGATTTTTGTACGGCGTTGCGGAATAATGGATTAGAAGCAGTATTGAAATAGTATGAAACTGATGCCGTACAAAATCAAATGACCAAATTTACCCTGAAAATAAAAAAGAATTCCGACTTTGTGGCGCACCATTTTTTTACGGCACTACGCGTTTTCTTATTATTTTCATGGATCTATCGATGGTAAGAATGCCGTACAAAAATATATGACCAAAATGTACTCACTCTACCTGTACTTTTGAATTCTCACCTGCACTCAGTTGGACAGCTTACAAGTGACGGCATAGTGCTGAATCTTATTATTTTATTCTCTTATATCGTTCTAGATAGGTCACCTGGTGCTGCAAATGACCCATAATTTTTTCAACACGGGCCTGTAGTCTAATATAAATTACCTTTGCATAAACATTGAATCATACGTAATTTATAAACATTGAAATACTTAAAAATAAATCGCATCGGTACTCATGGCTAAACGGATTTTACTGCTAAAAAGAAGTCAATATCCTAATGTGACTTTAAAAGAAAAGGCAGCGTCAAAAGTAGAAATAAAAAAAATGCCTATTTAAAAATATTATCATTGTCTATCTAATCAGATTGACAACATTTCCCCGTTGGATGAAGAAGACCTGCCTGCCGTGTCCGCCCCAGCGCGTCGCTGCCGCCACCGGCAACGACTTCTACGTTTTCTCGTACTTCGAGGACATCCTCCGTGTTGTAGCCATCAATGACGTCACCCTTCTCATACAAGACACCATTTATAGACTTACGCAAGACATCAATGTTTATATTCAGAAGTAAATATTGAGTTTAATACTAATAGTACTGTAAATTTGAACCATTTAAGTCTAAATTGTATATACTCGTAACTAGTAGTCATAATAACTGAATAACAGCTACCTAATTAGTAATTAAGTAGATTATTGTTACCTGCTTCTGTAATGTCTTATAAAATGTCAATTAACTTTTACGAAATTGAACAACGATGAGAGAAAAGTACTATACTGTAGAAAATTTATGAATTAAATGTAACTAACATTTAATGGTTGATTTTCCTAAAAAAAAAAATTCCGTGCAGATGGCAAAAATATCAACATCTATGGGGATTCGACAAAAACTTATCCTGTGAGAAATACATACAGAAACACGAGCAAATTCAAAAATATGATGAAAAGTTGTTCTTCTTCGAAGACATTATATCTGATTTAGATGCTCATGTGAAGTTTGTTGATATTGGAGCGATCAGAGTGAACTTGAGGCCGATAATACAGCAAGTGCAGGGACATGCGCAGGAGTGGAAGAACACCCTCGGACACTGCGTTGCGGCTAAGACCAGGATGAACATGTATGACCTCAGGAATCAGTTAGAGGTTATTATCATTATGTTATCTTTACTGTCTGGTATCATTAAATTTTATTAAGTAAACACTTCTATCTTAAATAAATTTATACTTGGGTAAATAATTTTTCTTTTAAACAGAATTCTTTATTTTATTAATATATTTGGACATTTTAAAAGCAAATACTAAATGGATGTCGTATTTGTGGATCCAATCTTATTTTGCACTATTTTTCATTGCATGTACTTTTATTTTTAATTCCTTCTATTGAAGGAAATGAAAGAAGTCTGCGTTCCTTAAAATAATAACTTAATTTCTCTTATCCTCTTAGTCACTTCGGATGACAATGAATATGAATATAAAAGGTTTAGAAGACTTTAAACTGGTGATGGCGACCATCACTCAAGTGCAGCAACTGACTGTTGCGGCTGAAGTAAAATTCAAAAATATGCAAGAAACATTCCACATGCTTCGGAAGCATAGTATCGATGTGAGTCCTTCTTGTATTTAAAATTATTTAAAATATTGTACGTATTTTTCATTCTATCAGCATTCCATTTAATAACAAAATATCTATACCTACAGATAAATTAGTAATGACAAAATAACTACTTTGTCTATCTGTTTGTTCGTTCCGGCTTATCTCCGAAACGGCTGAACCGTTTTTTAATAGGATTTTCTCTAGCAGACGCTGATGTTAAGTAATTAATGAGAAGTAACTTAAAAAATAATGTTTGTCAAATAATAAATTATAACAATAATAGAGTTAAAATTAACATCCTATAGGTGTCAGATGGTGATTTAGATTTCGCTAAAAACCTTGAATCGTCCTGGGGCAGTTTATATCAAACTTCACTATTCAGAAGTAACACTCTAGAACAGACGAAAGAAAAGTTTTCCAAACTAAACGTAGTGGAAATTTCCAATTTCCTCAAAGAATTGGATGATTTCGTTGAGAAGTTTAACAATGAAGGGCCCGCCACTGTTGGCGATGATATGGACAGAGGTTTATTACTGATGGAGGTTAGGTATCATTTTCTAAATTTTATAGCATTATCAAAAATATATTAATTGAATAATCAGTTTATATTGTCATTATCAGTTACTATCACTAAAATAGGAATTCATGTACTAATTGAGCATTTTTTTATAAAAATTTAAATCTTGGAGGCGCCGGGTATCGATCCCGGTACCTCTCGCATGCTAAGCGAGCGCTCTACCATCTGAGCTACGCCCCCGATGAGTTGAATGGTATAAATATGATAGTAAATATTAATACAAGATTACGTCGCAGACAAATTACGTGACCTTCTTGTTGCTCTAGTTACGAATTTTTCTCTAAATAGATTTAAAAAATATCTTTATCTAAATCAGTCTTTCATGAATAAAATATAACGTATATTTTATATTATATATTTCGAATAAAAATCTTAAAAGTAAAAATATCGTAATAAATGAAGGTAGATAGATCGCTTTGTTCAATTCAACTCAAGTATAGTACATTCGTTATACAAATTTTGCTATTTCTTATTTTAAGGCGGTTTCATTTTAGTACAAACTTGCTCTAATTTACTTACCGTAATTAAGTTTGTAATAAAACCACACTCAAAAAAAGCTAAGTAAATTGAAACAGTAAAGTTAAAGTAGTAGAGAAATTTTGAATAACATATTTTCTTAATTACTAGGATTATACGAAATATTTCGATGAATTAGAATCTCGTAAAAAGATCCTTCAAGCAGCGGAACAACTCTTCGACAATCCCCTTGCGGACTTCTCCAGTTTCAATCAAGCGAAAACAGATTTCCAGGCGATGGAACAAATATACAAAATTTATAAAGCTCAAAAGAATGCGAGGGAACTTTGGGCGAAGACGTTATGGGTTAATTTGAACCCTCAAGCACTCGTTGACGGCATCGAACAGTTCTTTAAAGAATACAGGTAAAATATTAATTATTTACTAGTAAGAAACTGTTTATTTAAACTTTCATTTAAATAATAAAAGACTAATAAGAAATAAACCCCGTCAAATTATAAGTATAAATAAATATGTTGGGACATTAAAACACAGCACTATCTAGTTCCATGGTAAGGTATAAAACTTGTGTTATGGATACCAGATAGTAGATACACTACACATATAATTATTATAATTATATAAATGACCATGACTGGAGTATTAGCTTATGTGGTCATCGCGCAAATGAATACCCCCAGCGGGACTCGAACACGCAACTGCTGGCGCAACCAAATTATACATGTATTTTAAATATACAAGTAATTAGGTGCAGAATTATTAGAACATAAATTATAATACGGAGCTGGATACTAAAAAATATGCTAACTTCTAAGTCATACGTGGTTTCCAGGAAATTGCCAAAGGCAGTCCGTCTCACGAGTACCGGCTTAATGTTGGATCTCAAAATGAAACAGTTCAAGAACATCGTGCCCCTCATGGTGTCTCTTAAAAATGAAGCGATGAGAGAACGCCATTGGAAAGAATTGATGGCTAAGACAGGTACTAATTATAATCTCTCACAAAATATTTACTAAAAATGCTATATCTACTATATTTTTTTTGAAATGTGCTAAGACTCGGTGGCTGTGTTAAAAAATAGAGACTCTTCTGCTTTCAAACATCAATAAAGTTTCTAGAAAAGTTTTTGAAGTTATATTGTTCTAAAAAAACTAAAACTATCACACGTGTTACCACTAAAATCATACCATTTGAACGAATTTTTCGTATTTTCCTATCACTATAACGTTTCATACAGTTTGCTTTTTTTATTTTTATTGATGAAATATCGATGGACTCCACGAATAAGTCAAAAGTTTTTGATTAAAATAGAACAAATAGCAATTAGGTTAAATGACAGCGAAAACAAATATTATTATATTATTAATCATAATATTATTTAAGATATGGTCTTTCATCAAAAAAACGCAATACAAAAACTAAAATGTTAAGCGATCAGTTATAGACTTTAAAAAAAAGTTTTAAAAGTTAGAATATACTTTCGACCCATTTTACGTTGGATTCCCCATACACGAGATAAAAATCTATGTTTACCGTTTAGAAAGATAAATATTTGTGTTAGTCTACAAATAAGTACCCTCGAATACTTATCAGGCCAGGAGTTCGACATGTCGCCAGAACGATTTACTTTGGAGAATATGTTTGCTATGGAACTACACAAATATCAAGATGTCGCTGAAGGAATAGTTAACTACGCAATAAAGGTGAAGTAATTTTATTTTTTTTCTTTAAATTTATAATTAAAAATAATAAATACGTCATGGTGAATACGAGTATTCGATATTCCATACTAATTATTCACTTTCTTAACTTCATTCAGATAAAATTAAAAAATTTACGAAGATGTATACATTATTTCATAAAGAATAATAATGTGATAAATAATAAATACACATAATATTATGTATAAACTATTTTAACATATTTCATACAATAAAATTTAGAGTAACTCTAACTGTCAAAGGAATAGTACAACTCGAGTAATTCTATAGGGGTTCCGCGATTTCATCGTTTGTACGAAGCCCTAACAATTTCATAACGTACCGGGAGTTTGTACATACGTGAAATATATTTCAAATATTTATTCGCCTAAATAACAATTTTAGGATTCTTTCTGTTTCCACGTGCTTGGCGTGACGAGACCCTGATTATGGAATTCGTTTGATCATTTTTTATTTTAAACTTTGAAATTTTATGTTGGTATTATTTCACCACAGTTATACAACGTTTTAAGCTAAAATAATTATCTATAGCTCAACTAAATTGTCAAATATTCGAGATTTTTGTCTAGGAGCTCGCAATCGAGCGAGGTGTACGTGAGGTGCAAGAAACGTGGGCGAATGTTGCCTTCACAGTGGCGAGGCACTTCAACCGTGGGGAAGACCGCGGCTACACCCTCAACCCCTGCGATGAAGTTGTCGTCAAGTTGGACGATGATGCCATGTCATTGCAGAGCATGGCCGCCTCGCAGTGAGTGCCTACTGTGTACCTACCTACAAATAATAGTTATTTTTCTAGATACATATAATAATTATGGTTCCTGTCAATGAGTTATACCTGTCGTTTGAGATCTTCATGTATAAAGATAATAAATTTTGCACTTATTACTTATATGGTATTAAATTCCTAATTTCATAGTAAATCTTAAAAGACTTTTATATCTTTTTTTTATATCTTTTATTTTATATCTTTTTTTTATTATTTAAAGTGGTAGTGCCATGCTTGTTACCTTCGGGTAGCAACCGAATGGGCCGGCACGCCCCGTATAGTTCATTAGTACCACTCTCTCACAGCAGACCGGCGTGAAGTGGCAGCTATGCTGTCGCGTTTCGTCCGGTGAGTGAGAGTCCGGGAGGCCCACTCTCCTTCCCCCTCCCTCTTCCCTTCATCCTCCGCCTTCGTTCCCCCCTCCCTCTCACTTCCCTCCCTCCTCCATACCTCCCTTTCCTGAAAGGCCGGCAACGCATCTGCAAGCCTGGCTTGCAGATGTCCATGGGCGGAGGTGATCACTTCCCATCAGGTGAGCCTCCTGCCCGTTTGCTCCCTTTTTACCATAAAAAAAAAATTTAAAGTTTTTTTCAAACCAGTCTTGTACCTTCTGCAAGGTATTTCTGCTCCACCTTGTAAGTCATCTATCCACACTTCGCCAATCTCAAATTTATATACACGATACGATACTCGACATAAGCCTCAATTTTCAGATTCATAGGGCCATTCCTAAGCGTGGTGCACACATGGGAGCGTCGCCTCGCGCTCATATCCGAGGTGATAGATGAGTGGTTCGCGACACAGCGCAAGTGGCTCTACTTGGAAGGGATATTCGTTGGGGGCGACATTCGTATGCAATTGCCCGAAGAGGCTAAAAAGTTTGACGATATTGACAAGTCTTTTAGAAAGGTACGATAACATGGGAAGGAAATCAATATTTGATGATTGTAAAGACTTTTTTTGTATTAAATATTTTCAATAATTATAGCCTAAGCGATAAATTTTGTTCTAGTAAACCTTCAATCACTTTATTCTTCCTAATTTTACACTACAGTAATAACACAAAGTGTTAATGGAAAATGGAAAAACTTGTTTATCTTTTCGTGTTTATATTTTATTTTTATATCAAAGAGCAATAAGTAATATTAAGTTTCAAGTGAATTTCAAAGAAAAAATATTTACAACAACTTTGTAAACCTTTTTCACCTTCTTTAAGTATATATACATAAAGGATCGCTGTATTTGTGTATTTATATCTTTATTTTGGTTTTGTATGGGCCTAAAGAAATCACTTGTTTCGGCGTTTCGATCTTATATTAAATGGATTATTGCTTTTACCTTGTTCCAACATTTTTTATATCATACACGTACTGCTTAGATAGAAATATAGGGTTATAACAGTACGTAAACATATATTAAAACATCCTTTTTGTAGATAATGCTGGATACAGCCAAAAGGCTAAATGTTGTGGACTGTTGCACCGTCAGTGGGAGATTAGAAGAATTTGTGAACTTAGGTTTGGGACTTCAAAAGTAAGTAAACACTTATTATTTGTATTCCTTACTATCTGTAACATTTATCTGAATATCACAGTCAATATTAATTAATTTTAGATGTCAAAAGTCATTAAATGATTATTTGGATTCAAAGAGACGAATATTTCCACGATTCTTCTTTATTTCCACGGACGAGCTTTTATCTATCTTGGGAAGTAGCGAGTGTAATTGTGTACAGGAACATATGATTAAGGTATACCATCAATAGACTATCTACTATTGTAAAGAGAAAAAAATATTTTGTATATTGTTTTATATTATATAAACTAAAAATCCGCTGAACCGAGGGTACTTAAGGGATATATACCTAGGGAGGAACCCGAGCGGAGCGAAAAAACGTTAGTATTCTATATTAAACGACGTTAAAACAAATCTTGTACAAATAGATAATCAAGAAAAATCTGATAACAATCTCTATATCTAAATGTTAGCAAAATATTAAGGTAATTGTTGCCAATCTTGAACTTTAAAGAGCTAAAAGCTAAAAAAGGGATTTTATTAGTAAACAAAATTCAGCAAGAAAATATCTTACTTGTCTACAAAGTCTTAAATAAAATGTTGTACATTTTATAACATTTACTAGATTTATTGCGAGCGAAGCCGCGGGCTCCGCTAGTCTACATAAAGTTGACAAGTTATATATACTAAATTTTCCTTCCTTATTCGATTATTTGAATCACTCATTCACTCTATTTAAAAAACGCATTAAAATCCGTTGCGTAGTTTTAAAGATTTAAGCATACATAGGGACAGACAGAATAAAGCGTCTTTGTTTTATACGTGTGATTAATTTTTGCTTTATATATATAAGTTGTATTAGATAACTGGTACATTTTCGATGTTTCGTGAATTTGACATTTTGACATGTTATTACAGATGTTTGATAATATAAAAGCTTTGGATCTGTACGTGGATCACACAAACCGTCCTGTTGCCGCCAAAATGATATCCGCTGAAGGAGAGGTTTGGCTTAATTTACATAAGAATATTAAATTTTAAAAGTAAATCAATTTTTCAACAACTACAAGACTTTTTGAAAAATTGATTTACTTTACTACAAGAACTGATTTATCATAATATTATTACCTAATATATAAAAATCTTGTGTCACCGTGTTTGTTACCGAACTTTTTCGGATATAATATTTTGTAGGTTGAGAAGACAACGTACGCTATTTTTTATTCTCCCAGGTGATAAAGGTGGCCCTCTCCAGATTTTGTGATTTTTATTTAAAGACCAAGTTTTTATTTTTTTACTTTTTATGACTTGGAATCAAAAAATACTTATAACCCTATATTTTTATCCTTCTACCACTAATCCCTATTTTTCAATAGTGATTAGAACGTGAGGGCGGAGCCGCGGGAATTACCAGTCTATGTATAAAAAATATATATTATTATCTAAAATTTATCTTACTTTATATAAAATAATTAATGTATTCATGTAATATGCATTTCAGGAAATACTATATTGTTTGTTACTAATATTTATTCTTAAATAATAATCGGTATTTAAAGATAATGGATTTCCGCCACGTGGTCTTCACGGAGGGTAGAGTCGAAGACTGGATGAACTTGGTACTGAACGAGATGCGTAATACTAATAAGTTTATAACAAAAAAAGCTATTTTCTACTATGGAAAAAATTGGAGGATTCCCAGGTAGTGCTTGTGTTCTAAAACTTATATTTTTATTTTATTAGTAGTTCATTAGTCTAGAGACCACATAAGCTCTACAAGCGGTTCACAATTCGGTGCGTCAAATTTGTACACAACGTAGCTACGCGAGCTTAGCTACAAATAAACACAAAAAATATAAATAGGTGCTTACTATACTCAATTATAGTGTAAAACAAAAACAAATTTGTTCAACGGGAACCTTACATTTTTCCCGGATCAAACCCAGGGGTTTTGGAGTAACTTGTATGTTTTTTCAGTCTATAATCTATTTCTATGCCAAACATTTAAATCAATTCAGCTATTCCGGAGTGATCGAGCAACAAACATCCATTCATCCACACATGCTTTCACATTTAAAATATTAGTATATGCATTATATATAACTGCTATATTTAGAACAGAATGGATAATGGAGTACCAAGGCATGGTGTGCCTCGCCGCCAACGGTGTGTGGTGGACCGCGGAGACGGAGGAGACCTTCTTGCGAATTCGCCACGGGAACAAGCGCGCCATGAAGGAGCACTTGCAGCAGCAAAACGAGCAGCTAGACGGACTTGTGGTTAAAGTTAGACAAGGTAAGTTAAGTTAACAACTTTCAGCGATGGAGAAGTGTGATTTGTAATAATTTTGGCAAAGTGAATGGCTGTTTGTTGTATGTCTGTCCGTGGTACCGTATGTCCAAAAAACGCACCAATATTAATGTGATTTTTTGAAAATTACACTCATTATTATTATCTTATGAATGGTAAGAGTTTATTTAATGAAATTTCGAAGTAAAAAGTAGCGCAAGTTGTTTGTGTAGCTTCTCTTTGCCAGTGTATTTCACATTTGCTTTGTGAACAATGTAGATACGTAATTTATAAATTGTCCTATCTTCCACGTGAGGAAAACCACATTGTTTCATCAGTTTATTATATTCATGTTTCATTTCGCAGATCTATCCCCAAACGATCGTTTGAAGTTCCGTACAATAACAACAATAGACGTGCACGCGCGCGACATCATCGAGGGCTTCGTGCGCGACAACGTCACTGAGGCCGCGGAGTTCGAGTGGGAGAGCCAGCTGCGATTCTACTGGATAAAGAAGGATGATAATTTGTGGATAAAACAATGTACAGGTTGTGTTACTATGCGAATATCTATTTATTGATTTTGTTTGAGACTATCCACTATCTGTCATATAGGTACCTTTAAATATACTTTCTGCAAACAACGACCAAGTAATTGCATTCTAAACATTTTAAGTTAACTTTACCTTTTTTGTATAAATACTCACGTGTAAACTATCAATTAAAATCGGTATATTATTCAAAGTACATATATTTTATGATATACACAGGACTGTTTGAATACGGCTACGAGTACATGGGTCTGAACGGTCGCCTCGTCATCACGCCACTAACAGATCGCATATATCTGACTATCACTCAAGCTCTCACAATGCAACTTGGAGGAGCTCCTGCGGGTAACATTTATGATATAAATTGCTGTTACTTTGTTATTCATTGTTACTATATCACATCATGCTACTATAATATAAATAAGAATGTTTCTGGATATGGATGGATATGGATGGATATGGATGGATTTCCAGGATATGTTTGGATCAAATTTAGTACACGATGTCCATATGTATATCATTTTATAATATAATAATAAAATTTTACCTAATATGGCAGTATGTATTTGCCTATATAATAAAAGTAGTATCTATAAAGTTTCAAAAATGTTTTTAACCAATTTATCTTAAAAAGTATTTTTTTTCGTTGAACGAGAGCTGCTGAGAGACAGTTACTAAGAAATCTTTGAACTTCCTACAATAAGCTACTGGGAATTACTTTCATTTTATAACTTACCTAATTTAAAAAGTCATTTACCTATTAGAGGTATTTTCTAATATCGAAAATATAAAATTAAACTTGTAGGTGGTTTAATTTTTTCCCTGAATGATCTGTACTTATAAAAGTAATTTCAACGTTCCTCAAATTAAAGATATAATTTCAAAGATTAACGAGAACCATGTTTCTTTGATGACAACTTATGATAAAATGTCACGTTGGCACTGGTTATAAAAAAAAATAACTAGTGTTGATTTTTTTAACCTTATATCACTATGCAGGTTACAAAATCTAAGTCTGAGATATTAATTAGTAACATGGGGCTTAATTGTACTTATTTCCAGGCCCTGCCGGTACCGGAAAAACTGAGACAACAAAAGACCTAGCAAAAGCCCTAGGGCTCCTCTGTGTAGTCACAAACTGCGGAGAAGGCATGGACTTCCGTGCAGTGGGGCAGATACTCGCGGGACTCTGCCAGTGCGGCGCGTGGGGTTGCTTCGACGAGTTCAATAGAATTGATATATCCGTACTCTCAGTCATATCTACGCAACTACAGTGTATTAGGAGTGCTTTGCTTATGAAGTTGAAACGGTTTACGGTTTGTGTTTGAAGTGCTTTTTTAAAATTTTGGGTAGTTCACTTATATATAAATAAATAAATAAATAAATAAATAAATAAATAAATAAATAAATAAATAAATAAATAAATAAATAAATAAATAAATAAATAAATAAATATATACGTATGTTGAGCAAAGTACTTGGACTTGACTTAAATATAAATACCCCTAGAGATTTATCCTATATTGTAATACACTTTTCATTTTCTTCAATTCAAAGCAATTATTTCGAAAACCCCATCTTCATCTTCAGTTTATAACTTACCTAAGATACCTACTTCCATCTAATCCTACAAATATTATAAACGTGAAAGTTTGTAAGTATTTTACATGGATTTCGATAAACCTTTACAATAATATACCTTACACATCAGAATGTATATTTTATAAAGATATACTAACGGAACCCACGGCTTCGCTCGCGTTAAATCTAGAGATGAATCCTAGTAAAGCGAGGGTGAGTCGCTTGTTACATATAAAGTTGGATTTAAGAGTTTGAAAATAAAATATGGATGTTTTGAATAACTTGAAGATTAATTAAATTGGTACAGAAGATTTTACTATATATTTCCAAACAGTTTGAAGGTCAAGAAATAGCTATGGACAGCAAAGTGGGTATCTTCATAACCATGAACCCAGGGTACGCGGGGCGCACAGAGCTGCCCGAGTCTGTGAAGGCGCTGTTCCGACCCGTCGTCTGTATCCTCCCCGACCTGGAGATGATCTGCCAGATATCATTGTTCTCTGATGGGTTTTTAACTGCCAAGGTATTTTGATTTTTTTTTTTAATTTGGCTTAGGTATTGAGGAATTTTTGTCTTTTATTAATGTGAATGGTCAATTATCCATATACTCGTACAAACCGAAAAAAATATACTCGAATTTAGTAGTCAATAAAAAACAAGTTTATTCAAGTATAAAAAATATCACTTGCGTCTTGGCACGCTTCTTTAATATTATGATAGATATTATAGTGGAGGTCTGGTTCAATAACATGGAATAATTAACACGTTAAGTTTTTTGTCAGAAAATAATTTTAGTAAAAATTGCGTTTTTTTGTGTTGGGTTATATGAGATTTCCTTTAATTGCATCATAATATGTATCTATATTATGATTTAATTGAAGCAGTGAACAATACATACATAATTCTGGTTTTGTGGTGTATCAGGTTTTAGCTAAAAAGATGACAGTTCTATACAAAGTAGCTCGAGAGCAACTCTCCAAACAGTCTCACTACGACTGGGGGCTAAGAGCTTTAACCGCAGTGTTGCGAATGGCGGGGAAACTGAGGAGGGATTCCCCGGGATTGAGTGAAATTATGGTACTAATGAGAGCACTTAGGTATGAATAATTTGATAATTTATTATATTATATTATATTAATAATATAATTTCACTGGTCTGAAATATCTAAGCTTGATAAATTACGAAAATGAAATTCTTTTTTCTTTATTTAAGTTCGATTACGAAATGAACGGAGGAGCCAAAATATCCTGGCTTTATAATAAATCATTGTTGTAAATAAAGAACAAAGCAATTTAAATCTAATTATAAAATATAATATAATATTCCTTCTTTTTAAACCTATAGAAAATAGAAATGTTTACTTAAAAATAATATACGATTTTTTTTTGGGTGAATTAGCATAAAAGTCGTAGTCGGTATAGTAGTAAATATATTATTAATTTAACCACAAAGAAATAAGTTATATAAACAAACAAATAGATAGATTAATAGATAGATAGACAACAAATAGATTAATAACTATTATTATTAATATTCATGAACAGAGACATGAATCATCCAAAGTTCGTCTTCGAAGACGTGCCGTTGTTCCTCGGGCTCATCAAGGACTTGTTCCCCGGCCTCGAGTGTCCTCGCGTCGGCTACCCGGACTTCAACGCCGCCGTCGTAGATGTGTTGGAGAAGGACGGATATATAGTTCTGCCTCATCAGGTATTTGACCTTTGATTTGGATTTATGCTATGATTTATACAGAAACTATTATGTACAATCGTCAAAAAGACAGTAGCCATGTGGTAACGAGCTCGCTTGGATAACCAAGTGATCCGGGTTTAAATCCGGGTCTCGAACCTCTTATATTTACATGTGTGAATCTTTTCTATCATGATTACTTATCAACAATATGCACACTTACACGTGACAGACACACACTTTCACATTTATGTATTAATATAGTATAACAAAACTTAAAACTTCCAACACTCATTAATATTGTAGGGTTATTTAATTTGTAGTAAATACACAAATATAGTATATATTGAAAGTTAAGAAGGCCTTTATTAACTCTAGGTTAGCATGTATGGCTGTAAATACCATGAGTATTTTTAGTTAAGAGTCCCGGTACACATTCATTTTTCTCTATCGCGCCTTTCCGTCATTTTTAGCTTCTGACTGGAAAAGACTTAATATTTTTATTATTGTTTTAATGTATTGAAGAATCAAAATGACAACTTACACTTTACAGTATCGTTTAGTCTAGAAAATGACAAATTACTGTCATTGGGTATATATTTTTTGAACCATGCAGGTAGACAAAGTTGTGCAGCTGTACGAGACGATGATGACACGGCACTGCACGATGCTGGTGGGGCCCACCGGCGGCGGGAAGACTGTCATCCTACAGACTCTAGTGAAGGCACAAACCAATCTAGGACTACCCACCAAACTTACTATTGTTAATCCTAAGGTAATATTTAAGAGTACTAATAGTATAAATAATGTAATACGAATAGAAGTTTTCGAAACTTCTATTTAGTGTCATACGTGAAATTTCATTTTATTAAAGATATTTTATTAACTTATGCACACAAAAAGTATTTAACATAGCGATTTTACTTGAATTTCGATAGGTCTTTGTTCGCAAATGTACAGCTATTGTTAAATAATAAACACTAACCAAACTGATGCGTACTAAATTAAGTAAAACTACTAAATCAACGTTAATAAATTCACACTATTTTACTATTTTAAATATTTCAGGCTTGCTCGGTCGTAGAATTATACGGCATTCTCGATCCCGTCACCAGAGATTGGACTGACGGACTTTACTCTAAAATATTCCGGGAAATGAATAGGTTAGTTCACATTATTCATTAATAATGTTTAAAAATAAAAAAATAAAAATGTTTAAATTAAATATTCGAGTCTTATATATCATCATAATTTTTATATTTAGTGCTTCAAAAACTAAAATTCCAAACATGTTTACGGGAGAGGTATGTGGTGTAATGGTGACAGATGTTGTATCTCTCCATAATTGTACGATAATTTGATACATTTTTAAATCTTATGTTGGATCCCCATTTCAATTATTTTTTTATAAAACTATTAGGACACTGTTACTGATTTAAAATTAAAACGAAAGGCCATCAGACAAAGACGAGCGTCGTTACTCCCTATTCGACGGTGACGTAGACGCTTTATGGATCGAAAACATGAACTCCGTGATGGATGACAATAAATTGCTTACTCTCGCCAATGGAGAGAGGATCCGACTGGCGCCATACTGCGCTCTGTTGTTTGAAGTCGGTGACCTGAACTATGCGTCGCCCGCGACTGTGTCCAGAGCCGGAATGGTGTTTGTGGACCCTAAGAATCTTGGATATCAGCCTTATTGGGAAAGGTTATTGTATTTTATTTATATTTAGGTTAATTTTACTTTATAATATAAGAAATAAAATTAAATTAATATCATTATTAAAATAATAATCCAAGTCCTGACCAATTTCGGCCACGATGGGCAATCTTATTGAGACTAGCCAAATACGCTGGAGATATTATAGTGCAGACCATTGAGAGTTTAGGCTTTACGTGCTCTTTGATTCACGATCGATGGTGAAACACTGCCAACTTCTTGGCATAAAAAATAATCTAGTATAACTAAAATTGGGATTCAAACCTACGACCTCCGGATCTGAGCTTTGGTATGGGATGTACACCCTATCGACCATACTGAACCGAAACAGTAATTTTCTTTTGAATATAAAATTTGTTCTTCAAGATGGCTGCTCGGCCGTTCCAACGAAGAAGAGCGCGAGCAGCTCGCCGGCTTGTTCGAGCACTACGTGGCGGGTGCCATCAACTACATCGTATTTGGTCTCTTTGGATTGCAACAACAGACTCCCTTGAAGACCATCGTACCGCAAACGCCACTTAACTTGGTACTGTCTTCATGTAGATATCTTTATGTGTTTCTACTGCTTTCAATAGTATTTGTTTAATATTAAGGCTACATAAGATATAAAAAGAATAGAAAAGTCATAAAACTTCAATATTACGTTTTTTTTGTTTTCAATAATAATAAAAGTGTGAGGCACTTAAAATTACTAATATTTCATTAGGTAATGCAACTCTGCTACATGATCAGTGGTTTACTGCCCAATAGAGAGGACGGTAATGAGGAAATAGACCGCACTGTCGTTGAGTGTGTGTTCATGGTTGTAAGTATATATATTTGGTTGTTACGTACGACGCATAGAGTATATTCCTATTTTACATATACATAATATATAAAGCACTACGCCTTTCACGCTTAGGCACGGGTGTCCCTTCGATATAAGGGGGATCAGGCTATCTCTCAAACATGCAGGTTTCCTCGCGATGTTTTCTTTCTCGGTAAGGCAAGTGTCCATTTTGGAAAATATTTACACAGAGGTTCCAGGCCCGGATTTGAACCCGCTTCATTCGGTTTCCCAAGCGAGCGCATTATCACTTTCATATAACTTTAATTTTTTTTTAATTTGACATAAAATAAAATAAAACATACAAAAATAACGTTTGATAAACATTGTAATATTTAATAACATTATATCATAAGCTTACATTACATTGATTCATTGTAACTGAAATCCGAGGTTGAACCTTGCAACGCTCCATCATATTATTGTATGTCGATATTCGATATCCCATTTATTTGATTACAACGCACTTGCGGGGTAG
Source organism: Boloria selene (assembly GCA_905231865.2). NCBI lineage: Eukaryota > Metazoa > Arthropoda > Insecta > Lepidoptera > Nymphalidae > Boloria > Boloria selene. The sequence goes on from HG993149.1 coordinate 3,986,317, forward strand.
TTTTTGTTGTCGATAAACAAGTTTCATCGCAAATTAAAATGAAAAGCCTCAATAAAATTTGTACAACAAAAATAGGTTCAATTAAAAGTATGTACATTGTACATAAAATAGTAATACAATTGTTGACGCATTTGCAAGCAAAATACCCAGTAGAATGATTTAAAAATGCATTTAATATAAGAGATACATGTTATAATTTTAATATTTTGATAAAATATATTATAATATATTTTCAAAATTAATTTTATTTAAATGAATACAATATAAAAATATAATGTTGCAAAAATTTGGAGGCGCCGGGTATCGATCCCGGTACCTCTCGCATGCTAAGCGAGCGCTCTACCATCTGAGCTACGCCCCCGATATCATATAGAAGTAATTATACGAACCATTTACAATATATTTCACATTTATGTTCATAAATTAAATTTTTCTTTACTAAATTAATGGTAATACGACTATTTTTGTCACAATTTAAAAATACATACGGTTGCACTATATAGTCTAAAGTGATTAAACAAAAAGCCTATTTTGAGTGGATCAAAGACTACCTGAAAGAAATTACAGAACCCTCATAAACACTTAACCTACTGTATAAACATATATATGCAAACTGTGTAAATATTCAAATAAATTTAGAACAATGAAGTAAAATTGTTAACGGAATATAAAAAGAGGTGATTCCAATATGTTTTATTCAACATTTGGTACAATGAAAACTATGGAAATTTAAATAACGATTATTAAAATTAAAATATGGCAAATTGAGTAATTGTAATTATTCAAATTTATTCCAACGAACCACATCGACGGAGCTCATCAGCACTCTGCACAAATAGTAACCGTTTTCTGTACACCTCTCAATATCTTGATACGATCAATAATTTATTATTTGTAAAAATACTACACTTTTAAATAAAAATAGTACATTCTCATAAAGCTTGATCAAATCATATTTATAGCTACATAGAGAGAGTCCCTCCCGTGACCATGATTGCTGTATATAATTTCAAATATTCGCGTAAACCTAAGAATGTATTATATATTTTTTAATATAATTATATATTTTTCTTATAAATAATCATACCTAATGTAAATATATTTTCTTTTTGTTGAATTAAAAAGTTGTTTATTTTCAGTCCATGTACAACAGCCTGGGGGCAGCGATCGTAGATGACGGACGATTCGATTTCGATAATTACGTAAAGAAGGCTTGCCCCATGATGTTGGTCGAAGATACTCTGGAGAAAAAAGCTACTACTAGTAAGTACTGCATGAAATTCTATTGAAATCTAAACTTTAATAATACACTCACAGATATAAATATGTTGGGACAATTTTTACAACAGCGCCATCTAGTTCCGTGGTAAGCTACGAGGCTTGTATTACAGATACCAGATAGTTGATATACTACATATATAAGTTTAAATACATACATAATATAAATATTGACTGGAGAACAAACATTCGTGCTCAACAAATGAATGCCCCCAGCGGGACTCGAACCCGCGACCGCTGGCGCAGAAGGCAGGGTCACTACCAACTGAGCCAAACGAGTCGTCAATAATACGAACAGTGCATTAAAATAAGTAACACAGCTGAGTTTCCCGGTGCAGTTAACTGAAGGTAAGCCTGAGGGAACAGCTGTGGAAAATTGTACTGATTGTTTTCTATAAATTCACTATTTTAAGTCTCACTTGGGTTATTATTAATACGTGGATGTTATATTTGTAAACAATGATATAAAAATAACCGATTTTTGCTAATGTACTTTAAATTCAGACAGACAGATAGTCAAGCTTAGTCTTCATAGGTACGAAAAGTCTCAAATAGCTTAATTAATTTAAATAAAAAATAAATGTTAAATCATATTAATATTTTTTTATTATAAATGTTTCAATTAATTTTTAAAAATAAGTATTTTAGTAATATTTTCTATTCTTTTTTAATATGTCAATATCTTTTTAATTATATAATTTTTCTCTGTTTTCATCTGAAAAATAACAAAGGAGTAAATATTCGATTTATTAATAAATTCAAGTAGATATGAAGTGCTTCTTAAATGCTCTAAGCTTCTTAACTATTTAAGAGGATTTGTCTACGAAGTATTCATTTTATTTAATATTTTTCTATCCAATTATTCTTAAGTATTGTAAATATATACGAAGCACATTTAATTCTACATTATAATAAAAGTTCTCGTATTTTCCTATGTTTTATGACATCCGAATAACGAGCCCAAGTAGTGAAAGCATACTTGACCGTTTACCAAATCAAGATGATGATGATGATACGATTTGATCAAACATTTTTGTTTAATTGTAGAACATTTTCCCATGGGTTTCCCATCACTTTACGATTACTGCCTGGAGTTGACTACTAAAACATGGGAAGCTTGGGAATGGCTGGTCCCTGAATACATTCATGACAAGGATCTGAGGTTCTCTTCAATACTCGTACCGACTGTCGATACTTTGAGGATGACGTGGCTGATTAAAATTATGGAGAGTGTATGTATTGGATATTTATTTAATGATACTGTACATTTTGTTATTATTTTGTTGATAGTAAAATATGTGATTTTTAAATGATATTTCACACAGTGCTTAAAAGAACTGATGAATATCGTGGATTTAAGTATGTATACATTTACTTATACCTATAGCAAATTCCAAATCCTTGTAGGATTGACGTTTGATAAAGGCGGAAGTTTTTCTATTCCTTCTTGAATAATTGTGAAATATACTTTGAAGCACACGTACGTACTCACTCGTATATGACTTTATCAAAAAACCTTTTTTTCTGAATTAGGTGGAACGGCCAGTACTGCTTGTTGGCGACACGGGCACGTCCAAAACAGCTATCATCAATAATTACTTGCGAGGGCTGCCACCTGAAAAATTTGTAAGTACAATTTCCAAAAATATAACGGTTGCTTTAAATACTTGTTAGTTATTAGCTACCTATCTGATATTATTATAAAACATACCTAATATATAAAATAGTTTAATATCAGTTATATAACAATTAAAAAAATTTGGTCTTTCATATTATCTTCTCTTCAGTGACATTTTTTTCAAAAAGTCAAAGTACATTCTGTATAAAAACGAATTATATTACTAGAAATAAAACTATTACAGAACATTTAACATCAAAAATCTTCATCTTCATCAGGAACTTGATAAAAATATATAATATTACCACAGTCTATGAAAATGTGATATTACCATGTAACTACCTACTAGAATAAACCATCCTCGTCCTGTCTACATTAGGTATGCCGTCTTTACTCTCACAAATACTTATAGGTGGCACTTTTATTAAATATACAAAATTCAATAATATATTAGTAGTTTTGTATGAAATGGAACTCTTTTTTACCCGACTGTGCCAGAAGGAGAGTTATGTTTGTCGAGAGTATATTATATATGTACTATGTATAATTGTTTGGCACGTTCTGCGGCCTGAACAACTCGATAGATTTTAGCTTCAAAGGTGTCGTTAGATTTGTATTAATTGTGAAAGTGACATAGGTTATAAATTTTGAATCAAAACACAACATATTTTAGGGTTTTTTCATTTCCAAAATACACATAAACGTAGTCGAGTTTTTTTAGTTTTTTAATTTCACTTACTTGTTAATTACGTACCATCTATACATATAATAAAATTCTAACATACGAATATGTACACTGAATATTTCTTAGAAAATCTAATTGAAACTGTTATTAATAATTATTAATGCTACAGAAGCCGATTTTAAGAATTAAATAAAAGTTTTTAGAATTTGTGTCTATCTGTCTGTGGCTACTTCATGAGAAAATCACTGGACCGATTTCGATGAAATTTGGTGGTTATCCGGTTCAACATACAGGATATTTTTTACTTCAGAAAAGTATCTCATTTCTTAGATAAAGTTAAAACGTATTCTCCGTTAACGTATTCTATCTGGTTTCTGATTATAAGAACGCAGGCGGAACCGCGGGAAATGCTAGTTTTGAATATTATTCTTTATACCTCGTAAATTTTATTTTAAGCGGTCGACAATATGTTACGAAACGAGAACAGCAGGAATTCCAATGTCGGCACGTTCTACTTTCTCCGCGTGTAAATACGAAGTTTAATTTAGGTACTTTGCATATCGGGGGCGTAGCTCAGATGGTAGAGCGCTCGCTTAGCATGCGAGAGGTACCGGGATCGATACCCGGCGCCTCCAATAACTTTTTTACAATGTAAAGGAATTAATACAAGTTCAGCATCTTTATTGTATTTCAATTATTATACTACATTAATGGCTTCACTGTGAAAATTGATTTTTTAGAAGATTTTTAGTAATTGTCATGTTATACGTTAGTATAAGGAATGAATATGTTAACGAAGTATGACAGATATCGAAGACACTTGTTAGTCTTGCTGAGCCAGCAGTCGCGGGTTTGAGTTCTGCTGGGTGCATTTATTTGTGTGATTAGACGGATATTTGTACTACAGCCATCGGTGTTTACTGTTTATATTTATAATATTATATATGTATTTAAACTTATATATATTGTGTAATGTATCTACTTTCTGTTAACCAGAACACAATGCAAACCTTAACGTAGAACTAGTTGCTGCTATATATAAAAATAAAAACGAAGCAAGCAAATATATACCTATGATAAAGCAATTTCGTCTAAGCCTTAAGGGCTTTAATTTATACCTATCGTCAAGTTTATCGGAGAAATTGTGTTAGCTGTCGGTCGCATCCTAAATTTCCATATACCGTAAATGTATATTTTACCTATGCAAATATTATGTTTGTTCTAGTAGCTTTGCGTTAATTCATAACTTCATAATATTTAAGCAATTTTGAAAAAGCTCGTTAAAGAGGAGGAAAAACGAACAAACTATTAATCATCATCATCAGCTCTTTTTAACGTCCCACTACTGGGCACGGGCCTCCTTCACTACGAGGGGGATCAGGCCATAGTCCACCGCGCTGGCCTAGTGCGTGTTGGCGGACTTCTAGGACTAGGTTTTCTTAGACATCCAGGTTTCCTCACGATGTTTTCCTTCACCGTAAGACAAGTGGTAATCATCATAGAAATGATGCGCCCATTAAAATATCAAAGGGGCGAGAGACCCGGCTTGAACCCGCATCACTCGGGTTACTCAATATAGTATTACTCGACATATTCTATTTTGCATATCAACTTTCCCCTAGATCGTGCAGCAAATGAACTTTTCATCGCGCACATCGTCTATGGACGTGCAACGCAATTTAGAGTCCGTAGTGGAAAAAAGGACCAAGGACACCTTCGGCCCTCCCGTGGGCAAAAAGATGCTTGTGTTTATCGATGATATGAACATGCCTATTGTAAGTAAAACTATTTTTTATGTTCATGGTTTTGATGATAATATTTTAAAATCAAAACTGTTTCATATACATAGGTATTTAGTACGTATAGGTACTAGGTATATTAGACGTAAATATTAAATATCATATTACTAACCATTAGTCACTCTATTTTATATAAACTAATATTTGCTTTAAAAAATCTTTAAAAGCTAATGTAATCGTATCTGAAAATCGTGGGTAGCCACTGTCTGTAAAAAGTACCTAAGTAATGATCTCTAAGACACATAAAACCCTTATCTCTCCCATAACCATGATTTCTCTAAAGCATTCGAAACGGTGGGAACCAAAAATCAAAAAAAAATCCGTGACAAAATCCGAAAAGATAGTTTAGTTTCATTTATAGTGTCAGTATTAAACTAATACTGTTTTGTATTTATTTGACAGGTAGATACGTACGGAACTCAGCAACCCATAGCATTACTGAAATTATTGTTTGAACGCAAAGGTTTCTATGATAGGGGCAAAGACCTCAATTGGAAAAATCTAAAGGACATTGGATTCCTAGCGGCGATGGGAAAAGCGGGAGGCGGAAGGAATGACGTGAGTAATGTGTACCGCAGTTCGGCTATCGATCTTCTTAATATGTAGGCGTTATTTGTTAATGTGAGCAGTAATATATTATATAGTGCATATTTCACACTTTAAGTATATCGTTATAATGCAATTTAAATTTTTGAAACATTCCACATGAATGCTGCTAAATCAAATAGTACTGGGGGCGTACCATGAACTATTTGAAAACATTCTTATTTCAAGACTGTTTTATTTCAAGTTAACTATAAATCTTACTGTCCTTGCTATAAGGACGTCATGGTACGAAAAGTCAAAGTAAGATTATAGTATTCATGCTATAAGAGTTCATAGTACGCCCCCTGTTCATGACTTATGTGACTGTAGTAAGTCGTTTCTAGAATAATGTATCGATGCATGAGCTATTCGATTTATTTTATACGATCTTAAGTAGATCTTTAAGAATAAATGATGATATTACTTTGGAGCGAGCGGCACTGAATGTGTTATTTATATAAGCTCCGTTTTTTATTATTAAGCTTTTAAGTTAAATCTCTTCAATGTGAAATGATTTTGATGAAAATGATAAAAAATGTTTACATAATATTCTACCTACAACATGGACCTTTGAGCACGTAAAATACGATTCAAATAATAATTTATAAAAGAAATAAGTTATAATGCTTATATTTAAAAAAATACTTTACACAAATACAAGTTGTAGGTATATTGAGCCAAACGTGTCGTCAAATATATATTTTATTAGAAGTATGTTAATAACAAAAAAAAACTTATATTTCGGCATCACATAATTTCAAAGGAAATAATTATAAATGTAACCAAATACAACAATCGAATACGTAAGATTTTCAGGATGTTTGAGATTGTCTCAGCATTACGCTACGGTTCAATGTTTTTTCCGGCTTTTCCTGTTTATTCGCCACGATTTATGTCTACATTAAAACGTATTCGTGAGGCTTTCCCAGGAACTTTACTGCCGTGGAACATGAGAAATACATCGCTAACGTAATATGATATCGCGTAAAAATGCTTTTTTACGATCTGTTATTTCACCTGTATAAGTACGCGAGTTGTGTATAATTTATGCGGTAGTACTGTAATCGACTTGAAAATACTTAGCTGTAAATAAAAAATTGTGCCTATGTTATACTTAGTACTAAATAATAGTTTTGTACATACGTAAATAATTATTATGTAAACTATAAATTTCTATTGGTTTCCTTGTAAGGGTCTAATTTAATCTAATGATCACTTTTGAACGCTTCTAATTATACTATAATTCGCGTCATATAAAAAGAACGCTGGCTGTCAAGTTGCGCAGAGGCGATTTATCGGCCAATTTGGTGGTAAGACGCGGGGCGCGGGACGGCGAGGCACGCGCCGCATGCTTTCCGGCTCGCTATTGGTTCGTCAGTTCAAAATACTATCACGCACACAAAAGTTATTAATTACGAAATGATTTTATATCAAAAATAGAAAAATAATAATTTTGAATAATATTGTTTTATAAAGATAGAGTCTGAAAACAACAATAAAAAACTGCAGTTAACAATAAAAAAATATATATAAAAACGAATTAATTTAATTTTTTGTTAGTGGATTAAAAATTGTGTAATGAATCAAACATATTTTATTAATTTATAAAATTCTGTTTAATGGCATTCTATCTAATATATTTTTCAACGTATCTACCAATAACCAATATACGTCACGAGCGAAAGGTTAGTTCAAAAATAAATGAATAGGCTAATAGGATTTCGTGTGCGAATGTACCGATGCGCAAACACACCCCCCACCACTTTCTTCCAGCGTTCTTTTTACGTGACGCAAACTGTACCTATATCTTAAATTTTATCAAAATACACCTACATTTAATTACACGTTTTTTATTAGCTTCACCTGTATGTTTGTATGTTTGTTTGTAACCGACTTCTTTGGGCGCGATTTTGACCCACTTTAAACGGCCAGATTTCGTTCAAACTTTGTAAATTTATTGAGGACCGATGACAATACACTAATTTGATAAAATTATTCCATTTTTCAATTTGCAAAATATGATTTTTGCTAGAAAAAGTAGAAAATAAATAATAGTTTAAAAAAACTAAAAAACACGCTTTTTATAGAAAACCGAACTAAAAAATAGAAAATAAAATTTTATTTTAAAATAAGCGTGGGGCGCTTTTTAAGATATTATCGAAATGATAATGACACCATGCACCCCACGCTTTTTTTAAAATAAAATTTTATTTTCTATTTTTTAGTTCGGTTTTCTATAAAAAGCGTGTTTTTTAGTTTTTTTAAACTATTATTTATTTTCTACTTTTTCTAGTATTTCTCGCGGCTTCGCACGCGTTCTATAGACCGGGAACCAAATTCTTCTCGAAGCAATAGTTCCAGAAATTAGCGCATTCAACCAACAAATCAAACAACCAACAAACTCTTCAGCTTCATTATATTAGTATAGATTTATAGGTTTTAAGTAGGTCTGTGTATTTTCAATTTACAATATAGATTAGTACATATGATCATGTGTAGGTAATAAGTAGGTACTACTCATGATGCCGTAGTACATTTACAATATACATTGTACATACATACAAAATGGTGGAGCAATATGTTTGTATACACCCATATTAAATTACAAACATATCTTCCTTTTAAGTATAAATTGTGATCATAGAACAGACTTGTATGATTTAATATTTTCACTAACAATGTTGACCACGTTATGAAACGTCGCGTCGCTTCGGTCGTAGCGTCGTGCGGTCGTAGTACTGTATTCATGGTACATTGCTTAAACAAATTATGAGTCTGCATCTAAATATATATTTCCTTTTTTTGCATATTATATAAGTACGTTGTGCGTTCTCTTCGCCTCGCCGCGAACAAAGTGCTGTGTACATTCACATATTAAAAATAAAGAAATAAACATATTCATGCTTAGCTTTTTTAGTGCTTTTTATGTGTAATGTATGGTAAAAGCTGTAGAAACATTTTCACAAATAAAGCTAGGTTAGCTTAAAAAAATAATTTTAACGAGAACCTAAATAATGTAAATACAATATTTATATGAAATAAATATGTATTATCACTACATAGTATAAAACAAAGTTGCTTCCCGCTGTACGTCTGTCCGTATGTACCTATGCTTAGATCTTTATAACTACGCAACAGATTTTGATGCGGGTTTTTTCAGTAGATAGAATGATTCAAGGGAAAATTTTCAGTATATAATTTGTTAAGTTTATGTATACATTTACTAGCGGAACCTGCGGCTTCGCTCGCGCTGATTCTAGGGACGTGCCCGAGCGAAGCTAGGGCGAATCGCTAGTTAAAAATTATATTTTGACCTGATGAACTAATCATGTGTATTACAATTACTTATTTTAAACTGTTACTCCTTATTTTAAATGATTTTTCATCATATTGTTTTATTTTCAGGTGGATCCACGCTTCATTTCGATGTTTTCTGTCTACAATCTACAATTTCCGTCGGAGGCGACGCTTAACCACATATACGTGTCCATACTAAAAGGTCACTTTTCAATATTCCCCGATGAAGTACAGGATATTGTTGATAAAATCGTTCAGATGACTCTGGATTTATATAAGGTACCTACTTACTAGCGTTTTTCCAAGGTAAGTCCCCGTAGTTACTTGAATTGGCGCAACGGTTTAATGCAAAGAATACAGGGTAGAGCTTAATTTCGAGCTTAGTGGCATATGAGTGGTATAAAAAAATATAAATGTATTTAAAAATTATAATCAATTTGTTGTTCTACAGTAAAGTTTCATCAAAATCAGTTCAGTATATTTCATGTGAAACGGTAACAAATATTTATTTATACGTTCATCTTCTAAATGTAAGTAATATTTTTTATACTTTAAAATCAAAATTAACGTTATCGATCTAGTCATATTTCTTAGTTAAAATAAATTATATTTTATTTATTATTCATATGAAATAATCATAATTAAGATCTAAAGTTTGTGATATACATATGTATTATGTATATCACAAACTTTAGATCTTAATTAGGTTCACTTCAAAACGCCTAAAGAATTACAACCACATAAGTATATGTATAATATAACGTTATCTTTCAATACTTGTTAATTTATAATTAAAGTACTTGGCCAAGTTTAATTAAACTTGGACTTAAGATAATGATCTCCACAAGCCATTAAGTTTGATTTTATATTTGATAGCGCGTGTAAATTAAAAATTAATGGTGTTAGTCGAAATTAATTAAATAAAATATTAAAATGAGATCCAATTAAAGAACTGTAGGTAATATTCATACTTATATGTTTATCGCTTTAAAGTATGAAAATGAGTCCCGGAATACGTTTACATAGTTAATATGTATAGATTTGATTTGCCGAAATGAGATCTTTCTTATAATTTCCCCGCAGCAAAGAGTATCCTATAATACGTATGTTGATCTGGATGACCAGTTATTATCTTGTTAAGTTCTGTTTAGTGAGTTTTCTCGTGATGACAGACATACAGATAGACAAAATTATTAAAAATTATACTTCAACTTACCTCTAAATCGATTATAATAACTATTTCAATAACATTTACCAAAAAAATTCCACCAGTAGAATCTCACGAGTAAAGAGGGTTGAAATCGACTTAAGTTCTATTAATAACAATTCAATATTTTAACCAAACTAAAACAATATAACTCATTATCCCTAGATTATCATAGTGGATCTACCGCCCACACCAGCGAAGTTTCACTACATCTTCAACTTGCGCGACCTGTCGCGTGTGGCGGCCGGGCTTTGTTCGACGCACCCGAACTTCTTCAGTGAGAAGAGAAGTGTCGTTCGCTGCTGGAGGAATGAATTCACACGAGTTATTTGCGACAGGCTTATAAATGTTCAGGTGAGTTTATTATAGGTGTAAGATTATATGTTGTAATTAACAAGTGAATAAGATTATTAATTAACAGATACAAGTATGTTCTTATTCAGCACTTTTTATATTGCTATTACTGCTGGGCTCAAGCTGGCTGGTTGGGGTTGGTGAACTGCACTTGTCTTTTGAAAACTTACTAGGTTCTCTCAGACAAACAGGTCTTATGATGTTGGAAAATATATCAAAGTAATATATAAATAAATAAAACGTGGGTAGCGTGACAAAACTTATTTTTTATCAAAATCAGATATAGCTAAGTAAATAAGTTTTGTATTTGTAGGATAATGAATTGATGCGGGGTCACATTCAAGAGCACGTAGTCAAATATTTCCCTGAAGAAGAACCAGTGGTTCTAGAAGAGATCGTTGTCCCTGAAGAAGAGGAAAAACCGCCTGAAGAAGAAGATGGTAAGATAAAATTACCTAAAAATGGCAAAATGTGATCCTTTGAGTCATTATTTTAGTCAAGTGTTTTGTTTTTTTCCTTATTATTTGATATTAATTATGCTTGTCACTATATTATATTGCTGTACATATTGATGTAGTAGTAATATAGCAATATAGAGTAATATTGCTATATTATTTTTTGGACTTAACTCTTTATAGAATTTTTGACGGCGGATACTAAGCCTCCGCCCTCTACAATTGAGGAGCAGGAACTTCAAGTAGAGGAGGAAGAAGTGGAAGTTGAGCGAGTATTAACGGTAAGGAATTTCAATATGCGTAAATTTTATTGTTATCAAAGTCATACATTAAATTATGCATAATACACATTGTAAGAAAGAAAAATAATAATATATGTAATAAATGTACAGCTTGAAGAATATGTGCTCCGAGATCCACTTCTATTTGGCGACTATCGAAACGCTCTCGACGCAGAAGAACCTCGATATTATGAAGATCTGCTGGATTATGAAGCAGTATACTTCCTATTTCAAGAGGTAATTTATTATAAAGAAATACATATAAATAAAATTTTTATAGAATTTTAAATAGGATATGCCTAAGTTGTGTTTCGTCTTGGTAAATTTTCAATATCAAGTGAGCGGGATCGGCGAAAACTGCATGTAAGTTAATGTGAAAAATGCTTTAAAGTGGATTTGAAAAAGAACCTGAATTTTTTTATGATTTATTGATTTATTTGAACATTTATACACCCATGAACAGAATCATAACTCCTTTTTTTCCAATATGTTATGTTTTATGTACATCTTCTAACTGGGCCAAAAATTTCATCGAACTTTTAGTCACGGATATATTGGATATATGCGAAAATTTGAAGTGACGGATTGGGATAAAATTCGTAATAGAAATAGTTTAGAAGTAACTTTTCAGCTTCCGAACAAACGCACCTACCACAAACATTATACATAGGTAGATATCTATACATAGGCTAGGTATATAGGCTACTTACTAACTTACCTAAAACGTAATCTGAGCTAGGAATTAGTACGAAAAACAGTTATTTTGTAAAAAAGTAATTAATTATAAGAACAAATCTACGAAGGAATATAATATTATAGAGACACACGCTTTATACACCTAGTAAAACTCGCGGCTAGTATAATCGAACACGTAGTAACGTCTTAAGTAGGGTACTTATTAAAAAAATATTACCCAGTGAACACAATTATGTCAGACTGATGTCTGAATGACGTCATGCTATGTCATGATTTACGTAAGGTGTGACTCATATATGAGTCATATATGACTCACAATTTCCTACTTCCTGACGTAAGATTCTTACGTAAGATAGATGACGTAAATATGACGTCCACCTCCTGACGTCCTATTGACATCATTATGACTGATGTGGTGGTACCTCTACGCCAGGTAAGTATGCTCAATTTGGCACGACCTGCCATAGTCACTGTTTGCGAGAACATCTTGCTCATTAATAATTTGCATACAAAACCTTCATTTATCTAGCACATGTATGATCCATACGCAAAAAAATTTGTTTTCATATATGATCACGAGTTATAACTCCAATATAATATCAACTGTACGTAAACAAATGACTTATAACTGATGTAACGATATGATGTTCTTGTTACATCAGTTTTACGTAAAAGTGGGGACTTATGTATTGCATACGAATATGATGGAATTATTATATCATTTTAACGTTAGGAACCTGACCTGTACCTTATGTAATCATATGACTTACTAATTACATAAATAATACATAAAATAATGACTCCAGTATGACGTCATAGCATGATGAAAATATGATATAATATGTACGTAACAGTTAAGTCATACAAATAACATCATATCAAAGTCAATTTTGATGTCAATATGAGGTCATAGTGATGTAATACAACATGACCTCAAATGAAAGTCATCAAACATAGTCACTATTATGTCATACTTACGTGTATTTTTTTTTACCTCTGTGTGACCTATATATGATGTCATTTTAAAGTCATGTGTTCACTGGGTAATTATTATTAAAAAAAACAATAATAATAGTATGTGTACCAAAAAAGTTTCCACAAATAAATAATTCACACAGTATAAGAGTGGACTAAACAAAATATTAGCAGAAATACCAATATAACCTTTCTTTGGGCTTCCTCGAGAAAAACGTTTATCCGCCAGATACTAGAGGAGTACAACGAGCGCGTGGGCAAGATGTCAGTGGTACTATTCGAGGACTGCCTGGAGCATCTGACGCGCGCGCACCGCGTGCTGCGAGTGGACCGCGGCAACGCCATGATAGTGGGCGTGGGCGGCTCCGGCAAGAAGTCCATCTGTCGGCTAGCGGCTTTTGCGGCGGGTAGGTTGAACGTTTTTAGGGAAATTTGAGGAAAATTATGTCTTTAATAATTAGGTTGTTGACACAAATTAATATCATTCTCAGATCTAACTTCGCTAAAAATAGAAATAGCAATAGCATCTGAATGGAATTATTTTAAAGAAAAAATATTTAATTTTAGTTGCTTTGAGATCAATAATAAGTAATCAATTATGTTCGTAAATAATAGATACCTACCTAAGTACCTACAGATACAACATTTTATAATAGGTATTAGCACTAATTAGGTACTGTTTTTAAATTAATGTTTGTCAGTTAGTTAAAATATAAAAAAATAAAAATTATCCATAGGCTATGAAATGTTTGAAATAACAGTAACTCGCAACTACAATGAGAATAGTTTTAAGGATGATATGAAGACACTGTACAACCAGCTCGGCGTGGACGGAAAACCTACTGTGTTTTTATTCACCGCCGCACAGGTGACTTATGCAATTTTTGTTTAGTTTTTTGAATATTTCTCACAATTTATAAACTACATATAAAGTAAATGTATGTATGAAAGAACAAAGAAGGCCTCATTTTATCATTATGCAAACATAAATCTTTGTTATACTGAGTCATAACAATATTTCAGATGTTTTTCATGAAAAGGTTTTTACGTCTATAGTTAAGATTTTAACAAAGCGATAACATTTGTTTGACATACATATAAAATCAAAATTAATAAAAATGAACATTGCAATAATGATTTTGTTTAACAATACCGTATTTTATTTTACGAACAGATTTTAGAAGAAAGTTTCTTGGAATTTATCAACAATATATTAATGATTGGAATGATACCTGCTTTATTCGGTGATGATGAAAAGGATGCAATCATCAATGCGGTGCGCAACGAGAGCCAAGAAGCGGGCTATGGCGTAGCTAAGTGAGACTTGATTATCTTTATCTTTATCGAATTGTACAAACGTATATTACAATTACGTAATATTAGTATATTAAAAGAATACTTCGAGTTTCGTGACTCAGAAAAATCTTTAGACGTTTAATTAATTTTTGTTCTGACATCAGATGAAATAAGGAAAGTTGAATAAATGTTTATGAAAATTGATTGCTTTTTCAAACTTACAAAGTAAATTAAATACTTCTAAGAATATATCTTACTATAAAGTTAGGTTTTTTATATAATAAAATAAATATAAAAATGTCCATGTATTTAAAGCCAAAACTATAAACGTTTACAGAGACGCGGTTTGGAATTACTTTTGCAACAAATGCGCTGACAATTTACACGTTGTATTGTCGATGTCACCCAGCGGCGACACGCTGCGGAACAGGTGGGATACATTTAGAAACCAATTCTTATAGCTTAGTTACATAGAATTTAGTATTTCTTGCGAATTTTACGAAATGATTCTTAAATTTTATTTAGTTTAACTTTCTAAGAAATGTGATATAATTATGTTTATCCTCATGTGTCGATTATTCAAGATGTCGAAGTTTCCCTGGACTCGTCAACAACACGACTATCGACTGGCAGTTCCCGTGGCCTAAACAAGCCCTACTCGCTGTGGCTAATGTGTTTCTGTCAGACGTATGTTATTAAAATTTTATTATTACACTATCATATTATACGGACTTCATTAATTATATTATCATAATGTTTTTAAAGCGTTTGTAAATTTATAAAATAAAACGCCATAAAGGGCTCTCCATTTGGCCGCATTTTTTGTGTAACACGATATCATTGCTATTGTCACTTAGACTATGCCCTGAAGTGGCACCTTTTGATGAAAGTAATATTCTTTCTTAAAAAACATACAATAACACTTGTTTCTAAGCATATTTGATTTTTATTATTTCTTTTTTATTCTTTGCTCTGAAAACTCAATGCTTTAGATGCAATTAGTGCACAGGGTAAATTGTGGCTTACGTATCTAGTAATTAATAGAAACATCAAAGTAATTAAAAAGTTAAAATACAGGTGCAGAAAATTCCAGAAGAATTCCGCTCAATAATAGTAGAGCATGTGGTCCACGTGCACATGTCGGTGGCGCACTACTCCGCAGAGTTCCTGCTGCGCTTGCGCAGGAACAACTACGTGACCCCCAAACATTATATGGACTATCTCACTAACTACCTCTCTTTGTTGAATGAGAAGGACGCTTTTATTGTAGCTCAGGTAAGCTATGTGCCTATAAATGTAGTTTTTTTATTAGATAGAGTAGGTATATTAAAGTATCGAAGGATTTTATTAAATTAAAATAGTATTTACTATTTACTAAACTATTAAGTTAGATACATCATTTTTTTTGGTTAAGGCGAATTAAGATAAATAAAACACGAATTATATCTGCACCTTATACTAAATGAGTATTATAAATGTGTTTTATGATATAAAGTCTTTTCTTGTATTTTTAGTGCGAACGATTGATAGGAGGTTTAGCTAAGATTGAGGAAGCAAATGTACAACTAGAAGATCTAAATGCTAAATTAGCAGTACAAAAAGTGATAGTTGCAGAACAAACCAAAGAATGCGAAATATTACTGAAAGAGATATCGACAGGCAAGTGGAATGTTACTTATATTTTTGAATATTCAGTTTTAAATTGTGGATTGACAGTCTCACTTACATCAAACTTCTCAGTTACATATCCATATATATGAATTAAGTATTGGTATCAACAATTTTAACACAACTAATAACAATAACCACATAATTATAGCGACTGAGGCAGCCATCGCTAAACAAAATGTAGCTGAAGTAAAAAGCGTGGAAATAACTGAGCAAAGTAAAGTGATAGCTGAAGAAAAGTCAGAGGCAGAGGAAGCACTTTCCGCGGCGCTTCCAGCGCTTGAAGCGGCTAGACTTGCTTTAGCTGATCTAGATAAGAACGATATCACGGAAATTAGATCTTTTGCTACACCACCTGAAGCTGTACAGGTAACGTTATATGTATATTTATCCAAATTATATGTATAAAAATATTTTTAAAAAGTAATTAATAAATTGATATAAATTAAAAAATGTCAGTCTTAGATGATAAAAAAACTTGAATAAATCATTTATTGCGTGTCGATGTTATATATATTTATAATATATTTCAGGTTGTCTGTGAATGCGTAGTAATAATTCGTGGCATTAAAGATGTGAGCTGGAAAGGTGCAAAAGGAATGATGGCGGATCCTAACTTTTTACGTAACCTTCAAGAAATGAACTGTGATCTCATCACACAAGCGCAAGTCAAAGCGGTTAAGGCTCACATGAAAAAGAGTAAAAAACTTGATACCATGCAACAGATTAGTAAAGCTGGGTACATATTAAATTTAGTTCTAATGCCTAGTTTTGAATGGAAATTTACTACCAATTTTCAGACAAATAACCTATATATTTTAAATAATTATATTTTCAGTTATGGTCTTCTAAAGTTTGTAATAGCTGTACTGGGTTACTGCGCTGTGTATAAAGAAGTCAAACCAAAAAAAGATAAAGTGGAAGCTCTAGAAAAGGAATATTCCGAAGCTTGTAACTATTTAGCATCTCTCAACCGTGAAATAGACCGATTACAGAAGACGTTAGATGGTCTCAACAATAAATATGAATCAGCGATGCTAAGGAGGCAAGAATTGCAAGAAGAAACAGATATTATGATGAGGAGATTAGTGGCCGCTGATAAACTCATGTCAGGACTTTCTAGTGAACAGAAACGATGGACTGAAGATCTAGCTGCTTTATACATAGAACAATCTAGATTAATTGGAAATTGTTTGCTCTCTGCTTCCTTTTTGAGCTATACCGGACCTTTTTCGTTTTCCTTCCGACAGACAATGTTGTATGAGGATTGGATGGGAGATGTGTTGGAGAAGGGTATTCCACTCACTACACCATTCACTATTGAGAAGAACTTGACTAATGAAGTTGAAATTAGTGGGTACGTTAAATCTATAAGTAATGTACCTATGTTTGTATTCAGTCCTTTTTAACATCCCATTGCTGGACACGGACCTCCCTTCAATGTGAATGGGATCAGGCCATCCACAGACTTTACATGTCTTTCGAAAACTTGCTACGTTCTCATAGACATACAGCTTTCCTCGCGATGTTTTCCTTCACCGTAATACAAGTGGTAATCGTGTTAGAAATGATTCACAAATAAAAATAGGTGCGAGACCCGGATTTGAACCCGCATCACTCGGTTATTCCAGCAATTTGCGAGCGCGTTACCACTGGGCTACCACTGTCTGTACCTATATTATGTATATTTTATTATTTTAAGACAAAAATATAAACCATAATAGATATTACATTCATTAACTAAAAAATAAAATGATATTTTACGTATTCAAGATGGAATTCAGAAGGTTTACCGCCCGACGAACTATCCGTACAGAATGGTATTCTAACAACGAGAGCGTCGCGCTTCCCGCTTTGCATCGATCCGCAAACACAAGCGCTCACTTGGATAAAAAGGAAAGAGGCTAAAAATAATCTAAAGGTATACTCTAAATTTCACCAAACCTTTGTGAATAATGTAACGATATAGCAGAAATATTTCAAACGGTTATTATAATAGCAACTTTGGTTTACGAGAATTTATTTTAGTAAAACTATCTTTTCTATCCCATATAGTACATGTCCCAATAATATTTATATTATCATGGTAATAATTTTCACTCAGTTTAAAATAGCATTTTCTTCGCGTGAATAGGTTTTATCATTTAACGACCCACAATTTTTACGACATTTGGAGATGGCCATCAAATACGGCATGCCGGTGCTGTTCCAAGACGTCAACGAATACATCGATCCTGTCGTAGATAATGTTTTAGAGAAAAATATTAAAGGTATATACTGTTTATCTTTTATGTATTTAGTTAATTTTCCTCTTTTTTAATTATTATGAGTATCCATACTTATGTCAACAGTGGAAAGTGGCAGAACGTTTGTGATGCTGGGCAGCACCGAAGTGGACTACGACCCGCATTTTCGCATGTACCTCACCACAAAGCTCGCGAACCCGCAATTCAACCCCGCCGCGTACGCGAAGGCCGTCGTCATCAACTACACCGTTACTGTACAGGTATGGAAAAAGTTTTCTAATATTACCTTAGGTATATAATCGATTAAGAATAAAATATATTATTTTTACTTTCACCCCCCTATTCAACTCCGAGATGATTTCCTGCATAAAAACTATCTTACGTCTTTCACAGAGTTACGAACAATTTTCAACCTAAATTCATAAAAATCAGTTTAACGGATTAACAGACAGACTGAGTTGCTTTCGCGTTTATAACATTAGTATTCATATATTTTTCCGATCTAATTACTAAAATTAAATTCATATTTAAACGTCAATGCCAGGGTCTCGAAGACCAACTCCTCAGCGTAGTAGTGCGAGCGGAGAGAGCCGACCTGGAGGAACAGCGCGAGAACCTTATCATAGAGACTAGCGCCAATAAGAGCTTACTCTCGGGACTGGAAGACTCGCTGCTGAGAGAACTGGCGACATCTACCGGCAACATGTTGGACAATGTCGAACTTGTTAACACTTTGGAAAATACTAAGTCTAAGGCGGCTGAGGTACTTTTATTTATAGTTTTCTTCTACATAAATAAATGAAATAGGGTAAAGAAATAGCTTTGTTGATGATAATCCAAAATATCAGGATTACGATAAATAAAATTTTGCCTTCATATAAAAATATAGTACTTATTATTTATTATATACAATACTTAATAAAAATAATTATTTATTATATTTTTTTATGTGTTATTATAATTTTATTAAAATATTATCTCAAAGATAAGATTTGTGTGAATATTATAATATTATTAAATATTTTTATTAATGAGGTCTAAGTTATTACGCCGAGCTAATTTCTCCGAGAATAACTTACGTACCCACTACGTGTTAAGTACCTATACCAGAATAAAGTGCTTAGTTCTTTACTGCAATTCATGCATCAACATACCAATATAAACATAACACTCCACACATTTATATTTGAAGTATTCTTAATTGAACTCAAATGAAAATTTATTATAATAGGTGATGGAAAAACTTGAATTAGCCGAAGCGACGACAAAAGACATAGAGAAGCTCAGGGACGGCTACCGACCGGTCGCCAAGCGCGGCTCCATTCTGTTCTTTGTGCTGTCGGACATGGCCAGCGTCAACACCATGTACCAGTACTCGCTCTCCGCATACCTTGATGTAAGTCGTTTTAAATCCGACTGTTTTGAATTGTGTTTTTTTGTGTTTGGTACACTTTTGTACTGAAATGGCTCGACCGATTTGGATGAACTTTAGTGTACAGTTAAAGTATGGTCTGAAGTTAGTTACTGTTAGAAATTTACCCGAGTGAATAAAGTTAGTTATATATAGGCAGAGGGTTGATGAAATTAATGTATACCTACAAGTACGAGTATGTTTATGTTATATCGGGACCACGGGAGAAAAGTTTTGACATTTTTTTGACACAGATTGTTTTAATTAAAACACTTTTGTAACTTTATAAATAATTATATTTTATTATTATAGACATATATACGTACCTATGTACCTATTTCATTTTGTGACGGGATCTCCGAAAATATCTTTTGACAGTTTCTGACGCAGGTGGTTTTAATGAAATTACGTAATTTTATATGTTTTTCAATGGTACTTTAATATTCATTCTTTCAGGTATTTTCATTCTCGTTACGTAAAGCGATGCCGAATGTCATTTTGACCAAACGATTGAAGAATATAATTGACATGTTGACCAAAAATGTATATGATTACGGATGTACTGGTAAGGGCAAGGGCTTTACTTCCATTGTTATAACAGCCACAAATTGAAGGAAAGCCGCCAAAATATTAGATACGTTTTAAACTTTCTCCTATTTGGCCCTTCCGAAAAAATTGTTCCCGCAATCTACTCGTATACTGCTCTTTTTTCTTTATTAACCTTCTATTTTCATGTGGCTGTGGTTTTAGACTTGAAGGAATAAAATAATTTCGGCCATTTCTACTCGTGACATATAAATTTGAGGTTCATTTATTATATTACTCATTAGAATACTTACTTACATAAAAGAAGTACGGGTATTTTTTGTAATTGTAATTACTATAGTAGTTATAATATACAAAATGCCTTCTCATATTTTATTATATTTTATATAAGCTTATTTTCGAACATAACATTATTTAAAAATTCTTGTTTCAATAGGAATATTTGAGAGACATAAGTTGCTCTTCTCATTTCAAATGAACATTAAATTGGAGCAAAGCGAAGGAAATGTAACTCAGATGCAGCTGGATTTCTTTATCAAGGGCAATATTTCTTTGGAGAAATCCGCTAGAGCCTGTCCTGCCCCGTGGATACCTATGCAGGTTAATGTATAGCACATGTACTTACTATATGCAATTTATTTTTCATCGACTCATTGGTTTAGTAGCGTATTCGGTAATCGATCCTAGGTTCGAAGGAAGCACTGTGTCAGACTGAGTATAATAATTAGTTTTTTAGCAGTCCATAATTGAAAAGTTGACAATGTTTTACCCCGGTGCCTCGAGGAGCATGTAGAGCAGTTCTAGACTGCTCTAAGCTGCCAAAAGAAAAATCGGCTTATGAGAACGCTCTTATTAGTATTTCAAAAAATGATTTATAATATGTAATAAAATAACATAAGAAGATATCATCTACATAACATATCTTACATAAAAGCTCTATATATTTTTGCAATACATAATACTTGAAATTATTAACATGTACATGGCTTTAGAATATGATTAATTTGATTCCGTTTGATATTTATCACATATATATTATAAATATTATATCATAAAATGATTTTTTCAGGGTTGGCAGGACATCATGAAATTAAGCACCGATTTTCCTGATAGTTTCGTAGATCTACCAGACCATATTACTAGAAATCTTGAAAAATGGCAAGAGGTGAGTATCTTTGCTTGCGTAACAAATTAAATAAACAAAGCTAAGTTAAACCACGCTGTGAATGTGTGCGAGCCGCGAGGGACTCTATTATTTGGAAATGCAAATAGAATACAATTTCAGGAATCACCCAATGCTTTCCGCACGCTCCATCTTATCTTTTGAAGTGTTTTCTTTCATGGACCCCATCTAAGTCTCTTGCACTTGTAAATATTGAGAATGTAACGTTTATTTATTTTGAACATTTGTAATAATATTTTAATATTATTTATTAATATATACTCTGAATAATTTTTATTTTAATTTAATCACTTATAGTTTGGCATTTTGTAAGTCAGAAATTAAACTTTTTGTAGTAAAGTAGTGAATGTCTTACTAGAATTACGTACTACATTAGGCTATCACAAGTTTGAATCCCAATTTAAAAAAATAAGTTATGGTCTACACTAAATGAATGGTTCTATTTCTTGCCATACGTACTGCTTATAATTATTTATTTTGGCTTTTTACGGCTTAAGCCTTAACTGATTTAAGTAAATCCAGATGACTAATACTCTACATTAATCACCATGCGACTACATAATATATTCAAAACCGCTTACAGTGGTTCGACAGCGACACGCCCGAATCCTCAGACATCCCAGACGGCTACAAAGAACGTCTGAGCCCGTTCGAGCTGCTGATGTTGCTGCGCTGCTTCCGCGCGGACCGCGTGTACCGCGCGCTCACCGACTACATCACCGTCACCATGGGCGAGGAGTACATCACGCCGCCTGTCATCAGGTAACCACTTTTAATTTTTTTACAGGACATTATTGCAACAGCACCATCTAGTTCCGTGATAAGCTACGAGGCTTGTGTTACGGATACCAGATAGTTGATATACTACACATATATAAATTTTAAATACATACATACATATTATATGACCCAGTGAACTTATTACTACGTCCTTCTTACCAGTAATGACGCGAACAAAACAAAAAATTACAAGAAAGTATTTATTCATATAAAATACAATTATTGAACTAGCGACTCTATTTAGCGCGAGCGAAGCCGCGGGTTCCACTAGTTATACATATAAACCTTCCTCTTGAATCACACTATCTATTAAAAAAACGCATCAAAATCCCATGCATACATTGGAACAGACAGCGGGAAGCGATTTTGTTTTATAAATGAAACTATCTTTTCGGATTTTGTCGCGGATTTATTATGATTTTTGGTTCCCGACGTTTCGAATGCTTTACAGCAATCATGGTCACGGGAGAGACTAAGGTATTAGACGTCTCAGGGGGTTATATACTTGTTACAGACAGTGCCTACCCACAATTTGTTGTTGGGAAAGCGCATGTCACGCAATTCTACGTCTGCTATCTCTGCCAACATCGTATGGTTTCACCGGCATATGAGATTAAAGGATAAGAGCGCACATTTTGTCTGCTTCATTGACTGATCTTGGTGAGATTTGCCACCATATCCGAAATCATTGTGTAAATGAAGGACATCATTAATGGTAATGCAAAGACTTACAACTTAAGGATGGTAATAAAAAGTTTTTCACACCGCCTGTTATCATGTGTTCTGGTTAAAAAAAACTAACACAAAAAAATAGTGATACATAATTTAATGTACAATTATAAAGAAAAAGTTACAAGTTGTACTAATGGTGTTTTCTACACAAATAGGTTTCTATCGGAAAGCTAGCGCTAATCAAAAATATTGCCTCCAAAAACGCATATTCAATAATTCTGGTTGATTGATAAAATATCAAACGGCTCAGCTTTTATTTCCATATGGGATTTGCATTTGATTGTTATGACTTATGGCATTAGCGATAGTGTATTAATATTTCAAATGAATAAATGCAAAAAATTTTTATTGTGCTATTACATAACTGGAAAAGCTCAGAAAGATAAACTGCTGAAGATGCGATGGAAAGTAGAGTCGTATATAATAAAAAGATTTTACGTTCATAAATTTTAGAAGTCTTCTATCTGACAACTTTGCTCACTTATTTCAATAAAGTAAATATATTGTAGTGAAAAATGAAAATTTTGTCAGGAAATTAATAAACATTTCTATAAAAGAATAACAATTTCAGTTCTGTTTTGAAATAAGATAATATGTAAATATTAATAATGTTACTTATTAAAAATAGTCCATAAACTTTCAATCTTTAATGTCTTAATTGATTTACGGGAATTTCATCTTTAGCTGGTATTAGTTCAAATGCTCAATAATCGAACCAATAGGATCTTATACCTAATGCGTATAGAATACAGAAAGGAAAGTAAAAAAATTAGTTAAGTATATCACAAACAAAACTCAACAAAATCAGTTGTTGAAAAACCATTGACAGTTTTTTTTGCATTTTCAAGACCTGAACAAAAAATAGGGGTGGCGCAGTTTTTCATTTCATATAATTTGCAGTCTGGACATGATTTACGAGCAGACCACGCCGTTCACGCCGGTAGTGTTCATCCTCAGTCCCGGCTCCGACCCGACCGCAGATCTGATGAAGCTCGCAGACAGGTGCGGCTTCGGAGGTGGCAAGTTCAAATATCTGTCACTCGGCCAGGGACAGGAAGGGGTGAGTTTTTAATGCCTAGTTTTTACAAAACTAATTTGTTTTCATTCGTTTATACTACAAATATTTCATATAATTTTATGTATATCAAAGATATGGCGAATAATCAATATTAATTTAAACTTATGTATTAACTGAAATGGATAAGTAGGTACATTACTTACGAAGGTCAATTAATTTTTTTTCTAATAATATATTTAAAAATTTGAACAGCTAAAGAAATAATTGAATACGTTTATTCTCCTTTAAGGCCGCTCTGTCTTTACTGGAAGGTGCAATATCTCACGGACAATGGTTGATCTTACAAAACTGTCACTTGCTGGTGTCGTTTCTACGTGAATTAGAAAAACAGTTGGAGCTGATGACGAAACCACACCCTGAGTACCGGCTCTGGCTCACTACCGACCCCACACCTACCTTCCCTATTGGCATACTTCAAAGATCACTGAAAGGTACGTATTTTGCGAATAAATAATATAATATTCATTTATTTATTTATTCTATCGCCTCTACTGGTGACTGAAAAAGAATCGGCATTGCCATTCAGCGGGGGAATGCGGCGAGCATTCTTGCCACTATTCCACGCGGACACGACTTGTACAGTAATAATTAAGTGTACGTTTTACTTTGTATATATAGTAAAGTTAACTTGTAATTTCCTTTATTGAAAATAAATATGTTTATCAATAACTACCTACCTACATATAGGTAGGTAATAAAATTCGAACCTTGTAGAATCTATAAATTTAATATTTTTTTTGAAAAACTAATTGAAATTATCATTACATTAACGATACATGATAAGCCGAATCTAGGTTTTATGATTTTTATATCTTTGCCTATCGGTTATGGTTGCATTACGAAAAAACCGTTGGATCTATTTTGATAAAACTTGGTATGATAAAACAGTAGACACACAGAATACTATTTACAACAGGAAAATAACTGATTTATGTGAGATCTATACTGACAGTTAAAACGTATTTAGTGATGAAACCGAGTGGAGCAAGAATGAGTCACAGTGACTCTATAAATTGTAAGAAAGATATTATGTAAAAATACCCTATTTGTTTTTTTTCCAGTGGTAACTGAACCTCCAAACGGTTTAAAATTAAACCTCCGTAACACTTACTTCAAAATGCGGACCCACGCGCTAGAGGAATGTATCCATCCACAGTTCAGGAAGCTCGTGTACGTGCTGGCTTTCTTCCACGCCGTAGTGCAGGTGATATATTGCAAGTATAAGACATAGAATAAATTACTTTTTAACTCATTTTTCAGTATGTACAGTGTACCTTTATCCTTTTTATAAGGCAAACAGCCTCGGTGGTGTAAGCTATAGAGTGTCCTTTTTCGGCTGACAATACGCAGACCGTAGGTTCGAGTCCCGAGTCAGGTTAAGATGGTTATTCTCTTTTTGTTATAAAAGTCCCAATTAAAGCTTTGAATTGAGATATAAGCGTATTCTAATTTAAAATTTGACCAAGTTGTTTATCGAACCACTCTGTAATATGACATGTAAAACGAAACTGCTGGATTGATTGGGGTGCTATTAGTTAGCACACGGATGATCTATGATCTGGATTCTGGATTAACACGTAGGCTACAGTTAGTTGACTAGATACATTCCCGAGTATAGCGTATGTCGCTAGTACTAATACAAAATCTTTACATGACAAGGAGCGTCGCAAATACGACAAGATTGGCTGGAACATCGCATACGACTTTAGCGAGTCAGACTTCGTGGTGTGCATGCAGATCCTGCAGTGCTACCTCGACCGCAGCGGCGCCGCGCGCGGGCCCGTGCCCTGGGCCACGCTCAAGTACTTGTTTGGAGAGGTATGTGTTTATACGTAACTAGCTGACCCGTGCCCACTTCGTTGGGCATAATGTTAATAATCCTTTTTTAGTACAGAGTGTTTAAATTTATTTTATTAATATTAAAAATTAAATTATCTATACTAATATTAATTAAGCTTTACATCTTTTCTCTAGAGCTCAAAAATATATCTTTCATAGTTAAGGCAGCGTTCGTAAGAAACGCTTTCATTCGACCGTTTTTTCTCCGAAACACTTTGCAAAACGGACTACCACGTAAAAGCCTTTTTATTTTTTGCTTTTTTATATAACCTATGACACTCAGCAATAATGTGGCGTTCTATTGGTGAAAGAATTTTTAAAATCGGTTCAGTAAATCCCGAGATTACCCCTTACAATTTAACAAATAAACAAACTTTACTTCTTTATAATATTAGTATAGAGTATAGACTAGCGATTTACATTCGCTTCGCTCAGGTTCGTCCCTATATTTAGCGCGAGCTGTTATAACACTTTTCACAAATGGATTTTTAAAAAAGAAAATAAAATAACTTTGAACTACTAAAGGCTTTTATTTAAAGTATAGAAAAATTAAATTATACTCGTTTTTGTTAGTGTCGCGCGCGGATGTTGGAATCGAACTAACTCTAAAAAACAAAAGGGTAACTCTGTTAATGTATTTGTGCTGACTATGCAGCATCTGATGCAGTTTATCTTGCATTCATCATATATAACAAAGCGAAGCCGCGGGTTTCGTTAGTTATATGTACATATAAACTTTCCCCTTGAACAACTCTATCTATTAAAAAAACGATTAAAATCCATTGCGTAGTTTTAAAGATCTTTAATAGGGACAAACAGACACTGGGAAGCGACTTGACTTGTGAAGTACTTGTTTTATACTAATTAGTGATATTTGCCATACTAATTTAAATTTTTGTTCGTTTATCTGCTTATTTGAAAAACAGATGTTTATGTAGAGACTTATCGGCCTAAGCCACTTTTCACGTTTATATATTTGAAAATAGAGATAGATGTACGCAATACTATAATATGTCACTATAATATTGCTACAAAAAACAATGATTATGTTAGAAATAAAAAAAGACAATATATTTATTATTATGAATGATTACATAATAATATTATTATTTATATTTTTGGGATTGGTGCCGGGGTCCCTTGCTACATCGACCAGTGTTGGTCCATTGTAGCTCAATTTATAATATATGTAATATTAAAACAATGTTATCATATTATGTTCTTAGGTAATGTACGGGGGCAGAGTGATAGATGATTTTGATAGACGAGTTGTCAAAACATACATGGATGAATATTTTGGCGAGTTCCTCTTCGACAAATTCCAGCCCTTTCACTTCTATCACGACTCTACTTACGACTACGTGATCCCGACTGATGGAGAACGCGAAGACTATATCGGTGAGGGAATGATGTATGATTAAAATAAGATATATTTTTAATTTAATTATTAGAATATTTTTAGGTAATTTGAATGTGTTTTAATTCTTCAGATCAATCTTAAGATTTCGCGTATGAACATCATAATATTTTAATACTAGAAAGTTCTTATGAGCTCTTGTCGTAAGCACGTTAACTGATAACCACTTACATTACGACCAATGATCGATTTATACAGTGACACAAATATCATTTTAATCTATACAATAAAATTTGAAGATTCGAAGTAGGTACCACTACTTTGTAATATTTGTTTTTTTCCCTTTTTTTAACCTTTAAATAGCGATATCTTAATAGAACTGAAGAGTAATTCGTTAATTGTCTATACTAATAAGTATTATAAATCTGAAGAGTTTGTTTGTTTGTTTGGTTGAACGCGCTAATCTCAGGAACTAGAGGTTCGATTTGAAAAAATCTTTTTGTGCTGGATAGTCCGTTTACGATCTATAGGAGCGGAGCATCAATGAAAAATGTGGCAAAAACGGGAAGGGTGTTAGTTCTGAGAGGTACCATACCGCGCGACTCAGAAAGAATTTGATTTCCGGTCTTTAGTACGTGCGAAGCCG
This sequence comes from Boloria selene, assembly GCA_905231865.2. Lineage (NCBI taxonomy): Eukaryota > Metazoa > Arthropoda > Insecta > Lepidoptera > Nymphalidae > Boloria > Boloria selene. The sequence continues at coordinate 4,014,329 of HG993149.1, forward strand.
CGGGAAATGCTAGTTATAAATTAAAACCGTTTATAAACAATTCAAAATGTTAAATACCTTCATTAAACACCGTGAACAGACTTCATCGACACGCTGCCGCTCGCGAACACGCCCGAAGTGTTCGGTCTGCACCCCAACGCGGAGATCGGCTACTTCAGCCAGGCGGTGCGCGAGATGTGGGGACACCTAGTGGAGCTGCAGCCGCAGACCAGTGAGCTTGTATTCTATTATTATTGATTTGTAATTTTTTTATTCTTATAATAATATCCTTATTTCAATTTTTATGGATATAAATTGCAATTTACTAACGGAAGCTATAACTTTTACTTAATTTTCTCAATATAACACAATTAGCTTACTCCATAAATACCTATACTTACAAAGTAGACCCATTGATAATATTATGTAGCAAAGTAAGTAGAATATTTTGGATTTAACATGTCTTTAGTCTAACATACATTTTGGTTGTTCTCTTTCATGCTTCTACGTAGCTAGTAAATTTGGTAAGTTTTATAACATTTTTTATATTTTATGATATTACATAATTCCGATGATAATTTCTCATAATAAACATTTTTATTTTTAATTAAATGCCACCAGTGGAGAGTAGCGGTAAGTTTTTTAAGTTACGTAAGATTTTGCTAATATTTTTTATATATTAAAATATAATACCAAATTAGTAATTAATATATTATGTACATTAAATGCATTTGTGTTTACAATTTCCACTTTGGTACCTTGTAAACATGTCATGTCTTTAATTTTAATTCACCAACGTTACGATCAGTGCATGTCTCTAAATGCGTTACGATTTTAAACTTAAAATAACAATAAACTAAGCATAAGTATAATAATTTATAATTATCATCAATAAGGTGAAGTCGGTGGCACGATGAGCCGCGAAGAGTTCATAGACACGATTGCGGTAGACATCCTGTCCAAGCTGCCTGCGCTGTACGAGGTGTGGCGCGTGCGCAAGCAGTTTGAGATGAACATCACGCCCACCGTTGTAGTGCTACTGCAGGAGCTCGAGAGGTTATACGCTTGTTTTATTGTAATTTCGTAATTGTTAAAATACTTAGGTATAAGGAAAATGCAGGTGAAAAGGATTGACGAAAAATATTTTTTTATTCGTACTAGACGTTTCAAGTCTGATTTTGATAAAGCTTATATTATTTATCATTAGCGTCTTGTCAATAGTGGCATGTCTAAGGAAATTGTAATACTTAGAGGTCAGATGACTTTTGCGATACAGAAATTTATTAAAATTGTGGGCATGGACAATCTGTACTATTACATACATAATAAGTATTAGTAGTTACATAAGTAATCGAAACCTACTAAATATGACTACTATTTAAAACATAACTAAGAAAATAATATATCATATCAATCCAGATTCAACCGTCTCATCAGCAAATTGCAAGTGACTCTAACACAACTCCGCAAGGCCTTAGCGGGCGAGATAGGTATGGACGCGACACTAGACAACGTCTCGAGCAGCCTGTTCAACGGGCAGCTGCCGGCGGTGTGGCGCGGCCTCGCACCTGACACCAGAAAGGGACTGGGAGGCTGGATAGATCACTTTATGGCCAGGACTAAACAGTACACGGACTGGGTGAGACTGAAAGCGTAATATATTGTGTATATGTGTTACTGAATGACTAGTTTTATTTCTAACAGTACACGGACTGGGTGAGAGCATAATAATTAATACTTATGTGTTAGTGACTGAGTAGTTTTATTTCTAAGTACTTAATGTTTGCATATTGGTTTAATAATAAGTAGTATTTAGTAGGTAAATGGTAATTATTACGTGTAGATGTGATTTTTTCTTGGTTATCTACGATGACAAACGATACATATAGGTAACTATACCCTTTTCCGCGGCTTCGCTCGCGTTCTAAAGCCTGAAAATCAAAATAAATATTTTACTCCCGTTTTTGCAATATTTTTCATTGATGCTCCGCTCCTATATTGATCGTAACGTGATGTTATATTATATCCTATAGCATTTCTCGATAAACGGACTACCCAACACAAAGATTTTTTTAATTTGGACCAGTACTTCCTGAGATTAGAGCGTTCAACCAAACAAACAAACTCTTCAGCTTTATAATATTAGAAAAGATTTCACGTATTAAGAAAAAAATATAATCGATGGTTTTATTATGGTCTGAGAGATAAGGAGTAGGTACCTACTATCTTATATGGGTAATGGGACACAAGTTGAAAAAATGTCCCTCTCGGCAAATAACATTTCAAACACCAGAATGGCGCTAGTGTATCAAGTGAGTTCTGATATGGATCCTAGCAGATGTAAGCAGTGCCGAATTGCAAAGTGATATATTTTGGGTACCTCAGTACCCTCCAGGGTAGAAATAATTTTGGGTGACTATAGTGTATTTGATGAAACTGCAGCATATATAACCTAAGAACCTAAACTATTCACATAAATTCCAGGCGACCATAGAAGAGCCAGTAGTGATCTGGTTATCAGGTCTCCACATCCCCGAGTCGTACCTGATCGCTCACATCCAGATGGCCTGCCGCCTCTACACGTGGCCGCTCGACCGCTCCACGCAGTTCACGCGGGTGACCGGATACACCACGCCAGATGATATAGAAGAACGACCTGTTACTGTATGGCTTTTGCTTTTTCCTGTTTTTTTTTTGTATTTTATCATTTTTAGGTTCCACCGCGGGGCAAGGACATCCCAAAGGGGGTTAAGCCTTGGTTCATAAGCACAGCAGACTGCAGAGGACTTCTTGTCGTTCGATACTTGCTAGGTTATCTCAGACATACATACAGATTTTTTCGCGATGTTTTCCTTCACCGAAAGACAAGTGGTTAACAATCATGTAGGAAATGATTCGCATATTAAATAATGAATCAGAGGTACCCGTGATTTGAACCCGCTTTGGCGACAATTACCCAGTTTTTATGTTAAGTTAAGTTTGAGATACTCTTATGAGGTACATATCTGGATAGGTGAAAAGTTAAGTACTTTTACTACCAGTTGGTACTTGATGGGTTACCGTTAGACGCTAAGCTCATAATTTAGAAACTGTTTATTTTTTATAAATCATTGGATTTAAACTTATTCTGTTTTACTTGGTAAAAATAAATACCATTCATTCTAGTCGATAGTGGGAGAAAATAAAATGACTACCTAATTATTGATATACCTACTTATTTTAATCAATACTAATAAAGTTAGACACAACGTACAATTCACTAATCTTAGTTTGTCCCGAAAATAACAAGTTATAAAATCTAATTCTCAATAGTGGAAAGCCAACAATGACAGATGTTCTTGTATAGATAAGTATTTTTTTCAGGGATGCTATGTCCGAGGTCTATATTTGGAGGGCGCTCGCTGGGATATTGAAGACGGTTGTTTGAGACGATCTCATCCTAAAGTCCTGGTAACGGAGTTGCCCATCATGTATATTATACCCATTGAAGCACATAAGCTTAAGTTGCAGGTAAACAAAATCATACATAATATAATAAAATTGTAACTTAGCTGGTAATAATAAAACAACATATTGGATGGAGGAAAATGTCTAATTTCCTAGAAATCTAAACTTATCGTTACGAACTGATTATAAACAACACGGAATAATATGTAAAATCTAAGAATTTGGTTTCCGGGTCTTTAACGCAGGCGGAGCCTCGGAATATTCTTATATATCTTATCTTAATCAGCACTAAATCGTTTCTTGGAATATCAGTCCGTCTTCAAGAAATTTCATCAAAACCAGTTCAGCAGTTTAGGGAAGAAGTAACATTAACGGACACAATTTTAGTTGATCGCACTAATAATATTCATATTTAATAGAATAGAAGCGACTCGCCCTCGCTTCGCTCGGGCTCTTCCCTAGATTTAGCACAGGCAAAGCCGCGAGATCCGCTAGTTATGCATATAAACCTTCCTCTTGAATCATTTTATCTATTAAAAAAAGGCATCAAAATCCGTTGCGTAGTTTTAAAGATTTAAGCATACATAGGGATATAGGAACAGAGAAAGCGACTTTGTTTTATACTGTGTAGTGATTATACTTGTGATGATTTTGTTCCTAGAACACTGTTCGCACGCCGGTATACACGACGTCATCTCGTCGGGATGCGATGGGTGTTGGTCTGGTGTTCGAGTCTGATCTTTGGACTGCAGAGCACAGCAGTCATTGGGTGTTGCAGGGTGTCTGTCTAGTTATGAATACAGATTAAATATATGAATTGAAATTACCTATAATTGGTACTCTATTGGTAGAGGAATTTTTTTTTATTTCTTTAAAGGAGAAAGATTTTCAAGAATAACAATAACATATTGTTGTTTCTAAATAGTAACATTATGAGTCATAACGTGTCAAATTTTTAAAATCTTGCCACTGTGCTTATTTTTATTATTATATAATCTTAAGATTGACATATATTGGACATAAAAAGTACCTATCAGAAATGTAGGTGTGTGCGTGTTTTTATAAGCTAAAAATATAATTTTATATACACAATGACTGATCAAATTCTACTCTATGTAGTAAATTATTATTGTTTAATTTTAATTATTACAAATTAGTTATTATTGAAAGTTATTTATTTTGTTTCAAATATTGTTAAGTATTGAATATGCTTTTAAGTTTTAAAGGTATTTGGAGTATACTGTATAATGTATATACCTGCTCATCTTACCTTGTTTATTCAGTCTTACCAACATCTCTAAAGGTGTGTTTTTGTTCCAAGTTCTTATTAATTTAATTAATAATCCATTGTTAGTTTTATTATATTGATTTATGAAACAATAAAGACTGATTTATTTAAATGTCTTTTCATTTAGTGTAGTTAAGTTTAAACACCACATGTGGTCATGGTAAATAATTTTTTTTTTTTTTTTATGGTAAAAAGGGGGCAAACGGGCAGGAGGCTCACCTGATGGGAAGTGATCACCTCCGCCCATGGACATCTGCAAGCCAGGCTTGCAGATGTGTTGCCGGCCTTTCAGGAAAGGGAGGGATGGAGGAGGGAGGGAAGTGGGAGGGAGGGGGGAACGAAGGCGGAGGATGAAGGGAAGAGGGAGGGGGGAAGGAGAGTGGGCCTCCCGGACTCTCACTCACCGGACGAAACGCGACAGCATAGCTGCCACTTCACGCCGGTCTTCTGTGAGACAGTGGTACTAATGAACTATACGGGGCGTGCCGGCCCATTCGGTTGCTACCCGAAGGTAACAAGCATGGCATATTTTATTTTAAATTATTTTAAATTAATTAACCCCTGGTCTGCATTTGACTTGCTAAAAAAACTGCGCGAAGTTGTGTCACATGGCACCAAGGTAATTTAGAATGGATTCCAGTAATCTATCAACAGTTTCCTTGCTCTGAACATGATAAGACACTAAAATTATTATGTATAGAAGTGGAATCTATAGTTTTTTAAATTTTCTCTGTCTGGAACACATCATGAGAAAATTACATCACAGATTTTGATTAAATTTAGTATGATGATAGCTTTTTATTATAGTCAGCATACTCATTTACTTTTTACTGTTGAAAGATACCACTCTGAGAATACTGAGTTAAAACTTTCCTAGAAAAAAACCCAAGCAGAGCAAAAAAATCAAAATCTTTTGGTTGAATCACTAGCAAGGTTAAATAAGACTGTTAAGGACCCAACCCCATAAGGGCGCGGGCCCACCGCGGCGCATGCTGTACACGGACACTTTAGCTGCGTGTATTAATTTGTTTGGCAACGTGGGTCAATGTTTCCACTAGAGTACACGAAGAGCCACGAATAATGTATAATGCACGGAGTCTATGTACGTGCCACTGCAATCCAAGGATAAAAGCAAGCTGTGCATAGTCGTGGGTCATATTCGTGTACTCCCATTGGCAACATAGACTCACGTTGATAGCGTTGAGCTATGTAACCGCCTAACCGAGCAAGCCACGCATGAATCAATGACGTCAATTCATGTGTAGCCTCATCGTGGGTTGCAGTGGATACTACCACATACAATTTCTTACAAAGCGAAGCTTGCAGCCTCTCCGTGCGTCGCGATGGGCCCGCGCTCTAACCCATGAACTAATTTATTTTGATAGTTTGGATTGAACTATGCATTAATAAATTTATATAATAGAAGTCATAATATGAAATGAATGAAATAATACCATATACATACATTAAAATAGTTCATAATTTTTAAAATATGTTTATTTACATCTGACACTTTGGTTTAACTTGTGGTAGGCACAAATTGTAAAATGATGTACTTAGAAAATCTTGAAGAGGTTGCCATTTTACCCAACCTTTATTTTGCAAGAATTCCCTTGTTTGCTCTTTACCAACATAATGTGGATCCTGAAAGAAATAATAAAATTTTATTTTTAGTGTGGCTACTATTGGAATATTCTGTATCGATTATTAGCCCATTTTTGTGATTCTATTTCTAATATATCTAATAGGTATCTATAATTGAAAAAATACATAACTAAATATTTGATGACACATTTGGCTTATTTTCTAGTAACCACTTGTTATGCCAGTTGTTATTGGTTTAGTCACACTGGAGGCATCCATTTATGTGATGATGTTTGTACTCTAGACATTAATATTTATATTATGTATATTATAAAGTTGTATGTGTAGTGTATCAATTATCTGGTATCCATAACACAAGCCTCTTTGTTTACCATGGAAATATAATTTATATAGTTAAGTGTGTTAAAGTATCGCTTTATTTAAATGTGCAAAATATAAGTAATAAATAATATTTTGTTATTATATAAGTACTTTAAGCTCAAATTATATGACATAAAATAACTTACCACAACCAATAAGCTAGATTGAACACTGTCCACATGAATGCCCATAATCCCTTTGGACGAACAGTCAACATCACCACCCATCATTACAGGGCTACCAAACTTTTCAAAGTGAGTTTTCAACTGTACAACAATATTTTCTAACTGATCTCCCTTGTTAACATGAACAATTTTACATGGTATGTCAAACAATTTATCTATCACGAGGCAAACCTGAAATTCAATTTAATTAACGATGAATTACTCATCAAGAAGCAAAGTATGCAAGTAAAAACTAATATTTATACTTCTAGTATAATAGGAATTATGTGGTTATTAATATATTGAGTAAAAATTATCTGGCACTAGCTTAGAACATAACAATGTTTTTACTTTACCTCAAAGCTTCCAATCCACTGCCGTGAACATAAAAATGATGAAGGCTTGTCTTCTAGATCAACCAAAACTTTCTGAATGTCTCTGATAGAAGGAACACCTTCAGTGTTTTTGTAATTGTTATTCAACCAGGAGCATATTGTTTGTAGTGTTCGATAACCACATCCCCAACCCTGAAAATTAAAATGGTTTCAATTATTGTAAGTAGCATTAGTAGTAACTTCACTGCCATGTAAATTATTTACAAATATTTACAATATATAAAACACAGTTACACACCCTATCATCAAAACCATCACACAAATAATGGTAATATTTATAGCTTCCATTAACTAAATAACAATTATTGGAAGATTTTTTGTCCAATCCTTCATGAACATCTGTCACAAGTTCAGGTGACATTTTGTTTTTTAATCACAATTCACAGAACACAAATACTCCTAAGTCCTAACGTTTTTAATTCAATGAAAAGGATGTAGTTTATAATCGCTTGGCAGGATGATGGCAATGGGGGGGAGTGGATGGGTAGGGGAGATGCTGCCTATTATCCCTATACTACTCCCATTACAAGGTAATACATAGTTCATGAGAAAATAGACTTTGAATATAGCACTCACCGACCGCCGCGCGCGTCTCGCGCGCTTCGCTCAGAATCGCAAAGAATGTAGAAATAGAAATATAAAGATTAATCAGTTTTCGTTTAAATGAGGTGCTAAGATTTTTTTTAAATAATGGTTAAATTTAAAAAAATATTTATTAAAAAACTACAGGTGACCTAACAAAAATGATAGTGGACCTATACAGACCAAACGTAGACCTATCGATTAAGGTCATTTTGATTTCAAAAATCCTTCGATGGGGTGCTAAAATTGTGCAGCTGTCTTTGTCTTACATATACTAAATCCTATTGTTATTCTTCTCTCTCATGTTAAGTTTTTAATTATTCTCTAAAAATATGAATTACCTTGTGTCGTGAGTGTTATTATTGTAATCAGTGAATAAACGCCTACCATATATATATAAGTGTCACCCAATAACTCCTGCCAAGCGATTGTAAGCCCAATCCAATCTGTCAAATGTATGCATCAAATATTTTTTGAAAAATAATGTAGTAAGTAATTCAGGCATTGTTATCGATATCTATACAGAGGCAAAATCCGTAATTTTTATATTTTCGTTTGTTCAAAAAAGAAGGAGGTTATATGTTCCGTTGAATATATTTTTTTAATGTATGTTCACCGATTTCTCCGCCGTCTGTGGGCCGATTTCAAACATTTTTCTTTTGTTCGGTAGGGTATAGCTCCCATTGTCACCAAGTCAGGATCTGATGATGGGATCCCAGGGAAATCGAGGGCAACTCTCTAATTTTATAGGCACCTATTATATATTTGATATATTTTTTAAAGATGTTCAAGCATTTGTGTCTGAAAATCATCATCTCATGAGGATGAACTGATGATGGAAGGTACAATTCCTCAACGGTTCGTTTTATGTTTGTTCATTAATTTCTGCGTCAAATGAGAACCGATTTCATTTTTTTTGTTCGGTAGGGTATACTTCCAAGATATTCACAAATCACATTAACACCAAGTCAGGATCTGATGATGGGATCCTAAAGAAATCAAGGGCAACTCTCAAATTTAATGGGCATATATTACGTTTTTCATATATATTCTAAAGCTGTTCAAGAATTTGTGATGATGTAAGGTATATCTCCTCAACGGTTAGGAGTTGAAAGAAAATTATTTTAATATTATGTACTTATGAATCGATAGTTGTATTCCTTCAGGATATTAGGTTGATCTAATAATAGAAGGTAAATCTTATTAACATCTAGGAGTTACATGGAAAAATAGACGTGGACAAATCTCGATTGACTATAGTCGTTCACTCCAAAACTTCGCTGACTTATTGGAGCAGTTGTTTAGTTAGCCTACCAATATTATATATTTTAAACAAAATATTTAATTTCCACTAAAAAATTAAAAATTAATTATTTTTAACAAAAATGTAAACCGAATTCAAACGTTACAAATCGAAACTTAAATTTGTTAAAAAATAATTTGTCTCTCTGTTCGTTATGAACAAGCCACTGGACAAATTTTGGTAAAATTTGGTAGAATGACAGCTGATTATCCTGGTCAATATATAGGATTCTTTTCACTACAAAATTTATCTTATTACTGAGAAATCTATAGTTATTGTTAAAGTGTACTGAATTACCTACTCTTATACATATTATGCTTACATATACAACTATCTATGCGACGACGATATGACAGTTTGTAGTGACCCTACTTGCTCGCTTACGTCGCGGGTTCGAGTCCCGCTGGGGGCATACATTTGTTGAGCACGAATGTTTGTACTCCAGTCATGGATGTTTATATTTATAATATGTATGTATTTAAACTTATATATATTATGTGGTATATCAACCATCTAGTATCCATAACACAAGGCTCGTACCTTACCGTGGAACTAGATAGTGCTGTGTGTACCTAAATGTCCCAACATATTTATTTATTTATATCTATTTTACAAACAAGGTATACTGAGAGGTATATTTTGTATAACTTTAAATTAAAATAAATAAAAATCGTAATCATATATGATTATTATAAAATTGAATTTATTATTGAATATTTAAAGTACCTACGTCCTTTTTACAATCTCGAGAGACTCAACAGAAGAAAGGTTGTTAAACCCTAGGCTATTTAATTACACACACAGAGGGTAAGTCAATAGCAGATGATTTGATTTGATTTGAATTATCGCGTTTCGAATGGTACCTACATAAGTATTTAAAACTATGTACACACTAGAGTCTAGGTCACCTTTAAATCATCACTAATGCAAATAGATTCTTATTTACCGACTTTAAAAAAGGAGTAGGTTATAGGTATATTCCACTGTATATATACTATATTTTTTATGTATGTTCACCGATTTCTACGCCAACTGTAGGCCGATTTAAAAAAAACTTTTGTTCGGACTATACACGATAGTTCCGACTTCCGAGGGTGTCCCATTGTCACCAAGTCAGGATTTGATGATGGGATCCCAGGGAAATTGAGGGCAACTCCCAAAATTTATAGGCACCTATTATATTTTTGATATTATATTTTTTAAAACATATGAAGCATTTGCGAATTTGTAAATCATCATCTCATGTGGATGAACTGATAATGGAAAGTCAAATACCTCGACGGTTATTTTTATGTGTTTCACCGATTTCTCTCGATTACAATAAACCTAATCTATTTATTACAAATACACAAATAAGGTACGGAACCCTAAAAAGATATAAAATAACCTCGCTGTCTGAGTCCGTGTAAATATGAAATAAAAATATGTGAGTGACTTTTAAAAGCCTTTATTTTGATACACGATAAAGACATTTGGATTTTTAATAATATCCATACAGCCTTATAATACTTTTGTTATCAAATATGGCGTATGAATCATTAAAAAGTGTTACGCTGTTTAGTAATTCTCCTCCTTTTTGCTTCGCCGTAGTCGGGCAAAAAACCTACCTACAGAAAAGTAATAATTAATCTCCTAACTCCTAACTCCTAAGGTACTTTTATCCGGTATTTTTATCCATTTAACGGGACGCACCCAAACGAAGTCAGGGTAAGTCCCTAGCTAGTTGAATATTTAACATCCATCTTGTTGACCTTGAACCGGATGCCTTGACCAATCTTACATTCGTTGCTTCACAACTTATCAATTATCTGAATAAAACAAGTACCTATCTACTTACAATGTTTAGATAATAATAACACAATATAAAATTCGTGACATTTCCATTAATTTTTAAATGTATTTTAGTTTTAAATTTATTACACAATATTACCTTCTATATTAGGTATATAGGAAGGTACAATAAAATTATAATCGAAATTTTTTTTATATTTTCGATTACAATTTTATTATAAATATATAGAGGCCGAATCTATAGTTTTTCGATTTTTTTGTCAGTTTTTCGGCGGCATTAGAAGAAACCACTAAAAAGATTTCGATGAAATTCGGTACGATAATAGCTGGTGCGACATATAAGATACTTTTTACTGCGGGAAAATATATCTATGCTAATTGCTAATTGGACATAGTTATGCAAACCAGAACAAACCCACAATGGTGGTTACATTGACTTAAGTACACAGATAGGTCCAAAATTGTGTGATTTATATATGCTAAAAAGATCAAAGCTATCTACATGTTCTATAATATAATAAAGGTATTTTTGGGAAAGAGGTTTATACAAACTTTGTGTACAGTTTTTATGAAAATTGATCATATCAGATCATAGAATGACTTTTGTCATTCTGTGGGTTGGTTCTGGTTTGCATAACTATGTCCAATTGTCAAAGTGTATCTAGGGACGAACCTGAGCGGAGCGAGGTTGAGTCTCTTTATAACCTTACAAATTTAAAAATCTGTCTGTTCGTTAAAATTAACCAACATTAACATTACTTTACATTCTTCGTTTGAACGTACATACATATTTCATTCTAAAAAACTACAGGATATGAGTTATGACCCTGTTAAAATTTAAATGGCTTGAATTTTTTGCTACTATTAATTTAAAAAGACAAGAGCTCAACAATGATGCTGTTCTTATAATATTTAAAAAAATATATCAATTACATTAATGAGATAATGTCTATGTTACGATTTGTTTCCACATCCTTATTTGTATATTGGAATTTATGCGGATTTCTTTAATATTACTAAGTAGTCTTCAGCTCTTTTTATAGTCCCACTGCTGGGTACGGACCTTCCTCAGTTATACGAGGGGGATCAGGCCATAGTCCGCCACGCTGGCCTAGTGCGTGTTGGCGGATTTCACATGTCTTTCGACTACTTTGTGTAGGTATTATTAATACGGACACTTCCTATTAATCTGGAGTAAAACCACAATAACAACCTAGTGTTATCAACAATTGTTTTATATGAATGCTATTATTGTATGTTATTCGAATAGCGATTAAGCAGAATTTTGACAGGAAAAATCTGTTCGTATGACAATATTTAATGACTAAACAAATATTGACTCGGGGCGCAGGTTATCTCTCGCTTTATAAGACCGCTGCTAAAAAACTCATATGCTATTTCACGTCCGCATCTTGTCTTAATTTGTTGTTTCTGAAATAAAATATCATCATGAAAGCTTTTTCGGTATGTATTAAATTAATTTTATTATGTATTATATAATAATTTATTTTTGATGATTTCCAAAGTATGTATATGCAAATTTACACATTATTTAGGTAATAGAAAAAAAAATATTAGCTTAATGAATGTAAATTGTAGTAATATTTTATCATTTTACTTTTGTAAAGTACAAAGATTTTTCAAACAGTGATGTAAATAATATGCAATAGCAGACCATTTATCGATAGTTTGCGCTGGGTTTTCCAGATTTTTCTTTACAATTATTCGCACCTTCATGTTCACCTTCACATATTATATATTGTGTTGATTAATTGAGATCAAATTAAGCCTGATATTTGTAGTCAGGCTTAATTTAATTTAGCAAGCAAACAATTGTAAATAAAATACACGAAAATGAATTAATTAGATTAATTTTGGTTATACTACGTTGTAGTTTATAGGGTCACGCCTACAATAAGCTGTGGGGAAATAGGACCACAATCGAATACTATCACTAAAGTACATAATCTTATACATAATAGATGTATCATGTTTGGATGTTTTTTTTTTTTGAAAATTGTAGATGGCGATTAATTTCTTCAAAGTATCCATAGAATTAACTAATAATTGAATTACCTTTTCTTGCTCCGGCCCTAGTTATCTATATACGCTACTAACATCAAAAATCACTTTTTTCAATTTTTTCGTCTTTCTGTCTATGTTTGTTCCGACTAATCTCTAAATCGGTCGGACTGATTTTGACGGGACTTTCGCTCGTAGATAGCTAATGTTATTAGGAGTAACTTAGGCTACGTTTATTTTAGAAATTTTATTTATTTTAACTAGTTTTGAATAAAACTCAAATGGTCACAAGAGAACCTCAGCCTCGTGAATAAAAAGGGAGAATCGATGATAGAAGTTATCATATTATAAGTATAGTTATTATAATTGCATCTAAAACAATAAAATACGTAAACTTTCAATTCTGTAGCATAAGAGGAAGTGATTTTAATTGATCTTGCAAAATTTAACTCATACAAACATACCAATTACTACATACTCGTAGCAAGTAAATAAATGTTATAATGAGATGCTGTTCATTGGCTAAGAACGGTTGGACCTATTTAGCAGTTTTTTATAATGTTCATAACAATCTAAATAATGTTTCTAGACATAATAATGTATAGTAATGTAAATAATAATCATTCGGAAATGACGTCTGTTATTTCAATTATTTACATATTTTAATCAATCAAGTAAAAAATTTCAAAAATTTTAATATTGTTAGTATAATATATAAAAAATAGTTTTATTTAAATTTGCTATGATTGCACACAAATATTAATATTAATAGCATTCAAAACATTCATTTTCTTCTCAATGCTATCTGAAAGTACATTGATTGAGATATTGTCTATCACATTCATTTTTCATTCATTGATCACGAGATTAGGCAGTATAAAATGGATTATCTTTCTTCTACACTAGTAGCTCACTCACGCTTTTCTCAGTCCTCACACCCCAAGTACAAATAACCCGTTTTTAAGCTAATACCCCACAAAAGCTAGATATGTAGATTACTTTTTAAAAATTAAATCCAAATTAGATATTCCAAACTTTTAGAGTAGAAAAATTCATATGAGCAAGTCCCGGAGGCAGGTTACCAAATAAAAATATTCATGAAAATTAATTGATTACTGGCGAAGATTGTATGAGAAAGAAGAGAACCGAATAGAGTTAAAGTCTAAAATGTCAACCATCTTTTGTCTCAACCAATTTTTTGTCTTAACACCATAAACTGTCCTTTAGAGCTTATGCATAGTCATTATCAGTTTTATAGTTTATGGCAACAACGTTAAAATATTATATCATTTTAATTAAAATTATAATAGCAAAAATTCATTAAAAAAATGATGTTTACATTTTTGACTGATAAGAATTTCTTAATTGGCAGATTTAGTTCATTTTTTATCATCACCTCTTAAGAGATAATAAGAACAACCAATATAGATCATATCACATTAGGTATATATTATGTATTGTGTACGTATATTAAATAATACATTATCTTTATTAGGTCAGACCTACCAGCCTCAATTAATATTAATTTTTAACAAAAGTAACCTACTCAAAGAATAATTAAGTAAAAAGAAATATTAAGTATTTTTACTTTTTAATTTAAATTTGTATAGTTTTGAAATTGATTTTTAAAAAACCGTTCGACTGACTTTAATAAAATTTAAATGGGACCACCTGGGAAGAATGCTCTTTGAAAAAAAAAGAATTTTCGAAATTCGACTACATAAAAAATTCTAAAGAATTAAGAACCCTCTTCCTCCTTATTGTGAAGTCGGTTAAAAACAATCCGATCAAAAACATATATTATGTAGTAATGAAAACCAAGTTGAATATCAATAATGTTATGCGTGGCTGTCCCGGTCAACTTCAACGACGAAAGAATTGGGTTTCAATATCTGTAGATACTTTGATTTTACATCTATACATATAAAAAAATTCGAGTGTCTGTTTTTAATTTCAAATTCACAGCTTTTCACTAAATGAAACGCTTTGAAACGGCTGGACCGATTTTGACGGGAGTTTTAATTATAATGTTATAAGGCGTAACTTAGGCTACTTTTTGACTGACTTCGAAGAAGAAGGAGGTAGAAATTTTATTTACTTTATATTTGTCGCTTCGCTGACGCTAAACCGCTAGATTTAAATAAATAAACATTGTTTTAGAGTTGTATATTGATGATGATGACAATATGATTGATGATGACACTTTTGATAATCATCTATACTTTATAGCAATAACAATGCAATAGACGAAAAATCAATTTTAATATATGTCATAAAAGTATAACCTAAGCAAAATAATCTTATCAGTAGATAACGTCATGTATAAAATTATATTTCATTGTGATTACTCATGAAGTAAAATATCGGTACAGACAGCATTGTTAGATTTCTGTAAATTCTGAGTTATTACAAAGTGTAATTTCGTAAAAATGACCAAGTGTCTTTTGTTCCAGATTGTTCTTCTTGCCTTGGTGGCAATGGCCACCGCTCAAGGTATGTAAATTGTTTAATATGCATGTGATATTTGCTATGTGGGTGACGCAAACTCGTAAATATTAGGTACATCTATAGTATAGGTATTAAAATATGAACATAATATTTATTTTTCATTATAGTTCAAATCTATTTTTCTTTGGAATTTTATTGTTTAAATGTTTTCGCTTATAAAATTTACTTGATTTAAAAACACCTTCCGTTCAATCTTTTCTTACAAAATATCTAAGTGGTAGGATAATCAATTATTATATCATTCAATATTGCACAGTGTTGCTGGTATTGCTCGCAATATTCCCGGCCACTATATTGCAGCCACATACTGCAGAAAAAGATTGTCCGTCTAAAAGCACCTTTAAATAGTTCTGTTATTTATTTTCAGTACATATTGTCGACCGCAATCCCTCCCACGGTACGTAAATAAACAACATCAAAGTACAATCTAAATTTATTCTTTAAACTTTAACGTTTATTAAATTAAGTTATCTATATTAATATTTGATTTTGAAACAAAAAATCTAAGTGGTTCCATTATCTATTATATATAGGCCTGTTATTTATTTTCAGTACAAGTTGTTGACAACAATCCTTCCCACGGTACGTAAATAAACAAAAATCATACGGCAATCTATTTTTTTTAATTGTTTATGTTTATGAAATTAGCTTAGAATCTTAATTAATATTTCAATTTGAAACAAACTGTCTTTTAAAGATTTCATACTAAATACTTAGTTCCATTATCTATTATAATTGTTAGTATTAAATTGGTCCATTATTTATTTTCAGTACAAGTTGTTGACAACAATCCCTCCCACGGTATGTAAATAAACAATCATTTAACGATAATCTATTTTTTTTTTCAAAATTTTACATTAATAAAATTATGTTTAAGTCTTAATTATTATTAATTCGTTTTGAAAAGAGGTATCGCTTAAAGGTTTCACAATAAATTAAATATCTAAGCGGTTCTATTAGTCATTATATAATAATATCAGGATTAAATACGTCTGTTATTTATTTTCAGTACAAATTGTTGACAACAATCCCTCCCACGGTACGTAACGACAACCTAATTATTTTTCTCAAAAATTTACATTTATAAAATTAAGTTTAAATCTTAATTATTAGATTAATTAATTTTGAAAAAACTATCGGTTTAAGATTTCACACCAAATATCTAAGCGGTACCATTAATAATTATATAATATTATTAGGATTAAATACGTCTGTTATTTATTTTCAGTACAAATTGTTGACAACAATCCCTCCCACGGTACGTAAATAAGCAAACATCATTTTTTTTCAAATTAGAATAAAATGTTTATTAATGTTATGTAATTTTAAAACAACCTTCCGTTCAATGATTTCTTACGAAATAACTTAGTAACTTTTAACGGTTAGTGATCCCCATATTAAATTGTAAGGTTCTAAACAAAAAAAAAGATTTATCCAGCCGTTTTTGAGTTTTAGCAAGAGTTTTTATTACATAATTATATGTACCTACATTATACATATACATAACGATTTGTATATTCATAATATATTTGAATCATTCATTTGATTTATTTTTTCAGTTCACGTAGTCGATCATAATCCTAGCTGGGGTACGTGCACATACGTTTTTCAAATAAGATAATAGTTTCAGTAACAAACAAAATAATCATTATTATTATTAGTTTCAATTTAATTACATAAAACGGTTTATTTTATTACGGTTTATTCATAAACTTTCTCTATTACAGTTCACGTCGTGGATTATAATCCAAGCCATGGTACGCGTAAAATTTTATTATAATTAGTACTTATCCTTATGATAATTTAAAAATTATTTCTTTCTAGAATAACTAAATTAATAAATAAATAACTTGAATTAAGTACCTATATATTCTTTAATTTTTTTTTTATTTAAAAGTTCGTTAGAGTATTTTTGGAATTTGTATTAATCGGGTTATTTTGAATTACAGTGCACGTAGTCCATCACAACCCACACGGTATGTTACACGCAAAGAGTTAAAGCTTTATATCGAATAACTATGGGAGGTTTAGGAATTTGATAACATTTTAATAATAATAAGGTTTTATTGTAAAAAATATTTGTGATAAGGAGTAATGTTTTTCAAAACTAACATATTATCTAAATATACGAGCATTTCGGCCGTTCTTTGACTAAAATCTATCAATACGCCTAATTTCTTAACAAATATAATATATTTATGATTAACACATATTTTATCAAAATTGAAACTTTTTGATACTACTATTGTTACTTAACTACATTCATTTGGTGAAGCTTTGCTATCTATGAAAAATGAAAATGATAATTGGAGCAAAATACTCGAAAACTTATAAGTTAAAAATATATAAATGGTGTCGTGGGACACCAGGTAGGAACGAAGTTCCTTCGGTTAATGTAGAATCGACACAATTTGCAAAAAAAAATCGTGCTCAATTTTATGTAGGTTTTCTTGATTTTTCTCTTAAATTTTGCTGATTAGTTTTTATTTAAGTACAGGAAAGTATATTTTAGGAAATTCAGTATTTTAGGAAATAGGTAATAAATAACGTAAAATAAAAAAATCGTAATTCAAATTATCAACTAAAATAATAAAATATGTCTCTTTAAGTAAAACTAAAATGAAATCAAATAAAATAAATATAACAATAGAGTTTAGTAGTCATTTGAATAATTTTCATTTACCTAATTATTATCTTAAAGCTTTAGTTTTATTAAACCCAAAATTGTTTTGTAAACCATACGATGAGATCGATTTACAAAATCACCGCAACCGAAACGTAAAATAATCCTGAAATATATATTATATAAATTATAAATATACAATAATCTTGAATCTGAAAAACATATTGTACTACATTAATCAACCATAAATGTGAAGTGAAACCTGACATAAATAAAATTAAATAAATCTGGACTACTATAAAATAGCGCTTTTGCATGCACTATAATTGTCATGAATAAATATCACTTAGTTTACACGATTATAAGTCAATCTAGACCTTTTGGCAGACAAAACTAACCCAGCGGTCGAGAAAACTCTTTCACTAGGCGTACTTGTTGCGGGTACTCCTAAAATCGACGTCGCTAGCGAAGAAAGCCACGGGAAAGAATCCTTATTTACAAGCCAGTAATTCAAGAAATCTACATCTTTAAAATCCTGCAGCTTGCATGTTCCAAAATAAACATTCTTGTTCAATTGGATCAGATACAGACTGAGTTTCAATGCCAGAATGCTTTTCGGAAAGCCTGATTAGAAAGGAACTAACGGTAACGGTATCAGATGTTGTAGTCGGTCTTGCTACTGCTTGAGATTCAGAAGTCTCCATAGAAGGGATTAGATGTGGACGACTTTTAACAATTTCTCTGATGTAATCTGATAAGAAAGACACCCTTGTTTGATTGGAAATCTCAAGATCTCAAGGACATCTACTTCACGTATCCCTTGAAAGCGACAGTCCAACAAAGTAGCAGCCACCATTAGTTTTGTGATCGGGAATTGGTGATTTAATTTATCCATCATATTTCTTTTAAGAGTTAACAATACAAGTGGTTCATCATCATCTGAGGACTGTAGTGCGTCTTTAATTTCTGATCGGAATATCAGCGCAACATTTAAAGATGTGGATTTTTGAGAGCTTAGTATTTCTACAATGACCTTGATTTTTTTTAGAAATGTGAGTAAATCTGTCATTAACTTCTACTCAAAATTGTTTAATTTAAGTTGCTCTTCGCCAATTTTGTCAAGCAAGATGTTGACAGCGTAACGATTGCAAGAATGATTTAAACTTTCTAGCATGGCCAAAACGCTGTGCCAGCGGGTCGGTGTCGAAGTTTTTATGCTTGGTATTGGCTTCATAAAATCATCGATTTCACTGGAATCGCCATCATCCATCTCATTATAATCGTACACAAAATTATCAAGGATTGGATCCCTCTCGTCGTTTTCCAAATCTTCTCCTGTTTTTTCTAGTAAAACAATTATTTTTCGCTGTTCCTTATCAGCTTCAGCTTCTAATTCAGGTAATCTATATCGCAGCTTCTTTACTATTTTTTGCACTTTGTAACCAGTCTCTTTACTTGGGTCGAATTTATTCCATCGACATTCACCAAATTATGAAGACCATGGCCCAAGCAGAGATGACTGTTAAGTGAAGCCAAATCGACTGCACGTTTAACATTTGCTCCGGCGTCCGTGACAGCAAAAATAGTTTTATCAAGCAATCCAAAGTCATTTCTTACTTCAGCGATCATATCACAAATTTTTTGACCAGTTTTTTTTTCGGTTATTAAGGTCGTTAATAACGTGAAATATTTGAGTTGCATATCTGTATAAAACATATTGTTACAATTAGATTCTCACTTTACATTGTACTTTAAATAAAGGAAAGGGGAAAAATATATACCTTCTGTCAGATAATGGTATGTGAAAGTGATATAATTTTGACTCCGATATTGATCGCTCCACAAATCAAAGGTTATTGCTCCACAGCATGACACATCTAGCTGAATTGTCTTTTTCACATGTGATAAACAGCTTTCAAATACATCGTCCAGAGCCGTTCCAGATATTGTAAAACGAGATGGTAAATCTGCCGTGTTCCCAATTACCTTGTATTTCTAAAAAAAGGTAACTAACTTTAATCATTGAAGTCAAGTCTATGGATTAAATGAAGAAACTCTTTATTTTAAGTTATCTACGTACACCACGTGTACCTACCATGAAAAAGTCCTGCATTCATTTGTCTGATACTGAGTTAAATGGCATCAAAGAGCGACAAAACCAGAGAGCTAGATCTCGCGCTAGGAACCACTTGTCATTAGTTAACGACGCTGAGGATATACTCTGCTTTGAAGTTGAAGGCCTGCTGGTAGTAAAAAAATCTTGTATTGTCTTTTTAGCAGCTATACCCTTTTCTCGTAGACCATGAACATCGCGAAGGTGACGAATTAGATTTCCAGTGCTCACACATTTACTGTAAGACTTTACTTTTGTTCTAAAACATTAATCAGATAGAATTACCTTAATATAGTACATGAGTAATGAGTTCGGAAGTAAAATAATAATAATAAAATAACCAATGTAAAATATTTTATATTTATAAATAAACTAATACTTACGTATTTAATTCTTTTGCACTAAATAATTTCCCACTATTATCACTGTCAATTGCATTCAAGTCACTTGTTATTTTACTTGCCATTGTTACTATGACGACTGTCGCGCCTGCGCACTATTTAACGGTTTTATTCCACGCTTTTACTATCACATATTTTTCAGTTCGGTCGCGCAGCAAAATCCCTATCTCCTCCAGCCTGCCGTAAGGAACTTCGTTCCAAAAATATAACTCTAAGTTAATAAATGTCTACTAAAAGTATGAAGAAGCTGACATTTTTCGCTAAACTATCTAACACGCTTGTCCTACAGATTTAACTTCTGAAGAGACTACGAAATAGCGAAATCAAGCTTCTTATTTTTTTAAATATTAAGCACACAATCTTTTCTTTTTATTTTATTGGAACGAAGTTCCTTACGGCAGGCTGGAGGAGATAGGGATTTTGCTGCGCGACCGAACTGAAAAATATGTGATAGTAAAAGCGTGGAATAAAACCGTTAAATAGTGCGCAGGCGCGACAGTCGTCATAGTAACAATGGCAAGTAAAATAACAAGTGACTTGAATGCAATTGACAGTGATAATAGTGGGAAATTATTTAGTGCAAAAGAATTAAATACGTAAGTATTAGTTTATTTATAAATATAAAATATTTTACATTGGTTATTTTATTATTATTATTTTACTTCCGAACTCATTACTCATGTACTATATTAATGTAATTCTATCTGATTAATGTTTTAGAACAAAAGTAAAGTCTTACAGTAAATGTGTGAGCACTGGAAATCTAATTCGTCACCTTCGCGATGTTCATGGTCTACGAGAAAAGGGTATAGCTGCTAAAAAGACAATACAAGATTTTTTTACTACCAGCAGGCCTTCAACTTCAAAGCAGAGTATATCCTCAGCGTCGTTAACTAATGACAAGTGGTTCCTAGCGCGAGATCTAGCTCTCTGGTTTTGTCGCTCTTTGATGCCATTTAACTCAGTATCAGACAAATGAATGCAGGACTTTTTCATGGTAGGTACACGTGGTGTACGTAGATAACTTAAAATAAAGAGTTTCTTCATTTAATCCATAGACTTGACTTCAATGATTAAAGTTAGTTACCTTTTTTTAGAAATACAAGGTAATTGGGAACACGGCAGATTTACCATCTCGTTTTACAATATCTGGAACGGCTCTGGACGATGTATTTGAAAGCTGTTTATCACATGTGAAAAAGACAATTCAGCTAGATGTGTCATGCTGTGGAGCAATAACCTTTGATTTGTGGAGCGATCAATATCGGAGTCAAAATTATATCACTTTCACATACCATTATCTGACAGAAGGTATATATTTTTCCCCTTTCCTTTATTTAAAGTACAATGTAAAGTGAGAATCTAATTGTAACAATATGTTTTATACAGATATGCAACTCAAATATTTCACGTTATTAACGACCTTAATAACCGAAAAAAAAACTGGTCAAAAAATTTGTGATATGATCGCTGAAGTAAGAAATGACTTTGGATTGCTTGATAAAACTATTTTTGCTGTCACGGACGCCGGAGCAAATGTTAAACGTGCAGTCGATTTGGCTTCACTTAACAGTCATCTCTGCTTGGGCCATGGTCTTCATAATTTGGTGAATGTCGATGGAATAAATTCGACCCAAGTAAAGAGACTGGTTACAAAGTGCAAAAAATAGTAAAGAAGCTGCGATATAGATTACCTGAATTAGAAGCTGAAGCTGATAAGGAACAGCGAAAAATAATTGTTTTACTAGAAAAAACAGGAGAAGATTTGGAAAACGACGAGAGGGATCCAATCCTTGATAATTTTGTGTACGATTATAATGAGATGGATGATGGCGATTCCAGTGAAATCGATGATTTTATGAAGCCAATACCAAGCATAAAAACTTCGACACCGACCCGCTGGCACAGCGTTTTGGCCATGCTAGAAAGTTTAAATCATTCTTGCAATCGTTACGCTGTCAACATCTTGCTTGACAAAATTGGCGAAGAGCAACTTAAATTAAACAATTTTGAGTAGAAGTTAATGACAGATTTACTCACATTTCTAAAAAAAATCAAGGTCATTGTAGAAATACTAAGCTCTCAAAAATCCACATCTTTAAATGTTGCGCTGATATTCCGATCAGAAATTAAAGACGCACTACAGTCCTCAGATGATGATGAACCACTTGTATTGTTAACTCTTAAAAGAAATATGATGGATAAATTAAATCACCAATTCCCGATCACAAAACTAATGGTGGCTGCTACTTTGTTGGACTGTCGCTTTCAAGGGATACGTGAAGTAGATGTCCTTGAGATCTTGAGATTTCCAATCAAACAAGGGTGTCTTTCTTATCAGATTACATCAGAGAAATTGTTAAAAGTCGTCCACATCTAATCCCTTCTATGGAGACTTCTGAATCTCAAGCAGTAGCAAGACCGACTACAACATCTGATACCGTTACCGTTAGTTCCTTTCTAATCAGGCTTTCCGAAAAGCATTCTGGCATTGAAACTCAGTCTGTATCTGATCCAATTGAACAAGAATGTTTATTTTGGAACATGCAAGCTGCAGGATTTTAAAGATGTAGATTTCTTGAATTACTGGCTTGTAAATAAGGATTCTTTCCCGTGGCTTTCTTCGCTAGCGACGTCGATTTTAGGAGTACCCGCAACAAGTACGCCTAGTGAAAGAGTTTTCTCGACCGCTGGGTTAGTTTTGTCTGCCAAAAGGTCTAGATTGACTTATAATCGTGTAAACTAAGTGATATTTATTCATGACAATTATAGTGCATGCAAAAGCGCTATTTTATAGTAGTCCAGATTTATTTAATTTTATTTATGTCAGGTTTCACTTCACATTTATGGTTGATTAATGTAGTACAATATGTTTTTCAGATTCAAGATTATTGTATATTTATAATTTATATAATATATATTTCAGGATTATTTTACGTTTCGGTTGCGGTGATTTTGTAAATCGATCTCATCGTATGGTTTACAAAACAATTTTGGGTTTAATAAAACTAAAGCTTTAAGATAATAATTAGGTAAATGAAAATTATTCAAATGACTACTAAACTCTATTGTTATATTTATTTTATTTGATTTCATTTTAGTTTTACTTAAAGAGACATATTTTATTATTTTAGTTGATAATTTGAATTACGATTTTTTTATTTTACGTTATTTATTACCTATTTCCTAAAATACTGAATTTCCTAAAATATACTTTCCTGTACTTAAATAAAAACTAATCAGCAAAATTTAAGAGAAAAATCAAGAAAACCTACATAAAATTGAGCACGATTTTTTTTTGCAAATTGTGTCGATTCTACATTAACCGAAGGAACTTCGTTCCTACCTGGTGTCCCACGACACCATTTATATATTTATTTATGAATTTGTTTTGATGAAACCTTACTGGGGTTGGGTTTACAATCGCTTGGCAGGAGTTATTGGGTGAAACTTATATATGGTAGGCGTTTATTCACTGATCACAATAATAACACTCACGACACAAGGTAATTCATATTTTTAGAGAAAATTAATAAAAAGTTAATGTGAGAGAGAAGGATAACAATAGGATTTTGTAAATGTGAGACAAAGACATAAGATGATTTTGTCAAAAATATGTCGAATTACTTAAATGTCATTGTCAACTATCCTAACGCCGCCATATTTAGTTCTGCGTTTCTATGGACATGTGTGAAAGTGCTTTCATCGTAAATAACATTTTATTTTCGACTTGGATAACATAGGTTCAGAAGGTGTATCTTAATTTTTTTTCGTTCTTTCTAGGTAGGTTAGGTTAGGTTAGATATATGACCACAACACACGCGAGCGAAGCAAGCGTGCCGCAGCGGCGGCCGGTGAGTGCTACATACAAAATTTATTTTCTCATGAAATATGAATTACCTTGTAATGGGAGTAGTATAGGGATAATAGGGAGCATCTCCCCTACCAATTCACTCCCTCCCATTGTCATCGTCCTGCCAAGCGATTGTAAACTGCTACCCCTTACTGTTAAAATAAATAAAAGCAGTTTCATCGCTTAAAGCGAAAAAAAAAGTTTGGGTTGCACTTTACCTACGTGGGTAAATGGGTTTCATACAGAAATATGTTAAGAAGTCATATGATATTTCTTTCTAAACTTACATCATCACTAGTTAGTGTATTACATAATATACTGCACTACATTTTCGTAAATTCTCTAGTTTTTTATTAGCGATATCGGTGGTAGAATACATGTCTAAGGAAACGAATTTATGCTAAATATTTATATTAACTAAACTAGGTATATTACCATGTCATATAATATTAAGAATACTGGTCAAATTTAATTGAAACAAATATCGAAAAAGCTGCGCTTAAGGCGCGTGGAATGTACTTTCTTCTTTTAAGCCGTTGAGCCCCACATAACCAACTCTGCGTACACATGTGGTTTGCATAAATGCATTTTCCAACAATAAAACTACCTAAACTTAACAATAACATATTAATTTGCTTACTTTAATTTCAGACAACATCAACCAGGACCCAGGATGTAAGTGTACTTATAATAATGTAAACTTTTAATTTTTTATATCATTATATTACATAGTATGTTCCTAATCAAAATTAATATTGTTTAAACAACCTTACGATAATTATTACGCTATTTCTTTCAAAAATATTAAATATTTATAACGTTAAATTAATGATCTATAAACTATTACTTAATTTATAGATCATTAATTTTATTTACTTAAGAAGTATGAAGGTAATACAAAAAAACTCAACTAAAAATTGAATTATAAATTATAAATATTATTTAAAATTATAACTATAATTTTATATTTTTTTAAATTAGTTTTATGTGTTTTAATCTGATTTTAATTAAATATTTTATTTTATTTGCAGTTATTGTCGACGAATACTTCCAAAAACCTGGCCAACGTAAGTCTCTAATAAAGTAGAGCCAGTATTTTCGATTCCACTTCGATATCAAAAAATGACCAACAATGGACTTATTACTTAATATATTTAACCATCTCTGGATAGTAAAAAATTCAAAAAACAATATGTTGCAATTCTCGCACAGAGAACTTCTTAAATCACGCCGCTCTACATTATTCGATTTTCGTTTCAATTAAAGAGCAGTGATTTTAATATTAAATGACATGGTATAGGCTATTTACGTTAACTTGTATAAATATTTCTTATAATATACAGTGTAGGTATGTTAAGATTTAAGTAATTAACATATTTTTGTAAGCAACTAACTGCTTTTAACATTGGTATCATTTTATTTAACAAAACTAATCAATACTGCATAATAAATATTCATTATATAAAAATATTTAATCCTAATAGACTTTTACACTTTTTTCGTAAAAGACACAAAGTTTGACTCAGTTTTTAGTGACCGTACTTGCTGCGCCAACGGTCGCGGGTTCGAATCTCGCTGGATTCATTTGTTGAGCACAAATGTTTGTACTCTTGTAATAGGTGTTTTATTTATAACTAGCGACTCTCTCTCGCTTCGCTTGGGTTCGTCCCTAGATTTAGCGCGAGCGAAGCCGCGGGATCTGCTAATTTATGTACTTAAACCGTCCTCGACAACCACTCTATCCATTAGTTTACATTGCTGTTTTCAGCATGAAAATCGGTGCAGTAATTTTGGAGTTTATCGTGAACAGACAGACAGACGCGACGGAAGACTTCGTTAATATGTTATGTACGTATTTAAGCTTTATTACTTTTAACTAATTTCACTAATTTTTCAATTGCAGTAGGACCAAACGGCAACAATGGCTATGAACCCATCAGTGAGTATAGCAATTTTTATTAAGTCGAAATTAAAAACCATTGAAAATTTTCTTTTTTATTCGAATTCATAATATTTTGTTTTATTTTGGCTTTTTAATACATAAATCTTCCCATCATCTCTTTATTTGATAGATAGGAATTAATGAAATAATATGTTTAATTTATATATTTTTTAAATTGATTGATTTTGTTATGTTTTATAAGTTATTGAGAGAACCTTAAACTTCTACTTGATTTAATAAATAATGTATTTAAGACAATACAATTCTTAAAAATGTTAATTTCCATAATGATATTAGGTCTTAATTTTTATTCTTTATTCCTATTCCTATAACAAAAAATAATGTTGACAAACAGACACCGAGCCCCTCATCATCGACCGGCCCAACAACGGCGGCTACGAACCCATCAGTGAGTGAAAAAGATTTTTTACATAATTAGATTATTAATTATATTATACTAGCGGACACGGTGGACGTTGTCCTGTACACATAGAAATTTTTATAAGCTCTTTCTCCCGTTGAAATATTTTAGTACGCATGCGAAAAACAACGTTACCAACGTTTGTAGCAACGGCTTTTTTGTAATTGAATATTATGTAATTTATTGTCTAAATATTTAAAAATAACTAATTACTTAATTCAAAAAATACATTTTGTAGTACAATTGTGAATCTAAACCATTCTCGAATCCACTCGAACCCACAATAAACATTTCATCACAATCGGTCCAGCCGTTAGGAGGAGTTCAATTACATATTAAGTGTTTTACAACAACTTATTGAACTTATCGTAAAAAAAATTGTTTACTATATATACGTTAATCTAATATTAAGAGTCTACTGTATTAGGACTTGATAATTCTTGTATAACAAGTAATATTTTTAACCAGATACCGAGCCTCTCATCATCGACAGGCCCAACGGCGGCTACGAACCCATCAGTGAGTCTAAAAGCTTTTTTATAATTATACTTAAAAATCAACACAATAATTTTTTAAAGTTCTTGTTAAAGTTCAAACAAATATTATTTCACACAATTATTATAACAACTTAAAAGATGTAAGTGAAATTAACGTAATGGCTCAATTTTATGAAACAAAAATGTGTATTTTTTACCCAACTGCGTAAGAAGGAGGGTTATGTTTTTCTAGAGTATGTATGTATAACTCTCGATGGATTTTAGCTTGAGAGTTGTCGTTAGATTCTTATTAATTGTAAAAAGAAACCGAATATAAATTTTGGATCAAAACACAACATATTTTAGGATTTTTTTAATTTCGAAATTACACAGAAACGCAGTCGGGGTTTTAGTTTTTTAATTACACTGATTTGTCACATTTTAAGTTTTTAATAAATTAAAAAGTTTTTGCATCATTTTACATTATAAAGTTTTTTAATATAATTATATATTTAGTACGTATCTGCCTAGATAGGCAGTTAGAAAAGTTATAACTATTTTTTCAGAAACAAACTTCGGTTTGTTGTTTTGGTTGTTACAAGTAAATAAACTTAGAAGTTAGAACCTTATCTAAGCACAAAATTTAATCCAAATCATTAGACACAATACAAATACAATACATCAACTGCTTATTTAATATATTATAATGTGATTTTCATGAATAACAAATATTTTACTGTTTTAAACCAGATACCGAGCCCCACATCATCAACAACCAGGACTACCGTGACAAGTACTGTAAGTCTGTAATTCCTAATAATATTTATAAGCTTAAAAATAACAAACATACAAATAAATATAAAAAATCTACTTTATAAATAAAGTTAGGTAATTACTGTTTAAAATTTCACAATATCTGAATTAATTATATTACATACATATTAAAATTTGTTTTTCTTGAATATTTGTTAAATACCATTTACATACAAATAAATTTAATATTTATAAAAATATTAACAATTTCCGAGGCTTCCAATTAATTTATTTGAAATATTGTATTCTTTCCTTCTAATTAAATGTTTTTAAATAGTCTCCAGTAAAATTAAAAAAGCAAATTATAATAATAGGTTTAAATTATAATGTCCTAACAAAGACTTCTATTGTTTCAGATCCTCCCGGCGCGCGCGACTCTAAGTCACGTTACTAAATAAATTAGTTCCTAACTAATAATAATAATATATAATCTTCTACACACATTTGCAAAATACTATGTATTTAAAATTTAAATGTATTCATGCATATTAAATTTGTAACATTTATCGGCTTATTTTTTTCTACCCTCTAATTACTACGGCTCTACAATCAGGTGGGTTGATGGTGGCGGTGGGTGTAAGTTAAAAGAATGAATGAAATGGTTTTTATAATTTACTAATAAAATAAAAGTAGACTAAGTTACTCCTTATAACTTTACCTATCTGCGAGTGAAAGTCCCGTTAATATCGGTATGGATCCTTTTAAAAGATTATCTCAAACCAATAGACAGACATAAAATTTGAAAAATTGACTTTACGATGTAAAGTACCGTAAATACTTTATTTAGTGAAAAGCTTGTAATTTGAAATTACAAATAAACATTTCAATTTAATTTTTATGTACTTGTGCGTCTCTATATTATGCTAAATAGATGAGAAAACAGAATATTCGATATAAAAACAGCTATGACTCATTATTTGTTATTTTTCCATCCACAGTCTTGTGAATAAATACAAAATATAATACCTAAAAAATTTATTCATATTTGTTTGTTCGTTTAATCTTTTAAGAAATGTACCCATTTTTTTCATAAATTATGTTATTATAGAGTTATTAATGACTATAGGAATATTTTTTTTTAAATTTTTTTTTTTCAAAATTAAATTTCCCTTAAAAATTCTATGAATTAATATATTTGTGAAGAATAAGAAGACTGAAGATGTGATATTTTTACCACAAACAGGCCATTGCTTTTGTTTCTATAAGGAAAACGGTTTACTAAAGAAAAACACAAAACTGAATGCATAAACTAGTGTTATAGAAACCATAAGTATTGAATAAACACGCAAAGTAAATATCGAAAAGTATAAAACGTCTGTTTCTGATGTTAGGTACATACATTAATTACAAATAATTGATTACTGTATTATTAATATTAATATAAGTATAAATTACACTATTGAGAAATTCAATAAATAATAACTATATTCTTTGAGTATATAAAAGTTTACATTCTAGAACAATGGAATTCATACGCACAGTAAGTAATGTTAACATATTTAAATTATTTCTTATATCACCAAATAAACAATAAATAAATATTTTTTGACATTATTACAACAGCTCCATCTAGTTCCGTGTTAAGCTACGAGGCTTGTGTTACGGATACCAGACAGTTGACATACTACACATATATAAATTTTAAATACATACGTATTATTTTAAATATAAGCACATGGGTGTTAATACTGTAGTACAAACATTCGTGCTCAACAAATAAATGCAACAAATACTCCAGGGGATTTGAACCCGCGACCAATGGCGCAGAAAGTAGGATCACTACCAACTGAGCCAAAGGTGTCATTATTTGAAATGAAAATATGTACTGGGTACAGAATAGCGAAAATGGTCACAATAGTAGTGGTTTTAAAGGATGGTGTCATAAAATACAAGATATGCTTGGGATTTATCAAACAGTATTCAAGTAGAGGCAAGTACTAGGCAGTGGTAGCCCAGTGGTAACACGCTCGCTTAAATGATTGAGTGATGTGGGTTCATATCCGGCTCTCGTATCTGTAATATTTTCATGTGCGAATCATTTCTAACATGATTACTACTTGTCTTACGGTAAAGGAAGTCCACGAACCCGCACTCTGCTAGCGTGGTGGACTATCGCCTAATTGGACGATAAAGAAGCTGAAAATAATACATTCAAGTAGAATGCTCTATGCTAAATCACAAACAATATCAAAATATGTACATATTTGTGTATTATCTATATATATTAAAATGAATTGCTGTTTGATAGTCTCACTAAAATTAGATAACGGCGGGACTGATGTAATACCTAATTAATATCCAAGTAAAATATACATAAATATTACGAAAAATGCATCCTTGAAAGCAGAATGATTTTTGTGATATTAAATAGAGCTTTTTATAACACTTAGGTACTTTTTATATTCTATTTTAAGTTCAATTGAAATCTTTTCTTTTTTTAAATGTTAGCCTTTTATAAATAAAACTATCTTTTATTTTATTTATAAAACTTACATCAAATTCACAGATTGCTTGCAGCGTTCTAGTCCTGGTGGTGATGGCTGCTCCTTACATATTAACAGATATTTCTAAAATAAATGATTATTAAATATATCATTCGTTTTTTTTGTTAACTAGTTAATATCGATCCATAAACATAGTATTTTTAAACTTATTTTAAAATATTTGTTAAATCTAAAATTAGTATAATATATCTTTAAAGATTCACTTCACCATGTTTTCATTCTAGGTTCGATAAAATTTAAATATTAAATTGAAGAAGACATAAAGAAAGAAGATAATTGAAGAATTTATTTATATTTTGATAGTTATAAACATCGTTGCTTGCAAAGAACAACATTCCAATTGAATTTTTAGTATTCGAAACATAGAAATAAAAAAAATAATTCTACCATTGCACCATCTAGTTCTAGCCCCCTTGTCCAATGGAAGCTACAAGGCTTGTGTTATACTTAGTTTAGACTATATGTAACTTAACTTTAAATAGGTACATGAATATTTATGAATTTAAATTTAAACCTATGACTGGAATACAAAGATTTATAACACAAGTTAGACAAATGAATGAACCCAGCGGAATGAGTTGGACCCGCAATACTGCCACAACATGTGGAGTCACTATAGTGACTGAGCCATTAATATCTCTGATCTTGGACTATTCTATTTAATTTATAACCTTTATTCTAATTTGGATAAATATTGTCTCTTGTAGTGTCGACATGTTCTGCCGAATTTATTATAATTGCAATACTTGATGCACAACATTTGTTTATCACAAAGAACCTGTGACCACCTACCAAAAAAAGCAGGAACTAACAACATGTTCCAGCTTAGTCATTGAAAGATTAATAATAGCTTTAATTAATGATTTCTTAAGATCTCTGGAGATAATTTCACATAGTTTATTATAATAACACTTATTCTTCTTAATGCCTATTACAGTCAATCAGTCCATTGTTGTTTTTGCTATGTATTAAAAACGTGTGACCTAACCATAGATTAAAGAAAGGTACTATAAAAGATGATAGTATTTCTGACTTTATCAAAGAGGATCTATAGAAATCAAAGAACATGCATCGGTTGGCGGTAAGTAACGATATATTTTTTTATTTCCTACTCGTATAATATATTTACATTGTTGATTTCATCGACTGTGCTCTGTTCTTTTAAATTACTAGGTTTTAGAAATTACAACTAAGTGAACAAATATTTTACAAATATTATATTTAACTAGGTGGTTAAAAATATTAGATTATTCGTAGTTGATAAGTGCAAGTGCTATCTTTGTGCTAACAAAAGCGGGTTTGTAAATACGTGTAAAATTACAATAGATCACTTCTTTCTTATTTTATTTATGATTTTTATTTCTAATTATTTTATTAAAATTTCTTGTATGTATGTACTAGTATGTAAATAGCGATTCTTAGCTTTCCCCTGCCATTAACATTGATATTCCAATTTCCAAATCCATAGTCCGTAATAAAATATCATAAAAATAATTACTAAAAACTAAACTGTAATTAGCTCAAAGCTTTTCCGTACTTATACTTTATAATATTTTATGCCGTACACGATGAACTTATTGCGTACGGTATGAAATATAATTTACTGGACATCTGATCCCAATTGGCAAATGCATGACTCGTACATTCCAACGAGCTGCTCATATAAAACTTATAGATTAATTTGGAATACATTCACTTTGTACCGCCCTTGTAAATATTATTTAACACGCAAATTGCAAAAAACACAGTGATAAGCTTCATTTTTGTCAATATTGTGAAAACACTTTGTACTGTTTTTAACCATTATTTTGCCGTTTTATTTCAGGTATTCCTTTGCGTACTAGTGCTGAGCACTATGGTACTGTGCGAGGACCCCCCGAACTCGAAATCGGATCACCATCCCTCGGAACATCACTCCAATGATCATCAACAAAACGAACATCACGACCATCAAAATGATCATCAAAAACAAGCTGGATCTAACCCTAAAATGTCTGAAATGCCCAAAATGCCTGACGGCAAGCCACCTGCCTTAAACAATTAAAATATGATTTAAAACTCAATTTGATAATGAAAAATCGTATAACTCGGAAAACGCAGATATTTACGTATAATTTATTAATGTATAGCAAGCAATAAATCAGTAGCTACTAAATGTGTTTTCGTTTTAATATTTTATTCTTTACTGTTTTATGCAGTGGTAGCTTAGTGGTAACCACAGTTGGAAAACAGAGTGAAGTGGATTAAAATCCGGGTCTCGCACTTCTGATATATTCATGTTGTGCATTTGATTTCCAAGATGATTACTATGCGTTGAACGAAAACATCGTGAGGAAACTTTTCGAAAGACTTACTTTTGTACAGTTCCCCAAAACGCACTTGGCCAACGGGGTCAACTATAACCTAATCCCTCTCGTAACTCGCTCAGCAGTGGGACGTTCAAAAAGGCTGAATATACATTTATTTCATTTCTTATATATGACTGAAAGTGGCACATATTAATATATTACTAAACCAAATCGTATAGTCAAAGTGGCAGTAAAAAGTAAACTAAATTGTAAAATTACATATATGTGTTACGTAAGAAAGATTTATTTAACTCCTCATAATAAAGCGGTAATAGCGGTTTGTCTTGTTATCTATAATCACATTATTATAGACACAGTTCATTGGAAGCGTGAAGCAATAATTGGAGCAATTATTATTTATTCGATCGATTGTGAAACTACTCGTCCTCTTCCACATAAAATATCGATTTACTACTTACTATGGAAGAACTATGGAAATACTACTTCAATGGAAGCTTATTTTACATACTCGTATAACAAAATTCTAATGGAGTCAAATCTATACATATTTTTGGAACATCTTATTCATTATTTCACTATAGGTAATATTTAAAGGTAAGTAATATCCTATAAGTAAGATAAGGTACTTGAAATGAAACATAGGTTAGTGAAACTAGTTGTGTTTATTAAAATTACTTTTAATGCTAATGCTAAGTTAGATTGACACACAATAAAAATAACATTAATATTACTTTACTATTATTAATAATATATTTTTAATACTTAATAGTAAGGCTACTAGTATCCGAATTCATGATATCCACTTGGTCATCTCGGTCTTTACCTAAAATAATAAATATAATATTATGTTTAAAATAGTTTATAAAAAAAAGAATTAATGAATAATATATTATAATTCAAAAGAATTCAAAAGGGCATATATTATTAATATATTTTACCTTGTTGTCTTTCGTATCCCTCTTGCGGTCCCCCGAAACCACTTTGTCCGTTATGTGATGCCCCATAACCGTCTTAAATAAAAAATATTAAGTAGGTACTAGGTACTAATTGTTTCGTAATTCCTAATACATCCCCTTAACAACAATAATATAAACGTAAGAAAAACATTTCGAAAAAAAATCATTTTAATTTATTAAAAAGTTTGAAGCTGCATAGGTACATTAGAACAAACAAACATGCATTGTTATAAGTAATTTAAGCTTTACCTTGCCCTTCTTCGTTATAATAGCCATTGCCATAAACGAAACTGTCCCCGCCAATGAAATCTTGGGGGTCTCCTAGAAATATATATAAAAAATTAAGATATTTTCGAAAATAAATATTCTAAATATTATCAAAGTTTTATTATATTATTAATAATTAAAAATATATTTAATGAAATAAATATATTTTAGTAGAAAGGATTAAATTTAAATCCATGAGTATGAGATAACATTCCGGGTCACATATATTTTCTCGTGCGAATCATTTCTAACCTCAGACCAAATAAAAAGTAAAGACGGAACTCTGCGAACAGCAAAGTGAGGCCGGTCAAACTACGCCTCGCCGTGTACGTACACAATTACGCACACACTCGTACAACGAAACTACGCCTTGCCTTGTCAGTGTACCTATCGCAACTCGTAGGAGCAACACGTTTTGAAAAATTATAAATATACCAGTGAAAATGCCGAATTGTGCTGTGAACGGGTGTAAAAATCAATCTTCAAAAGATAAAAAGCGGGATGGAATCACATTTCACACGTAAGTAATTTGGAAACTAATAATTTTCAATAAATCAAAATAAAATTTTAAGGTTGATGCTTGGAACACAAGTGTTGCCAGTATGAAGTGTTTTTGTTTACCCTATAATATAATACTTGAATAAAGAATATATTAATATTATTATTATTATAAGTGGGTAATAATGTGACACGCAACGTAAAGTTACTCTTTTTTTTAATTCTTTTAAAAAACATTATTTTATATATTTTTTTAAAATTAATATTTTTAAAATCACAGTAACCACAGAATATCAACACCGCACTATTGTTATGAATATCTTAAAGAGATTCATCGGAAACAACCAAGTTTTTAAAAATTTAGAGACTAAACTTGAATATGCTGGGCAGGAACATAAACTTAATTTAATACGGTGTGTAATTGAGAAATACTTACGCATTAGGTTCCACCATATTGCTAAATTAGAAACTATTTCCAAATCAATCTAAGTAAAAGGCAATCATACAAGAAATTAATTCAGCATAAAGGTTATTAAATAAAATAAATTGAAAAAATCATGACGATATTTCTTAAACACTTTTTCCATTTCCTGTCTCCTACCGTCACTACTTTTTACCGACAACTCACTCACCAAGACACTTTATATCATGTTATGACGTTATTAATTATTATAACATTATTTTTGTAATTTTGGGGTAATTTGAATTATCATGGCTACACCGGCCCACGCAACACATGTTTAAAAAGTAGGCCTCACTTCTCTGTTCGCAGAGTTCCGTCTATACTTTTTATTTGGTCTGAGTTTCTAACGTGATTACTACTTGTCTTACGGTCAAGAAATCCGTCGTTAGGAAACGTGCTTGGGAAGACTCCTGCCCAGCAGTGAGACGTTTATGTTAAGTTCTTTATTCTGTGGCTTCTAGGGCTTCAAGTGTAGAGTGGGACGTTTAAAAGTAATGCAAACCATACAAAAATACAATACAAACAGTAACTTAAAAGTCAACTCACCATATACTATCATAACCAGTGCAAAGACGACGAAAAGACAAAGAGTCTGTAAAATTATAAACGTAAATTAGATGCAAAATGCAATTTATAAATCTACAACAAAAAATAAACTTTACAAAATACAATAGTAAGTTAATATGATCATTAATTTTATTTTATTTAAGACGACAATAAAAAAATATTCTAGTGTCTAAAACATAATAACGTAGCAATGATTCATAATTATTTTTTAACTTTGTTAATAATACTCACTTTAAAATCCATTTTGTTCGTGTAAAGAATAATGTATTATTACCACAAGTCTTCAAAAATCTTTATTATATAAATTATCTATCTAGAAATTGACATTTGACTTTGGGATGTTTAGTAAATATAACATTATCACACCCACATAATTATCTTATGGCGAGACAACTTAAGTTAATAAACAAATTTAATCTATCGGAGGAATTCATTTTAGGCAGATTGCTGTAACACGAGCGAATCACACTCTGTCCGCTCATGTTCTTGATAGGTCCTAAGGTCATTTTGACGCTTAGTATAAAAACATATTGGACCAGAGTAAAAGTTCATTAAAAATGTTCCAGTGGTTTTTTCGTAATGCATTTTCAGAAGAGCAGATGGACAGACCCACCCTAAAATATTTTAAAGGCTTTTATATCAAGAAAAGACTATTTCAATGAAGGTTTTTCAAATAATATTTAAAGTTCAGATTTGACTCATATTTTTAAGTATAGATTTAACGCTATTTTTAATTACAGCTGATGAGTTTAAAAACATGGTTTATTTTGTTTAATTAAGAAATTAGTCTTTTAATGCTTACATTATTTTATTATTTTTAAATATAAGAATATATGGCATCAGCTAACGAAACTATGTAATTAGTAATTAGCCAGCACTGGATTTGTCAAAACCATAATACGAGTAGTCCCCGCGTACTTTGTAATCTCCACTAATTGTGATTTTCACCTCTTAAAATAGTTATTACTAAAAATACGACCTCTATATAATAATAATGATCATTCCGATAATGTTTTTTATAATTTTTAATGGACGTCTTTTTTGTATAAAATATTAATTTTAGTCACAATATACAGATTTCAAATGAACATAATTGTCACTACAGTTGTAAAACATTTTTTACGTTTTTTTATGTATGTCCCTTTCAGTCCCTTTAACTTCCCTTTAACTGGGTACAAGTTTTCCTTCAATACGAGGGGGAAAGGCCATACACTCCCACGCTGACCAAGTTGAAGTTGATGGACTTCACATGTTCACTTCACTCTTGCTAAGTTTTCTCAGCCGTACTTAATATAGGTTATGTAAGGAATATAAATGAAATATACAATTGTAAGATTAGTTCTGTATAATATTAATTAATTACTTTTAAATGCTATAATTAAGTCAGATAACACAAAAAAAATAATTTTCTTTTTATGCATTTTAATACTTATTAGTAATGCCACTAGTATCCGAATTCTTGGACCCCGCCTCTATGACCTATAAATAAAAGAGAAATATAAATAATGAATCATATTATTAATAGGTATAATAATTTATATAATTGGTAAAAGTATATAGTTTATGATATTTAATAGCTTTTACCTTGTTGTCTTCCGTATCCCCCTTGTTGTCGCCCGAAACGACCTTGTCCTCCTTGTGATCCTCCAAAACCACCTTGTCTGCCTTGTGATCCTCCAAAACCACTTTGTCCGCCTTGTGGTCCTCCAAAACCACCTTGTCCGCCTTGTGGTCCTCCAAAACCACCTTGTCCGCCTTGTGGTCCTCCAAAACCACCTTGTCCGCCTTGTGGTCCTCCAAAACCACCTTGTCCGCCTTGTGGTCCTCCAAAACCACCTTGTCCTCCTTGTGGACCCCCAAAACCACCTCCAATAAAACAATGTATTAGAATATATTACTACTAAAAATAATAATATTTGCCACTTAACAAAAATAAAAAAAATATATTAAAACATAATAAACATTTGTCTTATTTAAGAATTACTTAAAAAAATATTTATGTCAAAAATGTTACAAACGCTACATACTGTATTTAGTCGTCAGTTTTTTTTATAAATAATACACGGTTTAAAAAGCCTTATATCTTAGAAGGTTAGTATTTAATCATTAGGATCTACTACATACATTAATGGCCATACCATCATCTCAATTTGAAATTAAAAGTCAGAGCTGCATACATTACAAACAGACAGTCAAACAAACATTTATTAATTTATCTATACTAATATTGTAAAGCTGAAGAGTTTGTTTGTTTGGTTGAACGCGCTAATGTCAGAACCTAGTAGTCCAATTTAAAAATTTCTTTTTGTGTTGGATAGTCCGTTTATCGAGGAAGACTATAGACTATATTACATCACGCTACGACCAATACGAGCGGAGGATCAATGAAAAATGTTGCAAAAACGGGAAGGACGGGTGACTCAGAAAAAATTGGTTTCCGGTCTTCAGAACGCGCGAGAAGCCGCGGAAAATGCTAGTATTATATAAGCTTTACCTTGTCCTTGCCCCTGTCCGTTACTTTCAAGACCATACGCGAAACCATCCCCGCCAACGAAGCCTTGGGGGTGTCCTGGAAATATATTAAATAAATTAGTACTATCTATTTAATACTGAAAGTTTTATTATATTAATATTTATTTTTGAAAGATATTCAATGAAATAAATATATATTTTAGTAGCAGAATAAAAACATTTATGTTAATGAATTTTAACTAAATAGTGTTTTTTTTTACAATACACATGCAGTTTCAGTAACTTAAAATGATATATAAATAGCAGTGTTGCAAGCAACCAAGTGGCTGCAAGAGCTTGGGAGATTGAAAAGAGCGGGTTCAAATCCCGAGTCTTGCACCTATGATATTATCATATAAGAATTAGACGACCCTAGTCTGTCCGGTCGCAGGTTCGAATCCTGCTGGTGGAATTTATTTGTGCAAGAATATTCGTACACGAGTTATGGAATGTAAACTATCTGGTATCCATAAAATAAGCCTCTTAGCTTACTATGACACTAGATGGTTTCTTAATGTTCCAATACCATAATATTAATTCTTTCCAACAATATTAACACTTGTCAATTGTCATACGGTGAAGGATAACATCGTGAGGAAACCTATTTGTTTACAAGTTTTCGAAAGACATGTGCAGTGTACCAACCCGTACTCGGCCAGCGTGATGGACTCTGGTAGTCTGATATTAAGAGATACCTCTCGCATTAAAGGAAGTCAATACATAACTTAAAAGTCAACTCACCATAGGCTACCATAACCAATGCAAGGACGACGAGGAGGCATAGAGTCTGTAAAAAAATCGGTTATAAAAATAAAAATTAATGCGTTTTACAACATCTACAAATTAAATAGGTGTCTAAAATTATTTATATATCGGAAACAGTCATGAATACGGACACTAAATAACTACGAAACGCAGCACGTAACCCGAGCGAAGACGGCATCACGTCATACGAGTAGCTCTGCTAACTTAGTGCTATGTCGAAGCCTAGGACATGGAAAGGGAAAAGGATAAATTAGGGATCTTTTTCATGTCCTAGGCTTCGCCAATTTATGAGGGACGGGTTTTAGCCCTGCTGATCAGTACCTCTTGACTAGCAACTATAAATACATATTAAATACATAATAAAATTAATTCAATACATACCGTAAAAGCTTTCATGGTGATATTTTGTTTCACTAACAACGAATTGAGACAAGATGTGGACGTGAAATACCAAACGAGATTTTTAACCGCGGGCTTATAAAGCGAGAGTCAATATTTGGTTAGTTATTAAATATCGCCAGACAAACAGTTTTTTTCCTGTCAAAATTCTGCTAAATCGCTATTGGAATAACATACAAGAATAGTACCACATTTAAAACAGTTTTTGAAAACAATATGTAGGTTGGGGAAATGTGTGTGAGACGATCCCTCAAGGTGAAATTATATCTTGCCGATACAAATAATTACTGGAGACGCCAACTGCGCCGGTTTACGGTTAGCGTTACCTCACCAAGTTTCATGGCGGTGTAAGCACTTAGTGTGTTTTTATTAGAAAAAAACGTGTCTATAATAAGCTTATTTTTAATCTGATCTATAATAAGCTTATATTTCGAGTTTCATTACTTTCTGTTTGTTAAGATTTATTGAAAAGTTGTTCTATTGGTGGATTTCATTAACGTTCAGCTATATTTATATAATGTTTGAATATCGCAAGTTGTATTTGAAGGTTATATTTTGATCGATTTCTCTAATCCCTCTTCGTGCGTTTAAAACGGTCTTGTGATTCATCATCAGAAACCATGCAATAATTTTGTCCTCTAGTGTTTAATTCTAGGGAATTTGTTTGAAAAGCATTACAGTCTTAGTAAGTAGCAAGCCAGGTAGGTACTCGTATCTCTTTATTTCAGCTGTTTCATAAATAATCATGTCATGTCTGTCCGTCATGTCACCGCAGCTGTTATAAAATCGTTATCATCCTAAAAACAAGGTCGTATTTCTCTATGCCTAATTTTCACTATAACATTTAAATCTAATACACACTTGTCTTCAGCCATGGGTGTTGAGGCACTGAGGCAAATCCATTATTTTGCTTATAATTAATATCGTAATATACAAAGTGATCCTTTACTAGACTTTTAGAAAATATGAGGAAACTAATAAACCACATACCTATCATCAGGCAGTTACGAATATAAGTAAATTCACTATTACTAATTATTTAAATCTTGTGTTTTTGTTTTAAGCCTTGAACAATCAAGTTTGTTTCCTTAGAGGGATTGTTTTGCACGAATTTCCCTTATATTTAGGTTCTGTTATTGTGGATTTACATAAGATTAATAGAAAGTGTCTGTAAAATTGTATATTCTACTTGTGGAGACTCTATTTCGCTTGTGCTAAAAGTACAAAAAGTAACTTTTGCTTTAAGCTATTACTTATAAGTACCAACGATTGATTTCCCAATTTAAGTTCCCCCCTCTTTTATGAGGACTGCTCTATAAATCAAGTTTTTGTGCCTATAAGAATAAGAGATTATCCTGTAGAGAAATGTTCTAAGTATTGATCCTAGTAATAATCTATCAGTACAAAAATTTTAGTTAAAATAGGCACTTTTTGTGCGAACGCGCATATCGATTAGCTAATTTACTGTTGTAAATAATAAAAATAGTTTGTCTATAAATAGTTATTGCGAATGTACTTTAGGAGGCATACATAATACTTATTCTATTGCAAGCTCTTCTGTAGGCCTTGTAAAGACCAAAAATTTAAAGTACGTAGTTTTTATGTATCTCTTATGTTTAAGCAAGTATTAGCCATATACAAGTAGGTAATAAAAAGGAATAAAAGATTTTCCTGTTGAAAAAAAAAACAATCAATTTTTTATATATTTTAATACTTATTAATAATGCCACTAGTATCCGAATTCTTGGTATCCACCTCTATGACCTATAACAATAAATATAATATGTTAACAAATTAATAATATCATTTATGTATAAATAATATAATTCGTTTAAATAGTTAATAATTACCTTGTTGTCCCCTAAAACCACCT
The DNA here is from genome assembly GCA_905231865.2 of Boloria selene. NCBI lineage: Eukaryota > Metazoa > Arthropoda > Insecta > Lepidoptera > Nymphalidae > Boloria > Boloria selene. The sequence goes on from HG993149.1 coordinate 4,055,527, forward strand.
TGTCCTCCTTGCGGTCCTCCATATCCACCTTGTCCTCCTTGTTGTCCTCCAAAACCACCTTGTCCTCCTTGTGATCCTCCATAACCACTTTGTCCTCCTTGTGGTCCTCCATAACCACCTTGTCCTCCTTGTGGTCCTCCATTTCCACCTTGTCCTCCTTGTGGTCCTCCATAACCACCTTGTCCTCCTTGCGGTCCCCCAAAACCACCTTAAATAAAAAAAAACTATATTAGATAACATTACTATAAAATAATAATATTTACCATTAAATAAAAAGAAAATGTATTTAAAACAAAATAAACTTTTGTCATAGGCAGTAGTAATATTTATGAATTAGGTATTTAATAAAAATATTTTTGTCAAAAATCATCTCAATTTTAAAAGATACTAGAAACTGATACATGATAAACAAAAATTTTATTAACTTTATATTTTACTTTACCTTGCCCTTGTTCTTGTCCGTTATTGCCAGGACCATAAGCGAAACCGTCCCCACCAGCGTAGCCTTGGGGATGTCCTGGAAATATATTTAAAAAATTAAGGAGTGTTCTTTCTAAACAGTGGGTTACTATATAAATCTTAATTTTTAACATATTAATATTAATTTTTGAAAGACAATCAATGTAAAAAGATATGTTTTAAGTAGAAGAACATAAAAAAATAAGAATTCTAATAATTTTTAACTAAATAGTATTTGTTACATTTACTTAGAATATATATGTAGTTTCAGTAACTTATAATATAATTACCTACATAGCGCTTGGGAAACTGTTCTCAGTTTCCCAGAAGTGAGGATTCAAATCCCGCATCTCACTCATTCTCACACTTACGTATAAGTGTGAATCATTTTACGAAGTCCCTAAATGCTGTGCCAGTGGTCGCGGGTTCTAGTCCCGCTAGGGGAATTCATTTGTGTAATAAGCACGAATGCTTGTATACTCGAGGCATGGCTTGTGTATCAACTATCTGGTATATGTTAAAAAGTCTCGCTAACCATGGCACTAGATGATACTGTGTCTTAATGATCCAATACCCAAATATTTATTTTTTTAACAATATTAACACTTGTCTTAAGGTGAAGGAAAACATCGTGAGGAATCCTGGATGTCTGTAAGTTTTCGAAAGACATGGGCAGTCAACCAACCCGAACTTGGCTAGCGTGCTGGACTATGGTCTGATCCCCCTCGTATTGAAGGGTCACATAACGTAAAAGTCAACTCACCATAGGCTACCATAACCAGTGCAAGGACGACGAGGAGGCATAGAGTCTGTAAAAAATATATGTGATTGAAAGATGAAATGTATTTTACAATATTCACAATTTAAATATCTAAAATTATTTACTTACAAATGCTTTTCTATTAGTATAGGTTCAAATAAAAATAAATGTATATATAGTACTATAGTATAAAATAGTATACTTATTATGTCTATATAATCAATAATTTTAATATTGTAAGTAAAATGATGACGTTAAAAGTATTATTTAACTTTCAGTAAGTAAAATGAGCGATTTATACAAAACTTCTTATTTTTTATTTATTTTACAGTAATTACATTCTTTAATAATGTATATTATATTAAAAACAAGTTTTATTATCTTTTTCTGACATAATTATTAACAATAATATATAAATATTTTATTTTATAACTATATATTGGTAATACTCACTTTGAAAGCCATATTGTATGCGCAAATAATAACGTACTATGACTATTAGGCCTTAACAATCTTTATATATTAAATTATCTATCTAGAAATTGACATTTGAACTCAGTATGTTTTGTAAATATAACTTTATCTCGCCGACATAGTTATCTTATTGCGAGAAAACACGTTAATAAACAAATTTAATCTATCACAGAAATTCAGTGTCTCTACATTATTACGATAACGAAACAAAAAGAACAACTGGGAAGTTTTGAAGAGACTTGTTTAATTTTGTTAAAAATAGTAGAGTAGAAATGAGACTGTAAACATTTTTTAAATGTGAGATATTTTAACTTTACTGTAGCTACAAAAGAAAATAGTAAAAGTGAGCACTGGCTTTGTTGCAACTCTACGTCTCAAATACGCGTACTATGCAATCGTCAGTGATTCTTATTTTTATTATGTCACTTTAAGATATTATATTTTATGTAATAACTATAATTTTTATATATATGATGATGTATGATATATAGGTAGGTATATCGAGCAATTTGTTTACATTGAATAAATCATTCTTTATTTAATGAATTCATTCAAATTTAATATTATTTAAGATTTTTCTATTAGAGTAGCTATATTTTTTACATTTTATATTATTTAATAATTATTTTAACTAAAATCTCACCAGATTTTTTAATATATTTTTCGTCTTAACCTACAAAATAAATAATCATTAATTTCATATATAAAACGGACCGACAAAAAAGAATTAACTTTGAAGCTCCTAATGAAAGTCCATCAAAACCGATGATATAATTTCAATAAAGGTATGCGATAAGGTATAAATATAAATAACCTTACTACTAAAGAATAATAACTTCACATAGGTACTTTATTACATAAATTCTTTGTAGTAGTAAATATTATCAAAGTTTTATTTATTGTACATTTAATTGAAATTTTATGATATATTTTTAAATATGCTTTTTGCTAAAATTTTATTAGTATAAGGTTTTTTTTGTACTAAGTAAATCTCTATAATTGTAATATTATTATATAAAACTAGAATTGTCATTTGTATATATTTACTTCCTCACAATTGTATCACTATATGATAATATATGGCAAAAGGTTACACGAAATAAAATATAAATAATCGATATCAGTTTATTGATAAAAGTATATTTACAAAATGACTCCCTAAATATTAAACACTGCAAACCATTTCTACGAAAGATGGTAAGGATACGTAGAAGTCGAATTTCTTTTATATTTCGATCGTCTTCCTAGGAAAGATGCATTCATTCATTTTATGTATTCATTAATTTAATGGCCTTTTCCGTAACCTCCGTAACCTCCGTAACCTCCGTAACCTCCATAACCAGTAATACCATATCCGCTGACAACTTGGCCGGTGGCAACCGGTGCGACAGCAACTGGAGCAGCTGCTACAATCGCTCCACCGGAACCAAGTCCATTACCACCCAGCAATAAACCACCGTCTTGAGTGTTTCTTGCAACCGCATCGGCAACGGCTTGAGCTTGAGCTGCGCTAGTAGCAACGGCGGCAGCTTGAGCTCTTGCAGCGTTAGAAATGCGGGCAGCTTCGACGGCACGCGCGTTTGCAATTGCAACAGCTTGTACTCTAGCAGCATTGGCAATACGTTCTGCTTCAACAGCGCGGGCGACTTCGACGGCAGCAGCAGCAGCAGCACGTCTGGCGGCTTCGGCAGCACGGGCGTTCTCATAAGCGGCAGCACGAGCCCTTTGAATGTTAGCAATACGAGCAGCATCTAAAGCTTGTGCATTTTGAAGTGCGTTAGCCTGTCCGGCTCTAGCGGCTACTTCGGCAACACGTGCACCTTGTATAGCGGCAGCAGCGGCATTGGCAATCTGAGTTACTTGTACAGCTTGAGCGTTTTGGATGGCACTAAGTTGTGCAGCACCAACGGCGGCAGCATTGTTAAGTGAGCCACTGCCTCCTCCCAGACCTGTACCGCCAACGAGCCCCAATCCGTTACCAACTAAAACACCAGATCCTCCTGAGACAGCAGCCGCTGCAGATCCAAGCTCGTACCCAGAAGATGCGACAGGCGCGGCAATTATGGCCCCTGAATAACCACTTTGAGAGGCACTTGAGTCTCTAACGGAACTTCCTCTTCTGCTTACTGAAATAGGAAATTATTTATTATTATATAAAGATAAAAAAGGGCTGATGATGATTATATAAGATTTACTATTTATAAAATATAATTCACATATTTATATTTTGAAAGTAATTGACTTAATAACTCACCATCTCCAAGGACATCACTCGCCAAAGCGATCACAAAGAGAATCTATAAAAAAACCATGTTTGAATGAAGAAGTTTATAATAAGTACAACTGTTATTTATGATACAATATTTTAAACCATTTTAATATTTAATTGTTTTTTAGATTAAATAACATATAGTACAATAAAAACTTTAAAACATATTATCTTAATTCTTACCGTAAATGGAGACATTTTGTTTGTACCCTTAGTAGACGTTACTTAAAAGGAGTAATATGTGTTAATAATGCTTTCTACAAATTGCTTGCACTTTTATACTGCACCCAATTGTTACAAATCTATTTACAATTCTAAAAAGATGTACGATACTAGTCTATTTGAATATTATTACGTATAGCCGCTGTGGAAAAAATGATTGGCGAACCTGAACACGAGAAATATAACGCTCGACCAAACTTTAATGAAAAAGTTGATTGAAAAATCGTCTATATTCATTCACTTTAAATACTATAATGGTTTGTCGGAAATTTGTTAAATAATTCTGAAAAACGTATAATTTATTTGTATTGTATTTGCATTTTGACACAATTTAACACCTCACAATTCATAGCCGGAATATGAAGTTTGTGTAAAAATAGAATTAAATATACATAATTTATTTAGAGACAACTTTTCTCCTTTACATTTAAAAGCAGAAACGTGATTAGCACACAGTTCTTCAGGAAAAATTTGATTATAGAAAGATCAAAGGGATCTTTCGCATCTAGGAAATGTAAAAAATGTAATGACCTATACCAATAATAAAATACTAAGTTACATACAAATTATTTATTTTTTCAATAATTATTTATTGGAAAATCTTATTGAAATAGTCATTATTATCGAAATAGAGACATCTGTCAGTATGTAACCGCTTCACGAAAAGATAAATCATTAGAGAAAAAAAATAATTTGGTGTGATGATAGCTTTCACGAAGGATATTTTTCACTCCGGGAAAAAAATATTTTCTGGGAAATCTGTACTATACGAATCGCTGTATGTCGCTAAATATCGTTTATACAGCACAGACGTCATAATTGTTATTGTTGGTATTTCTAGTGCAGATATTCTACAGAGGGTCATATTATTGGCGTATTTGGTAAAAAAAAATATCTATAGTTAATATAACATAAGGATAATTAACGAATCGATATTATCTAGACATAATACCATCTATCAAAATTCTGTGTTTTTGTTTTTAAATACTATGTAGTGGACATAATATGCAACTATAACTTATTACAATTTACACTTTGAAACTTTATTACACCACATTCGTAGTCATAAACAATAGATATGTTTCATTCGTTTTTGTTGTTGTAATTTTATATTGAAATATTACTCACATATGTTATAAATATTTAATTTTAACCTGTTACCAGAACTTAATTAATACAAGGTATTTAGAAATTCATCCTTTCGTTTCACATTTCTTTAAAAATAACTTACTTTAAAATACAGTAGTTCTTTATACGTTTTTAAGTATAATACTTAGGTATGTAAATGTATTTCGATATATTTGAACGTGAAATATATATTTTTTTCGAATATTTGAACATATCTGAAATATTACCTTCTAACTTAATGATACACGTATCCTGCTATTTGTATATCCTAACATAAATTTGTAATGAGTCATAAAATATGAAGATAAATTAGTATAGGGCATAAGCATTTATTACAATAATAATATTAATTTTACATGGTCTCAATAATTACTAAGACCATGTTCATTATAACTAAGACTGAATTCTACAAAGAATAGTTTTGAAAACATATTCCCATTTCTTTGTTGTAACATTCTTATTGAATTATTTAAGCCATTTTGGACAAAACAAAAAATAAAAATAAATTTCGTTTATTAAGTTTGGTATATTTTTATACCTACTACATTATTCGTTAGCATAAGTATATCAATTCTAATCATAACTTTTTCATGTTTCTTAGTAAATGTGACAGATTGTTTACAGTATTCTGATAACGGAGTCGAAGACAGATAAGTTGTCTTATTGTTGTAATAATTTTAACTGGCAATATAAAATTTTATTTACAATATTTTTACTTTATTTCCTGTTCAACTCTACTGATCCTTTACCGTCCGCAAACATTTATTGCTTTCCCGCAGATAAAATTACATTAAGTAAACAAATGAATGAATGAGAACGTATGAAGAACTCATAATTTACTTAGATTACATCACCATCATATTCAGATTAATAGGTACATATCTCAATTCTCAGATTATATGCTACCATATTACTCGTACGTCGTACGCCAACTGATGAAACTGAAGCGTTGATGAAACTATGTGTATATTAACTCAAGTGTGGGACAGGAAGCCGGGAAAGAGGCATATCTATGAGAGCTCCTGATGGTAGAGTTGGCCCTCTGAGGGCCAACCGATTTTTTGAGAGGATGGTACTATCAGCCAACGGTATGTATCACAGACACGTAACCGAAAATTAAAGAAGATCACATTATATTTGCGCTTAACCTACAGTGGTTCGTAAATGTGGTGTGAAATAAAATAATTTATTAGTTGTATTGTTATTACTGTATAAATCTATTATATTTTTACAGTTGATAATGAGTATAAAATATTAAATATAGCCAAATAATGATTTAGTAATTTATTTAAATAAATATTTGTCAAAAAGTAAAGATCATTAATAGCTATTAAATAAAAACGAAAAAAATTTGACTATTATTATAGGAGATAAATGTACTGAACTATTTCATCATTGCCTATATTTAGATTATGACAAAATACGGCATTACCCATGTTTCCGATCCTGGCGGCGTACGCACAAAAGAGTCAACTTCTTGTGTCATTATGTTTCTCTACATTTCTAAGAGTGCACCTTGTAGTGTCATTCTAAATTCCCTATTATAGGTCTTAGTAAATTCTCGTATTATGTCTGTATGTGGTTTATATCATCATATTAATTATTATAATATGAAAATCTTATATATTGGAAATCCTATTATTATTGATAATGGATGAAATGAATAGTATTCGTATCTATATCTAAGAGAAATAATATTTTAACGACTCACTGTTGAGCCTATAGCTTCCCTATAGGGCTTAAGGCAAAAACTATGTTAATTTATAATTAAAAAAATTATTCAGTAATTCACAATGGGATAGGAGAAAATCAAAGAAAGTAATCTGGATGCAATGGTATGTATTCTATTATTATATTTACACAACCAGTTCTTAGCTTTAATCAAAATAATAACAATAATATGCCGCTAACCATTTCTTTGAAATGTGTTGAAATGGATGAAGATTATTTTTCTATCTATAACATTTGGTATCATCACTAGAGCAGAATGAGCTTATAGTTTCTTTCCATAACCAAGACCGCCTAAGCCGTGACCGCCTAAGCCGTATCCGCCAATAAGACCATATCCGTCACTGAGACCGACGGGTGCGACGGCGACTGATTGATAGACAGCATTGCCAAGACCGCCGAGACCTCCGAGACCGCCGAGACCACTGAGACCGACAAGATTGCCTCCGCCAATGAGTCCGGATCCACCACCGAGTAATATAGCACCATCTTGAGCGTTTCTTGCTACTGTGTCAGCAACAGCTTGAGCTTGAGCAGCACTGGTAGCTACAGCGGCAGATTGAGCTCTAGCAGCATTGGCGATACGCGCTGCCTCTACAGCACGGGCGTTAGCGATAGCGGCAGCTTGCACACGAGCGGCGTTGGCAACGCGCTCATTTTCAGCAGCACGGGCGAGTTCAGCTGCAGCAGCAGCTCCAGCACGTCTTGCAGCATCAGAAGCACGAGCGTTTTCGTAGGCAGCAGCTTGAGCTCTTTGCACATTAGCAATACGTGCTGCATCTAGAGCCTGAGCATTCTGAATAGCGTTGGCCTGTCCTGCTCTAGCGGCAGCTTCAGTAACACGTGCACCTTGAATAGCGGCAGCAGCGGCGTTAGCGATTTGAGTAGCTTGTACGGCTTGAGCGTTTTGAATAGCACTGAGCTGAGCAGCTCCAACTGCAGCAGCGTTGTTTAAGTTACCACCTCCGCCGATGAGACCAGATCCAACAACAATACCACCGGAGGAACCGAGAAGACCTGCTCCATTAGAGATGCCGGCTGCCCCAGCACCAAGCCCAATTGAACCGAGTCCAGTTCCATAACTGATTAATCCACTTGCATCCGCACGAGAATCAGCAGCAGGGGCGTCTTTCTTCACTATAAAGAAGTAAAATAACTTTTTTAATAAGAAAAAAACTATTGTTTTAGATGTCTTAAGAACATTTCTATTATATTATTATTATTATTATTATTATATAGTAAAAAAATAAGAACCAACCATCTCCAAGTACTCCATACGCCGCAGCGATGACAAAGAGAATCTGAAAAATAAATTGTACTGATGAATTTGAAATACTAATAACTACTTAAAAATCTCTTTATACATTGGCTTTTTGCCTCAACTTACCGTAAGTCGAGACATCGCTAATTTGTTATGCTGTTACAAACAACTGTATCAAACTGATATGAGTAAATGATAACTTCTTCAAAATGTTTGCACTTTTATATACCACCAAAACTACAGGCAACAAAATTAACATTGCTAAGTAGCCCTACTGTACCGCCCTATTTGAATATCATTACCTGCCACGGTAAAAACTGTTCGCCTAACCTGTACTGCAATGATACGGCTGACCACACAACTTTGAATATTAATCATAAAAGAAAATTTCAAAATACACCTTAATTGTTACTACAGAAACTCCAAATTCTTATAAACGAATGATTAAATTAACTTGTGTTAACAAAAGAAATCGTCCACATCCCTCGACAATAATATCCTCTTACGATCGTGAGTGAATTACTGCACTAGGATGTAAGTATTAGGTAATTAACAAATACTACAGCAAACAAATATAATTAAAAATTAAAATTAACCGTCATATGTAAAATATGTGCAAAAATCTTCTTCGAATGAAATATTTATATAAAATTACTACTTACTAGCCTATCCCGTAGCTTCGCGCGCGTTCTAAGGGCTGGAAACCAAATGCGTCCCGTTTTTGCATCATTTTTCATTGACGCTCCGCTCCCATTGGTCGTAGTGTGATGTAATATAGCCTATAGCCTTCCACGATCACGGACAATCCAACACAAAAAGAAAAAGAACTCTTCAGCTTTATAATATTAGTATATAGATTTGATTGTCATTATTATTATCATGTACTGTGAGGATGTCCTTAGCGTTTTTATCATTTTATTGTACTCGGGAAAGCAAAATATGTACAGTACAGTAAGTTTTAAAAAAATGTACCTATAAAGACAGACGAAACGTTACTTTAAGGGGCTGTCAACTCTTATAAACAAGCCCAGTTTGCATAAAATAATATACTTGTAAGGCCCAGATAAAAAAGTTGCCAGCACTTGTCCAATGTGGTGGACTATGGACTGATCCCCCTCGTATTGAAGGGAGGGCTGTGCCCGGCAATAGGAAAAAAGGGCTAAATACATGTAGTACACGAGTCGATAATATGGAAATGACGATGTAACTTAAACTTTTGCAGCGACATACTGTGTAAGATGTGATAGACTTTCGCTTAGCTTAGATGTTCCTAGCTATACAGTTATATCCCACCGGAAGCACTAATGAGATACCGGGATAATAATGCAGCCCATTTTGTATTCAGCAATATTTTTAACATAACTCAGCTCCTGTCATTCAAATTTTCGATAAAAGACAATGTAAAATCTAATATATGAATCAATGACAATTTATATATTAAAGCGTTGTCTATCAGGCAAGAAGTCCTTGCCTTACTTTTTTATAGATAATAGATCATTTTATATAAGTTATTATACTTCTATAAATAGTAAAAATCATTTTAATTTCTCAATTTATTTTATTTATACTTGTTAAGCACAGATTCATTTGATAAAGTTACATTTAATGGAAAAGACACAACGAAGATTGTTCGTTAAAATCTGATTATTAAGCTGTATTTTGCAGGTGTCACAATACAGGTAAAGCTAATCTAAATTTTGAACTACTAATATAGATACGAAATTTTGAATTTTCAGTTTGTATGTTTGTTGCACCTTCACGTTGAAACAACTCAATAGGTTTTGATGAAATTAAGTACACAGATAGACTATAAGCGTAACCGCTATTTAAATAGCTTTGATTGTACATGGAATAATTAATGAAGCCGTTTTTTATCCTGGAACTCCATTCAGGCTTTTTGTTCTCTGAGTTATAGTATATCCCGGAGTTCAGTGTGCCTTTTGGCAAAGGCCTCCTGCAACGATTTCCATGTTTTCTGTCCTTTATATACAATGACATCAAAGGATAAAATACAAGTTATAAAGACAAATAAAACTTAATAATTGTACTTCAATTCATGTTCACTGTACATTAAACTTACATATGCATATTGCAATTTGCAATATATTATCTAACATAACAAATGGTTATTATGCGCGTCTACGATTTAGCACGCGGGTGCATTAGGACATCAATGTTGACATACATATTGTACCCAATAGGAATTGCTGTGAAAATTATTATTCGAAGTAAACCAGTTCATTTATTTCTTATTTAGTTCATATTTAATATTGTTATTATTTAAGTCTTCTCCTGTAAAATTAATATCATATTTCATCTAATAAGTATAACACTTATGATTCTTATTAAGAAGGAAATATAAAAGAAGATATTTGTAAGCGAATCCTAGAACGATTCATAACTCAATTTTGATAATAAAATACCTCAATTCTTAAAAGATTATTAGGTAGGTATATATTGAATATACGACTTAGTGTTGAATTTTTACTTAAATCACATTTTAGATGAGTGTCCTAAAAATTTTAAACATATAGGCATATTTGTTCAACCAATATTTGCGCAAATAATGTTCACGAGGTCGCCTCTTGACCGGCTCCAACGAAATTGTTAAGTCGGTTAAGCAAAATATTTAAAATTAGTATGTTATACAAAAACTGCGTATCGCGTGTCATTGCTATTCATGCACTGCACTTGAGCAATGCGTTGTTACAAGTTAATCAATGTTTATTATTTATTTATATTCTTGGATGTTCTGATATATCACTATTGGACTGTAAAGTCATGTAGAAAATATTTTATTATTAAAAATCTAAGTTTTTTTTTTAATTTATAATATATTTAATTTATTTATAGACATTGTACCTACACTACTGATTTATTATTACTGCACTATTCCGTAACCATGATTGCTGTAAAGCATTCGAAGCATCGAAAACCAAAAATCGAAACAAATCCAGAAAAGATTTAAAAAAGATAGTTTAATTATAACATTTAAAATAGTATACGCTGAAGATCGAAACAAATTGAGGCCGCACATCGCAGGGGCTACATTAGCCAGAGAAAATGTATCATCTTCAACCACGATCACTCTGTCAAAAGCGAACAACTAAGAAGATACTGTTTACGTTAAAATGTGGTATATTAACCACGTTTCCCCAAGAATTGCAATATACCGTTATCAACGTTTTCTGGTAACAGTATAGGACTAGGTTTTATATCTTAGAAAAAGTGTTAAGAACTTTGAATCTTCGCACCCAAGGTTTCTACTTCAAACGGTGTTAATTCATAATTTTTACTAAATTATAAGTAGGTACATAGTGGATTATAGTGCAGTTGAGCCATGAATATGATGAATTTCTTCTAATTTGGGTAAAATTTTAAATAAATTATTATTAATTAATCCTACCAAAATATAAGGGGAATTTTCATTTATATAGATTTTTATATTTATTATTTTTTACTACTTAAAGCGACAAATGGTGTAAAAAAACAATAAGTAAACCACCAACATTTATTTAAAAGTATCGATTTCATACTCGTCTATGATTGGCACTGAATAATATTTAGGAGCTCCTACATACCTGAAAAATTAAAATTGTAAATTAGGTATGTAAATACAAGTTATTTTTATTTACACTTGAAATTTAATTTTTATTTTTTTTTGTTTTTCACTATATATTTTAGCATTTTTTCATTTGCAAATTACACAGAAACGCAGTCGGGTTTTTAATGTTGTTTATTACACTGACTAAGGATTTTGTTACGTTCTTCAACTAATCGCTTTATTATCGAATTGAAATGTGTAGATCGATTTTTTTTTAATCGATCTAAACATTTCAATTTGAGTATAATTTTTGCATATGAAAATGGTAAAAAGCTAGAAGCTTCTTCTGCAAAAGTTTGACGGTCTATATTTTTTAGTTTAACTTAAATTTAATAATAACTGGTAGATATACTTACTCATACAAAACTGGTTCGTTAACAATGAATCTTTCATTCCCGTGTACGGCATTAACAACTTCACTAACTATCTCTACCTTATTTTCCACTGCTCCGGATATTATATCGAGTATACCTGGAGCTTGAGGTTTCTGCACAACGATATTCTAAAAGGTCGGAAATTATTATTATTTAGTTGTTATCACACTAGTGAAATGTAAATAAAGGGCAGCAAAAAATAAAGTGTTTAATATACTTATAAGTTAACTTGTTAGTTTGGCTAAATAACATAAAATAAATATTTGATGTTATTTAGCCAATTTTAAGCAAGACTAACATTACAATATAATTGATGACACGTTTGGCTCAGTAGTGACGCTACTTTCTGTGTCAGAGGTCGCGGGCTCGAGTCCTGCTGGGACCATCCATTTGTTAAGCACAACTCTGCTCTATATTTATAATGTCTGCCTGTATAAAAAATATATGTGTTTTTTAAATATCTGGTATCCATAACATGAGCCTCGTAGCATACCATGGAACTATATGGCGCTGTGTATAATTATGTGCCAACATATTTATTCATTATTTTAATATAAAATGTATGCTTTAAAACAAAATCATCAATCACAATCACTATTTTTCTATTGATTTAAATACTTACAGAACAGGGGTTGCATGGCGGTACAGGACGTACCGGCTTCGGACTCAGTAAAGCAGATCCAATACCGAGAGCAGCAATGACACCTTTGGCTATCATAGCTCCTACGAATAAGCGGAATTAACTTAATTATAATCAAGGTGAGGAGGGCATTAGAAAAATATATTAGTTATAATAAATTATTATAAGTAAAAACTACTAGTACATGCAGTTTTGAAATGAAGAAGGTGATCACTAATAATATTAATTTTTATATTAAAAAATCTAACATATAACAATTATTTGTACCTAGTAATTCTTAGAAAATTTCACTTCTAAGCGTGTACATTAAAAAAATCTAGTCTAGTTACCTTTAAATATAGCAGCCTTAAGGGCGAGGGTTGCTACTCCTTTCACCGCCATGAGGGCAGCAGCGCCCTTTAAAGCTAACCCTGCAGCAACTGACGTGTTTTCCTGAGCCCCATTACAGTTCGGGTCTCTTGGGATAACCGATGCAAGTGCTGGTGGCGTCAACAAGGAGAAACATGCCACCTGAAAAAAAGAGGTTGTTTAATTATTAATCAATTCACTAAAATATTCGATTTTTAGGGTTCCGTGCCCAAAGGGTAAAACGGAACCCTATTATTAACACTCCGCAGTCCGTCCGTCTGTCTGTCACCAGGCTGTATCTCATGAATCGTGAAAGTTAGGCAGTTGAAATTTTCGTTTTTATTATGTTACTTTCTTTAATAGATACAGTGTAAAAATCCAGGCACCGTTTTTAAACTAGCTACTGATATGTTTTGACGGTAAAGTCGAATAAACCTTATAAGCAGACATGGAATATGAACTCAGGACTACTAGATGACAGAAATAAAAGACATAATGTATGTAAAAAACTTATTTTAAGAGGTAAAACAAAATACTACATATGACTGACTGACTATGCTACTAATATTATAAGCTACTATGAGAACGTGGAGGGTTTTAATAATAATAAAAAAACACCAAAATTTCATTTGAAAAACACCAAATTTAATATTTGTTAGAGTACTTACCGATAAGATGATTAATTTGTACCCCATTTTCAAGTGTCACAAGTAAAAATAAATGCAATTGTTAAGGCCCTTTATATTTATATGGTAATTAATGAACGTTAAATATAATATTACAAAATAACATTAAGCTAATTCGCACAATATGATTATGTAATTACTTTTGTTGATTGCTATAGGTGATCTTTATAATTAACTAGTGACTCGCCCTCGCTTCGTTCAGGTTCGTCCCTAGATTTAGCGCAAGCGAAGCCGCGGATTCCGCTAGTGATACATATAAACCTTTCTCTTAAATCACTCTATCTATTAAACCGCATCAAAGTACGTTACGTAGTTTTAAACATCTAAGCATACATAGGGACAGACAGACGAAATTTTAAATCAAAAAAGTAAAATATTCAATTAAGTTTCCTATTTATATATGAACAAACGAACTTATATACAAAATCAAAGTATTAAAGTTTTGTATAAATTTGATTAGATTTAGGTCCGTGCCTAGCAGTGGACAAAAGCCCGTTAAAAAGGGCTGATGATGATATCGATGTATTGATTTCATCTCGACTTTTAATGAAAAAAACGAGATAAAAAAGAAAAAAAGAGCTATTTATAGAAAGAAAAAATAACTTAAAAGAAACAGGGTTTGAGGAATGTTAACAATTAGAGAAGCTACAATATTATTAGTATAATCATTAAAACTTGAAAATCTGGATCTAATATGCGTAGAATGAAGTGTGTAATAAAATTGCCTGTTATTATTACATAAGCAAATGACCATATTTGTTGTTTTGCTTATTTGCCTATTAATTAGTTCTGTGAAAGATCTTTCGTAGAATTATTGCTATTATTATTATATTATATTATTGTTGTAGTATAAATAGGTACATCACACGTAGGATGCGGCTGAGTATTTATATTAGTGTAGTAAGGGTGAAAACCTAAAAGAACCTGCGGGCTACGAGTACAACAGTATCTTTCTTTATGTTCGATATACAAACATAATTAAGTAAGAGGTATAATTCGCGTCATGTAAAAAGAACGCTGGCTGTCAAGTTGCGCAGAGGCGATTTATAGGCCAATTTGGTGGTAAGACGCGGGGCGCGGGACGTCGAGGCACGCTAGGCATGCTTTCCGGCTCGCTATTGGTCCGTCAGTTCAAAATACCATCGAGCACACAAAAGTTATTAATTACGAAATGATTTAATATAAAAAAATAGAGAAAAAATATTTTTGACGTTTATTGTTTTATAAAGAGAGAGTCTGATAATAATGCAGTTAATATTTTTAAAAAATATATTAAATTAATTAATTATATTTTTTGTAAATAAATTAAACATTCTACACTGAATCAAACATATTTTATTAATTAAAATAATTCTATTAAATGACATTCTATCTAATATATTTTTCAATGTACCTGCCAATAACCAATATACGTCGCGAGCGAAAGGCTAGTTTAAAAATAAAAGAATAGTCTTAGTAATTTTGTATGCGAATGTACCGATGCGCAAACACACCCCCCACCACTTTCCTCCAGCGTTCTTTTTACGTGACGCGAACTGTACTTACACATAAAAATATATCAGTTGAAAAAGCTTAAGTTCATTACTGTCGGTACTAGATGAATGCATAGCTTCTTTTATAAGTGGTTGTCCAAATAAGTATTTAAAAGGAAGTGACAAATTGATGTTAGTGTCACACTTCATATACAAATGATAATTGATTTGCTCTACATTAAGAACAGAGATACCTAAAGAACCAATTTATATATATTTTTTAATATATATTATTATATAGCATTTACACTTTTTTTATCTATTGTTTTATATTTTTTACCAGCCGACCCGCTTCGCTCGGCGTAACATAAAATAAATTAAACGGTTTAAATAATTTTCTAATAAAATAAACATAGACTAAGTTATTACCTATAACATAAGCTACATGCGAGTGAAAGTCCCGTCAAAATCGGTCCAGCCGTTTCAGATATTAGCCGGAACAAACAGACAGACAGACAAAAAATATAAAACTTGATTTTTTTATGTAAGTACCGTATAAACTTATGCATTTAGTGAAAAGCTGTTAATTTGAAATTAAAAACAGACACTTCAATTTTATTTATACTCATAGATGTTTAGATGTTTAATATTCCTATAGGTAAAGGAAGCTGTTGAAATTATCATTTAGATAGATAGAGACTGCTCCATCTAATTCAAAATACTTCAAATCCAAATAAAATCCACTACATAATAATTCTAGGTAACAATTATTATAAACAAAAACTATTTCTAATTGATTTCAGAGTAATATTACATTTATGTATTCCAATTAAAGACTATTTCCAAATAATTTAGTGTAAATGGATTTCTTATCTAAATTTTTACGATGATATTAATTTCTATATTCCGGTTCTATTACCTATTATTAATATTATTACTTACGAATTATGAAAATTAATTATTAGGTATTAGGTGCATATATCAAATATAAATAAATATAGGTACGACACGTTTGGTTCAGTTGGTAGTGACTCTACTTTCTGCACCAGCGATCGCAGGTTCAAGTCCCACTAGGGGCATTCATTTGTTGAACACGTTATAATATGTATCTATTTAATAATTATATGTGTGACATATATCAACTATCTGATATCCGTAACACAAACCTCGTAGCTTACCACGGAACAAGATGATGCTGTCGTAATAATGTCTCAACATATGTATTTTTTATTATTATTTATTTATTTATATATGTTGCGACATTATTACATACAGCGCAATCTAGTTCCGTGGTAACTAACGAGGCTATGTTACAGACATAGATGAAGTTACAGCTACCAGTCTCCTTCATATTTTATAAGGCAAGTCTCTTTTAAGAGGTAATTTGAATTATTTAACAAAAAATAAGATAAAAATAAATACATGTATTAATTAAATTCTGACTCGTATCTGTACATTAAATTTTCTTGGAAAACCTTATTAATATATTCATTATTATCAATAAATAAATAATATATCTAGTTCAATTTTTTTTAATTTTTACACAACTGCTTAAAAAAAGGACTTGTAAAATTTTTTTCCACAGAACTGTCCTTCGGCTGCAATTTTCCCATTCAACACTGAAATCATTGTTTTAACTTATTTTTGAATTAATTTTTGAGCAATAAAGGCGTATTTTTAAATTATTTTAAATTACTGTTGTCTGCCTATCTCTGTGTCTGTCTGTGACAAAGAACTTGTCATAATATTGGTTATACTTTTTACTAAGGGAAAATATTTCACCCATGAGGAATCTATATAGTAATAATTAAATGTTATCTAAAGGCGGACGAGTGGAGCCGCCAATATGTATTATAAAGTAGTAAGTGTTGGACGATGTTATATCGAAAATTGACCTGAACTATACATACTTCATTTAATAAGTATTTTATTTTCAAAGCTTTAAAAAATCAAACAAAATATAAAACACTTCTTGTTTTCTACGAACTTAAACTGACTTTTTCCGTAGCAACTTTCTTTGCTCAACAAAGTACATACCTACTATCTATTTAAATTTGCGTGTAAAATAAGAAAAATAACATGTAAAAAATTGATAAATTACATATATATTATAAAAACTTGAAAACACTTGGATATAAAATAAAGTAATTTTTTTGTTGTTTAGAAATAATAATGTTAACCGGATTTCAAGGCCTTCTACTAACAAACTATGCAGAATTTGTTTTTTTTTTTTGTTATTTCCGAATATGTTTACATATAAAGTTCGTACAGTCAACACTCACTCTTGTGATGCCTGCAATTACTTTAAATACATTCACCATCTACATGGAGTACCGTTCTCATCTCTGGGCGGGAGCTCCCCAGTACCAGCTACTTCCATTTGACCGCATTCCGCGTAGGGCGGCTCGAGTTGTCGACGATCAAGCTCTCTCCGATCGGCTTGATCCTGTAGCTCTACGTAGAGATGTTGGATCACTCTACATCTTCTACCGCATTTATCTCGGGGAGTATTCCGAGGAATTGTTTCGACTGATCCCGGCCGCGGAATTTCACCATCGGACATCGCGCCAAAACCGCAACTTTCATCCACACCACTTCGATGTCCAGCGTTCCACAACAGGGCGATTTTTAAGACATTTTCTGCCCCGCACAACCACTCTGTGGAATCAACTGCCGCCGGCGGTCTTTCCAAACCGTTACGACCTGGCAACCTTTAAGAAGAGAGCGTATTCCTTCCTGAAAAGCCGGCAACGCATTTGCAAGCCCTCCGGTGTTGCAGATGTCCATGGACGGTGGTGATCACTTTCCATCAGGTGAGCCTGATGCCTGCCCGTTTGCCCCCTTTGTCCTATAAAAAAAGCACTGGATCGGTTTTATAAATTCTTTCACCATTTTTTCACATTTCTTATCACAGATCAATAGGCTATTTTAATTGCAAGAAAAAAAATAAGGATCCCTACTAAAACTACAATAATGTTACCCGAGGTGTAACAAAAATGCCTATAAATTTCTTTCATCGCATGCGCTGCAAAAACTATTGATGATAGAACAAATAAATGTTCCACAATATTAAAGAACATATCAATATCTACTGGAAGGGCGGGCGTTATTTCTGCGAGGTATCATACCGCTCTTTAGGTCGGTTCCCGGTCTTTAGAACGCGTGCGAAGCCACGGGAAATGCTAATGTTTTATAAAACAACTTTATACACATATAAATAAAATTAAAGTGTACTTACTGTTATTTTTATCAAAATAGGTAAGTATTTGGCGTATATGTATGGCTTTCTTGGAAATAAAAGAAAAAATATGTATATCTTACTCGTAAAAAATTCAAACTACGTTTCAATACTAACATCAAAAAATCTATTTCTAAAATGTTTATCTGTCTCAGATAGCTAATGTTATAAGGAGTAACTTAAGCTACTTTTATTTTAGAAATTTTATTTATTTTAACTAGCGGAACCCGCGGCTTCACCCGCGCAAGGCGAGGGAGAGTCGCTAGCTTATAAAATATAAGAACAGCCAGTATAGGCCGGTGTTATAAACCGGTTCTACGCCAAAACAGTGATGAGCGAGCCACTGTATACCGACTTGAAAAATATTCTTATCTGATATTAATAGATGAATATATTTAGTATATAATATATATAATTAACTACCGCTAACGAATCCACAGTGCACAGCAAAATCAAACTTGGTTTTTGTTGCACTATTATGTTTTGTTTAAAAAAATATATATAATAGTTTGTGTTATGATTTGTTTAAAAAAATATACATATATGTATAAGAAAAAAATAGTCGAAATATGTCTGAGTTTAAAGTCTTAAAAAGTGTTATCATCGATACATAGAATCTATCTTTTTTTAATTTCTTCTATCTGTCTCGTGATGCGATAAAATCTAAATCTGTCCATTGGATATTGGATAATGGACTGATTTTGATGAAAGATACCTATAATGATAAATTAAAAATAAAATAATAAATAGACATTATTACAAGTAGCGCCATCTAGTTCCGTGGTAAGCTACGAAAGAAGCTTGTGTTACAGATACCAAATAGTTGATATACTACATATAAAAGTTTAAATACATACATATTATAAATATATTTAAAATATAAACACCAATGACTGGAGTACAAACATCCAAGTTTAACAAATGAATGCCCCCAGTGGGACTCGAACCCGCGACCGCTGGCGCAAGAAAATAGAGTTACTACAAACTGCCGTTTAGCCAGGTCTATATATTATAGAATAATTTTTGTTCCTAAAAAATTACTCATGTCTGAGATATATTATATACAAACCGCTAATAAGTATCTCATAAATCTATATACGTATAGCACAGCATTATATAATCTGTGTCTAAAAGTAAAGAGAGAAGGTTAAGGACGTAATAAAAATAAATGAATCTGAAGACATCGCATAATATTTTAAAACAAGTTATGTATTTTGAGGCGTGTGTAGTGTGTACTGTGTTATAGCATTTTAATTTTGTTTTCTTTATCCAGTGTTTATTTTGATATTTTTACTTATATTGTATATTTTAAGCCGGGTCTGCTGCGATACTGGTTTGTGTTTTCTAACACCTAACATCAAACATCTAACAAAATATAGGCGTAGCCTAATTATTTTGTTAGCAAAAACAAGCAAATATGTTATCTGACGCGGACGGAAAACCTCCCCGCGTTCGCATGCGAGGGAAGGGAATTTCATTTTATCAATGCTTGCGCATTGAGGTTATGCGTTTTGTATTTCCTGATTTATCTGTTTTACTTAACTATAGTGTATTGAGTGTATTTCACTATTAATTGGAATAAGGACAATACCTTATTTCTGTGATTTAAGATGCTTCATTGTCGTATCACAAGAAAAAAAAACTGAAGCTTATTTGTCCGAAGTCATTATTTCGAGTAGTTGTTTAATGTTTACAATTCACTATCGCATTTTCGTAGACTAGACACCGAGCTGTCTGCATCTACTTTTCTTGCCCCACATATGGTAGATATTTAGATTTTAGGAATTACACATATCCTGGAATGACATGTACAATAGTGTCAAAATTAATACTCTATATATTTAAGTGAATTATAGAAAAACTATATAGAAGCATTTCAACGGTTAGTATATAACAACTTCTCATACATGTGATCCTTTCCTTAAACCAAATATAAAAATCTGTCGAGTGGTTTTCTCGGGATGTGTATCTCAATAATATTATCCAAAAAAAGTTTGTGATTTACGACTCACGACGACTTTGTGCGTAGCCGCGGGTTCCTCTAGTAATAAATATAAACCTTCCTCATCTATAAAAAAAAGTGCATCAAAATCTGTTGCGTAGTTTTAAAGATCTAAGCATATATACGGACAGACAGCGGGAAGCGACATTGTTTTATACTAAGTATGTAGTTATATGGAAATGTACAGATTTGACTGTGTTACACTTTTTTTATTATAAGTATAGACAAGGCGGAAACTATTTCAACATAGGTGCATAAGTTGACCCACAACATACTGACCAAACCTAAATACCAAATGGCACCGACGTCTCAACTTTTTTAACTAAATACGTGAGAATACTAAAGTATTCAATTTTTTAACATTTTTTAATCTTGCGTTAACAAATGTTACATTCAAATAAAACAAATTATTTATGTATTTATTCATACTAGTATTGGCCTAGTTGTTGCAATTCAACCAGAAAAATATTTAAATAGAATTAAAATTTTATCTACACTAATATTATAAAGAGGAAAACTTTGTTTGTTTGTTTGTTTGTTTGTTTGTTTGTTTGTTTGTTTGTTTGTTTGTAATGAATAGGCTCAAAAACTACTGGACCGATTTTAAAAATTCTTTCACCATTCGAAAGCTACATTATCCACGAGTAACATAGGCTATATTTTATTTTGGAAAAAAATAGGGTTCCGTAAGATATTTGGGTTTTTCGGACACAAGGTGTAATCTATATCTATATTAATAATTTCGTCAAGGGGTACGGTAGACTCGATCGAAACCTTACCTGATTAATAAAACATAAAAAAATAAAGATTTCGAGTCGACAACATATATCCGCAAAATTCGGATTGTCGAGTATTTTGTTAAATTCTAATGATGCTGAAAGACAAATCGATTATCGAAATCGCCATATTGGCCACTCTAGCGAAGCGATACTGACATCGGATGACACGTCAATATTGAAGCAAAGGAACTCATTCATACAGCCATAAAGATTTACCTCTGTATTAGTGTAAATAAATAAAATAAAAAATAAATAAAATAAATCCTTTCATTTCTTGCGTTTACAAAAAAAATAATATCCTATTAACAATAAATCACAACAATTTTAAAAGTATGTTTTAATAAAATCATCTCACATCCAGTTAAAACAAAAATATAAATTCTAATGTTATACGTATTAAAATATAAGAATTTATAATTCATATAAAATAAAATATATAGTATAATTAAATAAAATATAATATATTTACTACATAAAAAAAGAATATTTAATTCCTAAAATACTGCTAAGAAAGAATAAAATAATAATAATATGTTCTAAGTTTTAACTTATCAAATGATGCGTAATGATTTCTCATAGATGGCGTTATTAATCTATATATGTAATATATAAATGCGAAAAACACTCATCACGAAATCTCAAAAACTGCTGGACGTATAAAGATGAAAATTTGCAGGGAGGTACTTTATAAATAGTATAGGTGCACTAAGAACGGATTTTGCGATTGGGCCGGATTAAGGTGGTCTAAGAGCTCTCGCAAGTTTGTATGAAAGTCCTTCATCTTTTGTGCTACAGACTTTAAATTTGGCAGGGAGGTAGTTAATATTTAGTATAGGTCTGCTAAGAACGAATTTGGCGACAGGGTCGCATTAAGGAGGTCTAAGGACTCTCACAAGTTTTTTTTTAATTTCTTCATTTTTTGTCCTAGAAACTTTAAATTTCCCAGGGAGGTAGTTTAAAGTTATTAGATGTTTGTTTAAGAAAGGATTTTGCGATTGGGCCGGATTGAGGTGGTCTAAGGGCTATGGAAAGTTTGTATGAAAATCCTTCATTTTTTGTGCTAAAAACTTTAAATTTGATAGGGAGGTAATTAATAGTTTGTAATCGTTCGCTACGCGTATAAACATATTTTGCATCAGGGCCGGATTAAGGAGGTCTAAGGGCTCTCGCAAGTTTGTATGAAAGTCTTTAATTTTTTTTATGCCACAAACTTAAAATTTAGCTGGAAGGTATTTAATAATCAGTAGACATCCGCAAAGAACGATTTTGCGACAGGGCCAGATTGAAAAGTGCAAGGGCTGTCGCAAGTTAGTATGAATGAAAGTCCTTCACCTTATGTACAACAAACTTAAAATTTTGTAGAGAGGTAGTTATTGTCAGTAGAAGACTTTTAAGAATGGGTTTTGAACAGGGCCTGATTAAGGTGGTTTAGGGACTCTCACAAGTTTGTATGCTGTTCCTCTATCTTTTCTGCTACAAACTTTAAAATTGGCAGGGAGGTAGTTAATTGTTAGTAAACGTCCGCTTAGAACAAATTTTGCGACAGGGCCGGATTAAGAAGGTCCAAGGGCTCTCGCAAGTTTGTATGAAATTTATTAATTTTTTTGCGCTACAAACTTTTTGGCAGGAAAGTAGTTTTTGTAGTTAAGTAGAAGTCCGCTAATAACGGATTTTGCTACAAGGCCGGATTAATGAGGTCTAAGAGCTGTAGCAAGTTTCTATGTAAGTCCTTTATCTTTTGTGCGACAAACTTTATATCTGGCGGGAAGATAATGTGTGGTCAGTGAACATCTACTAAGAACGAATTTTGCGACAGGGTAGGATTAAGATGATATTATGAAGGCTCTCATTATTTTGTATAACAGTTATTCACTTTTTGTCTTACAAACTTTAAATTTAGCATTGAGGTAGTTAATAGTTAGTTGACATCCGCAAAGAACAAATTTTGCGACGGGTCGAATCGAGGAGGTCTTAGGGCCATAGCAAGTTTGTGTGAAAGTCTTCATCTTTTGTGCTATGAACTTTAAATTTGGTACGAAGGTGGTTAATTGTTGATAAAAGTACGCTAAAAACGTTTTTTTTTCTATAGGGCCGGTTTAAGGTGGTGTAAGGGTCTCATAAGTTTTTCGAAATACCTTCATTTTTTGTGCTAAAAGTTTCAAATTTCGCACTGAGTTAGATAACTTTTACGATACTACAAATCGGACACTCCATTCAAAGGATATTACGAATTTAAAAATAATAATAATAAAATAACGCGCAGCACAGCGGGCAATGGGGAGAGGGAGTGGGAGCCAAGAGCGGGGAGAGGTAGCCGCGCCGCTCAGGAGTATATCAACGATGGGTTCTGAAATAGCTGGAGTAATTTTTGTAAATTTTCAGGCAATCTACAGATCAACCGATTGCCAGTGATCGAATAAAGATTAGTAGCGATTAAAAAAATTAGCGCGGGCGAAGCCGCGGGTACTGCTAGTTCATAATATTAAAACTACTAAACAAAGAAATAGCTGAAGGACAGAGTAGAAAATCATACTAATGTTTCGCCTTATCTATTAATTACCCGACAGCGGCGAAGCCAAAGGAGGGTTATGTGTTTGGACTTATGTATATGTGTCTTCATGTTCCCTCGTAATTACTAAACGGTTTGATCGAACCTTGTAATGCATACGTAATTATTAAAAACATCAGGACGGATCCTAGGCGATAATTTGCTTTTTAATCATATCTATTTGTACTTATTTCAATTATATCATATATGTATAAAATATACCGACACAATTTTATAGGGGGCAATTACAAAATTATAATACACTTATAATATTTAAAGGTAAATAAACTAAAAATATGTAACTTAAAAAAATAAAGAGTTGTTAATAAAAAATATTTACAAAATAAAAAACGCGGCTGCGTCTTTTTAATTCACAAGAATGAACAGGTTGGCGAAGAACATTCAGGAATCCTTCGTCAACTAATTATCTTCTTTTTTTTAGTTAAATTTTTTGGCAGTCGAGTTTTTAAGTTTTATGCATTATAATACAGAAAAAAACTTTTTTTATTATTATTTTTATATCTCTTTAGAAATGAAAATGAAAGTATAAGCTAAGCAAAAAATGGTTTAAACGCTTTCAATTCTAGAGAAATTCGCCTCAACGTAATTAGTGCAAACGCATATAAATACCTTTTATTGTATATATTTATGAATATCATACTTATATGCGCATAACTAAAATAAGCTCTAAAATATATAGAGTTGTATTATATTATATATATTAATTATACTTATAATTAACGAGCGACGTTCTCGCTTCGCTTAGGTTCATCCTTAGGTACCCCCTTTAGGATAAAACTTTTACAAACTTAGAATGTCTTATTTATTTATATCTAATCAAAACCCTTTAAAAATAAGTTTCAAACTTCTAGCCTTAAAAATGACATAATTTCCATACAACCCTTTATCCCCTATTTCAAACCCTTTTTTCAGACAGCCAAACAGACAGACAGGCAGACAGACAAACTTACTTTCGCATTTATATTATTAATAAGGAATAGTAAAGAAGAAAGGATTCATTAACGTAAAGAACAGTATGTGTTATAAACAAATTAATACTGGTATTTTTATGTTACCTTGGCATATAACAAAACTAAGTAAAATTTTACTCGTGGCTTCACATGCTAATGTATCTCTACACTTACAAATCCAACTCCGGTCAAACGACTATGAGCTGTAAAGCTATATTGCTTTTTTTTCTTAAAATATACCTGTTTTAATTTTAAAGAGAATCATGCAACAGCAGACATAAAGGCTTAAGTGATAATATTTTTCTTGTATAAATTAGAATAGTTACTATATTAAATTATAATTTATTAAGCTCTTGTCAAATTTAATATACAAGTAAACAAATCGATTTAAATTAAAATTCAAATAATCTTTTGGGGGACAACCATATATTATACCACAGTTGTATAATCAAGAATATTAGAACATTTTTGATTTAACTTAGATACGAGTATCTGTAATAAAACTCATAGTCTCTTAGTTAAGGCTAGCATCGCAGTTGTGAGCGATATGAAAAATAAATATTTAATGTCGACTCTACGGTACTTTATTCTCCAAATGTGGGTCATTTAGAATATGGGCAATATAAAACCGTACCAAGTTCAAGGAGAGTACACTGTTACTTATGCATTGAGAGAGATTATTTGTGATTTTTGAACTGTTTGGACCATGGAGGCTGTTAGACTATTTTTATTAAAGGTAAGGTTTTTTTTAGTTAAGGTACCTTATTATAAGGGAATTTGTTTCCATAATATGTATTAAATTATTATTTGTTAGTTTATTTTCTTTTAACAGCGTAATTACTTATAAACTTAGCCAGCTTTTTATATATATTAATTAAAACTTTCTCGAAATTTACTGATGTTTTATTTGATTGCGTTTGCAAAAACTAATAATTCAAAATATGGACTTACATTTAGTTCATACAAAAGAGTTCAACGACCGCAAATGTCAGTCAACTTCTTCCGCGCTTTTAATTGCACATTACTTTTTAAACAATAATAGACATAAATTACATGAATATTGTTAGTAATTTACAGAAATAAAAATTAAATGTTGTCTGTTAATAAACGCATAACTTGAAAACGGCCGATTTGGGTATTTTTGTAAAAAGTTCCTAATAGCCGGAATAATGTTTGAAGCGAATATTTTTTTTAAATTGTATAATAATTTAAAAACCAAAAAAAATTTATTACTAATCATTTACCTCTTTACCATTAATAATATACGCTTTTTTCTTTAAAGATTTTTTTTAACATTAAAGATATAAAAATATATTAATTTCAAATTGGAATCAGTATAAATACTAAATTAAAATGAATTTTGATGTTTTTAAATTATATTTTAAGAAAAAACGTACACTATAAAAACTATTTAATTTACATAATTTTATGATTTGCTTACAAATATATTTTTCATATTATTATACAAGTGCTAGTGCTCGCTCGATATTTTTAAGTTACTTTACTAACTTTGCATAAGGAACAACCGAAAGAATAAGAATTAAATAAAACAATTTTTCGCTGATTTGTGATTTGAACTCTATCAGCCCTTATCAGAAATTCCGCGTAAAAATATGCGTTTTATTTAAATAATTTATTTTTTTATATTTACAGATAATATTATCAACAATAATCTTGAACGTAGTGCTTGCAAAACGTAACAATGAGTACAACACGATATCAACGTTTGATGGAAAATCCAAACCTATGTCTCAGAGGGTCAACTATGCAAAGGCATACCGAAGAAATTGGTCAACAAAATCGAGTAGTGCAGATGTTTACAAAAACATACCACCTTATTTAGTGTTTAATAAAAAAACTGGTGCTTACTATCCATATTTTAAGTTTCCATATGAAAATAATATGAGAAGAATGCAAGGGGCGTAAAATAGTTACTAATAATGTATTAAAAATTAAAACATTTTTTAAATGAAAGCGAAATATTTAAGAACTAACTATATTAATAAAATATTACGGTTGTCACACTAATATAATATAATGTGAAAGTGAATGAAAGAGTGTATGTGTTTGTACTTTGTAGTGTGTTTTTCACTTCTTCGCGGTTGGCTTCACTTATTTGACCGAAATTATAAGAAGAAAGGAAGGTGTGCCTTTTAGAGTGTAATAGATATCATCAAAATTTACATAAAAACTTTTTGGTAGTATGAACCTATATTGTATAAAATACAGCCCGAAGTATATTATTATTTTATAAAAAAAATATTAACTAGTCTAAAATCCCATAAAATATCTTTCTTCGATCATCTGTTTATGTTTATCATAAGTTAAAACCTGAAATTTCAAAAAAAAATATGTATGTATGTAAAAATTGTGCATTACATTACCGTCTTGCTTTAGTTTACAGTATTGATCTTCATATATTATTGTATGAACAAGTTTTCAATCAGGTCATGTCAAATACAGTAATTTGATCGATGTAAATATAATTAGGTAAATAAAAGGTTGTACTGTACTTGTTAAGTATAAGTATAATTTAAGAGTAAAATGGAATGATTAAAATATAAATAAATACATCAAAATAACAAAAACTTGCTGTTATTGCTTACCCATATTGAATTTATTTATTACTATAATAAAATTATACGTATTTTTTATCTCATCTTGTATTGTATGCAAAATGTCAAAGCAACAGGCAAATTAGTGTTATCAATAAAAAAATATATGGAAACAGTTTTTTTAATACAAGGACCAGAGAGATTCATTGTTTTTCTTTTTTTTTTGTTTAGTAATCGAATTTTAAACACTGGACGAACTAGATGTGATGATTTAGCATATTTTGCCAAATATTACAACCAGTATTTCGACTAAACTCGTTACTTATAATATAATTATTCAATTTTATCCCCTCTTGATTTTCCCGTTTTAGTGAAAAAACCTGATCAACCTGTTCGATTTAAAGACTTGCTGTAACTTGTGAGTACGTCAATTATATGAGAAATAGATAAGAGGAAGAATCCCTTAATAAATTAATTACAGGCAAATTCTTATAAACGCTAAGCCACAAAACAGATAATAATCTATACTAATATTATAAAGAGGAAAGATTTGTATTTTTGTATGTAACGAATAAACTCAAACTACAGGACCGATTACAAAAATTCTTTTGCCATTAGAAATCTACATTATCACATAGGCTACATTTATTACTAGCGGAACCCGTGGCTTCGCTCTCGCTAGATCTGGGACGAACCCGAGCGAAGCGAGGGTAAGTCGCTAGTCATTTATATTTTACAATATAAATGAATATTATGTAGCAGGCAGCTAGTGCTAAAAGTATCGATTAAAATAAAGAAAACTTATTTATATATTTATAAAAATAATTCATAATTGATATTAGCAATAATATATGGTTTCAATGTTTAGATAATACATATGTATTATGTTTTAAAATCCGAATAAAATATAATATAATATATGTAAAGATATTCTGAACATGTATCCTTGTCTTTTTAGTAAAGTATATTTAAACACAACATGTGTGTAAATGCGTGTCTATGTTAAAAAATCAAGTCGAAATCAATTTATATTGTGCTCGGGTGAGAAAAGGTTACAAAAAACGAGAACCTTTTAATTAAGTCAAATTCAAGTGATAACGATTTTTTCATATAATAAAATTTAACTTAGTCAATTCTGTACTTTGAATACTTTTTGGAAAATCATATTTAACAGTCTTTACTATCGTTTTAGAGGCCGAATGTATAGTTTTTTGAATGTCTGTTTGTGATCGCGCTACAAAAAAAATCACTGGACGAATTTTGATGACATTTGGTTAAATGACAGCTGGTTATCCAGGTCAACAAATGGGATACCTCATCTATGAGAAATCTAAAACCAGTCCAATCCGTTACCAGCACATTTACTGAGAGGTAAACCCGCAGAGAATAAAAGCGGAGGGAGGGTGAGTAATTAGTTATTAATATTTTTACAATTTTTTTTGAAAACGTATTTTTTATTTCATTTAATTTTACAGTCACATTTAAGATATTTGATGTTATAAGCGGCTTGGGAACACTGTTTATATAAGGGAAGTGAATAATTTCTATATAGTACGACTAAACTAAAATAAATTAATTAAATTGGCTTGTTATAGTAATTGTATAAGTATCATAATTATAATATTTAACATACGTACTTATAACATTATATGCTTGCCAATATTTTAAAATCATTATAGATAAAAGGCAAATATATATTTTTTAAACTATAAATAATGGGTTATACATACCTTTGGCAGTAATTAGTCAGCTTACCACTTATTTTATATTCGATAGTTAATTCAAAAAGGTAAAAAGTGGGTAAACGCATTTCTTCAATTATTTAAAACTTCACAAAAAGAAAACCAGTAGCAGCCCGGTGTTGTCAAGTTCTCGTCGAGCGCGTCAGGCCTTGGTCCTGCGCCTGGTCTTCCACTGGTACAACTCGTCCCTTCGGAATTTGGGAGTAACAGGAATAGAATCAGTTTGATTTTGTACGTATACATATCCTGCGCACTAGTGCGCTATCTAGTCTCTGTGAGATTGGCCGCTATAGCGGAAATCGGTTGAGAGGATATCATAAAAATAAATTTAAATATATTATATTAATTATTAAAAAAATCCACTTTACAAAATAATCAGAAATTTTATATACTTAGTAAAATTCCAGCTTTAAATGTCTAATTAGATCTTCATCATTGACAAGATGAAGTTCGGGTCTTATGAGGTCAGATTGAGCGCGTCCGATCAATTCGTATATAAGACGCGAAGGGGTTACAATTTGCATTATTTGTAAGATAGCCGTAGACGCAACTTGCAAAATGATCAAGTTTTTGGTAAGTAGTAAAATATTATTTTATTATTATTTAAAAAGATGTATCCCAACAGAATATAATAATAACAAGATTTCGGTGTGTTTGTCTGTACATAATATCTATATTAAAAAAATATATTGGAACTGAGAAAAAGATATACCTTCTTAAGAACTTTACTATAGGTATATTTATCCATTCGTCTGTCCGTTTATCTGAATGAAAACGCATTAAATAAAAAACTACTGATTTGTTTTCAAGGGATTATATTTAGTAGTATAAGTATTTCTAGGTTATTTATTATATACATATATTTTCATTACATTCACCGATGTCAAGAAGTTGATCGATATCAACTATATCTAAATTTAATTAAAATTAGAAGGACTATTTTGCAACTATTTGCAGAAATATTTTCCTTAATTACTTACTTAAAAACAGTAAGAGATTCTTTCCATCTTGTACTATGTATATTATATTAGTGACTCTCGCTTCGCTCGAGTTCGTCCCTATGAGGCAAATTTAAAGTTTGTAGCACAAAGTTTTTTCAGTGTTAGTTACTCCTTATAACATTAGCTATCTGCTAGTGAAAGTCTCGTCAAAATCGGTCCGGCCATTTCTGAGATTAGCCGGAACAAACAGACAGACAGTGTATACTTGCATAATATGCTTTTTGAAAAGCTGTTAATTTGAAATTAAAACCAGACGAATATGTTTACATAAATGTTGAAATTATTGAATTCGCATCAGAGTTTCGTATTAGGAACGGTGTGTTTCTATGATTTACTTATTTTCTTTATGAAGTTTCTGAAACAAATAGTTGGTATTTCAAGCCTTTTTTACGTAAAAATTATTGAAAACTAAACATTACTAAATTAAATATTAACAAAAATAAAGTGTTATCTCTAAATTATGTATGTGTAGTAAGGAGGACCTAAAAAGGCACCTTTGTGGCGTTACCAACCACCGCTATTATTTTTGCAATATTGTGCAGGTATACACTGAAACTGATATAGTTGTAAAGTAGAGCCCTACAGTTTAATTGCGAGTGAATAATACTGATGCTGATCGTAAATAAAACAATTAAAAAAATGTCTAATGTGTATTATATACAAAAACAATTCTAAGGGCCAGGAAACTCATCTATACTTATAATATTATAAAGAAATCAAGATTGTGTGTTTGTATATTTGTTAAATTGTAAGGGGTAATCTCAGGATCTACTGAACCGATTTTAAAAATTCTTTCACCAATAGAAAGCCACATTATTGCTGAGTGTCATAGGTTATATAAAAAACCGAAAAATAAAAAGGCTTTTACGTGGTAGTCCGTTTTGCAAAGTGAATCGGAGAAAAAATGGTCGAATGAAAGCGTTTCTTACGAACGCTGCCTTAACTATGAAAGATATATTTTTGAGTTCTAGAGAAAAGATGTGGAGCTTGAAAATGTCTACAAAAAAGTCAACGACAGCATATGTCTAACTTTTATATTTAAGTTACAAAAAGTAGTATTTTTTTAATATTAGTATAGATAACTTAATTTTTAATATTAATAAAATAATTTAAATTATTTAAACACTCTGTACTAAAAAAGGATTAATAACATTATGCCCAACGAAGTGGGCATGGGTCAGCTAGTATAACATACATACGTAGAAGAACCCATCGATTGTATATACAGATATAATAATCTATTGTGCTTTTTTCCAGATTATAGGACTAGCGTTAGTCACAACAGCTACGTCATATCCAGGTTTGAATATTTGAATACACATTTAACACAAAACATAGATTAAAACATTATTTTTTTCATAATGTAAACGAATATGAAACCTTTATAAATTTTTTTTTTTTTTTTTTTTAATTCTTATTCTATTTAGGGACTTTTAAAGCATAATGCTAAAATGTCAGCCCCATCGTTCCCTAAAAATATAAATCCTACATCAACTTATATAACTACAATTACAATCCTATTTATTAAACCTAAAATTGTAAATCATTTTAGCTGCCATTGAGGTAGGCTCCGTCAATATGCTCTGAAAAATACCCATATTCATTAAATTTAAGTCAAATTGGGATATCAACTCACGACGTTTCTCCGCGTTCCGGACACATTCCACTAGGAAGTGTTGTACATCCTCTTCTACTCCGCACATGTCACAATTTGGCGAGCTTACCTTTTTCATAATATATGCAAACTTGTTAAGTGGAATATGTCCAGAACGCAATCTGAGGGCCGTAACTGTTTGTTGACGCGTCAATTTTACATCCGAGAACCACGGGATATGAGGAGGCTCGTTTTTAATAATTTTGTACCAAATTCCTTTATCTTTCGATCTTTCATCAAAGTACTCTTTCCATATATTAAAAATGTCTTTTTTATATTTTACTAACACATCAGAAGAATTTGGCTTTATTTCCAGTAATGTACCTTCAATTATGGCTCTTTTCGCTAAACTGTCAGCCTTCTCATTTCCCGTTAATCCAATGTGGGACGGGACCCATTGTACTTTTACAGATATATTTCTATTATACAAATTAACTATTAACTTTAACACATTATACGCTACTGAAACCCCCCTCTTCCCTTTAACACATCCTACTAAATGAAATAATGCACTTTTGCTATCACAGAAAATTACTATCTTCCTTAAGCCCATATTTATAGCATATGACAGAGCCTCACTTATAGCAGCTAATTCTACAGACATAATTGAGACATTATGGCTAATTTTGAACATTCTGCCAAAATTACAATTTGGGTCATAGAAGGAGCAACCAACATTTATTCCATCTTTAGAACCATCTGTGTAAATCGAGTACCACTCAGTATAATTTTCATTTAATTCATTGATAACTTCCTGTTTTAATATATTAATATCAAGAAACCTTTTAGCACCTTTAACACAATTTAAATTAGTGATAATTACATTATTTACCTCGACGTTAGATACCCATGTATCCATAGAAAACATTTCTAGAGTATTGGATAAGCTTATATATTCCTCTTTCGTTTTTAAAAACACAAATGGTAATAGAGGTTTCTTTTTCTTATTCCAGTATCGGTTGTTAAGCAGTAGACTAAGTTGAGAAATACACTTGATGGTTTCACTTTCACACCAAGACTGACGTATAACACAATATTTCGTAGCAAGAAAACGTCTTCTAATAGAAAGTGGAGGAATGCAAAGATCGTTCTCCATTACATGAATTGGTGTAGATCTTATATATCCGCCTATAACTCTCATAGCTATATTTTGTATTTTATCCAATTTATGTAAATGTACTTTTGCACTGTTATCGATGAGAAATGACCCATAGTCCAGTCTACTCCTTATCAATGCTAGATATAACCTACGCAAGTGGTGTGGATGTACACCCCATCCAGATCCAGCTAGTACTTTTAGTAATTGTATAGATTTACCTGCCTTTGCACAGATTTCATTTATATGCTTTCCCCACCGTAGCGACTTGTCCAACCATAAACCCAAATATTTAATGCTTTCAACTGATTCTAGCCTTGCTCCATTAACAAAAACATTTACATTTTGCCGTCTATGACCTCTACTGAAAATACATAGTTTGGTTTTAGTGTTCGATATTTCTAGGCCTAACTTATTAAGTAAATATATCAAAGTATTAATGGCTTCTTGTATGTTTACAACACTTTCTTGGAATTTATTATGACTAGAATACAATACAAAGTCATCAGCATACTGACTTAAATAAACATTCTGAATTAACTGACAAATTTCTATAGTAGCCACATTAAACAATAAAGGAGAGATTGGATCTCCTTGTGCAAGTCCTGTACTTGTCCATCTCTCGTAGAAGGACTCGTCAGTGTCAATTCTAACTTTTAAACGTCTTTCATTTAAAAAAAGCCAGATGTAATTACATATTAAAGAACCAACTCCTAAATTATCCAATGTAGTTACAACAGTTTCGGGTAGTACATTGTTATAAGCTCCCTCTATATCGACAAAACAAGCAACTGTTTGTATATTTTTCGTAAACCCTATTTGAATGTGTGTTATAAGACGAGATAAATTATCCAAACTTGATTGGCCTCTTCTAAAGCCCGTTGTTTTTAGAGAAAAAACATGATTTTTTTCAAAAAACCACTCGAGTCGCTTATTGATCATATTGTGTAAAGTTTTGATAACGCATGACATAAGAGAAATTGGTCTTAATTTATTAATATTATTACTGCTGTTATCACCCCGCTTAGGGATGGCAACAACTTGTATGGTTCTCCATTGACTTGGTATATATCCTACATTAAAGACAAGATTAAATATTTTTAATAAATATAGTTTTGCAATACTTGGTAAATTAAATAACATTGAGTATGAGATTTCATCATCACCCGGGGCGCTGTTTTTCTCTTTAAGGATGTTGTCTAATTCATTCAACATAAATTCTGTTTCTAAGATTGCATTTCTTGAGTTGAATGCAGGTTTTTGTATGGAAACAAAGTCAGGAGACAGAGAATGTAATAGTTGTTGCTTTTCCTCTGCTGATGCACAAGTTCGAGTCTTTCTCACACCTTTCATCCATTGCATCTTATGCCACATATCCATCGCAGTCATACTTGCATCTATACTATCACAAAATTTATACCAGCTAGTGGCTTCGGCTTTTTTTATAACTAAACGTGCTTCTCTAATCTTTTGTTCCAAAAATTCGAGATTATCTGGTGTTGGGTTTCGTCTAAAATGTTTAAGCGCTAATCGCCTTTCTGCTACTATCTTAGAAAGCGTTTGATTCCAGTAATGTTTAGGTACAAAGTTTTGATTTATATTTTGACTATACTTATATATTGGGATACTCTTATCTGCAGCTACATTCAGTTGTTGACTAAACCAATCATACATTTGCTGAATATCATTAAACTCAATGTTAACTTCTGTAAATATTTTTGTTAGTGTGTCTTTTTATTTTTTACAGCTAGACAATTCAAACTAAAAGCCGAGCTGTTTTTTTTAATGTTGCGAAATGCATTGACGCATGCCACCAGGTGGTTATGTGGCACCTAAAAGCCGACCTGTCTGAACCCGTTTATTTTAAATTTTTATTCTATTAAAAATGTCAAGAAGACGTTTAATGAAACGTCTTATAGATTTTCAAGTATTGTAAAAATTATCAATTCTTTGATAGGATTCGGCGCAGCCATTGGGGCAGGGGTCGGTGCAGGTACCAGTGGAAGGCTAAGTGGAGGCCACAGTGGGAGCCTTAGCGGAAGTGGCAGCGCAGGCATAGGTGCTGGCATCAGTGCAAGCCGTGACAAAAGCTTTGAAGCGAGACTTGGTGCAGGTACCAGTGGGAGTCTTAGCGGAAGTGGCAGCGCAGGCATAGGAGCTGGCATCGGTGCAGGCCACGATGAGAGCCTTAGTGGAAGCGGCAATGCAGGCCTAGGTGCTGGCATCAGTGCAAGCCGTGACAAAAGCTTGGGAGCAGGCATCGGTGCAGGTACCGGTGGAAGCCTTAGTGGAGGCTACAGTGCAGGCATAGGAGCTGGCATCGGTGCAGGTACCAGTGGGAGCCTTAGTGGACGCGGCAATGCAGGCCTAGGTGCTGGCATCAGTGCAAGCCGTGACAACAGCTTGGGAGCAGGCATCGGTGCAAGTGCCAGTGGAAGCCTTAGTGGAGACTACAGTGCAGGCATAGGAGGTGGCATCGGTGCAGGCCACGGTGAGAGCCTTAGTGGAAGCGGCAATGCAGGCATAGGTGCTGGCATCAGTGCAAACCGTGACAAGAGCTTGGGAGCAGGCATTGGTGCAGGTACCAGTGGGAGCCTTAGCGGAAGTGGCAGCGCAGGCATAGGTGCTGGCATCGGTGTAGGCGACGGTGGGAGCCTTAGTGGAAGCGGCAATGCAGGCCTAGGTGCTGGCATCAGTGCAAGCCGTGACAACAGCTTGGGAGCAGGCATCGGTGCAGACATCGGTGCAGGCACTAGTGGAAGCCTTAGTGGAGGCTACATTGCAGGCAGAGGAGCTGGTATAGGTGCAGGCCACGGTGGGAGCCTTAGTGGAAGCGGCAATGCAGGCCTAGGTACTGGCATCAGTGCAAGCCGTGACAAAAGCTTGGGAGCAGGCATCGGTGCAGGTACCAGTGGAAGCCTTAGTGGAGGCTACAGTGCAGGCATAGGAGCTGGCATCGGTGCAGGCCACGGTGAGAGCCTTAGTGGAAGCGGCAATGCAGGCATAGGTACTAGCATCAGTACAAACCGTGACAAGAGCTTGGGAGCAGGCATCGGTGCAGGTACCAGTGGGAGCCTTAGCGGAAGTGGCAGTGCAGGCATAGGTGCTGGCATCAGTGCAAACCGTGACAAGAGCCTGGGAGCAGGCATCGGTGCAGGTACCAGTGGGAGCCTTAGTGGAGGCTACAGTGCAGGCAGAGGAGCTGGCATAGGTGCAGGCCACAGTGGGAGCCTTAGTGGAAGCGGCAATGCAGGCCTAGGTGCTGGCATCAGTGCAAGCCGTGACAAAAGCTTGGGAGCAGGCATCGGTGCAGGCACTAGTGGAAGCCTTAGTGGAGGCTACAGTGCAGGCAGAGGAGCTGGCATAGGTGCAGGCCACGGTGGGAGCCTTAGTGGAAGCGGCAATGCAGGCCTAGGTGCTGGCATCAGTGCAAGCCGTGACAACAGCTTGGGAGCAGGCATCGGTGCAAGTACCAGTGGAAGCCTTGGTGGAGACTACAGTGCAGGCATAGGAGGTGGCATCGGTGCAGGCCACGGTGAGAGCCTTAGTGGAAGCGGCAATGCAGGCATAGGTGCTGGCATCGGTGCAGGCCACGGTGGGAGCCTTAGTGGAAGCGGCAATGCAGGCATAGGTGCTGGCATCAGTGCAAACCGTGACAAGAGCCTGGGAGCAGGCATCGGTGCAGGTACCAGTGGGAGCCTTAGCGGAAGTGGCAGCGCAGGCATAGGTGCTGGCATCGGCGCAGGCCACGGTGGGAGCCTTAGTGGAAGCGGCAATGCAGGCATAGGTGCTGGCATCAGTGCAAACCGTGACAAGAGCCTGGGAGCAGGCATCGGTGCAGGTACCAGTGGGAGCCTTAGCGGAAGTGGCAGCGCAGGCATAGGTGCTGGCATCAGTGCAGGCCACAGTGGAAGCCTTAGCGGAAGTGGCAGCGCAGGCATAGGTGCTGGCATCGGTGCAGGCCACAGTGGGAGCCTTAGTGGACGCGGCAATGCAGGCCTAGGTGCTGGCATCAGTGCAAGCCGTGACAACAGCTTGGGAGCAGGCATCGGTGCAAGTACCAGTGGAAGCCTAAGTGGAGACTACAGTGCAGGCATAGGAGGTGGCATCGGTGCAGGCCACGGTGAGAGCCTTAGTGGAAGCGGCAATGCAGGCATAGGTGCTGGCATCAGTGCAAACCGTGACAAGAGCTTGGGAGCAGGCATTGGTGCAGGTACCAGTGGGAGCCTTAGCGGAAGTGGCAGCGCAGGCATAGGTGCTGGCGTCGGTGTAGGCCACGGTGGGAGCCTTAGTGGAAGCGGCAATGCAGGCCTAGGTGCTGGCATCAGTGCAAGCCGTGACAACAGCTTGGGAGCAGGCATCGGTGCAGGCATCGGTGCAGGCACTAGTGGAAGCCTTAGTGGAGGCTACAGTGCAGGCAGAGGAGCTGGCATAGGTGCAGGCCACGGTGGGAGCCTTAGTGGAAGCGGCAATGCAGGCCTAGGTACTGGCATCAGTGCAAGCCGTGACAAAAGCTTGGGAGCAGGCATCGGTGCAGGTACCAGTGGAAGCCTTAGTGGAGGCTACAGTGCAGGCATAGGAGCTGGCATCGGTGCAGGCCACGTTGAGAGCCTTAGTGGAAGCGGCAATGCAGGCATAGGTGCTGGCATCAGTGCAAACCGTGACAAGAGCTTGGGAGCAGGCATCGGTGCAGGTACCAGTGGGAGCCTTAGCGGAAGTGGCAGCGCAGGCATAGGTGCTGGCATCGGTGCAGGCCACGGTGGGAGCCTTAGTGGAAGCGGCAATGCAGGCATAGGTGCTGGCATCAGTGCAAACCGTGACAAGAGCCTGGGAGCAGGCATCGGTGCAGGTACCAGTGGGAGCCTTAGCGGAAGTGGCAGCGCAGGCATAGGTGCTGGCATCGGTGCAGGCCACAGTGGGAGCCTTAGTGGAAGCGGCAATGCAGGCCTAGGTGCTGGCATCAGTGCAAGCCGTGACAACAGCTTGGGAGCAGGCATCGGTGCAGGCACTAGTGGAAGCCTTAGTGGAGGCTACAGTGCAGGCAGAGGAGCTGGCATAGGTGCAGGCCACAGTGGGAGCCTTAGTGGAAGCGGCAATGCAGGCCTAGGTGCTGGCATCAGTGCAAGCCGTGACAAAAGCTTGGGAGCAGGCATCGGTGCAGGTACCAGTGGAAGCCTTAGTGGAGACTACAGTGCAGGCATAGGAGGTGGCATCGGTGCAGGCCACGGTGAGAGCCTTAGTGGAAGCGGCAATGCAGGCCTAGGTGCTGGCATCAGTGCAAGCCGTGACAACAGCTTGGGAGCAGGCATCGGTGCAGGCACTAGTGGAAGCCTTAGTGGAGGCTACAGTGCAGGCAGAGGAGCTGGCATAGGTGCAGGCCACGGTGGGAGCCTTAGTGGAAGCGGCAATGCAGGCCTAGGTGCTGGCATCAGTGCAAGCCGTGACAAAAGCTTGGGAGCAGGCATCGGTGCAGGTACCAGTGGAAGCCTTAGTGGAGGCTACAGTGCAGGCATAGGAGCTGGCATCGGTGCAGGCCACGGTGAGAGCCTTAGTGGAAGCGGCAATGCAGGCATAGGTACTAGCATCAGTACAAACCGTGACAAGAGCTTGGGAGCAGGCATCGGTGCAGGTACCAGTGGGAGCCTTAGCGGAAGTGGCAGCGCAGGCATAGGTGCTGGCATCGGTGCAGGCCACGGTGGGAGCCTTAGTGGAAGCGGCAATGCAGGCATAGGTGCTGGCATCAGTGCAAACCGTGACAAGAGCCTGGGAGCAGGCATCGGTGCAGGTACCAGTGGGAGCCTTAGCGGAAGTGGCAGCGCAGGCATAGGTGCTGGCATCAGTGCAGGCCACAGTGGGAGCCTTAGTGGAAGCGGCAATGCAGGCCTAGGTGCTGGCATCAGTGCAAGCCGTGACAACAGCTTGGGAGCAGGCATCGGTGCAGGCACGAGTGGAAGCCTTAGTGGAGGTTACAGTGCAGGCATAGGAGGTGGAATCGGTGCAGGCCACGGTGAGAGCCTTAGTGGAAGCGGCAATGCAGGCATAGGTGCTGGCATCAGTGCAAACCGTGACAAGAGCTTGGGAGCAGGCATTGGTGCAGGTACCAGTGGGAGCCTTAGCGGAAGTGGCAGCACAGGCATAGGTGCTGGCATCGGTGTAGGCCACGGTGGGAGCCTTAGTGGAAGCGGCAATGCAGGCCTAGGTGCTGGCATCAGTGCAAGCCGTGACAATAGCTTGGGAGCAGGCATCGGTGCAGGTACCAGTGGGAGCCTTAGTGGAGACTACAGTGCAGGCATAGGAGGTGGAATTGGTGCAGGCCACGGTGGGAGCCTTAGTGGAAGCGGAAATGCAGGCCTAGGTGCTGGCATCAGTGCAAGCCGTGACAAAAGCTTGGGAGCTGGCATCGGTGCAGGTACCATTGGAAGCCTTAGTGGAGGCTACAGTGCAGGTATAGGAGCTGGCATTGGTGCAGGCCACGGTGGGAGCCTTAGTGGAGGCCACAGTGCAGGCATCGCTGCAAGCCATAGAGGAAGCCTTAGTGGAAGCGGAAATACTGGCATAGGTGCTGGCATCAGTGCGGGCCACAGTGGAAACCTTAGTGGAGGCGCCAAAGCAGGTATCGGTTCAGGGATCGGTACAGGTATCGGTGGAGGTATCGGTGCCGGTCATAGAGGGAGCCTTGGTGGAGGGCACAGTTCAGGCATTGGTGCAAGCATCGGTACAGATCACAGAGGGAGTCTTAGTGGAACCCACAGTGCAGGTTTAGGTGCCGGTATCGGTGCAAACCATGATGAAAGCTTCAGTACAGACATTGGTGCAGGTACCAGTGGGAGCCTTAGTGGAAGTGGAAATGCTGGCATAGGTGCTGGCATCAGTACGGGCCACAGTGGAAGCCTTAGTGGAGGTGCCAGTGCAGGTATCGGTTCAGGAATCGGTACAGGTATCGGTGGAGGTATCGGTGCCGGTCATAGAGGGAGCCTTGGTGGAGGGCACAGTTCAGGCATTGGTGCAAGCATCGGTGCAGATCACAGAGGGAGTCTTAGTGGAACCCACAGTGCAGGTTTAGGTGCCGGTATCGGTGCAAACCATGATGAAAGCTTCGGTACAGACATTGGTGCAGGTACCAGTGGGAGCCTTAGTGGAAGCGGAAATGCTGGCATAGGTGCTGGCATCAGTACGGGCCACAGTGGAAGCCTTAGTGGAGGTGCCAGTGCAGGTATCGGTTCAGGAATCGGTACAGGTATCGGTGGAGGTATCGGTGCTGGTCATAGAGGGAGCCTTGGTGGAGGGCACAGTTCAGGCATTGGTGCAAGCATCGGTGCAGGTCATAGAGGGAGTCTTAGTGGAACCCAAAGTGCAGGTATAGGTGCCGGCCTCGGTGCGAACCATGGTGAAAGCTTCGGTGCAGCCATTGGTACAGGCATTGGTTCAGGCATTGGTGCAGGTTTCGGTTTAGGTCATAGAGGGAGCCTTGGTGGAGGGCACAGTTCAGGCATTGGTGCAAGCATCGGTGCAGATCACAGAGGGAGTCTTAGTGGAACCCACAGTGCAGGTTTAGGTGCCGGTATCGGTGCAAACCATGATGAAAGCTTCGGTACAGACATTGGTGCAGGTACCAGTGGGAGCCTTAGTGGAAGCGGAAATGCTGGCATAGGTGCTGGCATCAGTACGGGCCACAGTGGAAGCCTTAGTGGAGGTGCCAGTGCAGGTATCGGTTCAGGAATCGGTACAGGTATCGGTGGAGGTATCGGTGCTGGTCATAGAGGGAGCCTTGGTGGAGGGCACAGTTCAGGCATTGGTGCAAGCATCGGTGCAGGTCATAGAGGGAGTATTAGTGGAACCGAAAGTGCAGGTATAGGTGCCGGCCTCGGTGCGA
The DNA here is from genome assembly GCA_905231865.2 of Boloria selene. Lineage (NCBI taxonomy): Eukaryota > Metazoa > Arthropoda > Insecta > Lepidoptera > Nymphalidae > Boloria > Boloria selene. The sequence goes on from HG993149.1 coordinate 4,096,411, forward strand.
ACCATGGTGAAAGCTTCGGTGCAGCCATTGGTACAGGCATTGGTTCAGGCATTGGTGCAGGTTTCGGTTTAGGCCATAGAGGGAACCTTAATGGAGGCCACAAAGCAGGTTTTGGTGCAAGCACTGGTGCCGGCCGCAGGGGTAGTCATGAGGGTAACCGCGGATTTTTAGGTTTCGGCATAGGATTTTGAGTTCTTATCACGGCATCGACGGAGGAATCAGACATACACCTACGGATACTATTAAGTTATCATTTAAGTAGAACATTGTAATATATGTACGTTTGAAATTAAAGAAAGATGATAAAATTAACAGTGTTTAATATATTCTGTGGCATCTCTTAAACTTAATGTATCAACCAATAAAGAAAATGCTTTATAAATACGAGAGAAATAATTTTAAAACAAATTGTTTCAATGAGCTCTCGAATTGAAATTTAAACTTTTAGACTAATGTTTAGTTAAAAGATAAAGTTATTTTACCTATTGTCAGCCCAGTCAGCCCTCATGGGATCTGAACAATATTTTTTTCTATTCTCTTAGTTGTATATATATTTTAACATATTGTGTCGAATACAAATAATAATAAAGCAATCATTTACTCGTAATTTGTGCGCCGTATGTGGTGTCAGGCTTATGGTGTACAAGGGAATCACCTCAAATCGCTCAGGTTCATCCCTACTAGGTTTTAAGCTTTAACTGTTATTATGGATTGCTTAGAAAATTAACATTCTCCTCCAGTAGACATTAAAGCCAGCTATCATCATACCAAGTTTCATCAAAATCTGTCTAGTGGTTTTCTTGTGGAACGGTAACAGATTGACAGACAGTCAAAAATTTTAAGAAATATATTTTTGGCCGCTGTGTCAACTACTGCCAAAAAGTCTTGTTTTTGTATGTTTTTAAGAAATGTCATGATAACAAAAATTATTATAGGTTTTCTGACAATTTTAAATATAATGAAAGTACCAAGAAACACCTTAAATAATACATTTTTTAATTTATTAATATCACACGATATTATCATAAGAAGCATCTTTTAAAGAATATGCAATTAACTTCACTGTTAAGGTATTTTAATAAGCTACTCATAAAAAAAATACCTTAGTACATGATGAATGATTTTACAAAACACCCACGCAATATCTTTCTTATCCACACATTCAATATCTATCAAAGTCGAGATACATAAAACTTTTATGACTATCTATCATAATTAATAATATTAATCTACTCTTGCTTAATTGATATTACATATTTGAATGGAAAATGCGCTGTTAGGATGATGCCTTTTCTCAGTGTCATGCTCGTAAAACAAGTCGCAAGTACGATTATCTTAAAAATTATTACAATCAAGTTGAATTTTTTCGTCAATGTCCAGTTTTTTTATCAAACCATTAAATATTCTATTATCGCGACAAGGACCGAATCCACCGTTTTTTTTTTGTGAGAAATCTATATAAATAAAATGATAGAGGTGCAGTTGTGCGCGCATCACGGAAAAACTACTGGATAGATTTCAATGAAACTTTCTAAGTTTTATTTCTTAGACACTTGGCCCTTGTCAAAAAAAAATGATTTCGATATCTTCATTTAATAAAAAGTTATTAAAGTTTCAAGAAACAACGATTTGTATATGCACTGCGTGTTCAGTGATGTATGTTTCCTTCTCGCGAGTAGTAGGGCAAGCGGCGCGGTGTAGCGCGCATGCGGAAAACTTTGTTAATATTTCAAGCAACGCGGACGAAGTCGCGGGTATCAGCTAGTATATAATAACCGTTGAAATGTATCACATCAGCATCAATACTGATAAACATTTTTTTATGAAAATAGTTGTAAATTTTTGTTATTTTCTTGTAGAATATGTATTTTTTACAGTAAAAAATTAATGAACTATCCGAAAACAACATAACTTTTTTCACATGCTTGGAAAATGCATTAACGCACATCACCTGGCCCCCAGGTGGGTGTGGGACTCACCGGCCAGAAGGGCCGTCCTACCCACTAAAAACTAAGCCCCCTCCCAGCGCCTTCAGTGGGACGCCGCAGGATCGCTTTCGCATACAACTGCGGCGCCCCGGCGCAGACATCTCCCAGAACCGCTCTCAAGTCTACTCTGCATGGGCAGAGAGATACTCGGAGCGACCCAGGTATCCTACCACAGGGTCCAGAAGGGACCCACCAAAAACGTGGGACCAGAAGTGACCCACCATAAACGACCAAAGGGACCCCAAAACGGCTGCAGAGGACAGGGATGTGACAACGCCGACACCCTTCCTCTGCATCCCCACCGACTACAGAGGCCAGGGAGTACGGCTTATCACCAACACTCCCCACCCCCTGCAGCCCTGCCGCCTCCGCCGACGACGTTGGCGGCACCACCTACCTACCGAAGTGGGCAACCCCCAAACACGTCCGCCGAAGTGGACCCACCACAAACGCCCGCCGAAGCGAGCCAGGGAGGTGCCCGTTCACCGTGGGGTCCGACCACGGTGATGACACCCCCCGTTGCTGTTGGTCCGCGCTGGATAAACCGGTACCACTTGCTCCTTTCGCACGGGTGACGTTCCCCTATCCGCCACCTGGGGATGCGCCCGGTAGGAGTCAGCATCTCCCCCGGGGAAAACAACATACCTACTATTATTGAATATATTGTTATATTTATTGCTAGCTCGGTTTAATTTACTTTTCATTCTTCTTCTTCTCAGGGACATTAAAAACGTTACTAGATAAATAAATAATACATGTATATATTTTAAATTATCTAGAATTTCATGTTCATTTATAAATGGAATATTTATGCTTATGAATTCATAGTAAATATTATTGAATTACTAATAATTATAATGATTTTGATGGGTTTGAAAAAATACTAAGACGGATTGAGCATGAGCAGGAATTATCATTTTATCTTATATTCTTTTTCCTTATCATAAGTATTTAATTAATTTTATTTATATTTTGTTAGCACCATCCACTTACTTATTAAATCTTCTCACCGCAGGTTTTCTGGTAGAGATTTTTTTTAGAAATAGTTAAGTTAAATAGTTAAGGTGGTCTATCTTTGCATAATTAATGTATTACTCGTAAGTACCTAACATCTAACAACTTCTGTTCTTTTTTCTTTATATTGTGTATGCAATAAAGATTATTGGCCAAAAATTCAAATTATCGTTGATTTAAAAAAAAAATTAGAAAAACAAATAATAAATTCCAACCTTGTAATAATTATATAAAGGTCATAGTTGGTGAAAACCTTTAAACAAAACCTGTTGATTGTAATTTAATTATATTTATTACTTTTCGATGCTAATAAAAGTAAATGCATACAAAAACATAACTTCATTTTACATGTAAGTTAAGCAAAAATGTTTTGTGACTTAAGTATGAATATATGTGCCCAAATGTTTACCTTCACAAAAACTTAGTTTAAAAAATTTGGGTTTTGTGAATTATTTGTATGTAAAATGAAAATCTACTGCCTGAAATAAAAATGTTTTGAAAGTACCTGAATAACGGTTCGAAATCCTATTTTCTAGTGACTACACATTACATTACATAATATGTAGGAATAAACGACTAAATCACAATTTGTGACGTTGGTTACATAGAATTGAAAAGGATTTTTTATCAATTCATGTAGGCATAGTCAAATAAGTCTGTCAAAATAAAAGAGCGTTTGTCGCCCGTTCCAAAAAGAGAATTGCTAGCGGGTACTCAAAGTTGGGAAGAAGAAGTTACGGTGGATGGACCCAAAAAGATCTCAATTGGCGGCCAAGTACCAGAAGCCAAAGTATGGACACTAGTGAACAGGCATCCCACAAGGAAGACCAATGACTTGGTTAAGATCGCTTGAGCCCACTGGATAACGATGGCATGAGACTGGTTCTCGTGGAACTCTTTGGAGGAGGTCTATGTGTCATGTCTATGTTTAAAGTAAAATAAGAGCAACTCTGTCTCAATTTGACAAGAAACCGGTAATTGTTTGTAAGACGAATACAATAAAAAGTTTACAATAATATACTGGTTATTTTCTTTTACGAAATTCAACGTTTTGTATATTGTTTCAAACTAATATACACCTTATTAATGTTGTGCATCTTTTAAATTGTTCTTGGCGATCAAACGCTTCGCGTTAATCCTATCTATGAGCCTGAATCGTCAGATTAATGTGACATAACATAAGTACTGCATTATGCAAAATTCTGACTGATTTGAATCTGTACATTATATTTTTTGGAAAATCTTATTAAAATAGTCATTATTATCGATACAGAGGCCGAATCAATAGTTTTAAGAATTTTTGTTCGTTACTGTCTGTCTGTGACCATATCACGAGAAAACCACTGTACAGATTTTGATGATATTTAGTTTAATGATAGATGTCACCATATAGAATACGTTTTACTGCTCGAAAATGTCATCTTTGAGAAATTAAATTTAACTAAATGAAATATATTGGGGACATTATTACACATAGCGCCATCTATTCTATCTATCTCTATTCTATATGAACCAAGCACTGAGATACATGATTGGTTGCAGATAAGACCACTGTAGCCAACTTAGGGGTTTTCCCCCCAAATTTAGGGGGTTTTTAATTGCACTGGGGTTTTTTTAGGGGGGAAAAATGTTTAGGGGTTTATTTAGGGGGAAAAAAATGTTTAGGGGTTTTATAGGGGCTTGTAAAATTTCTTTCAAAGACTCGGAATAATATTTTATTGTAAAAGATATTAAGATATAAAAGATATCTTTAAACATCATTTTATGATAATTATGATGACATCTAGTGGTGAATCGCATAATGCTGTAACACAACGGCCAATAACGGCTTAAAGCTTACAGCTAATCACTTACATTTACGATTCGGCAAATTTATTTGTTTATTCGAAAATTCAAAACTTCCTTACGTCGATATTTTATTTTTAATAACGATTGATAATAATTATTGGAGTGATGTCGAAAACAAAAGATAAAAAATAGTCTTAAAAATATACAAAAATATGGGAAAGTGATGCTTTATTAAAAGGTTTATTATTGTTATTATTATTAAATGGTTATAAATAATTTTAATTCTTATGATCATAACCATAAATAAGTTTTTTACGCTACTTGTAATTATTTAAAATAAAAATAAAATTAAAAATTAAACGTTTTAGTATTAGATAAGAACCTACATTTTTCAAATTATCATTTAGGGGGTTTTAGGGGTTTTTGATTTTACTCTAAGAGGGATAAAATGTCAAGTGTTGGCGACACTGGATAAGACTCTTAGGCCGCGCTCACAATACATCATAATTAGTCCGTCGTTGCACACCGCACCGTTCAGACATCTCTTGCGTAATTATCTGATCTATTGCGATTATATAAATATTTAAAACTAAAGTTAATTTTACTTCAATGTTGATTTTATTTGTATGTTGATTTGATTTTATTACAAACTAGCGAATCACCCTAGCTTCGCTCGGGTTCGTCCCTAGATTTAACCCGAGCGAAGCTGCGGGTTCCGCTAGTTATATATAAAAACCTTCCTGTTGAATCACTCTATCTATTAAAAAACCGAATCAAAATCCGTTGCGTAGCTTTAAAGATCTAAGCATACAGAGGCAGAAAGCGAGGCGACTTTATTTCATACTATGTAGTGTTTATTAATAATTCGTCACCAATGCATTAGCAATATGAACGAGCCCTATTATATGATTTCAAACCAGTTATTGGGCGGAGCTAGACATTTTTCTGTCCTTATCAGCTTGTATACAATTGTGGGACAGAGAAAGCGCTTTGCATGGTTCACTCCGTGAATAGAGTATAGTTCCATTGTAAGCTACGAAGGAAGCTTATGTTACAGATACCAGATAGTTGACATACTACTCGTACATATATAAGTTTAAATACATACATACAATCATTATAAATATTAACATCCATGACTGGAGTACAAACGTGAGAGTTTAACAAATTAATGCACCAAGCGGGACACGAACCCGCGACCGCTGTCGCAAGAAATTAGCATCACTACAAACTGCGCCAAACGTATCGTCAAAATACGTTTGTAGAGTGTGTAGTTTAGATCATAAACATTTTTTAAACTGCCGTTTCAAACCCATTAAGTATTTCCAATCCAAATTTCATGTCGAATTTACTGCTGCGCCGAGGAACATTTTTAAAAATAAAAAAGATTAATATACGTACAAATATACGTGCTAATAATGAGTTTACATTGGTAGAAATAAAATATTGTAAACTTATTTAAATTATACAATGTAACAATTAGACTTAGACTATAATATGTATTTATGCCCGATAACCGAGTGATGTGGCTTCAAATCATGGTCTCGAACCTCTGATATTTTCATGTAAGAATCATTTCTATCATGATTACCACTCACTCGTATTACGATGAAGAAAAAAATCGTGAGGAAACCTGCATCTGAGAGAACTTAGCAAGTTTTCGAAAGACATGAGAAATCCGCCAATTGACGACATCAAAAATAAAATACTAAGTAACTCACTACAATGATACACATATTATGAACTTCACAATCACGGCCTTTTCTTTGTTCACAATACCATCAATAACAAAATGAACAATTTCCTATATAAGTATGTATACTTTTTGAGGTTAAGTATTAGGTACTTTTTAAATATAAATAAAAAAATAAATGAAAAGAGAAAAAGAGGTAATGGAACAGAACCCCGACTTTGTGGTATTGTGAGAAAACGTTTAAATGAACTGGTTTCTGGTTTTTCCTAGTACCTACTAATAATATACAACTTGGTTTATAATAACAATAATATTATTGTTTATATCATTCGCATTTTGCATAAACTGATTAAAAATTTCCTAAGATTTGTGCTGTAGTCAAACAAAAAAAGACGTATTTATTAAAAGCAACTGCTTTGTGGTAGGTTTTGTACTAAGTTTATCTTTATAACATAGCTTGTAATGTCGATTTAAATCTCACTAAATGGAAATCTCACATCTCAATCTCACAAATAAAAACTATTGACAAAAATATCACTCTTGTGGGAGTGATAAAGAAAATTAGAAAACATAAAAACTATTATTTGCTTTATTTTCAACCGACTTCAAAAAAGGGGGAACTTTTTTTATGTTTGTTACCTCAGAACTTTTGACTGGGTGAACGGATTTTGTTGATTATTATATTTGAAAGCTGGTACTTCCCGTGTGGTGCCATTTCAATTTCGTCTAGTTCTGACACTGGCATCCATGAAAAACCCATATGAGTCTTAAATTTGCATTAAGTATGAGCGCGACAAATGGACGAACAACTCAATATCACACCAACCGATTTCGATGATTCTTTTTTTATTGGAAAGGATGTACTTTAAGGGTGATGAGAGTTTGATTAGTTTCTGATTATGGGATCCATGACAAAGTAACGGATATCTTCAATTCTTAGGAGCAAATTAACGATACTCAGACGTATCTTTATAGGCTATCCGTATATTTGAGTCACCTACCGTGACTTCGTTATCATGTAAATGAGCTGATGATGGAAGTTACAACTCCTCAACCCGCTTCACGCGGTTACCCAAGCGAGCGCATTATCGTTATCACTAAGCTGCCCTTATTTCCACAAATTGTGTGTATCGTTTTTATGTTACATAAAAACGATACGATACATAATATTAGTCTGTTGCCCTAGAACGGAACGTTAAAAAGGGCTGCACAAAAAATAAATATATTAAAAGAGCAGTATAACATAAACAGTCAATTGCTGTTAAAAAAAATTAGGAAATGTAGACAAATAATAAAATATCGACTTTAAATGTTTAACTGGAACTTAATTGTTGACATTAAAGGTCGGGTATTATGATGTCAGAAAAGCTGATCAATTCGTATATATAAGACTTGAAGGGGTAAAATTGGTATTATTTGTGAGATAGACACAAAGTAGTAGTAGACACAACTTGTACAATTCGCAAAATGACGAAGATTATGGTAAGTAAACTGATATTAATTTATAACAATATAATTGTATAAATATAATTTATAATATAATTTAAATTATTTTATAATAATATACCTACCTTATACTATTAAAACCAAAGTGTAACGAAAACAAATCAATTTGAATTATTTTTTATGTGTTTGTCGCTGTAATGTCTAAACTCTCGTACCAGTCATTTTTTTCTTCTTGTATCTGTATTTTTATAGTCTAATATAGTAGAAAGTAGTTACTATAAATAGAGGTGTTAAAAATAAAATTGTCGTATTAGATGTTTATGGAACTCGTATTGAAGAGTTTTAATGCAAGTTCATTTAGATAATTTGTCCGATCCTTATATTTTTAATAGCAATTCTTTACCTATATGATAGCCTGTATGATACAATTTTGCAGCCTTAGTATAATGGTTAGGTTCAGGGCCAGTGTTTGGGGGTGGGTAGTGCGATTGGGCAGAGCACCGGAGAGGAAAGGGCGCCAGATACGAAACCGCCTAAATTTCATTATAAATATAGTACACAATGGAAACAATCCCTCTCACTTAATTTATTATTTTACTTATTTTAAATAAATTCTCTCTATTACTTTTTTTCCAGATTGTTGTATTGGCGCTAGTCGCGGTAGCTGCGGCGTCTCCAGGTACGAATACTATAAATTACTAAATACCTAATATAAATATAAATGAAAATTAAATATTTCATAGCTTAAAGGATAAAAGTTATCTTGATGAACCTATTTTCTTCGAGACTTGGAGCTGTATGCTACTGTTTTAACCTACAAATTATAAATAATTTATCTATTAAATAATGTAAATAAGGTGTAAGATAAAATCTGGGTAACTCTAAGTAGAATATGATATAAACATAAATGTTTCTATGGAGATTTATATTCAAATCGATCGAGTTATATGCCAATAATTTAATAAGTAAAAGATACAATGTTAACTACATTATTTCAACCTAATGTTGAATTAAAGAGAATCTAATTTCCTTATTTATTTATTTTACACCATCAATAAACAACACTAAAAAGACTAGTTTACAATCCTGCTACAGATTTATATTTTAGTCCTTAAAAATTTAAACATTCTACGTTATATTTAAGTATCTCAGAATTAAATTCAAATTCTTTTATAGGATATGGTGGCGAAAGCCATGAAAGCCATGGTTCCAGTGGTCACATTGGAGGTCATGGTCACGAAAGCGATGGTGGCAAGCTCCACGGCAGTTCAAGCATTGGTGGACACCACAGTGGTGCAAGCAACGGTGGAGGCCACGGTCATGATACTCATGAACATGGTCATGAAGGACACGGCCACGGTCATGGGGATTATGATCGTAAAGAATCCGGTCACGGACATCACTAGGTTATAAATTAATATAACATTGTGATACACCTTCAAAATAAAAATATGTATGGGTAAACTGTCTTTTAATTATATTATGGTCTTAATAATTAAAATAGGAAATATTTAAAAAAAAACATTTTTAACATTTTTCTCTCTGTATGTCTTTCAGTTTGTTTCCGATTATCTCTGAACTGACTTTAGACTGGACTTTCAAGTAGTAACTTAAGCTATTTTTATTTTCGAAAAAAAAATTAATATGAGTCGCTAGCTATTAAAAATACTTTCTCAAAAATTAAATTTGTTTAGCCCACACATAAATCTAAAAAAGGACTAGACAATTAGCTAGCAATTATATCACTTTCATAACCATCAGATGATCTAAAGTAAAAAATACACATGCATACGCATTACGCACACATATTTGCACGCAACCCGCACGCAAGCGCGCACGAATACACGCATGTATGCACGCAACTACGCACGCCAACCCACACAAGCTTATTTTATATATCTCTGTCTCTCTCTCTCAAACAGTCGGTCCCTCATATCTGAGGATCATAGTGGATCAGCATCGAGGTTGCATCTGGAGCGGATAATCTGCTTCCATCGGTTTCTGTCCAGCGCGTCTCTTACAACCACATAGAGATGAGTCTTTCACCTGATCGGTCCATCTTGTTGGTAAGCGACCGCGTGATCTTTTGCCTGCGGTGTTTCCAATCACAATTAATGTCTCCAAATTTCCGTCCCCTCTGCGTACGGTGTGGCCGAAATACGAAAGAATGCGTTTGTAACATTAACAACACAGCTTTTTACAAAATGTATTTACTATATATGTACTTATAAGGAGAACGTATTTTTTTAACATTTTTGTCCTCTCTGTCTGTTGGACAAATTTAGGCGTAACTTTCACTGGCACATAGCTGATTTTATATGGAGTAACATAGGATTATTTTATTTTAGAAAAATATTTAGGGATACACTCAAAAAATAAAAATTTCCTAGGGACCAAACCTAGCCAATAAACGAACTGGTTCGTGGTATATTATTGTTTATATCATTTACGGTTTGCATAACCTGACTGACAATCTCCTGAGATTTGCCGATAGATACCGATATATTATGATATCTATCTAATATGTTAGCCGATAGTTTGAGTTATAGTAAAACAAAAATACATAATAATATAATGTATATATGTCGAAAATGGCTGCGTTGTGGTATTTCAAACATAAATTATTTGTTATATATTAAAAATGTATGTCTACTTTTATTTGATATTTTTCCGATCGTATAGTAAGTTTTTCATTATTAGATATATAAATAATTCTACTAGGTTTTATGCGTGGCGCCGCTCTAGGGCTAAGAGAAGTAGAGTAGGTATAATATGTACCAGCCTTTTGTACGATTGCTGTTCGGGAGTTAAACTTCTACAAAATCACGAAGACTATCTCTTTATTCTATCTATAGTAATAAAATGTTAATAATAAATAAGTATGATGTATCTACAAAAATTAGACCGCATCACCAGAAAACCACTGATTTTGATGAAATTTGGTACGATGATAGCTGGTTATTTAGGTCAACATATAGGATACTTTTTACTGCAGGAAAATCTTATATATATATATATAAATCTTGTGTCACGATGTATGTTGCCAATAAACTCCAAAACTACTGAACCGATTTCAGTCAAATTTCACATGTAATCGTATTTTGGTCTTACTGGATAGGATAGTTATCATCTCAATTATTCGCTTATGTCGTGAATGTAAACGAATAAAATGTATCAATTAATTGTTTCTTAAGCAAGTGTTTATTTACTGTTTAGTTTTATGAAGTTCTCATAGATGGCGGTGTACGTTGATTCATCGATAAAATTCTTCAATATTATTTGACATCTAGGTTGCAAATACACCCAATAGATGGCGCTGTGTTCTGTTTCTTAGAATATAAAAATTCTGTTACTTTATTTCACGTAATATTTATTTATGTTCAAGATATAAACGTATTATTTTAATGGTTTGTGACTGATATTTTTATAATTATACTGCGTATTATGTTACAATATTTACTATATTTGTTAGAGAATTATTAAAGTCTTATAATAAGCACCCCACGCATTCTGTACAACAATATGAATTTTTCAATTGAGTACTCCAGTTTTATTTTCAATGTAGCTAATTCGATTTTACCGGAAGGGTTTTATTTCCTCAGTTGCGATTAGAGAAATAAAATATGGCGGTACGAAGTTTGCCGGGTCAGCTAGTAGGTATATTATATTTTCTTAAATTCATTTTTCTGAATTTTATTTACTCTATATATAAAAAATATCAGAAAATTAAGACATTTAGGTAATTATAGACGTTAAATGTTTAACTGGAACTTATTTATTGACAATATAAAGATCGGTTACAATTCGTATATATAAGAAGGGGTAAAATGAGCATTTGTGTTATAGCTCACAATCGTAGTAAACAACTTGTACAGTTCGCAAAATGGCCAAGATTATGGTAAGTAATATTAATTGATAATTCATTGATATAAATTGCACTAAAATTTAAGATAAATTGATTTTTGTTCCTTTAAACTTCCTAATGTCTAAACTACAAGTAATTTTAAAAAATATATGTTTCACTTTAAATCCTATTTATTGAGCAAATTCATATAGCCTGATTAAGGCCTACATTAAGGAGCATAAAAATCTGGTTTAAAGTTAAATATTAAAACGATAGACTAACTACAAAAACTAATAATAATCAATCGTAAGAAATAAAACTAAATAAATATAACATGAAAATTTATGTTACTTAATTTTATTATGATGAAAATTTATGTTACTTAATTTTAGAGATGGGCCGAGTACTCGGGTAATACTCGGTACTCGGCGTACTCGGCGGTTATTTTGATACTCGTACTCGCCCGAATAACTCGGTTTTAATGCCGAGTATACTCGGTTTAAGTAAAGCAATATATTTATTTAGGTAGATATAATTAAAACAGCAGTGTTATATAATCAAAAAGTATTTATAACTAATTTAGGAAATCTTTGACAATCTCAATTATGATAATGACTGAGTAGTAATGAGACACAATTAGAAGAACGTTAATGAAAAATCAATATTTAAAATTTAATAAAGGTAAATTATGATGCAGGAACACAAGGCTCTCTGCACGTTCTGGTAACAGCCTATTCCTTTTTTCTTCATAGACGTTATCGGCCTCCGAAAATAAACGCTAGCTATACACGGTGCTTGCAAGTGCACATAGAAACACTCTTGCTAATCGTGGTATTTGATTGAACCGAGTTACTCGGCCGAGTACTCAGTTGGGAAAAAATTGAACCGAGTAAAACTCGGTACTCGTTACTCGGCAAAATTGCTACTCGGCGCATCTCTACTTAATTTGTTATGTTATTTATTTTAAACTGGCGTAGTTGTTTTAATTTTTTTAGCGGAACCCTAATTCTTTTGTAGAAACAAAATTAACTTAATTTTCTCATTATAACATCAGCTATCTACCCGTGAAAGTCGCTTTAAAATCTATACAGCCGTTTTAGAAATTAGCGGGAACAAACAGACAAACAAAAATGTTAAAAATTGTGTCTTCTTATAAATTTCGTATATTGCATACAAAATATGCATTGAGTAAAATGCTGTTATGTTAATGTTACTCACAGACAATTTAATTTTATTTATCTATATAGATAAGATTATCTCTTATACTTTGTTATATTAAACTTATACTTCTTATATTATACTTATATATACTCTACTTATACTTCTCGATGCAGGCAATTGTGATAACTACGAAAGTGCATTCAGCTCACTGCTCGGCTAAAATTTACCTATACTTTTTATAATTTGAATCTGTATACTTATATTAACTTTAGTAGTCCAATCTAGGGTTTTGCAAATAATTAATATATTATATATATGTACTCTGTGGTCATTACTAGCAGAACGAGTTCTAATTTGTCACAAATAAAGATTTTGTTAAAATATTTTATTTCCTTAAAATCACAGACACCCTCAAGTTGTAGGTACTTATATGAGTAGAAAATTGTAATAATGTATAGTGCACTGGGTAATTCCGAAAATGGGTATATTCCGAAAGTTTAAAAAATCTACTAATCGTAGCGATAAAACTGTTTTGTATAATTAACCTAATTGTAACCCTCTAGTCATCTCATAGAAATTTATGTCGGAATTGCCCCAGTGCACTATATATGGGTCATTCCATGTCAAATCGACAAATTTTTTACCTGACCCCCTTTGATTTCGCTGAAAATTTTCTATCTTTTTCTACCCCCCGAAAGTTATATTTCAGAATTTTTTCAAATTTTTTTTCCCGACTCAAAAAAAGTTATGAATTTTTGAAAAAAACCGCTCTTTTATTTTTAAATTGCCAGAACTTTTTCAAAAATTGACCGTTTGGGAACTTTTTTTTTCAAAAATTTTGTTTTTAAATGTAGTTTTCGAAAAAAAATATGAAAAAATTTTCAGAATCCCGGATATATGAAATATTTTAGTTTTTTTGAAAAAACCGTAATTTTCTCAAAGTCCGACCGTTTTTTTTTCTTCTTTTTTTTGCTCTAAAAATACTTCAACTAATTCTGCAATGATCTCCGTTAATCAAAAGATGTGACGACAATCGCTTCAAATTTTTTTTCTTGATTATAAAAAAATTTTTGTTGAATTCTTGCTGATTTTATATAACTTTGTTATGAATTTTTTTTTATTTCCTCGTGAAACCTCAAAAGTTAAAAAATAAAATTTTATTGGAGAATTTCAAGTGATTATCGTCCAAGAAATTGTTATTTTTTTCAAAAAAGTAAAAAAAAGGACTTTTCATACTCTTAAATAAATTCACCGTCTCTTAACATCTTTAAATAAATTAAAAACATTTTTTTGTATGTGTTCAAATTATATTATCTTTTATTTAACATAATACTTGATTCTAAAATTCAACATTAGACCTATTTTTATTATCTCTTTTTACATTTCTGATTGCTTGAACCATGATTCTATTGCTGTCCATATTTATTCTGAGATCATTATCAATTTTATTAAGTCTCTGTCGTCTACAGTCGCTAAAATATTTTTCTTTTCGGATGGTGCACCTCAGCAATATAAAAATTACAAGCATTTTAGTAATTTATCGCATTATCGTAGAGAGTTTGGTGTGATCGTCGAATGGAATTTTTTCGCAACAGCTCTCGGAAAAGGGCCTTGTGACGGAGTCGGCGGGACAATTAAAAGAAAGGCCTCGCGGGTAAGTCTACAGTTACCACCTGATCAGCAAATATTAACACCTAAACAATTATTCGAATGGGCGTCACAAAATTTGACGAAAATGAATATTCGGTTCTCAACAATTGAAGTTTATAATTCGATGAAAGAAAAATTAGAAGATCGGTTCACAAATGCAAAAACAATACCAGCGACACAAAAAATCCATAAAATTTCACCATTGGAAGATTGTATGGTGCAAGTTAAGATGTTTTCTTCTTCAGAAAAATATTTAAATCACAGTACGATGAAGAAAAGAAGGGAATCATCCAGTAAAAAGAGAATAAAAATAGGTCTAATGTTGAATTTTAGAATCAAGTATTATGTTAAATAAAAGATAATATAATTTGAACACATACAAAAAAATGTTTTTAATTTATTTAAAGATGTTAAGAGACGGTGAATTTATTTAAGAGTATGAAAAGTCCTTTTTTTTACTTTTTTGAAAAAAATAACAATTTCTTGGACGATAATCACTTGAAATTCTCCAATAAAATTTTATTTTTTAACTTTTGAGGTTTCACGAGGAAATAAAAAAAAATCATAACAAAGTTATATAAAATCAGCAAAAATTCAACAAAATTTTTTTTATAATCAAAAAAAAAATTTGAAGCGATTGTCGTCACATCTTTTGATTAACGGAGATCATTGCAGAATTAGTTGAAGTATTTTTAGAGCAAAAAAAAGAAGAAAAAAAAACGGTCGGACTTTGAGAAAATTACGGTTTTTTCAAAAAAACTAAAATATTTCATATATCTGGGATTCTGAAAATTTTTTCATATTTTTTTTCGAAAACTACATTTAAAAACAAAATTTTTGAAAAAAAAAAGTTCCCAAACGATCAATTTTTGAAAAAGTTCTGGCATTTTAAAAAAAAAAGAGCGGTTTTTTTCAAAAATTCATAACTTTTTTTGAGTCGGGAAAAAAAATTTGAAAAAATTCTGAAAAATAACTTTCGGGGGGTAGAAAAAGATAGAAAATTTTCAGCGAAATCAAAGGGGGTCAGGTAAAAAATTTGTCGATTTGACATGGAATGACCCATATACTTATAAATCTGTTTAAAATATAAAAAGTTTTAAAATTTATAGTGTTTAAATAACATAAAATAAGAAATATTCTATATCCCCCTCGTACTGACGGAGGCCCGTGCCCAGCAGTGGGACGTTAAAAAGGGCTGATGATGATAATGTAAAAATAAAACTATTTTTATAATTACATAGTATATACCTAACAAAGTCGCTTTCTCTGTCCCTATATCCCTTTGTATTTGATTTTCATTTTGATGCGGTTTTTTTCAATAGATAGAGTGATTCAAGAGGAAGGTTTATATGTATAATACATGCATAATATAGTAGAGAAACACTGATAATTTTAGAGGTTTCTAATGTGATGTCGTAAATAAACTCATTTTTTGCGGTTACATTGCGAACGCTGGCTAAACTCTCCGAGATAGATCAAAATAATGTACTCCAGTATTGTAAACCTTAAAAAGTTCTCGAAAAAAGTCCACGATGGTATATGTCTATCTCTTACGGATAACTCACAATAACGCTTAGGCTCTTTCCTAGATTTAGCGCGGGCGAAGCCGCTGGTTCCACTAGTCTATACCTACTAATATTATAATAAAAATATAATTGTAAGGGGTAATCTCGGGATCTACTGAACCGATTTTAAAAATTCTTTCACCAATAGAAAGCCACATTATTGCTGAGTGTCATAGGCTATATAAAAAACCGAAAAATAAAATCTATACTAATATTATAAAGAAGTAAAGCTTGTTTGTTTGTTAAATTGTAAGGGGTAATCTCGGGATCTACTGAACCGATTTTAAAAATTCTTTCACCAATAGAAAGCATAAAAAACCGAAAAATAAAAAGGCTTTTAAGTGGTAGTCCGTTTTGCAAAGTGAATCGGAGAAAAAACGGTCGAATGAAAGCGTTTCTTACGAACGCTGCCTTAACTATGAAAGATATATTTTTGAGTTCTAGAGAAAAGATGTGGAGCTTGAAAATGCCTACAAAAAAGTCCACGACAGCATATGTCTAACTTTTATATTTAAGTTACAAAAAGTAGTTTTTTTAATATTAGTATAGATAATTTAATTTTTAATATTAATAAAATAATTTAAATTATTTAAGCACTCTGTACTAAAAAAGAATTATTAACATTATGCCCAACAAAGTGGGCACGGGTCAGCTAGTTTTCTAATAAAATAAAGTAGCCTAAGTTACTCCTTATAACATTAGCGAGTGAAAGTCCAGTAAAAATCGCTTCAGCCGTTTCAGAGATTAGTCGGAACAAACAGACAGACAATAATTTTTAAAATAGATTTTTGATATTATATTTTATATTTTTATAAAGGAAAGTGGCACTTTCGCTCCTGAAGACGTCTGAGTCTGAAAACGCTCCCGGCGTAATAAAAATTTTTAATGTATTTTTAAATTCTTAATAATTATAACCAATTTTTCCTTTTTATAATATTATATTACTTAGTTTAAATTATGATTATTATGAAACTAAATTATTATTAAACGTGATGAAACTATAAAATTTAGATACCTACGTACCTACTGATAGAGAACTTAATTTGGTAATTACTTATGTTCAAAAAACAAAAACGACGGTTCCTGATATATTATTGTTTATACCATTTGCATAACCTGATTAAAGATCTTCAAAGATTTGAGAGTATAATATCTAATTTGAGTTACAGTAACACAAAAAAGTAGTATTTACTTAAAATTACTGCGTTGTGGTATTTCAAACTTAACTTTAATAAGGTTAAGATAATAACTAAAACATACTTAATACTTTCTTAGGTTTACGCGAATATTCGACATTATAAATGAAACTATCTTTTCGGATTTAATCGCGGATTTATTTTGAATTTTGGTTCCTGACGTTTCGAATGCTTTACAGCAATCTACAATTAATTATTATTTACAGTCTCTCCCGTGACCATGATTGCTGAAGTGTTTCGAATAGTTTATAAAAATACTCTTATTAAAAAAAATTACAAATTTTTTATAAACGTGATAAATTAAATAATGGACGAAAATAAATATATTAAAAAGGATAGTAACTACCTGTTAAGCTCAACCTAAATACATGTAGGTATGTCGTTTACATTTTATATACAAAAATAATTTTATTTCATAATTAGAAAATTCAGAGATTTAATAAAATGTCTTCTTTAAATGTTTGACTCGAGCTTAATTATTTATAATAATATGAAGATCGGGTATTATGAGGTCAGAGAAGCGCGTCTGATCAATTCGTATATATAAGACTTGAAGGGGTAAAATTAGTATTATTTGTGAGATAGACACAAAGTAGTAGTAGACACAACTTGTACAGTTCGCAAAATGGCCAAGATTATGGTAAGTAAACTGATATTAATTTATAACACCAAAAAATATAATTTATAATATAATTTAAAATATTTTATAATAATATACCTTACACTAAAACTTAAGTGTAACGAAAACAAATCGATTTGAATTATTTTTTATGTGTTTGTCGCCTTAATGTCTAAACTCTCGTACCAGTAGGTACCAGTCTCGTACCTTAATCTATATTTTTTAATCTAATATAGTAGAAAGTAGTTACTATAAATAGAGGTGTTAAAAATAAAATTATCGTATTAGATGTATACGGAACTCGTATTGAAGAGTTGTAATACAAGTTCATTTGGATAATCTGTCCGATCCTTATATTTTTAATGACAATTATTTACTGACAAGTGACAACCTCTTTTCTTCTTTAAATGTGGGTACTATATGCATTGAAGCCAAAAAACTAAAGAATTGAATTGGGTACTATAGCCTGTATGATACAATTTTATACGCCGGATACGAAACTGCGAGGGGCACCCCCTAAATTTTATAAAATGTTTACAAAAACACTTGAGCACACAGAAACAGTGGCGTTGGCCTTTTTTTAGGAATCTGCGTTATGGATACGGGGGCGCCGTACAAATTCCTCACCCAAGGCGCTGGTAGTCGTAACGCTGGCTCTGGTTGTTAGAGCTACAAGCACTACCTTATAAGTGTATTCCTCACATTTATTTCGGTTTAAGTAGGTAAAGGAGACGGTCCTGCCATACCTTGTCCAATGCTTGTTGGATTTAAAAAATGCTGTTGAACAGTAGATACTCTGCGTATATGCTTATAGATCCGATGGGCCGATTCACATTTGCATTGAAAATCCAAACTGATAGTCTCTTCTCCAACATGCCAGTAAGATATAAAAAATATATATTGCAGTTCTGAAAGCAGTGGCGTAGCTACCTAGGGGCTAGGCGGGGCGGTGCCCCGGGGCCCTCAAGCTCAGGGGGCCCTCGAATCCATATCAGAAAATCTCGATCGAACTGAACTTTTTAAAATTTCTCCCATTTTCACTTAGTCACTTTCACGAATTTGACTTATAGGTATACTACTTTACTTTATGCTCCGCTTTTCTAATTTCTATTGATTAGGTGCTTTTATTTTTCGAATAGCATTTCCTACGGCGATGCCCGGTTTTTCTCAGAAATGAGATATTTTCCAGCAGTAAAAAGTACAATTCTATATTATTTTGCCCCGAATCACCAGATCATTACCATTTTTTATCAAAATCTGTCCATTATTTTTTTTTCTCGATATCGTCATAGACAGACATAAAGACAGAAAAATAAATGTGAAAATGCGGGAAAAAGGCGTTAAATTGCTTTAACGCCTTTTTCCGCCTGCGATGCCCCATTAGGACGGAGGGCCGTTGGATTTTAGTGGGTAGTTCTGGCTTATTTTAAGCTGGCGAGTCTCATATAACCTGCGTCATTAATGCATTTCCAAACAAAAAACTATTCTTGCTATTATTAAACTGTGAATTTTCGCACAATTTGTCATTAGACTTGTATATAGTTTTTTAGATAAATTAAGTAGTGTCTCATCAGTATTATCAGAATTTGAATTTTTAATTTTCATCATTTTCCTAGCTTTTCACTTCAATTTATTGATATTTACCACCTTGTTTACCTCAATTTACTCAAGCATGGACTGTTCACCAATTATGTTCGGAAATAATGAGCAAATATGGAGTGCTAGAATTCGACCTTACAGAAGTATTTACAGCAATGTTATTATTCGCTACAATTCATTTAGCAAATTAAAAATTATTTAAGAAATAGTATGGGCCAAACTCGACCCCGACATCTACCGCTAATAGCAATAGAAAACAAAACCGTATCAAGCCTGGATTTATCCGAAGTCATTGATTGATACTTTTGCGAAAACTAAAGCTATGAAAAAATTGAAAATATAATTGTCATTTGGTAGGTCCGACCTTTATATATTAAGCCCTTAAATCTTTTTTATTTCGTTTTATTGCCCAATACCTACACCAAGTCTTAAAATCTAACCAATTTAGATAGCAGTGGGGCCCCGTTTTTTGATTTGCCCCAGGGCCCTTGGTTACGTAGCTACGCCACTGTCTGAAAGCCTATTTATTGGCCAAAATTATAGACTGACTACAACACAGAAGCCCAGCAAGCTAAGCCTTAAGAGGATAGACGATAGTCAACTACAAAAGAATAATATTAATCAATCAATCGTCAAAAAACAAATTTTTAATCACTGTCACTTAATTTATTATTTAACTTATTTTAAATAAGATCTCTCGATTATTTTTTTTTCCAGATTGTTGCATTAGCGCTAGTCGCGGTAGCTGCGGCGTATCCAGGTACGAACACTATAAATTATTATTAAATACCTAATATATAAATGTAAAATTAAATATTTCATAGCTTAAAGGATAAAAGTTATATTTATGAACCTATTTTCTTCAAGATTTGGAGCTGTATGGCTGTATTACAAGTAGCTCGATTCTGTACTAAGCTACGAAGAATAAATAATTTCTCTATTAAATGACGTAAATAAGGGATAAAATAAAATCTGGGTAACGTTAAGTAGAATATTACATTAAGATAAATGTTTCTAAGGAGATTTATCTTCAAATCGATCGAGTTATATGCCAATAATTTTAATTTTATAATATAAGTCAAAACAATGTTAACTACATTATGTCAATCTGTCTGAATCTAAATTCCTTATTTATTTTTTTACACCATCAATAAACAACATTAAAAATACTAGTTTACAATCTCTCAAAAATATAAACATTCTACGTCATATTTAAAAGCATCTCAGAATTAAAATCAAATTCTTTTATAGGATATGGTGACTATAGCCATGAAGGCCATGGTGCCAGTGGTCACATAGGACTTGGCCATGGTCACGAAAGCGATGGTGGCAAGCTCCACGGTAGTGCAAGCATTGGTGGATACCACGCTGGTGCAATCATCGGTGGAGGCCACGGTGCAAGCATCGGTGGAGGCCACGGTCATGATACTCATGAACATGGTCATGAGGAATACGGCCACGGTCATGGTCATGGTGATTATGAACATTATCATGGTCATGAAGGACACGGCCAGGGTCATGGGGATTATGAACATCATCATGATCACAAAGAATCCGGTCATGGACATTATTAGGTTTTAAATTATATAACATTGTGATATACCTTCAAAATAAAAATATGTATGTGTAAACTGTCTTTTAATTATATAGTCTTAATAATAAAAATAAGAAAAATTAAAAAAAAAACATTTTTTAACATTCTTCTCTCTGTATGTCTTTCTGTTTGTTTCCGCTTATCTCTGAAACAGCTAAAAACATTAAACTGGACTTTCAAGGAGTAACTTAGCTATTTTTATTTACGAAAAAAAAATTAAGATACCACTTTAAAAAAGTTAAAAATTCCTAGTAATGAAGCTGATGAGTCGCTAGCTATTAAAAATACTTTTTCAAAAATTAAGTTTGTTTAGCCCACACATATATCTAAGAAAGGACTAGACAATTAGTATCGCTCTAGCAACAATTATATCACTTTCATAACCATCTGATGATCTTAAGTAAGAAATCATATATAATAGACCAGGGTAAAAGCCTTTAAAAATAATAAAAAAAAATAGTAGTATGATATATATAACCCATTGGAAAAGGAAGTGAATATTATAAAAATGAAAGGAATAATGAAAGGAAAAATAATTAACGGCCGATCTAAGGTCGGGGGAAGAGGGGGAGTTGTTAAGGGTAAAAAACGGTTTTTCTCGATTTTCGGCAAAACTAAAAGTCCTGTAGAAAAAAGTTAAATGGCAAAGTTGTAGGTAATAAAAAGATCTAGACCTTTTGTATTTATACTTTTTCACATAACCTCAAAATTTCATAGGAAAGAAGTTTTTTGCCCTCTCAGTCACAAGCGATCTAGCGCAACGGCTGATAGTATATAATATGTTCTATTTTTTTCTATAGTTCGTGGTCGACAAAGATAATTCTTTTATATTAATCATGAATAGGTAGCACTTTGCAATGTTTAAACAGACCGATCTCGTCATTATTAAAGGATTACTTAACCCCATACATTTGGTTACTGAGAAAATAGGTAAGGCTAGACCTAGGCTCTGAGGTCTTGGACTGTAAGTTTGTATGAATTTATTTAATTTACGAGAAAAATTTCTAAAATAACACACGTTACACGAATTATAAACAATACCAAAAAATAAAAAATAACTATTCAGAATATATAAATGGGCTAATGCAAAAAAAAACAAATTTGTGATCTCGTGAAAAAAATCCAATAAACGAACTGGTCCGTGGCAAATTATTGTTTATAATTATCATTTACGGTTTGCATAACCTGATTGACAAACTCCTGAGATTTACCGATGTAACATCTAGATACCTAGTTTGAGTTATAGTAAAACAAAAAGACTTATAATGTATAGTATGTCAAAAATGGCTGCGTTGTGGTACTTCAACCATAAACTATCTGTTATATATTAAAAATGTATGTGTACTTTTATTTTATATTGTACCGATCGCTTAGTAAGTTTTTCATTATTATGTAAATCATTCTACTAGCTTTTATGCGTGGCGCCGCGCCGCGCCGCTCTAGGTCTAAGAGAATAAGAGTAGGTATGATATCAATACATATCTTTACTTACATACTTTCCTTTAAGATTGCTGTTCGGGAGTTAAACTTCTACAAAAGCACGAAAATTATCTCTTTATTATATCTATAGTAATAAAATGTTAATAATAAACAAGAATGATGTACTTATCTACAAAAATTAGATCGCATCACAAGAAAACCACTGCCTAATTTTGATGAAATTTGGTACGATGATAGCTGGTTATTTAGGTCAACATATAGGATACTTTTTACTGCAGGAAAATATCTTATATTTTCTTAAATTAGTTTTTTTTAATTTATTTATATAAAAAAATATCAGAAAATTGAGACATTTAGGTAAATATAGGTTTTAAATGTTTAACTGGAACTTACTTATTGATTATATAAAGATCGGGTATTATGAGGTCAGAAGGAGCGCGTCCGATCAATTCGTATAAATATATAGAAGGGGTAAAATTAACATTATTTGTTATATAGCTACACAGTCGCAGTAAACAACTTGTACAGTTCGCAAAATGGCCAAGATTATGGTAAGTAGTATTAATTGATAATTGATTAATATATATTACATTAAAATTTTAGTTAAATTGATTTTTGTCCCTTTAAACTTCCTTATGCCTAACCCTAAACTACCAGTAGGCAGTAATACTAATAATTAAAAAATATATTCCATTTTAAATCCTATTTATTGAGCAAATTCATATAGGCTGATTATAATGGAGTGACAACATTAAGGAGCATAGAAATCTGGCTTAAAGTTAAATATTAAAACGATAGACTTTAACTACAAAAACTAATAATAATCAATCAAGCTAAATATTTAATCAACTTTATGATGAAAATTTATTTTACTTAATTTTGTACTTTCTTAGGTTTAAGCGAATATTTGACATTTTAAATGAAACTATCTTTTCGGATACCCGTCCCGTGACCATGATAAGTAAAGCATTTGAAACGTCGGGAACCAAAAATCCTAATGAATCCGCGACAAAATCTGAAAAGATAGTTTCATTTACTTAATTTTTTATGTTATTTATTTTAAACTGGCGTAGGTGGGCTATTTTAATTTTTTTGAGCAGAACCCTAATACTTTTTTAGAAACAAAATTAACCTAATTAACATCAGCTATCTAACAGTGAAAATCCCGTCAAAATCTATGAAGTAGTTATCAAGAATAGCGAGAATAAACAGACAAACAAAAATGTAAAAAATGTGTTTTCTTATAAAATTCGTATACAAAATATGCATTGAATTAAAAGCTGTTATGTTGATGTTACTCACAGACAACTTAATTTTATTTATCTATATAGATAAGATTGTCTCTTTTACTTTGTTTTCAGATTGTTGCATTAGCGTTAGTGGCGGTAGCTGCAGCGTATCCAGGCACGTAAATCAAAGTAAATATTATAAACTAGCGACTCACCCTCGCTTTGCTCGAATTCGTCCCTAAATTTTGTTCCTTGGGTTACATCACGGAATATCTATCATCTTTTCTGTGGGTTACATTATTAGAGTTTGAGTAAGGATCCCAAATTTTTTTGAAAATTAATGTAGCCTATGTCACCAGGAGATAGTGTAGCTTCCCAACAGTGAAAGAATTTTTCGAAGCAGTTCAGTAGTTTCGAAGCCTATTCAATGCAAACAAACAAACAAACAAAAAGTTCCTCTTTATAACATTGGTATAGATAAAACCTAGTATCGTGTGATCTGTGATAAAACCAATACATAAAATATAAAATAAAAATTTCCGTAGGTAGCTTAAAGGATGAAAGGAATCTTTATATTCTTATTTTCCACAAGGCTATTGGAGTTATATTACTGAAATTGTCTCATGTGAGTCACTATGTGGCTAGATAATTACTTATGCTTGAAAGAATAAGGAAAAGATTGCTCTCTATGAATGAATGAGGGGTAAAATAAAGGTTCAGTAGCATTTAGATGTGTCTACATAGCATTTTTGTTCAATTTTTTTTTGATTTCCTCATGGTGTATCATATAATATCTTATCTATCTAAAAGACAAATGCTGACTTGCCTAGAAGAAATCGCTGTCTTAGCGTTAAGGCCGCCTCTTGTGCAATCAACGGGTTAAATAATAGCCAGTACTACCGACTTAAGCCCAACATAACCTCCTCCGTCTTAATGGGGTGTCGCAGGATCGACAGGTTTGCCGAAGCAGATCACAGCCAAGGGGTGCTCCACAACTCCACTTTACTATCAGCCTTAACTTGGCGTTGATCTGTCTGAACACGATTCCCTTTATTTACTTTATTAAATAAAATATGTAAAACTAGTTTATAATTCTCTTAGAGATTTAAATTTTGCTCTTTATCTGTAATATTTAAGTATTCTAGAAATTAATTTAAATTATTTTATAGGATACTTCTCAAGTATCGCTACAGGAGCCGTAGGAGTAGGTCATGGTCATGATAGTGGTGGTGGCAGACTGCAAGGCACTGCCAGCATCGGTGCAGGCAACGGTGCAGGCATCGGTGCAAGCGTTGGTGGAGACCATGATGCAGGCAACGGTGATAACTACGAAAGTGCATTCAACTCACTGCTCGGCTAAAATTTACCTATACTTTTTATAATTTGAATCTGTATACTTTATTTATATTTATTTATATTATCTTTAGTAGGACATAGTTATGCAAACCACAACCAAGCCACAATGGTGGTTAAATTGAGTTAAGTGCACAGCTATGTCCAATTTTATATATTCTAAAAAGATCAAAGCTATCTACATATTCTATTATATTATAAAGGTATTTTTGGCAAAGAGGTTTGTACAAACTTTGTATACAATTTTTATGAATATCGATCATATCAGATCATAGAATGACTTTTTTCATTTTGTGGGTTGGTTCTGGTTTGCATAACTATGTCCAGTCTGTAGTACAATCTAGGGTTTTCCAAATAAATAATATATTATAGTTACTCAGTGGTCATTACTAGAAAAACGTGTTGTAATTTGTTTCAAATAAAGATTTTGTTAAATTATTTTATTTCCTTAAAATAATATCACGGACACCAAAAGCTGCATATAAATAGAAAATTGTAATATATACTTTTACGTTTAAAATATAATAAGTTTTAAAATTTATAGTGTTTAAATAACATAAAATAGGAAATATTTTATAGCCACCTCTAATCAAATGAGCTCTAAGGCCAAGTGCCATGTTACGAATGGATGAACCGAATGGGCCGGCACGCCCCGTATAGTTCATTAGTACAGTACCACTCTCTCACAGAAGACCGGCGTGAAGTGGCAGCTATGCTGTCGCGTTTCGTCCGGTGAGTGAGAGTCCGGGAGGCCCACTCTCCTTCCCCCCTCCCTCTTCCCTTCATCCTCCGCCTTCGTTCCCCCCTCCCTCCCACTTCCCTCCCTCCTCCATCCCTCCCTTTCCTGAAAGGCCGGCAACGCATCTGCAAGCCTGGCTTGCAGATGTCCATGGGCGGAGGTAATCACTTCCCATCAGGTGAGTCTCCTGCCCGTTTGCCCCTTTTTTACCATTAAAAAAAAAAACGTGTAGGTATGTCTTACTTACTTTTGTCAGACATGCAAGTTTCCTCACGATGTTATCTTTTATTGTAAGACAAATGGTATAATTATGTCGGAAATCATTCGCACATCAAAATGTCAGAGGTACGAGACCCCGATATGAACCTGTTTCACTCAGCTTTCCAAGCTAGCGCGTTACCTTTTTTTTTTTATTCTAATACCTCCAACATGTGGGAGACTGTTTTAACTAACCCGTTCATACTAGTTCTATCTTTTATGCCTCTCGTACTTTTATTCTTCATACTATATCTTTCTTACATTCCTTCCGCATGTATTCTTTCAATACTACTGTTTACTAACCTATCCTTTATGTTTACTTTTTTATTCTAGTTTTGGGAGAATAAATGGGGATAGGGCGAAAATTTTTCTTTCTTTAATTTCTTATTCTATTTACATGGGTACCTTAAAACTATTACATGATTTATTAGTATTTTTGTTTTACACTAACATAGTAATTTAACTTCATATAGATGTGTTATCTGTCAAAAAAATATAATTTTATAACCATTACACAAAGCTCAGCTTTTTGCTAGTTAAGTGTGCCCGAGCGAAGTGAGGGTGAATCTCTAGTTTTGTATAATAATTATGGTCAAATTTCGATCACTAGGTGAATATTA
This sequence comes from Boloria selene, assembly GCA_905231865.2. NCBI lineage: Eukaryota > Metazoa > Arthropoda > Insecta > Lepidoptera > Nymphalidae > Boloria > Boloria selene. Next base: position 4,123,207 of record HG993149.1, read on the forward strand.
ATATTATAGCAGGTAATAATGGGCAAATCATAACCAGTATTTTGGTTCAGCTCGTTATCGATAATTATTAAATTATACCGTCTCTTAACTATCCCGTAATTAATAACGAAACAAACCTGATCAACCTGTTTGTTTTAATAACACATAACAAAAAAGTTCACATGTCTATCTATTACTTAAATCTTCTGTAATGAAAACTAAATGCGTTAAAAAATAAGTACTTATTTATTTTTTATATTTGTGCCTAATTATTTTGTTTAAATTAAAACTGGCTGGAGAATATTAAAAGGAAAAGGTTTAAAAAAATATTTTGCTATTTTGTTCGAATTAAAACTGTAGCATAATTTAAAATTTGTTGTTTCTCTTTTTTAAATAGAGTGTTATTTTTTAAGAATATAACATTTATAATGATGATTAAGATAAAAATCTCCGATCTTTGCCGATCTCTGTTCGACTATAAGTTAATGGGGCTTAATACAAAAATAGGACAAAAAAATAGCTAGTTATTTTCTCTGTATAATTAATTAGAGACTCACACTCGTTCCTGTTTCTCAAAACGTAACTATTTTACCGCAGCAAAAATATATGTTTAGATTACCTATCATCATAATAAATTTTATCAAAATCTATCCAGTGGTTTTGTGCGGTCACAGACAGACAGTCAGACATCCAAAATTCTAAATACTATGTATCGATAGATTGTACATATTTCAAAAAGATTTAGTAAAGATTTAATAAATATTTCAATAAGAATTATCAAAAAACATTTAATGTATAGATTTGACGCAATTAAAATTTTGTGTAGATGTAATAAAGAGTTTTAATTAGAATGAAGTTCCATATTTTTTTAATTCTATTGGAAATGGTTGATTACCGTGAGTTAAGGCGGTCTACTTTTTTCACATGAAATAATATTTAATAAATACGTTTAATATATAAAAATGGACTGATAATTTATTTCATATGTATTTAATTTGTAAATACAGACATGGGGTTTAATTAACTATGTATTTGCGAATCAATGACATCTATTATTATCTATTCAAGTAAACAAAAACCCAAATAATAGCCCGAATTAGCGCTATCCAATTTCTTTGTATGGGATGAGGTATCTGTACTAATATTATAGTATTAGGTCATCTGTGATGTAGAATCAACTCTTTTATCGTCCCACTGCTGGCCACGAGCCTCCCTTCAATACAAGGGGATCAGGCCATAGTCCACCGCGCTGGCCAAGTACGGGTTGGCGGACTTCACATGTCTTACGAAAATCTGCTAGCTTCTCTCAGACATTCAGGTTTCCTCACGATGGTTCCCTTCGCCATATGACAAGTGAATCTATACTTATATTATGAAGCTAAAGAGTTTTTTTGTTTGGTTGAACGCGCTAATCTCAGGAACTACTGCCGTTGAAAAATTCTTATTGTGATTGATAGTTTGTTTATCGATGAAGGCTATATTACATCACGCTATGACCAATGGGAGCGGAGCATGAATGAAAAGTGTTGCAAAAACGGGAAGGGCAGGCGTTAGTTCTGCGAGGTATCATACCGCGCGACTCAGAAAGAATTTGGTTTCCGGTCTTTAGAACGCGTGCGAAGCCGCGGGAATTGTAAGTCATTATAGAAAAGATTCGCACATGAAACTATCGAACTCGCATCACTCGTAAATTATACAAGCGAGCGCGTTACCACTGGGCTACCACTCTCATCTTTGATACAGATATATTTTTAATACTTTGAGCTTCGCAAAATCTGGTTAATACTATCAAAGTATTTATTAGGTAGTACATGCAATAACAGTCCTCTATCATCATCAGCCCTTTTTAACGTCCCACTGCTGGGCACGGGCCTCCCTCAGTACGAGGATCAGGCCATAGTCCACCGCGCTAGCCTAGTGCGTGTTGGCGGACTTCACATGCCTTTCGAAAAACTTGTTAGGTTTTCTCAGACATATAGGTTTCCTCACGATGTTTTCCTTCACCGTAAGACAAGTGGTAATAAATGATTCGCACATGAAAATATCAGAGGTGCGAGACCCGGATTTGAACCCGCATCACTCGGTTATCCAAGCGACGCGTTACCGCCACAGTCCTCTATATAATCAATATGAAATTGAATATATTGCGAGTATAGTATTGAATTCTATCCTTAAAAACTGTTGTTACGTAAACTGTAGGTATGTAGTCACTGGTTTTCCACAACAGTAGATAAATTTTGGAGAAACAAGACTATTTTTTGTCCCAATCCAAGGCTTGAGGAAAAAATTTAAATAATATATAATTGATATTATATGGAAATTTGGTTCCTTATTTTTAAATACGTGTATTTTAAAATTACATAGTGATCTTTAAATTATTTTTATTACTAGCTAGCCCCGCCCACTTCGCTGTGCGTAAGTTAAAATAAATTGAACGGTTTTTATATTTTTTTAATGAAATAAAAGTAGGTAACCTACTCGTAAGTTACTTCTTATAACAGTAGCTATCTGCGTATGAAAGTCTCGTCTAAATCGATCCAGCCGTATCAGAGATTAGCCGGAACAAATAGACAGACAGACAAAAAAAATAAAAATTGTTATTTTGATGTAAGTACCGAATAAAAATCTTTCATTCCCGCGGGAAAACACAATAACTTTAAATGGGGAATCAGTTGTTAGTACATTATATACATATTATGTAACATAAAGAGAAATACTTTTCTTCCGCGAGCGAAGTCGCGGGTTCCGCTAGTCTTTAATATCTTATAATTGTATAGGTAGGTTTATCTTATATTTAATTGTAACTGGTTTTTGTTATGACTATAACTATCCCTCACCTATTACATCGTCCTTAGCAAAGTTATTGACCTCTTCTGAGAAAGATAATAATCATAGGTACTAGGTAGAAAACGCCTGCTTTACAGAATTACAATTAAACTAAAATTACAAAAGAAACCTCTCTCTTATTTATACTAAATAAAGTTAAAAAAAATAAAGTTACTTCCCGCTTTCTGTCTGTCTATATGTATGCTTAGATATTTGAAACTACGCAACGGATTTTGATGAGGTTTTTTTTAATAGATAGAGTGATTCAAGAGGAAGGTTTATACATATAATACACTAACGGAACTCGCGGCTTTGCTCGTTCTAGTAGAACCCGAGCGAAGCGAGGGTGAGTTGCTAGTTTTCTAATAAAATAAAAGAAGCGAACGTTACTCTTTATAACGTGAACTATCTGCGTGTGAAAATCCCGTCAAAATCGGTTCAGCCGTTATAAAGATTAGCCGGAACAAACAGACAATAATTTTAAAAATTGTTATTTTTATGTAAGTAGCATAAACTTATATACTTTCATGGTATGCATTTAGTGAATTAAAACCGACTAGAAAGATAGGTAGAAGTACTCTATAGTCGTATTTTTAATTAGACGAAGCCAACTGACAGTAGCTAATGTCACTTTGTAAAATAATGTTGCCATAGTTAAAGTATTAGTGATGCGTTCCGTTCTCGTTCAATCAGATGAATGAACAATGAGTGTGAATAGTTAATCATTTCAAACTATAAAAGAATATTATTTCTATTTTACACTAGTAATAGTAGTAGTATGTAACTACAATCAGTTTTTTGACGGCTTATTACAAAGCGCGGCGCGGCGACTAGTGCCAACACCGATCAACGCCGCGCTTGCGGTCGCCATTTTGTTTGTTATTCGGCTTCTAACCTCTAATCTGATAGCACGAATGTTTTTTCTGCGCCCACGCTGTTAAGTTATTGTTTTTGTTAAGTTTGTCGTTTCAAAGATAAATTAGACGATTTTACTTTTACCGCTATAAGGTGAAAAGTACATAATTTTTTTATGACTCATATAATTAAAGAAGAAGACAAAATGTATGGTCTCGACCACATGATGGACAATGTTTCAGACATATTAATAATTAATGTCACCGAAAGCGATAGTGACGATTTTTTATCTGATGATGAATAAAAACAAATGATGTAATAAGCGATGTTTTTTTATTTTCATTACCTACCTATAATTGGATTCTATAGGCACATAGTCGTCGAAAGCTCGTTGGTATGTACAAAGCACGACTAAAATTCGAGTTCGGCACACTAACTATTCACTAGACAATCGAGGCAATTTCATTCATTCAGAAGTTTTTTCAATCATTCATTTTGTTACAACACTATTTTTATTTTGTCAAAACCTGACAACACAGTAAACGTCAGTTGACTTCGTCTAATTAAAAATTAGAGTATAGGTACCTTCGTTTTAAAGGTTAGTTTGGATTCCTCTTAGCTCTCATGGTAAGTATACATTTTTTATCACACACAAATGTATATAACTAATATTGATAATTATTGGAATTAAATACATATATATTTTTTAATTTTATACGGCACTATTATACCTAAGTTTTTACACAAAACTTTTTTTATTTATATAGACAATAAATTCTTTACTTATATTAATATAATAAATAAGTCGTTACTATGTACGATGTTTGTGCGCATTCATAATAAAAGAATTAACCAGGAAAGTGGCACTTTCGCTCCTGAAGACAGGGACTGAAAACAAATATTTGCTCCCACTGTAATAAAAAATATTTAATGTATTTCTATGTAATTTATTTCTAAATATAATTCTACTCAGTTAGAATTTTATAATATGTATAGATTTAAAAAACTGACTAAAATCACACACAAATAAAAATAAACTTCACATTATAATTTTATACATTACTAGATCTATCGCGAGTGAAGCCGCGGATTCCGCTAGTTATAAATATAGTTTATGTTATTCAGTAATAATGTAGGTTTCTAATGGCAAACGAATTTTTAAAATCGGTCTAGTAGTTTTTGAGTTAAGTTCTCTCTTTATAATATTATTACTTAGTATAAGTTATGATTATTATGAAAAGATATTAAACGTGATGAAACTATAAAATTTAGGTACGTAAGTACCTAATGATAAAGAACCTAATTTGGTAATTAATGTTAAAAAAAAACAAAACCGACGGTTCCTGGTATATTATTGTTTATACCATTTGCATAACCTGATTAAAGATCTCCTCAGATTTGAGAGTATAATATCTATAGATATCTAATTTGAGTTACAGTAACACAAAAAAGAAGTATTTACTTGAAATGACTGCGTTGTGGTATTTCAACCTTAATAAGATTAAGATAATAATTAAAATATACTCAATAGTTTCTTAGGTTTACGTGAATATTCGACATTATAAATGAATCTTTTCGGATTTATTTTGAATTTAGGTTTCTGACGTTTGGAATACTTTACAGCAATCTCTAATGAAAGATTTACAGTCTCTCCCATGAACATTAATGCCGTAAAGCGAAAAAGGATAGTAACTACCTGTTAAGCTCAACCTAAATACATGTAGGTATGTCGTTTACATTTTTAAATACAAAAATATTTTTTTTCATAATCAGAAAATTCAGACATTTAGTAAAATGTCTTCTTTAAATGTTTGACTGGAGCTTAATTATTTATAATATGAAGATCGGGTATTATGAGGTCAGAGAAGCGCGTCTGATCAATTCGTATATATAAGACTTGAAGGGGTAAAATTGGTATTATTTGTGAGATAGACACAAAGTAGTAGTAAACACAACTTGTACAGTTCGCAAGATGGCCAAGATTATGGTAAGAAAACAGATAATAATTAATTTATTTAAATTTTAATATTAAATAATGTTATTACAATTTTCAACGTCCCACTGCTGGGCACGGGCCTCCCTCAGTACGAAGGGGATCCGGCCATAGTCCACCACGCTGGCCTAGTGCGTGTTGGTGGACTTCACATGTCTTTAGAAAACTTGCTAGGTTTTCTCAGATATACAGGTTTCCTGACGATGTTTTTCTTCACAGTAACACAAATGATAATCATGATAGAAATGATTCGCACATGAAAATATCAGAGGCGCGAGACCCGGATTTGAACCCGCATCACTCGGTTATCCAAGCGCGTGGCCGCTGGGCTACCGCTGTCAAATAATATTAACAAGTACCTAATATAACTTTAACGTAAAGTGTGTTCAAGTCCCGGGTCATGCAACTCTGATTTTTTCATATCGAAATCATTTATATCATGATTAGGTACCTATTTTCTTGCGGTGAAGGAAAACATCATGAGGAAACCTGCATATCAGAGAGAACCTAGCAAGTTTCTACTTTAAAACCTATTTATTGAGCTTTATAAGCTGACACTACTACAATACATAGAAACGAACTAAGCTACAAAATAAAACAATAATAATTTGTAACTTAAACGTTATATTTAATCAGTTTTTAACATTCACTTTACTAAATTCGTTAATTTCCTTCTTTAATTTTTTCCAGATTGTTGCACTAGCATTAGTCGCGGTAGCTGCGGCGTATCCAGGTACGACTATAATAAATTATTGTTGTAAAATTGTACTCAATACATAAATGTAAAAATAAATTCCTCTAAGGTAAAAAGTAATTATTAATTATAAACTTATTATCCTGGAGGCTATTGGAGCTATGTTATTACTTATTGCCATGTTAACCGTTAAAAGGCTAGACAGTTTTGTATTTAAGCTACAAAGAATTGATAAGTACCTAAGTGTGGCTCTCCATTCATGTAAATGAGGGTAAAAAAAGCTGGGATGATGCTCTAGAGGTTATTAAATTAAGATAAATGGCGCTATGTAGATAGCTTTTCGGTCAAGCCAACCAAACGAGTTATATAATTATGAAGTCATTAACATTGTATTAATGCGTTCGAACCCGATTTATAATATTTTATTTTTTAATAGCACACCATCAAAATAAAAAAACTAGTTATAATTTGTATTTTAGTTACATAAAAATTTTAAACCTCGTATTTACTTATACGATGCTTAATATTATAGAGTTAAATTTATATTTTTTTATATAGGATACGGCGATATCGGTGCAGGAATCGGTCATGGTCATGAAAGCGGTATCGAAGGGAGTGCTGGCATCGGTGCAAGTATTAGTGGAGAGCACGATAAAAGCATCGAAGCTAGCATCGGTGCAGGAATTAGTGAAGAAAACCAAGCAGGTATCGGTGCAGGAATCGGTGGAAGCCTTAGTGAAGAAAAGGAAGCAGGCATCAGTGGAGACATTCAGGGAAGTATAAGTGAAGAACAAAGCGCAAGTATTGGTGCTGGTATTAGTGAAGAACACGGCGCGGCCGTTGAAGCAGGCATCGGAGGAGGCATTTCTGAAGAACATGGTGCAGGCATCGGCGCTGGCATCGGTGCAGGCATCATTGGAGGCCACGGTAAAAGTCTTAAATCAGGTCACGGCAGCAGTCATGAGGGTGGCCACGGAGGTTTCGGTATCGGTATAGGATTTGGAGGTCTCACCTCTGGTCACGGCAGCCACGGTGGAGACGAGGGTTACGGACATGGTCACGGTAGCCATGGTAGTTACCATGAAGAATACCACGGACATGGTGGTGACTATGGTCATGGTGGTGACTATGGCCATGGTGGTAACTACGGCCATGGTGGAAGCTATGGCCATGGTGGAGACTACGGCCATGGAGGATACGGACATGGAGGATACAGCCACGGACACTATTAGGTTATAATATAATTAGAACATTGTGATATGTAGACGTACGTTAAAATAAAAAAATAAAAATTATATAAAGTGTTTTAATTATCTGGTAAACATAACAAATAAGAGTATTTATATAGGTAGGTATATGGGAAATATTTCAAAACCATGAGGATAAAATTTTAATCAAATGGGCTCAAAAATTTATATTACTATTAGGTACTTAAAGACTGAATATTTTGTCTAAATTATTATCATATGCATAATATCCTAAAACTGAATGTATATCTCTTTACATATAAAAATCTTCTGTGCGTGTGTATGTAATTGAACTTATTCTAAACAGCTGGACCGATTTTGATGAAATGTTTTATGTATGTTCGAGTGGATTCGAGAATGGTTTAGATTCACAATTCAGTCCACTATAAAGTGTTTTTGTTGAATTAATTAGTTATTTATACATTTTAGACAATAAATATCCTAATGTAAATAAGTCGTTGCTAGGCAACGCTGTTTCGCGCATGCGTACTGAATCGTTTCACCGGGAGCAAAAGTTTATAAAAAAAATCTATGTGAACAGGACTACGTCCATCGGGTCCGCTAGTACTCGTAGGTATATAATAAAGTTCTAACTGAGTCGAAATTGTACATTAAATACTTTTTAGAAGATCTAATTGAAATTGTCATTATTAACTATACAGTGGCCGAATCCTGGCCTGTATGTCTGACCACATTACGAGACAACCACTAAACAAATGATGAAAGTTGGTACGGTGATAGCTGGTTATCTAGGTCTTACTTTAATGAGATACTTTTCATTGCAGAAAATTATCTCATTATTGATTTGATTTGATTTGATTTGAAAAATAAAAGAATATGTTTAGTAATTTCGTGTGCGAATGTACTCACGCGCAATCAAACCCCCCACCACTTTCTTCCAACGTTCTTTTTACGAGACGCGAACGGTACGTCAAAAATATTTTTTCTCTATTTTTTATATAAAACCATTTCGTAATTAAAAACTTTTGTGTGCGCGATGGTATTTTGTACTGACGAACCAATAGCGAGCCGGAAAGCATGCGGCGCGTGCCCCGCCTCCCCGCGCCATCTCATCTATTAGATAGATGCTTGAATTGGTAGGTATTGAAAAAATTATGCCACTTGGTCATACCTTAAATCTCACAACTGTTTGCGGTAAACGTAGTTCGAGTTTTATTGGGATTTTTTTATTGCGAGTTGTGAGAACTGCATGTTTTTCAATGGAAAATTATTTTATTTACGCGCCACATAAGCGAAGTCGAGGGCGAGAGCTAGTAAAAAATACTTAATATCATGCTTATTTACATTATAATAAAATGAAACAAAGCTTTTGGTAAAACAATAGTAATTTATTCTTTTAATACATAATCTCTTCTATTAGAATACCGACTCGTTTATCATTTAACCAACAAATGAAGGCAACTCAATCTAAAGCACGAATATATTCATATTTTTTTCATAAAATCTACATTATTTTTAAAAAAATACACGTCCTCAGTGCTTTATACTATACTATGACTGTTATACAAATAGTTAAGAGAGAAACACATTGTTGGTGTTAGTTCATCATAATAGTACCTAAATAATTTAGAAAGTAATTTATGTCTATTACAACACATAAAAAATACTATTTAATTTAATTATTATTAAAATCTATTGAATATATGTATATTTAAATATATCATCTACAAAGAAATTTAGCACATTTAACAACATGTTTCACTCTCGCAGTGCATCGTTACGTTATAATTTGTGACAATAAAATTACTTATAGCTGTAACAAATGCACCGACAATGATGACTTCTATCATTAATTACATCATTACTATGCAATAATGACAAGTTATATATTATGTATAAATATGTGTGTTATATACTAGTTATTTACAGAATCTACCAACTATGTACAAATACTAAATAATTTTATATATATAATTTATATTATATTAACAAAAACGAGATGTCGTATAGCGACTAACATTAAAGCATTTTGAAGGCGAATAACTGAACACCATGATGATAATGCAATTTCATGATAAATTTAACATTACATATATGTATATCTAAAATTGGCACGATTCTAAGATTTTGTATCTAGAATAAATTAAAATAATAATATAAATATAAATAGGAAAATGTTATTTAATATTTAAACATTACTGTTTGCTAAAAATCAATGCCCCCATTTAACATTTATTTATTAGTAGCGACTCTCCCTGGCTTTGCTCGGGTTGGTCCCTAATGAAAAATAAAAACAATTCTATGCCACGGATACAATACATTTTTCCGGGAAAAATATACCTATGTGTTTTCCAGACTATAATACATCTCTGTGCCAAGTTTCTACCAGATCCGTTCAGACGTTCTAGCAGAACAAACATCCAAACTTTATTAACATTTATATTATTAATATGACCTTGTCAAGTTCATAAGAAAAAACTTAATTTAGCATAACTGTATCCATCAATAGTTTCTGATAATTACACTGGTCAACACTAGTCATGCCACACGAACTCTGATGGCTTATATTGTTTTTGCCACCTACCCACATTACTAAACCGCAATTAGTTTATTTCGATTGGCCTCAGATTTCTTGTGATGCGTTCATTCGCATAACCAGTACTACGGTGAAAAACGCAAACAAACGGTCGCGAATAAACAACTTTTAAATTAATTTTTATCGTATTAGTTTAAGTTTAGTGATTTATGAGTAATTGTGTGAATATGCCGAGAAAGTTTAATAACGATCCTAACTCTTTTTGTTATATTTGTGGAGAATTAACTTTCAAAAACAAAGACGAAATTTTACTAAAGTTGTTATGGAGTGTTATCGTCAGTATTTTGGTTTCTCTGTGGCGCATCAAGACAAATCTTGGGCTTCCCATATTTGTTGCATATCCTGTGTTAAGAATTTGAGTAATTGGGAGAAAGGGTCCCGTCGTATGCCGTTTGTTGTACCCATGATTTGGACCGAACCGACGCGAAAGATCGCGTTTCGGACTGCTATTTTTGTCTCACAGATATAAAAGGTATTAATTAAAAAAAAAACACACAGTTAGTTACCCTAATGTACAGTCAACTAAGAGACCAGTACTTCATAGTGACAATTTACCGATACCAATCACATCTGCGTCCGTTACGATTAAAGATTCACAGCCCTCCCCTTCGAGCGGATCGCGGGCCCTTGATGACGACAATGAATCTGAGTTCGAAGAAATCTCAAACAAGCCACACTTGATAACTCAAGAAGACCTAAACGACTTGGTTCGCGACTTGAATTTGTCAAAAAGTAGTTAGAACTCTAAGGATTTCGTTTAAAAGAATGGAATTTGCTACATCATGAAACTAAAATAAGCTATTTTCGAAATCGTGATGAACGCTTCAGATCATACTATTCTCGAGATGGAGAGTTTGTGTATTGTAATGATATAAATGAGGTGTTACTCAAGATTCACATTTCGATTTTTTCCTGACAATTTGGGAGCTGTGAGCGATGACCACGGGGAGAGGTTCCATCAGGCCATTTCACATATATAAAAGCGGTATCAGTGGAAATGGAATCCAAGAATGTTGGCCGATTACTGCTGGACGTTGAGAAGCGACAATTCAGGAGCTAAATTTGCCAGAAAATCCTAAATTATAAATTGATAATATAACTTTTTTAATTTTTTTGCTTCGGGCGGTCCTTATTTTTTGAAAAATTTAAATCTCATTATTAAATAAAATTCTTGGCCAATAATTTTTTTTTACTTATTTATTTTTACTAACATTCACCCATCAAAGTAAAAAATATAAGCTAAGTTCGTGTGGCACGACAAAGTTAAAATTTTGTTGCCCAGTGTTATTATTATAAATATTAAATATATAATCTACAATCTAGACTGTATATCCTAGAATCGTATCCAATAAATATTATAAAGATCAAAAACCAAATATATTATTTTCTTACCCTGTGTTAAAGCCAGTTATAAATAAAATAAGTTATACTACAATATAACAATAAATAGATTCAACCTGTATCTGGCACTCTTAAATTTTTGTTAACAAAAAAATTTAAGCAAATGCAATAAAAATAATAATTAAAACTCAAAGATATGGATTAATCTGACAATTTAAAGTTTTTGATAATAATTTTATGTATTTAATTAATACATTTATGTATATTAACAGTGTAGCAATAACATTCAAAATATTTTCCTTTTACCATAGAGCTTTCAAATGCACTCTAAGAAACATCAAACATCGAAATAAATATTTGATTTGACCAAAAATCATTATTATATACCTTATTATATAAAATAAACCAACATCTAAATAAATAACTGTAGTAGTGAATGTGATTATTTAACCTTGTAAAGAATGCTAGCCTGAATTATGTTTACTGAAACTATGATTTAAAGGTTTTACTACAATTTAACTAAAATAAGTAAATAAAATTATATAGACTATTAAATATATATATTATTTTTAAATTATAAACCAAACCAGCCATTTTGTTTTATTTAAGCTCAATTATTTAAATAATCGTATTATATAACAAAATACATAATATACATATATTTATATGCACATTTTATTAGTTGTAATATATGAAAATATTATAAACTACTACTAAAAGTATAATAATTACAGCCAACAATGTATACATGTATAAATAAGCTATTGCTAAGTGTACATTAGGCCAATTTTACACTGAAGACTATAGCATGTTTACAAGGTTAAATAAATCATGTATTATAAAATATACTGAAAAGTCTACCATATGATCTTAATTGTACTAAGTTAGTGAGCCAAATAATAAATATGGTAGGAATGCCCTATATAATTGACATGGTCAAACAAAAATTTAAATTCGGACAAACTAAATTTTTTATTACATATTATACATAAAATAGTAATTTTATAAAATATAATACAAACACAGTTATCGAAATAATTAAAAAAATATAGGCCTACATCACTTGCTTTATACATAGTTAAGGCTGTATGTCATACATAATAAAACAAAATAAATTAAGTCCATACTTTTGAATAAGCGAGTTTCCAGTCTTACCTTCACTTAAAAGAACAAAAAAGAAAAAAAAACTTACAATCATAGAAATCCACTGTTTTTGAATCTCGGTTCACAAAAAGTTTTAAGTCCAAGAAATAGTCCAATAGCCTCACTTAGTCCTGTATAGTCTAACATATATAGAATTTATATATATGTAGGGCAATGTTCTAGACTCGATGCACACGCGTCACAAGTAGTAGCGTCTCTCTTATTGACTAGTGTACAGACGGGGCACTCTCGTCCACCGGAGGTAAGGGGTTCGATTTCTGGTCCCTTTTTCGACTTTCCACACATTTCACACGCTATTGCGGACTGTTTGTTAAGATATGTGCACGTACCGCATTGCCATTTGTCGGTTTTGGTGTTATTTGTGCTCGCTCGGCTTAAAGACCGTTTACAATCACGTTCACGGTCTTTTGCACGTTCACCATTATGGTTCTTCGGTGGCGATCGTCGTATAAAATCCGGTTCGTCGAGTGAGACGACCAGCTGCGATTTTAGATCGTAGTTCGATTGGTGATTGGTGGGCGCTGAAAGATAAATATTAGTTAATATTATATTTAATAATTAATTGGTTTTGTAACTGAAAAACCTATTTGAAAAATTTATTCTGAAATATAACTAAATACACAATTGTCAATTTACATATTTTTAATTATTTATTTTTTAATATAATATTTTAATAGGCTGATCATATTAAACTAGGTTAATAAATGCAAACAGTGGAAAAAATTGCGTTGTATACAAAAGAAATACATTTTTTAAATAAGTAGTATCAAAATTTCATTGAAAAATGAACTTACCCACTGTACTTTTAGAGGTGTGACCAGATTTATGTACTCCATTTTCCACTGGCTTGGTTTTCGTCTTGTCCACTTCAGCAGCAACTAGCCTTGATGGCTTTTTCACTTTTTTAATTTCTGCTGCATTTGACACAGAACCGTTCACCGAATTTTGTTGTTTAATAACATCTTTTCTATCTTTTATCTCTTTTTTAGTTAATAGTTTCACTTTATCTGGCGCAACCTTCTGTGTGACCAGACCATCTGACTTCGGGTTACCTACGGGTTCTAAAGGTTTCTTAGGTTTTCTTTCATCAGAATATTTTTTTGCTAGCTGCTTAGCCTTTTTCTGCTCCTGTTCTAATTTTAACCTCATTAGACTGTCATTTATTTTTGCTGTCCTAAACATTTCTTCATCATAAGATCTATCAAGATTTAAGGCTTGGAGACCATCCTCTAAATCCAGGGTTGTTGGTTGATATTTAGATCTTCTTTCTTCTCTATCCAATCTGTCGAGTGTTCTAGAATCTCTATCCAGCGATTGTGAAAACCCACTCCTACTATCCCCCTCCTGCTCCTCTTTACTTGACAAGTTCCTAAACACATAGTCCCAGCTTTCGTACGTCCCCATACCGTCTTCTGTCGCTTTGCTTAAAGCTGGTTGCGTATCAGATCTAGGCAAGCTCGGTATTGACACATCACTTAAAGCTGTCTTTGAAGTACGTTTTGTTGCATGCATATTTTTTCTATGATTCCTATCTTCACGCCTATCAAATTTACCATTTTCGTATAAAGATGGCGCTTCTAGTTCTATTAATTGGGCTGTTGGTACTGATGGATATCTGTATGGCATAGGGTATCCATTGACTTGAATGGTTGTCGCATGTTTTATTGGTGCATACACGGGGGTGGGTATCATGTATGGTGTTTGTACCGGGTAGTAATAGGGTACAGCCCCATAAGGTGTCATCATGGGAACTGGGTTACATTGAGGCACTGTGACTGGTATATCGGGGTTTATGTGTTGCATGGAGTACAACATGTGTGGTGGGACCATATTGGGCATTATGTAAGGATTTATCACAGGTTGAACGGGTTCTTCTAGAGACTCTGAACAGTGACACTGTGGTGGGGCTTGATATTGTGAGTCTATTAGCCTTCGATTAGGTTCTGATGTCGTTGCAGGTACGTTCGTATAAATATCACCATCTGCAAATAGAATGTTGAATGCTTATAACAGAAATTCGAAATGACAAAAGAAGTAATAATATAGCAGAATTTGTATACCGCAACATAACCAGTATATATTTAACTAACAATCTACGAAAGAAATAATTAAACAGCACAAATGCAGACGCAGACAGAAGTGCACTTTATTCTTACCCAAGTTCTATGGGATACTTAAAAACGACTGGAACAATATCATTGGTGCAACAATATAAATCCGCGATAAAATCCGAAAAGATAGTTTCATTTATAATGTCAAATATTCGCGTAAATTTAAATTTTCTTCGGAAAAAATCACGAAATATCACTAGGGGAGGGGGGGGGTTTGTGTTTGTAGTAAGTTATCACGTGTTTCGTTGTTTGACTCGCGATTTGACTTGAGCATGTGCGAGAGAGCCAGTATTATTTTGTCATTCATTTTTATTAATTAGGATTTTTACATTTTTATCACGGTGCATAATTAACCAAAATTATATTAGATTATACATGTTAACCTGTATTTTAAAATAATATTCAGATTTTTTTAAGATACTTTGTAAAAAAATACACGTGATTTTGATTAGGGAAATACACAATTAAACCTTCTTAAACCTCACTACGTATCACCATGGGGAAAGGGGGCTTAAAGTTTATTAGTTTTAGTTAAATAAGTTGCTTAAAAACATCACGTGATTAATGAACGACCCCATACCATCAGTGTAACCACTCAAGCGAGCCGAAGCCACGTTCACTGAGGCCACGTGCGCGGATCTCTCCCGCGCTATCTCCGCCCACGACACGCGCGCTCCACCACTCCACACAGCTTCCCATATTTGAGACATTATCTGTGGACAAATAGTTTATTTTGCCTATTATTATGGTAGTATATATAATATGGTAAGCAGTGGTAACGCACACGCTCTTGGCACATAATATAAACATTTAGAAAAATATATATTTAAATATTGAACGTCAACTGTGACAACGCTACATCTTAACCATTCTATTATATACCTTTGTACCGTTTTATCACACTCTTGGTAAACCGAGTAAAGCGGGTTAAAATTTTCTACTTCTCTTGCGGTGATGAAAAGCATCATAATTAAACCTGCATTTCAGAGCACTGTCACTCTTTAGCGGCTGAAGTTCAGCCCTTTAACTATTACCACACATAAAATCACGCTAATCCGTTACTCTGTTGTTATTTGAAAGAAGAACAAACAAATATTCAATATTAAAATATAAGTATGGATAATATAAATATTTCTATTGAAAACAAAAATACAAAGAACAAAAAAGACAAAGAAAAGGTAGTTTAATTTATATATTCATCCCTTTTAACGTCCCATTGCTAGGCACGGGCTTTCCTTCAATATGAGGGGAAGTGCGGGTTGGAAATTTCATTTATAATGTCAAATATTCGTTAATCTAAGAATTACATACCTGACACTCGCATTGCGCTATTATAGCGTCCCTAGATATAGCTGCGGCCATATCGGGACACACGGGTCCATCTAGTGCGAGTCGACCCGCGCCCACCGCGCGGTACCCCATCGCTTGCAGCATTGTTTCTGCACCCACCATGTTAGATTCTACTTCGTGTTTGTAATAACCGGAGTAGAGCTGAAAATTAAATTCATGATTAATTTAAATTTATACATCTCTCTTATAGTGAATCGCGTACATTGGTAAAGTTGTTTGTGCGTCCAAACGTCCAACGCTTTCAATAAATAATATAGGTATTTTGAGAGTACTTGATGCACATGTAATCGTGGGCATTTTTGTGAAATCGTAAATTTCAATTTTGCGAAATTAAGTGTTTTCAATTTTTACATTTTCCCTTAATATCTCCGAAATAAACATACCCTATAATATGCAGACCTAAAACTATATCTTTCAATAAAAACACGGTATTCCATTACAGTCGGTTCAGCCATTCCGAAAATGGCCACGAACAAGCAGAAAAAAAGACAAGCAAAATTTAAAAAGGGATGTTTAGGAATTAATTTTGAAATCAAATAATATATCAAATCTATTTAAATAAAAATGAATGTTGCTAAGCGCAAAACCCGAGTATGGCTTGACCAATTCGGCTATATTTTTTTTTGTATGTTCCTTAAGGAAGGCTTTAATAATAAAAAAAAAACAAAAAAAACTTATACTAACGGGGGTCCAGAGACGAACCCGAGCGAAGCGAGGGTGAATCACTAGTTTATTTATAATAATTTATATTTAGTTATATTTGTATGTGAATATATTAAGATTCAGACGCCAAAATTCTAAAGCAATGCTGCTAAAGGAAACAGACCCAAAAAACAAAATTAATTCTTTGTGCTTTTAATACATTCCAAAATCTACAACATAGATAGTTATAATTCTATTATATAATATTATATGACGTCAATATCTAGATACGAGTTATACATGGATGCGTTTTCAATGAACATGGCAATAACGCAGGTTATTTATTACTTAAAATCGATACAATTACTTAGTGGAGTATTAATCTATTAGTGGCTTTACGGCTAAATATAAACCAAGGTAACAGATATCATGTCAGACTCGACTTAGTATTGGTTTTCAATGGAAAAATAGTAGCAAATAATAAATTTATAAAATTTTAGATACTTTATAAAATTAAATACCTAAAACGAAAAATATAACACCGATTGTAGACAAATTAAAAAGAGTATAGCATGCTATATATATATATATATATATATATATATATATATATATATATATATATATATATATATATATATATATATATATATATATATAAATCTTGCGAATCATATTGTATTGTCCCAAGTATGGGGAAATTTGGCTGCGCTCTTGTATCCACCGGCCTATTGTATCCGTATTCCGGATACAATATTAACCAACCCTGATTTTTTGTCCAAAGGTTTGTTTCGATGTTTGAAATGACTGGGCGAAAAATTGGCTTGGAGACAAATTTCTTCGTAGGGTGATTTTTGGCGAATATCGTAGTTCAGCCATCGGCCGCGCGAAATTTGGAGGGTGCTCGCGAGCCGCGTATATTTTGCCCCGTATATTTCACTTTTAATTTATCGATTTTATTGTGTCCCACTTACGAATCATGGGGCCGCACTGGGTTGACGGGTAAAGGCAGAGCGGGGTGGTGCGGGGGTGCGTTTCCGTGTTTATAATATTTGTAAACTACGTATATTTTGCCTTTACTTTGTCGATTTTATTGTGTCTCACTGACTACTGAGGGGGCCACTCAGGGTGCACGGGTAAAGGCGGAGCGGCATGCGCGTTTTGTGTTTAATATATTTGTTAGCTCATATTTCACAAGTAGTGTTCAGACAATACTTTTAACCGACTTCAAAAAAGATGAGATTAAACGTTCTTATTACGTTTCTGACATTATATTTAATAAAGCTTTTCATAAAATATTTTAATTTAAACTATTATTACGTTAATATTTTAAAACATCAATAATATGATTTTTATATTAAAAGGCCTAAAAATATCAATAATAATATTAAAGTAGCAATTAAGTAAAGCAATACAATTACCGCCGTTACTACGGTAGTCACACTTGCTATGTCCTTGACCCCTATGTCGGCATTTCTTTGGCAAACGGTTTATGTTTTTTAAGGAGTGTTCTTTATATTGATAAACAATTCAAGCGAGTAA
Organism: Boloria selene; assembly: GCA_905231865.2. Classification (NCBI taxonomy): domain Eukaryota; kingdom Metazoa; phylum Arthropoda; class Insecta; order Lepidoptera; family Nymphalidae; genus Boloria; species Boloria selene. Next base: position 4,141,508 of record HG993149.1, read on the forward strand.
ACCGCACTAATATTATTTTAAAAACAATCTAACGTAACGTATAATACAAACAAATATTATATTAGGAACAAAATAACCAAATATGTACATAAATTATATATATATAATTTAGTGTAACTAGATTGCTCGACGTAATGCTGTAAGAATCTGCGAGAACCACTTTCTCTACTAGAATACAAGGCTTCAAAATCAACGTAATGAATAAAAGTAATAAAAATTAAATAAAGAGATACGAGTATCATTCACTCCTCTGTAACATGTACAGAGTGCCATCCCTATTTTTCATTTCATTAATTTATCTTTGTCTATATTAGACATCTATCTGCCAAGCTTTATACGAAAATCACCATTTCATTGTTGCCTGAAATAAATAAATATATTTATTTCAAGTTAGTATAGTTAGTATAGTTTTAAACGCTATTGCCTTAGAGCATAATTTGGCGCACACAACTCGTGACGAAAATATTACACGGTTAGCACGACATTTATTTCATTTCAATATAGTTTTAAAAATGAATGTTTTAGAGCATAATTTGGCGGACAAATATCTTAAAAAGAAAAAAAATACCTATAATTTAATACGTAATATATTTATTTCATTCCAACATAGTATTAAATGCTATTGTCTTAGAGCATAATTTTACTCGTAACAACAATACTATACGGCTAGCACAAAGTGTCAAGCGCGGTAGTTGTGGTCCATATTGATTACATTCTCTTTGTTGTGGTCGTATTATATGTAATAAAAATTTTGTTAAAATATAAAGAACATCCTTAAAAATGTTTTTCTAATTTCTATTTCTTTTCTTCAGTTGACTTAAAAGTTTTGAAGTGCGTGCACGCACATAAGAATATGTAAAAGGGCTAATTTTAATATATCGATGAATGATACACAAAAACGGTAAGCCACAATAATTATACTACGTCTTATCGCGGCATTTCTATGAAGAAGGATTTAAGCAAGAAATACATTTTTATTGATTTTGACTTCTTGTAGGCGTTGTTATTTAAAAAAAAGATTATTACAATAAATTATTATTTTATTTACTAATCATGTTAATTTAAAAAATAAATATGTAGAAGAGAAAGAATAGCTTGTGTAAAATCGTGATTGTGAGACACGAGGCAGAAAAATTTACGCGCTTATAGGGTGGCCCACAGAGCCATTAGAGGTCGTGTGTTCGAATCCCGGTTGAATTACATTTTTCTAATTTACTGTTGCTGTTAATTTAGTTAAATTTATGTTAAGTTTAATATCACCAACGGAACCGTATAACATAATACCTCACAAGTAATTCATTTTCTTTTCTCGAAAAATGGATTCCCGCCAAAACCAACCGTTTCATAAAAAGTGGAAAAAGTGACGATTTTAAAACTTTAAAGTGACTATATAGGTGTAAAAAGTGACAGTGAATAGCACAGACTATTTTAAATCTTCAAAATCGAACAATTTGAACCTAATTTGGCATAAAAACTGTAATTTTGTGAGTGACCGATTTAGTTTTTCGTGGACGCTGCTCGATTAAGATCTACGACATATGCTTCTAAATAGTGCGTTCTAAAGTGCTCATTGACCTCCACCTATGACCAAAAAACTGAATTTTTTGGACTCCACTAAGTGCGCTAAAAAGGCAAAAAAATAATTCCAGCAAAATTGCTCTTTTCGCCGTCGGTAAACTTAGACGGTCACGACAGACATCAGAGGAAAACCCATAACAATAGGATCACAAAAAGCGAAATCCCATCAAAATAGCTCCAGTAGTTTCGGAGTTATCTAACATACAAAATTTTGAAAATTGAAACCTAACTTTGGACCTAAATAACTAAGAATCTAGATCGATGCCCCACCCTGGAACTTATTAGACCCAACGGAGCAACTCTTCTTCTTTCCAGAGAAGAAAACAGCACTCAAATCCGTTCAGTGGATCCGGAGATATCGGACTAGATATAAGTTAAGGTACTAAAATGACATGTAAAATTATAGTTTAAAAATTGTTTACGTAAATATTTTACAGATATCGACATACATATTAGATTCTTTGGATATCCTTGTAACTTTTATATTAAATAAAGTCAATTTTGTTAAAAAATTAGAATTAAAAAAAGTAGTAGTAGAATAAGTAATTAATTAAACTAAATCAGTAAAATTAGTATAATTAATTTTTTTTTATAAAACCGAGATTTTGTATAGAAAAATAATATGAATAATAAAATTCAACGAACAAAATTTGTACAATATTTTTCATATTAGTTGATGGGAGGAGCTAAAAGTGCCAAGACATAGGATTATTATCCTATTTATTTTACTTGAAAAATTAAGACTTGAGAAGTTTTCAGTTTTAAATATTAAGTTTAGATATAAGAATTATTATTTCATATTTTGTGTATAGGTATAATCTGGAACGGGAATCGAACCCGTTACCTGTTTTTCGAAAAAATATGTTTCTTTTAATTCATATCTTTCAATCGTGATCGTAGAGTATACCCTTACCAATACCACCCCCCCCCCCCTACCTTTACTTCAAAAATTTCAAATTCGGCACGTGCACCCCCCACTCCAATTCTAACACCTTCCCAAAACTCGACCCCGCCAATCTTCCCACGAAAACCGACCCCCCCCCCCCCCCAATTTTACCTCACCCCCTCGGACAAAATCGTGTATTACTCCTAAACTACTCAACGGATTTTTATAATATTGGTGTCAGGTAAAAGGGCTTTAGGAGCCGCACCCAATTTTTTAACTTGTCTTCTATTTTTAGCTATTACTCCGTAATCCATTGTCCGATTTTGATGTAAGTTTTTGTTTGGAAGGTGACAAAGTCCTCTTTGATGATAAAAGAGCTGCAGCGCTGTTATTTTTAAGTTAAGTGCTAGTTATTTAGTTGCGGTGAAATTTGTTAAAAATGCAAGCGCTTTAAGCGCTTAAAGCGCTGCAGCGCTGTTATTATTTTCTTTAAATTAAAATTGTTAAAAATGCAAGCGCTTTTCATTCAAAATTGAGTCACAATATTCCATCCCAACAAACACACATTGCAATTTGCAAGTTAGATAAAAGATTGTAATTTAACTTTGATTTTTATTAAAATAAAATTCCGTGCGCAAATCAAATACCTAGAATATTTCTTTACGGTGCCTTCCTACAATTATTATCGATTCAAAGATCTAAAAAGAGAGAAGAGAATTTAAGAGATTTAAAAAATAATACGATATAACGATTAAATGTAACCATGCTTATAGAACAAAACGAAATCACATTCGTTTTTCGAAAATATTTTAATTGTTGCAATTAAATATCCATACAGAGTAATGAAATTGATGGCATACCAAAGGTAACCTTTATCCTCATTTCTTTTCTTTTGATTATAATTAAAGAATAAATATATCTTATAAAAATAGTTTTGCCGTTTGTTATATTTTCACCTACTAGTCCTAGTCGTCGTGCTCACGCACACATTTACATGTTTCGCTATAGACTACGTCGACACACCAATACGTCCCGCGCCGCGCCGCGCTTGTTCCCGCGCAAATCGCAATACTTGATGAGAAAGCATGACTAGCCGTTTAACATTTGCGAATATGTAGTTAGAATGTGTATTGCGTGCCGTCATTAGGAGTGTTCGTTATATTAGATAACTGAAAAAATACCCTATTATTAATTAATAATCAAATCGCCTATTATATATAATACCTCAGGCAAGCGTTAATTTTTAAAATTATTTTTATTACATATAATACGACCACAACTGCCGCGCTCGACATTTCGTGCTAGCCGTATAATATTTTTGTCACGAGTCGTGTGCGCCAAATTATGCTCTAAGACAATAGCATTTAAAACTATATTGAAATGAAATAAATGTATAACTTCATAAATATGTAATTGGTTATTTTATGACGTGTCATACCATAGATACGACTCGAGCCATTCGAGTGAACTACTTACTACTTAGTACTTACATTCCTTACAACTCGAGTCAGAATTTATCACTCGAGCTGATTTTCGATTAGTTTATATTATATAAAATTTTTAAATAGGTAGGTATATGAAATAAAATGTGAGTATTACGACTAATTAAGTTTCCATGTAAAAGTACAATTTAATTTCAAATAAGAAATTATCAGTTTTTATAGTTCAAAATGAACTTCACTTATTTAAAAATTCAATTTGTTTTTGATTAAGTATCAGTAATTAGATAATAATTAGACTTTTGCTGTAAACTTACAACTAAATATTTCTTATAATAACTAATTTTAGCGTTTAACTGATCTATTCGGCCCGCTGAGTTCCCTCGACAACTCGAGTCAAACTTGTTTTCACTCGTATTAATGAGTTTAACAAATTCACTCGAGTAAGAATAAACAAAAATGATGAATTAAATTATTTAAAACTCAATGCTTTTACAATAGTTTTAGTTAGTTTATATTGTATTATTTAACAATATAGTAAGCCATGTTTAAAACAAAGGATATTAAAAATATCAACTTTTTTAATATAGAACATATGAGATTATAACATCGTATTTATACTGTAAAAATGTGAGAAATTCAATTACTTTACAAATCGTTATAAATTAGTATTTTGCAATTAAAAATTATTTGAAACCTAGATTAATACTATCCGAATAACAGCATAACAAGGTGAAAATATGCTTAACTTGAAAATGATTTTCGTACCTATTACCGTTACGTTTTTATTAGCAATTTGTCGATCGCCGGCCCCTTAAGGAAAATAATAATATTTATAAAATATTTAGGTATTTGAACTATTATTACTTCAATTTTTTTTAATATGAAAAGGCCTAAAATTACCAAAAATAAAATTAAAGTTGCAATTAATATGTCGATTGTCGGCATTCCTTTGACAAAGGCGGCTCTGCTTATGACTTATGTTTTTGTCTTTACTACTTTAGTTGACTTTAAAGCGTTGAAGTTGGAGCACGTACATGAGACAAAGGACTGATTTTAATGAATCTGTGTAATAGTTGTGAAAGTGTCATACTGTATTAGTCTTTAATGCTTACTATGGTATTTGCATTTGGTACCTAGACAGTCTTCAATAAACCAAGCGGTTCGTTAATATCCATCCTGGCCGCTAGTGGTTTCCATTGCCAAGGTTCGAAGACATATTTCAACAGTGACAACCGTTTAATTAACGGGAGATGATATAAAACGAAGCTACAGCATCAGGAGCTCTGCGTACCTAAAATAAAATGTGTGCAGGCGGTATCAACGGCTATGTACCGCTTCGCGTACCTACTACTAGGATTTGAGGAACTTATTGGTAGAGGAAGGCCAATGCCCAGTCCCTTCGCCTACTCGTACCCCTAACAAGACTTGCTTCGATTGTTCAGTGTGTGTAGTTACGAGATACAGTTTGCTGTATTTACATTTAATTGATATTTGAAATCAAAACTCTAGTGCGTATGTACCTACTTAGTTTTAAATTTTATGTATGGATTGTGGTATGTGTCATACATACAATAATTTTGTTTTATGCTCGTAGGTATCGTAAATGTCCTTGTAATTTTAACTTATATATTATAAAGAGGAAAGATTTTATTATTGTTTGTTTGAATAGAATAGGCTCTGAAACTACTGGACCGATTAAAAAAAATTACCATTAGAATTACTTATGTATTAGGTGGATCACCGATATTCGTGTAGAATTCAAAACTTGTGAGTACATTCTAGGTAGGTACATAACAGTTTGAATGTATTTTATTACTAGCGACTCGCCCTCGCTTCGCTCGGGCTCTTCCCTAGATTTAGCACAGGTAAAGCCGCGGGATCTGCTAGTTATGCATATAAACCTTCCTCTTGAATCACTCTATCTATTAAAAAAAACCGCATCAAAATCCGTTGCGTAGTTTTAAAGATTTAAGCGCACATAGGGATATAGGGACAGAAAAGGCGACTTTGTTTTATACTATGTAGTGATAGTGATAGTGATAATTAGGTATTATGGTTGATAGGTATCTATCTACACTATCTACATTCTACACCAATATTATGAAGAGGAAAGATTTTATTGTTGTTTGTTTGAATAGAATAGGCTCCGAAACTACTGGACCGATTAAAAAAAATTTTACCATTAGAATCCTACATTATCCCTGATGAACATAGGCTATATTTAATACTAGCCTTTCCCGCGGCTTCGCTCGCGTTCTAAAGACGAATCAAAATACCTCGCAGAGATACCGGCGCCCCTCCCCCCTCACGACCGCCCGCCTTGCACGCGGTGATCATTATTTTGTTGCGAAGTTATGTTAAATCTATACTTATATTATAAAGAGGAAAGGTTTGTATGTAAGTATGTTTGTAACGAATTGGCTTAAAAATACTGGACCGATTTAAAAATTCTTTCACTATTTGAATGCTACATTATCACTGATATCACAGCGAGTGATCGAATGAAGTTTAGTAGCGATTAAAAAAATGAACGACGCCGCGCGTATTGCTAGTTACGAATATTTTAGCGAGTGCATTGCCTAATAATTTAACAATTATTGTTATTTATAAGAATGTTTGCGAAAATAAATTAAACATTGTTTTGTTTAAAGTATGTAACAAGATATTGTGATAGATTGTAATTTCTAGTGAATGTTATTCAATATTGCATCATTCAATTAAATCATTTTATAATATAACTTTGTGTATTATTTTAATGACTGTTTGTGTGAATTGATGGAGGTTTAAAAATATTTTATTTTATCTTGTAATTTGTAATAAAGTTGTAACTAAAAATATTATTTAGATTAACTTATGCTATCGCTTAGAGATACATACATTATATAAACAAGTTTGTACATACCTATTTTGATAAATTGTTATTTATCTAGACTTTGGATGGGTGAATTTGCCGCCCTTATTAACAATAGGGTTATTGGCTCACAGAGCCATTAGAGGTCGTGGGTTCGAATCCCGGTTGAATTACATTTTTCTAATTTAATGTTGCTGTTAATTTAGTTAAAATAATGTTAAATATTAATATCACGAACAGAACCGTTTAACTTATTTTCTTTTCTCGTAAAATGTATTCCTGTCAAAATCGGTTCAACCGGTTCTGAGATTAGCAGGAACAAACAGACAGACACAAAAATCTTAAAAATTGTTTTTTTTATTTAGGTAAGTATTTAACTTTCGTATGAATTTAGTAAAAAGTTATTGTTTTGAAATCGGAAAGAGACAATTCAATTTTATTTATATATACTGATGTACTCATGTACTGGTAGGTAAATTGCGCTATCCTACTAATATTATAAAAGTTGAGCGACAGTTTTTAAGAATACGCAAAAACTACTGAATGGATGGATTTTAATGAAACTTTACAATAATATAGCTTACACATCAGCATATCACATAGGCTATAAATTATAAACATACGAGCGGATCCCGCGGCTTCGCTCGCCCTAATTCTAGTGACGTCATAAGGTAATAGAAAAAGTTTTAAAGGAATAGTTTTAGGAAAGGAATATTCTAGCTTTTTAACACATTTAAATAAAAGCTTGAGTTTAATTTATTTTTTACTTTTACTGTTGTTTTTTTAACCCGCATTCGTACCTATTCTCTACAAATCCTTTCATTTGATAAACATGTTGTAGGAGTGTGTTAAGAATAGCTAGTCCATCGTGGCTGGTCTGCCATCATGCAATAGTCGTGTGATGTGATTTCAAATAACAAATCTAGGACTTCTTATATTTTAATTTGCATATTTAAAAATTACATAAATAAAATAAATTATTATATAGATAAGCCTACTTGTAAATTCTTTTATTGTAAATAAATATTTTGAATAAAAGTTTAGTAAGGTAAATTACAATAAAACAAATATGCTCGCTCGCGGTTGCAACGGCGGGGCGGCGGGGCGGCGGGGACGCGCGGCAGGGCCGGCGCTCGCGGCTGTAGCTAGCACAGGTAGGGCTGACGTCACGGCGGGGCGGCGGGGAGGCGGGCCGCTCAGTTATGTTCGAGTCGGGTATGGCCCGGTGGTGCTGATGCTAAGTCCCGGATTCGATTGGGCCATTATAGGCCTTATCAAAAATGTTAATATAATTATTATTAATTTAATTTAAATTGCGTAAGCCGCTCTTACTTGGCATATAATTAGCTTCTATTAGTATCATACGATGTTTTTAGCTCCTAGCTATCTATACAATTTTTTGGTCGGACAGATTTTGTTCGTTGAACAAATTTATAATATTTAGAATCTATTTATAAAGTTTAAGTTTTTACTTGTCGTCGATCTTATTTGCAATATAAAAGTGGGCAAAGTTGGGCAAAACCCAAAAGGGCTTTTGCGTTTAAACATTTATTGCTTCAATTTAGAATGACAAAATAAAAAATAAGATTAAATTCAAACAAATTAATATGGCGACTCTGTTTGCACTTCTGCATTATTTATGTTTTTTTGTTTTATTGTCTTTTTAGTTGATTTTAGCGTAAAATAGACATTTTTTGTTGTGTTTGTTTCACAAATTTTATAATTACGGTGTGTTCTATAAGACATTATTAATTTGCGTATCTTAATGTATATTTAAGTGAAAATATGTTTTTAGTTATTTTAAACGTGTTACTTTAACAAAATAATTTTACGTGTATTACGTGCTTTAAATAGGTTGTCACCTTATTTCATAATTTTAATTTAACTTCGTTTGATAAATAAATAAAAAATCAATATCTTCAGTAAGATAGATGAATAGTTCAAAAACATGTCAGTAGATGGCGTTATTTATATTCGAAATGATGCGTTATATTTTCTCATAGATGGCGTCATTAAAATGTTTATATTTATTCAATAGTAAATGTTTAATTTACTCAATATTAAATGTATTGACTATTTTGCTATAACACTTCACATGAATTTAAAAAAAATAAACTTTCTAAAAAAATAAAGTCTTCTTAAGATTTTTTCTGTTTTAATAATTAAGAAATAAATATAAGCTCTTTAATTCCTAAGAAATAATTACAGCTCGAGGGACAGTGTTAAATTGTATCGTTTTTACAATTCTACGACTATTTCTTGCGGCTTCGCCCGTGTTTTAATTATTGGAATTCAAATTCTTTCTCGCGCGTGGTAAAGTAACTCGCGGAGCTAACGGTGACCCTCCCCCCTCATGACCTTCGTCGCCCCGCGCCCGTCTTGCACGCGGTCATCATTATTTTGTTGCGAAGTTATGTTAAAACTATAATATATCTTGAGACATTTATTGAAATCAAATAATAAATGATGAAAATTAAATGTAATCAAATATAAATATAATTATGTTCCAAATTAAATACTTGTGATGAGTTTCTATTTATTAAGGTTAGAAATAAAATTCTCGTGTCACGGTGTTCGAACTTGAACTCCTCCGAAACGGCTTGACCGATTCTCATGAAATTTTGTGAGCATATTGAGTAGGTCTGAGAATCGGCCAACATTTATTTTTCATTCCCCTAAATGTTAAGGGTAGTCCACCCCTAAATTTTTATTTTTATTTTTTAGGCAAAATTTTTTGTTTTTATTTTTTTATGACACAGCATACAAAAATACATACAACCCTAAATTTTCACCCCTCTACGATTAACCCTTATATTTTATTTGTTAATTAAAATGTCACGGGGTTCGAACTTGAACTCCTCCGTAACGGCTCGACCGATTTTTGTGACCCTTAGCGTGATTGTCGGCCAGGGTGGAGAATCGGCCAACATCTAATTTTCATCCCCCTAAATGTTAGGGGTAGTACATCCCTAAATTTATTTTTTTATTTTTTAGGCAAAATTTTTTGTTTTTATTTTTTTATGACACAGCATACAAAAATACATACAACCCTAAATTTTCACCCCTCTACGATCAACCCTTATATTTTATTTGTTAATTAAAATGTCACGGGGTTCGAACTTGAACTCCTCCGAAACGGCTCGACCGATTTTTGTGATCCTTAGTGTGATTGTCGGCCAGGGTGGAGAATCGGCCAACATCTATTTTTCATCCCCCTAAATGTTAAGGGTAGTCCACCCCTAAATTTTATTTTTTATTTTTTAGACAATTCTTTTTCCTACAGATCAACCCAATGAGGTTGATTAGCAATTAAAAAAATGAACGCGAGCGAAGCCGCGGGTACAGCTAGTTATTTTATAAAAACGCCTTCGCTAGTAATGCAATCTTTAAACCGAATTTGAGTTTATCTTAAAAGATAGACACATTTATTAATGTAACATTATATTTGTTTATGTATTTGGTAACAAGTATAAGTAGAATTCTGCTTAAAAAAATTATTGCTATAGTTAAGTAAAACTCAAATTAAATACAAAATCAAAATAGTATCATAATTCGATCGACGGAGGGACCGATTTAAACTTATTCAGTGTAGATACCGCATGATTCGGTTAATGACCGGATTCGTTAAGTCAACAATGTTAAATAGAGAAGATACGTTTATATTCAGGAGACAATATGATTGATATAATCCATCGGATGTACTAAAGCTTCAACAATCTCATGAAGGATACGTTATATATTCAGTGTGCTGGAATGATTTCGGTAATAGTTTGGATCCGCTAACCGAAGCGGGAAATATGAAAAATGAATATCAATATTTTTCATTTAATTGAAATTTCGTGTTGATTCATGATATCGTAAGGATAAAAACTGCACATATATGCATTAAAAACATTAAAAATGTTGTCGCATTCAGTGGTACCAACAGGGTGGTACTATGAAGCGGCGCATAATGTCTAAGAAGATTTATTTATATATATATATATATATATATATATATATATATATATATATATATATATATATATATATATATATATATATATATAAATCTCGCGAATCATCTTGTCCCAAGTATGGGGAAATTTGGCTGCGCTCTTGTATCCACCGGTCTATTGTATCCGTATTCCGGATACAATATTAACCAACCCTGATTTTTTGTCCAAAGGTTTGTTTCGATGTTTGAAATGACTGGGCGAAAAATTGGCTTGGAGACAAATTTCTTCGTAGGGTGATTTTTGGCGAATATCGTAGTTCAGCCATCGGCCGCGCGAAATTTGGAGGGTGCTCGCGAGCCGCGTATATTTTGCCCCGTATATTTCGCTTTTAATTTATCGATTTTATTGTGTCCCACTTACGAATCATGGGGCCGCACTGGGTTGACGGGTAAAGGCGGAGCGGGGTGGTGCGGGGGTGTGTTTCCGTGTTTATAATATTTGTAAACTACGTATATTTCGATTTTAATTTGTCGATTTTATTGTGTCTCACTGACTACTGAGGGGGCCACTCTGGGTGCACGGGCGGAAACTTGGCTCGGACACAAATTTATTCCTAGGGTGATTTTTGGCGAATATCGTAGTTCAGCCATCGGCCGCGCGAAATTTGGAGGGTGCTCGCGAGCCGCGTATATTTTGCTTTTAATTTATCGATTTTATTGTGTCCCACTTACGAATTATGGGGCCGCACTGGGTTGACGGGTAAAGGCGGAGCGGGGTGGTGCGGGGGTGCGTTTCCGTGTTTATAATATTTGTAAACTACGTATATTTCGCATTTACTTTGTCGATTTTATTGTGTCTCACTGACTACTGAGGGGGCCACTCTGGGTGCACGGGTAAAGGCGGAGCGGCATGCGCGTTTTGTGTTTAATATATTTGTTAGCTCATATTTCACAAGTAGTGTTCAGACAATACTTTTAACCGACTTCAAAAAAGATGAAATTATATGTTCTTATTACGTTTCTGACATTATATTTAATAAAGCTTTTCATAAAATATTTTAATTTAAACTATTATTACGTCAATATTTTAAAACATCAATAATATGATTTTTATATTAAAAGGCCTAAAAATATCAATAATAATATTAAAGTAGCAATTAAGTAAAGCAATACAATTACCGCCGCAACTACGGTAGTCACACTTGCTATGTCCTTGACCCCTATGTCGGCATTTCTTTGGCGAACGCGGTTTATGTTTTTTAAGGAGTGTTCTTTATATTGATAAACAATTCAAGCGAGTAAACCGCACTAATATTATTTTAAAAACAATCTAACGTAACGTATAATACAAACAAATATTATATGAGAACATAATAACCAAATATGTACATAAATTATATATTTATTTCAAGTTAGTATAGTTAGTATAGTTTTAAACGCTTTTGTATTAAAGTATAATTTGGCGCACAGAACTCGTGACGAAAATATTACACGGTTAGTACGACATTTATTTCATTTCAATATAGTTTTAAATGCTATTGCCTTAGAGCATAATTTGGCGCACACAACTCGTGACGAAAATATTACACGGTTAGCACGACATTTATTTCATTTCAATATAGTTTTAAAAATGAATGTTTTAGAGCATAATTTGGCGGACAAATATCTTAAAAAGAAAAAAAAATACCTATAATTTAATACGTAATATATTTATTTCATTCCAACATAGTATTAAATGCTATTGTCTTAGAGCATAATTTGACTCGTAACAACAATACTATACGGCTAGCACAAAGTGTCAAGCGCGGTAGTTGTGGTCCATATTGATTACATTCTCTTTGTTGTGGTCGTATTATATGTAATAAAAATTATGTTAAAATATAAAGAACATCCTTAAAAATGTTTTTCTAATTTCTATTTCTTTTCTTCAGTTGACTTAAAAGTTTTGAAGTGCTTGCACGCACATAAGAATATATAAAAGGGCTAATTTTAATAAATCGATGAATTACAATCCAAAGACATGAATGATACACAAAAACGGTAAGCCACAATTATACCTACTACGTCTTATCGCGGCATTTCTATGAAGAAGGATTTAAGCAAGAAATACATTTTTATTGATTTTGACTTCTTGTAGGCGTTGTTATTTTAAAAAAAGATTGTTACAATAAATTATTATTTTATTTACTAATCATGTTAATTTAAAAAATAAATATGTAGAAGAGAAAGAATAGCTTGTGTAAAATCGTGATTGTGAGACACGAGGCAGAAAAATTTACGCGCTTATAGGGTGGCCCACAGAGCCATTAGAGGTCGTGGGTTCGAATCCCGGTTGAATTACATTTTTCTAATTTACTGTTGCTGTTAATTTAGTTAAATTAATGTTAAGTTTAATATCACCAACGGAACCGTATAACATAATACCTCACAAGCAATTCATTTTCTTTTCTCGAAAAATGGATTCCCGCCAAAACCAACCGTTTCATAAAAAGTGGAAAAAGTGACGATTTTAAAACTTTAAAGTGACTATATAGGTGTAAAAAGTGACAGTGAATAGCACAGACTATTTTAAATCTTCAAAATCGAACAATTTGAACCTAATTTGGCATAAAAACTGTAATTTTGTGAGTGACCGATTTTGTTTTTCGTGGACGCTGCTCGATTAAGATCTACGACATATGCTTCTAAATAGTGCATTCTAAAGTGCTCATTGACCTCCACCTATGACCAAAAAACTGAATTTTTTGGACTCCACTAAGTGCGCTAAAAAGGCAAAAAAACAATTCCAGCAAAATTGCTCTTTTCGCCGTCGGTAAACTTAGACGGTCACGACAGACATCAGAGGAAAACCCATAACAATAGGATCACAAAAAGCGAAATCCCATCAAAATAGCTCCAGTAGTTTCGGAGTTATCTAACATACAAAATTTTGAAAATTGAAACCTAACTTTGGACCTAAATAACTAAGAATCTAGATCGATGCCCCACCCTGGAACTTATAAGACCCAACGGAGCAACTCTTCTTCTTTCCAGAGAAGAAAACAGCACTCAAATCCGTTCAGTGGATCCGGAGATATCGGACTAGATATAAGTTAAGGTACTAAAATGACATGTAAAATTATAGTTTAAAAATTGTTTACGTAAATATTTTACAGATATCGACATACATATTAGATTCTTTGGATATCCTTGTAACTTTTATATTAAATAAAGTCAATTTTGTTAAAAAATTAAAATTAAAAAAAGTAGTAGTAGAATAAGTAATTAATTAAACTAAATCAGTAAAATTAGTATAATTATTTTTTTTTTATAAAACCGAGATTTTGTATAGAAAAATAATATGAATAATAAAATTCAACGAACAAAATTTGTACAATATTTTTCATATTAGTTGATGGGAGGAGCTAAAAGTGCCAAGACATAGGATTATTATCCTATTTATTTTACTTGAAAAATTAAGACTTGCGAAGTTTTCAGTTTTAAATATTAAGTTTAGATATAAGAATTATTATTTCATATTTTGTGTATAGGTATATTATCTGGAACGGGAATCGAACCCGTTACCTGTTTTTCGAAAAAATATGTTTCTTTTAATTCATATCTTTCAATCGTGATCGTAGAGTATACCCTTACCAATACCCCCCCCCCCCTACCTTTACTTCAAAAATTTCAAATTCAGCACGTGCACCCCACACTCCAATTCTAACACCTTCCCAAAACTCGACCCCGCCAATCTTCCCACGAAAACCGACCCCCCCCCCCCCAATTTTACCTCACCCCCTTGGACAAAATCGTGTATTACTCCTAAACTACTCAACGGATTTTTATAATATTGGTGTCAGGTAAAAGGGCTTTAGGAGCCGCACCCAATTTTTTAACTTGTCTTCTATTTTTAGCTATTACTCCGTAATCCATTGTCCGATTTTGATGTAAGTTTTTGTTTGAAAGGTGACAAAGTCCTCTTTGATGATAAAAGAGCTGCAGCGCTGTTATTTTTAAGTTAAGTGCTAGTTATTTAGTTGCGGTGAAATTTGTTAAAAATGCAAGCGCTGTAAGCGCTTAAAGCGCTGCAGCGCTGTTATTATTTTCTTTAAATTAAAATTGTTAAAAATGCAAGCGCTTTTCATTCAAAATTGAGTCACAATATTCCATCCCAACAAACACACATTGCAATTTGCAAGTTAGATAAAAGATTGTAATTTAACTTTGATTTTTATTAAAATAAAATTCCGTGCGCAAATCAAATACCTAGATTATTTCTTTACGGTGCCTTCCTACAATTATTATCGATTCAAAGATCTAAAAAGAGAGAAGAGAATATAAGAGATTTAAAAAATAATACGATATAACGATTAAATGTAACCATGCTTATAGAACAAAACGAAATCACATTCGTTTTTCGAAAATATTTTAATTGTTGCAATTAAATATCCATACAGAGTAATGAAATTGATGGCATACCAAAGGTAACCTTTATCCTCATTACTTTTCTTTTGATTATAATTAAAGAATAAATATATCTTATAAAAATAGTTTTGCCGTTTGTTATATTTTCACCTACTAGTCCTAGTCGTCGTGCTCACGCACACATTTACATGTTTCGCTATAGACTACGTCGACACACCAATACGTCCCGCGCCGCGCCGCGCTTGTTCCCGCGCAAATCGCAATACTTGATGAGAAAGCATGACTAGCCGTTTAACATTTGCGAATATGTAGTTAGAATGTGTATTGCGTGCCGTCATTAGGAGTGTTCGTTATATTAGATAACTGAAAAAATACCCTATTATTAATTAATAATCAAATCGCCTATTATATATAATACCTCAGGCAAGCGTTAATTTTTAAAATTATTTTTATTGCATATAATACGACCACAACTGCCGCGCTCGACATTTCGTGCTAGCCGTATAATATTTTTGTCACGAGTCGTGTGCGCCAAATTATGCTCTAAGACAATAGCATTTAAAACTATATTGAAATGAAATAAATGTATAACTTCATAAATATGTAATTGGTTATTTTATGACGTGTCATACCATAGATACGACTCGAGCCATTCGAGTGAACTACTTACTACTTAGTACTTACATTCCTTACAACTCGAGTCAGAATTTATCACTCGAGCTGATTTTCGATTAGTTTATATTATATAAAATTTTTAAATAGGTAGGTATATGAAATAAAATGTAAGTATTACGACTAATTAAGTTTCCATGTAAAAGTACAATTTAATTTCAAATAAGAAATTATCAGTTTTTATAGTTCAAAATGAACTTCACTTATTTAAAAATTCAATTTGTTTTTGATTAAGTATCAGTAATTAAATAATAATTAGACTTTTGCTGTAAACTTACAACTAAATATTTCTTATAATAACTAATTTTAGCGTTTAACTGATCTATTCGGCCCGCTGAGTTCCCTCGACAACTCGAGTGCAAACGAACTCGAGTCAAACTTGTTTTCACTCGTATTAATGAGTTTAACAAATTCACTCGAATAAGAATAAACAAAAATGATGAATTAAATTATTTAAAACTCAATGCTTTTACAATAGTTTTAGTTAGTTTATATTGTATTATTTAACAATATAGTAAGCCATGTTTAAAACAAACGATATTAAAAATATCAACTTTTTTAATATAGAACATATGAGATTATAACATCGTATTTATACTGTAAAAATGTGAGAAATTCAATTACTTTTTAAATTTTAAATTATCGTTATAAATTAGTATTTTGCAATTAAAAAATATTTGAAACCTAGATTAATACTATCCGAATAACAGCATAACAAGGTGAAAATATGCTTAACTTGAAAATGATTTTCGTACCTATTACCTACGTTTTTATTAGCAATTTGTCGATCGCCGGCCCCTTAAGGAAAATAATAATATTTATAAAATATTTAGGTATTTGAACTATTATTACTTCAATTTTTTTTAATATTAAAAGGCCTAAAATTACCAAAAATAAAATTAAAGTTGCAATTAATATGTCGATTGTCGGCATTCCTTTGACAAAGGCGGCTCTGCTTATGACTTACCTATGTTTTTGTCTTTACTACTTTAGTTGACTTTAAAGCGTTGAAGTTGGAGCACGTACATGAGACAAAGGACTGATTTTAATGAATCTGTGTAATAGTTGTGAAAGTGTCATACTGTATTAGTCTTTAATGCTTACTATGGTATTTGCATTTGGTACCTAGACAGTCTTCAATAAACCAAGCGGTTCGTTAATATCCATCCTGGCCGCTAGTGGTTGCCATTGCCAAGGTTCGAAGACATATTTCAACAGTGACAACCGTTTAATTAACGGGAGATGATATAAAACGAAGCTACAGCATCAGGAGCTCTGCGTACGTAAAATAAAATGTGTGCAGGCGGTATCAACGGCTATGTACCGCTTCGCGTACCTACTACTAGGATTTGAGGAACTTATTGATAGAGGAAGGCCAATGCCCAGTCCCTTCGCCTACTCGTACCCCTAACAAGACTTGCTTCGATTGTTCAGTGTGTGTAGTTACGAGATACAGTTTGCTGTATTTAATTGATTTGAAATCAAAACTCTAGTGCGTATGTACCTACTTAGTTTTAAATTTTATGTATGGATATTGGATTGTGGTCTGTGTCATACATACAATAATTTTGTTTTATGCTCGTAGGTATCGTAAATGTCCTTGTAATTTTAACTTATATATTATAAAGAGGAAAGATTTTATTGTTGTTTGTTTGAATAGAATAGGCTCTGAAACTACTGGACCGATTAAAAAAAATTACCATTAGAATTACTTATGTATTAGGTGGATCACCGATATTCGTGTAGAATTAAAAACTTGTGAGTACATTCTAGGTACATAACAGTTTGAATGTATTTTATTACTAGCGACTCGCCCTCGCTTCGCTCGGGCTCTTCCCTAGATTTAGCACAGGTAAAGCCGCGGGATCTGCTAGTTATGCATATAAACCTTCCTCTTGAATCACTCTATTAAAAAAAACCGCATCAAAATCCGTTGCGTAGTTTTAAAGATTTAAGCGCACATAGGGATATAGGGATATAGGGACAGAAAAGGCGACTTTGTTTTATACTATGTAGTGATGATAATTAGGTATTATGGTTGATAGGTATCTATCTACACTATCTACATTCTACACCAATATTATGAACAGGAAAGATTTTATTGTTGTTTGTTTGAATAGAATAGGCTCCGAAACTACTGGACCGATTAAAAAAATTTTTACCATTAGAATCCTACATTATCCCTGATGAACATAGGCTATATTTAATACTAGCCTTTCCCGCGGCTTCGCTCGCGTTCTAAAGACGAATCAAAATACCTCGCAGAGATACCGGCGCCCCTCCCCCCTCACGACCGCCCGCCTTGCACGCGGTAATCATTATTTTGTTGCGAAGTTATGTTAAATCTATACTTATATTATAAAGAGGAAAGGTTTGTATGTAAGTATGTTTGTAACGAATTGGCTTAAAAATACTGGACCGATTTAAAAATTCTTTCACTATTTGAATGCTACATTATCACTGATATCACAGCGAGTGATCGAATGAAGTTTAGCTTTAGTAGCGATTAAAAAAATGAACGACGCCGCGCGTAATTATTGTTATTTATAAGAATGTTTGCGAAAATAAATTAAACATTGTTTTGTTTAAAGTATGTAACAAGATATTGTGATAGATTGTAATTTCTAGTGAATGTTATTCAATATTGCATCATTCAATTAAATCATTTTATAATATAACTTTGTGTATTATTTTAATGACTGTTTGTGTGAATTGATGGAGGTTTAAAAATATTTTATTTTATCTTGTAATTTGTAATAAAGTTGTAACTAAAAATATTATTTAGATTAACTTATGCTATCGCTTAGAGATACATACCTACATTATATAAACAAGTTTGTACATACCTATTTTGATAAATTGTTATTTATCTAGACTTTGGATGGGTGAATTTGCCGCCCTTATTAACAATAGGGTTATTGGCCCACAGAGCCATTAGAGGTCGTGGGTTCGAATCCCGGTTGAATTACATTTTTCTAATTTAATGTTGCTGTTAATTTAGTTAAATTAATGTTAAATATTAATATCACGAACAGAACCGTTTAACTTATTTTCTTTTCTCGTAAAATGTATTCCTGTCAAAATCGGTCCAACCGGTTCAGAGATTAGCAGGAACAAACAGACAGACACAAAAATCTTAAAAATTGTTTTTTTTTATTTAGGTAAGTATTTAACTTTCGTATGAATTTAGTAAAAAGTTATTGTTTTGAAATCAGAAAAAGAGACAATTCAATTTTATTTATATATACTGATGTACTCATGTACTGGTAGGTAAATTGCGCTATCCTACTAATATTATAAAAGTTGAGCGACAGTTTTTAAGAATACGCAAAAACTACTGAATGGATGGATTTTAATGAAACTTTACAATAATATAGCTTACACATCAGCATATCACATAGGCTATAAATTATAAACATACGAGCGGATCCCGCGGCTTCGCTCGCCCTAATTCTAGTGACGTTATAAGGTAATAGAAAAAGTTTTAAAGGAATAGTTTTAGGAAAGGAATATTCTAGCTTTTTAACACATTTAAATAAAAGCTTGAGTTTAATTTATTTTTTACTTTTACTGTTGTTTTTTTAACCCGCATTCGTATTCTCTACAAATCCTTTCATTTGATAAACATGTTGTAGGAGTGTGTTAAGAATAGCTAGTCCATCGTGGCTGGTCTGCCATCATGCAATAGTCGTGTGATGTGATTTCAAATAACAAATCTAGGACTTCTTATATTTTAATTTGCATATTTAAAAATTACATAAATAAAATAAATTATTATATAGATAAGCCTACTTGTAAATTCTTTTATTGTAAATAAATATTTTGAATAAAAGTTTAGTAAGGTAAATTACAATAAAACAAATATGCTCGCTCGCGGTTGCAACGGCGGGGCGGCGGGGCGGCGGGGACGCGCGGCAGGGCCGGCGCTCGCGGCTGTAGCTAGCACAGGTAGGGCTGACGTCACGGCGGGGCGGCGGGGAGGCGGGCCGCTCAGTTATGTTCGAGTCGGGTATGGCCCGGTGGTGCTGATGCTAAGTCCCGGATTCGATTGGGCCATTATAGGCCTTATCAAAAATGTTAATATAATTATTATTAATTTAATTTAAATTGCGTAAGCCGCTCTTACTTGGCATATAATTAGCTTCTATTAGTATCATACGATGTTTTTAGCTCCTAGCTATCTATACAATTTTTTGGTCGGACAGATTTTGTTCGTTGAACAAATTTATAATATTTAGAATCTATACTAATATTATAAACGCGAAAGTTTGTAAGTATGGATGTATGGATGTTTGTTACTCTTTCACGTAATAACTACTGAATGGATTTTAATGAAACTTTACAATAATATAGCTTATACATCAGAATATCACATAGGCTACAATTTATAAAGATATTGTGTGAATTGTCCAAAATATGACGATAAGTATCAAGTAAGTAGTAAAAAATCTACCATCTGCGAGCTATTCTGGCGTGCGCTGCCAAAACCGCTAGAGTTATACATATGTAATGTATGATGGAAATGTTTATCTTAACAAGCGACTCACCCTCACTTCGCTCGGGATCGTCCCTAGATTTAGCGCGAGCGAAGCCGCGGGTTCCACTAGTCTATTTATAAAGTTTAAGTTTTTACTTGTCGTCGATCTTATTTGCGATATAAAAGTGGGCAAAGTTGGGCAAAACCCAAAAGGGCTTTTGCGTTTAAACATTTATTGCTTCAATTTAGAATGACAAAATAAAAAATAAGATTAAATTCAAACAAATTAATATGGCGACTCTGTTTGCACTTCTGCATTATTTATGTTTTTTTGTTTTATTGTCTTTTTAGTTGATTTTAGCGTAAAATAGACATTTTTTGTTGTGTTTGTTTCACAAATTTTATAATTACGGTGTGTTCTATAAGACATTATTAATTTGCGTATCTTAATGTATATTTAAGTGAAAATATGTTTTTAGTTATTTTAAACGTGTTACTTTAACAAAATAATTTTACGTGTATTCTATTTATTTTACTTTAAACAGGTTATCACCTTATTTCATAGTTTTAATTTAACTTCGTTTGATAAATAAATAAAAAATCTATATCTTCAGTAAGATAGATGAACAGTTCAAAAACATGTCAGTAGATGGCGTTATTTATATTCGAAATGATGCGTTATATTTTCTCATAGATGGCCTCATTAAAATGTTTATATTTATTCAATAGTAAATGTTTAATTTACTCAATATTAAATGTATTGACTATTTTGCTATAACACTTCACAAGAATTTAAAAAAAATAAACTTTCTAAAAAAATAAAGTCTTCTTAAGATTTTTTTCTGTTTTAATAATTAAGAAATAAATATAAGCTCTTTAATTCCTAAGAAATAATTACAGCTCGAGGGACAGTGTTAAAATTGTATCGTTTTTACAATTCTACTACTATTTCTTGCGGCTTCGCCCGTGTTTTAATTATTGGAATTCAAATTCTTTCTCGCGCGTGGTAAAGTAACTCGCGGAGCTAACGGTGACCCTCCCCCCTCATGACCTTCGTCGCCCCGCGCCCGTCTTGCACGCGGTCATCATTATTTTGTTGCGAAGTTATGTTAAAACTATAATATATCTTGAGACATTTATTGAAATCAAATAATAAATGATGAAAATTAAATGTAATCAAATATAAATATAATTATGTTCCAAATTATATACTTGTGATGGAAATAAAATTCTCGTGTCACGGTGTTCGAACTTGAACTCCTCCGAAACGGCTTGACCGATTCTCATGAAATTTTGTGAGCATATTGAGTAGGTCTGAGAATCGGCCAACATTTATTTTTCATCCCCCTAAATGTTAAGGGTAGTCCACCCCTAAATTTTTATTTTTATTTTTTAGGCAAAATTTTTTGTTTTTATTTTTTTATGACACAGCATACAAAAATACATACAACCCTAAATTTTCACCCCTCTACGATTAACCCTTATATTTTATTTGTTAATTAAAATGTCACGGGGTTCGAACTTGAACTCCTCCGTAACGGCTCGACCGATTTTTGTGACCCTTAGCGTGATTGTCGGCCAGGGTGGAGAATCGGCCAACATCTAATTTTCACCCCCCTAAATGTTAGGGGTAGTACACCCCTAAATTTATATTTTTATTTTTTAGGCAAAATTTTTTGTTTTTATTTTTTTATGACACAGCATACAAAAATACATACAACCCTAAATTTTCACCCCTCTACTATCAACCCTTATATTTTATTTGTTAACTAAAATGTCACGGGGTTCGAACTTGAACTCCTCCGAAACGGCTCGACCGATTTTTGTGATCCTTAGTGTGATTGTCGGCCAGGGTGGAGAATCAGTCAACATCTATTTTTCATCCCCCTAAATGTTAAGGGTAGTCCACCCCTAAATTTTATTTTTTATTTTTTAGACAATTCTTTTTCCTACAGATCAACCCAATGAGGTTGATTAGCAATTAAAAAAATGAACGCGAGCGAAGCCGCGGGTACAGCTAGTTATTTTATAAAAACGCCTTCGCTAGTAATGCAATCTTTAAACCGAATTTGAGTTTATCTTAAAAGATAGACACATTTATTAATGAAACATTATATTTGTTTATGTATTTGGTAACAAGTATAAGTAGAATTCTGCTTAAAAAAATTATTGCTATAGTTAAGTAAAACTCAAATTAAATACAAAATCAAAATAGTATCATAATTCGATCGACGGAGGGACCGATTTAAACTTATTCAGTGTAGATACCGCATGATTCGGTTAATGACCGGATTCGTTAAGTCAACAATGTTAAATAGAGAAGATACGTTTATATTCAGGAGACAATATGATTGATATAATCCATCGGATGTACTAAAGCTTCAACAATCTCATGAAGGATACGTTATATATTCAGTGTGCTGGTATGATTTCGGTAATAGCTTGGATCCGCTAACCGAAGCGGGAAATATGAAAAATGAATATCAACATTTTTCATTTAATTGAAATTTCGTGTTGATTCATGATATCGTAAGGATAAAAACTGCACATATATGCATTAAAAACATTAAAAATGTTGTCGCATTCAGTGGTACCAACAGGGTGGTACTATGAAGCGGCGCATAATGTCTAAGAAGATTTATTTATATATATATATATATATATATATATATATATATATATATATATATATAGCATGCTATACTCTTTTATATATATATATATAGCAGCAGGACTTTATAATCAGCTTAACTCTTTAGTTAAAAGTAAATATTATACTGATTGCATTTTTTCCGACTACTACAAAATGCGGTATTTAATTAAAATGTCGAAATTTAAGAGACGCGCTAGTGTACAAAAAAAACCAGACTTCTTTTGTTTTTTCTCTTTCTCTCTCTCTCTCTTGTCTTTTTTTGCCCTCGATTTCCCAAGCCCATCATCAGATCCTAACTTGGCAACAATGGATCCACCCTAGAAGTATCAGTAATTTTTGAAATCTGCCAACAGGCGGAGAAATCGGTGAACAGGCATAAAAAAACTTGTATATAATAGAACATATAACCTCTTCCTTTTTAAAAGATTAATTTTAAAAATTTCAATACTTACTCGTATAACTCTATACTCCTTGCGCCAGGGTTGTGCCAGGAGGTTGCCCGCGTACCTGGCAACGGCCGCCCATCCTATACCGGCTCTGTACGCGCTAAACTCTGACAATTCGTTGATCGTCCGTTGAAACACTTTGCCCGTTTCCGCTAAACCGAACTTACATTCGTGGGGCACTAATGTCAGATATTCGAGAATATACCCTGAAACAAGATGAAAGGAATTATTATCAGCAATGTTTTTCGTCGAATATAGCGCGTAACTCGTTCGCTTGGATAACTGAGTAATGCGGGTTCGAATCCGGGTCTCGCACCTCTAATAATATTTTCATGTGCGAATCTTTTTTCCATCATGATTACCGCTTGTCTTAGGGTGAAGGAAAGCATCGTGAGGAAACTATATATCTGAGAAAACCTAGCAAGTTTTCGAAAGACATGCGAAGTCCACCAACCCACACTCCACGCCAGCGCGGTGGCCTGATCCCCCCTCGTACAGTGAGACGTTAAAAAGGGCTGAAGATGTAATGTAAATAGTAAAACTAAAATGGTACACACAACGCCAACTAACATCAAAGATATATTAAAAATAGACATTACAAGAAATAATAATCAACAGGCAAAATTAAGACAATTTCAAATAAGTTAAGTTTTGTGTAAGATGTCGCAGTTAGATATATCAAAAAGATATCTAATGTTTAAAATTAACTCCGACTTAATGGAATATTTCTAATATTTTCCACTTATTTCTGTCGCGTCGGCTCCTCTTACTGAGACTAGCCAACTACGTACCTAAAAATGAAAATGGGTAAATACGTAATACGATAATGAAGCATTAAAGTTCGATGACGGATCTGGACTACCAAAAGTAAACAGTAGCAATATCTTGTTATTAAAAAGTACAGCAGTGTTACAACAATCGCTCGTTTTGATAATCAAAATTTTAAAATAAAATCCTCCGCCGCATCTGTCTATGTGTCTGTCTGTTTGCAAAAAACTCAAAAACTACTGCACCAATTTTCATGCTGTTTTCACTAATGGACAGAGTGGTTCTCAAGGAAGGTATATATAAATATATTATTTTTCAAGTTACGTTTTTGCTGCTAACTAGTGGAAAAACGGAACTTGTAATACGCGACATCGCGTCGGTTATAGTCGGTTATATGCGAGCCGAACTCGTGCCTTTTTTTAACGTTGGGAAATTCATGTATTCATACCATTATCATACATAAGTGGTCATGTGGGACTCACTGCCAATAGGTGCTACCAAATAAAACCCAATGGAACCTCCCCCGTCTAAATTATTGTTTACCTTCAAGTTTCTTCTTCTGCTGAAGTTTTTCAGGGCTGTCATCAATTTCAAGGTAACTGTAGTGCGCGTCTTCAATACGTCTCCATAATATTGGCAACCGCTCACGCAGCACCGTGTCCCCCATACCCACGCACGAATTCATCACCATCACAGTACTAATACTTTAATGGTGGTAGACCACTGAAATCAGTACATATAAATAAAATTGAAGTGTCTGTTTAGAATTCCAAATTTACAGCTTTTCACTAAATGCATATGAAAGTAATATACGGTACAGACATAAAATAAAATAAAAAATTTGTCTGTCTGTCAGTCTGTTTGCTCCAGCTAATCTCTGAAACGGCTGGAACCGATTTTTAACGGGACTTTCCCGCAGATAGCAAATGTTATTAGGAGTAACTTAGGCTAATTTTATTTTATTAAAAAAGTATAAAAACCGTTTGACTTTAACTTACGCCTAGCAAAGCGGGCCAGGTTAGTTAGTGTTTCGTAAGATTTAAAAATATGACTAAGAAGTATAAATAGTGTTGATGAAATATGTTTCAAGTAAAATTATTATAGAGATTGAAGAAAGATTCCACACCCACATGATTTAAGTTGGCATGTGTTATATTAGATTGGCACACCTTAAAGCCAATGTATTTCATTATAAATTTTTGTTTACAAACCTAAGAAAGTATTATGTGAACCAATGTTTTTCATCAACTACCTATCATAATTTATTAAATTGAAATAAATTTGAAGTATATATTACTATATATAGAAGTAGAAAGATCTTTGTGTGGAGTCTTTCCTCTCAGACTCAAATAACATTGTATATTCTAAGAACTTTTTTGCGATATCCCATAGTTTCCAATAATAAAATTGGGTAAAACATATATCTGGCCCAATATTATAAATAATAAATATATAATATGATTTATACATATAATAAAATTCTAACTAAGTTAAAACTGTAAATACGTATGGTATCCAACTCTGGGGATCAGCATGTGACACCAACTATAGTATTATTCAAAGGGCTCAGAACTATATCCTAAAACAGATATCCAACTCTCCGTGGTTTATAAAAATCACAGAACTCCATGAACATCTTGGAGTAGCTACTGTTAAGGAGGAAATTAAGCTCTACAGTTCCAAATATAAGGCTAGACTAAGTAAACATCCCAACCCGCTAGCTTTACAGCTAACTATTCCAGAGAGCATACGAAGATTAAAAAGGAGGCACATAACTGATGTGTGCTCATAATGACAGTATAGAAAGTATTCACTAGAAATACTTCTCTCCATGACATCCTTCCTTCATCTAATCTGCTCATAGTCTAGCGACTGATTGCATGATAATTCACAGAAAAAAAAAAAAAAAAAAAAAAAAAAAAAAAAAAAAAAAAATCTGTAAATTATATATTTTTGAAAAATCTTATTAAAATAGTCATTATTATCAATACAGAGGTCAAATGTACAGTTTTAAAATTTTTTGTGTCTGTTTTCAAGTCCGTCTCTCTGTTACCACAATATGTCAACTAGAACTATAAAATCTAGAAAACTACTGAACTGATTTGGATGAAATTTGTTAACATAATAGCTGGTTATCCGGGTCAACATATAGGATACCTTTTTCTGCAAGAAAATATTTTATTTCTGAAAAATCTATAATAACTGCTAAAACATATCTAGGGATGAAACCAAGAGAAGGGTGAGTCACTAGTTATAACATAAAAATATTACTTATTTTGTAAATCATATGTCTAATGCTACCTTTATCCTAATGTTATTTAGTTTTAGACCAAATTAAGCCTACATAGAGTTTTAAATATGTTCGCATAAAACAATATTGATATGTAATTGAAATATTATCAAAACTCAATATCTGAAAAATAATCAATAGAATAATCATAATAAAGTGACTCAGATGCAAGCAATAGTAACCATGACAACTCATTGTTATTCACCTCTGAAGTTTATAAATAAATGAGGCTTAGCCTATCAGCGTATATCAGCTGTGCATAATGAGTATCGAGTACAATACTCTTTTGTATGATTCATTCTTATTGATTTATTGTTTTATAACTGAAAAGGTATTAAGAAGTATTTAAAATAATTTAGCACATATTGAAAATCCTATGATATCATTTTAAGTAATTAAAATAAGCAAATAAAAGTAAATTATGTCATAACAGAGGTGATACACTTAAATGTTGTTCTGTCTAGTTTGAATAAAACAGTGTTTTGACAATTTTATTTATATGTTCGATATTCCGATCCATATAATATTTAACGGGTTGGCTTTAGTTAACGGCCGCACGATTTTGGTGTTTTGCGGTGGTGGGGGCGAAAGGGAGGGGGATGCCCTACCCTATGGTACCACTCCCGAGGTGCGGAAACCAGTAGTTTTTTTTTTATGATTTTTTTAATTTCATGTTTTTGTATGCGCATAACGGAACGTTTTTCCAAGTAAAAATGGTTTGGTAAGTAAAATGGAACGTAACTAAGAGTGTAAAACCATTGTAAGTTTGAAAATAAATAACACACAAAATAAATTTCAAATCAATACAAATAAAATTCAAATGACAATTAAAAATATTAAAGTCGCTTATGTAAACTTGGTAAGTTGTCTTTGAAACGTCAAAGTGAAACGAAACGTAGATCGCCATTTTGTTTGATCACAATGACATTTGAATATGTGTATGACCCATATAAAAAAATAATATTTTTTACATACCACTTTGTTTTAATTTAATTCCCAAACTTACTTTTAAACACTAGGTTAGCTAGTCGAGTACCATAAGCATTACTAGGCCAGATTGGTTAGGTTAGGTTAGAACATGATTACAAACATAAGCGACTTTAAGCTAAACACTAGGTTGGCTAGTCGAGTACCATAAGCATTACTAGGCCAGATTGGTTAGGTTAGGTTAGAACATGATTACAAACATAAGCGACTTTAAGCTAAACACTAGGTTGGCTAGTCGAGTACCATTTAAGCATTACTAGGCCAGATTGGTTAGGTTAGGTTAGAACATGACCACAAACATAGGCGACTTTAATATTTTTAATTGTCATTTCAATTTTATTTGTATTGATTTGAAATTTATTTTGTGTGTTATTTATTTTCAAACTTACAATGGTTTTACACTCTTAGTTACGTTCCATTTTACTTACCAAACCATTTTTACTTGGAAAAACGTTCCGTTATGCGCATACAAAAACATAAAATTAAAAAATTCATAAAAAAAAACTACTGGTTTCCGCACCCTGGGAGTGGTACCATAGGGTAGGGCATACCAACCCCCATCCCCCCCACCCCCGCAAAACACCAAAATCGTGCGGCCGTTAACTAAAGCATTCCCTATTTAACTGTATGACTACCAAAGTTTTTAAAATTATGGAACAAATAATATAAATATTACAAGAATGCTTTTATATTATTATTCCTGTATTCCTATAATATATTTATTAAGTATAGTTATTAAATAACTTTGTTGTAAAGTAATGAAGTAGTGTTTCTAATGGGATATAATATGAAGTCTTTAAATATTAAATAGGTATATGAAATATGCAAGTGTAGCAATGGTACCAATAATAACTTACACTTTATCATTCATAGCTAATCAAAGACTTATAAAGTAAAAGAGTTTGATAAGAAATATAATTGATGTCTACAATGTGTATCATTTCTCTAAACAGTAACTAATGCAGTGATAAGTAAGTAAAATATAAAAAAATATTATTATCAAAAATTATAATATTATTGATAATTACTGTACCTACACATATCCTTTGTGTTGAATATAGGTAGTGAATTACAAAATAAACAGTAAACCAACTATATTTTTTTTAGTTAAAGTTAAAATTCTGTGAATACAAATTTATAAATATTACACTTACTTTATAGGAAGTATGTTATAAACAGCATGTATGAATTGTGAAACATGCTAATAATATATAAGTAAATAAAGAAATATACGTATTTGTATTCGAATAATGAATAAATTACTGCAAAAGATACACATCTGCACGTATATAGCTAACTTAACGTCGAATACCTTAGAAGAAGTGGACTAGAAATATGTGTTACCGCATTAATTATACTTTAATGATAAGCAATTAAGCTAAAATTACTCACCTTGTAAGAAGACATTCTTTCGTAGATGTCAAAATATATTCCAATGCACCGAATCAGCGAATGTAGAGCGGACAAAAATAGTATACCAAAAATAACAAAGAGGGCTTGATCTAGTTTTCACATGTAATTCAAATAACCTCATTTACTATCTTAATAACAGTTTTTATGAAAATATGCTTTAGAATATGAAATTGTAGTTAAGTATCAATAAGTAAAAATGGTAAACCAAAATTTAGATAATATTGTTTTGACATTTCTCTGCACTAGATTGTTGTTTTTTAAATTTATCCCCAATAGGAAAAGGCAAAAGACTATAATAGTCCACATACATTATAGTCTAAATTTCTCTGCACTAAACTTTTAAACGACAGCAAATACTATGAAAACTAGGGATGTACGAATCATAAGTATTTTGTTTATTATTATTTTTTATTACATTTTACGTTGGAATTTTGTCATAAATATCATTAAAAGTTTTCAGCGTATGTTTTCATAAGCATTATTAACGTGGTTCTATTAGTTTTAAATTAGAAAGTTCCCTCGAGCGTTAAAAATCTTGTGCCTCCTTTATATCTAAATAATTTTCCCTACGAAACAGGTAGAAAGAACAGATACAGTACTGTATACTAATCACAACAATATTTATTCAGTAATATTCTTATAATAATATTTTATTAGTCATCTAAGAATTTTATAATCTATGCAATTTTTTATCTGTGATCGAGATAAAGAGGCGCCATATACAAATTTCAATTCAGTAATCAGTATTCAAAATTCATGACCTAATCTAATTTATGTGCCTAAATTCGATGTAAATAAATCAAATTCATTCAAGTGAATAATTATTTTTTCGTAACATGAATATCTACTTCGTTGATAACGCCAGACAAGATGAAATTGAAACATTTTATGAGGTATAGTACACGAAAAAATATTTGTGTATTTCCTATTTAATAACAAAGAAAAAAAATGTAGATACCTCACAGAATTTTTCTCCCTATGATTCACTACTATTTTTAGTAAGTATTTAATATTATATTCAAATAGTGGGACTCAATAATTCAACTGTAATTTTTAAAATAAAGTATCTGGTACTGGGACAATTCGAAATGAATAAGACAATATTTAATGAACCTTGGCCGTGCCTGTTCGTCAGAAGTCGAGGTAGATAAGGGTTGAAGGAATCTTTAAAGATTATATCTATCGTCTATGTTCTAAAAAAATTATGAAATTATCTACCTTAATTGTCTCTAGTCTCTATTTATTCTCGTTGAAGATGCATGCCAGTTTCTTTGCATAATAAAACTTGGCGTATCCTAATGTCACACTAATTATGTACTTATTATCTATTTACTAAGGCATGCCAGCGACATAGAGATTACTACAGAGGTTACGAAAAGGCCCATCATCCCCTATTATACTTTAAAGAACCAGAATATTTATGGCAATGCCCACCTGACATGACACCGTAAGTTAAATATAAGTTGTAGCTATACTCTTTATTAATTATAAACATACAGTAACAGTAATAGGAATAGCTATAATTCTGTCCGATATACACGTTCATGAATATTTCATTCTATTTAAAAATAAGCAAATCGCATCCGTGAAGGAATAGAAAAAAAATATTTTATTTTTAAATTGGCCATGTTTACTTTTTGATAGTTTAATATCACAGCTTCATAAATAACCGTTAATTTGAATCCAATTTACAAATCATTTTATCAGTAGAAAGTGGCTAGTGGCTACCATATAAATTTTATTAAAATCAGTATTAATAAATATAAAATATGCAACAAAAATAGCAATAAATACAAAAGTTTAACTATTTCAGAACATATCTATCGTTCCCAATGTACCATGTCAAATACAAGCAGCCTCTGGTACTGCCGAGTAATGTGGGACGGACGAGTGGCTTCCCCTCGCTCCCGGACCGCACTCTCGCCGGGCGATTCAATAAAGCGGCCTGCAAAGCTTTTGTACGATAAATTGTCATTTTTATTAAAATAAAGGTGGGATGACTATAGGTAACTGTTTAGTTATTTCTTATTTTCCGAAAATTAAAAAAAAACTTAAAATATGTTACATTAAAAAAATAATAATAAATAGTATATTGAATATTTTAATTACTTTATTGGAACTAAATTTTATATTATAATTGAAAATAAAACGATAACGAAAATTCAGGAATTCTGGACAGCACCATCTTGAATTCGCTCATGCTTATACTGCTACTGCTATCCATATTCATTTTCTCTATGATCTGAAAGTAAATATTACAAGTTTCCTTTCATATTTGTAATGGCTCATGTGCATGTAATATTTTTATTTAAAATGTTTCTCAGTAATCCAACAAAATTAAATATAATACTAAAAAAAATGAAATACATATATTATTTAGCATTATCCGTTCGAAAACAAGCCAACTAAAGAGAAGATTCAGTTTTGTCAACTTATTGTTGACAAAACTGAATCATCAAAATTGGTTAAGCCGTTTAGTAATTACAAAGGAAAATAGAATCGGGCATACAGATTAAATACATAACCCTCCTCTGAGCTTCAGTGCAGTCGGGTAAAAGCGGTAATTTAATATGAGTTTTCGGCTTTATCATATTCATTTCACAATAAAAATATCATATCATATTACTGCAACTGCAGTGTCATTTAAGACCTTACCCGATTTTTAACAATTTAATAGTAAACTTATAACATACTCCTTTCGCAATTTCCAGTTTAGATTCTTTGTCCAGTTGGTCTCCAGGGTCACTTGGATCACATGTGAGTCTGTCCAAAATATCGCATATATCTTGGGTTGATATAGCGTTATCTTCATCTATATCTAAAAGTGAAAAATTGTGATTGGATTGGTTCCTCTTTTGGAGTTTTCCATGTAGCCACTTAAATGGTTACTTTATGTCGTGTGTCAAAGTACCTCGAGTCTTGACTCTTGACCCACCCTGTTCTTCATACCTTACAAAATTAAATCCTTTAAAACACCAAAAATAAAATGACCTAAATTCCTTTTATCTCCTCCGCTCACGACCTAAAGTACGTACCTTCTCCTTCGGGCCCCTGTATAAACTCTTTAAGAGGCTAAACGGAATAAGCGAATTTTTCAATAAATTAAAATTCAAATATTTGGCATTTCTATCCAAACAGTTTCGCTGCGGAACCTTCTATATGCGAACTAGACTCGCGCGTGCTACAGTTTTTTTTATTATTCCATTCAATATTTTATACCTTACCATAAACTTTAAAAGCCCATGCCGCTTTTACTTCAGGAAGACATTCTGGGCTCATGACAGAACATAAATTTAAGAGGTCTTCGAATGAAAAACAATCGTCTTTCTGTGATGAAAACACCCGGAATATGCGATCTTGAAACGGATTA
This sequence comes from Boloria selene, assembly GCA_905231865.2. Classification (NCBI taxonomy): domain Eukaryota; kingdom Metazoa; phylum Arthropoda; class Insecta; order Lepidoptera; family Nymphalidae; genus Boloria; species Boloria selene. Next base: position 4,173,685 of record HG993149.1, read on the forward strand.
TTCTAAAAAATTGAAGATCCGTTATAATCATAAGCGAATAATATCTATACCTACAAAAATACGATTATGTATACAAAATACGATAATATATAGAATATCTATAATAAAAATACAATTATATAAATCTTTATTTACAGCTCACCTTTAAAACATCAAACTTTTTTATTATTTCGTCCTTGTGAAAACGATGATGATAATTTGCATCAAATTTCTCAGGATCGATAGAGTAAAATTTTTTCATTAAACTATAAAAAAATATAAGGTTACCTTTAAATATATTATGAAACTACTGCTATACAAAGAAAAAAAAGTGTTTTTGTATGTCTGTTTGTTAAGGATAAACTGAACCGCTGATCTGCTGAACCAATCTTGGTATGACGATAGATTGAAGGACATAATATGTATTACCCTATGAAGGACATACTATTACAGTTTTTATCTTGGAAATATGATAAGGGGGATGAAAGCTTATAATATCGGGTAAAATTACTTTCTCAAGTAAGTCACATAAGCAAGTGACTTACTTGAGAAAGTAATTTTAGTTAGATAAAGTTATCTATAGATTCTATTCTATTTCTATGGACGAATTCGAGACATGACGGCGAATCGCAACATTATAAAAAGGCTTATCAAATTAGCGCTTATTTATCGCTTATAATATCTAACACACAAACAATAAAAATTATATAATTTCATTCCACTTACTGCATTATTTCGCCTTTATTTAAATACGTTAAAGCAGCATAGTCTTCAAGAATATCCTGCGTTAAGCCAGGATATTTAGTTTGAAACAAACCCATCTTTTTCCCCTTTTACATAAATATTAAAACGCACTTCAATCAACAATAGCACTAGCAAAATTAGCATTAATAATATGCTGATACATATCTTATCACCAATCTCAATCGACGAACAATAGATTTCTTATAAACAGTATTAATTTAAACAACATTATATTTACTCTGTGGCGTCCTACTTTAAAAATTTTTTGAAATAAGAATGTCGACTGATAAAGATGTAAATTATCGGATAGGAATTAACTATAAAGTTGTGAACTAGTACAATATTATATTGATGGCTAGTATTACTATAATCGTGGGTTCGATTTTCGATAAAAAACTATCCAATGTTTTTTCTAGTTAAATTTAGAATTAAAACATTAACATAGTATCCGAGTTTCACAGAGACAGACAGACGAACAAAGCGATCTTATTAGAGATACGGAACCCTAAAAAGAAATAAAAACAATAAAAACCAATATGAAATTCAGAGAAAATAATTTATTTGCTTACAAATACATCTGAGATCAAACTCAGTGACAGTAACATATACCAAAAGATGTTACTTGAGTCCACACTTAAATTTCAGTTCGAAAATTTCCCTAAGAATCGCTATTACCTACTTCATAAATCATAATATAATATACTACTTACATAATATAATTATAGCCATTTGCAATAAATTACACACAATACAACCAGCGTATATAAAGTTTAGAACTATGAAAGAAATATTTTTAAGGATATTTAACAGAAAGCTTCAAAAAGTAATACATCAATGTTATATGACTTCAACAAAAAACCTACTGTATTTTTTTAATCTTAAATAAAATATGAGTACACATTAGTTTCCAAATATAATAAACTAAATAACAAAAACTTTTTATTTCCTGTTAGTAAAGGAGTTTTCTTTCATTTGTAAAACTAAATTACTTCTTATTTTTATTAGACACATGTAGTAGTGAAATATATAATATCGTCAAACAACAAATAAAAAACTTTTCTTTCACATAGGTTGAAACTATGACGTTTACGTTTCAAAATTCATATTTGGTTTAATAATTTCAGACAAAGTTACTTACAAACTACAGTATATGTATAAACCTATTTACTTACTATTTTTATAAAGTATGTAAGCGCAAAATTTTAATTAAGGCTATCAACATTATTTTGCAAATAATGAAAAGAAATTGTTGCTTTAAGCTTAGCTTCAAAAATAAGTACTTACGTGTCTTTATTGCAAATAAAATAACTGCAAAAAACAAAGTTTACTTTATATATGGTGTTAATAAATTTAAATAAAATAATAAATTCAATGTATTACATGAAAAAAATGTATAGACATGCAGTTTGTATGAGTTAACTAAAATGTAAGCATTCTTTAATAGATGATTAATAAAACAACCATATACCTCAGTGGTTAAAGCACTCACGTTTTCATTATGTCCGGTGGTTCGAGTTTGTTTATATAGTTATAGAGACCATTCAAATGGTCAATAGTCAACATATTAAATGTATTACACAATATACAAAAGTAATATGATATGTCTCATAGTCCCTGAGAGTAAATCTAAAGATAAATGACCACCATGAAAGTAAGTTATAGATCGAACAAAATTCTATGAACATTTTTAAACCCAAAAAAGGAAACACATACCAATGTAATTTATACATATGCAATTCAATTCCTCTATGGATAGAAGGACATACAAAACATGTATATCGTATGTGTATACCTGTAGAGTCTATGGTTACAATGATTTTTTATTTATTTATTAGACTTAAATTATACCAACACCAGCGAATCCCCCTCGCTTCGTTTAGATTCATCCCTACTTACTCCCTACCAAATTTAAAGTTTGTAGCACAAAAATGAAGGACTTTCATACAAACCTGTAAGCCCTAACCATCAAGGTTAGGGCTTACAAGTTTGTACCGTTTTACCGTACCAAGTTTTTACCGACCCCCTTACGCAAAATCCGTTCTTAGCAGATATCTACTTAGTATGAGTGACGTTTCGCTTTTATATATTTTTTTAGCTTTAGCAAGCTTTTTGATTGCTTTAGCAAGTCAATCGCATCAAAATTACCCACATTTAAGTTTATTGCGTTTTTGTTTTTATATTTTAAGATATCGGTGGATTCCATAGGTACAACACTCCTATACAATATAAAGCATAAAACAATGTGTACATTAGCTAATAACTGTAAGAGACATGCTACATAACAATATAAAGCTATACTATAACTAAATCAACAAAAGGAAGCACTTATGAATGTCGACTAATATGAACCCATAAAATGCCAATGCCAAAGAAAATTACATAAGCTTCTACTTTCAAAATTTTCAAATAATAACTACAACTTCCTGGAAGTTAGTCAAAAAATAATACATTTAAATTAAATGATAATTAGTAAGCGCATGACTTAAGAATGTCTTGATGTGCCTTGTTTTTATAAAATCAATTGAAATTTGGAAATTTTTCCTGGAAATATTGGAAAAACCGATTTTTTTTTTTATATATAATTCTTTTAGAAGTCCAAAGGTCGTAAAGAAATTGGGACCAGGAAGACAACATTAGCTGGTTTCAAATGTAGAAATAAGGCAGCATGGTCAGTGGACAGATGACATGTGATCATATAAAAATTTGTGTAAAATGTTTCCAAACCAAATATTTTTCGTCATTAGCTGCAAACACCTTCAGAATAAAGTCTCAATCATTAACATTTGTGAAAAAATAACTTTTGAGAAAAATACATAATATTATGATTATTATTAGAGCTTATGGGTATCTCTTTCACTGTGACCAAACAGACAACATTAAACAACCAAGAACTCGAGAACTAATGTGCCATTGAAATTTTAATCATTGCAACTAAGAAAAGGTCACACTCATCTTATTGTTGTTGGTGCCAATGTTGATGAACTTGAAATTAACAATTCCTATTAACTATGTAATAAAATATTTACATTTATTACTTGTTAATCAAACCAAAATTCTAAAAAATTCCAAACCAAGCTTCCACTATAAGTATGAAGTCACAACTAAAATACTGGTACTACTGGTTAGTAGACGAAAACTACCGTCATTCTTAAAAAAATGATACAATGTACTTTTATATCAGTCATAATGACAAAACTGAATACTTTCTTAGATTTAAATTTTTTTTTGACATTTTAAATATAATTATCTTTTCAGATTTTTTCATAGAATAATTTTGATTTATGATTCTCGACTTTTCGAATACTTTACACCAATCATGGTCACGACGAAAACATTAGCTTTATTTTTAAACCAAATTTGCCATAAATTATGAAATATAATGTACTGAAAATTTAAAGAAATAAATATTCACATCATCTTTTAGGAAAGTCAACATTATCAAAACTGATTTGTCGTCTGGCTCTCATTTTAGCTGCTTCCTCGAACGATGGCATGGAGTTCGATTTGTACATGGCTTTATCTACACTGAAACCGCTACTGCTATTCGAATTGGAATCAATATTGACTAACTTATCTTGTAGTATATTCTTAGATCCACTCCGGGGTTGTTCTTGCTTTATGGAATTAGTGAAATTTTCTTTAATTTGCGATGTTAACGTTGATGTGGTTTGCTTAGCTTTAATCTGTTGGTAGGCGCTTTCTGAGATGTAGCCGGTAATTTTGTTGCTCTCATTGGTTAGTTTTATTTGTTCATCTTGGAAGCACTCTTCTACTGTACGGCCTTGGATTATTGCGAACACGTATTGCCGAGCCAATCTGAAATAATATTGTTATTATATTTCAATATAAATTAAATCAAATCTGTGCAGTTAATACTTTTTGGAAATTTTTATTGAAACAATTATTATTGTCGATACAGTATCCAAATCTATAGTTTTTAGAATTTATGTCTGTCTGTTTATGACACAAATCTTTAATATTCAGTGATGAATAAAATCTAAGAATTATGTTTCCAGTCTTTAGAACGCAGGAAATTCTAATCACTACATATTATAAAAAAAGTCCTATACTGCAGCTGTTTGTCTGTCTGTTCGCGATAAACTCAAAAACTACTGCACCAATTTTCATGTTGTTTCCAGCAATATATATAGTGGTTCTCGATGAAGGTTTTAGTGTATAATTTTTCAAGATTTTGTATAAATAAACTCACTTGAACATAGTATCCGAGGTGGACAGCTTGGGCGCGGCCAGCTTCGCGGCGTGCTGCGGCAGCGCCAATAGCTTCCTCGTAAGGCGAGCTAGCGACGACGCTTTCTCTCGGAACCCTGGCGAGGACATGCGCCAGCCGTGCAGCCGTAACGCCTCTGTCACCGCCCAGAGAAGCTTCTAGAAGTTGAAATATATCATAGTTATTATTAATATGTCACCGCCCAGAGAAGCTTCTAGAAGTTGAAATATATCATAGTTATTATTAATATGTCACCGCCCAGAGAAGCTTCTAGAAGTTGAAATATACCATAAATATTATTAATTTGTCACCGCCCACAGAAGCTTCTAGAAGTTGAAATATACCTTAATTATTATTAATATGTCACCGCCCAGATAAGCTTCTAGAACTTGAAATATACCATAATTATTATTAATATGTCACCACCCAGAGAAGCTTCTAGAAGTTGAAATATACCATAATTATTATTAATATGTCACCACCCAGAGAAGCTTCTAGAAGTTGAAATATACCATAGTTATTATTAATATGTCACCGCCCAGAGAAGCTTCTAGAAGTTGAAGTATACCATAATTATTATTAATATGTCATCGCCCAGAGAAGCCTCTAGAAGTTGAAATATACCATAATTATTATTAATATGTCACCGCCCACAGAAGCTTCTAGAAGTTGAAATATACCATAGTTATTATTAATATGTCACCGCCCAGAGAAGCTTCTAGAAGTTGAAGTATACCATAATTATTATTAATATGTCATCGCCCAGAGAAGCCTCTAGAAGTTGAAATATACCATAATTATTATTAATATGTCACCGCCCACAGAAGCTTCTAGAAGTTGAAATATACCATAATTATTATTAATATGTCACCGCCCAGAGAAGCTTCTAGAACTTGAAATATACCATAATTATTATTAATATGTCACCGCCCAGAGAAGCTTCTAGAACTTGAAATATACCAAAATTATTATTAATATGTCATCGCCCAGAGAAGCCTCTAGAAGTTGAAGTATACCATAATTATTATTAATATGTCACCGCCCACAGAAGCTTCTAGAAGTTAAAATATACCATAATTATTATTAATATGTCACCGCCCAGAGAAGCTTCTAGAAGTTGCAATATACCATAGTTATTATTAATATGTCACCGCCCAGAGAAGCTTCTAGAAGTTGCAATATACCATAGTTATTATTAATATGTCACCGCCCAGAGAAGCTTCTAGAACTTGAAATATATCATAATTATTATTGATATGTCACCGCCCAGAGAAGCTTCTAGAAGTTGAAATTTATCATAATTATTATTGATATGTCACCGCCCAGAGAAGCTTCTAGAAGTTGAAATATATCATAATTATTTTTAATGTTTTTGAAATAAATGTTTTTTTACTTTTCTATCTTCATTACGATATGTGTGATGTTACCAAGCAATAATGTTGATCAATGTTCGGCTAAAGTCTATAAAATTTGTACATAAAATATTTTTTTTAAATTGTTATTGAAATAATCCTTATTATCGATACAAAGACCGAATCTATTTTAATTATTATTTTATTATATATTTTCTTTTTTGTATATTCCCCTGCATCACGAAAAAACTAACATTGATGAAATTCGGCTTGATAGCTTATCCGGGTCAACATAGCGGATACTTTTTACCGCAGAAAAATCTCTCATTACTGAGACAATTATAATCGATTATTACCTTTTTGTGGATTTCGTTCAGTTCGGCCATATTCCTTGTAGATATTTCAGAGGCGCGACGATTCAACATGATAGGTTGCGATGAATTTATCGTATCACCGCCAAAGGACAAACTCTTGGCTATTTTACTTCTACTTGTTTCAGGCGTATCGTCTAGCATATCTCTTTTTCTTTTCAAGAACTGATCACTCGAAGAACCATCTAGACTTTTGGTCTCAGCTTGTCTTACTGGTGAGCCGAATAAAGCCCGCTTGGATTTCATAGCCTGGTGTGGAACTGAGGAACTTGGAGCTGGCTCACTTTTTCTATGCTCAGGACTAATAAATAACGCCCTTTTGAGGTTAGGTTGTGTTTTCGATAGCGTCTCATCCATCAATAGTCTTCGCATTGCTTTCTTTCTGCTTGAACCCCCACTTTTATTCTTTGGGGTCTTCCCTGGAGTTTTTTTCCCGGGGGTCTTCCGTAATGGAGTCTTCTTACCGGGTGTCCGCCGTGTTCTAGGGCTTTTTCTTTCGGCGGAGTTGATAAGTTTTCTGTGTGGGAAGAAACTGAAACGAAAATTTTTATTAGTTAGAGTTGTGTGTAGAATAATGAATATTGATCTTATTATTTACTACTAGCATTTCGCTACCTTCGCGTTTTAAAAACCGGAAACTAAATTCTTATATTTTACATATACTAAAACCTTCACCGAAACACAAGTGCCGTGTCTATCCGTTCCATAGTTTTTGCAGTTAGAGCGAATAAAAAAACGTGTCGCCATTTATTTTATTACAAAGTATTAGTAGTAGTATATTAGTACAAAAATAGACAAGACAAATTCTTACACAACAAAAGCTAATATTAACATGTATATAATTAAAAACTGGAATAGATCAAATACCAAAAAGGCTCAACTTAATACGATTATAATAAACAAATACAATTTTTAACACTTACTTCTTATCAATAAGGACCATTTTAGCAGTAGAAGTTTGCGCCTTTTCGTTGATAGTGGCCGCGCTACAGAACGCCTGTCGACGACGTGCTAAATGGGACAGTCTTCTTCCTGGTGATTTTGCTTGCGCCATTCTGCGAAGATATAAATTATATAGATCTAGGGTAGGCAATGATGGGAGAAGTTATTCGTCTTGAAATTGAATTAATAGAAAATATCATTTCATGTGGAACAAGTGCCATTTTTATTTATAAAAATTACGTGTCACGTTGTATGTTCGAGATGAACTCCAAACCAACTTATAACTTATTTAGATTTTAACGAATTTTCCCTCAATGTTGGATTTGTTACAACTAAAAGATAGGATGGTTTTTATCCCAGCAATTTCTTTTTTTAATGGAAAAATTTACGATTGACACATCGAGGGACTCCGGAGAGAAAACCTGAGGAACCGCTACTATAAGTTACAAATCCTACGCACAAAGTATAGAATAAAATTGTATGTTTAAGTGTACAAATCAAATTAAATACTTCTTTAAAATCAAAGTCAATTTTTTAAATAAAAAATGCCTGTTATCGTGAATAAGAATCGACTCGCCCTGCTTGCTTTCCATTTACTTAACACAGAGGGACTCTGCGTTACATTGTGAAACACTGCCAAACACTGTGTAAAAGTTTAAATGAAACAGCTAGTTGTCTTGAAATAACACTAGAGCGCATCAATATCGCAAAATTATGGGCGTTGTATACCTAAATGCAAGTTCCTTGACAAAGTCTTGGCTCAATAATTTATAAACATAACCTTCCAATAAGTTAAAGAACTTTGACAATTTGCGGGCAAATAAATAATTGTTTTGTAATAATACTACTTTTGTTTAATAATTTTATAATAATTTAATAATTTTTTTAATTCATCAATTAATGTTATGAAAATGAAGAAAGTTAATTTTAGTGTTAAGTTAGTTAAGTGTAATTAAATATAATGTTTAAAAAACCAACTCAAAAATTGAAAATAATTTTTGGCTATAAAAATAAAACAATCACTGTAATTCACTTATATTTTTATTATAATTTGTACGTATTTCAATAAAATTATAGTCGAAACAAAAGTAAAAAATATTTCAATAATACTAGGATGCTTATAATTAATAATATAAAATATCATCAGTCAGTAGTTCTTACGGTACTATAAAATCTTTGACATTACACCACTTTTTCGAGTGTCAAACAGTGTACGGCTGTGTTCAGCAGTGTCGTTGATGGAAAGCGCTTTATCGAGCACTGCGTTACACTGCGTCACTTTTTGTATTAATTGGAAAGCACACCCTAATTCCACATATTCTTATCTACGGCAGAGATACACTTGAACTTTATTTCATAGATTCTTAAATACAGCTTAAGAGTTTTCAGTTTATTGGTAAATCTAATATAGTTACTGTAATTTATTAGTTTCATTTGTGATTCCTGACTTAAATTTAGTAATAGACCTCCCGAGTTCCAACCGTTCTTGGCATTGACGCTGATTCTCATTAAGACTGCCAACTCCACAGGAGATTTTAAGGTGCATAAATGTACACAAAGATATAATTGCACTCTCTGTTCCTGTCACTCTCATACTCTAGTGGGAATAATACTTGACATGACCAGTGAGACTTGAGAGTTAAGGCGCAGGACCCACGGGTTTACGTACTTTCCGACGCACGGTCGTGAAACAACACTATGGACTTAACATGTCTTTTGAAAACTCAAATAATATAAAAACAGGAAACTCCATTAATACTTGTAATACAAGTTGAGCGTACTTATCAATAAAAAAAGATTCAAATAAAAAACTTACTTCAGTCTCAATGCTTTGCGTTTGCTGGCACTGCTCGGCGATTGGAGACCTCCAGAATATATATTAACACTTGTATCAGTCTCGGCTCCTATAAATCTCTCTCCATAACGTTGCATCAATTGCTCTAACTTTTCAGAGTAGGAAGTTACATTATAACTAGAAAGGAAAACTTAAGTTAGCTTCAGGTTATTAAAAGAAGTTCTGCTTAAAAGGTTAAGTATATTATACTATTTATTTTTTCACATTATTAACAGCAGCTCTTTATACAAATAGTAAAATTATTGATCATAAGAAATTTATGTTATCAATGAGATTAATATAATATACTGGTTGCCTACTGAAGCACAATGATTTTATCATTTTAGTACTGTAACTTTGATCAAAGAACGAGTATACCACATGGCTTAAAAAGTGATAAAATGAAAAATATGAAATAAATGGAGACTGTAACTATTTTTAGGGTGAAACACCCAGAGTGTTTCACTAGGCATAGTTTATAAGTATATTTAAGAAATAACAAAGAATTCATCTATATAAAGCTTAAACTTGCATCACTTGCAAGTACTTAATGTCATCAATTAAATGAATCATAAAATTCAATAATTAAAAGAAATTCTTTAGTTTTCATTAGTAGTTATGACATCATTAGAAAATAATATGTTTATAATAAACATCTTTAGACATAAACATTTAACATATAGCACCATCTAGTTCCATAGTAAGCTTATAATCTTCATAACAATAATTACAAGCAACAAGGCTTGTAATAATTGTTATAAAGATGTCAATATGAACAAATAATCAAAACTTACTAGACATCATAATATTTGCACTTTAATATATCTGGCCAACCCATTTCTAGGGCTTCTGTTTCTGTACACATTTTCAAATCAATACTTTTATCGTTTAAGCTTGTATTAACTTCTACATCTGATTTTGGAGCATTGTTCAAATTAGATTTTAGAGATTTCACTATTTCACCATCTGCTGTTTCTTGCAAATCATCCATGGCTCCAGGTTGTGGAGGTATTTTAATAAATGAAACTTTTTTAGTGGGTGTCATCGAATTACTTTCAATATTTAAATTTTCTTCACCATTAAATGCTGACAAGAAACAATAGTACTTTTTAAGCATTTGTGTTACATCAGTTTTTAAAGTTGTCACAGATGGTGGAGGTAACACTCCTTGCAATGTTTCCTGAAAATAAGATATGAATAAGAAAACAATAAATATTAATTCTACAAACTTCTCGAGTAAACATAAAAGTAAGGACTAACCTCAATTTTTCTAACTTTTTTCTTGTCATAGGCTTCAAAGTCTTTCAAAAAATTCCAGAATGGTTCTGCTTGTGGACTGGCTTCTAATTCATCTTCATCAGAAAACATGTCAGGTGAACGCATACCACTGTCAAAGGATGCCTCAAGAGATGAGTAGCTTTGATCAGTGTTCCAATTTGAACTGCCATCAGCAATTGGTTCCTTCTTAGATGTATCTTCATCATATTGAGATCCACTACTTGTTGCAAGTTTATCAATCTTCACTGAGTCCTTAGTATTTTTTTCCTCACTATCACTTACACTGTCAATTCCTTTATTTTCAGCACACATATTACTACTTACTTCAAAATTTGGCTCATGTTCATCATTTAAGTTTAACACACTACTAACAGTACTCAAAGCAGTAATAGGGTCAACAATGGGTTTCAGTTTTTGAACATGTTTCAAGATTGTACCATTAAAGGAAAGTTCACTGATAGGCAGTTTGAAAACACTCTCAGTTACGTCACGGAACATAGGAACACTATCCACCGCGTTGTTACTGTTTTCCATTGTTGAGGTTATAAATACAGTTTTGAATCCTTCAGATTTGGATTCTTCCGAGATTACAGGTATATCAGCGATATTCGATTTTTCATTCAAGCATTGGTTCGTTCCAGATGAGGTTTCTGACGAAGTGGCAAATGAGATAACAAATTCGGAATCAGAATTTTTTTCAGAATTATAATTTATAAGGTGCAAGGGACTGCGTTCCGGTTTACTATGCTCATTATCATTTTGTTTTGTTATTTTGGATTGTATAACTGTAGACAAGTCAATATTACCTCCACTATTAGAACTATCACAATTGCTTGAGAGTTCACTTATTTCATCATGGTTAGTGTCGAAATTATCAACAACATTAAAACTTCTCATGTAGCGCTCATACAATGAAAAACTATCGCTCATTGAATGGCAATTAGAGTCTCCGAAAGATTCCATTACCAACACTGATCAACATTACTACTTAAAATTATTAAACTATCACTGTAATAATCATTTTAATAAAACTTGGAACTCGGCATAAAATATAAGTAAAATATTTTTTGTGTAATAATAATAGATTTATTTAGTCGTGTGTTGTTGGAATAATACAAGTAATGACTATAAATTATAAAATATTGGCGCGCTGCGCCAAATGTACTGGCACCATTCTTATATTGTTGTAATCACAGCATAGAGAAAAGTAATATTACAAAATACAAATCTGAAATCACACTCCACTTTTTCCGAAATACAATGTGAATGACCTATGACTTCTAGACTCTAGTTCACAGATTAAGTAATAAGTATTATTTTATTAGTATTTAGTAATCTATGGTAGTTAGTAGTTACTAATGGCGAATGGCGATTGGCGATTGCAAAGAAAGAGCAACTTAAGTTTTATTCTTGCCAGCACAAAATAATATTATTATGTTAGATTGCCAGTCTAGAATATCATAAAACATCAAGCTACATCAAGCTAAATGTCTAATTTCTGATTTTCCTAGGGAATAAAAGTTATTTGATATATTTTATCGAGTAGTTTGTTATTCCTATTATAGTCTAGACATTATTTAAAAAAAAACTAGTTTTATCTAGAAATTGTAGAGGGCTGGAAATAAATATTTTTCAACCACCTTCAAAGTGCAAAAGGTTTGCTTTGGTTCTATTTTTTGTTATCTCAGAACTCTAACATTTGTGATCAGGTTCGGATTTTTTTTTTATTTGTTACACTCCTACTACACAATGTAGGTACATGCACTTGCAAAGGTGCAGGTTATGGAGTAAGATATCATATTATATTACAATACAGTCTCATTTTGCGGCATGTGTTTGGCACTGCAGCCAATTTTTAGTACTTTAACTCTATTGCCTTGGTCTAGAGTTTCCAGAGATCTGAAGTGTACAAAATTATGTTGATCAAAAGAAATGAAATTTAACGTATAAAATAATATTTTACACGTTTTTTACCGCGATTATTTATATGCGATATTAGCTTTGCCGTCTATCATAATTTAATATGGCATAATGGCAAGCCTATGTTGAAAATTCTTCTTGAAATTTTTGTGTGATAGACTCAATGGTAGGTATTGATGAAAGTATTCAATGCTTATCGTTATCGCGTACAAGAGTAATCCATTATTAGTCATCAATCAAACCATCTTCTTTGTAATTTGTATGATAAATCATTAAATACATCGTTATTAGGATATTAGGGTTGGCTTTAGTTAACGGCTACACGATTTTGGTATTTTGCGGTGGTGCGGGGGGTAGGGCCCCCGTGGTGGTCTACCTAATGGTATGACTCCCGCGATGAGGAAACCAGTAGTTTTTTTTATGAATTTTTTAATTTCATTTTTTGTATGCGCATAACGGAACGTTTCTCCAAGTAAAAATGGTTTGGTAAGTAAAATGGAACGTAACTAAGAGTGAAAAACATAAATTTGAAAATATATAACACACAAAATAAATTTCACAAAAAGCAATCCCGGATATTAAAAGTTATATAAGGATATATTTTAAAATATCTGATTATGATTTACTTATTAGCAACAAGGAATTCATGCAGTATAATAAAAGTTTGTTTGTTTTTTGAGTTTATTTTGGTTCTATATTGTTCAACTAATAAGTAATATAAAGAGATTTGTACGATTTGTGTGACAAGTTTCCGAGCTTCGCGTCAACGCCGTTGAACAGCGTTGCTATCGACTGGAGCTACGCAGTGCGCACTGCGCACGCCTTATAAGTGACAATTAAATGGTATTAATGAATTAATAGTTAATACAAAATAAATTCTAGTAATGTGATGAACATTTAATACTCTTGCATTATGCGGAATAAAGAAGAGACAGAATAATATTCTATCTTGGTTGCCCAGCACCCCAGTCTATCGTTGCGCCATGGCCGTAAATAGAAACTATTGTCACCATAAGCCGACGTACCCCACTACTCTTGATGATCTTTCTAGACCGTGGTTCAACGTTCTCATAATTATAGGGCCGAAGTCTGGTAACATTTGATAATATTGTCTTGACTCTTGGTCATGTGTCAGTTGTCACTTGTCAGTTGTCACTCTCACTACTCACTTCAAGGTTTAGGAATTATTCGCCGACGTCAAAATGTCCATAAATATTAATGGTCAATAATAAATGTTTATCGCGGTTTTATTTACTTGTAGACTTCTTTAGTATAAGCCTAACTTTACATTTAATGGTACCTTGTGGAGTTGTGTCGTATTTTTTATATATTTTTTTTTAATTTACAATAAATAACAATTTTTGGTGTGTATCAAAGTTTGGTTATCGGCGTATCAAGTAAGTTAAAAAAGTTTTAATTAGTATTAATATCTTATTGTTGGTTGTATTATTGAATACTTTTAGAATAAAATCTTAAGAATCGTAATTATTAAACGATAGGTCATTACCGACATCGATAAAGTTAGCAATTCGTGAATTTAAATGGAGCTGAGACGAATATAAAATTGCAATTATTAATAATATTTATTACGAACACTTTTTAAATAAGTTTTGCTTAAGAAGTTTAAGTAAATTACTTATTTATATTATTTTTCTCATTTATAATTAAAGAAAGTGATTTTATGAAATAAGAAAACATTGTGATACACTACTGTAATATTTCAATAGATATAACAGTATTATAATTTATAGATGATATTTTGACCATGTAGATAATTTAGTATATAAAAAAGAAACTACTTACAAACTTTCTCTTCACTTTATATTTTTTTTAAAATCATTCAAAAAGTATAATTAGAAAATAAACAGATCATTACATTTAAAACAATGATTTAGATAATTTTTTGTAATAAATGTTTCAGTTATTTATATCTTTTAAACAAACAGTTATTTTTTAATATATTTCAATTTAAAATTAATAATAATAATATATTAAATGTGTTCATCTAGGTAACATAGTATGTATCATAGTGTTGATTACTTTAAGTAAACAAATTATTATTATAAGTATGTATATTTTTAAAGCTATAAATGTTGTTAGATTTACAAATCTATTACTCAATATTTAACTGACCTTTACTCTGTGTAATGAGTTTGTGTAAGACTAATGATGATTAGATATTATATTTGCCATTGCCATATAACTAGCACTATTTTTATATGATAATTTTTTCATTTATCAATAAAACAAAAAATAATATGAGATTAGAATATAAATTGCTTATTTATTTGTTAGAATTGGATGTATAAGTCATAACTTTATTTTACTTATAATTATATGAATACTCTTTACTATACTATTTTTAATTTCGTAAATTACAACAATACTCTCACATCTCTTCTGCTCCTTTGTTATATGTACTTATACTATGTTCTATATACTGAAAATGGTGAGTTTAAGTCTAAAAAGTTTGTACATACATAAACTATGGATCTAAATTCTTGAGTAACACAGTCACAGGCTAAGGATGACCCAGCAAAGCATTTAGTTACCATTGTTTGTTTAATAAAAATAAATTGCCAAAGTCAATTTAATTAATGCCATCATATTTCTTTTTTTCTATTTAAAAAAATATACTTTTTCCAGCTGTAAGTTTCAATTTACAATTTGAATGACACTGTATATAATGTAGAAATATTAGAAATAATAATGAAGACAGTAGCATCAAATTCCTTAACCAAACAAATAATTTACAAGGTATATATTTATTAAATAATTTGTTACTGCATATTTGTCTTCTCTGTCTTGATATCTGACTATGATTGCACTAACCTATGCCCTTTGACCCTGTTTATAATTACTTTGAACAAGCCATTTACCCGAAGTTACTTGGCGATAACAGTAGGCCTTTCAATGTGATAATAAGAATAAAAGAAATTTCAAGTGAATAGGTAAGTAATCATGTAAAAAAATATATTCTCATTTCATCATTACAGCAGTTAATGCTGATTCAAGATTATAATTTTTATAGATTATATTTAAATTTATTAAAAAAAGTACAGATGGACTTGGAACTTTTCTTATTAATTACTATAATATTTCTTATTATATACTCCGGTACGGTATTTCTGTGTTGGTGTGCAAAGGAAAAGTATTGATATGCGTTAATGTTCTTACTTACTGATATCAGCTATCAGTGAACCATATATTATAATATTTAGGCCTTACTGTTGTGTCATATTGTATATTGGAAAGGTGACTTGTTTTGTTTATCGTCATATATTGATTGTTAATACGTAAATCAATATTTTATATTACCTTTATCACTATTTCGTAAGTATTTTACAATATCATTATTTTAATAACATTAATGAATGATATGGCTGTGAATTTATTTCGTATTTTCATTGGGTTCTGCACTAAACTCAAGAACTTATTACAGCACTGTAAGGTAACATCAATTCATAATGGTTCTCAAACCACATAGCTGACTGTGACTGAATTAATAATTTATTAAATAAATCACAATCTTCATAACTTTTAGACTATTCTTAGCTTTTTAACTTTCAAATAGGTAATATGTACACCCAAATCAAACTGCATCATTTTTTATTGTATTAACGCGATATCTTTGCTTTTAAGTTTAACACTTCAAGAATAGCTCCATATTAGTTTCAAGAAATAAATCTATAGCATAGGGCAAGTTACGAGTACTATATTTAGGTACCTACTTTATTCTATTAAAATAGATAATAGAGGCTTAATTTCAAAATATTAAAGGCATTCTATTCAATTGACCTACTTTTTTTAAAGTATGGTTTCTTGATTAGATCAATGTTATTCATCTTGGCTCTCATCATTCAACATCATTGAGATGATTGTTGATAGATATACATATATTAAAAACTAGAGACTCATCCTCGCTTCGCTCGGGTTGGTCCACAGATTTAGCTCGAACGCAGCCCCGGATTCCGCTAGTTAAATAAATAAAATTTCTAAAATATAACTTCCTACTTTTTTAAGTCGGTTAAAAAGTAGCCTAAGTTAAGCCTTGTAACATTAGCTATCTGCGAGTGAAACTACCGTCAAAACGGTCCAGCCGTTTCAGTGATTAGCCGGAACAAACAGACAGACAGACAAAAAATTTAAACATTGGTTTTTTGTTGCTGGTATCTTATATACTTTCATATGCATTTAGTGAAAAGCTGTTAATTTGATATTAAAAACAGACACTCCAATTTTATTTATATTAGATAGATATTTCGATACAATTACCTACATCTAAAGCTTTTAAACCATAAATAAGTAACTCTAAAATTCACAAGATCACAAAACTGTATATTTATATGACCGTTTATCTTTAATCCATTAGAAACTTTCGTATAGTAAAATTTCTTTTAACTGCACTGTATTTGTAACTTTAATATTTTCGGACGGAGATTTAGATGGTATTGATGTCCCAATATTAAGTATATATTTATTTATTTATAATTTATTTAAACTTACCTAGTACCTACTATACTACCTAATCATATTTAAATATAAGAAGCTTGGTAATGACACTGTCGGTCTATCTCGATGTGGGCAGTTTGAATAGGTTTTTTCGTAATGCAAGTAGCATTAACTGAATGTCTACATGCGGAAATTTTCAACATCCTTGGCCATCAATCAAAAAGCGACATCAGACCTTGGGATGCAATTTAATATATCCTAACATTTGGCGTTGAATTACATTGCTAAATTATTTCAATGGAATTTTTATGTGTAATCATCATTAATTTGCATGAATTTTATTTTATTATGATTATTGCCTTAGTGTAAAAGTTATTTGAAAACTATCCTTAATAATAAGGAAACCTAATTCTAGACTAACTCACACTATAAAATAATTGCATGTGAAATTTAATTTTTACATTTGTATGTTTATGTAAAATATTATAATATAAACATTAAGATAACACTGGTGAGGTAATCCGTAATCACTTAACTTAAAGTACAATTAACAAGTTATTGCGAATATTTAATTTTAAACGTATGTGTTAACAGAATCGTATGTATAAATAGCAAATGCGTTTCATGCACTATTTTCGGTTTTTCTTTTTAATTTTTAATATTAAACTGACTTTAAAAAATTTGCATTTAAAAATGTTCTTTACTTTAATAATTTTATCCCATTAAAAATTTCATGTAAAATGTTGCCAAGAGCAAGACGAGACCATAATATAGCTCACGATGGTAGTTGTCAGATCTCATTAAAAGCTTCTAACTCTACACGCCCAAACTGTACTGTAAATAAGGGCTTTTATTTCAATAAGTACTACAACTTAGTAAATATAAAAAAGCAAACGAAGCAATTTAAATAAAGTTAATGTTACGTATTTGCCAGAAAAACATGTTATTTTACTCTTAAATAATATTAAATTATGCAGTGCCGAAGAGTAGTCCTTGAGTTTTTCTTTATAAGTATCATAGTTTAGTTTAATTTTCTATATTGTTGATTATGTTTATATAAAGTTTCCGTTTTCGGTATATGACTTTCAAACCTAAATTAAATTAAAAGGTGAGCTTTGTGCGGGCTCGTGTAGTTTTTGTAACGGGTAATTATTTTAAAACAGTTGTTATCGTTCATTTTTTTAATGTTCGATTTATTGATTCATCCAATATTTTGAGAGTTGTCAACCGAAACACAAAAACGGGTTCATTAAAAGAACCATAAATCGTAAACGGTAAGCTTAAGAAAAAGTTTATTAGAAATAAAAGGTGCGAAAAGGTTTTATTCTCTACAATAATGTTTCCAAGATAAAAGCCAAAAACTTTCTTTCAAAATCGCGCTTCAAGCTCTACCTGGATCTGTCAGTATTTAGTGAAAACCACAGAGCAGATGAATATAGACAATATGTTTTTTATCTATTTCGTGGTGAAAACCGTATGAATAAAAAAATTGGATCGGAAATTTAGTGCGACGATACATTTTATTTTTCACTGTACTATACAATACATTTAATAATTTTGACTAGAAGTACGTTAGCGATGTTTGGAGCAAAAGTTCAGTAGATAAACCCTATCATTCAGTTAATTAAATAAATTAGGTTCCTTAGTTATCATTAAAATACCTTTGGACTTAATTAACTATTTTTGTTATTTAACTTATTTATTTATTAAAATAATAATGTTTTGAGATATTACACATCCACCATCTAGGTACATAGTTCCACTGTCCACAGTAAGCTTAACAAGGCTTAATTTGTTATGAGTACCAGATGTAAGAAAAACGACAAAAGCTTGTTGTAAGGTTTTATTTCAAGTCGACACTGATCGAAAATCGGAGTGAGAATGAATGTAATATTTACTTATTTTCTACTGTCATCGAGTCGGTTTTGAACGCATTTACCCTCACTCCTTCACAAAAAATACAATATAGTTTCTGTATTGATTATTATCTCTTAAAAAAGAAATCAAATAAACAACTATAGTAGTCAATGAACTATCTACATCTTAACATAAAATAATATAATTTATAAATAATTATAAGTAGGATTAAACAATAATCTAACATTCGGCCATTCTGACAACCAGGTTTGTCCTCAAACCAATTTCAACTTTCTAGTTGACACCTCGCCCCTCGTCACCCTGATCGTGTGATACTTCCCAACCCAAGCTGACTATGCTGGCATCTACACCCCTCATTACTAACAGTCATCAAGCGAAGACCAACCTCTTTTCCATTAGTTGACATCTACTACCCTTATTACATCATAAAGTCTGCACTAGCCTTCTCAACCTAGACACAGAAGTTGGTACTTCACAACTCATCACTAGTAGTAACCGTGCGAGATTGCCAACGCCACTACTTGAGTTGACACATCACCCCTCACCAAGTCGGTGACCGTGCGAGACTTCTCAACATACAATTAATCACCATTTCATCCTTGATAGTTAATACACATCATCAGCATTCTAATTTACTTATTTTTACATACAATTTGCTTATTTAACACAACTTATTCTTTTAAAAATATATCTCAAGTACTACATTTCTTGTTAGGTAGGTACACAACAAAGTAGGTATATATACTTCATAATACATAATTTTAACATTTAACAAAATATTAAACCTTAATCATTCCCTAAGCACATCATAATAATATAATAGTTCATATTATTTATTTATTTATTTCATATTATATATTCATCATAATAGTATAATTGTTCTGTTTTATTTTTCATATAGAATTAAAATAATTGAAATAAAAATAACAAAATAGAACATTACTAGTAATATGATTTCTCATAAAATATTTAATTATATTTCGTGCTTCGTCCTCGAGATTAGTAATGTTAGTAAAAAGTATTTATATTGACACTAAGTAGTAACGCATAGTTGCCACCACTTCCGCACTATAGTTGAGAAAAAAGATCTTAATATGACTAAAAATATTTTTAAACGTTTTCTTCCTTTTTTATTTTACCTTGTCTTTAGCAATGGCGACAGGGCCTCATTCGCAGTTTAGTGCTCAACCACTACGCACCTCTTAATAAAAATTAAGTACGTTAAAGTTTCGCACTAATAAGTACATATTATACGCCGTTACTATGTCCAAGTGTAAAAGTAATGAAAAATTGACTTGATAATTCAAGTGGATCTTCGAGCTTTGATTCGACAAAGAACTATCGAATTGTAAGTAATTTTAATAATCTATTCTAATTGAATGTACCAGATTAGTCTGAGGGACTGTTTCGCCACATTCTAAAAACCTTACTTACCTCAAATTTTGCATCAGAGTAGCCTGAGGGACTATCCTGCCGCTTTTTATATTTAGGGTACTCTAAATAGAGTATTATAATCCTATGCCAGTGTTCCGAGGGAACAGCTTGACGAGTAATTTTGATAACCTACTCTAATTGAATGTACCAGATCAGTCTGAGGGACTATTTCGCCTGTTAATACCTTATTTACCTCAAATTATGCACCAGAGTAGTCTGTGGGACTATCTCGCGCATATTATCATAGCCTTACATTAAAAATGCACCAGGGTTGTCTGAGGGACTATCCCGCCGCTTTTTATATTAAGGGCTCTAAATAGAGAATTATAAACCAATGCCAGCGTTCTGAGAGAATAACTTGACGACGTTATTTTTAATAACCTATTCTAATTGAATATACCAGATCAGTTTGTGGGACTGATTTCGCCACATTCGAATAATATGGTAATGCACCTCCCTTATCTTAAATCATGCATCAGAGTAGTCTGCGGGACTATCTCGCGCATAATATAATAGACTTTACGTTAAAAATGCACCAGGGTTGTCTAAGGGACTGTCCCGCCGCTTATTATATTAAGGGCTTTAAATACAATTATAAAACTCTGCCAGAGTGTTTGAGGGTAGTAGTAATTTTAATAACCTCTAATTGAATTTACCAGATCATTCTGAGGAACTATTTCGCTTCATTCTAATATTGTAATGGATCTCGCTTATCATAGCCTTAAATTAAAAATGCACCAGAGTTAAAGGACTTTAAAAAGAATTACCAAACTGTGCCAGAGTGTTCTAAGGGAACAACGCGCATCACAGTTTTAAGAATATTCAACTTTTCTTGTCAGACTTTAAAGGAAATGGTGTTTCCTTGTTTTAAACCAAGAATCAAATCGAAAGCTAAATCGATCATGTCGGTACATTAGACATACCGCTGCCATATGCCAGCGAACATTGAAGTTGCTCCTGCTGGCCACGAGATACGTGACGTGTGTAAAACTCTGACCTATCAGACGTTTTAGGAGCGGGCCCATCAATAACAATCTAGATTACAGTCTAGAAATATAGGCTATATAAGATAGCCACGATGCTGATTAATTATTTAAGGACTTTGAAACAAAGCTATCGAGGCGCAACAGAAGCTCCTGGCATCTGTTATTACAGCCTAGAATAAGGTATATTATAATGTATTACATTAAGGACCTAATGTGTGTCTGACGAATCTTTTGTGACATACAACATTAAGAATCTGAAATACCAGACGTAATTTTGTTCTCTATTCTATCATAAGAATGAAATTAATGGATCAGTTATCCACAAGTAAAATTACGAAATTTTTATTTGAAACAACCTGTCAGATCACACAAAACTGCAAAAGCAGTTTCTTAATCGAGCTAAGATCTCGAACCTATAATCCTTAAGAAACATAAATGTTTTCATGTGACCACAGAGCAGATGAATATAGAATTATCAATTCCGTGCATGTGACGGATACTTCAGGCAGAAATTTAAACGAAAACGTCTGGAAAACGAGAGCCCTGGTTCACAGGCAGCCGGCGCGCTGTCAACAGCGAAATCAACCACCTGCAATTAGGGGAACGAGGCATCTCACGGTACCTCGTCGCTCACCTACAGGCAACAGCCCAAGCAAACTGCCGGACCTAGATCCAGTACGATATGCAGGTAGCCTTACATATTATCGAAAACAATGGTTCTCAATTAGTCGAGATCGTTATATTATGCTGTCATTCTTTAATGGTTACGAATGATATGAAGTTTAATAGTTCCAATCGAACTTGTATACCTAAACAAAAAATTGTATTATTATTCGATAACTAGTACCTCCTAGTAATAATTTATTGACAATAATAATAAATTATTGACAATTGGAGCTATTTGCAATTGCGAACCATACTGTAATCAATTTATATCGCATGTGTCCTTAATACCAAAACCGAATTATGAAGGTTTATTTTAATTTTAAAATGCTAAAATAAGTTTATCGACACATCTCGCTTAAAGTTAAGAGAATATTCGTATAACTCTAAAGTTAGTAACAAAAGATTTCTATACCGCGACTTTAGATCTTAAAGACGCCTATTTTTTGTTAAGTATTCACCAAGCTCCCAGAATTATTATGTTATCAAATAATCGATTTAATGCATTCAGCCATGTGACCTGTAACCTGTGACCTGTGACATGACCATTCAGCATCTGTACAGCACCATTCAATATTTACTAAATTATTGATACTTTAATTAAATTATAGCGTTCCTGTGGTTATCTATCAACGATATACCTTGATGATGTGTACCTAACGCGCTTTACTTATAAAAAGTGTGCTCAAAAGTTTAAGATCACACATAATCCTTAAAGTGTATAAGTCGTAAATATATAGTCGCCCTCTAAATCGTGCAAGTATTATATGCTATATATTATTTGCTATGTCATAGATAAACATAAATGGCAATCAAGTTTATTTTCGGAGAAAAGTAAAAAAATAATAATAATAATAATAAAGCGCTTTAAGATACACGTTTATTTACTGATTTGTTAAGATTGTTAGTTTCAGCCTGCCCTGCTGTAGAATATGGTCAGCTGTATACGAAAGAGCTGGATTCTGGAACGTTGCAACTACCTTGCTTGTACTTGGTAATATTACGATTACAGAAAATATACGTCCCTTCTAGACTCTATTTTACCCGACTTAAACTGATGACTAATTCTATTGATCATTTAATACATAGAATTACGAATGAACTTTTTTTTTGGGATATAGCTTCTAACGCTCAACTACGGGGGATATAGCTTGTAACGGGCAAACAGCTAGTGGACGTTGGTCCGCTACTGTAATGTCATTATATATCATCTAGAACTACAGCTTCATCTTAATTACTCCAAACTTTTTAATTTCTGCCTCATACATTAAGTTTCAGAATAACGTGTTGGCCAAGCCCAGGCGGATCCATCCCATTGTTGAAAGGGAACCTTCTTACAATGACGAAGCGGTGTCAAAAAATCTTGACAATATTCTATGTCCACAAATCGATTTAATTTACTAGCTTTTAAATTAAAATGTAGTAAATATATCTTTTGGCAAAAAGACACTAAAGCCCTAGCAGTTTAAGCATATATTAACTGGTTACACCATTATTTTTTCTATGCATTAACGTGCATTTACAACAATTAATGTGCATTTGAATATGCATTACGTTAATTATTTTCAGATTAAGCTGAGGGTATTGTAGTGATATCCTACTGGCTCACAATCGTGGACCCCTCTGTTTACCCGCTTATCGACATGAAATATTCTAAAATTGGACTCTAATGAATTCTTTACTCCTTATTCCAGGGATCCAACTCTCCAGGCAACCAAACACCTTGCCGGAGTATAATCGAGACGACACTCTTATTTATTAAGACGCTATGTCCCACCCGGCTACTTATATATTATATTGATATCCCTAGCTGGTAATACAATTATGCAATATGACGCTTGCCTTAGACGTTGTTTTTAAACTGCAAATAATACGGTCTTAAAACACGTATGAACCTATAACAATACAGTTTTCTACAAGTATTTTTAATATTGAAGCTCAATTTAGTCACAATCACAGAGCAGCTCATTGCTCATAATTACCAAAATGGAATGCCATTACTTATAGTTTTAAATTATTTAGCCACGTTATTTCCAAATGAAAACTTATCTCTAGATAGTATATTATTCAACAAAGAAATGTATTACTTTGCTTTCTTTAGTGACAAGTGACAACTGACAGCAGACAGCCCACAAAGTTACAGATATTGTAAAAATGTAATTGTATCAAGTAAAAATTCATAGTACTGAAATTAATATTAGAAAATATTGTTTTGCAGTAGATATTTGCCCTGCAAAAACTCTTATTGCATATTATATAAACAAGATAAAGATTTTTAGTCAAACCAGCTCCTCTCGTAGCACACGCCATACGCCCACATTCATGGCACTTAAACTAGTTACCTTAGATCCAGATCTTTATGAAAATTTCTGGGTTTCTTTCTAGCTATTCCTCTACTTTTGCAAGATTTTGTAACATACCATTTACTAACATATTTAATAATACCTCTTTAGCCAGGTCTACACTATCATTCTGATTATAATTATATTTCTTTTGAAATATGAATATATTTAAAACCACAAGTAAATCATTTTTTACTTTTACTTACATATTATGTAATATGTACATTCTGATACAAAATAATTAATCACTGTTATTTTATTTTGTATTTATTTTGTCGATATTTCCTCCACTTACTCTCAACATCTACTTAGTGTCAATATAAATACTTTTTACTAACATTACTAATCTCGAGGACGAAGCACGAAATATAATTGATGATTAAACGAACTTACCTGTAAGTGAAGTTCTATCATAATTATATGAAGTGCTTCGTCCGAAGAGATTAGTAAGTCCCTCCCACCCATAATGGCCCTAAGAGTTGCGGAAATATCTCTACTCTCTAAACTAAATGAGGCCCTGTCGCCATTGCTAAAGACAAGGTAAAATAAAAAAGGAAGAAAACGTTTAAAAATATTTTTAGTCATATTAAGATCTTTTTTCTCAACTATAGTGCGGAAGTTACTACTTAGTGTCAATATAAATACTTTTTACTAACATTACTAATCTCTTCGGACGAAGCACTTCATATAATTATGATAGAACTTCACTTACAGGTAAGTTCGTTTAATCATCAATATTATAACATTATAGTTATTGTTTAGGAACTGACTTCTCCGTCAGAGCTATCACTATCATTGGCTATGGATATCCAAGGTTGTATGCGGTCTGCTGACCAAACATTACTATATCTACCTCTAGATATATTAGATCCAGGAATACTAGAAACCTCGTATCGATCTTGACCTAAAACTTTTGTTATCCTAAATGGGCCTTGATACTTTGGTAGCAATTTTTTACTTTTGCCATCATTAGATGGAATATTTTTTAATATTTTAACTAGATCACCTACTACATAAAGTCTTGCTTTCTTCCTTTGTTTATTAAATCTTAATTGTTGTTTCTCTTGATCTTTTTCAATGTGATCGTTTATTTCCTGTCTTATTTCATATAACCCTTTATCATTTTGTCTAGTGTCAGTCAGTGTATAGTCTAAACTACCTCCCCCCTGCCCTAGCAAGCGCTTCCAAATAAGGCTTCCCCAGGTGTTTTTCCGGTACCTTTATTTACAGTATTATTAATTCCCCATTGAATTTTACATAGCTCTTGGTCCCACCTATTTTCACCTAATACTACGGGAGGTAGCGCTGTATTTTTTCTAGGAATTTCATCCCGAATGAATTTTATTTCAAACAGTTGTTTAGAGGTCAGAGATAAGTAAAGTGAGCGTCAGTCGCCGCACCAGCGGTGGAACTAAGAGGGACAGCATGAAGAAGTCATTGAAAAAAAAAGTGCTCCGATGAATTTTATACCGAGCCAAAATGAATTATATGATAGTTTCCATCACATTTTTAAAGAAAATCATCGTCAGCTGTATTGACGGTGGGGGGTTATATGTCAGTCGCGTGCATGAACCTCATAGAAATTTTCACAAAAAAAGTAATTTTATACCTTATGAAATTTATACATCTTAATTTTTATACTTTTAAAATAACAAAGACAATCGTCAGCTGCAATTTTGATGGGGGAAAGACCGTCAGTCAGCGTGATAAACATTTCGCGAGGTCGATGCATTTGAGCGTTGCATAGTCTCTTTAGAAAATAAACTCACGATCTTTACATCCACAAACAATCAGCTGGCGACGACTCATGTTTCTTTAACATTCTAGTTATCTTAGGCTTGGAATTACGCACAAACGCTGTAGTTACATGCACACTCGATTGACTCAGCGACTGCTTGCTCGTTGCCATTTTTAGATTGATAGTTTTTAAGATTACAAGAATTATATAATAATAACAACTTTATTTATAATTTCTTGTGCATAATACTCTCTCTTACTCTAGCTTCGCTCGGGTCCGTCTCTATGTACTACGTATTGTTCTGATAACTATATAGGTATAGGAATTTTAACTATTCTGCAGATGATCGGACATTGAAAATTCCGTAAAAATTGGTCCAGCTGTTTTGGGGATTAGCCGAAAAACAGAGTGGCAGACAGAAATAAAATTGTACACATTAATTTCATCTATACTAATATTATAAAGAAGTAAAGTTTGTGTGTTTGTATATTTGTTAAATTGTAAGGGGTAATCTCGGGATCTACTGAACCGATTTTAAAAATTCTTTCACCAATAGAAAGCCACATTATTGCTAAGTGTCATAGGTTATATAAAAAACCGAATAATAAAAAGGCTTTCGTAACGTGGTGTCCGTTTTGCAAAGTGAATCGGAGAAAAAACGGTCGAATGAAAGCGTTTCTTACGAACGCTGCTTTAACTATGAAAGATATATTTTTGAGTTCTAGAGAAAAGATGTGGAGCTTGAAAATGCCTACAAAAAAGTCAACGACAACATGTCTAACTTTTATAGTTAAGTTACAAAAAGTAGTTTTTTAATATTAGTATAGGTAATTTAATTTTTAATATTAATAAAATAATTTAAATTATTTAAACACTCTGTACTAAAAAGGATTATTAACATTTTGCCCAACGAAGTGGGCACGGGACAGCTAGTTAAATATAAAATCTTATAAAATTTCATTTGAATTTAGTAAATAGTTTTTATTTTGGTATTACAAATAGACTTAATAAACAATTTTATTTATTTGTATAGGTAAGTTTTACAACTTCAAAACAACAACAGAGGCGTGGGCCTCACCCCTAACAATGACCTATCTGACTCTGTCAATATCGGAAATGTGCGAGAGATATACTCAATACTCGTTTGTTAAAAAACATCTAAATTCTAATATATAAAAATTTCATGCCACAGTGTTTGTTATTGACCTCCGCCGAAACGGCTTAACCGATTTTTACGAATTTTTTTGTGTTTATTTGGTAGATCTGAGATTAGATAGGCTATTTTTTATTTTTAGACCAAATATGTTATACCCATAAATAATCATAACCCTAAATTTTCATCCAACAATCCCTATTTTTAATAGTAATTAGAACGCGGGCGGAGTGTGGATTCCAACAGGAATTGCTAGTATTATAATATAGTTTTAAACCGACACAAAATAAATAATTATAATGCGGTGTTATTTATAAGAAACTAGCAGTACCCGCGGCTGCCACGTTCATTTTCTTATTCGCTACTAATCTTCATTCGAACACTCGCTGGGTTGATCTGTAGATTGACTGAAAGTTTCTTCAAAATTACTCCAGCTATTTCAGAACCCATAATTAATATGTAACTCCTGCGCCGCGCGGCTTTCTATTTCATATAAGTAATATGTGGACGTCTCCCTTCCTCTCCTCATTGCTCGCTGTGCTATACTTTCTTAATATATTTACTGTGTGATGGAAGAGTGTCTGATTTGTATAATTTTAAAAGCTATCTGCTGACTATAAACTAACTCCCTGCCAAAATTTAAATTTGTAACACAAAAAATGAAAGAATTTCGTAAAAACTTGCGAGAGCCCTCAGACCTCCTTAAGCCGGCCCTGTCACAAAATTAGTTCTTAGTGGATTTTTACTAACAATTAACTACCTCCCTGCGAAATTTAAAGTCTTTAGCCCCAAAAATGAAAAACTGTCATACAAACTTGCGAGAGCCATTAGATTATAGATTAATATGTGCTATACTTATTGATTTCTAAGCGTAAGATAACTAGATTGTTCAAGAAACATAAGTCGTCGTCAGCTAATTGTTTGTGGATGTAAAGATCGTCAGTTTATTTTTCAAAGAGACTATGCAACTCTCAAATGCATTGACCTCGCGAAATGTTTATCACGCTGACTGACGGTCTTACCCCCATCAAAAATGCAGCTGACGATTGTCTTTGTTATTTTAAAAGTATAAAAATTAAGATGTATAAATTTCATAAGGTATAAAATGACTTTTTTTGTGAAAAAAATAAAAAAAAATTTTGTTTAATATCTAGAAATTCATTATATTTGGGATCTTCCAAGACAGAGCGAATGTGTTGTATCTTAGGATCAGATAATTGAATACTAAGAAGCCAATCTTCTTGGGATATTTGTAAAACTCGATTTATGTGATCATAACTATATAGTTCATCATTACTGGGAGCGGGATTACGGCTTAAAGCATCTACATGCTTCATAGTTTCACTCGGCCTATACTCAATTACACAATCGTATTCCTGTAATGCTATCCACCAACGCGCTACTCTAGGTATGAGATCTCTTTTCAAAAACGTGGATCGTAATGCATTACAATCAGTTAGAATCTTAATATGTGTACCTAGTAAATACGGGCAAAATCTGTTTAACGAAGCTACAACGGCAAGAGTCTCCAGTTCATAAGCGTGTAATTTTTCTTCGTCAATTGTAGTTTTTCGGCTAAAATATGCTATAGGTTTAAGTTTCGCACCTGAGCTCTCTTTTTGTAGTAAAATACCACCTAACCCTATTTTCGACGCATCACAATGTAGTTCTGTTATGTAATCCGGATTGTAAATACCTAATATTGGACGCTCAGTTAACTTTTCTTTTAATTTTGTGAAAGCTTCTCTCTGTTGTCGCTCCCATTTCCACGATACGCTTTGTTTTGTCAAATCTGTTAATGGTTTAGCTATATAGGCAAAACCTTCTATGAACTTTCTAAAATAACTAGCTAACCCTACGAATTGTCTTACTTCGTGCACCGTTCTTGGTTCTGGAAACTTACTTACAGCAGTTATTTTCGATAACCCCGGCTTAATTCCTTCAGCGGATATTTCAAGACCTAAATAGTCAATCACTGTCTCAAAGAATTTACACTTTTTTTTTTAATATTCAATGTTAGTCCAGCTTCTCTAATCAAATTGAAAGTTTGTTCTAATTTAAGATAGCATTCATCATAGTCTTTACCCGCAATTAATAAATCGTCCATATAAGCAATAGCACATTTGTGTTGAGACTTATTTAAAATTTTATTTATCGTACGCTGAAATATAGCAGGACAATTAACTAAACCAAATGGTGCCCTTTTAAACTGATAAAGACCATCAGGAGTGATGAAAGCTGTAAGATGTTTACTTTCTTTTTGTATAGGTATTTGATAGTACCCACTAGCCAAATCTAAACATGTAAAATAAGAATTACCGCTTAGTAAATCTATCTGGTCATCAATCCTAGGTAATGGAAAATGATCTTTAGCAATTTTCCGATTTAATGCTCTATAATCGACACACAATCTAAACCCACCTGTTTTTTTTGATACCAGCAATATAGGACTCGCGTAAGCTGATTCAGATTCCTCAACTATATCATTGTCAATTAATTCCTTAACTAAACTTCTAACTATTTCTTTTTCGGATATGCTGAGTCTATAGGGCCTATAAACCACGGGTGTTTCATCGGTAAGTTTAATAGCTAACTCCGTTACATGTGTACAACCAAGCTCTGAGAGGTCCTGTGCAAAACAATCTCTAAAACTATTAATTAGATTGTATATCCTAATTTTCTGCTCACTTGACAAGTTAGGATTAATATTTATTTCCTCGCGATTTATAGGACTTAAAGAGGTTTGAGTTTTGAAACAATTAATTACTTCTGAATTATTTGTATGCTCCTCTTCAAGTATATAAACTTTAGCTATTATATAATCTTTAGTAAAATAGAGAGGATTATGTGAAATTTTAACTATGCTTATGTAACACTTGGTGTCGCTAATTACATAAACACCCTCCTGAACGTAATATTCATTTCCACTTATATCGCGATAACTCCCTTTTATGTATACAGTCGCGTCGGTTACGTCAACGCTGTAACATTTAACTATACCCACTTTATTTATTTTGCAGTCAGAAAAAATGTATAACTTGAATTACAGCAATGGTTCATGTTCCAAGGTAGTAAAATACGGTGTGAGAGTTTTATATAAAATGTTTAGAGAATATTCTGTCTTTATAACTATTACATTAGGCAATTCGGTAAGATTTTGTCCTATTAATAAATCTGTATGTAAATAACTATTAGGTACTATATATGCCATTATATTCGCATCAACAGAATCAATACATATATCAAAGCATGTTTTTCCTATAGGATTAACACTTATATCTGCAATTCCACGAATAACCGGTAATGAATCCTTTGAAACTATTAAGCCTAATCTTACCACACTTTCATATCTTATGAGTGTACAGTCGCTACCTAGGTCAACAAAACATTCTAAAGTAAACTTGTTATTGACAACCACTTTCTTGTAATACTTGGATTTAGTTTTACCCACAACATTCTCTATTAGTAAAACACGTTTGTCATTACTATTCACTAAGTTTGTAAGCTTTTGAGTACAATTTTGAGATGTATGACCGAATCTACTGCATTTATCGCACTTTACAACAGGCTTTTGACACTGGTATACTCTATGACCTTTTTCATTACAGTTGAAACATATTGGTTGAATACTAGTGTTAGATATATTCGTTTGAGAGGTTTTTACACGACATTGTAACGCGCGATGCCCGGGTTCATTACATTTATTACAAATTATATTTACCGATGCTCTATTCCTACTAAAATTAGAACTTCGTAATATATCTTTGTTTTCTTTACAAATATCCTTTAAGAATTTTAAAAGACTTCAGGCTCTGTAAAGCGGGCAGAGGATGCCCCGGCACGTATTGTACGATCATCTATACCGTGCCCGCTTCCCTTGTATATCGCAAATATTCAATAAATTACTTTTTTCATAAAAATAATCGTCTAAATCGTCACCTACCTCAACCGCTTGTCGAGCATTTCTGCTAATAGAGCACCATAATTTGTTTCAAATGGAAAAGCTTTATGTAGTAGTATTTGCCATTCAGCCCAGCTATGTAATACCGTGCTTTGACTATCATACCATTTTTTAGCATTACCCGACAATTTAGGTAACGCAAAATGTATAATACGAGATTCATCCCAATTATATATTTTCGCACATTCATTGATCTTTGACAGCCATAGATCGATACGATGATTCTTAATAGATGGATCAAATTCTGGCAATAAATTATTACTTGACGTTAAACTCTGCTTATTTAAGGATTGAAAAAAATTAGCTATATCATTAAAGTTTAACATTATACTTGAATTAGCGTTAGTACTCGCCTCACCTACATTAAACGGCACTGGTGTCGCAGCTGACGTCATCTCCCGCGGTCTAGGCGAACATCGTGAGTTCGCTGTTGACTGTCTACGCCTTGAACCAAAGCACTCTGCCTGAAGAGCTGTATCTCGTCCGGTCGCAGAAATTCTTGAACAGATTTCGTCTCGTCCGGTCGCAGAAGTTCTCATACTCGTATCGCCTCGACCGGTCGCAGAAGTTCTCGTACTCGTATCGTCTCGTCCGGTCGCAGAAATTCTTATACTCGTATCGTCTCGTCCGGTCGCAGACATACTTGTTATTTGTACACTAGACTCTCGTCCGGTCGCAGACTGACTTACACATTGATTAGATTTATTTCGCCTCGTTACCTCAATATGCCTCGGCTGTGACGGTGTTCTTGCAGACCTTCTTCTAGATCTTGAACTTCTTTTTACGTTTGAACGACTTTTTCTTCTTTGTTGGTTATTTTGTTGCACGTTTTCAACAGTATGTCGTTTCCTTTGTCTTTTAGAATGACCACGTGAACGTGAGCGAGGACGTTTGGACTTATTCATTGTTGAAGTAATCCCACTTCTGATGTAAGAAAAACGACAAAAGCTTGTTGTAAGGTTTTATTTCAAGTCGACACTGATCGAAAATCGGAGTGAGAATGAATGTAATATTTACTTATTTTCTACTGTCATCGAGTCGGTTTTGAACGCATTTACCCTCACTCCTTCAAAAAAAAAAAACAATATAGTTTCTGTATTGATTATTATCTCTTAAAAAAGAAATCAAATAAACAACTATAGTAGTCAATGAACTGTCTACATCTTAACATAAAATAATATAATTTATAAATAATAATTATAAGTAGGATTAAACAATAATCTATAACACAGATAGTTTACTTCCTACTCATATGCTTAGAATAATTATTATTCTAATAATTCTAATCTAATTTAATTCTAAGATTCGCGAATTGCTTTTAAAGGGACCACTTTGTCTAAAGACTAGCGAATCAAGATGTTGCTTATGAGCTAAAACTGAATATATTATGGAAATCACCGTTTCTTCGTATTGGCAGGTTAAGGTAATCGTACAAGGTTCACCCAATTAAAGTTAATTATTTTACTGAGACTAAACTGTAAAACGAGCAAGATACTTAGTTTCAAGAATTGTATTTTAATTGAAATCTTCAGTGTTTTTTAGTCGCACACGTGTTTTTATAAGAATTCATATTTAATTTATTTTAGTACTAAAATGAATACCCCTAATCTAACATGAGCATCTATTTAATGAGCATATTTCGGAGAAATAACTTATGAATAAAATATAAAAGCTTCCTTTAACAAAACTCTTTCCTAGAAATAACATTTATATTCTAATCACCAACATGAAATATGTATATAAAAAATATATACAAAAATTGAATGCAGACTTAAAAATTAAAATAGAGAATATATGTACATATATTTCCATCCCATTCCATCAACGCGCTGTACTATATTAGTAGTACCTATACGGCTTGATGAATGAATTGCCCTTCTTTCTTTGTAAACTGATTGTAAAATCGGGAAAGACGACATTACGCTCGCGAGGTTCTCATCTTTGTACGCTGATTCCTCTCACAATACATTTATTTTGATGATGATAGACATTGAATGTAGTGCTTATTTAACAAGTTTTTGTGATGAATAGGAATCATATTAATATTATAATTATACAAAATGTCTCTATCTCTCGCATATTTATGGTATAGTTTTACAGTTACTTTTTTTATATATTTAGTATTTTGTTGCCTTCAATTTGTTTCTTCCTGACTTAAAAAAATAAAAAAAATTAAGATCACACATTCTCGAATTACAGATGAAATCACCTGATTTCATAATATATCTTAATGTATAAAAATATGGATATATCTATAAGATATCTTCATACGTGAATGAAGTCAAATCAAGGTGCCTTTTGTACGTTTTCGACTTCGATTATTGTTATTATGATTTCTGACATCAGTAATCGGAATAACGAATTACTTGCCATCACATTTGATGATCATTCACATCAGTACAAACAAATTCAGAATCGGAGCAATATTTCGATAATATCACCTCCAACACCCAAACATATAAACTTTACCTCTTTATAATATTAGTGTACATAATATTAGGGGGCGTTCAATTATTACGTAACGCAATTTGGGGAGGGGGGGGTCTTGTAAAACGTTACGATGCGTTACAAGGGCGGGAGGGGCTTCGAACAACGCGTTACGTAACATTGTTTTTTTATTTAAAAAAAAGTACTAATCTTAAGAAAATGTTTATTAGGACTTTGAGCCCATTTAATATATTTGAATCTTAAGCAAATGTGGGGGGGAGATGTACAGGAAAACGTTACGATGCGTTACATAGGGGGGAGGAGGGTTCAAAGATTTTCAAAATTTGCGTTACGTTATACTTGAACGCCCCCTTAGTGTAGATAAACCTAAATGACTTATGTCTAGTTTCAGTGATGGAACTGGTGTCGTTCGCTAAGGAGGTACTGCAGAATGTAGCGGAACGCGCCGCGAGCTACCGCGTGGGTCAGACGGTGATCAGATACACCGACCGCGCTCTGTGGATAGTAGAGAAGAGTGCGAGATGGGCTGTACCGCCTCCATGTAAGTGTATTCTTAATGTAATCAGTGAAATTAATCCAATTTTATGTATGTATAAATATATCTATACTAATATTATAAAGCTAAAGAGTTTGTTTGTTTTTTTGTTTGAACGCGCTAATCTCAGGAACTACTGGTGCGAATTGAAAAATTCTTTTTGTGTTGGATAGTTTATCGAGGAAAGCATTAATTAATTATAGGCATTAATGAAAATTGTTACAAAAACAGGAAGGGCGGGCGTTATTTCTGCGAGGTACCATACCGCGCGGCTCAAAATGAATTTGGTTTCCGGTCCTTAGAACGTGTGCGAAGCCGCGGGAAATGCTTTAGAATAGTGATGTATAAATTAGAATTAATAGTAATAGTAATGCTAGCTAGCAATATGTAGCAATTAGAATAAATATTTATAATTATTCCGGATATATCGTGATTAACTCAACGAGTCGACTCGGGTCAATTTCATTAATTGCATTTAGATTGCTTGATTTGTTTATATACCTACTGTGAAAAAGTTACAATAAAATTAATTAATGTAAAATATTTCGCTATAAGTATAACTGAGAGAAACTTCACTTTTTTATTTGAATCTGGGGAATAAAGTAAAAATACTTACACTATACAGTAAATTGTACAAACACGGCATAAATGAATTACATATCTTTCATTCAATATGGGCCATAAAATAGGTCTAATATACAAATATATAATAACTTGCTATAAAAAATATTCAAAATGATTGTTTGTGTTAATGCCTGGATTTGTTTGTGTTCGAGTGAAATTTGGTACATATTATTGTCTGGAATAGTACTTTTCATAATTACTTGTTATCTCCGAAAAAAATTATAGTTTCCGTAGTGGTATCTATTTTTACTGTTTACGATAGACGAATTTAAACCAAACGGGGGTGAGATGCAAATAAACAACGATTGTAGTTATTAGTTATTTAACAATAAACGACTAATCAGTGAATTATATACTATATATATATATATATATATATATATATATATATATATATATATATATATATATATATATATGATTTTTTTTCTTAACTTTTCGAATATATTAAACTATATACATACATTCATTATTATTATCTACTGTTACAGCAAAAAGTCTCGTAATAAAAAATGCTATAAAATAATTGAAATAAATAAAAAAAGCGGATGTTGTAATCATAATTAAATTGCTCATTTTTAGATGAGTTTTTAGTTCTTATAAATTCACTTATATTAAGATATTAGACAGGAAATATTTGATTGACTAAAGTATCATTCAATATATTTCCATACAAGAATGATAACATTTTTAAGTGTTATCTAAATGTCTTGTGTAGTTTAACTATTTACTAATAATATAATTTGTACTTTGTACTATTCTGCCATGTTTAATCGCTCCACTGCTGGGTTAGTGCCTCTACATAATGAGGATACGTTTGGCGCAGTTTGTAGTGACCCTACTTTCTTGCGCTAGAAGTCGCAGGTTCGAGTCCCGCTGGGGGCATTCATTTGTTAAACTCGGATTTTTGTACTCAAGTCAATGGTGTTTATGTTTATAATATGTATGTATTTAAAACTTGTATATCAAGTATCTGGTATCCGTAACACAAGCTTTCTTCGTAGCTTACTACATAACTAGATGGCACTGTGTGTAATAATGTCCCAACATATTTATTACATTAGCTAGTTGGTCAGTTATAATAAAGGCTAATATGATTTTTTTACATTCAAGTGGATCAAGAAGAAAGGCCGCAACCAGAACTAGTCCGTCCATTGCCATGGGTATTTTTCCTCGCTCTACTCGCAATGCTACGTGTCACACGGGAGTCCATATCTCTGATAAATCTAATGCGTGGGAAACCTCCTCTTCGATCTGCTGATGTGGTAAGTATATTATATCAATATAATAAAACTTAGTTTCACCTTTTTTTACTTATTTTAGATAAGGGTGTGATAAGATTAAGCACAGTTCAAAGTTTATATTTAACTAGCAACTCCCTAGCTACGTTTTAAAGGTAATGTATATTACAGAGATAACTTCTATGTTAAAATAACCTAACCTGTATCAATTTTTGATATACAAAGCAATTTTAAGAGTGTTGGCCTGCATGTGCTAATCTCTGGAAGTAACTACGGATGGGACTTAGAAAACTTAGAAAACATTTTTGGACTCTTAGTCTTATTTTATGTAATTTACACGAAAGGACAAAGAATTTCAAACTTAATGAATTATGGCTGGTTATCATCTTGTATGCGATCACCATCCAAAATACATAATATCAGTCATAACACTATATCTACATATTTGTCATAAACTTAGGCATTCACGTACGAAGAGGCCTGTTTTGACACAGTAACCTTGTGTTATGTGTATCGCAGCTCGAATCGTAAGGCGAGTGATCACTTAAGTAAATAATACCGAGCTATTACATCTCTTTGTAGTTTAAAAATACCGCCAATCTCTATATCAGATTGGCTACCTATCATCTAACTTCTAATCGTCATTGCGAATGTCATCACAAAAATAGCCTGCGAGACTATATATAATATAAATAATAATAAATATGTTGGAACACTAACACACAGCGCCATCTAGTTCCACGGTAAGATACGAGGCTTGTGTTATGGATACCAGATAGTTGATACACTAAGTACACATATATAACATTAAGTACATACATATTATAAATAAATACACCCATGAAGTACAGAAATTTGTGTTCAACAAATGAATGCCCCCCGCGGGACTCGAACCCGCGACCACTGGCGCAGCAAGCAGGGTCACTCAAACTGAGCCAACGTGACGTGCGAGCTATAACAATGGAAGTAGTTTCTTGTAATGCACATAATAACTACATTCTTTTTGTCGCTGGCTTAAAGCACAGGGATAAATGATGACACGTTTGGCTTAGTTTGTAATTACCCTACTAGCTACGCTAGCGGCCGGGGGTTCGAGTCCCGCTGGAGTGTCATTTGTGATATGAGTAGGTACGAATGTTTGTACTCCAGTTATGGGTGTTTATATTTATAACTAGCATTACCCGCGGCTTCGCACGCGTTATAACCGTACCGTAAACCAAATTCTTTCTGAGTCGCACGGTATGATACCTCGCAGAACTAACGCACTTCCCGTTTTGCAACATTTTTCATTGATCCTCCGCTCCTATTAGTCGTAGCGTGATGTAATATATATAGCCTATATCCTTCCTCGATAAACAGGCTATGCAACACAAAAAGGATTTTTCAAATAAAACCAGTAGTTCCTGAGATTAGCGCGATCAACCAAACAAACAAACAAACTCTTCAGCTTTATAATATTAGTTATAGATATGTATTGCTTCGATACAGAGGCTAAATTTACAGCTTTTATAAGTCTTTTCTGTCTGTGACTGCAAAACCACTAGAAAGATTTTGATATAGTAATAGGTTCAAGGTTGTTATCTGGGTCAATATAGGATACTCTTAACTTCAAGAAAATGTCAAATTCTTTTAGAAAGAACCCGAATTGAGCCAGGCTTTGTTTCTACTACATTACAAAAACAAAATATCTATTTCTTTTTACAGGTTTCATACATTCAAAGTAAAAGACGCTATCTGCGTACACTAAAGTATCAAGGCAATCGCATAATGCGTGCGAGAAGTGAACCCCCTACCAGTCAATCCTGGTTCAGTCAATTACAATCTCTGTTCGAATTTACGTTGTGCTTCAGAAGACAACAGTATGGAAATAACAACACGCAGTTAAGCAATGGCGATGAAGTAATGGTTAGTATACAGACTAAAAGTATTTGCTTTGCGCCACTAGGCTACTAGTGGTAACGCGGGTCTCTCGGACCTCTGAAATTTTATGTACGAATAATTTTAAATAAATTTTAAGTTTCGTAAGAAAATCTGTAGACAGTGGCAGCCTAGCGGTAAAGCGCTTGGATAACCGAGTGATACGTATTCAAATCCGAGTCTTTCGAATTATTTCTACATGATTACCACTTGTCTTACGGTGAAGGTAAACATCGTAAGGAAACCTGCATGTCTTAGAAAAACTTAGAAAGTTTTCCAAAGACATGTGAAGTCCGCCAACACGCACTAGGCCAGCGCGATGGACTATGGTCTGATTCGTACTGAGGGTTGCCCGTGTCCAGCAGTGGGACGTTGAAAAAAGGGCTGAAGAAGAAGAAAAAATCTGTCTGGCAGAATCTAGCAGGGTTTTGAAACATGTGAAGTCCACAGACCCGGACTTCACCAGCGTGGTAGACTACGACCTGATACCCCCACGTATTAAAGGGAGATTAGCAGTGATTAGCAGTGAGAGGTTTTAAAGGGCTAATACAATATACTAAAAGAAGGAAATATATAGACGAAGTCCCCCAAAAATTGTCGGAGTCAAAAATAGTAGCGTAATTTATCTACTTATGCTTGATTTAATTTGATTCCATAAAGATTAAATTTGATAGTTAAGCAATTTTTTTTATATTATTTAATTTTTAGGTAATTTTGAACTAGATGTATATATTTTAATGCAAAAATCCCTATAATTTCATTCGCAGGTAGTAAAACGCAGTAAGCGTCGACAGCAGGCGAACCCGGTGGCTACCACTAGTGAAACCAGTATGGAGCGTGTCGTAGAAAAGATCATGGTGGATATCGAAGACTCTGATGATTGTTCTGATACTGTAAGTTATATTTATTTTGATTCATAAATAGTTCTTATTTTTCGTAATGAATTTATTGATTGATATAAAAAGTAAAATGCTTAAAGGCACTCGGCCTCTATCATCATTATCTTTGTTATCCATATTCTACAATAATTATTAAAATGTGGATAGGCGTGAGTTGGCGGACGAAGAGAATAAAACGATACTTCACAAATCATACAAAATATAATCACTGATTATAATCCATTTTACAATCGTTCATTAGCACTTCTAAACTCTTAACAATTCTTAAAGTTCAATTAATAATCACACAGACACTCCACCGAACACGTAATGCAACTATGCGATGCGAATAGAAAGACCGCTGACATTTGTAATGTCTTATGTCCGTCTCGACTCGCTCGCTAATGCCCACTAGCGCTCGGGGTTGTGTCAGAGTGTCCAAACGTCACTTTAAAAATGTCTATGCACCGACATGCTTTTAAATACATCTCACTATTAAAAATGTTAGAAATTAATTTTATAAAATAGTCTTAAGTCTTATTAATATCAAAATTAGTATGCGAGATTTAAGCTAAAAGTAAGAAGCATGAACATTTAAGGCTTTATTTTTATGTTTACGATTAATTATTATGAGTATTTCAAACATTTTTAGTTTATATTATTTACTAGCGACTCGCCCTCGCGTCGCTCGGGCTCGTTCCTTAATTTCGCGCGCGGGAATTCGCGGGTTCCGTTAGTAAATTTATACAAAAACTGATAAATTATATATTGATAAACCTTCCTCGAAAACCGCTCTATCAATTACAATTCCGCGGCTCCGCTCGCATTCTAAAGGCTGAAAATCAAAAGAAATATTTTTCTCCCGTTTTTGCAACATTTTTCATTGATGCTTCGTTCTTATTGGTCATAATATAACCTTCCTCAATAGACGGACTATCCAACACAAAAGAATGTTTCAATTTGGACCAGTTCCTGAGATTAGCCCGTTCAACTAATTACTAAACAAACAAACAAATCTCATTAATTTCAGTTGACAAGCGTCACCCAGCCAAGAAGTGAAAAATCCGATTCCCACACAGAATCCGATCAAGATGGTGCCAGATCGAGTGACCAACCTAACGACCCAAACAAAATAGAAACAAACAACCGCCAAAGAGAAGTTGAATATCCTTCCATAGATAATATAGATAATGAAACTTCAGAAGAAATATTTAAAATGCGACAAGACTTTATGGTTAACTCTAAAAGCAATGAGGTGAAAGAAGATACGTTTAATTTTTTGATCCATGAAATTCCAAGATTCCAAGAACACGCGCAGGATGAGAACAGTCTCAGAATAGGTAAGGAAATAAGTTAGTATTTTTGACCGACTTCAATAAAAGAGGATGCACATATAAATATAACAAACGTATGAGAATATTGGAAATTTTATTAAAAACTTATCTTTTTGGATTTTTCCTTATTATGATTTTTTAGTATCCGACGTTTTACGTTGTTACAGTGAAATAACAAAAAAGACAGTTTCCTGCAAAATTTAAGCTTTATTAAACAGGAAATTATGATGTTATTTTAACCGACATTAATGAATGAGGTGTTTTATTGGTGTGTATTTTTTTTTGGTGGTGTATGTCAATAATCTCATATTATGAATGTCAAAAAATAAATAACATTAAATTGCTTTCAATATGGCGTGATTTCGACTCGCACTCAAATAAAAATCTTAATGAAATACAATAATAGAATTAAGACAATTTATAAAATATATCTTATGGATAACTAGCGACTCGCCCTCGCTACGCTCGGGCTCTTCCCTAGATTTAGCACAGGCAAAATCGCGGGTTCCGTTAGTTATGCATATAACCCTTCCTCTTGAATCACTCTATCTATTAAAACAAACCGCATCAAAATCCGTTGCGTAGTTTTAAAGATTTAAGCATACATAGGGATATACGGACAGAGAAAAGCGACTTTGTTTTATACTATGTTTATTTTCAGGAAATGGACGGCCGCCAAAAAATATATCTATTGAAGAAAGGTACGTATTTTTTTGTATTAAGCATATTAAGCGTGATTGTTAGTGGACCAATATTATAAACTATATTTTGCTAAAGCATATCTGATTCTAAAATAAAATTTTGTCATTTGAAATTATTTTGTAAGCATGTCGTACGTACAGGATTTTTCATTGACATTTGATATTATTACTCTGTATCTAGACCATTATAGAAAGTCTTCATATTATGTTTTATTAATTAAAGTAGTAAACGTTATAATAATATGACAAATATTTTCAGTCTGTCAGATATCGACCCGCTGCAATGAATCAACTTGGAGATCATTTCATATTTATTCATATCTAAAGGTACTATTTTTATTAACCTTAAAAGTGACTCGCACTCGCTTTGTCCTTATCTAGACTTTACATATAAATAAAATTGAAGTTACCTTTGAAGTGTCTGATTTTAATGTCAAATTAACAGTTTTTCACTAAATGCTTATGAAGGAATATACGGAACTAACATCAAAAAAATCATATTTTTTTTTATTTTTGTCTGCTATCTTTCAGTCTGTTTGTTCCATATAATCTCTGAAACGACACCGATTTTATGGGATTTTCATTGGCATATAGCTAATGTTATAAGAAGTAACTTAAGCTACTTTTATTTTAGAAATTTTATTTATTTTAACTAGCGGAACCCGCGGCTTTGCTCGCGTTAAATCTAGGGATGAACCCGAGTGAAGCGATGGTGAGTCGCTAGTAAGTTATAACATCAGCTATCTGATAGTGAAAGTCCCTTCGAAATTGGTTTTGCCGTTTCACAGATTAACCGGAACAAACAGGCAGACAGAAAAACAGACAAAGTTTTAAAAGATAGTCTTTACAAAAAACCGTATATAGCTCCATTTATCAGCATTATATTTATAAATAAATGAAATCAAAGTCAAAATAATAGCGTTTTAATTCAAATATGAAGGACAGTGGTAGCCCAGCGTAACGCGGTTGCTTGGATATCCGAGTGATGCGGGTTCAAATCCGGGTCTCGTACCTCTGATATTTTCATGTGCGAATCATTTATATCATGATTACCACTTGTCTTACGGTGAAGGAAAACATCGTGAGGAAACCTGCATGTCTGAGAAAACCTAACAAGTTTTCGAAAGATCCGCCAACATGCATTAAGCCAGCGCGGTGGAGTATGGCCTGATTCCCCTCTGCCAGCTTCCATTGCCAGCAGTGGGACGTTAATAAGGGCTGATGATGATGATGAATTCAAATATTGTATACAATACTTATAAGAAAAACACATTTTAAAAATTTTTGTCTGTCTTTCTATATATCTGTCAGTTCGTCCCAGCTAATTTATCAAATGGTTTGACCGATTTTGACGGGATTTTCACTAGCAGATAGCTGATGTTATATGGTATTATACTTAAGCTCCCTTTTCAATTTCAAAATATTTTTATTTTTTTTATTTGTTCATATTTTATTTACAGATATAGTGAAGTACAATGAACTGAATGTCACGAGCTGTTCCTTTGGTGTTGCTCTCATTTTTTTATGTAATTCTAAGAGGCGTCAATTTTTTGTAAGTTTATACTTAAATTTTATTTTACGTACAGTTTTTTTATTCAACGTTATTCAACAATACTTCGTTATTTTTGTCAAAAAAATCTGAGATCTGTTTTTTTATTATTTAACTTAAATTATAATTATATTGAAATACGCAACCTTATTTTCGAAAATCGGTTAAAATTACATAATAATATTATGTAGCCTAAAGCTAATATATATAATATATTTTCTTCCTTTTTTTTCATGAGGCTAACTTTTTTTATTGAAGAATTAGTTTTTACTTTTATTATGATTTTTTATGAACAATTTGTGTATAAGATTGTTGGTTTGTTTATATTTTATATGACAGCGGATGAACTTAATGTATGTAATACATTGCTTATACAATTTACTGTGAGATTTGATTGATATATGTTTTTATTTTATTTTTTAACCTATTTTCTAATATGTTTAGTTTTTATATATTAAAAGTATGCAAAATTATAACTATAGTTTATGAAATATAAGAAATACTTACATAGTGTTTTTAGTAATTTTTTGTGACCCAACAGCCTTGTTCAAACGTCCACACTTATATTTCTAATAATTAATTCTAAGCTGTCAAAAAATATTAGGGTTTTTTACATTTTATAGTCTTTAATAATAGATGTTAAATTCTGCTTCGCTCGGGTTCGTCCCTAGGTGCTCAATGCCACATTTAAGTTTTTACGAACTCTTGTTGTCATTATTATGTATATCTAATCAAAAGCCAAAAAAAAAAGTTCAAACTTCCAGCCTTATAATGAAGTGTTTTCTAGCTTTAAAAAACTTCATCCCTATTTCAACCCCTTACAGCCATTTTTCGCTTTGAAAAGTAGCCTATGTCGTTTCTCAGGCTCTAGACTATCTGCGTACCAAATTTCATTTAATTACAAATGTTTTTAATATGTCATTTTTTATTGATCGATTAATTATTAATATTAGAATGAAAATCCATTTCCTCGAAGTTTTACATTCTCATAAATATAAAATAATATAAAAATATATGTTTACTTTCTTATTTTTTTTTCAATTTATAATATTATATAGCTCTGTAAATATGGTAAAAAATATTTGCTTATTTGGTGCCTAGGTTTTAGCTGAAAATTAAATAACCTCACAGTGAAACTTTATATATTTAGAACATAATTATTTTCAATATTAATGTAATTTATGGCAGCTGTTTATTTGTTCCTAAAATTATTACCTTTCTAATGATATTGTTTTTGTAGAAAACTAGTAGTATTTTTAGTTCTACATGGAACTTTTATGGTCTGCGAGCACTAGGCGTAACTGTTCTGCAGCGAAGCGACGCGACACGGCACTGCACGGCACAGCCGCGTAGTGCGCTATGTTTCATAATATAAAGAATATTTTGCAGTGCAGTGCAAAATCGCTCCGCTGTAGTGCAGTTACGACTAGTGCGCGCGGACCTTTATTGCTAAAAATATTTAGTGATTTAAAGCTTTTGTCCATTAATTATCTATATTTTAGTTTTAAATGTACTACTAAAAAACTCAAGAACTAAACATGGCTACATGATAATATGTTTTAATTTTAAAAGGTTTCTGTAATAAGTACGTTTAAAAGTAATTAAGACGACACTTAATTTAAATGGGTCCTTTGTGTGAGATTAATTTTTATCATTAACCTTAAAATATTTATTTTTGTTTTTAAAAGCCAAGACAAGACACGTAAGGGTTAAAAAGGTTCTATATATTTTTTTTTACATCATTTTTTTTAGAATTTAGTCCTGCAGAGTGATTACTGTTATATTAGTTAATATAGCCTTAGCTTGTTGTTATGTATTTATTAATTCGGCAATCAATGAAATAATTCTTCATAGTATGAAGGAAAAAGCAAAATTAATTAAAATTTTCCCAAAGTTCTGGCTGTGTAACAAATAAGTAATAACAAGACTGACGAGAAAATTGTTAATACGGTTCCTAATAATGCTTTTTCTCGAATTATAATAATATAATTAATATTATTTTTATACGTAACTTATGTAAGGTTTTCTAATGTTTTCT
This sequence comes from Boloria selene, assembly GCA_905231865.2. Taxonomy (NCBI): domain Eukaryota; kingdom Metazoa; phylum Arthropoda; class Insecta; order Lepidoptera; family Nymphalidae; genus Boloria; species Boloria selene. Next base: position 4,218,205 of record HG993149.1, read on the forward strand.
AATATTTGATGGATTTACCATTCAAAATATATTTATATAACTGTATACCAGTGTTTTATTAACTCCTTTACTCTATTATTTATTGTCTATTCTCAAGCATACAAGAAATACTAAAATTATGAAACAATACAAAATTATCATTCAACACGTCCTCACAATTATACTAAGATGTCGTTTTACTAAGAAAGTAACTCAGCAATTACAAAAAGTAAATACATAATATAAATATCAAAATCGTTGATTGCAGAATGTTTATAAATGAATATAAAAAGTCAAAAATAACTGTTTCCGCCCGGGATCGAACCGGGGACCTTGTGCGTGTGAAGCACACGTGATAACCGCTACACTACGGAAACTTACTGTGAGGTGTTGAAAATATCAAACGTAATGTTTTCTTTAGTAACACGTGAAAAAATAAAAAAAGTCTTTGACAAGTTTATTTTATAGCACGAGAAGCATCTGCGACGGCATACCAAGCGCTCCGGCCGAGAGATGACCAAAATAATCAAAAAAGCGATAGTATTGCCTTCTACTGGGAGTTAGTCTCGCGGCTACTTCGCCCGCGGATAGTCGCGGCCACGTCACCGTGACTTTATTGTCGGTGTTAAGTTGGACTCAATTTCTTTTTTACATCGAAAGCTGCACAAAAATCTACCGCCATGGATCCCGAAGCCTTCTTAGACCTGGCCAACCAGGTCATAAAACTGAAAATGTACCCATATTTTGATGTAGCGCATTCTTTACTATGCGCTCTAGCGGTGCGAGAAGACTTGGGATCAGGTAAAGAATATAATAAATTATATTTCAAATAAAACCCGCGAATTTCCGCATCTAACTAAATCTGAAAATCTTAGTAGTTTTATATTTTTATTACTCTCCTTATCGTCCTATATTATAGAACTAAATTAAGCCACCTATGAGTTTATAAATAGAACAGCTTTCATTAGAAGATAAACCGCGCTTTTAGCTTTAAATAAAGATGTAATCATTTCGAAAATTTAAACTGTAGTTTTATAAGACGTTATGAATACTTTCAGCACAATAAGTTATAAATTAAGACAAATATTCGTATCTTTTCGCAACATTTTATATCTAAAAAAAATCACTTATCTTTATCTTTGCATTTTACTATCAAACGTTGACGTGGAATTTAACGATTGCTTAATGATTATAGTGTTGTTCCATATATTTTTGCATATTATAATTATTATTAGTTAGAGTCGTAGAGGTTATGTCCAATGTAATGTTTACGATAAGAACCCCTCGAATTGCCGGTTCCATTTGGCGGTGAATATAAACGATTTGCGCAAGTCTAAATAGATGGCGCCCTTTGAAACAAAAATAGGTCAGAAGCATGTACAATGTGTCTGCTTCAAATAATGATTTGTATCTAAATAACTTAAAAGTTTTGATTGCTAAAGCTATATTAATGATGATTTTGTTGAAGATAAAAAAGTAACTTGGGCTCGTCCGGGATTTGAACCCGGGACCTCTCGCACCCGAAGCGAGAATCATACCCCTAGACCAACGAGCCACGCTATTTCTGGGTAAAATTGAAAACCAATTTATTCGATCTGCTACGTCATCAATCTAACGTATAGAAGTAGCCAGAATACCTCAATTTTTAGTATTTTTATATGATAACTAGCGATTTCCGGGACTCCGCCCGCGTTCTACAGACCAGAAACAAAATAGATTTCACATACCGTGTGATGTTTTATAACCGGTTTGTAACGATAAGTTAAGATTTTTCAGAAATGAGGTATTTTCCCGCAGTAAAAAGAATCTTATGCATTGACCCAGGTGCTATCATCATACCAAATTTCATCCAAATCCGTCCAGTGGTTTTCTCCTGATGCGGCCATAGACAGACAGCCAAAAATTTTAAAAACAATAGATTTGGCTTCTATATCAATAATAATGTCTATTTTAATTAGATTTAAGAGAAAATACTCTTTGATTTGACTCGGTTAAAGTTTTATTATATGTACTATATAGATATCTATTACATATACATTTATATAGCAATATGAAACCGCAAATTACCATTTACTTTTTTTATGACAAAATTATCACAGATAATGCTTCACATGCAAATAATAATAGCTATGCTACGATTATAACCGACTTCAAAAAAGGAGGAAGTTATAGTAGTATATAGTATTTTTAGTTTATAATTATTTTTCATATGTAATACATTCTTATGTAGGTAGATAGAATTTATCGTGACATAAATAGTACTAATAATACTAGCGACTCAGCCACGTTTCGCTCAAGTTGGTTGGTTTAGTGATAAACTAATCAACGCCACTGAAACCACTTTCCCGGGATTAGTAATAAACTATTACCACAGATCACACCAAACATCTTGATCCGTACAAATGGATAGACACATTAAAATTAAAAAGGTTTAAAAGATTAAGCTAATTAGCCACGGCGAACGAGGTCGATCCTCTGTAAAAAATAAAATATTTTACACCTTTATACACTAATACAAGACAATCCTTCCTAATATTATAAAATGCGAAAATCTGTCTGTCGCGCTTTTACGCCAAAACTACTGAAAATATGGCTGATTGACTGAAAAAGCTTGAAACAAAAATGCCTTAATGGCAATAAATTAGATAAAAATAAATCACTACATAGTATAAAACAAAGTCGCTTTCTCTGTCCCTATATCCCTATGTATGCTTATATCTTTAAAACTACGCAACGGATTTTGATGCGGTTTTTTTTAATAGATAGAGTGATTCAAGAGGATGGTTTATATGTATAACTAGCGGATCTGGCGGCTTTGTCTGTGCGAAATGTCGGGAAGGGCCCGAGCGAAGCGAGGGCGTGTCGCTAGTATCTGAATATGAACGAGTTCAGCCCAACTGTTGTAAAATCTAATTATTATTAAACGAATACAAATAATTGATATTGTTGCGTGTTAGGGTTCGAACGATTTGGAGAGAAAGACCTGCTGACTCTTTCAGAGACTTTATTTACTAGCACTAGGTCCGACACAAAGCACTATGTACAAACACTAAGCACTAGGTACACTCACTAAGCACTATCGATGTCCGAGGTCGTAGCCAATGTCGTAGATTTCCGCTGGTATCACTCTTGATCACTAGTCTTCACTTCGAAGTCGCTTCGTTGATCGCTCAAACTGAACTGCCCTCGCTCGGCCACCCGCGGCCTATTTATACCGGCCGAGTCTAGTCCCAGACCATTCTGGAACATTCGCGCGTGTACTCGATTTTCGAGTTTATTCCTCTATATAGCTCCTCTAGCGCCATCTAGTATTGAGTGGAGGTTTCACGTTTTGTACAGCACACAAAGTGGTTCCCTCGCTCCACACTAGATGGCGCAAGCTCCTATACTCGTGTATTCGTAACACTACTCCCCTCTTAGAGGTGCTCGTCCCGAGCATCGTTGTTACTGCCATGGTAACGCGCCAGACGGTCTATGTGTACCACTTTGAATGTCCCTCTTGGTTGCTTTTGAATCCTATAAGTCACATCATTCATTCGGGTAACCACTTTGTATGGACCGTCCCACTTGGTCTGCAACTTTGGAGATTTCCCTTTCCGGCGGGTTGGGTTATGCAGCCACACCAGTGACCCTTCCTCGAATCCTCTCGTGTTCGATTTCCGGTCGTATCTGGTTTTCATGTTCTCACTTGACTGTAACCCATTTTCCCGAACCAACGCGTGTATGTAGCGCATTTTTTCCCTTAAATTGCTGACATAGTCTTGTAGGGTCTCTTGTTCCTCCGGTGACCCTCCTGTCAATAGGTCTACTGGTATTCGTAGTTCTCTACCGTAATTGACATACGCTGGGGTAGTTTTTATGCTCTCATGCTCGGCGGTTCGGTACGACAGAAGGAAGAGTGGTATATACTTGTCCCAATCCTTTTGTTTGTCATCTACCAATTTCGCCAAATGCCTCTCAAGAGTCTGGTTAAATCTCTCAACCATTCCATCGGACTGTGGGTGGTACGCGGTGGTCCTCGTCTTATGCATGCCCAAAATTCTGCACACTTCCTGGAACACTTGCGATTCGAAGTTCCTGCCCTGATCAGAATGGATTTCTAGAGGCACACCAAAGCGACATATCACTTCTTCGACTAGCTTAGAAGCGACTGTTGTAGCTTCTTGGTTTGGTATGGCGAACACTTCGGGCCATTTGGTGAAGTAGTCAATGACGACCATAAAATACTTGTTTCCCGATTCCGTTACAGGAAATGGCCCGGCTACGTCAACTGCAATTCGTTCCCACGGTGCACCGACGTTATACAGCTGCAGCTTCCCACGGCTCCTGGTCTGTGGTCCTTTTACAGCAGCGCAAGTAGTACATTTGCGACACCAATCCTGTACATCATCTCGACAATGCAACCAGTAGAATCGTTCTCGCACTTTTGTTAACGTCCTCTTGACACCTAGATGACCTCCTGATACGCCATCATGTACTTCACGGAGAACATCTGGTACTCTCGATCTTGGGACAATTATCTGAAGATGGTACTCTCTGCCGTTAGTCTTCTCCCATTTCCGGTAGAGTATTCCGTTTTGAAGTATCAGACTGTCCCATTGCGCCCAGTACGACTTAGTGACAGCGCCAGTGGGTGCAACCTCACTCCAGATTGGTTTTACTTCACCCCGTTTCTTCCATGTGATGATGTGCCGAAGGTCGTCATCTGTTTCTTGAGCCTCCCTCATAGCATCATTCTCCCAGAGACCCAAAGGACTTGTTCTCGTTAGCTTTAATGTTACTTCATTAGATTCCTGCTTAACACAATGTTTGCAGTCTTCCGAACACGGCCTTCGTGAGAGTGCGTCAGCGTTCCCATGCATCTTTCCACTGCGATGTTCCGTCTTGAAGTCATACTCCTGAAGCTGTTCAATCCAGCGAGCTACTTGACCTTCTGGGTTTTTGAATTGCAGTAACCACTTCAAGGCTGCGTGATCAGTTCGCAGTAAAAACTGTCTGCCAATGAGATATTTGTTGAAATGTTGTAGCGTCTTTACAACAGCCAAGAGTTCTCTCCTTGTTACACAGTAGTTTCTCTCTGGCTTGGATAAAGATTTGCTGAAATATGCAATAACAACTTCTCTTTCACCCTGTTTTTGCGATAACACCCCTCCAATGGCCGTGTTACTTGCATCTGTGTCGACTATAAACTGACCTTCAGTTTGTGGATAGCCCAGGATTGGTGTTTCACACAGATGTTTCTTCAGTTTCTGAAAAGAATCTTCACAAGTCCCATCCCAACTAAATTGTCGTTTATCTTCGGTCAGCCGATGTAACGGCTTGGCTATCTCTGAGAATCCCTTAACAAAACGCCTGTAGTATGAGCATAGGCCGAGGAATGCCCGCACTTCGGTTTTGTCCTTAGGGGTAGGCCATTTTTGAACTGCTTCCAGTTTCTCCGGGTCTGTCTGGATTCCATCACTGGAGATAACATGGCCGAGATAATTGACCTTATTCCTGAATAAATGACACTTTTTCGGGTTCAACTTTAATTTAGCTCCCTCTATTTTTGCGAAAACTCGCTCCAAGTTTTGCAAATGGTCCTCGAAGTCACGGCCGATAATGATGACGTCATCTAAGTAGACTAAGCAAGCCTCTCCAACTAAGCCTGCTAGTACACACTCCATGAGACGCTCGAATGTGGCAGGTGCGTTGCACAATCCGAAGGGCATGACGTTAAATTGCCATAAACCTTTACCGGTCGAGAAAGCTGTCTTCTCCTTGTCTTCTGGATGAATTTCCACCTGCCAGTATCCAGATTTCAGGTCTAGGGTCGAAAACCATTTCATCCCACTTCTGACACCAGTTGTTGCGTGTTAGGGTTCGAACGATTTGGAGAGAAAGACCTGCTGACTCTTTCAGAGACTTTATTTACTAGCACTAGGTCCGACACAAAGCACTATGTACAAACACTAAGCACTAGGTACACTCACTAAGCACTATCGATGTCCGAGGTCGTAGCCAATGTCGTAGATTTCCGCTGGTATCACTCTTGATCACTAGTCTTCACTTCGAAGTCGCTTCGTTGATCGCTCAAACTGAACTGCCCTCGCTCGGCCACCCGCGGCCTATTTATACCGGCCGAGTCTAGTCCCAGACCATTCTGGAACATTCGCGCGTGTACTCGATTTTCGAGTTTATTCCTCTATATAGCTCCTCTAGCGCCATCTAGTATTGAGTGGAGGTTTCACGTTTTGTACAGCACACAAAGTGGTTCCCTCGCTCCACACTAGATGGCGCAAGCTCCTATACTCGTGTATTCGTAACAATATTCTAATTTCCAGGCGCGCAAACGTTCTCTCGCAAACATCCCCTCTCGTGTTGGTTGTCCACAATGCTCGTGATCTTTGCGGGGGGCATGGTGGCCAACGGGCTGCTGGGAGAGCCTATACTTGCGCCACTCAAAAACACGCCGCAGTTGGTCATTGGCACTATTACCTGGTAAGAAATTCAAATATGTTAAACAATAAATATAAGGAATGACGTCTGTAAGAAACTTATATTTACCTCTAAACATACAGGCGGAGGTAGAATGCTTTACAAGTTACTATTTTATTATTTATAGCAATTCAGTGTATTCGTTCAACAATAATTTCGAGTAGATACGCTTTATTAATCTGTCATTAAAACACACACATACTGGTTATTATTATGGTTTATATTTGCAATAAAAATAAATTAAAAGAGGAAATGATATGTTATTGACTTATGAGCTTTCAAGATCAAAGAAAATATTATTTTTGGCTCCTGTGTGCGTCACTGTGCATTTTTTTCCACTAGGTGAACTCTACTTACTACTCGTAAGTAATGATTGGATAATAAAAATGTACCTACTCATAAAATAATACTTGACGAAGTATCCGTATCCCAAAACTCTACTTCAAACGATTTTTCATTAGAACCATAAATAGAGATATAACCGGGCTCGTCCGGGATTTGAACCCGGGACCTCTCGCACCCGAAGCGAGAATCATACCCCTAGACCAACGAGCCATATAAATAAGTTGCATAAGTATCTACCAATTTAGAAACTGTTTATGTTGACTTTCAGTTAAAAATAATTGTGTAATATGTGAAATAGAGCTTCATCATCAGCCCTTTTTAACGTCCCACTGCTGGGCACGGGCCTCCCTCAGTACGAGGGGGATCAGGCCATAGTCCACCGCGCTGGCCTAGTGCGTGTTGGCGGACTTCACATGCCTTTCGAAAACTTGTTAGGTTTTCTCAGACATGCAGGTTTCCTCACGATGTTTTCCTTCACCGTAAGACAAGTGGTAATCAAGATAGAAATGATTCGCACATGAAAATATCAGAGGTGCGAGACCCGGATTTGAACCCGCATCACTCGGTTATCCAAGCGACGCGTTACCGCTGGGCTACCACTGTCTAAAAAATAGAGCTTATAATCGTAAAATTAAAAATATATATGTTATATTTTGTTTCCTACCTACGCCTTGTCTATAAATATTTCATACGAAAATGATACGAAATATTTTGTTCTCGTCTCATCTCATTTAAATATGTATACCTACCTATGTGTTTTATTTACATACGTACTCTCTTACAATATTTTTATATATGAATTTTAAATTTTCGATAACATTTAACGTATAATTTATATATTTTCTCCATGTCTAGATTTTTAACAAAAAAATAATATATTTTTCAGGTACTTTGTATTTTACACTCCATTTGACGTCGGTTACAAAGTGGCCAAGTTCCTTCCGGTGAAAGTAGCAGCATCTGCAATGAAAGAAATATACCGCGCTAAAAAAGTATACGACGGAGTCACTCACGCTGCCAAGTTATATCCTAACGCTTACATTATTATGATTATTGTCGGTAAGCATCAGCCCGGTTATTTTGTATATATATAATTAAGTTTATTTGTACGTTGCTTCATTTAAATAAACTGCATAGAAGTTTTTTAATCACTCTTAAAGGCCGTAAAAATCAGCGAAAGTAAATTTAAGCATTGCAGTTAAAGCGGCGGCGAGGTGATTTATGGATATTGTTTCAAGTACTGAAAATTAAACCAAGTGGTTCATCTTCTTCTTCTTCTTGCATAGACTGGTAGTTGTTTGACCAAATTCCGGATGATCGGATACTTGGCGGCGGGTTTTTCAGCTTGTTGTTACGTTATTCGTTGCCAAAAATTTGGGCATATTGGGGTGTCGTCGTTCTGATTTATTGATTAGCGAAAGTCGCATAGCAAAATAATGCCGATATGTCGGACACCACATAGTTACCGGTTACTTATTTTGTTTTTACTAAAGTAACACGTAAAAAGTATGCATGATTTAGTTGCTTAATTCATGGATGTTACTTCAGGTACACTCAAAGGAAACGGGGCTGGATTTACAAGGTTAGTCGAGCGACTAATCCGCGGCGCTTGGACGCCCACCGCCATGGAAACCATGCAGCCGAGCTTGTAAGTTTGAACAACCTATTATATATTATTTCAGTAAATTAATATTTTTTTTTTTTTAAATGTATGTCGTGGGTTAGTTAGACGACCATGTTAAACTTATTATTTTGTATATATCCTTAATCCTTATAGACTTAAATTTATAATTAACTAGTGACTCGCCCTCGCTTCGCTTGGACGCTTCCCTAGATTTAGCACAAACAAAGCCGCGGGATCCGCTAGTTATGCATATAAACCTTCCTCTTGAATCACTCTATCTATTAAAAAAACTGCATCAAAATCCGTTGCGTAGTTTTAAAGATTTAAGCATACATAGGGATACAGGAACAGAGAAAGCGACTTTGTTTTATACACAGATTAGGTGAATGTCAATTCCGTGGTTTTATACCTACTATGTAGTGATAGGTATTATATTTTGTAAATCGAAAGTTAAATGAGTAATCACTCAGCCACTCTCTTTTACACTTGATTTACTTAACTACTTAATAAATGAAGTGAAAAAACTGTAAGTTGTCTCTTACATATAATCAGCCACTATTTGACAAATTATTTTTTAACAAAAATGAAAACCGACTTCAAAACGCTACAAATCGAAACTAAAAAGAAAAAAAAATAATTTTAATTACTTAGTTATTGTTGGAGTCGGTGCCAGCCAAGAAGGACAGTTTTATCCTGCCTTTTCAATGAACTTTCGAACGGATATTTTGATTATATTTACAAATTGATACATTAATTAAATTGTATTAAGATTATTTTGCTTTGGCTGGCACCGACTCCAACAATAACTAAGTAATTAAAATTATTTTTTTTTCTTTTTAGTTTCGATTTGTAGCGTTTTGAAGTCGGTTTTCATTTTTGTTAAAAAATAATTTATTTTAAATTTTTTTGTGGAAATTATTATGTTTAAATAAAATATTGGAAGGCTAACTAAACTACTGCTCCAATAAGTCAGCGAAGTTTTGAAATGAACGACAATAGTCAATCGAGATTTGTCCACGTCTATTTTTCCACGTAACTCGTAGACGTTAATAAGATTTACCTTCTATTATCAATTTACCTAATATCCTGAAGGAATACGACTATCAGTTCATAAGTACGTATAATATTAAAAGAATTTTCTTTCAACTCCTAACCGTTGAGGATATATACCTTACATCATCACAAATTCTTGAACAGCTTTAGAAAATATATGAAAAAGGTAATCAGTGCCGATAAAATTTAAGGGTTGCCCTCGATTTCTCTAGGATCCCATCATCAGATGCTGACTTGGTGACAATGAGAATATCTTGAATGTATACCCTACCGAACAAAAAAGAAATTTTTAAAATCGGCCCACAATTCACGGAGAAATCGGTGAAAACACATAAAAAACAACTGTTGAGGAATTTTACCTTCCATCATCAGCTCATCCACATGAGATGATGATTTTCATACGTAAAAGCTTTATCGAGTGTAGAAAATATATCAAAAACATAATAGGTGCCTGTAAATTTTGAGAGTTGCCTTCGATTTCCCTGGGATCCCATCATCAGATCCTGACTTGGTGACAATGGGACCACCTCGGAACTATACCCTACCAATCAAAAGAAAAATTTTTGAAATCGGCCCACAGACGGCGGAGTAATCGGTGAACATACATAAAAAAAAATACATACAACGGAACATATAACCTCCTCCTTTTTTGAAGTCGGTTAAAAATAAAGTCTACGAAAACCTGCTAAAAGTAAAAAACGATATAAAAGTAATATTGGCATAAAAAGTATTGCGATAAGAATTCATAAGTAAACACGTAGGTAATTAAGCTACCTATCATTGTTTAAAATCTTATCAATCATAATATTCCTACGATAAACACTTAGTACAACTAATAGGTCTTTTTTATAATAAATATTTTCTTAAAATTCTTTTATTTTTTCATTCACAGCTATACAAAGGCTTCTCTAGTAGCATCGGTGATATTCGTGCTCGATAAGAAGACCGACCTCATCTCCGCGCCGCACGCCCTCGTCTACTTCGGCATCGTGATCTTCTTTGTATACTTCAAGGTACGAAAGCTCATTATAATGTGCCAGAATTAACAAATATTATACTTAATGATATATTTTCTAATTAATGTACTATTTACTCGTATCTACTTTTATTTGATATCTTCGCTTATATAGAGTACCTACTAGCGACTCGCCCTCGCTTCGCTTGGGCTTTTTCCTAGATTTAGCACAGGCAAAGCCGCGGGATCTGCTAGTTATGCATATAAACCTTCCTCTTGAATCACTCTATTAAAAAAAACCGCATCAAAATCCGTCGCGTAGTTTTAAAGATTTAAGCATACAAAGGGATATAGGGACAGAGAAAGCGACTTTGTTTTATACTATGTAGTGATACCTACTTCATACCTACTTATGTGGGCTACAGTTACAGAAACAAAAATTCTATAAACTCTTATTATCGTTGCAATCATAAAATATTTCTAAAATTTTTGCGCCTAAATTTATATTTTTATTTATTTATATTTAGCGCGAGTGGAGCCGCGCTTTACGCTAGTAAATGTATACGAAACTTGACAAATTATATACTAAAACCTTCCTCGAGAACCATTCTATCCATTGGTGAAAACAGCATTAAAATCAGTCCTGTAGTTTTTTACGTTTATCGCGAACAGACAGACAGATAGACGCGACGGAGGACTTTGTTTTTTTATAATATGTCGTGATACATGAAGGAAATACGAGTCCGATATGAGAAATTCTATAGGTATATTGAAGTTAAGAAGAGGGTAGTTAAGTAGTAACATTTTTGTACTTTGGTAAAGTTTTAATTAATAAATATAAGTCAGTTAAAAAGTTCTAACATAGATGAATTATTTAAATATACGAGTATTTATTTTTAATCTACAGTTGTCTTCCATCCTGTTGGGAATACACGATCCGTTTGTGCCTTTTGAAAATCTATTCTGCGCTTTATTCATGGGCGGCATCTGGGACTCGCTCGCGAAGCTGCTCGGCAAGGGACAGCCCAAGGAAGAGACCAAGGATGCAAAGAAAACCAATTAAATGTTGCTATACGTAAGACAATTTATTTATTATTATCAAACAAATTCATAATGATTTTTTTTGTGCGCATTTACTAAATAAATAAATTATTTAAATTAATCAGAAACTTATCCTTGCTTCTCTCGAGTGAGTTCCTCTAATCTGTCTTAATAAAGGATATGACCTGTTTTATTGTATTTTATTTAAATTTGTCCAGCAATTATAGCGTGAAGGAATATTTAACAAACATACGCACACATTTTTGTATATAAATATGTATTAAATATACCTATTATGTATATGATTTAAGTGTATATTTTTTATTTCAGGTCGCAGTCGCTTCTACATCCATCAACTGACACCGACAATACTAACTGCGACAGCATCTTTTAATTATTTGCATATTTAAGAAAGTAAAATTAAAAAAATATAAAAAAATAGTAAAACCTATTAAAATATAAAAAATGGCACAACGACCAAAGTTCACTTTTAGTTACTTTTAAGTTTGACTAGTCATAAAGTTAATTTTTGAATTGTATGACGGTGTATTGTTTCTATAAGTATAATTATTGTGTGTTTCGTATTCCCAATATGTATATGGGTTTTAATAAATGTACACATTAATTTTCTGATATTTGATTATATAGATTAGCTTATAAGTTTGTTACCTGCAGTAACAGTTGCCAAATTTTAAAATATTGACGTGTTACATAACTTATATTATTTCATATATTATGTTTAATTAATTAATGAATTGATTATATGTACCATGAAAGTATTGTTCTTTAAGAGTGTGGTTTGTGAAACATTCGAGCGTTTTAATTATTTATTTTAATTTTTAAGCTTATTCGAAACGAATCACGATATTCCGACTTCCTTTCTTACATAGAATAAAAATGATTTACAAAATATTATAATCCTTACATTTATATATGATATATATTAAAAAATAATAAATTTTGATGTGGCATGAAAACACTGGCCAAATCGCAAGGGTGCTAGCGGTAAGGTCTACTGGTTTCGTGGAAGATGAAATTAATTACCACTCTTTTATTTAGTCCTTTATTTTGGGTATTATTAGCAATTTAATTTAAATAATAAAGGAAGGAATAAATTTATTTTAAAAAAATATATATTTCTTTTCTTTCCTAAACCCTTATCTAATAATAAAAGACCATAAAAAGCTTGGCATTAAACCCACTCATTTTACGCCCACTGAAATTTATAATAATAATAGTTTCCTATGTCCCTGCCATTGTCACCAAGTCATACTTTTTTTCCTTAACAGCCATGAAGGAAAATATTATCCTGCCCTTGCAATGAACTTTCGAAGAATATCATGCTTTGGCTGGCATCGAGACCAAAAATACCTAACTAATTAGGTAATTAAAAGTATATTTGTATACTTCTCAGTTCAGGTTTGTGTAGTTTTAAAGACGGTGTTAATTTTTTTAAATTATTACGGTAGGGATATATCACAAAAATCTTAATAATTAATACCTTATTACCTACTAAGATTTCTGTGGTACATATACTTACAAAACAAAATTATATTGAAAGTTACGTTACACTATAGTTTGTAAGATTTTTTTCATAAACTTTTACTTTTACCCATAGATAGATCTTTATATGTAGATATTTAGTTAAATCAATGCTTTTACCGAAATTAAATACTAAATGAAATTCTCTCGAGGGTGAGTATTACCTGCCTGAAGACGGAGGTTTACTTTCTACGTAGGATTTACTTGTAGGTAGGTATATTCTGTAGTCTCTTTTCAAAAGTAAAAAGTAAAAATTTTGTATTTCATAATTTTTCATCATTTAATAGTTTAAAGGTAAGAAGAAAATCCATATTTCATGAAGCCGAAATTTTATACATAATATGTAAATTTTTTCACGAAAATGTAAGTAAACTAAGTAGGTAAATTAAAATGTATCATTATGTACGTATTACAAAAATTACTCGCAATTATGAATTAAGTTACATAACAGAAAGTAGTAGAATCTAAATAACTTTAAGTAAAAATCTTAATAATACTTATGCAAATTTTGTTCGCAATAAATGTATCAAGGCTAGGCAGATGTGCAGAAAGAACACTGACCTTAGATCGGAGTGTACAACGACTAACGAGTAAGACGAGTCTAGGTATGCGTACATGCGTCGCTTATAATCGAGTCGCATTGCATATTACCTATGTATTAAGAACGTGACGTAATATCGAAAACATATTTTTACGCACTTGTAATAATTCAAATTTCTTAACTATTCTTGAGATAATAGTCCGTATTTTTTGACAAATAAAACCATTCCTACTGAATGTATTTCTCGTAGGTAAAACTAGACAGCCTAATAATTTAAGCTAACTGCACTCTATAAATATTGCTAACTAAGAGAATTAAGTATAACAACGCAAGTATGTCAAAAAGTGCAGAGGAAATTAAAGTTTCAGTGGCAATTTATGAAAAACCAATAGTCGGAAGAATAATATTTTTTTATTTATCCGATTATTGGATGAATAGACACACCATTTTTTAATATACGTAATGTATGCATTGTGTAATCATAAAACCTATAGTCTATTTTTTCTTACTTGTCTTAAATAGTAAACAAATATGGCGGACAGGTAACCAGAGATAATTTCATAGAGATTGCAATGACGAATGAATGACAACGACTGAACTTAATGGTTTTTATGCAGTGAACGTAAAGTATTGGGTAGAAATAATACGACAAGTTAATTTGATAATTTTATTACTCGGATATGACCTCCTTACTAATAATTATTTTAATAATTTTATTTTCCTTTTTGTCTTAATATAAAGTCATTTTTAAAACTTTAAACTAAAAAAGCAAATAAGCGATCGAAAGATCTCCGAGAGCTAAGTCCCTCACTCCATTTTATTACACAGTGCAATAAGATAAGAAATAATAATAATTACAATAACAAATAAATAATCAGTATGAGTTGGTTAAAAGCAATTAAAAATCTTCTATATTCTACAGATGACACTCCTATTTTAAAACGTAATAAAATTTGAAGAAAAATGTCGTACTTTGTAATTTACAAATATTGTTATTATTTTAAAAGTTCAGTTTCCATTCTCGCCAAATAATTTTACATGTTACATCTCTATGATTCAAAGACAAAGTAGCGTATCGAAACGTCAAAATGTTTTGTTCATATTTTATCTATAGAATTTAGTTCTGTTAAAATTTCAATTTTAGCAAAAATAATGTGTTCAAATCATAAATAAACAGCTTTTATAAGTGTAAATCATAGTGTGTGTTTGTTTCTAAAATAGTTATAAACGATGAAACCAAGTCTAAAATGCGGGATTTTCCGAAAATAAGTGATTTTCGTTCAAGGCAGTGTATTTTCGGAAAATCCCGCATTTTAGACTTGGTTTCATCGTTTATAACTATTTTAGAAACACATACACTATGAATAACACTTATAAAAGCTGTTTATTTATGATTTGAACACATTATTTTTGCTAAAATTGAAATTTTAACAGAACTAAATTCTATAGATAAAATATGAACAAAACATTTTGACGTTTCGATACGCTACTTTGTCTTTGAATCATAGAGATGTAACATGTATAATTATTTGGCGAGAATGGAAACTGAACTTTTAAAAAAATAACAATATTTGTAAATCACAAAGTACGACATTTTTCTTCAAATTTTATTAGGTATTAAAATAGGAGTGTCATCTGTAGAATATAGAAGATTTTTAATTGCTTTTAACCAACTTATACTGATTATTTATTTGTTATTGTAATTATTATTATTTCTTATCTTATTGCACTGTGTAATAAAATGGAGTGAGGGACTTCGCTCTCGGAGATCTTTCGATCGCTTATTTGCTTTTTTAGTTTAAAGTTTTAAAAATGACTTTATATTAAGACAAAAAGGAAAATAAAATTATTAAAATTATTATTAGTAAGGAGGTCATATCCGAGTAATAAAATTATCAAATTAACTTGTCGTATTATTTCTACCCAATAATTTACGTTCACAGTCGTTGTCATTCATTCGTCATTGCAATCTCTATGAAATTATCTCTGGTTACCTGTCCGCCATATTTGTTTACTATTTAAGACAAGTAAGAAAAAATAGACTATACATATTTTGTTTCATAATATTATAAAATAAAAAAAATGTATGTTTATATAAACATACATTTTTTTTAATTTATAGGAAGCCTATATATATAACTAGCATTGTTCGCGGCTTCGCACGCATTCTAAAGACCGGAAACCAAATTCTTTCTGAGTCGCGCCTCGATAAACGGACTATCCAACACAAAAGGAATTTTTCAAATCGAACCAGTAGTTCCTGAGATCAGCGCGTTCAACCAAACAAACTAACAAAGAAACTCTTCAGCTTTATAATATTAGTAAAGATGAATGTACATACACGTATTGATTATTATTAGGTGTACCTAAAATTATCAGTACGAAGGGGATCAGGCCATAGTCCACCGCGCTGGCCTAGTGCGTGTTGGCGGACTTCACATGACTTTCGAAAACTTGCTAGGTTTTCTCAGACATGCAGGTTAGGTGTACCTACTTACGTTATTTTGTATAATTACAAGCCGTACCATTTTCGGGATAAACATTTTGTGTTTTTTTGCTAATAATTTGATTATTAGATCGCAAGACGCTTTTTATCATGTAGTCTGAGAAAGAGCTATCAATGTCGAACGCATCGGACGTGTTCCGCTCTTACGGTACTCTGGCGAGGTGGCGGTTCTGCGACTTAGCGCCGAGGTCACTGTCAGCCGGAGCCTGTGGCATACTATCACACCGAATATTTTAACTCTATTGTACTTTAATAATTAATAATTATTTTTTATATGAATTACTAGCGAAATACTTAAGCTTCTCTACTCGCTTTTCTAAAAGTCTTACTGTGTTACTCCCTTTTCAGTCTATTTGTGTATTTTTCATCTAAATCCGTTGATTTATTTCACCATAAGGGAGTGACACAGGTAGACGCACATATAAAAACTTGCGCATTTATAATACTTGCTCGATAACACGTTTTATCTCTCTCTCTCTCTCTCTCTGTTTCTCTTTTCTCTCTCTCCTCTCTCGCTATCTAATATTAATAATCTATTTATTTTTATCTCCATAAATAAGATTTTTTATGACTAATATTTCATGTATAAAATATATTTTTTTATTTCTTAAACTACTTACTTATTCCATTTTAATTATTTATTTGAAATTTAACATTTAAATAAAAAAAGACATATGACATTACACTTTAAACAATTTTAGATTTGAGATTGAGATTGTATAATAAACAGAATTCATAAGCTATTTATTACTCGCTTTTTATTAGCTTCACCTGTATGTTTGTATGTTTGTTTGTAACCGACTTCTTTGGGCGCGATTTTGACCCACTTTAAACGGCCAGATTTCGTTCAAACTTTGTAGATTTATTGAGGACCGATGACTAATGATAACTAAAAAACACGCTTTTTATAGAAAACCGAACTAAAAAATAGAAAATAAAATTTTATTTTAAAAAAAGCGTGGGGTGCTTTTTAAGATATTATCGAAGTGATAATGACACCATGCACCCCACGCTTTTTTTAAAATAAACTTTTATTTTCTATTTTTTAGTTCGGTTTTCTATAATTAGATAATAAAACCGATCACAAACGTGACACGCCCTTGGTTCACTAACGAACGTCATTTTTCCTCTTTCGGCTGACTTCACGAGATTTATTATGTTTACGCTTACAACGATAAAAAGCAGCCTTTATCAAAGTATCTGTGTACCTACTTACACTGTACCATATGTAACTGTTTGTATTAAAAAATATATCGATATCCTTAGATTATATACATGTAATCAAAGTCGATATATTTATTGATGCGTATAGAGAACAAAAGATTTTCGCACTTATAATATAAGTTAAGATTCTTTTGATAAATACTGAGTCTACGAAATGACGTGTTCGATCATTAGAATTTCCATTGAGAACGTGGGTTCTAATCGGTGTGATATATTCATCAGATTGCAATACATTATGTGCCGGCGTAAGCGGACAGAGCGACAGTCGACAAAAGTCTGATGCGCGCGCGCACGGACTTACCGTGCGATCTCTAATTCTAAATAACAGATAGCAACTAAAAAAAATCCTTATGTTCGTTTATATTCGTTGTTAATGGGATTTCAAATCAGAATATCGGTAAGTGGTATTTGAATAACGGTCATGAGAAAGTTTGTATGCGACTCGGTCTGTAATTCAAAGAAACAGTAAATTGTTTGTGATAGTCGCATTTTCTTTTAGAATTTCACTGGGACGTCTCATTCATTGTATATGTGATGCATTTTTTTACTTTACAACTATATACTTAAAGAATCGTATAAAGTGTTTTTATTTATAGAATTTATCATTAGGTCTTTCATTAGCTCTGCAACGATCCCTAATAATTGTGTTGGTTAATGACATCTGCATAAGGTTTTACTTTCTTTGAAGTCATCTGCGTCATTAAATTATATTGACACGTTAAGTCTTTTGCACAATCCTTACATGTCAGGGTTAATGAACTTATTTAACCCTATAGCAGGAAATCTAAATATTAAAAATAACTCCTCATTCATGAGCTTTATAGTCGAATAGTAGTACTTAGCCAGTAGCTTACTTTGTCCAGAAATTTGATAATTATACAATTATTGACATTATTGATTGTCTAAGCCTACCTCTAATTAATTAGCCTGGAATTTTATAATGTATAAATATGATGACTATCATATTTCGTACATCGTAGGTTCTTTTTTCTCTGTTCAGATATTAAAAATATTTTCCCTAGCAAGAATCGAATCCAAAACTTTTATAACACAAATAGGTATGCCTAATGTTATCAATTATCGTTCAATCAGTATATTATAATTAATGTTATAGTTAAGAATTGATTTAAGGCGGCGATATATGTAAATTGGACTTTCTTTGTATTTGAATTCTCTGTAATCTTAATAGGAAAAAATTAAAAAAAAATGTATGTTATTCTACAGCATATACAGCATTATCTCTTCCGCTTAAAAAGTTAAAAAAAACTACATAAATATCATAAATAAATATGCTAAGTACCCTCTGTTACAATTTTTCATATCATTTCTCTCGTAAACTATCAAAAACAAGATTTTTTTATTGCGTTCAGCATATTAAATAATACAACACCTAATATGATCTCCGATTATTTTTTCAAATAACTGTTTTATTTATTTTTTATGATTTTTTTACGTAATTCATACACGTAAGCCGCGAGAGAACACCCTCTGTCGCCCAGTAAATCAGTGCGGGACGAGGCGTTGTGCTGAACGGACCTGTGACTGTTTGCTCCGCAACCGCAGAACCAATTTAGAAATTTATTTATTTAATTCGTGAACAGAATTGTCACGAGTCGTGTGCGCTAAATTATGCTCTAAAACATTTGTATTTAAAACTATATTAAAATGAAATAAATAAATGGCGTATTTTGGACCTTATTGACTTGTAAATTTTTTACTTAAAAATTTTAGTATACATATAGTATCGACTAAGAGAAGTTTCAATTTAGACTTTATTTGTATAGTTATAAGGACTAAGTCTGGAAATCGAACCTGTAACGAAGTTACTTCTACTGAGCCATAGGTAACATAAAATTTAATCTGTTTATCTTTCATGTTGAAGTTATACTTCTTTAGGCGCGTTATGAAAAATTTATGAGAGTGAAATTTTACGAAAATTGTCACGGGAGAAGTTAGCTAACAGGTCCATTTTCAAATCCAAGATGGCGGACATCCGGTTTTTTTTCAACAATGACATGGGTGTCATTTTCGAGGTTTCTCGAGGTGCTGATTACGAAAATGAGGTCCATTTTCAAATCCAAGATGGCGGACATCCGGTTTTTTTTTCAACAATGACATGGTTGTCATTTTCGAGGTTTCTCGAGGTGCTGATTACGAAAATGAGGTCCATTTTCAAATCCAAGATGGCGGACATCCGGTTTTTTTTCAACAATGACATGGGTATCATTTTCGAGGTTTCTCGAGGTGCTGATTACGAAAATGAGGTCCATTTTCAAATCCAAGATGGCGGACATCCGGTTTTTTTTCAACAATGACATGGGTGTCATTTTCGAGGTTTCTCGAGGTGCTGATTACGAAAATGAGGTCCATCTTCAAATCCAAGATGGCGGACATCCGGTTTTTTTTCAACAATGACATGGGTGTCATTTTCGAGGTTTCTCGAGGTGCTGATTACGAAAATGAGGTTTATTTTCAAATCCAAGATGGCGGACATCCGGTTTTTTTCAACAATGACATGGGTGTCATTTTCGAGGTTTCTCGAGGTGCTGATTACGAAAATTAGATCCATTTTCAAATCCAAGATGGCGGACATCCGGTTTTTTTTTCAAAAATAACATGGGTGTCATTTTCGAGGTTTCTCGGGGCGCTGATTACGAAAATGAGGTCCATTATCAAATCCAAGATGGCGGACATCCGGTTTTTTTTAAACAATTACATGGGTCAGGGTGTCATTTTCGAGGTTTATCGGGGTGCTAATTGCAAAAATGAGTATGTATTATTTAATGATGCCAAGCATCTATTATCAATGAAAACTACCAAAAAAGTTTTTTTACGTTTTAGTGTTATTTTATCAAGACGTTTTTTTAAGTTTTTATTTCACGTTTTAGTGTACATTTGTGCACTATAGTAAATATCCTGCGTAGTTGACTAATCTTCGTGACAATATTTATTTGATCACCCTCACCACTATCTATATTAAAAATAAATGAAATCCATATGACGAAATGAAATCCGCAAAATTGCAGTACTAGTAATTTTTTATATCCTCAGGAGTAATTATCATATTTTAATCGTTACAAATTATATATTTAAATTTTAAAAATAATTATTTTATTTAACCTTCATCATATTAAAAAATGGGATAAAGATTTGGAGCAGGTATCCCTAAACACACACACCATGACAGTTTGACTACAATAAGTACACGAGCTGTACTCACACATATTTTTGTAAAAAACATAGCACTGTTTATAGGTATTAATTGTATAAAGTACACGATAGTTAAATCTTTTCTTTTGTTCATGTTTTTTGTAAAACTGAAAATAAAAGGCTTTTTTATTTATTATTATTTTTATTATTTTTTAATTTAATTTTAAAGTATTATTTTTACTTTAGTTCCTACTGATTTTTTGTAATAAGACAAACCCTCAATTACCCCCTAAATTTCAAATAGCCATAACTTTGTTAATAATTCAGATCAACCTCACAAACACAAACATCTACAGACTCACAAAAACCTACACCACCACAAAAGGCACCATCTTCCCGGAAGCCACAACATATTTTTATTTTTTCTTTATACCGCTAATAGAACTTAAAATTAATAACATTTTTATAATAAAGAACTTCGTTCCTATCTGGTGAAACTGAAAGTTGTGAACAAAAACTTTTTGTGTATCGATCATCAATTTTAGTATATGTACTGCCGAAGCGAGTACACTTGGACGTTCGACAACATTGTATATATATTCAACGAGTTAAAATATTTCGATAGCGCGATTCAGGACTTAACAGCGTTATATAATATTTTTAAGTTTAACATCATATATAATAACAATAAGTATAAAACAACATATTTAATATGACAATATTGTTTGAGGACTGAAATAAAATGAATTTTTACAAAATTAAAAACAAAAAGCCAACGTTACGCGGTGTTCCCAGGCCCACCGATCACCCATCCAAGTACTGACCGCGCCCGACGTTGCTTAACTTCGATGATCGGACGAGAATCGGTGTGTTCAATTATATATATTTACTGTGATTATAAGTGATAAAAATTGTATCTACATATTGTACACATAAATTAATAATAGATATAAATAATAATTATTTTAATTATGTAAAAAATATTTTTTATGATATTTAAATAAACTTTATTTGACTAGATAATGCTTTATAATAAAACTTTCAATGTATTAAATACTCTTTTTTCTATTATTATTAGTGTCGTTTTTATAATTGCATAAGTTGATAAAAAATGCTATCATTATAACGCCTTATCAATATATTGCCGTTGCGAACACCTCTAATAGAACCATGCCTAACAAAGCAACAGCTGTTAGTTGTTACACTGTGCCGTACTACGCGCGAATTCTAGCGCGCTGGTCGCGCGTAATTATTATCGGGAGGCGCGGGGTTGCGCGGGGCATTTTTACCGGCAACGCCCAATCGAGCAAGGTCAACGGCGTATATCCCCGTCTTAATATAAGAGGGTAGGTAAGTTTTAAATATGTGCGTGAGGACTGATGCGTTTTATAAAAGTTATGGTACTATAGGCATACTTATTAGGTACCATATACCTAATAAATATAAAATCAGATTATCCTATAAAGAATACTAAGATACTTAAATAAATCTAAACATATTGGATATTAGTTATTTTATCTCATTTTTTATTAGAAGTTGAAAAAACTTTACTCACGATTTGATAATATACTACGTCATAGATACATCCGATCAAGTCATCGCCAAATTCCAAGCTACATTCTTTACACGAACTGCCTACCTTCCGCTTTTCGGTTCACTCACGCACCTGTAATTTGTTTAAATATAATAAAGAAAAAAATAAGAATAAATAAATTATCGAGTTAGGTACACCATACATCGATAGACCACATAGACGAATTGAGTGCCTCTTTTCTTTTCAAAAGGCGGTCAAATATTTTAACGAACTACTGTAGTTCAATCATACAATCGTAAAAAATATTAAGATTCTGTTTTAAATATTAAATACAAGTATATTTCTTACTTCTTAGAAACGTTAAGAGACGACTCTTGTAACAAGACGGATGCGATATGACTTTTTTTACTGTGAAAACATGTGTATTTAATTAGCGGCAACGAGAAGAATAATACCATCTAATAACTGCCATCTACTGCCATCCACTATCTATATGACAAGGTTGACCCTAAATAAAAAAGTAATATCTAAGTACATCCTTTCAGTTATAAGATATCGAAATGACAAAAATCAGAATACTGGGAGGTTATCTACCTTAAGGTATTTTGAATTTTGATTAGCCAATTTAGATCACCATGTACTTAGATTAAACAGGACGTTTGCTATCCCCTATCTCTAAATACATAGAGGTAGCTCCAATGAGATTTTTAATTAAAACGTTAGGTAGGAAAATAGGTCTTTCCAGATCATAGACATTATAATATTTGGTATAATTAGAATATTGTAAAAAATATTTAGAAGTTTTAGGTAACAATTTCATAACGTCTTGGTTAACGTCTCACTGCTAGGCACGGGCCTCCCTTCAATATAAGGCGAATCAGTTCATAGTCCACCACGCTGGATTATTGCGAGTTGGCGGACTACACATGTCTTTTGAAAACTTGCAAGGTTGTCTGAGACATGCAGGTTTCCTCACGATATTTCCTTCACCGTAAGACAAGTTGTAATCATGTTAGACATTTCTAAATCGAATCATTATTCGCACATGAAAATATCAGTGGTACAAGACCCAGATTTGAACCCGGATCACTCGGCCTACTATTATTCATATGTAAGAAATCTAAATTAAAATTTAAAGATTATACTAGGCTGGCACAATATTATTTTGTAACACTGGTCTTCTACTGAAGAACAAAACCATTAGGTATCATCACCTTGCGTCACTGTGATTGTGTAAGATTTTCTTGACGATCTCAGAGCTTTAAAGTTTATGAAGGTTTTATATTAATTAAATGGTTTATGGAACGCCCGCTATTTTTTATTAAACGTTGCTATAATATAATTATTAAGCAAATCTTATTTAGCGACCTAGTTAAATCTACCTAGAGTGTTTCACACGGGTGCGTCCCTACTCCCTAGTCGCTTTACAGTTGCATTTGTTACTCCAGACTCCATATAAAGTCTATATGTAAACTAAACAATCCATCCAGCAGTTTTAAAGTGAAGAAGTAACGAACATGCAATACACATACCTACAAACTTTCGCATTTACATATAAAATAAGTACGTTTGAAATCCATTTATTTCCCATTCCAGTAATAGTTTAAATGAAAAATATTTGCAATAAAATCATACCATCCAACGTCAAATATTTATCTCTAAAGTCTTAAAATTGAATTATTTTACTAAACTTACTTCTATTTCATTGGTATTTTCCTCAATCGAATAAATTATAATTTCTATAGAAGGAAGGAGCTATACACGACGCGACGTCATAGTTTCCTCTTTCATATTTCCATTGCGTATTCCATAAAACGTGACTTGAAGATGCAGTCAGGGTCGCGGCGCGCCAAAACTAATGGCACATTGTTAAATGAAACAACAGCAACTAAATTATAATAGCTGATTTAGTTCGTACTAGGACTACTATTATAAGACTTGGAAGTGTTTTTGGTTAATAGATTAAAAACATATTATCGATTATTATTTATTATTAATTGCAATCATCATATCAGCAATCATTGTAGGTTCAATGGCCACTAGCACTGGTACTACAATGTGTACCATACTACGTAGGTACAGGTTCTATTTCGTTTATTTTTAAGATAAGAAAGCATACCATCTGTGCAACAGGCAGGTCGGCTAAATAACATCAATAAAATTTATTAAGGTATCGAAAATACCATCATAGATCATCATCATCTTTTCATCATCATCTTTTATTATTTTAAAGCCACGGACTATTCTTGCAGAGAATTTAGAGATCAAAATGTCACGTTTCAAGACTATATTGGTGACTGGCGGTGCTGGTTACATCGGCAGCCATTGCGTAGTTGATCTCCTAGAAGCGGGATATGAGGTAGTAGCGGTAGATAACTTCGCGAATGCCGTAGGAGATGAAGATGGCTCGCCTGCCTTACAACGTGCTGAACAGATCACCGGAAAAACAGTCACATTTTACAAAGCCGAACTATTGGACAAGCCGCAAATCAACGATATTTTTGATAAGGTAACGAATAGATTACTATCATAATATTAGTCAGTGATTTACGATAATAGAACTGTTTGTTATATTTGTAGTCTTTCAGAGCTTGTATAAAAGTTTTCATATTAAAATATTTAAATATCAATCTTGTTTGTACCATAAATAATCAATTTTGTACCTTCTTAATTCGTATTGAGTTTTACCGTTTACTTACTTTACATTTAATTCTCTTTCATATTTATTTTTTATTTCTTTTTCATACTCTACATTTGATCTTAGTTATCACATCACTACTATCAAGCATGGTTCATGGTGTATCTATTATGGTGATTTTAAAGTTAAGTTCCCACTACATAAATGAAAAAAAAATATTGATAACACCTGCATATAAAAGTAACGGATGTTACTAATCATAATAATATATTTCAATCCATTACGTCTTTATAATTACATTTTTATATTCTTGATTGCATTCCAGCATGATGTGGACTGTGTCATCCATTTTGCAGCCTTGAAAGCTGTCGGCGAGTCTATGCAACAGCCCCTTCTATACTACCAGAACAATTTACTCGGCATGCTTAATTTATTAGAGGTAAGTTTTTTTTTTAAATGAGTAATATGTTGTTTACATAATAAATACAACCATAAGTCACGAAATCATAGTTATTAAGAAGAATTCAGTTTGTATTATCGCGTTCCAAGTTAAAATTACTGTACTGGTTTAGAATTTGAGTCGTGATAATATATTTTTCAGGTCGGGTCCTACTACAGGAATATTTCACTCTAAAAAAGATCTTCTAATTAAATCCACATACGTAGAGACGCATTAGAATTTTTAAAGCCGTGAATCTTGGAGACAAACTTCCATCCTTGAGTGTATTCAATTAAATAGTTGACGACGCGTTTGGATCAGTAATGAACTTGCTTGCTGTGCCCGCGTTCGCGGGTTTCAGTACCCCTGGGGAAATTTGTTAAGCACGAATGTTTGTACTCCAGTCATAGGTGTTTATATTTACCTATAATATGTAGCATTTAAAGATATAGGTAATAGGTATTTGTGTGTATCAACTATCTGATATCCAAAACACAGGCTTCGTGGTTTGCCATGGAAATATTGCTGTTTGCGAATGTCCCAATATATTTATTTATTTAATGCATTGTTAGACCTGGCTTTTGAGGTTAGTTATTTACTTCACATTATTGCTTGCCAGAAACAAACAGTCTTGCTGAAATCATCAATCAATATTTGAATAACCAATAAGGCACTTAAAACCACTTGAAATTATATTTATTTAATTGAATTTATCAAAGCTGTAGAGACGAGAATTTAAGACTTAAGAATTTTCTAATGGAGTTTAATATTTTAATAATAAATCAAAACTTTTGTTGCCTTATCTTTAATATTGCCATTCTATCGAATTGATATGCGAATTAAAATGAAAAAGATAGCCGTATTTATTATTATCAATAACTTCAGTGAAGAAAGGAAATTAATATTTCAAAATAATCTAATGAAAATAATTTGTTACAGATAATGCGATCTCACAACTGCTACCAAATGGTATTTTCGTCGTCCTGCACGGTGTATGGAGAGCCGGAACATTTGCCTATAACCGAGACTCATCCGACCGGCAGTATTACTAATGTATACGGAAGAACAAAGTATTTCATTGAGGAAATGCTAAAGGATTTGAGTGCTGCTGATGAGGTAACTTTGAAGACTTAACTGATTTTGGAATTCAAAACATTTCTATTTTAACGTAAGATTTAGTAAGTTAACTGTAGTCAAAACTAACTCTATCCTAACCGAAAGCTTGCTTCCTTACTTATACTTATCTAAACTAATATTATAAAGCTGAAAAGTATGTTTGTTTGGTTGAACGCGCTAATCAATGAAAAATGTTGCAAAAACGGGAAGGGCGTTAGTTCTGCAAAGTACCATACCGCGCAACTCAGAAAGAATTTGGTTTCCAGTCTTTAGAACGCGTGCGGAGCATAAAGCTGAAGAGTTTGTTTGTTTGGTTGAACGCACTAATCTCAGGAACTACTAGTTCAAATTGAAAAATTCTTTATATGTTGGATAGTCCGTTAATTGAGGACGCTACGACCAATAGGAGAGGATTATTAATGAAAAATGTTGCAGCCTTTAGAACACGAGCGGAGCCGCGGATAACGCTAGTTGTTTATAAGCCAATAGTCATACTCACACGATTTTCAATACAACAGGTTTTTGTGTAACTGTATCTGTCACGATAAAAGCATAGCCCTAGGGTATCAAGTCGACAAATATAGTACCTACTTAGTTTGATCGAAGCAAAGGCAATTGGCCAGTGTTTAAAAAAAATAAGACTTGTCTTTACATTGCTACTTTTACAGTTATGTTTTAATTAACTTTAATGGTAGCTTTAATAACGATTCTTATGTATCTATAGTTTTTAGAATTTTTTTGTCTGTTTGTCTGTGACTTATTCACTAGAAAACTACTTGACTTATAATGAAATTTGGTTTGATGCTAGCTGATTATTCGAATCAACATATAGGATACATTTTACTGCGGGAAATATGCCATCTCTTAGAAATTTACAGTAACCATTAAAACGTACATCCCTAACCAAACCAAGCGGCCGCGAGTCGCTAGAACATAAGATTATACAGACGTGATTAATAAAATACAAGTTAAATTTTATAACAACACCTGCTCTATCACTCCCAGCATAAATCAACTACTTTGCCACTAGCTACGTGTCGTGCCATCGTAATCGTAATATAGTAGAGACTAGAGAGTAGCGTCTTAACTGGTTTTGTTGACCTACATCGTCATTTCAATTGACGTGTAGATGAAGTTCAAGGTTTCTTGTTATTAATGAATTTTTCTTATATCTGAATATATTCAAGATTTTATTTCACTTTCTTAGATTTAAACAGTATATTAACATCCATACTAATATTATAAACGCGAAAGTTTGTAAGTATGGATGTATGGATGTTTGTTACTCTTTCACGTAAAAATTACTGAATGGATTTTAATGAAACTTTACAATAATATAGCTTATACATCAGAATAACACATAGGCTACAATTTATGAAGATATTGTGTGAATTGTCCAAAATATGACGATAAGTGTCAAGTAAGTAGTAAAAAATCTACCACCTGCGAGCTATTCCGGCGTGCGCTGCCAAAACCGCTAGAGTTACACATATGTAATGTATGATGGAAATGTTTATCTTAAACAAGCGACTCACCCCCACTTCGCTCGGGATAGTCCCTAGATTTAGCGCGAGCGAAGCCGCGGGTTCCACTAGTTATAAATAAAACTGTTTTCGATTTTTTTAGATTTTGCATTCTTGACATTTCTGATTCTTTTATAATAATTTATTCTATAATTTGTTTATAATATAAATATTACAGCTTAATTTATTACATTTACATTGTTACAGAAATGGAATATAATATCGCTTCGATACTTTAACCCGGTCGGCGCGCATCCCTCTGGTCTTATCGGAGAAGACCCTACTAAAGAGTTTACAAACCTCATGCCGTTCATGGCTCAAGTGGCACTCGGCAAAAAACCTGTTCTCACAATATTTGGGGATGATTATAATACACCTGATGGGACTGGTAAGTTCAAGATACGTTTTAATTTTTTCATTTACAAATTATAATACTTACCTACTTAAATAATGCTGTTACCTAGGCTTACCTTAGGACAAGCTTAGTATGGAAGTTATATCATCGTTGGTCTAGTTAATAGCATGTATGACTACTCCTCATTTTCCTGGGTTCAAATCCCGGGTCGGGTTAAATATATTAAGTACCGACTACTAAGATTTCTATAATACCGTTTTTTGGGAAATTGGGCAATGATTATAAGAACTCCTCCGAGACAAGACGTGTAATGTGTATTAACATTAATTATAACATTTTTTCTAACCAGCCCAGTCGAAGTATCCTCTCGTTGGTCTATGAGTAAAAGTAATACATATCTATGCATTGGTGTTGCTCCTATCATGATTATTATCTATACTAATATGTATTATAAAGCTGAAGAGTTAATTTGTTTATTTCAACGCGCTCATCTCATGAACTACTGGTTCGATTTGAAAAATTCTTTTTGTGTTGGCTAGTCCGTTTATCGAAGAACGCTATAGGCTATATTACATCACACTACAACTAATAGGAGCGGAGCATCAATGAAAAATTTTGTAAAAACGGGAAGGGCGGGCGTTAGTTCTGCGAGATAACATACCGCGTGACTCAATAAGAATTTGGTTTCCGGTCTTTAGAACACGTGCGATGCTAGTTATTAATATTTTTAATAAGCAATTAGTGATGTAGCAATATTTTTCATATGGATACACTTTAAGATAAATTACTTAAGAGAATCTCGCTTGTGCAAGAATTGGTCACGAATATTAATATGAAGTCATCATCGTGCAATCATTTATCGTGAAGGTCTATTTTATGTTTTTGTATGTACCTACATTCTTTGATGATCTATTATGTTGAAGAATTTGCTCCATCCTATCTTTCTAAATAAAGGCATTCAAAAAAATGTGTAGGTACCCCATTTTTTTAGTTAATCTTGAAAATTATGTAGAAAATATAATATAATTTCTTTACAAATTAATAGTAAGTTTTATGCAGGTATCAGAGACTACATCCATGTAATGGATTTAGCGAATGGTCACGTGGCTGCGTTAAATTTGCTAAGTGAAAACCATGGTCGACTCAAGGTTTGTTTCAATTTTACATACCTAATGCTTATATAAAAATCTTAAATCATTATGTTAAAGTTTAAAATAATTCACTAATGTTGTTTAAGTTTAACTACAATAATAAATACAATATTTTTTTGTAGTTTTGAACGTTCAATTCAATTCTTTGGTTTGTTGGCTTTACTGCTTGCTTGCTTGCAAATTTCGAATAAGTTTACTGATTTTTATATAAACTACCCACTTACTAAAAAAAGGTCCGCGGCTGTGCCGTGCAGTGTCGCGTCGCGTCGCGTAGTGCGCTATGTCTCATAATACATATTTCATACGAAGAATATTTTACAATGCAATGCCGCGTCGCACTGCAATGCAATTACGCCAAGTGCGCGCGGACCTTCACACATTAAAGGCAACGTTCAAAATACCCTTATCATATAAAGAAAAAAATTATAATTTTCAGGTTTTCAACTTAGGCACAGGCAAAGGTGTATCAGTGAAAGAGTTAGTGGGCGTCTTTGAACGGGTCACTAACACTAAAATACCAGTTAAGTACGTGGCACGGAGACTAGGCGACATCACTGCCATGTGGGCGGACGCTACGTTAGCTAAGGAGGAGTTAGGATGGACCACCAAACGTTCCGTCGAAGAAATGTGTATGTAATCAATAAAGTTTTTTGTAACTAAGTATATTACATTAACTATCTCGGTGGTGTAGCGGCTAGCATATACGGCAGTATACGAAGTTTGAGTCCCGGGTAGGGTCAAGTTTTGTTAGTTCGTGTGTGAGTAGACGGTATATCAACTGGAGTATACTGTATAAGTGACAGGAACCGTTTTAATTTGATGTAAATCGGTAGAATATTATAATTATATTACTAAGCTCAATTTCAAAACGCGCTTTCGCTCACTATATATACTGTAGTCACTTGTATAATCGGTATTCATGAATGTGGTTAGGTATTAATAAAAATTTCATTTCACAAAAACTTTTTTATTACTCAATTTTACAAAAGTTAAAAAAGTTTTCTAAAGTAATTTTCTTCACTGAAGAAAAATAATTTTATTTTCAGGCACTGATTTTTGGAGATGGCAGACAATGAACCCTGATGGATACCCTAAGAAGAAAAATAAAACAACCATTATTATTAATGGTAATTCATAAATTATTTCTAATGTAACTATCATATTAATAAATAAGTATTATATTTATGTTTTCTTTTATTCTTGATACGATATGTATATTTTTTATCCCTCGATCTTAAAATCCAAACCGTTTGTTATTCATTTA
This sequence comes from Boloria selene, assembly GCA_905231865.2. Taxonomy (NCBI): domain Eukaryota; kingdom Metazoa; phylum Arthropoda; class Insecta; order Lepidoptera; family Nymphalidae; genus Boloria; species Boloria selene. Next base: position 4,248,662 of record HG993149.1, read on the forward strand.
TTTTGTTTCTTCATACAGAGATACATGTTGCCATTTTAAAGGTTCATATCCAACACTTGTTGTATTGGGAAGAAGGTATCTTGCAAATAGCTCCAGGATTTGTGGGTTGTCTTTATTTATGTATGGTGATAATAAATCTGAAATAAAAGTACATATTAATATGCTGAAAAATAAATTGTAATGGAGCAAATTAACAAAAAATTTTTTTTAAGTGGTGTTGATCACACCTTTATTATTAATATTAGTTTTTTGTTAACTTGAATTGTTAAATAGCATTATATTATTGATCACTTTTGTAATTTAGGTTGTTATGTACTTTTCTGTCATTGGTCTAATTAATGAAATATTTTTTAATTTTAATTTTTATATTAAAAAACAAAAATTACAGTAGAAAAATAAGGTCCTACTAAGTGCCTTATGAGTCATAATAAATAACAAAGTATATTTACCCAATAAAGGAGGTTTGTGTGAATGCAATGCACTAGGAATACTTGTTACTAAACAATCCTTTGGTATAGACACATTACCAACTGTACCTAAAATTATTCTTTCATAAGGTTGTTTCCTGCATCCCACTCCAAAATCACAAATGGGTTCTAAATCTACGGTAACTTTTAACCAATACCATGTTGTTATATATTCTACACCCCAAGCAGGAAATATGATGTCTTTTACTGCAGATATATTACTTGGTGCATTTGTACACCATACAGCAACTATAGAGATGTTTGAAAGAAGTTCCTTCACTGGTATTGAGGCTATATCTTCATTATACATCATTGAATAACTGTAAAAAAATGTTGAAAATCTTTATAATTAAAACATTATTAATAATCAATGTTTCTTGAAAAACCAATAAATAAATAATTATAATATGGAATTTTATTTTAATTTTTTGATATTCAGTTTGTATTGTCTTAATTTTGAGACCGACACTAGCAATCCCATTTGTTCTTAACATTTATAATCTTAAATACCAGAGGTACCCAGTTTTTTCAACATTATTTTTTGATACAAATCTTATTATCGATGATAACTTTCATAAACTATATTATACCCAATAATATCTTCCTATATAAGTCCTTTCTTTTTCTGAAAACCAAAAAAAAATTGTGCAGTACTAACTGAACCTCAGTATTGTCAATGCAGAGAGACTTTAATTTATATTGTAGTTATTTTTGAAGTTCATGTTTTCCCTTTGAAACAAATCCTAATTGCAATTAAATAAGCCTGTCATTTATCATACATATTATAATAAATGTACAAACCCTAATTTATCATTAGCCTGTTTCAACCTTCTTATGTATTTGTTCCACCATGGAGGATCAGCTATTACTATATCATATTTATTACCAGTCAAATTTTTACATTTTTTCTTAACACAACCACAAAAAAATCTGAAACCCAAAATATTGTTTACACATCAAAACTTTATATAAATTATTTAATATATTAATATGTATTTGATACATACTTTGAGTATTTTGGAAAGAGAAAGTAATCATCTTTCACTTTACATTTTAAAGCAAACTCTGAATTATTTCCTCCACTTAACCCGTTATGATCGAATGTAGTAGATTCAAAATATTTCTTTGCAAGCTCTCTTACATCTGATGTATCAAGCAAGTTGCAAGAATTTAAATCCTTTTTTGTTTTTAAAGGAAGATTTTTCACAAATTCATGGTACATCTGCATTACTTTAGATGCCTAAAAAACTATATTGTTAAATATAAAGTGAGCCTTATTATGAAAAAAATATCATAAATATTTAAAATTATCATAATAGTTGATTGTTGACAATATATTTAACTTTACTTACTTCTTCTACAATTTTGTCACTTTCGCGTGTTCTTTTTTTCCTTTCGGAGTATTTTTCCTTATTGTTTCTAATGAAAAATATTTTCCCTGTTATTGTAAAACATTGTTTCTCGATTATTTGTGAATCTTCTGAATTTCTACTTACATTTTCGTATATGCTTGTAATAAACTCCTTATGATCTATAAAAACGAAATTCTTGTGTCTAAATACGATACTCATAGTGTTGATTGACAACTGTTCCTTATAAAATATCAATTAATAATTTAATTATTATTATTTAAAATTTAAAATTAAATGAGTGTAGGTAAATAATTTTTGAAATTTGACATATTCAATTCAATTCAATTCTGTTGTTTATGGCTTCAAAGCGTGCCAGTTGAGCACATTTGACATATTAAAGTATTTCTCTATGAATTTGACTTTTTATTTTTTAATTATTGATAGTTGACATAGGACACCTGACAGTTGACAGCATAGATTATACATATCAAAAAAGAGGTTGACAGTATGTTATTTGTTATGTCAACAACTCCTTTGCCTTTCCCTATTGGGGATAAATTTAAAAAACAACAACAACAATATCTTGGAAGAATAACAAAGCATGGAAGCTCAGAATAATGATACTCATAGAAGCCGGGCTAAAATAAGAAATGTAATGCATATGTTTATCTTTTTTTTCTTATAATTAATTAAATAATATCATAGCCACTACCTAACTCCGTGTCTATCAGAAATTCTTCGTTTTTTTTGCAAAAAAATGGTTTGTCAATCTTCCTACGACATAATACAACTCATATGATGTACAGCCAGGTATTTTAATTTTAAATAAAATTAAATACATGTTTTTCTTCGACATGGACACGACAATGTCGATAATAAACTCATCACTATCAAAAAATTAACTTGTGACAACGAAACAGAACGGCATTATATGTCCCTTTCCTACGCACTATTACCATCGTAAGAAAAAAAAAGATAAACATATGCATTTCATTTCTTATTTAAGCCCGGCTTCTATGAGTATCATTATTCTAAGTATTATGCATGCGAGTTAGGTAGCGGCTATGATATTATTTAATTAATTAATATATTCAATATATTGATCCGAAAACCAGCTATCATCACCTAACATAGGTACCTAGCTATTATTTTAGCTATTTTCTTGTCTTATAAAATCTGTATTATCTGTAGTTCAAAAATTTGTCATATCGCTGAGTAACTAATACTTAACCACTTGACGCCCGCAACATATGACATGCAACACCCGATAATCACCGAACCCACTCGGCAATTTTCGCAGATTCTACCATTACATAAAAAAACATACAATTGATGATTAAACGAACTTACCTGTAAGTGAAGTTCTATCATAATTATATGAAGTGCTTCGTCCGAAGAGATTAGTAATGTTAGTAAAAAGTATTTATATTGACACTAAGTAGTAACGCATAGTTGCCACCACTTCCGCACTATAGTTGAGAAAAAAGATCTTAATATGACTAAAAATATTTTTAAACGTTTTCTTCCTTTTTTATTTTACTTGTCTTTAGCAATGGCGACAGGGCCTCATTTAGTTTAGAGAGTAGAGATATTTCCGCAACTCTTAGGGCCATTATGGGTGGGAGGGACTTACTAATCTCTTCGGACGAAGCACTTCATATAATTATGATAGAACTTCACTTACAGGTAAGTTCGTTTAATCATCAATTATATTTCGTGCTTCGTCCTCGAGATTAGTAATGTTAGTAAAAAGTATTTATATTGACACTAAGTAGATGTTGAGAGTAAGTGGAGGAAATATCGAAAAAATAAATACAAAATAAAATAACAGTGATTAATTATTTTGTATCAGAATGTACATATTACATAATATGTAAGTAAAAGTAAAAAATGATTTACTTGTGGTTTTAACTATATTCATATTTCAAAAGAAATATAATTATAATCAGAATGATCGTGTAGACCTGGCTAAAGAGGTATTATTAAATATGTTAGTAAATGGTATGTTACAAACTCTTGCAAAAGTAGAGGAATAGCTAGAAAAAAAAAACTCAGAAATTTTCATAAAGACGTCTAAGGTAACTAAAGTGCCATGAATGTAGGCGTATGGCGTGTGCTACGAGAGGAGCTGGTTTGACTAAAAATCTTTATCTTGTTTATATAATATGCAATAAGAGTTTTTGCAATGCAAATATCTACTGCAAAACAATAGTTTCTAATATTAATTTCAGTACTATGAATTTTTACTTGATACAATTACATTTTTACAATATCTGTAACTTTGTGGGCTGTCTGCTGTCAGTTGTCACTTGTCACTAAAGAAAGCAAAGTAATACATTTCTATTTTCTTTGTTGAATAATATACTATCTAGCTCTCGGTAGAGAGTAGTATATTCTTTGCTATCTAGAGATAAGTTTTCATTTGGAAATAACGTGGCTAAATAATTTAAAACTATAAGTAATGGCATTCCATTTTGGTAATTATGAGCAATGAGCTGCTCTGTGACTGTGACTAAATTGAGCTTCAATATTAAAAATACTTGTAGAAAACTGTATTGTTATAGGTTCATACGTGTTTTAAGACCCTATTATTTGCAGTTTAAAAACAACGTCTAAGGCAAGCGTCATATTGCATAATTGTATTACCAGCTAGGGATATCAATATAATATATAAGTAGCCGGGTGGGACATAGCGTCTTAAAAATAAGAGTGTCGTCTCGATTATACTCCGGCAAGGTGTTTGGTTGCCTGGAGAGTTGGATCCCTGGAATAAGGAGTAAAGAATTCATTAGAGTCCAATTTTAGAATATTTCATGTCGATAAGCGGGTAAACAGAGGGGTCCACGATTGTGAGCCAGTAGGATATCACTACAATACCCTCATATTCAAATGCACATTAATTGTTGGTTATGCATCGAAAAAATAATGGTGTAACCAGTTAATATATGCTTAAACTGCTAGGGCTTCAGTGTCTTTTTGCCAAAAGATATAATTACTACATTTTAATTTAAAAGCTAGTAAATTAAATTGATTTGTGGGCATAGAATATTGTCAAGATTTTTTGACACCGCTTCGTCATTGTAAGAAGGTTCCCTTTCAACAATGGGATGGATCCGCCTGGGCTTGGCCAACACGTTATTCTGAAACTTAATGTATGAGACAGAAGTTAAAAAGTTTGTAGTAATTAAGATGAAGCTGTAAGTTCTAGATGATATATAATGACATTACAGTACCGGACCAACGTCCACTGTTTGCCCGTTACAAGCTATATCCCCTGTAGTTGAGCGTCAGAAGGTATATCCAAAAAAAAAGTTCATTCGTAATTCTATGTATTAATTAATGATCAATAGAATTAGTCATCAGTTTAAGTCAGGTAAAATAGAGTCTAGAAGGGACGTATATTTTCCGTAATCGTAATATTACCAAGTACAAGCAAGGTAGTTGCAACGTTCCAGAATCCAGCTCTTTCGTATACAGCTGACCATATTCTACAGCAGGGCAGGCTGAAACTAACAATCTTAACAAATCAGTAAATAAACGTGTATCTTAAAGCGTTTAATTTTTTTTTTTTTTTTTTTTTACTTTTCTCCGAAAATAAACTTGATTGCCATTTATGTTTATCTATGACATAGCAAATAATATAATACTTGCACGATTTAGAGGGCGACTATATATTTACGACTTATACACTTTAAGGATTATGTGTGATCTCAAACTTTTGAGCACACTTTTTATAAGTAAAGCGCGTTAGGTACACATCATCAAGGTATATCGTTGATAGATAACCACAGGAACGCTATAATTTAATTAAAGTATCAATAATTTAGTAAATATTGAATGGTGCTGTACAGATGCTGAATGGTGCTGTACAGATGCTGAATGGTCATGTGTGACATGACAGGTTACAGGTCACATGGCTGAATGTATTAAATCGATTATTTGATAACATAATAATTCTGGGAGCTTGGTGAATACTTAACAAAAATAGGCGTCTTTAAGATCTAAAGGCGCGGTATAGAAATCTTTTGTTACTAACTTTAGAGTTATACGAATATTCTCTTAACTTTAAGCGAGATGTGTCGATAAACTTATTTTAGCATTTTAAAATTAAAATAAACCTTCATAATTCGGTTTTGGTATTAAGGACACATGCGATATAAATTGATTACAGTATGGTTCGCAATTGCAAATAGCTCCATTGTCAATAATTTATTATTATTGTCAATAAATTATTACTAGGAGGTACTAGTTATCGAATAAGAATACAATTTTTTGTTTAGGTATACAAGTTCGATTGGAACTATTAAACCTTATATTATCATTCGTAACCATTAAAGAATGACAGCATAATATAACGATCTCGACTAATTGAGAACCATTGTTTTCGATAATATGTAAGGCTACCTGCATATCGTACTGGATTTAGGTCCGGCAGTTTGCTTGGGCTGTAGCCTGTAGGTGAGCGACGAGGTACCGTGCGGCGTGAGACGCCTCGTTCCCCTAATTGCAGGTGGTTGATTTCGCTGTTGACAGCGCGCCGGCTGCCTGTGAACCAGGGCTCTCGTTTTCCAGACGTTTTCGTTTATATTTCTGCCTGAAGTATCCGTCACATGCACGGAATTGATAATTCTATATTCATCTGCTCTGTAGTCACATGAAAACATTTATGTTTCTTAAGGATTATAGGTTCGAGATCTAAGCTCGATTAAGAAACTGCTTTTGCAGTTTTGTGTGATCTGACAGGTTGTTTCAAATAAAAATATCTTAATTTTACTTGTGGATAACTGATCCATTAATTTCATTCTTATGCTAGAATAGAGAACAAAATTACGTCTGGTATTTCAGATTCTTAATGTTGCATGTCACAAAAGATTCGTCAGACATACATATAGGTCCTTAATGTGATACATTATAAGATACCTTATTCTAGGCTGTAATAACAGATGCCAGGAGCTTCTGTTTCCCCTCGATAGCTTTGTTTCAAAGTCCTTAAAGGATTAATCAGCATCGTGGCTATCTTATATAGCCTATATTTCTAGACTGTAATCTAGATTGTTATTGATGGGCCCGCTCCTAAAACTCAGGTCAGAGTTTTACACACGTCACGTATCTCGTGGCCAGCAGGAGCAACTTCAATGTTCGCTGGCATATGGTGGCGGTATGTTTAATGTACCGACATGATCGATTTAGCTTTCGATTTGGTTCTTGGTTTAAAACAAGGAAACACCATTTCCTTTAAAGTCTGACAAGAAAAGTTGAATATTCTTAAAACTGTGATGCGCGTTGTTCCCTTAGAACGCTCTGCTTGGTAATTCTTTTTAAAGGCCTTTAACTCTGGTGCATTTTTAATTTAAGGCTATGATAAGCGAGATCCATTACCATATTAGAATGAAGCGAAATAGTTCCTCAGAATGATCTGGTAAATTCAATTAGAGGTTATTAAAATTACTAGTGTAATTCTTCCCTCAAACACTATGGCAGAGTTTTATTATTGTATTTAAAGCCCTTAATATAATAAGCGGCGGGACAGTCCCTTAGACAACCCTGGTGCATTTTTAATGTAAAGGCTATTATATTATGCGCGAGATAGTCCCGCAGACTACTCTGATGCATGATTTAAGATAAGGGAGGTGCATTACCATATTATTCGAATGTGGCGAAATCAGTCCCACAAACTGATCTGGTATATTCAATTAGAATAGGTTATTAAAAATAACGTCGTCAAGTTATTCTCTCAGAACGCTGGCATTGGTTTATAATTCTCTATTTAGAGCCCTTAATATAAAAAGCGGCGGGATAGTCCCTCAGACAACCCTGGTGCATTTTTAATGTAAGGCTATGATAATATGCGCGAGATAGTCCCACAGACTACTCTGGTGCATAATTTGAGGTAAACAAGGTATTAACAGGCGAAATAGTCCCTCAGACTGATCTGGTACATTCAATTAGAGTAGGTTATCAAAATTACTCGTCAAGCTGTTCCCTCGGAACACTGGCATAGGATTATAATACTCTATTTAGAGTACCCTTAATATAAAAGCGGCAGGATAGTCCCTCAGACTACTCTGATGCATAATTATTTGAGGTAAGTAAGGTTTTAGAATGTGGCGAAACAGTCCCTCAGACTAATCTGGTACATTCAATTAGAATAGATTATTAAAATTACTTACAATTCGATAGTTCTTTGTCGAATCAAAGCTCGAAGATCCACTTGAATTATCAAGTCAATTTCTCATTACTTTTACACTTGGACATAGTAACGGCGTATAATATGTACTTATTAGTGCGAGACTTTAACGTACTTAATTTTTATTAAGAGGTGCGTAGTGGTTGAGCACTAAACTGCGAATGAGGCCCTGTCGCCATTGCTAAAGACAAGTAAAATAAAAAAGGAAGAAAACGTTTAAAAATATTTTTAGTCATATTAAGATCTTTTTTCTCAACTATAGTGCGGAAGTGGTGGCAACTATGCGTTACTACTTAGTGTCAATATAAATACTTTTTACTAACATTACTAATCTCGAGGACGAAGCACGAAATATAATTTAAATTATATAGCACCGATTTAAAATGTGTTAGCTGTTTTGGATTCTTAAATAATTTAAGTATTTATGAGAATATATAAAATGTCCTTTAAACTATTGATAAATAAAATCAAGCTCGTTATATATCAGCGTTAACGGAAAATTTTCTAATTTTTGTATTACAATGAATTCTAATAATACCAGCGTTTATACTTACACCAAATTTGAAACACTACTTTATGAATAAACATGTAATCATACAAAACCATTTTTTAATTTATTTGTATTAGTTTTGAGTAACACTCACATTCAAAACTTTATAAAACTCGCGGCTCGTTCGTTGTATTTACACAGGTTAGCGCGCAATTTTCAAAGCATGCATCAGGGTTATGGCGAGTAGATTCTTAATAAAATTGACAATAAAATACATATTAATCCTTACTTTAAAAATATACACAAATAAATCTTTAAAACAAGTCACTAGAATTAGAAATTGGATGGTTTTCTTATAAAAGAGAAAAATTGAGGTTATTTTTAAAAACACTCGTATTTCAATATAATTCACATTTTTATGTTTTTTATGTGGCTTAAATTTGAAATCTACAAGCTAAACTTTGTCACTGATATGAAACCTTTACACTTTTCATTCAAGAAACTAAATATTTTAACATGTAAAGTTATCTAAATTATTGTACTGATAATAATAATTTTTAATATTGTGAAGCGTAGTAATGCTGTACCCCTCAAATTCAACACTAAAAATTATCGATAATTTTTGTGAACGGTGAAACAAATATAAACACAATTATATTTATGTAACAATTATAATTTGATATAAAAATAAAATAGATGTAATAGAATATTTATTATTTAAAATATAAATGTAAATAGAATTCCAATTCTTATAAAATATAACATAAACAATATCTCAAATGCAATAATAAAAATTCTGGGTCTTATGTTAAATATTTCGTAATATTCATAATGTAATTTATGGTGTATATTATTGTATTTTATTTTAATATGTAAGTAAAAGTAATTATTATAAATTTTATGACAAAAGTAACACTTTTGTCATGAAATTGTGCATATAAGTTTTTTATTGCAAACGCTCAAAAACTACTTACCTAACTTGCCAAATTATTGCTAAATAACTTGCTTGTTATAATTCTTGCTAAAACTAAACTATTGGAGGCAAGTTTTAAATAAAAAGTTTAGTTAAAATTATAATATAATAAATATTTATAACGACTATATTATAATAATTTTATTTTACAATTCAATAATGTAGTTCTTATAGTTTTTGATGACTAAAATTAATGACAAAAAAAATAGTAAGTTCGTAATTTGACTAAGAAAAGATCAAAAATTTTCTGATCTCATTTTTTTAATAAAGTATTTTTTATTATCCTATAGGTAGTCAAAGACTAATTTACCCTAGATGATTGTCTATTTCATATCCAGTATTCGAAGTAGCAATAAATTTAGAATAAAAGAATTTATATACAATATAAAATTATAAGAGAGTAATATATATATATAGGTTCCGAAACTACAGAACTAATTCATATAATTTTTTATTTAATTTACAAAAAAATATATTATAATCGGATTTTGATGAAATTATTTACTAAAATATGTATCAGAAAAAGTATATTTGTTTGTATCATGATATTAATCCTCTTCTTTATTTTATTTTGGGTTGTTGGGGAAGTATAAGTCGTGTTTTATCTATAAAAAAACTAGGGAAATACTAAACGTTAATACCTGAATAATAAAAGTATAAAACTGTTTATTTTGTATGGAAATCATCAAAACGTATCTACGGACGAGAATTTGTGAAAATTCATCTAGGTATATACGTGTACAATACAATATAACCCTTTTAAGCAACTATATACTCCCGAGATCGTCAGGGAAAATTTATTTTATTTTAGAACGTCTTTTTATTGCTATTATAATAATATAATATGTTATGCTTATTTTTATATTTAATTTATAATACATAAGAGAATTTAAACTTTATGTAACATTTTGTTCTAGAATAAACATAACACATACATATTTTTCTATAAACATTCGTATTAAAATGTCGATATCATCGATAGCATAATATATCGACGTGTCAATGCCTAGCCAAATTTGACAACAGTCTAATATGTCACATTTGACAGCGTATAGGCTGATATTATAATTATTTGTAAATAAACACATTTTATATTATAAAACTATTGAAATATGCTACAAAAAACCGCAAATATGAAATTATATTTGTAGGGAGATTGATATAATAAATCTTCATAATTCGGTAACTTCTATTAAAATCGCATCAGAGTAACAGCACAAGTAATTTATAATTACTAGCTAGTTCTAGTATAAGAATAATAATTAATTCGTTTGAACAAATTAATCATTATACAAAAGTCTAGGTTAAACTACTAGCAGCGTACAACTAGTGCACTGTGCCAAGCCAGAGCCTAGACTGCCTTAGCCACGGTTGCTCCGGTCTTTTTATACCGGTCAGAATTATTCGAGTAGTGGGGTAAGCGAATGACGTACTAGCGCACCGTCACTTCGCTAGATTGACAGCTTGTCAATCTGACATCCAACTGAAACGCCGTCACGGCCAGACTGACATTCGACCGTCCTCGGGCGATTTATCTGAAACAAGCTGAGTTAACCGCGCAATCCGTTCGCTCATCCTGACTTAATGATTATTATCAGCTTAACACTAAGATCGTTTTGATGACATGGACTAACCGGCTAATTGAACCGCTTCAGTCAACCTCATCAGGTATGACTAGGACTTCACTTCAGTTAGACTATTCTACCCAAAATTTGACTATGACACCATACTTCACATTTTGAAACATCTAGACAAGTCAATCCCAACCAAGATGTGGCCCGGACGACACCTTTCGTCTTTATCACAGGGATACAAGCCAATCCTTGGCCGGATATGACCCGGACGACACATTTCGTCTCACTTACAACTAGCGATCATTCAGGACAAGTCAGCCCTCCGAAAGGACCTGACTCGGACGACAATTTTCGTCGAATGATGCTAAATACATCACAGTGACAAGCTGACCCACTGCATGGGTGTGGCTCGGACGACAAATTTCGTCTATCCTCTGGGACAAAGACGTGTGCCCACCACCTAATCACTATGGAATAGTTAGGACGACACTCTTCGCCCCGGATCAACCATTTAGCAACAATTTCAAACCATTCAAATCGTTCATCACATACGTCTCGTATTAAATACCTAGCAGTAAGTACAGGAAGTAAGCAGTATAGGCGAGTCACTAGTATTGAATTGCCTTGTTCCGAATTTCAACTTCGTGAATGACGTCCCATGTTTCGGGGTCTGAATGTGCACTCATAGTGTCTGATCTTGCTGTCATAGTACGCGAGTCTGCGGAAACGGTCTAATGACTCGTTCTCATTATTAAGGCCCAATGTAATTTCCGTAATCCGACGCCGTCTCGGCCTTATCCTCATTCAAAAGCCACGAACCTCAAGCAATCCGTCATGTCTCTGGGGCACCGCGCGCAAATTCTTGTGGGAGTATTTGAAAATTCGATTGAAACCACCTGCCATGCTTTTAAGCTCGTAACGATCATTATTTAAAACTTCTGTAACCACGAAAGGACCCCTAAATCTCCTATCCAATTTAGTTCCATTGCACTCGACGTTTTCAATGACCACATAATCATCTTTAGAAAACGGCTTTACTTTTGCGCGACCGCGGTCAAATCCAACGGTTTGAGATCCAGCAGCTTTCTGAACATTCAACGAGGCAGCCTCCCTAGCCGAGTCCAAGAAAAGATCCAAGCGAACTACATTATTTCTATCGGTACTGTTTATTTTGGACATACCCAAAGAATCCGAACGAATCCCGAACACAAGCTCTGACGGTGAACACCCAGCAACGGGGGCCTGGCACTCTCCAGGGTAAGTTGAATGCCACCCAGCTCATCACGCCATGCTTTGTTAGGGTCATTCTCCACTATAGTTAAAATGCTCTTGAGAGTACGCTGCACTCGCTCGACCCGACCATTGGCTCAACTGGAACCCGCCGCGAACAAAGTACTCCTTCTGGTCGCTTTTCCTGCTCAGCCTTCCCGTAAAGTCGATATGAACCGTGCGCCAAGGCATAGAAATCCTTAGAATCGGGTGAAGCCGAACAACTTGAGCTCCAGATGGACCCTTGGATGCCTTACAGATGATGCACGAGTCCAGATGCAGCAGTTCAGTGCGAATATGATTTATAAGTCTCAAGATAAGAGATCGTGGAACTACCAGTAGCCAAGAAATCGCCTAATTCCGAACAACCTGTCGGTAGAGGATGCCACCAACTAATGAACATGAATGAACTGAAAAAAGTTCGAGCTACGGTCTCTGGAAAACCATTGTTATAGTACTTTGCGATAAGGTCTTGGATTTCGGTGTCTCGTGTCTGTTCAACCGAAAGCCAGCCGTGCTGGAGTTCGATAAAATGAACAGGCTTCATTTGTGCCTTTCCAGGCTCTGTGGTATCGATAGCATCTGGACTCTGCAAGGGGTTTTGAGACAGAAAGTTAGCGTGCTCCATCCCACTGCCTTCGCGACACACGACATCGTAATCGAAAGCCTGCAAATACGCCCACCATCGAGAAACGCAAGGAGCCAAGTCCCTCCTAGACTTCGATGCCTTCAATGAATTGCGGTCCGTAGCAACCACAAAACTCCCGCCATACAGATAATGCTGGAAATGCTCTACCGCACCTACAAAGTTCGGCCCCACATATGTCGTCCGGCGGCCATGTATTTTATTACGTGGGGAAGGCTGTTCCTCTTTGGTAAGAGGATCTCTCCATAACCTCTGGAGCTAGCATCTGTATGCAGCTCTACAGGGAGTTTGGGTCAAATATGGTCAGTACTGATATCACAAATCCAGTCACTACATCCTCAGGCATCGCAATCCTCGGAATTCGTTCAATCACGCTCCGTAGTGCAGATTTGGAAGCGGTTTCCCCAGCACCGATTTGGTGTTGCAAGATGTCGTCGAAGTAATCCTGCAGCAACCTGGGCCCTGTAAATTTCGCCATAAGAGATTGCTTGACCACGCTCCAGGTCATTTCGGTTAGATAATGATCCGCGAGCAATGCAGGATGCATCTCGTCCTTTCAAGGCACTGGCAAAGGCCACGAGCAAGCCCACTCCATCTAGATTTCTCTCAAGAACGACAGCCTCGGTTACATTGCACCAAGCCCCAACGTCAGGCTCCGCGTCATCTGGATTAAAAAAATTACAATTCTGTAGAAAGACTAGTGGTCGCAGTTGGTGTTTGCTGAGCTGCGAGAACTTGAGATACCAACGCATCCACACCGCTGAGCAGCCCTTCGGTGTCCGTTTTCGTCCGTTGGTCTCCAGCCTGGGCCCCATGATATATCCCTCCGAGCTTGCATCAGTATGCAGGCCGATTGGGGCCAAAATCATGACGTCATAAACGCATACAACAACATATTCACGAACTAGATTCTCAGCGCGCCCACGACAAACCCTCTGAAATACTGTGATAGCGTTTCGCAATTCAAAGGGCATAGTAAGGTATTCATAGTGACCATCTTAAAGGCACTCGGCCCCTATCATCATTATCTCTGTTATCCATATTCTACAATAATTATTACAATGTGGGTAGGCGTGAGTTGGCGGACGAAGAGAATAAAACGATACTTCACAAATCACACACAATATAATCACTCTCAAATTTTTATATCTTATGTCATGTATAACTATAGAACTCTTCTATATCACACAATGGACCGGACAACTGAGCAAAGGCGTCCCTTCGACTAGCCAACATTCGCAATGCTGACATAGACCGGACAACCCCTCAGCGTCCCTTCGACCCTATAACACAACTGAACTCCACATACACGACCAGTGATCCCATCCGAAACATCGACCTGCATAAGCCAGTTTCCTTCACCGATCACTGTCTCCAGTATAATGCCACAAACACACCACAGTCTGCCTTAGAACATCGACCCACATGAGCCAGTTCTAACACCCAGACACTTCTCAAACCGTTTCAATTTGTCACGTATGAAGTCATAATATTAAAAGTTAAATTAACTTTAGAAAACCTACATGTGAATATCAAACAGATTCACTATCAAAAAGTAATGAAACGGGCTCACCAGATAATGTAGTTAGCGTGCTCATCGATGACTTGAGTTCGCAGACGTTGACCTTTTTAACTGTCGGCGCACTGCTCCCTCCCTTTCTTTCTGGGCATGTTGACGCGAGGTGTCCCGACTGTCCACATACAAAGCACGTAATCACTCGCGTCTTATCAGGTATTCGAGAAGACTGGATCGGTGCCTTCTATGCAAAACTTCTATGTCCGCGTCCACACAGTCAGGGTCAAACTGAATCAACTGTGTCGGAGGATTACTCGTAGATTGCGTTTGAGTAGCCGCTAATAATCTAGTTAGTAACATTTCCATATTTTGTAGATGATTGGGCATCTGCGGTGACGTCGACGCTTTGTTACATTGCGTATTCTCTTCAGTTCTTTGTCCTGCGAATCCCACTTCTGATGTAGGGAGATTGATATAATAAATCTTCATAATTCGGTAACTTCTATTAAAATCGCATCAGAGTAACAGCACAAGTAATTTATAATTACTAGCTAGTTCTAGTATAAGAATAATAATTAATTCGTTTGAACAAATTAATCATTATACAAAAGTCTAGGTTAAACTACTAGCAGCGTACAACTAGTGCACTGTGCCAAGCCAGAGCCTAGACTGCCTTAGCCACGGTTGCTCCGGTCTTTTTATACCGGTCAGAATTATTCGAGTAGTGGGGTAAGCGAATGACGTACTAGCGCACCGTCACTTCGCTAGATTGACAGCTTGTCAATCTGACATCCAACTGAAACGCCGTCATATTTGTTTTTCTACAATGATATGACTTTGTCAGACATCAAAACATTCAGTAATCGTCCAAATTCTTGTAAATTAATGGCGACTTTATTTACAAATTTCAATACAGCAAAATTTATTTAATCAAAAAACCAACATTATAACGTTAACATACATTTATTAGTACATCAATAGTAGCAACGAATATTAACAATTATTATTCATGCGTTTACGGTACAAATTCACTTGTTTTCAATTTTTAAATTACACTAAACCAATAGCGAGTCGCGCGCTCTTTACTTGAAATTTTATCAACTTTTGATGTAATAGTTTTTAATCTTGTCGGTATTCGATTAACATTTTGTTTTGATATATGGGTTAAAAAACTTTTTAAGTTTCTGTTTATTACTCGTTTAGAAAAAAATAAAGCGATTTCGTTGTATAATAAGTTATAAAAGCGTAGAGGGTGTAGCGGTACACATAGGTACCAGCGGGGATCTACGGTAACGCCGGAAGTGGTACACATTGGTACCAGCGGGGATCAAGTGGTTAATCTGTGTCGCTGATGTCAAAAATCAAAATACAAAAGACAATGAAATATTTACATTTTCTGATGTCAAAGGAGAAGGACGAACGAGGTTGTTGATCGCTTAGTTTATTATAAACTGCGATTACTGCTATATATATTAAAGGACTTATACACAGAGAGTGGAAGAAAAACGTATATAAGATCAGAATATACTCCTTTTAGTTGTACTCAGTTTGTGTTTAATTTATAGTGAAAAGGAAATATTCAATGTTCCAGATATTTTTTACATACGAGATTTAAGTTAAGAGGCTATGGCTGTTAAGATATGTAAGTATTATATCTATAGCGGCGTTTTATTTAAACATTCAGTTAAACGTTTATTGTTAAACTTTTTAATTACTATAATATCACAAAATTTAACCTTGCCTTGATATTTTTTTGTACACACATTGCTTAAACTTTATTTTATTATTGTAGAAATTTACGTTAAAATTTAAAAACTTTACAATTTTTCGGTTTGGGTTAAACCAAGGTAAGTTGAGTATAAATAGTGCTGGATAAAATTAATTATAGACAAAATATAACTAATAAAAAGAAGGATTTGTAAATATATATAAATTTTAAGTTTAAGTTATCATTATTCTGTTTAGGAAGACAATATTTGCAAAGTTTCATTAACACTATGTATATTGTTCGTCTATAGCTATATTATGTAAACAGAAAATATTGTTAGATACTATTTGATATTAAAAATAATCTACATAATATGTATGCATGATACTAAAAATCTATTATTTTCCAAATTAATTGTTCTTTAACAAATTAATTTAATCTTTATCTGCTTTAAATGAATTTAATAAACAATAAGTATTTGGCTTGTATGTGAAAAAAAAATCAAGAAATTTGCATGTCCATTGTGCAATGTGCATGTTATACCTAACTTTTAATGATATTTGTGGATAGACTTTATGCTTCCTTTGTTTCTGCTACTAAGAATCTAGACAATGATATTTATATAAAACAATATTTAAAAGGTGTGTTTTGTTACCAGTGTAAATTATTTTATATAATTTGTTTAATTTATATAAAAAATGATGTCTTCTTAAATTTATTATTAACTAGCGACTCACCCTCGCTTTGCTCGGGCTCTTCCCTAGATTTAGCACAGGCAAAGTGGGGGGGATCTGCTGGTTATGCATATAAACATTTCTCTTGAATCACTCTATCTATTAAAAAAACCGCATCAAAATCCGTTGCGTAGTTTTAAAGATTTAAGCATACATAGGGACATAGGGACAGAGAAAGCGACTTTGTTTTATACTATGTAGTGATTTTATACTTGTTTAATTATGTAGCTTGTTACTAAAATACAGCAATCTTTATCATTTGTTTAAACTTTTATCCATAGCAAGAATTATGGTATATGTATAAGCTTATATTACTTATTAATATTTTAATCTGCAAATAATATAATGATTTCTCATACTTGTGAAAATGAAGAAAACCATACATTATTTTTTTTAAAAGTAGTAAATGTCCAAACAGAATCCTATGGGTCAACCATAGGATTCTATTTGGACATTTACTCATGATAGTTTCATATTCATTCCCTGCCTACTATAATGGAATATCAATATACATTAATATACTGTAAAAAAATACTTTCTTCTTTTTGATGGAAAAATATCAAATTAAAAATCTTAAATTATTATTCTATTCATCATATAATAAAATTGTGAGTCAAATGTTTACATATTTTTTTAAATCTTATTGAAATAACTATTATTATTGATACAGAGGCTGACTATGGTTTTTACAATTTTTATGTCTGTCAGTCTGTCTATCGGTGATTGCATGATGAGAATAGGAAACCACTTGTCAGGTTCAGATGAAATTTGGAATGGTACTAACTGATAGCTATCTAAATAGGTAATCCAGGCTAACACATAGAATACTTTTTACTGCAGGAAAATATTTAATTAAAATATTTAATCCCTGAGAAATCTATACTAATCCCTTTAACAAGTAAAGCAAGGGCGAGTATCATAATAAATTTTTAATTATTACGAAGACTAATTAGGAAAAATATTTATGCACTTTTAGGCAGTTTCTTTGTGTATCTATATTGAAAACTTGCAACTTACGCTCGTTTTGCTTGGGTTCGTCCCTAGGTTTAGCATCAGGGATGCAGACAGGTTCCGCTAGTTAAAATAAATAAAGTTTTAGAGATTAGCCGGAATAAACAGACGGACAGACAAAAAATTTAAAAATTGGTTTTTGTTGCTAGTATCGTTTATACTTTCATATGCATTTAGTGAAAAACTGTTAATTTGAAATTAAAAACAGACACTCCATTTTATTTATATGTATTAATATAATATAACGAAGAGAAGAAAAAATATTCAATGCAATCATTATCTTACTAAAGAGCATTAATCAATTTTTTGATAATTTAAAGATCAAAATAAAGAAAAGTCAAAATTTTCTGTATTAAAATATTTTAATAGAAAAAGCCATTTGATAAGTTTATCTGTATGTTGCGCATATATGTAAAACCGAACATAGGCCGGGTAACAATTTCATTGACGGGATCATGAAAGTTGTAAGAGATCGGGGGCGAATATTGATCAAGGGTTGCAGTGCGCGTGTGTGCGCACCCCTCACACCGACGCGGGCACGGGCGGTGTGCGCCAATGTGCGTGCGTGTTGTCCATGTGCCAGCGAGCGGGCCGGGCACGTCCTGTGTCGACCGACACTATTATAAACACTAATGCTCTATTTACTGCTCGCAACCATCGTTATCACATTATCCGTGCACTAAATGTAACTAGCGCGAGATGTAAATTACTCCGCCGCGACGATATTCGTGGAACGGCCGCGATGGCACCGTAAAAATCAATAAATCTCCCAGTGGAACTCGTGTCTTGCAATAGACGAGATTACTTTGTGGAAAGTGTATCAAATGCATATATCGCGAGTGAATGCGACGTGTATTTGCTTTACAGTGTGGCCGAAAGGTCGATAAGGCGAGTTCCCGATGTTCAATCACAAGTTACCGACTGACTTTCCGATGCAAACCCTCCGTAAGAAAACCAGCCCTTGCAAATGTGAGTTCTGAATGCGTGACTCGAAAGGCTTTCACACGATTTTTTTCTAATTCCAATATCATTGCGGTCATGCGGTATTTAGAGCTTAGCGCTAACGCTAGGGAACACGTTAGGGCATCCTCGCTTCCGACTGTATAATTTGCGTTATTTTTCGTTTACATGCATGGTCCAGCCATGATCACTGTACTAACTGTCACCCAGCTATCTGCTAGTCATATCATAATTAGTAAACCCTGGTTTTAAACAGAGGGTGTGTTGTGGGCCCAGGCGGTGGAGCGGTGGTGCGGCGGGGGAATAACTAACTTTTGTCAGTTTATTCGGAATAATGCAGGTGTGTCATTTCCAGCACTTCCTGTGGCAGTTCGGTGAGTACTGCGATCATATCGCATTTCACGCTTCATACTAGTTAGATAGCTATGAATCCCCTTTTGATCTCTACCATATCTTATGACCTGGACTTGTACAAGTTGGAATGGAATATTTTAGTTCCTTTTTGGCATTTTAGTATTTAATTTTATTAATTGTATTTTATTTGAATGTTGATATTTGTATAATATATTATATACCTAATTATATAATTTAAATAATTACCGTTACTATCGAATTTTTATTAATAATAGGTGGAGGCTGTTTTTTCATATTAATTCTAAACTACTGGTAATCAGTTTCTATTCTCCGATCTCTATCATTATCACAATCATTCGATGTGATTTTATTTTAAACTTTGTAAATTTATAATGGTCGTATGCTTTATCGTTCATAGTATTAACAATTTAAATTAATTAATGTAGATATTTCTGTACAACGACATCACAGTTCTGTTACATTCTTATCAATTTACATCTTATCTTCAACGTTTTGACTTTGCTAAAATACTGTCTCATCATAACAAATAGTGATGACTCTGTTACTAACTTACTACTGCACAGTGTATACTGTACAGGTACACACTATATATGTAAATATTACGTATAATTAGTACAATAAAATTTGCATGTAAAAATGTATAAATTATATCAGTGATTATTTGAATGCAACTTTATAAAAAACACCTCTAACCATGTGTATAATTAAATAATGAATGTTAAACGATACTGTTTAAGAAACCCCATAAAACACTGACAACTGCTATGCACTATGGTATTAGCGAGCTAAATCAATATAAACATGATACAGGAAAAGTAATTTATCGCTTCAATGAACGCACTTAATATTCAGAGCAGCCTTACAGCATTTTCTTGTTTGAGATTAATTTTCTATATTTTTCGTCAAACAATACGTGGTTGGCTTTGGATTGATTAATCATGAATAAAATTTAAAAGTATTGGGAAATTTTTGGGGCATATATTTTTGCAAATATTGCAATGTCGTTTATGTTTGTGGGAGATGTAAAAGGCAACTAGAACATTGGGATAAGGATAGTTTCCGGTATCAGAGTGCTCCGTCCCCATTTGAACATTCTAAATTAAAAAGCAGGAAATTCAATTACATTGTCTGTGGTTAACCATAAACAAGAACTAAAATAGGACAGCGCAGCTCACTTTTATTTCACACTTGACCTCATCTCCACCTCCTCATGACCCAACAATGACCAATGATGAAAAAAACCCAACGACTCTTAAAAATTGACTCAAAGCATTCGCGAGCCTGAGGCTTTAATTATTGAAGTTTTCAACGCGGTGCAAGTTTACATTTTTTCAAATTTATTTTATTTTTCATGCATTAATTTGGTTATATTATACTTCATTCAGTGTGGACACAACTAATTAATAGTTTTTGGTCAAATGATGGCGATATACGTGTTTAGTAGAATAAGATTGCTGTAAAATCGTATCAAATACACAGACATAGTGGTAGAGGCAGAATTGCAGGCCTGAACATTAAATAAATCGTTAAAATTTAATAGGTATTTTGTGCCAACTCGCTCACAAACACAGACAGGAATCTGACATACTAACAATGTCCTTTATTAAAACTGTAAAAATACAAACGAAGATCTGCCAAGTCCATTATCAAAACAATACCTACTCTTACTCGTATTATGATAATATGAGTAATTTAATTTTGCCCATCTTTTGTGTATTCGATATCAGTATTTACATTTAAACACACGTAGAAAACATGACATATAGACAATATTACGTTAAAATCCTAAACATATTTCGTCATTCTACCTTCAAATACCACTTAGTGCAATTTGTAGTTTATAAGATTTTCCTTCTATTTAATAATTAAGCCAAAAACAATTTTACCTGAGAACATGCTAACCTTGTTATTCTCTAGTCATTTATGAACCTCTCGCAGACAAGAACGAGCCGGGTCGCTTTCTCGGCGAGGGCGTTTCATTTCGTGCGAAATTAATCGGTGTCCTCGAGGTCCCGGAAGCTCGTGGAGACAGGATGTGTCAAGAGGCGCTGGCTGACTTGAAGATGGCGATCCGGGCCGCTGGGGAGCATAAGCAGAGGATACAGGTCCACGTAGCCATCGACGGTCTTCGCCTACGCGATGATAAGACTGGTGTAAGTTGAACGTAAATCATTTACAGAAGCTAGGTTCAAGTATCTATGTATTTTTTTTATAAAAGAATCAAAGATTTCCTTCAGCATGAGTGCAATACGAAATAAAATCATTTTGTATTAACTAAATTGCCCTTGTAAATATTAAAATAACAGCGATGCTTGCTTTATATGCATCTATGCTAAAGTGATGTTAATCACTATAAATAGAAAGCATGTATGACGTAGCTATACAGTTACAAGGTTTACTAAAACATGAACAACTGATGTACATAATATTGTACTGCAGTAATATAAAAGCATATTTATTTTCTTACGTAAACCGAATGCAGTAACATTTAAAAGTTTCGACCTTTAAAAGATCGAATACAAACAACTTACGAGTATATTTATGTATATTTTACTAGCGATTAGTGCTCGCCCTAGGCTAAGCGAAGCCGCGGGTTCCGGTAGTTATACATATAAACCTTCCTCTTGAATCACTCTATATATTAAAAAACTGCTGCGTAGTTTTAAAGATCTAAGCATACATAGGGACAGACAGACAGCGAGACGACTTTGTTGTATACTATGTAGTAATATTTGATGTTTAATGTCCAATAAACATCTAGACATACTATTGAGGGGTCTTTCCTCACACTAAGAATTCTATGAATGTTAAATCCAATTAAAGTCTGAGAACGTTGATTTATATTTTATAGCGCCATAATGAACTGCGTATCGTAGTATAAACTAGGGTGTTGTGTCTTTTGTTGATTAAAGCCCATCCCTTTTAATTATGGGTGCGGCGTTTAAACGCTATTAACATCTCACGTCGCAATTAACGAAATGCTAGGGTGACAATATTTTAATGTTTAACACCTTTACCTTTTAGACCTTAAACTATATTATCCGTTTTATTTTTTTAATAAAGTTAATAAAGAAAAATATCATAGAAATTATAATCTATTCTTTTCGATGGGACAAAAAGAATATTGATTTATGAGTTTCCCAAAATGTTTTAATTTCTAGGATTCTCTATACCATCATCCAGTTCACAAGATATCGTTTATCGCACAAGATATGACGGATTCACGCGCTTTCGGCTACATATTTGGATCTCCGGACACAGGCCACCGATTTTTTGGTATCAAGACTGATAAAGCAGCTAGTCAAGTAAGTTATCGTCAAATAAAACTGTCCAAATATATTTTTAAATAGGTCTAACTATTTAGGTAATTGTCTAGATAAATTACTTTGCCATAGCTAATTTATATAGAATGCGATGGTTATTGATAGCTATATACTCGTAAAATATATAAACTTTTATGTTCTAGTTGATTCCTTCAGTTATGCAAAACCTTTTTTTAAATATAACAAAGTCATAAATTTTGTTTTTCTTTAATATGCCCAACATATTTATTTACCTAACCCGGAATCAAACCGCACTCAACGCACAACGACCTGAGTGGCTGTCAGATTATTAGATTAATTTATTGTATGGTACGATATGCGTAGTGTTTGATTACTCAGACATGTATAAGTTCAACCATATGACTGTATCAGTGGGGTCATTGCCTTTTTAAGTCTGCTAAGTCACTGCAATAAATAAAGAGATAGGATAATCAGATTATCGCGCTCGCAATCCAAAACCATTATGAAAAGAAAGGATACAGCCAATTGTCTAAATATATGAATGCTATATAAAACATAGCTTTGATTTCCAAATAATAAGTAGGCAGTGAAATAATCAACAACATCTTCTCTCAACTTTCATAGTTCATTCATAAAAAAAAACGTTTGTCAAAATTTGAGAGGGGGGAGGGGTAATCTTTCAAGGGGGAGAAGCATAGCTGGCGTGGCCAGTCAGCCTCGGGGTGATCTGGCCACTACACTGACCAAGTGCGGGTTGGCGGATGTCACATGTCTTTTTAAAATTTGCTAGGTTCCCTCAGACATGCTGGCTTCCTCACGATGTTTTCTTTTACCGTTAGGTATACAAATGGTAATCACGATCGAAATTATTCGAATTATATGGAAAGATATCAGAGGTGCGAGACCTGGGATTTGAACCCGCTTCACTCGGTTTCCCAATCGTGCGCGTTACCACTTGAATACTACTGCTTTCTAGCGTAAATTACACTCGGCTAATAATAATTAATGGATGTCATTCTCAAATAAGTGGTACCTTCATGACAAGAAAGAAGTTGAATATAAGTTTTTTTAGTTGGAATATCGCAATCATACGGATGTCACTAATCGGATGACACCTGGGGCTGGGGAGGACCTCTCCCTCCCCCCCTAGCTACGGCAATAGAAGGGAGTCGTAGATGATGTAACATACAATTCCGTAAATGTGACGCAGCGTAATGCGTGACGTATTTTATGCAATAACCTTTTTCATATTTATACTATACCTACGTTGAACATACTGATATTCCTTAAGAAATACTTACCTCTGGAATTTCATTTTACCAGATTTTTTCATGGAAAATCAATTCCCAGCATTAATCCTCTTAAGATATATGAATGTTATAGTGCGAAATAAATTATATTGTAAAATAAATAAATATAGGTCTAAGACTCTAAATACATACTGTTTGTATTATTGTAAATTTTGTAGACATCCTACATCATTCATTATCGTATGAATATAACTTGGATCGAGTTGCACAAGTATTAATTTTTTTAACGCGTTTTAAATTATAATTAACATGTTTAAGTGCTATCATCTATTCTTGGCTCCTAATAATTGTCCTTGGCGTAAAATTTTATTGAATTTAATTGCTGTTAAAAATGTAGGTGTTAATGAACAATTATTGAAATTTGTTAAATATATTAATTTAGTTTATACTTGTTATGTATTAAACAATATGATAAATTAAATAATCTATATACTTATTTTATAAAAATTGCATTTCGTTGGTCTCCTTAAAACTCAAAAACGGCAAAACTGATTTGAATGTTTTTTTTTGTTTTGTCGGGGGTGTATTGGGGATGGTTTAAGTACATACAAAATAGGTAAAACCAAAAAAAGATGAAAAATCACAAAAAAGTCCAGAACTGTTTATTTTCTATGGGAATCATCAATCATTTTCTTAAGAAGAACTAAAGTTATGAGATGGTATGTCGCAAAATTTTTAAACCGATGAAGAATAACAGTAATAGCTTTAAAGAACTTAGCCTTCATTACTTCACAGGTAGTTATAGCGATGAGAGACTTATTTCAAGTAGTATTCGAATTGAAGAAGAAGGAAGTGGAAATGGCCAAGCAGCAGCTCGAACGTAAAAGTGACATCAGCATCCTTGTGAAACATACCACTAGCGCCACCATTGACACTAAGTCTAAGGTAAGAAAATATGTTTAATCTGATCCATACTTATAAAGTAATCATTAAAAATTAATTGTTTGTTCTAACTATTTAAACGATTGCAACGAACATCGATATAATAATATAATAGTTTGGGAGTTAAAAGTATGCGTTCCAACATCTATAAACTGTGATCACGCCAATGTGTGACATTCACAGTGACTTGTGAAAATGAAATATTTTTTAAATTATATTAAACTATATCAAATTACCGCCGCTTTGCTCGGTTGCGTCCCTAGCAAAGGTTTTTTTACCGGAATCCTATAATTATAATATCCTATAATATATTTTTTGATTGATTGACTGATTTATGATAGCTGGCTGGCATAAATCGTAATAATTTTTAACCGTTAAAACTTACCTAGGGACCCGAGCGGAGCGATGGTGGATCACTACTTATATTTTAAATATTAAAGCTTACAAATCGAAAATTATTGATGCCATCTATTCAAAGACCAGAAGTCACATAATGATAAAGAGTTAAGACCAGGAGTAACATCACGGAATAGGTAAAAAATATTATCTTTTCTGTGAGTAACATTGATTATTACATCTAAGGACGGACTCGAGCGGACTGAGGGCAAGACACTAGTGTTATAAAAATGCAATAAATCTTATACAATCCGAGAGGAAGTTTGCGTTAGGCAAAACTAAACAAACAAGTCAGCACCACTCTCGGACATGCCGTACATAATTGGATCACTACGTCGAGGAAACTCCTATTATCTCCATGAAAACGTGCTAGCTATTAAAATGCGTAGGAGAAAAGTTAAACGTTTGAATGTGACGTGCAACAGAGTGAAATATGTTCGCTTCAAAAATGATGTCAACCTTCACGATATGATTTATACGATTGTAGGTCCATCAGATTTTTGTATTTTTTTATATTAATGTTTTTATAATATAAGATTTTTAAAACAATACATTTTTCTGCAAAATTTGGTATTATTAATAGCAAACGTAATATTACTATAATTATTATGGAATGTGCTGTATTGTTGTCAAGAAAACAAGTGTTTTACATCTGCAGTGGATATAGTGATATTTGTATTAAACAACTATACCAAGTCAAGTGTCCAACATATGTGCAACATATTTTACGGGCAAAAAACCTAATAAAATAAGTAGGTAGTAAATATGTCTTCTTTATGAAAGATCTGCTTTTCGTTAATAATAGTATTTACTGTCTTCGAACTTCTATTGTACATGCGAAAGATTTCGTGTTTGTATGTTTGTTTGTAGACCTTTATGCGCGCTGAACAGGTTGGATGGATCTGGATATTTTTTTTTTACTTTGTGTACTAGGTTTACTAACATACGGTGTCACCTGGGGGGAATTCGACCCTATCAAAGCTTCTTAAACCTCTACTTTAAAGTGTTTTTTTGAAAAACTTGATATTATGATTGAAGGAAAATAAAAATAAAACACTTAATCATTATTCTTCCTTCATGAAATAATAAAACAGTTCGACGTGAATGCTAGCTTTGTATAATATGTGTGGGTAGTTTATGAGCTGGAGATGTATTTGAATGTAATGTACATAATATGCTTAAGATTGGATGGATTTTAATGAAATTTAGTATACAGATAGACTTCTCTGAAATACTCAAGGCAAGTGCTCAAATAACTAGAAAGGACTGTGTCTAGTGACAAATAAATATAATAATTTAAATAATATTTGTATGATTTTCTAATTCTTCCCCTAGATAATGCCAACGACAGGAGAGTCTAGTTCGTCTATGACGAAGCCCGAGAGTAACGCGGAGGGTGGCGTTGCAGAGTTAGTGGATTTGGAACAAGAGCTTTGTTCGTTAAGACGAGGCCTCACTCAGGTCGAAGGTCTAACACCTTCGACGGATCCATTTGGAGATTCCTTCATAGTTCCCGCCCAGGTATGAAGATATTATCTTCATTTCTTCGCTTCGCTCGGGTTCGCTACGCTTTGACGCTTACGATGGATAAAATAGACTATACATAATATATAAGTATATACGTATGTTGAGTTTTATATCCATTACTTCACAAATGATAGTTATCTATTGGCATAATATATCCTATGTCCTTCCCAGGGTCTCAAATCTTCATACCAAATTTTACATAATATTTCGGTTAAGCGATTTTTTTTGTCTATCCATTACAAACAAACATACAAAAAGCAATGTTTTCTTTTTATAATAGTAGTATAGCTTTATTTAAATATATTATTTTAACTTTAAGTATGTCCATTATCTAGGGTTAAATGAAAGCGTTGGCAATACTTTCAACATTTTTTCGCGTCATGTTTTGTCACATGTTATAGTGTTATAGTTCTATCAGAAATATGGCTAATTTACCTTATATCATAGATCATTTAGGGTGCACATTCAACTAATTTTTAACGCGCTGACGATGCACATTCCAAGGTTATAAAGTTTGATTCCTGAGACGTCTCGAGTCGTGTCTCAAAATCCCGAGTCTTTGCAAAATTAAAAAAAGTTGCAGTTGTTTAAAGTACTTTTTGTTTTGTTTTTTTATAATAAAAATATGTATTTTTAGACTATAATAATTAACGTTATTAATGTTGTTAGAAATTCATTTTACGTTCGATAAAAGTACATCTATTCAAAAATGTGTTCAAAATTTTTGCAAATTGTCCAAATATTTAACTTAATTAATTGTCCCGTAGGCCATAATCATAGACAATGAGCAAAATTACTCCTCCAATTCCACATAATAGATAAATATATATTTACTATCAGATATCTTAATAACTTATTATAATCAGTGGGACATCTAGAAATACTAGTACTGAACAAAAACATTGTTCCAGAAGGGTCTACTCCCCCCTCCGCCCGGCGCGCGAGGCCGCGCTCCCCCCCGCGCCTTCAGCCCCCCCAGCAACAAGCCCGCGCTATCCTTCGACCTGTCGGCGGTGGCTGACTTCGACCCGAAGCCCCCTTCCTTGGTGGACGACCTGCCAGAACCACCTGTGAGTATTGATAATATACTAATATTATAAAGCTGAAGAGTTTGTTTGTTTGTTTGGTTGAACATGCTAATCTCAGGAACTATTGGTTCGATTTGAAAAATTATTTTTGTGTTGAATAGTCCGTTTATCGAGGAAGGCTATAGGCTATATTACATCACGCAACGATAAATAGGAGCGGAGCATCAATGGAAAATGTTGCAAAAACGGGAAGGGCGGGTATTAGTTCTGCGAGGTATCATACCGCGCGACTCAGAAAGAATTTGGTTTCCGGTCTTTAGAACGCGTGCGAAACTGCGGGAAATGCTAGTGTTATATAAGATGTTCATTAAAAATTGAAATTAATTATGGTTATATCTGATATTATAAGGACAAAGAAAACTGTTGAAAAATGTGTTGAGGGCAATTGTTAAAAAAATTAACATTCAGGTTTTGAAAATTTGATTACTTTAACTGTAACCTGAACACCTGAAGTGTTCGAAAAATAAACCACTTTCTATTTTTAGAACATAGAAAACATTTTTTTTTAAATTGTTATTTATTTGGATTGTTTTTCATTCTCTTTGTTTTCGAAAACTTGTATTATGACTCTCCCTTATTTTTATAAGAACGGATCTCGTCAAAGTTAACATTATTTACTTTAGTAAGAATTTTACAGTGCGAAGTATTAACTATTATCAAACACATACATTCACGATATTTCGCATTTTTAATAATAGTATGATAATATTAAATCAACAGTTATGATAATAATTGTTAAAATAAAATTAATATTTAACTTTTATGAAAAAATCATTGTTTTTGGACAGATATACTGAATTAAAGAATTTTTATAGTTATTTTAGTACAGATATCGCAAGCGATTTTAAACAGAGGTAATTTTAAATTAACAACTCTAGTCATTCATTTTCTGCTAATTCTTATCATTATTACACCTCATTCACTTCACATCAGACTACAGTGTCAGCTAATAATATAAAAAATCATAATAACATATTATTATAAATAATATTTATATGACTAATTCATAAAATTTAACAATCTAATATTTTTTATATAATTGTTTATTTTAAGTATATTATACTGAAGTATATATTTACTTTAAGTACATTTATATGTTAATAATCTAACACTTCATTTATTTGTAGATATTAGTCACTTGATATAATGCTTCTTTGTTCATTTTCATATGGACGTGATGACGAATCTTTATTTGCGTATGTTAATATGAAAAAAAAACTATTTAATTTTTATAAATTTCTTTATAAATCTGTGCAATATCAATAATGTAACATAAATTCGTCGTCACGTTGCAACTTCATTAACCCGGGCGGTTCCATACAAGGGTTTTAATAATCCCTGTTGCAGGTTCAATCGCAAGCGCCGGCGTACGACGTGTTCACGGAACTCGACCCGCTCGGCACAGGCCGGAGTAGACCTTACGTTGACAAAAAACTCTTCTTTCAGGAGCTCAAAAACCCACCAAAGAAAGTTCTGAAAGACCTCGTACCGCAGCATAGCCTTCTCACTGATATGGGGGTGGGGGAAGGGGCGGAGGCCTACGGGCCCCCCACCTCAATGACCTCCCTTTCGAGGCACTCCGGGGGTTCGGTAGCGATAGCGAAGCCCCAGTCGAATTTCTCACCCGATTTGTTCTCATCCGACCCCTTCGCTGGAACCGATCCCTTCGACAATAGCGACCCTTTCTCTGATACCTTCAAAGATGATCCTTTCACGACCATGCAAGAATTCCCAAAACTAAGTTCCTTAAGGACGGAGGATCTAAAGAGTAAATTGAGCAAGGAATTGATTCAGGATAAGCCGGAGACCATCACTAGTTTGGAAGCCAAGAATGTGTTTAACGGTCCCCTGCAAGTAACTCTACCACCGGAACCCGCGCCCAAATCCCCCAGACTGCCTAGACAGGTTTGATGACAAGTTTATTATATAGTTTAACGAATATTTTATATAAAGTTTAGTTTCTATTCTTTAAACACAATAAATATATGGTTTATTTCCATTTCTTACAATAATGGAAGGAAAATCCAATATCAGTTATATTATACTGATGGACTTATAAACTGCATCAACGTTCAAGACGCCTTTTAAACAATCATTTTAACCAAGTATTCATACATTTTATACAAATTGATGTGAAACATCTATAGCCGCACGTAAAACCGATTTCTGGCGTGGCGACGCATGCCGTGGCGACGCGTCGCCACGCTATTTGATGGTATATATATATATATATTCAGTCTATATGCAGTAGTGTGTACGGTGTGGCGACGCGTCGCCATGCGCAATCGACTGTGCGATTCTCTCCCACTCGATCTGGCGTTAAGCCATCTTTCTCGCTACACTGAGCTCGAATACCTATAGTGTATACTCCGTAGTGTACACAGTGTTGTTTACTACAGTAAACATAACCTGTGTTTTATTTGAAAACAAATTATTTTTCTGATAATAAAATGTCTGACCGTGATAATTTAGAGAGTGAAAGTGATCAGCCTCCTGCAAAGAAAGCAAAATCACACTATGACACACCATCAAGTCATCAGTAAGTTAATTAAATTAAGTAGTCACGATTTGAAATAAATTCGTAAATTTTTGTATTTAATGAAAATAAATGTTTATTCAATAAATAGTCATCGTTATCTGGAAAAAAATCGTAATATTATTTTATCATTATGACATATTTAGTTCCTATCACAATATGTTCTTTTCTGCATATTACTTTTACAAAATAATGTCGATGTTTCACATCTGCCAGGCGTCCTGTGACGGCTCACATTTTTTTAAATTGAAACCTATAGTTCGGTTCATAACAGCGTAATGTCTGTACGGTGCAACTGTACATATTGCAACATATTGCAACTCATCAATTTCACGACACGCGTTTTCATTATTTTATTTTATTCATAAAAATCAAGTCAGTTCGCGTATCGCTAGCAAGAAAGCCGCGCGTGCTCACCATTACCTATCAAGTGGTAATTTTAGCATTTAGCATTTATCAATCTAATAGTGTATTAGCAAGAACCGATACATTCTTAAATGGTCCTTCGAGCGGGATTTGATATTCTTAAGTGTACGTTTGTATACTGGAAAGGACTTTTATCAGCAATATTAATTCGAAAGTAATCCTGAACTTTGATGCAGTTTGTGAGTCCGTCAGTGTATATTACTTATCGACTGCGAACTGGTAACCGGTACTATCACAATTTTGACAACTTTACAGGATGAAGAAAAAACCTTGTTTTTGTCATTAATATAGCATCTATAGTTTCAATTCAATTCAATTCTCTTGTTAATGGCTTCAAAGCGTGCCAGTTGAGCCATCCATAATAGTAAATCCAATAAAAATACGTGGTTTTTGAATATTTTTATTGCACATGTTATTAAAAAGAAAAGTAGCATTATATGCTTCCTTCTAATATAAAAACGGGATAGGGCAATATAAATCAACTTGGAACAAAAATTGAGATAGGACCAGTTGCCAGATCACAGTCGTTATATAATTTTTTTTTATTATTGAAGTGAAACTTCTTTAAAATGGTTATGATTTCAAACTCGATGAAACGAAAAAATAAGTCCATAGTACCAGGCGCTCAGAGACGGGGAAGAGTTAGACTAGTTAGATCTCGCCCACCGACACACTGACATTTCTAACTCTGTCTTACTCATGGGTGTGACCTTCGCGCCATCTCCCTCTCTCAACGAGCTTAGACGGGGTTATTTAGTATAAATATAAACGAGATTTAAAAATTAGTTTGCCAAAGAAGTTTTACTTCTGACATGTGTACTTTGTACACACGCACTTTTTTATTTAATTTTAGTGTTTAAATAAAATTCTCAAAAACAAAAATAACCAATTCCAGAGCACAGACTCGAGCACGATCAGACAGCGTCCACACGCGAGCTGCAAGCTGAGCTCGGACAGCGCGTCGCCGCCGCCGCCACTGCCGCCCAAGAAGGTGGACTGCAGCCTGCCGCCGCCGCGCCCGCCGCACGACCACGACGACGACACGCCGCCGCTGCCCAAGCCCGCGCGCAAGCGGGAGACTACGGTCAGTACTCAGTACACGTGTATGTATTTATTTATTAATTAATTTATTTATTTATTTATTTAATTATTTATTTATTTATTTAGTTATTTATTTATTTATTTAGTTATTTATTTATTTATTTATTTGTTTGTTTGTTTGTATCCGGTGTCCCACGACACCACACGTTTTATACTTTTTTACCTGAACTTTCGTTAGTCTTCTTCTTCCACTCTCCTCTGTCATTCGTCAACTTAACATCCACCCTTTTAATACGCATATCCTCTTTTATACAATCCATCTATCTCGTTTTCGGTCTTCCCCTACTCTTTCTTCCTTCCACATGCATACTTAACATTCGCCTCGTAAAATATCACTTTCTTCCCTACGCATAAAATCTGAACTTTCGTTAGTGTTTGTTTTTTGAAAAAAGTATCTTGTGCCGTAGCACGTTATCCTCTATATGTTAGAGATACAACGAATTCAAAATATATCCCACGGGATTCACTCGTGTTTTCTCGTGATAAAAAGTAATGTGTTTTTTCACATAATTAGAATAATATATCTATTAGGATGGCGCAAAAAACTGACTACATTTTTTGAGTCTCGTGAGAAAAAATGATAGT
Organism: Boloria selene; assembly: GCA_905231865.2. Classification (NCBI taxonomy): domain Eukaryota; kingdom Metazoa; phylum Arthropoda; class Insecta; order Lepidoptera; family Nymphalidae; genus Boloria; species Boloria selene. Next base: position 4,281,059 of record HG993149.1, read on the forward strand.
TTTTGATGTTTAAGGTGCCCTCTCCAAAGGACAGCTCAAAAAAAATTTTTTACGAGGTCGCTCCGAATTTTTTTTAATTTCAAAAATCGTCAAATTTCGATTTTTTCATCTATGTCCCAAATTTCGTTTATTTCGTTCTGCCATTAAATCCCTTTAAACTTTTGATGGATTGAAATTAAATAACCCATAGATACAGTACACGGCGTGCGCGCAGGCGGACCGCAGCACGAAGCCGCGGGCGGTGGCGGCGGCGGCCAGCAGCAGCGAGGACGAGTACCTGACGCCGGCACCGCCCCCCCTCCCCGCCGCGCGCCGCCTCGACATCACGCTGGCGCAGCTGCTCACGCTCACCATGGACGACCTGGCCGCCAGGTACTGCACACGCGCACGCACACACACACACACAGACACACGCACACACTTGCGCACACACACACACACACATGCTCACACACGCTCGCACACACACACGCTCGCACACGCTCGCACACGCACTCACACACACACATACAGCGTGAGCGCACACACGCATATATATACGCAGGTTACAGACTTATATTTGATAACTTAGTTTAATTTATTTTATTTATTTTTCACGAAGTATTGAAAACCGCTTGACGTAAATTAAATTTGGCAGAGAGTTAGTTAACAGATGTTCACTAATAAAGGATTTTACGATAAAGCCATGCATAAAGAGGTCTAAGGGCTCTCGCAAGTTTGTATGTGTATCCTTAATTTTGTATGCTACAATCTTTATTTTTCGCAAGGTATGCTTTATATAATACAAGTTACATTTTTATAACGCACATCTCTTTGATTCGTTTTTGTTGATGGATTTCGATAATTATTTTCAGGCTCCGAGTGCCCACCGCGACGCTATCGTCCATGACGCTGCCTCAACTTACAGAATACCTTCGGTCCTATGTCGCTTCTGAGAACGAAAAAGCGGTACGTCCATTAAAACTTTGATTTAGCTCTTTACTAGTACACATACTAGTTGTATGTATACTTTCACCATATTACTAAGCATTATTTTATAAAAAATGATGTCTAAACTATTAGAGGATATGCTTACATTTACTAGTGGAACCCACTCGGCTTCACTCGCGTTAAAGCTAGTTTGAGATAAGGCAATAACAGACGTATGTACATAATATATTAGAAGTAAATTACGATATCAAGCTCATAACTTCTTATAAAACCGAACTCTCCTCTAATTGTTGTAAGTTAGAAGAGGGTTTAGACTCAAATCTAAATAATAAAAACACATTTCAATTTCAGCATATACATGTGGATCCAGCTTTCAAAGTTGATAAAGATAAAGTCACGCCCATAATACCCTCTATTCCCTCGGCCTTACCTGGTAAGCCATTAACTTTAGCACCAGTAAGTTCCGAATTCAAACCTCAATTTGAAGATAACTTTGCACCGACAGACTCCTCAGATACATTTGTAGCGAATTTCGATGATTTTGATACAAAAGTGAATACTAATTATGATAAATATGCAGCGTTTAGAGAAATACAGGAGCAAGAACTTAAAACTAAATCAATATTAGATCCCATAGACATAGAAATAAAACAGGAAGAAGACAAGGAACTGGCGACTATAGAAAATCTAATTAAAACTGAAGAGCAGAAAATTGAGGAACGGAAGGAATTAGACAAAAGTCCACTAAAGAGTTTGGATGAATTGACAATAGACTCGTTTAACATGTTCCGTAACTCAGTGAGCCCGAAGCCGATAGATGCCAAAATTGAAGATGTTAAGACTGTTATGAAGAATTTACAAATAGAAAGAGCGAGACAGAGTGTCTCCCCGCGCGAAGAAGTAACGGAACCTAAGCACGACGATTCAAATGATAGATATGCGGCGTTACGAGAAATAACTATAACGGAACCCCCTCAAGACGAATTCGAATCGATTCCACCGGAAGCCCCAAAAGAAAGAAAAAGATCGGATGAAAAATCAGATGGATTCGATAATTCGGATTTTTTCGATTGTATTGATAATAGCTCCCTCTCTTTTAACGTTGAAGACGCGTTTCGGAAGAGTCCAGCAGTGAAAGAGAAGGAAGAGGAGAAAAAGGTGGAGGAAAAGAAAGAGACGCCAGTAGAAGTTATACCGGTTCAGGAGTTGCAGCCTCCTGTAAGGCTTTCTGCTGGGTCCATCAGTGACGTAGCGAGCGGCTCTTCGCCGGATACTAAAGGTATTTGCTATTATTGTTTATCTAATGAAAATGTTAATTATAAGATTCAAAAGAATAATATTTTTAATACAGATGCAAATAAAACATCTCAATTGATATGAGATATTTTCTCGCAGTAAAAATCATATACCTGGATAACCGGCATTCTCAGACAGACAGACAAGAATTCAATAAATATTTAATGAACAGATCCGACTTTAAATATTTTTACTATGCAAATATGATTCTGTGATCTAGATCTTTTTAATAAATATTTTTAAAACTATATCTTGTTTTCAAATCGAAATTAGTTTCTCTAGTTCTAGTTTTAACTATAGCACGGAGTGACAACTAGTTTTATCTGAAAATCAAATATATCGGTGGTAAATTCTAATTTTGACTAGTTATTTCTAGTTTTAACAAAGGCATTTAGTAAAGACTAATTTTATCATATATCCAACAACGGGACTTTACGCGTGTATTAGTTAAAGCCGTGGTCACGGGGAGATGACTAATTTTAACTAGGGAAAACGCGTTCTATCTAAAAGTAACATATATGTATAACTTAAACGTGACATTATTTCTTTTTAAAATCACTTATAAGACAAATATAAGTATTATAATTTAATTGCTATGTGGGGCCATTCATTTATTATGTAAGACAATTTAGGGGGGAGAGGGGTCGACCATGTCTTATGTTTTCTTACAAGGCGGTGGGAGTCTCCATAGTTATTACGTAAGAAGAAAAAAATGCGCAAAGTTAAAATTATACTTTGAAAAAGTGCGTGCAACCGAGCGAAAGGTACTGTACCTTTAAAATTACAAATAAACATTTCAAAAAATTGTTACTTTGAAAAATATAAATTAAAATAAACCAAACGTGTCTTTTCTTTGTTTAAACTCTTAGGTAATAAATATTAAACAGAGGGGGAGGGGGTCGGCCTATTCTTATTTTTTTTATAATAGGGGGGAGGGGGTCAAAAACTAGCGAAAATAGTCTTACATAATAAATGAATAGCATAGTAGTATATTAGCAGGAAAAGAGTGGACAGATAAAGTCAGTGATAGATGTATGTGGAGGCAAATGGAGGAGGCCTTTACTCTATGGAGAGGTCCTTAATAAATAAAGAAAATAAGCAAATATATAATTATAGGTAAAATTAGTTAAAATAAATAAAATAGGTAATTAATAAATAAGGTAAGCTTTAGTTGTATGAGCTATTTAAAGAGATTTAGTTTATTTTATGTTTATAAAAATTGTTACAAGTATATTAATTGCATGCTATATAAATATACATTGTATTTTTATTAAAGAAATAAAAAAGGCTTAATTATTATTATTTATTATTAATAAATGAATGGCCCCTATAGACCGCTGCATAGCGCCGGGGCTGGGCGGGCTGACGCGGCTGGGCTGGGCGGAGGGCTGGTCGTCGGACTCGCGCGACTCCGAGCCGCGCCCGCGCCGCCGCCGACATACGCGCGGGCCCCAAGGTGAGCATACCCTTCTTGTATTTATTTATTTATTCATTTATTTATTTATGCTGAAGAGTTTGTTTGTTTGTTTGGTTGAACGCGCTAATCTCAGGAACTACTGGTCTGAATTGAAAAATTCTTATTGTGTTGGATAGTCCGCTTATCAAGGAAGGCTTATAGGCTATATAATAAAAATCCGACTCGGTAAAAATTTTACTATATGTATAAATTAGTAGAAGGTAGCACCTTTGGGTAGCAGCCGAATGGGCCGGCACGCCCCGTATAGTACCACTCTCTCACAGAAGACCGGCGTGAAGTGGCAGCTATGCTGTCGCGTTTCGTCCGGTAAGTGAGAGTCCGAGAGGCCCACTCTCCATCCCTCCTCCCTCTCTCCTATCTCCCTATTCCCTCCCTCCCTCCCTTTCCTAAAAGGCCGGCAACGCATCTGCAAGCCCTGCAGTGTTGCAGATGTCCATGGGCGGAGGTGATCACTTCCCATCAGGTGAGCCTCCTGCCCGTTTTTTTTTATGATACCATAAAAAAAAAAGAAGGTCCAATTATTATTTGCTGATGAATATGTATGCTATCACAATATGCGTGCACATACGCATGCGTACACGTGAACATGAAAATGTATTTTTATCAGTCCTATGTCTATAATATGATATGATTATGATATGTATCATTTATGTTTTTCAGTTCAAACATCGTCGTCATCTCGCGACGTGTCGCCGTGGGACGAGGAACCCCCGATGGCGCGGCTGGCACGCCCGCCCGTGCAACGAGACAGAGACTCACGGTAAAGTTATTCATTTAAAAATGTATTTGCTGTGCAATATCTAAATCTATTGTCATAGAACTGAGTTTCATATACTTTGCGTTCATTTCATTATAATCAGTTCATCATTTCATTATAAGAGATATTTTTAACCTTTTTCTGGTTGTGTCGGATTTCAGGCATAATTCATCTGGCTCAAGAGAGTGTCTGGACTCTGGAAGCGGAAGAGAGAAAGAGAAAATTCGAGAAAAACGTGGCAGTAGAGATAGAGATTTGAACCGTGATGGAAGAGATTCAGCTAGAGATACACGAGATTCGGGTAGCGGTAGAGATAGGCGTGACGTTAGCAAGGAAAGAGACCACCGAGACCATAGAGAGAGAGACCGGAGAGACAGAAGGAGCAGAGAAAGAGAGAAGGACACATGGAGTAGAGAAAGGAATTACAGTAGAGAAAGAGATTATAGAGACTCGAGGAGTAGAGAGAGATCGAAGGATTATAGGGATATTGACCGTCATCGGAAACCCAGACATTCGTATGACGAAGAAGAGTGAGTACTTTACCTAGTTTTAAATTTTCAGTGCGACCAAAATAAAAGACATTTAATGTTATATTTTATCAAAAGTTAGCATTAACATATTATGTAGTAATATTAATATTTAATTTTTTTTAACTTTTAAATCGAACCATTTTTTCTTACAATAGTTTCAGTTAAACAATTGATTTGACCTATCTTAGTGCTGGCAAGCGAAGTCGTGTGAATAAGTAGTAGTTTCCAAATAAGTGAAATTATTTGTTTTGTGCATTCCAGCTTCAGCGACGGCTGCGGGTCGGGGCGCTCCTCGCCGCGCGAGCGATGGCCCGACCAGCGCTGGCGTAGAGACGGTACGCTCTATATAAGTGGTTCCCATTTGCTGGGTCGCGACTAGAGGTGGGGCGCAACGGCTATATTCTTCTAATATATGAAAATTACGTGTCACGTTGTTTGTTCGCGATGGACTCCTAAACTACTTAACCGATTTTAATCAAATTTGCACACCGTGTGCAGTTTGATCCAACTTGAAAGATAGGATAGCTTACATCTTAATTTATAGCCGCAATATTATTTTATTTCAAGTTAACTGTTTATTACACGACTTTAGTGTGTATTTATCGGTTAGTTCTATAAAATCCTAATAGATGGCGGATTGGCATCTAAGTTGCACAGATATCCGGTAGATGGCGCTGTATTTCTATTTCTAGATTATACATGGCGCGTGGCCAAAATGTAGTAAGGAGTAGTATTTTTATTTTATTAAAATATATATAAAAACCGTTAAATTTATTTTAACTTACGCCCAGTGAAGCGGGCCGGGTTTGCTAGTATAGATATAAATTAGGGGTGTTCGTTATACTAGATAGCTGAAAAAATAACCTGCTATTTATAAATAACTAAATCGCCTGTTATTTAATTTCAGAGGCAAGCGCTATTTTTTAATTTATTTTTATTACATATAATATGACCACAACAAATATAAGGTATAAATATATTATAGCGTAAAAAATATTAGGCGTTTTAAAAATAGCGTATTCTTTTAACTCTTTATCAGCATATAGCCGTTGCGCCCACCTCTAGACTCGCGACCCGGTATCGGGCCATCAAAATAAAATACCGGGTTGCAACGATCCCGCCTTGTTTTAAAAATAATACCTACTATCGATCATCGCATCGCAGTGTATTGATGAACCGTTTTTAGTATTAATAAATGTGTATTAGCTTGGGCTTAAAATATTAAGTGGGTCACGAAGGGGCAGTAAGAAAATTACCGGGCCATAGCAAAACAATGTTTGGGAAACACTGCTCTACATAATATATGTATTTGACAACACGTTTGGCTCAGTTGGCAGTGACCTTACTTTCTGCGCTAGCTGTCGTGGGTTCGAGTCCCGCTGGCGGCATTCATTCATTCATTCATGCATTCAGTTGAGCACGAATGTTTGTTCTTCAGTCATGGGTGTTAATATTTATATTATGTATGTATTTAAAATTTTTATGTGTAGTATATCAACTAACTGGTATCCGTAATACAAGACTCGTAGCTTACCACGCAACTAGATGGCGTTGTTGTAATATTTTCCATTTATCAAAGTAATATATAGACTATAAAATTTATTAAAATATTATTAAAATACACCAACAGAGCTGCGGGAATTCGCTACTTGTGTCATGTAATTAATATATATAATAAAATAATAAATTGTGTTAATTGAACTAAAACTCAAATGCTCATAGTATGGTATTTTATTTTCAGAGAGAAACTACGGATCACTCGGATGGCGGGAAACTAGACGTAGGAATGAATTGAGACAAAGCGAAGAACCAAGTGAACGAAGGTTATAGAGTACAATATTACGATAAAACTAATAAATGTATAATAAAAAAAAATATTATAAAAACCTATTTATTGAGGCATTTCCATGAGCCTAGACACGATTACTGTGCAGTATTCTAATAAGATCTTGCAGTAATCAGAAACCCCTGTAGGAAGCCTAGGTTACAATATTAATATAATATCATAGTCGTTACGGGATTGCAAAGTTTCGAATCAATTAGATCTAATACTTTTTACTACCTAGAAATGAGCGGATGGCCTGCCAGCCATCTTGGTGAACAAATCTTGATTTATAGCTACAATACCTTTGCCACCTTTGTCCACCTAAATATGTAGTGGACATTAACAAAATAAACCAAATTAAATTCGGTTCATCCGTTTGAGCGCTATGATGACACAGACAAACACACATACGAACATTAAACTTAGAACCCTTTTATTTTCGTTGTGGTTAAAAACTTTATTATAATATTTCTTGTTGTTTTTTTAAATTGTACGTCAATTCATTTTTCTAGGTATGGATCTACATTGGGCTGGCCGGGACGTCGTTCAGCCACTGTCACAGCGAGGCGAGAAGCCGAACGGGATTTACGTGAATCCCGGGACTCTGGCCGGGATTCCCGGGATGCGCGTGATTCAGGACGGGATTCGGGACGAGACTCGCGAGGTCCACGGGAATCCGTTCGGGAGTCCCGAGATGCGAGGGATTCCGGACGGGAATCTGGGAGGGACTCACGAGACCCGCGGGACTCAGGCCGGGAATCGGGTCGGGATACGAGAGACGTGCGGGAATCAGTCCGAGATTCCCGGGATCCCAGAAGGCGGAGACGTGAAGACCCTCGAGCAAGGCCCAGAGATTATCGGTTTTCAAATGATTTCTCTCCACGGGAAAGGGAACATACTTCGCCGTTCGACAACGACTTTCAAGACCTCCCCGCACCTAATACAAAGAAACGCACTCCGTATTCCTGTTTAGAGGGAACAAGGTGAATATTTTTATTATTATTATTATCTATACACATAAATAAAATAAAAGTTATTGTAATGTCAAAATACAGGCTTTTTAATATTTTATGCCTTATATCTTTACTAATATTATAAAGCTGAAGAGTTTGTTTGTTTGTTTGTTTGTTTGTTTGTTTGTTTGTTTGTTTGTTTGTTTGTTTGTTTGAACGTGCTAATCTCAGAAACTACCGGTCCGAATTGAATAATTCTTTGTGTTTGATTGACCAATTATAGGAGTGGAGCATCAATGAAAAATGTTGCAAAAACGGGAAAGGCGTAATAAGGGGATACCGCGCAACTCAGAAAAAATTGGTTTCTGGTCTTTATAACGCGTGTGAAGCCGTGGGAAATGCTAGTGTAATTATATACGGTACACTTATAAAAAATACTTTTTTTTTTCAATTTTTTGTCCGTTTGTCTGTTTAATCTCCCAAATATACCGACTCATTTTAACGGAACTTTCACTGGCAGATACCTCATGATGTAAGGAGTAACTTGGCTACTTTTATTAAAGAAAAAAATAAGCGTATTGAAAATAAAAGAAGATAAAATTATATCCAAAAGTTACTTTTGCTCGATGTTGCCCATGTCACTTTTCGTCATAGTCTATCTGTATACTTGAATTTACGCAAATCTCTCCAGCCATTAAACAGAGAGTAAACCTTTACATTAGTTACCTTCACGCATTATTACGTTTTTTTATAAATCTATATATATATAATGAAAATGGTGTTCGTTTGAGGCTCAATCACGCCTAAACCACTGATCGTATCGACGTGAAACTACCACCATTCGATGCGAAATTTTTCCTAGATGGTTTATGGCTATTTATTTTTCGAATTCTAACGTTCCTTCATTTTTTTATTGCTGTTTTACTTTTATGAACATTTATCCCGCTAATAAAAACAAAAGACAAGCGTTTTCTCTTGATTCTTTTGTTTTCATGGATTTCAACGGAGTTTACTAAACGGATAATGTTCTTTTACATTCAGCTAAGAATCTACTTACAAACTTCCACGCATCCACCCACCAACTCCCACGCACCCCTGCACACCCACTCTCATTTTTTGATAAAAATAAAATGCCGTATCTATGATCGAGTATCACTTGAGAACGGCTGGACCAATTGGGTTAAATTTTTTTGTTGTCTTCAGAATTGTCAGGAGAATGTTTATATGTAAGAAAATTTTAAAAAAGTCTGCTAAAACGTTAAAAATTTCGATGATAATCGAAGTATTCCAATTTCTATAGTTACTCATCACGAAATCTCGGGAACTATAGGACTTAGAAATGTGAAACTTGGTAGGAATATTACTTTCGTTATGTAGAGGTCAACTAAAAACGGATTTTAAGAAATTCATCCCCCAAAAGGGATTGCGGGGGCGTTAACAATGAACAATTCCCGTTTTTAAACTATAGCTCCTATAAATTCCAAATTTGGTAGGAATCTTCTGTAAGAGATATAGAAAAGTCTATGAACGAATTTTACGGTAGCTCACCCCACAGGGGGTTGCGGGGGTGGTTTAACAATGAAAATTTTTATTTTTTAAGCCGTAGGTCCTACAGACTCCAAATTTAGCTAGAGTCGTCTATATGTGATGCAGAAATGATTTAAGAGCGGATTTGACAACAACCCACCGCCGAAAAAGATTGCGGTAGTGGGTGTTAAAATGTGAAATTTCTATTTCCAAACTGTAACCTCTATAGACTTTAAATTTGGTAGTAATCTTTTATTTGTCATGCAGAAATCATCTCAAATAGGATTTTACGAAATTCTATTTCCAATAGGGATTGCGGGGGTGGGTGTGACAATGTTAAATTTATATTTTATTTTAAGTGAATTTGACTCTTCTTTGAAAAATATTTTAAATTTCAGAAAAAAAAATAAAAATTAACAAAAAAAGCAAAAAAAATATAAATAAAAAAAAATAAAAATTAACAAAAAAGCAAAAAAAATATAAATAAAAAAAATAAAAATTAACAAAAAAAATATGAATAAAAAAAATAAAAATGATGAATAAAATTTAATTTATTTCCTTTGAAAATTCGCCCAGCGAAGCGGGCGGGGACGGCTAGTAATAATATATTTTAAGAATGTACAAATTAAAATCATTATTCAATAGATTCGTGTTCGAGCCCGAAGACACGACTGCGTCCCCGGTGTCAGGCAGCTCGGCGCGCGCTCGCGACGGCGACTCGCCCGCCACTCGATTCCGATTCGATTCTGACTCGGTTTCACCAAGATCGATGTTCGAAGACGATTTCACAACTATATCCACGCCGCGAGGACGTACAGCGTCCATCGCTGAAGAGGACGAAGGGGAATTACCGCCACTCCGAGCGAAACCGCAGCAACATCGAGACATCAAGAAATCGGACTCCGTAAACATATTCACTCGAGAATCGGATCCGTTCGAGAACGACGCGTTCTTCGCGTGCACCGGCTCTGACCGCGTCGCAAGGCGGGAAAACTGGCCCGGGGACTTCCAGGGGTTCGATAATGCGTGAAGCGATAACACGCTGTAGCACTCCGTTTGACGCTACCACATTCTAGTAATCTGTACAGTCGTTGAGTCGTTGTTTAAAGAAGAACCATATGGAAATGCAAGATAAGTCAGCGCACCCGACTATCATACTTTGTTTTGTATGATAGTCTTCTGGAAGAGGCTTTAAGGTAGTTTTTATCCCTATAACTACTACTATATACTTTAAATTTTAAATCAGTCATCGTGACAATTAATATTTGCCTTTGACAGAATTAAAATCAATTGCCTTCTGTATGGATTTTTACACTATGGTATATTATATTGGACACATACATGTATTCTTTTAATATATTATTTATTTATTATGACGAGTACAAATTACTTGTACTATATACAATCAATTTGAATTGTGAGTTTTTATATTATTATATTAAAATTCTCGTAAAAAGCATGTATTATTTTGGTGACAAGCATTAGTTTGTGCTACTAGTTTCAGATAACGGTTGAAGTATTTTCGTTTCTAAATGAAGTCAATTGAAAAAATCGTACCGTTCTGGAAAATATTCGCTTGATGCTTGCCACTTAGTTCTTCATATAAGATATTTGGGGAAAAATGTTTAATGTATCTCATACCATTTCAAACAAAAATACTCATTTCTTATTTTATTATTATATAACATTTTATTATTATATAATATTAGAGTGAGAAATATTTTTTTTGTAGGATTTCGTCATGCCGTCTTATAATGATTGCCATTAATATAAATTCTATACTTATTTTAGAATATGTGCTAAGGATCTCATATTTATTAATACTTTAATCGTTTACCAGTATCGAATAAGATGTCATTTATTAGACTATGCTACACTATGTAATATATAAATGTCGTATAAACCTGTAGTGTTATTATAAGGTGTGTATAAATTTGGACCCTCATCAAATTTGTATATGCCTTTAGGAAACCTGTGATATGTATAAGGCCCACACGTTTTTTTCTGTAATTTTATCCTGTAGTTCTTATATCGGTCCATAGATTATAAAAAGCAAGAATAATCAAATGCAATACTTATAAATTGTGATCTTACATGAATCCTTTTTTTTTAAATGATATTTGCAAGGTTACTTACAACATTCAATTCAATGGTTTTTTCTATTCTATTATTATTGAAGCAGATTTCACTTTATTGACCTTGGTTTCTATGGTTCCTTAATATCAGTTAAAGCTTCTAATAGTATTTTTATTGAATAATGCAGTCATATGTTTTATATTTTTAAATTAATAATGATTTCCACATTTTTAATTTGTATGTTCGATAAACTGTTTATTATTTGTGTTTAAAATTTTATGAAACTTATTCTCTGATAACAGATCTTGACAACATCATTGATCGAAAATAAAAAATATTAGTTCTTTCTATAAATTATTTAATTCAATAAAAATAAATTTAATGTGTGTATATGAAAGTTAATTTCAGCACGTTAATGTTTTGGGCACAAAAATTTAGAATCATTGTTTATGATATTGTAAATATTTTGCTATGAACTGATCATTTTGATATCGCTTTGTAAATACATTTTTTGAATATTGAGCATCTATGGTACTGCGAAGACGTCATTTTATTTATTTTTATTTTTTATTATGATTTTATTTAAAAGCATCTGATGAGTAGGTATAATTCGCGTCATGTAAAAAGAACACTGGCTGTCAAGTTGCGCAGAGGCGGTTTATCGGCCAATTGGTGGTAAGACGCGGGGAGGCGGCCGGCGGGGCACGCGCCGTATGCTTGCCGGCTCGCTATTGGTTGGTCAATTCAAAATACCATCGCGCACGCAAAAGTTTTTAATAACGAAATGGTTTTATATAAAAAATAGAGAAAAAATATTTTTGACGTATATTGTTTTATAAAGAGTGTCATAATTATGTAGTAAATAATAAAAAAATTATATTAAACGAATTAATATATTTTTTTGTAAGTAGATTAAACATTCTACACTGAATCAAACATAATATTTTATTAATTAATTAAATTGTATTTAATGACATTCTATTTAATATTTTTCAATGTACCTGCCAATAACCAATATACGTCGCGAACGAAAGGCAAGTTCAAAAATAAAAGAATAGGCTTAGTAATTTCGTGTGCGAATGTCCCCATGCGCAAACATACCCACCACCACTTTCTTCCAGCGTTCTTTTTAAGTGATGCGAACTCTATCCTCGATTATATCCCACGTAAGACATATAAACATTTTTTAAATTATATTGTAACTGGGCCAAGTCTGTTTCATTATAATTTAATACAATAAATATGTTTTGGAAATATTTTAGAATTTTTGTATTCTATTTTTAGATGAACTCACAATGTACTGAGTACTGCAAATTAAAGAACTAATTAATCTTCATTTCAATGGATGCAGTAGTTCAATATATTATACAGCATGAGCTCGAATTTTACACGCTTTCATACAAAGCGAGAGTCATATTTAATATTTGTTTTTTACCCTAGTCTTATATTGTAGAAGTATTATATTGATATTTTGAAGTAATCATATTATCAGAATTTTAAATTGCTTTATCTATCAACTAAAATATTGATGAAATACCAAATAATAATTTACCAAATTCTGACACTCATGCAACTGTTCAGTAAATTATTTTACTATTTTAATTATTCATTTTACATTTTTCAATGTCTCATTCTGAAATAACTTTTTGATTGTTTTTTAATATTTTTTCAAATATTTACTGTGATATTTTTTTGTTTTTATTTATTATTCTGACATTAGTTATGTAATAAAATTTTAATGTCTTTTATTGTTTTTCATTTGTATTATAATTTAAAGGCCATCGAATTTTGAACCATTTGTATTATTGATAAACTTGTATAATCTAGTTTTTACTAAAATGTTAGATCAATTTTTATATCAACTAGTCTACGTTTGAGTTATGAATGTAATTTCACAATATAACATGTGTTTTTATTTATACTTTTTTGTATATAAATATAATGTAGGTAGGTTAAAATATAATGTGCAATTAACCACTCCTCTATAGCGCAGTACCAAAGGTATTTTATGTTCTATACCTAACTGTTGTGTAAAAATACTTAAAAGTTAATAAAATTGTAACAATATTATGTTTTATTTATATATCACTCCTGTGTAGTACATTTATGCTTGGTAATTTTACTATAATAGTACATATTGCAATGAAACATAATATGTTTTATTTAGAATGGGAAGTAAAAGCCCACAGGCAATTAACGCTATAAATAATTACACAAATATTTTTTTTAATAAATAAATATAATTAAATTCCTTTACTTTATTTTTGATTCATAAGAAAAATTAGAACTTTTCCTACTACATAATACTATAAATATGAAAGTTTATGATAATCGATGGATGGATGTTGATTACATTTTCATGCCATCCCTAGAGTAAAAATGTTCCTTGTTCATGCCAGACTGAACGGATCTCGATGAAATTTGCCACATCTAGAATATCTAGACTGGAAAATCCCTTTAATCCGGGAAAATTTACGGTTCCCTTGAAAAAGATTTGGTTTTTACCAAAGGACAAACCCAAAACGAGAGTGAATCGCTTGCATTTTAAATGGTTTAGGCCCGCTAAATTATATAATAGAAATATATCAACAGCTAATTTATTAAAATTTTCACGTTGAAAAATGATAATTTTGTCATCAAATACGATTCAACTATTTATTTATGAAACATCATGGATCTTTTCAATGACTGCGAAACATTCTAGTTTTTAATTATCTGTATGTTATTATCAATGTGGCAAAATTGTATGTGTCAATATTTGTTGTCAAAAGAATGCTAAAGATAACAACAGCTGTTTTTGTGTTTTAAGTTTGCTGAATACGTGGTAATTTTTCATTTCAAACGTAGATTGCCAGTATTTCATAAGGTCATGATAGTTTTTATTAGATTTAGACTTGTATTTAAAAATGAAACAAAGGTAAGAGTAAAAACTGACGCGCAGTAATTATTGTCATCAGTGATCGCAAATCATTAAAATTACTTTGTTACTATTATTAACTCCAGGACTCGTCTTATGCACAGTGGGGATGACCTGATCCCAAATATGAATGGTTTAAAGGACAGTGATAATTTTCCAAGCGAGATTCAGCTATATAGAATAAAGCCACAAGACCACTTCATTGAAGCTCAAGTTCAAGAAGGCGATACATTACAGGCTATTGCTCTACGGTTTCATTGTTCAGTAAGTAATAATAAAATTAGAAGTTAACAAAGTTATGAGTATAATTAAAAAATCTAAATCTTAAAAATACAATGATTCAGGGCCAAAAAAATATTATAGAAAATAAATTAAAAAATATCTCACTAAGTTGTGTTGTTGTGTAAGTTGTTGTGTCAGTATTTGTGTAAATCAATTGTGTTCTATTAAAATTGATTTATGAGAAACATAAAAAAATATTTTCTTAATAAGATGTATTACCAGAATGCATATTTTATTAAATGGAAAGTAAAACCAGCCATTAAAATTGACATAATAAAATTTCACTTATTAATTTAAGTGTTATTAGACTTTTACAGCCAGATTTTTTTACTATTATTATAGTAGATATAAGTGTAATCCTGGCTACATAAAAGCTAAGTAATATAATGTGTATCTAAACATAAAAAATTTTGTTGTCAGATTTCAGAATTGAAAAGGATCAACAATATTCATAAAGACAATGAAATATTTGCAAGGCGGACTATTAAAGTGCCTGTCACACCATACTCAGTACTCACAGAACTTGTTCCCACACAACCATCACTGCAGCCAATTCCTTCAACATCAAATCAAGATTCAACAACCCTCATGATGCATAATTTGCTTCAAAACCCTGTAGAAAATAAATTACATCTGCAAAGTAATATTCCCAATGGAACAGATACAAAGGAGGATGATTTTGCAATAGATTGCAATACAGTAGTTTTGAATAGCACATTGACGCCATCTGTAGTTCCTTATACAGATGCTGAACAAAGTGAATATGTATCCGAAGATACTCAACTATTACCCAACAAACCTAAGGTGCCTGTTGAAGCTGTGGTAGTAAAACAATTAACATCACAAGGAGCTGATTTTGGATTAAAGTGGTACCACCTCATTTGTTGCTTACTTGTTTTGGGGGTTGTGACACCTCTCCTGTATGTAATGATTTATTTAACAAAGCCTTTACATCCAAGCCGATGAGTTAAAGGCATTGATCTACTCAAAAAGCTTTAAGTTGTGGCGATATTTTTATACATTTATAATACTTGTATTAGATATTTTATAAATTAAGGGGTTGCAATGTGATTCTTAAATATAATTATATGATAAGTAATATTTGTGTTTAAATTAAGTAAAAATAAAATAGGTAACCTTAACATATAAATGAAATACAAATTTGTGATTTTTAAATATATATATTTTGAGTAATTCAATAGTAAAATGTATGAAACAAATATTTTACAATTTATGTAATACAAATCATTCATTTTTGTAAGTTCTGCAATGTCTTCTCCATCTTCATAATTCTGTTTTAATTGAAAGGTTATAAAATACCTAATTAATGCCTTACCAGATTAGCTATGTGATGATATTCATGTAAACATCAATAATTGACATAATATATTATAATATAATTACTTAAGTGATATTTAAGATAAAGTTCCATTTTAGTAATCAAAAATAATCATACTAGCATTATCAGATAGAGGTATCAAGTGCTTTTCTCATTGAAATATACTAAATATATTAAAGCAAAAACAAAGTCAAGTTCCACATAAATACAAAGTAATAACACTTTTTGTTTTGTATTTCTTTTTAGGTATATAGATTCAACCATTTTTATAAAAGTAGGACAATGATATAAAATGATATTATGTAATCATTGAACTAACAAAATTAACCCAGAATCTAAAATGAAATAATGTTTTATTTTTATCGCTGCTAGGCAGTGGTAGCTCAGTGGTGACACGTCCGTTTGGATAACCGGGTGACGCAGGTTCAAATCCAGGTCTGGTACCTCTGAAATTTCATGTGTGAATCATTTTTGAACTGTAAAGGTACACTTCACGACTACATGTCCGATAAATAGGTAGGGTAGAATTACAAAGGTTTGTATTTGCCTTTATGATACTGTACCAGAAGATTTTTCTCAGATCCATATTAGAGGATATTCTCTTAAACCAGCTAGTGCAGCTTACATTTTTTTTAATTTGATTGATGTATGATACTCTGGATCTAAAATCTATAAATGTTTGCATTGAATGTCTAGCCTTATAAAGTGCATAGATGCTAGAAGACAACAAAAGAACTTCAAAAATGAATGATCTATATGAATCAATATACATTGAAGCGTCACTTCACAACGAATTTACGAAATAAATCAAATATGGTAAAAATAAAACAAGTTATTCACAAAATAAACCTTTATTCTATTTGCTTAAAAATAGATCGATGTAACAAATCATTAGTAATTGAATCATGCAATTAAACACAATCTTGTTAAATATTTCCATAATCAATATTGATAAATGCATTTCTCTTACATTTTACGGCGAACACCCGTAAATTGACACTAAGTTGTCATAACGATTAGTTAAAAACAAGTTCATTCACGAATATAATCATGAGCCTCGCTAATGCAATATCTTATCCTGTATAAGTAAATATGTATCGGTGTGACTTATGTGACCTTATTTCTAGTTTATTTCTTCTTGATAATCAGAAGTTTCCACGGCCCAGGTTGGGGTTGCTCTCGTGTACACTGTAATATTAAAAAAACGTATTAGCCAAATAGTTAAAAAAGGGTTAATAATAATAAAACAAAATTATTATTTAGAAGAAATTAGCACATATAGAAGATGATGGGGTGAAAAAGATGAAAAGTAGAGTTCGCCCGAAGAATGTACCGACGCTTTGTAGGCAGATTAGTGATTTCTTGTTATAAATATCAAACAACAAAATCACTAGTCTTCCATACAACGCGCGGCGAGCGGCCGCCGGTTAGTCACGATGGCACACACCTAAAACATTGTTATTCACAGAGTGTTAGGACACACATACACACATGTTAAATCAGATATTAGATATAAATACACAGAAGACGTAACCTACACAGAATTTATAAAAATCGAAAATATTTCATACAATAAATAAACCAACCATGAAATCTCTATAATGGTTATTTGTACACTAGAGACTATAGGTATGAAATGTATATTTTTATTTCTTTTGTTGAGTACCTTTAAGAATGAGTACAAACAATAATATCAAATAAATACACTACTATATTTATAACATCCTACCCTTTTCTAAAATAAAGATAAAAGAAAATTAAGTAGTAAGTCTCATCAAAAAGAATCAAGATGAGAAAAATTAGGTCCAATAAAAGAATTTCCAAAAAGTTAAAAAATCTACAGCTAACTACAAAAAATCATTGACAACTTTTACCTTTTTTTTAAGCATGCATTATGGCTTTAAATCCAATTTATATATTACTAATTCTTATTTTTGTTTGGGGCCAACTCTGGGAACTCTTGAAACATTCTATTTTTAAAACAATTCATATTAATAACGGAATATAAGCTATGCGAAATAATAAATCCTTAGGTCGTTATTGAAGCTCGAATATAAAATGCTTTAGAAACTTGTTATAGTATGAAATAAATAAGTTTTGCGACGAATTCATCAATGACAATGACAACATAGAAATGAGAGCATGCAATTACAATATGTAGATGAATAAAAATCTTATATCCACTCCATTTGAACATGTATCGTAAAGTTAGTTTTTTTCAGTGGTAGAGAATATTTGCTATAATAAATATCGGCTTTTTATTAATATTTCAGTATTAGAAATCTTCTTTGTAGGATCATCCGATATTATTATGCATAATGTTTATTTTTAATGCTAATAAAAAATATTTCTAAAAAAAATAAGCAAGCCTTTACGGTAGTCGTCATGGTGTGTAACATTTTTTCCTCACTTTCACTAATTATAAATAAATCCATTTATTAATATGACGGGCAACTCTGTCACCTCGCGCGATCATTGGTCAAACCAATTAGCGCGCGGTTTCACGGCCTTCTCATACATACTTCTGTCTCTTTTCACGAAATCATATCCACAGATTACAAAAGGAGAGGAAAGATGTTACACTTCAAAAACGACCGAATTTGCACTATTATTTTTAATACACATGTATTACAAATTAATATATTTTATTATTAACATCTAATTGAAGACGTGAATAGATGAAGGATGAAGTCGCATTGTCGAATTTGCACTGTTTTATGCATAGATGTCGGTGTCTTATGGCTATAAAAACAATATATAACAATATAGGTAACAGTATAGTTCAGTTCGCGTTCCACTTGATAGCCATTTTATACATGCAATTACACAAAAGTTTAAACTTAATTTTATTAAAATTAGAATTTTGCGACATATCACCACCATCATGCCTTCAATTATAACTAATATTAATTATTATTAATTTTATATTACAAATTTATATATATAAATGCAATATATATTATAAGAAATACGGCTTTTGCTTGGAGAAACTCATCACTTTCCATAAATATGATAATATTTATTTATTATATATTATATACACACATGCATACGTAAGAATTAGAATCGTGGCCGCTTCTTTCGCGTAATCAATGAAAAATAGTACCTACATGGAAATTCAATATATGGACCGTTTATTTTGAAAGTGGTGTAAGTCCATTTTTGAGAAAAATGAGCTATCACGTAATTCATGCTTAATTTAATGTAATTTTTTTATATATAACTAGTCCGTGTTTAATTTCTCAAAAAAATCCCATGTTTTGTACAACTTAAAATCGGTCGGTATATGAAATTGCATAATCATCGATTATGAAAGTGGTGTAAGTCCGATTGACAGAGGTAGGTGGCATAGCAGATGGATGACGATCAGTGTTTTGTTATTTTTCATTTATTATTTGTTATTTTTAATTTTGTGTACACACCACAATATTACTATAATGTAATAGCGCAATGTAGAAAACAGGATAAATTCATTTTATATGAAATGAAACGGGAGAATTTTATTTTAACAAAAAATCTCCAAAATGCAATTAACAAACAGATAAAAAAAATACTAATGGGGAACAGGTCAATTGGTTGCAAATATGTTGGTTGAGGTTCCTCAAAATTGCACCATATACAATTTTTTATAAACAAAGATGACGGACGCAGAATTTAAAATGATCAATTTATTACCTCTACGTCCTGGAAGACCGTTAAAATTTGAAAAAATCGCCCTGGAGCCTTTGTACCAAAATGCCAGACCTATTACGTACGAAAAATATAAAGACATAATGCAGCTACTACCCTATATACCTCCGGTGCATCATGCATATTTTGAAACACTACCCACATGCAGAGAATAAGTAATTTCTTGTAATGACAATGTAATTGCCGTCTAAAACAAAATTTTATGTGTTGTTATGCGTAGTTGTAAATAAAATTATATTAAAATGAAGTATATTTTAAGCGATATTTGATTTTTCAAAATTGAAATTAAACGATTTTTACAATTGTCTAATTTTGAAAGTGGTGTAAGTCCATTTACAGCACATAAATATGTGTTATCGTAGTCTAATTAGCCAAAAACAAATTTATATAAACAAATTAAATGTTGATAAAACAATAGAAACAATGCCAGACCTCATATGATTTGCCTGTATTTTTAAATCAACAAATATAGTAACCTTTAATTTTCTCGAAACAAAAGAAAATGGACTTACAACACTTTCAAAATAAACGGTCCATATTATGAGTTATGTCTATTCCGAGTTTCATTGTTTTTTAATATAAATTCGTCGAAATATTCAAGTGTGAAAAAGCAACAAATCCATCCATTCACTCACGCACTTCGATATTTATAATATCAATAGCGGCTAGCTTATACATAATATTATTATGTTATTCCAGGGCCGTCAGTCGCATCATAGCGATCGCTATTTCATCGAATTTACCGCCAAGTCGTAAATACAATATTGATATCTGTATATAGTAAATAGTCCTATCCTTAAAACCGTTTGAGCATGAAGAAGTAACAACATTTATTTTCTAATTTAGACTGAGACGATTTTTGAAATTTTAAAAAATTCGGAGTAACCTCTTTAACATTTTTTTTGAGCTGTCCTTTGGAGAGGGCTCCTCAAGCATCAAAAACTAACATTTTTTCACACGAGACTCAAAAAAAAAAGTTGTCGGTTTTTATGCACCACCCTAATAACTACTCGTATGTAGGGGCCAATACACAATATTGTCGCGTAAGCACTTTACGCCATATATATTTCGATTCACGGGTCATTCTATCAATCTCTCAAACTATCATTCTATCATTAAGTTCAGTTAATATACAATTAGTTTTAGCCTAGACTATGATTTACTTGTCTATCAATAATTTCTATCAATATCAATATCAACCAAAGACTGTAGGAGTTTTCGTCTCAGCCCATACAAAGTATGTAAGTGAGTACCTCTCTGCTGCAGCAGACGCTGGAAGCGATCCGCCTGATGTGCATCTTTTATTTGTGTGTTTTTTAAGTGAAACTTCTTTAGAATCGTTGTGATTTCAAACTCGATGAAACGAAAAAATAACTCCATAGTACCAGGCGCTCAGAGACGGGAAAGAGTTGGCGTTAGTTAGATCTCGCCCACCGCGAGAGTCAGTGACATTTCTAACTCTGTCTAACTCGTGGGAGTGACCTTCGCGCCATCTCCCTCTCTCGACGAGCTTAGACGGGGTTATTTAGTATAAAATATAAACGAGGTTTAATAATTAGTTTGCCAAAGAAGTTTTACTTCTGACATGTGTACTTTGTACACGCGCATTTTTTAATGTATTTTATGTTTCTTTGTGGTGTGCAATAAAGTATATTATTATTATTCTTTGTTTTTGATGGTATGGATGGTATTTAAATGGCGGTTACGGTAACCAAGTAACCGTCATAGTAATAGGGGTTAATAAACTACATTAATATCATCCTGCATGAATTTTCTAACAATGCGACATGTATTTAAAATGGCTGCTTTTTGTATATTAATATATGAGTTTGGCGATATATATTATTATTATTATTTTATTATTTACGTACCTCTGCTGCAACAGGTACTGTGCCTTCTGTATGCGCTGCGGCGTGCCGGAGATGGTGATGACGCGGTCGGCGGCGCCCGGCAGCGGCTCAGCTATCTCGATGCCGGCGCCGCTCTCCGCGCGGATCTTGCGGATACGCGACCCCGCCTTGCCGATGATTGCGCCTGCCAGCTGTCGACCATCAAACATGTTATAACATCATCATCATCAACCCTTATTAACGTCCCACTGCTGGACACGGGCCTTCCTCAGTACGAGGGGGATCAGGCCATAGTCCACCGCGCCTTGTGCGAGTTGGCTGACTTCACATGTCTTTCGAAAACTTGTTAGGTTTTCTCAGTCATGCAGGTTTCCTAACGATGTTTTCCTTCACCGTAATACAAGTGGTAATTATGATATAAATGATTCGCACATGAAAATATCAGAGGTACGAGACCCGGATTTGAACCCGCATCACTCGGATATCCAAGCGAGCGCGTTACCGCTGGGCTACCACTGTCGATTATTATCAAACATTATTGTTATGTACTGTACATGGATATGCTAAATTAATTAGGACTGGTTCGTTAAATGATAAATTCCTCGGAGCTAGACACACGTTTATTTGCCGTCACTATACAGGAAGGGAAAAGAGAGAGAGAGAAGTTACATTGATGCCACTTATATACCAGTATTTCATACAATGTTGCTAACAATAAAAAATATTTTAAGTTATAAAAAATATTATTTGTAAAGTTTTAAAATATATTATAATATGTATTTTAATTAAATATTGGAGATTATATATCAAATTTAAAATCAATAACATCAACCAAAAATAATGAAACAAAAGGCTAAAATAATCTTTATGTACCAAAAGGTACAAGTTTTTGCCATATTCATAGGATAATCGACATACTATAGGCATGGGCGGCGGCAAAATCATCATATATCCAGGTGGGTGCATTGCACTCTACTTACTTTTTAAAGATTTTATTATTTAAAGATGTTAAATGACTAACTTTAGAATTGTTCGGCCTATGTTAGTAATTGTCTTTATGAAAATGTTCATTTTATAGGAGGATGGAAGAGACTTGTACTTTTTTGCATTTTACAATAGATATAATTTAAAATGAATTAATGTACATTTAACTATAGAACTTTTAAGTGTGTTGCATCACTCCTGGGCAAACCCCGGAAATGTCACTAGTTAACTTCAAATATAAATCCATGTATGCATCAATAATATAATATCTTTTCACATAAACCATACTAACATCTTTGGGTATGGTAACTTGTGTGGTAGTCTCTTGCTGGTTACCGCCATTGCTGTTGAAATTGCCGCTTGAAGACGAGCGGCTACTGCTGAAGCCGCCACTGAAGTTGCCGCGCGGAGGCCCGTTGTAGTTGCTTCGAGGCCCGGGGCCCGAGAAGTCGTTAAAACCCCGGGGCGGGGGAGGCCCACTGCGACTCATGGGCGGGCCTCCTCTAGGCGCTGGAGGCCTACCACCGGGCCCCATGGGTGGGGGGCCCCGTGGAGGCCCACGCGGGGGTGCCCCTCGAGGCCCGCCCCGAGGCGCCTGCCCATTCCCGAAGCCACCATACTCATCCGCGTAGTAATCGTCGTAATTATGAGGATCATAATTCTGAATGGGGCCCTTGATTGGTACCTGAAATATATTGTAGTCTCGAATTAGCATAAGAGAAATAAATACCCACATACAATAAAACGAAAAGCTTGCATCCTCTATTTTTTTCTATTTAAAATGGCCGCAAAGCATTTAAAATTCCTATGAGGATAACCCAATTGAAGCATGTTTTAAGCAGCTGGCGCGCACACCTGCCGTAGTACGCAACGCAGCGCGTCTAAGACGTTTACGATATAATCGACAATTTATTATTTTATTACATAAAATGTCCAGGGAAATTACAAATTACTACTAAATTACGAAAAGTTTAGTTTAAAGTTTTGATTCTTGACTGACTTCAAAAAAAGAGGTGTTCGAACGTTTATTTTTTTCCGCGTTTATGTTAAGCCGAGACTACACTTCGCCAATTGTGATCCAATTTTTGTGTAACTTTTTTAACAAACGTTACCTCATAAGTAGTTAGTATCATTTCTTCAATAATTTCACCAAAAGTATTTAATCAATATAATATAAATAATAATAAGAACCTTTTAAAATATTTTTTAAATACTGTACGATTTTAGTCAAAAGTAATTCAAAATAATATATAGAGTCACAGATAAAGAAGTAATAACGTCAACTAAACGACATAAATGAAAATATCTAAATAATCTATTGTTACAATAGACAAAGCAGATCTGTACGTATGTATGTAGGTGTGTACGAATTTTGATAGTTCCCATACCTGACGTACGAGATGAAGCACTTCCCTCACGCCGGCCGCGATGGAGTCGGACTTGCCGACGAGTTGCACGACGCGCTCTGAACTCTGCGGCGCCGGGCTCGAGAAGATTTTGAGTTTGGCGCCTGTTTTCTAAATATAATAATATACATTGTAAAAGAGTGCTACATTTTTTTATAGGCTTAGGTAATTTCGTGTTGAAAAAATGAGTTAATTATTAACGTAACCTAAATTAAATATTTGTAATGTACTCTAAGCATTATTTCTTAAATTTTTACTACAGTTATTACATAATGTATAATATGTATACACATCGGCTCCCTTCCGTCGACTTCTCCCTAAGCGAATATAAAGATTTTACGAACACAAAGGAAACGGGTTCTGAATGAATCAAAAAAATATGATTTTAATAGGCCACATTTTAAGCTCAATGTATGTTTATAAAAAAATTCAACTTATGATTATATAATTGTGTGACAGATGGGTGCGCACTTTTGAAATAGTTAATTTTATAGAAGTAGTTATAGCAGTTACTTTATACTATATAATATCATTATACTACATGTATTACTATAAAATATACTTAATGCTACAAAATAAAAATGTGTTAAATAGTTACATGATTTAAAATGGTGTATTTTTTATTATACTTTATAAATGTAAGGTCTGCAGGATAAATCTAAAAGTATATTAAATTCTGCTATAAATATACATCTCTATATACATAAAAGACAAAAAAATATATATTTTCATGGCATTCAAGTCTTGTTTTTTAAAAAAATATATGCAACTCAAAATTATTCAAAACGCACGCATTCGTAAATTCGTAAAATAAAAAATATAAGGCAAACATCAAAAAAAGTTCTGCACTATATGGAAAGTAATATAAAATTTCATCAATTTATCTATCGAACGTTTGAGTAAACTACTTAGTAATAATGCGTTAATAATCATAATTTCCTTATGAGGCCTTTGTATCCTCGTGCGGGTGACGTTTAGGGCAGTGTGGGGCGCATGCGCGGCCACATCGACCCGCACGTGGCTCCGGCCGCCCGCCCAGACACGCACAAACAACACCGACACGCCGGACACTGACACCGTACGTACGAACACCACAGACGTCATAAACGTAAACCTTACGCAACTTAACCCGACCTCTTTTAAAATAATATAAAAAACTTTTTATCACAAAATAATTTAGGCAATAAAAATATTTAATGCACAACTAACCTCATATTAAATATTTGCAAACTTTCTGTAAAGTTAAAATGAGTTAAACACAAAGCACAGAACATTTCAGCTGGCACTCGCGCAATATCGGACAAAGCAAGGTTAAACGAATACGATCAAAGTATCGCGATGGCTTCGAGCATATCGGGGAAGGTCGACCATCCCCGAGCACGGTCGAGCTAGGAATAAGGTTGAGCCGTGCCGGTGGCATGCAACACCTGACCCCCTCCCCTCCACGACTGCACTTGTAGGGCTACGCCACCCCCGCGCCCGCGCGCGCCACGCCTACACCACGACGCCGGGCCACTTCAACCTTGCCATTCGTCATAAACTTTATTGCCGATTGACCTAAGATAAAGCAGTCGACGACATACAAAAACTACATATAACAGCTCGTTAATTAGGTGAATTTCACATGCTTATGCAATAACGTATCAACGTCATGCACCACTCTTAAGTATTATTTGTTTTATGACAAACTTCCTATTTACTTTATTCACCACCGCTTTTCGCAAAGCTGGAAGACATCAAAGCCCCGAATCGATAAGTCAAGAACAAAGTAAGGGTATGCCTTGGACATAATGAGTTTTGAACGACGAAATAATTCTAAGTAGGCACAACAGATTATTTGGTTAGGTTATTCGTTGGTAGAGAAGCCGTACCGCGGCAGTTCGATCGGAAACGGAAGCGGGCTCGCGTGCCCGCGCGCCTAATTGCCGGTGTCACCGCGACATCGCCTGTAATTACGCCGGGCGACATATGTGACCGGCTCAAATTACACCTACACTGCCCGCGGGAATTTCACTACTACTGTAATGGGCCTAAATGTAATATACATAAAGACATTGAAGGGCATTTTATATGGACAGTCATAAAAAATCGATCGTTTCCATTTTTTCTATGACAGCACACTTCTAGAACGATTTTAAATTTTCAAATGGGAAGTCCTTTTATTCAGTCCGTTCGTAAATGTATTAGCTATAATAAATAATAATAACATATTAGGGTCGATCCTCATTCCTCACTATAATGTCGTTCACAGTTCGTTCTCGGTCCGATATCGGTCTGGCATATAGTGAGGATCTGGCCTTAAAGTGTAATCTCGTCGTTCGTAGTCAATTCTAATTACCCAGAAACAACGTGAACAAAGGCAATTGGACTAAAAACTGCGTGCTTAACGATTTCCGTTCTTTTACTTTCAACATAGCATATCTCTATATACAAGTTTGAAGGATGTCGAGGTGGTTAACAAAAACCTCCCGCGCGTCACGTGTACGTAACTCTAGCGCGGCGCCGCTTCCGACGGATGAAACCCCACCGACACGTGTTCAACCACCCTTTGATTACGACACCTAGAGGCCAGCTAAACGTTCAAACTTAAGATTTGCGTTTGCAAACAATAAAGTCGTAAGGAAGCCTCTAAAATGAATAAATTTTTCTTGAGTTTAGAGCATTTAACATGAACAATAGCTAAATGTTTTGCCTGAAATCATTGTTTCAAAAAGCTCTATTTACATTCATTACGTATGTAAGTTTTGATTAAATTTAAAACAATGCGAATTTGTTCTTTTTAAGAAGTGGCAACGTTATCGTTTTACCTACAATCTATGTACATTTATTCAACAATAGCTTTCAGCGCATCGAACAAAGAAGCGACAATTGGGAGGAAACCCGTAGACCGTGTACCTGCTCCCGATTGAAAGATCGACGGCGGGTCGCGAGGCATGTGTTCGAAATTTCTATTTAGCGAGGTCAGGATGGAGCAGAGCATTGTGCAAGTAGGTAGAGCGCGGTGCCCAGGTGCGAGGCGCGTTTTTGTTGGCCTTCCGGCGCGGCTGCGCGACCACCTGCCGCCGCAGCTGCCGCCCTCGCACGCGCTGCCGCCTTAGTCTTGACTTTGGTGTACGACCCGCACATTGCAAGAATATCACTACATAGTATAAAACAAAGTCGCCTTTTCTGTCCCTATATCCCTATGTGCGCTTAAATCTTTAAAACTACGAAACGGATTTTGATGCGGTTTTTTTCAATAGATAGAGTGATTCAAGAGGAAGGTTTATGTGCATAACTAGGCGATCCCGCGGCTTTGCCTGTGCTAAATCTAGGGAAGAGCCCGAGCGAAGCGAGGGCGAGTCGCTAGTATTCGATATAATAACATATTACGAGTGTATTGTCTCTTTTGTTTATGAGTAAAGAGAAATGTTTAATTTACATGAATAGTATAAAACCGTCTCTCGCGTGACTATGCTTGCTGAAAAGCATTCGGAACGACGGAAATCCAAAAAGAATAAAAAGTTTATCAAAATGTCAAATATCATAAAATAATGTCATATTATAAAATAATGTCCTCAGCCGCGTCAGTCTGTCTGTCTGTTCGCATTAAACTCAAATATTGCACCGATTTTCATGCTGCTTTCACCAATGAATAGTTATTCTCGAGGATGGTTTTAATATATAACTAGCGGAACCCGCTCGCGCTAAGCGAAGGTGAGTCGCTAGTGTATGGTGAAGAAGACGAGAGTCTTCTTTCGCTAGTACCTAGTAGTCCATATATATCATGAAACTTATTAAGATAAATAATAATTTATTGAAGTACTACGAAAAATGTTAGCACCATGAAAGACAGAAGTACTAAAGATAAAACGGTAAAAATAAAATTACTACATGAAACGGTACACATTCTAGAATTCTTCATTCTATGTTAACTCGATGTACAAAACTGGCATCAACAAATACTTACATAAAAATCACAATCGATGTGAATCTATTGATTAAATGGTATTTAAAACGGGTATCGGCCGTTCCATTATACTCGTACGTACGAGTATGTATTTGCGAGAATTCTATGTACTGAGCGTTTTGTCCTCACAGGTAGAGCCCATTGACTCTCAAGAAATTTGCTACAGAATAATGAACAAAGGGTATGTATGGGAACAGCTGATCGGTAACAAAAAATAATATCTTGAATATAAACCAATCTTTTAGGATGGGCAAAAAATGCAGTAAAGGAAGCCTTACCGCGCCGGAGATTCGATGAGCAAACCAAGGGCATATGAGGTTGAATATTTTATGCGACAGCTGAGCGATGAGAATAATTAACTGTTTTATTTATTGGTTAAAATTTAATTAAATATTTACTGTATAAGAAATAATATTGATTATTATATAACACAAACAAAACTGATATCATATACAAAATTTAAGTTTCAGACTTCATCGTTCGCTCACTTTATATACTTTATATACTTTATATACACAATGCTCTTAGAAATCTAAGAGCATTGTGCTAACTTATCAAGCTCTATCTATCGTCTGTGTAGTTAAAATCACAAATAATATGAACATAAGTGACTTAGCCCAAGTTGTGAAACATAATATGAACGAGATTGCAAAGTTGTTAGAAGCGAACGTTTTAAAGCTTCCGCAGTACAGTTAGCTCTTTGTAATTGATCGTTGCGATGCACCCCATAGTGCTCGTAAAGTGCGGAGT
Source organism: Boloria selene (assembly GCA_905231865.2). NCBI lineage: Eukaryota > Metazoa > Arthropoda > Insecta > Lepidoptera > Nymphalidae > Boloria > Boloria selene. The sequence continues at coordinate 4,309,597 of HG993149.1, forward strand.
TGCGAGCACTTTCATGTATTTGCTATGTATCCACACGATGACAAATTGCCAAAGCTTTTTAACTTGATCTAATAGAAACGCGTACATCGGTGTTGGTAAGTTGATATATTCCCTATAGTTTTCAATTTATTATGTCCATCGGCCTAAGAGATTGGGCTATGCGCAGGTTTTATTGTTTATTGCGGTTATATCGTGAAGAGTCATCTATTGAGGATGAAAATGTTTTCTAAATCAAAACCAACATTAAACATGGTCATTAGAAATTCTTTCATAATTTCATGTGAATATATGACAATTTAAATGTCGTTTTTCTATTTGCAAATTAGAACCGCGAAAAAAATCCAAAAATTTTGTTTTATTTAAAATGCAAACTAGAAAATTGAATTTACCTATCAAACGTATATCGGTAGTTTCTTAAAGAGAAATACTTTCTTAATTCTTATATAAGCGCAAGCAGATGCATTTCTACGTAGACAAATTTTAATAAAAAACTAGGTAAATTATCTAAAACATCCGTCGGATTGAGATAAGACGGGATACGGGCGGCAGCTGCTTTCACATCTGCTGCTCCGAAACGTAACATCGAAAGAAAAAATCTCTTCATTACTGCTCGCACTTCGACAGATGAAAATCAAGCAGATGTTGCTCGCCTTTAATTATACGTGTGCAGTATACAGTGTACTGCGTCTGACGCGTGTTAAGAACACTAGGCAGAATGCTGTAGTTGAAAGGTCGCAGCTTATTTTAGGATAATTATTCCTTCAAACTGCATGTTACCTTTCTTTAACGATACACTTAGCGAATTGATAATATCTTGAGAAAGATTTTGATGTACATAGTTTGACGTATATTTTCAATACTTTGAAAATTATTAAGTATATTTTTAGCAGAAAGTAAACATTTAAGCTTTGTGCTTAAAGAAAAAAAAGTGTTATGTGTAGAAAAAGATTCTTAATCGAGTGCGAGTGACCATGGCAAAAAAAAAGAGAGAAGTAGAGCTTTCGATATGCCCTCATTGTATAGGTAGGTATATAACTAGGTACTCCAACTTCACGCTTACTTTAGTAACTATTTACAATTTAATAATATCCATATAATAGGATGGTCGGTTATCTGAATGTAAGCTATAACCCACCGGGATAAGAAAACCAAGTATTAGTCCGGTTGACTTATACTATCATTTCTTCTGTATAAAATACACATTTATTTTCTAACATTTCTAATTAGAATAGCAATATACAAAAACTTTAAACATTTCAAGTAGATTATATATAGTATAATTTATTTACCTCTCTTAGTTCCTTAATTTTCGTTCCCGCTTTGCCAATGACGCACCCGGCTCGGCTCTGATGAATAAGAAGACGGATGTCCAGATCGTCGTTGTTACTGCCTTTTGGACCCCCCTAGTAAATACATTGCTATTAGCAAATGTGAATGTAAATAAGTTACGGGATTTTAAATCGTCTGCAAAAATTACATTTAATTTGCCTACTTTTAAGAAATACAGCATCTATAAAATTGTGGTTACTAATTTTTAAATAAATTGGACGATGTTACTGAAGTATATGTAATATAAGTAGTTACACTGTTTCCTAACATCAGATCATAATGAAGATAAAATATTGTTATTTTGGAGCGCAAATGATGAAAATAAAACCATTTATTTCATACTTACATCAGCCAAATTTGGAAGAATGTCTTTTACAATTTCCATAATCGTGTCGATATCCGACGCCGTTATGGACAGTACTCTGAAAAACAAAGATTCCGTTACGCCACATCAAAAACGGGACTTGCGAATAAAATTCACATCACAATACTTATTGACGGTGTAATAAATCAACGGTCAGGGAGGCACCTTATCGGTCATACAAAGCGTGATAGCCTTACACAATAATAAAAACATTTTAGTGTAGGGAATTCTGGTTATCGACTAAAAAGTTAGCTGCTAGAGGACGACACTGAGGTCTTGAAATGTGGCGGGTAAGTCAGACATAGTCCGTCGTGAGGGGATCGATGGATGTGAAGCGGCTAGTGTTCTCCTGACTGTTGACGGGCGGGCTGTAAGGTTTTGAGAGTAGTTTGGCGATATAGTTTACCGTTCAGGGCCGGGGCAATCTGGGACTGTTATAGAGGCTTTGTACTGCGTTGCGGGGCGGCGGGTGCGGGGCGCGGCGTCCGAGGGCGGGACCGGCAACCAAGAGTAGCTGTAGCGGCGCACCACGCGCCTCGCGCTCTCACACAACGTCGTATACGCAGTGGGCGATTGGCATGTATTAAACACTTTCCACAAGCTCTCCAATAGATAATTTGAATTGGTTATCTTTTATTGTTAGTATTAAGACCACTGCATATACAATACCATTTTCAATGTTAATAAAAAAATTTAGATGATTCAAAATGAACGAAACCATGGGTGTAAACTATATGGAATGATTATAAAGTTTGAGTAATGATGCCCATTGAAAATGGTAAAAGTTAGCGTGAGAGTATAGAGAGGCGCGCGATGCGTCGCGCTACTGACACAGAGGCGTCTCGGGGGCAGTAAGAACCTGTAAACTGGCTGCCGGGGGGTTATTACTAGCCTACTGCCGCACGCGACACCCGATGGTCCTCCGACCACCGAAGCATACGCTGCTTCAGAATTACAAAGATTAACAAAGCCCAAGGTAATAGACATGGGTATGGTTAAACGCATTACCCACTTAAAAGCACAGAGCGGTTCATTTTAGTGAGATTGGTCGTTTGCACCTGTAGTGAGAAAATGTTATTCTATTAAGTTGATTTGGGTAACAAACTTAATTACTTACTCTAATATCTGTAATGTGACTTAATTACTAAAATAAAAAAATTAAAATGTCTTCGTAAGAAAATACACATAAAAATACAAAAATAACTGAAAAATATTAAATTAAAATAGAAAATCCTTTGTACCAAAATGTATGAGTTATTATTCTCTTATCTATCGAAATAAATATACTATATTTACCCAGTTTCATCGATCAATGAAAATGAATAAAATAAATACTGACCTCATTCCTTAACTTCGATATATTGGAACCTCCTTTCCCGATAATCGAGCCTGCCACCTACGATTAAGTATTAAAGATTATTATTGTTTTATGTTCTATGTACATGTATTATGTAGTTACTAAATACAAGCATTTTTAGTTGCAAATGCTAACATTTTATACATATATCGTATATTAAATAAAAACAAGTGCATAAAATAAATGCGAAAATATATCAATATGTAAAATATTTAAATACATATATTCTTTTGCTAGCAAACGAATTATAGTGACCATCTATGAATAAATTATTTTTTATTTCGAGACCTGTAGGTACCTAATGAATATTTTATATCGAGGCATTTGTAGACTTACACCTGCAGCTTTGCTATTTCAGAAACAAAGAATTCTTACTAAGTCCTTATCATCTAAAGTATAACAGTATAGTAAATATGTAGTAGTTTATTGGCTTCAGCATTGTAACTCACCTTGCTCGGTATAAGGAAAGTAACTTCATCGTCAGTATGTCGCTGACGTTTTTGCATAGGACCATCGTCACCATAGGCGTCACGTTTCATTGTATCTGTTAAGAAAATTATATAAAAAAAATAATTAATTTAGTAATTGGTTAATTAATTGTAGGTAATAGAATAAAAATGTTTATCTTAATATTTTGCTTTTGAGATTAAGAAAGTCAATCATTGAGGGATGCAAGCTGGCGCCGGTACGCCGCGAGAATATCGATCCCGCTACCCGCCTGGTTTATTACAAACCAACAAACAATTATCAGACAGCAATTTACTGCCGCTTCGCTGATCTTATCAAGTTTACTTTGGTTTTTGTGCTAGCGTAATATTACATTCACAATATTTCACCTGAATATGTCAGCGGGAAAGTGAAAGCAATTTAGATAGACTATTAGATTATCCGACTCGAACTTGCTTGACATAAAGGGATACATTATAGTAAAATAATACAAAATATTATTATTTTGTCTAAAAAGATGATATAGATATCATAGTTTATAATAAAATATATCGGGTGCTGCAGCCAAGAATATTTTTAATTAATAAATATTAAGATAGTGGGACAGTAACGGCTGAAAAAAAGATATAAATATAATCATCCATTAAACTTTGTGTTTTGTGCAAAAGTTTGCCAGTGTTACTCTGATAAAATTGGAAAAATAGTTTAATATTGTTTAATATCACGTTATCGAATGTAAATCTGAAACACTTTTGTAATTAGAAAAATTGAATTCATTAAAGTCTTAATAAGGAAACTCCGGGCTATACCTAAATTCTGTTATAATTTACTTTGTATTATAAATGTGAAAATATGTTCGTCCGTTCGTTCTTATTTCAACGAATTGACATATTGGCGTGATTTCTTGGATGGAAATAATAAATAGTTGGAAATAATAAAGTTGGGATTTGGGAGGGCTGGAGAGCATAGACTACTTTTTACTGCGGAGGATTATCTCATTTCCACGGAATAACACTTTATAATATCAAGTAATCAAACATGAATCCCATTAATTCTGCTAATATGTATTATAAATGTGTAAGTTTGTAAGGATGGATGGAAGTGTTACTCAATTACCAAGACGGCTAAATAGATCTAGATTAAAAAGCACAGATAGACTTATTTTTGATTTTCACTAGGGACCGAAGAAGACTAGTATTATAAATCCGATTATTAATAATATAAATGCTAAAGTTTGGACGGATATTTGTAACTCAATCACGACAGAACGTCTGATCGGTACATAATTTGTACGGGAAAATTTACTGTTCCCGTGGGATAGATATGTTTTTGTTTTTCACCTGTACGTACGGGAACAACCCGAGCGGAGTGAAGGTGAGTTGCTAGTGTTCCTAAAAATTAAAGTGTTATAATAATACTTATTTTATTTTCATTTACCTTTTATCGTCTTACATAACTTTAACATGATGTTCATTAATGCATGTATGCTTACGAGATTATCATTATTATGCAAACAATATTAACTACTCCATCGCAGAATACTTTGTAGGAATACTGTGTTCGTAGTACCTACTAGGTAGGATTAAGAATAATTTTGTATTGCGATGAATGTAAATTAACATTATTTTAAATAAGGTTGCTCGCCGGATTTTCTCAGCAAAACTGCCTTTAGAGCCTTGTGATCCGTGAGGAAGCATAGATTCCTCACGGATAAATTTCTCTCACGGAACAAGTATGCAATAAAATAGGATTTTTAGAAATTAACATCTAATAGAGTTTGGCCACGTGAAAATGTTAACAATGTAATTTAGAACAATTGAAATATTATCCAATCCAAGTTACAAGAAAACCAATTTACAATTTAAGACGTTAATGCATGGGACCGATTAGGAAGAATGTTTTTATTGTAAATGTTACAATGAGCAAAATCTGCCCAAATATGCTAATTCGCTTCCGAGCAGCAGGTGAGCGGGGTCATTGACACGCACGCCCACGCTACAACTGTACGATATTCGCGCGCATCACAATAGCTGAAACCGCTCAAAATCGCTCATACAACATCCTGCCCTAAATTAAACTGATAAGGATGAAAAGGACATCAAGATATAAATAGAGTGAAGTAAATTATAATAACTTTAAAAACAATTTTTAACCATCTCATACATAAAAACTTTCCTCTAGAATCATCTTGTCTATTGATGATAACCCCATCAAAATTAGTTGCATAGTATAAAGATCTATACTATAAAAATTTAAGCGTAAAGACGGAGGAAAGCGACTTCGATTTATACTAGGTAGACATGTATCATTATATTTGAAGTTTATCGTTTTTATAAAAATATAGGTCAAGTTTTATAGCAAAAGGTAAAAATATAGACCAGGTTGTCTTTTAGAGAATTTATTTTAAAAAAGTATCTCTTTAACCCTTCATTTATATTGATTAAATGTGACTAATAAATAATAGGAAAATGAGTCTTGGAGGCGGACTTGTTCTGCAAGTCTTTGGCAGGTGTTTGTCGCATAAGGAATCATCTATGGACCTTTACGCAAAAAAATAAAAAAGACTCGCCCCAAATGTCACTACCAGCTGTCTTGCTGCGAACGTTTAATCTACCTTACAAACAGATGGCAATTAGATATTACAAAACTTTAAAAAAAGTTAAATATAAGTTAAGTGTTAGTCTTATATATCAATTTAAAAAAACAATAAAAAATATATACTTTGTTAACTTGTAATACAAAAATGTGTATTCAAAAAGAGCGGGTAAAATACTTACCTATTACTTTAACGGCACGTTTAGGACAATGTGGTTTGTACCTAGAACAATAAAAATTGAATTAATGTAGGATTAGGGAAAATTAAAAATATTTTGAGTTTACTGATGCCTTTTATCGAGACCTACATGACAAAGTGTGTGATAAGGGAGCGCGTTTAAAGTCATATTGATTGGTATTCCGATGCGTCCACCGCAAAAGGCGTGCGCGAGTCGACTGGCAACTTTCGGTCTTCGCACGGGTGTTAGTACAGGCCTGCGAGACTCCAGGGCGCCGCTGCTGCACATGCGCAACTCTTCGCCGACAACACCCCTGCCTCTCATTGTGCCCCGGAAACGAGGACTTAACAAGTCACACTGCCACCGCAAGGCCTTACAATCTTTAGCCGTTCTACACAGAGGCGGTAAAGGAAAATGCTCCTAATTCTGGCTACATAGATCTCAATGCAGTATGTAAATAAAAGCTTCTAATTATGATGGTACGTGATTATTAAAAAAGCAAAAGGTTTAAGAAAAAAAAATTAAATTAATTTCATTATCACTATTATGAACTGAGATTTCTTTTCTAGCGTCCTCTTTTCGTATCGCCCAAATTTCAACGAGTACCCCGCGTGTATTATGAAAAGCCACCATATAGCTTTTGTTATGTCCTGTATCCAACGGATCTTACCTAATTACCCGTCAAAAAATAAGTTCCATTAGCTGTGGTAAATAGAGTTTGTTTATGATGAATAATACGCTACATACATACATAGAGGTAGGAGGGAAGAAACAGACTTGATGCTCTTTTATATGAAGAGTAAAGATGCATCATGCAATACAGTTATTTTAGTTGAAACTTTAAAATTTCTACATACTCGTGTACAACGTAACATATAGTCTGTACAATACAGTTTTCATCCAAATGTCTCCAATTGGATATAAACTACTTCATTCATGTTTAATATTATGCTCTATGAAGTCCGTGCCAAAACTTGACTGATGTTAGACAAAATTAACCTTTAACATTTCTAGTAGTTTAAAGAAGTATAATAAAAAGTTAAAAATCTAACCTTTACAAATACTCGTAAAAGCATAGTATTGTATAGTTGATTTTCGTTGCATGAAACTTATCAAATATTACAATGTGACTGCTTTATTTTTAAGTGTACGTTCAACAATATTTTTGAATATAATATATCTTTAGTCTTTTTTGAGTGTTTATTATTATTTATTTAATTATTTAAGCCGGATACATTTATTTTTGACGATTTGACGATGCGCGTGGCGCAGTTTGTAGTGACCCTACTTGCTGCGCAAGCGGTCGCTGGTTCGAGTCCCGCTGGGGGCATACATTTGTTGAGCACGAATGTTTGTACTCAAGTCATGGATGTTTATATTTATAATGTGTATGTATTTAAACTTATATGTGTAGTATATCAACCATCTAGTATCTATAACACAAGGCTCGTACCTTACCGTGGAACTAGATGGTGCTGTGTGTAAAATGTCCCAACATATTCCCAACATATTTATATATGCAGATGTATTCAATCCGTATTAACTTCCCACGGGTCTCGTGGACACAGGCCGCCATTCAATACGAGGGTGTGAAGGGATCAGGGCAAAGCCCACCACGCTGGCCAAATGCGGGTTGGCGGACTTCAGATGTTATTCAAAAACTTGCTAGGTTCTCTTAGATATACAGGATTTCTCGCGATGTTTTTCTTCACCGTAAGACAAGTGATAAGAGAGAGAGAGAGAGCAGTCATTCCATTATTTACCCTACTTGCTATGCTAGAGGTCGCGAGTTCGAGCCCCCCGCGAGCCATTCATTTGTATGATGAGCTCGAACGTTTATTCTAGTCATGGATGTTTTTATAAAAGTATTCATTTGAAGTAATATATCAACTGTACTTATACAGTATGTGCTAATTATTTTATATGTTCTAACCTAAGTCCATGCGCGTAAATATATTGAATCAAAACAGACACTCTTTAGATAATTAAAAATTATAATGTACTTCAAACAATCGTCCAGATGTCAATAGAATAGTTTTATAAATATCTAGCTGTTCTGATGATGCGACTTGTAAGTCAAGTCGAAACTTGTGAGTTGTGACTTGTGAGCTAATCTCGATGGCTTTGACTGTGGGGATTGGGATGGGATTGGTTTATCGAGTGCATTAAAATACAATAGATCGAAACTATATATTATAAATATTTATGTATTTAGTATGTAATGATAGTTAGTATAACAATCTCAATAATTATTAGAAAATAAAAAAATAGTAAATTTAGATTTTGGATATTTTTTTTATTAATTATAATTAAATTAAATAATTAAATTAACCAATTAAAGTGTATCTGAGGGGCACATTCATATATGCTCTACTTGAGTATAGTACATGAATTTCAAGTAAGACTATTAGTCTAATTATACAATAATTATTAAAGTACATCATATAGTAACTCCACTAAAACATCAATTTCCATTTAATCTATATATTAAATCAGCGGTTATGACATCGAAAATGACTTACATTGGACGATTACTTGATCAATCAATAGAAATAATCGTAACGATCAAATACATTGAGCACGCATGCTATGTTTGGACATTAGTAGGTAGGTGTACATACAGGAATCAATAAGTATTGTAGATAACCGCCTATTTGTCAATAGCTAATAGCTGACGAGTCCATGTCGAAGACAATCGTATCCAAGGTAACTGGACGTCAACAAAATTTTAAACTTCGAGGAAGAATTTATACGTGTAAATATTTATATTCTTTTAATCCAACAAAAACCTAGATGAAGGACTCAATTTTGGTTGGAATTTTTATAGGTTGGGGACGTTATTTCGATCGAGCATACTGCAAGTACATTTAAGCTAACCTATGGTATTTTAATATTCATGTTACTATTTTAAACAAAACTAATAAGATAGGCAAAATATCTGTGAGATACCAGGTGTTTTACAACAATGCAGTGTGTCATTTAAGTTGTGAGAACTTGGCGGCTGTAGCGACAATTATGCAGTAGTGACCTAATTGTCCTCGCCGGCTTTCTTTCCAGACGTAGAACGTGTAATTGTAAAAGACGTGGGGGTTGATACAGTCTGTAATTTGTTCCTCGCGAGCTGCTGAAATATTCAGCGGCCCATGAGAACACACGCCAGCCGACCCGAGACAAGTGGATGTTTCGAACTCACGCGATCTGATTCAAAGAGAATCGACAGATGTCTTAATGTTGGCAATAAGTAGTTTTATATTAAAGACTTTCAATTCGAACTTTGTAGTCTATCATTTACAATGTCTTTACAATGATAGACTGCAATTTTGCACTTATTTACTTTTTATTTTAGCGGAACATGTAGAGGACTGAGTCAATCAACATACTGCGTATTATGTATAATATAAATATTAAATTAATTTAAGCTATAATAGTTACATTTTTGTACAAAGATAAAACCCTTTGATCTAATTTATTTACGCGCCATACATTAAAATGAAGATTTTCACTCTAAACGTACAAGCAAAACCTTAAAATAAACGAATAATTATGATTATTATATGTGTAGTTAACCTTAATATAAACATTTGAATAGGTTAATCGAATAGGTCTTATTCGTTATCCAAATGGTCAACGACATGGTTTATCGTCAAAGTTTCATGAACTATTGTACTATAATATTATAGTATCATCTCATATATAAAGCAACGTGTTTGTCGCTTGATAAGTTGCGATGTAGGTAGAAGAAATAACAAACACGCTTTTTTTTTAAAACGAAAATTTGTCGCAGTGAAAAAATATTTCACTCTAATCTACTATTATTGTACTCAAATCAATTAATTATATATTATTATTAATTAATAACTCGCAAATACCGAAAAGGAAAAAGATAGACAAGCCGAACATAATAATAAAACCCTAAAATGGTAGTAATTGTAGTATTCTATTATTTTAATAAACTATTTCTGCAGCAATATTGGCACGGGCCTCCCTTCAAAACGAAGGGAATTAGGCCACCACGCTGTTCAAACCCGGGTCTCACACCTCTGATACTTTCATGTGCGAATAATTTCAAATAATATACTTGTCTAACGGTAAAGGAAAATATCGTCAGGAAACCTGGATGTCTGAGAGAACTTAGCAAGTTCTCGAAAAATGTGAAGTCCGCCAATCCGCCGCAGTACATCCACCATCTTTGGATTGGATTTAGAATGACGTTATGTCAAATTTTACTTGCGAGATTTGATTACAAATAGACACCGGGACAGGAGAAACTACGTTTTTTTAATAACAAATCGCCATTTTGCGACGTCCGCCATATTAGATTTAGAATGACGTCACTTTAATTGTCGAATATCACTTAAAACGCATTTAAATGATACCCATATCATGGGGGTTGTAATGTGGAAATTATAAATTTGCATTTGGCTGCGACCATATTGGATTAAAAATTGTAATTGTGCACAGTAACGAGAACCAAAGGTGTGTTTCATTCTTCACACTATACTAAAGAGATTTAACTATTATCTTCATGCTATAGTTGAAAAATAACTAACTTCAAACTGTAGTTTAAATCTGTCGCATAGTAAAACATTCAAATTTTTTCACTTATGCGCCTCAAGAATTTAAGGTTCTGTTACTAATCCAAACGCGACTGCACATTGATACAAAGCAATCACGCTTATTTCATGCTTGAAAGCTCGCACCCGTGCCTATCAGCTCTACTCTAGGATAGAACATAGAAGAATGCGCAACGAGCCGTAAAAACATTACTGGCTAACTTACAAGCCGTCCCGGCTAGGCGCATGTTTAGAAACGCATTAAGCTTTAATAGTTTTTATTACTAACTTTGGAGTAGAAAGAATAAAGTAGCTTTTCGGAGAATATATTTTTATTATAATTTTAAGCTAAGTTAACATACTCATTTTGATAACGCTTTCTATATTTTTAATGAAAAACAATATTAAAAATCATGATTACAACAAAGAATATTCAACCCCAAGCGGCCTTTCAAATATAGTAAATATATAACCTATACCGTTTCCTCCTGGGCCGGCGCCACGTATCTAAATATTTGATGCTCATATCGATCATAACTTCTTTGCGTTGTTCGACGCTCTATTACGAAGTTCGTTTAAATTAGCTTCTTTATGTAACAAAAATATTATCAGGATACCTCCGATCGATAGAAATAATCTATACTAATATGTATTATAAACTGAAGAGTTTGTTTGGTTGAATGTCAGTCGTTTGTCAGGAACTACTCCGAATTAAAAAAGTTTTTTTGTGTTGGATAGTCCATTCATCGAGGAAGCCTATAGGCTATATAAGATCTCGCTACGACCAATAATCCGCTCTTATTGGTCGCAATTCGCATAAATAAAAAATGTTGCAATAATGGGAGAAAAATATTTATTTTGTTTTCAGCATTTAGAACACGAGGGAATATTTGTACTTCTTTATTTCTATATGATTTAAAAGTATTTGAATCTTCAAAGATTATGCCAGACCTATTGTATCACAATAACATAATATATTCAACTACTTAGCTTCTTTAATATTTGTACTTTAAACTTGTTAATGACATTGTAATAATTATAATTTATGAACATTATTCTCTCTGATAAAGTAGTCTTTGTGTTTAATAATATATGGCTTACGTATATACCCTAACTTGTAACAGGCAACCTAAGTCTGTCATTTAATAAAAGTTGCAATCACTCTGGCGTGCAAGCTCTAGATCAAAAGGAATTCAGAATAACACGTTCAATTGTACATTAGACTTGTCTTCATGACTTATGAAGACGAGGTGGTGGTTAGGAAATAAAAATAGCCCTGAATAATAAGAAACGCATTGAAAGTTTCGTGAGGGTAATTGGAAAAGCTCGTAGGCGTGCCGCACGCTACCGGCGCAGTCAGTCATGTAGGATACATCTTGTATGTATTTGCCTCTTTAGTAATTTCCCCGTCCGTCCTTGTATATTTAAGCGGCGTCGTCGCCGGTGCCACTCTTATGCATATGTCATGAGTAGTTACCCAGCAACCGTTTGTTGACGGTCAAACCGCGGGAAAGCGACCATTGGCCCTCTCCTCTGCCCACCGCTACCACCACCAATAATTATTGTTCTACTTTCAATACCGGCTATTGACTACACCCTAACCACCCGCCACCCTTTTAAGGGATGAGGCGACAATTAGCTTCCCTTTTTCTCCAATAGTTCATGACTAAAATGACCATGCGGTGAATATTGCATGTACATTCAAATTAAATAGCAGATACCGTAAAAGCTGTCGTAAGTCGAATGCACGCACGCAAGGTAATAACGGTGTTTTGTCATATTATTTATTTATCTACTATATGAGAGAAATATAAAAAATATAAATAAAATATGCCACGACAAAATGGAAAATACCAAACTTACGATTTCTATTGCTTTTTGTAACATTTTTTCAAGATTGTCTGACCTTATTTTCCAGTGTAAAACAGGGTTGCAAAAGAAAAGTATTTTATATTAAATTATTAAAAAAACTTTATCGCTAAGTGACTAGTGTCTGATAACCACCGCAAACACTAAGCATAGCTTTTCTTTACTCGTCTGTACAGAAAGTCTTCGCGGAAAGTGTGTTTTTGGTATCTGCTAGAGCACTTGTAGCTACTTAGACATTTTGAATTAGTGTGAGATTTTTTGTTTTCTGGTCTTCCAGTAGCAATACCAAAAACAAGAACTTCTGCCTACTGTCATTTCCAGTGAATTATGAGATAGACGCAATGCCCAAAACCATTTTTACAAGATTGAGAAAATTTCCACACCACTCAGACAGAGAAGGTAATGACTTCTAAACACAGGGCAGACTCTACTGGGAGTAGCTCCAAACATGCCATCTAAACATATCATCTGCTTACAGTCAGGAAGACTGATAGCCAGATTAAACCAGAAAAAAAAAGATTAAGAAAAATTGTAGAACTCCAAGTAACAAAATAAACTCCAAAGGAAGAAAACAGTTATCAAAAAGACTAATGAAAAGTCTGATTTTTAAATATAAGAATAATAATTCTGACATTCACTTGATGATAACCATTAAAATTTATGCATAAAATGTTTTATTTATTTTATAACTAGTAACTGACCATGATGACCCTGATATCTTGGATTGATATTGATTTTTGGTTCCCCAGTAACTATAGAGTAAGTATCATGATGATATATATTAACAAATAGCCATAAAATATAACAAGCAGGCTATTTAAAACAAAAAATAATTTTAGAAATCAGATTGGCAGCTACCATCACATTCAAACAAATTAATGAAATGCATGGAATCTATTACTTTGGTAAAGAACATTCAATAATTACAAACAACTTAATGTAATTAAGAGAGCATATTTTCCCTTAAAAAAGTGAAAAACAACATGGTCATGACATATTTGCATGTGTCATATTATGTAAAAGCTTATTGCAAAATTATTATTACATACAACAAGAATTATTTAATAAATACTTATCTTGAAAGTAAGATTGCAATGATATAATTTAATAATAATGGTTTTTTAATTAAGTCCGTCCATCTGCAAATTTGTAAAATCTTTGGACAGTACAAAATATCTACATAATTGATAAAATAGCTTGATTATACACAATTTCTATGTTCCATTGTTTAAAAAGTAATGGCAAATATGTACAACTTTAGAGATACAGCTTATCTTGAATGAGAGTTTATTTTGAAATTTGGTTTGTAAATAGGGGTCAAGATTACAAATAGGGGTGTCGTAATGACATAATAAAGTCGTAATAATATTAATGTTAAAAATCAAATGCAATATTTACTTTAGATAACCTCATTGTTAAAAGTTTTTAAATGTATTTATAATCAAATTCAAATTCTAAGAATGAGTAATGGAATTTTTCAATATTATTCTACTTGTTTACAATATATGAGCAATATGGCACAACGATATTAAATCAAGTTTACCAGCTTAGTTGCATTATAAAACTGTCATGAGACATAGCCTCAAAAAATATAACATTATATTGAACTAAGTTATTGTTGTAAGCAGAATGTATATTGTGTATATATTATGAAGTATAATAAGGGCAGTTCATACGTAAATTACTGCGGTACCAACTAATTAGAATTACTAATTCAAGTAATTATTGTTATGTTTACATAGACAAATTAAATTAGTGTTCTGTATTTGCAATTGAAAATTATCAATGAAACACACGAATATGATATTATCAATAAAATACTAAATAATTAAAAATAATAAATGAAAAATAATAGCGCCGGTTGCAAAATAATCGATATGACATGAGTTGTAATAATTAATAAAAACAATTATTTAACCGTACTCACCAGCGGGGAAGACTTTTAAGTTTTAATTCCAAACTCAGATGAGAACGATTTAGTATTTTCTTGTAACACTGTTTAAAAATGTTTTATTTTAAAAATAAAATCAACAGTCAACACACATAAAACAATAAAAATGGCGGCAATATTAACGCCATGAGCAGAAAAGATGTTTCATATTATTAAATGTTGCCTTAAAGTTCAAACTATAAATTAATTTATATCTTTACTTATAATAACTTTTGCTCAAAATTAAGATTATTGTTAATTATTGTGAGCTACAATTCATTTCATAGGTCTTACGACTCGTAAAAGTATATAATATTATATATTATTTATATGTTAAGGTTTGTTTTTATAGTGATTTTTCATGTTATAAATTTCTAAAACGTTAATAGTTTTTTAGTTTAATGCTATTCTTATTATAGTTATAAATTTTGGATTTGTTTGAGTTATTTATTCAATTACATAACAAAGAGAATGTAAAATAATATTACATAATGTTATTATACTGTTATGAGATTAAAAATTTTGTATGAATTTATTTTCGTTTATCATAATTCCTTTCATATGGCAATTCTTATACTATGCAGGCTAATCTTTAATGTGGCTAGCACACTGATTAAATTGATTTTCTGTATTATGTGTATTTTTATAAAAAAACTATTCATATTTTTAAGTAAATTATGTTTTTTATATTTAAGTAAAAAATATTCAAATTTCAATTTTTTGTAAATTATTAGTTTTTATAGAAAATTCTTTAAAGTTAGTCATTCTTTGCCTTGATTCCATTGCTACTATCACGTAGAAAATGGAGGATACAAGTGAAATTAATTTGTGAGTAAGTTTAATTCAACTCAATTTTTAGTTATAGCTTTTAATTAATTATGATACCAAGTAGTAAGTAAATCACTTACTAGTCACTAGTAAGTAGTAACCCATCTTTGCTGTATGAAGTCAGGAGGCAGTACTGTCATGTCATTTTGACAACAACTGTCTGTGTCTGACAAAACAAACCATTTATATTTTTAATTTTTATATTTTTCAGATGTCGTTGTCATTGTCATTACTTTAACTTTTTCTAGTCTGTTTTTATTAATTTAATAATATAAAATATTTCTATTTTTTTTCTAGACATTTATGAGTATTGAGTACCTAATTGAAATATAAAGTATAAATGTGCCTATACAGTTTTAGAATTTAGTGGATATTTAAAATTGTTATGTCAGTGAATATATATCGAAATCGTATAGAAAAAGGATGAAAAATGAATAATAGCTCAGATTACATCTATTGGTCCGAACCGCATTGCTCTAAAGATGCACTTACAGATACATACGGCTGGTTTATGCAATTCCTTCTTGCAGTTTTAGCATTTACATGTCTTATAGGTAAGCTGATTTGAAAAATGAAAGTTACTTTATGTATTGCAACATACAATAATAATAATATTTTTGTTTTAATTCTATTGTCTTAACACAAACAAGGATTTTATAACAAAGTATGAATTTTTATTTAAGTTGTTATGTCCTAGGTAAAAGATTCTGTGAACCCCGCTATGCACGGAGACCTTGGTTAATTTGGTTTTATGACACGTCTAAGCAGGGTCTTGGAGCATTTATAATACATGCAGCAAATGTATGGTTATCACCTCACATGACTGGCAATCCATGTACATGGTAAGCATAAATTATTCTTTATATAAATAATTAATAATTGTATTTTAATGTAAGGTATATCTTTTGATACTAGAATATATTTAGAAAACTAATAATGCCTTACATAATTGACAATTAATAGTAAGTATTGTACAGATTTTTCGGATTGAAGTTGAATTTTTTAAATTATACTAGCCTGTGGCTTTAACCATTTTCCAACAACAAAGGAAACAAACTCTTCATAATATTTTGGCTTGACCACTACAATAACATATAACAAATGATCATCTCATAGTTAGATTGCAATAAATAGTTGCTTCAGCTGCAGGTATTTTAAATAATTAAAGATATAATATAATATACAACTATTTTTTAATCTTTATTTGATAAAACAACAAACATTTTTTTAATATAAGAGATAACATAATTATGCTCAAAGATAATTTTATAAATGTCAACAGTCTTACTTTTTATATGGAAATTCTTAACTTATCTGTACAATTTTTCAAAAAAAATCTTTCATTCAACACTTGTCTAACAATTACAAACAACTAGAAAGAATTGGCCAAATTGTTGTGGTTGTTTTCAAGTGATATACTCTTACATGGATTTGGCAATTAGTTTTTATAATATTTATTTGTTCTATTTCAATTGATAGAATTTTTATTTTATACAAAAATATAGATATTTTACTCACTTAATGTGTATATACATAATAAAGTTTACTTTTCTTTAGTAATTAATTTTTTCAAACAGGTACATAGTAAATTTTATGCTGGATTCAACACTAGGCTTACTAATAATATGGGCTGGTATCAGACTAGCACAGTATTGTGCAAGAATTTATGACATACCTCTCATCAATTTTGGTGAATATGGTTAGTATAAGTTTTTAAACATATTCTTGTTACTTATAAGTGTTAACTTCTATGTATTTAATGGATAATGAATATGGACTGGTATTGACTATTTTTATTCTATTATCAATTTACTTTATTGGGAGTTGTATTGACTACCTGATGGCGCTGTAAAATGGGTGGGATAATGTTTTATAAGTTCTGTTTAATCGGTGAGTGACACATTTCGATTCATTACTTCGGACAGTATAGATTGAATAATATAATTGCTGTTGAAAGTATTGCTGGTAATATTTGCTGTGGGATATATAATTATAATAAGAATAGACGAAAACATATTATTTAATGTGTAATAACGTGTAAATGGAAGATCATCCTGTCGCAGAGTTTACAGCTTCAGAAGTGGGTATGTAACTTTGCCATTCCTTTTTTTCTTTTCTTAAAGATGATTATATTGATTTAAGGTTTTATGTAACGTACATGTTCATAGCTGTAACTTCAAACGCTCGTATGCTGTGAAATACTTTATTAAGGCTATTCTGTAATTTTTTTTACCTATTAATAAGGTCAAAAGGGAGTTTATAATATAAATTGTTTTATTATACCGCATTATAAGTGTTTGTTAGTGAAACTTATAGTATTTGTATCTTGTAGAACAAGGCTACTCTTTAGTAATATGACACAGATGAATTACTAAGTAATTATAAAACGATATAATTTGGTTAATAACGTTAAAAGTGTATCTTGTGGTGCACGTGGCGAGGGCTACTCTCTTGCCGTGCAAAATAAGCGTACTTAGCGTTATTGTTTCATTAAAAATATTTAATTGGACGTATTTGGTCAGGGCTATACTTTTGACGATTCACAATTAATGATACGCCTATGCTTAGCGTTAAAAATAAGAAGTAATAACAATTTATTTAATATTAAGAGTTACTGTGGGTAGAAAAAAATATTTTTTAAGATTAACTTATAGTAAAATTGGTAAAAATAGAAACTTGTGCTATAATAATATTGCTTTAATTTCTTTGAATAAGTGTTAGTAATATGATGTCGACAAGAAAATCTCATTATTTAAATGAGTGATTTAGACAAATGCTACTTGCAAAATGAAGTAGGTAGTTATTTAATAAAAATATATGGCGTTGGAAAGAAAAGGAATGCTGTTATTATTGTGGTTTAAGAATTTCTAATTTTAGCATATTTTGGCGGAAAGTTAAGTAACGTAACGTGTGTTTCAGTTAACTTATGTTAAATTTTGCCGTATTGTGTGGAACATTTGTAATAAGAGATTTACGATATTTTTAGATATGATATATTTCTGTGTTTCTTGTTGGAGCTCATAAGATAAATAAATTAATTATTCTATACGAATGCATACATTTAAAATAAAGTAATGAAAAGCTCCATGCATCATTCCATGTCGTCTTATCGATTGACAAAGTAATATGAAGCAGTTATTGCTAAAGATAATTTGTTAGTGATGTATTAAGGCATACTTTATAATTATTAGTTATTAGTTAGTACTGCAGTTTTTATATAAAGAAAAGATTAAATTTAAAGGGTACAAGAAAATTTGTGCTCCTTCGTATAGTACTATGCTGTTTTCACCATGATTTTAAGCCTAATTAAATAAATACCTACTATTAATTAGTTTAGTAACACGTTTTGTAGAGGTCTTAGTAAGTATTTGTAAAAGATAATTTAGTGACACTATCTTTTCGGATTTTATCGCAGATTTATTTTGATTTATGATTCCCGAAGATTTAAATGCTTTACAGCAATTGTGGTTACGGGAGAAAAGCATAAACGTAAGGAAGTATTATTAATGTAGTGTTATTATATTTACCTTGTTAATATTATGGTAATGCAAAGAATACAGCTTAATACAAATCTTTAAATGTTTGAAATGAAATAGAAGTGGACTACAAATTAATAAAGCGTCTCGAAAACGCATGTCTTTCACAAAGACACTGGTCTAGGGATTGGTCATTTTCGCGCTGTTTGCCGATTCATAGCGTTGTCGTTTATTCACGTGGAAAATATATTGAAGTAAATATAATTTTAATTGCATTTTAGCACCAGAGCTTTAGTTGAGCATACGCTTTATCAGGTACCTCACTTTCTTAGATGGAGTATGGTAGTTATATTGAAAAAGCAGTTTCTATTTTAACGTTTTCTTAAAGTAAGGTTTCACCACCGAATTGTATTTGAGATATCCGATAGATTTCGGGAGGCAGCGAACATGATGAGTTTTGTTACTAAGTTGAAATTTTAGAACAGTTTATCTATATGTATGCCCCGTGGAAGACGATGGTCTATATTATATAAGCCTCGGTACTCTTTTGAATTTACTCTCGTCAATGGTGCATAAATGCTGATTGTAGGTAATATTTTTGTTTTGCGTTAAACAAATGGTTGGTTTTAGTTACTATTAATAGTGAGTACACTTTCTCGAGACCATTGATTAAGGCAATTATAACCTTGTCGTGCTGACTAATTATGGTTTTAATTTCAATGGCAATGTTAAATAAAGTGGTATCATGCAAAGCGATATCACCGTTTAAGTTCAGGACTAGGATTGATCCTTGTAATATGCTGATGTTAACATTTCATGCCTACTCTGTACTGTAATGGCATAAGCAGCAGTTTGATTTTTATATTATGTAGCATTTATATTTATATGAGGCTGATATTTTGCTGAAACTATTTTGCTGAAACTGCTGAAAAGTAACGTATGGCTTACAATATTAAATCAAGCCAATAAAGATACGTAAACCTAATTGCTTTTTGTCTATATTATTTCTTATGTTGTAACTAGGCCAGCAAGAGCTGCAAGAGTATTTGTCACGAGAACCAAACTGGTCATTAGATACAAAGTTAATACATTCTAGATATGTATAAAGTGGATAGTGTAAGAATTTTCTCTAGAGTTTTGATAGTTTAAGGAGCAGGACATGAAAAGGGGCGATAATTTCCAGTGTTTGACTTGAACCTGCTGTGTAGATATGACACGCTTTGGCTAACTTTAAACAATTGAAAAATAATCTTTTAAGTATTTTACAGTCTTAAAGCTTATTCCATTAACACGGGTACTAATGTTTTTAGTGACAAGATTGGAAGGCTTGGGTAGTTTCGTATGTGCTGACAGGTTATTGATTTACATATATAGTACCAAATACTATAGTATCCAGTGATATGCTAGTACCGAACCAAGTGTCACGAAGAAATTGATAAAGTGATCACATATATTTTTCAAAAAAAAAAAAAGAAGTAATTTGGTTAATTTTATTATTAGCTAATTTATTAATTAGCTCGGGCACATTTTAAAAGGTTTTCTTTTAAATTTCGTGAATTATATATATTATTTGTATGATTTGTTGCAAAGTTTTTATCATTATAGCAGAGATTACATTCTTAAAAATGTAATCGAAACGTGGTGCATTTTGTACGTTGGTTTTAATAACCGTGAATAATGAAATGAATTATTTTGCGATCATTTGTTGGAAATGATTAGTTAATTATAACGGAGAATATTAGTTTTGTTATATACACATAATTTGCAGATTTTTATGTGGACTCTGCAGAAAATATTGCTGTTTTGCTGAAACGGTTGATATTTTACTAGATTATTAATGCTTTGGAAGTAATAGATAAGATATAAGTTTCTGTTACTTATGCTGTTGTTATTATTGTATTTTTGGATGTGGTGCTGAGGTCGGCCCTAGCTATGTCTACTAGTGTTGATCCATTGTCACTCTTTTAGAGTGAACTTAGAGTTATCTACAGAGTCCTTTCGACTCCAGGAACTTACAATCAGGTTGCATAATATGCTGACCTAGATAGATACTTCTCCGGTGCATGAGTGGTCCGAGCGATCAGAAGATGTGCATAGCAGATTCCTCTGTCTTATGACATAGTCTGGACATTGCGAACTAACTGAGGCCGAGAGTGAACATATGTTTATTGAGTTTGCATAATGCATTGGCCAATGAGTATTCTGGTTACTGCGTTGTTTTTATACTTATTGAGTTGGAGTAACTTTTTTGTAAAGTTTTTGCAATATTCCTAATTAGCGCTTTAGAAGAAGTGTCCAGAGGTGGATTGCCACTCTTGAAGTGCTTTGAGGTTGCAGTAAGTTTTGAGAAATAAATGTGTGTTGTTACCATACCACAAAATGGCTGACTGCTACATTGAGGAATATCGGAGCTTATTATTGCCTAGTCACCTGCCTTTTCGTTCCCATCTATACTTAAGTGACATGGAACCCTTCTGAGGGTAACTTTGTTGGATGTACCCAGGATGTTCAGACTGTTTATGCAATTCTTAACCAACATCGAGTTGGTCTCGAGAGAATGTATGTATGTATGCTGGGCTATCTGAGTTAATGCTTTGGTTTCTAATTACTACTTATGCAGTTGTTGTACTATGCAGTAGATGTAATAGAGATGATACAAGTCTCTATTACTTAGGCTATTTTATGCCGTTGATTTTATGCAGTACATGCAAAAGAGATGATACAAGTCTCTATTACTTATGCTATTTTATGCCATTGATTTTATGCAGTAGATGTAATGGAGATGATACCAGTCTCTGTTACTTATGCTATTTCATGCCATTGATTTTATGCAGTAGATGTAATAGAGATGTAACAAGTCTCTGTTAATTATGCTATTTTATGCCATCGATTTTATGAAGTTTCTGTTATTTGTTATTTATACCAATTATTTTATGCGGTAGATGTAATAGAGATGATACAAGTCTCTGTTACTTATGCAATTTTATGCTGTGGATGTAATAGAGATGAAACAAGTCTCTGTTACTTATGCTAGGTTATGCTGTGGATGTAATAGAGATGAAACAAGTCTCTGTTACTTATGCTAGTTTATGCTGTGGATGTAATAGAGATGAAACAAGTCTCTGTTACTTATGCTAGTTTATGCTGTGGATGTAATAGAGATGAAACAAGTCTCTGTTACTTATGCTAGTTTATGCTGTGGATGTAATAGAGGTGAAACAAGCCTCTGTTACTTATACTATTTTATGCCATTGATTTTATGCTGTGGGTGTAATAGAGATGCACCAAGTCTCTGTTACTTATGTTATTTTATGACATTGATTTTATGCTGTGGGTGTAGTAGAGACGAAACAAGTCTGTTACTTATGCTATTCTTTGCACTTAAATTTATGCTGTGGGTTTAATAGATAGTTCTACGTCGTTCAAGAATATTTAATGAGACAAGTCTCTGTTACTTATGCTTTTCTATGCTGTTGATTATATGCCGTGGAAATAATGGAAATGAAACAAATCTGTTGTTAATACTGTTGCCAAAGCAGCTATGAGTAAGTTAACTAGAATCTGGCAAAACTGAAGTGTGTGAATACTACTAAGACCAGACTCGTGCGAGCAGGGTGGTATTCTCAATATATCTGTACAGTTCCGAATCATGATCAATGCGTGCAGCTGACCGAAAAAGAAAGATCGAGACTTTTAATGAGGTGTTATAGAAGAATATTGCGTATACAGTGGACAGCAAAAGGACCAACAAGTCTATTCTCGACCAACTGAAGGTTCTTTAAGACGATCTGCTAACGAATCCTAAGTTATTTTTGTAACATTGCTCGGAGACAACCAGACCAGACAATCTGGACAAACTGGTTGTAGTAGGCAAGATCGAAGGCAAAAGATCACACGGCCGATCACCTAACAGCTGGTCCGATCATATTCAAAATAAAACGGGGTTTAATATTCAGACTGCCCTTAGACAAGTTGCGGACTGAGTGGTATGTAGGAAGCTAAAGCTGTATACATCGGTGAAATCTTTTTATGATAAACACGACCTCCAGCAATGAAGTACACGAAGAAGAATGCTGTTGCCATGCCATGCTGTTAAAATGAAACTAAAATAAGAAGGAAGACCTGATTTTATGTAAAAACGATCTCACGGGGACGTGAGATGGCAGGAAGGCCGACTGTTAACTTCTATGTATTTAATGGATAATGAATATGGACTGGTATTGACTATTTTTATTCTATTATCAATTTACTTTATTGGGAGTTGTATTGACTACCTGATGGCGCTGTAAAATGGGTGGGATAATGTTTTATAAGTTCTGTTTAATCGGTGAGTGACACATTTCGATTCATTACTTCGGACAGTATAGATTGAATAATATAATTGCTGTTGAAAGTATTGCTGGTAATATTTGCTGTGGGATATATAATTATAATAAGAATAGACGAAAACATATTATTTAATGTGTAATAACGTGTAAATGGAAGATCATCCTGTCGCAGAGTTTACATAAGTATTTATAATTATCACTACATATTAATGAAGTCCTCGGCCGCGTCTGTCTGTTTTGCGTTAAACTCAAAAACTACTACCCCGATTTTAATGCTGTTTTCACCAATGGATAGAGTAGTTCTCAAAGAAGGTTTAAGTATATAGTTTGTCTAGGTTTAAATACAGTTACTAGGAACCCGTGGCTCTGCACGCACTTTAAGTCTTATCAACCTATTTAATGGTTTTAATATAAACTGTCATATAAATTCATACCGATGTCAGTGTAGTTAACTATGATTACTTTTGTTCAGGTAAACCTCCAATGTGTGCAGCGTGGATTTGCCAATGCGTCCTATATGCAGCGCTTGCAACATTTGCCAAATCGGTATTAGCGTTAGTGTTACGTCTACCGCCTATTGTTGCCGTTTTGTCGACGTTACGACTGTCCCCAGTGAATGACCCGCGACTGGAACTTGCTGTGGTGATGCTCATCATACCATTCTTTGTGAATGTGAGTTACATATGACAAAATATATAACTAACTGACTAATAATTCGATAATCAATAATATGTCTATATTTTTATTAGCTTTTTTATTTATTAACTAGGAATTTAACATGAATAATTAAATAGGCAAAGACAGAACAGTTCAGTACATTTTCTGCCATGTTTGTCAAACCAACTTTATTAGTACCTTTTATTTATTACTTAACCATAAAAAATATATATTGATAGGTAATTTCAGTAGCTCGTAAATCGGAAACCGTTAAAAATAATGCAAAATTCTAATTTTAATATTTGAGTAATATTTTCAGATTTTAATATTCTGGGTGACAGACAACTTCCTTATGTACCGACCGAGAGGCGTAAGCAGCAAAATAAAGACTAAAGTAAGTATACAGTAATCAATGATGAAACCTCTGTCTTAAAAAAATCAGAGGAATCCCTTTATAAAACCAGCACTGACATAAATCTAACAATGAAGTCAGTTAAAAACAGATGTTACACTTATTTCTTTTCAATGTACTTAGATGTAGGTATAACTTGTAATTCAGTCCTTTTTAACGTCCCACTGCTGGGCACGGACCTTGCTTCAATACAAGGATGATTAGGCCATAGTTTGTTGGCGTACTTCTTTCGAAAACTTGCTAGGTTCTCTCAGACATGCAGGTTTCCTCACGATTTTTTACTTCACCGTAAGGCAAGTGGTAATCATGATAGAAATGATTGGCAAATGAAGATATCAGAGGTGCGAGACTCGGATTTGAACCAGCATGTTTTTAGGTATAGGTTACTAGGTACCAATTTACTGGAATCTCTAATCTTATCTACTGTGTAATAAAATATGTTTGAGTGTATTTCGGTACACAAGTGCTCACGCTATTGGTTTAATATATGGTGGGTGGATCGATAGACTGATAAAATGATTGTTGCAGCCAAATTATATTTTTACTCTTTAGCAAAAATGTACAAATAGGCTATAATACAAATAGTAAGTTTATTACCCACCGAAGATAATGATTAATGACACGCTTAACTTAGTTTGTAGTGTTTACTGGGTTCGAGTCCTGCTGAAGGCATTAGTTTGTGTGATGAGCGCGAATGTTTGTATTCCAGTTTAGGGGGGGACAATTTGTGTATAGTATTATATTATGTATGTACGAGTGTTTAAAGTACATTTAAAGTACATGTAGTGGATACACTATCTGATAACCATAACAGAAGCCTCGTATATGTTTATGTCCCATCATATTATATTTATTTATGTTATTTTCAAACATGATTCGTTTGCAATTTTAAGATATGAACAGACAAAATCGTAAGTCTCATTTACAATACACGCGTATTTGGCAATACTACTTAATTAAAATTGTTATGTGGTGACTTGATGGTATAAATATTCATTACAAGACGTCAAAAATACTATGTGCCCTAAGGGTCGATATAACAATTAAAATAATATATAATAAAACAATACAAAATAAAACAGCGGGTTTGATTTCTACAGTAGAAAATTAATTCATATTATTTTATTTTTAAAATTAATCTAAATGTTAAGTTTTGTAGAACATTAAACATTAGTTAAATTAATTTTGTAAAAATCGACCACAAGTTCTTTTTTTTTTTCAACTTTCTAAAACCACGCCAACTAGAAAAGATGATATATTATGTAAGATCTTACAACACATATACAGTCTTACGAAAATGTACGTATTTATTATTTATATTTATAAGATGATAATAAAATATATAACTGTAATATTTAGTTAACCTAATGTCATGTCGTTGATAAGTAGCCCTATTCTTTGTCTTTATTCAAGCTATTTTTCTGGGCAATTAGACATTATTGATTCATCAGTTCCCTTGAACAATATTGATTTTTCCTATGACGCACTTTATACTTTTGCACGGTCATTGCAGTTATTATATATTTAATATTGTAAGTAAATATTTAAACTATTTACCATATTATTAAATATATTTTGACTTTCGTTTAAATTTTAGAAATTTTAACTATCAATGCTCCTCAGTATTTGGAAGTATGAATTTTCTTTGTATCTAAGTAAAAAAGTTACTTTTAATGTCAGTCTAACGAGTTAATAAGACACAGTTGTAGCAGAGTATGTAGGTTCAAATCCCAGGTCTCGCACCTGTGTGTTATTTTCATATGCACATAATTTATGACACGATAGCCACTTTTCTTACGTTGAAGAAAAACTTACTAAAAAAACTTACGTTGAAGAATCCGAGGAATCCTGCATGTCTGAGAGAATTTAGCAAGTTCTCTCTCCGGGTTTTCGGAACATGAGAGACGGCTACTGGCTATTTCTTTATTAGAAAAATTTATGATTTTCATAATCCATGATTAAAATTATCCTACTTTTAAGTGGTACAAGTCAAAACAACATCATATCACAAAAAAAATATACATTAAGATTATGACTTATAAGGTCAATAAATTTCACAGGTGCGCTATCAATCTATAAAGAAAGAGAAATCCGGTTCAGACGACGAAGAGCAATCAGCGGATGAGCGTCTGCTAGGAGCAAGTGTATGACCATACCCGCAGCCCTCGCGGGCCTAGTGCTAACTCGCTGATTTGCCTTCGCTAAACATTTATATTGTCAAAGGTATTTTAATTTAAACTAAGTATAAGATACCAACTGTTTTTGTTTTGGTACTTCTGATAGACTTGTACATTTTTTTTTAAATAACTGCCTACTGTGTAATATTTGCGAGGCCATTGTATTTTTAAATTAATAAGAATAGACTTCATATAATGGCCTAGTCCTGATTCATCTCACGAAATTAAACATTTTTTATTTATTATTGCAGACATCATGAGATGTATCGATTGTCTTTAAAACGTTATCTTTAAAACATTAATAAATAAATTTGACGGCCTCAATTTATTCATAGTGACTTCAATTGATGTGCAATAATTTATTAATGAAATGAATTTATTTGATGATCTTATAATTTTGTTAGTTTTAATTCACTCATTTATTTTTATTTAGATATAACTTTAATTGGTGAATTAGTTGCGTGATAGTCGAACATTTTTGGTATAGGTACTAACCGAATTTTAAAACATCGAATTATAATTAAAATATGCCTAGTCGACGAAATTCGGCCATAATAATAAATAAATGATTTTTTACTACCACTATCAAAAAAAGCAGTTAACAAACACAAAACAAAAAGTTTCTCAACTTGTTGTCTATGCTTATTTATATATTATTTCTCTTTAAAAGGCTGTCCAAATATGGTGCATATAATGTAACACCTGAAAATAAGTTAATTCAGCAGCAGTAGGTTGCAGTTCAGTCATTGAGCAAGTTGCGTAAAGCATGAAAACAAGATTTTTCATTTTAGTACCTTTTGAAAAATGTTTTATTTAAAGAGCATGTTGAGATTTAGTATTTATAATCATTTATAATTATTATTTTTAGCATAAGCTAGATGCTTTTTACGTTTTAAGCTAATTAACTTTGCTTTATAAGTTTTTTTTTTTACTAACAAGCAACTATCATCGAGTCGCGTTACTCTCGAGACTCGAAGTGATAACCCTCGAACTCCATCGAATTATTCTTAATAAATTATAAATAGCTAACTATATACTTTTGTATATGTATATTTTATAAGTTATTAATTTAGTTTATATTTTTGTTTAACTCTTAGTTTTATTTTAATTGGTATGAAATTCTTTTATTATGATTTTAGGGTTCTATAGTTATCTCGTTATGTAGCTGAAAATATTTTTTTGTTCAATTTTTTTTTCATGCTGAAACTTTTTTCATTTTGAAACCAGGTCGATAAACTGCCTAGTTTATTAATAATTATTTTAAGTTTCAACATGGAATATTAAATACTACTTATATTCAAATTAAGTGCTAATAGTCCAACTAATAGTCGTCCCAAATATTATGAGCACTACTAAAATGGGTTTTTGGTGAAAAATGAAATCCCTAAAGCATTACAGAATTGATAGATAGTAAAATGTGATATTATACTAGTGAAAATTTATTGTGTACCAATACTAGTGTTTAATAGCGGAGGCAAATTAGTGAAAATAAGAGACTGTATATTTTATAAAATTTAACAATAACCAATAATCACGTAACATGTGACACTTGCGGTATGATATACTATACATAACGTTTGTTTCTGACTAAGTATTGTAATTGATGTCCGCATGTATGAATGCTTTAATCACGGATCGGTTCCATTAAACGTAAGGCTTGGCGATATTTATTCGCCATAACTCGTCTTCTATACGATGATTCCATTAAATTAAGATGTACAAATGCATTTCGCTTCAAATATTATTAGATATATAAAAATATTTTTATATGTTTAATTTTTATATTGAAATTATTGAAATGTTCCTAATGAGTAAGTACTTAGAACCTTGTAGTGCCATTTTATAGAAATGTTACTAACATCGAATTAAGACTGAAAAAGTCGTGTTTATTGTTGTACCTATTTTCTTTATATATTAATTACTTTGAATAATCAAAGATTAATTATATACAAATCGAATACCATTTTTTTCTTATGTAATCGAACATTCCATTGGTGTTATTTGAAATAAACACACATTATGTAATCACTAATTATTATTTAAATTTTATACTTCATTAACATGTATTTTTAAGGTCCTCTCTAGGTTTATCCAAGATACGATTTAAGTATACTACCCAATACCCATATAAGCATTGTTAAGGGCACATTGACATCATTAAAGATATAAATAAACATTTAAAAAAAAACACAAAAGTATAAATTAATGGTATATAATATATTAATGTAATATCAAATGTTCATTAGCAATAATTCTATATAGTAGGTATACTACTCTATTGAATTGTTCGATGTGTATTTTGTGTTCCTATCCCAAAGAGCAATACAATATTGTGTGTGCGTTTTTCTCCCCCCAGTGCCTGTGTTTTGTACCAAAACTGAGTAATATCTAAATTACATGAAATACATTTTTAAAGAATATAAGAGAACTATGTAAAGTCTACATTAAAATGACCGATTATATCATTATGATTGCCATTAATATAAAAATAACAGCAAAATTATATGACTAAAATATACCTAATTGTAATACTTATTTTCATACTTTTTATTAAAAATAATAAAGAATGATTTGGAATTTCAGTTTATCATTCGATTTAAATTTAATACCTTAAGACATTCTAATTGCGTTGTGCTTTATACCACTTCTAAAATAATGATGTCCTCATAAAGGCCTATACACACCAAGATTTTTAACGCACCGATGAAACGCGTATCATCAACGTACTCGTATGTACATAGCTTGATCCACAAAAATATATAAAAATTAACTTATTATAAAGTATATAAACTAGAATTAACCACTAAATGTGTCTGACCACTAACACCAAAACTATCATACCTGATGTAGACACTGGACACTACACTAATCTAAATAACATCTGTATTTAGTTCCAAAACGAGCCCCTGCCTATACGGATTCCAATAACATTCGAAGACCACTCGGTTCATAACCATAGGGCTTATTTTTGGATAGGTGTCTCATATTTTTACATTTTTTTATAAATGCTGTTCGGTACCGATACAAAAATTCGCTGTGTGTATACGACCTAATGAATTTCCAAAAGAATAAAAAATATCACCGGTTATTTTAACGTTGACTACTTATATTTTTAATAGTCTGTAATGTGTGTAATAAATTGCCTACTATCAGCAATAAGAAAGAAATATCAAGCTTGATATATTTTTAAACATATTAAAGATTTGTCTAGTTGTCCGTTTGTTGGTAAGTATTTATATTGCTAATAAAAAATATTGTGATGTAAATATGTAAGATACTATCTTTTGTATGATATAAAATTATGTATATAGGTAATTATTATATACATGTATATCTGTGCATCTGTTTATTGTTTGTGCAAATATAATTCTTAATACGCGTTCTTATATTTTTTTTATTTATGATGTCCTTTTCTAAGTCTTCGTGTGTTTAAATTAAAAGCAAAAAAAATGTGTGGCAATCGGCCAACATTTGACGCAGAAATTAATGAAGAAACATAAAAAATAACCGTTGAGGAATTGTACCTTCCATCATCAGCTCATCCACATGAGATGATGATTTTCAAATGCTTGAACATCTTATCTTTAGAAAATATATCAAAAATATAATAGGTGCCTATAAAATTGTTGAGTTGCCCTCGATTTCCCTGGGATCCCATCATCAGATCCTGACTTGGTGACGATGGGATCCATACCCTACCAAACAAAAGAAAATTTTTTGAAATCGGCCCACAGCAGCGGAGAAATCGGGCGGTGTTAGGTTTTTTTTCGTTACGGAATTTCTTGATTCGGTCACCACGGTCAAAGCCCACGCGATAAGAGCTATGCAATAGCTTAAAAAACTTTTTAATAAACAAGCTTTTATGCGCTAAAAAGAAAAAAAATCTTTTACTATTATCTTATAAAGCATTTACCACGAGAATTATTAAGTACAAATATAATTTACTTGAGTAGTTTGAAAATTTAAAAGACAAAATTAATTAGTAAGGATTCAAAGAAAACTACATATTGCCTATTCTTGAATTTCCTTTATTTTTAATTAGAATTATGTTTTTTCGAAAGATTTCTTCGCGCTTCCTCTGCCTCTATAAGCTGACGTCGAATTTTTAACAATATGGATTTATTCCTTTTCTGTGAATTTAAAATGAGTTAAAAAATGTGTATTGTGTACCAATTTTGACAATAAATAATCGTAAGTCTAAATCAAAAACTAGTCATTTTTTATTTTATTCAAATTATATTTATTATTAAGTACTATGTTATTTTGGGATATAGACCGTAGTCCGTACATAATATTAGGTTTTTTTCATGACTGTTTTTTTGTCGCTACTGAACCCGCGTCACTTTTCAGAAACATTTTGAAATACATAATTATAAAACATGAGAACTATATTTAAGTACATTAACCCAGTAACTTATTTACTTTAGCACATTAACCTAGTAGGTGTAATTAATTTTTATTCTTTAATTTCTTTCTAATATGTTAACATTCATATGCCTCGAAAACGTGACACATTACAGGCTATCTGAACATTATGTGTTGCAAGTACCTATCAAAAAAGAAAAATGGCGGAACATTAAAATTAAAACTGGCCAGTAAGGTTTTCTCATCTATTTCTGAAGAAACTCGATAGTATGACTATTTGGATAGAATAAACAAAAGCGTCGTTATTGGTGAGTGTATGATATGAGGGTAGTTACTTGTTAATAAAAAGAACACCCCACTTTAAAATTTCACTACTTAAGTTTTTAAGTTGTAGAATTCTTGTAATAACGATATACATATATATTATAATTACTAATTAGCTCTTATATTTTGTTTTTATCACAAAAAATCTGGGGCTTTGTCGACTACACCTACTAGACTCAACTGAATATCAAAGATAAGATAAAAAAATTGAAAATCAATATCAAGTACCTACATACAGTTATAGTGTATGTGTGAAAAAGGTTCGGGTCTTGTTCCAGTTAATAATTAAAATTACCCTAAAAGTACTTATTTTCCATAAAGTATACCTATGAGTAACTTTTGCATTATACTCTGCTTTAGCATTAAGCAGTGTTGTTCTTATTCATTTCAAATTTTCATTCATTGAAAATTTTCCTACAGGAAAAACCTGTTAAAGTGGTTTTACTGTTAGTGAACTTTATGATTAATAAAATAAAGATAAGCTAGGTATAACTCTAATGAAGAGATAAAAGCTATACTACACTACGAATAAAAATTGCGTTACTCCTATCACTCTTTTTATTACGTCATATGTTGTGATAAAACGTCCGCAGTGACTGTTTTTTAAATACTCCGATCTAGCGTACGAGTATAGGTAGTAGGTACCAGTAGGTACGAGTAGGATACGAAGAGGAGTGGACGAAATTCGATCGAGGCATTGACCGGTGTAGTCCAGTTATTATAGGGGGTTGACCTCGGAAAATCGATATACCCAGTATATTTTCTCGTAAAAACTTGTATTTTGGCATCCTAAAACTGTTCTCAAAATTCACATATAATTGGATGGTCGCAAGTTTTAAAGTCAGGGGTCAAAGGTCACAAAAATCGTTTTTTTTTTGCATAAATCTCGTTTTCTATGGGTTTTACGCTATTTTTTATTTATTATCAATATTGTAGAGAATTAAATTCTCTGCAACTTTTGTATTTAACAGTTTTTATACCTTGAACTTTTTTCGAGATAGAGGGTGTAGAGCAATGACGTATTAAATATATCATTGGTGTAGAGCGCGCGGTCAGAGAATTATCTGAGGTCAACTGGTAGTCTTGATCAAAAACTCGTAAACATTAAGGTTATAATTTGTTGATAAATATATAATTATCATGTTTTATTAACATTTAGATTAAATTCAATGTTTCTAATTCCTTTCTGATTTTCCGATCGGAAAATATCGCCACCTAGTTCCATTATCCATGGTAAGGTAAACGAAGCTTGTATTACGGATTGTACTACAGATATATAACTTTAAATACATACATATTATAAATATAAACACCCATAACTGGGATACAAACATACGTGCTAAAAAATGAATTTCCCCAGCGGGACTCGAACCCGCCAAACAACACAAACTACAAACGAACGTGTCGTCATATTATGTGCGCGACACATGCTTATTGACTGCATGATGTCAAATTAAGTCAAAGCTAATTATATAACAGCTACTGTTCATGCAGTCTTGTTTCTATGATTTGCCGTTGGATGCAACAAAGACTGCTTATAGAACAACTATTATATATTCCAATATACATACTAAAGTTAAGAACTTCTAGATAGGTACAGCCCGCGCCAAACTTTGTGACCGCCTTGAGTATAGTCGCGAGTCCGAACTTGCGCATGGTACAGTCGAGTGGGCAATACGTAATCAACCAAACAATTTTCGTTTTCTAACATTTTTAATACTTATTATATTATGTCAATTTATTTTTATTTGTTGATTATAAAGTTCGTGTTTATTTCATAGGTTATTTTATTTAATTTAATATACAATGTATGTGTTATTTGTAAAACATATAGGTTAGGTAATAATAGGATAAATGTAAATAAAAAACATTAATATAAATAAAAACTATATTCACAATGGGGCCACACCTTCCATAAAAACATCTCCCTTACTAGTGGATGGTTCCGCATCCGAATCACTCTCTTCCCAAAAAATATCCAAATCTTCTTCATCTGATTCATTATCGCTCACGTGAATTATTACAACGTCCGGTAGGCATGTTTATAAACAAATAACAACGAGTAACAATAACAACAAGTAACAATAACTAAAAACTATAATAACAAATTAACGAAACGATCGAACGAATTTTGAACGCTACAGTACTCTCAGAGCTCACAAGTGCGTGATTCGTGTACGGACGTAGCACTCACACTAAGGCGTGGGTGCCAGCGCGCGTCGCGGGTGAGCGGTGCGGGCGCGCGGGGTGTGGCCCTGCCCCCAAGCTCTTGTGCGTCCCGCTAATACCTGATTTTGTGTTCTGCGCAATGCAATGAGCCTAGTTCGGGACGGCCACAAAGTTTGGCGCGAGGTATACAAAAAAGTGTACACAACAAATAACCTATAATCGTAAAAATTACCGTTAAAATAGAACATTCATGTTCTATTGCTTCACACTCGTTTTCAATAGCGATGACTTCTTTCGCTTTTTGTTCATTTAATTGTTGAAGCTTCTCTTGTTTTTGCCTTTCTAATTCCGCATGTTCGGCTTCTTTCGCTCTTACTTCTTTATTATGAAGCTCTGAGATTTCTCGTTCTTTTTTTAAAAGTGATGATAATATGTATAAGATAACAACATGGAATAATAAGTTTAAATATTAGGGAATGCCGGTTATTATTTATACTTATATCAAAATCAAACATTATAAGAAACTTTAATATACAAAATAGCCTGACCTACCCTTTTCAAAACATAGTTCAAAATCGTTTTTATAGCTATTTAAGTCAGCTATACTACTTTCTATTTTTTCTTTCTCAGATGCGTTGCATATTTCAATCATTATGATTTGATTCTTGGTTTGAGAAATTTCTTTTTTTACGTCCTTATAAAATAAATTTAACTTGTTACTTACATACCGGTAAATTGTAAAATTATTTTATATATTATATTTACAATAACTGCAGTTGACTCCTGTATGGAACAAGATTTAATGAAAGAGAGGATCTTTAATGAAATATTTACCTCTAACTGTTGTAGAACGAATTCTTTTTCAGTTTTAATAACGGACATCTCCTCAATTATAGAGCGTTCAGCTATACGCAAAGTATTTTCAATTTTCTCATTGTATATTCTACGGCTTAGGGCTAATATAAATATTTAAAATGTATATCAATAGTAAAAAATTCTGATCAAGGAAAATATTTTATATACTAACCTAACTTTGATTTAAATTTTAATTCCTCTACTTTTTCGTACTGATTCGCCATGTTTAATATATTAAAACGAAATATTATATTGACTAGTATTATCTTATTATTTTAACTAGATATTAGCTTACTGTTTTCTAGTCTACAGTTAAAAAGATCTACAGAAAATATTAGGTACTTTTCCCGCCACAAGCTGTGGCCTGTGACCTTTCAGTTTAAAGGTTTCCCTTTCTGCTGCTGTCTATTAAGGTCCGCGCGCACTAGGCGTAACTGCACTGCAGCGGAGCGACATACACGCTGCGGCACTGCACTGCAAAATATTTCAGTTCAGTTACGTCTAGTGCGCGCGGACCTTTAAGCGGCCTTTACACTTATCTACATTCAGCCTTTGAAATTATATGTGGGTGATATTGCAATTTGTATGTATATCTAAGGTGCCCAGTGCCTTTTTCGTAGAGCTTTTGATCTATGTACTCGTAACGTAAAATAGTTTTTTTAAGAAGTCTAAATTTAATTCATATTTGAATTCATTATCATTTCTACACAACCTATAACGAAGTATATATTATATATAGCAAAGTTATGAATAAATAGAAATAAAATCAATTGATGGCTTAACAAATAGCTAAATTTGCATTAAGGACGGCAGAAAATA
Source organism: Boloria selene (assembly GCA_905231865.2). Taxonomy (NCBI): domain Eukaryota; kingdom Metazoa; phylum Arthropoda; class Insecta; order Lepidoptera; family Nymphalidae; genus Boloria; species Boloria selene. Next base: position 4,344,630 of record HG993149.1, read on the forward strand.
CATTTGTTGTTTAGTTATATCTAAGGTAGACTAACAGTCTATATAAATTTACTTAGGTATATTATGTTAGTAATGTGTAGAGTTCTAATTTCAGTTGTAGTTTTTAGTGTGATGGCCACATTAGATATAATATAATATGTTTTTATATTATCTACCTTTATTTTTTGCCAACATTTAATTTTAAATAATTGTATTTATTTAAAAAAACTTAGAGATTTATAAATAAAAAATCACACTAATGGAAGCTAGTAATAGACAATTTAATTCGTATTGATTTTGTCTTTTGAGATCTGTATTATTTGTTATCTATATTTAACAACTGTCATTAATTTTTGGCTTTGGATTTTGGAAGCGTGCTTCGTGTGACTTCAGGAAAGTTCTTTAAAAATATATTTCAGTTTAGGCATTTCATGAAATTGAACCATTCAAAATGTGAATTCGGTGATATAGCTAGTAACTTGTCGGTTATTATTTTATATAATTAAGTAGTCGCCTTCATGTGTAAATCATCAAAGATGGTTTCGAGCGCGACGAGGGTGATACAAGTCACCAATATCGCACCTCAAGCAACGAAGGATCAAATGCAAACTTTATTTGGATATTTAGGGAAAATAGACGATATTCGATTATATCCTACTATAAGAGACGTGTCCTGTCCGGTACAGTCTCGGATATGCTATGTAAAATACTATGATTCGACAACGGTTAATGTAGCTCAACATATGACAAATACTGTGTTTATCGACAGAGCCTTGATTGTCATTCCCATGCAGTCGGGCGAGATTCCTGATGAACACAAAGCGTTAGAAATGTCTAGTAACGGAACGTTAGTTCCAGGGCTCAATACAGTGGAGCCGCGTTTACCAGCCCACGTTATTAACACTTTAGAAGGTGTTCCTCCAAACCAAGTTATTCAGACCTATGATCCTAATCTCGTAGCAGCGGGGCTACCACCTTATCCTCCTCTTCCTGCTGCTTATGATTCCAGAAAAATAGAAGAGATACGAAGAACTCTTTTAATTATAGATGTGGGTGCCCTCACCTATCAGCACATCATAGATCACTTCTGTCAAGCAGGTGAAGTTAATTATCTACGTTTTTGTGAAAGAGATGTCGACAAGCTGAAATATGCATTGATTGAAATGACTGAACAAGAAAGTGTACCTAAAGCTCTACAGCTAAATGGATCTACAGTAGAGGGACAAACAATAAAGGTAAAATGCTAAGTGAATATGTTATATTAACTGCAATATAATTATTTATGAAAAAAGTAGTATTTGTTGTAAATAGTGATTATTTGTACCAATTTTAATATGTAGATTGGACATATCAATTTTTAATAAAATTTTATTACTTCATATGATGCCGACATAACATTGTTTACTCTCTCTTCATTTGTGAATCAAAACAATCTAATACCCCTAAAAACTTTCCACAAATCATTTTTTTCTGACTACACTTTAAACACATGATTACATTAGTGGGAATGTAGAATGTTACAGACATGTGCATCTGACTCCACAAAAGCAGAGAACCCCATCAATTCTAAGGGCTGCACCTGCGTGCTTATGCATTTAATGCTGATCATTTTGTGTAAGTTTCTTCTGCTTGAATCTTCATGGTTAAGTGGGGACAGGGCATAGGATCAAAAACTATCAGGTGCAAAAAAATCTGACTAAGGAGGAGTTGAACAGATTTGAAATTGTTTTAGTAAAATCATATATGTCATAGCTTAATTAAAGCTGCTATCATCCATGTAAAAGGTTTCCATTGTTTTAGTAATTCTAATAAATGGATCATTTTGTATAGTTATTTTGAAGTATCTGAAGGTTAGGTCTGATAAGTAAAGCGTTTAGGTAATTGATTTTGTCTTATTTTTATTTGCTAATTCTTTTAAATTATTTAGGTGCATCATGCTACTCAGGCAATTTCAAAGCCCCAAACTAAAAGTAATGAAGCTGCCCAACGAGAGATAGAAGAAGCTATGTGTCGAGTGAAGGAAGCCCAGAACCTTATCTCTGCTGCTATAGACCCTGTTATTGGACTTTTGTCAAAAGATAAAAGAAGGTATAGTACCATTGACATAATTTCAATGCCCCTAAAACCAATATTATTTTTAATAATAACTTCTTGCAATAGAACTGTGACATATTGGGTACATTGTACATGTCTTAAAAATCATTGAAAAATCATTGAAGACAAAAGTAGGGCAATAGAATACTGTGAGTGTTTATATAAAAAGGTTAATGTGCCAATATAACATTATTTGAGTCTAACATATGCCATGTCTATACAGAATATAATAGTTTCGGATAAGATGATTTCCCTGCATTTTCACCATTTCAATCACTAATAACAGCTTTTAGGAATTGTGAAATACAATTAATGTGAAATATAACAACTATAGAACAGATTAAAATGAGCTTTTACATTAATATTTTATTATTTAGTAAAATTAATCACCTACCAGACTACTAGTATACAACATGAATTTAGATGAATATTATTACACAACCTGTGACTAACTGATATACTACTGTGAGCACCTAATGACATACCTGAATGAAATGGACGTACATTGTTGTTACATAATATCGAATTTTATAATAATGTATATTTTCAGAACACGTTCTCGGTCCCGTTCCCGTCGGCGTTCCCGATCCCGTTCGCGACGCTCGCGTTCGCGCCATCGCAGCAAGCGTTCGCGTTCTCGCTCACGACACCGCTCACGACGCTCGCGCTCAAGGCACAGGCACCGCACTAGGTAATGTAATCAGACCTTTTATACATCCTACTGCTGTGCACGGGCCTCCTTCCAATAAAAGGGGATTAGGCCATAGTCCTCCACGCTGAATACAAACTTCACATGTCTTAAAACTTCCTCTGTTCTCTCAAATATGCAAGTTTCCTCGCGATATTTTCCTTCTTAGTCGACGTTTGGCGCAGTTTGTAGTGACCCTACTTTATTGCGCCAGCGGTCGTTTCGGTCCCGCTGGGGGCATTCATTTGTTAAACTCGGATGATTGTACTCTAGTCATGGATGTTTATATTTATAATATGTACATATTTAAAGTTATATATTATGTAGTGTGTAGTATATCGCTTATCTGGTATCCATAACACAAAGAAAACACAAAAAAGAATTGTTCAAATTGACACAGCTGTTCTAAAGTTTTAACGAGACTTGACTTGGGCGAATGGATATTTATAGAAGACAAGCACGAATGCCTCACACCTCCGGTTTTTTTTCTTAAACATTTATCATTTCACATGAATTAATGAAATAATAATAATTATAAAATATATATTTTTAAGTCTCATCTGATACACTACTCATCATATAGTTTTTAAATAAATGTATCGGTATTCTAAAATGAAATATCCATTGTTTACAGATCTCGGTCCCGACACCGCAGCTCGCGTCGGTCGCGCTCGCGTTCTCGACACCGCAGCTCGAGATCTAAACGCGACAAGTCTCGTGATCGAGACCGTAAGGACAAGAAGGATTCTGGAGACAAAGAAAAACGCGACAAAGAAAAGTCCAAAACGCCACCTAAAGAAGTTGAAAAAGAAGAAAAGGATGTCAAAGTAGATAATGAAATAGAAACTAATGGAATAACTTCTGAATCAAAGTCGAAAGCATCAACACCCGCTGATGATAAGGAAAAGCATGTTGAAGTAGAAAAGGAGAAGGAAGAGAAAAAAGAGAGAACTCCAACAAAGAAGAAGGATAGATCACGTTCTAGAGACAGAAAGAGAGACCGGTCTAGATCTAAACGTCGGTCTCGATCTCGATCAAGACGGAAGCGATCCAGATCTAGGAGAAGATCGCGATCTAGAGACAAGAAGAGATCTCGATCCAGGGAGAGAAAGAGATCAAGATCCCGCGACAGGAAACGGTCGAGGTCTAGAGACCGGAAAAGAACTAGATCAAGAGATAGAAAGAGATCCCGATCTAGAGATAAGAAACGTTCTCGGTCACGTGACCGCAAACGCTCGCGCTCACAAAGCCGGAGATCCAAGAGTCGATCGCACAGAGATTCCAAAACTCCTCATGAAAGGAAATCCCGAGATATTTCTCCCAATTTATCGACGGTTATTGAAGAAAAAGTTGATGCAGTAATCGATAAAACTATTGACATGTCGGACGAAAAGAATTCTCCGGATAATATGGACATTTCTAATTCCCCATAATTAAACTGTTACAATGATTGAATTGGTCATGAATTATTTTTTAATTTAGAATATTTTTACAAACTTGGTTGGTCATCATGACTCATTTCATAGTGGATTTTCAAATTGGTAAAATAAATAAGTTAAGTGTAATAAACTGTAAATCAATATGAAGTTTTATTTCTTTATCACTTTATAACAATTAATGCAAATACTTTCATTTATTATACCTACACAAATATAATTCGCGTCGTTTAATAAGAACGCTGAAATTTAAAAATATGCGCAAAGGCGGTTTATCGGTCAATTCAATTTGGTGGTAAGAGGCGAGAATTCTATCATAGTAAAAAGAAAGACAAAGTAGGGCAACTTCGGTCCAATCCGCGATTTAATTACCTGTTATAGTTACCATAGTTGCCTGTCACAGGGTTGTCACTGTAGCTAAATTTTAATTCAGTGCTCAGAAATTGGCATTGGGCCGGGAAGTGTGTTATTAAAAAATATTTATTATTTATATACATTTAAGAATGTAAAACATTTTGTTTCTACATGTTTATGATTATTTTTATTAGGCCTGTAGTTACTTGCTTAACTGATATATCAGTAGAAAATAGTATTAAAAATGTTTGTTTGTTAGATTTATCTCGAAATGTATTTGTGTAAATAAATAAAATAAATCCTTTAATTTCTTGCGTTTACAAAAACATAAATATGCTATTAGTAACAATTAAAAAAAATTAAAAGTATAATATATTAATACAATCATATCACATCCTATTAAAATAATAAACTAATACAACAAAAATAAAAGTTTAATGGTTTTTTGACAGCTCACGCCCACAAAGTTTCGTATTTAATGGTTAGAACGTTAAAACTATAGAATAAGTGATTTGTTTACCTTTTCTGTTCAGTAGGTAATCTAAACAAAGACAACTCTGGAATCGATGAAGAATTTAGACACCCAAACACACAGCAATAAGTTCTTCTACGAATATCACACATTTTTCATAAAGTGAAAAACCGTGACGCGCGAAACTTGTGCGGCGTCAGCCTTGACTGGCGCACTGATAAACGGTTCGAGATATTGTTTGAGTGTGCGTGCGGCAACGTAAAGATACTATGACGCACGCAAGTTGCCGTACTTTGTCATTCTTTTTACTATGATTCTATTTATTATTTAATGACATTTTTTTTATCTTTTTTATAGAGCTTTGTCGTTAAAACGACTATGTCGCTCTGATAGGAAAACATAAAATTTTACAATAAACTAAATAATACCAACATCACCCTTATTTTCAAGAAGCTTAAATAGCTTCCTATACTCGGAATTTTAATTCGATTCCAGATTTGACAGTTTCAGTGTTGCAACGTTATGACAAGTACTAAATAGTGACGTTGCGAAATTATTCGATACGGAAATGGAATATTTCCGGATCGATTCCTCTCGTTTATAGTAGTATATCTAAACAACTACTACTTTAATAGAAACTAAGTATATCAGAAAATTAAATATTTCTGAACGGATAATTTAGTTATGACGATTAATTTTATTAAGAATCTGAGAGTTTTCTTTAATAATTGTCTTTGGAATAAATAAAAAAATGTGATCATGAAGGAACATGAGAAATAAAATAAATAGCTGATGTATTATGGTAATATTTTATTTTATTTTATAAATCGTCGCAGTCATCGCTATCGCTATCGCTGACACTTTCTGTAACATTTATTATAAATGAGTCTGTGATATTGTCAATTAACATATCTAGCCTACTCATTTTTTCCTCTTCTTTGACAACATGGGATACGCATTTAGACCATTCTGTTGCCGTAATTTTTTGAATTCCTTCCTCAAATAAATTTCTCAGGTCTGTCAATTTGAAGGTTTTATTATTTTGAGCTACATGCCCCTTTACCTGCGCCCATATCAATTCGATAGGGTTCAACTCTCAATGGTAAGGGGGCAGTCTTAAAACCGTGATCCCATGTTGTGCTGCCATTTTGTCTACAGCGTACTTATTAAAAGACTCGTTATGTGGAATCAGTTCTAAAAGCGCAGCTTTAACCATATCTGGTTCGTAATGAATATTTTTATTTAAAAGCCAGTCTTGAATGGCAGCTTTTTTCCAGCTCGTTTTTGGTGCCGTTTCCAATTTTCGGAAGTGGTAAGGTGCGTTATCCATCACCACAATTGAGTTTAGTCTTAATTTTGGTAAGACTCCAGCATACCACTCCTCAAAACAAACTGAATTCATCTCATCATGGTAATCTTCAGAATTTTTCTTTGCTTCAAAAATCATGAGCCCCTCTTCCAGGAAGCTTTCTTCACTACCTATATGGCTAATTATGAGACGTAACAGTGAAAGCTATTCGTGGACGTTTTTTTCTTGGGGACAAGAAAACATCCAATGAAACAATATTCGTGCAGTCAGACTGGGATAATGAACTATGAAGCCGAATGACAAGATAAACAAAATGGCGATAGCTGCACGAGAGCGCACTGGCTGCCAATACAGAAAACTATCTATCTAGTCTCTTTTATTATAAGTTTTGTTTTTAATATAAAAACAAAAATATTAACTTTTTATACAATAAAGCAGTGGTTACTAATAAATAAATAATTATTACGAATAATTATGTATTTATTTAAATAAAAATCAATAATTTAGTCTTTAATTGGCACACTAATATTATGATTACATAAACATAAATCGCGATTGTTTATCGATTTTTGTGTTCATCACTACACTGTTATATGTGGTATCATTATTTCACAAAATGACATTAGCTAATGTCAAATGTGGAATCGAATTATAATTCCGGGTATAGTTCTTGCAGAATCGGTCTAGCAAGTATACTATTACATTTGCCAACATTGAGGTAAAAAAGGTTGTCATCAAATAAATATCGCCTCAATAACTCATTCTAGATACATACCATCACATGGAACACGTCATCTCTTACGCAGCAAGTCGGACAATTTTAGCTATCAGATTTTTTTCATTAAAAAAGCGAATTGATTTGAGCGAATGTGGCCAGATCGGAGTCTAAGACAAGTTACGCAATCTTTCCTGCTGAGACGAATACAGTCAATCCAAGGTCTTATCATATGCTTTGGTTAGATGGTTTTATACCAAATACCTTTGGTTTGACATCGTTCATTAATATGTTCTTTCCAAAACTTAAAACATAAATTTCTAATAATATGTATACAATCCGAAAATATAGGTTTAATATTGGCAGGTCCTAATAACATTCTATCTAACATATTTTTCAATGTAACTACCAATAACTAATATACGACGCAAGCAAAAGTCTAGTTCTAAAATAAAAGAACAGGCCTACTAATTTCGTGGGCGAATGTACCCATGCGCAAACACCCACACCATGTTTTAGAAATTTTATTTATTTTAACTAGCGGAACCCGTGGGACGAACCCGAGCGAAACGATGATGAGTCACCAATCACTAAATATTTCATAACCTTGAGCAATTGTTGCTATATTATGTACTATTGCAGATATTATTGTGATTTTTGTTTTGATGTAACGCTTAAGGTTTAGCCAGCGTTAAACATAATTATTAATATTAATCAGTCAATCAAATCAGTCCGAGGGTAAATAAAAATCTTACTTACATACAGACAGATCAAACACATAACCCTCTTTTGGGTATTTCTGGAGTCTATGTAGTATTTCACAACCTATAGTGCAATAGTTGCATAATATTGTGCAATACTGATAAATATATAAGTCGCGTATACATTTCATAGCCATTCAGTGCTTTCCAAACACTTTAAGTGGTTCAGATTTTTATATCCAGACGTGACCATGAGTATCGCCGTCAATTTGCATAAGAGAATTCTAGAAGCAATGGAAGGTAAGGATGGCCAACCCACAACTTTTATAAATGTAATTTCAGAAGGAAATCAACCTGATTTGAGTCCAAGTAGAAGATTGAGGCAGCGAACAGAATCAAGAAACATATCTCGATCAAGAGATGGATATCGAGGCCGATCCAGAGGCAGATCTCGAGGCCGATCCAGAGGCAGATCTCGAGGCCGATCTAGAGGGAGATCTCGAGGCCGATCTAGAGGGAGATCTCAAGGCCGATCTAGAGGGAGATCTCGAGGTCGATCCAAAGGCAGATCTCGAGGCCATTCAAGAGATAGATTACGAGGTCGATCAAGAGGGAGATCTCGAGGCCATTCAAGAGATAGATCACGAGGTCGATCAAGAGATAGATCAAGGGGTAGATCCCGGGACCGATCAAGAGACAAGTCTCGAGGTCGATCAAGAGGAAGATCTCGAGACCAATCAAGAGATAATTCACGAGGGCGATCCAGAAGCGGCTCCCGAAGACAAGTTGAAAAATATCACTTTGAGAAACCAGTTCAGCGTGAAGAAATTATAATGACAATTCCTGCAATCGTAACAAGCTATACACTTAAAAAGAAGTCGTCTTCCATATAAAAACAATGAAGAAAAATATTTTCCGCAAATCCACTGCGAAAAAGCAAAAATACAATAAAAATAAATAATAATTAAAAAAAACAATATAGCGAGTAGATATTGATATTTTATGTTTACGTACATTGCATATGTAATTAATGTTATCGTTCGCCTGTAATATACGAGCGTGACATAGTTAGTTTTCAAACATTTTACTACGATGTATCCATTACTCTTAGATATAATTAATTTTCAAGTAGGTAGTAAGTTCCTTAAAAGTATATATGGAGAATAGTGTGTAAAGGATTTTTAATCATTCCAGGCTTTTCTCGTGATGTACATCCGTTACGAGCGAAACCCTTTGCCGATACATGAAATAAAAATAGAAGATTTGAAAAGGATCATAGAAGATTTCGTGTTTGAGCAATGGATTCTAAAATCTACAAGGAGATGGTTGCAGAAGGGAGAGATGCCGTACCCGGGATATTGCAGGGCGCCCGGCGGCGTCACATGCTTGCCGGTTTTATGCAATTGTGACAAACTAATGGAATTATGGAAGAAAATGAAAAATATTCAGCAATAATTAAAGATAAAGTTTAACTTTAAAAAAATATTATTATCCCGTAAGTAATATTAGTGTAAAGAGCTGAAGGTGAAATAAAACATGTATTTTTTTTTTATTATGAGCAAATATTAAATTTTAAAAAATCACTAAAATAAAAATTTTGTTCATTATTTCAAAAATTTATTTACATTCCTTAATACTATAGATTTAATATATAAATAATATATAAGATTAAATATAGAACGCAATTTCTTAATTTTTACAAAAGGTAAATATAAAATAAGATAAAAATTAATATCATTTTGTCTAAACACTTAATACAACGATTATAATTCTATGACACACAAAGCTTGGACAGCATTTACGAGTGATAGTAATAGCTTGTAATAAAAGTTATAGAAAAGGCTACATATTTTAGAGAAAACTAAAAATCCTTATAAATTTTATACTAAGTAAATTGTTTACTAACAACTACATATTAGACATGTGTATATTATGTATTGTATGAACATAACATAATGTCGTCAGTTTTTTTGCCTTACATTTTCTGTCTGTAGAGACTAACTGACTGACCAAAAGATATAAAGAAACTCATTTTGGAGACATGTTTTAAGCTAATGCGGCATCCTATATTTATTCATGCTGTATAAGTATGCTGTACAGTAAGCTCATAAATCATAGGGTTCCGTAGAAGACACCACAACACAAGGGTTTCGAGTTCCAACAGAGAATTTAATAAAACATTGTCAGACAATAACTTATTAATTTCAGTAAGAGTAATTACATATATAAAAGAAAATCATTTGTCATTTGAAGAAGATTATATTTTTAATTGAATAAATGTTACAATAATTAATGATATTATTAATTAATTTACAATTTGTTCAACTAAGAAAGTATTCTAAATACAACACATTTTTTCAGCTATTATTAATAAAAGAATTTGGAGTCCTTTAAAAAATAATAATTAATAAGGGTACTGTAGCCAAAAACGTTGAGAAGCACTGCACTAAGCTCTAGTGCGGCATGACGTCATGCATGGCGTAGCGCCAGGTCCAGCGCCGCGCCAACGCCTCGAAGCGCGCGCGCTCGCGCACGTACATGGCACCCAGCTGCGGCTCCATGCACACCTGGAATCGATATGAATCATATAATAAAACCTCTATATGTAGGCGGTAGGGAGGTAGGGCAGTGGTAGAGAGGTAGGGCAGTGGTAGAGAGGTAGGGCAGTGGTAGAGAGGTAGGGCAGTGGTAGGGACGTAGGGCAGTGGTAGGGAGGTCGGGCAGTGGTAGAGAGGTAGGGCAATGGTAGATAGGTAGGGCAGTGGTAGGGAGGTAAGTGGTAGGGAGGTAAGGCAGCGATAGGGAAGTAGGCAGCGGTCCTTTGTGTAACCGGGTGAAGCGGGTTCAAATCTGGGTCTCGCACACCTGATATTTTCATGTGCGAATCATTTCTATCATGATTACCACTTGTCTTACGATGAAGGAAAACATCGTGAGGAAACTATATATCTGAGAAAACCTAGCAAGTTTTCTAAAGACATGTAAAGTCCACCAACACGCACTGGGCCAGCGCGGTGGACTATGGCCTGATCCCCCTCGTACTGACCCGTGATCAGCAGTGGGACGTTAAAAAGGGCTGATGATGATTGACCAATGGAACAGCTTACCGTGGTGTAGGGGTCGGTGAGCAGGCTCTGTATGGAGATGAGGACCTTGGACAGTGTGAGGGCCAGCGACCAGTTGTGGTGCACGGAGTCGATGCCCACGTCGCCGTGCCGCGACACGTTGGGGTGCAGGATGCGCGTGAGGAAGCGCACTACCGGCGGGCTCATGGGGTACGAGTAGGGCACCTGTATTAATAATGAAACCGCTATGTAAAGTTAATACACTTTTATTAGTCACAAAGAAACCATCTGAATCCCGACCATCATAGACAAGCACCGTTGAGACCTCACCACAGAACATACACCTTACATACACTTATTATTCTTGTTACACTTGTTACACTTGTCACTTATTATGTCTATGGCAATGTTGCCATCTATTTCTTTACAATACTAACTATCTATAATCTACTACAACAGCACCTGTATGTACAGGTAGAAGACCCCGCCCTCGTAGGGCGAGCCGGCGGGGCCCGTCACGCTGGCCTGCCAGTGGCAGCAGCGCGCGTCCAGCGGCGTGGCCGCGATGCCCTCCGGCGGGTCGTTGCGCAACATCTGCGTGCAAATCATTAAATATATACTAATATTATAAAGCTGAAGAGTTTGTTTGTTTGTTTGGTTGAACGCGCTAATCACAGGAACTACTGGTTCGATTTGAAAAATTCTTTTTGTGTTGGATAGTTCGTTTATCAAGGTTATAGACTATACTACATCACACTATGACCAATAGGAGCGGAGTATAAATTGAAAAATGTTTTAATAATTTAAGTTAGTGTAGTCAATCTTTGACGGTAGCTTACCAATGAGAACAGTTCTCAATTCAACAGTAGATATATTAATATCATAGTAACATGTTATTTGCTTTATTAACTAACATAAAATTAAGATAGAGTGTGTTTAAGTCAATATTTCATAACTCCATACATTTCCATTAATAAAAAACTCTTTTTAAGAGTATTTAACTAAATGTTGAAAGGTTAAATCTATGATATTATATACATATAATAAGATGAAGATTGAATGGAAGATTTTTAGGTACATTTAGTAGTACCAGATGTGTTTATCTTGTCGTTGTAGCTCATTAGTGCGGGCAATCCAATTAGGCGTGAAGCCGAGAAGCCATGAAACGCACTAAAGAGTGCATTACTTTTTTTTTTTTTTTTTTTTATTGTTTATAGGTCTACAAAACAAATGACAATCTAAATACATGTACAAAGTAGTTATGCTTATAAAACTAATACACTAGATTGCATTTTTCTAGATGCAGACACAGCATGCAAATAATATTTTACAAAAAAGGAAATTAAACCTACGGTAACAATGAGAAGAGCGGATTTTATGTAATAACAACAACATGTAACATACAATTAATTAACAACAATACTAAACTAAACAATTTGCTTTAATTTCTTACGTAGAGAGGCTATAGAAGTTTCATTAAATATATCTAATTGAAAGCGAATATCGTTGTACACTGAGCACATGCGGAATAAAGGCGAGTGTCTCATTACGTTAGTTCTCGCGTTTGGAAGATAGAATGTCTTACGATTTTGTAAACGACTACTACGTGATATACAAAAGTTTAGTCGTTGCAACAGATCAGGTGAATCAATAGACCCATGAATTAGCTTGTATAAAAACATTATATCAAGTGTTTTCCTACGTGTAGACAGCGATGATACTTTGTAATAATTTAATCTTTGTATGTAAGAATTTAATTCATGGCACTTGTTATTTGTATAAGAAACGTGATATAAAAATCTTTTTTGGACACATTCTAATCTATTTATATAAACTTGATAACACGGGCTCCATACTGTACTACAGTATTCTAGTAAGCTACGCACTAATGTATTGAATATAAGAATAGTGACATTTGGTTCCTTAAATAATTTCAGTTGCCTGTTAATAAAACCAGATAATTTTGAAGCTTTCTTTATTATATTATCATAATGTTTCCTAAAACTCAACGAGCTATCGAATATAACACCAAGGTCTCGCATACTTGTAACTTCTTGGATAGGTAAATTATCAATATAATATGTTACTAATTCTGAATTAATTTTTCGCGAGAATTTTACTTGAACACAAAAGAACAAAGAAAAGAAAAGAACAGTTCGCGTCACGTAAACAGAACGCTGGAAGAAGGGGGGGGGGGGGGGGGGGGGTCATACGATATTACTAAGTCACGCGAATTATATTATACCATACACTGCTGTATAACTGATAAAGTACACACCTTCAGCTCTATCTTGAGGCGGTTGCGTCGCCATGCGTTCTCGTCGCCGGCGGGCTGCGCCTGCACGCACATCTGCACGAGGCAGTTGCGGCAGAAGCACGACTCCACTAGCGACTGGTATTTCTGGAAAATTATTTAACATGATAATAAAGCTATACAAAAACAAAAATATTTTCAAAAACTTTAGTTTTAATGAGTATTTCATTTATAATGGTGTCATTTTTCCCGCGGCGATAGTTTATCTCATTTAAATATGTAATATAATTATTTCTTTTAAGCCTATCCAGCTGTTTGAGCTCAGTAGATTTTAATTTATAATATACTACTAACTCATCTTTGCTCGGTTTCGCTCGATTTCGTTCTTAGGTTTGCTTGGAATAGAGACTACATTATTATACATATACATAGCTATGATAAGTTGTCGTGGGCTGTATTTTAACATGTTTTCCCATTGAAATATAATAATCTCCAGCTGTCAGAATAAGTCACTTTCCAACCCTCTCTATCTAAATATCTCCAACTAGAAATTCATGCCAATCAGTTTTGTTCGGTGAAAAAGAGTCAAAAAGACATTCTAACACACCTTCACATTTTTTTATATTTATAGATCTATCTTAACTAGGGTTACCAGATAGATACTTATCAAATCCGGGACAAATTGAGGACAACGGGTCGAGATCATAGTAAAAATATCTTGTCTTTTTTTATTTTCAAGTGTTTTAGCCGTGTGTCGTGTTCATCGTTGTTAATTTATTTTGTTACAAAACTAGTGTGTTTTCGGAATCCGGGACAATAAGATCTAATTACTGGACACGGGACAAGACGCAAAATTCCGGGACAATCCCGGATTTCCAGGCCATAAGGCAAGCCTAATCTTACCTTATGCCAATCAATATTGGCGAGTAGCGGTCTGAACAGCGGCCAGCGACGCGCGGCGAAGGCGGCCCAGCGCGGCGGCGGCACGCGCGCCACCACCAGCCGGCGCCAGCGCTCGCACACGCACGCGCACGCGCACAGCGACAGGTCGTCCAGGTAGCGGAATATGCACAGTAGCACTGGGGTGTTGTTTAATTGTTATCAATATTTGGACATAATTATGCAAACCAGAACCAACCCACAGAATGAAAAAAAAAGTCATTCTTTGATCTGACATGATCAATTTTCATAAAAACTGTATACAAAATTTGTATAAACCGCTTTCCCAAAAATACCTTTATAATATTATAGAATATATATAGCTTTGATCTTTTTATATTATATAAATCGCATCTTTTTATATTATAAATTTCATATTATATAAATCGCAGCGTTCTGGTATGCATAACTCTGTCCATTTTGTGTGGATTGAAATCAAGAAGAAAGAACATTCACGGACATAATGCGTTGCTACCGGCAGCGGCCGCTCGCCGATAATCTTGTTTACAGAACTGTACTCATTAAGAGCAATGATGAAGGTAAGTTTTTAATTATAATCTATACTAATATTATAAAGCAGAAGAGTTAGTTTGTTTGGTTGAACGCGCTAATTTCAGAAACTACTGGTTTGATTTGAAAAATTCTTCTTCCGTCGGATAGTCCGTTTATCGAAGAAGGCTATAAATACAACTAATAGGAGCGGAGCATTAATGAAAAATGTTGCAAAAACGGGAAGGGCGGGCGTTACTTATGCGAGGTACACGCGACTCGGAAAGAATTTCGTTTCCGGTCTTTAAAACGCGTGCGAAGCAGCGGGATATGCTAGTAAGATATATGTTCACAACCTCTCAAGATTTAACACTGCAAAATTGTAATTTAACAGTGTTTACAATTTTACTGTGGCATATATAAATGTAGCCAATATATATTATAGCAATAAATAATTATAGCTTTTTCATTACCTCACTGGAATTTGGTGCTTAAATTTTTTTGTATATGAAAAAGATACAATTGGAAGCCTTAAGTAAAGTTTAAGCCACATATTTTTTCAAAAGATGTAACATAGTTGGGTTGATAATGATTATTTCACACAAACATATTAAAAAATTCTTTCTTTTAACATAATCTACACTATAACATACTTACAGCTTACATATTTGTATGAAAAGCATAAAAATTTTAAATATGAGTTTTTCACAATTAACTTTTTTTAAGATTCAACGCATTCATGAACCTACTTACTATAGCTTACCTTCAGAAGGTAAATCTTCCACAAGACCCGGGGCTAAGTTGTCCGGGAGACGTGGGGTAGATAGTGCTTGTAGTGATCTAGCAAGACTAGGAGGCTGTGGAGGTGGACCTTGCCCAACTAGGTCTTCAATTCCTTCTCTAGGTGCTGAGGAAGGACCAGACACACTCCCACCACTGCCACTACCACTAGCACCAGGTCCTGAGTTACTGGTGCGGCTTGTTTCATCTTCTGGACTTGTTTCACTGTCTAAGGAATTCTACAAGAAATACCTATACTTTAATATAGATTACTTATCTCTTTATTTCTAAATCAGTAACTTATACATTAATAATATAATGTTATAATGATGATAATTTCATATAACTTAAGTAAAAATAAAATAACTCACTCTATAATACCACCATGCTGGTAATGGACAGGCTTTATTTAATCTGCGTTCAGAGCTATAATTAAGATCTGAAGGTTCATCATTGCCAGAGTCTCCATCATCAGTTTTTTCACTACAAAAGTATGAGCTCGGTAGGTAAGATGGAAAATCAGGAAACAAAAATGTATGACAAGTTACGCATACTGGTTCTCCAAAACTAGGGCCATAATAACCATTGCAAACATAGCAACTGGAGTTCTGAAACAGTTAAATAAATTGATTACGAAGTAAATCCAAATATATCTAATTCTTGTCCACTTTTACTCACATTAAATTCAAATTCGAGCGGCTGTTCGACTGGAGTACCAGGAGTTAATTTGTCTCCACTATCTTCTAACTTTTTTATAAAGCTATAAAACTCTGGTCCTATAACAGACATATTTAGCAAAATATTATGAAGAACAGGTTCATTTAAAATTTCGACTTTGTGGCCTATGAAGAATACTGAACAATATTTATTTCACTATAGCTGCATAAATTGGCGTAATTCATAAAGCATATTTTGTTTTGATATGGTTATCTCAATTCAATTCTGTTGTTGATGGCAATGGTTATCTCTTTTGATATTAAAAATGACATATGTCAAAAAAAATAAAGTAGGTGTCTGTCTACAGAATACAGAGAAAGTAAAGAATTCACTTCAACCTACAGATAACATAAAATTCGCTAAATTGTCTAGCTCTAGAGAGATAATAATATCTATAGAGATATAAATAATACATAGAAATTAGACGGTCGTAATGTTTCTTAAATTACTAAAATAATAACGTTCAATTCGTGAACAGCCAAGTTAAACTAAAATACTAAATCAAACTAACTATGCTTTTCTTTTTATTAATATTTTATTCATAGATCATAAAATGATTTTATTTATTTTTGTATTTCATTAATATTCATTCTTTTTAACGCCCCTGCTGGGCACCAGCGATCAACGACGATGGGATTAGGAAATTTGCTAGGTTCTCTCTGATATTATGCTGGTTCCTTGAAAGTTCAAGTGTTAATCATGTTGGAAATGATTCGCATATGAAGTAATATAAAATGTAACGGAAGCCGGGATCGGAACCTGCATCATCCGGTTTCCTGATTTAGCACATTATCACTGCGCTACCACTGCCCACCCAGCAGCTATTCTCTAATTCAATGAAAAATATTTGTTTACGACTCATCAATCATCATTCCTATCAGAACGAAACATCATACAAAATAGAATATTATGCTCTGAAATACCATTTTTTTTAAATGTATTCCCATTATACAAAAATTGTCATTAAGAATAAAAAAATCTTTGCTATTTTAATACATTAGTTCACGTAGACGGAACAGCTTATGAACTTTTAAAGAAAAAAATGCTGAATTTAGAGTATTGAATAAAATTGATATATCATGACATGACTTAATACTAATAATAAATAGGAATCTCACACTCACAAAAAAAAAGTAAACTCAAAAAGGTTTTCAGTAAATAAAACAACAACTTGTATCTTAAAATTATTCTTATCCAACACATATAATACTTTTCTTTCAATGAAATCAATTTTTTTTACTGCATATTAGCAGACAGAAAATACTTAGTATGTTGACCTTCTATTTAAAAAATTGTTTTATAATTTTACAATTCTAATACACATAAATCATGTAACAATATGTACGATGTACGACTTACTACATTATTAACAATGGTTGAAATACATTTCACAATTAATTTTCTCTTAAATTAAACCATACCTAAACTTATTTTCATAATGTAAAATGATGCACATTTTAAAGTTCTATGCAATATGAAAGTCATACATTTGTGCTTCTATACAAATATGTGACATTTACAAATATAAAATTTATAGATAATTCCAAAATATGTACCTTTTTGGTTGGATGAAAATTTATTTTCAATTAGTTACAGTCCTCGTAATACTAGTAATACATCAAATATTGATGAGGGACTCGAACCCGCGAACGTAGGCCCAGCAAGTAGAATCACTACAACCAAACATGTCGTCGATATATCGTGTTATATACAGCTAGAGCTTTATTAGTTATATTACGAGTACTGTAAATAGTTCATAATTTTAAAGTCTCACTCAAAATACTGTCTATAATATGAGTAAGGGCAGCTTCAAGCCCGCATTCATTAAGGCTTATTTTCAGCAGTGTTCAGGTTTGGTTTCAAGCCTTCATTCTTGTTGTTTTCACGACAAGCATCAAACCTCCATTTTACGTATCCGATAAGATTGCATAATTATGTCACAATCTGTCAGATTACGTTTACTTTTTACCCATACTATATCCTATACATAAAATACTTAAATATACCTAATTGTTTAAATAATTATTTAAATTGGATGATATAATAAAACGTAGTTTCAGACCTAGACTTAGCGTTGGTAAAGTAAATTCGGATGTGAAAGAGAGATGAAACGGGCGTGCGGCTAGTAGTTGGCTTTTTTTAGAACTATGATTGGTCCACTTCAACGTGGGGTACTAAGCTTTTTTTAATATAGACCTATAAAACAGAGATAGGTATTGGCCGCACGATCGCTTTCTCTCTTTCTAGAGGGTGGTCAATTTCATACGGGTATTGCTCAGTCCAACCTCCAAGTCTATGATTTTAATTTTTAACGAATTAACGATATGTCATGAGAAGTGATACATTAAAAAAACCATATTGATGTTTAAAATTGAGAACTAGTTCAGGATGTATGCACGATTTAAAAAATATTATTTTTGGAGTCATGACATAATGGCGTACGAACTGTACGTTGTGGCATAAGCTCAGCTTTGCATTTGTGTGAGTGCAGTGTACGGATAGGCACGACCGAAGGCGCAGCGCGTTGCGAGTGGTTTAAACTGGTTTTAACTAGTTTTTGATGCGCGGCTATTGGCTTTTAGCTATCACTCACACAAATGCTAAGCTGAGCTTACGCTTCGAGAACTGAAAGAGTTTTTAACTGTAGTTTTAATAACTTAAGCTCTTCATGTTCGAGATAAATACATAACGTAAAATACTGAATATACTGTAAAAGTATATAATGTATATTTTAACAACTAACAACTTCACATGTATTGTTTTTTTCTGTTTTATTACTTTTAAATAAAAAAGTTACATTCATTCATCTAAATTCACAGAAGAATATCTTAGTGATAAAAACACTTTTTAAGCCTTAGCTTAAGAGTTGGTGGGTTTTGTTTCGTTAATGATTTATAATCCGTAAATTAGATTATCAGTTATACATCTTAAAATACCTTTAAAATCTAGTGCTCTCTGCATAACTTATAAATTTATACAGAACTAGAATTAAAATGTCATTTTTAAATCTAACGTGTAGGTGGTTGCTTGGTTGGCTACTATTAGAAAACAACTAAAATGTGATAAGTAAACATAAGAAAAATTATAATTAGTTCATTCACTTACATATTAAAAATAGCCATTACACTTATTATACATGTATATGTAAAATAATAATACTTTTCACTATTTTTTAATATACTGAAAAATAATCGATTTTAGTTTTATACAAAAGAAAATGACACCGGCATTAAATAAAGGCAAGGGCTTAATAATTAGAAACTACTAAACATTCAATTCGCCATTAACCCGTGTTTACTTTTGACACTTGGGTGGCTACTGCACTATTATTCTGCTTAATAATGCAAATCTTATCACTTAGAACAGTTCACAAGTTGATTTTCGCACTATACTAATTAATACCACATATAGGTCCGTTTAAACTTTCGCTTGCCTCGAGTGGGGGCTCTGGCCCCCCTCTACCGCACTCAGTACGGAGAGTAATACATGCCGCGCCTGTAGCCTCTGCGAACAACGCACGACATTAGAATCGTGTCAGCTTATAAGTTGCGTACTCCAAACTGTTTTATAGGCGATATAAACATTTGGTATGTGCGACATTTTTTTCGTTCTGTTAAGAGTCAGCAACTTACGGTTTAGACAGACTATTTAGAGTGCAGTAAACTACTGATGGCTCAGACATTCATATTATCTTGTCTAAAGTGACTAAGAGTCATACCATGCAAACCAAGCGCGAAGGAAAAGGTAGGATATAGCATTGAAAATACATATATGTCCATCACAAAGTTTATTTCATTCATATATAAATATTTTAATATTTTCGCTCGACAATCAAGTACCAACACTGATTTAAATTTCTGACTACTGAATACCAACTTAAGAGATGCCACCAATTAAATTGTACTTTAAATTTTAAAATCTTCAAAAATAGATGTTTGTACAAAAGTACAAGTTTGAGTAAAACTTTGCAATTTAAATTATTAAATATTATGCATTAAATTCAGTGTCATCTCTTACGGCACAATAGGAAAACATTCTCAACAAGCTACAACAACAGCGACTACAGATATAACAATATCATCTGAAGTGAACATAAGAATGAGAAGTGTTCAAAGTGCCAGCTCCAAACCAATACAATAATTTTATTGCCACCATACTAAAATAACTGAAACAAAATATGAAGAAGAGGCCAAAATGCTTTATCATGCAATTTAAAATATTTGCAAGTACATTTCTAAATTCAGATGGATACATTCATGAGTAAATTAAAAATAAAAAGTAGCATTTGACAAAAAAATAACACATGAAATTTCTATAATACAGACTAAAGTGAAACATAAATGCATTCCAATTTCCATATAACAATCAAAACTATAACTCAACTAAATGCAATCAAACTACACTACATTGAAACAAGATTTTTTATATAAATAGGTATTAATATAAACATATTTTAAGCAAGTTAATGAATTTCTTAGTTATGAAAATATTTATTTATAAAAATGATTTATTATATTATTCATGAAGCCCTTAATGTCCCACTGCCGAGCACGGGCCTTTCTTAGTACAAAGGGGATCATGTCATAGTACACCGCGCTGGGCATAACATAATATTAAATTTTAACAGCAAAATTTACGGATACATTTCTATGTATTAATTAATTAGATATTAATTATAATTAACTAAATCTCTTGAACCAAATAACCCACAGGGTTGAAATCTGTTTAATATTTCTGGTATAATAAAATTAAATAATAGGATAAAATTATAATATTTGTATGGAGTGGTGTATTGGCATTGACAATTTTGCTTATGGTCATTTTGTTTTTTGAAGCCAAGGACAAGAATATTATAATATTGTACATGTTTAAGTCAAGAAATGGTGTGGGGATATGGATTTAGATTAGGATTTAGTAATGCTTTAAACTTAGCCTTTTTAGTAAATATGCAGTAAAGGTGCAATGTGATGGGTGGCTTATTATAAAATATCAGCCATATTTATGTGTAAAACAATACTGTTTTCATAGTCATTTTAAATTATACTGATACATACTGAGTCAGTTGTTTTAAAAATGAGGTCAATGACCTTTTATGTATTGAATTCTTATTTAATTTTATGGTTTTGGTGAATAATCACAACTCTCCAGTAAACAGGCCTACAAGCGACTGTTTGAAACATACATATTTAAATAAACAAACTTATCTAATTTGCATGTTCTGATAAAAGTATAGCATTGGTATGGAGCGGTGGTTGCATTTAATATGGGTAGTACCTGCCGCGTCGCACGGGCCGGTAGCCCGAGAAGTAGGGGGTGTAGCTGCCTCGCATGGGGCGGCCGCGGCCCCGCCCCATGCCGCGCGGCGGTCGGTTCGTTGATGATAGACCGGGCTTGTTGGTACGCTTTGGCATCACCTGGAATGCAAACAGTATGTTTAAATAAAATTGGAATGATATTATTTGTGGTGTTTAATGGTAGCGCATCATTTTAGAACAGATAGTATAATATAAGGCTTTGATATCTGTTAGTCAGATTTGATTCAGAGCAAATTGACAACCTTCAATTAAATTGCAAAAATTAAAATTTTACTTGTTATAAAAAAGTCTTTCATTGATTTGTGCAAACAATATTGCATAATATACAAGTGCTTACACAACATAAGCACACTTTCTTTTCATTCATTCTCATAATCAGCAAAGCAAAATAAACAAAGGTCAAAGAGTGGCAGGCAGGATGTAAATTCCCTAGTGACAAATTCCCTAGTTCCCTGACCTTTTTGGGAAACACACTGTTACACACACACTGTTTATATTTTTAATATTATATGTATAGATTCAAATATTATAGATTTAAATATTATATTATGTATTCTGTGTTAGATTCAGTGTGTAAATTCATTTGTGTTTACCAAATAAAGTTTTATTATTATTATTATTATTACAACTAGCAATTACTTCTAAAATTAAAAAAAAAATTTCTTGTTTTAACTATGCATATAAAGATGTTTATGTGGTGACTGTTTCTATAAAAGCTAACACTGCCCACTAACACCCAACAGAAACAAAACCTTGCCTGCACACTATCTAAGTCTGGTTATTACAAATTTAAAGCACCCCAACAATAATAGAATCACTGAGATACTGAGGCAATTTTTTTTTCAGAGCAACAATGTTGACTACCTATTGGCTAATCTTTTATTTCTGTATTTAATGACATAACATGCTACAACAATCAGATGGTTCAGATCAGTCAACTCTGCTATTAGAGAAGAACCATAAACAATTTACATTCTACACTTTCTAACACTACTTTACATTTTCTAACTGGTGCCTCGAGATAGTAAGCAAAAGTGAAATAGACTGAACCCTTCACACCACACAAAATACACAATTTTTGCTTACCTTACCTTGGATACAAACCTGTTCTGGAGAAAATAAGCTCAGAAATGGGCAAAAGTAATAAATATTCTTTAAACTAACCTTAATTTGACGCCCTCTAAACAGAGACTCATCCATGGCCATAGCTGTTTGTACACTGTCCTTATCACCAAATTCAATGTATGCAAAACCCTTTGGATGTCCATCAAACTTATTACATAATATTGTAACCCTAAAAATATTATAAATTTTTAAATTTTTGTTGATAATCTTTTTTAGGCACAACTTGGGACCCTCTATTAACAAGAAATTGAAAAAATGAGTCCTTCACAGAAGGGAATAGTAGACTTAATATTGAGTTAAAAAGAATTAATTAACCATATAATTATTATAAAAAAAAGAAAAAAAGGATTTTTTTATTATTTTCATAATAATTTAAAATTGTGATATTGTGATTATACAAGTACTAATTATTATCCATTTTATTAATATCAATTTTAGAATATTTATACATAAAAATATTATATTGATAGTTTGAGTTTTTTTAATTTAAATAGAATATCTGCTACAGCAAGTGTTAAGATTATTAAATATCTTCTAATAATTTGGAAAAATGTCAAATTGAATTTAAATTTTGGATGAAAACAAAAAAAATGCCACAATAATTAATACCTATTAATAGATCCACAACCGTGAAAGTGCTGTTCTAGTTCTTCTGCGGTTGCTCCGTAGTCAACATTGCCAACATACACTGATCTGTTATCTGCTTCTATTTTCTCTTCTATAGACATGTTTAATGGACTAGCTGTGTAAGAAAAAGAACAATAAGCAAAGTTTAGAGTTATTTGTATTAAATATAAAATTTAAATTATAATATTTATACTTAAGATGATTGTTAATAATAATTAAAATAATTATATTTAAGATAATTGTTATTAATAAATAATAGCTTCAATATAATTTAAAATTGATGAGGTAGTTTTTTAATGTGTCATGAGAATTGATTTTGAATATGAAAAATAGACAGTCAGGGATTTGAGTACTAAGAAATATAAAATTGTACAAGCATTGAGAGAGCATTAAATGAAATTGTTAATTATTGAATAATGTTTTCTGGAAACCCTTCTGAGCCTGAACAATTATTTAAAATGTAAAATACTTGACAAGTGGTGTCTACTTACTAAGTCCAGGTGGACTTCCCATGCTCATTTGTTTGTCAACCTCTGTGTGCATCTGTTTTAGTTTTTCAGCTTCCTCTTCCATCTCCCTCACCCTGGCCTTGATCGCCGCCAGGTCTGGCACATCTGTACCTGATGCTTCATCTCCCTATAACAAAATGTTTATTAAGTACAAAAGCTAATAAACAATAAAGTAACATCAATATGTAAATTCTACACATATAAAAACACATTTAACAACAATATTACAATATGGATATGGTTCATGCACATATGAGTAAAATAAAGACTCACATATATAGACATCCTAAACAGACTTTGTTTGCACAGTCATGTAATGTTTTAATAAATTTCACTAGTCTAGTAAAAAACACAATATAATACTAGTAGAAGAAAATAAATAATGGTATAGTAATATGTGGATATGGAGCAAACAGTTTCGTTTTCATGGTTTAATAAAGATTAATTCAATAGAAACTTAAAATAAAGGTTATTTATTTTTTAATAAATTGAAAGTTTGGAACGCACAGCATAATATAATGTATATCATTAAAGAATTCGTCAAAATGTACTTACGCCCAAGCTGTTGTCGGTCATGTTTACCGATCCGTTGGTTCCGTCTAGGTGATTGTTGTCAATCGAATCTAAATAATCATCATTATCTGCCATATCAACTTACTCGCTATTTATAAAAAAAAAGTAATTTTTTTAACAAATCACTGCACATGAAGTACCTGTAAACAATTTAGATTTATAAATACCACGAAAATTCTTT
Organism: Boloria selene; assembly: GCA_905231865.2. NCBI lineage: Eukaryota > Metazoa > Arthropoda > Insecta > Lepidoptera > Nymphalidae > Boloria > Boloria selene. The sequence goes on from HG993149.1 coordinate 4,368,952, forward strand.
TAATTAAACCAATCAGCAAAGGAAGCTATCTGAACTCTGACGTACCGGTAACCAATTTAGAAAATTCCGGCTGACCTAATTTCAAAATATAGCTAGCATTATCTACTCTAATTTATAGTCAATCACATAAAACGTTATTATCTCATAAACATTTTATTATTCGCGTAATTTTCATAGATTGCTTTTAGCAAAAATATTTTTTAAAGCCAAACAACTATTTGTCAAATGATGACACAGATGACAATTTTTCATTAATAATTTACCAGTTACCACCACATCTATGGTTACCACTACAACTACATAATAATTGTTTATGGTAGAATTTTTTGCTTACAGTTTTTTTCTTACAAAAATCTTTTTGATTGTTATTATTCTAAGTTTAACGAATTTGATCAGCCGACGTACAACTACAACAAATATTTAATAAAACATATTTTAATTTAATAAAATAAAACCTGAAAATATAACATTGTATTCTCTATTATAACGTATATACTCATTTTTAATTTAATATATAAATCATATAATTCAAATCAAATTAAATTGATGTATTAAATTGCAATTTATATACATAGCAAAATACTCTATGATTACAATGCTGCCCCTCTAGACAAGTGACATAAACGCTAGTAGAATAGAATAATCAATGTATGGGATTGACATAAGCTTACGACTAGTGATTAAGATTCAACGTAGGTATCGAATTTGTAATTGGTAGACAAATGTAACGAAACGTCAGATTAGTACCATGGATGACTAATAAAAATTAGTACATAATTCCCCATACAGAAGTGGCATTTTGACAAACGAATTCTGCTGTTAGCGTACGGCAAGGCGTTAGCGTTTATCGAAATAGAATCGATACGGAGCGTTTGCCATTGACTTGATGTGACTCGAATCGAAAATGAATATTCAAATCATACCCAATAACCAATAGTCAATTGTCATTTGTCAAACTATTAGTCTATGGTAGTTATTATCTTTGTGTAATAAATTATTAATAATATTACTTTTCTCTATGAGTCAATGTCAATTTGTCAATGACAAAGAATATTATCTTAATCATACCTACTTATTTTATAAAATTGAATCGATGTTGATATTTAATAAAAGTACAAACAACATTATTTATTAAATTGAATTAACTGTAAAATTATATTAATTTTATCAAGTGTTCCTGTTTGTTATGTTAAAAACCGTTTCTTGGCTTCAAATTATTATTTTGGTTGGTTTATCAAGTATTTTATCAAACATAAACAGAGTACAAAATTATATATAATAAAAGAATTTATTTTAATATTGTGCATTTTAAAATCAGGTTTTTGTTATTATCAGCTGGTTCCACGTGATTTTTATCAGTTGGAAGCTTTCAATTGCCAATTAAAATGCCTCTGACGGCTGATGTTGCAGCTCAGCAAGTGCAGGTAAAATATTTATTAAAATAATCTTGAAATGTTAATTAATATATATAAATTTATTTTGAAATCAGTTCTAGTACATTTCAAAGACAAAATAAGACAAATATACAGTTGATTTTGTTTTATCTCTAAGGAAAAACTAAGAACCTTGCACAGATTGATATATGATATTGAATCAGAAAGAGGACGTAATGAACAATGCATAGATTCAATATTAAGAGCTGAAAAAGCAGTTGAATCCTCATCATCTGCTGAAGATTCCTCTAGTTCTTCTCAGCAGGTAAGGAAGAAGATATTTTTCATCAAATCATTTTTTTAAATCTCTAGGTAAGAGCACACTATTTGAACATAAATTATTTTTATTGTTATATAAACATTTAAATATTTGAAATTATTTTCACTACTTAATAGTCATAAAAATATTTTAGCAAATGCAACTAAAGAACTTATACAAGACAGGGCTCACGGCTGCAGAACAAGAAGAGAGAGTGCTTCGAGCAGCTTTATCACGAATTTATGAAATTAGAGCAATTAAAAATGAAAGGCGTATACAGGTAGGAACATTATAAACACATAATTTTATTAAAACATGACTATTTTACTTGACTAATTAAAAAATTGCAGTTTACTTGTGTAAATGTATTCACTATCAAAACATTTTGGGGTTCAGAGGCTAAATGTTACTTTAGTTTTTAGTGTCTTTCTAGTAGTTTCTAGTAATATGTAAAAATTTCAGGCGCGTCACGCGGGTAACAAAGAAACAATAGGGTGTGGTGCTCTAATGAAGATGTTGCTAAGTGCAGCGCAAACGTTGCCCCTGCATGTGGGGCGTGTAGGCGAGCGTGCGCCTCCGCTGTGCGGCGCCGTGCCCGCCGACCCCGGTCACATCGCGCGGCCCGGGGACGCCGTCGCCGCTCTGGTTAGGGTCAGCGAGAAGGAAGAGAACTGGATATTAGCTGAGGTAAATAAATAAATATGTTGGAACATTCTTACAACAGCGCCATCCAGTTCCGTGGTAAGCTACAATGCTTGTGTTACAGATACCAGATAGTTGATATACTACATATATAAGTTTAAATACATACATATTATAAATAAATATTTCAGTATTTGTCTGGATTTTGGACAACATTTTAAAATGGAACTTCTAATTTCAGTGTGTCTTGTCATGTCTGTGTGTAATACCTACTTGTTTCATTAGAAACTATTCACTGTTTCCGTGTAGTTCTTTTTTTTAATTTTTAGAAGGTATCTCTTTTGAATGATGGTTGTGTGGGATATTAAATTTAAAAAAATGTAACAGGCAATAGCATACAGTTATGTGGAAAGCTTATCTTCTTTGTACTTTGAAATTGATCCATAACTGTGTTCACCAATAGAAAGCTATATTATCACAGAGTGCAATAGGATAGATTTTGTTCAATTTCAAGTTTGAAGTCATAATAAATGACTGTTGAGTTACTTTCTCGGCGTAAGTAAGGAACTTAGGTGCACTTAAAGACCCTTTAGTGGTCGCTTCACTTATAGAATAATACAAACAGGTGGTCAGCTGGCTGCCAGCACAAGGGAAGTACGAGGTGGATGACATAGACGAGGAGCAGAAGAACCGGCACGTGCTGTCCAAGCGGCGGGTGGTGGCGCTGCCGCTGATGCGCGCGGACCCTCGCACGGACGAGCACGCACTGTTCCCGAAGGGCGCGGTGGTGATGGCCCTCTACCCGCAGACTACGTGCTTCTACCGCGCCGTCGTCAACAGGCTGCCGGCGTCTGCAGCTGACCCTTATGAAGTACTGTTTGAGGTACGGGGAAATTGATTTGTGGTATCTCATAATGGATGTATATATACTACTAGCTATACGCGCGGCTTCGCCCGCGTTCATTTTTTTCATTGCTACTAAACTTTATTTGATCACTTGCTTGGTTGAAAATTCTCCAAAATTACTCCAGCTTTAATATACTCCTAAGCCGCGCGGCTACATATTTTATATATTATGTGCGGCGTGCACTCCTCCTCCTCTCCTGTTATTGTAGTTTTAGTTAGGATCCTTATTTTTTTCTTGCAATTAAAATAGCCTATATTAATCAGTGATCTTTCAAATGGTGAACCAGTACTTTTGGAGCCAATCTGTTACAAACATACTAACATACAAATCTTTCCTCTTTATAATATTAGTACAGATGTCCATGTATAAGTAAAGAATTCCGGTGTTATTGGTTTTAATGTGCAAAATTGGTCTTTTAACCTCTCTTCTGCTTTGGCAAAGATCCTGAGATCAAGTAATTATTAAAAATTTGTGAAAATTGTTGGGCGTTTAAGCAGTTGTATGTATATTTGTTATAGGATTCATCTTATGCTGACGGGTACTCGCCGGCGGAGCGCGTGGCGCAGCGATATGTTATTGCAATCAAGGAAGGCAAGGTGAGACTTGATTGATACAATATTATGCTAATTTAAATTGAACATGAAATAAATTTGTATTTTTAACATAATAAACTTATTATATGGATTAAGCAAAATAGATTTCAAGTTCGTTTTATCCTGTAGTTATCTGAACTTACACGTAATTCTCTTTTTAATATTTCATAGCTACGATTTTTTAGAACGGGGCAGAAAAATCGGTAAAAATACGTCAATTTTTTATTTCTCGATTCCACTTGTGTAAAAACTAGTGTTTCCGTTTACTATAACTATATTTGTATTTTGTATATACATATAAATTATAAATATTATGTGTATTTTGTTCCAGGGACGTGGCACCTGACATTCGCGCTCGGCCCCGCCCTCCGCGCGGTCTTCCCCGCTCTCCACGGACTCACTGCATTGAATATTATAACTGAATAAAATATAGCTGTTATTATTATAGCTATATTGTAATGATTTATTGGACTACTAATATAAAAGATAGTTTGTGAAGCAGTGTGTTTTATGGAACGGAATAACCGTTTAGCGGAAACCGTTTGGTGAATGTGGATGTTTTGTGCACAGATAATTAATACTGGAGTACTGCCCCTGCTACACTACACTATTCGCCGAAGTTGCTTCAACGAAGAACTGGGCGAAATTGACAGAAGTCCGAAGTATACGACTATACTCTACGAATAGTGGAGTTAGGCGCCTTGTGTACGCTTCCAGTCTTGACTCGGGCGTAAACACCGACAATGATAGGAAGCGAACTGAGGTTCACACTCTCGTATTCGTTAAACTTCGATCAACTTCGCGAGTAGTGTTGTGCTTGTTTAATACATAACTTTCAGGTAACAAGAGAGAATTCAAGTGAAGAGTGTGTAGTTTAATATAGCTAGCTTAAGGACTTTCAGTAGAAATTGTTGTCCATGCTATTATTATATAGGTAGGTTTTTCTTATATTTTTTTGCAAGATATAGATGTTACTTGTAAAGAATAAGCAAAATATTGATATTAAGTAAGAAACTAATTTCAACTTTCAATATACTATAATTAAGAAAATTAATGAAATGCCTTGTCCTCAATAAAAAATGTAAATATTTTGTGTAATGTAGTAAAATTAATAAAATTAACTAATAAGTGAAGACAGGACCTTGTTTTTAAGATTTTTCAATAAAAATTTAATTATTAAATAAGACCAAAAATAATTACATTATAATGGGTATAATGGGTAAATGATAAGATATATAATTATCTTTTTGTTTCCTAAATTGCAGTAAGAATTAGTAGTAAGTTTTCATAGTTCTCTAATAGAAATTTTCTTCACTTTGTAGGTACGTATATAAAACTTGTCATAAGTTTAAATTGTATATTGATGGATTTTTACATAGAAGAAATAAACGTTTTGTAAAAACTTCAGACGGTTTTATTTTTATTACTATTGGAGGAATAAAAATGAAAGAAAAATAAGTTTGATATTTTATGTTATACAAATAAGTAAAATCTACATAGAGTACACGATAAAATAGTTATGTCCGAAATATACAATCATTTAATTTTGATTATGCTAAAACAAAAGTTGATTTAAACTCTTTTCTAATGGTCACTTACAAACTAAGAATAAAATAAAAATATATTTAATGGAAGCAAATAACAGATTTAGACTGAAATGTACTAACATTTCAGTCGAAAAAAAATAAAAAGGAACTTGCTCCTAGGCAATGATATACCTATGATAAATATTTAAAAACTTATACATTCAATATAGTAATGCGCTTAAGTATAGAGCCTAATGTTTGTCTTTATGTACAAAAATGACTTTTACAATGGTAAACAACAATTCTACCTATGCACGATAGGTATCAAAATGGCGGTTGCTAAGTCAATTAATTTAATATATAACTTAGTTACAAAGCAATGAGCAATTTTAGATAATATGGCAAAATAATACTACATAATGCCCAAAATAAATAACATATGAGATCAATAAACTTAATTTGTGTGAGTGATATCTCCTGTATTATCTTTCAGTCCAATTCTAGAGCTTTGTTAAAGCACTAAGATTGGGAACAAATCACAATATATTATAAGTTAATTCATATTTGCATTAGGAAATGCAAATACAAATATTTTTCTTTCAATCATAATTCTGATGTTATTTCTTACCTTGATTGATGTAATAAGCTCTTAGCACCATTCACATACATAAAATTAGCCATACATACACATACGTTGTTGTGACAAAAATAAAATATTTTTGAATATTTTAGTTGATTTTAACATTAAATGGTATAGTCAAGATAAACTGATTAAACAATAAAAGAATACACTTAGAGAGCTAAAAGCAAAATTTTTGGTAAATAAATATTTGAAATTCATTTCAATATCCTTATTAGAACAGTGTTGAATTTATCTGAAAAAGAGAAAAATAGGTTAAAACATAACATGTAAATGTACAGTTTTCGAGGCATAAGCTCAGCTTTGCATTTGTGTGAGTGCAGTGTACGGATAGGCACGACGATACGGATAAACGTTGCGAGATCAGTGTTTCCGTCCGATTACAATATGGATGTCTTCAAGGCTAGAGTGCTACTGAATTAGTGCGACTTATCATCTATGACTGCGTTACCACTTACTATCAGGGGGAACGTAGTCAAGCACAAAATACACATGTCAGAAGTAAAACTTCTTTGGCAAACTAATTTTTAAATCTCGTTTATATTTATACTAAATTACTAAATAATCCCGTCTAAGCTCGTCGAGAGAGGGAGATGGCGCGAAGGTCACACCCACGAGTTAGACAGAGTTGGAAATATCACAGACTCGCGGTGGGCGAGATCTAACTAAGACTAACTCATCCCCGTCTCTGAGTGCCTGGTAATGGACTTATTTCTTCGTTTCATCGAGTTTGAAATCACAACGATTCTAAAGAAGCTTCACTTCAAAAAAAAAAACAACTAGTATCAGTACCCTGTCTCCTTTGCCTTTCCCTATTGGGGATAAATTTTAAAAACAACAACAAACAATCAGTACCCTGTATGTAGTCACACCGCCTGGCGGTCGCTGACGACCCCCTGCAGCTTGCGTGCCACACCGCCGTAGCGCGCGCGCTTCATGTCCGCGTCCGCGCGCCGCACCACCTCGCCCTCATCCGCCGCGCGCTTCAGCCCCACCCCCACTCCCACGCCCACGTCGCACGACACCATCGTGTTGATCGCGTGCAAGTCCTGTTGGGTTAAGATATTGCTTGTATTGACCAAAATGTATAATATGGTATGGAGTTACATCCTTAGTAGTTGTAAAGACTAGTTTCAGTCTATAATTTAATTATTGCTTTCATAATTTAAAGTATATTCCTTCTATTATGTAAAAAAAACTAAGTTATTAGGCCAGATGCTGTTGTTGGCCCATTCACTGTTTGTTGTCAGTCCAATCGACAAAGAAATTAGCAAGTATAGCCAGCAAAAATAAATATGTGGGACATAATTACCCACAGCGCCATCTAGTTCCGTGGTAAGCTACAAGGCTTATATTACGGATACCAGATAGCTGATACACTACTTAAATTAACCTTAAATACATGCATATTAAAAGTATAAGAGCACCCATAAAGGGAGTATAAACATTTGACAGGACAGTAAGTATACTGCAAAGTACAAACTTAGAGAGTACTTCATCAATATGTAGTATATCTAGGCTTGCCAGATGGCTTGGAAATCTGGGATTGTCCCGGAATTTTGCGTCTTGTCCCGTGTCCAGTAATTAGACCATATTGTCCCGGATTCCGAAAACCTACTAGTTTTGAAAAATAAAATAAATTTACAACGAATAACGGCTAAAACGTTTGAAAAAAAAAACAAGATATTTATACTATGATCTCGACCCGACACCGTTGTCCTAGAATTGCCCCGGATTTGATAACTTTCTATCTGGCAAGAGTGTTGCCAGATGGGGCTCTTACCCAGCGGCGATATTATTTTATCTGCTGGCTACAGGTAGCCGATTCAGCTATTTTTTTTCAAAAATATTTAATTAAAAAAACATTTTTATGCTAAAAAAAGAACTTTTCCAGCAACAATCAGTTTCAATAGCTTTTATGTATGTTATGTCAAATTCGAGTACTAGTGGCGACACTACAAATGTGTTGGTTCGATGGTATGTTACTTATTTCAACTTTCCCGCCTTGACTACCTGTGCGCCATGATGGGTCTATCTCGGGGCTACACGCGCGCTCCGGTAGGGCTATTCGAGAAAAAAAAATCTGGCTGGCAACCCTAAGTGTACCTTAGCAGGGCTGCGACTAAACCGGTACGTGAGGTGGGGCTGGTGGTGCGGCGGCGTGGTGAGCGGCTTCACGTACAGCTGGTGGCGCTCGGACACGCGCTGGCCGCCCGGCGAGCGCGCGCACAGCGCCGCGCGCCCCGCTGGCAGCGGCGACAGCGACTGCTCCTGAGACACCATCAAACCATTCATTTATTACGTACTAGCGACTCGTCCTCGCTTCGCTCGGGCTCTCTCCTAGATTTAGCACAGGCAAAGCCGCGGGATCCGCTAGTTATGCATATAAACCTTCCTCTTGAATCACTCTATCTATTAAAAAAACCGCATCAAAATCCGTTGCGTACTTTTAAAGATTTAAGCATACATAGGGATATAGGGACAGAGAAAGCGACTTTATTTTATACGATGTAGTGAAAACAATTTACGGAGGCAGGGGGTCGACCATGTCTTGTTTTCTTACAAGGGGGTGGGAGGGAGCCTCGATAGTTCTTACGTAAGATCAAAAAATGCGCAAAGTTAAAATTATACTTTGAAAAAGCGCGGGCAACCGATCAATAGATACAGTTCTCGAGGCATAAGCTCAGCTTTGCATTTGTGTGAGTGCAGTGATAGGTGCGACCGAAGGCGTAGCGCGTTGCGAGTTGGTTTAAACCTGTTTTAACTGGTTTTTGATGCGCGGCTATTGGCTTATAGCTATCACTCACACAAATGCAAAGCTGAGCTTACGCCTCAAGAACTGTACTGTACCTTTAAAATTACAAATAAACATTTCAAAAAAATTTTACTTTCAATAATAAATATTACATTGTAGACAGTGGTAGCCCAGCGGTAACGCGTCGCTTGGATAACCGAGTGATGCGGGTTCAAATCCGGGTCTCGCACCTCTGATATTTTCATGTGCGAATCATTTCTATCATGATTACCATTTGTCTTACGGTGAAGGAAAACATCGTGAGGAAACCTGCATGTCTGAGAAAACCTAACAAGTTTTCGAAAGGCATGTGAAGTCCGCCAACTCGCACTAGGCCAGCGCGGTGGACTATGGCCTGAACCCCCTCGTACTGAGGGAGGCCCGTGCCCAGCAGTGGGACGTTAAAAAGGGCTGATGATGAAATAAATATTACAATAAACCAAACTTGTATTCATTTTTTCTTTTACACTCTTACGTAAAAATATTAAACAGCGGGGAGGGGCGGCTTATTCTTATTTTTTCTTATAACAGGGGGTCAAAAACTAGCGAAAATAGTCTAACGTAATAAATGAATGGCCCCTTATTGGAAGATGCGGAGGGGTTTACCCTAACCGGGAAAAAACGTCCGTAACGTAAGATTTTTATTCATCTAGTATTTAATAAAAATGGATACTTATATAACAGTTTTACTGTTGAGTGTTGCTAGTGATGTAAGATATTTTCTTTCTTTCAATTATATTTATATTATTTAATAATGGCAATAAATATTATATATCATATTTTTAATGTTTAGATTTCTATTTCTATCAATAAATTATAAAAAATGTATACCAGAATAAATATTTTCTTTATACCGCTACTAGAACTTAAAATTAATATTTTTATAATAAGGACCTTCGTTTCTATCCGGTGTCCCACTATACCACACGTTATACTATTTTTATCTATTTTGGGGGTTTATATTCCGTTTGTTACGAAACCCAAACCGCCGCATTAGCGGTGCCCTACAAGCGACGACGAGACAACGCCAAGCGCAGGTACAAGTTCAGCAATCACCTATTGTACTTCCTTTAAACATGGTTATAAAAGGGCATCACTTATTCAATTCATCACTTACTTGTTCCAATATTTTCAGTCAGCAGTATAGTCTACTAGCTATGTAATTTAGTTATAATTTTTAGATACAAATGAATTATAAGACAATTTGAATTTCTTTGCATCCCCTGGCTGCCTCTAAACGTAATTCGTTCATAAATATGTCACATTCATGGTTTTTAAAAATGTTTAACATACATTCTGATTTCGTATATCTATCTTTCATTTTCTTAAAAATAATAACTTACATCTCTATGCCTCCCTGTAAACCGCAACGCGAATGACTGTATACACTTTACATAAACTTTATTGTAGAAGTTTATCAAGTCTCCTCTTTCTGGTGACTCTGAAAACAAAAATATAAAAATCTGGTGACTTACTGTATTATTAACTTAAAAAAATATGTTGGGACATTTTTACAGCAGCACCATCTAGTTCCGTGGTAAGCTATCAGGCTGGTATTACAGATACCAGATAGTTGATATACTACACATATAAATTTTAAATACATACGTATTATAAATATATAAACACTCATGACTGGAGTACAAACATTTGTGCTCAACAAATGAATGCCCCCAGCGGGATTCGAACCCGTGACCGCTGGCGCAGAAAGTAGGGTCACTACCAACTGAGCCAAACGTGTCGTATTGTAAATTAGCCAAATAAATTGTAATGTTTTATAATTTGGTCCACATTAAAAATGTAGTATATTCATTTAACTTATTTGTAAAGTAAGCAATTAAAAATATTAAATCAATTTTTAGTACATCCTTCTATACATTTTACGTTTTTTTTGTTGTGAGCTTTAGGTGTCAAAGGTACATATAATACAGGTATTTTATTAACAGGGCGCAGACCTCCCTTCAATAGAAGGGGGTTGCTTTGGGAGTAGTTTCTTATGCCTATTTTACTTCTAAGACAATCCTATGTTTTATGCCGGGTTTTAATAAATAAACTTTTTATATTTAATAAATAAACTGAACTAAAACGTAAAATGGGTAAATTTTCACGAAGTATATCATTATTATAATTAAAAAACTTACCTTCATCATTGCTCTTAATGAGTACAGTTCTGTAAACAAGATTATCGGCGAGTGGTCGCTGCCGGTAGCAACGCATGATGTCCGTGAATGTTCTTTCCACTTGATTGGTTGCTGTGTTGGAGACCTGAAAAGAATGTTTATATAATGTATGTATTTAGAGTTATATTATATGTGTAATGTATCAACTATCTGGTTTTTATAACACAAGTCTTGTAGCTTACCATGAAAATTATGTTCCAACATATTTATTTACGTCATAACATGCACTACAACCTAATTAATAATTTTAGACTTTCACTACAAAGTCGCTTTCCGTTGTCTGTCTAGGTCTGATGTGTTTTTTTTAATAGAAAGTGATTCAAGAGGAAGGTTTATATGTATAACTAGCAGAACCCGCGACTTTACTCGCGCTAAATCTAGGGACTAACAAGAGTGAAGTAAGGGCGAGTCGCTACTGTACTATGTATATTGTATTATTTTATTAGACAACATTTGCATGTATAATGGATCATCCTTTTTTACTCACCTTGCATATAACATACACAGCACACATGAGTATTTGGTCGAGATGCCGGTCCTTCATTAGATGGGTCTGGTGCATGATAGTGTACTCTAGACAAGTCCATATTTTCTTTTTTAATTCTTCGTCACGAAGACCAAGACGGGTGCAGAGGTCATTCATTCTTACTACTGCTAAACTATAAAACTAATAAAATAATAATTTTAATATTTAAGTTGTACTGACACATTTCATAGTAATGTAATTTGTGAAATAAGTTAAATTATCAATATAAAACATACTTTTACAATAATTTCTTACACCAGAAATCTAGTTTTATATATTGTAAATAACACAAGTTATGGTTAAAAATTAAAAAACATCAATTGTTGACATATGCTTCAACATAATATTATTTTACAGTTAAACTATACATTTAATAATAATTCATAAATTGTTACCTTTCTGAAGAAGAGTATTAATGAGTTATTCGCCTTCTTTGGAGTAGTGTTGGGAGTATTTTCTGCACTTGAAGTGGATGTGCTGGGTTGAGGCGTGTTTGCGGCCTCTGATGTATTATTTGTTGCTACTAAACGAAAGTGAGTAAACAAAACAATTATGTCATTTCGAGAATATATTGCATAAATATAGCGGGAATAAACGAAATATTGAATAATATTTTACTCTTAGATATTTGAACTTAAAAACATCAAATCAAATCAAATCAAATCAAAATATTCTTTATTCAAATAGACTTTTACAAGCTCTTTTGAATCGTCATTATTACATTATCAAAATTAAAAGTCAGTCTGTAAGTCTGTGAGTAAACTACCACCGGCTCGGAAAGCTGTTCTGCTGAGAAGAACCGGCGAGAAACTCAACAGTTGCTCTTTTCAAAAAAATATTTGGTAACAATATTGTATTACAATTTATCTATTTATCCTACGTAAGACACAACCAGTCACTAATCCCACACATTTACATCTACCAGGTATTCCGCTATAGTGTAATAAGCTTTATTCAATAACGTATTTTTAAATTGTGATTTCAATTGCCTCAAAGGCATCACATTGAGAGTCCATAATCGTTCGAAAATTTCAAATAAATTTAAATACGGATTTTATTTATTACACATAGCAACAATAGTTTCACAATCACTCAATTTGATTTTCGATTGTCTTATTGATATTGCTAAGAACTTTACTGTTATATGTTAATACAAGCCTTTCCTGTGGCTTTGCGCACGTTCTAAAGGCTGGAAACCAAATACCTTCCGTTTTTGCAACATTTTTCATTGGTTCTCCGCTCCTATTAGTCGTAGCGTGATGTAATATAGCCTATAGCTTTCCTCGATATACGGACTACCTAACACAACAATAATTTTTCAATTCGGACCAGTAGTTCCTGAGATTAGCGCGTTCAACCAACCAAACAAACTCTTCAGCTTTATAATATTAGTATAGATTCTGTGATTATTATCTAATGATTTAACTAAAGGTTTTAAAAATGCGAATGATAAAATGAAAAATAATGAATTTTGTGATTAGAAAAATGAATGATTGCTAAATTACCTAATAGTGACTGACCGGGTCTAATATTATCTTTAAAAAGTTGCTTTTTCGCCTGGTCTGCCATCGGCGCGAGGAATCGATCGATCTCTGGTACCGGTGATTGTAAGCCATCTATTAAACAAATACTAAATAATTAAAATCAACTATGTGTTAACAGAACATGCAAAAAGTTACAATGGCTGACTGGTTTATAGATTTTTGTCTGTTTATTTAAGTGCTTAACATTTGTTGACGTTAAATACGTGTATTACAAAATATATGACAGGCAAATATTGAATTTGAAATGTACTACTAGCATGATATAATTTACATCGCCCATACACTCTCTACTTTTAAAAATAAATTCATCAAACTATCAATCTCTGATAACAATCTCATTTTCATATAAATATATTAAAACTTACTTATTTGATTTATATTTCTACGACTATTAGGCGATTCCTGCACATACACTTCTGTAGAGGCAGGTACTGGAGTCCTGCTTAGCTGATCCCACAAAGGACTGTCTGATGTCCACACTAGAGACTCCAATACTTGTTCTTCAACCTAAAATATTTATTATATATTTTTATTAAAAAACTTTCTTTTAATTCTGTATACAACAAGATAAGGAAATAATAAATATATTCGAGTAAAAAGCTTTAGAAATAAGTCAAACTTTATTTTACATTAGTACAAGTTTTCTTAAGCATTTTAACTTCTACAAGAATATTATTTTAGAAAATCTATAATAGACGCTTACTCACTGAGATAGTTTAACTAGTTATTTTGCTTTAACTTAAAAAAACCATATTTGGTAACTGATTAAAAAACTCCAATCGAAAACAATAAAACACCGGTTCACATCTATTTCGTTATTTAAATGCCACCATTTCAATCAAATACTTTATTCAAATAGAATTTTCCAAGCTCTTTTGCACCATAATTTTGCATAATTAAAATAAAGCATTTAAATTAAGTATATACTCACAGCATTAAGATGTTTAATGACATCTCTGCTCAGCTTATCGAACATAGCACGGACCACCAGCTCGATGATCTTGTAGAAGTGGAACGCGCTGAGGCTGTATATCTGCAGCACGCACGGGAAGCGGAGCGAGTTGACGCGGAAAGCCTGCAGCACCACCTCCGTGCAGCACGCGTACACCGTCAGCTGGTACGTCTCTTGTGACAGTAAAACCTGCAATTTTGATCATTTATTGTGATTTAATATATGGAATAATATATTAGGGAGTTACTTTTGACATAGATAATGTGTTTTAAACCAAGTTTCCATTATTATTTTGTATGAATAAAAGTTAAATAAAATTCTATTTCAAATATAGCTTTGTTTTATTACTTTTACTTATTTTACAGATAAATGCAAATCTAAGGTTGTAAAGAGAAGCTAAACTAAAAAACTGTCATCCATTTCCAACCACCCCTTCTTTATATTAAAACTAGCGATTCACCCTCGCTTCGCTAGGGTTTTTTCCTAGATTTAGCACAGGCAAATCCGCGGGATCCGCTAGTTATGCATATAAACCTTCCTCTTAAATCACTATTTACTAAAAAAACCGCATCAAAATCCGTTGCGTAGTTTTAAAGATTTAAGCGTGCTAAGGAATATAGGGACAGAGAAAGAGACTTTGTTTTATACTATGTAGTCATTGACGTAATAATACTTGGACCTCGGGTGTAATGCAAAATTAACGAAAAAAGTGTCCCGAGAAAACCTATATATGAGTCGACTAGTATCAAAGGCGGCAATCTGAGCATTTTGACAAAAAGTAGTTAATGATATGGCGACTCAGATTGATTTGATTAAAAACGTTTCCCTTGGAGTATACGGTTCAGAACTTGGAATAAACCATAGTAAAAACAGGTCAAAAACTGACATCAGCATCAAAGCCGGCAATCTGTAAAATTTTGAAATCAAACCCGGCAATCTTACGCTGTCAACCAATCAGAAGCGAGAGTTCATTTGCGTTTCGTAACGGCCGCAGGAACATTTCGTTCTGTGAATTTTAATGTTTTCTACGTGTTTTTGTGACTTAAACTAATATAAAGCAGTGGAAGTAGTATTATGGAAAGCCACCCCCCTTTAGTAATAAATAGTTTTACACGGAAACGCAAGAGGAATCTAGAAATTTGGACAAGAAACAGGGATAAGGTATTGAAGTAAGTTTACCCGTAGGGTTGTCAATTTTTGTCATGTAAAAGGGTATAATATTGTAGTATTTTTTTTTTTTATTTTAGAAACTCGGCGAAATCATTACTCGATAGAGCGTGCAGTCATAATTCGAAAGCACTAAAATGTGCTACTTTAACAATGGCTCATGACATGACATGCGCATATAATTTTAAATTTAGTTTAAAAAACTCAAAAAACTTTTTAGAGTTACTTAATTTTTTAGTTCATAAGTTAATTATAAAGATTTTTTGTAACTGCCAAATGCATTATTTTTTAATTACAATATACTATGCCAAAAAATAAAGAGTCGTTCCATGCTTGTATGACAACCCTAATTCTGGAATAACATCTATAGTATCAAAAACGGTTATCTGTGCCTTACTCAATTTTAAATACGGCATTCTTAAAAAAATAGCATCAAAGCCGGAAATCTTCAAAATTGAAATAGTATTTAAAACTGATATAGAATGATTATTAGGGTAATATAGCATTAATTCATCCTGCTATTTACCTAAGATCTTATTTAAATGAGTTTTGTAACTACAAACGAGATACAAACCAAACAATCAGTTTTTTTGAATTTACCAACATTTGTCTTAAAGTCACATTGCCACCTTTGATACTAGTCGACTCATATACGAGTATACATGTGTATTTTTATAAACAAACTAAAACATAGTAATTTATGTCTTAGACCATTATTATACAGTCTAATTTTGCTTGCAATAAGTTATCCGCCTATGAAGCTTCGACTGACGGTCGCCCATTTTTTTATCATATGTAGCTTCTAGCGAAAATCGGACAATTAATTGAAATTTGGATGGAATACTGTGTTTCTAAGCGAAATAATACTTTTATATCGTTAATAAATGTTTATTTACTGAAAATATGATACACCATCTTCTTTTCTCACCTTACTCGGGTAGTTTTTGCAAGATTTTATAACACAGTGCGGCATTATTGACGCGTGTTCTCTCTGATGACAAACATGAGACTGAAGTGCGATTGGAAACCTTTTTCGTGTTTTGGATCTCTTTCGGTTCGGACACCGAACAGACAGCCCTGACCCGAAGTCCAAGTATTATTACGTCAATGTATGTAGTGATTAATAAAAGAATGAATAGGCCTTTCACATTATTACATTCCACTCATAGTCATGGATCCCCTTCAACATAATGATCTAATGATTATTTATCATGTTATATTTTACAAAGTAAATGACACTGGGAAAGCAAGAATTTTCAGAATTTATAACTTTGAAAACTAGTTGGGTTATTCTCAGACATACAGGTTATCTATTTTTCTTCGAATAAAACTAAGTTGATAGTATAAAACCAAGTCGCTTCTCGCTGTCTATCTGTTTCTATGTATGCTTGGGTCTTTAACTCTTTCAGGTTAGGTGGTCAGTTTTCTAACCACTTATTCTCGATTGTTTAAAATATATTTCCATGTCATCTATCGACAATATGTTTTTCATTATATTTTTTAAAGTCATCTGTGATCGTGTGTTGCGAAAATTTGACGGTAAGGCGCCACGGTTATGTCAATTCAACAATTTGAAAAAGTAGTGGAGTGCTATTTTTTCAACTGAGCATTTTAAAATTGGATAATAAAAGTAAGAAAGAGTGTTTATTATGTTATGAATTTTGTATTTGTCTGTTATTAAGTATTACTTTAATGGATTTATGATAAAAAATAAACTTTATCATTTATATTTTTTTGTAAATAACCTAAATAATATGGTGGTTAGTTTACTAACCACTGTGGCTGTAGTAGGTGTCATTTCATTCATTTTATATATGAAATAGATAGACCTAATTAGTAATTTTTCAGAATAAACGTGACGTTTAAGAAGTACTTTTAGACAATTTCCTTCAGATGGTGAGAGCATGTGTAGTCTGGAACCAGATGAAGAATCCAGATCATTGTATGATGGACCACAAAATGTGATGATGCTCGGCGACATACCCTCAAAACTACAGACAGGACTTGATGATGAATTTGTCTCGGATATGACGTACTTTTATCAAATTTTGCTGGTACTTCAGATAGTCATGATGTCCCTATCGAACAGTCGTATTTCAACAACATCTAATGAAGCTGTTGTAGCGGAATCAAAATAGAAGTCGAATTTCAGGATGGAAGATCCGAGCGGGTATACAGGAGGTGCAGGCATTCCAAATCATAAAAAAATATAGAGAGTGTCATGCCTACACACCTATTTCGCTTTTTTGGTCACAGGATATAATTGAAATAATTTGCTTTCAAACGAATCTGTATGCTACGCGAAAAGGCACCCCTTATACTCCTACAACGACTGAAGAAATAGAAATATTTCTTGCTCTTGACGCTACGGTTCTAAAGAGGAAAGATAAAAGATCAGTGTTTATTCTTACCCATTATTTAGATTCGACGAAAACGGGTGTCGTTACTTGTAGAGAATGTAATGGAGACCCGATTGAAGTAGCTTGTCCTGAGGTTGTGATGCTGTACAGATGTATGAACTAAATTGTCGAATACGACCAATTGAAACGTACTTATAAGCAATAGACAGAAAGTCTCAGTCTTTAGTCTTAGTCTTTTTTTTTATTTTCTGGACTGCGCTGCAGTAATGGACTTCTTTTTGACAAAAGACTATCGTAGGATTGTGTACTGAAAAACTCTAGCACCAGCTCAGGCGAAGCACCGGAAGCCAAACCCTACACGATCCCTAAATAACTCTGAATCGTCTTCCTCACTCCCAGTTTTAATAAAATGCCACAAACCATTAGTTCGACAGAATTACGCACGGAAAGCAATATGCATCAGCCAAAGCAATCTACTTCACGAAGGTGCGCGAAATGCAGCACTAAAAGAAGTCCAGCACGAGCTCTATGGCAACGTAGCACCTGTAAAGTCCCTCTTTGTATCCATAAAGATAAACCCTTTTATAGATTTTCACAGAAAAAAAATAACTTATATATTAAGCCTGTAATAAATTTATCTTTCTCATTCCTGTGTTGATTATTTTACATGCCAACCGTCACAGTGGTTAGCAAATTAACCACCTAATTCCCAAAAAGCCTTATGTCGGATTTTCGTAAAATATTTTTTTAATTAATAGTTAAACCTTCATTAAACATATTTTACAATTGTTTTATTTGTAACGTCATCCTTGTAAAAGTGTGCCTGAAAGAGTTAAAACTACGCAACGGATTTTGATGCGGTTTTTTAATAGATACGAGTGATTCAAGAGGAAGGTTTATAAGTATATGTATAATACACTAGCAAAACCCGCGGCTTTACTCGCGCTACATCTAGGGACGAAAACGTGCGAAGCGAGGGTGAGTTGCTATTTAAATATATTAAATGAAAACTTACTTGTAAAGATAATTGTGGCTTTTTCCTATGTTCCTCTCTTATGATGTGCTCAAATACTTTATAATATAGACAGGTGACCATATTGCATCTACAGGTAATAGTTTCATTGCTGCAGTTATTTTCCCTTAGATACCTTGAGAACTGCTCCATCCATTCATTACATGGTTGTATTACCTTTGTATTTATTGTTTCTTCACTAACACCACAATCACTAAAAATATTTGTTTTGTAAGTTTAAAATGTAAATTTTGAATTCCCTTACTATTATTTAATATATACAATCACTGATATATATGCTTATATTAATACAGAAGATAAAAATATATTTACATACACTTTACACAAACTTTGAACACAATTAACTCAAAATTAGTGGCTTTTGTCTGTCTTAAGCCTAACCACGTATCACCATATAGATTATCGATATACTAACGCGAAGAATCTCAGTAGCTGGGGCGAGGGCGTAGGTCGCGCGTGACGTAGCAGCGCCGCCAGTCGCGCCACGCTGTTGTTGGCGGCCGACACCGGCGTCAGCTCCTCGCGCCGCGCCAGGTAGTGCCGCCCCGTCAGCGGCGTGTCCGGGCACGCGCGCCCGCTCTGCAACGTTACCACACAGTATTAGTGTTGCAGATCGATAGACAATCGATAGTTTAGGTTTAAGCAATGGTATCGATTATTTATCGATACTATGTATTATCAAGTGTCAATACTTTTGATTTTTCGTTTTTTTATGTTTTGTTGATACATTGTAATTTTTTGGTTTCTTCATTTAATATAACCACATGCGAATACCTGTAAATGGCTAGCTATTGGTATTCCAAATAAAATAAAATAAAATAATAAAAATACTATCAATAGTATTAATATCTCTCATGAGCAATACTATTGATAACAGCGATACTATCGATATCAATAGATATTGATGCTCGATAGTGTCGATAGCATTGCAAAATTCTTAACTTTTTACCTAAAAATAACGATACTATCGATAGTGTCGATGGTTAGTACTATCGATAGTCAGTGATTTTTTGGATAGTATTGCTTTCTCAAAATAAGTGATATAGGGCCATTATATTCGTGAAAGTAAAAACGAATGGTTTTTTTCAATACTATCGATACTATTAACACTTTTGAATACTTACTATCGATAATATCGAAAGTATCGCTGTTATCAACAGTATTGTTCATGGTAAGCGATCAATATAATCGATAGTATCGATAATATTGCTAAATGATGATACTAACTATCGATATTCTGAATAGTTTTCGAGGTCAACTATCGATAGTAAAACTATCGATGATTGTGCAACACTAAACAGTATTACTTTGCTGAACTGCCTGAATCCTGGGTTCAAGATCCGGGTCGGGCCAAGTTTAGTTAGACTTTCTTTCCAACGCGCGTTCACCTTTTATTTGTGGGGGACTCAGTAGCGTCCGGCCGGGTGCGATTGAAGGTGGCCCACTTCGGTGGGCGGTAAGCCATTTGGGTTTCTCCAGGTACGTGTTTGATAGTGAGGTAAGGTGAGGCAATGAACACTTAAGGAGCTCCTATATAAAAGGATGACGTCCAAATATGTAACTAAATATAGCCAATTTTTGATTTTTTCTAAATGCAAAAAGAATCATGATACAGCCTGACTTGTTGTGTAACTGACTCAAAATTTAATTAGGTATTAAATTAAAATTTTAGTTTTTGCTTTTGTAATATTTTAGACAACACTTTAAAAAAATAAGTACTCACTGGGCCAAAAGATTCTATAACTTGTGATATTTCATCTCCAGATACTTTATTTTTGGTTCCAATTTGTTCATTTGCATGTTCACCTGAAAGTTAATTACAATTTCATATATTGATGGATAACAATATTTATTGTACTATAGTACAGCTGTTGTTGTAATGTTACAACCTTTGTTTTCATCAAAGCACAGTAACATAATATCATTAAAATATTTAAACTTAGACATTTTCAATATTATTATTGTTTAATAGTATAATGACAATAAGTCTCCTTGTTAGATAACTAAAAAAAATAATTGTCAAAAAAAGGAATGACATTTATTACCAGCCAGGAATGTAATAAATATGAAATCTCTTTGAAAATGAAACTTACCTAAAAATATCCTTTCGTCAAATTCACCAACACTTAGCACATATGTTTCATAAACATTGTTCAATGATTTAACATTGACATCAAAGTTCCCAACATCTAATACACCTGTGAGCTTTTCACTATTACCTTTTAGAATCTAAAAAAATATAATATTCTTTAAATTAAAAATGAAAATCTAAAGATTTTATTCAGCAATAAATAATTACAATGTTTACTGAATGTGATTTACATGATTCTACAACTAGTTCTGAAAAAGAAGCCTTAGCTAACTCATATATTACAACAACATAAATAATTCCAACAAATTGAGAACCTCCTCCTTTTTGGAGTCAGTCAGTTATAGTTAAAAAATGTTAAATTTTACTAATAATAATAGTATAAACCTAGTATGAGGGAAAGTGAAGTAATAACTATAACATAAAAAATCTATTATTTATCATAACTTATTATTGGTTAACTTACTGATTTTTCAAAAAAAGTTTTAATAACTGGTTTCCAACTGTACTCTTTCATAGTGCCAGCCTCAACTACTAAACCGTCCATGATTTCACATAATATTGATATAATACAAGGTGGTTTTTTAGGTAATTCAAAATCATCCTTTAACCAATCTGAAGGCAAACCTGAAAAAGGACTTCTTCAGTTTAAGCAATGAAATAATAACATTGTAATAGGTTGTTAAATATATATGTTTAATGTAACAAAAAAAATAATTTAAATTTTCATAATATGTATTATAATGTTAATCAAATTAATAATATACATTGATATATTTACCTTTGAAAGATGGATTGATCAAGTCGATTCGCCTTGCCATAAAAGCATTAGCAAAAACAAAGTCAACACATGATAGCAAAACATGGTACATGTCTACCAAATCATGAGCAGAATTATGAAACTCTCCTTTCACACATACATATAAACACCAAGTAAACTCAAACACTGCATTGGTAGTACATGGTTGTAACCTGTAAATAATAATTGAAGTGAAGGCTAGTGATTTAATAATTAAAGAAGATATAAATATAAATACTATCACCTATATATAAAGTGAAAGGTCATTCATTCATCATGAAATATCAAAAATACTGGATGTATAAGATGAAATTTGGCAGCAAGGTAGTTTATAGTTAGTAGACATCCTGCAGGACAGTTGTGACAGGGCCGGATTAAGGGGGTCTTAGGGCTCTCGCAAATTTGTATGAGTACTTCATTTTTTGTGCTACCATCTTAAAATTTAGAGAGTACTTTAGGGATGAATTAGGTGAACAAAGCAAGGTGAATTGTTAGTAATTAATACTTAAATATTTCGTTTTAAGGTCATGTGTCTTTGGATCTAAATAATTAAATTATATATAATATGGTCATAGTAAATCAGACATTTGAATTTTCTAAAAAATTAGACATGCAATGATTCTTTTTATACCTTTGATTCTTTTTATCATCACAGTGTAGACATTTAATACCTAAGTAGATCATATAATAAAATATTTACTTACTTATGCTTTTTACTTTTTGTATTAGTTTTAACAGGTTCATTAGTTAACCCAGAAAATATTTCCTGAAATATTGGTTGAAATTTTCGAAATAGTTGAGTTGAAACTGCAAATTTATGTTCTAATCTAGTTATTCTGTCTTTAAAATCAGTTGACATAAGAGCCATTTCCATCCATTTCTTAATTTTATTGAAAAATTGTATAAGGCTGTAAAGAATTAGTACCATATAATATTGTGCTTAACTAATTTATACAATAAAAGTACTATAAGTTTATCCAAATCATTGTTTTTATTGTTTCTTTTATTACCTAATATTACTCAGTCTGAGAAGTCTCGTGAGGCTAACACAATTTCCTTCGACAGCCTTTCCTGATTGCACAGTAGGAGTGATTGAAGTACGACATGCTACATATAAAGCACATGCCATCCAATGTAACATATCTCCCTAAAATTAAAAGGGAATAAATTTTAACTTGGATAAGTGAAAAGTTTACATAAATATTACTGATATTTGATTTTACTTTGCAGGTTGTAATAATACTTAAGAAAACATACATTTAATTATTTAGAAGAACCAATTTTTAGTATAAGAACTTACGTCTAATGTGTAATTTCTTTTTATTTGTGAAAAAGATAGTTTTGAAGATTGCGCAGCCAAAGGGTCTACGTTCAGCTTCGAACACAGATTGTCCATCGCTGCAACCCAATTTTCTTCACTTTCTTCTTGTTTAGACATTTTTAAGGGTTATGGATTGTAAAAATAATGTTAAAATGTGATTTAAAAAAAAAACACTATATACACATAAGACTTAAAGTTATCCCGATTTTGATGAATTCTGACAGCTCTTTGGCGGGAAGAATACAATACATACACCCAAAGAGTAAATCATAGAGTATATTGATGGAGTAAATTATATACTAGGAAACATACACCTCGCCCTCGGAAGTCGGACCTCCCACACAAGCGCGCCCCATTCTCTTTGGCGCGCCCTCTTGACCATAGAGAAAAGTAATATTATCTCTTGACCGTAATATTACTTTTCTCTATGCTCTTGACCAGTGCTACCAATTCCGATACGATTTACGACCCACAGACAATAAATGGTTCCAATAGTGCTTACAAATTTAAATAATAAAATATTATATTTATATATTAGTTTAGATTCGGAGAGAGTGGAGAAAAATATTAGCAAAGTTTGCATGGCTAGTTAGGATACATCATTAAGTTTAAACAGAAAAAGAACATAAACAGTAATGGTATTTAGCCTGTGGTCTAAAATGTCAGTTGTCACCAAAGACTACTATTGTATAACGGTTGTCAGTTGTCACCATAGAGTATATCACTGATAATTGATAAATAAAATCATAACAAAGTAAACTAACCAAAAAATATCAAACGACAAACAGCATTTATTTATACAAATTCTTAATATCATCGTCTTATTTAATTATTTAGAATGTTCAGACGCCTTTATCATTGCTCTTGTGTGTTAAATAATAATAAAAAACAAGGTATTAAATTAAATAAAATGTTGAATCCAAGGAGTAAAAAGTGAGTATATTTTACGATAGTTGTTTTAAAAACCTTTGTCGGTATAATTCAATTAAAATAATATTGTTTTCCATATTGCTATAGGCAGTGGTATCCTTCATCAACGGAAGTGACTGGAATGCCTAGCATTAAGAGTTTGACTAAAATAAAATACGAACCAGGCAAACGTGGGATTCGAAGAATGGCTGTGCTAAATAAGCTCTTTATGAAATATATTACAGATTTAATGTCAACTGGAACAGTATCTATGAAAATCATAGGCCGTGGACTAGAAATTTCTAAGGTATATAAGCTTAATTTTTAAACTTATATAAATTAAATATTTATTTGTATGTTTATTCTCTATGCAATTCTAGCTATTCAACTCATTTACAACATAAGCAAAGTGAGTGTAAGATTTTATGCATTGAACTATATTTATCAGTAATGTGTACATCTGTGAAGACAAGGAAAAGGGGCAATAATCAATGTAACATTATGCTAGTTATAAAAAAGAATGGAAAATTATATGATTGATTATATAATAATAATAATAATACTTTATTATCCAAAAAGATGTTTTACAAGTTTTACAAAATAATGTATGTCAAAATAAAATAAAATATTTATTTACTAAAATTATCATTGTTTTAGGTGCAAGTATCACCTGATTTTAAAACAGTCAATGTATTTTGGGTGTGCAAAGGAGACTTGTCTGATGTAGAAACAGAAACTCTCTTGCATTCAATTGCAGGACCTCTTAGAAATGAACTATCTACACTTAGGCTTATTGGCGAAGTACCTTATATAGTTTTTGTTAAAGGTTGGACTAAACACTGAGTGACTATATTACTATTATATTTTTTTACATACATAATGATATATTTTTTTATTTAATCTTAGATAGACAAGAAGCCTTGTTAATTGATATTGATCGACGTTTGGCCGTAGCAGATTATGGAGAAGATTTCACTCCTACAGAGTTGGGACATTTGTTGAAGACAGACTTTACATTAAATACAAAGCTTTCCCCAGAAATGAGGGTAATTAAATTTTTTATTATATATTTTTAGTTATTACATAAATATTAAAAGGGTAAGCAACAAAATGTTTCTTTCTTCAGTTTTTCAATTTAAATTAAAATTACAAATTTAAGTTAGAAATCTATTTTCTAAGAAAGTAATAAATTGCTAAACTGTCCCAACATATTTATTTATTTATTTATTCATTTTACACAACCAGCTTAATTAATGTGTAATGTTACATATATTATATGAAGTTATATATGTGTATTTCCTGTTATTTGGTATCAAGAGTGCCTTGCCAAGAACCAAGTGCTTGAAAGAGTGGGAGTGCTCAATCTGCAACACTCGCGATATTTGAAATCAGTGCACCGACAGCTAGTCTGCTAGTTCCATTCAATCGTCTAGTTTGTAGTCCATCCAAAATCTATTTCACTGACCTTGTCCCTACATATTATTTGGTGAACATCTTTGAGGAATTTCCTTTGGATTACTAAGAGTGATGAATTCTGGCTGTGTCACAATAAATACTTAAATTTCTTAAGGGACCTCTAGGTGGTAGACCCAAGACAAACCTTCTAAAACTGTGGACACATATGAATCTGTCAATTTTACTGAAATCATAAAAATATAAATATAGAAAGCTTATATTTTATACCTAAAGGGCTCCATATAGAGTATGCTATTCACTGAATGCGAAGCAATTGATGAAAGTACCAAAAAGTTTTTAAATTATTTATTAATATCATATACATGTTGGTTTTAGGCTAAAATAAGGCAGTTAGAAGAAGAACAACCAATAATAGACGATCCTATACCAGAAATGACCCATAATGTCTATGGCTTGGATCATGCGAAGATAATGAATAGGTTATTAGCTGCAAGGAAAAAGACTCGTGATGCTTGGGACAGTCTTAATGCCGATACAGTAATAACTTATAGGGCAACTGAGGGTAGTAAACTGAAATCATCCACAGATGTGGGAACACAGAAGAAAGATTTGGCAGAATTCTTATTAAAAAGACAGGTAAGATTTAAATTTTAATTACAGGTCTTTATGATGACAGGATGCTTAGGGCTTTTTTGGGAGTTCCCGATATTCCGGCACAGACATACTGTTTATCCATGCGCATCTAACGGTGCTACAATATCGCGAATACAAAAGTAAATACTAAGCGCGGTAATATGCATAATGTATTTCATAGTACTTTTCTAAATTTACCCTCATATTTGACATTTTAAATGAAAACCTGATAAATTTAACTTATCATCATACCAAGTTTCATGAACATCGGTCCAGTGGTTACTTGTGATGCGGTCTCTATTATTGAAGACATAAAAAAATAAAAACTATAGATTCGGCTTCTGTATCGATAATATGTATAATGTGTAGGTCTCTTTATCCCTCGTTGTTAAGTGTGTAATCGATCCGACGCTTTACTAAGAAGAAGGTTTCCTACACGGTGATTTTAGCATAATCACATATACACCTATAACCTACAGCCTTACAGGAGGTATGCGTAAATGAATTCCCAAATTTAAAAAAAAGCTCCCTCTATATCTATCCATTCATTTACTTAATCACGTGTAAGTATAGAATCCATACTGTTTTATTGTATCTAAGTGTAAAAAGCCATGCATTTAAGCGCATTACAACTTGTGAAGCAATGCTAAGAGTATTACAGTTAAGTATGTTACATTCTTAAGGTAAACTTCTTATTGTTTCAACCTAATGTGGTTTAAATATAACCTAGGCTATTATGTATATAAATGATTTGTCATTACTATTATCTATTAAATAGATTAAACAATTGTCACGGCATCTGCATTTTAATTTATATTTTTTGCGACAAGCCGTGTTTATGGTTGACCTAAATTCTTATGCAATCGTAGAATAATTTATGAAAAAAAACGAGGCCTAGTTTCCTATTTCTGATTCCACTGAAACATGAAACTTTTGCCTTAATGTTAAATAAGCAAAATGTGAATTAAATTTAAATTTATATTTATATAAATTTTTGTTATTAGTATTCTAATTTAATTCGAGTGTCTTCAAAAATGCGCATTCAAAGCTTTAACCGCACTATTAAATATGCTGTGAATAGAATATCTAAATTAGGCACAGAATATACAATATCATTTAAGCCTAATTCTGTATGCTACATATAGTACATTGTATTGAAGGATTTTTGATTTAGGTTTTGCACGCGGTTCCGTTCGCGTACAGGTTGCATAATTCGGTTCATATCCGCTCCGTCGTAGTTCTAGAGATAGTCACGTTCAAATAAACAAACACATTCTTTATCATTAATATATGTTCCTAACTATCAATAGCATTAAATGAATGTAGCATTATGAGTTATGACAAATTAGGTAAAGGTTTCTACACATCCAATATTTTTGGCCACATTTTTGATACTTTTCTTTTTTATCTGACCGGATAGTATGCGCTATACATTTTTTTATAAAAAAATATATCACAAGATGTGCGATATATATCGTACCCCTTAACAATTCTATTACCGATCATATTATAAATGTACTGATTTCTATTGCGATTGATTCAGTTTATGGCACTCAAGGCCCTGAATTATTCAATAACTGTAAGCGTAATAATATCAATACATAATTAACTGCGTAGTGTGCGAATGAGTCAGTTTCTTTTGTTTGTATATTGTTTTAATGCAATGTTTACATTTAGCAGTTCTTTATGACTATCAAGTTTATTGCACTTTTAGCCCTCAACATATTTGCGCACTCGATACATCATACAATGTTAGTTTAATGGTAACTACAGGCTATCAGTTGACCGATTAGTTGAAGGCCGCAGTTAAATAAATATTATTAACTACTGAAAGCTAATATAATTTAATGTTACTCTTGTACGGAAATGTTTTAATAGGTTACATTAATAGAATTCACACCATTTTCAAAATTTTGAATTTTTTTCAGATGAAATGTCTATTTTTCTTAAATTCTGCAGTGACATTTCTGAACTTATGCTTAATTTACCGATACATTAAATGTAGGTGCTTCAGTAACTTTATGACAAACGATGGCGTAGTGGACACTGTCTCCTACAAGTACAACGGCAGTCGGGGTCTGGATTACCGCAAGGATGTTTTTACTTTTTATATAGGTTTATGTTTATCTCTCAATTTCGCAATATATTAAATTAGGTGTTTGACTCTTATTATTTAGAATATATACTTGCCTTCTTGATGTATAATACATGAGCATTGAACAGTGAATTATTTACTGTCTTTAGTCTTTTCCGATATTTTATTTTCATTTCGTATACCGGTAGTGAAGTTAACGAAAAGTCACCAATGAACTGTAACTTTTAATGTTTTTTTTTTTCAGATTTTACAAAACAAGTTGCATAAAGACTTGCGGGACAATCGCAAAACTTTAAACGAAGTATATGCTGAAGAAAAAGTCCACGAGGAGGAAACATATTATGACGAAGACTACGAAGAAGACCTAGACGAACCTTTTCATAATGATGGTCTAGGCTTAGAAAAGACAAGAAGAAAATAGCCTTAAATATACTTATTTATATTTGTAAGTGTAACATATTACATATTGTAACATATTACTATTAGTTTTATTAAAAATATTTATATGTTAATAATTTGTTTTATTACGTTATCAAAAATTGAATTGAATTGAAACCAATTTTGATTAAAATTTTTAGTAGATACCTACCTCAATTAAATAACGTCGTATAAATTCAAACACAAAAGGCGTTAAACGTATCTAAACTAAAATAGCGATTTTTGTTTTTTTTTATTTGCTATATTATATAGAAACTATTTAATATAAGTAATATCGGAAAATACTGTTGTGTAAATAATAATTATACTATTGCGTTTTATCACACGTCTATAATTTGCATATTAAGATGAGATGTCGGTTTAAATGGTAAATATTTAATAAATCAGGCTCCCTTGGTCTTCGCGCTTGACCTATTTTTCCAGGCTGTTGGCTGGGGAGCCGATATAATCAAGGAGATGGCCATATTTTAAACATCAGGCCTTATTTTTGAGAGTAAGCTTACTAAGCTTTAATATTTTAAATATTTGTATATTTTATTACACTGATATACTGCGTAAAAAGTAAACTAAAATGAAGGGAATAAGTTAACGAAAAAACATAACTTTATGCGGTTGGAAACATACATATTATTATGTACAATGTTCATGTTTCGAAATATCTGTTGAATTAAGTGTTAGTTCACTATTTACGTTGTCGGGTTTATAGTTTTAATATTTTTTTTCTATATTAGTTTTATTATAAATATTTTAATGAACTAAATTCATGAATCATGTAATGGACGTCAAAGTAATGGACGAAATCTTACAATGGATGTCTATTTTTCGAAATTCTATGCAATACAATGCACAAGGGCTACAACCTATCTTAATCTTATCATATTATGTATTGTTATTGTGATAAAATGATGATGAATAATTTTACAAAACAAAAGCCTCCTACTCTCTTATTGTCAATAAGTACATAAATTAAAACTATTATTTACTTCTCACAAATAGTATCTTGTGGTTTATATTGTCTGAAATGTGTACCTACTGGAAAAGAAACTTCTAATTTCTAAACAACCCAAGATCGGTTTTTCAAAATAAAACTCCCAGTTCACCGAAAGTGCTGTCTAAATTATCTTAGTTCTTTCTAAATATTTTAATAATCCACCGAACAAGAGACTTTCAGTTTTAGCTAAGTACGTACTATAAGTATGTCTGGAATCGATCGAAGTAAATGTAGTAGTGAAATACGTAGGCACTACTAAAGCTCACGCATTTATTTACCCACTACTCTGTTCATGAGAAATACTACAATGGTTTGTGGTAAAGGACTTGCTCTACATATTTAATACATGAAGTGTATGAGTCGAATACTTAAACGTTTGGCCGAAAACGACGAAAAAATTATAATGCTTGAAAAAAAGGTACCTTCTAGTTTTTTTGCCATTGTAATACTGTAAAGTACAATCGGTATGTCTGAAAAAGAATAGAATGTCTGTAACAGCTATCGATTTTAGGTAACCAATGTTACAATGCGTTCGATGACACCGAACCCGTATCTCAATCAGACGGCAATTCAAATGGAATGAGACGATAATGGCGATCCGGTCAATAATCAGGAACAAATTGGGGGAATATATAAGGGAACATTCATAATAAATTAATCTACGCTTATAGCTCTCAGCTCATGCAATTAATCTTTTAGTGTTCTATTATAAATAAATATAATATAAGTATAAATAAATATAACATTACTAAAATAAACAATATTCCTTACTATTATTCTGTTATTCAATATGAATATTTAGGTATAGAAAATAGAAACTGCTTATTTCTAAGATTAACGCGAATATTTGGCATTTTATTTCAAATAAATCTATGATTTCAGTGAGAGACTAAGGTTTTAGAGGACCAATCTCTTGCGTGTCTTCTCCATTCTACGTGACATTGGCGAAGTAATCTGGGCTCTGAAACTTGAAAGTCATTATATTCTATAGGTAGCTGTTACAGACATTCTAACCACAAAATTGCAAACTGAATTCAAATACATATAAGTCTGTTTTTTTTTGTGTTTTTGCAAGGTTTTATTTAACATGCAACGTATGTTTATTTGTGTGAAATCTTACAACGCAATTTTGAAGCAGATATCTTCAAACGATTAAGCTAATATTTTGTATAGACGTTTAGTTTGGATGGTAATAATTGATAATGAATAGTAATTTGTGTGAAGTCATTCTAAATTCAACATGGCGGAACACCCAAGAATTATAATTTGACATAAGCAATTGTAATTTAAAAATTTCAATCAAATTCCAGATTTTCAGATAATTGGCCATAACTAAGAATCTCAAAAAAAAAATTATAAAATTATAATGCACGAAAAACTAACAATAAATATGTAAACAAGTTGATACAGATTACAGGAAGATAATAATATGAAGACGGGTTGAGTAAAATATATTTTATTGTCTTTAGACGCTCTTCCGAATCCTGTACACGTCAAAATTGGTTCAGTCGTTTAGTAATTACACGAAAGCATAGAAATGAACATACGTACATAGATACAAATAAATAAAACACATAACACTCATTTGGGCTTCGCCGGAATTGGGTAAAAAGGGTTCGCTCTTAATAATTAATCATAATTATTGTGATTGATGTTCAGAGTCATGTTCTTTACGTAATAATTTTATATATTAACATGATTTTATTTTCGTCATAAAATTATTTTCAATTATTTTATCCTAAAAGCATAAAATAATTTTAAATAATGTTATAACCTACTTTATAATAGCAATAAAATACCTAAGTAATTAATTATTAATACTTTATTATGAGTGTTTGCATAAAGTTTTACAATTACTAGTCATACAAGCCACTAACAGTAATGGTAAATAGAATCAACATGACTCATTATGATTTTATTTCCAGTATGAAATCATAAAAAATGTTACTTTTATATTATGATATAGGAACAGTTACTCGAGCTTATAATAGCTAAACCTGTTGTAATGCTCAACAAGTTGCAAGAGATCCGTTTATCCGAATACGTATAGGCAACATCTAAAAATTATGAGGGATTTGGAGTAATCGAGGATCGCTCCATTAACGACTGTGAAAACATACTACTGTATAGTAAGTATATTACTTTGATTCACTAACTACAATCTTTACAGTATTTTAGTATTTTATTAGTAGTTGCCAAGTCACGTCGCGTCGGGGGTAGTTCTTAGATATTAGGATTTTACGACGAAGCTCCTATGGGTTTTATATCGACCATGGAGTAATAAAGTTAATCCAGGTTCTGTGTAGTGCAATATCGAGCGGGGTCGGTCGAGAGGGACGCGGGGCGGAGGCTCGGGCGGCGGCGGCCACCTGTTCGCACCCCGCCCCCGCCCGTCCCGCCGCGACTGCCACCCCGGGCTGCGCTGCGCGCGCTAGCCCTTCCCTCCACTCATTCGTTTCGCGACGCGTCGTCTCGCCGGCCGGCTTACGACTCATTCGACCGGGCTCATTCGCATCGCGACCGCTTACCTTATCACTCGATCGTCCATTCCACAAATCAATCATGACGGAAAGCACAGAAACCACAGCAGCAGCGGCGCCCGAGAAGACCCCCACTGAGAATGGGACTACTGAGACCCCTCCCGAAGAAACCCCGGAGAAAGCTACCGAGGAAAAAGAAAAGGAGACTCCTCCACCCAAGGAGATGCGCGCAGTTGTTCTTACTGGATTCGGGGGTCTCAAAACCGTTAAGATTTTGAAGAAACCTGAACCCACTGTAGCTGAGGGTGAGGTCCTGATTCGCGTCAAAGCATGGTGAGTTTTTAATATTTTTTTTTCTAGTTATTGATCCGGCTCCAAGTATACGGAGGTTTACGATTAACAATTTTTATAGCACAATTAATTAGGATTCGATTCAAAAAAATAATAATGAGGCGAAGTGGGTAGACAAATAATATCCTACTTAGGTGTTTTTTTAAAAGTTTTGATATTTTATGAAATTAGAATAAAAATTTTAATTGCAGGATGTTTTACATCGTTAGTTTTAAAAATTGTAGCAAATATCGATTAGTTATATGTTCACGGACAGTGACGATGTACCCACTTACCCAGTGCCTCGGATGCACTGTACGATCGGATCCCGTTCTCCGCGTCTTGCCTGCTTCATTAACATCTGCCTGCCGCGCCGTGTTTCACGGGCCCACGACTTAAGAGTATATTGTATCCGATTGAAAATCTGCACGCACACTTGCATCCATTGCTTGTCGGTCGGTCGGCCGGCGGGTGACGCGCCCGCGCCCTAAGCGGATTTACACTCTAACGACCAGCCTGGGGACGTGACATTCCTAAATGTAAATAACGATCAATTTAAGAACAGACACACCCTTTTTCTTACTACTAAAAATTTTTCGTCCATCTTCAAGTATAATTACATATTTTTAAGACAATGAACTCCCCATATTATTACTCCGATAAATAATGTCGTAAGTTCACGCGAAAGGGAGTTTAAATTACTGATTGTTCTTTGTGTTTGTTTATCGCTCCAGTGCTTCAGATAATACATCGAGACATTCTCAACGACAGGCTACTTAAGTCATGAGTTATCAGCCACTTTTCTTGTTAGTGTTCCCTGTAACGATCTCAACCGACTGTATATCTGATTTAACTAGAAATATAAACAACAAGTCCCATTAATGTAAAATACAATTTTCTACGTTCGCACTTGACTTAATTCATGCGTTGAAATCTAATAGATGGTTACTATGTGTCTCCTAAGTTAGCTGTAAGTATCCTCGTTAATCTATAGTCTATGAAGGGAAGCTTTAGGGGAGTGAATGTGCGTAGGCGCGAGGTGCGAAGCAGGCGCAGATCGCATCCCCGCTAAATATAGCACGCTTATCGTTGACTTACTATGTTAATGACCGCGACAAACTGCACCAGCTGCCGCGAACATATAATCTGACGTCTCTTTCAACCGGTACTCGTAGCACGTTTACTTGCACTGCCACTCAATTCAAAAAAAAAAAACAACCATTGACCATCGAATCTATCTTTCTTTAGATCTATTCAAAACTTTATATAAAATAAAGTATGTATATATACTTACGCATTTTTTGAGGACCCGTTTCGTAATTCATTCATGCACTTGTGAATGTCCTTAGTTCTGTGAACTTAAGTAGAAATATGGTAAGCATCATAAGATCGTCTTAAGACTAAATATAGATCAGTTCAAGGATAAGCGTGTTCTGTTTGAAACTATAACATAAACACAACAACTAACCACATTACTTAAGAATGTTCATCCGCAATTAAATAGACATTACGTAAAGTAACGGTTGAGATAGGTTAATTTTTCAATTATCTTGAATTACAATTTTTTATGCTGTTTAAGAGCAATTTTGATGTTTTTTTAAATTATTTTACAAGTTTAGACATGTGATATTTGTGAAACTTAAATACGAGTAAACTACTAACGTAATAAAAAGTTCCTACTCTTTTCTATGTAAATGTGTAATATATAAACTAACGACGAGTTTCATCGACATCCAGCGTACAAGGGTTCTTTATTTAATAGCGCTATTAATTTAATGACATGTAACAGTTATAAAATGAAATCCAAACCTATTACAGCGTTCGGCATAGACGCGGATGCTTTAGTACCGCCGCTTCTCTTTATGTTTTAAAACAAAAAGAAGGGAACAGACAGATGAATAACACACCATTATATTCAATTAGGTCAAGTCGGTGTCAGAAACATCTTCTGAGAACAATCTGATGTATATACTCACGCCCTTGTATACGAGTGGCTTTCTTTTTCCGAGTGTTTAATCATCCGTGAATACAAGCCGCGGATAGATCTTAACTGTTCTTATTTCACTTGCCTAATTGCGATTAATATTTAGAACTACTAGTATAACGATATGAAATGTGTTATACTTATTTGAATTAATTCTGCTGTCATGTAATAATCTTATCGTAGATTCCATCACGCTGTCATCAGCATCAGTCTTAATATTACGAGAGTGTGTGTTAATTGCTCACATCCTTTCCTTTGTTGGTGTATGAATTTAATGCCTAAAAATAACTTCTGCCCTTCGAAAGCTGCAGCCGAGCTCCATGGTTTAAAGTGCAGTATTGTGCATTTAAATAGGCAACGAAGCTACATAAGATGAGAGAGATGAATTTGTTTATTACCCTCTTCCTTATTGAGAGCGTCTGTACGAGATAGCTCTCTTCCTATGACTCAATAGAAAGTAATGCTCTTGAACTAACTCGATTTGAGTAACTTGCTAAGTTGTTCCTTAGTATTGGCGAGTGGGTGAACTTGCTCCTGCAATCTAATGGTGGTTTACTCATTGATACGCGCAAGCTGTTTTGGGAAAATATCTGCGCAATTTTAACACGATTAAACATGATGGTATTTTAGAAAGAAAAAGGTGCTAACTATCGCCATCTTGAGAGCTCATCCATTAAAGAATCACTTAGTTTCAGTGTAGATACATACAATGTTTGCTGTATTTTTTAAAGTTCTTCATAAGTTATTACTATAAGTAAAATGTAATTAATATATATATCAAATGACTGCAACATAATGGTACAGAAACGTAAATATAACTTTGATTTGTAAAACAATGGTGCGAACATTAAGTATGACTATAGGGCGTGCGTCACAGGCTTATTTTTGATACGTTTGTTGTCTACTGGCACAGATGAGTCAGTTAAGTTAGCTATCGATATTGACTCATTAACATGCAAAATTAAGTAGTTTTTTCAATATAATACCGACTGATTACTTTTTCAGTCATGACGTATTTTCAGTAGAAATTAAAACGGGAATCGGATAAGACGGTCTGTACAGGACATGTGTCGTGACCATAAAATGAAATCCTTGATCGCGTAGCAGATGCTGGTGGCGGGTCGCAAAATCCGACCGTGCTCGCATATTGTTAGCAGAGTCAACGAACTTACGAAAATGCTTCTTCGCTTATTGTACCCATAATCGATTCAGTTCACTCTATATGGAGTATAAAGATTTCACATTGTCTTATACTTTTTAATGTCCATTTTTTTCGAGTGTTATTTAAATCGCAAATAACGTGTAATTCCTGCTAGTAATTTGTCATTCAGGTTGCGTGCGTATCGCACTTATTATCAACATTAAACATACATGTCTAGACCATTATTACTCCATACAAATTTCTATATTACAGTCATCTATACCCGATAGCTAAGTAAATTGAATTGGAAAATCCCGTGACTCGATGTTCGCATGAAGAAGGGGTGTGGTGCGTTGCCGGGTGTTGGGAGGGCGCGGTGGCGTGGGCACGGGGATGAGGGTTGCGAGTGCTCCTGTGCTGTCTGGCGGGTGGGGGGCGCGCGGGGGCGGGGGCGAGCCGGCGCGGGGGAACTCGAGCCAGATCAATACGCGTCCCCGACCCCCGGTCCTCGCGGCCAATCTCCGCAGGCCCCAAGTCTTTCGACGCCGATGCTTATTTTTTTATAGCATACATTAAGTATACTCGTCGACAAGAATGTATAGAAGCATGTGTTAGATTTTATATTCTTTCGGTCTAGTAATTTTCTCTTGATTATGTTGGCGCGTATTCAATATTTTAAATAATCAAACTTATTAAGTATTTGCGTATTATTTTTATCTCAATGCATAAGATATTATATTTATTTTGAATTCAGGAAATATATATTGTGAAAACGTTTAAACAAGTAAAATTTAGAACATTTTTAATACATTTTATTAGTTTAATGAAGTGGTATAAGTACTAGTAATCGTTATAGAAATACAAAATGTACTTATGTCGTAGTTGAATTGATAAATTTTTAATTTATCTACTGATGCATTTAAAATATTTGGTAACCAGGAAATGTTTTAAATGCATCAGTAGATAAATTAAATTGATATTTCATACATATGGAAAAGTATTAACAGTAACGAGGTTCGATTATGAATCGTTAAATTATTTTACAAAATCCCACATCCTCACAATACTTACATGATACTCGTATAATAATATAATCTTTAATGCATAGTTTTATTACTGCAAAGGTCTGAGTGGGCACGAGTAATTTATCATCGGATCAGAGATACCACTACCCCCACTCACAGGGAACATTTTCACGATCCATTAAATTTTCTATTACATTGTAATATATATTTACTGGTGTATCGTGATAACATAAATAATGTACAAAACAAACAGTCGAAAACTTGTACAAATTATAAGTAAGTAAGTAAGTAAGTAAGCGATAAAGAAAGTTGAACTATTTCATTGTAAGATACTTTAGAAAAGTAAAGTTAATTCGATACACATATTCAGTACCTATTTAAATGAACAAATAATAGGTACTATTTCATCCGCACGTGCCGAGGTTCAGTCATTTTCTTTTCAAGGTTAGGGCAAATACTTTAGGGTGAAGTGGCCTAACGCATTTGTGTCATCTTCAATTTTGTTTGATACGCCCCCGGCGGAGTTTTTATAACACACCCTAATTTATAAGCAAAAAATACGCACAAAACTGGTTCGAAAGCCTTAAATATAGCAATATAAATACAACTACAGTCATCTACTATAAGAGAATGCTTAAAATACAAAATGTATTTTTAATGTTCATTTCTTCAATGCCCAATATTACTTAGTTAGCATTATCGAGCAAATAGCATTAAAGAAATCGTGAACATATTTAGGGGTGCATAGATTTTTTGTTCCTCGTTTTAGTTATTTGGGAAGGTCAGCTTTACATATATTTGTATTTGAAACCAACACGCGTCACGTTGGGTGTGGATGCTCTTTTTTTCGCCCGCATATGTTTCTATGAGGGCATTTCTTTTTATGTATGGATATAATAATGTAATGGCCAAACCATTCAGATGAACCTATTCATTTATTTTCTTCTTCATGGTAAAGTAAATGTTTATATTCATGTATCTGTTCTAAGAATGCTGATAAGATTTTGGAATGTTGGGAATAGCAGTAGGTATCGATAATATTGTTTGTAAAGTCATCCGATTGTTTAAATATAACTATTCTTATCTTTGCTATTCTCTATTTTAACCAACCACGTTGAATTCTTTACTTTTGTTATCAATTGTAAACAATACTTTTACCGAGTACCTATAAGTTCCAAATCATTAAAAATATGGTCACTACACATCATAGATAGTTATATTTTAGATAGTTATGCGATTTGTAGATTGAAGATACATATAGAAATTGCATATAAGTATAGTACCATATTATATAGTACCATAATATACAATTTTAATTTTATTTCAATGATCATCCCTAAATATAGATAAAAATAGACTTGATAACTAGGTACATTATGGTGACCATTTTTTTACATACATAAAAGATAGCTTTTGTTTTTAAAACATCGCGTTACTTTAGCTAAAGAGATAAACTTTAATATATTGTTATACATATATGGATGAAGAATGTTAAAGAAACACTATCTTTTATATTTATTACTATTGTTAACTTTTATGTATTTAATGGATAATGAATATGGACTGGTATTGACTATATTTATTCTATTATCAATTTACTTTATTGGGAGTTGTATTGACTACCTGATGGCGCTGTCAAATGGGTGGGATAAGGTTTTATAAGTTCTGTTTAATCGGTGAGTGACACATTTTCGATTCATTACTTCGGACAGTATAGATTGAATAATATAATTGCTGTTGAAAGTATTGCTGGTAATATTTGCTGTGGAATATATAATTATAATAAGAATAGACGAATACATATTATTTAATGTGTAATAACGTGTAATTGGAAGACCATCCTGTCGCAGAGTTTACAGCTTCAGAAGTGGGTATGTAACTTTGCCATTCTTTTTTTTCTTTTCTTAAAGATGATTATATTGACTTAAGGTTTTATGTAACGTACATGATCATAACATTAACTTCAAACGCTCGTATGCTGTGAAATACTTTATTAAGGCTATTCTTTAATTTTTTTTAACCTATTAATAAGATCAAAAGGGAGTTAAAATAAATTGTTTTATTATACTGCATTATAAGTGTTTGTTAGTGGAACTTATAGTATTTGTATCTTGTAGAACATTTGATTTAAGGCTACTCTTTAGTAATGTGACACAGATGAATTACTAAGTAATTATAAAACGATATAATTTGGTTAATAACGTTAAAAGTGTATCTTGTGGTGCACGTGGCGAGGGCTACTCTCTTGCCGTGCAAAATAAGCGTACTTAGCGTTATTATTTCATTGAAAATATTTAATTAGACGTATTTGGTCAGGGCTATACTTTGACGATTCACAATTAATGATACGCCTATGCTTAGCGTTAAAAATAAGAAGTAATAATAACAATTTATTTAAGATTAAGAGTTACTGTGGGTAGAAAAAAATATTTTTTAAGATTAACTTATAGTAAAATTGGTAAAAATAGAAACTTGTGCAATAATAATATTGCTTTAATTTCTTTGAATAAGTGTTAGTAATAATATGATTTCGACAAAAAAAATCTCATTATTTAAATGAGTCATTTAGACAAATGCTACTTGCAAAATGAAGTAGGTAGTTATTTAATAAAAATATTATATGGCGTTGGAAAGAAAAGGAATGCTGTTATTATTGTGGTTTAAGAATTTCTAATTTTAGCATATTTTGGCGGAAAGTTAAGTAACGTAACGTGTGTTACATTTAACTTATGTTAAATTTTGCCGTATTGTGTGGAACATTTGTAATAAGAGATTTATGATATTTTTAGATATGATATATTTCTGTGTTTCTTGTTGGTGTTCATAATAAGATAAATAAATAAATTATTCTAAACGAATGCATACATTTAAAATAAAGTAATGAAAAGCTCCATGCATCATTCCATGTCGTCTTATCGATTGACAAAATAATATGAAGCAATTATTGCTATAAGATAATTTGTTAGTGATGTATTAAGGCATACTTTATAATTATTAAGTTAGTACTGCAGTTTTTATACAAAGTGTATTGAATTCAAAGGGTATAAGAAAATTTGTGCTCCTTCGTATAGTACTATGCTGTTTTCACCATGATTTTAAGCCTAATTAAATAAATACCTACTATTAATTAGTTTAGTAACACGTTTTGTAGAGGTCTTAGTAAGTATTTGTAAAAGATAATTTATTGACAATCCCTTTTCGGATTTTATCGCGGATTTATTTTGATTTATGATTCCCGACGATTTAAATGCTTTACAGCAATTGTGCTTACGGGAGAAAAGCATAAACGTAAGAAAGTATTATTAATATAGTGTTATTATATTTACCTTGTTAATAATATGGTAATGCAAAGAATATAGCTTGATACAAACCTTTAAATGTTTGAAATGAAATAGAAGTGGACTACAAATTAATAAAGCGTCTCGAAAACGCATGTCTTTCACACAAAGACACTGGTCTAGGGATTGGTCATTTACACGCCGTTTGCCGATTCATAGCGTTGGCGTTTATTCACGTGGAAAATATCTTCAAGTAAATATAATTTTAATGGCATTTTAGCACCAGAGCTTTAGTTGAGCATACGCTGTATCAGGTACCTCACTTTCTCAGATGGAGTATGGTAGTTATATTGAAAAAGCAGTTTCTATTTTAACGTTTTCTCAAAGTAAGGTTTCACCACCGCATTGTATTTGAGATATCCGATAGATTTCGTGAAGCGGAGAACATGAGTCTTGTTACTAAGTTGAGATTTTAGAACAGTTTATCTATATGTATGCCCCGTAGAAGATGATGGTCTATATTATATAAGCCTCGGTACTCTTTTGAATGTACTCTCGTCAATGGTGCATAAATGCTGATTGTAGACAATATTTTTGTTTTGCGTTAAACAATATTAATAGTGAGTACACTTTCTCGAGACCATTGATTAAGGCAATTAAAACCTTGTCGTGCTGACTAATTATGGGTTTAATTTCAATGGCAATGTTAAATAAAGTGGTATCATACAAAGCGATATCACCGTTTGAAGTCCAGGACTAGGATTGATTCTTGAAATATGCTGATGTTAACATTTCATGGCTACTCTGTACTGTAATGTCATAAGCAGCAGTCTGATTTTTATATTATGTAGCATTTATATTTATATGAGGCTGATATTTTGCTGAAACTGCTGAAAAGTAACGTATGGCTTACAGTATTAAGCCAATAAAGACACGTAAACCTAATTGCTTTTTGTCTATATTATTTCTTAAGTTTTAACTAGATCAGTAAGAGCTGCAAGAGTATTTGTCACGAGAACCAAACTGGTCATTAGATAGAAAGAACATTCTAGATATGTATGAAATGGATAGTGTAAGAATTTTCCCTAGACTTTTGATAGTTTAAGGAGCAGGACATGAAAAGGGGCGATAATTTCCAGTGTTTGACTTGAACCTGCTGTGTAGATATGACACGCTTTGGCTAACTTTAAAGAATTGAAAAATAATCATGTGGTTTTTAAGTATTTTACAGTCTTACAGCTTATTCCATCAACACTCCTGTTTGTAGTGACAAGATTGGAAGGCTTGGATAGTTTCGTATATGCTGATAGGTTATTGATTTATATATATAGTACCGAAGTAATTGATAAAGTTATCACATATATTTTTCGCAGTAAAAAGAAGTAATTTGTTTAGTTTTATTATTAGCTAATTTATTAATTAGCTCGGGCACATTTTAAAAGGTTTTGTTTTTAAATTTCGTAAATGCTTTAATATAATACTCATATTTGGATTGGTACAAAGTTTTTATCATTATAGCATAGATTACATTCTTAATAATCTAATCGAAACGTGATGCATTTTGTACTTTGGTTTTAATAACCGTGAATAATGAAATGAATTATTTTGCGATCATTCGTTGGAAATGATTAGTTAATTATAACGGAGAATATTAGATTTGTTATATACACATAATTTGCAGATTTTTATGTGGACTCTGCAGAAAATATTGCTGTTTTGCTGAAACTGTTGATATTTTACTAGACTATTAATAGATAAGGAATAAGTTTCTGTTACTTATGCTGTTATTATTGTTGTATTTGTTGGGTGTGGTGCTGAGATCGGCCCTACCTATGTCGATCCAGTGTCACTCTTTTAGAGTGAACTTAGAATTATCCACAGAGTCCTTTCGACTCCAGGAACTTCCAATCAGGTTGCATATGCTGC
This sequence comes from Boloria selene, assembly GCA_905231865.2. NCBI lineage: Eukaryota > Metazoa > Arthropoda > Insecta > Lepidoptera > Nymphalidae > Boloria > Boloria selene. The sequence goes on from HG993149.1 coordinate 4,410,363, forward strand.
CCTAGATAGATACTTCTGCGGTGCATGAGTGGTCCGAGCGATCAGAAGATGTGCATAGCAGATTTCTCTGTCTTATGATATAGTATGTACATTGCGAACTAACTGAGACCGAGAGTGAAAATGTTTATTGAGTTTGCATAATGCATTGGACAAAGAGTATTCTGGTTACTGCGTTGTTTTTATACTTATTGAGTTGGAGTAACTCTTTTGTAAAGTTTTTGCCATATCCCTTAATTAGCGCTTTAGAGGAAGTTTGTCCAGAGGTGTATTGCCACTCTTGAAGTGCTTTGAGGTTGCAGTAAGTTTTGAGAAATAAATGTGTGTTGTTTGGCCATACCACAAAATGGCTGACTGCTGCATTGAGGGATTAGCTTATTATTGCTAAGTCACCTGCCTTTTCGTTCCCGTCTATACTTAAGTGACATGGAACCCATCTGATGGTAACTTTGTTGGATGTACCCAGGACATTCAGACTGTTTATGCAATTCTTAACCAACTTCGAGTTGGTCTCGAGAGAATGTATAGCCAACAGTGCTACTGGGCTACCTGAGTTAATGCTTTGGTTTCTAATAACTAACTTATGCAGTTGTTGTACTATGCTGGGGATGTAATAAGAATGAACAAATCTTCTGTTACTTATTCTATTTTAAGCAGATGTAATAGAGATGATACAAGTCTCTGTTACTTATGCTATTTTATGCCGTTGATTTTATGCAGTAGATGTTATGGAGATGATACAAGTCTCTGTTACTTATGCTATTTTATGCCATTGATTTTATGCAGTAGATGTAGTAGAGATTTTACAAGTCTCTGTTTCTTATGCTATTTTATGCCATTGATTTTATGCAGTAGATGTAATGGGAAGTCATACAGGTCTCTGTTACTTACGCTATTTTATTCCGTTGATTTTATGCAGTAGATGTAATAGAGATGATACAAGTCTCTGTTACTTATGCTATTTTATGCCATTTATTTTATACGGTAGATGTAATAGAGATGAAATGCAAGTCTCTGTTACTTATGCTACTTTATGCTGTGGATGTAATAGAGATGAAACCAGTCTCTGTTACTTATGCTAGTTTATGCTGTAGATGTAATAGAGGTGGAACAAGTCTCTGTTACTTATGCTAGTTATGCTGTGGATGTAATAGAGATGAAACAAGTCTCTGTTACTTATGCTAGTTTATGCTGTGGATGTAATAGAGGTTAAACAAGCCTCTGTTACTTATGCTATTTTATGCTGTGGATGTAATAGAGATGAAACAAGTCTGTTACTTATACTATTTTATGCCATTGATTTTATGCTGTGGGTGTAATAGAGATGCACCAAGTCTCTGTTACTTATGTTATTTTATGACATTGATTTTATGCTGTGAATGTAGAGACGAAACAAGTCTGTTACTTATGCTATTCTATGCACTTAAATTTATGCTGCGGATTTAATAGAGATAGTTCTACGTCGTTCAATTAATATAATTAAAATAAATATTTAATGAGACAAGTCTCTGTTACTTATGATTTTCTATGCTGTTGATTATATGCCGTGGAAATAATGGAAATGAAACAAATCTGTTGTTAATACTGTTGCCAAAGCAGCTATGAGTAAGTAAACAAGAATCTGGCAAAACAGAAGTATGTGAATACTACTAAGACCAGACTTATGCGAGCAGGGTGGTATTCTCAATATATCTGTACAGTTCCGAATCATGATCAATGCGTGCAGCTGACCGAAAAAGAAATATCGAGACTTTCAATGAGGTGTTATAGAAGAATATTGCGTATACAGTGGACAGCAAAAGGACCAACAAGTCTATTCTCGACCAACTGAAGGTTTCTTTAAGACGATCTGCCAATGAATCCTAATTTATTTTTGTAACATTGCTCGGAGACAACCAGACCAGACAATCTGGACAAACTGGTTGTAGTAGGCGAGATCGAAGGCAAAAGATCACACGGCCGATCACCTAACAGCTGGTCCGATCACATTCAAAATAAAACGGGGTTTAATATTCAGACTGCCCTTAGACAAGTTGCGGACTGAGTGGTATGTAGGAAGCTAAAGCTGTATACATCGGTGAAATCATTTCATGATAAACACGACCTCCAGCAATGAAGTACACGAAGAAGAATGCTGTTGCCATGCCATGCTGTTAAAATGAAACTAAAATAAGAAGGAAGACCTGATTTTATGTAAAAACGATCTCACGGGGACGTGAGATGGCAGGAAGGCCGACTGTTAACTTTTATGTATTTAATGGATAATGAATATGGACTGGTATTGACTATTTTTATTCTATTATCAATTTACTTTATTGGGAGTTGTATTGACTACCTGATGGCGCTGTCAAATGGGTGGGATAAGGTTTTATAAGTTCTGTTTAATCGGTGAGTGACACATTTTCGATTCATTACTTCGGACAGTATAGATTGAATAATATAATTGCTGTTGAAAGTATTGCTGGTAATATTTGCTGTGGAATATATAATTATAATAAGAATAGACGAATACATATTATTTAATGTGTAATAACGTGTAATTGGAAGACCATCCTGTCGCAGAGTTTACACTATCTTTAAAGATTTCGTCATCGTAAAACATGTATTCTGATACTTTCACAAATAAAGAACAAAAAGAGGTGAGCCCGAAAATGAACTAAGTAGAGGCAAAAAGTGGCTTCACTCGTACCAGCTTTTATATCGAAAGAAAACTACTGGTTGCTTGAACCTTCGAGAACGGAGGTTATTATTATCAGAGCTCTGCTGTTCTTTGCTTTTGAAAGCGATAATTGCTCGATTATCAATCGAATTCTTGTCTGTTCTATATCCGCTTTTAACGTTCTACTAAAATGGTACTGTTTATTGTTTCTATTTTACATTAAAATTGCTTAATGTCTATTTGGAATAAAAAAATTATCAATGTTCCATTGTACTATTAAAAATGCGACACAAATTTAAATTAAGTCGACCGGGTAACTTTTTTATATTTATGCTTGTTTGGGCACCCCATCCTTATGTCCACCCAGCTGTGGAATGAAGACTCATTTCCTGAGAACACAATGCGTTTTAATGATTGACATTTTATTATTACCACGTATTGTAGGTACATAATAGGTATGCAAACCACTTGAGAAGTAGATAAGTACTATGAATTTAGATATACAGCACTTATATAATTTTATGATTTCTAATTTGCAATCAAAATCCTTTGGATAAAAATCTAATAATCAATTAATTAGGTTAACAAAATGATACTTTAATCATTATGGCGAAAGTTGAAAAGGAACAAAATACATATTATGTACATATTTACATACACATATTACATACTTAGTTTACCACAAACATCGACCATGACTTGTCAACTGCTATGTAATATCCAATAACCAATCATGGTGGTGGTTTGTTTGAAAATATACATTACGAATGTGTACTATTCCATCTAAGTATAGATATATAGAAAATCATTTCGACAGCTCCATTTACATAATTAATTATGTATTTAAAATATAATATAATTATTTGGACAGATCGGCTTGTTTTTCATTTTAATATGATGTAACTTAGTACTACTTATCTAATTCCTTGTCAAATGTCAGCGTTATTAATAATTCTCACTAGATTATCACATACACGCGGGTTGTCTGGTGTATAGGAAGCTATGGTCACGTGTCGTACAGCTTTGTTCATAGCACCGCTAACCGGATGCTTGGGACCTGCTAGCTTCCGACCTCTAAACCGGCATTCGAAGGATTTAATTCGGTTAAACTGTATTGTGATTTAATTTTAATCTTAGGTCTCTCCGAACTGTTTCTTTAGGGTAACTGAGACGGCATTTGGATATTATATGTATTTATTATTTAGTATTTATTTAATATTTACATAACTATTATGCAAAATGTACCTATTACATAGCTGCATCATTTTATCGGTGTTGAAATTATACAAAGATGACTAGCAATTATTATAAATAATAAATAATTATATCGCTATTTTATATGCTACATTACTAACATACCTATCTAGTAACTTGTCGATGAATGTCGACTATGGGTCGTTGACAGCTTTTTTTCTTTTAACCTAAATTCTTGCTTAAAAGGGGTTAGGTATAACATGAGATTTTTAGTCACGCAACTTTTCCTGCATGTTATAATATTTAACCGCACGCGACATTTTTTGAATGCCTTACATTACCACCCTTTAGGTACAGACTGATATAAGTCCTATTAATAATTTTAATGAACGATAAAATAAAGGTGATGGCGCAACAGCAATATAGCATCAGAAATCAATGTAGCTATTTCAATAAGAGATATAAAAACGCGTCAGGATATTATAACATATTAACAGAATATAAAACGTTGATAATTGAAGCCGCAGTTTCCTGTGCCTATTCATAATACGTTCGTAATACAGCGTAGGTTAGTTCGCTAACTCGTCAGTAACAACATACCTACAGAATACAAATGAATCAGAAAGCACGCGAACGAGTAAATTCCATTCGGTGCGGTTGTACTCCATACACGTGAAGCAGATATTTCTGTCCATATTTTTTTTACATACTGAAGTTTTGCAGTTTTTATCATTAATCTTTATTAAATTACATATGAACTTATTTCTTAAAGATTCCTTGATCAATTTTTGTAACGTCGATTACCTTTTAAAGTAGATAAAGTACCTAAATTCACTTCATATACGTACTTAATTATTTAGTTACCAAACATTACTTTAAAATGTTTAAATAGATTCTAAAGTATGAAGCATACTGACGGCCGAATAATGACACAACTTAACTTAACCTAATTTTGAGTGCAAGTCTAAAATTAAAAGCAAAAAAGCCAATGAAGAATACCAAGTGTATAATCTATGATACCAAGTAAGCGAATATGGAATGCTCTTGTACAGCCGCTACGTTTCTTATCAATAAGTACTCTTAATCAAAGCGGCTATGACTGTGAGAGGAAGTTATTTTATGAGTGACATTTTTAGCTTGTCTATTAAGTTTGACGTCTAAATTGGATCCAATTAGCGTAATTGCTAAAGAATGAGTCAGGGAGGATTATTTTTTGCTGCCTCAAAATCTGCGCGAAAAATGTGTGTTGAATATTCATATTTTCAGTCTCTGCTTTTTATTTTGTTATCTAATTTTTAATATTATATACCTACCTTCATATAATATATTACATTTTAGTATGTAGTGTATAATATTATTATTATGTAGTGTATTTTAGTACATAGCAGGGTTAAGCCGTACTAACGATTAAAGTTAAAGAAGAACTTAATATCGTCTATTCCTAGGTGGCTCAAGAGATGAGGCAGACAGTTTAATACTTTCCTAAGTAGGTATAAGTAGCAAGCACGTTTACGACATGAAACATGAGCGCCGAACGGAAGAAGAGTTAAAGTGTAATATGGTGGAGGTACACACCTCGCATTACAATGACGCTCATGAACCCTATACCACATAACTTAAAGATATAGAAACTTTCATATCACAGTTATACGCTACTCAAGGGCTCGCTAAAAGTTGAGTATCCAGACGACTATATTGATTTTATGATATTTATTCTTGTAGGTAGTAGTAATTAGGTTTATTTAGGTACAATCATATAATTTAGTTCTTTCTTTTTTATGCAAATTACTAACATAACAACAAACAACTATAACGGCTTACACTTAGTATGATTATTTTGCGGGATGCACCCAAAAAATCTATTGGTAATGCCAATGTTTGTAAGTTCTACTACTTTTTTAATATATTGTATTCCCTATGAAATATATAGTTACATTACATTTTAGTAAATATCGTGACTAGCTTATAAATTCATGACTTGTAGGTTGCGTGTTACTATTAGGCATTATAGGCGCCCTGACGCGTCGTCTCGACGCTCGCCGCCGCCGGGTCGCGTCTAACCGACGCTTAGGCCCGATGCAATTTAAAATTACCCCGAACTGGGGTGATTTCTCATTCATTTGTACATTTTAATAGCATATCGGAACATGCACAAAGAGGGTGTCGTAGTGCGAACTTAAGAATAATTTATTCATCATTACTCTTCGCCTATCATTTGGCGCTGTTTAATAAACCGGAAAGTTATTTGAATTGCGTGAATAGAAATTCTACATAATGCATTAATCGCATTACTGCTTTGCTAGGGTTGTAATCGGTTTATTGTGAATACCTTTGCTGGTTTGTCGAAAGGTTTCGATTTGATTACCTTTACGCGAGTACTTTATTAGAATAATAAATATGATTTGGTTGGTAATAACAATATCACCTGTTCCATGCAAAGTGACTAAGAGTTTTATCTGTGTTTGTATATAAAATAATTATGGAAATGGGGGGGTAGCAATTAAGATTATCAAATGAGGGCAGGGTTGATAGGTTTGTTTTAGCAATTCGTTTTTGACTACATTAGGCTTTATCAGCGAAAGGCCTCATTACAACTGAGTCACGCAATTGGCAACGACAATTAAATGTTCACTGTTCAGCATTTTTAAACATGTTTTTGTTACATTTATATATACTTTAAATTTTTAAAAGATCCTAATCTTTTTCATCTTTAAAGTAATCTTTTTACCTGCGCATATTACGATCTATTGATGTAAAAGGAAGCCATTCAAATCGTTGAATAAACGGTCAGGTAGCGTGCGTGGAAAATTCAATGCGAGTAAACGAGACTTGGTGCCGGAGATTATCTCAGCTTAGCATTCCAACTCACGGGCGTTTGAGTCTGTTACGATCATTGATAATGGAGGAAAGGTTTAAAATAAAACGGTGCAACCCGTGTCCAATTTAGCCAATAAAAAGGATGCGGGCGTTAACCGTAGTCCGTACCTAACATTACAGACTATGAAAGAGTCTTTTCTACGAAGTCTCACGCAAATGTAATTATTTACAATTACAGCTTACATTAATATTATTTTAGTGTCAGACCGACGAGGGGACCGCTCCCTATACTTACCCGATCGCGGCCGACCCCTCAAATGAATCAAGCAAATAACGAAACAATGTAAACAATAAGCCCGGCGCAAACTGTGATTCATTCACTCCGAATAAAGGTCATTTTAATAGGAAGACACAATTTTTGTTACAAGTGAGTGAGTGAGTCATGTTCATTCATAATTTTTTTTATTGATCATCTTTAATGTAGCACAAGTTCAGTTTAGTTTAGTAAATAAGAACCTAAGATTTGCTCCAATTGTTTAGATATCGCATAATTGCTACTTATGAAAAACAAAATAGATGTGGTTGAAGATAACATTAACCCTTAAACCCTACCCGGGGGTCCAGTAAACCCCAGTGTTTAATTTATTGAAAATATTTTTGCGGAAACGAAACGCACGGGCACGTGACTCAAGCTAATCTTCTATGACGTCGGCAGCCATCTTGTTATCAGTAGTGCATTAGCACTGGTGCACTGTAGACGTAATTATCGCTGTTTTGGGGTTCATCAGACCCCAGGGTAGGAATAAAGTAATATTTTTTTTCTTTTCTGCTGCTGTTTGTACATTAATTTATGCAATTGTTTTTGATGAAAAAATAAAAAGGTAAGTTAGATTTGTTGATGTTGTAACTAAAGTAATAGTAGTAGTTCACTTTACATAGACAAAACACCATTTTTGCAGTTTTTTTTGACACTTTATTTATAATTGAATTTGATGTAATTGTTTTAGCCTAACCACAAGAATGGATGACCAGATTATTCAATGGTTGCACGAGGATCACTCTGACGAGGAAGAGGAGGGTGGTGTTGTGGTTCTTGATCTTGAAAGTGTTGAAGAAGACGGACTTGACTTGCATTGGACTTGATAACCCCTCAAATGGAGGAAAGATTAACATGGCCTTCTTTGCCTCCAAATCTCCAAGACCTCCTCAGAGGAATTTTACAAAAAAAGCGTCCTTTAGTCGACGCAAGTCCTTCTCCCATGGCAAAAAAAAGATGAGCTGTCTGCCCAAGGGGGAAGGACCGTAAAACGAAGGTTTTCTGTGGCATGTGCCGTAAACCTCTCTGTGGTGAACATATTGCAACAAGATGTGAGGAATATGTCACCCAAAAAAAATAAATATTTAATTATAATTCTAGATAAGGGTCAAAATCAGAGAGGTGAACATTATGCTTCTGACAAAGTTTTTCTTGATAAAATAAAATGATATAACTACAATATTTATTTCAAAATAAAGGTACTGTGTATTTTTACAAGGCACTTAACATATTTAATTTTATATGATAATTTATTACTTGGTTATAAACAAAAGAGGTCTAAATAATCATTTCAGGAACGCGTCCTTTTACCATGTTTCACAGTTCAGGCACGTTAAAAATATTTACAACTACGAAATAAAAATCTCATATTTTAGTATAAGCTTTAGGCAACATTAAATTAAGAATATATCCTTAAAATAAATTTTAATTATTTTAATTTCTTCATATTTTGACTACTCAAATGCTGTCTGACATTTATCCAATCATTCCGTGAACGCGGAGGATAAACGACGATGTAATATAAACAAGATATACTAGGGAGAGTTAAGAAGCATCAGTGTAAAGATCGCTAGCCAAAGCAAACGGCCATGTGTTGTGTTTATAGAAAACAATAATTGATTTTGGTGGTAAGTAACGTTAAATTTGAGATTTGTGAAGCGTACTTTAATACCCTGTCACTACGTGAACGCTATTTGGTGATTAGTTTTTCAAAACTTTGCATACTTTTCATAAAATTGTAATAAATATTTCAACTTACTTGTTCATAAGCTCAAAATCTAATATCAAACATGGCGGCATCAAGAGTGACTTAAAAATATTTGTCCAATAATCATTTCGGAAACGGTCATTTCGGGAACGTTCTCGGATATGATCTACGTTCCCAAAATGAGATGAGCGCGTCTAAAATGAAAATCTGTAAGCAAAATGATACTGCAATGCTTTTAAAAAGCTTAATCATGTGATACTTTGGTTTTAGATATTTACCATTTAGTTCGCGTAACATGGAAAACGATAAATATAAAGAAAAAAACGATCAAAATAGGACAGTATAGCTTATAAAAAGCATTGTGAAAAGTCTAATGCAAAAAGAGATGAAAATACTTACTACTAATAAAGATAGGGAATATTACCAAAGAAAGCTGAAAATAAAGTTAAGAAAAGGAAATAGAAAGGCATGACCTAGGCGAGGAAATGCGAGGAAACGACATCATTATAGTTGATAATTTTGTTCGTTTACTGAAAACTTCGACTGTTATTACATGAAATCACCGACGATGAAATTATTGCAATCAAAAACATAATACCTGAAAAGGTAGATGCGATGCCCGGAATTATGAATATTACGTACGAAGATTGTATAGCAGAATGCTTCTGATGTCTCAGTACCAATCAATTTTCAAAATTGTTGCGAGAAATTAAACTGTAAGCATTTTCAGACCTAGATAAAGTAAACGAAATTCAAAAGAACACCTACGAACAAATTGTTAAAATTTTATGTACACCGAAATCACAGAAAAACGGTAGTCGTAGTTTTTATTATTTTGATGAAAAGATGGACCTATTCAAAAAGTAATTGTTAGATTTTTAAGTTCGAAAGTTCGAAAAAAAAAGTTTAAATTTTGATTTTAAGCATTGATATTCAAGAAACCTTAATAATAGCGTGCAATTAGCATTTGTTCCTAATATCTAATGTTTGTTGAAAATTTAAATTTTATTGTTATTAGATTACAAGTTAAAATTTTGATACTCATGTTCCTTACATTAAATAAAGTATAATACTATAAATGCATATTATTTTCATGCGTAACGTATGTCAAAAACCGTACATTATGTGCTTTCAGTAAACGTCGTCGTCATTTTGGGAACACTCATCATTTCCGGGAACATCACAAAAACGGCAAATAAATCACTTAATAGTAATGTTGGAGTTAAGTCCTGCACATATAAGATGAAATGACACTTGAACTTTGGAATTTAATTATTAATATACTACTAATTACAATAATATTTATATTAATTTGAAGTATCGATGTAGAAATTACGCCGATTGAAAATTTTAGTACAGTAATTTAAAAATAATTGTTTTTATTTAAAAAAATATTCAAAATACCAACATTTTTCGAATTAGCAACAGATTTATTACAGGTTATTGAAAGTTATTCTTAAATAGGTTTACTAACCATTATTATAAATATTATTTAAAAGTGTTCCCGAAATGACTCACGACTCTGGCATTATTTTTATAAACAGGTAGAATTTTAAAAATATGTATTTTTGTGCGTGCCTATTCACAGAAAAGCTTCATGACAAATGACACTACAGACTTGTCATGTTAGTTTTCTTCAAAAGGAAAGATAATTTTTCAGATATTTGAAAACCTAAAATGCTCACCTCTCTGATTTTGACCCATAAGCTTTCTAAATAATTAAATAATATTTTCATTAAATTTGTGTTTAATTTATTTAGTATTATGTGATTTAAATATTGGGGTCTATGAAACCCCTGGGTAGGAATAATGTATCTTCTAGGATGGGTAGGGTTCGAGGGTTAAATATTTGTTAAAAATATTATTGATTGGTTTGTTTGCCTTTCCCTTACAATGTGAAATCAATCAATTATCGTGATCAGATGAATGTGAATTTTTCATAAAGATAACTTATGACATAAGCTATCCAGAAAAATATTCCAGTGTTGCAAAAAAATACTAAAACTAAAATTACTAGTTAAATAACAGTAATGAACAATCATTTTAGTTGTATGTTTTGTTAAATGAATTCCCTTTACACTTCCTCCTTGATCTCATTTAGGTTTCCACGCACGTAAGACCACCCAGATTGAGAATGAGTAAATTTCGATGGTGTGAGTTACATAAAGGAGATATTATATTTAAATACAATCACAAAATACCCAGTATTATTTTTTTAATAATTGTACTATTCTTGTCAAATATAAAGCTATTGACAAAATAAAGTAATTTATATTCTTATTAAAAAATGATGCTTATCGATTCTCACTATAGTAGAACTTGCTATAAACAGTAGCCAGTAAATGGTAATGTGAGTAAACAATATGCGGACGTCACTGCTATTGTGTGTAAGACTGCGTTATTTCAATAATGTGTCTGGGTGTATGCTTAGGGCTGTTTCTCGTCAAAGTCCTATCTTTATTAAAGGTAAATCTGCTGCAATGCAATATACCTATACCTATTATAATTAAATTTTATAGGTATAAGTTCTTACAAGAATACAATTTAATTAAATCAACCTCTAGTCTATGGAAGTTTTATTTTAATATATCATAAAAATAAAAAGATTGTAGAAAAAATATTTATTTATCAAACCATTATAAAGTAATTTACAGAAGCAGTAAATCTTAATCTAATCTTTAAATTACCCACACCACAACATCGACTTCCCACACGTGCAATTTTTTTATTTAATTTACAATGAAATCGGACCTCAGCTTTAATTGGATTTCGGTGTAGGGAGCCCTGTACAGTCAACCTGTTTCTTAGCAATCGATTAAACAATTGGTGAAAATCATTGAATTTTAGGTCACATTACAGGCAGTAAACGAAAAGGACTAAGTCTCAACTGTTATCGAATGATGATTAACCATTGATTGATGATTGACAGACACATAATCAATTTAATGCGTTGCAATCAAAATCATATCATGAAAATATTATTAGAAACAGTAAAGAAGCTAGCCTGTGTATGTTTTTTACTTCTTCACGCTGAAACGGCCTATCATACATATATTAGGTTTTGACGATATTTAGTTGATAGATATACCTGAAATTGCTCGGGATCGTACTTAGATTTAGCGCCAGCGAAGCCCCGCTAAAAGTGTATACAAAAACTTGATAAATTATATACTAAAACCTTTATCGAGAAAAGGAAAACAGCATGAAAATCGGTGCAGTATTTTATCGCGAACAGACAGACAGACGCGGCGGAGGATTTTGTTTTATAAAATGTAGTAATAATCAGGTTCGATCCGAAGTATCTGTTTATAGATGAGTATTAATCAGTTCGTGTATAACAAAATATAGGCTGACCAAATCGATAGCAATTTGCAAACCTTCATGGCAGCCATAGTGGTAGGTGGGAGGAGACAAATACAAATATCGATTACTTCGACCGACGCCCGCGGTTTATAACACGGAGCACGTCCCAACCGTACAACAATTACATGTATTTTCGCTACTACTCATGCAGGTCCAATCACCATGAATCATACGTGTAAAGTTACGTTTGAAATATCCGCACGTACAAATTTACGTACAAATCGAAACATTGAGTTAATAACGACAATATTTTAGGTATTATTTCCTGTAAATAAAGATCATTTCTAAACAATTGTAAATTAGTAAAACTAATAATTAAATTACTTAGATCAATTCAGTCCTTTCATTATACCTATTTCCTTAGATTTACGCGTATATATATGTATATCGTTTTAAATTTAGTTCCGGACGTTTCGAATGTTTTTCAACAATTATGGTCATGGGAGAGTACTGACCAAAATGTAGAGTCTTTTGCTTGATGGCGGGTGAACGACGACATTCCCAAAGAGGGTTGACGTTAGGAAGGCGGGCGGGCGGTAAAGTTTTACCAAAACCAATAAGCAGTAATTCGTTTACGTCGTACCTAACTACTGCGACGTCCTAAAGTAATTTGGAAAATGGGCAAGGAGATGATGTACGTAATGTAATTTTAGAGATTTTTACTTTCATAAATTATATACAACGTGTATTAAGTCGTGAGATAAATAAAATTGTAGTGTCTGTTTTTAATTTCAATTTTAACAGCTTTTCACTAAATGTATATAACAGTATATACGATACTAGCAACTAAAAACCCATTTATAAGTTTTTGTCTGTCTGTATGTTTGTTCCGGCTAATCTCTGGCACGGCTAGACCGATTTTGACGAGACTTTCACTCGCAGATAGCTTATGTTATAAGGCGCAATTTAGGCTACTTTTTTTACCGACTTCAAAAAACGAGGAGGTAGAAATTTTATTTATTTTAACTAGCGCCCCGTGGATTTGCTCATTGCTGATGAACCCGAGCGAAGCGAGAGTGAGTCGCTGTTAGCTAAATAAAAAAGTATCGAATATTTATTTAGATTACTTATTTCGAGACCTAGTGCGTACAGCCTACTGCCCGTAACGGGCAGGTGTCAGAGCATGCATATTATGATAGATGATTGATTCATAGACATGGACGTACTTATATTTAAATAATAATATGTATATACGTTTCATTATTTTGTTCATGTTCTGACGCATAACAAATGGCTACCGCATTCCTCCGTCTCACCACATTAATTAGTCTCCTAGTTTTATTAAATGGTAACAAGATCCATATCATAATATACTGTGTAATATTTTCTCATATTTTTAGCTTAAAGAGCATGCTAGCTACGTTCTTTTCATATCCTTTATGGTAGGATAAGCACAGAAGTTATATAAATACATGATCTCTTATAAATGAAACTATTTATTTTAATGTATATAGTTTAACTATAAAATGTTTAACCATTCTAATCATTATCTTTTCCTGCAGCGGTCTGAATTTCCAAGATCTGATCGTGCGACAAGGCGCTATCGACTCTCCTCCCAAGACACCATTCATCCTCGGATTTGAATGTGCCGGAGAGATCGAGCAAGTAGGCGAGGGTGTCACCAATTTCAAGGTAATTTATTATTATTAAATATTTACCAACAAAAAATCATCTGTGAATAAAAATACAGGAATATCTAAGTTCATTTTATATTACAGAGATGGTTATATTATTACTAGCGACTCGCCCTCGCTTCGCTTGGGCTTTTTCCTAGATTTAGCACAGGCAAAGCCGCGGGATCCGCTAGTTATGCATATAAACCTTCCTCTTGAATCACTCTATCTATTAAAAAAACCGCATCAAAATCCGTTGCGTAGTTTTAAAGATTTAAGCGTATAAAGGGATATAGGGACAGAGAAAGCGACTTTGTTTTATACTATGTAGTGATGTATCTAATTCCCTATTAATAGTTATATTTAGATATTAAATAAAAATAGTTGAATTAAATGAAAGACTATTTCCGATTGTCGAAGACATGGCGTAACATTTTTTTTCATATTTTTATTAACTAGATACCTACTTAAACTTATTCTTGTATAATATGATATAAAAAAACTTATTTCTCTAATAAATGCCTTTAATCTTAGTAAATAGTTATCACTTCTCGACACATTTTCTATAAAAAAATATCATAGTTTTCTTTCATTTGACCTATACCTAGTAAGTAGTTACTTTGATTCAAAGGCCATTTAAATCATTTTTCATCAATAAATAAAAGCTGTCGACATGAATAAATATTTACTATAGGTTACTATAATATATTTCTAAACGTGTTAGCTTAACATAAGTACATACAGATAAATGTGATAAGTACACCAGTACCTAGCAATTTATTGATCATATCTTTACATTTAATATTTTAGATGTATGATTATGCTTTTCCTAAAAAATAGATGAAATATAAACAAGTTGTGAATTGATAGGTTTTCGTATTGGTAATCAATCGAATTTCACTTAAAATTGCTATAGAAATCAATTGCTTATAATTAAAAGTAAATTAGCAGCGCATTGACCTCATTTCTTTATGAACGATGAAAGGATGTTATATATCATGTTAATGATCCTATTAAATTGAATAACATCGTAACTAGCAACTAAGTTTTGTATGATTCAGGGTGAGCTTTATGTACCGTGTACGTACTCTATATACGTATAAAACAAATATTCATTTTTCTATAATTAATTATTTCGAGGATTTTTAAACTCCAACGCTAATTAGAGCTAAACTCAAGGGGAGTAAAAGTTCCAATTTGTGAAAATGTTTAATTTAAATTTCCTTTTTCATTTTAGCTCTGCATTTTTATATAAACCTATTTTTTGATAGGTTGGCGACCAAGTCGTGGCTCTGCCTGAGTACAGAGCATGGGCTGAGTTGGTAGCTGTGCCTGCTCAATATGTGTATGCGTTGCCCGAGGGTATGTCTGCATTAGATGCGGTGGCCATCACTACTAACTATGTGGTGGCCTACCTCCTCCTCTTCGAGATGTCCAACCTGACCCCTGGCAAGAGTCTTCTAGTTCATTCCGCTGGCGGTGGCGTGGTAAGTTATTTTTATTTCGTATTTATTTTAAAAATGAATAGATAATGCATTGTTTATTTATATTTGACATAAACTTGAATTTATTAATTATTATTTGATCTGGCCGCGTCCGTCGTCAAGATTTTAATGGGTGTGTGGGCATCTTAACGCAAAAAATAGATCAAAACCGGTCTAATAATGCAAGTTGAACTTGAACAACTCGTCCGGGCCACGAGATAATTAGACAGTGAGATTAGAAACTCGTTAATGTCTAGTTCTTAAATGAAACAAAACACGTGGTATCAGTTCCGAAACATTTTAAATCTTCATGTTTTATTTATTTTCTTAATATTTTTGTTTATAATAAATTACAATTTTTATTTATGATAAGGTAACAATTTTAACGGTTAGTAGGTATAGATTTTTTAGAAATGTACTTAGTATTGCACCACTGTAAAACGTATCCTACATATTGACTCGGATATACCAGCTATCATCATACCAAATTTCATCAAAATCTGTCCAGCCGTTTTCTCGACCGACCCACTCTTCAACTGTAAAATTCTAAAAGCATTAAATGTGGCGTCTATGAATGTTAATTTTTTTCAATAATATATTTAAATTTATTAAATACATTTTATGTAAAGATTCGACTTCGATAGAATTTTGTAATAAGGTTTTAAGTAAAGATTATAATTGAAATACATTTGTATATTTTAAATGTCAAAAGCGAATTTATCCGGAAATAGATTTTTTACTCTGGAAGCCCGTAACGTATTGCAATTGTATGAGGCCGGGACGGTCGGCTTACTGCTATTACTTAAGTTTCAATTACACCAACTAGATAGGATTGCAAAATACGAATGAAACCTTTGAAGCCCGATTCGCCGAACCACGCCGTGTAATCTGTCATTATTCTGCGTTTATAGAAATAATTACACATTTCTTGTTTGTTCCTTAGTGTATATAAAATGTTATATTTGTCATATAAGTGATTTTTCTTAAATAAAAGTAAGCTTAGCTACTCTTTATAATCCGTAATCTGCCAGTGAAAGTCCTATCAAAATATGTTCAGCCGTTTCACAGAGTAGCGGGAACAAACAGACAGACACAAAAAATATACATTTAGTAAAATGTTTCAAACAGATACTTCAATTTTATTTAACTGTATAGATAAGATAACAATAGCCACAGTAGTAGAGCTCCCAAAAAAAGTTATGATCCTGAAAAATAGCAAAGCTCTCTTAGTGAATTGCAATCAAACACCCATCTACTAAATAAATTTATTAGTTTTATCTGAATCAAACAACATAATTTTCTTATTTTATTTTGGATATACCTATGCATGTATGTAGGCACGTATGTATGTATTTATGTATTTATGTATGTTATGTGTATGTATGTATGTATGTATGCGTATGTATGTATATATGTATGTATGTACGTTTGTAATTTGCACTGCACCTTTTTCTTGATAACTATGTCCTTCTCACGCTCAAGGGTTTCTGGAAGAAATCTCTTAAAGAGATAAGTCACCCGTTGTACACAATGTCTCCGCTTCCTTTTTATATTTATATATTTTTCTTTTTCTTTTGTGTGGTACATAAATAAATAAATAAAATAAAATAAAAACGCAAAAATACAAACCACGATCAATAATAAACACAGTGAGATGTACTTGCTCGGAATTCGTACAATATTAAATAAGTGAAAATAAAAATCGTGGTGTATCTGACATGTGCAAATAAATGAAGTTCGCTAAAAATAATTCCGTAGCATTGACCCTGACAAGTGCTGTTTAATATCTACGTATCGGTGAACACTGCAAGCGTACTGTGTATGTTAGAATGCTCACCGCCCGAGTGAACAATGTAAGTTGTCTAATTGCGTTGAATTGGGTGAGAAAAATCCTAGTGTGCTCTGGAATGTTCGAGCTTCCGACCTTACGTCATACAGTACCCTCGGAGTCAATGGCCTGTAATTTGAAGTTGTAATTAAGAACGATATATATAAGTAATTTCAATCACTACATTACTTTAAAGTGTAAAATTTAATATTTTTTAAAGAAGAAACTGGATCTCATTAAGCAGAGCTTCAGCTATAAGTCAAAGTCGTATTCATTATTTTTTTTAATCTTATTCAAAGTTATTCATACTTTAATCAGTGTACATTTTTTCATTTCTGTCAAACAAAACTGTAGTAGGTATACATACCCCACGTTGACCTACTTAAAAGGGTTTACAGAGGAAACGAGCGAAAATGTGAATATTTCATGAACTCTACAAAATATTGTGGAATGTTATCATTAATATTCCGCAAATTGTACATAATATATTTATTTTTTTATCTTGCAATTCGCATTGGCCGAGATTTGCCTGCTAACCAGATTTCTTTTTTATTTTATTATTATTATATTCGATTGTTTTGATAATTACCTACGCAGTCAATCATTATAAATTAATTACTCTATAATTAAATTTCGAGCAAAGTAATATTACTAATTTGAGTTTAAATATTAGAATGGTTAATGTGAAACATGTTCTAATTTTTAATTTATCTTTAGGGACAAGCGGTAGCTCAGTTAGCTAAAACTGTTGATGGCGTGACAGTGTTCGGTGTTTGCTCCAAGTCCAAACATGAAGCTTTGAAAGCCAACAACAACAACATCGATCATCTTCTTGAGAGGGGCAGTGACTACACCAGTGAAGTCAGGAAGTAAGTTTGTCATCATGTTTATATTATTTACAGCTTACATGTATGTGTTTAGCCCTTTTCAACTTCCCACCGCTCGGTACAGGATAGTGACTGGACAAGTGCGAGTTCGAGAACTTCACATGTCTTTCGGAAACCTGCTTCAAACTTTCAGCTGCAGACTTCCTTCACGATGTTTTCTTACGATTTGTATAATCATATTTGGGTAGTAAAATTGCTACAAATGACTCGCATATGAAAATTTCAGAAGTGCAAGACAAGAGATTTCAAACTAATTGATCTACCAAGCGAGCGCGTTACCACTGGACCAATACTTTCTAATTCTTTTTATTATCTTGAACTATAAAAATTCTCAAATCGGGCTCAAATTTTAAGAACGCAATAACCTACATGTGGATTCATAAGTAAAGTATTAAAATACAAAGTAGAAAAAACTTATACAAAACAGAAGAAGCATGTCACTAAGCTGCCACAGGCAGAAACTTCGGTTTATTACAAAAAAAAAATAAGCCGCGCCCATTGTAGTTTTTATGCTTTGAAGACGACGAACAAAAACACCGTTCATGTCGCATTTCTTGTCAGCACGTCCGTACCAAGATTACTTTTCTGGATGAAATTCATATATGAATGTCGTTATTAATCATATTTTGTCACTTCAAGCATAAATTGTGAGAGCTTTTGGCAGGTTCTTTTATTTTAAAATGTGTACTTAATATGAATCACGCATCCAAAAAATGGAATGTGCTTTCATGAAATCATATCTAATTTTAATTCCTTCTTGCTCGACATACACTTAAATTAAAACGTTTGTTAACATAAATTATATATAATAAGTATTCTTTAATATTTAATTTAATTATTAGCTATATTCAAATAACCAGACATCTTCTAATATTACACAAATTCAGAGTTTTGCTCTATAGATTTGCTGTATATAAAAATAGTAATTTAGTATTTCCATAGATTTAATCTATGAGTATTTCTATTCAATACTAGCAATTGATGTCCTCTCATTGTAAATTAAAATTTGTGGGGAAACAAATTGGATGACGACGGTCATAATAACTTTATTGCGCCTATTAAATCTTTATAGCAGTTTAATCGAGCGTGGGCAAGTTGAAAGACATTTTATATATGTTAAAGGCGACTGCCGAGAGCATAAAATAAATTAAACGGTGGTTTTTATATAATATTATTGTTTTTAAATTCAATGTTTGTGTATTTATTCGCAAAAAGAGCTCGTAATTTTAAAATTACTCCTACATGTCTTATGAATGTAAAGATAGACAGAGACAGACATTCCTCAGTGTAATCAACTAATTGTTCCAGATCCCAAGCTTTCTTAATTGATAGTTATTAGCGTAACATATTTCAGTCCCACCCATATCGCTCATACTGAAGTGTCTCGAACAACTCATGTATAGTGTACACGGATGAGCTTTTTTTCCTTCATAGATTTAACTTTCAGGGTTGCTACTATGTAAAAACCCAATTTAAAAAAATATTTGCCTTTAAATGATTAATGAAAAGTGACAGTGGTAGCCCAGCGATAACGTGCTTGCTTGGATAAACGAGTGACGCGGGTTCAAATCCGAGTCTAGCACGTCTGATATTTTCATGTGCGGATCATTTATATCATGATTACCACTTGTCTTACGGTGAAGGAATACATCGTGAGGAAACCTGCATGTCTGAGAAAACCTAGTTTTCGAAAGACATGTGAAGTCCGCCAACACGCACTAGGTCAGCGTGGTGGACTATGGCCTGATCCCTTTCGTATTGAGGGAGGCCCGTGCCCAATAGTGGGACGTTAAAAGGGCTGATGATGATGATGATGATGATGATTAATGAAAACATATTCTTGAAATATAGCCTTTGAGAATTCTAAAACCTTAGCCTCCAACCGTGGCCATGATTGCTGTACATTGAAAATATCGGGAACATAAAATCAAAATAAATCTGTGAAAAAGTCCAAAAAATAGTATTATATAAAATGTAAAATATTCGTGTAAATCTAAGAAGATATTTAAATATTTAAAATAAAAAAAAATTACAAACATTTTTAACAGCAATAGCTTACAATAAAATATGTAGATATTTATTATTATATTGAGTATCAGAGTAGATAATATGAATGAATATGAAACCACATTCTTTTCTAAAGATAAATGAACAGACAGCCCTATCAAGTAGTGTATGGGAAGATTCAACTAGTAAAGTCAAGGTCCAATTACGTTGGGAACAGTGCGCTAATTGTTCCGTTTATAACTCGCTCCTTAGGGCAGCTGTTTCGTAACAGCCGCGCGGCATTTAATTCTTGTAAATAGACGAAAGATATTTTTATACTAGTAAGCTCTTCGTATAAACAAATCGGGTAACACGGTCCTAACGTAAACAAACAAAGCAGTTCAAGCTACCCTTCACTATAACTAAGGCCGCAGACGCGGTTGTTCGAACTTCGAAGTTGGAACGCTCCCATTCAACAAGAAATTGTTCTTCTATTATTATATTATATCGCATTAAATAATCCAGCCGTCGATATTTCTATTGACAACGTGCGTTATGAATACAAAGTGGTTGTTAAAGGAATTTACTCGTATAAATAACATCGGAACTGCTTACATATTGATGCATTCGCATTGAGATTTACGTCATTGACTTGGGACCGCCCTTGTTTAGATCGTACTTAGATCTCTCTATCAATAGAAACTTCTATTTCTTATGGTCCTTAAATAAAAATATAGTCTTGATTTCGATTGAGATAAAGAGTTGTTTTACTTACGTTAACGATGATTGTGATAAAAAAATTTCTACACAGTAAAATATATTTAAAAAACACTTATGCATGTTACTGGATAATTTTTTTTACTGCTATCGAGCAACTTATAATCAGAAAAATCTGCAATTGCGATAATTTCTAAAATAACTTTTCCTTAGGATAACCCCTGATGGTGTCGACATCGTGCTGGATTGTCTTTGCGGCGAGGAGTGTAATCGAGGATACTCCCTACTCAAGCCAATGGGACGATATATCCTTTATGGTGAGAACACCCTTTGAAACTTATTTTAAATATTCGTTATATTTATAGCATTACACCGTTCTGAGTTTAACGAGTACCTAAAAAATATTATCTTTTACGACTTTGGTCTATGTGTGTTGGCCTATAAAACTGATGGTAGGCAGTTAGAACAACACCGATTTGGGTCAGATTGAAACAGATATGCTTTCGCCGCTAGCACAAGGGGTATTTAAATTTATTCCATCGTAAAGTGACTGAAATAAAAAATTGACGATCACTTGATGCCAGTGGCCTCTTGCAAGATGTTCTCCATTTTGTCAGTACTTTTTATTTATATACGACTTGAGAGAATTTTGTGATATCCCTTAAAATTTGTTGGTTTTCATATTAAAATAGATTTACTGCCAGTTTCAATAACTCTATCTACCGATAGACCGGTTGATACTTTCATACGATTTTGACAGGTTGTAACTTTTAATGTTTCAAAATAGTATGAAAGTAACTACCAGTCTTCGGTAGATAGAGTTATTGAAACTGGCAGTTACACTTTGTGTATATAATCAAAGGATTTACATTTGTGGAACCTAAAAATAGTGTTGTAGTCCGTTATAAAAGTAATGTTATTAAGTTGAATGCACTTAGCACTAACAATGACGTGTATCGCAGGATCATCTAACATCGTGACCGGCGAAACTAAGAGTTTCTTCAGCGCAGCGCGTGCCGTGAGTATTAAATGTTTTAATTATCTCATTCAAACATCTTTGTCTCAGATTAACGTGAAGTTATGGACACGGTTAGAATTAAAAGGATGAAGACTATAAAGTTTTATGCTCCGATTAATTGATTTAATGTGACTGTTGTGTTTGTTTTCTTAAAAAAATATTTATAGATAGCTGTAACTAATTCAATTAACCAGTAAACTTGAAATTTAATTACTATCAATCAATGAAGTTTTATGGAAAATGGCATATTTTCCGTAACCGTTTCCCGTAATCTTGTTATATTTAAAAGCTATCATTACACACTATAATATAATTATCAAAGAAACAAATGAAGTTTAGAACTTTTTATTAAAATGGGATAAAATAACCCTAAGTGAACAACTGGATACTTTCTAACTTATAGTCCACTCCTCAAAGTATAATATAAATTAGCGACTTAACAACGCGTTTCGCTCGGGTGCCTTTAAATTTTTTGAAATTTCAGATATACCGCTATACTATTTCTATTATCGCCTATTTTATATATATTTTTTCAATTCCCAGTGGTGGCAAGTGGACAAAGTGTCTCCAATCAAGCTGTTCGACGAGAACAAGAGCCTGGCCGGCCTCAACCTGCGGCACCTGCTGTTCCAGCACGGGCGCGGGGACACGGTGCGCCGCGCTGTCGAAAGTGTGTTCTCGCTCTGGGCAGAGGGCAAGGTCAAGCCAATTGTGGATAGCACTTGGGCTTTGGAAGATGTAAGTATCGGCTGTGGGCTTGGATATTCATCCAAACTATGTGCTATGTTAAATATTTTATAAAATTAAGCAATATAACTATACACGAAAAACGTTTTTGAGATCGACAAAGCAGTTAATATGCAGTATACGCCTTACGCGTAGAATACGATAGTATGTCTGTATGTCTTTATTTCTTGAAATTGTATTATAACGGTTATTGTAGAAGTCAATTTTGCCTATAGTTTTAGTAACTTTTAATATAATAATCAACTTCTGTAACAGGTTGGTGAAGCTATGCAAAAGATGCATGATCGCAAGAACATTGGCAAGCTAGTACTGGATCCGTCACTGGAGCCAAAGCCGAAGCCAGCGACTCCTGCCAAAGGCAAATCCGGCAAAGAGAAGAAACCATCCAAGGAGAGTTCTGAAGATAAGAAGGATAAAGAGCCCAAAGAAGAAGAGAAGAAGATAGAGAACGGGGACAAGAATGGTGAGGAGGTCACTAACGGTAGCGACGAAGGTCAGTCTCGATCTGTGACCAGGCATGCGTAACTTAGATATAGACCTCGAGCGACTCAGGTTTGAGCTTTGGCTAAGCAATAGCCGCTTCACAATGCATTAATTACATTAAGAATTTGCGTACATTACGTATACATAATATTACATTTAGAAAACACATATTATATGCTTTTTGATTTTTTTAAGACCACAGATGAGTTTGGATTTTCATTAGTAACTATAACGATAAAAAAAAATTTTTCAATGACACTAGCACAGTTATTTGAATTTAGTACGATTAAATTATAAATAAGAAAATGCTCGAAAAGTAGTCGCTTTGCAAGTTGCCAGAAATGGCGAGGTCTCCAAATTTTATTTTGGCTTATTTACGCACAGGCTAAACGCACATGAGCGGCTTCTGAAACCCGCTGTCATCCGATACGGCAGCCTTTAGATCGCTTGTGCAATGGGGTGCTTGACGATGCTGTTTGGTATATTTGCATTATAAAATGAATTATTTAATATAAACATATTTTAATTATCCATTAAACAATAGTAATACAGTATCATCTATTATATTGCAGTATAGTCTATTAATGATGAGAGAGTTTAAAAAAATATTTATCTCTATCACAGTTTTTAAGTACGCGGAACTTTAAATTTTTATTAAGGCTGAGTAAATGTTAAGTACCCTATTCGCTTTATTCATCGATGCTTCGACTGCTTTATTTAAATTTTAAATGGTTTTATAAACAACTTTTCTATGTTAAAGTCCAAAAAGAAAATCCTAAGAAGATTCAAGTACATTCATTTTTAAATTACATTAAAGTGATCTAAAGGCTATGACTAAATGTACGTTCAGCCAGCTTGGTCATAAGATATTGAGACGATGCATGTACTGCAGGCTGCACAGGCCTTGTAGGCAGTTTTAGATAAACAAAATTTTATTATTATTTTAATCGGATCAACAAATTAAATAAAGACTTAATTTTTTCTACGAAAACTATGTCTCGGTTAAGAAAACCTGTTTTTTATAGACTAGCAATTACGTGCTATACTAATAATAAGCTCTGCGCGTTATTTAGGGTATATATGAATAATATTCTATCATACAATGGCTTGTTACGTTTACTATTCACAGTATTTATTATGCAGAAATAAATTAATTACGAAATCAATTATTGATAAAATGTAATAATATCATAAAATTTCAGAGTCAAAGGAAGAGAAGAAAGAGAAGGAGAAGGAGTCTAGCTGAATTGTTTCGCCCGAGGACAGGACCAGACAAACCACCGCCAATTGATTATTTTAATATTAAAGCTGCTCGTTCGTCCGGCTTGTGCTTACACCGGCCTCTTGTTTACGTTATAAGTCTGAGTACGGCACTGTCCGATCCCTTCCTTTCTTATTGTTTCCTGCGATGCGTCACGCGACTATCGGTTCGGACATTCTCGTACAACTTCTATTAAGTTTAGTATATCATCACATTATCTATTAGAATTCTTTAGAATCGTTATCGATTCCATATTCGAACAGCGAATTTCAATTCAACATAAATCAATTTTTATTTTGAATCTGGCCTAAGCTAGTTTCCAAACTGTCGAGTCTTATAGTTTAATGTTTAAGACTTTATTTTTAGGATGAGATATTTTAGTCTGCAGTTATTTTGAATGGCTATTGTATATCTAAGGTGCAGAGATGCTTAATCTTTATGTATGTTAAGCTTTAATATTTTATTAGTAAATGTATAAAATTTGGCCCCCGGAGACCCACCCCCGCCCTCGCGCCGGGACGCCTCACTCGCTCGCCGCTCTTTGAAACTGCAAACGAATGAAACCTTGCGTGTGATATTTTGTACTAGGTATGCTAGATGTTTTGCAGTATTTTATGCTGCCTATACATGACATTATTTTTAATTTGGGCTTAAATACGATTGTGTTTTATAATTATATTTTTTATACTTAGAAGTTTTGTAAATTATTTTCTAGTTAAGAAAAATCAATCACCTAAATCGCACCGGTCATTGTCTAGCATTGTCCAGGTATACAAAGCTCGGATAGCCGTTGCTTCCCGTTGAGGAGCTTAACCAAATAGTATTATACAATGTTTCTAACTGTCAGTAATCTTTCGAACCGAAACTTCATTCGTAACATCTATGATATAAGTCATATTTTTGTAAACCAAATGTCGACGATGAGATTTCTTACAAATATAAAACTTTTATGTATCTTTACACACAAATATCACATATCTAAACATAAATACACATAAATACAAAGTATATTAGGAGTAATGTTTTGATAACAATATTCACAGCATTTTTTTTATATTCCTAACATATATTTAAAGTAATTTGGATTTTCGTAAGGTTGTAAGTTAAAAAAAAACCGCCATATAATGTACAGTATGGATATAACCTATAGATGTATGTACCCAGTACTATAAATTTTTATCTGTATAACATATCAAGCACATACTCGTATAAAATTTATATCTGAAAGGCTGAGGTAGTCCGGATGTTCAGGAATAAAACGAACCAATACTCCAAACTCACTACTGCTCAATACTACCTGCCAGCGTTGACGCAATCTATGTTCGACTCCAAAGCAAACAGACAGACTCGTAGAATTTTTATAAATTTTTACCCTTTTCGAACGTTTTTGCACGAGCATAATTTGCGTGAGCGCGTCTATGTCCGATTGTAAGTGGTTGTGAAGTGTGAAGTGCAGGAGGACCTCATGGAGTCCGACTCGAACGGAAAGAAAGTAGCTTTTTTACGTTAACCGATACCGGTACTAGATAGTTGCAACATGTCGCTTATTGTACGGTGGCTTGGTGCTAGTGTCGTTTTGTGCGCGGATACGACTCGCTTCACTGTCTCGGACCAATATCCTAAAGCTATTCACTTAGTCTCTTACCGTATTCTTCGTCGCTTAATGTGTCAAAGATGTGCGAATTTCTTAATGTTAACATATATAATTATTGATTAAATTCTTCTTGTATATCGACCTGTATAATGGTTTAGATTTATCTGAATTCTCTTAATAAAGATATCTGATATAATCCAACAGCGATTGCGCGTGGGCTGTAGCGGTCGCGCCGCTCGAGATTGTGTCCAAATTGTTGTACGTTATTATGAATCGATGCCAATATTTAAAGAGAATGCGCCCGTAGCGGCGGAGCCTGCGCGGCCGCGACAGCTACGACAGAGTAGTCGTTAACGTATTACACATTTATTTTTGTAAGGGCGGGCCAGTGTGATATCTATACTATGAAATGGATAAATAAATATGTATGATCTGTAAAAATGCTTAATAATGTTGTTTTATTTGTCCCTTATTTAAGAAAAAAACAATGAAAATGCACGTAGGTATGTTCTAGGATTACGATGCGTTAAAAATTAGTATGATCACTAGACTACTAAAAGTGTACGCAAAAAGGTCTAGCCCCCAAATGGGAACCTGTATCGAAACTTATGTTTTAACTTTTTAATATCTACTTGATGTACAAATACGATTTATAATATGTATAATGTACATATCGCGACTAGATTCCGTTTTGAACCTTAGATTAGATAGATGACTATTATTCAACGTAATAGGTATATATCTCTAAAACTAATTAAGCTAAATAAGCGAGATCAATGCGAGGCTTTAGTTCACTGTATATCGAAGTATATTATATCATTTTATTTAATTTTTAGAATTTTTTTTAAATAAAAGATAAATTCACTAGACCTGCCATATTGATCACAAAAATAGGTACACTGCAAGTTGTCTTGGTAGTCAAAATGCGTATCTCTGAATGATTTTATTTAAATGAAATCTCTATATTTATATAGGTCGGAATTACTCCTTCCTATCCCTATCGTTTAGGTATATTATTAGTGAAGTGGAGTCATTAAATTCAATTACATTACTAATATAGTAATTAGCAAATAGAAAAGATAATTTGTAGATGAGATAATTCGGAATAAATAGATCAGCACTGTATTATAATTATCTGATGATTAGCTAATTTTTCACTATTTATAATTACTTTCCAACAACAAAGAAAGTTTAGCTAAGGAGATAAATTTAATACATTATAAAATGAATTGCTAAAAAGAAATAAAGAAATCTATATTTTGCGAATTTTGGTTTTTGTAGATCCTTTGTTTGAATTTACGTTATATTAAGTATAATTTACAGTTTTAATCTGTGAAGTATCCTTTTTTAAGTCTTGACTTATAAGTTTCTCTTCGGTAAACTAGTGCTTTAAAGTTAATTTCGATATTTATTCATAGAATTTTCATGTAGCACATTATTTTGTTCAATTATTTGATAATCCACGTCATAATAAAATCAATAAAAATAACTTTTTTTTTTAATTTTTCGATTCTTAAAAACGGGCAACTTTGGGTGCGCGCTGATAGCGTAGAGTTATAGTCAGTAAGCCAAAGAATAAGAATAAAGTAGTCTTTGATTGTATTGTATGTATAATCTAAGAAAGTAGTTTTAAAGCAAGAACTGTCAAGACTTCGCCAAATTTTAGCTGTTTTTGTTTCATTAAGTATAATATTACTTTTCTCTATGGTTTCATTCCATACAACAGTTTCGACCCACTGTGCGCGACGCTTTTTTGCCCGTATTTCCATTCCATTGTTTTTTATCTATTTCGTGAATAGAACGTTCGATAAACGTGGAAGTTTCTTTATACTGTATACATCAGTTAATGTAAATAAAATTCAAAAATTAAAGTATCCGTATAAGGTGTTCCGGCTAATCTCTGAAATGGCTGGACCGATTTTGACGGGACTTTCACTCGCAGATAGATAACTATAGGAGTACCCTTTGATTATATATAAACAAAAGGAGTACCTAACTTTATTTCATAAGGAAATTATAAAAAATGTTTAATTTAATTTAACTTCCGCTCAACGACGTCGATTGGGATTGCGTAGAATTTGTAAATGTTTTGTACTATTTCCAACAAAAGTACCTAAGTATTATATTGAAGAACTTTTAGGACTTAAAAAGACCTGCAGACCCGCGACTGATATTAAATATAAATTTAACATAATTAATAAAAAAAAAGAAAAAATGATTTATCTATTTTAATCAGGATGTTCATTTGTATTAATATAAATTTATATAGTATATTAACACTAATTATCAATTTTATTCAAAGTACACTCCATAGACGACAGCATTAGCGTATATGTGACAGTTTTCAAAGTTGTACGTAGCGAAAGCGTCCCGTTCATGGTCCCAAAGAAAGGAATGAAACATGTGCACACTTTGCTGACGGCGCTGACCGATTGTTACAGCTACTATTATCCTGTACCTGCAAATGTAATAACAACATTAATGAATGCCTATAACATTATAATACAAATATTAAATATACTAGGTAAATACTTAGAATAATAATAAATACATAATCATCGTAATTTATTGATGTTTCATGTTTTCTAATTATTTTGATTTCTCTACTATTAGAATCTTTAATTAAAAGCTTAAGACCACTAAGAAGATTTACATACTAAGTCTTGAAAATGATTAGGTATAGCACAATCATCTGCATGATGTCCTCGTTCTACAGCAGAAGCAATAGAAACATGACAAAATTGATACGCCCGCTATCATTGGCAACACGATGTACATATTGATTTTAGGCGATTATTATAAAAAACACTTTTAAAGTTGATTTAAATAAATACTTTATTTGGCATTATTAAGATGTATTATTATACAAAAATATGGGGCAATTTGAAATACCTGTCATAATTTTCTTCTTTTATTGCTGCTTTTATATTTTCTGCCAAAGTTAGGCAAAGATCCGGTATCTGTTTCTCACTGTATTCGACCTCTTCCAATTCGGAGCTTACGATACGTTTGATTATTTTTTCTACGTTTTCTATATTAAAACGTTTCTTTGGATTTAACTGATACGTAGGCTGGTAAGTGCGCACCTGTTTCAAAATTGGTTTACTTACAGACATCATGTTTGGTCAATAATCCTGTATCGCACCATTTTATATTATGGCAATAATTATTTTACTATAATTTGATATATGTACGTATATTCAAATATATAATGCTTAAAATTAATAATCTTTACAGCAATTTTCATTATTACTTGTGTTGTAACTTGTAAACAAGCCTCTTATATGCGCATAGTGCGAGCTTTTATATCAGCGCACATGTTCCAATTTAACGGCTTTTTAAGGTGAAACAATGTTTATATTACATGTGTTTTTTTTTTTTTTTTTAACTAACAGTATGCATTAAATCGTTGCCCTAATCTGCTGCTGTGTCTCGCAACGCCATTAGTACGAGACACTATAGTCGGCAGGTACTAGATAGATTAAAATTATAAGTTACTAGCTGACCCGTGCCCACTTCGTTGGGCATAATGTTAATAATCCTTTTTTAGTACAGTGTTTAAATAATTTAAATTATTTTATTAATATTAAAAATTAAATTATCTATACTAATATTGAAAAAACTACTTTTTGTAATTTAAATATAAAAGTTGGACATATGCTGTCGTTGACTTTTTTGTAGGCATTTTCAAGCTCCACATCTTTTCTCTAGAACTCAAAAATATATCTTTCATAGTTAAGGCAGCGTTCGTAAGAAACGCTTTCATTCGACCGTTTCTTCTCCGATTCACTTTGCAAAACGGACTACCACGTAAAAGCCTTTTTATTTTTCGGTTTTATATATAACTTATGACACTCAGCAATAATGTGGCTTTCTATTGGTGCAAGAATTTTTAAAATCGGTTCAGTAGATCCCGAGATTACCCCTTACAATTTAACAAATAAACAAACTTTACTTCTTTATAATATTAGTATAGATAGATAAAATATTGGTCTGAGACCTAATTAGAAATATATATTTGATTCATTTTACAAAATCAGTGAATCCCGATAAAAATATATATATATAAAAGAATATTACCATTTTAGGTTTAGAATTCTTTCGCTGACTTATGCCAATGCCACTTATTTTGCGCAATGATAATCTGCTGTAATATTCCCTGGACATCTTTAGAAAGGAAATATTGGAAAATATATAATAATATAATACGAAGATACTAAAAAGTATTTCACCACATTATCTTACATAAGATTATCATTCAGTTATTTAGTTTGGCCATCGAGATTGTATTGACAATATTATGTAAAATAGTTAAACGAATATTGGCAAGTAACTCTTAAGTATAATAATAATAATATAATTTCATTTATAAAGCAGATGAATATTTATATTGGAATAGCAGTGACCATACGCTGGAGGGGGTGGAGCCATAATATTGACTTGCGTAACCGTTACTTATTATGACATTTAAAACTGATGCACCTATTATTTTTATAGGCATATAAAAAATTTGTGACTAAATTTCATGTATATACTAGTATATACTATAATGTGACACAATGTGAATTTTTAATAATTTTTATCATTGTTCATTATCATTTGACTTGGCCCCACAGACGGGGCAATCAGTCGATTCGATTGATCATCAAGCAAATCGTACGATCCATCTTTCGATTTTCGTCCGCTCACACACAAACGATGTGATCGAACGTTTCTCAGTGTGTGCACGATGGAGTCGCAACTACTTTGCTTAAGCGTTTAAAAAAAACTTACAACAATAAGGAAAAAGACGACTAGGAGAGAATGGACTAAGAGATGGCTCCTGAAAAGGCATCAATATTCTCACATCCACCTTCTGGAGGAATTAATTTTTCATCCTAAAGATTGGCATAACTACCGTAGGATGTCAGAGGAAACATATTTACAGCTCTTGCATAAAATACCTGCCAGAATAATAAAAAAAGATACCAATATGAGGCAATACTAATAAACAGGAGGCAGACTGACAATGATCGCACCCGATCACGCCATACACGTGCGATATATCGAACGATGTTGAGATCGCAAACGATATTTTCGGGGTTGCCTCTTGCAATTTGCGATCGATCGAACGACTACAAAATTGGATGCGGTATTGCCACACACGTACAATCTGTCGTTCGATTTTAACATTGTACGACAGATCGTTGCGATAATTGCCCCGTCTATGGGGCCCCTATGGCTACCATTATGCACTTGGAAGAATAACAAAGCATGGAAGCCAGGCTAAAATAAAAAAAACCGAGTTATCTATAGTTTATATAACTGTCATAAGGTGTGAGTGAAACTATACATGGCTGTTTGTTTTTATTATTTTAGAACGTGTCACAAGGCAAAAAATAAATGGTCACCTTTGGTCATCTTATAATGCTATCAAATACAAAAGTTCTATCTAAGACGTTAAAAACTTTAAGTCGGCTATCAACTTAATTTTTCAGTATTATGTTTTGTTGAATAGTGATGTAAAAATGATTATCGATAATAATTTCAATAATGTTGCAGATTTCCTAACGATGATAAAATGAAAATTAAATGGATTCAGTGTATCAATAGGTTCAACTGGAGTCCAAAAAGCACAGCAGAATTTGTTCAAAATGGACTGAAATCCAACGCTTTTCCTATATCAAAATATATAAAATTATTCCTGAATTATTAATTATTTTAAAATCAGGATTAATAATATTACAAAACAGTTGAGTGTACCCACCGAAAAACTTACACACATATTTAACTAAAACAATTATATTTAAGTGATTGCTTGTTTATTAAATTACTATTTTAATGATTATTAATGAAGACATTAAAATAAATGATGGTAGTTTCATTTAAACTGGTGTTGTGTCTATGGTAGTGGCAGCAAGTTATAGAATAAACATGGTTTTTTTACCCGACTGCAATGAAAGTAATCCATTGCATGGCTGCATGTATTTTTGTAATCGTTAACGTAACTCATTTCCAAGGTGCTCGATGCGATTAACTGTGTTGACGGAGCTCCGTTTTCTGCCTTAGTTTAGCTCTTCGGGCCTGATATAAACCTACGAATCGAGAAAACTTACTAAAGTCTACTACCTAGTAAAAACTACTTCCAACTAAAACGGGACTTAATATTAATAATAAGATTTCAAACAAATATTTCGCAAAAAAAAAATACTTGGAGTTTTATGATTAAAAAAACCTAATCTTAGCTAACTTTATTCAATATAGTTAATTAAATAATATCATGGCCTATATGGTATGGTTAGGTACCTAATTTTCCGTGTCTTTCAGACAGCGTTTTTTTGCAAAAAATGGTTTGTCAATATTCCTACGACATAATACAACTCATATGATGAAAAGCCAGGTGTTTTAATTTTAAATAAAATTAAATATATGTTTTTCATCGACATGGACACGACAATGTCGATTATAAACTCATCTCGATCAAAAAATTAACTTGTGACAACCTGCATGACAACGAAACGGAACGGCATTATATGTCTCTTTCCTACGCACTATTACCATCGTAAGTAAAAAAAGATAAACATATGCATTTTATTTTTTATTTTGCCCGGCTTCCATGAGTTTCATTCTTCTGAGATTATGCATGATAGTCAATCATAGAGTATATTGTATTGTATGTAGTTAATTCCATAGAGAAATATTTTATATGTCAATTCACAATTGACAGTTGACACTGACAGAAGATCCAGGGTCAGCGCCGAGCGGCGGCCTTTGTAGAGTAGAGTTATCAGTTATCGCTAAACCTAAAACAAAATATAGGTACAATAGAAAAACCAAGATTGCTTAATGATTCAATAATAATTTTAGTTTTGCGATGTGTGTAAATATAGAAAAGTACAAATATTATAATAAAATTGTGTAACTTCATATTAAACCAGTTAGTAATTATTGTATTATAACTGAAAGCACCAAACGGCAAACATGACAAAACAGGTTGCAATAACAAACTTTTTTAAGTCAAAAAGTCGCCCCGTTAAAAAAATGGAGAACAGTCCAATAAAGAAGCACAATTTAAGTTTAAAAAGAACTCCAACTAAATCTCCGAAAAGTCATAACGATGAAAGAATAAATTATGTTGAATTAGATGACACATCGAGTTCTTCCGATAGCACTGTGATATATTCTCCAGAACCCAGAACCTCTCAAACATCTTACTCTGGGACACAAACTTTAAAAGGAACTCCAGTGTCTTGCCCAACAGTAATTCAAACATATGGTTCACCAAATGTTGGTACTCCATCAAAAGATAAATTTTATTCATCAACAAGAAAACGAAATTGTGCAATTAAATCACCTATTAAAGCTAAAAGGAATTTAAACCATTCATTTTCATATTCTAAAACTTCTATTTATGATAGTGATGACTTTTTAACAATTTGTAAAGGCCTGGATGATAAGAGTAAGTTAAAATTTATGTTCTTTATATTTTTTTCACTTTAAATAATATAAAGAGTATAACAATGCTAAATTGATAATAACATCTTTAACTTGAATGAACAAACATCAATGTTAAGTTGATATTCTAATAAAAGTGTATAAGTATTTAATATTGATTTTCCAGCTATATTTCTTATGAAGATTATTTATCAGTTCTTACATGAGGAAACTTTAAAGTCTCTTTTAGAAGAGAAAAGTATAAATCTTCTAAATGAAACATTCAAAGTGAAGAAACCTGGAATGAATTTGGTTTGTAGACTTTATTGGCGGCAGAATAGATGGCAAAGAAAGAATAAGATTTTACGAGACGAGAAAAATGTGGATGATGAAATATTGATGTCTCTTGTTGAATGTAATCTTCTAACCATGGGTAATGATAGCAGTATGTATCCTACATTTTATAACTAGACATGTATGTATATAAGAATTGTTGTATTGTTTATTTTTCTGGTGGTATATTTTTTAGATCAAAAACATAACATAGGATTTGATGATTTAGTGAACATATTAAAATTAGATGAGCTGAAGGCTGTTTGCAAGGAATTAAAAAGAAAAAATTCAAGAACTAAAGAAGAAATTATAGAATCATTAAGAAAGTTTAAGTCACAAAAGACCAATATTACTAGGTACTTTCCTGTAAAGAAAAGTGAAAATGGAACAAGGCTTCTGAATATGTATGTAAATTTATAATATATCAACCATATTGTGGCCTAAGTGAACATATTGGTAATTATAGCTGTCTCAATTTTTTACAACTATTGCTGATATTAAAAAAGTTTACTTAGTATAAATAATAACTGTTCATAATTAAAATGACCCAGAAACAATATTTTTTCATATTAAGTCTCATCTCATTTCTATGCACATTTTAAATATGTATGATTTTCAGATTAAGTAATAAAGCTGGTGTTTGCTATAAATTATCTGTTGAAGCTCGCAACACTCTCAAAGAATTGTACATTCTTATGTATTTAGGGATAAAAGAAAGTATATTGAGAGAAAAGGGCTTAGAATTAATGCTTATAAATGACAAATCAGGAAGAGAAACTTACCCAATTGACAAGGATATGGAATTAGATAATGCAAATGTTGTATTTAGGAATAGAGAAGAATTTAAGAGGTACATAATTTAACAATTTACATTATTATAATGAATCAGATAAAATCAAGTGCAATGACTTATTATCTAAATTTTGAGGTTATTGAACAATGAGATTTAAATTATAATTATAATTAATTAATTATTTAATAATTTATAATTAAACTACATATATGAAAAAATAAATGTTTTATAGTAAGAAAATTAATTTTTAAATGTTAAATTTCTTGAAAGGTATTTTAGATTTTTATTACAAAATATGTATTTTCAATTTTACATACAGTCTCCAATATTAATATATAGATTTCTAATACTAATGTACATACTTTTTAGTTATGTCGATGCACGTGATATTCTTGAAGAATTTTTAGAAGAAAAAAATGTTGCGACAAAGTGTTTGACTGTGAAGAAAGTTTTTGACTTGTATAAAGCTATAGATCAGGAGAAGATGACGAGGTGAGTTATTTACATTTGTTAGTGGTAGACAAATATGTTTAAAATAAAGTAAATAATGTTGTGCTATTTTTTATTTAATAAGAAAATTGAGTTCAAAACACACAAAAATAAGGTGAGTTTCTAGACAAATTTTGCAAGTAAAAAATTTAAATTGTATAGTAGCACTTACTATTCTTAGAGAAATTAAAATAGTGTCAAAATTGAGTACTTCTTAGAATGAAGGACTGGCATGTCACAATTGATACATTTCCCTTTTGGTTCTAATTTTGTATCTGGTTTAGTATGTAACCAATTATATTTCAATACTCCAAACAAAGCGGATAGACCAGTGCAAGGTTATAAAATGTTATAAAACAAGCCTCATTAAAGCTCATTTGCTTTGCTGGTGATTCCTATTCTACCACCTGCTTGTAAGCAGGTGGTATGCCTAAATGCATTTTCTTAAGTTAAAAAAGATTATTCTGATCACCGTATCAAGAGAGTCCATTTAAAGTGAATGAAGTTAAATCAATATACCTTCTTATTTTTTAGAAACTGTAGAGACGGGGAAGAGTTAGTCTTAGTTAGATCTCGCCCACCGCGAGTCAGTCACATTTCTAACTCTGTCTAACTCGTGGCTCTCTCTCAACGAGCTTAGACGGGGTTATTTAGTATAAATATAAACGAGATTTAAAAATTAGTTTGCCAAAGAAGTTTTACTTCTGACATGTGTACTTTGTACACACGCACTTTTTTTTTATATTAAGTGTCAATTTACAAACCTTTTATTAACAGCTACACGCTTCTCCAACCATGGCTGCACCGCTTCACTCCACCACACATATACATTAAACTGCTTGAGGAAGGCATAAAAGATCTAAAGAAAGATAAAATAGCAGAAAACATAACACTCGCTGTGGACATTCTGTCAACACTTATAGCGCAGAATCTATGGCGACAATATAAAAAAGCAGATTGGTACGCGGAAAAGGCCTTGATTTTGGACAAATTGATGAGTAAATCAGAAGAGGTATGTACTTGTATTAAAATTTTATTATATTTTTATCACTTCCCGCAGCCCCGCCTGCGTTCTTACTGAAGAATGTTTTAAATGATTAATATAGATTTCTCAGAAATAATAAGTTTTCCGGAAGTAAAACGTATCCAATATGTTGCCAATATGTTGATGTGATGCGGTCACAGACAGACAAATATTCTAAAAACTATAGATTCGGCCTCTGTATCGTTATAAAAATAAATAAATAAATGTTGGGACATTATTACACACAGTGCTATCTAGTTCCGTGGTAAGCTACAAAGAAGCTTGTGTTAAGGATACTACATATACATATAAATTTAAATTAATACATAATATAAATATAAACACCCATGACTGGGGTACAAACATTCGTGCTCAACAAATGTATGCCCCCAGCGGGACTCGAACCCGCGACCGCTGGCGCAACAAGTAGGGTCACTACAAACTGACAATTTCAATTAGATTTTAATAGAAATATTCTTAGACTTAGTTATTATTTTACTATCCTTTACCGTGGCTTTGCGCGTTCTAGAGGCTGGAAACTAAATACCTCCCTCCCGTCATAGCGTGATGTAACATAGCCTTCCTCGATAAACGAACTGTCCAACATAAAAAGAATTTTTTAATTCGGATCGGTCGTTCCTGAGATTAGTGCGTTCAACCAAACAAACAAACAAACAAACAAACAAACAAACTCTTAGCTTTATAATATTAATGTAGTTTATAATGTATAGATTAAAATGGTACCAATGCAGATGAAGATTGCGTTTATTAATGTTACTGGATCTGTGATCTAGTTATATATTATACTTACTATAATTATTTTAATTATATTTTTATCACCAATATTTTATGTCAGCTTTGACTTATGTAAGTTGCGAACAATAACTTCAATTATTATCAAACCAAGAGTTTTTTATATTATGTCTATTGCTCATATAATTTTGATGATTTGTATTTTGATACGCGAGTAATGTGCGTCATTGTAGTCGTCTCGAATTCTGATAAAAACAACAGGAAAATGTAATTATTAGAAGACTAGTGGTAATTAAACTCATTTATAATTTTCTTTTAAATGTATGTAGGTACATATAATGTATTGTACATCAGATAAAATATAACATAAATATACGTAACGTATCATTTATTGAGGTAGTAAGTAGTAACAGTTTTATGTGTTGATAATATTATAGAGGGCAGGGGCTTAAGTTTTAAATTCTAATGACAATATTTTTTTATAATTGATATTGAACTTGAACTAATAGCTATATTATGTTCTTCTTTTTGTATCTTATAAGAAAAATTATATAAAACTAACTAAAGTAATAAAAACATGCTATATTTCTATATTATAATAATGTTGCACATTTTTGTGCTTTTGTTATTTTAATTTAAATAAGTAGGTATGTAAAATACTATCACATTCTAAAATTCAAACTACGTTAACGTATTGACCACCAAGTACCTACAATTAAGTTGAATAAACTTGTTCTAATGAATTAATAATTTCTTGATTAATTAAAGTTGGTGCTTCGTTCGCCCATAGATAGTCTAAATGATTAAATGTCGGCTCGGACACCTTATATATTTGCTTCGAAGAAGGTAACTTATCGTATAGCAGTTTTACATCTTCTTCGCTGGACAGCAAGTCATTTTCAGCCCAAAACAACTTTAAAGGCAAACTAATTTTAGTAAGATCATACTCCGGAGGCTTTTCAGATTCATAAACCCTTTTATTATCTTTTGTACCGTAATCGAACTGTTGAAACTTTCCCCCTGCGACGATCTCTTGTGCGAAGTGGACGGCGGTTTTCCAAGATGTTCCAGTGCCGAGGTTCGATAAAAATATAGGCAAAAGATCTTTATTAAATTGCTTTTCATTATAACCACATATATAAAATATCAAATTCTTGCACACAACAAAATCCATTTTGTCGACTTCACATGAACTTGTCATCCTTCCCAATATTGAATCCTTCGGTAAGAACTCATGAGAGCCGTACAGCATTTCCATATACGCTACGTTACTTGCTATTGGTGCCAATGACTTCAAAGGTGACTTGAGATTCGTTAAAAAGGCGACAGGAGCTAACGCGAAACCTGCCTTCAATATATTGTTGTATTCAGGTCGTAACGTAAGCACGGCAAACAAAATAGTAGTTCCCATAGAATGACCGATATAAGTGATGCTACATTCACCTTTTATTTTTATTATATGATCGATCACCGCCGGTATGTCGTGCAACGCGACGTCGTGCCATGAGAAATTCCAAAATGACTTCGAATCACTTTTTAAAGATACATGCTCTTTAGAATACTTGTTACCTCGAATATTCGACATCCACACATCGTACCCGGCATCCGCTAAAACATATCCCAAGCCTTTTTCGGGACCATTTAAAATCCAATCAGCTGAACTTCCAAATAAACCATGTTGTAGTAAAACAGTTTTCTGCGGTATTTCCCCGAAATTTCTCGAGCGTGCGATTCTATGCACGTTTAAAAAGTATCCTTGTGAGAATACAGTATGCGTTTCACAATAGTACCCGTTACGTGTAATAACGCTGGGCACCGATAGAAACATGTCTGGATTTTCAATTCTGGCGCCAGGCTCTTCGATCGGGAGGTATGACCATGATTCAGTGACCTTCTTCCCACTTTCCTTGACACTTTCAACATAGTTGGTTATATCTGCAGTTATTTTTTTCTGCTGCACATCGACGTAATTAGTCACTGTATCTTTC
Organism: Boloria selene; assembly: GCA_905231865.2. Taxonomy (NCBI): domain Eukaryota; kingdom Metazoa; phylum Arthropoda; class Insecta; order Lepidoptera; family Nymphalidae; genus Boloria; species Boloria selene. Next base: position 4,448,828 of record HG993149.1, read on the forward strand.
ATACGCATCGCTTCCTCATAGCTAGAGTTGAAAGCTTTTTCTACTTTATTTTTCTGATCTTCGAAAAACGCTTTAATATTTAAAGATTGATCGTCAAAAAAGTCTTGTATAGCATCCATCGCAATCGGCACACTCTGTGTGCGTACAAAAGTCGCACAGATGACATATGCGAATACTACGTTCATACTTCGGATCGAATTTAGACTGGCCTCGATCCGTGTTACGTTGGTAGTATTGTACCGTGACCTAGTGGACGGGTCATATAAAATAACGATAAAAGATAGTCTGCTTTTCTTTATGTTTACAAAGTTTTTGAAATAGTTGTAATAAAAAAAAATATTGATATTGAATTATTATAAAAGCAAAATGTTATCTTATCGATACAAAAATATCAATGTACCCACATGTATGAAAATATAAATAAGGATTTGGTTCCAGCTTATGATTTTGTTTAGATTAATATTTTTGTAATTTTTTATTGTATTATTTAATTTTTTTTTTATTTTACATACGTAAAGCAAGTAAATTTTATAAGTCAAATTATGTTTTATCCAGTATTGTAGGTATAATTGATAAGGCGGTAAAACATCCGTAAATTGTGCAGAATTATGATTGTGTAATGAAAACAAACTACGAGTACGCGAATTTATTTTTTATGGTATTTCCGTCATTAACTGACTTTATCGAAAAGGGTTTATTTGTTTAAGGGGAATAATCATGACATCAGAGTACCTATGTATATATAAATAATATTCTAGTATTTATATCACATTAAAACAATGGTCATTCGCTCATTGCTTAAAAATCAAATTTAGATTTTAATCTTATAAATCCTCAAGTCACGTTGATTGCATTTAAAGAAGAAACTGACAGGACTAAAAGTTGACCTATGTAGGTTAATTTAAATGTAGGAGGTGTTTATGTCATTACATGTGTATACCTACTGCTATAAAAATGCGTTTTTTCAAGTAACATACAGCGCAAGTAAATTATAAAATGTAGCTTAAGTCTATTTATCTTTATCTTCGAGCTTTTTTCATTGTGTATAGGTAATGTGATAGAATAGTATATTCTAATAAACCTTTTGACAGATATTTATCTACATAATAAAAATGAAATGTGGAATGAACGCATACGTTTGTAAACTAATCACTTCAAATGCACTGAACTAGTTAACCTTATTATAAAATAGGGCTATGTAAGGTTTTTAGGGATAATAGTTCAGTAGTTAAAATTTGGATGAAACTCAGGGTGCTCTTAAAATTTTGTCGATATTGAAAAGAGACAGTCTGTGTGGTTCAGCTCATACTAACTAAAAGTATAGGTACTATACTAATATAGCATATACCAACTTTATACCAGCTGATCCATGGGATCAGTAAATATTTCATGGGTGATTGGTGAAGAAGAAGAACAAACACACAGAAAGATAGAAAAAAATATGATTTTTTTTAATGTTCAAAGTACCGTTATTACCGTATATTATACTCATATGCTTTGAGTGAAAAGCTGTTAATTTGAAATTAAAAACAGACATTTCAATTTTACTTATATTATATACTCAATATTGATGTACTGATCTAATACAAACACCGCCACGCACTGCAACCGATTCCATTCTGGTCTTCCCAAAATACGCCAAAACTTATTATTGACACATGGCTAAAAGATTATTACTGAATTTTTTAAAGAATTTTTGACTTTAACGTATATCTAAAAGAAAAAAGCGACATTTGTATACGTATATAGATTTGCTGCTCATGCAAGGCTGTAGCCTTGCATAGAAATAAACTTTAAAGGTTAACGACTACCAATACTATTTTTCCTTTGTATAATTCTTGTAATAAAAAACTTAAAAATAAGACTTTTATAACTACACTAAATAAACTTATTATTTAAAAATAAAAAAAAGTACAGAATGTAAATTTAATTATATGTACCTAAAATCTGCATATTATATATGAGCTATTGTAAAAATCCATATATATAGGAATATTTAGGTATAAACTTTAGATATAAAATTTTCAGGCTGCACTACTTCTTCTAGAAGGGTTCCGCTCAAACATGAACGAAATAAATAAAGATGTGTTGCGTCCCCGAGCCTTGCTGTTAGCCAAGAGACAAACAAACGCAATAAGCGATTCATCTAAGACCCAGTTATTAGAATACGCTAATAAGGAGCATATACTGGAGAAAAACGTCAAGGCTAGACACGTCTATAAACAACCCATGGAGTGAGTATTTATCGTGATTTGTTCCGTGTTTGAAATTATTGATTGATTTTATATTTAATTCGGTGCTTGCTCCCTACCAAATTTAAAGTGTGTAGCACAAAAACGGTCCCGTACTTAAAATAAATAAATATTCTAAAATAAAAGTTGCATAATTTACTCCTTGTACTATTAGCTACCTGCGAATGAAAGTCTCATTAAAATCGGTTCAGCCGTTTAAGAATTTAGTCGAAACAGACAGACAGAAATTTTAAAATAGATTTCTTTATATAAGTACCGTATATACTTTCGTGAATATCTGTTATTTTGAAATTAAAAACAGATACACAGCTACACTTTAATTTTATTTTCTGGACAACCTATTTTTTTTAAATAATCATTCAAGCGATGCTCATATAAACTCATGTACACATATTTAAAATACAAAATTGCAAGTAATGCGCTAAGAACGATCATGGAGGTCATTTACACAAGCTTCTATTTAACAATTTTATTTGATTCAAATCTTGCAAGCTGAATAAGAATCTCCTCTTATCCACTATTTAATTTTCATGTTTGTTATTTGTTAGTATCATTTTTATTTCTATCTTTATTCAGCCCTTTTTAATGTTTCACTGCTGGGCACTGGCCTCCCGCTGGCGGACTTCGCAAGTTCACATGCATTTCGAAAACTTGCTAGGTTCTCTCAGACATGCAGATTTCCTCACAATGTTTTCCTTCACTGTAAGACAAGTTGTAATCATGTTATTCATGATAGAAAAGATTCGCACATGAAAATATCAGAGATGCGAGACCCGGATTTGAACCCGTATCATTTGGTTATACGAGCGAACGCATTACCACTGGGTTACCACTGTTTCACTTTGTTTCTATACGTAAATAATATTTCAAAAATATACCTTTCAGCTCTACAAAAGGGAAGAAACAGTTTATGACACGTACTGCTGAAGGTATGAGAGTGTGCGAGGCGGAAGAATGTGGCATCCAATATTATATCGAAGATATAGGTCTTTATACGCACGGTGAGGAATATACTATAGGTACCGTTTTGCATGGTATGGCATTGGTAGACTCATGACGTTCAGTAAAAAATTGTAACAATTTTTATGCTGAATAAAATATTTTGATTTGATTTGCAAAAAACGGGCACTTTTGATTATTTTTAAATTAATGTTATATTAAAGAGATTCTGTTATTTGACGATGTAATCAAACATTATTTTTTACTCAACAGTAATTATAAATGTTACTTGCTTTATTAATACAATTTTATGCACATTAATTATATGCATTGATTATTATTACAAAATAATATAAAATATTTTTTGTACATTCAATACTTTCAGGATAAGTTTTATCTGTTAGTGTAGAGTTAATCCTGAATACTAGCTATCACCATATCAAATTTAGTCAAAATCTATCCAGTGGTTTTCTCGTTTCTCTCCTCTTAGAGGTAAAAAATCTAAAAAGTATAGATTCGGCCTTAGTATCAATAATAATGACTATTTCAATAAGATTTTCCAAAAAATATTTAATGTATAGAATCGACTCAGTTTAGAAATTGAACGGTTTTCCGAACCCAGAGGTTATATTGTGAATGTGACAATTGTATATATTAACCCTTAAATATTATGTTTGTTTGAGATTTCATGTGGAAATATTTAAATATCTTTAAGACTATTAATAATTACTCTATGTTTCAGGGGAGCACTGGGAAGGTAAAATAGTTACGGCCATCTTTTTCCTCCTTTTTTGGGACATAATTTACTCGAAATTACGCGGTGTTAGCGGAATATTTCTGTCTTACTACCAAAAGTACCCACTGGACATGTTCACTGATAGCTTCTATACAAATAGGAAGACGTTGATTGACGCGAGACTCAAGGAAATAAAGAGCTTCACTGTGGAACAACTGTTGGCTGAGATGAAATCTGTGTGGGACAGCAGACCGGAGAGTGAGTATAGTCAATGGTTATTTTGTCATAAATTAAAATCTTCCTTTTTGTCATAAGATGGAAAGAATAATGTTTGACTTAATGATGATTTTGGGGGCATTCGTTTGTTGAGCACGAATGTTTGTTCCAGTCATGGGTGTTAATATTTATAATATGTATATATTTAAAATCTTATATATGTAGTATATCAACTATCTGGTATCCGTAACACAAGCTTCGTAGCTTAACTCGGAACTAGATAGCGTTGTGTGTAATAATGTCCCAACATGTTATGTTGTAATGTCGTTGGCAACACGCAGACGAGTACTCGCCCCTCATCGGGCTGTGCTGGGAGAGCGTGCGCGGCGCGAGCGCGGCGCTGGGCGCGGCGGGCGCGGCCGCACTGTGCGCGCGCGCGGCGACCGGCCGCGTCGCCGGCTTCCCCGACCTCACCCTGTGGCACGAGCAAAGACGGGAGGTAATGTAATGTAATTCAACGACCGGCCGCGTTGCCGGCTTTTGCGACCTCACCCTGTGGCACGAGCAAAGACGGGAGGTAATCTAATTTAATACAGCGACCGGCCGAGTCGCCGGCTTTCCCGACCTCACCCTGTGGCACGAGCAAAGACGGGAGGTAATTTAATTCTATTCAGCGACCGGCCGCGTCGCCGGCTTCCCCGACCTCACCCTGTGGCACGAACAAAGACGGGAGGTAATTTAATTCTATTCAGCGACCGGCCGCGTTGCCGGGTTCCCCGACCTCACCCTGTGGCACGAGCAAAGACGGGAGGTAATTTAATTCTATTCAGCGACCGGCCGCGTTGCCGGCTTCCCCGACCTCACCCTGTGGCACGAGCAAAGACGGGAGGTAATTTAATTCTATTCAGCGACCGGCCGCGTTGCCAGCTTCCCCGACCTCACCCTGTGGCACGAGCAAAGACGGGAGGTAATTTAATTCTATTCAGCGACCGGCCGCGTCGCCGGCTTCCCCGACCTCACCCTGTGGCACGAGCAAAGACGGGAGGTAATGTAATGTAATTCAACGACCGGCCGCGTTGCCGGCTTTTGCGACCTCACCCTGTGGCACGAGCAAAGACGGGAGGTAATCTAATTTAATACAGCGACCGGCCGAGTCGCCGGCTTTCCCGACCTCACCCTGTGGCACGAGCAAAGACGGGAGGTAATTTAATTCTATTCAGCGACCGGCCGCGTCGCCGGCTTCCCCGACCTCACCCTGTGGCACGAACAAAGACGGGAGGTAATTTAATTCTATTCAGCGACCGGCCGCGTTGCCGGGTTCCCCGACCTCACCCTGTGGCACGAGCAAAGACGGGAGGTAATTTAATTCTATTCAGCGACCGGCCGCGTTGCCGGCTTCCCCGACCTCACCCTGTGGCACGAGCAAAGACGGGAGGTAATTTAATTCTATTCAGCGACCGGCCGCGTTGCCAGCTTCCCCGACCTCACCCTGTGGCACGAGCAAAGACGGGAGGTAATTTAATTCTATTCAGCGACCGGCCGCGTCGCCGGCTTCCCCGACCTCACCCTGTGGCACGAGCAAAGACGGGAGGTAATGTAATGTAATTCAACGACCGGCCGCGTTGCCGGCTTTTGCGACCTCACCCTGTGGCACGAGCAAAGACGGGAGGTAATCTAATTTAATACAGCGACCGGCCGAGTCGCCGGCTTTCCCGACCTCACCCTGTGGCACGAGCAAAGACGGGAGGTAATTTAATTCTATTCAGCGACCGGCCGCGTCGCCGGCTTCCCCGACCTCACCCTGTGGCACGAGCAAAGACGGGAGGTAATTTAATTCTATTCAGCGACCGGCCGCGTTGCCGGCTTCCCCGACCTCACCCTGTGGCACGAGCAAAGACGGGAGGTAATTTAATTCTATTCAGCGACCGGCCGCGTTGCCGGCTTCCCCGACCTCACCCTGTGGCACGAGCAAAGACGGGAGGTAATTTAATTCTATTCAGCGACCGGCCGCGTTGCCAGCTTCCCCGACCTCACCCTGTGGCACGAGCAAAGACGGGAGGTAATTTAATTCTATTCAGCGACCGGCCGCGTTGCCAGCTTCCCCGACCTCACCCTGTGGCACGAGCAAAGACGGGAGGTAATTTAATTCTATTCAGCGACCGGCCGCGTTGCCGGCTTCCCCGACCTCACCCTGTGGCACGAGCAAAGACGGGAGGTAATTTAATTCTATTCAGCGACCGGCCGCGTCGCCGGCTTCCCCGACCTCACCCTGTGGCACGAGCAAAGACGGGAGGTAATTTAATTCTATTCAGCGACCGGCCGCGTTGCCGGCTTCCCCGACCTCACCCTGTGGCACGAGCAAAGACGGGAGGTAATTTAATTCTATTCAGCGACCGGCCGCGTTGCCGGCTTCCCCGACCTCACCCTGTGGCACGAGCAAAGACGGGAGGTAATTTAATTCTATTCAGCGACCGGCCGCGTTGCCAGCTTCCCCGACCTCACCCTGTGGCACGAGCAAAGACGGGAGGTAATTTAATTCTATTCAGCGACCGGCCGCGTTGCCGGCTTCCCCGACCTCACCCTGTGGCACGAGCAAAGACGGGAGGTAATTTAATTCTATTCAGCGACCGGCCGCGTTGCCGGCTTCCCCGACCTCACCCTGTGGCACGAGCAAAGACGGGAGGTAATTTAATTCTATTCAGCGACCGGCCGCGTTGCCGGCTTCCCCGACCTCACCCTGTGGCACGAGCAAAGACGGGAGGTAATGTAATTCTATTCAGCGACCGGCCGCGTTGCCGGCTTCCCCGACCTCACCCTGTGGCACGAGCAAAGACGGGAGGTAATTTAATTCTATTCAGCGACCGGCCGCGTTGCCGGCTTCCCCGACCTCACCCTGTGGCACGAGCAAAGACGGGAGGTAATTTAATTCTATTCAGCGACCGGCCGCGTTGCCAGCTTCCCCGACCTCACCCTGTGGCACGAGCAAAGACGGGAGGTAATTTAATTCTATTCAGCGACCGGCCGCGTTGCCGGCTTCCCCGACCTCACCCTGTGGCACGAGCAAAGACGGGAGGTAATTTAATTCTATTCAGCGACCGGCCGCGTTGCCGGCTTCCCCGACCTCACCCTGTGGCACGAGCAAAGACGGGAGGTAATTTAATTCTATTCAGCGACCGGCCGCGTTGCTGGCTTCCCCGACCTCACCCTGTGGCATGACCAGAGACGGGAGGTAATGTACAGTTCTCGAGGCAAAAGTTCAGCTTTGCATTTGTGTGAGTGCAGTGTACAGATAGGCACGACCGAAGGCGTAGCGCGTTGCGAGTTGGTTTAAACCTGTTTTAACTGGTTTTTGATGCGCGGCTATTGGCTATTAGCTGTCACTCACACAAATGCAAAGCGTCGAGAACTGTAATTCTATTCAGCGACCGGCCGCGTCGCCGGCTTCCCCGACCTCACCCTGTGGCACGAGCAAAGACGGGAGGTAATATAATTCAATTCTCTTGTTATTGGCTTCAAAGCGTGCCAATTTTATAATAATAATAATGTTCTCCGACCGATTCCGGCCATGGCGGTCAATCTCATTGAGACTGACCAACTGCGCAGGAGATATTATAGTGCACAAGTGTACGCGCAGACACAAGTGCACTCTCTATTCCTATCACTCTCATACTCCGGTGGGACGACTACTCGACACGACCAGTGAGAGCTAAGGCGCAGGACCGACGGCTTTACGTGCTCTCCGAGGCACGGGGGTGACTCACCGCCAACTTCCCAACTCCGGGCTATTACTGAGCTTACTAAACAGAAAGACTCAATAATTAAACTTGACCCGACCTGGGACTCGAACCCAGGACCTCTCGATGTATGACCGTACATGTTAGCCACTACACCACCGAGGCAGTTTTATAGTGGTAGTGCCATGCTTGTTACCTTCGGGTAGCAGCCGAATGGGCCGGCACGCCCCGTATAGTACCACTCTCTCACAGAAGACCGGTGTGAAGTGGCAACTACGCTGTCGCGTTTCGTCCGGTGAGTGAGAGTCCGGGAGGACCTCATTTCCCTCCTCGCTCCCTCTTCCCTCCCTCCCTTTCCTGATAGGCCGGCAACGCATCTACAAGCCCTGCAGTGATGCAGATGTCCATGGGCGGAGGTGATCACTTCCCATCAGGTGAGCCTCCTGCCCGTTTGCCCCCTTTGTACCATAAAATTTATTAAAAGTACTTAAATGCTTAATTTACGGTGACTTAAATATTAGATGCGTACTTCTTGACCAACATCTAATAAAAACTTGAGATAACTATAAAAATTCATTGTTTGCCATCATGCAATCCGCAGATAGCCTTCGTAGAAGTGAAGACGGATAGCGACAAGCCGTCCCTAAAGCAGTTGCAATGGATGGACTACCTGAGGAGTTGCGGCTTGCAAGCCGAGTTCTGCTACATTGGTGTACACACAGATCGCCAACAAACGCGCGCGCCCTTCGCAAAGATTGGGAACTAGGGGGTAACCTTCAAAAGGGTGAAGAATTTTAAGCCTCAACCACTTCTCGCCGAAGTTGCTTCAACGAAGTACTGGTCGTAGTTCGAAGCCTTGTTTTCGCTTCCAGTTTTGTTTTTTGTTTGCAGACTTGTTCGCAAAAACCGACCATGATAAGTCGCTGCGGCGAAGCGAGGTTGCACGAAGCGGACCGATGTGCCTCTATTTATCCTCGTACCTAATCATAACTTCGATCAACTTGGCGAGTAGTGTAGTGCTTGTATTACAACTTCGACTCCAAATTTGGTTGGCAAGGCATGTTTTTAAATCTGTACTATAATATCATTTATTAGTTTTATTCAGCCTATAAACTAGGGGTTCCGGATCTCACCAGACAAAAAGAATACTAGCTCATTTAAGAAATCAATTTTCTTGTTCTTAAACGTACTCTGGTTTAAAATTCTGATCTCGCATCACAAAACCTAGCAACTTGTCGAAGGGAATGTGAAATCTGCCAATCCACACCTGGCCAGCTATTTAGTCAGTTGCTCGTGTCGATAAAAAACCTAAGGTGTGGAATGTGGATATGTCTAGTATGTATTAGTCGGTTGTGCCTTAAGTTAAACACGTACAAATAATAATTTTTGCATTTATAATGTTATGAGATTTCTCAGAAATGTGGTATTTTCCTGCAATAAAAAGTATCCTATCGTTACGTGTAGTCTTTAGTATACAATAAAACATTTATATTTTACTATGTAACTCAGGAGTTACACAGGTGCAGTTTTATTTTTAAGTTCTTTTTTTATTTCTATAACAACATAGCTTACCCAACTAATGTAAAGTAACAAAATATAATTGTTTTTGTGTATAAAGCAATTACTTCTGCATGGTTCTGCTATACTATTCGAGTAAACCGTCTGATATCACCTTCAGTACTTACATAATATTTTTATTGTTATTACGTTTAATTTGCTCGCATTTTTACGAATAGGATTGTGCAAGATTTAAAATTTGTGTTGTTAAAAAAATCGAAAATAATTAACTTGTGCCCATTTTTTTACAAGTTGCATGATTAAAATTTAATGATTGGACTTAAATTATGCGGTTTACACTTAACCAAAGAAAAATATATATTATACTAGTAAAATTTTATGAAAAAAATGTCAAAAATGTCGAGTGATAAATATATGTTTTTGTCGTTAAGTTATTTTACTATTTTTATACATATTTTGTAAGCAAAATTATTTTTAATAAAAAATTACAATTGTCTCATCATTTTTATTTCGAAATCCTAAGAAATATTTTAAAAAATCTATTTGAATTATTTTAACTTTAAAGAAGCCTATATTATTGTACAGATTAAAACCAAAAACAAGAATTACTTTTTTCTGGTATTTAAGAAGTTGACAGCGAAATATTAGAAGTACGAGATTTCAAGAAAACAAAAATGCATAATTCATATTTCTGTCATTGTGACAACAAATACGTATTTGTCAATTTTTACATAAGTAATACTACAGCAAAAATAAGCTGTTCTATATTTTAATTTTTTGCCATGTTGCCTGTGTATTTGCCGTTATTCGTAATGTCAGCAGTCTCCGCGATATCAGTGATTTATCTGTACTGCAAGAATAGAAACCGGAGAAAAGGCTACATGGATGTAAAGGAAAAACCTAAGCATTGAATTTTCTTACTTCTCTAAACAATAAGTGAGCAGTTCTTAAAGGTTTGCTCGTCGAACGATTGTACGAGAATTTGTTCTTAATTTATATTTTATTTATACATAATAAATTATTAATAACTTTTAAATTTAATAGCTCATTGTTCTGATGGTTATATTAATAATTTCATTGTAATGTAAAATAAAAAAACATTTTTGTAACAGATTTTTTAATTTTTAATACATATTAAATTCTAAAACAGTTCATAACATGGTATGTACATAACAATACACCTCTAAGAAAATAAGGCACCTATTACAGTAAGTCTACAGACAAACCCATTAAAAACTAATAACTTTCACCATTTGGCTTAACGTGATGCCACCCTTTCCGATACAGAATACATTGAGCATAACCTGTGGTAGTAATAAAAGTGGGCAATTATTTATAATTAAAAAATCTAAATGATTTTATATAATATACTGTCCTCCCGACCGATTCCGGCCACGGCGGCCAATCTCATTGAGGTTTGCCAACAGCAAGAGATATTATAGTGCAACGCGTGTGAGAGTGAGCTCAGACACAACTAGAGAACGCAACACTATCTGTTCCTGTCACTCTCACACCAACTTTCCATCTGTTACTGAGGCTTACGAAACAGTAAGACTCAATAACCAAACTTGTCCCGACCCGGAACTCGAATCACGGACCTCCGGATGTGCGACCATACTGCACTGAGGCAGTTATATATAAAACAGTTAAAATATTTTTCATATTTTAATATCATTATAAAAATCATTATAATATAATATCGCCCCTCCCTAATAGTACATACAACTATTGTATATTAATACTATATTTACTAACTATAAACACTTCTGCCGTTATCAGTCTACTACAAGTATTAGTAGGTAAAAAGTAGATCTCTTTATAATTTATGAGATAATATTCATTTTTAAGGCAAGTAGCGAATCATACAAACACAAAATTCATAACCGTCACCTTTACATTAATGGTAACAACTAAAAATATCCAATAGTCCATCTGGGTTTCTACTAAATAATATAACTTTAGGTTCCCAACCCTCTAATATACATACTTTTATGTACAATTTGGCAATTTAATTGTTTTGGGAGCAAGAAATGTAAAAAACCCACCAACATTTTCCAAACTTTAGATGATAAAGATTTGGAATATTATGTATAACATAGTATTTATATAACAAGATTTAGAATTTAATTTATTTAATAATACAATAATAATAATAGTGTACATTTTCAATAATGAAATATTTTTATTATAAATTTTTAATTTCAAATATAGAATGTTAAAGAAACCGACCACACACAGCCCACAGATAATAATTAATAATTGCACTTATTTTCTCACTTAAATCTAATTATAATTTACATCGTAAATTTGGTTTTTGTTACGACATACATTTGTATATTTACTTACATGGTGTAAACGATATATAAAATATTTTTAATATCTATAATCCTTATATCAGTAAAAATATAGTAAGATTAATGCTACGATTTTTTATTACAATTTGTATGCAAGGCTTCAACACAGCTGCCTGCAATTAAATAACGGTATTATTCATGTGAAATATATATTAATATTAAATATATATTTATATTCTATAAAAAGATTCTATATTTTAATATGTTCAAAATTATTCAAATACATCTTTTTATAACTATAGTGACTTAATTTTTGCTAATTTAATATTTCATGCCAATTACCAATAAGGCTTTCAAATAAATTATACATATTATGTGACTATTATGTATTTGCACAAAAAGTTTCAATTTAAAAAAGTTTTCATTGAATTTAAAATTATTATATCTTTAATTAAATTAAACTATAACAATGTTATGTCAGATGGCTTCATGACTCGAGATGGATGTTCAGGACTCCTATTTGAAAAAGAAAATGAGTTACTAAGAAGGTTCTAATGGAAAGATAACATTGTATTTTTTTAGTGCGCAAGTAATTAGTTAAACTTAACCACATAATCTAAAGAAACGGATATAAACCATAGAAATTGAACATCTATGATGCAAAATCTCCTTTTAACTAGCATTTTACATCCACTAAGGTCCATTATCATGAACACTGTATTTCAATCAAAAACGCCCATCTCAGCTTTAAGAGTAACCATTATAGTATCACAGACAGACATACAAACTTAAGCAATCAATTAAAGTTGTATGATTGAAAAGATATAGATTAAATATTTATAATTCCGAGCCGGTGGTAGTTTACTCACAGACTGACATTTAAATTTAATAATGTAAAAATGACGATTTAAAAGAGCTTGTAAAAGTCTATTTGAATAAAGAATATTTTGATTTGATTTGATTTTGATATTAAAATACATATTATATAAATAACAAAACTTACATATTAGGTTCCTGTTTGAACGTGGCATCAAAAACTGTGGAGGGGAGTTGCGGCACGACCGGCGGCGACGCGGCGCCCGACCCCACACCCCCCGCACCCCCCACCGCCCCCGCGCCCACACCCCCCGCACCCCCAACACCCCCCGACGCGCCCTCCGCTCCCCCCGCGCCGTCCTCTATCGTCGCCTCTGTAGACGCGCCTACGTTGTAGTTAATCATTAGTCGTTACATAACGGTATTAATGAGTTATATATCACTACATAGTATAAAACAAAGTCGCTTTCTGTACCTATATCCCTATGCACGCTTAAATCTTTAAAACTACGCAACGGATTTTGATGTAGTTTTTTAAATAGATAGAGTGATTCAAGAGGAAGGTTTATATGCATAACTAGCGGATCCCGCGGCTTTGCCTGTGCTAAATCTAGGAAGAACCCGAGCGAAGCGAAGGCGAGTCGCTAGTTATAGTATATAGTAGAACAGTCGCCATTCTGTTTTTGTAAGTTAAAAGTCTGGGAACAGTTATAAAATATTTAGATTATAGTAACAAAAATAAAACATTTTTGTATCTAAAAGGCGTATACCATAAACATGTGATTTCTCATTCGAGCGTCTTACTACTGGGCTACCACTTTATTTATTGACTACGCGGCTACCATATGTATTTTTATAATAAGACTAGCGATTCACCCTTGCTTCGTTCGAGTTTGTCTCTAGGTGCTCCCTGCCAAATTGAAAGTTAATAGCACAAAAATCCGACCCGTAATTAAAATAAATAAAAATTCTGAAATTAAATTAGCCTAAATAACTCCTTATAACATTAGCTATCTGCGAGTTTGTAACATATTTTGCACTTATTTTTGAGAAGAAATATAAAAGTTTCCAATTAATACTTTATTAGGTTTACGCCAATATTTAACATTATAAATGAAACTATCTTTTTCGGATTTTGTCGTGGATTTATTTGGATTTTCTCGACGTTTCCGAATACTTTACAGCAAATGTCTAGAGATACAAAATCACATACCCCCTAGCAACATCTCCTGTAGCAAGCTATCCACATGTGCCACTCCGAACAGCTTAGCAAACTGTATCTGCTCTATCATCTGCCAGGTGATGCTCTGGAGCGGGGGGAGACACAGCAGCAGCTCGCCGAAGCGGCCGCGCCCGTCGTACTGCCGGTCGCTGATGTAGTCCTCCAAGTTGATCTGGATTTGGTAGCGGAGCTGCTTGATTTTGTGCGGCTGTGACAGGCCTTTTGCGTCTGAAAATGTTTTTTTTTTCCTATATAATCCGCGATCAGTAATAGTACTATAAGCGGATGAGCGATGGGATGTGATATGGAAAGAGTATGCTCTCCAGTGAAAGCACTACTCTTGATTTGGTTGCAGTCTATGTTTCTCGACTGCAAGGGGTGGAGTTTAACTTGAGGTGAATCTTTGGTCCAGCTCCAAGATTCGCGGCCTTTTTAATCGTTTTTACACTTCTCCACTGGCAAGCAGTCCGCGAGCCAGTTCATTAGATTAAAGTACACCACTTTCAAACGAGACTTGTATTTAGCACAGACTACACTAATCTCCTGTCGAACTGTGGGGAGATTCGAGATCTGGTGGTCTAAAAATGTTGTGTTTAATTTTATTTGAATTTCCCCGCGTTTCAAAGCTTACGGTAAACATAACAAATGAAAACCACATATAAATATTCACATTAGAATTTTCATTATACTTTAGTACATGTCATTTTTTTATGTTTGTTATATAAATATTATCTTATGTTCCTTATCGCAAAGCAAAGCATATCCTGTTCATATACAATAGTTCTTATTTTTTCATCCTTGGGAAATGCATTAACGCATACCACCTATAGAAAACACAACTTGCCGGTGAATCCCACACCACCCCATCAACAGGTGGGGGTTATGTGGAATTCACCGGCAAGCCAGTATTACCCACTAAAACCCAAGCACCCATCATCCGTCTTAATGCGGTGTCGCAGAATCCCTTGCGAATTAGACCGAAGCAGACCATATAGACGCGGGGTTGCTCCACAGTCCACTCTATTTAAATAAAAGCAGTTTTAAATTTTTACGAGTGACATTTATTTCTTCTTTTATTTCCAAGAAGGCCATACACATTAAAAACTTATTTTGATAAAAAATACACACTCTGCTCTCAGAGAAGTACCAGGAGTAACTAGCATGACAAACCGTCCATCGAAGTACGCCTTTCTCACCTAGGCCCGACCTGGGACTCCAACCCAGGACCTCCGGACTTATAGCCATACATGCTAGCCACTATACCACCAGTCAGTTTTAGTTAGTCAAAAACATACTCACTCGGGTCAAAGAACACGATGGCCTTGAGGCATGCGAACTCCGTGTCGTCGATATCGATCTCGCGCAGCGGCTTCACTATCTCGTCCATCACGCGGATGCCGATCATGCTGATGTCGATGTCCATTCTGCCATCTAAATAAAAAAAAAGTGCGTGTGTACAAAGTACACATGTCAGAAGTAAAACTTGAATTTAAAATAAGGCTAACTCTCCCCCGTCTCTGAGCACCTGGTACTATGGACTGGATATGGATTTTTTCGTTTCATCTAGTTTGAAATCACATCGATTCTAAAGAAGTTTCACTTCAAAAATAATGTTACTTATCTTACTTACTTATGTATATATTCGCTAATTATTGTAATTTTATCGTTTTCAGAATATTCCAATACCAGCCAACATCACTCTCTCTCAGACATACATGTTTTCTCTCACGATGTTTTCCCACACCACAAAAATGACACATAACATAAAAATACGACTCGGATTCGAACCCACTTCACTCGATTAGTTAAGCGGGCGCGTTACTGGACTACCATTGTTTTTACATACAATAATAATTAATAGGTATAGAATAACGTACCGATGTGGTGTTTGGCGATGATGCAGTTGTTGCCTAGCAGCAGCACGTCGCTGAGATGTAGCGAGCGGCGCGCGCAGCCTAGTAGCAGATGTTCGCCCGCGTGCGCGCGCAATAGCGCCACCTATATATACAACACACACACATAACTTGCCTTAAGAAATATATAGAAAAAATAGTGCGTGTGTATAAAGTACACATGTCAGAAGTAAAACTTCTTTGGCAAACTAATTTTTAAATCTTGTTTATATTTATACTAAACTAGCGACTCGCCCTCGCTTCGCTCGGGCTCTTCCCTAGATTTAGCACAGGCAATGCCGCGGGATCTGCTAGTTATAACCTAACCTTCCTCTTGAATCACTCTATCTATTAAAAAAAACCGCATCAAAATCCGTTTCGTAGTTTTAAAGATTTAAGCATACATAGGGATATAGGGACAGAGAAAGCGACTTTGTTTTATACTATGTAGTGAAAACCCCGTCTAAGCTCGTTGAGAGAGGGAGATGGCGCGAAGGCCACACCCACTAGTTAGACAGAGTTAGAAATGTCACTGACTCGCGGTGGGCGAGATCTAACTAAGGATAATTCTTCCCCGTCTCTGAGTGCCTGGTACTATGGACTTATTTTTTCGTTTTATCGAGTTTTAAATCACAACGATTCTAAAGAAGTTTCACTTCAAAAAGTTAAGTCTCCACTACAATACTCGTCGAAGTTGCTTCAACGAAGTACTGCTCGAAATTGACCGAATTCTGAAGTTCGTGACTAAACTTTGCGAATAGAATGAGACGCCTTGTTTACGCTTCCAGTCCTTTGACATGGGCACAAAGACCGACAATTCAAAGAAGTCTCGTGCGGCAAAGCGAGCCGAAGTACCTCTCTGCACTCACATATTCGTTAAGCTTCAAACAACCTCGCGGCACTCTTAATTCTTTCTTTAAAGTAAAAATAGCCTTAGCTCCTTATAACATCAGCTATTTGCCTAGCCCGTTTAGCATTTTCGGAGTTTAGATCGAAACAAACAAGCAGACAGACCAACATTTTAAAAATATTTAATTCTAAGTTTAACTATCAGTATAAACTAGCTATCTTGATAACTAAAAAAAACAACCTTTTACTAAAATTGTACTTATTCATTTTGTATGTCACAGAGATGCAAATGACTTAGGTGAAAGGTTACAATTGAAATAGTCTGTGTAAATATATTTATCTGCAAACAAAAAGTTAAAGACGACGTTTTTGTATATTATTATTTATACTAGTTGCTGCATGTTGTTTCACATGCACTTATAATTCTTTTTAGTCACGCTTTTTTCAACTTTACGACATGACCCCTTTTTACACTCCTGAATAGCAAAATAAAATGATTGAAAAAATTGACGCAAAAATACATTAGACATGAATTACCAAAGCTAAGAACTATTTTGAATCTATTTTTAATTCTTTATTTAAATAATGTAAAAATGACGATGGAAAAGAGCTTTTATAAATCTATTTAAATAAAGAATATGTTGATTGATTAATTAAAACGTACCTAGAAAGAATCCAAGCGGAGCGAGCTGTCGCTAGCTATAACCGTATAACCGAATTGCTTTACAATTTTTTTCTATTGTTTACAAATTACAAAGACGTCAAAGAAGTACCTAGATAATTAGCATTTTTATTTGTTTTAACCTTTGGGCTTCGCATTTTGTGCATTCTGATTTAAAGTAATAAAATTTTATAATTGAGATTTTAAATACCTGATCATCTAAATGTAGCTCGGTGAAGGCAGGGATGTACTTCGCCCACTCGACTAATATGAGCAACTGTTGCTTTATGGAGTCGCATACATCGTTGATCTTTGCCAGCTTTCTGTTGTTTATTTCTGCGTCAGTCACGTTGTTTGTCTGTTAAAAGTTGTGCCTTCATTAACTTTATTCAATTCAATGCTGTTAAAGGTTTCAAAGTGTGAAAGTAGATCATAGATTCCTCTACCGTTAATTTAAAGGTTTTCGAAGAGTGATTAGATTGTCTAATGTCTGTCATATTTTTTTTGTATTTTATTAACTCTAAAACCATGTATAATATATAAAAAAATGATGATATTTTCGTCAAATTGTATTATAATATCTAATTATTTGAATCGGTATTAATGACTTTGGTTATTATCTTTAAACAACTACGACTACAACTGGGGTCTTTAGTTTTTAAATTCTTCATTCTTATTTCAAATTAAAATGCGCTAAAATAAACATATCTTTCAACTCTTCCATTAAAGCGCAATAAAACAATTTTTTATACATGAATATCCAATAGTAGGTAATTACTATTTACCTTGCAAAGTAAAATCTGTAATATATTAAGATAAGTGTATTTCATAAATTTGTGATAATTTATAGTTTATATATACACATATTTAACCACAAGGTCGGCAAACTGGCTCATGCGGGCCTTGAAAAACTGAAGTCATCTTATATAATAATTATTATTATTAACAAAAAATATAGGTGTTACGTTGAGTAAAGCGGATATTTGACAAGGTAATACAGTATATACATACAAAATATTTTGTATAAAAAATAATAATTTAAAATAATACTTGCGTGTAGAAAGCAAGTATATTCGGATAAAAATTTACGTCATTTTACTGCAACGATTTTGATGATGATTAACGATTCTTAACTTAGTGAGTATGCGGCTAAGAGATGCACAAGAAGGTAGCCCACTTCGGTGTGGTGTGTCATGTGGGATGCTCCTAGTACTTCTCGAATAACAGAATGGACTGTAAAGCAACCCCTCGGGACCTGCCATCGGGGTTCATGACATACGAATTGACTAAAATAATATTAAGTTTACAGTTAAGTGTACTTACTTCATCTATAACCTTCCTACTGAGTAGTTCAGCGTTAAGGAGCGACACGACGGAGAGCCCGTTGGCTTGTGTGGGCTCCTCGTATGAAGGCCTTCTGCAGTTTATTCTGTCACGTTCGTTTTGGACTGCTGTAATAAAAGCGTTATAATTATATAGCATTTATAAAATAACATCAAAAATTTACAAAACTGGCTTCGAAAGAACAAGTGCGTAAAGATTCTAAATGTCTTGACATATTTTCTCGTTAGAGGAATTATTTATATATAAAGCCTAAAAATATTGTTGTAAGGGCTTATATAATTTAATTTTAGCCGATTACGATATACATTTAGGCTGTTTTATTCATGTCATATTTAATGACCAATATTAAAAATAAAATATTAGTTTACATAGTGTAAGTATGTGTTATAACTTATAAATAATAATTACTAAGAACTAAAAATTACAATCAAAAGACATTAGACATTGTTTTTCCAGTTCATAGTTATCATAATAACACATAAGTCGTTAATTAATTTGTTGTTGATTCTTTAATAACATCTTAAAAGGAAATGAGTTTAAGAAGTAAACACGCGTATGTATTTATTACTGGAATGTTTATTCCTTCGATAACGGTCGGTGAACCATACATCATGAGAAAATATAGTGATACAATATGTAGTTATTTAAAAGATATTTTGTTAGATAGTGATGAATGTCCTGCAACTTCGATACACACTTGGGCATATTTTTGGTAGTTCGATTATTACACCAAACCTGTAACAAAGTCACAGTTCAAAAATCCGAATAAGTGCGAGTCTGATTTCCGAACCGAGGAGTACCTAAGACATTGTGGTTCAACTAAGTATACCGACTATATTCATTTTACCGACTGCAAAAATAAGTATAAGTAAGTATCAGTCTCTCCCGTGACCATGATTGCTGTAAAGCATTCAAAACGTCGGGAACCAAAAATCAAAATAGTTCCGCGACAAAATCCGAAAAGGTAGTTTTATTTAAGTAAGTATATCCAGTATATTTCATAACATTTCTCGTAGATACTATTTACATAATTATTGTTTCATTAAGAATTCTCCACTCCTAACATTTTTAGATTTTTCATCTCTAAATTTTAAAGTTTTGGAGGCGGCAGGGCATTCCAGCTGTAACTTTAGTTAAATACAGTAACTTCAGTCAAAAACTCGAAGTACGACAAAAACGTCTGTGGCATACAGACATGACTTAATTTTAAGAGGTCTTTCTTTAAGAACTGCTACGAATTCTAATGTAAAAAAATCAAGCCTAGTAATGAAAAAAGTAATATTTAATTATTATTTTATATAAAGTTAACCTACAGAGTCTGTACTTATAACGTATAAGTTTTAAACATATTTTTGAGTAATCTACAATGTTTTTATAAGCTTTATTATAAATGAAGTATATTTTTAAAGCTATCTAATTGACAATTTTTCTATATGAGTAATAAGCTTAGTCACGTAAAATTAGTTATGCAAATGCAGAAAATGCAGCACGAGTGGCTAAGTTATTGACTCATACCATACATTATTAATTTGTGGTAGTAACAAGTAAAAATAATGAACATAATATTATTGACTGCTATATTTAAGACATCAACAATCGCAAAGAAACTCGTAATGACGCCATAAATTGCATTTTAAAATCAATTAATAAATTTAAAAAATCAGTCCAAAATTCAAATAAATTTATATTTAAACATTAATGGAATTGACTTAAATTTGAAATAAATAATAATTTGTAAAACCAAACCGTAATCTCACCTTCTTTTTTCATGCCCGCTTTAAAACACTTCCTTAACCTACAATATCTGCATTGATTTCTTTTGTCTTTATCTACCACGCAATTTCTGCTAAACCTGAAATTAAATTACAAAAATCAGTCAAAATTTCTTTAGAGCAGGTAAGTATGAATTTGTGTGATTTTAATACACTAAAAGCCAACGATGTGTTGTGGAAATACACATGTTAAGAATATTGTTATTATATAGTACCTATGTACGTTATTTTATTACTAGTAATATTTTTTATAGGAGACAATTCACTACTTTAAAAAGTATTTGGCTAAGATAAGATATACCTATTCTTCTCTTATTATTTAGATTTTATTATGTACACATAAACAATAAAGATATTATGTACAAATAGCCAATCAACAATGTTTCCAAAGCTATCAGATAATTACTTTAGGTATGTCATTTTGTTATTGTACAAAAGGTGCAATAAAAAACATATAAAGTTATTTTTATCCGACTATCTCAAATGGAGATTAATTTTCTTTACTTATACATGTTTATGCTTTGATGACCGAGTGTTACGGGGTCAAATCCGGGTCTCGCACCTCTGATATTTTCATGTGCGAATCATGATTACCACTTGTCTTACGGTGAAGGAAAACATCGTGAAGGTGGTGAAGGAAACCTGCATGTCTGAGATAAACCTAGCAAGTTTTCGAAAGACATGTGAAGTCCGCCAACACGCACTTGGCCACCGCGGTAGACTTTGGTCTGATCCCCCTGATCATACGTGGGACGTTAAAAAGTCATACATATTTTTTAAACAAACCTGCATGTATATAGGTGATTTTTCCGCACACTTCTTCTAAAAAATCCTTTGCAGCCATCACAGGAAGACGCACCGTAGTGCTTTCCTGTAGCACGATCGCCGCATATCGCACAATGCTGGGACAACGTGGTTGAACTTGCCGCACTCGCTTCACTACTGCTAGTTTCTAACTGCATATCACTGTCTGTAACAAAATATGATACAATGTGAGCAAATTGTGGTTATACTCTCGTAATATGTTTACTATTGACTTCTGTTTTTTATTTAAAGGAAAATTGCGTCGTTAAGATAGATAAATTGACAAAAACAATCCGTTCCTTGTATTATTTATTCTTGTTATTCTAATGCATTGTAACATCAATAGAAGTGAAAATTATATTGACTATTGATTTTATAAAATAACTACTAGTTTCATATATACGCTATATTTGAGTGTCGTTAACTTTTTTGCCATACATTTTATTGGTTTATTTCAAAAAACTCAACAGATATTAGTGGGAGCATACAAATAGGTATCTCTACATAAAAGAAGAATAGAATGTTGTAGAGATTCATTATTGAAAGTATTTATTATTATTTATTATTAAGTACCTACTAAATCTATTTGTCAAACTATACCTACACTTTTTTCATCTTATTTAAATTTTGAATAGTTGTGGAATCTAACATGACCTTAATGTAGCAAGGTCGGTATGTGTGGCAAGGGATTCCTGAAATCACGGAAGTGTTCACACTAACTAATGATAGTTGAAGGGCAATAATAATGCCAATAAAAATGTTACGTAATTAAAAACGGCATAATGACGATACTAAACATCACAATTTTTAACCGACTTTCAAAGCATAGAACTTACTATGTTAGACGCATTTACAGATACCTATTTTGATTTTGTTCGCCAATTTATAGGAAGGCTAGTCTACTCTAATGTGTAAGTTAGATCAGCGGTCCTATGAACCCTAGTGTTTCATGGAACTACAGTCAGTTCATTACTTATTTTTGCATCTGCACAAAAAATTAATAACGTAAAAGTATTCTTCCTGTAAAATTATTCAATAAACGAAGATTTTTCATTCACACCAGATACCTATCTAATCAAATATTGGTGGACCATTCACTTCAAGCTAAATTAAAAATCCTAGGTACATAGTTATTTTTAAAATTGCAATATTAGATTCACTTTGCATTTGTATTCTTTTAAATTGCAATCTAAATAATAATTTACGAGTATCATCCATAATCAAATCTTTGTCATCATATTTCATTAATAAATCTTTGTAGTTTACTTATATTCCTACAAAAAAGTTTAAATTCATGAAGACTGTATTCCTACATTATGTACAATCACGTTAACTGATCTCGATAATCCTACTTGGTGTGCCAGCTGTCGCGGGTTCGAGTCCCGCTGGAGGCATTCATCTGTTGAACACATATGTTTGTACCCCAGTCAAGGGTGTATCAGATAGTGTCTCAACTATCTGATACCCATAACACAAGCCTCGTGCTTAATGGAACTAGATGGTGCTGTGTCTCAAAATATTTATTTGTTTAATATTATATACTAATAGTATTATTTAAATAAAAATCGAAAAATATTATAAAGAAAAATCCGTATTTGATGATATGTATTATAAAAACGCTCCTAAACAATAGTTACAATTCGTTAGTCCACGATGATACGTTCCACTGATAAAGTAAAATATGAAGATAAGTAGATATTTTGTTTTTTTACACATATTTGGTATATTTAAAGATAAATATCTTAAGCACCAGTAAGATAATTCATTAGATCAATCAATTATTTTATATTACTGGGTACTTTACTCATGAGGTGCATACCAAAAGAATCAACTGCGTATCGCTACGCAGGTATTAATTATGATAATAGTGTTTTAGTATACTTTCGAGTTTTTTTACAATTTTTTATCTTTAGATTGTCATATCGTATATTTGTATTTAATATCATGTTTGTACTGTACTAAGGTAGTTAGTATCACAATGGGTAATAAATAATAATTTTGTTTAATCTACTGTAGATTTTAAACATACTTATGTAAAATTTTGCATGCATAGTCGTAATTGTTTTCCTATTACAAAATACATTACTAAGAATTAATATTTAATTTGAATCTGGATCTGAAAAATTCCCTCTAGTTCCAGTGAACTGACGTCTGATATAAATTTAATTCACATGAATTATAGTTGAATTACCTTATCTTAATTAGTTTTAATTATGGAGTAATTTACAATCATTATAATGATGGACGTGCCTTTTCAATATTCGTTTTATAAATATTTGTACAAATGCTCGCCTGGGGACCGATATTCTCGAAAATTTGAGAAAAATAATTAATGATATACATAAATCACACATTAAAAACTAACGACTCACCCTAGTTTCCTCCCCTCTGTTTCGCCCCTTGATACTTTTTAATTGATTAATATTTGTCGTATTAAAAATATCCTATATTTCGGCCTCTGTATTGATTAAATAATGACTCTTCCAATAAGATTTTGCAAAAATTATTCAGTGTTAAGATTCGAGTAAGTTAGTTTTTTATTATATGTTTAGGTAAATATACCGTATAAGAATACCTACTTTTGCCATTACGAACATGAAATTTACTGCAGAAAAATCAGGTTTTAAGTTATAGCGAACAAAATTGGAAAATAACGACTACTTTGACTCTTTTAAAGCAGTAGGCACATCCTCGGGGGAACTTACAATTTTAAATTAACATCTTTTCACTAAATGCATATGAAATTACGAGTATGTACGGTGCATACATCAAAAAATCAATTATTAAAATTTTTGCCTGCGTCTGTTTGTTCTGGCTAATCTCTGAAACGGCTTTACCGATTTTGACGGGACTTTCGCTCGCAGATAGCTAATGATATAAGGAGTAACTTACGCTACTTTTATTTAATTAGAAAACTTGCATTTCCCGCGGCTTCGCACGCGTTGTATAGATCGGAAATCATTTTTTTTCTGAGTCGCGGATGATGATATCTCGCAAAACTAACGCCCGCCCTTCCCTTCCCGCTTTTGGAACATTTTTCATTGCTATGGTTGTACCGTGATGTAATATAGCCTATACTTAATACTATAGGCTCTATAGCATTCCTCAATAAACGGACTATCGGACGGAAAGCCGGGTTGGCTAGTTGTACATAAATAAATTACGCGAGGGAGCGGCGTGGTAACACTAGTATAACTCGCGTCATGTAAAAAGAACGCTGGCTGTCAAGTTGCGCAGAGGCGATTTATAGGTGAATTTGGTGGTAAGACGCGGGGCGCGGGACGGCGAAACCCGCGCCGCATGCTTTCCGGCTCGCTATTGGTTTGTCAGTTCAAAATACTATCGCGCACACAAAAGTTATTAATTACGAAATGGTTTTATATAAAAAATAGAGAAAAAATATTTTTGACGTATAATATTTTATAACGAGAGAGTTTTATAATAATGCAGTTAATAATTTTAAAAAATATGTTAAATTAATTAATTATATTTTTTGTAAGTAAATTAAACATTCTATACTGAATCAAACATATTTTTCTAATTAATCTAATTCTATTTAATGACATTCTATCTAATATATTTTTCAATGTACCTGCCAATAACCAATATACGTCGCGAGCAAAAGGCTATTTCAAAAATAAAAGAATAGGATTAGTAATTTCGTATGCGAATGTACCCATGCGCAAACACACCCCTCACCACTTTCTTCCAGCGTTCTTTTTACGTGACGCGAACTGTATAGTCCTATCACAAGCATTTTTTTAACATTATTTCTTGTTGAGCAGTACCTATTGTCAACTAGAAGATAATAATTGTGATTAGATTAGTGGGCATTCGTAAGAATTCTTGAAAACTAATCACGTAAAATAAATTGAAATTATGTCAATGGTTATTGTGAAATAAAAGAAAAGAATATTGATTTGCAAGAAGTTATTAATTTAACAAATTCAAAATATTTTATTCAGCATTAAATTATTACAATTTATTGACGACATGATTGGCTCAGTTTGTAGTGGCCCTACATTCTGCGACAGCGGTCGGCGGCCTAAATGTATTATTTATAATAATTATTTTTTTACTGAACGTTATAAATCTACCACCAGTTCATTAAGAAGAAGCGTCAGACCTGAAAAGAACTGGCGAAAGAAACTCACACACGTCTTATTTTTTGAATAAAATCAAAAGATGCTAATCAGATGTAAACAGCCTTAGACCAGACATGGTATTAATACCTTAGTTATTACCGACGATTATCATTAATAATTCCCATAGAGATAGAATTTCAACCGTTATATATGATCTACTATCCTTACTTTATGGGGCTTCGTATTATGTTAGATAGGTACGTCATAGTCGTAGGCATATTTAATATAAGTACCTAACAATATGATGAAATCAACGTTGTCCTTAGAATTTTCCTTAAAACATAATATGTTTTATAGTTATTTTATGCACCTAAAGTATTGATGATTGAGCCATAATAAAAATAATGTTCTAATTACGTAATAAAAAAAGTTTAGCGTTTTTCGTATAAATTAGGTATGATAGTAGGTTTCAAAATTAGGGTATAACGAACCTGTGTACGTAGGCATGGTATTAACACATTGTGACACTTCTGGGGAGATTCTGTTCAAAGATGAAGAATATTGTTGGCTTTGATGCTTTTCCCACATGTAGGGTCCCGGTAGCATGTATTCAGGCGCTGCGCCATATCTCCCACATATATCTTGAGATGCCATCTCGACTCCGAGCACTGGCATCTTCCGACACTCCTAACACAAGTATGTCCACTTGCACTTTTAAAGATACACTGACTCGGGGGCACTTTTCGACTAGTGATAGCGTTGTTGATAAACCTGATTTAAATGAGTCGTAATGATTACCGAATGCATTCCATTTTAATACTGGATTAATTCTTATCAATCGAAAATGAAACTGTTAAACAACAACAAAAATCAGCCGGCAGCACAGTGAGCGACGTTAGCTTATCGCGTTTTATTTTCGAACTAATCACCGATAATTTCTTAGTCAAGAAAATCATTTGTGCGTAATCGGTGCTCGACACGACCTTCTTTGGAAGCGGCTAAGCGTCAACTAAGTACGGTAAGTGATGGTCTAGATCCGTTATAATGTTTGCAAATCTGCTGAGACTGCAAGCGAACTATTGCATATGTAAGGGTCACTTATGCCTGGTCAGCAGTACAGGGCACTGACTCACGCGTTATCGGAAACTTAGCGGATGCGGAGTCGAACGTACGGGGAAGGAGGAGTCACAGCAGCTGATGAACACTTTTAGCCATACAGAGAATGTTGTATCCGACCGGATGACTAATTGATTGTCACACGCATACGCTTTGTTCCTTTGTCAGTTGTTTCGAGTTGAAATGAATGAGATTTTTTAATATTTATAAAATCATCAAAAGTAGAGCAGACGTAGCTGCTTTATCAATAGAATGTGGGTTCATAATAACATCATAGTTGATAATTTATGTCTCATGAGGTTGCCAAAATTTTTGTCTACGCATAGCTTAGTTATATAAAAATGTCTTTTTCTGAATCCAAACATATATTTTCATCATTGTATCGGCCTCGGGCTATCGTAACACGTAGATATAATAATAAAGCATGTGGCATTAGGCTCCCTACAATATCTTGGAAAATCTTTTCTAGTTTCGTTGAAAAATGCAGAGAAAAATTCACGCTATGTGACAATTTTAACGATTTAATATGAATTATTTAAAAATTAAAAAAGATAGTTTTGGTAAAATATTGACACTCGTATGATATTATTTGAAAGAAAATTATATCATCCACATGGCACTTAGGTACATATGTAATGGATCGGTAAATCTATAAAAATTGCACCTAATTGCTTCATTAACTGTTCAAATAATATAAACAAATGACTAATGAGCGATGGAAACAACCAATTTTAAATTAAAACATAATGATCTTTACTTAGGTATATCTTATTTGCTGGTAATGCTAACATGCTTTCCAGAGAGTAATAATATATTTGTAATAAGAAGAACATACTAATTAACTTTTAAATCTACCGTTAAAGAAAAATCTCTGTTTCTTTTTTTAAGCGGACAACTTAAACATTCTTGTGAACATTTCGTTGAATAAAGTATTTTGTTATTTCACACTATAGCGACTTACACTCGATTTGCTAGCGTGCGTGCGGCCATGCGGGTTTTGTTCATTTTTTCATCTTTCATTTTTTGGAAATTCCAAAGAATAAGGTTCCAGAGGTTCCAAATTGGAACCATATTCTTTTTCTTAAATAAAAGTTTCTAAATTACTCTAGCTAGTGGTAGCATCTGGTAGTGGAAATCCCGTTAAAATCGGTCCAGTCTTTTTACAATTTACCCGATACAACCAACCCATAAATTCTTAGTTACTGTTTTTTTGGTACTTGCGGTACTTCCGATTGCTATAATGTTTTTTTTATATTAAAATGGAATAAAAATTTTAGTACAATTCTACTATCATACCATATGAGATGGTTTTTCGTTGTTCTAAATTTAAACATCATCAATCTTTTGATAATTTGTTTATAATCACGTTAATACTTATTATAAAAGCAAAAGTATCTCTAACAAATCTAGGGCAAACATCAAGGGACGCAGATATTAATAATAAAAACTAGTGAGAAAACGTTTTATTTCTAAGCTTGTATTTTTAGATAATATAGTAGTAGTAAAAGCAGTATATTTAGTAAAGACCATCGTATCGGTATATTCTTGATTTCAGTTTTAACTTCACTTTTGCACTTCACAGTTGCCATATAACTGAAGATATAAAGACTAGTGTTGACTTATTTTAATATTTTAAATTGTATTAATTAATTATATTTATTTTTACGGAATTATTATTTTTAATGCATATTTTTGATTATATTTGGCGGACATCCATATCGAATTATTTATTGTTTTTTAATTAATGTATTAAAATGTTTTAATATGTGTGTAGTTTGTTAGTGTACTTTTCTAAATAAATAAATAAAAGGCTTCTTCGTATAATACAATAAAATATAATAAAGTTTAATTTTGTTTCAATAACATTCATATATATAGGTGTTATGCAATTGCTAATATTTGGAGCGCAGACATGCTGCAAGTAAACAAGCTATCTAGCAGGGCAGGTCGGGGTCATGCCGTTGTCGCGATACTGTCGTTTCTCGCATTACCCCCGATTCATTACCCTAATAAAATTATTTTGACCTAATACTGTAACTTGGTCACAGTATAATATACTTATTAATATTTATATTTAACCTCCGGCTTACACTCTCTTACATTCTTAACCAAGTGTAATATAAGTTAAAAGTGTTTGCTTATTGTGTGAAGGAACAATCCAGTGAACATAAGCTTTATCACTTTAGTAATTTGAAGAAAGTTTCATTAAAAATAAAATAATAACTAGCCAACATATTGGCAATAATAATTAATGATAGGCATCTATTCACAATGTTTTAGCTTAAAAGTTTTTTTTAACTTTCGTTCAGAATAACGGTATTATATATATTTAATAAAGAAATTGAGATAATTAGACATTTCGGTAAAAATTAATTAACACTTTCCCGCCTATTGATAAGTACAAAATATAAGTAGGTACATATATGTCATTAACAGTTGGCCAACCCTTATCGCAGTTCTTGTGAACTAAAATGTTCGCTTCCACATCTCGCAATATTGTTATTGTCACGTGATCATTATTTGACCTTTATATGAACTGATAGGTTTAAAATGTGTACATATTAATTCAATTAAATTTTATGAGAAATAAAGTAACTTTCTATAATATGATTGTACGAAGTAAGAGAAATCGATAACTTTAGAAACCAAACTATCTCATTACCTACGTTATTTTCATGCCAAGTGGGAAAAAAATTTTGATCATTGAAAACGAAAACGAAAAATTTTTGATGAATATAAAGATTATGGTTATGTCTTATAGGTATATTATTGAATCCTAGCCCTGAGTCGTCTCTATGTGCTTCCTGCCATAATTAAAATTTTAGGACAAAAAACCTTCTAAAATAAAAGTATCACATAAGTTATTACATAACTTCACTTCAATTTTTTTTTTGTATACTCTTATATGTATTAATGACTAAAATTAACATTTACATGGTTTATTTTTTAATAAATTATATATTAATATAATGTAGGATGTCATTATAAAGGACAACAAGAATCATTTTTGTTTTATACGGAAACTAACCAGTAGGTTAACAAATTGTTTGGTTGGGTATATACCTACCTATAAACGTAGAATTTAATTAATTGAAGGTCAAGATTATTAGGGCGCTTGGTTATTTTTTAATAAACCTTCAAGTGTCCGAATTTTTATGTCTAATGTATAGCATATTAGACATAATAGGTAGACTAAAGCACTAAAAACAATAAATAAACGTTAAAATAAATACAATATAAAATGATAAGGGAAACCAAAGTGAGAATAAATAATATTTTGGTGTGAATATTTGTAACATGCAAATAGTCAACATACATTTAAAAAAAATACCGTTGCATCCTTAGATTATATTATAATCTAAGGTTGCATCTAGACATGTGTAAGTAATGCGAGTAATGCATTACGCGTAATATTACCCGAGCGAGTACTGTATCATCACTCATTACTCGACCGAACCAAACATTACTTATTACGTCAAACATGACGCGAGCGTGATATTCCATCGTTCGGGTTAACTTGGCATCACTCCATTTTACGAATTTTGAAATAGCAAAGCAATTCGAAATGTATTTATTTTAAAAAGCAATAATTAACACAAAATATATTTAGTTTAGTTTTAGTTTAATATTTAGTTATAAGCAAAAAAAGTTATAATTGCTAGAAAAATGATTTTTAAATACGCCAATATTATAAGTTAGGCCAACGATATAAGGTTTTCATTACTAGGTCCTAAGCTGCGC
This sequence comes from Boloria selene, assembly GCA_905231865.2. NCBI lineage: Eukaryota > Metazoa > Arthropoda > Insecta > Lepidoptera > Nymphalidae > Boloria > Boloria selene. Next base: position 4,478,819 of record HG993149.1, read on the forward strand.
CTGGTCTTCACAAAGGGTCATTCATATTTACAACCTTTAGCTAAACAATACAATTTTGTTTTACTTATTAATTATTTTGCAAGATGCTCAGAAATTTCGCAACTGGTGTTTGTAAAAGAGTTTTACAATATAAGGGAATAGGGATCCTAAAGAACAAAACCAAGTCATAAAAGGTATATCGCTATTTACGTACAAATGCCGCAAGTTTAAAATAATTATTTGAGTATGACAAAATGCAAAATTGCAATATATAATAAAAATCTAAATCGCATCAAATAAAAGTCAACATTATAAAATTAATTGTATTAAAATACAATGATAACGCGTGTTATATTCCGAGATAGATCCGTAATGTCTCACGCATGGCAAGGTGGTGTTTAGAGAATTGTACTGTAGCAACACTCGACCGAACGAAACATTACGCATCACTTCAAAGTTCAAAGTTCAAACATTACTCAAGTCATTACTTTAGTTGTTGTTTTTTAAATTTATCCCCAATAGGGAAAGGCAAAGGACTATAGTCCATACAGCCTTCATTACTTTAGTCATGAGCATGACGCGAGCGCAGTGCTGTCAGATAAAAAAATAAGATAATAGTATACCACCTGTAAAAAAGTTGTACATTTGGGAGTTTTAAATAAAAACAATAGTACACATTAAAAATATTGATTTATTGAAAATAGTGGGTCCCGCAGTTTAGCTTGCGCTAAAAGTACAAGTCTTAATCAAATATTTTATAAATTCAACTTGGTTTTTGGATTATATTGCAGATTTATTTTGATTTTTGGTTCCTGCAATTTGAATGCTTTACAGCAATCATGAACCATGATTAAAATTTATCCCTAATAGGGAAAGGCAAAGGACTGTAAGGTTTATATACTTATTACAGACAGTGAATACCCACAATTTACATAAAAAAGAATATTTAATTCCTAAAATACTATTAAAAAAGAATAATAGAATAATGTGTTCTAAACTCTTAAATCATATTTCCGTTCTTTCAATTATCAAATGATGCGTAATGATTTCTCATAGATGGCGTTATTAATATTTTTATAATTTAATTTTAGTAAGTGTTAATTGTATTTTGCTAAAATATTTAATATCTATAATATACTAGCGATTTAGCGCGAGCGAAGCTGCGGGTTCCGCTAGTTCTACAATATATTTTACAATGCCATGAAATGTATGCCGCTAAGTACGCAAACATGCCGCAAGTGAATAGAAATCATTTGACTAGGACTGAAATGCAAAATTGCAATCTATTCTAAAATATTCTTTACTTACATTATGAGTTTTAAAGTTTCGAACTTTGTGTATCTGTCTGTTCGTTTGTAGGGGGGTTATTTTCGGAAAAACTGATCTGATCATGAAAACTCTTTCACTAACAGACAGCTACACTATTCAGGAGTGATTGTGAGAAGTGTATTATTGGCTATATTGTATTTTCAAAAATATCCCATTTTAGGGATCCCTACCTTAAATGTATCCCCAAGGTATCAAAATGCTGCATATAAAACGAAAACTGTTGACGAAATACATAATATCAAGCACTATTTTATATATTAAAATTTTATATTACAATACTTACTTATGATTACTCACAAAAAATTCTGCGATGGCACATGCCTTTATTATAACATTTTTTTTTAAATTATTAAGTTCAAATACGTGTTGAATAGTGGTGATATTGGTATCATGATATTAATCCTTATCCAATTTGTAAACTCCACTTTAAATTATTCGTATCGGATGTTTAATGAGTATAAAAATTGGTATAAAACTCTTTAAGACCAACTTTTTCAGTCGCTGACTTAACCTTATATAGGTGTATGGCTTTATAAATAAAGAATAATAAAAAAAACTTTTTCAGGCTTTTAAAAAATACTAATTCACGTATTCATAGTAAATAATAATTAATTCAAAATTAAAAATAAAAACTTTAATTATTCATTATATATTTTAATATTATAATGAACTTTATCAAGTATATATGTATAATGTATATAATACAGTGGACCCAAAGTCGCAGTCCTTAGAACGCGGTCGGAACCGCGGATACTGCTAGTATAAAAGTATGTTGTAAATTAGTTTTTGTTTCTTTTTCGACGAAAAAATAATAATAATTTATATTGGTTAACTTACGACAGTAAAATTATAAATACAATATTTAAAAAATTCTATACATAAATAATAATCTTAATCATATCAAATAAAAAGTTAACATTTTAAATTTAAAAATTAATTGTATTCAAATATAACAAAGCCGTGCCGTCCGGTCTTAGAATGTGGACGGAGCCGCGGGTACTACTAGTATACGTTGTTAGTTTTTGCTGCATACATTATTGTAAACATAGCTATATGAAAATAATTTAAGTAAATTAGGTTACGACGGTAAATTTTTAAATACAATATTTAAATATAAAAAGTAATAAAAATATAACAATAATCTTACTCACAAAAAGTTAACATTTTAGTTTTAAATTAAAATCAATAAAAACGTGTGTGATATTCATCATATTATTACATGAGATAGATCAGTACTACTATTATGACAGTACGCGGGTAATATTACTTCTTAGCATCACACATGGCAAGTAATGTTTCGAGTAATGAAGTGATGTGATATTACTCGGTGCGTAATGTAATGCCATATTTCATTACTTCATAAAGCACTGTTTTGCGCATGTCTAGTTGCATCCTTTGATTATATACATGTATATAATCTAAGGTTGCATCGTATTATGTTCCGCTTATATAGTTCGCTTGCTAGTTTGATATTAAATAAAGGATCTCATAATGTTTTACAAAATAATAACATTAAAATATTTTATTAAATCGAACTTATTTATAGAGATCATTCAGAGATTCATCTTCACAATACAATTCCACATTGAAATAAAAAAATATTTATTTTTAAGTTAATAACAAATGACCATGTAAATCGTGTTATCTTCATAATGGATAACGTAAATAAAAATGCGTAAAATGACTAAATATTCTGTAACTATATTCAAAGACATATAATTAACACCCAGCCTTGACTCCTACGGAACAGGTACATATAAATTACGTACATATAAGGAAAACGACTGTGATTATAGTATATTGTCATAGATACATTAATTTCTCTGTTTAATTTTTACGTTTTATGTTTCTACTAGCGACTCAGCCTCGCTTCGCTCTGGTTGGTCCCTAGATTTAGCGCGAGCGAAGCCGCGGATTCCGCTAGTTATTATACATATAAACTTTCCTCTTGAATTTTTTTATCTATTAAAAAAACCGCATCAAAATGGGTTGCGTAGTTTTAAAGATCGAAGCATACATAATGACAGACAGACAGCGGGAAGCGACTGCATATTTTATGTGAAACGAAGACAGAAACGGCACCCATGACCCACATTTTAAATCTCCTTTTCTACAAGAAACACCACCATTTACAGTGCATACTCTACGTCATACTCATGTACTATGATATCAATGTAAAAGGTATCAAGATACTTATTATAGGTACACGGAGTATTTAAATGAATTATTATCTCATAAATATATTTTGTTAGTGTATAATGTATTACGATGATACACCTAATGTATTACTCTTTGTACGATAACATGTACATAATTTATGTCTATCTTTCCGAGACCGTTATGTTCCTAAAATGGCAGAAAGAACGATAAAAAAAAATCAAATTTTGTAGTTTCATCTTTTTTAATTACCTAGGTATATAGCAAACTCTTTAGAGTTTAAAATTATTGAAGAAGTACCTATTTTCATACACGTTCCGTTCCACGTAATCTTCCTAAAAGTATTTAAGTAAGCCTACGAATTACGATTAAACTTACGTATGTTGGGTAAAAAAGACTACAACTTCAACAAGAGGCTATCAAAAACCGAGAAAGTGTGATTAACCCTATTGGGCTATTGCTTGTCGGGCTATCATCGGTCAATCAATGCCTCATCTTCTTCTTATATAAATATCTCGAGTCATAGTTTTTATTTATTTGTTATCGAAATCCTTCGCAACGGCTTGGCCGATTTTTATGACTTTTTAACCGACTTCAAAAAAAATTCAAAAAAGGAGGAGGTTATATGTTCCGTTGTATGTATTTTTTTTTGTGTATATTTTGGTAGGACTGAGAATAGGCCTGCCTAGATGATGATGAAGGGTGGCCCTCTCCAGAATTATATTTTTTATCATTAGCCCGAATTTTAATTTTGTTTTGGCTTTGGCATCAAAAATTAATATAACCTTTAATTTTCATCCGTCGATCATCAATCTCCTTTTTTTTAATAATGATTAAAACGCGGGCAGAGCCGCGGGAATTGCAGGAACTGTATCTTGTTTTAAATATATAATTATACACAGAAATAACTTTTTTATGTATTATTTAGTTATTTTAAATAAATATTATTTTTTGATTATCATTGTGACTAGAAATATTGTACGAGTCTCTTCAATTACAGATATCAGAGTTGAAAGTCCACAGGTCTAGTTTTGCTATATACCTATTGGTAATGGTTGAGATTTGCAAGGTACAATCAATAAAATATATATTTAATAAAAGTAGAGTATATAATTTATAATAGAATAATTTGATGATTGAAAGAACTATATCCATTATTTTCATAAGTTTTTCTTAGAAACATAGAAAAGTAATGTATTTCTAATAAACACCAGCATTATATATGATGATTTATTATTATATGGTGTAGTTCTTTTAGAAAATACACCAAAAATGTTATACATATACCTGGTTAAATTATTACAATCTATTCCAATTGTGAGGGTAAACCAAAATTCATAAATACATATTAGTTTTTATTGATATTAAAAAACCATAATTAAATAGTGGGTTTATAGGCACACAAACAGATGGTGCTTAGATTAGTTGATTATATTCGAAAATTGTATTACATAAATTGGATTAATTAAAGGCACATATAAGTAGATTTTTTATTATCATGATAATTTATTTTGTGTTTTGTATTAGTGTATTTCTCATAAACCTTATAAAATCATAAGGTCATTACTACAGGTCATTAGTAACATTCTATCTTTAAAAGGAATACTGTTTACAATGTGCAATTAGCTTGCTAAGGCTATGCCAATTCAGAAAAACAAATTCTACAAAGAATAATAAGTTAAGGTAATTTGTCTGACTTGTAAGAGTTCTGCATTAATTTATCGACACTAGCAAGCTCAAACTAGCTATAAACAATATAAGAAAATATTTTTCGAGTCAACCCAATATAAAGTTGATTTATGTGAAACAATGAATGTATGTAATACTTGTAATTTTAAAATATTGTAATCCTCTCTGTTTTCTAAGATATGCTTAGGTTATATATTTACAAAATAAAAGATTAAGATAAAAATAAATTACCCAAAAATTTAATTAAGAAAAAAATGGAGTTGTTCTGAAAATCCAATGTAACAATACTTTCTATAACAGATGGATTATTGACATATTTGTATTTGCTATATGATCATAAAGGACTGTTCCATCCAAACCAAACTTTTCATTTTCTTAAAAGGTTATTATTTAAAACATTACTAGGTATTTTGTATTTATATTCAAATGTAAATTTTGGGGAAGAAATATTTTATAATCTATAAATTATACATAATTATTTTTGTATTTGTAAAGAAATAAATTACAATTCAATATTATTTTAACTCTCTCATCTCTGAGCTCATATCTAAGCATCAATCAAATAACAATAGATGCACATATATCATGTTCGATTTGATCAATAGAATTTCCCTTTAAACCTATACACTTATATGATGGATACTACTCACTTGTACTGTGTACTTGATACTTGGCTGCTTTGCATTATTTCTATATTGTGTTCAATTGATAGGTCTAGTTTTAGACTTACAATTGATACTAATTAATTACTCTTGTAGAATAGAATACAATGTTACGAAGGATACTTAGGTACATTAAAATGTAACTGTTCTGTCTGTGTAGATACACACAGATTTTTATTTAAATTTTTGCTGTTCCTAAGATTAGGAACAGCAAAATTTTTAGTTTTTAGCAATTTGCGCAAGTATAGGAAAACAATACAATTTAAAACATTACTTTTTTCACTAATTTGCTACATCTGATGGAAGGAATGAAAATATAAAAACTATTATGTTCTTAGGAAGGAATTTTGTTACATTAATTTATTTTACTACCTGGTATTGATATTTTAATTCATTATGTTAATTGAAGACCCAGTACACTAAAGAAATAAAAAAGTAATGTTAATAATAATAATAAAATAAATAAATAAATAAAAGGAATTAATATTAATTTAAACTTGGTGCTATCATACAATTTGATTGACTGAAGTACTTTTAAGCCTAAGGAACTCTTATTTTTATAAATTCTCAATATAATGTTTACAGTATTATTTTAGGTAGCAGTTTACAATCGCTTGGCAGGACGATGACAATGGGAGGGAGTGAATTGGTAGGGGAGATGCTCCCTATTATCCCTATACTACTCCCATTACAAGGTAATTCATACTTCATGAGAAAATAAGTTTTGTATGTAGCACTCGCCGGCCGCCGCCGCGGCACGCTCGCTTCGCTCGCGTGTGTTGTGGTCATATATCTAACCTAACCTAACCTACCTAGAAAGAACGAAAAAAAATTTAAATTAACCTTCTGAACCTATGTTATCCAAGTCGAAAAAAAAAATGTTATTTACGATGAAAGCACTTTCACACATGTCCATAGAAACACAGAACTAAATATGGCGGCGTTAGGATAGTTGACAATGACATTTAAGTAATTCGACATATTTTTGACATAATGATCTTACGTCTTTGTCTCACATATACAAAATCCTATTGTTATCCTTCTCTCTCACATTAAGTTTTTATTAATTTTCTCTAAAAATATGAATTACCTTGTGTCGTGAGTGTTATTATTGTGATCAGTGAATAAACGACTACCATATATATAAGTTTCACCCAATAACTCCTGCCAAGCGATTGTAAACCCAACCCTTATTTTATGTTTTATACGTATAAAACTGTAATAGATAATCCTTTAGTTAGTGGTGGTCAAACCAGTTCTTGTAGTAGTTCCGCGATATCCTCTTTAGTCTACTCATAGTGATAATGTAAACATGAAAATAGATACATAAGTTAATTAATATATGAATAGATTTTAGATAATGAAATATATAAGTTTCAAGACATCGCATTCTTATTTCAGTTTTGTTTCTTAAAAAAGTTCCAGTGTATCTTTAGATAATATTACAAGAATTATTAATTGACCTATGATAATTATTGACATGTTTACATAGAGAATACGTAAAAAGACAACACTTACCGTCATCGCATAAACCCATATTATTAGGATGTTTACGTGTCTGCTAGCCACTTTATATTGTAGATTCTAATATTTACGTACTAAAATTAAACAAATTTAAAATAGGACAAGGCACAAGTAATAAATTGGTACTTTGACAAGTAGGTGTCTGTATTATATTGTCAATGTGACAACCGGAAAAAGAACGAATGACTAGCTTGTTTTTACTGTCATAGCTGACTACTAACGACATCTAGTGTTTGAAGTTAACAAATATTTATCTGCTATGTCTACATAAAAAAAAGATGGCACTACAAGTAAGTGTCTTTGATAAATTACGCTTTGTTTTGAATTTAAAACATTATTCATGAATAATTATAAATACGTAACATAATATAAAAGACGGATGTTTCCTCATTTGGCTCCCCAATAATTAATGAATGATATTGCCCTGCTGAGCCTGAATGTTTTAGTAACGTTGGTCACTTACCAGCAGCTCGCCAGCACCAGCTGGCTCGCAGGTTTAACTGGTTATCGACTAAGACCCTAGCCCCACCAGACTTTCCTTTTTTTTTCAATTTTCATTAACGACATGGAATGATGTTGACCATAAGCTATAATATGGTTAACGTTTTTGCAATATTTTTCATTGATTCTCCGCTCCAATAGGTCGTAGACGTAGCGTGATGTAATATAGAATAGTCTATAGCCTACCTAAACGGACTATCCAACCCAAAAAGAATTTTTCAATTCAGACCAGTAGTAGGTCCTGAGATTAGCGCGTTCAACCAACCAAACAAACCACAGAAAAGATTTTACCTATTCCGTGAAACAAACAAACAAACTCTTTAGCTTTATAATATTAGTATAGATACTCAGACCAATAAAATTTTATTGGTCTGGGTATAGATATTAATAATAATAATTTTACACAGCATATATTATGCCAGTATATTATAAACTTCATTTCGATATCGCGAATATTTTTGTTATAAGCATTCGAATCGTCTGAAACAAATTAAAAAATCACGACAATCCAAAAAACATAAATATTTATTTTGCATCCTTACAATATTAAGAGGCGATTTTTCACAAATATCAGCTTATTTTCGTTATACGTATATAGAATTATTATAGTTATCGTACATAATTTATCCTTTTTTAAAAGGTTAAAACTATAGGTATAGGTAAGAACAATGATATATAAAACTCATTGGGTAAGAAGTAAGAACCCGTGCAGTAGTTTGTCAGATTTGTCTTTTAAGTTTTATGAAACACAAATTAGAAACTTGCAACTTGAATAGGGTAAACATACCGGTTTACCGACCACTACTCCTTTTCGACCATTTCGCATGTTATTTTAAATAATAGACAGTGTTATAGACCGATCTTTTCTAATTTCGCGCCATTCGATCCGGGCGAACTTCACACTTTATATTTTAACGGCATGACCTCGAAGTTTTCAAATTGAGCACTCAGTCGCTCTTTCAAAATTTGGTGTATAAACGCGTGTAAAATTTAGCGAAAAAAATAGTAGGTGGATTGATTTTCAAAGGTAAGTTTTTAAGTGTTACTCTTACTTTATTGGTCATTGATTTGGTTTGTGTGTATTAGGCATGTTTAATTTCAATATTCAAGTGCCTAAACTCATCAAACTTTTTATAATTTATGATATTTTTGGTGGTAGGACAATACGTTAACGATTAATTTCAAAATCTACTTTCCGACCGGGTGGTGGTGGTGGTATACCTTATATTTTCAAAGATATGGCCTTCCAAAATAGCGAATATTTAACGGCCGATGACCAGTAAAAACGAAACCTGTCCCCCACCGTTTGAAAACTCCCTTACAATCTTACTAATATTATAAAGGTGAAAGTTAAGATGTATGTTTGAATGTCTGTTACTCAAGCACAAAATTTGGTACAGAGATAGAGTATACTCTGGAATAGCACATGCTAATTTTTATCCCGGAAAAATATATAGTTCCCTTGGAATATATCTGTTTTTATTTTGTAAAGGCGAACTTATTCAAGCTTGTAAATAAGCTTATATGTTTTAATGATAATGGATACATTTTGGTTGCTGTGCTTGGTGTTTGAATTGAGCTTGTTTTTTTATCAGATGGCACCTATCAGTAAAGAAAAGAAAAAAAATTAAGAGCCTTGCTGCTTCAACCCCTAAACTTTCCTTTGAATTTAAAAGTCCTTCTAACAAGCGTACGAAAACGCTAGGGCGAAAATTTCACATTTCGCACAGCTCTATTAAGATCCCAGAGCTTTTCTTATATATTATCGACATCTCAATATGTATATTTAGTGACATTCAATTATCACAAATCTTTAGCTTGGCAACAATACTATGAAAAAAGAGATATAGCGAAAGAGGACAAAGAAAACTAAATTAAGAAAAGAAAGCTCGAAAGAGCTAAAGAGAAAAGAACAACTATTTCACCACCACCAACCATCAAAGAAGAGAATTTAAAAAAAAGTAGAAGAAACTCAATCCCGTGTTAAATGTGGTTGTTGTGATCTTGACCTTAATACCGTTACTTAATTTTATTTTTAAGTCGTAAAAGAGAGTAAAAATATACAGCTTTTGTGAATTTATTAATTGTATTATTATCATACTATTATAAACCTTACAGGCTATTACACAAGAGTCGTTTTTCTACCGTAAAATAGGTGGCCGATAACCAGTGCACTAGTGGACGATAACTGAGTGAAAAGGAATTTTTACGAATATATATTTTTATTAAATTATGTATCACTGATACATCTATAGGCGCTAGGTTTAATGAAACTAGACTATTGTAGGATGAAATGATATTTTTTTGAAAAATCTTGGAGTACAACATTATGATAAAAATCAACTCCGAAGTCAACAAGCCGCTTAAACGGTCGATAACCGGTATGTTTACCCGATCATGTAATAAAAATTAAGACGAATAATTATAGTATCTAAATACTTTTATAATAATTTTTGTAATAAATTTAATTAAACTTGAACTTGACTTAAAGGTCAATGTTAGCAAGGATCTACTTTGGCTACTGGGTAACAGTAACTCTATGAAAATGAATGGTTCGCGTCACATGTAATATACGTCACAATTCAATAAAACGTGTCATTGAAAGACCAACTGGCGAATGCATTTAAATCTTGCCAAGTGTACTATTTTGCCAAATGACGTTGTTTAACCCACAATAATAAATTTAAAATTTTTTATCCACTAAGGTAATATAATATTACTAGCTGACCCGTGCCCACTTCATTGGGCATAATAATAATAATAATAATTTTATTTATTTAAGACATTATTACAGTCCACTTGTTAGTAACATCCGTGCCTTACAACTATGTTAGTATACATTATATTAAAATTAGAAATTAACAGATAACAAGTTACTTGCTTAACCTATCTTGCCTCACCACCACGGCAACAAAGTGCTGAAGCATAGGCTCAGCAGGCTTAGCACTGAACATTTTCAGAATTTTGTTAGAACTGAGCCGCATTCTGTTTAATAGAGAGGCGGTCCGTTTCCTCAAGATTACGAAAAAGGAATCAGTATTCGCTTCCGTAAACATTGCGGACGCACTACAGAAGCGTCTGAGTCCTAACAAAATCCTAAAACCATTATTATATTGCACTCTAAGTGCGTCCAGCGATTTTTTACTGTAACTGGTCCACAGGGCACACGTATAAAAGGTTTGACAATAGGCCTTAAACAGGGTTATTTTAGCATCGTTGCTACAGCGAGCAAACCTGTGGGCCAGCATATTACATCTAGCGGCAAGCGCCCTCCGTTCACGTTCTATGTCAGCATGGTCTCTGAGATCCTCGGAAATGTAATGACCTAGATATTTAAAAAGTTTTACCCGTCTTAGTTGAACATCGTTTAGTTTCAACACTGGTTCATAGTCAATTACCCCCCCGCGGACCACAAAAACCATGTACTCACTTTTATTAACATTGTACTTTAGGCCATGTTTTACTGCATATTCTTCACAAATTTTTAATAGGGTCCTGATAGAGCCCACCGTCGGACCCAGCAGCACCATGTCATCTGCATAGCTTAGATTATTTAGGCAAATTCCGTCTATCCAGCATCCAACCCGTCTGCTGCTGAGTCCCACAATCAACTCATTTACATACAAATTGAAAAGCTTAGGTGAGGTTATACCCCCCTGCCTCACCCCGCAATCCAACCGATAAGTATCTGATGGCGTTTCACCCCACTTTACATAATTTTCTTGGTTTAAATACCAAAATTTCAGCAAAGAAATCAATTCGGATTGTACACCCGCCTCACGGAGCTTCCTCCATAATATGTCGTATGCTACTAGATCGAAGGCTTTCGAAAGATCTAAAAAACAGGCATACACCGGTGTCTTTCTGCTGGTGTAGTATTGGGCAGTCTGCTTTAGACACAAAATGGCACTCTCCGTTGAAAGATTAGGCACAAACCCAAACTGCGCGTCGTGTATATTTAAATATTGGTCCAAATTTTGGTCTATCAGACTGTCCAACACCTTAGCAAGTACTGTAGCTAGAGATATTGGCCTGTAGTTATTTTTATCAGAAATATCTCCGGTCTTATTCTTAACCAAGGGGACAACCACTGTTTTCATCATGTCAGCTGGTAGGTAAGAATGTGTTAAACATAGCGAATAAAACATTGCTAGCACACTATGCAGATGGACCCCCGCATGCTTAAGATGCTCGATACTGAGACCGTCATGACCAGGAGACCTACCTCTGTTCATTTTCTTAATGGTAGCTTCTACCTGCTTAGCAGAAAATCTTATAGGTATAGTCGTAACGGTCTCAGCATCGATCACCCGTGACGCAGGTCCTAGGGGCGATGTCACTTTAAAATGATTTTTAAACAAGTTGGCAATCCCCTTAGGCTCACTACAGCCCTCTATGCTCGCGGGGCGACCTATTTTTACATTTAACTTATTCGTTTCTCTCCAGAATTTATCAAAGTTATGTGACGACCTGTGTGAGGCAATTATGTCCATTTTAACTTGATCTTCATTTTTTTGGCACCATCTTAGTCTACTCTTAAAAACCTTACGACTCTCACGCATGTCGTCCCAAACTCCGCCATACCCCGGTTTGTTATGGAGCAACCAAATCTGAAATTTAAGACGTGCATCTTCATATGCCATACGCACATGTTTATTCCACCCCGTAACCCGTTTTTTATTAGAATTCGAGCCCTTGTATGTTAATTCAGCAGCACCGCTAAGAATATTGACCACCTGGCTATACAAATCATCTAGTATGTGCTTATGAACGACATCATGACACATCCCATCGGCACAAGAGGTTAAAGAATCCGGAAAATCGATATGCCTGAGCCGCTCATGGCATATGTCATGATACCGCCCAATCTGCGCCTCCGACCTAAATCGCCACAAGATCTTATTGCATTTATAGTTTTCAGTCTTTAATTTTGAAACCACTTTGTCTAAAATTATCTCTATTATAAGCGGGAAATGGTCAGACCAGTGTACATCACTATCAACACTCACATTTGAAATAGTTTTCCATGCTGTCTGCGTTACAATACAATGGTCTAGCCATCTCATGCTGCCATCAATGTCGCTAATAAATGTAGTAGTGTTTGACATGACTCCTAATTTTTCCGTATCAGCACATATCCATTTTTTATCCAAACAATATTCCTGTAAATTTAACCAAAATGGTTGGCCTGGGTGCGCGTTATAATCACCTAACATGTATACGGCTTCTACATCATTACTCTCCACAATAGCATCAATTTCACCTAAACAGTTTACAAACTCGACATTATTATCAGGAGCATCCGTGGGCATGTACACCGAAAATACAATAATCGATTTCTCGCCTATCGTTCCTCTGATTGCAGTTAGCCTGACACTACAACAATTAATAACAGAGACATTGTCAAAAACACCTTTTCGCCATAACAAAGCAACCCCCCCATAAGGCCTCCCTCTGAGAATACCCACGGTAGTGTCCACAGCTGTTTTGGATGTATATTCAAAATTATCACTTACCGAGCCCAGCAATGGTAGGTCATGACCGAGGAGCCAGGTCTCCTGTAAGGCTATTACGTCAGCGTATACACATAGGTCCCTAACAAACTCTAAAGACCTTTTAAACCCTTTACAATTAAACGAAACAAATGTACTCTTACTTATATTATCCATTGTCAATTAATTTAGTTCCTTTCTGTTACTAGAGTCTTTTTTTTTTAAACACTATAAATTTCCTAAAACAAATGCCTTCCGGCCATATTTCATCGTTGAGGAACAACGGTACCTTATAGCTATCCACATAAAAAATATAAGAATCGTAACCTTTATCCACTTTTGGTGCGATAATGTTAATAATCCTTTTTTAGTACAGAGTGTTTAAATAATTTTTTTTTAATACTAATATTAAAAAAAATACTTTTTGTCACTTAAATATAAAAGTTAGACATATGCTGTTTGACTTTTTTGTAGGCATTTTTAAGCTCCACCTCTTTTCTCTAGAACTCAAAAATATATCTTTCATAGTTAAGGCAGCGTTCGTAAGAAACGCTTTCATTCGACCGTTTTTTCTCCTATTCACTTTGCAAAACGGACTACCACGTAAAAGCCTTTTTATTTTTCGGTTTTTTATATAGCCTATGACACTCAGCAATAATGTGGCTTTCTATTGGTGAAAGAATTTTTAAATCCCGAGATTACCCCTTACAATTTAACAAATAAACAAACTTTACCTCTTTATAATATTAGTATAGATATATAATGTATCTCTATTTTAAACGCTTGTTTGTTTGTCCTTCTTTCATGTCAAAACTCTGTTTTGACAGTGACTTACTGCCAGTTTCTATAACCTATCTACCGATAGACCGGTAGATACTTTCATACGATTTTGACAGGTTGTAACTTTTAATGTGTCAAAATAGTATGAAAGTAACTACCGGTCTATCGGTAGATAGGTTATGGAAACTGGCAGTAAATCATTAACGTACCTCTGTAGCATAGTAAAAAGAATGACAAAGTAGGGCAACTTCGGCCCAATCCGCGATATAATTACCTGTCATAGTTACCATAGTTGCCTGTCACAGGGTTGTCACTGTAGCTAAATTTTAATTCAGTGCTCAGAAATTGGCATTGGGCCGGGAAAAATGTTATTAAAAATATTTATTATTTATATATATTTAAGAATGTAAAACATATTGTTTCTACATGCTTATGATTATTTTTATTAGGCCTGTAGTTACTTGCTTAACTGATATATCAGTAGAAAATAGTATTAAAAATGTTTGGTTGTTAGAAAATAAATCCTTTAATTTCTTGCGTTTACAAAAACATAAATATGCTATTAGTAACAATTTAAAAAAATGAAAAGTATAATATGTATATTAATAAAATCATATCACATCCTATTAAAATAATAAACTAATACAACAAAAATAAAAGTACCAACATAAGTATTTCATCATCAAGTATAAATTATTATATGCTAGAATAAGTGATTTGTTTACCTTTCCTGTTCAGTACGTAATCTGAACAAAGACAACTCTGGAATCGATGAAGAATTTAGACACCCAAACATTCAGCAATAATTTTTTCTACGAATATCACACATTTTTCGTATAGTGAAAAGCCGTGACGCGCGAAACTTGTGCGGCGTCAGCCTTGACTGGCGCACTGATAAACGGTTCGAGATATTGTTTGAGTGTGCGTGCGGCAACGTATAGATACTATGACGCACACATACAAGCCGCGCGCGGTGCGTTTGTATGAAGTTGCCCTACTTTGTCATTCTTTTTACTATGTCTGTAGGTAATAGGTAATACAAATACATATTATATCATAATAGCGCCTTAGAGGTGTACCGTGTGTTCTGTTCCAGTCAATTATATACATATATTATTTATTTATTTACTAACTGTTGAAACATACCTAAGGGCGCTCCTGAGCAAAGTGAGAATGAGTACCTACCTACCTATACTTTGTCCATTTTGTTAATGGTTTTTTGACAGCTCACGCCCACGAAGTTTCGTATTTAATGGTTAGCCATTAAAGTTAAAATGAGCTACACAATTTTAGCACCCCATCGAAGGATTTTTGAAATCAAAATGACCTTAATCGATAGGTCTACGTTTGGTCTGTATAGGTCCACTATCATTTTTGTTAGGTCACCTGTAGTTTTTTAATAAATATTTTTTTAAATTTAACTATCATTTTAAAATAAATCTTAGCACCTCATTTAAACGAAAACTGATTAATCAATAATCTTTATATTTCTACATTCTTTATCGTTAGGTCCGTATTGGTCTCTATAGTTTTTGCTTTTATATTATCCATTTAATTTTTTTTATTAACAATTATAAATAATTAACATTGACATAAGTTATTATTACTAATTCATCACTGGCGCATGCGCTCGACGCGCCTTGACTAGGTGTCAATGTCAATTATTTATAATTGTTAAAAAAAATATTAAATGGATAATATAAAAGCAAAAACTATAGAGACCAATACGGACCTAACGATAAAGAATGTAGAAATATAAAGATTATTGATTAATCAGTTTTCGTTTAAATGAGGTGCTAAGATTTATTCTAAAATGATAGTTAAATTAAAAAAAATATTTATTAAAAAACTACAGGTGACCTAACAAAAATGATAGTGGACCTATACAGACCAAACGTAGACCTATCGATTAAGGTCACTTTGATTTCAAAAATCCTTCGATGGGGTGCTAAAATTGTGTAGCCGTTAAAAATGTCATACTCATTAATATTGTACTTCATGGACGGGCAACTCACCCTTATTGCTGTGCTACACATAGTAACGATTACTACGATTATGCCACAGATTACAAATAATCGATAGAAATCAATGCTAATATGTAAATAAGGTGTAATGTTATTTTAATGTTATTTAATAAGGAAGACAAAAAATTTTTTAGATTTAAACCAATAAATTAAAATATTAAAGTTACTTAATAGTAAAATTTTACTTTCTTCTTAGTATAAGGCATACAAATAAAACAACTAAAATAGTTTAATTCCTTTTATTAACATGATTCGCCAGAATCATCATTTATATTAGATTTGTCCGATGAGGAGTCTTCAGTTATATTAATTATTAACTCTTGTGTGTATAAATTATCAAAATATGCAATGTCACGGCCCGAATCACATTATGATTCTCTTAGTTCTCTCCACCATACTTGATTTTTACGATAATAATATTTATTTTCATATTAATAAATATAAAAATAAATATTATTGTATACTTAAAAAAATAAAAGAAATCGATTATTACGTCCTTTTGTCATCACTATAGCTTGTCAGTCGGCGAGCTGTCAAAAAACCATTAACAAAATGGACAACTATAACGTATAATATGTACAAATAAATAATAACTTATATAAATACATTGTTATAATTCGCGTCATGTAAAAAGAACGCTGGCTGTCAAGTTGCGCAGAGGCGATTTATCGGCCAATTTGGTGGTAAGACGCGGGGCGCGGGACGTCGAGGCACGCGTCGCATGCTTTCCGGCTCGCTATTGGTCCGTCAGTTCAAAATACCATCGAGCACACAAAAGTTATTAATTACGAAATGATTAATTATAAAAAAAATAGAGAAAAAATATTTTTGACGTATATTGTTTTATAAAGAGAGAGTCTGATAATAATGCAGTTAATAATTTTAAAAAATATATTAAATTAATTAATTATATTTTTTTGTAAATAAATTAAACATTCTACACTGAATCATATATTTTATTAATTAAAAGAATTCTATTAAATGACATTCTATCTAATATATTTTTCAATGTACCTGCCAATAACCAATATACGTCGCGAGCGAAAGGCTAGTTCAAAAATAAAAGAATAGGCTTAGTAATTTTGTATGCGAATGTACCCATGCGCAAACACACCCCCCACCACTTTCTTCCAGCGTTCTTTTTACGTGACGCGAACTGTACTTACATTTAAATAAAGGTATATATTATAGTAATTATGAATTTGCTTATTTAAATTGTTTTGTATTACGGTTATTATGTTAAATAGTTTAATATTATTATATCATAATGTGGTCGGACCATAATCATTTATTTTGAGAACAATATACGAATAGAACGTATCTCATTTAGCATACCTATAGTAGGCTGTTTTTATTTTTCTTGATAAAAAACACAGGCCGATGCAAAGCAAATCAAACTATATCGTATATTAATATACTTATCACAATTTATTGATGTAGGCTTAGATTAAAGGATGTATCGAAATTCGAACTACCTACTTCGTTAACTATTAAGTGTTCATACCATAGAGAAGGATGTATGTACATGTGGTTCATACTTTATCATCATATATTTCGCTAGTTAGATATTTATAAAATCGATAGTTAAGGCGCCTACCTCGCCCGATGACCTTGAGGATTTGATATCTGTACTAGTATTTGTTATTTTAACGCCATCTACCGACCGACGACCATACTACAACGAAACGAAGTGAAGATTAAGCAAGAACACAGATGTGTCGCGTTGTCATCGTTTCTTGCCTATTTGATTCGATCTCTGAGAAATCTCATTTTGTTCCTTTCCTCTAGTTTTTGTAGTCTTGTATGAGTATAGTGCCTACATCATAATCTATATTATTTATATTAAACTACACAATGCACTATGCCTGCTGACATAGCTTTCATTTTACTAAATGTTTTATGGTGAAGGTCTGCTGATGACCAGGTAGGTAAGTAGGTAAACGGTTCTCAGTAACGGAAATAGTTAGGTTGACCTAGCTTTCAACATTTACAAATGGCTTACCTTCTTTAAACGCACCTATTCTTTATTTGTAATATCATTAGGATGTAGGTATTGGTATATTTTTATGTGAGCAATAAACAATAACTGTCTATAAAGTGTGAACAAAATATTAAAAAAAATGCCTTAGTTATTCTTATATTTAGGCATTAGGCATATTTAGGCCCGATTTCACCAAAGTAGAATAACTTTTATTCCTAGGATAAAGCTGTTATTTACTCTAAGATAACCATGCTTTCATTTCACCAACTACTTATCCTGAGTATAACAAAGCTATACGAGAGTAACTCTTATACCGCCAATTTTGAAAGAATAACCGGCTTATTCCTCAGATAAAATCAAAATGGTGTCAAATTTTATGTCAGTAAACTGTTGATTCATATTTTTGCACATCGAATTGTAATTAGGAGAAAATATTATTAAAATGCAGCGTTTGAGAAAAAATTTATCGGACAGTGAAAGCGATAGTGAAGATAACTATTTTATTTTGAGACGTCCAAGGTTTAAAGAAAGAAATGAGCATTTTTGCAACTACGATGAAAAGGATTTCATGATTAGATTTCGTTTATCTAAAGCAGCAGCATACAATTTATTATTAAATTAAATTAATTATTAATTAAATTAATTATTATTTAATTTATTATAATTTTTAAAAAAACACATAGCAAACTAAAAGAAATTAACTTGAAAAATAGCACTGACACATTGACATAAGTTCAAAGTGACGACTAAATTAAAAATGTCCTGTTATGCTATACTGTACTGAGATAATGACAAGTCTATTTAATTTGACTGCATTTACATTCAATTCTCATTCAATGTACCACAGGTAAAAAAAAAACATTAATCTAAGAATAGTTATACTAGGATTAACATTTTGTCTTTACAAAGCGGTGAAACGTACTACGAGTTATTCTGAGAGTAAATGCAGCGAATAATTTTATACCTGGCATAGTTATTCTTGGATAACGACATCATTGGTGAAATTGGGCCTTAGGCATATTATATTCTGGCTTACTCTATGATAGGTTCAAAAAACAAAACGAAATGACAAACCATTTTACATATACTTACAAACTTAAATTCTGTTTTTGTTTTACGAAATATTTATATTTGTATTATTTAATATATGGTTTAATTCAAAAATCATTCAAAACGAGAAGTTTTAGGTATTAATTGGAAAAAATAACGCGCGTGTAGTCCACTCGTCACAAGAGTCATCGAGACACTGCTGTATCGCATCCCGAGTACGCGCCACAGGCCGTAGCGGGGGTGCGTCAGTGGGGTACTGGTTAAGTTTCGGGTTTTTATTTATTATTTAAGAATATCAGAATAAAAAAATAAAAAAAAACAATAGAAATTGTGAAATACGTCATTACATATTTTTTGGTACGAAATTCACGCCAAACTAATTAGCCGTTACAGAGAAAAAGTACAGTTTACGTTGAAAAAGGCCCTATTTAATATATTTTTTTTCCAAATTTGGAAGAGTGTATTTAAATTTAAAACAATAGCATGTATTTGTGATAACCTTAAGTAAATCATATATTTTTTATATGGTAATCGTACGAGAGGATTCATCTACAATCTTCTTTAAACTTATAGTGTTTTTGGAATTTGAGCGAGGTAATCCCCTTAAGAAAAAAATAGATAGTTAGATATTTGTTAAAGCCTTTGATTATATACATGTCTAGATACCACATTGAACCGTCCCGAACGGCTCAAAAAAAGTCTACTAAAATTGGTAGACTCGCTTTTCACGTACGTCAGTGTCATTTGAGCCACTAGTGGATAACAAGCTCGCGAAAAAAAAATTAATTATGCCGGTTTGTGCTATCAAATTGTGTCGAAATTATGTGGAATAACCGTATAATAACACCAAGATCACTTTTCATCGGTAAGTTATGTTATTTAACTACTATTTTTTAAGAAAACATGGATTTTTAATTCGTTACTATTTAGGTAAACTTGACAAGCCTGTGTTGCCAGCTTATTACTAGGGAGACTTAGCGAAATTATTGGAGACAAATTATAAATATTATTATTAAATTTATGTATTTATTTATTTATTTATAATATAGGATTATCAACAGTATATATATAAGTAACATTTTTAAAAAGTAATAAAATACTAAAATTGTATGACATTGAACGTATGTATGTTCATACGTATGTATTATTCGGAGTATGTAGTTTATTAATTATTTACTTAGAATAAGTTTTTACAAAATAAAAATTAGTTACTAATTTCTTTTGTTTTTTTTATATTCAATATACATAATTAATTTATAAATTCTTAACTATTATAATTACTTTATTTACCCCTAGGGGTAAAAGCCTTCTCCAAAGCAAACCACTTATTTTTATCTTTGGCGGTGTTTAAATAAACATAATTACATTCTCGTAAATCATAAAATGATGCAAAAGTATATATTGTGTTATGTTTGTTACAAAACCGACTTTAATAACAAACACTAGAAATAACAACATAACTGATAGGTGTTAATAATTGTAATATAGTCGATGGTACGAAAATATATGATTAATATTCAATGAAAACTACCAATAAAATATTTTTTACGTTTTAATGTTTTTTATCGATACGTTTTATTAAGTTTTTATTTCACGTTTTAGTGTACGTTTGTGGACTATAGTAAATATCCTGCGTAGTTGACTAATCTTCGTAACAATATTTATTTAATCACCCTCACCACCACCTATATAAAATAAATGAAATCCATATGAATAAATGAAAACCGTAATACCTATATAGTATATGAAGCAGTACTAGTACTTTTTTATATTCGCAGGAGTAATTATCATATTTTAATTATTACATTTATATATTTAAAGTTTTAAAAATAATTATTTTATTTAACCTTTATCATATTAAATAATGGGAGAAAGATTTGGAGCGGGTATCCCTAATCACGCACACCTTGACAGTTTGACTTCAATAAGTACACGAGCTATACTCACACATGCCACGTAAAGTGAGGCCGTTTTCTGCGCGTCGTTTGTTTGCAATGCTCAATCTAGACATGTATATAATCAAAGGTTAAAGCCTTAGATTATCAAAGATTAAAGCCTTAGATTAAAGCATTGCCTGCTGGCACCGACTTCGAAAATATCTGATTATATTTATAATAAAATGAAACCCCCGTTCAATTATTTTTTCTTTTTATTGCCCGTAATCACTACATAGTATAAAACAAAGTTGCTTTCTCTGTCCCTATATCCCTATGTATGCTTAAATCTTTAAAACTACGCAACGGATTTTGATGCGGTTTTTTTTAATAGATAGAATGATTCAAGAGGAAGGTTTATATGCATAACTAGCGGATCCCGCGGCTTTGCCTGTGCTAAACCTACGAACGAATTCGAGCGAAGCGAGGGCGAGTCGCTAGTAATATAATATGTCGCTTTCAGCCATATGATATACCAACTCGTACCAAATAAAAATGTCTTCCTGAATATATGTTTGTACTTGCTAAAGTTGCTATTGTCCAGAGAGATTGATCACTTTGCATTTTAAGAAATTACTAGTTTAACCGTGGGACATCTTAGTGGCTTTTTATGGAGCACATTATTAGCATGTGGCATATTGGCATGACGGTAATAAAGTGAGGATGAGACGCTATCATCATCAGCTCTTTTTAACGTCCCACTAATGGGCACGGGCGGCGGGCCGCTCCTTGGTACGAAAGGGGTACATAGTAGGTACACAGCGCTGGCCTAGTGCTTGTTGGCGAACTTCAAATGTCTTTCGAAAACTTGCTAGGTTTTCTCAGACATACGAGACCCGGATTTGAACCCGCATCACTCGGCCAATCCAAGCGAGCGCTTTACCGCTGAGCTACCACTGATACTGTATAGTAAAGCAAACATTTATTATTTACATGTGACATTTGTAACCTTCTCTTACTGCATTAATAATAATATCTTTGTAACAGAAGTTGTATTTAAAACGAAGTAAAAACTTTGACTTACATTGTTGACCTTCACTTAATATTTTACCTAACTTTAGTTAGTAATTATGTTCAATTTATTTTATTCTGTGATCATTCTGTATATTATAAATTATAATAATGTATTTTAATATATTCGAGATCATAAGGAGCCAAGCACGTGTCGGGTCTGGCGCATTATAGTTCCGTAGTTACCAATTACTGCAAACATTAAAAAGAGGGCTTTTTTTACACTAAACATTTAACGGTTCGGCGGCTCATAGTAACGAGTAAATTTCATTAGACTTTCTGTTCACTTCTCTATTATAACAGAAATTAAACTTTAACTGCTTAATTTTTTCAACTTAAAGTGTTTATTATTTTACAAACAAAACCTTCTGTGTACAAAGAATTGTCCTAAGCCTGCAATATTTTAAAAGGCCTACCTATCTAAACACCGTGCTGTGGGGTAGACAAGAAACAATTACATCCCCACTTTACTTGGATTAAGTACGCTTATAGTTTTTAAATTATGCTTATATTATTATATCCTCCGCCGCGTTTGTCTGTCTGTAAAACTACTGCACCAATTTTCATGCTGTTTTACCAGTAAAGTGGATAAAGTGGTCCTCGAAGAAGGTTTTAGTATATTATTTGTCAAGTTTTTGTATACATTTACTAGCGGAACCCGCGGCTTTGCTCGCGCTTAATCTAGTAATCTAATATTATAAAGCTGAAGAGTTTGTTTGTTTGGTTGAACGCGCTAATCTTAAGAAGTACTGGTCCGAATTGAAAAATTCTTTTTGTAATGGATAGTCCGTTTATCGAGGAAGGCTAAACCTAAGAAAGTATTATTATACATTCTACTTAGTTCATTATACCTTTTTACCTATACACAAAAATAAAGTTACTTAATAATAAAATAATTTATAATCTTAACAGTTTCCATGGGATGTAATTAAGTAATATTCCGCAATAGGTGTCTTTGTCACCAAGAAGATGACATTGTACCTAAGAAGCAAAAGTGGTATGCCGAGACCGCAGCACTTGTCTTTGTCACTGATTCGTACGAGATATAATAATAAAGATACTTTGTAACAATTTATGTTCGACGAATATTCATATCTTATATTTTACACAAAACGTAATATCAACTGTTACTATTAACTATTTAAGAATTGAGCGTTTAACATGTTTTTATACCTAAGCTTGAATTGTAAATTGTAACAATATATTAATTATGAACACTGGCACTATTCCACAACCTGACCAGTGAGCATCTTGTGGTTCACTTTGCTGAAAAACTATCACACCTATAGATTTGTGCTTTAACATGGTACCTAATCTAACTTCATATCTAGATATGTTATCTATCAAAAAAAATAATTTTATAACTATTAAAAAATTAACATAATAACTTGTCTTAAAAATTATTACCCGTTACATAAACTGCGAATATTCACCAAGGTCAGCTTTTTGCTAGTATGACTAGTGCGTCACCTTTGCTCCGCTCGCTTTCGTCCCTACTACCCTAAATACGGTTTTATACATAGTATAGATTTTTCGGAAATTACATTAAATTCCAGTGTTCTCAAATTATGGCCTCTACATCGAATTACGTCTTTTCAATAAGATTTCCATAATATAGCTATCTATCTGTTCGGGGGATGGAAATTGGAAACCTAAATAAAGGAACTGCTCAATTTTCGATATTTATTTTATAGAGTTCGGTTACAATTGGTCAAAAGCGTAAGTTTATAATTTAAAAAAGTATAGGTACGTACATAATATAAGTAAACATTTGATTTGACCTCTGTCACGGTGCGGTTGCGGGTTCGATCGCCTCACGGTAATGACAGTACTATTTAGCTATAAACATAAATATTTATTAGGGTCTTGTAGCGTTGGTAATAAATATTTTCTATTCAATATTGTGAAAATAAGTTTAAAGTAACATTGTTGATTCAGTGTAAAAGTATTATAACATTTTTTTATAAGAACTAGCAAAACCGGCCTCAAAATGAATTAAACGGTTTTATAATTTTCTAAAAAATAAAAGTAGCCTTACTTACTCCTTATAACATTAGCTATCTGCAAGTGAAAGTCCCATCAAAATTTGTCCAGCCGTTTTAGAGATTAGAAGAAACAAACAGACAGACATACAGACAAAAATTTTAAAAATTACTTCTTGGATGTAAGTAGGTACCGTATATTTAATTATAGATATTAAAAACATACATTTTAATCTTATTTATATGTACTGATTATTATTATTCAGTGGTACATTAATATAATAATTAAATAAAATTGACTAAAAAAACGATATCTATCTATTGGTCTGAGATCTATAAGTTATAACTATAAGTACAATAACTACCGGAGAGCGGTCGGCCGAATCGAACTCGTAGCATATGGTCACGATTAACCTGTAAAGTTTAAAATTTGCACATTTTTAAAACTAATTAATAAAGTGCGTTAACTTACAGTTTTATTTTTTAATTTAACAATTAGTCACTTGCTTCGCTTGGGTGCGTCGCTAGGTAACGTTACTTGCTAGTAACGTTTATACAGTTTAATAATAATATTTTTTTAATCAATGATTTAATAAGAGTAATAATTCTGTAATACATTGTTTTTATGTCATAACTTTATTAATTTACATGATGCACGCCAGTAAAGCTCCAACCTGTCGGCGTGCATTTTTCTGACATATTCAACGACCATCTTCATATTTAAGCGAATTGTTACAAGACCTAGATGAATATTGATAAACCTTCTTCATTAATCACTCCATTTTTCGTAGAAAATTTACAAATACAATTAAATAGACAAATAGACATTCGCAGCGTGAGACTGTTTTATGATTTTTGTGATGAGTGTTGTATGATTAATGGCATTTTTAACCGACTTCAAAAAAGGATGAGGTTATATGTTCCGTTGTATGTATTTTTTTTTATGTATGTTCACCGATCACTCCGCCGTCTGTGGGCCGATTTCAAAAATTTTTCTTTTGATTGGTAGGGTATAGTTCCGAGGTGGTCCCATTGTCACCAAGTCAGGATCTGATGATGGGATCCCAGGGAAATCGAAGGCAACTCTCAAAATTTACAGGCACTTATTATGTTTTTGATATATTTTCTAAACCCGATAAAGCTTTTACGTATGAAAATCATCATCTCATGTGGATGAGCTGATGATGGAAGGTAAAATTCCTCAACAGTTGTTTTTTATAATAAAATTCCACAGTCAATACTGAGCTTGCCTTTGAAGCAATTTAAATCTAAAATTAAAAATACGCTACTGAATAAGGCTTATTACACCATCACGGAATACCTAGTAGATGTAAATGTGTGGGATTAGTGACTGGTTGTGTCTCACGTAGGATAAATAGATAAATTGTAATACAATATTGTTACCAAATAATTTTTTTGAAAAGAGCAACTGTTGAGTTTCTCGCCGGTTCTTCTCAGCAGAACAGCTTTCCGAGCCGGTGGTAGCTTACTCACAGACTTACAGACTGACATTTAATTTTATTAATGTAAAAATGACGATTCAAAAGAGCTTGTAAAAGTCTATTTGAATAAAGAATATTTTGATTGATTGATTGATATGTGTTTTCACCGATTTCTCCGTGAATTGTGGGCCGATTTTAAAAATTTCTTTTTTGTTCGGTAGGGTATACATTCAAGATGTTCTCGTTGTCACCAAGTCAGCATCTGATGATGGGATCCTAGAGAAATCGAGGGCAACCCTTAAATTTTATCGGCACTGATTACCTTTTTCATATATTTTCTAAAGCTGTTCAAGAATTTGTGATGATGTAAGGTATATATCCTCAACGGTTAGGAGTTGAAAGAAAATTCTTTTAATATTATACGTACTTATGAACTGATAGTCGTATTCCTTCAGGATATTAGATGGATTGATAATAGAAGGTAAATCTTATTAACGTCTACGAGTTACGTGGACAAATCTCGATTGACTATTGTCGTTCATTTCAAAACTTCGCTGACTTATTGGAGCAGTAGTTTAGTTAGCCTTCCAATATTTTATTTAAACATAATAATTTCCACAAAAAAATTTAAAATAAATTATTTTTTAACAAAAATGAAAACCGACTTCAAAACGCTACAAATCGAAACTAAAAAGAAAAAAAAATAATTTTAATTACTTAGTTATTGTTGGAGTCGGTGCCAGCCAAAGCAAAATAATCCTAATACAATTTAATTAATGTATCAATTTGTAAATATAATCAAAATATCCGTTCGAAAGTTCATTGCAAAGGCAGGATAAAACTGTCCTTCTTGGCTGACACCGACTCCAACAATAACTAAGTAATTAAAATTATTTTTTTTTTCTTTTTAGTTTCGATTTGTAGCGTTTTGAAGTCGGTTTTCATTTTTGTTAAAAAATAATTAAACTACCGAAACCTTTTTTAAAGATACTTATGCTTGATATTTTTTAAAGTTATTATTATACTTAGTTTAATTTAAGTTTAATTACACATTCTTGATATTATTTCGTAAAATAACAGAAGCCGTCTATTGCGCATATTGTAATAGGAGACACAATTAGTCCTAACGTACTGGTGTCTAAGTAATATAAACGTTGCATTGGCCTTGCTTTACGTCGTTTATTACGCTATTTACGTGGGTCAGAACCTGATCTTCTATTGACATAGTCGTAAATGATCCACTATACCATACCGCTTTATGGTATCGTAATATTTTCGTATAATTACAAACATTTACAAGTGTTATATCGGAATATTGTACACATATTTTTCAGCGCAGAAAAATAGTATATTCAGCTGTGTCTTTGGTTCTAGCTAAGTAATTAAATGTAGTTTTTTATTTAACGATAATTACGTTTTTAATTTTGGTTCTGTGACATCCTGTCCTGTAGTCCAGTCGGGCGTCACACAAGTTCACACGATGGAGGCCTGCTTCTGTTGGGTAATGTGAGATGAAAATTACTTTTGGTACTATAGTAAGTAAACACAAGTAGAGAGTATCATAAACAGCAGCTTAGTATCTATGGATGCGTTCGGAAGTGGTCTGCTCCGGCCAGCCAGATGTTGCGATGTCACGTTAATTATTATTATTTATATCACCCAATATATATCAAGCAGTACGAGTACTAGATTTCACGATTACTTTTCTTCTTGGCATGTTTAAAGTGTGAAAGTAAAAGTTATCACATGACTCCTCGTCAATGTGGTGTGGTGTGGATTGTATTGTCTTTATCATATCACAAGTTTTTATAGATATTACTCATAACAACCTGCAACCAAGGGCTTTCTAACCCGTCATGAGGACCCTGCTGGACATCAATAGACAGGGTACTACCGAATTACAAGGTAAAGCACAAAACATAAACTAGTTAATACATTAAAATCATAATATAGAGGGAAATCGCTGAATTTGTAAGCTCTATCTTCTTACTCTATGGCTTATGAGTCAAGTATTTTGACAGACTTAATCGGTCTCTACAGTATTAAAATAGAATATAATGATGTAATTAAAAATATTTTGTTGAAAAAGTAAAAACCAGTTTGAAAATAATGCTTTACCTACTAATGCTGTGTGCATAATAAATAAAGATACTTAGTTTGATAAGACGCTTCGTTAGTAATTTAATACACGAAAAATAGTCATGTACTGATACTAATAATACATAAACTTTTTAGAGTTTAGCATCTAAAGGGGTAAAGAAAAAGTAATCTATACTAATATTATAAAGAAGTAAAGTTTGTTTATTTGTTAAATTGTAAGGGGTAATCTCGGGATCTACTGAACCGATTTTAAAAATTCTTTCACCAATAGAAAGCTACATTATTGCTGAGTGTCATAGGTTATATAAAAAACCGAAAAATAAAAAGGCTTTTACGTGGTAGTCCGTTTTGCAAAGTGAATCGGAGAAAAAACGGTCGAATGAAAGCGTTTCTTACGAACGCTGTCTTAACTATGAAAGATATATTTTTGAGTTCTAGAGAAAAGATGTGGAGCTTGAAAATGCCTACAAAAAAGTCAACGACAGCATATGTCTAACTTTTATATTTAAGTTACAAAAAGTAGTTTTTTTAATATTAGTATAGATTATGCCCAATGAAGTGGGCACGGGTCAGCTAGTTTTTAATATTAATAAAATAATTTAAATTATTTAAGCACAAAAAAGGATTATTAACATTATGGCCAACGAAGTGGGCACGGGTCAGCTAGTCCGTTATATGTATGTGTATCTATTTCTCCATCTTTAAAAGAGCCATGCCGTTATGAATATTATATGTATATTTTTGGTATGTTTCGACTGGAATACATTTACCTTCACTTTCACTTCAAAAGTACAACTTTACAATACAATAATGTAGTCGTATAAGTAAATTCAATACCTGTTGGCATAGGTTAGGAACCTACTGGCAGCAATACGGCATGCCTGCATCCATCAAATGGATATAAATAAACACACAGCTACGATAATACAAACGGTATTTTCCGATACGTTACCATAAAATTAGAATCTATAATACTTTGAGACTGATTGACTGTTATTGGCTATAAGAACTCTAATAGAAGTCAAATTACAAAGTGAGCATTTTCGTAATTAAACATCGCATTAATAAAATTGCATGGTTTTTCTAAATTTGGCTGAAATTAGACTTACTGCCAGTTTCTATAACCTATCTACCGATAGACCGGTAGTTCCTTTCATACTATTTTGACACATTAAAAGTTACAACCTGTCAAAATCGTATGAAAGTATCTACCGGTCTATCGGTAGATAGGTTATAGAAACTGGCAGTTAATAGATAACATAGGCGCGTAGACCCAGTAGAATGAAAGTTTCATTATACAGTCAGGTAACCTCGTATATAAGGTAATCTGTGACCCGAGCCGTTACTGTGACGTAATTTTGATTGAATTTAGAACAGTATTTAAGTAAATATAAACATTAATGTACACGGTCATATATGAAAGTGTAATATTGTAAACTTCTAACGGTGAAATGTACCCTACTGCTTTTACAGGCTTAACTTTAATGTGATGAATGAATTTTTATACCATTATTAAAAAAATCTCGACTTACGAATATAAATTACATACGAATGACCCTCACTTCTGAATGAGATATATCTTACAGTAAAAATAGATCCAACTATCTCCACACAAAATATCCATAAAGAAAATATTAAAGTATTATGTTTAAATATATGGATATATGTGAGATTATAATCTTTGTATATTTAATATAAAGGCTGGCTGGCTATGTTCTTGCATTTCACGTAGACTCTTTTACTTACATCTGCAGGCTGTAACCTCGTAAGGCTACCGATAGTCAACTCAAGCAACTCTATTGTAAGACTAACGTCCTTTTTCTAACATTTTTATTACATTCTTAAGCGTAAGTTAAAAATGTTAACACACTAATACTACTATATAATGCATATGTAAGGTCAAATCTAGAATACGCATCTACATCATGGAATCCTCAATACAAGAAATATAAGACTCAATTGAAAAAATACAAAATAAATTTTTGAGGAGAATAAGAAGTAAATTTGGCTCTGCCTGTCTCAGTAATATTACTTCTCTAGAAACCCGTAGAGGACACAATATAACTATGTCCCATTAGAATATGAGAGTGATAAGAACAGAGAGTGCACCTGTGTCTGCGCGTACACTTGTGCACTGTAATATCTCTTGCGCAGTTGGCCAGTCTTAAGGAAATTGACCACATTGGCCGGAATTGGTCGAAGAACATTATAATTATTAAACATTATATTATTATGCATTTAGTGAAAAAGGTGTTAGTTACTTAAAATTAAAAACAGACACTTCAATTTTATTTATATGTACCTACTGATGATTAATTTTGTGCCAGTTTTCTGTAAATATTTTTATAACGAACGATGAGAAGAACAACGTATCTTATTTAAAGAATTTATAATATGATAATTTTCCTTTGTTTTAAGAGTTAGTGTAGGTAATGAGTACACTGATGTACGTGTATGCTACTAGATAATTAACATAAAATGTAAATAATATAACCGGATCTTCGCTTCACCAATAAGTCGAAAGGGTCACAATTTAATTTTCATGCAATCATTTATATAATGTAGACTTTATTATAGATAATAATATGAGACTAATACTATTAGTATTATATAGACATGCATAATATGAATATTTTGTATACTAATACATATATTAATATTAGTACCTACTAGGCACTGGTGAGTGGTGAGTGGTGACCCAGGTAGCCGTGCTCGCTTGGGAAGAAAAGGAGAGGGTCCGAGATCCGGATCTCGCACCATTAATATTTTATGTGTAATTAATTTGGGCACATGTTATATTAGGCCTATATTATTCTGTTTGAACACTTGGCCCATTGGCCCATGGGATAAAAAAATTGAGTTGATGCCCGTGAAATTGTATCATATTGGAGATAGTACTTTAACAGATTCACCATAATCCTTAAAAGCCAAAATGACCATTGATGGTTAATTCCTGCATCAGAAGAGAAAACTATCCGAACCCTTTTAAAATATGCCAGGGCACCCGGAGGCACCTGGGGACACGCATTTCTTCCAAAAGAAATATCGGAAATATCAAATAAAATCCTATAAAAACTAAAATATTGAAAGAAATTGAAAAAAAAAAACAATTTTGTAAATTTTACAAAAAGAATAGATTTTTTTTTTGTAAAATTTACAAAAAATAAAAAATGACATTTTATTCTTAAATAATAAAAAATATAATAATTTTCAGAATAATATGAAGGACAGCATATATTATATAAATAATGTAAGGGCTATTAAGTAGGTACACTATATTTGAAATATTTCAGTGATTTACACATCTTTTCCTGGTTACTTTATATTTGTAAAAAAACTAAGTACTTAACATTAAAGGTTACATTATGCCTACCCACATATTGCGTAACAAATCGAAACTAAAAAGAAAAAAAAATAATTTTAATTACTTAGTTATTGTTGGAGTCGGTGCCAGCCAAGGAGATTGTATTAGGATTATTTTGCTTTGGCTGGCACCGACTCCAACAATAACTAAGTAATTAAAATTATTTTTTTTTCTTTTTAGTTTCGATTTGTAGCGTTTTGAAGTCGGTTTTCATTTTTGTTAAAAAATAATTTATTTTAAATTTTTTTGTGGAAATTATTATGTTTAAATAAAATATTGGAAGGCTAACTAAACTACTGCTCCAATAAGTCAGCGAAGTTTTGAAATGAACGACAATAGTCAATCGAGATTTGTCCACGTCTATTTTTCCACGTAACTCGTAGACGTTAATAAGATTTACCTTCTATTATCAATCCACCTAATATCCTGAAGGAGTACGACTATCAGTTCATAAGTACGTATAATATTAAAAGAATTTTCTTTCAACTCCTAACCGTTGAGGATATATACCTTACATCATCACAAATTCTTGAACAGCTTTAGAAAATATATGAAAAAGGTAATCAGTGCCGATAAAATTTAAGGGTTGCCCTCGATTTCTCTAGGATCCCATCATCAGATGCTGACTTGGTGACAATGAGAACATCTTGAATGTATACCCTACCGAACAAAAAAGAAATTTTTAAAATCGGCCCACAATTCACGGAGAAATCGGTGAAAACACATAAAAAACAACTGTTGAGGAATTTTACCTTCCATCATCAGCTCATCCACATGAGATGATGATTTTCATACGTAAAAGCTTTATCGGGTTTAGAAAATATATCAAAAACATAATAGGTGCCTGTAAATTTTGAGAGTTGCCTTCGATTTCCCTGGGTTCCCATCATCAGATCCTGACTTGGTGACAATGGGACCACCTCGGAACTATACCCTACCAATCAAAAGAAAAATTTTTGAAATCGGCCCACAGACGGCGGAGCAATCGGTGAACATACATAAAAAAAAAAAAAAAAAAAAAAAATACATACAACGGAACATATAACCTCCTCCTTTTTTGAATTTTTTTTGAAGTCGGTTAAAAAAGTATGAACATTGTAAGGAAGTGATAATAATGTATTAAGCCGTCCGAATCTGGCAACCTTCTGTTGTAGAAGGTTATTTCTGATCTAGAACTCTTACAATGTAATAAGAAGTTATATTGGTCTAAGAGCCGGTGGAAGATCGACCTTCACCGATCTGATAACCAGATGAGACATATTTTTTATCAAATATAATTTATAAACAAATATGCCTATAATGACTTGCCTATCTGAAAGTGCTCATGGCTATTTTTAATTAAATTAACTTTAATCGATTTTTTTTTCATCACTTTCATTCTTTTGATAACCAAATGAATTTTATTTCACTGTTAGTTTTTAACACACAGAATATGCCTCAGTAGGTAATCTACTCATTTTTGTGTATGCTACCTGGCAAGCCGATGTGAACAGGTAAGTCAATATAGGTGACTCCATCGTTCTGCTAACTTATCGAAAGTTATATCAAATTTTAGATCATTTTATTACAAAATGAATCATATAGACTTGCCTGCAAAAAATCATACTTAAAGCACTGTTACCTAGCAAAAAATAGCCATGTGCACTTTCAGATAGGCAAGTAATTATAGGCATATTTGTTTATAAATTATATTCGATAAAAAATATGTCTCATCTGGTTATCAGATCGGTGAAGGTCGATCTACCACGGTCTCCTCTACCATATAATTAAGTTCTATTTTTGAATGATATGCATTATACGTCCAAGAACCAACTGATATAAAACTAATAGGTATAGTTTATCGACTAAATGTTAATTCTGTGCCAATAATATTTAACCTATATGTACATTTAACTTACAACTTACATATATTCATAATACATGCGTACTATTAAAATGTTAACGTACTATATTACGAGTAGTAGTAGTATGTACTTTTATATTTAACAAAAATATAGCAACAACTCAGTAATAAACATTGTTTGAACTCTATTATTAATATATATTAACTATGTTTGTGAGATACATACACCACTAACCACATCTACTAATTAAAACAAAGTAAAACTGACGTACATTACAGTATACATTATGACAGGAACCACTCGGCACGCACAATAAGAAAATTACCGATTTACCGGCCTATCGCAACGGAACATCTATAGGGGGCCCTCTTGGGAAATGAGATGGGTCACAGCCTCAGGTGACTACAGCCATTGATAACGAAATGTATGTTAATAGTTCAAAGTAATGTGTCTAATATTATGTTGTAAATTGTTTTTAGTAAGCGAAGGTGTACCTATTTGTCTGTTTGTTGTTTTTTTGTAAAAATAAAAAAACAGAAAATTGTGAGCATGACATAATGAAATTTAAATACTTTATTTAAATTTCATTATCTCATTTTATATTTTTTTTCTGGACCATTTCTAGACGGTTGATTCGTTTTTATTTACTATTTAATTAAGAGAAAAATAGTTTAAGGTCACTGAATGTCCGCGAGATGTTGTAAGATCCTAAACGCGGTAAGTGTAGACTGTAGGGTCAATTATTGTGACGCACTAGTGACTAGACAGTAGGTAATATTAAGTAAGTACGTGTTTTAGCAACTCGATACACGATGGCTTCATAACATTAGAATTTCCACCAAATGACGAAAATCACGAGTAATTAGATAGTTATCTACCTAATTATAATTATTTAATCAATTACATAATATAATCACTTCAATAAATATCACTATTTTATATTTAGAACAGCCGAATAACATTTATGTCGAAATCTTATGATTATGCGAAAAAGGGAATATATAAGCAAAAGAGCAATAATCTTAGGCGATAAATTATTTATCTAATTACAATTAAAATGTGTTTAAAGATGAATCAAGCGACACAACAAAGTGCGATAACAGAAGTGTTCTTGAGCGCGCATTGACCCGGATTCAAAATAACTTTATAAATTGTTGAATGAGACTATCTATTAAAAGTAAATCTTGAGTTTGTATCTGTTCCAAAATGTGGCATTATTACATAATATTAAATAAAAAATACAATAGCGGTAGGCTCGTCCTAAACTAGGTTACTATAAAAATTGCAAACTCTTCGTTATAATACACTTAAATATTAAAGTTTCTAAAAAAATAGCTCTAAGATAAAAAAGTTTAAAATGAATTTGGTGTGTAGGTAGGTCTGTATGCAGTAGGGATGAACTCGAGCGAAGCGAGGTTGAGCCGTTAGTCGCTAGTTTTTTACCCGACATAATAAGAAAGTTCTACATACTGATACAAAGCACATTTAACAAATACCTACTTCGATGTAGCAACATAAGAGTTTAATTTTATTTACTTGGTTTCAGCGACAAGTTCTTTAATTAAGGAAACCTTTTGGGTAATATGTACATTACTTGTTTGACTACTTTTATTTATACTATAATTACACAATCATGTCTCCAAAATCTGAATAACTTTCATGATATTGACCACGACTGACTGTTGTCACTTGTCATGGTTAAATGCGTAAGCGATCCTGCGACACCCAAATCCCATATAAGCACCTGTTTTCTACATGATGTCATCGTCTCCTACTTAATGAAAATTCAGCCCTAGTCTAACAATCAATTTCTAAATTTATAAAATTATACTTTCATATTCAATATTTAACGTATTATTACCAGTCTTAAAATTTTATAGCACATATATACTTAATAATAATAATATTATGTACATCAATCTTTTATCAAGGTTACTTATGACACAAAAATACATTATATCTATATACAATAAAAAATAATGAAATGATAAATGATAAGTCCCAAGTTATAAAATATATATATAACTTATAACTTGGGATATAACATAACTTTATAACTTGGGACTTAGACCATTCATATAGATATTGGTATACATACATTCTTTGTCTCGCCCACTGCCACTTAATCTCGGATATGTTCTTCGTGTCTCCTCAGCTTCGATCTCGAAGGGAAACCCCGAGCATTGCCCTCTTTTTTATTCTGTATGTGGCTTTGATATTTCCTATGAGGCCCGTGCCACATGTATTTACTGGCAACCCAAACTGATCAAAGACTTTTGTCTTGAGACACTGCTGTACTAGAACGCCCACATCAGTTTGATTCTTAAATTGACCTACCTAGTTGGACAGTTTGTCCTAAGTATACGCTCTCGTCTAGTACATCGAGGAGGATCATAGATATAGAAACTGAAGCGGTGCTATCATGGACATTCGATATAATTTTCGTCTTAACCATATTAATTTTAAGACCAACCCATTCGAAGGGTCTATTGATGACAACGAGTATTATACTGATACTGTACTCTTTGGTCTCAGCCATAACCCTAAAATTGTATAAACAAATAAAATTGTTTATACAATTTTGGGGTTAATGTTGTGCCCAGTCCGTCCCAGTCCTGGATCACAAAGACATCTTCTAACAGAGCAATAAACAAGTTTGGCAACATTTGACATCGCCCTCTAGAAGATACTTCTTACTACAATTGAATGAGTCTCGAGTCTCGGGTCTGAAGTCGGATTAACAAAGTCGCGTTGAGAAAAACAACAAAGAGTGTTGAAAAACTCCCGATAGAATCAAAAGCTTTTTCGTAACGCCAAACAAAGCGGTAAGTTATACTCATTAGTCTTTCTGTATAATCTACAGCAAAGTATAAATGCTTTAGGTTTACGATACCAAAGCTTCTACAGAAGCCAGCTTCATCGGACGACTGGAAGATGTCAAGCCTGCCTTCAAGACAGTTCGTAATATTACTCACGAAAGCAGCTTGTAGACATGGCTCACGAGTCAGGCACCAGGCAATTAACATGAGCTTAGTAATAGCTCTCAGGCATTATTTGTAATTCTATATACATTTAAAAACAGTCAATCAAAATATAACAACCTTCTCCTTTGAAGTCGGTTGTAAACATTGCATTACAGAGTAATTATTCCTTTTAAAAAGAACTTCCTAGTAGCAACGTTATCCGCAAGTACCTAATTGCACAAAAGCGAAACGAAAGTATGTCAATTATAAAAATATTTTATATTATAAACTTTTTCTCGAAATATTGTGTATTTTAAAGATAGTTAATTATAGTTTTAAAATGACAATGGAAAATCATATTGTTCATGAATAGTACCCACAGTATTTTTCTATCGGTATAAAAATATTTAAAATTGTTACATTAATGCATTTCTATAATGTATACAATACTTATAAATAAAATTGAAGTGTCTGTTTTTTATTTCAAATTAACATCTAAGTATATATTATAATATGTCTGTCTATCTGTTTGTCCCGGCAGATCTCTGAAACGGCTGTACCGATTTTGACCGGACTTTCACTCGCAGACAGCTAATATTAAAAGGAGTAACGTAGCCTACTTTTATTTTAGAAAGTTTATTTATTTTAACTAACGGAACCCGCGGCCGCTAACTAAATTGAATATAACAGCAGAATAACATTGAAATGTTAATTACTTGAATGTACGTACCTAAAAAAATATTGTTAACTCTTATATACAAAATGAAAGTTTTGTTCCAGTTACTTATTTGATATTTCGTATTGAGTAACGAAAGTTAATCATACCTATCATTTTAAATTATTTACGATTCAATAAAGTAGCAAAAAAGTGTTTAAAAACTATGAAAGTATTATTGTGATAGTAGCTTTTTAGAGCGTTGGTTGACCCTCTATATATTTTTGCGATTAAAGAGCATAACCATAGCTTAGTAGAGTTTGTTGAAAATACATCAATAAAGATAACACGTCATGATATAAGATATCCATGAATTATAATATATTAATATTTTATCGCAAATTCAATATATAACGTACTAGCCCTTCCCGCGGCTTCGCCCGCGTTCTAAAGGCTGGAAACCAAATTGTTTCCGAGTTGCGCGGTATGGTATTCTGCAGAACTACCGCGACCGGCGTCCATTTTTCTCCCGTTTTAGTAACATTTTTCATCGATGCTCCGCTCCTATTGGTTGTAGCGTGGTAATATAGCCTATAGTCTTCCTCGATAAAAGGATTATCCAACACAAAAGGAATTTTTCGTCTATTGTTGTTGCCAGGAACTAACGGTTCTCAGTTCCTGAGATTAGCGCGTTCAACCAAACTGCGTTCAACTTATTTAATTAGGTAAGGAATAATACTATGTTTATTAAACACCTTCTCAAATAATGTATTATCTTAAAACAAATTTAATTACTATAAAAAAGGTCATAGACATATTTTATCGTGAATTTTTTTTAAAGGGGAAGAATTCTGTCATACATATTTTTGACATAACTTTAACCGTTAACGAAGCGTACACGACGGAAGCTCTCAAAAGAAATAGTTTTCTCCTGTTTTTGGAATATTTTTCACTGATGCTCCGCTCCTATTGGTCGTAGCGTAATGAAATATAGCCTATAGCCTTTCTCTATAAACGGATTATCCAACACAAAAATAGTTTTAATTCGGACCAGTAGTTTCTGCGTAAAAGTGAGTCCCGTTCAACCAAACAAACAAACAAACAAACAAACAAAAAATATCTTCAGCTTTATAATATTAGAATAGATAAGTACTATGTTGCATTAAATTTTTACAACACTATGTAGAACTGTATATATCAGGTTTAAAGATTAAAATTTTGAAGAACATAATTCATAAGAAGAACAAAAAATGTATAAGCGGTTTACGTTAATATGGAAAAAAACGGGATTTCTTACGTGTACAATTTATATGTACTTATTACATTTCAAGCATTGCTTAATGTTGAAAAAACGAGGTACTCGTAGGTATTGTAATTAAATGATTCGGTTACAGTGTGCTTCTCTTTTTTAAAGTTTAGTTTTAAATAATTGGCATCTTTCATTTTCCCTTCCTATTATTCTTTTAACATTGATATCTATAGTACATATAAATAAAATTGAAGCGCATTTTTAATTTCAAATTAACAGGTTTTCACTTAATGCATATGAAAGTATATAATACAATACTAGCAACAAAAACCTATTTTTAAAAAAAATTTCTGTCTGTTTGTCCCGGCTAATCTCTGAACGGCTGGACCGATTTTGACGGGACTTTCACTAGCAGATAGCTAATGTTATAAAAGTAACTTAAGGCTAATTTTTAACCAACTTCAAATAATAAGGAGGTTATATTTTAGAAATGTTGCTTATCTTAACTAGCGGAACCCGCGGTTTCGCTTGAGCTAGACCTGGGGACGAACCCGAGCGAATCGAGGGTGAGCTTATAATAAAATTCTAGCTTGGTTAACTCTACATTGAATATTTTTAAGAAAATCTAATTGTAATAATCATTATTAACGATACAGAACCCGAATCTATTGTTTTAAGATTTTTTTGTCTGCCTGTATGCGACCACATCATGAGAAAACCACTGGACAGATTCTGATGAAATTTGGTATGATGATAGCTGGTTCTCCGATTTAACATAAATACTTTTTACAACCAGAAAGTATCTCATATCTGAGAAGTCTAATTAACAGTAAAAACGTATTTTCCAGTAATGTTTAGAATCCAAGAATCTAAGAATTTTCTTTCCCGCCTTTAGAACACAGACGGAGCTGTGGGAAATGCTAGTATTTTATATAGGTGTAAAATAAAATTATACTTCGTATTTTTTATATCGTCAATGCTTGGCAACAAGAACTCACTATAATAAATGTTATGGTCATTCTGTTTTTCATTTCATTTTTAGTTGCCCAGTGTTAGAAGACTTGTAATGAGTAAAATGGACTCAAGTTCAGATTCTAGCAGTAATAGTTCATTGCCAACATATTTGAAAAATACCACTTGACTTAAATGAAGAAGGATAACATCGTTAGAAAACTGAGTTGTTGCAAGTAGTGCTGTAGTCCTCGCAAGTTTTTTGAAAGAAACCGTCGTGTCTGCCAACCCGCATTTGGCCAGCGTATTGGAATGTGGCCTGATCACCCTTGTATTGAAGGCAGACTCCTGCCTCATGCCCAGTAGTGTGACGTGAAGTAAGGCCGTACTCGTAAATAATGCAGTGTTTATATTGCATATTGGATATATTTTTTATCATATTAGTGTCAAAGGAACTAAACACTACTTTACTGATAATTTTATTGATAAATTCTTCACTATTTTATTTGTAATTTGTCTTAAGTATTTGATAGATTTACTAATTTGTAGTAAGCAGCGCGTATTTTTGTGCGAAAATTGCTTTATTGTAGGAATTAGGAAAAACTTTATAGTATAAGATTACAATATTTACGAAACTAATTAATATTAGAGGTACACATTACCACATTAGGTAGGTACTTACATTACACGTGTGCATATTTAATAGTCAACTTTAGTCACAAATGCAGATTCAACAAACTTACCTCGTACACGAAAAAATATTATCTTTATACAACCAAGTAACTAGTAAGTAGGTTACTTTGATCGCCAAATTTTTCGTCTTTAATGAACGAATTATACATTTATAAATTGAAATATGGCCATATTAATAATAATGGCTATATTTTTCAACAACAAAGTATAAATACAATTTAAAATGAAAAAAATATGAATGATAAAGTAAATATAAGAAATTTTTAATTTTGCGAGACAATAGAATACGTCTTAGAAGATACGTACTCAATTAACACGTTTTGAGGCAACAAAAATGAATTAAACAGATAGAGATAGACAATAAAACAGTTTTTATCATTTACACATGATAATAATTAAGATACCCAAACTACTAGAACCTAGTAACATAAAAAGTATAATATACATAATATGTAATTATTATAGCTTAAACTGACAGTTATAGTGTCTGTATAATATAAATTTTTTTTTAATATTTCTAATACATAATACCTATTTCTGTAAAACCGTAGTTACGTTTTTGTCAAACTCAAGAAGGTCTCGTAGAACTTTTAATATATTTCCTAGAAGTTTGTGAGTAAGTAGTGTAGATAAGTATATATTTTATTGATTTTAGATAACTTTAGTAAGATTAGTATCAAAAACATGCGATAATTTTACAAAATTGCCTTAACCGTGGAAAGTATTAAAATTAGTTTGGAATATGTAGTACCTAATTAATTTTATAATTCACGATACTGAATAATAAGTATACTCGCCTAGAATCTGCAGAAAGCTGTCTTCCAGCCTCATCGTGGACGAGAGGAGATAGTCGGTCCCCTCCAGCTCGCTAGGCACCATCAGGTCGCTCCTCATTTTCACACTTAACCACTTTAACTCACAGTTCAATTTCAAACAATAACTTTTATAAATAACTCATGTTTAATTTTTGGTAACCAACACTGTCACTGCGCTGTTTCCACTGGAAATTCGCTTTCTTTAATTTTCACATTTTGAGTAAACTAGTACAAAATGAGTGCTAATCGGTGTGTAAAGAAATTATGCGGCGATATAAACAAGCTGCGTTGGTCACTTGGGGACTGATTAACGTGTATATCGTGTGATAACGCGGCAGATTGTAGTGCGGGAGGTACCGCGGCCGACTCCTCCACTTCGTCCACTCGACTGTCGGATACTCGTGAGTCGTGAGTCGTGCGCCGTCAGCTGATTCGACACTATAAATAATACTGAATTATTTGAATGCAGTTAACTGACAGTAAACCACTGCACGCATACTTGGGCACGGACCGACGCACGATGAAAGAATATGTTAACATGTGGCCTTTTCGATATTTTGAGGCACATTTACAATGTTCATAATATTATTATTGTGTATTATAAATTATAATCATAATCTTCGTAAAATATTGAAGTACTTACATACGTTTTAACAAAAAATGACTGCTACTGCTGATAAAAAACTGTCTAAGATAAGCATCAAAAATTGTAATTTTTGTTATTTCAATAAAAAAATGTTTGACGTAATAATCATAGTATTGTGTTTGAAGTATAAACCTTCAAATAACAACATAAAAATGTTAATAGGTCATTACTCAACAATTCTGAAGCAATTTATTTGGCTAGTAATTAGTATCAGTAGGTATAGGTACCAGCGGGTATAATATGGCGACCACAGAAATTCCGTGATGGCGACAATACCGAAGTTGTAAAATGAACATAAAAAGCTTATGTTTAAGTGACATATTATGCTACGAAATTAAAAATGACTGATAAGTTTAATAATTCTCTGTTCTATCCTATGCCCATGGTATCAATAAATTTACTAAAATAATAAAGATTTACTAAAATACCATAAGTATCTAAAAGTGAAGTGTATGTTTTTAATTTGAAATTAACAACTTTTCACTAAATGCATATGAAAGTTTATACGGTACGTACATAAAAAAACAATTTTTAAAATGTGTGTCTGTTCCGCCTAAGCTCTGAAACGGCTGGACCAATTTTGACCGGACTTTCACTCGTGGATAGCGAATGTTATAAGGAGTAACTAAGGCTACTTTTATTTTATGAGAGATGATAGTTATAAAATCCGTTTATACCCACGAGCACGACGGAACGGAGACGGTATTATACCTATATGCGTTTGGGGTGAAAGGATGTTTGTTTGTTTGTGCAAATCAATGTTGCCATTTTTCTCCAAAACTACTAGTTCGATTTTGATGCAGTTTTCGGTGATTGGCTTGGATTTGATTGGTGTATGTTCTTAGATAGGTATTACAGTGACAACTCACCAGGGAGCGCGGCAGTATGCATTTGTTATTAATTTTAAATGGTAATTACAAAAATGGTATTCAAAAATTTTATTTACAGAAAATTAATTTAATTAAACACAGGTATGTCTTTAAAATTTGGTGAATAATTGGTGACTGCACTTCCCAGTAATTCTTTGAGATGCCGGTTAGTTAATACTGATCGGTGTTTAAGTTAAATTAGTACAAAACTGAAAAGAAAACTCGGGTACATTATACGCATCAAATGGTCTAAGAGCCGGTGGGAGATCGACCTTCACCGATCTGATAACCAGATGAGACATATTTTTTATCAAATATAATTTATAAACAAATATGCATATAATTACTTGCCTATCTGAAAGTGCTCATGGCTATTTTTAATTAAATTAACTTTAATCGATTTTTTTTTCATCACTTTCATTCTTTTGATAACCAAATGAATTTTGTTTCACTGTTAGTTTTTAACACACAGAATATGCCTCAGTAGGCTTGCCTACTCATTTTGTGTATCTACCTGGCAAGCCGATGTGGACAGGCAAGTCAATATAGGTGACTCATCGTTCTGCTAACTTATCGAAAGTTATATAAAATTTTAGATCATTTTATTACAAAATCAGTCATATAGACTTGCCTGCAAAAAATCATACTTAAAGCACTGTTGCCTAGCTAAAAATAGCCATGAGCACTTTCAGATAGGCAAGTAGTTATAGGCATATTTGTTTATAAATTATATTCGATAAAAAATATGTCTCATCTGGTTATCAGATCGGTGAAGGTCGATCTACCACGGTCTCCTCTACTAAAAGAGAATGTAATTACTAAAGCCGCATGTGACTCGCGAGCGCAGGTTGGCACCTCCTGACATACCTAATAGTAATTTGAATATTACGCCTTTTCGAATTTTGAATTAACCAAATAAAATATTTGTCAAACAACAAAATTAAAAGAGTTTTAATTTTGCCTTTGACCCACAACTTCAAAAAGGATGAACTAAACGCATTTAAATTATTTTTTATTTAATAATTAACACTTGCATAATATTATTATTTTAATTAATTATCTTATGCACTAAATAATATTACGAAAAGGTTTTTTAAAAAGTACCTTACAAAATATATATTCCCGTATTTAAAATATTTCAGTTTACATTAAAATAATTCACTTTCGTTAGGGCGATTTAGTCAAAAACAAATGGAAGATATCAAAAACTACTTGCTTCGATACAATATAACAAGTATGGAATTATACTGAATGTATAATCAGCTGGCATTAATTAATATTTATTACGTTAAAATGTTTGATGCCAAAAGGCATTGTTACGGGCTACGGCCCGGTGTCACTGTTTGAACAGAGTGCCAGTGGCGGGAGCGAGACGCATAATTAGTGAACTTGTACGAAATACTCGTATGATGGTCCACACACAATCTTCTTTTTCTACCATAAAAATCTAGATTGTATACGGATATTTTATGGTTTTGATAATGGTGATAGGTAAAATATAATATTAAGGCGCACAAATATAATCCTTAGAATAATGTGCTATTATTCTAAGCCTATGTCTATATAAATTAATTATTAACCATGCGAATTGCGATAAATATAATGTTACTTAAATATTTTGTTGATAAATCAAAAGTTACGCTCTTACAGTTATAGGTATCTCCTGACTCTCTCTCCTGTTCCACTTGCACCACTGACTTACAGGTGAGCCCCTCATAACCACCTGTGGAATGCGTTAATGCATTCCCATTTATTTAAAATGGCTTTCAAGGTTAACTTAAGTTTGTTTAAAACTTTAATATGCTTACAATAATAAAATAAAAGTTTCACTTACGTATCTTGTAAAAATTAAGTACCTATCTTAATCAAATATATTTTAAACATATCAAAATATTATGATATTCTTCCGATAAATCTAATCTAACTTTTATCAATGGATGACGATCGTTTTCAGGATTCCGTCCCTCACAGTTGAAACCGATCTATCAAATTAAGTACTTATAGAAAGTCCTGGTTCTTTGGAGTACTCGTATTATATGAAATTATCAAGTGTACAGTCTACGGAGCAATAATATGTAATTAATATATTATGTATATACAAACATTTACATTTTTAATTTTTATATTTTCGAAAACACTCGACAGTCGTCAGAACCCATGTATTTCTATTAGTTAAAATATTCTACGTCATAGTTTGTAGATACTTGCCAACTCATGCTGAATTGCATTTATTAGAAGACCTTTGAAAATCTACATCGTTCATACGTGATATAATAATTTAAACTTGATTAATCACATCACACAAAATTTGCGTTGTTTGCCATAGAAATGAAGTGCAGCTGGTTCAAATCCAGGACTCTTAGCTCTTGCACTTCAACCATCTACGAGTATTTAGAATAATATTCTAAGTATGAGTATATCAACGAATCATTTTCAGCATGATTACCATTTTTATTACGAAGACACAAAAAATAACATTATGGCTAAACCTGTATGTCTGAGAAAAACTAGCAAGTACATGTTACATCCGGCAACTCCATTTGGCCAGCATGGTGAACAATCAGGCTATACTAATGCGGGCGCGAAGCCAAGAAACGCGCACAGGGAGGTGGCTTAGTTCGGTGAGCAGCGTGTGCCATACTGGTTGCTCCT
The DNA here is from genome assembly GCA_905231865.2 of Boloria selene. Taxonomy (NCBI): domain Eukaryota; kingdom Metazoa; phylum Arthropoda; class Insecta; order Lepidoptera; family Nymphalidae; genus Boloria; species Boloria selene. The sequence goes on from HG993149.1 coordinate 4,523,157, forward strand.
GGTACTTCTCTGATAGCAGTTGACCATTGGCTGTTGTGGCATCGTTGAGTGCGTAAGTGATCCTCCATAGCTACATTAAAACTCAAGAGGTTTTGTTGGGTTTTAGTGGATAGTACTGGCTTTTCTAGCTATTGAGTCCACTTTAAAACTTGTATGTAGGTACATACCATATTATGTAGGTGGTAGCCGGTAGGTATACAAGTAAATGTATTTCTCAAAATTAAAAAAAGCATGATGCCGATGCCGTATTCTACATTCTAATTTCTAACATTAAATTCAATTATGTAATGTTTTGAAACTTTTGCTTATACATAGTTTATTTTAATTTTTAAACCACCTTGTAATTACTGGAGTTAGGTATTAGGGATTGCAATCCGGAAAACCGGATCCGGTAATCCGGCGGATCCGGCATCATTTCACGGTCACCGGATCCGGTACTAATATACCGGATCCGGCGACCGGATCCGGTGTTACTAATTTTTGGCAAAATAATAGAGCTTTTGCATGAGTTGGTACTTTAAATGCGTACTGCGTGGTGTTCATGCGTGCAAGTTGGTGTCTGACATAAATATAAGACTTGATTGTCAGCATTATAAAATACATTAATAATTATAATGGTCTCATATCAGTAAAGTAAGGTTTGGATTTTATAAAGTTACTTTATAAATAAAAAATAATTGATCTATCTGTGAAAGTGACATCTAGGAACACTGAGCTACTCGTTACAACGTTAAAATTTTACCTAATTGCCTATACTCTAATTTTTAATTAGACGAAGTCAACTGACGTTTACTGTGTTGTCAGGTTTTGACAAAATAAAAATAGTGTTGTAACAAAATGAATGATTGAAAAAACTCCTGAATGAATGAAATTGCCTCGATTGTCTAGTGAATAGTTAGTGTGCCGAACTGCCGATATCGGGTACGGGGCTCGAATTTTAGTCGTGCTTTGTACATACCAACGAGCTTTCGACGACTATGTGCCTATAGAATCCAATTATAGGTAGGTAATGAAAATAAAAAAACATCGCTTATTACATCATTTGTTTTTATTCATCATCAGATAAAAAATCGTCACTATCGCTTTCGGTGACATTAATTATTAATATGTCTGAAACATTGTCCATCATGTGGTCGAGACCATACATTTTGTCTTCTTCTTTAATTATATGAGTCATAAAAAAATTATGTACTTTTCACCTTATAGCGGTAAAAGTAAAATCGTCTAATTTATCTTTGAAACGACAAACTTAACAAAAACAATAACTTAACAGCGTGGGCGCAGAAAAAACATTCGTGCTATCAGATTAGAGGTTAGAAGCCGAATAACAAACAAAATGGCGACCGCAAGCGCGGCGTTGATCGGTGTTGGCACTAGTCGCCGCGCCGAGCTTTGTAATAAGCCGTCAAAAAACTGATTGTAGTTACATACTACTACTATTACTAGTGTAAAATAGAAATAATATTCTTTTATAGTTTGAAATGATTAACTATTCACACTCATTGTTCATTCATCTGATTGAACGAGAACGGAGCGCATCACTAATACTTTAACTATGGCAACATTATTTTACAAAGTGACATTAGCTACTGTCAGTTGGCTTCGTCTAATTAAAAATACGACTATACACTAGCCACCGCTATATTTTAATTGTTTGCTCGTTGCCTAATCTTTACATTGGGTTAGGAAATGCTCCATCCTGAATGACTGATGGATCAACGCTCAGCCTAAACTGCTAATCGTAGAGACCTGAAACTTTTAGTGTGTGACTTTGTAGTTTATGACATAGTTATCGGATTAGAAAGGATTTTCCGAAATTTTATGCCTAAGGGAGTGAAAAACGGGAGCAATATCTGTATGGTGTGATTCCAATCTACTTCAAATTTTGCATAAAGATACTTTAACAGAATTGATGGAAAACGTGTTTCGTATTTTATTGAAACCCATTGCCTTACGGGGTTAAAAAGGGGTAAACAGTAATTTGGGGGTAACTTACATCAAAGACGAAATCAATACTTCTTAGTGCTTTTGATTTAAATAACAGTTTATTTTTGCACAAGTTTGAAAACGTAATACTTTCCTCATCAAAGTCAACAAAAAGTTTGTAATAGTAGGCATAGGTCTATCTACTACTACAACTACGCCAAGAAAACCGAATAACTGGTTTAAAGAGTAGTCCTCATAACAAAAGGGATGAAATGGTAAATGGGGAATCAATTTTTGGTATATTATAAGTAAAATCGTATAGCCAAACATATTTTTTCGCGAGTTCTGCTAGTTTTTTATAAACTACTTACCTATATTAAGTACAATGATACTTAAAGAACTTACTAACAGTTCATTTTGAACCAAAAAAGGCGAAAATTATATCGATCTGGACAATCCGGAATTGATGGAAATTCAGCCGGATCCGGCCGGATTGAAAATGACGCCGGATTGCAATCCCTATTAGGTATGTCTATGCAATTGCTAAAAATTATACGACATTGAAAAGTGACTTATTGACATCTATATATTATCTTTATCCAATAGGTACATTAAGCATAGTATTAAGTAGATTAAAGATTTTTTATATAAATGGCTTGGGATATAATATTATTATTTGTACGCTATCTTACCGGATTTTCGAATACATTTACGTCAATATTGTAAAAAATCTAAATAATATATTAAAAAGATAACAATGGTGTGAGTAAATCAGCAACACACCCATAATACTACAGATTAGTAGGTAGCTACTGCCCACTAAGTACTTATGTAAACGAACGTCGAACTGTGTTATGACTGATTAGATATTTATTTTGATATATACTGCCTAGCGAAACCCGCGACTACGATGGAGGCCAATAAAACCAATTATTTTTTTCCTGTAAAACCGAATTATTTTTCTATAATAAAAATATTTGAAGTCATGACCCGGGTAAGAAGTTATCACTTAACTAGTAGTTTTGGAGAAAAATGGCAACATTGATTTGAACAAACAAACATCCTCTCACCCCAAACGCATATAGTATAGGTACCGTCTCCGGTCGATACGATCCGGATCCGTTGTGGTTAACAAAATTTGGTTAAAATCGGACCAGTATTTACGTGTTAAACGATAACATACAAGCAGACAATATTTTTTATACCTATTGTTTTGGGGTCTACATAATATATTCAATACACAATACGTTAGTAATTGTTTTAAAAACTATTTTATGTAAAGATTTTTTAGTTACTTAATAGTTAAAAAAGCTACTAAAGTACTACTAACACAATTTATTTTACCATATTGATATTTAAAAAAAACATGAAATAAAATATTGTTACTTTTTTGTCTTCCACATATTTACTGATAAACTGTACTAATTTCCTAAAAAAATCTCTTCAATTAGTAGCGTCGCCGTGACATCAATTCAAAGAAAGTATCCCAATAATCATAAGTTCTAATATATCATTACTAGCTTTACCCGCAGCTTCGCCCGCGTTCATTTTTTTAATTGCTAATCAACCTCATTAGGTTGATCTGTAGGATGCCTGAAAGGTTCTTCAAAATTACTCTAGCTATTTCAGAACCCATTGTTAATACAAACAATTTTTTAATTTTTCGTAAAAAATATTTTTTTTAATAAAAAGTATCCTATGTTACTAATACTCTCCTACTACTAATACCTCCAAGAATATGTGTACAATGTTTCATGATGATCGGTTGAGTAGTTTTCGCGTGAAAGCGTAACAAACAAACTTACATTCACATTTATAATATTAATATAGTAGGGATATAAATTCGAAGTTACGCATATCACATAAATTTATTGTTATATAAACGAAACAATTTGTTGTCACGTTTTTAAATGGCTTTTGAAATGCAATGACCTCTGGAGATAGGTATGTAGAATAAGACACATGGAGTAAAATCTTTAGTACCTACCTAAGTATATTTATTGTATTTTTAAAACGAAGCACTGTTAATAGTAAATTGTTTAGTGCACGAACGCGACAACTGGGTCTATGCATCCTACAACTAAACGCAACGGTATTTTTTTAACCGACTTCATTTTAAGAGTAGATACAGACGCGAGTAGAAGAGATCGTCCAAAACATGAGAGCATGAATTAATGAAAAATTGCGATTTGATAGCATTACTATAAATATATTTTTTAAATTTAATAATGAATGAATAAATTTTTTATAATAATGTAATTAAACTTATTGTAATTTAAGCTTTTATAATAAAATATTATAATATTTAAATTTGAACTGACCAAAGACAAAGTAAAACATAATTACTAATTACATATTTAAGCAATTTTGGAAACCCAGAAAAAAAAGTAATTTATAACTTCAATAAGTGTGTACAAATGCGGACGCGTCCTTTAAACACTGCGTCACTTTTAAACAGAAATATTAAGTAGAGACGTTAATATTTTCAACTTATTTTTAAGGGAGAATGTGAAAAGATACCAAAACTATTTCATTCGTTTCTTTATTAAATATGAAAATATGGTTATAAAAACATTCAAAATATAAAAAAAGTTTACAAAAGGCACTTAAAATATAGAACAAATGGCATTATCATAACCCACGTCAGATCAACAAAATGGCGGCTTAAATCAAATGGCATTTTTTTGTACAAGCAACGCGTTTGGCACTTGCGAGATTAAACAGTGTTTTGTCCAAATGATAAACGTAACTGAAAACTTCTTTCATATTATATAACTAGCGACTCACCCCCGCTTTGCTCGCGTTCGTTCCTCCCTATCAAATTTATAGTTTTTATTTATGACTTAGATTTGCGTTAACAGACGCAATACAAAAAAGTTAGTGGAACAAGAAAAGGTAGCAGAAGTTAGTAGAACAAATAATGAAGGACTTTTATATAAACTTGCAATTTGTGCCGATTTATGCGGCACTTTGATATCTTTAATCCTGCCCTGTTGCAAAATCGGTTCATAGCGGACGTCTACTTACTATAAACTATCTCCCTGCCAAATTTCATCACTTTTATTTCATTACGTCAAGCATACAAAACATTATGCTATTCTGTGCTTATTATGCGCTAATCGCTACGTTGATAATGTATTAACTTAAAGGTACATTAATTATTCTCATTGAAAATAAGTTTTCATTAACATAAATCATTTGTACAGTGAACCTATTGTATAAAATAAAAAAGAAATTACTCAACTTATCTTTATTAATTATTACAATATAAAGGACGGAAATCGGAAAATAAATGAAATAAAAATTTAAAGCATTATGTAGTCAAAACAATATACAATATTTGAATATATTATTAAAATTTGAAAAAAAATATCACTTTTAATTTAATACATCTTTTTACTATTCTTTAAAATTCATACCATTTTGCAACATTTAGAAATGTATGTTCAAAATTATATTTACTATGTACTCAACTCATGTAATTTAATAATTATTATTTTTTTTAAAGTAGAGAAAGATTATAAAAAACATATAATTACATAATACGATTGTATTCCCTAATGGCAACACTAAAATAATGTCATGTCAAATTCTTAATAGCAGTCTTGGTCCAATTTCATAGATACAATAAACTAGAAGGCACATACATTGACTAAAGTTAACCTTATACTATAAGTAAAATAATATTAAAATACTAAAATGGACTGGTTCGCTTAAACACTGGATAGATTCAAGGATTGACATAATTATCAATAATCGATAATTAAATTGTTTTAAAACAAATTCGTCTAAAAGTTAGTATATAAAATTAATTACAAATAATGTCAATAGCTACTACTAGTCAGCTCAGCATTTTTACCATGAATAAAATGAAGCATTCTACTTTCAATGCAACTGAGCTATTGCTGTATTTCCTTTAATTTTGAGTAAGACAAAAATGCCTTATCGCTTATATTCATTTTGATTTGCTGTAAACAGAAATATTGGCAATGCTGAGCCGAAAGTATAGTCTAGAATCTAGATTACCATCTTCTAAATTATATAATATATGTATACTGTTGTACATACATCATCGGAATTTACATGAGATAAATTTTTCTAAGAATATTTTGTACGACATATGCATCTATATCAGATCAGGCATAAACAAAGCATTTCAATTTGATAAAGCTCCCATACACTTATGTACGTAACAAAATCTAATACATTTACCTAAAAAATATTATAAGTAAGTAACTATTAAAGTTATTTTTACAATTGTATTTCCAATAACTTTAAAGTTAACGACGTATTTATGACAATGTAGTTGATAATATACCTGTTGTATTAGAATATTTTAGACGGATTGCGCGTCAACCTCTTCACCATAGTCGAGGTCGTCGTAGGACAAGTCGTCTTCTATAGCGGCGCCCTCCGGAGTTTCTTTACCGCCGGGGCAAGCAAGGCATCTAAAAAGAAAATTATAATATAAAACCTCAAACCGGGTCTCGCACCTATGATATTTTCATGTGCGAATTATTTCTTGCGGTGAAGGAAAACATCGTGAACCTAGCAAGTTTTCGAAAGATATGTGAAGTCCGCCAACCCGCACTTGTCCACCGTGATGGACTATGCCTGATCTGATACCCCTCGTATTGTATGGATGCCCATGCCCAGCAGTGGGACCTTAAAAGCTAAATACAATATGTATTAATAGATATTTTTTTTAATTTTGGTCTTGAATCAGATAAAATTAACAAATTCAAGATGTCTGTATTTATGTATAACGTTTATACAATTATATATACATATATACTAGAGATGCGCCGAGTAGCACTTTTGCCGAGTAATGAGTACCGAGTTGTACTCGGTTCAATTTTTTTCCAACCGAGTACTCGGCCGAGTAACTCGGTTCAATAAAATTCCACGATTAGCAAGAGTGTTTCTATGTGCACCTGCAAGCACCGTGTATAGCTAGCGTTTATTTTCGGAGGCCGATAACGTCTATGAAGAAAAAAGGAATAGGCTGTTACCAGAACGTGCAGAGAGCCTTGTGTTCCTGCATCATAATTTACCTTTATTAAATTTTAAATATTGATTTTTTCATTAACGTTCTCCTAATTTTATCTCATTACTACTCACTCATTATCATAATTGAGATTGTCAAAGATTTCCTAAATTAGTTATAAATACTTTTTGAATATATAACACTGCTGTTTTAATTATATCTACCTAAATAAATATATTGCTTTACTTAAACCGAGTATACTCGGCATTAAAACCGAGTTATTCGGCCGAGTACGAGTATCAAAATAACCGCCGAGTACGCCGAGTACCGAGTATTAACCGAGTACTCGACCCATCTCTAATATATAGTAATCAATAGGGTAAGTGTATTAAAATAGCAGAAGTACGATGTTTTTCTCTCTCCAATAACCGAAAAAAATGTTTTACGTCAAGTTAAATAACAAAACTTATATAGGTATTTTGCAGATTATGTAAATGAGTAATACGATCTGACATAACAAAAATCATCAATTTAATAAATCGGCGACACCTGTAGCTATAGTGCGACACTCGATATGTGTGCGCATAATATATTATGATAATTATGCGACGACCTTGCGCAGGCGCAGGTGCGACTAGTGTTGGAAAACATCTAACAAACTCAAACACGTAATGTAATTAAATAAACATTTTGTACCATAAAGTTTGATTTAAAGAAAATAGTACATAAATCCTTTAACTATAAATTATAAACACAAGCTTTAAAACCGTAAAAAATGCTACATTAAAGTTAAAATGAAAAGTAAAAACGTTACAAATGCGTAAAATGGGTTAAATCCTGTGGTTTAATTTATCCTACGGTTTTGGAAACAAAAACAATATTAGGGCAAATTCAAAGTAAATCCGTTTAAGATTGGTTTCACAGTAAGCTATTTAAAGATAATGTTTACAAAACGCGCGTGCAAAATATTTACCTGCTCTCATTAATCCCGTAGTACAAGCATTTATCGCCTACGCATTCGCAGCAACCGTCATGGAACCATCTGAAAATTAAATTAAACGATAAACATTCCAGTATGAAGTTGAGAAAAACTTTTTCTTCTATAATGATTAATGCTATGCTTATAAAAATTAAAACTTTCTAAGGGCTTTTGTTATTTAAAAAGTAAGTTTAGTTAGCAAAATTAGATATCACCAAAAAATTTGGTTTTCTATTTATTGGAATGATTGTACCGTTAAAAATAAGATTTCTAATGTAATTTCATAATTATGTAGTACGACGGGAGCAACATTAGCTACTTTTTTATCTCAAACAAAAAACCTCTTGGAATAGACAATAGGATTAGTCTTTGAAAAAGTCTGCTACTTTATTAGGACTTACTCATAGGGACAATATTATAATTTTTTGATTTAAAGAAAGTTAGTGAAGTTATCGAAATAGTAGCATAGCTTAAGCCTTAATAGCTTTTAAGTTTCGACGTCGTGAAAATTCGAGCGGGTAGTTATGTACTAGCATGTCGTAACTCGTAATTAACGTAAAATTAATCTTATTTATGAAGAACAATTAGCTCTATTTATGAGGCCTATAGTTACGGGGGTGAGGGTCATTTTATATCTGTTTTCTTAGTATGCTATTCTTATCTGTATGCAGCTGTTAGCTTGTTCAATGTTAAAGATTACAATGGTTTATGTTTCATCGATGAATTATAAACTATTGTTATAATTTTTGCGAACATTTCCAATAATATGCCTATTATTGGATATGGTAGATATAAAAATTAAATAAGGAAAAGTATCATTTCTTCGTAATTCTTGACCCATAACCTGAATTTGATAAGTTTGTGTTCTTTTGGAGCTATCTCGATGCTTCTTAGATATAATTTGACATTGTAGATGGGATATATTTTTTTTAATTTTTTGTTCAAACTAACTGTCATAAGACGTCTACCGACTATGCCAGCAATGATTGCGTATCTGCTTGTCGGGTACCCGAGATTATTCAACCAAATAATTCAACCAAACAAACAAACTCTTCTGCTTTATAATAAATATTAGTATAGATTAAGTTTCTAACAATAAGTTAATATCATTGCAACCTTACCTAAAGCTATTGGAGCCCATGGATCGACAAGACGCACGGCATTTGTCACAAGACATGCATTGCGACATGTAGGCGACGGTGCAGTTGAAAGTAACCACATCCCGACTCACTGGCTCTGATTCTTGTTCCACGCTCTCTGTAACAACATTTATTCTATCTTATAATTATGTGTTCGTACTTTATTATAACTAATTTTATAGTCTTTGGAAATCCCTTTCCTTTTTTTAAAGTATCTAAAATTTTTATAAATGTAATAAGGTACATTATTTACGCCTGTTATTCATTATTGGTTGAGAAATATATAATACATTATACATACATATATAATATATTTTACAAGCAATTCCCGCGGAATCACGCGCGTTCAAAAAACCGGAAACCAAATTCTTTCTGAGTCACGCGGTATGGTAACCTCGCAAAACTAACACCCGCCCTTCCCGTTTTTGCAACATTTTTTATTGATGCTCCGCTCCTATTGTTCGTAGCGTGATATAATATAGCCTTCCTCGATAAATGGACTATCCAACACTAAAATAATTTTTCAATTCGGACACGTAGTTTCTGAGATTAGAGCGTTCAACCAAACAAACAAACAAACTCTTCAGCTTTATAATATTAGTATAGAGTTTTGAACCAACGTCGCGTCGCCCCGTAGGGGCGCTGCAAAGATTAGTACATATATAGATATCTCAGAGATGAGACATTTGCCTGCTATAAAAAGTTTCGTAAATGTTGGCCCGAATAACCAGCTATCATTATACTAAAATTTAAACAAAATCTGTCGGTTGGTTTCTCGTGAAGCGGCAATACAGGCAGATAAACAAAAATTCTAAAAACTACATAATATGCGTCCTCTGTATTTAAAAAAATATTTAGAGGACAGAGTCGACTCAGTTAACTTTCGTATGTAAGCATTAACGATAAATAATTCTTAGAAGTGTAAAAATTTATTATAATCCTAGAGCATAATAAAGCCATTTAAACAACAAATGAAGTTTCCTGTAATAGATAACGTGAATGGGAGCTTAGAGTTAGGAATCAGTCTTCAAACGAAACTGCAACGGTACAAATAGAAACAGGTAAAACATTCCATTGATGACTCACTGAAATAAGATCTCATCGCGGCTGGGGGTCTTTTAATTTTATAAGTATACGCAGGTGGCAATAGTGGCAGATTATTCTCCATAGATTAGATTGATGTCTCAAATTTCAACACATTATGAATTAAGTGTCTATTCGTGATTACACCATAGCAAAAAATAATAAAAAATCAATGATGTTATTAGATATGTATAAATGTTTAAAATGTTGTACAAAAAGATTAAAAAAATAGACAGTTCCTTATAGATAATAACATCAAAATTATAAGAGCTCATCTTCACTTTGTTTCGGCCATTTTATTTCCCGGGATTAAAAGTTTGCTCACGTCTCTTTCAGTTGCATAACATACTCCACCAATGAAAGTTCCTGTTGTTCATTCTTATTTAACAGAAATTTTTATGTTTCAAACCCTCCTTTTTTCCTACCGTCACATACCTACATAACTTTTTCTTTTTATTTATTATAATAAATAACCTGTGTTATTAATGCCCTAGTGATTCTCAGACATTTGTAGTTGCAAATAGAGAGACAACATTTGTAAAAGTCTACTACTTATATCAATTTTTAAAATTTCGTTTTTCATCACTACCACAAGCTCTTATGATCACCGCATCTTAAATTAGGCTGGTCTAGCCTATTTAATCCTGCAGCTACAATATATGTTGGGGGGACATTATAACACACAGCACCATCTAGTTCTGGGATAAGGCTTGTTACGGTAACCTGCGACTGCTGGTGCAGCAAGTAGGGTCAATACAGACTGAGCCAAATGTGTGGTCAAATACATTGCAAGAGCTGTGGAGTACCTACTGCTCTTGTGCATAAGAGATCCACACTTCCTCAGGAGGTGAAATGGCATTTCTTCTGCCTCCATACATTATTTGCAGACCTGGGCATGACCTTAATACTTTAGATTTACCATGTGCTTAAGGGATTAAGGATTGGGGAATCCAATTGAAACATGTTCAAAAACTATGTCCCACACATTTGAAATTATCATCTGTGAATCTTTCAGTGATTTATTACTTCTAACATGATTATGTTAGACATATGACATGATAAAGACAAAATTGTTCAAGTGACAATAAAATCATAATAAGAATGCCTAATATACAATTAAAGGGAAGTATGCTTTGTTTGATTTAACAAAATTCTTTGTCTGCAAAGGAAAAAAATGTTCGCTCCAAATGAAGCAACATAATAGATATAAGTTAATATTAATTAAATCCAGAAATATATATTGACTAATAAAAATTAATTGAGTCTGTGTATTAAAACAATTTATTATTAAAAACAAATTAGATTTGTTTCAATATTTATGGTTGATTTATAAAATTATAAAATATTTTGTTATTTTTACTTACGTAAATGGTAAACAAGCTGCCTTTCAGGGGTGGGCCTAAAGGCAGAAAGGTCTATATCAACTGGATAGGTGATGGAGAGCCATCTCTGTTGAGGATCAGGGTCGCTTGTCAAAGCAGTAAAGAGTCCAGGTACATTATCGGCCAACTCTTCCACATATGATGACTTAGAAAGTTCCGTTTGAGTGTCGTTTGGCTTTGGACACATGTCTGAAATTGTTTTTTATTAATTTTTATTAATACATTTTTGACATTCAATTTTAATAATATGTAATTATGCTTGCATCTGCAACTCACCAACACAACTGCAACATTCGCTATATAAGTAACTGAGACAGTTAAAACAATCTTTGCAACAAGAACAGTCCTTCAAATCACATTTACAAGATTGAGTTAACATACACTTAGAAACAACACTAGCACAAATTGCTTCATTACACGCGTAAACTATGGATGCAACGCACAAAAATGCTAAAACAAAAGTAATTTTACCAGACATTTTATTGAATGATTATTATCACTGATATATAAACACAATTTTAACTTAATTAAATGCGTGTATGTGACACAAATTTTAATATTAAAAAATTTGGTCTGTATTAAATATGCACATATCAGTCTCTACACTTTTTAGTAAAAATTCACGTGTAAAACAATATTAAACTAAACCGATATTAAAATTAGTGATATAAAGAATGACAATGTTTATTATTCATCTATGATGACAATAATGAAGTCTTAAACGCAGTACTATTTAACTTTATTCATTCTCTTTGACTTTAAGTCAAATTGTATCAAAAATCAAATATCAATATAGACTATAGTACTCTATGCTTTATAATAATGTTTTGAAGTTTGAACCAAAGAGAATGTAAAGTGTTATACTGCTCGTGAGGTCTAGAAAGAAGGACTCGCATCAAGAGTAGTGGGGGTACGTCGGCTTATCGTGACAATAGTTTCCATTTACGGCCGTGGCGTGATGATAGACAAACTAAGATAGAATATTATTCTGTTTAGTGTCTTTTTTATTCTACGTAATACAAGCGTACTAATCCCTCATCACATTACTCAAATTTATTTTGTATATCATAAATACCATTTACGTAATTGTCACTAAAACGGCGTGCGCAGCGCGTCCAGTCGATAACAACGCTATACAGCGGCGTTGACACGAAGCTTGGAAATTGTCACACAAATCATACAATAATTATATTACTACTAAAATTGAGCTTGTGGCTACCGTTTTACTCGACCGTGACTGCTACAATCAAAGACCATAGACTTTAAAGTAATACTGTTATAAACATGAGCAATCAATAACACAAAAACATGTTTTATACGTGTTTTATATGTATTCAGATATTAAAATTGATTTATAAAAAATATCTCGTATTTTTCTCTATTATTTTGTATTTTAAATATTTATATTTTATTCACTACTTAAAATTACGATAAATGAAGCCCGATGAGGCATTGAATAAGAAATTAATAAGCTGACCGTCACCTATTCTCTATAAGATACAAAAATTTCGATTTCTCTCTTTCTAGAATGTGGTCAATTCCATACGGGTACTGCAGTCTATGGTTTTTATTGATACTAAATTAGATTTTATTTATAAAATTATTTCTAAATAATATTATATGGCAGCAATGAGGTTATAAAAGACTAGAGGAGCAACTACCAATAAAAACATTGCAAAAAAACGTACCCACTTACGCGTTTTAAAGTCGTAGCTTTGAAACTGATAGATAAATATGTCAATCCGTCCAAATAATTCATGTTTGTCTCATTTTTTCTATCGCAAACTAATTACCATAGAGAAGGATGTATGTATAAGGCTGATTACTTTGGAAAGAGACAAGACATTGTCATCGACGAAACGGTTAGGTGCTGCCATTGATCAACTTTAATTAATTAATTTCCCCAGAATTACAAAAAAAAAACAAAGTTTGAATTATTTATTTATTTATGAAATATTTTTTATTCGACGGATCTTTTAGAGAAATTGATATAGACAAGGTAGATTATGATGAAAAAAAGCGTTAGTGTATATTATATGTATTTAAAAACTATACAATCAAGATGAAATAAGTAATAATTATAGTTTCTAATTGCTAGATTAACACAGTTAGAAACTAGAAACTAAAATCTATTTTACATCAGGTAGGTAGTCAATACAACACCCAATAAAGTAAATTGATAATAGAATAAAAATAGTTAATACCAGTCCATATTAATTATCCATTAAATATATAAAATAAAATAAATAAATAAATAAAGCTTTTATTTGATTCCTTACATTGCATGCGTTACATTTTATATTATCTATTTAATTACGTTTTTATTATATTATCTATCCATTAATTTATATCAATTATTTTTTCTAAATTTATATACTATTAATTATCTATCCAATAAACTGTGTTTTTTTGTTATAATTTAAAGAATATTAATTTGTATTATTACGTTATTTAATTATTATATTATTTTTCGCCATCTATATAAGGACCGCCTATCGTGGTAAAAGCCTCCTCCATGCTTCTTTTCGGTCTTTAGCTAGTCTACTCCACGTTTTTCCGACTATTTTTTTCATTAAATATATATAAGTTAACAAATGTTTTATTGAGGTAAAATAAACGTGAATGTGCTATTTCTTCAATCAGTGAGTGAGTTCTATCTCGCAGTGTGTCTAACAAAGCAGACTTTATTAATCAATTTAAACTTATACTAACATAATGTATGTTTTCAAACGTTTTCATTTACTAAACTCCCAACAGTCTAGGAAATTCTAAATCGTATATACTGGTAACATTTATGACAAATACGATGTTGGATAAATTTATTTCGTCTTATAATGTTTTTATGGATAATCTGGAGAAAATTAAACAAATTTAATTCTGAAAAGTAACACCACTTGCTTTATTAATCTTTTCAGGCCGTGATTGGCTTACTTTAACTACACATTTCACCATTTTGATTATTTTTGTTGCCAAGCAATCGCTCTGTTGACATCCAGCTGACAACTGAGATCTAATATGCCTGTGGACATATTCAATGTAGTCCCGCATCGATGCCGTACATTGCTTATCTAGTCCCATTCTCTTTGTCTAGTCCTATATAACATCATTGTATGGCAGCACCAGACGTAATATCTCTCATATTCCTAAATCTGCCATTCTCTTTGATATCTGTTATGTCTCTCTGTCTATTTAAAGAAAGTGGACAGGTATATAAGTGTATAATCTATGGTGGACAGTATTTAAAATTATTTATATAACATTAAACATTTATACTTTAATAAATTTGAGTAAGGGGCCATTCATTAATTACGTAAGGCTATTTTCGCTAGTTTTGGACCCCCTCCTCCCCTATTATAAGAAAAAATAAGAATAGGCCAACCCCCTCCCCCTCTGATTAATATTTATAACGTAAGAATCTAAAGTAAAAAATGAATACACGTTTGGTTTGTTTTTAGAAATGTTCATTTGTACTTTAAGAGGTACTAATAATTTTTATTTTTTGGTAGTAATAAACTTTGGTTTTAATCATTCATCTTTACCTACATAAGATTTTCAGTCTAGGGGCTCAAAATCCACTCGAAAAGTGGATCTGCCACTGAAACATTTCTAATAATAGGTGTTGCTTCTAAAAATTGGGCCGCGAAGCAGGAAGAAATTTGACCGTTGATCTCTTGTTTAATATCTCTGTCACTCCCGCGTAAATTATAATGCGTGTCGCTCGCACAGATGCAATGACCGCTACCGCCCCGCCTCCTCAGGTGTTGTAAACATTTTACCTGAGATTGTAAGGTTTGTTTCTGTTGACATGTAGTTTTTGTTTGGCCTTGTAATAATAAAAGTAACAATTTTTAAATAACGAACGAACGATATAATAATTATCACATGAGTAATAACTCATTATTGAACTTGAATACAATTAATATTTAAATTTAAAATGTTGACTTTTTATTTGATTATTATTTTGTATTGATTTTTTTTAAATATTATATTTTAAATTTTACGATCGTTACTCAATATAAATTATTTTTTATTTTTTAAATAAGGTATTTATTTTTAAACTACATAAAAAGTACCTACATCACAAGTAGGTATTACGCTAACTAAAACTAATGTGTGAGTTTCGTTGGCTAGTCGGAAGGTCGAAAAAAAAACCAAAAACTAATTTAACAACGTAATTTATATTTCAGTCCTAGTCTCAGATCAAGTAAAAAAACCTAGATAACGCATTTAGGACAGAAAGTGTAACCACTTTTCTAAGTATGTGTGCGTGACTGATGTGTTGACACTTTTTAAAAAATCCCCCTTAATATTCTGTAATATAGGTAATATGCGAAAAAAAAAAGATAGATGTAAATAAAAATAAAATAAAAATGTTTTATTTACAATAAGATTTTAAATATGTAGGAGGCGTGTAGGATCAATTTATAAATAGTTTAAATAGATAGTCTTGGCTGAAAATTACAACAAAGGTAATACATATAAAGAATGTTTATTAAAAAAATAAGAAACCAAAAATAATTATTTAATAATAATTTAAATGTCTACTTAATTATTTTGCTTTGAATTTACCTACAATTTACCACACATTTTTTGACCTGTATAAATACAAGCTCCTGTCAACACTCTCCCGTACTTCATTTCGGGAAATTGTCATTATTTATGTCAAACAACCTCAAAATTGTGTTAGAGTCACAGATTAGAATAAAATATGCCACTAACAAGAGAATTGAATTGAATAGAATAAAATATTTTTTTTTTCATATTCACAGATCAGTCTATATATAACGTGTATTCTCCATTCTACGCGACATTGGCGAAGTCAACTGTGCCCAACTGGCGCTTATGGAAGCCATTAAAGGAAATAATTGAATTGAATTAGAATAAAATAATATAATATAGTCTTATGTGTACTTATATGAGAAACGATATTCCATCAGACTTTTTGTTCACTTTTGAATTGTCTTTACACCATTTCATTACATAGGACGGCATTTTTTAGGCAAACTTACTGCATGACGACCGGTAAGATACTAACGAAAATGAGCATAGTTTGGTGCATATGTGTGCTGTGTTTACATGAAGGAGCAGACTTTTGTGGCTTCAGTAATAATGTAGGCGGTGCGTTATCTACCTTTTTTTACTTGATCTGAGGTCCTAAGTCAAATGATTTCTATTAACTTGAAGCATGTGTGCTTAACTAGCGATATACCTTTTATGGCATGGTTTAAGTCTTTATGATATTGTGAAATTGCAGATGTTAATTTTATGAAAGAAATTGTAAAACCCCAGTTGTGAACTTTCTAAGTATTTCGCGATATTTCTAAGTTTATTGTACTCGTATTGTTTCTAAACGCTTACGGGATATCTAGATCAAAATCAACACCAGACTTTAGGACTGGATTAGTGGATTATGGTTGGCCATGAATATTGGCGTACATATTTATAAATCAACTATATGAACAATGGTTACTTTTTTTGCTTCTATCTATTTTTTATTTGTATGTGTATATGTAGCATATACCAATATTAGTAATATAATAATTAATAATTGTAAAAGTAAAATGTCAAATGTGAATTAGTATTAAAATGGATCTATAAATGAAAGTGAGAATGTAAAATGTCAATTAATTTCAGTAATAAAGGCTATTTTATTTAATTTTTTATTTACAGTATATATATATTTTTTGATTCTTTTAGTTATATTTTTTTTGAATTCTTAACAATTTAATATAAATTTAAAAATATATTATAAATATGGCAATATCTTGCTAATCTAACTTAATTTTAGCTAATATTAATATAATTATTATTAATACAGTTTTTTATAATATTTTTCATAAAAATATTGTATACTTTATTAAATTACTATAATATTATATACTTTTAGTGCCATTTTGAAATATTTTGTAAATTGTAGGTAAGCACTAGGCACTGTCTGTAACAAGTAAAAATCAAAATTAATCCTCGACAAAATCCGAAAAGATAGTTTCATTTATAATGTCAAATATTCGCGTAAACCTAAGAAAGTATTACTGTTTGTATACTTTAATCAACATAAATAATATATACTCGTATAATGACCATAATTTATTAAGTACCTACTTATTTTTATCTCCTTCAAATATTTAATTTAAGCCGCGAACTTAATACAAAAACGTTTGTGACTACTGTCAGTAGGTAAAGGAGTTATTGTACGAAATTCTTCCTGCTTCGCGGCCCAGCTTATAGTTGGTTATTCAGAATTGTGTCGTCGACGTCCACCCATTCCACATCAGCCCCGATGCAAAACTTCTTTGCCTCGCCTTGAATATATGGCTAAAGCTTTTTCTTTTTCAATATTTGATGGAAATGGAAAATTGTTTACCTATACGCATCCGCGCGAACCTCGGCACTCACGCGGTTACCCGCGCTTTTTCAAAGTATAATTTTAACTCTGCGCATTTTTGTGATCTTACGTAAGAATTATCGAGACTCCCTCCCACTTGTAAGAAAAAATAAGACATGGTCGAACCCCTCCCTTCCTAAATCGTCTCACGTAATAAATGAATGGCCCCTAATAAATGTACAAATTCGGGGATACAAATCATAACATTTCCTTTGATTATATACATAATTAAAGAACATTTCGTACGAGTATGAGAGAGACAACAATGTCTACGCGTAGGTATCGTCATAACTCACTAATGCCACCGTTCCCGTAATAACTAAAAATCTTTCTTTTCTATTATTCATTTTTCATTCCATTCTTAAAATCATATTATTCTCTCTAAAATTCTCACTGAGTCAAATCTCTCCGAGTCAAATTTTTAGAATTTTTTTATTGATAGTCATTATACTAGCGACTCACTCTTGCTCCACTCGAGTTTGCCCCTAGGCCCTAGATTGGTTTTACAATTAGTATAGATTTCTCTGAAATGAGATGTTTTCCCACGGTTAAAAGTATCCTATATTGAATCGCATAATCAATGGTTTTCTCGTGACGCTGCCATAACACTAACACAACTTCTAATATACTTACGTAGTACAGGCTTTTTCGCCTTGATTAATAAGAAAAGACTCTAAATAAGTGAGGGTGGATCTACCGTCTCATTAAAAATGTAGTTATTTAGTGAAATATTGAACAAATATTTATAACCGGTTTCGTTTACAGTAAAACTGTAGCTTTCTAAAAGTGAAAGATTTTACAAAAAAAGTCTGAAAACAATTTATCTCAACGTTTTCGTTTCACCTTACTGCATTAAATCTTTATTTGCTAAGACAAAATTTTTAGGCGTATTAACCATAGGACCATATATACTGTGCCATACGAATACCTTAGTTTTTTAAGCAATTAAGTAAGGAAATAGTGCATATAATATTTTGTATAAAATATATATTTTGTACTACTAAAGTTTAGTAATATTATAAATAGCATTATTATATACAGTAATTATTAAATAATTGTTAAATAGCTCTTACAACAATTATAGATATAAGTATAAAATACATATTAAGTATAAATAGTTACGTTTAAAATATAAGAAAGCACATTGTTCTTAAAGAACTCAAATACAAATCAAAATAATAACAAATTATAATAATAATAAAAAGATCTCTGACCAACATAAGTCAGAGGAGTCCGGTTTTTTTCTGAAAAAAAAAAAACCATAGGACCAAGGGGGCCATTTTAATTATATTTTAGTTGTATTTTTAATTAAAAAAAACGAACGCTTTCTAGCTAGCTATCTGATTACAATACCGTCAATACTAACAAGTAGCTAAATAACATTTGTGTCCAAGAATTATTATATTACACTGTTTTGTGACTTCATGGGGTAAACTCAAATCTCAAATGAAATTACTTCCGAATATTCAGAGGTTGGTAAACTAGAGAGCAGAATAATAATAATAAGGCGGAACGGGGCTGATGCTTTATATAACTATTGAGTATTGACTCACCATCGCTCCGCTCGGGTTCATCCCTAGATGCGTTTAACTATTATAGATTTCGTTTAGATAGATATAGATTATAGATATATTATAGATAGATTTTTTATAGTATAGATTTCGCAGAAATTACATATTTTCCTGCAGTAAAAAGAATTCTATATCAACAATATTCAATATGTTGGTTAGCTCTCATCATACCAAATTTCATCAAAATCTGTCTTGTGGTTTTCTCGTGATGCGGTCACAAACAGGCAGAAAAAAGTTATAACAACTAATAGATTCGGCCTCTGTATCGTTATTAATGACCATTTTAATTAGATTTTCCAAATAAATATTCAATGTACTGATTCGACTACGTTAGAATTTTTTTATACGTATCTATAGATTTGTAGGAATGTTGAGTTGAATCTTTGAATAATTCACTCAGTACTTAATCCGGATGGTAACATCATAAGATTAGTTAAAGATTATTTGATAATAATTATGTGCCCTAATACAAACAATATTAATGATATATTTATCGGTAAGATAAAACGCCCATTTAGGAATAATAATGTAAGTATTGTACAAACTGATTCAATTTATCGATAAGTGTGACATGGTAAGTATGTACTCATAAATATAACATTTGCTTATTTATAAATAATAAAGGAAATAGTATTAAACTAAAAGTAATTATATAATAATTTTCTCCAGGCGCTCTTGTCACTTTTTCTCGGTGTTCTAGCGTCAGTCACGCTTTTGGATGCATACAAAAATCCGTACTATGCCCCAGGAAGATCCGTCAATGTTCATTTATTTGAGTGGAAGTGGGATGATATAGCTATCGAATGTGAAAGATTTTTAGGTCCTAGAGGTTATGGAGGGATTCAGGTAATTTGTCTTTTTTTGACCCTATAATTCACATTGTTATCATCTTTTTCATTATTTGCCAATTTGAGAAACTTAATATACTTTAATTTTTTTATATTCCTATTGCCTTTCGTATATTCGTTTACAGGTATCACCACCAAACGAGAACGTTATACTTAGAGCGTATAATCGACCATGGTGGGAACGATACCAACCCATTTCTTACCAACTGGTAACACGATCGGGCAATGAAAGACAGTTTGCTGACATGGTGCGTCGCTGCAATGCTGCAGGCGTCAGGTAGGATAAAGGATGCAATGTACTGTGTGGTTACTATTTATTTATTACTGTGCATTTTCTAACTATTTTGTATATTTTAGTCTCTTTTGGGGTGTAACATAAAGAGTTTTATTAGTTACGTATTTTTATCAGTTAATAAAGACATTTAAATGTCCTGCAGAATTTATGTAGACGCTGTAATAAACCATATGACCGGGGAACCTCAAGAGAACGTGGGTACCGCTGGTAACATAGGAATATTTAGAGAGTGGTACTATCCTGCTGTGCCATACAGACAGGAACATTTTAATTGGCCTCCTTGTGGTATTGAAGGTTCGGATTACCAGAAAGACGCTTGGCGGGTAAGGTTCAAGTCTTCAAGATGTTTTATTTAATCAATCTGTTAGGATAAATACCTAAAAAGGTTTGTGTGCACGTCTGTTATTCCTTTTCTCTGAACCAACTGGACGGATTTCAATAAAGTCTAGTGCATACAAATGTACGTCATAAAAAAACCCAAATCCCAAAGGATGACGATACTTGCGTGTAACATTATTAAAGTACACGATTACTACGGCTTACGATAAATTTTCTATATATTTTAAACAACTTTTAATTAATATCTACATAAAATATAGGTGCATATATAGATAGTGATAAATTAAATGTATCTCCTATTTAGGTGCGGAACTGCGAGCTTGTCGGCTTAAAGGATTTGGATCAACGCAATGAACATGTTAGAAATATGATCGTCAATTTCATGAACAAACTTATAGATCTTGGCGTAGCTGGGTTTAGGTACGACAAACAATTAAAAACTATATAAATTGCTTATTAAAATTATCTCAGTAGGATTATGAAATTCAATTTTTCGTTTCAAACTATATTTTATCTTTTTAAAAGAATTGATGCAGCAAAGCACATGTGGCCGCAAGATTTAAGAGTAATATACGACAGACTACACAATTTGAATACTGCACATGGTTTCCCTTCAAATGCCCGTCCGTATATTTACCAAGAAGTCATTGATTATGGTGGCGAAGCTGTTAGTCGAGACGAATACACGCCGCTTGCGGCAGTCACAGAATTTAAAGCTGGGTTGGAATTGAGCAATGCTTTCAGAGGAAATAACGCTCTTAGATGGCTATCTACATGGGGTCCACAATGGGGATTGCTTGCACATGCAGATTCCTTTACGTTTATAGATAATCACGATAATGAGAGAGGCCATGGGGGAGGTGGTGGCGTTTTGACATATAAACAACCTAAGCCCTATAGAGCTGCTATAGCTTTTCTGTTAGCACATCCGTATGGAGAACCACAAATAATGAGCAGTTTTCACTTCTTGGATTCCGAAATAGGAACACCTATGGATAACAATCAAAATATCATTTCCCCATCAATTAATTCTGTAAGTTAATGCTGATTAGCTTATTATTTACTGATAATATATTTTCAATGATAAGATTCGCTAAATTACCTAATTGATTTTTTTTATTACGAGTAAAAAATTATGTAGGTAAACAATTTGAATTCTTACTAGCATTTCGCATGGATTCACGCCGCGTTCTAAAGACCCAAAACCAAGTTCTACTTTTTACATAATATACCCTATAGACCCTTTACCGAAACATGCAGCATTATTTGAAATAAGTTCCATGTCTGTCCGTTTCATAGTCTTGGCAGTTGTAGCACATCAAAAAAATTGCAAAAAAATCGTCTCGCCATTTTTAGGACAGTCAACTGCTTGAGTTCCGGTTGCTAAATGATCATTATATACCTAGGAGTTTTACAAAAATGATAGCATTTTAATACTTTTCATTTATAATGATAGCATTTTTTTATTCAGGACGGCTCTTGCGGAAACGGATGGGTATGCCAACATCGGTGGCGTCAAATCTACGCAATGGTTGGGTTTAGAAACGCAGCCCGTGACACCAGCGTTACCAACTGGTGGGACAATGGGAGCAACCAAATAGCTTTCTGCCGTGGAAACAACGCTTTTATTGCTTTCAACAGAGACACTTGGGACCTAAATCAGAGTTTACAGGTATAAATACTGTAAATAATAATTCCCGGTTAAATTTTTGATTACATATTTAAAAAATCTGGTATAATTCTCAAACCTGAGTTTTGTATTCTATAGTCTACATATTATATAAATAAAATTGAATGAACAGTCTGTGATTTTAAAATATAACTAGAAATCTAATATTTTGTTAAGTAAGAGTTTTGAAGGTATCATGTAAATAATCGTTTCTAAAGTAACACAATATACTTCATCATATCGTCGAATATCGTAGATATTCAAGATCATTACGTACCAGCCGCTAAATAAATCTCATCTCTTTTATGAATTTTCCTGTCATTATCAGTCATTTCAAAGGTAGCAATCCAGCCTTAATAACTTTTAATGAAACAATAAAGTGTAATAGCCTTGTAAATTAACTTTTAGACGTGTCTTCCACCGGGAAGATATTGCGATGTTATATCAGGGGATAAAGTGAACAACTCGTGTCGCGGCAAGACCGTGACGGTGGGCAGCGACGGGCGCGCTAATGTGCAGGTCGGAGCTAACGAATATGACATGATGCTGGCTATTCATGTTGGACCTGAGGTGAATATCTCCCAACGTTTTATTTATTAGATCAAAGATACTGAAGGGTCGGACATTGTTTTAACAATGTGTTATAGATATTTAACTGTATTTTATAAATTATTTTTAAAATAATTCGATTAATATATTTATTTAGCTTTTCTTAATGTTTTTGCTATCTTGACTAGCGCTCATTCTTTCAAAGCATATTACTGCTATGGTAATTTTTATGTCATATTGGGAATATTTAATTTAAAAAATAAATATATTTATTAATAACAATATTATTTCAGAGCCGCTTATAATAAGAAAACTTCTTATGCCTACAAGATATCAGACATGTTGGACCTATACATAATATGGACACTACTTCACGTCGATGTGTATCAGCTAATTTTATAAAGAAAAAAGTATTAAATTGTAAGATAAAATGATTTATAAAAAATCATAATATATGTAATATATTATAATCTATTAATATACATAATTATATTTAACATTCGTTTTTTATTTAGGTTTTCACAGAAAATCTGTCCAAATTTTCTCGTAATGCGGTCACACACGAACAATAATTTTAAAAATTATTTTTTAATGAACGAATATTTCAGTAAAAAATCCTAAAAATATTTTGTGTACATTACATACATATTAATAAGTCTGTGAGCTAGAATAGATATTCGCTAACGACCACACATAGTTGATATCAATTTTCGAAAATGACAATATAAGTATAGGTATATAGCGACTAATTAATATTTCAGATTTATTACAATTAATGAGAAGAGTCCGTATCCAGAGAATTTTTATATCACACCAAAAACATATTATATAAAAAAACATCACTGGCCATTTTATAAGATAGGTATCTTAAACAACGAACTTTTACAGTTTTAATTATTTTGCTCTTAATAGTACCTACCTGTAATATAATATATTATGTGCCTGTACTACGAAAAAATACGAATAGACTATGTAGAACTGTAGGCTACTGGTGGAACAGATCCAATGGCTGCGAATGCGATTACGGACTAACAATGCCTACTTCTTATGTCTAAGACCACAGAATAATATAAGGAGAGCCAATTAAATTTATTTAATACTAATGAAACATTCTTAGATTATATAGACATGTATATAATCAAAGGAAACATTTCAAATTTTCGAAGAACATGATTCGATGATTTCACATTAGCTATACAGGATCAAACTGAATAAACTTTTTGGAACTCTTTTAAATTCAAATTAACAGCTTTTCACTAAATGCATATTATGAAAGTGCATAATATATATTATACGGTACTTACAGCACAAAATCAATTTTTTTTTAATTTTTATCTGTCTGTCTGTTTGTTCCGGCCAATCTCTAAAACGGCGCGAACGATTTTGACGGACTTAACACTCGCAGATAGCTAATTTTATAACTTAGGCTACTTTTATTTTATTAGAAAACTAGCTACTCACTCTCGCTTCGCTCGGATTTGTCCTTGGATTTAGCGTAAGCGAAGCCGCGGATTCCGCTAGTTTATATACTAAAACCTCCTTAAGAACCACTCAAACCATTGGTGAAAACAGCATGAAAGCGGTTCAATAGTTTTTGAGTTTATCGTGAACAGACAGATAGACGCGGCGGAGAAATAGGGGCTAAGGTTACATTAATTCGCATAATGTTGAAAATTGGTATGAATTTTGGGAACACTATTACAAACAATTTTTCAAATATCCCCATCGATTCGACGTGTGCAAAAAAATTTATTCGAGGTCAAATGTTGCAGAATTCGGTTTTTAGCATTTTTCAGCTAAACGGTAAGTTTTATCATAAAAATAGCTGACACAAAAATTATTCATTAGGCAATTAATTGTCTGTGAAAACTGTCTCTACACTCTTTTCCAAGAATCACCATTTCGGAGATATACGTACCATACCAATTTTCAGCATTATGCGAATTAATGTAACCTTGAATGTCTATTTTGACCGGACTAACTTTGTTTTATAATATGTAGTAGGTAATTATACAAAACCGTTTAATTTATTTTGACTTACGCCCAGCGAAGCGGGCCGGATTTGCTAGTATATATTTTTTAATAAGACCATGCGAATTGCGACCTTGTTTTTATACGCTCATACTCGTAGATTATCCCCTTAAATACCAGCGAACTTAAAAAACAAAAGAGTGCCAAAAATATCTGGCAATTACGTCACGCATGCGCTGTACTTTAATTCAATTACATATAAGATAATTTAAGCTAATGCACACTTATGAAAGGCACTTGCAATAAGTACATATAATAAGACCGTGATGTTTATTTGATAATGATAACTAACTCAACATATTTTAAGTATAACTTATGACGTTGTAGATACAGCTTAACTTTGCATATAAGACAAAGATACAAACATTCTCAAACGTCGATTAAAATCAGAATACTATGTGTACTTTAGGTAATAGATAGTATTTCATAGTAATATTTGAAATGGCTTGTCATTGACTGTAGACAGATTACAGTAAACAACAATATTTAACGAGACCGGTTTGCCGGAGTCGACACACCCGCGACACAGCCTCCAGTCGATGAGATGGCGTTCCGCTCTACACTCCTGCGCTTAAGTAAGTACTTCTTTTACCTTTAATAACTTATATATTCTCCAATCTCTCGACAAATCTGGCCTTTAACGTGAACATAGTTTATTGAAGTGGTTTTTTTTTTATAACTCAGTAGACAAATTATTAGATAGGTAGGTACATAGTAGTTATTTTAAAGGGCAATCAATGACAGTTGAATTACGATAAGTATTAAGATTATCATTTCTTTCTAGAGGAATCTTCTGTATGAAAAGTGTATACTAATCAATACCTATAGATAATGTGTCAAAAAACAAAAATACCTACCCATTGACAATGTTACTCGTATTATCGGCTTTTTACAGCACGCGACAACAAAATCAAAAAACCTTGTAATGGAGGAAAAACTAGATAGAAACGGAAAGGTTCAAAAATTAGCTGTAACTTTGTTACATAAAGGTAGACTTCATAAGTTATTTTATAGCGGTGCGGCGCCAAAATAAATGCGATTTTCTTTATTATATTTGACTAGCGACTCGCCCTCGCTTCGCTCGGGCTCTTCCCTAGATTTAGCACAGGCAAAGCCGCGGGATCGCCTAGTTATGCATATAAACCTTCCTCTTGAATCACTCTATCTATTGGAAAAAACCGCATCAAAATCCGTTGCGTAGTTTTAAAGATTTAAGCGCACATAGGGATATAGGGATATAGGGACAGAAAAGGCGACTTTGTTTTATACTATGTAGTGATATACAATATTATCTACTGGTAACTTAGCCTCGCTTCACTCGAGTTTCTCAGAAGTTACATATAATGGAAAGAGATTCGCATACGAAATAAACTGTTGTAAACTTTTAGATTTATTTTGTATCTTTTTATTTTTTTGGGATCGTTTATATTTTTATACTTTAACCATTTCTCTAAAAACACGAAAAGAATTATTAAAAATCGGTCAAAAAGCTGTTTGAGTTTTAGCGAGCAGCAAGTATCGGAAGATATCTAATTGTTTTTTTTTGCATATAATATAGATTTATTTTAAATCAAGAACCAGTTTCAAGCCCACATCTCGATGGAATTTTGACGTTTACGTACCTAACCTAATACCTATAGATAAATATGAATTTGTTCATTTTTCAATTTTTATTTAAGGTTAAAAACTTACCTTACAATTTATATGTAGCATTCAACGGACAGTCAACTCGTCATCTCCACGAGTTGAACAAGAAGGAGCGTCTTGGAGTAACCCAGCTTCGTGAAATTCTAGAAGACCGACTTCAAGATATTAAGCGTGCTAAAACCTGGAAACATGAAAGGATAATAACGTCGCCCCAGGATATGAAGGTAGGCAAAATACTATGTATTCCATATTATATTTGTAATAAAAATTGGTATCCGATTCAGCTCTTTTTAAATGTTCCCACATAAACAACAACATTAACACAGTGCCACGTAGTTTCGTGATGATTTACGACTTACGACTTACGAGGCTTGTGTTATGGATACTAGATAGTTGATACGCTACACATATTATACATCAATCTTCAAATACATACATATTTTATAAACATTTGTGCCCATCACACAAATAAATACCCCAAGCGGAACTCGAACTCGCGACCGCTGGCACGGCAAGTATAGTCACTAAAAACTGAAACGCTTGGTCAACGTTAACATTACATTAAAGGTCATGATTAAAACAGTTTAAGACGTGCAATGTTTCCTTAAGTATTCTAAGGAAGGTTCTTTTCTTAATTTATAAGACCATATTTATCACGTTATTCAATGAAACCATATTTTCAGGTCAAGGTGCAAGGAGCTGAAGGAGAATTTTTAAATTTTTGCGCTAATAATTATTTGGGATTAAGTGTAAGTATTATTTTTTTGTTGGAACACTCACATCGCTATCTCGTTCCGTGGTAAGTTACGAGACTTGTGTTATGTATGTCAGACAGTTGATACACTCTACAAATATTATATATAATTTCTTTACACACATCGTATAAAAATAAACGAGATATTAACGTCTGGAGTACAAATATTAGTGCTAAACTGATAAATACCCCTAGGGCGGAACTCGAATCCGCGACCGCTGGCTCAGTGAGTAGGGCAAATATGGGTCATGGTCAATACCCCTATTGACTTATGATGATTGTTATGGTTATCTTGTAATAAGTGTTAATTCAATTTGTGGTTTAATTATAACATTCATTATATACTTTTTTGTATAATTTTTTTTTTCCAGAATCATCCTGAAGTTGTAAAAGCCTCTCAAGAAGCATTAAGCAAGTTTGGCGCAGGACTTAGTTCTGTCCGCTTTATTTGTGGAACACAAACAATACATAAGGTAAGTTTTCATATATGTAACGATTGTATTAAACTTTTAAATATTTTGTTATTTTTTTAACGTTGGGAAATGCATTTACGCATACCACCAGGTCAGGCCCGCCACTAGCTATTTGAGCGCCCTTGTGCAATACCGATTATGCCGCCCAAGTCATCATCGCAGTAATTAAATAAGTTATGGTTTAAAAAGCCGAATATTTCAGTACCTAAACGTTTTTAAATCATCGAATCTGTCCTTTAATTTTTAAGTTTAAATTTCAGTTATATAAAAATATATTAAACATGCAAATTATGAAAATGTTTCGTTTTCGTTTCGAATTTCGATATCTGTTTTTGCCGCCCCCTTGAAAATGCCTTCCTTGTGCGGTGCACATCTTGCACCTTAGCACGCGGCGGGCCTGCACCAAGGGGTCATGTCATGTGGGTGAATCCCACATGCCTTCACAACAGCTTACAAAAAGCCAGTAATCACTATCACTATTCACTATCACTTCACTTCACTATCACTATATAGTATAAAACAAAGTCGCCTTCTCTGTCCCTATATCCCTATGTATGCTTAAATCTTTAAAACTACGCAACGGATTTTGATACGGTTTTTTTAATAGATAGAGTGATTCAAGAGGAAGGTTTATATGCATAACTAGCGGATCCCGCGGCTTTGCCTGTGCTAAATCTAGGGAGTCGCTAGTACTTAATAAAACACAACAATCAATCAATCAATCAAATCAATCAAAATATTCTTTATTCAAATAGACTTTTACAAGCTCTTTTGAATCGTCATTTTTATATCAATATCTCCCCCGTCCTAATGGGGCGTCGCAGGATCGTCTGCACATTAAAACATGATGCCGGCACAACCCCGGTCCCTCAACAAGAAACTGAAATTAATTTTATTTCACACACAATCATTGCATAATTGTGCAACCTATATGACTCTTGTATTAGATTAAGCCCACACACATTTATTGAAATAATTTAACTAACTTAATTAAAATCCTTCTAGTGAAAAAATGGATCATTTTATTCGGAAAATAATTCAGGGCCTCCACTCCTTTGTTAGCCCAAAACCTCTCCATCTTTTAATTGGCTTTTATCGTTCACCACTGTTTTTACTTACAGGACTTAGAAAACCGTTTGGCGAAATTTCATGAACGTGAAGATGTAATACTTTATGCGTCTTGCTTCGATGCCAATGCGGGGTTGTTTGAAGCTCTGCTAACACCAAAAGACGCAGTTTTCTCTGACGCATTAAATCATGCGTCAATCATCGACGGTATTAGACTGTCTAAAGCTCAAAAATTCAGATTTCCACATCGAGACTTGAAAGGTAAGTTGACACATTTCAAATATTTTACTCGTGTTGCTTTATTTGGGTGTTAAATATGTTTAGAATAATTATGTATAAAAAATCCGTAGAAAAACGACTCGATTGTAGTCATTGTCCCTTGAAGTGGTGTGCACTTGTGCAGAACTTGACGGATAACTAATAATATTGAGTATTTTTTTTCCAGAGTTAGAACATTTATTAGCGCACAGTGAAGCTCGAATTAAATTAATTGTAACGGACGGTGTTTTCTCCATGGACGGTAATATTGCGCCGATACAAGGGTTGCGCGAATTGGCAGACAAATATAGAGCGTTGTTGGCAATCGACGACAGCCATGCTACTGGATTCTTTGGTGAAACTGGCAGGTTGTTATTAAGTTCTTAAAATACCTATATCTTTACTTAAGTACACGAAGCTTTTGAAAAATATCGTTTTTAGTATATTATGTTTTTAGTATAAACATACATATCACTAAAGTGGTTATGGACTGACACCTATTTTTTGTGTAGGTACGAGTGTGTAAATGGCACACTTAAGCTTGTCGAATCAAGTACGGCTTTGTAGATAACAACAATAATAAATTTAACGCCACTGACTTAGAGAGATAGAACAAAAACATTCGATTGATCACACGGGTTAAAAATCCCGTTCTCTACATGAGGAGTGGCATCTATAAAAATATTTAAAACCTGTGTTTTCCTATAGTTTTAACGTCACCGCTAATTTTCCAAAGCAACATTTTTTTAAATCTATACTAATATTGTAAAGCTGAAGAGTTTGTTTCTTTGCTTGGTTGAACGCGTTAATCTCAGGTTAACTACTGGTCCGAATTGAAAAATTATTTTTGTATTGGATAATTCGTGTATCGAGGAAGGCTATATGCTATATTATATCACGCTGCAACCAATAGGAGCGGAGCATTAATGAAAAGCAAAAACGGAAGAAAAATATTTCTTTTTAGAGTTCCGTCGCGTACGCTGCCTAAACGGTTAAAGTTATTCAAAAATCACTATACTATTAATATTATAAAGCTGAAGAGTTTCTTTTTTTGGTTGTTTCCAGCCTTTAGAACGCGAGCGAAGCCGCGGGAAAGGCTAGTATTATATAAAAAAACTTCCACAGTGGAGACTTTACTAACATTTTCACATTTTCTGTTTCAGAGGAACAGAAGAGTACTGCGGTACGTTTGGCGCTGCGGATATTATAATCTCCACTCTGGGCAAGGCGGTGGGCGGCGCGGCGGGCGGGTACACGGCGGGCCCTAAAGAACTTATTGCTTTGTTACGAAATGTATCGCGACCATATTTGTTTTCCAACTCCCCCCCGCCTCCGGTTGTTGGAGCTTGTTTGAAGGTATCTTTTTGTATCTTGTAGGTATAAGTTATAAAAAAACAATTATGATATTGTAAATAAATAATTGTTATAATAATAGTTATTTAATAGGGTTAAGGGTTGTGAAGAACAGAAATACTTAGTTTTTTTTAAATACAAACAACTAAGTAGTACAACATTTAAGTCTTTATTTGAAAATAAATTATTTGTATTACGATATAACTATATTATATTAATATACAACATTTATGTATGCATTATAAATATGTGGTTTTTAAAGTGGTAGTGCCATGCTTGTTACCTTCGGGTAGCAACCAAATGGGCCGGCACGCCCCGTATAGTTCATTAGTACCACTACCACTCTCTCACAGAATACCGGCGTGAAGTGGCAGCTATGCTGTCGCGTTTCGTCCGGTGAGTGAGAGTCCGGGAGTCCCACTCCTTCCCCCCTCCCTCTTCCCTTCATCCTTCGCCTTCGTTCCCCCTCCCTCCCACTTCCCTCCCTCCTCCATCCCTCCCTTTCCTGAAAGGCCGGCAACGCATCAGCAAGCCTGACTTACAGATGTCCATGGGCGGAGGTGATCACTTCCCATCAGGTGAGCCTCCTGCCCGTTTGCCCCCTTTTTACCATAAAAAAAAACATTACTACACATAACGTTAACTAGTTCCATGGTAAGCTACGAGGCTTGTGTTACGGATACCAGATAGTTGATATACTACATATTATAACTTTTAGTCCCCCTCGTACTGAGGGAGGCCCGTGCAGTGGGACGTTAAAAAGGGCTGATGATGATGATGATGATGAAATACATATTATATATATAAACACCCATGACTGGAGTACAAACATTCGCGCTCAGCAAATGAATGCCCCCAACGAGACTCAAACCCGCGTCCGCTGGCGCAGCAAGTAGGGTGGCTACAAACTGAGCCAAACGTGTCAATAAATATAAAACTATTCAATAAATATAATGGAATATATGAATTTGATCGAATCTTATGTTTTCTGTCTCTTAGGCTTTAGATATAGTAGAAAACAGCAATGTACTCAGGGAACGTCTGCGTGAAAATACAAGCGCTTTCCGAGAGGGTATGAAAAAGGCCGGTTTCACCATAGCTGGCGAGGACCATCCAATATGCCCAGTCATGGTGTGGGACGCCTCCGTCGCTATGGAACTCGCTTCTGGGATGTTGGGTAACTAATCTTTATTAGACTACTCTATCTATCGACTCTATCGTTATTAGGTTCTTGTTGCGTTTAAGTTTTAGATCACGAGACACTTTTTTGTTTTCTATCAGGTTTATCGGTATTAGAAAATAAAGTCTAAATTGAGCTAAGAATTCTTCATTCTATTCTATCACCGTATATACTTTCATATGCATTTACAGACACTTCAATTTTATTTATGTGTTTAGGATCTATTATACATCTATACTATATAATAAAGATGTGTAATCACTACATAGTATAAAACAAAGTCGCTTTCTCTGTCCCTATATCCCTTTGTACGCTTTAAATCTTTAAAACTACGCAACGGATTTTGATGCAGTTTTTTTTAATAGATAGAGTGATTCAAGAGGAAGGTTTATATGCATAACTAGCAGATCGCGCGGCTTTGCCTGTGCTAAATCTAGGAAAAAGCCCAAGCGAAGCGAGGGCGAGTCGCTAATAATTAATATGTAACAAAATATTTTTCTATATCAGAGCAGGGTATCTACGTGGTAGCATTCAGCTACCCGGTAGTGCCGAAGAACGAAGCGCGAGTACGAGTGCAGTTAAGCGCCGCGCACACTGTAGAGGACATCGACCGCGCTATAAGTGCTTTTGCCGAAATCGGAAAACGAGTTGGACTTGTCAAATAATTTATTTGGTTAATAATTGATAAGCTATTAAATTGTTATTTTTAATATGAATTTACAGTTTTTTGAGATTATCATTTTTTATATATATTGATGATTGAAATGTAATTTTAACTGTGTTGAAAATTATATAATATGCGTTAGCATTACATTTATATTTTCTATGTTAAATACTTACGTAGAAAAATAAAATCAATATATAAATGTAAATCTATGTGTATAATTTCTAGTTAATGTAAATATGTATTATAAATACAGAAATAAACGTTTTATATCTAAAGAGAGTACATATATTTTCAATTTTCCCTTACTTCGCTTATGTTCATTCTCATACATCTTAATGGTCAATATGGAATATATTCTATATTAGATATGATGAGCTCTAGTTCCCCTACTTCAGAGATGATTCCTCATAAAAACTTCTACCATCGCTTTCAAGACATGATTTCTGGGTTAAATTATCCATTGTCCTTTCCAAAATGTTAAACTAAACTACATATAAATCGGTTCAGCTTAAGCTTGTTAAAGTAAAGAACGACAGACAGTATAACTTTCGCATTTGTAAATAAAACAATACTAATGTAATAATAATCCATCTATTAACAATAATTTATTACAATAATAAAACACACTTTTTGATAACTCGACAACACAAAGTGTTAAATCTCTACACTCACAAGTTACAATTAAACTATTATAATTATTTACATTGGTATCAAATGAGCTCTAACTAGTCACTAATATTGCGTCTTATACATATTATTAAAGGTGGAAAAGAACAGACATGTGTAAAGAAAACTTAGGTGTTTTTTGAAGTTTTATTCACCAATTGTCCAAAAAACAAAATCTAAAAATTAAAAATTTACAGTGCGATTATTAAAGTACAATTGGGGCTGATTGCTTATCATTAACATTTATAATAACAAACGTCCTACAGTTTGTTCCAAATTCCACCTTTACATGTATTATTTATGGCTTTATGAGATCTCATTCGTTTAAACACCTTCTCTAATAAGTTAGAACTAGCAAACGTAAAGTCGAAATATTAACAAGAATTTTGGAAATTATTTGAGCGTTTTCACGCCTTGCATACTACATTCAAACAATGGATGTGTATTCCCTTTCATAGACGATAAATGCCAAACACTTCAATTCCTCAAAAACATCATTTCAGAAAAATATCATTTTATCTTAGAATTTCTAACCTGGAGGGTATATTCTGTAGCATTTGTTTTCGGAAAAAATCCTATTTGTCATGTGGACGTTGACAAATTGTGAGCGACCCTTATTTTACTTAACATCTCGACTTTAACTTATTGTAGCACAATCGGTTTCAGGGGACCTGTAACAATAAATATTTTTTTAAGAAAAATTAAAATTACTTAAATTAGTATTAACTGCAGTCAAGAAAGTAAAAAAACTAAACATGCTAAGGCATGTCATGTCAGTTTGGCTCATTTTGTAATGCTACTTTAAGAGCAGCCTATACCTAATTAAGCAGCATACATTAAAGATCTAATGCAAGCCGTGGGTTCTGCTAGTTATACATATTATAAACCTTCCTCTTGAATGACTCTATCTATTAAAAAAACCGCATCAAAATCCGTTGCGTAGTTTTAAAAATCTAAACATACATAGAGACAGACAGACAGCGAGGTGACTTTATTTTATATTATGTAATAAATATAAAAACTAAAAAGCCATCAATGGAATTCCATCATTCATGCTCAACAAATAATTGACCCAAGCGGGACCTTTACCCACGGCCGCTTACACAACAAGTAGTGTTACTACAAACTAAGCCAAACTTTTTCTCAATTAAACTTAATGTAAACATAGATACTTGTTATACTTGTATTATGTGAACTGAGTACAAGTGACCTCTCCTTGAGATTGCCCTTTGTGAGAATCAACATCCTCGCGGAAGAAATAACTAATTTAAAATACAGTGGCCTTCGTTAACAAAGTAAACTTCCTGTATTAAGGTTCTATTAAAGGTACATAATTATATAATGATTTATATTACCATATTGTTTGTTACGATAATCTTATTACTGTTAATAAAAATAATAAGTACCTACACTCTTTTTATGGTTATCGATTCTTTATTTTACCATTTTAAGACGAATATAGCAATAGTTCTACATAGTTTTTTCATAGGTTAATTTATGACTACGCCATCTATACGTCTATCGTTCCATGTTAAGTCGTAATGTACTATTATTTAATTAAACCATAAAAAGCATTATAACTTTTTTAGCACATGATGATGAACACAACAACAATAAAAAATGGTTATTTATGTTTACATTACAGTTTGTTTTTAAGAGTAAAAATTTAATTTTATGTAATAAAGATTTAATTATTGTGTAAGCTCTAGCATAAAATATAAAAATATGCCGTAGCCACCGGTCATTGATATTTTCATAGTCACATGTTCGATTTTACCAAATTAAATTAGCAAAAATAAGCTCCAGATAAATATTGATCTAATTATAGAACGTTAAAGCGACACGAGGTCTAAGACCCGTATTGAGACCAAATAGCAATCACTTTGATTTGTTTTAACTGTGTCAATTACATTTTAATATAATGTTATTATGTTGAAATATTAAAAAGTAATTAGTTACACTGTTTTTTATTCATATAAATAATAAAAATATAATACGAGAAAAACATAAAAATTTATCGTACAGAAATATTCATAAAACGGTCTGTTTTTTTTTTTTTAATTTTACTGTTATATTGTTAAAAATATTATAATAATATATTATGGCAAAAAAATTAATAAAAAAATATTTAAATGTTTAATAAAATATAATCTATTTTAAGGAATATTTTGAACTTATCAAACAAAATAATAAAAAAAAACAACGGAAAGATTCAAGTCATAACACGATTTCTAAGTAAGATATCTCAAACAATTGTTTATTTCTGAAACACATTATTGACTTTTGAGATATACATGAAAGCTCTATCGTAATCTAATCTATTTATCATAATCATTTTCCAACCGGTCGATCACATTATATCAGAGTCAAAATTAAGTTTCCGCATAACAATGTGGAAATGCCTAAATTCAATCAATTGTTGTGTGTATATATATATTCTTTTTTGCATTATCTAATCTATAAACATGTAAGTCACAGTACAATTGTAAATACCGTTAGATTATAATCTATCTCGAGAAATTCTCAACTGTCAAAGGTTATGAACCGTAACATACCTACTTCTTAACAATTTAACGCATTATTTTTCGATAGATTAATATCTATCAGAATAAAACCATCAAATCGATAAATGGCATGCGACGGAACGAAAATAATCAAGAGAATTGATTAATTACCTGGCGTAGTAGAGTTAATCTTGGTCGCAGGCGGCGCCACACTTGACGATACTACAGTCACGGGGGCCGCTGTACTAGCTGGTTTCTGTAAGTAATAACAGGTGATGTGATTGTAATTCTAAATGCTAAATACTAGCTATTTTTTAAGTTAGTTAAAAATTGAAAAGACATGTCATTTGTCGGAATATTCTTAGGAAATAACAAAGTTACGAAAAGCAAACATTTTAAACATCAGCTAAATCAAAAAACACTTCTGTATTGAAAAATTAATGGACGAATTTACGACTCTTATTAGTATTGATTTAAAACTTTTGTAGAAATCCTTATCATCATGCCCTATGTTCGTGTGACAGTTGAGTTAACCATAGTAAGCATACTGTAGCTTACTACGGAACTAGATAGTGTGTAATAAATGTCCCAACATAAAGACTAGCAACTCACCCCCGCTTCGCTCAGGTTAGGTCGATTTATAAGTGCGTTTTAACGTATTTAGATTTTTTGACTTAGCTTTCAAATGATTTTTATAAAATTAAATACTCGCTAAAGCTCTAAGCTAGAAAAAAGCGTAATTTTTATTGACTAACCCTCATTTCCTCTATTTTAGTCTCTAAACCGTCTATCCTGTTCACAAGTGTAGAATTTAGCGCTACGATTTTATCCATCAATTCGCTTTCCCGTTTTTCGTTGTTTGTCAAATGGACGGTGGTATCATTATTTTTTCCTTCTAGTTGTTGTAATAGATTCCTAACTTCCTCTAACCCTGCTGTTGCGGCCACTGCTTGTTTTCGAGTAGAGGTGAGTGCACTGTCGAAACCTTTAATCTGTGAAAATTAGTAGAAGATATATAAAAATAAAATACGAAATATATCATTATGATTTTTATTTTTTACCGACCTACAAAAGAGAAGGCATCTACTTTAATTCAGTTGTTAAATTTATATACTGTATTTGGATAATTCTTTTCTCCAAACCAACGAATGATTTTGTTTATTTTTTTTAAAAGAACTGGTTAAAGCTCAAAGGAAAACTTAAAGAACAAATAGTTACTTTTAAGTCAACGTAATTTATTTAGTAAATATCAGTATTTTTACCGTTCCTGACAAACTTATTAACACTAATGTATAATATTAATAAATAATAACGAAAGAAAGATTTTAAGAAAACAATGTAATCGATGTCTCGAATACAAAAAGCGGGATATTTATCATTACTCCTCACTTTATGATGGCTCCTGACTTTATTTTAAGCCATCAGCCATGATAAAGTCATTATCATATAGCATGGAAGCTATTTATTAACAAGTGTTAAATGTAATTTATATTTTTTATAATTAAATTATATAATTTACATATGAATAAAGAAGAAAAAAACCTGTGAGCCAAAATCAGCGACAGTCAGTTGCAATTCGCCCAATCGTTTCGGTGTGTCGGCTAGCTTGGGCGCCGCCGATAGTTGTTCCGACACTGTTGCCAGGTCCATTGTGGCCTTATTCAAGCGTTCTGTCAACTCTTGGTGCTTTAACTCCAGATTGGATAGCCGAATATTTAACTCGCTCGCGTTCGCGCGAAGTTCTTTAGCGGCTGTGTGACATATTTGTAAGGCATCACCGACACCGTTACTGCTTATTGATACTGTGGACAAAAAATAAAAATATATGCGATGATGATATGATGCGGGTCACTTCAATTTTAGTAGTTCCTTTATTCTTCTCTCTATATAACAAACCCTTTAAGAAGCTTACAGAATCAAAACAACTTAAGAAAAATCGCTTTTCCGATTTTAATCAATATTATTTAGATTTCTGACACCAAACATATTTTTATCGAAATAAGAATAGCTTATCGCACTCGACATTAACTTACTATATGAGAAAAAATTTTCAGAATTAAACCAATTGTACCTGAGCTTACATACCTACTAATTTACCTTTTTAATATTATAGTTTGGTATATATCTAAGTATTAAAGTACTAAGTATACAGATAAATATGAATATTTTAAATATTATTGACGTAAATTTATCAAATCATATTTTGGTTAGACTTAATGATTGTCATTTGATATCTTCCTCGTAAGAAGTATCCTAAGCTTGAGATTCTGTTATAAATACGTTAAAGGATATTATTACTATAGTTAAATTTGAAATCATAAAAATTTTTACAGATTATTCTTTACCTCTAACGTGTACTTCTAATATATTATTAGTATAAATTTAATGGAGGGGCGTTAGCCTCTATCTAGCATTACGCTACAATCCTAGACGTGAAGACAAGAAAAAACGCGAGCGAATCGACATTCAAAGATAAATAGTTGATAGTAAAATCAAGTTGACTCAAATGCAGTTAGTGTTTTTGACGAAAAAGAGTACTAGTATTATAAAAGTCATGTCACGACATACAACGATTTTAAATATTAATACCTCTATAAGGCTCGCCATTATGTTTTATGTAATAAGATTTATTTTTATCGGTCAGTCCTGTTAGTTAACGTAATAACAGACAGGTCTTCAATTATATAATACCTACTTACTACAAGATAATGCTACAAGTAAAGCATTAGGTGAAAAGATCCATTGATACCCAGAGCTGACACATTTGTAGCGATAAAATTTGTAATAACATAATCTACGTTTATATTTTATATGAGTTTTTTTTGAAATAGGAGATCGTATATAATATAATTATTAGGTATATAAATCATTATTGTTTAATAAAATTATATAATACACAATACGACTTTACATTAAACGCAAAGCAAAGCAAACAGAAATTTCAACTTTGCATCATTTATCTAATTAGGCCGTTCATAATATTAATTTTAAATAATAAATATAATTATAATTCTATTTATATATGTCTGGTTTAAAATTATAAAACAATTGATTAAAATATGATAAAAATAACTAAGTATGTCGACAGGTAATATTTATTCTATTTTCCAGCATTTTTGTACATAGAGCATTTAAAAACAGAATTGTAATCCAGAAAGTATTAAAAGTAATATTTTTAATTTGGTATTATGAATAAGTAAACAAGAAAATGACGACAAAAAAGTTTATGTTGGTATAGTGTATGCCTACTTACACATATTATTCTAGATCTTATACCGCATTTCAAAGCAACTTATTGTCATTTCTAAAAAAAAAGCAAGTGCAAAGTACTGTTTTCAAGTGCTTCAAACACTACACATGAGTGTAATGGAAACCCACCTCTATCAACCTCTATCCGAAGGGAAACAATTTGCCGTCGCACATCAAAAAAGAGCCATAGCATGGTGGTAACTGAGGCTATACACATACACATGGACACCATGGCGATGAGGCGGAAAAAAGGGCGAATGCGGTGTCTCCGGGACATTCGGCGCCCCCACGGCTCACCGTCGTCACTCGACGCAGACAACAGCCGACCCCCTCGCGAACCACCGCCCCCCACAAGGGCATCCAACTCCCGTCTCTTCCTCATCTTCTTCCCCACCCGCAGCGGTACCGCTGCGTGCACCGCGCTCTCCATACTACACTTTATCCCTACCGTACACGCATTCGCACTTGACACTTTCACAGAGCGACCGTGCCGCTCGAAGTTTACTTAACGACTGACACTCAATTTTGTATTGTAAAAAATATTAAATAACACGCGTCTTCAGGTAATAATTATTAAAGAGGTTTATTTACCTTGATTACAAGAAATAATATATTTTCAAACTAAGGGTTCCACCTAGTTTATTAAGGAAATAGAAAAGCATTTAAGTATTTAACACTTCTCGACATCTTAAGAGCTTACATATTATAACTAATAACGTGTATGTTTTATATTTGATCAAGAGAATCTTTCTGAAAATATCACCAATACCGTGAGCCTGGTATGGCATATAAATACCTGGATATAATTATAAAAGTATGCCAATTAATATTTTAGGTCAAGGTTTTCGTAAAAACTCAAAAGGGAAATTCGAATTTCGTTAACAGTTTGTCACTTGACGTTTATATGTGATTCATTAAGGTAATTTATTTACGAATACGAATGAATTTTCAGTATAAGCCGATTAGAACAGTATAAAAACGCCAAATATGCGTTTAATTAATATCTATTTATTTTACTCGCAAATCGCAAAGATTTATCACTACATATTGTAAAACAATGTCTGCTCGCGATTATCTCAAAAACGATTGCACCGATTTTCATGCTATTTTCAAAAATGGATAGTGGTTTTCGAGGACGGTTTTACTCGCTAGTTGTATATAATATGTATATAATAAGTGTTACTAAGACACAACCTATACTAATAAGTATTATAACGCTGAAGAGTTTGTTTGGATGAATGCGTTAATCTCAGGAACTACTGGTCCGAATTGAAAAATTCTTTTTCTGTTGGATAGTCCGTTTATACAGTTTATATTACGCTACGACCAATAGGAGCGGAGCATCAATGAAAAATGTTGCCAAAACGGGAGAAAAAAAAAAGAAAATTATCTAGCTGTTTGATGTTTTATACATAACATGAGCTTATGATATACTTTTTTAAATTATCAGTCGCAAACTCGTGGTTGTTGATGGTTAGTTAAACATAAATAAATTAAAAATATTTATAATAATAGCAATATTATCACTTTTTATCCCGGTCAGCGTCTATGCCCTGTGTTTGAAGTAGTCTGTAAATATTTAATTTATTTCTTAGGCATTTTTAGATAATTTTTTGCAACATATCTACACAATGACCTATAAATCCATCGACTTCTATGGCAGTTAATGAATTTAGTCTAAGGTAAACCGCATCACTGATTTTATTTATAACAACACCTTGCCGTAAACAAATTAAGTACCTACTTGTTCAAAGTAAGGTTATCAAGTCTGCTTGGAAAATATTTTTTTGTATGTACAACCTTGATCTTGGATATTTTGTACGGTTATATATTACCGTTTTCCTATGGGGAAAAGGATAATTATTGATATGCTAATTGCTAAATTTGGAGGCCATGTTTAACATATTGATGCATCTTGAATGCAAATTGGATGCTGTCTTTTAAGTTAGGTATTTAACTTAGGTCATATTACCACAAAAAATGCATAAAAATATTAATACTAACATCCCTGGTTCTGGCCTCGGTTTCGATACACATTACATAGCATACCTAATATATAAATTGTTGCTCCTTTATGGAAAACTATTTATGGTGGCAAGTATGAAATAGTACGAAACTATGCATAAAATTCTAGTCTCTTTGATTACAAAATAGCAGCCACCTGAAGGCGATTTTGGATAAGGTCAGAACTTACATAATATATCCCTTAT
Source organism: Boloria selene (assembly GCA_905231865.2). Lineage (NCBI taxonomy): Eukaryota > Metazoa > Arthropoda > Insecta > Lepidoptera > Nymphalidae > Boloria > Boloria selene. The sequence goes on from HG993149.1 coordinate 4,564,369, forward strand.
GTCTGGAAAAAGAATGGTCTCATATGTCATACATGTATATGATACTAGCGGACCCTACAGACGTTGTCCTGTACATATAGAAAAATTTTATAAACTTTTGCTCCCGGTGAAATGTTTTAGTATGCATGCGCAAAACAGCGTTGCCTAGCAACGACTTATTTATAATTGAATATGTCATTTATTGTGCAAATGTATAAATAACTAAATAATATAAAAAATACATTATCTAGTGGACCGAATTGTGAATCTAAACCATTCTCGAATACACTCGAACACACACAAAACATTTCATCAAAATCGGTCCAGTCGTTTAGGAGGAGTTCAGTCACATACACACGCACACAAGAAATATATATATTAAGATAAGAAAAAATGTTATCTATACGCATAATAAAATTATAACAGATTTTTTTGGAAAAGCTTATTAAAATACATATACAGAATGGCCGAATGTATAGTTTTTGGAATATTTGTCTATCTGTCTCTGTATGTTTGTGATTGCATCACGAGATGACTACTGGACAGATTTTAATGAAATTGGGTATGATAAAAGCTGATTATATAGGATACTTTTTACTGCAGGAAAATATCATATTTCTAAGAAATATAACCTAACCATCAAAACGAACCTTAGGGAACAAGCGGAGCGAGAGTCAGTTATTTTAAAAATTTTTAGAACACAGTGTAACAAAACTTTACCCCCAAATAGGTATATACAGATTGAACATCAGTAAATGAAATTGGCAGAGTCAGAAAACAATCAAAAAGAAAGTAAGAAATCATTTTAAAGTAAGGGAAGTTGCAGCAACGCGTTATATAAGTTTTGTAGCGTTTAATTTCTTACATAAGCAATAAAAAACTTTGACATATTGTATTAGGAGCTATCAGACTGGGCTTCTAAATAAAAACTACATAAAAACAGGTAGAGTACTATTTAGCAAACACAAAATTAAAGAATTTGTACACGTTTTTATAAGAATCCTTGAAATTATTTATTTAATTTTTAACTTACATATTTTGTTCGGATACTATGGGAAAATTAAGTTTTATTAATTAATAGGCAGTTAAACTTTAAAGTGGCGTGAAAAAATAGGCTTTTCGATCTATTTTGATGGTGTGCCTTTAAAAGGTACGTCTTTACTTCTTCCTCTTCATTCCTTTATGAAATAACAAAAAAAAATAGTATTTACTTCAAGTTTGTTTAGAATCTACATACTCACTTATTTTGCAAAATAAAAACTTTTATAAAAGTACTGAGTACTTGTCCGATTTTTTGCCGCCGAAAATTTCATAGCCGATTTTTTTTATCAGTTTAAAGAGACATTTTCAATAAATGATTGTACCCAATTACAATAAGAAACATCCAAACACGAAAAAAAAATTTTACTTAATCTAACAACTCAATAAAAATACATTCATATCATGCAATTGTATCTACAATACCTACGCGAAGATAAGAAGTTAATAGTTATTAGTCATAATATGTAAGTACGGAATGCGTTTCTAATTTTTTAAATGTTATGTTAATATCAAATATAACCATAACTAACACGTTTCCTTGCCTTTTTTTCCTAATGCACAAAATATATAAACACGCACGATAAAGAGTGATTTGGATAACATAGAATACTAGATAGCACTGAAGTCGTAATATCGACCTCGGAACGCGACGCTAGGGGCGCAGTGAATGAAGACTACGCATGCGCCTTAGAGTTTGCGGCACACTAATCTTCATATTAATAAATAAACACCATGGGCTGAACCAAAAAAATATTCAATAGCAATCAATAACATGACTAATTTGAGGACACAAATGAACAACAGTGTAAACAGCTTTGAAACACTCACTGACAGACAGATTAACGTAAAACTGGGATCGTTTTATAATATGATTAGTTAAAAGTAAAAACGTGAGGCAAATATAAATTCAAATGAACACTATAAGACTAATTATTATTGATACTTGAAGCAATCACTATGAGAATGAGCTACAGCCGTAAAGGAGGTGTAAGAGAGAACTGAGTGTATCTGAAAGAGGACGCATGCGTAGGTACTCCCAACAATACGCCAGATATAAACGTTCCAGATTGGACTGATGTCTGATAGGAACCTCAGATAAAAGATACTCGACGTGCTTTTGTTTTCTTTGCTCTTAGAACAATAGGCTCGCCGAACTCAAACGCCTTTTATGTAAACCTGTACTTCTATTATAGTATACACTATAAACACAGTGCATTATAATTTGATAAATATATAGTCCTAAACGATTACGTTTATAATAAAGATTTTTTCAATGCTGTATTTGATGACAACAGGAGTCTTTTTCTAAAAAAATCCTTTATATTAAAGATCGCAGTGAATGTACTCATCTATAATGTAATTCAAAGCAAACTTTACTGAAGTAGATAGGTACATCCTACTTGATGATCAAATATTGCTTAAATATTGATTTAGTTAAGTATTGATTAATTAAATATTGATTAAGCGCGAACGAAGCGGTGGGTCTCCCTAGTTATATACAAAAACCTTCCTCGAGAACACTCTATCGATCTCATTCATGAAAGCAGCATGAAAATCGGTACAGTTGTTTTTGAGTTTATCGCGCATGGACAGACAGACGCGGCAGGAAGGACTTTATTTTATAATATGTAGTGACTAGCTGTAGCTACTCATCCAAAGTAACTATTCTCTATTTGAAATACTGGAATAAGCGAGCTGAACCTTGTAAGTTGACACATTGCAACGTGAAAGGAAGATAATTACGAGTACTTTTCCATGTATACTTTAATAAAATTATTGTAAATGCGGTGTGGATATTCAACACAGTTTTGTAGGGTTCCGTTCTTGAAAAGAAATGTTAGATATTCATCTGTCTGTCAGTCTGTCTATATTTTTTTCCTACTAGGAGGAAAATCTATACTAATATTATAAAGCTGAAGAGTTTGTTTGTTTGGTTGAACGCGCTAATTTTTTACGCGCTACCGGTTCGATTTGAAAAATTCTTTTTGTGTTGAATAGTTCATTTATTGAGGAAGGCTATAGACTATATTACATCAAGGAGCGGAGCATCAAAGAAAAATATGGCAAAAACGGGAAGGGCTGTCGTTAGTTCTACGAGGTATCATACAGCGCAGCGCGACTCAGAAAGAATTTGGTTTCCGGTATTTATAACGCGTACGAAGCCGCGGGAAATGCTAGTATTAAATAAATTAGTACATCTATTTTCTATAGCTATGAAAAAAAACTAACTTAGTCGAATTTGTACATTTAATATTTTTGAAAAATCTAATTGAAATAAACATTTAAAGATACATAGGCCAAATAAATTGTTTTTAGAAATTTTGTCTGTTACTGCATCACGAGAAAACAACTGAACAGATTTTGATGAAGGTTGATAACTAAGACAGTGGTAGCCCAGCGGTAACGCGGTCGCTTCGATATCCGAGTGATGCGGGTTCAAATCCGGGTCTCGCACCTCTGATATTTTCATGTACGAATCATTTATATCATGTAACCACTTGTCTTACGGTGAAGGAAAACATCGTTAGGAAAACATGTCTGAGAAAACCGAATACGATCCCCTCGTACTGAGGGAGGTCCGTGCCCAGCAGTGGGACGTTAATAAGAGCTGATGATGCTGATAACTAATCGTCCAGATCAACATAGGTACCGTTTAGGATACTTTTACTATACAAAAATATATCATTTCTCAAAGCACTTGTTATATGCGTCAATATATTGTCGCGGAATAGAGTGCGAACCCGTCATAATAGCACGCTTGTACCATGCCTTACAACAGCTAATGTCAATTTATAACTTTGACAATTAGATAACAAGAACAGTTTATTGCAAATTTTAATGTGTCAGAGAGAGAGAAAGCATTTTCAAGAAAGATTTGGAAGTTACTAGAAACATTTTGAATTTTCGATACTAGAATGTTCTATATTTACGCATATAAAAAGGCCGGCAGTGTGTCGAGAGTTCAGTTGACGTTCGGAGTTAAGTGAAGATTACGAAGAGATACGAAATAGTGGAAAAGTGAAGAAAAGTACAGTGAATTATTAAAAGTGGTGAATTATAGTGCTCAGAGACTAAATTAAACTAGTGCTGTGTACAGACTGCGCGTGTATATAAGGAGTAAATAAAACATCTTTAGTGCGAGAACTCTTTTAATTTCCGATCCCGATCCCGTAGTACGTAACAATTGGTGTCAGAAGTGGGATCGGAAATGCCGTTAGTACCGAGGCACGAGAAGGAAGGAGTTACTACACGCGCAATGGCAGAACAGCAAAGGGAAGATTCTGGCCCAAGTACATCGAGTGGGGAGTCCGCGGCTCAACAGAGCACCGCGCCGGACATGAACGCCCTTCTGCATCAAATGGCGTTCATGATGCAGGAACAAATGCGTCGCCAAGAGGAACAACTGCGCGCACTTCAAGAGGAGCAGGCTCACCGCCAGGATGAACAGCTGCGCGCACTCGAAGAAAAGCAAGCCCGACGCCGTTGAAAGGGAAGTCGAGGGAATTAAGACGACACTCGGTGAGGCCATAGAGGAGTACGACTCAAAACTATCTAAAATAGAGAAAAGGGTCGAGGCGACACTCGGTGAGGCCATAGAGGTGTATGATTTAAAACTATCTAAAATAGAGAAAAGGGTCGATTACATGGAAACTCACCGATTACCGCGTAGTGTGGACCTCAGTTCATCGACGGCAAAAATCTTTAAAGTCCCTTACTTCGACGGAAAATCTTCTTGGGCCGCATTTAAGATCCAGTTTGAGACGATCAAGGAGACAAGTGGATGGACAGATGATGAAGCCCGATCTGCCCTTACCGTCGCACTTAGAGAGGAGGCTCTGAATGTATTGGAGGCGCTCTGTGCTAGCGACCCTGGCAGGAAGACCACATACAGTGAGCTACTTAACGCTTTAGAGTCACGGTATGGTGATAGTCATCTAGAGCACGTGTACAGGGCTCAAATTAAAGACCGTACACAACGAACCAATGAAACCCTGCAGCAGTGGTCCATAGAAATTGAGAGGCTTGTACGGAAGGCATATCAATCCTCGCCGTCCACCATAGAAACTATTCTTCTGCAGGCTTTTGTGGACGGAATTCGCGACTCGGAAGTACGCGCCGCTGTACGCCTAAAACACCATACGAGTCGCAAGGAAGCTGTCGCTCATGCTTTGGAGGTTGAAGCAGTGCGCCATGACACAAGAGCTTGGAAGGTGAGGGAAGTGGTCACTACAGAAGGATCATCCACCCGGAGACGTATTTTCAACCCAAGATGCTACGAGTGCGGCGAGCGGGGCCATCTCAGAAGTAACTGCCCTAAAATATCGAACGTTCGGAGGCAGTCAGATGTGGCTGTGTCGACTTCTGACCAGCTACAGGAAAACTAATTCCAGCCAGGGCTGCGGGGTGGGCGCTGGCCGGGGGATCTTCAACCCCACAAATAGTAGTAAAGCAGACAGTGGATGGAAACACCTTAGTAATACATGGCACAATTAACGGAGTGGCATGTAAACTGACGCTGGATACCGGAGCATCACGAACCATCATTAATAACCGAAAGCTGAAACACATTGCGGACAATAAGTTGCAAGACAGAAAGTATATCACTCTCATGACAGCCACCGGCCAGCGCGTGCCTGTTTGGGGGGAAAGGAAAATTGCTATCAAAATTGGGGACAATATTTATTGGCATAAAGCAATAGTCGCAGATATCGTCGATGATTGCATCATTGGATTGGACTTTCTTCAAAATTACCAGTGTACGATTGACATGAAATATGGAGTTTTAAAGTGTAGAAATAGAGAAGTACCGATAAGTGGTGGAGTTCAGGGGACAGTTTGTTGCCTAAGAGACACCGCTCTTCCACCAAGATCACAGACTCTAGTACCTGTCGCTTTACCTCAGAATAAATCAGGTAGTCAATGGTGCTGCGCTATCATAGAGAAGTGTGAAGATGAGAGCTCGTGGATCCCAGCAAGAGTTGTAGTAGGTAAAACTTCGACATCCATGGTTCCAGTGCTGAACATCAGTGACGCTACGCAAACTATTCAGAGAGGGGAAGTTGTGGGGACTTGCGAAGAGATAGCCTGGTTAAGCAGATGTCAACAGAATGAGAAAGTGCTTAACAAGGAAAAAGACCAAGCAATGAAACTTTTAGAAGGCTGCAAAGAACATCTCACAAGTTCACAGAAGACAAAAGCTGAAAATTTACTTTACCAATATTCAGATTTGTTCTCGAAACATGATGGCGATATTGGAAGAACCGGTTTAGTGAAGCACAAAATTAATACTGGTGACGTAGCGCCTATTCGACAACGACCAAGACGAATTCCATGGGCTAAGGAGAAAGAAGTTGACGACATGATCCAAGACATGAGAAAGAACAACATCATCGAACAATCTACTAGTCCTTGGTGTTCTCCAGTAGTACTTGTAAGGAAGAAGGATGGATCTACAAGGTTTTGCATAGATTACCGCAGACTCAACGATGTAACCAAGAAGGACAGTTATCCCCTGCCTCGAATCGACGACACCTTAGACACTCTCAGTGGTATGAAATGGTTTTCAACTCTCGATTTGAAGAGTGGCTATTGGCAAGTGGACATGGACCCCGTGGATAAGGAGAAAACTGCGTTTTCAACTGGAAAAGGGTTGTGGCAGTTTAAGGTTATGCCGTTCGGGTTATGCAATGCACCAGCAACATTCGAGAGGTTAATGGAACGTGTACTCGCTGGATTACTAGGAGCAGCCTGCTTTGTTTACCTGGATGACATAATTATTGTAGGACGTGACTTCGAAGACCATCTTAAGAAACTCAAAGCAGTATTCGATAAACTAAGGGAAGCTAATTTAAAGTTAAGTCCGAAAAAGTGCTTATTCTTCAGAAAACAAGTAAATTACCTTGGACACGTAGTTTCGGAAAACGGAGTAGAAACGGATCCTGGCAAAATCACCGCTGTGAAAGATTGGCCGACCCCTAAGGACAAGACGCAAGTGAGAGCATTTCTAGGATTGTGCTCCTACTATCGACGATTTGTGAAAGGGTTTTCTGACATCGCCAAACCACTTCATAAACTAACCGAGGAGAAGAGACCTTTCGTATGGGACAATAATTGTGAATCGGCCTTTCAAGAACTGAAGAAACATCTTTGCCAAACACCGATCCTTGGGTATCCAGACATAAAAGGAGAGTTTATTGTCGACACTGATGCTAGCAATATCGGTATTGGAGGTGTATTGTCCCAGCGGAAGGGTGATCAGGAGGTGGTTATCGCATATTTCAGTAAGTCACTCTCTAAACCGGAAAAGAATTATTGCGTTACTCGAAGGGAGCTACTTGCTGTAGTAAAAACCTTACAGCATTTTAAGAAATACTTGCTGGGACGCAAATTTTTAGTAAGAACCGATCACGCTGCCCTGAGATGGTTATTGGAATTTAAGGACCCCGAAGGACAGGTAGCGCGATGGATTGAACAACTTCAAGAGTTTCAGTTTGAAATAGAACATCGTGGGGGTAAAACACACAGTAACGCCGATGCCCTATCTAGAAGACCATGCGAGGAACACTGCAGGCACTGTCACAGACAGGAGGTAAAAGAGCTAGAATCTATTAAAATTATAAGAACAGATTCGATAGATGAACGTTGGAGTGATGATGCCATGAAGAGAGCACAAGAAGAAGACCGAGACATACGACCGATCATGGAATGGTTAAGTAGTGGTAGACCAAAACCTAAGTGGACTGACATAGCACAGTATAGTACCGCTACGAAAAGTTTGTGGGCACAATGGGACAGTTTGTTGTTACACAATGGAGTATTGTGCCGCAAATGGGAGCAGACACGTGGAAATAATAGCCAACTCCAACTAGTGGTACCTAAAATAAAAGTATCCGAGGTACTTCGAGCATACCATGATGGTTCTTCTGGTGGACACTTAGGAGTAAGAAGAACGTTAATCAAGATCAAGGAGCGATTTTATTGGTTGCATTGTCGAGATGATGTCGAGGACTGGTGTCGGAAATGTGTACAATGTGCCTCTGTCAAAGGCCCGCAAACCAGAAGTCGAGGAGGAATGAAATTATACAATGTTGGGGCACCTTGGGAGAGAATCGCAATAGATGTAGCAGGACCATTTCCGATTACTAACTCCGGGAACCGATACATTTTAGTTGTAATGGACTATTTCACGAAATGGCCTGAAGCATTCGCCATACCAAATCAAGAAGCTGTTACTGTTGCAAATAAATTGGTCAAAGAGGTATTTTGCAGATTTGGTGTCCCATTAGAAATGCACAGTGATCAAGGAAGAAACTTCGAATCACAGGTGTTTCAAGAACTGTGTAAGATCATGGGGGTGCACAAAACTAGAACTACGCCTTGTCACCCACAATCCGATGGAATGGTGGAGAGGTTTAATCAAACTTTAGAACGACATCTAGCCAAGGTTGTAGATAGTCATCAAAAGGATTGGGACGAGTACATATCACTATTTCTTCTATCTTACCGGACAGAATTACATGAAAGCATTGCAATGACACCTGCCTTTGCCATTTTTGGAAGAGAATTACGGTTACCAGCGGATCTGTTAAGTGGTTGCCCGCCGGATACCCCAAGTTGCATCACCGAATATGCCAGTGAACTAAGAGCGAAGATGATTGGTGTTCATGAGCAGATACGAGATGCAGGGCTACAAGCAAGTGAACGCATGAAAACTCGTTATGACCGGAAGGCGACAGGAATGAACTTCGAGGAAGGCTCATTGGTATGGCTACATAACCTGGTGAGACGAAAGGGTAAATCGCCAAAGCTACAACCCAGTTGTTAACGATGTCACTTTCCGAATTCAACGTACATCCAGAAGCCCGACTAAAATCGTGCATGTGGACCGATTGGCCAAGTATCACGGCAACAACGATGCTCGAGACGAGCATGTCTTAGGAGAGGGTAGTGTCGCGGAATAGAGTGCGAACCCGTCATAATAGCACGCTTGTACCATGCCTTACAACAGCTAATGTCAATTTATAACTTTGACAATTAGATAACAAGAACAGTTTATTGCAAATTTTAATGTGTCAGAGAGAGAGAAAGCATTTTCAAGAAAGATTTGGAAGTTACTAGAAACATTTTGAATTTTCGATACTAGAATGTTCTATATTTACGCATATAAAAAGGCCGGCAGTGTGTCGAGAGTTCAGTTGACGTTCGGAGTTAAGTGAAGATTACGAAGAGATACGAAATAGTGGAAAAGTGAAGAAAAGTACAGTGAATTATTAAAAGTGGTGAATTATAGTGCTCAGAGACTAAATTAAACTAGTGCTGTGTACAGACTGCGCGTGTATATAAGGAGTAAACAAAACATCTTCAGTGCGAGAACGCTTTTAATTTCCGATCCCGAACCCGTAGTACGTAACAATATATAACTTTGCAAATTTAATTTTAAGATCGGATATGTGGAATGCTAAATATAATTTAAGATTTAAATATTTTGAAAACTTTGCAATAGGATTTTTTATACAAGCGTCATACCATCAATTCGTTTGGTTGCACCTCTAATCAGGTTTTTTGTGAAATCCAAAGTACCGTGTAAATCCTAATTACATGGCAGATGCCATAGACCAATCCCGTCAAAACTGGTTTTGCTGTTTTGGAGGTAGCCAGAATAAATAGACAGAAAGACAGAAAAAAAATAAAAATTTGTGTCTAGTTTAATTTTTAACATTTCTTTTTCTAAAATAAGCGTAATCCTTATAACATCGGCTACCTGCCATTGAAATACACATCAAAATGAGTCTAGCCATTTCGGAGATTAGCCAGATTATATTAAGTACCATGTACTGGTAGCCATTCCCGTTGCTTTGCATTGCTTTTATTGTGATGAATAACTTCTATTTCATGATTTGATTAACATCATGTATATAACTTCACAAATAAGGCTTTATTTAAATTATATATTATACTAGCGATTCACCCTCGCTTCGCTCGGGTTCGCCCCCAGGTGTAGTGTCAGTTAGTTAAAATAAATAAAATTTCTACCTCCTCATTTTTTGAAGTCGGTTAAAAAGTAGCCTATGTTAAGCCTTATAACATTCAACAGCTATCTACAAGTGAAAGTCTCGTCAAAATCGATCCAGCCGTTTCAGAGATTAGCCGGAACAAACAGACAGACAAAAATTTTAAAAATTGGTTTTTGTTGCTAGTATCATTTATACTTTCATATGCATTTAGTAAAAAGCTGTTAATTTGAAATTAAAAACAGATATTCCAATTTTATTTATATGTAGAGATTTATATTATAAATAATGAAGAAAAGCTTATTTACAAATAAATTGTGTTAAGTACTAAGAAATAATATAAAAAGAACCTTCCCCTTCCTGAACTCAGTTAGTTTGAAAACATTAAACAACAATGTTATAATAATGGTATTCTTTTCTATATAAAATAGTGAGGTTCTGTTGAGTATTTCCATATTGTATTCACAAGAAAATTATCTTATCTATAAAGAAAATTCACTTATCAGAAATATAAAAAGTAACTTACCAAAATAAAGGTTGTGGAAGAAAAACTAGTGTATTTGTTGTATTTTAGGTTACTTCTTGTAAGTATTTAGCTATTATTGCCTGATGTAGTTAGTTTAAGATGTATTTAACTTGGAGAACTAAAGGTCCACATGTGCAGACGATTTGCATAACCGATTTCTCTGACCCATGGCATAGTCTGCACATTGGGGATTGACTGAACCCTGTCCCTTAAATACTTAATCATAATAAAAAGTAAAAAAAGAATATTTACTACCTTTAGAAATATCTACTTTCATTGTAGTGACTTCAACATAGACAGAGGCACAAACCCATGTTAACAGCAATAGCCAAAGTATAAGACTACCACGAAAAGCCCATAACAAGGCACATTGTACTTCAGCAGCTATACTGGGTTCTGTTACTTTAGATGCATTCTGCCTATTACGTTCCTTTCTAAAACAAAATTCAGAAATAAATATATATAAATTTAGTGAACTTGAAATAGAAAAAAAATATTTTTATGTTTCATGTATAAATGGAACACTAAATTGAAAATCATGAAGTGATTTCAATAAAGGAGATACATTAAGTTACCTAGAATAAATCATTTATTTTTTACTACTTCATGCTATGCTTCATTAATAAATGTAAACGTTACCTAGTCATTTTTCTTTTTCTGTTTGAAATTATTTCTAACTGTAAGTCTTCTGATTCTTCGTCACTAGACAAGTCCAAGAGTCTGGTATGTTCTTTGACTTTAGTTGGTATAGACATTGTACTTAACAAACACCATGCCTCTTACAATTGGTAACTTATTTTTTTGTTAGATATGTAACTTTTTCATTGTGTATTAGAGAAGCAAAAATCACAAAAATATATTAAATCGACATTTTAATGATAAATATTTATTGACACGTTATTCACTTGAACACTTTACTCATGGTTTCAATAATACTCAATACAATTAACTACTTCAGTTGTTATTTTAAAATAATACAAGTTAATAATTTACTAAAAATATACAGGTTAAATTGGTATTTGGTACCTAGCTAATCTCCTTTAGGGATAGGAAAGTCGACTCTGACTTTAGTCAAGAATCGATCTTTTCATAAAAATAATCGACTTTTTAGAATCGACTTGAACCTGTCTCGAGTCGATTAAAATCGATTCTCACTCGATGACTTCAACTTTTCTTAAACAATACTTAACACATGATTATGAAGTGTAGCGAGGAAGTTTCTATCAATTGTAGCAACTTCTGTACCCTGCGAAAGATTGTTTTCTCATGCTGGCCTGATTGCAAATCAATTAAGAAGTCGTTTATCGCCTCAGCACTTAAATCAACTTGTATTTCTAAGGTCAGTTAGTGAAGATATGTGGGATTCTTAAATTACAGATTTTTTATATTTTTATGTCTCATAGATACTTAATTTAAATAGTAAACTTTAAATTTAAATTTAAAAACTATTATTTAACAGTTTATAACTGATATTTAAAATTTTAATTGATATTTAATATTAAATATTGATTTTACGTTTCAAAAATACTTAATTTAAATACTACAAACTTATTTTTGGTGCCATTAATTACTACGTGAAATTTTTATGTAGAATGTATCTTTTATAAAAATGTTAAAAACAATCCTTTGTGTGTAAGTTGTTTAAATAAAAAGTGCAAATGATAAATAAATTGTTTATTAAAAATAAAGAAATATGTCGAATACAATTTGTAAAATATCTTTTAACTATGAATTATATAGTTATTGTGCTTTTAAAAAGTCGACTTAAGAGTCGAAAAGTCGACTTTTAGCAATGATTAATCGACTTTGAGAATCAAAAAATTCCAAGTCGATTCTAAAGTCAAAAGTCGACTTTTTTCGCGCTGTTTCCATCCCTAATCTCCTTTACATTCTCTTTGGCTAATCTTTGTTGTCTTTCTAGAGTTTAGAGCATAGATTATACGTTTAGAGCATAATATTCGTAGACAGAGAAATCTGTCTACGATAATATTACTTTTCTCTATGGTTTAGAGATAATAATAGGTAATATATTATAATATATATACCTAGTACGCCCATAAACTTGACCACATGCACAAAATCGTAAAACGAAGACGACTAAAGGTATAAATAGACGCTAAAATTTCGAACAACTTTGCTTGCTTTCCATTAACTTAACACAGAGGGACTCTGCGTTACATTGTGAAACACTGCCAAACACTGTGTAAAAGTTTAAATGAAACAGCTAGTTGTCTCGAAATAACACTAGAGCGCATCAATATCGCAAAATTATGGGCGTTGTATACCTAAATGCAAGTTCCTTGACAAAGTCTTGGCTCAATAATTTATAAACATAACCTTCCAATAAGTTAAAGAACTTTGACAATTTGCGGGCAAATAAATAATTGTTTTGTAATAATACTACTTTTGTTTAATAATAATTATTTGAACCAACTATAATTTAAAAGTAAGTAACGTTAAATAAATTAAATATAAGCATTAAGTAGCCAAACCAAATATGTTTACTCTCAATACAAGTTTTATCGAAGCAATAATTAAATTAATAAAACAAAATTTCTAATATAATTGTTATTTCTTATAGATGGAAAAAAATAGAGTTATTTTGGTATTGATGGAAACCACTTCATCGAGTAGTAGTGATTGTTCTACAAGTGATAATAATTCAAGTTTTTGGAGTACATCATCAAATGACAGCTGGATAAATGATAATGGCAATGATGATCTATTATTTTTTCCATTATTAAAATACATAACTACTGGGAATAAGAGATGCCGAGTTCAAGAATATATACAAGTACAGTTCGCGTCACGTAAAAAGAACGCTGGAAGAAAGTGGTGGGGGGCGTGTTTGCGCATCGGTACATTCGCACACGAAATTACTAAGCCTATTCATTTATTTTTGAACTAACCTTTCGCTCGTGACGTATAGTGGTTATTCGTAGATACGTTGAAAAATATATTAGATAGAATGTCATTAAACAGAATTTTATAAATTAATAAAATATGTTTGATTCATTGCAGAATTTTTAATCAAATTACAAAAAAATAAATTAATTCGTTTTTATATATATATTTTTTATTGTTAACTGCATTGTTATCAGACTCTATCTTTATAAAACAATATTATTCAAAAATATTATTTTTCTATTTTTGATATAAAATCATTTCGTAACTAATAACTTTTGTGTACGCGATGGTATTTTGAACTGACAAACCAATAGCGAGCCGGAAAGCATGCAGCGCGTGCCTCGCCGTCCCGCGCCCCGCGTCTTACCACCAAATTCGCCTATAAATCGCCTCTGCGCAACTTGACAGCCAGCGTTCTTTTTACATGACGCGAATTATAGTCGATAAGTGGTCAAACTAGGAATTTAAAGAGAATTTAAGATTGCCAAAAAGTCTAGCACTGCGGTTAATAGGTATTAATATTATTTAATAACTTTTTCATTCTTTTTTCACAATATACGCTTTGTATAAGTATTTCAATAAATACTTAATTTTATTTCAGACAACAGCAATGTTGTTTTTATATTTTTAATTCATTTTCCACACTTTAATTATTTTCTACTTAAATCTTAATATTATATTTCAGATGAACTACAACATTCAGAGTTTATACCAAAAAATAATTTTGGAAAGACACCTATCAGTGGAAAAATATGTTTTTTAGTATTTTTATGGTTTTTGTCAAATACAGAACCATTAAGAACACTTGCAGATCGTTTTGACATTTCTATTTCATCAGTTCATCGAGTTTTACGTCGTGTACTAGCATGGATATTAACTAAATTGGATGATGTTGTAAAATGGCCTGAAAACAATGATGAAGTTTTAACAATATGTAATGGATTTTATTCTAAAAAACAGATTCCAAATATCTTGGGCGCAATTGATTCAACTCATATTCGTATAGAAAAACCTGCGGATAATGGAAATGACTTTTTTAATCGTAAAAAATATTGCTCTATTAATTTACAAGCAGTTGTGGACTCTCGTACACGAGTCACAAACGTATACTGCGGAGAACCAGGTTCCTTACATGATGCTCGTGTATTTAGAAGATCATCTCTATACCATTCAGCAATTGAAAATGAAGAAATCTTATTTCCAAATGACACATTTATAATAGGTGATTCAGCATATCCATCTTTACCATGGCTTGTGCCACCATTTCGTGAAAATGGCCGTTTAACTTTTCAGCAAAGGCAGTTTAATTACAGACTTTCAGCAACTCGAATGGCGGTTGAAAAATCATTCGGATTGTTAAAAGGTCGATTTCGTAGAATAAAATTTTTCTCTGAATACAGAGATTTAAGTTTTGTTAGAGATACAGTACTCGCAGCTTGTATTTTACATAATTATTGCGTGGATGAAAATGATGATATTGATGACGATACTGAAGACGGTTTGGCAGATTATAGTGGATCAAATATTGAAGATAACCCTCCAGAAAATATGAACAATCAGAACAATCGACATCGCAGAGAATCATTATTAAGAGAATTGTACTTGTGAACATGAATTACCTTGGTGAAATTGTACAAAATATTTTATAATTACCTTTTTTTTTAATTCATCAATTAATGTTATGAAAATGAAGAAAGTTGGCTATTCAGTTGTAATTAAATATAATGTTTAAAAAACCAACTTAAAAATTGTAAATAATTTTTGGCTATAAAAATAAAACAATCACTGTAATTCACTTATATTTATTATAATTTGTACGTATTTCAATAAAATTATAGTCGAAACAAAAGTAAAAAATATTTCAATAATACTAGGATGCTTATAATTAATAATATAAAATATCATCAGTCAGTAGTTCTTACGGTACTCAATATACTATAAAATCTTTGACATTACACCACTTTTTCGAGTGTCAAACAGTGTACGGCTGTGTTCAACAGTGTCGTTGATGGAAAGCGCTTTATCGAGCACTGCGTTACACTGCGTCACTTTTTGTATTAATTGGAAAGCATGCTTTGTTTTTCAACAGATTTCTCGAGAAATAATTCGTTTTATAAAAATCTGCCCACTTGACGCCCGCAACATATGACATGCAACACCCGATAATCACCGAACCCACTCGGCAATTTTCGCAGATTCTACCATTACATAAAAAAACATTTACAATTTAAATTATATAGCACCGATTTAAAATGTGTTAGCTGTTTTGGGTTCTTAAATATAATTTGAGTATTTATGAGAATATATAAAATGTCCTTTAAACTATTCATAAGTAAAATCAAGCTCGTTATATATCAGCGTTAACGGAAAATTTTCTAATTTTTGTATTACAATGAATTCTAATAATACCAGCGTTTATACTTACACCAAATTTGAAACACTACTTTATGAATAAACATGTAATCTTACAAAACCATTTTTTGATTTATTTGTATTAGTTTTTAGTAACAGTCACATTCAAAACTTTATAAAACTCGCGGCTCGTTCGTTGTATTTACACAGGTTACCGCGCAATTTTCAAAGCATGCATCAGGGTTATGGCGAGTAGATTCTTAATAAAATTGACAATAAAATACATATTAATCCTTACTTTAAAAATATACACAAAAAAATCTTTAAAACAAGTCACTAGAATTAGAAATTGGATGGTTTTCTTATAAAAGAGAAAAATTGAGGTTATTTTTAAAAACACTCGTATTTCAATATAATTCACATTTTTATGTTTATTATGTGGCTTAAATTTGAAATCTACAAGCTTAACTTTGTCACTGATATGAAACCCTTACACTTTTCATTCAAGAAACTAAATATTTTAACATGTAAAGTGATCTAAATTATTGTACTGATAATAATAATTTTTAATATTTTGAAGCGTAGTAATGCTGTACCTCAAATTCAACACTAAAAATTATCGATAATTTTTGTGAACGGTGAAACAAATATAAACACAATTATATTTATGTAACAATTATAATTTGATATAAAAAATAAAATAGATGTAATAGAATATTTTATTTTTATGGATAAACGAGATTTAAAATATAAATGTAAATAGAATTCCAATTCTTATAAAATATAACATAAACAATATTTGAAAAAAATTCTCAAATGCAATAATAAAAATTCTGGGTCTCATGTTAAATATATCGTAATATTCATAATGTAATTTATGGTATATATTATTGTATTTTATTTTAATATGTAAGTAAAAGTAATTATTATAATTTTTATGACAAAAGTAACACTTTTGTCATAAAATTGTGCATATAAGTTTTTTATTGCAAACGCTCAAAAACTACTTACCTAAATTGCTAAATAACTTGCTTGTTATAATTCTTGCTAAAACTAAACTATTGGAGGCAAGTTTTAAATAAAAAGTTTAGTTAAAATTATAATTTATATAATATAATAAATATTTATACCGACTATATTATAATAATTTTATTTTGCAATTCGATAATGTAGCTCTTATAGTTTTTGATGACAAAAAAAAAATAGTAACTTCGTAATTTGACTAAGAAAAAATCAAAAAGTTTCTGATCTCATTTTTTTAATAAAGTATTTATCCTATAGATAGTCTAATTTACCCTAGATGATTGTCTATTTCATATCCAGTATTCGAAGTAGTAATAAATTTACAATAAAAGAATTTATATACAATATAATATTATAAGAGAGTAATATATATAGGTTCCGAAACTACAGAACTAATTCATAAAATAATTATTTTATTTTATTTACAAAAAAATATATTATAATCGGATTTTGATGAAATTATTTACTTAAATATGTATCAGAAAAAGTATATTTGTTGGTATCATGATATTAATCCTCCTCTTTATTTTATTTTGGTTTGTTGGGGAAGTATAAGTGGTGGTTTATCTATAAAAAAACTAAGGAAATACTAAACGTTAATACCTGAATAATAAAAGTATAAAACTGTTTATTTTGTATGGAAATCATCAAAACGTATCTACGGACGAGAGTTTGTGAAAATTCATCTAGGTATATACGTGTACAATACAATATAACCCTTTCAAGCAACTATATACTCCCGAGATCGTCAGGGAAAATTTATTTTATTTTAGAACGTCTTTTTATTGCTATTATAATAATATAATATTTTATGTTTATATTTATATTTAATTTATAATACATAAGAGTATTTAAAATTTATGTAACATTTTGTTCCAGAACAAACATAACACATACTTACTTTTTCTATTTACATTCGTATTAAAATGTCGATATCATCGATAGCATAATATATCGACGCGTCAATGCCTAGCCAAATTTGACAACAGTCTAATATGTCACATTTGACAGCGTATAGGCTGATATTATAATTATTTGTAAATAAACACATTTTATATTATAAAACTATTGAAATATGCTACAAAAAACCGAAAATATGAAATTATATTTGTTTTTCTACAATGATATGACTTTGTCAGACATCAAAACATTCAGTAATCGTCCAAATTCTTGTAAATTAATGGCGACTTTATTTACAAATTTCAATACAGCAAAATTTATTAAATCAAAAAACCAACATTATAACGTTAACATACATTTATTAGTACATCAATAGTAGCAACGAATATTAACAATTATTATTCATGCGTTTACGGTACAAATTCACTTGTTTTCAATTTTTAAATTACACTAAACCAATAGCGAGTCGCGCGCTCCTTACTTGAAATTTTATCAACTTTTGACTTAATAGTTTTTAATCTTGTCGGTATTGGATTAACATTTTGTTTTGATATATGGGTTAAAAAACTTTTTAAGTTTCTGTTTATTACTCGTTTAGAAAAAAATAAAGCGATTTCGTTGTATAATAAGTAATAAAAGCGTAGAGGGTGTAGCGGTACACATAGGTACCAGCGGGGATCTACGGTAACGCCGGAAGTGGTACACATTGGTACCAGCGGGGATCAAGTGGTTAACTAAGGACTTTTTCCAATGACAAAAACATCTTATAGTATAGCAACTTTACACAAATGTCAACTATTGTCAAATGTCAACTGAGATAGTGGTTTTTGCATGAAATTTTTATTTTTGACATTCATTGGTGGTGTTCAATATGATTAGGGCGGACGAACTGTTTCCTATTTTTGTTAAATAATATTTATATATTTTTTAAAACGTGAACCATGAAAGAAAAATGGAATTTTATTTTGTATCTAGTGTGGTTTTCTTATCTTACGTTATCCGCAATTCTTATGTTCAGTCAGGGTTTCTTATTATCCCGTAAAACTCTAAGTGATATATCGGAATGTTTACCTTTGAATAATATTGGATGCGATGGACAGAGCAAATACATTGAAAACACAGCATGTAACGAGACCGAAAAAGTTCGAAGAATTTTATCCAATATTGGTTCACCACTAGCATGTGTCCCTAGTCAGAACAGAGTGGTATTTATGTTAGTAGATGCCTTACGGTATGATTTTACTGATTTAAATGACAAAATTGGAAAGCCTTTAATTTATCAAAACCGTCTACCAGTTATAAGGAAAACTGTGGAACGATGGCCAAATCGTGCGCGGCTTTTTCGATTTATGGCTGATCCGCCTACGACAACAATGCAGCGTATTAAAGCTCTAGTCACAGGTTCATTACCCACTTTTGTTGATGTAAGCTCAAATTTTGCTGCTATTGAAATGCAAGAAGATAATGTAATTGATCAAGTAAGTACCACAAAAGTTACCATTAAGCTACTTTTAATCTGCATTAAAATTTAAAATAGTTTTGATTTTAATGTTTATATAAATATAATTATCTTCGTTATAGTTAGTCAAGGGAGGCAGAAATGTTGTACTTTTAGGAGATGACACCTGGGTTCGCTTAATGCCAGGAAGGTGGCTTCGATCCCATGCTTTGTATTCATTTCATACATGGGACTTAGATACAGTTGATAATGGTAGGTGGCTTGGCTTTTATTTTTCATATTTTTTTAATAGTAAAGTTTTATAAGTAATGTTTAGTAGATTTATTGTTATCAGTTACATTTTTCTTATAGAAATTGACTCTAAAATTTATGATGAGTTAAAGAAAAATGACTGGGACCTCCTTGTTGCTCACTATCTTGGAGTTGATCATGCAGGGCATAGATATGGTCCTAACCACCCAGAAATGGCAAGAAAATTGGATGAAACAAATGCAAGAATTGAAAAAATAATTGAGACACTTCCTCAAAATACAATACTTTATATTGTGGGGGATCATGGAATGACTGAATCAGGTACTAATCTTATGTCTATTAAAATTTATTAATTGAACAATATCAATATTTTTATTATTAATGACATTTACAATTTTTACTTATTAATTTCAAATATAGATGTGTTTAAACATTTGTGGCCTTAGTTTTTCATGATCTGTCCATATTGTTTTAGACTTACTTGAATGGATTGATTCAGAGGGTTTGTATTATTATCTTGACATAAAATAGCAATTTTTTGTTTGTATTTATTTAATGTTCTTTGTGGTTATAAATACATATTATTATTATTATTTATGATAGTAATTTTAAGCTTATAATTAAAAAAGTGACTATTCATCCGATCTGCTGTTCTAAGATTTCACATAGAGAGTTTCTTGTACTTCTCAGAATTTTAGTACGGGCTAAGGGTTTGGTGTTTATGAACATTATTATTATCAATATAAATACTTACCACTATATCATTATTATTTTTTAATACATATTATTAACAAAGATCCCTAGGCCACCAGACTTAACTTATTTTCTCCTAAACCAAATGTATGGCATAGTTTAAGTATGTACTTAGAATGGATGCATACTCACTAATTTGGGTAAAAATACTATTCACTTTTCTTAAAGCTCCAGTGATGATTTTTAAGTATGTTTTAGGGAACATAGTTAAAAATTAAAAATCTTTTATTAAAAAAAAAGACGGAAAAAATTACCGTGGATCTGAACTAAATTTTATCGATCACGGGTCAGCTACGCGCAACACCTTGTCGCAGATCGGTCGAATAATCGCAGCCTTTAATAAAATAATACTCCAATGAATATAATTTGACTGGTTTATTATAACATTTGAATAATTTTCAAATTAAATAGTCTAACAATGCACTAAACTAACTAAACTGCATACTATTTAAACGGTCTTTTTATATGACTGCTGTGTCTTATGGTGTTTTGTGTTTTTTGTAGTAAAATTACTGTACAAGTAGAAATAAATTTAATAATACACAACTAACTAAACTAATCATTAATATTTATAAATGTATATTTTATAATTCTTAACTATTTCTAACATTAAACTAGGGGACCATGGCGGTGAGAGTAAAGCAGAACGTACAGCAACATTGTTCGCATATTCTAATTCAGAATTCTATGGAGATGAAATGGATAGGCTTACTGGCAAAGAAGTGCAACAAACTGATATGGCAGCAACTCTTAGTGCAGTTCTAGGAAGACCACCTCCAGCTCCGTCTCTTGGAAACTTATTATATCCTATTTTGCCAAATATGCCTATAACTCATACTTTATTACATGTGACCAATAATTTGAAACAGGTAGCTTAGTCTTGTTTAATGTTGCTACGTATTGAGAATAATATCTGTATAGATAATATAAAAAAAAAAAATTCCTTATAGGTAACGGAATATTTAATAAGATATGGCGAAGAATCCCAACAAATATCGTTGGATAAATTGGCGCACTTGATTAATGCTAGCAGAGAACAGTTAGATAAAGCAGCTTATATTGAAACTGAAGAAGATTTAAAATTATATATTGCTAATGTTAAGTGAGTAATTAGTTATACAATATAAAATTTAAACACTAAAATGACATTCATTCACTTTCATCATGAAATAAAAGTACAAGGTAGACAGGCATACGTCTCAGCTCCTTCTCGTCCTTAATATTGTTCATTACATGACAAGAATATCTTTAAATAAAGTGTTTTTTGCAGGTCATTGATGGACAACATACGTGGCATCTTTCGGGAAGTTTGGGTAGAATTCGATTCACTATCTATGCTTAGGGCTCTGTTGTTGCTTCTCTTAGTTGTATTTTTCAATTGGATCATAACTGAGGGTATTCCAGTAGATCGCATTCCACACGTTTTTGCTAGTTCTTTCGTCCCTAGTGGACTCATTTCCATAGCAGTTTGTTTAGCGGTATGCTTCACGGGATATTATTTCGAAGTTCTCAAAGATTTAGATCATGCGATTATTTTAAGCACTGGTTTAGTTTCGGGGGCTATTATATGTGCTTTGGTAATGATGCATTGGGACGGTATCGCTCAAAAATGGTATGAAGGTCGTTCGCAATTTTATGAACGTTTCGCCCGGGCCGCTCTATTCGCTTCTGCGGTGATATTGTCGTCCAACAGTTACATAATAGAAGAAGGTGCTACTTTAGCCTTTCTGACTTTGACTGTACTGGCTTTAATGGCTTGGAACATTGGGAATGTAAAGTCTTTGTTGTTATGGGTCGGGTTTGGGGTTGCTATAGGCTTGACCCGATCCTATAGAGGTTGTAGAGAAGAACAAGGTGATTGTTGGACGTCAGGAGCGGGTATACCTTCGGGAGATACGTCTCGAGCTGCTTTGGTCCTCGCTTTAGGTTCTGTAGCTGCAGTAGTTGCGGTTGCAAGACGACATGTTGAATGGAGGGGCTATGGGATAGTAATAGCTGGTATATTTGCGTGTGCGCATTGGGCAGTAGGGTGGGGATCGCTAGGATCGCCGGGCAGGTCTAAAATGTTAGCCAGAGGTGCTTGGTTAGCTATTTTAACCATGTTTGTCCTTCTATGGAGGCGAGATGGCAAAGGCCCGACGTTGCCGCTTGTCGTGGCTGGATTGTTACTATATTTAGCAAATGCGCTAGTGTTGGGAGCAACGCTTGCGCCGACCGCTGCCTTGGCGCTTCTGTCCGGATTTCTGGCCCTTAACTTGATACCTATGTTGAAGAATGAAGGCTCATCAAAATTTTGTAAGTTCGATGTATTTATTTTAAAATTTAAATTTAAGAACTAGTCCTAGTTGTTAGAAATTAAAATATACTAAGAGTTTGACAATATCCGATTTACAATTTTTTTCTAAACTAAACGTTTGTTATGAAAATCATGTGTTTTTTGTACAAAAAAATAAACTTCGAAAGCTATGGAGACTACAGAGCAAAGTTTTCAATAAGAGAATGAATTAGCCTTAGTTATAACTTACTAATTCAGAATTATTTATAGATCATTTTTAACCGACTTCATTATTTATAGATCGTATTTTTGTTTAGTGTTTTATTGTATTCGGTAACTATAATATATAATTCCAGCGCTAAGTACGAGATGCAACTCAAGTATGGCCTGTCTTTGGGCGTTACTGGCTTCTTACCATTTCTATGGGACAGGCCATCATGCTACCATCGGCAATGTACGATGGGCTGCAGTATTCCACGCAGGCGATCCAAATTATTTGTCGTTTGGAACTGTTATATCGGTGTTCTTCATGTTTATTTATTTATTCGGTAAGTTTATATTTGTAGGTAAGTACAGTTTGCGTCACGTAAAAAGAACGCTAGAATAAAGTGGTGGGGGGTGTGTTTGCGCATGGGTACATTCCCACACGTAATTACTAAGTTTATTCGTTTATTTTAAAACTAGCCTTTCGCTCGCGACGTATCAATATAACCAATGTTATTGGCAGGTACCTACATTTAAAAATATATTAGATAGAATGTATTAAATAGAATTCTATTAATTAATAAAATATGTTTGATTCAGTGTAGAATGTTTAATCTACTTACAAAAAACTTAATTGATTCATTTAATATATGTTTTTAAATTATTAACTGCATTATTATCGGACCCTCTCTTTATAAATAGTTCAAAAATATTTTTTGTCTATTTTTTTATATATGTATAAAACCATTTCGTAATTAATAACTTTTGTGTGCGCGATGGTATTTTGAACTGACGAACCAATACCGAGCCGGAAAGCATGCGGCCCGTGCCTCTACCTCCTACACCCCGCGTCTTACCACCAAATTGGCCTATTAATCGTCTCTGCGCAACTTGACAGCCAGCGTTCTTTTAACATTTATAATTATACCTACTTTGTAAATTTTTATAATTTGTTTTCAGACATTATGACTAGGTACTAAATTTAATATTACTTTCTTAAATATACGGGATAATTTGACATTATAAATAAAACTAGGTATATTTTTGGAATTGTTTCGCGGCTTTTGAAGTTTTTGTTTTAAACGATTGAAATGTTTTACGTCAATTATGGTCACGGGAAGAGACTCATGAGCTTTAAAAAATGGAGAAAAGTTTTTGGTTAGTATTGTAGTATATATAATGATAGCAACATGAAATAATCTAAATAAGTTCTAAAATAAAAATAATTACGTATGTTTTTATATTTTTTATGCAAAAACATTGGTCGTGTTCATACATAGAAGGTGCAAGGTGCGGCTTATTTTCAAATTTTTTCATATTCTCTTGTCGATTTTTTAGCAAACACGTAACTTCTAATGGAAAATAAATATTTATTCTTTTGTTGTTAAAAATAAATAGGTATGATTCAGAAGTATAAGCCAATAAGTAGAAAAAATACTGTTTATCGTACTAATATTTATCTAATCAAAAAGCATTTCTTATCAAAAGGAACAAATATCAGTAGTACGATGTGTAAAAAGAAAAAAATCGAAAATCGACAGAATGGTCTTCACCTGCTAATATCAGATAAAGATAACGAGAGTTTATTTAAAATGACAAATATTCGCAGGAAAACTAAGATAGTATTGTGTCTTCATATATAATGTCAAATATTTGCGTAAACCTAAGAAAGTATTATTTATAGTTTCACGCACTTTTTTGCTAAGTGAAAGAACCAACTGTTGAAACCTGTTTGGGATTAAAAAAAATATTATTTGCCATAGTGTCGCTTGAGACCTGAATATAAATCTATTGTTTTATAACCCAAATTCGCTATAAAGTGTATTTGATTTGATTTAAAACCTTTCTGCTAAACTATGTCTAATTATTATTAAGTTAGAACAAATCAAAAAGCATGCTTATTTCCATAACATTTGTAATTGATACTCAACAAACTTTTTCGCCTGGTGCGGGTATTAGTTCATTGCAAACCTCTTTTAATAATAACCTAGACTTCTAGTGATTTTTTATAAATCCAATTCTAAGGAAGCAGATAGGTACCTATATATTTAACTCAACTTTAAAGTTTGATAACTCAAAAGTGGCATTTTGGTAGTTAAGTCATTTCTGCTAAACTACGTCTAATTCAGGCTAATACAAATTATTTTAGGTAAGCATAAAAACACCTGTTTTATTTGATGTCGATGGACTTGAATCATATTTCTTTATCGTAATTTACCGCGATTCACATATTATCTACAGTACTTTTATTGATAACGAAACTTGCCTTAGTATTGATAACTAGCCGAAAATCTCGGTCTGTTCTTGGCCGTTGCTAAGGGCATGGCGTAAGGATCTCCACTTAAACACATTGATTCTACATAAAATGTACTAATACTCCGTAGAGGAAGTAGATTACCTTAATATAGAAAATAAAACAGGCTTTAAAGAGCTTTAATAAAATCTTCCTTTAAAACATAACAAAACTAATATTCCCAACCATGAATAACTCTTCGCTTGAAACGAACTGGCCAAAAATGGAAAATTCTAGGTATGATGATTTAAACTTGATAAAAAGATTTCATATTTGACTATACTAATATTTTATCTACATATAAGTACATATCTAATCTATACAAATAATAAATTTGTAACGGGGTCAAAATTGTATATCACTACATATTTTAAAAAATGTTCTACGAAATAATAAAAGTTAAACCAATAGTTTTTAGAATTTTTCTGTGTTAAACTTACACGAACAAGGGTTTCTCAAAATTTCATATAGGTACTTAGTCCTTATATACGATTTACTTTATTTATAAAAAATGTTTCATAGTAGCTAAACATAATATATTTGTAATTTTTTAGTTACTGAAATGAAAGACTGATCTGTGTGTTATAAGTTATGGCTCTAAATAATTTCAAACGTTGGGAGTCAAAAATCAAAATAAATCCGCGAAAAAATCTGAAAAGGCAGTATTATTTAAAACTAGCATTTTCCGCGGCTTCGCACACGTTCTAAAGACCGGTATCCAATTTCTTTCGCGCGGTATTGTACCTCGCAAAACTAACGCCCGCCCATCCCGTTTTGCAACATTTTTTATTGATGCTGCTCTTCTATTGGTCGTAGCGTAATGTAATATAGCCTATAGCCTTCCTCGATAAACGGACTATCCAATACAAAAAGAGTTTTTCAATTCGGACCAGTAGTTTGTAAGATTAGCGCGTTCAACCAAACAAATAAACAAACTCGTCAGCTTTATAATATTAGTATAGAAGTATAAGTAGTATAGATATGCGCGGTAATATAAGACAATAATATGATACGCTTAATTTTTACAAGGCGAGGTTTACTATACTAGTGACTTGCCTCCATTTCGTTTGGGATCGATCTCTACGTTTTAATGTTTAGTATAGATTTCTCAGAGATGTGAGATTTTTCCTAGAAACAAGTATTCTAAATGTTATTTAATTAATTTTAAAATTTGTATGTTTTCCTAACAGAGCGACATAGTCGTTTTAACGACAAAGCTCTCAAATAAAGAAGAAAAAAAAAGTATGCTAAGTGTTGACCCGGATATGTCATATTATCGTCAATTATAGTGGTTTTGTCGAGATGCGAGCACTGGCAAGCATATATATAAAAATATTATAATATGGATAATGATATATAGATAAATAATGACTGTTTCAATAAGATCTTCCAAAAAGTATTTGATGTACGGATTCGACTTAGAGTTTTAATTTTTTTAAGTAGTATATTATATTGTATAGTTGTATAGGAGCATAGTTATATAATACATACATACAATCTTTGTCATTTATAATATTAAATCCATGTCTTTTTATTTTAAAGGTATGCCACTAATGTTTGGTGCAACGGTACCACTTCTGGCGCTGTGGGGACGTAATGGCGCCTCCGCAATGGCGCCTCGTACGCAACTGGCAGCGGTGTTCTCCTTATGTTTGAAGTTCTGTTTGTGCTTCACTATTAGGGTAAGCTATATAGAATTATTATCGTAGTACATATAAGATACCAGTACTAATTGTTGGGATGGCCAATAAAAGTCTATATTCTTTTAAATTAATTCATATTATATTATATTGCTTTTTACAATGTCAAACGAAAACTGAACTTATTTGAAAAGAGCAACTGTTGAGTTTCTCGCCGGTTCTTCTCAGCAGAACAGCTTTCCGAGCCGGTGGTAGTTTACTCACAGACTTACAGACTGACTTTTAATTTTGATAATGTAAAAATGACAATTCAAAAGAGCTTGTAAAAGTCTATTTGAATAAAGAATATTTTGATTTGATTTGAACTCAATATTCCAAACAAATTCATAACATAAAAAAAAGGTTTTACATATTCATTAAAAATAAAAATAACATTGACCAGTATCAACTAATAAAAACTTATTTATACTACCTTTTTGTAACTGAATTATTTTTTAACAAAAATGAAAACCGACTTCAAAACGCTACAAATCGAAACTAAAAAGAAAAAAAAATAATTTTAATTACTTAGTTATTGTTGGAGTCGGTGCCAGCCAAGGAGATTGTATTAGGATTATTTTGCTTTGGCTGGCACCGACTCCAACAATAACTAAGTAATTAAAATTATTTTTTTTTCTTTTTAGTTTCGATTTGTAGCGTTTTGAAGTCGGTTTTCATTTTTGTTAAAAAATAATTTATTTTAAATTTTTTTGTGGAAATTATTATGTTTAAATAAAATATTGGAAGGCTAACTAAACTACTGCTCCAATAAGTCAGCGAAGTTTTGAAATGAACGACAATAGTCAATCGAGATTTGTCCACGTCTATTTTTCCACGTAACTCGTAGACGTTAATAAGATTTACCTTCTATTATCAATCCACCTAATATCCTGAAGGAGTACGACTATCAGTTCATAAGTACGTATAATATTAAAAGAATTTTCTTTCAACTCCTAACCGTTGAGGATATATACCTTACATCATCACAAATTCTTGAACAGCTTTAGAAAATATATGAAAAAGGTAATCAGTGCCGATAAAATTTAAGGGTTGCCCTCGATTTCTCTAGGATCCCATCATCAGATGCTGACTTGGTGACAATGAGAACATCTTGAATGTATACCCTACCGAACAAAAAAGAAATTTTTAAAATCGGCCCACAATTCACGGAGAAATCGGTGAAAACACATAAAAAACAACTGTTGAGGAATTTTACCTTCCATCATCAACTCATCCACATGAGATGATGATTTTCATACGTAAAAGCTTTATCGGGTTTAGAAAATATATCAAAAACATAATAGGTGCCTGTAAATTTTGAGAGTTGCCTTTGATTTCCTTGGGATCCCATCATCAGATCCTGACTTGGTGACAATGGGACCACCTCGGAACTATACCCTACCAATCAAAAGAAAAATTTTTGAAATCGGCCCACAGACGGCGGAGCAATCGGTGAACATACATAAAAAAAAAAAAATACATACAACGGAACATATAACCTCCTCCTTTTTTGAATTTTTTTTGAAGTCGGTTAAAAATAATAAATCATTATATAAATAAATAATCCTAACGTAATAAACTTCACAAGATCACTTTAGCCATTATGGAGCGTGTTTGAAATTTCATCTAAGTCGCTCTGGCCTTTCTGAAGTCCATAGAGAACGCACATTGATTTTTACATATATAGATATAACAGTTATCGTTTCGCAATGGAATAAAAAAATTGTATGTGATAGTAATTGGGCTCTACTCTTCGTCCTATAATACCTCCGTCAGTTATTATGAAGGAAGGTAGATTCCTTGTGTGATAATGTCTGATATCAATATTATTTTACCTAAATAATGACTTCTGCACTTATTATTTATCTGAATTTATATTTTATCATAAAATAAATCAAATAAATATCTCTTTTCTCCGAAAAAGTCACACTTCACAAAGCTGTCAAGCGGTGTCATGGAAAAGTTAAGATGTGTTTTTATCTTTGCAGGAAGACATAGCTTACAATAATTTCTTGTATGTATACATTTGCATTGCAATATCACAAACGTTAATTAAAAAAAGTTTATTTTGTTATTATATTTTTGTCCGACTTTAAAACAGAAAGTTTTGAATGGGTTTCATTAAACAATCATTTATTAATTGTGAATTACTTGCTAAATATGTACAGTACCTACTATATACCTATCTAACGAAACAATTGTTTTACTATACAAACAATTCCGGTATAAGAACTATGTCCTACTTATTAGGCGTAGAAAGGTAAAAAAAAACAGGTAATATAAAGTTACTTTCGCATTCATAAAATTAGTATTTGTATGCATATATGTGCCGTAAACAGGATGTCCTAAAATTCAACAATAACCAGGGATGGACTGGTACTCGAGTAAAAAAATAATATCTTTTTACTTGAAATTAAAATAAAATATTTTATTTGAAATCATTCGAAAATTAACACCCCTTAAAATATTTTTATCTACCAAGATAAAATCCAACCACCTACTAATGTTTTTTCTAGGTATTCGCATGTGCTTTATCAGCAACGATCCACTGCCGTCACCTTATGATATGGGGCGTGTTCACACCCAAGTTGTTGTTCGAGGTCGGATCGTGTGCGGCCGCCCTTATAGGTGCTTTGCTTGGCGCAGCCCTAACCGCCCGCCACCTGCCGGACCAGACGCGGTCGAGTTGACATAAGTGATCCCATTCTAAAGAACAATACTAACGTTTGTGTCTTTTTTACCATAAGAATGCGTTGTGAATTGGATGTTGTTATGCTGAAATGAACCAATACATTTTATAGTCCATTATTTAAAAAAAAATAGGTTTTAGTAGTTGGCGCCACCGCCATTAGAATGTTTAGAAAGAAGCAATTGTTATAAGTAAAAAGTACATTTTTACTATAAAAGTATTTTCTGCTTATGGAATTGGTACAATAGTCTTAAACGCTCCATTTTGTATTTCTCTTTTAATGCATAAGTGCTATTTACTTAGAACATCACATTTATAATATTACTTTGATAATTTTTGTATTGATAAGTCTGTTTAAGGAATTCATGTTGTTATTCTAGTCTAATTATACGCTTGTGGCGCCACCACGAATTACTTAAATTACAATAACTTTCTATTGGATCTTTTAAAATACCTACATAGCAATTTCATTTATTTTTAAGAATACAGTAAAAAATGACACAAATGTAGATAATATTAGAAATAATCATTTAAACCAACATTGAAATAATTCTAAGTAAAATATTAATTAATTTTGCAAGCTCATTGTTAACATATTCAAACTAAAGAAAATAAGTTTTTATTAAAAAGATTCTCTTGGTAAATTGTTATAGCCAAAGATATTATTAATCAATAAAAGATCACATAATGTTATCCATTGCGTAAAGTGATGTAATTGCCTTAATAATTTAATTTATTTCAATTATAATATGAATAAAGTATTATCAAAATGGCCATAATACGATTAGACTTTTTGTTGTATAATAATTGCAATAGACCTTTTAATTTAATATATAAATATAAAGCATTTTATTGCTATGTAATATGGTTGTTTTCCAGAATTAATTTTCATTGTAGTTACAACGCATCTCTATAAGTTCTTATTACTGTTATTCTGGCTGTAGTGTGAACATGCCTTATGACACCTTTGGTTCAGCTTGTAGTAATTCTATCTGCTGTGCCAGAAGTCGCGAATTCTAGTCCCGCTGGGGGGCAATCATTTGAGCACGAACGTTTGTATTTAAAGTTATATAATATATACTTTAAATACATATTATGTGGAGTGTATCAACTATCTAGTATCTGTAACACAAGCCTCGTAGCTTACCACGGAACTAGATCTCGCTGTGTGTAATAATGTTCCAACATATTTATGCCTTAATATTTGTTATTTGAAATGGGTTCTTTCATAAATTGTCGATCATGTTTTACAAATGGGCTCTGAAGATTCGTCACATCTTTTTATACTATAATACATTTTAAAAATGCCACGATATTTACTTTTAAAAACTTAGTACTCAAAGTATTCCTACTTTTAAAATGAATATTATCGAAGAGATTTTACTATTTTTAGTATATAGGTGTAAAAATATATGCTAATACTACCAAATGTACTAAAGTATTTGTGAAAGTATTAAGACTTTAATTTATTATTGCACTTAAGTTGTCGCTTGTTACCATAAATACTATTTTA
Organism: Boloria selene; assembly: GCA_905231865.2. NCBI lineage: Eukaryota > Metazoa > Arthropoda > Insecta > Lepidoptera > Nymphalidae > Boloria > Boloria selene. The sequence continues at coordinate 4,595,225 of HG993149.1, forward strand.
TTTATATACTGGGTTGTAGATAAATATTATTAATTATGAAAATTGAAATGTTTTAGCGGTGGTTAGATTCCTCTAGTGCCTGTTTTCGGAACAGTTACAGTTTTATTATCTGTGAATATTTTGATCTATAATTTTTATACATTGTACAGATACATTAATGATACATTATAATGTAAAGAAGTTTCTAGAAAATAGAAATGTCTATTTTATTTTGGTGAAAAAGTGACGAAGTCAAGATAATTTTGCGATTTACCTATAAGGAATCTACTCACCGCCCACTAATATATATATTAGATAATTATTAGATTAACGAAGACATTTTGTTGAGTTTTTAATGTTTTTAATATTTATGTAATTTAGACTTTTAGGAGTGTTTATAGTCCATTATAGTCCGTTATTTATCTAGTTTATGCTCATATAGTCAAATATGTAGTGTGACGAATTTAAAAAGGTGTACAGTTTTGCGTACTTTACCTGCGAGTTGCCGTGATTGAAAAGAAAAAAATTATTGCTCTACTAGGATTTGCTTTTTGAATACTTTTCTCTCTATCGAAAAAATATTTTCTTTTCTAATTATAATTAAAAAAATTGAATAAAAGTTTTATAATAATAAAATTAAGTTAATAAACAATTAAAGACTTTGTTTGAAGAATGAAAATGACTGATAAAAGCCTTGACGTCATAACATGAATACAAAAGGTGAGAACGAAAATATATTTGATAAAATCAGTACTAATTTAAATGGTCCGCGCGCACTAGGCGTAACTGCACGACGCGGCACTAAACTGCAAAATATTCTTTGTATGAAATAGTATGTGACATAGTGCACTACGCGACGCGACGCTGCACCACACGGCAAAGCCTTTGCGGCGTCGCTCCGCTGCAGTGCAGTTACGCCAAGTGCGCGCGGACCTTAACTTATCATCTTATATTTTATTAAAATGACATTTGCATGTTGGTTTAAATTTAAATTGTTGCTACAAGGATATGAACGAAATTAGTTTTAGGTTAGCGCTTAATATGAAAACCGACACTGCCATGTCAGAGCTTTTTAACAGAATTTTACACAAATTGTTATTTTATAATTTTAGTATTTATTATATTGTTATTTATTATCAACACTTCATGGTAGATGTAGTGCAACAATATACCTCCTAAGATATTTGTACAATTGGTACGAGATATTAAAGTTTGTCCTTATTTGTGTCTATTTATTTATATTGACCAACTATTAAGAAAGTGTAAAATAAAAAATTGTGGTGTCATAATTACTGTATAATTTTTCTTTGTACGACGACGTATTGTGTGTGTTTAGAAATGTACATTTATTCTATACATAAACATAAAATTGAAGTGTCTTTTTTAATGTCAAATTAGTTTTTTTTTGTCTGTCTGTTCCAGCTAATCTCCAAAACGGCTGGTCGATTTTGATAGGAGTAACTTATGCTTTTATTTTAGAAATTTTATTAACTAAACGGCGGTACGCGCGGCATCGCCCGTGCTAAATGTAGGGTCGAACCCGAGCGAAGCGAGGGTGAGTCGCTAGTATGTACATTATTAAAAAAATAACTTATCAGTATTGGGACTTACACACAATAATCTAAGCCTATACTGAAATTATTTATTAGTCACGCATTAACACTGAAAGTGCTTTACTATCATGCCAACAATGTTTCATAATGTTTGAAGTCAGTTAAAAATAAAACAGTCAATTTGTGATAACAACTTTTCTATATTCAAGCAAAAAATGTTCAAGCAAACTCCTCATTAGTTTTGCCATATGTGTTATATATAATATGTTATAAATTTATTGGTTTTTAAAGTAAAACAAAATCGAATATAATATTTTACTATATATTATGTTTTATACATTTATTTTGTTATGTAGTGTTATAATTTATTTTGATTTAGATATGGAATAAAGAAAGTCAATATTAAGCTGTTCTTCTTCCTTAATTAGTTAACTTTTAATGACTCTTTATAATTTTTAAGGTTGTCTCTAAACATCACAGACCTTTTATTCAGTACATATGACTTTAAATTATTAAATTTTGATATTATATTATTTTTTGTGTTACATAACACAATTTGATTTTTTTTCTTTTGGCTCAACCAATCCCTTTCACCGTTTAAATTATAAACATTTATATTATGTCACTTAGAATTAGGTGCCACATAAGGTGTAATTAAATATTCAGAAAAGGAATTTACAGCATCTGCCCCACGCACTTCCTTGTCTAGTAATGGTAATTTAGTAACATGGAAATCTTCATATAAGTCAGCTATTTGTTCAAGATATTTTTCTTGTACTTTGTGCCGTGCCGCACAAAGTTCACAGGGTGCTGATGTATGAAGAAGTAATTGATTCACAATAATATTATGTGTGTCAATTCCACATCTTGTTAGTTCTTGTACCAGTCGTTCTGTTTCATACAATGAAAGAAATTCAGCAATGCACACACATACAAATGTAGTCTGATTCGGGTCCTTAAATTGCGTGTTTACTTGTGTGATGACAGTGAGCATTTCATCCATTTTGTTGCTAAACATGTCTGAATTGAATTCTGCCAGTCCAAAAAGAGTAGCCACTTGATTTATAAATGGTGCAACCTGAAATATTCATTTAAATATATATTCATACATTGCACAACATTGTCAAGTTTCATTATTAAAATTTAATGTTCTAATTTCAAATCTTAATTTACACATACCTTAGATTTGAGGCGCATCAATTTACCAAGACCTTTTTCAACTACTTGAGGGAAAGATAACAAACGCAATGTGTGCCCTGTAGGAGCTGTGTCAAACACAACTGCACTAAAATTCATACCTTTCACAAGTTTCATTACCTAAAATAAATAGAAGTTTAAAGCCATATAAAATTTTATTCGGTTGTAAAAAGTGTTACTTACACCAGCTAATAAATTATCTCATATAGAATTCCATTTTACCTCTGCATAACTCATAGCCTCATCAATACCAGGAAATGCTCCGACAATTTCTTGCATAACTCCTTTGCCCAATCTCATAGCTTCTGTTTCACCTTCAAAATATTCTTCAGGCAACTCAGTCAAACCTACATTCGGATCAATTTCCATTGCAAATAAATTATCAAAGCCTTTCACTTTTGTGGGCACCTATAATAATACAACCATTATTCAACAATTTATATATAATGTCATACATTAAAATACATGCATACATAATTAAAATAAACTCACTTTTGTAAATTTTTGGTCAAAAGCATCTGAAATGTTATGAGCTGGATCTGTAGAAATTATTAGTACAGATTCTCTGACTTTAGACAGTTGAATAGCAAGACTACAGCTGGAAGAATGAAAGTTGTTTTATGATTTAATTGGTTACTAGTAAAAATGTTATTAATAAATATGTAAAATTATTAAAAAAAACTTGCCTGCATGTAGTTTTTCCAACTCCACCTTTCCCTCCTACAAATATCCATCGAAGAGATTTCTGTTCAATTACATTTTTTAGAGAAGGCTCTAAAGGTTCAAAATTTTCATCCATTTGTAACAATAATTTATAGTAATAAACTAGTTAAATGAACCGAACGACCAAAGTTATAATTTATATCCAATACTACGTATTGACGTAAAATGACATAACCAATTTAATTTCACTCCTTTTCCATAGATAAAATATTCGTTTCTAGCGGTTTCTAGCCACGGCCACAACACAACTACCTACTTAAAAGTCTATGTTTAAAATAGTCTATAGCGGGTTTATGTCCATACTTTTCACAAAAGTCGTTACGTGTATAGATTCTTTCAATACTTCTCATAGATATTAATTTGATTTTTTTTAAATATCATCTGTTTTATTGTCTGTAGAAATTAAATTTTTAGTCTGTAAAGTGTAAAGTGTAAATAAAGAAAATAAATGTGTAAATTATAAATATATGATCGACAAAATGTCAACAAATAACTTTATATCACGCGAAAATAATAAACTTTTCTAATGACGCTTTCATTCAGATATTTAATGTAATATGTGTATGTCATAAAATAAATAATATCATAAATGAAATGGGAATATAAAAAAATGCTCCATCGTCTTTTACGCGGTCGACTTACGTTTAAAGTGTATATTTTTTTTGGTATAATTGCAATTTTTCTGTGCGGCTATCTTATCCCACAATATAAAATATATCCCATAGCTCCAGTCACTTCGTCAAGTTTAACTCATTCACATTCAACACGACATTTGTCTAAACTAGTCACTGTTGTTTTTCGACAATTCGAGGACTTTGAAAATGATATCGCTGAAAGTGTTCAGTCGTTTGTCTCTGCATATCCGAATATACCGGTACTGGTGTTAAGTGAACGAAGACAGTATCCACCTTTTCAGTTTTCAGCTACAAATGTAACATTACGAAATGTTAGGCTTATATCTTTAGAGCTAAAGCTAGACTCTGCTCCGAGCAGTCTTGATCCGTTTTCATATATTTCTACCGAATATGTTTTATTTGCTCCCGACTCCAGTCGTGTATCTCGACGTGTGTTTCAACAAATGGCTGTGGCTGCCACTACGTTTACTTCTCAAGCAATAGCTGTAGGAATTGGTAATGCTCGTATAATTTGTCAGCAGCTAAAGTGGGCATATGCTAATTGGACATTGCAGTATAGTAAAGATTCCTCTAAGAAATTGTGTGATGCTGTTCAGGGCCAACATGCTTTACTGATCAAGACATCAACCTTGCAAACATTACCAAAACCATTTATTTCTCCTTTCCCTGAATCACTATATTTACAGACAGCTATCAGAAATATTAAGGTATAGCCATATAAGATTAGATTGCTATGAATTTTTTACTTGTGTAAATGTTTATATTTCATATTTTTTTCAAAAATTGTAGGTACAAGTACTCGATGGTAAATTTACTGCTGGCAGAAGTGTGTTAAAGACTCCAGCTTCAAAGCAAAAAGCTTCTAAAAGGTTAAGGGATTATCGTGTAACATTTTATAAAGAGCTTGGTGTCAAAGCTGTTGTAAAGGAAGATGGTAGAGTCCAGTGGTTTGGTTGTAAAAGAGAAACTCAGGTAACTTAAAAATAATAATTTTGCAATTTATATTAGTTTAATAAAACTCAAATTATTGTGGACCTGCATTAAGGGTCCAATGATTATTATAATGCTTATCTTAATCCATTTTGAAAGTGATATAAAAGTTAAAAATCTATAATACAACACCAAATAAGGGTGAAAAACAATTCTTAACCGCTGTCTTTTTTAAAGCAAGAGCTTTGCCTTAAAATGCTAAAAATCATTAATCATATCATCAGCATATTAAGAACAAATATATTTCCTTGTGTTATACAATTTTTATATTTATAGTTTTTTTCACTTTCAATCTATACTAATATTATAAAGCTGAAGAAGAGTTTGTTTGTTTGTTTGTTTGTTTGTTTGTTTGTTTGTTTGTTTGTTTGTTTGTTTGTTTGTTTGTTTGTTTGTTTGTTTGTTTGTTTGTTTGTTTGTTTGTTTGTTTGTTTGGTTGAACATGGTAATCTCAGAAACTATTGGTCCTAATTCAAAAATTATTTTTGTGTTGGATTGGATATTCCGTTTATTGAAGGAGGAAGGCTATAGGCTATAATATGACATCACGCTATGACCAATAGGAGCGGAGCATCAATGAAAAATGTCGCGACTCAGAAGTCTCCTTAACAAATTTCTATATATTTTGGTATATATCAAATAAATCATCAATAATAAACAACTAATATTGATGCATTCATAATAAATATTTTCATTTTTTAGAGATGTTTTCCACCAGTGCAAAGAACCCCGTCATATGTATTGGAAAAGCGAAACACGCCGCCGTGTTGCTTACGTAACATACGACGTACTACCGGGCACGTACTGCGAGCGTTGCTACAAGCCGGGGCGAGGTGTTGGTTAGAAACTACATCATTGTTAGGGGCAGTTGTACAGTAAGTACTAAGTATCATCTATTTATATGAAATCTTGTATATTATAATTTGTTGAATATGTGGTTTGCTCATATTTAAATCTGACACCTAGGCGGAGTGGACTGTGGGTGTTAGAGGGGCAAAAATTGACGAATTTAAAATATATTTTCTTAAGTGATAATATAGCGATTTTTTATCAGTACATATGTCACTAGTAATAAAAAGAATTTTACTGCACCAGCAAATAGTATTTCAAAATATTGTGAGGATTTTCTAAAAAAGAACAATAGTCATTGGCAATAAATGTTAGTAGAGGGCGTTATATTTGTCATCATGTTTGAAAATATGAGGGTATACAGAGAAATTTAAGGATTTTAAGAAGAGATGATGTAAGAAGAGAAACTGTGTCACAAGTTATGTAAATGCAAACAGAATTGGTTCTGCTTTTTAATATTTTTTTATTATAAATAAAGATTTACTGTATTTGACTTACAGCGGTGATTTACTTCCTTGGGTTGAGTATGCAGAAATTGGTATCCACGCAGCAGACTTACCCCGAGTGTCATGGCTGCAGAGGGGTGGTCCAGATAATGATGGCTTCGTATGGGAGAGAGCAACCAAAGGACATTACTACAGAGTAGCGTATTCCGCCACAAATAGAGTTTATGTCTTAATTCTCCCTTTTACTCCAAAAAATGGTACAATGTGGCCTGCAGACTGGGTCGTGGCTCATCAACGCGAGTTTCCCGAAAGACATCTTCATCCACTTGCTCAAGTAAAATATTTATTAATTATAGTAATTTTTTTTTCGTTATAGTTAATTAACCTTAATAAATCTTTTTTTTAATGTATTTCGTTTACTTTCATTAATAGGTCATACAATGAAAGGTTATAAAGTTTTAAACTTTTTTCAAGAATATAACATATAAACTGATAGAAAACAAAAAAAAATATTTTTATTTATATTACAAGTATGTTGTATTTATATAAAAATCCATTGCTGTTCTTTAATAAATGCCCCAGCGGGACTCGAACCTGCGCCCGCTGGTACAGTAAATAAGGGCCGATACATATGTATAAATATATAAATATTTTAATTTCCTTTTACAGATACAGTTTGTCGGCCGCCAAGCTCCAGCACCGAACGACGCACGCGCTTTCCTAGACCTTAAACTAGGACCAAACGCTGTTGAAAGAAGTAATAAAATAGGATCTAAACTCATTTATCCATAATTGTAACATTCGTGCCTACAGATTTTTTTATTGAAGAATATTTTATTGCAGGAGCTTTCAAGTATGAGATATTTTATAAAATAGTAATTTTCTTATAAAATATTATTATTAGGGCTGGTTTAAGGAGGGAAGAGGACAATAGGGTAGCAACCCTCACATGTAAGGGAAGGGATGTTGTTAAAAAATTTAGTATTTGACAAAACCCAACCTGTTGAACCTGTGCCCTGTTTATTTTTGTGATCCTTTGTGTTTTTTATTAAAATATTTTAACTATTGTGCTTACAAAATTCATAGTATTTAATATCACTCTGATAGGATTCGAAGTCTTACCGATAATTTGTTTTTTTTAGATATTATGTTCTACTTTTTTTTTTAATTTTAACTTTCTCAATCTAGTCTTTTATTTTTTATTTTATTATTATTATATATATAGTCAAAAGTACAAAAACAAAGCGACAATATGACTGTCTGTGTGCAACAACGTCTTAGCGGAATAATATTATAAATATGTAGGAAAAAATGCAATAAAACATACTGCCACTAGAAAGATTTAATTTTAAGAAGAGATTATTAATAAATCAGCACAAATATTGTATGAGTTAGATAATAGAAATAGCCTTTGGTCAAATTATAATATAAGGACTTTTTTTTATAACAATTTGTGTGGAATCTAGCAAAAGGCAGTCTTTGAATGTGTAAATTGCCTATTTAAATTTAATCAATTTTGAACAAATCTTTGAAGACATGCAAATTGAATTATTATAGTCATAAATATGGTTGTTTTAAGATTTAAATCTGTTTATACACTCAATATCGACAACTATGCATAAAACAAATTTCGAATATTCGAAAATGCGACTTATTCCTTCACGTCTTAATTTATCGCTTACTAACGACTTGCTTTCTAAAATCGAGGGCCTCAACATATTTTTACCTGTCTATTTCACTTGGATTGTAGGGCAACACCTACGGAACCATCATCATTAACCGACTCAAAAGAGGAGGGTACTCAATTTGTAGTTGAGTACCCTTTGTAGTAGAACTTTTTTGTGGTTATTTTGTTGTATTTGTCAACTGTGGATCAATTTTCATGTCCCTTTTTTGTGTTGAATCGATTTCATTATATCTTTTTATTGATTTTTTTTAATTCTAAGTAATTTAATTTTGTGTCACTGTTTGTTAAAAAAATTACACTCCGTGAATTTTCATCTTTTCTTGAAATGGAACTCAAGAAGAATGTAGATATTTTTTAATACTACTAAGGCTTTTTTAATTTTATATGCTTACTCATAATTTAAGTGTAAGATTCATAGATTAAGGAGCTTGACACCAAAAATATTAGGCGTTTAAGAAATATAATTAGAGCCGGAAGATAAATTTTTACTTATATTGTTACTTATGAGGTTTCTTTTCATGTTGTTCATGAAGTGTAATAAATTGTAAAATGTAAACAAAAGCAATCATAGTTACTAGTTTCAGTTCTTAACCAATAACTCGATAAAAGTTAATTTTAAAATAAATCAAATTTCAATTTTGCTGCATTTTTTGAATAATAAAGATAATTATAATATGAGCTTATTTTGCAATCACGAACTAACACGCTATTATATATGTGCATTATATAGAATAAAAAACACCAAAAACAATTTAAATTGAATCTGTGATTGTGAATTCAAAGCAATGTTTAAAGAAATTTAAATTAAGGCTTCTTAAAGAAAAGATAGTAATGTAAGTTGATCTCTTAGTGAAGCTAGTCCATATTGTTAAATTATAAACCATTTTGAATGGTATTGTTTTGTTTTTAGAGTCTATATATATCATTTATGGCAGAATATATTAAAGCCATAGTCAAAATTATAATATTATAATTTTAAAAAAGTAGAAAAGTTTTGTATTTTGGTGTGTATATGATGGTTTTATTATGTATTATTTAATATTTATCAAACATAATATGATAATTGCCTATTTGTTTAAAATTAGTCTGTCTAAAATCTTAGCTCATTTTAATATCTTCTCTGAAAGTATTGTAATAATTAGATAATTAAATAAATAAATGCTATTTATGTGATGCTTTACTAGTCAAATAAAGCACAAGTCAAAGTTTATTTGTTTTATTCACTAACTCATAACTAAAGTACATAGCATATATATTTTTCATATAAGTTAATCGTCATCAAACTTCTCATCAACAACTCCGGTTTGGAATGGCGGGTCACGCACTAAACTCAAAAGTTTATCCAGTTTCATGATCTGAAATAGAAAAATCAAAAAATAATAATAAATTATTATAATTCACAACTAGATCGTAAAGGTCAACACTATTGTAGTAAGTAGGGCAGAATAAAATGATACGCTATGGGGTAGGTCTCCAATCCCCATGATGTTATCTAATCCTTGCGAAATTGCAAAATTTGTTTAGGAGTTAAACCTTGAAGAGTTAACAGAGAAACAATCTTACAATCTAACAAACTAACTTACTAACATACATAATTATTATTTATATGAATATTTAAATAATAAAATGATTATTATATAACTATTAATTTACTTTTCTATTCTTTTAAACGATAATCAACCTTAATCCTTGGGCCTAAGGCTTACAGTAGGACAGTTAAAAACCTAAAATAGGCTTAGCATTACCTGTAAAGTTCTTTGGTCTACCCCTTGCGCCTTTTTCGGTGGTTTACACATAACCCTTAAGTTAGGTGATAATTTCACTACATGGCACGTTCCTCTGTAATTAATAAAGTCATGTAAAACATTAATCACATAATATATAAATTATACTTGCTATAACATGTTTTTTGTAAAAGAAGTAATAAAAATTTTTATACATAAAAATAAAAAAAAACTATTTCACATTATATTAAAATTATAAAAAGAATTGGATCTTGATGCCCCCAGAGAGATTTGAACTCTCGACCCCTGGTTTACAAGACCAGTGCTCTAACCCCTGAGCTATGGAGGCGATGCGAACGATTTCGAAATACGTATAGTGTTTGTTATATTAATATTGGCAAACATTTATGCTAGTTAATTAAAATTTCTAATTCACTAATTTAATTAATAGTTAATAGATTATTTATTAGATTATTACATTGTGTTTTAGATTTTTATTATTAGACAACACAAAACTTATTATTTTTTATCGTTATATTTAAAGATAATATTATTTTGGATTTGGTATAAATATAATGTTTAATATTAATTATAACGTATTAATTTTGTGGACGGGATTTAGTAAAGTCGGGAGTAGTAAAGAATCTATAAAATATAGTCATACTTAGTGTCCCCGCACACCATGACTGGCAGTCGTGGATTGAAGTCAATTCTTGTGAGTTTCTTGGTCTTCTTTGAAACAACCGCTTGCACGCATATGGGACGATATTTATTGACATTTAAGTCATAAACATATACCTGTCAAAAGACAAAGTTCTATTCAATATATTATATTTATTAAATCTTTCTACTAATTACAACTCGCAGTATTGACTCTCCGTTGGGGCTATAACATATGAAGGAAGAAACCACTACTTAAGCAGTGTGATATGTTATATTTATCGCAATATAGATTTTGTAATCGTCTTCTCATTACTGTATAGTATTAGTACCTATCTAATAAAAATATTCATATCTGTATATTAAGTAGAGCGACCTACAAAGTAATAAAGTTCATTGATATAAAACCACCCGTACTACTATATGCCATACAATGCCGTCCGTTCATTTACGAAGTACACTGTGCCCTAATAATGTTGTGCATACCTTTAAGTTAGAGGTATTAAGTTTGTGTACATTTCTCTAGTTGGTAAGCCTTATTAAAGGAAAAAAAAATGGCATGCCTACAAGCCACAGAACAAAAAACATTAGAATTAAAGTGACCTAATTCAAGAATTTGGTTAAGTGAGATTAATCCATAGAACCTGTGTTGTGCGTATTCTGTGTAAGAAAATATTTTATAGGTAGGTATGTCTCTTAAGACTATCTCAGTTACGCTGCATATTTTTTATAATACATAATTATGTGTAAGTATAAGAGTTTTAGTTATCTTATAACAGAATGGGCATCTAATTGATTTCTTCACGTTGCTTGCTCTTTGACCGTTTAGCGTAAGTAAACCTATATGGGATTAGCAATCAAACAAGCGTATTGCGAGATCGAACTGGGCGTATGAAATTGAATCAGGATTGCACCGATGGTCGTACGTGGGTGCAATGGAGTATTCACAATCAAATTTCCACGTACAAAATGGAATATTAATGCTTATAAGGGATTCGCACGTATGCGGAAATCTCACGCAAGTAAACTAATACGTTGATATTTGAGCAATTATATTCAGATAGAAATTTAAATTTGGAAAATACATTTTTTTTAATTGAATAAAGCAACGTATTTCTATGGTAGTTGAGAAAAAGAGGGTTTAACTAAAAACGAAAATTCTTATATAAAATATACCTACCGGTTATCCAGAGACAAAGCATTTAAAGAAGCAAATTAAGAAACACATTATATTTTTAATACCCCAGCTGTCCCCTTTTATATTCCCAAATAACACGTATCTAACACCGTCGCATAAACGCTCTGCATCGAATAAACTTTTCCATAAATAGGAATAAGTAGGTATACTAATACCCCAAAAATTACCTTTCCATCAGCAGTACACGCTGCGAAGACTGTGCTAGAATATGGCGCCCACTTCACATCCCCAACAGGCGAGCCCAACTCAAACATAAACAGCGGCTCACTGGATAAAAACAATATTTATAGTGCCTTACAAGTTACAAAGTAGGAATTTCGATTTCTAACGTATAAAATAGCTTCATAGTAAAATCTCTACTTTTATTATTCTATCTTGGTTAAGAAATAGTATTAGACATAGTGTATAGGTACAGTAAAACTTAAAAGTATAGATAACCTGTTTAGGTACACCGGAAACAATGCTTTCTAGTTTAATTTAATTATTACGAAGATTTATGACCATTGTTTATAAGAAAATTAATTTAAACAAAAAATATTGATATATTTACTTCTAAAGATATTTTCTAAACTAAATCGAATAAAAAATGACGGAGACTTGAGGTAACAAACTTAAAAAAATATAGCTAACTTAAGAACCTCCTTCTTTTTGAAGTCAGTTAATAGTCATCCTCTTGCTGCCCAGCATATATACCTTAGTTCTTACAAGGTAGGGCACTGATACGTTGTTTTTAATTGTTTTTTTTTTATGATTTACACATTAGATTAAATCAATAACAATTAGCAGTATCTAAGCGATTAATATACTTATATATTGATTATATTATTCATTACATATCTTGTCTTGTTATTCACTTAAAAGATCTTCAATTATTTAATTTAAACTCTTATAAGTTAAGGCACGACATTTCTCCTATTTAATAATTATTTTACCTACTTTTAAGTATACTAAACTTACTCCCGGCCATCTTCCCAAATCTTGACCCTCCAATCGCCAGAACAAGAAGCGTATATGCTATTATTGAAATAGTTGTAGTGAATCCTATACACAGGCATGTGATGTCCTTGCACTGATCGAACGTAATTCCTATTGTATTTCAAAGAACACGTATGTATCATGCCGTCTTCAGTGCCGACCATGAAGATATCTGGTTTCTCTGGATGAAAGCAGATGCAGCTCCCACAGCCTATTGTAATAAAAATATTTTATAGTAAACTACCTATCGCTTAATTGGTTTGTTGCGTCAAATTACACACAGTTCTAATTTTCATGTAAATGGGTTAACGAGTTTTGGAGGTCATCTTTCAGTTATTTAATTTATACAAAGAACAATACTACCTAAACTACGTGAAAAAAACCTTTTCCTTTTTGGGAAGTTGAGAAGAAAGTTAGTAAGTTAGTACGATACTGCAAGGAGATTGCTAAGAATATTTTAGGAGAATTTTGACCTCTTTAGACTCCCAAGGCTCTAAATATTTTAACTCAAAGGAACGCGAAAATATCGCTTCGTCCACATTACATTACAGCTTGAAGTTCTATTGAATCATAACGACAAATCAGTATTAATGTAAAGCGTATTTTTGAATTATTATTTAAAAATATTACGAAATTAATTTATAAGAAAACTAAAATTTAATGAACCTACAATATTATTTTATTTAAATTGTAGAAAATAATATTTTTAAGAAAAAATAAAATGGAAATCAAGATTTTTGTATAATAATTATACGACTTATGAGTAATTATAGGTAAGTATTCAACATAATAATACTATAAAGTTTCTACGTAAAATAATAAATATTCAATATCACCATTTTCCGAGTGAGCGTGGATAGCAAAATCAATATCCACTTGAAGTAGAAACTATGGCGATAGAATAGAGAAAAAGTTCATAAAAGTCTTGAGGCGAGTTTAAATCGAACAGAAAGTGTAATTAAATTAAATAAAATCCATAAATTGAGTCAAAACAATAAAAGAAAGACGTCAAAATAAAAGAAAGTCGTTCTCAAAACGTCATAGATAAATAAATTCAATAGATCATAATTGCCTCCTGAACCATTTCAGCTACTACGGTCATTCTCATTTTTGCAGTTGATTTGGTCCTTCAGACCTGGAACCTAGTAAGTATTAACTCTACATATGCAGAAATACAGACATATCAAAATATTTACTATTAACGGTGATCAAAGTGCCATCCGGCCCAGGTATGGGGGGTACACTGGAGTGCAGGGTTATAATGGTGGTGGCCTGCAGTTCCCCGGGCATCACCGCCCACTGCACCACGCGCCCGTCCCCAGATATTGAGAAGAAGGATGCTTCACCGTCTATCAAACGCGCTCCCCAACGAATCTGGTAATAAAATAAAATTTAAAGCCTTTTTTACGCTAGCGTTATATGAACAGAAATTTATCTATTGGAGAGGTTATATTGATAATATATTTATTTACGATAATACAAACATAGTAAAAATAAATAATGTACTGAAACTTTTTGGGTTCATAATAAATAGGCGCAATCACTCGATGGATAACCTAGTAGCATGACAGCTGACCATTTCCGTGTCACGGTAAGTTATGCCGTTGCCCTAGTTGTTATTCATTAAGAACATTCGTTGCCAAAAGTGTTGGCCCTTCGATGACCTCTCTGACACAAAAGGTCACGTTGCAAAATGATAATGTATTTTAATTTTTACATTTATACATATATTAAGTACAACAATAACCTTTATGTTGTACTTTTTTTATAACAGATACTGAGTACTCAGTAGTACAAAGTATTCATCAGTTTTTAACGTCCCATTCCTGGGGACGGACTTCCCTTCAATACCAGGGTGTATTTAGGCCATAGTTCACCACGATGGGTGTACCTACGTGTACATATGAAATGCTTAATTATTCCTCACCTCCCAGACGATATTGCTGTGTTTATCTCTCACAGAGTCAGATTTATATTGGTATGAAGACTCTAGTGTTAATTGAGCGTTATAAACACATACGTTTCCATCGTACCGTCCTAGAATAGAAAATTTATTTAATCTATTTATAGTTTAAGATACATCAAATTTACGATATAATAATATAATATATTATATTATATAACAATAAAATATTACATAACATAATACATGGCCTTACCAATGCAAATGAGATAAGGGGTTTCCTTGAAAACATCGAGACAAATAACGGGTGAGTCAGTTATGACTGAATATTCCGGATAAGCCGGATTTTTAATGCTGTATAAACAAAGACACCCCTGTTTTTGTTGTTGTGTGAAGTCCACTAAAAACGAAACATACTATTAATAGTACAGTTACTTGGTTAATAGAATCCTAATAAGAATCAAGAAGTACTACTTTTAATTATTTTTATAAACTTATATATAATATATATATATATATATATATATATATATATATATATATATATATATATATATATATATATATATATATATATATATATATATATATATATATATATATATATATATATATATATATATATATATATATATATATATATATATATATATATATATATATATATATATATATATATATATATATATATATATATATATATATATATATAACATATATATAAAAAAACATAGTATATTTGCATTCCTTCAAAAATCAAGTAATACAGATAAAAGTTATATCATTCTGCTTAATGTATTAATACATAAATCAATAAGTAAAAAGACATACATGACCCATAAGCCACAGCAAATAAGTCCTGATAGTGCGGGTTCCACTGGACGTCACAAATCGCGTGATTCCTCATAGGCTCAAATTGAAATCTCCACAGGGGAAGTAAAGATCCCATTCCTTCACGAAATTCATCGGAAGGATCGTCCCAATAACGGTAGTCTTGAGCTGAGGTGCCAAAATGTTATTCTAAAGTTTCATATTTTCACTCCCAAAACTTACAGCAAAATTATGGTATATCTGCCAAACACTGACTGCGTTGGTGGTGTGGCTAGCGTGTAAGGCACATTAGGAGATCCTTGGTTCGAGGCCCGATGCAGGACGAATATTTTATGTTAAGAGTTTTTTGTTAAGAAAGTCCTAGTAACAGCCGAGAATTTGCTAGTTGGCAGGGCAATGTTTCACCCCTCAGTGAGTACGTAAAGCCGTCGGTCTTCGGTTGTAAAGAAATATCGTGCCATCGGGTTTAAGAGTAAAAGGAATAAAGAGTAAGACGAAGGAAAGAAAAGCTCACCGATATCGTCGTAAATATTCTGATTGACTAATCGCTCTAATATTGTCCAAGCCTCTCGAATGCGTTGTGCGAGTTGTTCATCGTGTATTTGCTGAGCAGATTTGACATGTTTCGCAGTCTTTTTACGAACCTGCAACAAATATTTTTATAAGGAAGCTTTAATTTAATTTACAATATCGATAAAGCAGAGCTAAAAATCTAACAAAAAATTTCTATATGTTCAGAAAATAACAGCTACGCACAAATGTAGTTAAAGAGTTAAGTTGTTATCGTGGAACATATTTTTTTAAGAATGAAGATTAATTTTTTTTAAATTTCTTATTTTTTTTATTTTTCACCCTTTTTGGTTTCTCCTCTTCTTTCTCTCGTTGTTTTCTAGCATAGTCTTCTTGATAGTAGTCGAAAATTATGCACTGAAGAACAGTTGCTCCGTAGTTTGCTCTAGGTGGCGGTACGGTTTGTGTGTCTACGGACTAAAAACGAAACAATATATTACTACATGTTATAAAACAAAGTCCTCCGCCGCGTCTGTAACTCAAAAACGACTACACCGATTTTTATACTGTTTTCATCAATGGATAGAATGATTATATAATATAAGTAACTAGCAAAACCAGTGGCTTCCAGTGGCCAGTGGCGCTAAATCTAAGGACGAAACAGAGCGAAGCGGGGGCGAGCACTAGTACTTATATAACTTATTCTAATCCAAGATAAGTGCATATCACTATACACAAAAGTACGTAGATATATCCATAATCCATTAAATAATTTTATGTAACACTTTGTTATAGAATTGAGATACAAGTTTTGATTTTTAGACCGATAAAATAAGAGTAAATAAGTTTCAATGCAATTTTGATTATCTCTGCAGCATCTCAAAGCCCAAGGGATGCAGGATATAGTTAGAATTATTGTTATGTAGTTGCTGAAGTTATATCACTGTCTCCGAATTACATAACGGCAAGTTTACCAACGAATCTCGGAGTTTATAATTGTGTTTCGCGATAGTCTAATACAATAAATTTACTTATGGCTCGTCTATCGATATGTACGTGTAAGATTTATAATATATTTAAGACTGGTATAAATTCATATAAAATGAATGAGATGAAATAAGAGTCAAAAAAGTAATTAACAAATTTTTACAACATTTGTTCGTTTGTATTATTATATTAGACTCTCTCTCTATTCACTTGAGAACGTCTTAGCAAATTTTAATAGAGCTTCTAACACGGATGACTCCGATTTATTTAACGGCAACTTTATTTTATACCGCCAATTTCTATTTAATGTTCTGATAGGACAATTAGGTATATCATAATTCATATTTATCGTATACAAGTATACTAAGCATACCCTTGCGTGTGTATTTATTTATAAACTTTCTAATTCACTATTCAAAATATTTGTGATAAGTCGAAATTTTTGCCTTTCTGACCACATTATTGTATAATAATAATCTACGGGAGATAATTTTTAAATTCAATTCTTCATAGTTATTTCTCTTGCTATTTATGGAAACTGTATAAACTCCTGTAGTTGTGTCTGAGATGAGGTCTAACATATATGTACCAACTCATGTTTAATTAATAACATGAAATTAAAATTTAATATTCTTTGATATTTAATTAAAATTATAGATGTGTTTAGGTAAAGCCAAAGAATTAAAATACTCACGTCTCTATCCATCCTAAACTTTCACATATTTAAGTGTTCACTGTTCACAGTTCACACATTCAAGATATACTAACCCTTTTAGGTAAATTGTACGTTAGTGCTGCTCTTTCACAGAAGTTAAATTGATTTGCGAGCTTTTTCACACGCGGTTTTATTTCAATCACTTCTTCGTCATGTCCACCTTCTTCTTCTATTAAAATAATAATAATAATTTTAATAATATTTAATATACTTAATGAAAATGGAGAAACAATGGTTTACTCGAACTGGATTAATCTAGACTTTTGTCGTACGTAATTACACGCTAAACCTCTACGTTGTAGAAAAAATAATTTCTTTGTGAGCTACTGATTCCTGTCCGACTATTATTTGCATTACATCGGCTATGGGATATTAATAGTAGTACGTACGTTTAACGTAAATAGAGGTATAAACCTCTATTTACGTTTTTACGTTAAAGAAGATCAAACAATTTATATAATTGTAAAAATAAATTTGTTTTAGTTTTCTTACTTTCTTCTGGAACCGTTTCTTCCGGGACTTCCTCTGGAACTACTTCTGCTTCCTCAGCGACTCCCTCCGGCTGTTCGACTTCTTGTTCTTCTATTAGTTCTTTTGCTTTTTCTTCTTCTTGGACATCCTCTTTAATATCATAAAAATATATTAAATTACATACATACATACAGGTTAAACCAATAAACCTACGGATTTCGCGGCACTAGGGTAAAAATAGGCCATTATCTAGATGGAGTCAAGCTTTGATTTGGATGAAACTACGAACAACAACAATCATGACTCCACAGTATAAATAAATACCTTCTTTAGCTTCTTCTGGAGTGGCTTCCGGTTCCGGCTCTTCCTCTTCTTCTTCTTCGGCCGCAGATTTTTTTACTTTAGTTCGCTTTGGTCCAGCATCATCAAATCCAACCATACCTGTGATGTGGTTGCTAAGTTAATGTATGTGATTGCTAAGTTTATTTTTATATTTCTTTTAATACTGTAAGTCATATTTCTTTATGACTTTAATATTTTACTTAAGACTAATTTTAATGTTAGGTTAGTAAAGGTATCGAATATTATTATTAACTGAATAAATGAATGAAAAAAATGAATGCTAAAAATAAATTAAATATAATTCATTCAGTATAAGTCACCATATCCTGCTGCAATCTGAGCTTTTGCCTCATCAGAATCTTTACGTATAGCTGTTCCTTGATATATGTAGAGAGGGTAGGCTTTCCCATAGCTAGGTCGAGATTTAGCAACAAATTTTCCTTGGCCATAATGGTATGCAACTTCATCAGCCACCCATTGAGGATTAATTGTAGTTAAAACACGACCTACTTCTTCTTCTAGTTCCTATTAAAATACAATTAAAAAAATAAATCATCTCTACATAAGTAGTATAAAACAATGTCGCATCCCGCCGTCTGTACGGTTAAATCTTTTAAGCTACGCAACATAGAAAGGTTTATATCCATAATAAATGCATATTATTGTAGAAATAAACCGAGAAAAACATGATATTTATGAGAAAGCTATAGATACTAATTAAAAATTTATTTAGTTCGTAAAAAACTTACAGCCTCAGGTACTTCTTCTTGATCATCAGGTTTTATAAGAGCTCTTGGCTTCAACCAATCCAACGTCTCGTCTTCTACGAGATTAGCGCGGGACTTCGTAGCTGTTTCCTTCTGCTAAATAACGTATACACAATCATTCTCTTAATTCATATATTACATTTTAAGCAAAAGCTAAAGTGCCTACTTCTAAACGTAGCAATGTCTTTGTTATAAGCACTGTATCATCATCCTTTTTCAAGGCCCGGTTTATCATAGCCTTCAGCATTTTGAAATATAAACTTTGAAAGAACAAAAAACAAGTTCTCTATAGGGCGGCAAATGGCGGACTACTTTGTATTTTAAGGTATACAGGTTCGGATTTATGGCTAAATATTCTATTTGCATATTATTTTATGAGATCTTTATTGCTTACAATCATGTCACGGAGCTATAAATATTACTGGCGGATTTAGGCGAGCGAAGCAAGCGTAAATAAACGATTAAGATTCGTTGCGTGCAGTAGTTAAAACAGTCCCATCGTATTTCATAGATTTTTAATTTGTTTAAAGTTTGACTAGACACGCGAGAACGCATTATATATTACTCATTAAGTACTCACTTCGCTGTCGTCGTCAGAAAACATAGTGTTTACAATAAGTATATTATACACAAAGTGCTAATTAAAAGTGCAATTCCTAAAACACTTATTTAACTGCAGTGCCTTTTCGGTTAAGCATATCTCTAGTTACTAACTAACTAAGGTGTAAACTGCATCGCATTGATTTGAACTCGCAATAGTACTAACGGACAACTGGTACCAAAAACATTTCTACAACGAATTAAAATATTATTTTTATCTAGCAATTTATTTTTGATTAAATTAAAAATATTATTAGGAAGAAATTATGTACGATGTAGGTTAAAGGTTTATAAAATATAAGCTTTTTAAAATCATTACTTTTCATTAGCAAAGTCCGAAATATATTTTAAATTTATAGAACAAGCAGACAAATTTTAAACTTTGTTTTTACATGTTTGAATTTATAAATGACTAGCAAGCCCCGCGGCTACGTCTGCGTTCAAAAGACCGGAAACAAAATGGATTTCACATACCGTGTAATGTTTTATAGCCGATTGGTTACGGTTAGTTGAGATTTCTCAAAAATGAGACATTCAACCACAATAAAAAGTATGCATATGCATTGATCCGGGTAACCAGCTATCATTAAACCAAATTTCATCCAAATCCGTCCAGTGCTTTTCTCGTGATGCGGTTACAGACAGACAGACAGATAAAAATTCTAAAAACAGTAGATTTGGTCTCAGTAACTATAATAATGTAGATTTCAATTAGATTTTCCAAAAAAAATATTATATGTATATGTTACTGTAAAAGCCCGAACGACGGTAAATCCTAAGATTTTCAAGTAAATCCTAAGATGTACCACCCCTTAATGGTAAAAGTCCGAACCGTTCTATGATCAACGTTTATTTCGGACTTTTACCACTATTCACATAGTAAATCTTAAGATTTACCTCAAAGACACGGTAAATGTTGAGATAAACAATACGTGTTCGGCGTATGGCCTTGTACTCGTGGCATTCTGCAGCCCTTCGCTACTCGTTCCATCTCCCTCTACCGTCTACGCTCGCCTTAGTCAATCGTTTGACACGTTAAAACTTTAATTCAATTCCTGTTTGTGTTTTCTAAGTCTAAAAGTAATTTATAAACAAAAAGCGAGTTTGAATTGTTTTATGTTTGCGTTTTTAGTGTCTGGAAGTAATTTTTAATGAAAATGAGTGTAAACCATAGATTTTATGAATTAATGGACGAAATAGTGGCAAAGAATTAAGAAGTATGCATTGTTTTATTTCTAAAACCAACATTTACCAACCGTTACTGGTAAAACCTAGCATGTACTAAATTATAATGGTAAAAGTCCGATCAAATCGTTTCTTTTTTACATATTCTTACATTTACCGACTCGTGTTGGTAAACCTTAAGATTTACTGGTAGAACCTAAGTTTTACCAATATTCGGGCTTTTACAGTAACATATACATATATTTCATATAAGTTCAATTTTATAAAGAAAAATAATTCTAAACTTGATTTCACAGGTGTATGCTAACCGTACTACTTAGTTCGAAAATTACAATTCCGTTGGGCGTGTCACCAAATTCTAATTAGTCCCCGTGTCTGGTATTAGCTAGTACAAGACAGTACGGTACCACTGTACTGCTGACATTAGCAGCTTTTATACCAAGAATCAAATTTACATTAGTAGCTTTCCGGCGGCCGCTATTAACGTTTGATTAAGGTATTTTGCTTAGAAAAGGCACCTGGTTTAAGAAATTATACTTCTGTGTTTCTTATTAGTCTTTATTTTTGACAGAATTTTTAGGAAAAATCGTCTTATTCGTTACTTTTTAAAAAGTTGTACAGATATTCATTACGTTTTCACACATTAGTTATTAAATTAGGACTCTATATTAAATATTATTTATTAGAATATTTTGTTTTCAGGGTGAAAGTTCGAAGAAAGACCAATGAAGAGAAGATTATATTTTTTTTCTCTGATGATGAAGATTAGAAAATGAATAATTTGCAAAACAGGTATTTCGATCATTTTAATTTTAAAGCTTAGGTTTGGCCTGGCATGTTTACCATCTATTATTTATGTTAAGATACTTTTGAATTAATTTGGACGGTTTTTCACATAAAAGGTTAAATTCCTAAATGATTCCGAAATATATTCCATTATTCAAAGTATTAGCTAATTCAGCCACAATCAAAACCAAGCGTATAAAATTTTATGACGCGTTCACATCGAATAGCCATTTTACTGTCTTCCTTCCTATGATTTATTCAGTTCAAATGTATATTAAATTAAGCTATTTTTAGTGTCTTACTTACATTAATATTTTTATTTTATTATGTATAAATAAAATTATATAACCTTATACACTACAGTTAAATCAGTACATATACAAAAAATTCAAGTGTATGTTTGTAATTTCAAATTAACAGCTATTGACTAAATGCATAAAAATGCAATATAAAGAAAGTATACACAGTACTTACATAAAAAATCTATTTCTATAATTTTGTCTATCTGACTGTTTGTTCCGACTAATCTTTGAAACGACTCGACCTATTTTGACGGGACTTTCACTCGCAGGTAATTCACTCGCTAATGTTATTAGAAGTAACCTTAGGCTTCTTTTATATTATTAGAATATTTTAAAAACCAAATAAATTTATTTTAATTTACGCCTAGCGAAGCGGCCCGGGTTTGCTAGTTTTAAATATTTTTCACTAAGCAATAATTGTCTACAAAATATGTTTATAGTTACTTCTCACTATTGTTTCTATGCGTGTAGTTGCGTGTCTGCTAAAATACGACATAAATAGGGTTGGTAACATTTGAGAGCGTATTAAAATAATGTGACGATATTTAATATTTTACATTAAATTAAAATAAACTATTTAAGTATTAGCGTATACAGTTGGCATGTTGTTTTTTTAAATTCATCTTCAATCTAAACAAAAGTAAACATATTTTGTGTTTGATATCCCATTCCTGAGCATATCTCTCTCTTTTTCTTTTATTCCGCTCTATTTCTATTTCTATGTCCTGGTAGTCTTTTGCAAAGGTCATTTTTACAGTTCTTGATTTTAGACTTAGAATTTTATTTTTATTCACATTTCAATATTACTAGTAGACCTAATTTTTAGAATATATAAAAATATATTGAAAACCCTAAGCAGAAACAGTAATAACAATGGTACTGCGAAGTCAATATTGCAGTCAAATATGACTGTTTTGATAATGGTTATCGTGGTAGTAAAATCAAATGGCTTCCGTGTTTTGGGTTTTCTCATACGCATTAAAATTTTAATGCTTTCAGTATCAACGTTTATTCATATTTTTATTATTACTATTTTTAATCATACAAAAAAATAAGTAATAAATAGGTACTTTGTAAAAAAACGGCTTTCTTCTAATGCTACTATATTATTTGTACATACGATTATACAAACAGATTTCGCAGTTCGTTTAGTTATTAAAATTGGTAAATTTCATATATTTTATTATATTATAAATTTATATATGCTTTTTATTATTTTTGTAATTAATATTAATGAAATAATATAAACCTATGACAAAGAACGTCGACAAAACCTGTATTCATCACAACAACGGTTCACATACAAGTGCAAGACAAACACAAAGCATGGCATCATCATTTTATTTATATGAAAAATCAAACCCTAAATTTTTTCATTTAAAATCTACAGCAACGTGAGTAAAGTCACAAAAATATTAAAAATTAACGAGACTACTACTAAATTGTCTGCAATTTGCTTTAACAGCGTTCGTGATTGCTCGTACCAAATCGTAAAAATTCGATTAAACACTGTAATTGGTCTATCAAATATAAGGTTTAGTAAATAATATGATCCTGCCATAGCCAAATTAAAAGTAAGACGATCACGAATTGAGTTTTTATTTACAGTGATCTCATGTTTTTATTTTTACTCACTCGTAGACGATTAAGCAGCAGCAGTCCTAATGATTTCTCGGCAGACTTACTTCGCCATAGCAAAGGTAACCTAACCGGCTTAGTCCCTTGCGGGCTAGGGATCTAAATTAGGTACCAAAGTTATTATCATAATATTGAATCAGTTATGTTTTGTATATGCTGTTTATGACATAGATTTCTCCGATAAGTCATTTTTTGAAGGATTATGTAATTTTTTTGAAGTATTACAATAAAGGTTCATGATTGCGTTAAAATTTTCAATGTTGTTAGTTTAGAAGTCTCTATTTGCAGTATCGCTAATTTAGGTGTAGGTGATAAGAAGCGAATGGATTGCTGGGAAGTAAGTAAGAAAGTAAGTCAAATATGGGTGATATTATTAAAGGTACACATTTTTTATAGTTCATAATAGTACTAGTATTATGTGATCTGTGATAATAGTGTACTATGGTCACAGATATGGTGAAACATATGAGTAGATAGAGCAGCGATAAAGTGTAAAAAATATTCCAATCATGTTTTTTTAACTGTGTCATACTAGTATAAATAATATATATAATATTTACAATATGATATTGTCATTTTAAATTTATTTACAATAGGTGAGAATAATAAAATTAGGTGTTAGGTAATTTATGTTATATTAGCGAAAGCTTACGATCTAAAATGTATGAATCGTTGTAATTGTCTACATCTAAGTTTTTAACAAGTTTGTCTTTGAAAGAATGTTAGGTATGTGCGAAGTGTTACTAGGGTGTAAAGGGTGTATTTCAGTAAAATCATGTATTGATACTTGGTAGTCATAAAGCGTCCGACGAATGTTTGATCAATAATTGATTTGGATATTGCATTATAATAATTTGTAAAAAATATCTACATGTTTTGTGATAGTGTATTATTTATTTGGAAGAAAATAGTTTAAAATATTGTGAGAATTAAAATTAAAAAAAATCATACTTTTATTCGTATGTACTAAGAAATTTTGAATAAAAATAATACATACCTTTTTTGGCGCCATACTGTTTCAGGATTTTTTCATTATTTTCTATATATATAAAGATTATTAAAATCTTCATTAAAAGTTTCAGGACACGTAAATGTCATTGATAAAAATGTCTGGTAAGTTTGAATATATTTTATGGTGCGCGCGCAGTTTTCAATTACCATGACAACGGGGAAGGGCTCCCCTCATCTACCCACCCTGCCAGTGAGCCTGGAGGTTCTATATTTAGTGGTACCGGCTGGCCAAATCCAGGGTTTACTTATTAAATTATATTGGTGAGTCCTTAAAATATACCCTATTGAAATATTTCGAATACAATTTTCAGCATAAGCTAAACTTTAGCACCTACTACCTATTTGTTATTTATACAAGGTAGGTAAGGATATCTCTGATATTGTCCTGTTGATAAGATATTATTGGCAAATAGTGCGACATTGTTACAATACTTGCATTATAATTCAACAAAAAAAGAAATTAAAAATTGGAATTAATTTGAATAAGCATAGTATTTTGAGAAAATTTAATCGCTATTAGGTAGATAGAAATAGAATAATTGATTTTATAAATGTAATTGGACTTATCGAATGGCGTTTTTAAGGCGTACATGTAAAACTTAATTATATATAGATAACTTTTATCAAAAACTGTATGTTACAGTTTAATTTTGTCTATATTGCAGGCGAATGAATAAAATCTATAGAGTAGAGTGCGCGTAAATAAGCATTTACTTGCTTTTATGTGAAGGTCGTGCTAATTAATTATATGTTAGTAGAGTCCCTTACAATTGTATAGAAGTATCCCATTTGCGTAGTGTAACTACTACAAAACTTTCCTTATTATGTAAAATATACATGCAAGGGACTATTTATTTATGTACTGCTCTGTACTACTCTATAAAACCTTGAGCTTTGTTGAAATTCTTAGTCAGATAGAATAATAACTTAGATAATAATAACTTATTCGTTATTTACAAAGTATGAGTAAAGTATATTTATAATAATAACTTACTTTTGATAATAATAACTTATTCTGTTATAAAATTATTATTTATAAACGGTAGCTTATTGCTTTACTTAAATTAATATTATTTTTACGTAAAACATTAAGTGTTTTTCAGGTGTCACAGGCGTTTATATAATAAATCAAACTGGCGGCGGAAGTTGGTAACCGGGGTGAATTACTCATCCCGTTGCTACCAGAACATGAGGACAGTGGCATCGACAGTGATGATTCAGAGCGTGCTCGAGCGCTGCGACTAGATGATCTTGTCCACGTGAGTTTACTTTTCATATAACGAAATGTGGAGTTATATAATAATATAATAATGATTGTGAATAAAATTGAAGCTAGCTAATTAAATAAATACAAATGATTTTAAAGTCTCCTTTCAGTAATTTTCAATTAAACAATTATCGACGCTTAAGTATAATAATTACGTTATGCTTAAAGATCGGCTTTCAGGACTTTCAAAAACACATAAAATCTACTCATGTGTACTCTTAAATTAAGTATGCACAAATTACTAAATAACAGTCATAAGCCACTATTCGTTATTCGCCAAAAGATTACACTATCTGTATTTAATAAGTAACTTTTATATGTATAGTATATATGTGATCCGTATTCTGTAATTATACAAACGAGAGCATACGAGAGATTATTCTTAAATTATTATTAATTTTAATTTCATTTGATTCTATGTGCCTAATTATCATATTTTTCAGTTAATAGAAACTAGCAGCAGTGATGAAGAACCAGTGATAAAAGTGCCATGGATGCAATACCCGAAGAGAAAGTTTGACGAACAGTTGGTAAGATACATTATACATTATTTTTAGAAGCATTTTTAGTAATAAATCTCTAGTTTTATATGATCAAGAAATAAATCGAATATTATTCAGTAAAAGGTGTCTCGATGTATTTTATAACATCTACTAATTACAATCGGCACCTGTCGAATAGGGACGATCGATACTAAGCCAGGTATTGCTATGCAAATATTTTTTATTTAGAAAAAGCTCAATTTTTTAAGACTTGTAAATTTATTCACTGTAATAACAAAAAAATATGATTACTACGTGTTATATACATATTTTATTCAGAAAGAGATGGAGGAAGGAAAACTTGATTGTGAAATTTTGATACCAACGGTCCCGTGGCAACGTGCGCGTGATAGGGATGATACACAACCATTCCTACCAGGCAGTCCTGACAGATCTTCTCCACCACTATACGAAGTCGAGCTGACAGCATCTGATGAAGATGATGACGCATCAGTTCTTGAACTCGTCATACCTATTCAATCTTCCAGGTATAAGCGAATGTCCACTAAAGCTGAAGTAACCAGCTTATTTTGTAATCTGTTTTGTTGCTTTCGTCGCTAAGTATTAAATTCGCGATCCTTGTTTTTGTGAAATCTATTTATCAATGAAAATGATTCTAACAATATTATTAAAATATTTGAAATGTGTAAATCTTATTGACTTTAAATTTTAATGTAAATTAATGTAAAAAAAAACTTAATAACAATTAATTAAATATTTGAATGTGGACTTTCGTGAAAAAGTTTTTAATCAATAGTCATCGTTTCATAAGTAATATAATATCATTAACGAATAAGTGGCTTATACGTTCATGTATAATATAATACCTATGTTGTGAAGCAAACGTCAAAATGTTTCTCTAGTCTCTAGTTAGGTTAATTCGCTTTCAGTCATATAGTATATTATTTTTTGAAATTCTTAAATTATTATTCTATTTATAATTTTAACATAATAAAACATAAATTACTATTATATTTAAAATTAAGTAAAGTCAATGTAAAAAATCAATTAAAATGATAAAGTAAGAAAAAATAATATTAAGAGCCTTAGTTCTTCTTAATATATAAACCGTATGTTATGTGTTATGTATTGTCTAATTGTACGCTTGACGTTTTATTTGCTACGATTTTTTTATGTCCAATTTGTTAGATATGTACTTAAGACGTCTAAATCACTTTAATGTGAATTGCAAGGAAAGTTTAGGTTGAGATTGTGAATATCGTCAATTATTATTATACAAACGAATGTATTAAACGATTTTTTTGTTGTAAGTTGTAATAGTTTTAGAATATTAGTTTGAATTTACGTAATATTATGTATAACATATGAAGATAGTTTATTTTTGTTAATGAAAGATAATATATTAAAATATATAATTATAACATTGTACAAATCAAACTGTGCTTAATTTTAGTTTTATAATATTTATTTTTTGGCTTTCATATTTTGTTTTTTACAGCAATTGAAGGAAAGAAAAGACTGATTTGGCCAAAATCGATTAAAATTAATTTGCAATTACTTTGTAATCATTATATTTTTATATAAAAATGTCATTACTATTTCGAAATTTCAATAAAATATATCTCGTACCCTATATCAGTGTTTTATTTGTGTAATATTAACGAGAAGAAACATAAAATGAATGTGATCTGAACACTTTCGCTATAAGTAAGAAAATATCATAAAAACATTATACTTATTAGATCTAGGGACGACGGGGAGCGGAGCGAGGGAAAGTCTCTACATAACGTATTATTGAAATAGTGTAGATTTATCAGAAATATGGTAATATTTGGTAGCAAAAAAATACCCATACGTTGACACAAATAAGCCGCACATCAAAATCTGTCCAGTAGTTCTGTCCTGATGCGGTCACGGTGTACATTCATGTACATCTCCTGTATCGTTAATGACTTTCAATAAGATTTTTCGAAAAATGTATAGATGTAAAGTAGAAAAGTTACAGAATATATCTATCATTTACTTTACATTTACTTAAGTAAACGTCTAAAACTTCTAAAAAACCTTTAGATTTGTATAAACTAGTCGAAGACCAGCTCCATATTATGAGAAATAATTTTGAGATCTTGTAAATTATGTTTTCAGATAGATTTCAGTAGTTTTGTCTTTTGAACTGAAAATACAAATAGAGTAGATTGAATTATATTATTTAAAAGAATAACAGAGGCCTAAAAATATAATAAAAATATGTCAAGTTATTGAACTTAATGTTCCTTAGCCGTAATTCATAACCAAAAAATTCGGCCAAGTGCGAGTCAGACTCGCGCACCGAGGGTTCCGTACAAACCTGTACGGAACGGTGTATGAGTAAAGGGGTAATAAGTTTAAAATTATTAAAAATATTTTTATTATATGATGTAACTAAAAATTTATGCTTTTCGCAATTTTTCCTTTATCTGTGTTATAAGACGTTGCTTCGTACCAAATTTCAAGATTCTGAGTTCACGGGAAGTACCCTGTAGGTTTTGATTCCCTTGCGAGTGTCGAAAATTTGCGGCATAAACGGGAGTATCTTTTGATCGCGTTGACTTAGAAGTTTGATTTTTTCACAGCTCCAAGAGACCATAGACTTGAGTATTTGATATGAATTTCAGCTTGATACCTCCACGCGTTCCTGAGAAAAAAGGTCTTGACAGACAGACAGACAGACAGACGGACAACAAAGTGATCCTATAAGGGTTCCGTTTTTACCTTTTGAGGTACGGAACCCTAAAAAAAAAGAAAAAGTTATGAGAGAATATTATATTCTAGTAAAGACATGCCCCAGTGCCATAATTTCTTATAATGGATTAATGAATTAGTACAAAGGAAAAGAAAATCGATATAAAATAGACCAAGATATAGTAAAATACCAAAATTCACAGACGTCACGCCAACTTTACATTTTCAAAGTCGGTTAAAAATTGACGTCAATGGTTTGGCAATAAGTAGTAGGTACTCGTTACTTTTCAGAGTTGCGACATCAAAGAACTAAATCGCCCTTATGATGGCCTTGCCTTGCCTGTTTCGGTGAGAAGTGGACACTTTAGAGAAATAAAGGAAAAAGTGTAAAAAGTGAAAGCATAAAGTGCTTTACAATTTATTTAATATAAATAAAAGTAATAGGTACTAAGATTTAAGGTTAATTTATTTCTGTCACGAGAGCTTACTTACTAGCTTATAAGATATTCAAAATTATTTGTATGCTATAAGATAACTGTTTACGAATATTTTGTATCAAATGAAATATATTTTATTCATTTTACATTTTTCATACAGTGACATGAAACATTTGACTTAGTTTCTAAATAAAGCGCTAGATGTCTTTCAGCATATTTTTAATAATATTGCTACTCCCCAACAGATGGCGTCTATTATAAATTATATAATAAAATGTATAAAAAACAAATGTTATTAAATGAATAATTACAGCTTTTTAAGATAATATTACTGTTTAAAGTTTATATAAATCTAAAATGATAAAAGAATGAAAAAGTTATCGAAAAGTTTCCATGATTGCATAATGAAAATTTTTACACAATACAAAGTAGTATGTACTATTATCATACCAGTGATTTTCTGTTCCATGAAAAGCACTTTATATCAAAAAATACTTCATTTTTCGTCCCTAATATTTTTACTAATAATGCTTTATAATTTTAAGCTTAAAACCAAACTACGTTTTTTTTTAAGTTAATACTCAAATTATACAAATCTAATAAAACAAAATCGTTCGAAAAAAATATACCTTATCTCTATTATCAATGTTCCGTTACCTGAATTTTAAATTAAATTCGGTAAAAGTTTCATTAATATTCCTGAGATGCATCGGGGAATATGGAATCGTGGGCTGTTAAAGGCTCATCCTGATTTTGGACATATGCCATCTACTTGGTATTATATTATTAAGCTCTATAAGTCTAGTAGAAAACCGATTTCGATATAATTTTATTATGAGAAACTAACTGTTGCTGTGTATAATACACATTTAGTTTTCAAAGTTTCGTCGTACAGATTTTGATTTTTAATATACGATACGACTATAATGTATATGTATTGTTTATAGATAATTAGCTTTTGTTTTCTGTAGAAGTTTGAACGTGAGGAATTACTACACTATTATTGATTTTCCTTTTCAACAAATTCTCATATTTGTTTGATTGTATATTTTTTAGGAGTAACGTAAACTTTATTTAGCTTAATATAAATTACCCTTACTTTAGGTAATATACTGCGTTTTTTTATTTTTTTATATAATGAAATATAATTAAATTACTTTGTGTGTAAATAATATGTAAAATGTAATTTACCGCATTATCTTTAAAAACTAGTAACCGCTATTCAAAATAAAAAGGGTACATTTGTTATGGCAATTAGGCTTCGCGTTACAGTCAATATTATGTGAAGTAATCCATGAATCGCAAAGGTTTATTAGCCCCGCTTGCTGAGGCACACGTGAAGGCTATTTAATAACGTCTGGGTGGTAGTCCGCGTGGCTCAATGGCGGGGCGGCGCCCGAGCGGCAGTCGCGCTACACGCCCCGGAGGGGCTACACGTGTCCTCGGTCCCTCTCGCGACTTATGTAACAATCTGCACGGAGTCCGCAGCCTCCGAGCCCCTTCCACCCACTCGCCTCCATCGACCCCGCGACGCGACCCACGCTAATCCACACCGTCGCGAAACGCGAACGTTCGCGGAACTACCACTGACAAACTCAGGCCTCACGTTGTGCAATTCGTCAGCTGTGAGGTGACATAATCGATGCAGTATCAGATCGGTGAGTTGGAATTCTGGAGGTGCGTTATATAACGGGAATGTTCGCTCGAGCGGATGCCGATCGCAGGATATACAGGCGATACTTGGAAAATGCATATTGTTCGTACAAAGTCCGCTCGTCCGGTTAAATCGTAAGGTTAAGTTATGACTGTCTGTTCATCCAGTGTTACTTCGATACGGTTCACAGAGTATATGGACTTTAAAGGTCCTTAAATGGTTATGTAATTGGAAAAAAGCTACCAGTAATTCTTAATTGGAGGGGTTCAAGGAGCTTGTCCATCCGTAGAGCACAAGAATGACTATAAATTTTTGCAACTAAAAATGAATTGTAAAAACAAATGAAAAAAGCTTGCGGGATTGTTTTTCAAAAGCTTCACCACAATTTCTATGGTTCTTTGTTTTCTTAGTTCAAATACTCGTTCAGTTCGTTAATTGAAGCTTTTATGCTTTAAAGTAAAATGAAGTGGTCAGGCAATTTTTTTATTTCGCGTTGGTATAGAACTATTATTATATTTGACAAGCCTAGATCGGATTTATTGTAACTTTTATTTACATTTTTATAACAAAGCTTAGTCGTTGACGTGTTTCTGTAAGCGAGGTAGGATTTATAAATTAATTTAAATTCATGTCACAATCACGCGCCAATAATCTACAATAATATTCTGTTTATATTAATATGGAATATGGAATAATATATATTCATTAAAAACCCGTAAGAAAATTCAATATGCAATAAAGTTTTCATTAATTTCTATAATACCTCAAAAATAGTACTTTTGGTATGAACTGTTTTAAATATATTATCACCAATGGATAGCTCATACTTTTAAATTTATTCCTCCTTAACAAATATTAACTTTAATCAAATTATTTCATTGCAACTCTTAAAAATCAATTTAAATTTTATTACATTAAAATATTTACAAAATATATTGTTATTTGTAATTACTTCAATCAAATTTTAAATTAATTATAAATATTAAAAACATAAAACGGAAATATTTACGATGTC
This sequence comes from Boloria selene, assembly GCA_905231865.2. NCBI lineage: Eukaryota > Metazoa > Arthropoda > Insecta > Lepidoptera > Nymphalidae > Boloria > Boloria selene. Next base: position 4,627,486 of record HG993149.1, read on the forward strand.
TTTTATTTGAAGTTGCGATAGAAATGGTTAGAATTGTGCTAAAAAATTTGAGCAGATAATAGTATTTCCATTACAAAAGCGCCATTCTGATTCACTGGCTAATTCATCAACGCCTATTCTAATCTCCATTTGTCTGTATGCAATCTTGTCATCAAGTTTGAGCGAATATGCCTCCCGAGATGTATTATGTATTCCGTATAATAACTGCGCGTATTTGGATATAGATACATAATTAGAATTTATTTATTTATTTATTTACTGTTAAAAACTTTTATATGTATTTAGAAAATGCATGCTTTTTATATATTACTAGCGACTCGCCCTCGCTTAGCTCGGGCTCTTCCCTAGATTAAGCACAGGCAAAGCCGCTGGATCCGCTAGTTATGCATATAAACCTTCCTCTTGAATCACTCTATCTATTAAAAAAAACCGCATCAAAATCCGTTGCGTAGATTTAAAGATTTAAGCGTACATAGGGATATAGGGACAGAGAAAGCGACTTTGTTTTATACTATGTAGTGATGATACTTGCATGTAGAGTCTGACAAATTAATTTCGGCCAACATCTAGAAAATTTATAGATTATCTAGCGATTAACAGTCCTTACACTCGGGTTCGTCCCTAGGCTTAACAGTTATTATAGTTTTTTCAGAAATTACATATTTTTCCGCAGTAAATATATATGATACGTTGATCCCGATAAACAGATAATCATACTAAAATTCATCAATGATTCCCGACTGTTTTTCTCGTGATGCGATCACAGACAGACAGACAAAAATTATAATAACTATACATTTAGTCTTTTTATAGATAATAAAAATGTTTTTATAGATGTAAAAATGTTGGCTTATGTAAGGTTTTTTATTTTTGTATTTACTTTTTTTGTATGTAGCTGTGGATTTTGTTTTAAATAAATAAATAAATCTATAAAATGTATTATAAATTAAAAAAATATTTAATATACGGATTCGACTTAGAATTTTATTAAGTGTAAACATATAGCTACTAAAATCGATGTAGAATAAAATTGTATGCTTTTTGAATGTGTGTTTTGGGAATATAAGGGAAGTGTGTTTATCAGAGCTTTTTAAATATTCACGCGTAATCTGTTTAGTCGCGTAACACTCGATGAGTGCGGGCTTCACGTTTTCGAACAGCCTTTTTTATTGTATTGTCTATAGATTTAGATATTTTCATGTAAATTAATGTTACATTCAATCGATTGAGTGGATTCATGTATATAAAAGATAAAGCTCCCGGATTTGCGCGCCTTTAAAATAGTCGAGTAGTCATGATGTGTTGTTGGAGAATTAATTAGGAATAATATGATCTATTAAAATTATAGTATGAATATAAGCAAATTATTTGAAAATTATCATTTTTAAAGATATAATATAATTTAAAATATATAAATTTATTTGACTATTTATTTTATGCAATTTTTATTCACTCATCAATAAAATAATATACTATAAGAAAATTTAAATATTATTTTCCATTTCTCTCTCTTTTAACATCGAGATAATTTAAAAAAAGGTAAAATAAAAAAAAAGTTGTTAATAATCGAATTATTCGTATGTTAAAGTTTATCTACTAAGTCATATATCATAAGTACGAAATAAATCAAATAAAAAATATGTTGACTTTATAGCAAACATTTCCATGCTTTCGAAGAAAGACATTCTTTGTTGAATCCAGAAAAAAAGTTAAAATAAAATAGCAATGCAAAGGTGCAAATTTTTCTCTTGATGTCAGGCAACGTAAATATTAACGAGGCGTTTCAAGTTTTATAATAGTATTGAATATTGACATCTGTAATTTAAAGAAACTTATAGCATATAGCTCTGTTTAAAAACATTTTCTATTTGAATGAGTCATTGTGCCATGTAGGTTTGTTATTAATATACTATACATACTCGGTGGTGTAGTGGCTAGCATGTACGGTCATACATCGAGAGGTCCTGGGTTCGAGTCCCGGGTCGGGTCAAGTTTAATTATTGAGTCTTTCTGTTTAGTAAGCCTCAGTAATAGCCCGGAGTTGGGAAGTTGGCGGTGAGTCACCCCCGTCCCACCGGAATATGAGAGTGATAGGAATAGAAAGCGCACTTGTGTCTGCGCGTACACATGTACACTATAATATCTCCTGCGCAGTTGGCCAGTCTCAATGAGATTGACCGCCATGGCCGGAATCGGTCGGAGATTATTATTATTATTATTACTATACATAATTTAATGATATACTTACCTAACTATTTTTTATTAAAGACCGAGTTTATCGTGTACATATTTAATTCAGTATTAAAATCGACATAAATAAGTACTATTTAAATGAGCTTGTTTGTATGAAATAACTAACAAAGAATTACATACAAAATAAATATTGTATAAAAATAAGTCAAATTATCTTATACTCTCATAACATAATACATACATACCTATATTGAAATTGTATAAAGTTTTATTGCTAAAGAGAAGAGATTTAATTACAAACTCAAGATGTTTTCAAAGTATAACAAGTAACTTCATCCTTTCATTTTATGTTTATTCTAGAATTTACAGTGATGAGATAAGAATACTTTGTTTTATCATTTTACTATGAATTAACTACTACTTATGTAATATGTATAAGCGTATATAAATATTAGAAAAATAGTTTAAATAAATGAATGTCATTTTAAAAATGTTATTACATCAAAACTACAAAACTGTTTTAATTATTTTCATGTACATGTTCATATAACGGAAATCAACCAGCACTTAATACTCGTATATTAAATAAATAAGTAACATAATAAATAAAGAATAAAATTTTTATAGGGCAATGCCATTAATTGGGTACTAGGCAAATAAGGTTATAGGTTATATTATGCTGAGACTAAAGGAAAGGTAAAGAAACTTGAAAACAATTTTGAAGTAAGCTTTTCTAATATTAGTTTACTTTACCTTTTATCCTAAAAGGCTAATTAACGTGTCCCTGCGCTATCTTATTCGTAAAATTATTAAAAATTAAATATAATTATCCTCTTTAAACTTCAATTTCCTATCTAAATTAATCTTTTACGATAACTCTACCATTTTGATAATATTTTATCATCATTTATTTCGCTATATTCCTTTCGCCTTCTTCCGCTCATCAAGATAAATGATTTCTCCGAAATGAGGCAAATCGTCGGTCGGTTTTTAGGTTTTTAGGGTTGTGTTGCAAAATTTATTACCTTGGGATTTTATTTATAGTAAATAATCTTGTTTTTTATTTATTATTTATATGAAACTGTAAATAACTTATTGAAGTAGATATACCAACACAAATTATGCTAATCAAAATAACTTCAATTTTATAAACATTTTAATATCTACAAACAAAGAAATAACTTTTCTGATTCGATTATATGATTATTTATAAGAAACTTGCCAAAAAAGTATTAATAAATAAGCAAAAACAAATTAAACGAAACCCTGAACGCCAATTTGCCTAGCACAGTTTTTTTAAGAGTAGGTAATAACAGATTGTTATACCCATAAATTACATACTTTTAATTTCAAACAAATTATCTATTTTTTGGTACTCCCGATAGTTATGGTTTATTAAATAACGATTAGTAGCTTTTATTTTTAGCATTGTTGTTAATTTTTTGTATACTGACCGTCAGTCCGCGTAATTGTATTAAGGTATAATTTTAAAGGAATTATTAGAGTGTGATAAGTATAATCTGATGAACAGGCAGTGGTAGCCCAGTGGTAGCTTGGTTAACCGAGAGAAGCGAGTTCAAATTCGGGTCTTGCACAAATAATATTTTTAAGGGTGAATCATTTCTAATATGATTACTACTTATCTTCCAGATATGGAAAACATCGTGCAGGTTGCATTTCTTACAGAAACTAATCCTAGCAATTTCTCGAAGGATAAGTAAAATCCGGCATGGTGGACTATGGCCACGTTCCCCTCATATTGAAGGGAGGCCCTTGCCCAGCAGTGAGACTTTTAAAAGTTCTGAATACAATTCAATTTTAATGAATGTTTTCATTTTGTATTTTTCGATTTGGTAAATGTAAATCACAATTTTCTTAGTGTTTTATGTTTGACAAAAACCTTTGATTTAAATTGCATTATTTATTAACACTAACATTAATTGACTTTGTTCAATATTCCCTTTACATTGTATTATTGCTAGTGTATATGATACTTCGACCTTCCTATTAATGGAGCCCGAGGTACTATTGTGCGTATGATAAATTATCGTTTGACTAGGGTTATTATTGAACGGGGTGGCGAACTATTTATATTACATATCTTTCATTACAATTTTCGGCTAAAACTGTTTTTAAATAAAAGAATAATTTGCAACTAATTAAAGTAAATAACATTTTATAGCTAGTTGGCATCATTGATATTTTTCGTGTCTAGATTAGATATGTACTTGAATAACTCTTTTAATTATGAAATGTTCAGTAGTAGTCTGTATACTAAATTTCATATAAATTCGTCCAGCCGTCCCACGTACAAACTTTGCATTATGTGTCCAATAATAATAATTTATAGCGTTACGTACTTTTAGCACTTTAGTGATTGATGATAGCTTTTGAAATATACTCTTATTGCCTTTTGGGAATCACTGATATACCTACTAAGATATATGCCTGTAGTCTATGCCACATAAATTGTTATTAAAATTAAAAAAAAGAATAAATCAAATTCAATGGATAAAAATAAGAAAAAACAACTAAACATACTTTTTTGCACTTTTTATTGTAGTAAGGTTTCCAGGCAAAGTGTAATTTTATAAGCTCCAAAAGCTTACATTTCCACACGTATTAATCTTTATGTAACTCAAATACTTGCAGTCACATTGACGGTGGTAATATCATTTATACTGTGAATCCATTGTTGTGGAGCTTTGAGCACAATGCTTCTGTAGTCAGTGCTGTGAGCCGTCACAAATACCGCGTTTGTTGATATATACTTATATGCTATGTGATTTTTTATTATTTGATTTTTATTCCTATTCAGAAATATGTGCTACATTATAGCTTTTATTAAAAGTTTTAAAATTAAATTTTCTTCAAGAATATGTTATTAAAGGATTTTTTAATCCTCTTTTCGAATATTGGCAACAAAACTATCTTTTCTTATTTTATCGCGGATTTACTTTGATTTTTGGTTCTCGACGTTTCGATTGCTTAACTGCAATCATGGTTATGAATGATACTAAGATTTTAAAGTTCTCAAAGGCATTATTTAGCTATTACAGGCAGTGTACAAACACAAAGTATGTATTAATGAATTCAGAAAATACCAAAACAGCACCAAAGGACCTTACAATTTTCAATTACGTACATAACATACATACATGTACTACATTCATAACTAATTTTAAACTTCATCATCAGCCCTTTTTAACGTCCCACTGCTGGGCACGGGCCTCCCTCAGTACGAGGGGATCAGGCCATAGTCCACCGCGCTGACCTAGTGCGTGTTGGCGGACTTCACATGCCTTTCGAAAACTTGTTAGGTTTTCTCAGACATGCAGGTTTCCTCACGATGTTTTTCTTCACCGTAAGACAAGTGGTAATCATGATATAAATGATTCGCACATGAAAATATCAGAGGTGCGAGACCCGGATTTGAACCCGCATCACTCGGTTATCCTAGCGACGCGTTACCGCTGGGCTACCACTGTCTCTTTTCTTTGTCTGTTCTTCAATTTTAAACTTAAATAAGTATTAATAAAATAACTAAGATAGATTATTTCTAAATACAGGATGTCAATGTTTGTCTGTACGTACTTTGTTAATATGACTCGAATTAAAAAGACATTACTTGTTATATATTTTACTTTAAGAATTGAGCATAAAATTTTGTCTTTAGCATTTCTATTAGGTTCAATTGAAGTAACGAAATCCTTTTAAAGGCGCTTGTTAAATCATTACTTTAACATATTTGCAATACTTGTCAATAGCATAAATGGCAGTGATGTCGTCCATTGTTGAGACGCTTTTGTACCCAAATGCCCGTACATTCCCGTCAGTCCCGTCACAGACGACGTGTTTAGACTTGCGATGATTTATTACATTATAGATATGTCGAACGTATGATATTTTATTTAGTTATAAATGTCATTCATTTTTCTTATATACTTCGCTTTTTGTGTAGGAAGAGGATAATAGGGAATAACTGGGACCTGCTAATTTACAGTACATCAACAAGTGTTGAATTTCAATCTCGTACAAAATTAATAGTCGCATGTCTTTTTTCTATATAAATCTGCTTTCAGGACTACCTAGTACTCCAGTAAGTACTGAAACTCTTTTTTTCATAGACCAAAAGCTAAGTATATCGTATCTAAACAAACTGAGTCTCTTTTTTAATTACTAATTACTTTGATTTATAAATCAATTTGTAATGTAATTACTATTATATAACTAAATACATTAAATTATATTAAGAGATATTTCTATTCCTTAGTTGATTAACATTAACAAACAAACTTAAATCGAAGCTGCGAGCAATCATGTTGTTGATGTTAGTAACACTCATCAAAGGAAAACGAAGATGACGCTGTTTAATCGATCTCAAAATTTACAATAATTGAAGTATCGAGTTATGAAGTGTTCTTTCAATATAAGCTTCTACTCTTTGTTACTTTTTAAATCTCAACATAACAGTCACTTTATTTAAGGAAAGTCTAAATAATGGTTAAATACGGCCCGAAAAAGCCTTATGTGTATTCCATTTCACTTTACATTTACCTCCAATTTATGTTTCAGTAGCAGTTTTCTATGTGTTAGTATTTTAAACACTAAAGAAAAACTAGATTTTGAGGACTATGAGGAAAATGATGTGATAGTTATAAAATTGCACTATTGTGTATTGAAAATTTGTAGTCCTGAACTATAAAGGATTTTTTGGAAACAAAAAAAATGCAAATCTAATGTAGGTACCTACCTATATTCATTAAAATAAGATAGCCGACGCAGAAAATAAAGTTGGCAAACTTTACGATGGTTATTAGGTTTTTCGAGAAATTTAATGTGAAATATTTTGAAATGTTTATAAAGTAACTTTTTGTTAGAGATTTGGAAGCATCACAACTCTTTCGTGAATGGCCTACTAATGACGTAGCAATATTAAATTTCAGGAAATCAGCTATATTTACGAGTAGGCTAGGGGAAGTTAAGGAAAATGTTAATATAATTTTTAAACAAAATTAAGTACTTGTCAACTTGTGAAATTATTATTGTCTGAGGAAAAGCTATGATTTTGACAAAAAAACACCATAGCCTTTGCTAACGAAGTTTTAACACTTATACATTTTTGTTGGATTTTTTATGGGAAAAATGCCTTTTTTCAACAAGCGAAAGTAGATTTGCTCACAATTTCATGGGTTTTAATTTTTTAACGTAAAAGTATTTGACTAAGTTACTCGTTATAACATCAGTATCTGTAAAAGGTTCCTTAAAAATCGGGTCTGGCTGTGTCTCGGAATAAAAACACTCGACCAAACAAAATACACCCCACAAGCCACTTTGGAAATTAGCCAAGACAAATAGGTATAAAAAAATAATTCTCTCTTGAAAGAATTGTATATATGTACGATCGTAAGCATTTAGTATAAAGCTGTTATTTTGTCGTTACAAACAGGCACTTCAATTTTATTTATTTGTGCAGGTTAAAGGTTTTGAATTTTTTTGAAGGTAAAATTCCGCACTACGAGTATCGATCGATGTTATAATTAACGCGTGCGAATTATTATAAATAAATAAAAAACGAAGGAATAACAAAAAATGGATAAATAGCGTGCTTTACCATCATATTAACAAACTAAGCAAGGTCAATGATGCAATCCTAACTCGATTACTTAGTACGTAGTTTTTGAAAAAAAGGCAAGAAACTTGAAGGAATTAAGCCACTTAGCAGCAGGCCGCGGAAGGCTTTTGACAAGGATTGATTTGCCCACTCATGACCTGTATATTATATATTTAAGTCATATGTGCTTTATAGTTTCTATGTAACGCGCTCTTATTACGAGAATATAGAATAGGATCTTATTCTATAGAATTAGGCTGTAGCTTTTGTTCCATGAGACTTTACCAATACTCTCGCAATCACATGAGTGTAACGTTTTGTTATAATTGCGAATATAATATATTCCTATTTTTTTAATATTTTCCCTTTATTACTTAAGGTTTTTTTTATAATTTCTTTCGTCTTTCATCTGTCTTTCGTATCGCAAATAATTTATCATTGTCAACTAAGTATATCAGAATTATAATTCTTCGTATCTTTCTGTATAGGTCTTAGACTTGAAGACAACATACTATATATAATATACTTATACTTGATGAACTACTCTTTGTTGTCACATCATAAATCATCGTTGAACACATCCAGTGCGGTAATTTCGTGTCACACACTACCCAGTCAATTTGCCGTGGGCTCTCCGCTCGTTACCAAGTACGTGATGTTGCCTCGGTTATTGGCATTTTAGAGTACGTCCTTTTCTAGCGTCTCTATTATAAGGATGAATCAGCAGAGTTCTTAATTTTTAATTACAAAATAATTACTTAGTATGTTTATGACTTTTTTTACTTACTAATAATAATTTATGTTAATAATATATTAAGTCGTGTAAAGTTACAATGTTATCGGAGATTGGAATATAATAATGTTTTTGTGGTTCAAAACTAGTCTTCTATTTTTGACTGTTCAAAAAAGTTTTTACCGCGTTATAGGTACCTATCGTCTAAAATACCGTAGATTATTAATACAATATATCTATATTATAAATTGCGCTTATTTATATGTAAGAAAAAATCAATCGTCAAGTGTGTTCCAATATAAATAATCAGTTTTAAGGGAGTTAATTACTTTTAAGAGAGAGAGAGAGAGAGAGAGAGAGAGAAAGCCAGATATAAGTTTTACGTTTAAAGTCATTGTAAGGTTTTATTTAAAAAACTAATCATTAAATATTAGTAATCTTACGTCCATAAGCTCTCAAGGTGTTGGAAGCGCTATGGCACCAATTCCATTTTTACGATTCCGTTAGCCATTAAATCCAACAATCAAATTTTACCGCGCAATTACATTCATACAGTGTTGAAGGGTCGATTCCAGAAGGTTCCCATTAAACCGTCATCAGAGTATCTCCAGTGCGGTCTAATCTTGCGAGATTAATGGCGTCCTCGCAACATTGCTGTTAGCCGTAATATGAGTTTCTTTAAAACCAGTCCTTGCAATGGACTTGAGAATTCTTAACGCTTCTTTGTGTTGATCGCAAAAGATCTTGTACAGGCTACTTCATTTACACTTTTAATTTTTTATGCAAGTTAGTTGTTGGTTTGAAGTTTAAAGTACTTACTATGCTTACTTAGTACGAGTTAATCTGAGTTTATTCTTGTCTGTAAACAGTTTGAGTGTGTAAACTACTTTACCGTTTTTGTTTTTTTTTGTTGTAGGTTACGCAACATGTGCGATATTTTTTTAAATAAGTAAGCCTTTATATTTCCACGGTGTGGTATCTATACTACAATAAGTATATTATATATAATATTATAAATAGGATAGATTTGTATTTTTATATGTAACGAATAAACTTAAAAACTACTAGACCGATTTCAAAAATTAAGTAAAGGTGATTTTGAAGTCGATGCATTTTTTCATACATCTCTTACGATTATAGTAATTAATTAGTGAACATTGCCAAACATTAGGCTGAATGGCGCAGGTTGCTGTGCAACAGTAGGTACATGACGTTACAGTGTACAAACGCTCATAAGCTGCCTTTTGATCATGCCTTAATTAAAATGCTCTGCGTCAAGACTAAGGACAGGAATTTTTTTTTGATTTAACATATTATTATACCATGTGACGTTATATAGACTTCCTCAATAAATTGGCTATACAATATTTAAAAAAATTCGAACCATATGTTTGTGTAGCGTGTGTGTAAGAGCGTACACCAAACAAAAAGTCTTTCACTTTTATAATATTATCATATTTTTTTTAACATGATACACAGCCCTATTAGTCCTATTAGAAGTAAATATGTAGTTCATTATCGCATATACTTCACTGGTTTAACATTAATAATCTGGCTTCAAAATGCCAAGAAGACAAAATATTGAACAGTCCATATTGAATTTGCCTTTGAGGCAATTTAAATCCAAAATTAAAAGTACGTTGTTGAATAAGACTTATTATACTACTCGTATAACTGAATACTTAGATGTTAACGTATGGGATTAATGTCTGGTTGTGTCTCACGTTTTTTTTATGGTAAAAAGGGGAAAAACTGGAAGGAGGCTCACCTGATGGAAAGTGATCACCTCCGCCCATGGACATCTATAAGCCAGGCTTGTAGATGCGTTGACGGCCTTTCAGGAAAGGGAGGGAGGGAGGAGGGAAGGAAGGAAGAGGGAGGAGGGAGGGAAGAGGGAGGCGGGGGGGATAGGGAGGGAGGAGGAATGGGGAGTGGGTCTCCCGGACTATCACTCACCGGACGAAACGCGAGAGCATAGCTGCCACTTCACGCCGGTGTTCTGTGAGAGAGTGGTACTATACGGGGCGTGCCGGCCCATTCGGCTGCTACCTGAAGGTAACAAGCATGGCACTACCACTAAAATATCATGTAGGATAAGTAGATAAATATTGTAATACAATATTGTTATCAAATATTTTTTTTGAAAAGAGCTTCTCGCCGGTTCTTCTCAGCCGAACAGCTTTCCGAGCCGGTGGTAATTTACTCACAAACTTGCGGACTGACATTTAATTTTAATAATGTTAAAATGACGATTCAAAAGAGCTTGTAAAAGTCTATTTGAATAAGCGAAGCGAGGGCGAGTCGCTAGTAAAGTATTAAAGTTAAATCGCAACGTAAAATTACATGAAAATTGAATTAGAGCGACTTAATAGAATTACCTATCATACTCGTACATCTAAACACATTAGCATAAGTAAACATTGATTTATACCCTTGCTGCGACAAAAATAGACTAAGGAAATAGTCAATTTACGTATTATTGGCATCGTTATACTTTGATTTACCTATTTGAATATAAGTTTATGACAAAAGCAATACATTTTTGTTAGGACTTGGTTTTAGGACTAGCTAAAACTTAACAACACCAACGCAACGATACATTTGAATAAATCTTTCTTTTGTCGGGGCTAAGTATAAAAAAGGGAATTCCCATAAGCACCTCTTCATGTGAAGAATCGTTTCAGACCTGTTTATATACTCTTTGTGTCACTCTCAAGTCCTCCACCTACTTATGTCCACACAAAAAATCACGCCAATCTGTTTCGACTTCAGAGAAGGACCATTATTTTTTATTGTTCTACAAACACTATCAAATCTATTATATAATAAGTATGGTATAAATGTATTAACATGGTAATCCGTTTATTCTACTGGTGATATCGCACTTTCCATAAATATGTTTAATTTGTTTAGCAAGGATAATGCTATATGACGGTGGAAGCCCAGCGGTAACACGGTCGCTTGGATATCCGAGTGATGCGGGTTCAAATCCGGGTCTCGCACCTCTGATATTTTCATGTGCGAATCATTTCTATTATGATTACCACATGTCTTACGGTGAAGGAAAACATCGTGAGGAAACCTGCATGTCTGAGAAAACCAAAGAAGTTTTCGAAATACATGTGAAGTCTGCCAACACGCACTAGCGCGGTGGACTATGGCATGATCCCCTCGTACTGAGGGAGGCCCGTGCCCAGCAGCGGGACGTTAATAAGGGCTGATGATGATGATGATGAATGCTATATTTCATGTAAGCTTGGTTATTATTAATTTACCCATAACCATTTGCGATAATAATAATAATATACATTCTTAAATTTCATTTTTAGTAATGTATTAATACTTATGTGAGCTTAAAATATTAGGGCCACCCTAATATTTTGTTTGTTTGATATTTTTATTATATATATATATATATATATATATATATATATATATATATGTACAGCATAAAAAGTGGCCATTATCCATTCAAAGTAAAGTTCCAACCTATACATCTACAGTTTGATTGTATCACAAAATTGTGTCATCATTCTGATTTTAAATCAATATTATTTAGGTTAAAAATCGATTAAATTGTTCAATGAAATGGTTACAATTGAAGTTAATAAAAACGTAGGCACTAACAAAATCGATTATCTTCGATAGTATCGGTATATGTACTTGTATTCTATGCATGAAGACGTCGAGTAGATTGAAGTACCATACATTGTCTATCGGCCGATAGATAAGTCTCTGCTACCGTTACATTGATATTATAGTCATTATAATGCTGGATACACTCTACACTGTATTAATCCGAGAGAACATTGATGGAGTAAATTTTCATATAACATTATCGAATTCCGTCAACTAAGTAAAACATAATTTGAATATCTTACTTATTATATACTTATCTCATTCAACTTTGTTGTTTTTTATTATTTAGCTTCTAACAAGCTTTTCGTCCGGGTTAGGTTAGGTTAGAGACTTCATGAGTTTAAAATATATTGATCTACTGTAGGTTTTTATATATTGCCTTTATCATTAGGTGTTTTACATTTAAGCTTTTCAGCTATATTGAAACTTGATTCTTGCATCTCAAATGAGGAAATTATATCACACTTCGATCACAGTAGTTAGTAAAAAGATCCTCCAGCTAGCGTCGTGGACTGTAGCCTGATCCCCCTCGTATTGAAAGGGAGGCCCGTGTCTAGCAGCGGGACGTTAAAGACTTTACGTTACGTTAAGACCTTACTATACACACCCTACGTTTTTTCTCTAGATTTAGATTCTAGAACATTCTATCAAGAAATAAAGCTTTGTGATGAATAATTTTATAAGTTCATAGAGTGAAAGTATTCTGAAAAGTAACTAAAATAACAAATGAAAATAATATTGTAATATTATTTTAAGTAATTCAAAACCGAATTAAAATGTGCAATCCATTAATATTTTACTCGTTGGAGTACAAGCCTTCACTCCATTTAATTACTCTCTGAATACAAGTGCTTCTAGTGTTCCTATTGTCGATATCGGTTGCAAACATTACATTGTTACTTTTGATATAATGGGTCTAACTCAACTAGCTTTTCATATATATTTTTTCTATATTTATATCAGCTAAAGTAATAATACTGGATAAGAAATATTATAACGCTTTTTAAGCTTTGTAAATAAGGTGAAGGAAAACTTCGTGAGGCACTGCATGTATGAGTGAACCTAGCAAGTTTTCGAAAGACATGTGAAGTTCGCCAACCCCCACTTGTGGACTATGGCCTGATTTCTCTCGTATTGAAGAGAGACCTGTGCCCAGCAGTACGCCGATGAAAGGAGCTGAATATAAATAATTATATCAAGGACCATTAATCAAGGAATCAAACACCTACGCCGTCTAACGAAGAATTATTGAGATCCTTATGTTGAACGTCGTGTAATACTTTTAGATTTACGCGAATATTTTATTTTTCGCAGAAAACATGGTCACGGGAAAGTCTACGTACCTACTTAACCTCTCAAAAGTTCTTATAGGTATAACTGGTATAACTGTTATAAGTAGTCGTATATAGTATCTACGTATCAAAATATATGATAATATGAAAAAAAAGATGTATTAACAATTATAATTGTAAAGGTTTTACTCGCCTTTGTATATAATACAAATATTCGCCTATATTGTATAGCTGTTTTGTGTAGCCGCTTCCTTGGCTTCGTCTAATTGCTCTCAGAAAACTAGCGCCCCAGCACAATGGTTGATATCGGCTGTTGATATTAGACTTATTGTTACTACGATGAGTTGGAATCGACCGCTTAAATCGAAAAAGCTACGTATTTCTCGTGATTCTCATCGGCTTTAATTAAGAATTCGCTGAGCTCTTTATATACTTTGTTATTATTAGATTTTACTGGCAACTTCGAGCATATAATAATTAAATACATAAAATTCTCTTTGTACACATTTTGTGTTTGTTACTTCATGAAGACATGGTTAGACGTTTTGGATGTTTTGATCAAATATAGCTTATATAGAGGATTTAGCGCCAGTAAAGCCGCGGGTTCCGCTATAATATAGTTATACATATAAACATTCCTATTTCCTATCACTCTATCTATTAAAAAACCGCATCAAATCTGTTGCGTAGCTTTAAACATCTAAGCATACATGATAGGGTCAGACAGACCGCGGGAAGCGATTTTGTTTTATACTATGTGGTGATGATCTGACAAAACACATAGGTCACGCATCAAGGGACACACCCTTTCTACCTAGTAGTAGAAGTCACTAAAGATATTGTATCAGAATACAGTGTGTATAGTAGATAAATAATAATTATTAGTAATTTTGATATTATATTAATAAAATAGTTTTTATAGTATATAGTAAAGTAAATTTCCTCATCACAAACTGGTACTAAATCAAAAATGAACCGGGTCTAGGGAAGAACCCTCCAAAATGTCACGTAGAAGATTGACGATCGTAAAGGTCGGTAAGCATAACGATTTGTAAGCTGTAGCTTTTATAGACACAAGGCATGTACGTACATAGATACCCTTTGTTATGGTATATCTATTTATGTGCGTATTGCAGCGTGATTTGTGAAACTATAGATTATTTTTAATATATTTTCAATTTATTACATATTAGTTTTCCTTATAATTATAAATATTAGGTGCTGCCGTTTAATTTAAACACAAAAATGAAAGGGTTTTCATAGAAACACGCGAGAGCACTTAGACCTAAATCTAGCCTTATCGCAAAATCCGTTTTTGGCGGACATTTTTAGCCAAATTTCATCTTTATACGTCAAACGGTTTTCAATATTTCGTAATGAGTGAGTGAGTCAGTGAGTGTCCTTTCACTTTTATATATTTATATTATACATATAAATGTAATAAATGTATTGGAATAGATATTTAGAACAACAATGTTACTTCGAACATACAACGTTTACAATAAACTGTTAGCTTTTGTAGATCTATGAGGAAACTACGGAACTTATTGCTCTATTTGTTTGGTATCACTTGTTTACATGGCTTCGGTATAAGAACAGGTAGCACAGTTTATATCACTGGCACTGCCAAAATCGAACGGGATTAATGATTGTATTAATTTTAGATTTGACTTTATTTTGTTAAGTAAATCAACACTATCTATGTATAAAGGCAAATTAGAACACTCAATTTTTTTTATTAATGTTAAATAGTGTCAATATTTTGTATGTGATTGGCACTTGTGATTTCTCTATCAGTATAAAATATAGAAAAAATAAATATGTTGGGACATTATTACATACAGCGCCATGTTATGGACACCAGATAGTTGATATACTTTACAAATATAACTTTTGAATATTATAAATATAAACACCCATGACGAGTACAAACATTCGTGCACAACAAATGCATGCCTCCAGTGGGACTTGAACACGCGACCGCTGGCTACAAACTGAGACAAACGTGTCGTTAAAAAACTTTCACACAATACTAGAATCGATAGAGTTCAATGGTCTTAAATCAAATGATCTTGTAACTTAGCTAAACTAAGCTTCCGTCACGCTACATAAGCAATCTATATCAGTGAGTACCCGTTAATTAAAATCAGATCTTGCTCGCGGCAAATTTCCGTAATTCGTTAACTGATACTCTCTCTAATCCATTTATAAATATAGACATTTGGGTTAACAGAAGATCCTATCGCGTATTGTACTGTTGAACATTCGGTAAAGATTCTATTATTGATTATTGTTAGAATATAACATTTATGTAAATGTCGTGAGTTCTGTGAACGCTACGTTTGAACTTGTAATTAGTTATTAGGTTATATAAAATAGACGTTCTTTACATATTATGTTATTTTAAATGTAAAAAGTTATACATGTAGTGAAATCTGCAGAATTATGATTGATTTGATGTCGACGACGTTGATGTTGATGACGTCGTTGTAGTGCTGTGCCGAGTGCCTACGGTTGTGGGTTTGAATCACTGGGGGTATTAATTTTTGTGACTAGCAAGAGTACTGATACTCCAATCATGTTTTTTGTTTACGTAGGTATATAATATGTATAATGTATGTATTTAAAGTTTTATTGTATATATTGTAGTGTCAACTATCTGGTATCCGTAACACAAGCCTAGTAGCTTACCATAATATTAAATAATGCATTGTGTTAGTGTCCCAACGTATATATAAAACATATTATAACGATAGCCACCTTTTATTTTTCATCGTAACAATGGCTATAAGCTACTGCACCTAAAAGACCCTTAGTTAAAATACAGAATCAGAAAAATGTCTAACTATTATTAAAAGGATAGGAGGAGGAAAATTCAATGAAAAGGAGGTCGATTTAAATAAAATAACATGCAAAAGTTGAATGGAATAATAAAACTCATTGATGGTATTGAAATTTACTTAATATTCTGTGTTTATTTAAATAGAACAGACAAGTAAACAATTCTTTCTTAGGTTTACGCGAATGTTTGACATTATAAATGAAACTATCTTTTCGGATTTTGTCGCGGATTTATTATGATTTTTGGTTCCCGACGTTTCGAATGCTTTACAGCAATCATGGTCACGGGAGAGACTAAGGTATTAGACGTCTCAGGGGGTTATATACTTGTTACAGACAGTGCCTACCCACAATTTTTTACAAATATTCAAAATGATAGACTATAAAATTATACATTTCAATTCTATACTTTTAAGATTTTTAAAATTTTAATTATATTATAAATATGGCAATATTATTAACTTATTTTTAGCTACTATAATTATAATTATTACAATTTTCTAACATTTGGTAAAATAATATTAAGTAGTGTTGCTATTATTAAAATATGTATAATTTTTTATATTAAAATATAAATTATTAAAGCAATATTAAACTTTCATATATTATAAATTAAAGATTAATAGTTTAAAACAACTTGAGTTTTGATAATTTTAAGTTAAATATTAAGCAACACCACTGCAAAACTAAATCATTTTTAAATTTGATAATATAATATTAAACAAATCTAACTATGCTCAATCCACATAGACTTCTTTAAGTTCTTTTGAATTATAACTTTTAAACTATAAAAAAGAGTTAATGTCATTTAGTATGTCAGTTGGTATGTCTGTCTGAAGTTATTATAGGGATTTGAGACTATAGAGTTAAATTGTTGTCAGTCTGAAGCTACTACCGGTTCGGAATGCAACTGATACTGAGAAGAACCGGCAAGAAACTCAGCTCTTGCTTTTTTTTTTTTTTTTCTAACTTCAGACAGACATACCAACTGACATACTAAATGACATTAACTCTTTTTTATAGTTTAAAAGTTATAATTCAAAAGAACTTAAAGAAGTCTATGTGGATTGAGCATAGTTAGATTTGTTTAATATTATATTATCAAATTTAAAAATGATTTAGTTTTGCAGTGGTGTTGCTTAATATTTAACTTAAAATTATCAAAACTCAAGTTGTTTTAAACTATTAATCTTTAATTTATAATATATGAAAGTATAATATTGCTTTAATAATTTATATTTTAATATAAAAAATTATACATATTTTAATAATAGCAACACTACTTAATATTATTTTACCAAATGTTAGAAAATTGTAATAATTATAATTATAGTAGCTAAAAATAAGTTAATAATATTGCCATATTTATAATATAATTAAAATTTTAAAAATCTTAAAAGTATAGAATTGAAATGTATAATTTTATAGTCTATCATTTTGAATATTTGTAAAAAATTGTGGGTAGGCACTGTCTGTAACAAGTATATAACCCCCTGAGACGTCTAATACCTTAGTCTCTCCCGTGACCATGATTGCTGTAAAGCATTCGAAACGTCGGGAACCAAAAATCATAATAAATCCGCGACAAAATCCGAAAAGATAGTTTCATTTATAAAGTAAACAATTGCTTACTTTAATGATTATTCGTGCGTTATGACTGGATCACTATACACCTACGCTTCTTGGAAATAAACAAATTGGAATAATAATGTAGGAATTCTGCTGAATTAATAAATAAATAAATTATGTATAGGTTGCTTTTCTAAAAAAAATATTAGGCTAATAATGTTGTACTTTTTATTTCTTGGTCTCGGTTGAATTCAAATTTAATAATTTATAATCTATTTTTTTGTTAAGCAATAGAGCATGATGTTCCTAAATAATACCTTCCCAAACAAAAAGAAAAATCCTAAGTTTTATAATATCGTTAAATTTAGTAAATACCCACAGCTAAAAAAATAAACTTTATTTATAACATGTTCATGCACTTTTTATTTCAAAATACCAATATACAATTTTAAAATCCAATAAATTGACAGATTCACAGTTATTTTTATACGTTAATGTCGGGGCATTGTAATATATAAATGCAACGATCTTTTCAACTTGTATTATCAGTATTCCGAATATTATTATGATATTCGAATAAAGTTGTAAAATTAAGTAAAGGTAGAATGCGCTCTAAAATATTTTAAAATAATCAAATTTTGATCTTTCTAAAATGTTATTGTTATTAAAGCGGTAATTTTGATAGTTAAATATTTTAAATGAAAACATATACAATAATAGTATATTTGAGAATTTAGATACACAATAATAAATTCATTGAAAGTAAAAATCTCTTATAAATAATGATGATAAAAGTGAATCAAACATATGACCACACAATAATTATTCTACTCGTAAGTCCACGCGAGCAATTGTTGAGGTAATTTAGATTCTGACTGTGCTGTGTATACAGCTATCATTTTTAAAGCTAACCCGTTATATAATTTACATATGGATTATTTATTAAAAACAAAAAGTAAACCTTATGCAAATTTTCACTTACAGAATTTATAAATAAAATGCCAGGATTAAAAAATGAATTAGCAAGATAACATAACTGTTATTTTAGTTCGAATAATTTACACTTTTAGTTATCATTTAGGTTTTGGTTATATGAATGTTTTATTTGCGCGATCGCTTAACGGTCGGCACAGCTTGTGCGGTTGTTAATGGAAAGCCTCATACATTGTTCAATGAATTTTACTCCACATATTTTAATTTTTTTATGTACGACAGTGGTAGCCCAGCGGTACCGCGCTCGCTTGGATAACCGAGTGATGCGGGTTACTCGAGGAAAGCTGCATGTCTGAGAGAACCTAGCAAGTTTTCGAAAGACATGTGAAGTCCGCCAACTCGCACTAGGCCAGCGCGGTGGACTATGGCCTGATCCCCCTCGTAGTGAGGGAGGCCCGTGCCCAACAGTGGGTTTAAAAAAGGGCTGATGACGATGATGTATATTATTCAATAGTATATTTTTATGCTTAACTTTATGACTGCATTCTGCAACTTCAACCTTTATTGGAGCTTGATACATACATAATACATAATATGTATATGTAAAGATTTGATATGACCAAAAAAAAAATGAAGTCACAAATTTGACTTAGGACTTGATTAAATGTATAGACATTAAATAAAAAAATAAAAAATAAAATAAAATAAGCCTTTATTGCTGTTTACAGAGTTGACTAAATATCTAACCATAACTATTTAAACCTAAAATAGAACTATATTACTAATACTATATTATTATTATACTTATAAAATATTATAATTATTATATCACTTAACATAACTATTGGTAATACTTTAACTTATTTACTCTATTTTCTATTTTTTTTAATACTATATTATAATGTATCTTTTATCGGTAACGGTCAACATTATTTACTATTTTAAGTAACAGCTTGTCCTCCGACAAAGGCCTCCTCCCAATATTTCCACATATATATACCTTTTCTTTACTAAGCGAGTCCATAGTGGACCAGCTACTTTTTTGATGTCGTCTTCCCATCTCCTGATCGGTCTACCCCTGTTTCTTTTACTATCTCGTGGGTACCATTCTATTATAAGCTTAGTCCATTTGTCTTTTACCTCTCTAAAGATATCATGTCCTGTCCAACGCCATTTCAGTTGTTTGTACATTGTGAGAGCATTCTTAAACTTTGTTCTTCTTTTTATTTCTTGTAATTTTACTTTATCTCTTTTATTTACTCCTATTACGAAATCATTAAATTAGCTAATATTAAATAATGATTCAATATTAATAAGTCAATAGCGAAGCTGCAGGTCAAAGTTCGTTATTTTTTTTTAAAAGTGAAGCTTAATTTTTAGCTTACTTTTCAAGAGCTTGTAAGGTGGAAATGAGTAACGTAATTTATTATTATGTTAGTGAACGTTTCATTTTGTTTCTACAATTTTTATATTTTTCGATTTCTTTCTGAATTGTTTGCGAAATTCATATTTTCTTTTTTTTTCAACGCGTTAAATACGCTTTCATTCCTTTTTCCATACCATTCAATATCGCCACGTACTACTACTAAAGAAGCTTTAAGTCGTATACAAATAGAGTGTAAAGCAATTTTTCCAAGTGCAATAGCGATGGGGACTAACAAAGGATAGCAGTTATCGGTAACGATTCCATAGCTTCGATAAAATCGGAAAAGTCTTAGCTGTGTAAGGAGGCGTAACCTCGCTAAGATCTTCGAAATGGTGTCAAGTTTATTATTTCGTTTCACTTGCTTCTTAAGAATTTAATGTGAATATATAATGTTTTGTTTGCGATATCTAATATTTTTACTTTAATATTATTCATAATAGCATCAGAAAACTAATTTTCTTGGATCTTTTGAGTGTTTTAAAAAAAAACTTTAAACTGTTTTCCTGTCTTTATAAATAAAGCCTAACAAAAATTAATGCATAATACTTTTTATTTTTAATACTGAATATGTATTTGAAAATAGGCTTTTCTAAAATTAATCTGGTGTGTAAACATGCAATTTAATGTTCTTGCGAGGATGGATGTTAATTTATACAACGGCAGTAAATAATCGGTTTATTTAGATACGATCTATAATTGGAAGGCTTCACTCAAGCGATCTTTGATATGCAAAGTCAATTTATGAGGTATTTTAAATAGAATATTTAGTTCCAGTTAACAATAGATTACTGAAATATGTGTATGAATTATAAATACTTTAGAGATCTTTTATCTATCTATCTAGAATCTATCTAAAAGTTATATCTATCTAGGTATCTATCTAGAAGATCTCTTAAGTATTTATAATTCATACACATATTTCAGTAATCTATTGTTAACTGGAACTAAATATTATTCTATTTAAAATACCTCATAAATAGACTCTTCACTCCAGGACGTACGAGATATAGCATATAGGTGTAGGCCATAGGGGAGATAGCAGGAGTAGGCCTAGGCACGATCAATTTGTAAAAATTTTAATTTAAAACAAGACGTAAATAAACCTTTTTGTATATTATATATAAAATTGTACATAAAACTTGTCTAACATCAAATCAATCAGCCTTATCTCGAAAGAAATATTAATACACTACCTAAATCATAGTAGAATCTGGAAATACTAAAAATAGCTATTCTCTGTAAAACAAAATAATATTATCGCTTGCATAATCTAAGATTAATAATAATAAAAAAATCTAAATCAATCCATACACCTAGGTGAGCCACCTGAGCAAACCTATTATAACGGTCACTATAATATCGAATATACCTAACAATAGTAAACGATTCTATACGATGGATCCAGCTATGCCCTCGGGATCAATAAGCCTTTAACAGAATGGACTTGCTCAAGCGACCTCTAAGACATACAGATAACTGAGTTAAGCAACAATTCAGCTGGGAATTGCTGTTATAACGGTAACTTATAGTTTAGACCCTAGCTTCTGGTGGAGGCATTCGAATTCGCAAAACTTTTTTGTAAATAAACTGTTGTTGTTCCACAATATTTTTAATTTTGGTTCTAATATAGAAGCTGACGAAGTTTTACTGCAAATTATTTTATGAAAACTGTTTATCTCGATGTATTTTAAAATATAACTGGTACAATTATGTTTAAATGCATCGTGTTTTTATAACTGCTTTTATTACAACAGCTCTACTGTTACCTCTACGTATTTTTATTCAATTATTTTGTTTTAAGTTACATACATATTTAATTCTCAGTTTATATAAAAAACTACATTTAAATGTTATTTAACTAAGTAATATGAAAAAGTTTTTATTTGAATATGTCGTAGATTTCACGTAGTTGCAGTACCAACAAAACCACCAAATTTCACTTACTTTTTCCTCAATTATATTTTGTAGGCTGGTGAGTAATCTCATTCGTTCATGTGGTACTTCATACTCCGATACAAATATATATCCCATTGAATAAGTACAGCACATGAGTAGGAACGTGTCTCTAGATTTGAAATACAATAAAAAAATAAAAGCTACCTTTTACTCGGTCAGTTTTCACATGTTCGTACAAACTAAGTATAGGACATATAGACTGATTTAGTTTAGGTCTTAACAAAACGAGTTTGCACATTGCCTAGCCTGCTTTATGCGAGCCAAGTTTCGTTCATTTAAAATGAATAATGTCACTACATGTTCTCTTGCCTGGAAAATTGCAAACATTTTTCGTATGACCAAGCAACTTGAAACTGATATGGAATTAAGTGACTTTTTTGCTACCTATTCGTTGTTAATGAGTTCTTATTGTGATAATTTGATTTCGCTGGTACTTAATAATTAATTTTAATATAGGCACATATTTTTGCTTAGTTTAGTAGCTATGAAAGCGTAGATTTTCATATTTTGTCGAGTTTTGTTGGTGTTGAGGATCATCTTTAATCCTATAATTTTTTTTATAATACTCTAATGTAGCCTATTTTATTTCGCAGACGGATAAGAGAGAATTGTAAAACTTATTTGATTGTGATCTTAGCATTATTGAGTCGCTTTGAGTAGTAGTAAAGTTACATTGTAATCTGCTTTCTACAGCTAGTACACACCGACTAATTAGTCAGTTTCATTTCACCGAATTTGGCAATTTGGCAGTTTCAGAATTTTTTGGTTTTTGTCAAAGTTATAAATGAGTGAGCCGTAACCATAAGGTCTGTTGAGTATGACGTGTGTGTTAATATATTTGGCTGATGCTAGTCGTCTGCTAGTTGGACGAGTAAAATAATTTAGTCGTCCAACAATTGTTGGATAACTAAATTATTTTAAAGGCTGTTGCTAGTCATCCGATAATCGTATTAATAAAAAATATATTATTCGTCCGACTATTGTCGGTTTGTACGAATATCTATCACTTCTTTGATTTGTAATATAAAATAAGCGATTTTTATGTGCAGGATATACCTATGCCAAAAATAAAAAAAAAATAACCCTAACCTACCGAGCTGATAATTTATTATATAGATCCCACCCACTTTTAATAAGTCCAAGAGTTTTCATATGTAAAAGAGCTGGCTCTATAGAGTCGTCCTATGAAATTTACGTTACTAACACTCCCTGAGAGTATGTACATCAAAACAATGTACAAGAAAATGGTATTTTGTAAAAAGTACTATAGAAACGTCCGCAATTGCATTCACGAGTATGTTAAAACTTAAAAAACAAATTGATTTCTCTTTGAGCCATTTAAGAAGCAAAAAAGTCTCAGTCGCGATATATCAAACACCAATTGTCGGACGAATAATATTTAATTTATTAGTCCGCTTATCGGATGAATAGACACTTCGAATATATTTACATAGAAAAAACATAGCTTAGACAATCATTTAAATGCCAATAAAAATGAATAGATATCATTATTTGTATATAATGAGGCGTTTATAATTTGTAAGCCAGAGTAGTCCGAGTTTCCATAAAATTGGATACAATAGTACGAGAAACAATTTTAATATTTTCCAACATAGAACTTTTTATTTCTCGCTGTTCTACAGTTGTAGAAGTATTTTAGCTCTAGGCAATATGCATTTTATAAATATGAATGAAATACTTTAGTGATGGGGTTATTGTAGAAACAGTATACAGTACTATTTAAGGAACTAAATAATGGTTGTAAGCATCTGTAAGTCACAAAAATAAATATCTCGCGTTATATTACTAAAAATTAAATCACTTTTTAGCAATAATAAATGAAAAGAGACTTGAGTTACCCACCAGTTTAAAAACCCCACAAAAAAGGAATCGCCTTGTGTTTTATAGACAAAAGCTGTATAGCTACAATTTCTTAAGAATAAAATAATGACAAAATGTGCTGATGAACTTTTAATTAAAAATTTGCCGACCTTATTCGTCAAACTGTCCGTGACACTTTAGAGATTCTTTTATAAAGATCTCAAAACATTGGCTAAATTAAGTTACGAACCTATTTAAGAAATTTATTCAAAGGACCAAAAAGTTTTTAGCTTTAATTGGCAACTTGTTTGAATAATAAAACCAGGGAACAGTATTGGAAAGTCATTCCATACCATAAAGCGGTAGATCGATCAACCATAAGTATCTACGCTTCAATGCTTATTTAATACTTTATCAGCATCTGTTACGATTAGCTTTATTTGGCGTGTCAAAGTTGTTTTACTGCGTCAATATTGAGATTTCAAATTTGTAGCACATAATTTTGTTACAAATAGAAGGAAAATTATATATTATGTATAAGGCATATTAAAATTGAAATATTTAGCTCTTTTAAATGAATATGTTATCTAAACTAGCGAATCACCCACGCACAGCTCAGGTTCGTTCTTAGAAACCCTTTTAAGGTCCTAAGGATTGGCATTACAGTATCTGTATAACATACATACTTAGGTTTTAGTAGTATACTATAAATATTCTTAATCATGCTAAGCAACAACAGTAAATTAATAAAAGCAAAGCAATTTAATTTCTCTTTTCGTATAAAATAAAATAACAGATGTTTATAGCAAATTTCTTAAAGGATTTAGATATATTCATCTATAAGACGTTATTCTAAATCAATAAAAGTTCAATCAAACTCACTTTGAGTTAAGAGTTAGTTTTTTCAATAGGTACTAAGGCAAAATTGTTGAATGTCAAATATATTTACGATCATGGCACTTCACATTTTAAACGAAAAACATTTAAAATTATTCTCACTTTATAATTAAAGGTAAAGCGAAATAATTTCGTGACTCAATTAAATACAAACATGTCTTTGAAGGGCGAATAATTATGATGATGAGAAGTTTTACTTCTAAAATGTGTCATATACTATATTCCAAGTGAAGTAAACTTTTTGGTACAGTAAATATTAAGAGCTGGTCTAAATTCTTACTAAATTATGAAATAAGGGTGTGTACACTTCGCAATTTAATGAAACAAATTTGTTCCAGATTCAACGACTACCTGAGGCGGTGCTCACGAAGATTATTTTATACAAAAAAATCCATATACATTATACATACGAAGCCTTCTTAGTAATGTTAGTATAAGTAGAATAACAAATAAAGTGCCAAGTATATTGTGTAGTGCCGTGCGTGACATTTATGAGGCGGACTGGGTAGTTCTAGTGTACATTCGGATAGAAGTCGGTAAAGTGTGCCCGGTCGGCAAGATTGAGGTGGTGGCCGGGTGCGGGTGGGGAAGGCGCGCGCGCGTGCGGCCTTTGCACGCGCTGGGCCGCGCGGCCGGCATGCTGGCGTCGCAGCGCTCGCAGTCGTGTAACGAGGAGGGCGCGTTCTTCGGCGCGCGCGCGCTACGCCGGCCGCGCGGCAAGGGCAGTGGCAGCCCGCCCTGCTAGGGGTACGCCATGTCGCTGCGCAGCCTGCACAGGAGGCTCTCCTCCGCCAATCACACGTAAGTTATCTCATAATTATATTAGAACGAAGTTCCTTAACGAAGGAGAGCGAAGAAGACGGAAAAAATTAAGACAAAAAGTTGTAACGACACTTTTTGTATTTGTATTGTAACGTAGTATTACACTCAGCTCCATATGTATCAGCAATTACAATGCCTATTCATTTGTCGCTAGTCCCCATAACATGTTTGTGATAAGGCGGCTTATTGTTATGATTCACCATTGTATCTCGACAGCGAAACTCAACATTAGGTACTGTAGTAATCCTCATTATGAAGCATCGATGGTCACACAAGTTTTACAATGAGTACAAGCCTCGAACAACTTTATATTTACTATAATTTTCTTGTTGAATATAATAAGGTACTTAAATTAAAATCAGATAACTATTAAAAAAAACAATTTAACAATTTTAATAAACACATAACATATGAACTGGAGTAACAAGTAACTATCATAAAGCTGAGCTTTGTGAGGGCTCGCGTAGTTTTTCTAACGGGTAATAGTTTTCAGGACAGTTAATGTTCATTTTTTTAATGGTTATTAAATTATCCTAGCCTTTACCGCGGCTTCGCTCGAGTTCTAAAGGCTGAAAATCAAAAGAAATATTTTTCTCCCGTTTTTGCAACAGTTTTCATTGATGCTCCGCTTCTATTGATCGTAGCGTGATGCTATATAGCCTTTATAGCTTTCTTCGATAAACGGACTATCCAACACAAAAAGATTTTTTTTAATTTGGACCAGTAGTTACTGAGATTAGTGCGTTCAACCAAACAAACAAACAAACTCTTCATCTTCATAATATAAGTATAGATTGTTTTTTTTACAGATAACACATCTAGATATGAAGTTTAATTACTATGTTAAAGCACAAATCTATAGGCGTGACAGTTTCTCAGTAAAATGTATCTCTCCGCTCACCATAATTATATAAAGATAGTTATTATTTTATTACAATGACGGTAGTTGCCTATAGTTTTATAGTAACAGAGATGCATCCTTGTTATGACATATATTGTAAAGACCAACTCGAACTCAGAGAGGCGTGATAAATCAAAATGATTTATCCATCGCCATCGACAAGGTCAGGCTCAGATGGAAAATCAAAACGTCATATTATCTTGGTTTAACACAACACGCTACGTTGTTTAAGCTTAATGATTCTAAGTTATAATGACTGTATCTTGTAAATGATATTGCAAGGTTAGATTTTATCTTTATAAAGTTAGTTCTAAATTTGTGTATTTAAGGAAACAAATAGTACTTTAAGATAAATAATTATATGAAATACTAGTGTCTCACGTATTGCTAGGTTTAGCATGAGCGAAAACACGGGTTCCGCTAGTCGGAACATACTGACAGACAAAAATTGATTTTCTTGATACCAGTACCGTAAATACTTTCATACGCATTTATTGAAAAGCTGTTAATTTGAAATTAAAAACAGACACTTCAATTTTATATGTATGTATGTATGTATTCATGTATGTATGTATGTACATAATATGTATAGATAAAATTCTTAGATCGTGGTATAAACGCCATGTTTGCAAAAGAGCCATGTTTTTTTAAGTATCATGTACATTTTATAAAATGCTAGTTATAAATTATAATATTTTATAAGAATACACATACTTACTCTCTCCTATGAATAAGAGTAAAAAAGTCTCATATAAATTCTAATGACAGCCATTTGGGTTTAAAAAGGGATAATGAGAAACTTTGCTTTATTGGAGGGCGTAAAAGCGGTACAGCTCAAGTTGTTCCTTTGAATTTTTAATTTACATATATATTATTATAATTAAATTTTCGCTCAACAAATCAATATATTTGAGTATAACTGGTATTTTTAATTAGATGAAATTTTATATGCAGTTGTAGAAGATTTTTAGTTATTGATTATTCATGATTATACTTTATATGATAGATACTTATATAAAGTTGGAGTCAGGGGATATACTTTATGACTCCATTATGTAATACAAATACTGACTCGCGATAAAAGCAAGTTTTTATTAGTACATATAAATAAAATTGAAGTGTCTGTTTCTAATTTCAAATTAACAGCTTTTCACTACATGCATATACGTACGTACTTGCATCAGAAAATCAATTATAAAATTTGTGTCTGCCTGTTGGTTTCAGCTAACTTTTGAAACGGCTGAATCGATTTTGACGGGACTGACTCCCAGATGCTAGCTATCGTTATAAGGAATAACTTAGGCTTTTTTTAATTTATTAGAAAATTATAAAAACCCAATATTTTTTTTTAACTTATGCCCAGCGAAGCGGGCCGGGTTTGCTAGTAACACATAAAGTTAATTAAACAATTTAAAGAAGAATAATTCTGTAAAATCCATATTTTTGAATGAGTCGAAGGGGAAGCATTTTATTGACATTCGAAATATTCCATTTCAAAAAAAATATTTGGTAATACTACGTTTGAGGATCATGTGTGTTTTTTTCCTTTATAACTATGTTGTGTCTACAGTTCTTCGAGCCGCGCCGCATTGTACAAGTTATGCGGGCTTGGTGATGGCACTGAACCGGTTTTTTAACTGGACCGTGAAAAATCTTAATATAAGTTGCATTTTTCGAATTATTAATAACATACACTTTTTATTTTAAGAATATTATAGTGATACTAGCATTACCCGCGGCTTCGCCCACGTTCATTTTTTTAATTGCTACTAATCTTTATTCGATCACTCGCAATCGGTTGATCTGTATATTGCCTGAAAATGCTCTACAATTACTTTAGCTATTTTAGAACCCATCCTTAATATACTCTCTCCCGCTCTTGGAATCCCCTCCCTCTCCCCATTGCTCGCTGTGCTGCACTTTATTTTATAAGAGCCCTTACACCACCTTAATCCGGCCCTGTAGAAAAAACGTTTTAGCGGACTTTAACCGACAATTAACCACCTTCCTACCAAATTTAAGGTTCGCACAAAGGATGAAGGACTTACAAATACAACAACATACAAACTTGCTATAGCCATAAGACTTCCTCGATTCGGTCCTGTCGCAAAATTCATTCTTTGCGGATGTCTACTAACTATTAACTACCTCTGCGCTAAATTAAAAGTTTGTAGCACAAAATAATGAAGGACTTTTATACAATATAATAAGAGCCCTCAGACCACTTTATTCCGGCTCTGCTGCAAAATTCATTCTTAGCAGACGTTAACTAACAATTAACTTCCTCCCTGCAAATTTTTAAGTTTGTAGCTCAAAAGATAGAGGAATCTCATACAAACTTGCGAGAGCCCTTAGACCTCCTTAATTCGACCCTGTCGCAAAAGCCGTTTTAAGGTACATCAACTAACTTTAAACTACCTCCCTGCCAAATTTAAAGTTTCCAACACAAAAGATGAAGAACTTTCATACAAACTTGCGAGAGCTCTTAGCCCTTACCTCAATCCGACCTAATCACGAAATCCGTTAACAATGGACATCTACAAACATTAAACTACCTCCCTGCCAAATTTAAAGTTTCTAGCATAAAAAATGAAGGAAATTAAAAAAAGCTTGCGAGAGCCCTTAGACCTCCTTAATCCCCTGTCACAAAATTCGTTCTTAGCGGACATTTACTAACTATTAACTTACTCCCTGCCAAGTTTAAAGTTTGTGGCACAAAAGATGCAGGACTTTCATACAAACTGGTGAGAGCCCTTAGACCACCTTAATCCAGCACTGATGCAAAATACGTTCTTAGCAAATTTTTACGAACTATTATTTACCTCCCTACTGAATTTAAAGCTTGTAGCACTAAAAGTGAACGATTTTTATACAGACTTGCGAGACCCT
Organism: Boloria selene; assembly: GCA_905231865.2. Taxonomy (NCBI): domain Eukaryota; kingdom Metazoa; phylum Arthropoda; class Insecta; order Lepidoptera; family Nymphalidae; genus Boloria; species Boloria selene. The sequence goes on from HG993149.1 coordinate 4,657,012, forward strand.
TCGACCTCCTGAATTCGACCCTATCGCAAAATCCGTTCTTAACGTACATCAACTATTTATAAACTACCTCCCTGCCGCTAATTAAAAGTTTCTAGCACAAAAGATGAAGGACTTTCATACAAACTTGCGAGAGCCCTTAGACCTCCTTAATGAGGCCCTGTTACAAAAGTCGTTATTAGCGGACATCTAATAACTATTAATTAACTCCCTGCCAAGTTTAAAGTTTGTAGCACAAAAGATGAAGGACTTTCATACAAACTGGCGAGAGCCCTTAGACCACCTTAAAAATTTCAGTTTATAATTAACAAATAAAAAATAAGGGTTGATCGTAGAGGGTTGAAAATTTAGGGTTGTATGTATAAAAAATAAATAATTTATCTAAAAATTGAAAAAAAAATTAGGGGTGGTTTACCCTTAACATTTAGGGGGATGAAAAATAGATGTTGTTCGATTCTCAGACCTACCCAATATGCACACAAAATTTCATGAGAATCAGTCAAGCCGTTTCGGAGGAGTTTAACTACAAACACCGCGACACGAGAATTTTATATGTTAGATATTTTTAATCACTTTTTAATTACATTTCTGGATCTACTAACCCGATTTAATTATTATATTTTTGTATTTTATACGGAGGCTCTGGATGCGTTCCGGGCCACGCTTAGTTATTGAGTCTTTCTATTTCAAAAATTTCAGCCTGAAGCTGCGTATTTCACGGTTCATAACACCTTACGGTCTTGAGGAGTACACAAATAGGGATTTAATTCCCTTTCGATTGTATAAATAAGCATCATAATCGGCTGATCTTTTGATTGCGTTTAATTATAAGTTTGATTTTGTACAGCACTTAGGAATTATAGACTTAAATACGGAATATAATTTCAACTTTATTTTTCCACGCGTTATTTAGAAAAAGGGTCTTGACAGACGATCGGACGGCGATATAATCCTATTATAGTTTACCTTTTATTCCTTTTGAAATATGCAACCCAAAAAATTCTAAATTTATATAACAACACATTTATTACTAGAATAATAAAGGGAGTTTAAGCGCACCCTAATTCTATCTCTTAATGCTCTTACTCACGGAATAATATTTTAGGCCCATCCTTGGGTAATCGGAGATTCATAATTTTAATTAAACAAAACATAACTTAATTGCATTTTCTGTTACATATTATATACATACACGACTTTGTTGTTGCTATTTCGGTCGTGAGGAAATTATTCTGAGTATGACTATATAAAGAAGATACCTATCATGTTAAAAACTTACCTTGAACCTTCTTTGTTAGAATTTAGTATGTTCTGTAATTTCTCATAGCTAATTACTCGAATTATAGTGCTGCTGTTGCATAATGTTACGTTTTGCCCTTGACTTGTTCTATTACAATTATAAAGGTAAAAATACATTTTTTTTAAATTCATAAGAGATGCGATATTTTGTATTAATTTTTATTTAAAGTATGGGTAGCGACTATAACATTTGTTATGTATTAATAACTATATAAAATCGAACACAATCGAAATATTATTCTTCACAGATCAAAGAAATCTTTGATTTGAGTTATTCTTAATAAAATACGCAATTGAAAATCCATAAGTTTCATCATTAAATAATAAACAAAGCAAGTTAAAAAAATTATGTATCTTCTTATTTTTTTAACGAAATAGAAAAGAATGTGAAATGAAACGTATGCTAAAAACATGTGAGTTATCATATTAACGATATTAATTCATCGACATTCATGACCTGATATTTTCTTGTAGCAAGTTTTTTTTATTTATACTTCTCTCATTTCTTTGTGTTGTGTTGCTTTCTGTTTAAGCGATAGTCTTACTTACTATACTTCCTTACCGTATACGTGTGCGTAAACGACCCGATTTCACTGATATATAAGTTAAAAAGCCAAAAATACCAGAATGCTCCAACAGTCGTGATAAGAAGTAACGGTTGGAGTAAACACATTGTTCTGTGCCATTGTAGCGTTGAGAGTTAAAATTCCGTAGTTTCGTAGCGACGCTTTCCTACCTCCGTTGCAGTTGCTTTATAGTAATTTAAACTTTACAACATTATGTTAAGGTTTAATATTGTTAATTATTTTTTATTTGATTTATACGAGCTTTGCAGTATAGTGGTAACACCGCAAAGTAGATTCCAAACCGCATAGAATGTATTTTCTGAGTCATTATACACGATTGATGCAGAAATATGTAGAATGTACGTACTGAATACTACTGTATCTTTACTTGCTATAAAACCAACAAATAATTTTTACAACTTCGTAATCTCCTAATATATTTTTTAGGTAATGTAAATTAAGTTTATAAAATATAGAATCTATTATCGTATTTTGTGAAGGACGAATAAAAAACTGTTAAGACGTTTAGATTTATTTTTTCGAATTAAGGGATTACAATAAACTTACGTACCAGAGTTCTTATATAAAATAAATTAAAACTATTGAAGTAGACCTTCTTTTATTACAAAGCGTATTTTTCAATTCCATCTTTTTGCACTTCGTTAAGCTAGTTAGAATAAAAATTATTTCATCTAAGAATTCAGCGCTGATATAATTATTCGATTGTAATTTTAAGAATTTCATTTTTAAATATTATTGTTTCTCTACTATTCAATTAAAAATAATGAAAAAATGTTTTGCTAAATATTTTTAGCTTTTTCATAATTTCTTGCCGTTTGTATAACCTAGTAGTAAGTGAAATTATAGAGATGTGACAGCAATACGTAAAGATGTGCCTATATCATAACGATGCCATTAATATTGGTATGTATGTAGCACGGTCTAGAACTCGACCGTGGTATGTAGATTGCTTCATCAACGGACAGATCAAATAATTTCTTTCATTTAGCAGATAATTTTGTTACCTTTTAGCTAAATAATGTCAGAAAGTATCACAGACGGGTAGTTAGTTACATAAACGTGACTTTTGGAAACAAGAAGTTATTTAGAGAATATAAGAGGTTGCGAAAAATAAGTTTAACAATGTAAAAACGTGAGGTGTGAAAGAATTGCTCTTGAAATAGGTTGAAGTCTAGTACTACCTAAATAGATCTATTGTGTTATTCGAGATTTGAATTTAGATGGAAAAATTATTAAGACTTTTTGAAGAGATATGACCTAAGATTTATTCCAAAGATTACATTTTTGAAATAATGGAAGTTCTGAAACAAAAACAAAGACTTTGTATTATACTATAAGAAATATTTAGATGTATTCAGTCTCTTTATTCGTCCTACAGCTGAGCACTGGCCTTCCCTTAAATCGAGGGGGATTAGGGAACAGTACGCCAGGCTGGCAAGTGGGGGTTACCGTGGACCGTTGTATTGAAAATGTTCATCACTCTTACTGCAATATACCTAGTTATTGTATTTATACTTTTTAAATACTTGATTAAGTTTTTTTTAATTTTTCATCGTCTTCGTGTGGTTATTTTAATTAAACAATATTGAGTGTTTATATAAAATTTGAAGTAGAGTATTCTATTTAAAATAAAAGATATAATCTTATTTTTTTCTGTGAATTTATTTTGATTTTGGTTCACAGCGTTACGAAAGCTCTACAGCAATCTCGGAAATATAGGTAGGTTGTAGACTTCTTATAGGTTATACGGCACCTACCCACTACCCATAAAATTATACAATGATAAATTTTTATAGTTGACAAATAATAACTTATAAAACTCATTACTAATCAGAAAAAATCGCATTAATCTTAGACAGTGTTAATAAAGCACCCATTAAATGAGTGTAGTTTTATGGGATTAAATTAAAAAGAATAAATGGGATATTATGTAGTGTAAAAAGTTGTGACGAGTACAATTTTTTAAAATTTTTAAAATTAATTTACAATATTTCATTTTTTATTTCTTAATGTGCAAGGTGCTTACTTTAAAAAAGGTACCTATTGTTCGGTTATATTTCTCTTTTGAATTGTACTTACAGGGAAAATACGCTGACGGTAAAGATCCACAATCTTTAGGGAATTTATAAAACATTTTTATGAAAGTATAGACGAAGTACAGATATTTTTCTTAAAGTAAACTTGAATATAAGAATAAAGTGTAATTTAAAAAAAAACTTTTTCTCAGATTTATTTAATTGGTGATAAGTGGTTTTACAGCAATAAGGGCCGCGGACACTAAGTTTGTAGACGTCTCTAAAGTTATTATTTAACCGTTATTATGAGTGAAACTCAAATTTATATTAAAAAGTGAAACAGGTAAAAAATAAGCAGCATAAATAAGTTTTCATTACTTGTGAAAAAGAAAAACTGGAATACACTCTGGTACATGTTATTTAATAACTTATCATTTGTAAATATACCTAATGATTAAAATAATTGTATATATTTATATAGAATCTACTAGTTATAATAGTTTTCGAAACCAAAATAAAATAAATAAAACTTAGCATTGTAAAAGCACAGTAAAATGTACAGAAAAATTGGCAATTCACAATCCGAACCATTCTTGAATTTATCAAGCGTATAACAAATATTTCAATCGTTGATGGTGAAAATTTTTATCAGACCAATGTATACCGATAGCTCGTTCCGTTCAGCATGAACAGCGGAATACATGAAAATTCTGAAAACGATCTAAAACAACTGCAAAGAGCAAAACAGTATGTTTTTTTTACTGGAACTGATTCAACCTAGATATTTCCCTCGTCTTTCATACTTTAAATTCCAGCAAAATAATTGTGTAATTTATGTCAGTATTTAATATAATGTATGTTCTTTTAAGTTTATTGGAAAACCTGAATTGGATGACACACAAGCTTTTTTTCTAAAGCTCCCTTTGGGAAGTTGTAAGTCTAATTAGTTAATTGCTCGACTCCTTAGGATCGTAGCGTGATATAAGATAATCTGCTTAAATAAATAGTCAATAAATTGCAAAAAGAAGTTTTGAACTTATACTGAGAGTCGAGCGTATTCGAAGAAACAAAAAGGTGTTAAAAAACGATATCACATCAAATATTCATGGTTCCGATATTCATTTCTGATATTCATTATCAAAATGATATAAGCATTCGCTTTGTACAAATCTTCTCTAGACCTTTGATGTAGTCGATTAAATGAATGAACAATGTATATTTTATATGTTATATCTATCATGCCGTTTTCGATATTAACTGACACGATACTGGCCTTATCATGACCGTGCCAGGAAAGTTTTTTATACATAGTGGAAGAAACGTAGTAAGGATAAGAAGTAAGACTTCAGGCTCAACTCCAGGATTTTAATGGCTTGATACACTCTGTGGCTGTTCCATGCTGTCAGGTTCGCCACTCAGGGCTGTTGCTCGAATTTCTGGACCGAAAAACTTAGGATATAACCAGACTTGGTATTCTATCTCAGAAACTCTCTAATTAGACTAGTAAAAGCTAACACATATGTATACAATGTGGCAATTCATATTAGTACAACTTTTTGTTTTATCCTAAAAACTTATGAGAACTTTTTCAATTATTGGCATAAATTTCAAATAAGCTATTGTTACATACAAGAACAAACAAATAAATTAACTTTTACATTAATTACTTGCACAATAATAATGAATAAGATATCAAGGATTGTTAAGATATAAAATAAAGAAGCTCTTGTAGGGCCTAAACTAAACCATATATAGGTTAAACATAAATTATACGAGACAGCTTGCATATAGTGAAGTAGTTGTCAGGGAAATAAATCGCAAAGCCTGCCAAAGGATCGTAGTAAGTAACTAGTAACTGGGTCACCGTGACTTTGGCTTCTTAACGCTCACAAATAAGCCTTATTAGTCTCATAAATCCTGTTAGGTGACACATTTCCGTCTCTACTCATTTTGAGTGTAGAGTTCACAATCGTCAAACGAAATTAAAAAGCTCTACAAATTATTAAATTACATATAGAAATATACACAAATCATGTCTAATTAATTTGTTTTTTAACGATACTGTAACTAATAGGCCTATATCGTTATTAATAGAAAGTGATAGGGTTTTTACAGTAACGTACAAACGTTCCTATTGTAACATACTGGATCAAAAACTCTATGCTATCATATTATATTACTTTTTCAGGAAAAAAATGAAGTTATCGACTTTCAAATAACGATTGGTTAAACTAAACTATGCAAAGAATTCAGCAGAACTATTGCAAATTAAGGATGGCGTACTGTAGGGTACAATATAGAATATTCGTTTTTATGTAATCTACTAAAAATCATTAATCTATATATACGTACGTATATTGTACTTATATTAAAGGAAAACAAATCTAAAGTTTGTATAGACATGGATATGTTACGTAACAAATATTTAGGTGGACATATTTTTATAGAATAATTTAAACTTTTTTAACTAACTGAATCACTTTATAATGAAACCATTTTTCGGTTCATATCGTCGGAATGGTTACTCCGTGCTGGCATACCTATAGCTTCTAAATATTCATGGCGCCAGCTGGCATCGCAAATATTTAGACGTCAACCCCAGAAAGAGCATTCTGCTCAGTTACTATCTATTTTTATTAATTTTTCTATTTGGCTTGTGGAATAAAATAAAATATGCACTTAATTAAATGGGCCACGTTATTATATATTTTTTAATTTTAATCTGCTTTGCTTTGATACTGATTACTGGTTTTTACTAATATTTGTAAGAATTTTACATTGAAAATATATTTCTTAAGTATTGTGTATGTTCATGTTAGTTCATTTAAATATAATGAACTTATAATCACGAAAAAAATAATGAATTCAAAGAGTATGGGAAAAGTGTTAACATATTTAATTGCGAATGCAACATATAAATGACATGGAATATTTTATTGCAGGTATTTATTATTTTATACAGAACGCAATTCGAATACTAATTGAGTAAAGCCCGTGCACAAATAAATTACTATTGTTACCTATGAATGAATATGAAATTACATATATCAATTTTATTTTAAAACTTCTTAAATATTTAATAAAAAATAGATTTTCGAAAAGAAGCGATTAAGAAATTCTAAGCAAAACCAAAAAATGCAGTTAGCATTTTTCAAACTTGATTTTAGATTTTTAAGAATATTACATATCAAAACTATTTAGTTGGTGACAGAAGTGACTTTGTAGATAGTTACAATAATCAAATTCACATTTAAAACAAATGGTATCCTAAGTATTAAAATATTCACTGAAATAGAATTAGAAATTGAAATTATTGGATTGTTTTTGATAAAATTTGCATGATTTTATGTACGGGACTGGTTAAATACTTCGCCAAATTCTGAAAAGGAAATGTACATTTTGTACCTATATTATTCTTATGGTCCTCGAATTTTTAGTTACGTGATGCGCTAGACTTAAGTTTTAGGGTCCGATTTTAAGTAATACAAATAAAAATTAATATTCTCGATTCAGAATTCAATTTAAAACTATTATTTAGACATATTATATCATGAGAAATACGTTATACGAAACATGTTTCAACCGAAAGCTCGTTAAATCTACTCGTATGTATATTACGCACTAGTACCTACCTAATAGTATTTGTTAACTTTAATTAGCAAAGGAAAATACAATATTATTACGGTAAATGAAAGTATAAATTACTCGTTGACGCATCAGTAGCAATGTGATATAGCATTTAAATTTTTGGTATAATTAATGTTTGGTTGGATTAATGTATAAATCTATATTTTATTAGAGTTTAAGTACATTTATACTTTATTAAAATTAACCCTTTTTAATACTACTAAAATACTAAAATCTTTTGCCTTAACTTGTAATTAACTACAATATTAGTAGTAATTACATTTTTTTCCCTAAACTATTCCTCAGTCTCGTAAAGTCGTGGTATTTTGATAGATTTTTCTACGTAAGTACTTGCTCATTTTTGAATCCATCTCGCACATAACTCGTATAGACTGTTTGGGTGACTGAGGATTTTCATGAGTATAAACAATTCTTAAAAACTATTTTGTCTTAAAACTACGATAATTGGAAAGCAAAAGAAATCGCTGCCCAGGCAACTAAGACTAATCGATTGACCTCGTTATCAAACTTGAAACTGCTACGAATACGATGGACACTTTGTCTGAAGCATATAAATTCATTTATACCTTTACAAAAAAGAAATTGCTTTAGGGTTGAGCAGTCGAATTTTTTAAAATAATTATTGACGAAAATAATATACCAACTTCTTTTTAAGATTTGTTAAAATCATCTAATATCTCTTATATCTTGGGCAAATTATATATTTTTTAGAGAAATATTTACAAACTTCACTCGAGTATGCAAAAGCAGTCGATTGAGAGCCTGACCTTTCATTGGTTGCATCGTATTCCCGTCGACTTGGAGTGAAGTAGAGTAAATATACTTATGTACACAAAACGCGTATGTACATACTTATGTAGGTAATTTATTATCTTCTCATAATTTTTTGGTTAGTCGCAATTTGTCGTAACCTTAACTTTAACTTATCTACTAAACGAATCGTGTCTCGTCGTCATAATTAGAACATAATATGTACCTATTAGTATTTTTGGAGACATTTGGTATAGTATTTTATTGAAAGTCAATCTATCTAACTTACCAGGATTCTCAAGAAATCTTAAGCATTTATTAATTTCAGAGGTTGGCTCATGACAGCTTAATTAGCTCTTATAAGTAAGTGTCTTTTGTTGTAGAGAGTACTGTGGAATTTGCAACATCAAATTAGGATCGACATACTCCTCTATTATACTGTCACATTATGTAAAGTGATTAAATATCGTAGAAGTATGGTTATCTTTTCTATTAAACGGATATCTTATCATGTGTATAAAATTATTCTCTCTTGGGAGACCACTTACAGAAATTGGATTATAAGACAAAGTAAATTCGTATATTATCGATGTAGCTTCGAATATAATTTTTAAAAAGTATTACCGAAAATAATAAGTAAATAAGGTCAACAAATAAATAATAAATAACAAAATACCAAAAAAAGGCTATAAATATCGTATAACGTAGGACTCTGTGTATATTGTGTATAATTTTAACTGTTTGTTTTTGCGACTATACGATTTCGTCTAGGATTAGGGTCCCAAAACCAGTCCCCAAATATATAACTTATCAAATGCAACATTAGATTATCAAGTAAGCTGTAAATAAGATTAGCATAGTTTCCCATAACCTGAGCATTTTGTGGTATACTTTACTGAAAAACTATCACGGTTATAGATTTGTGCTTTAACACAGTAATTTAACTTCATATTTAAATGTGTTACTTAAGTGTCAAAAAATATAGAATTTTATATCCATTAAAAATCAACATTAACAACTGTATTAAAAATGTTTACCTACCCATTAGAAAAACTACGCGATCACAAAACTCAGCGTTTTGCTAGTATTTATCTACAAATGAATTCTTCTTTATTTGCATAATACACAAATCATTTATATGAGTGAAAAGTAGAATAAACAAAATTTACAGCACATGAAGTGCATAAAATTGCATGCAAAATAAAATGAGCTTCCGTACAAGATGAATGCTCTAATACTGCGCAATAAATATTTGCTGTACACGCTGCGAACGTTCTATATTAAAGCAGCATTACGCAACGAGAACAACTAACTTTTCTTTTAAAACTTACGATTTCTTCCATATTTTAAGTGCACCTACAATGCCTTATAATATTTTATGAGATTTTTTTATAAATTTACTAGCAACTCACCCCCGCTTCGATCGGCTTCGTCCCTATTCAATAATTTTAAGTTTATAGTATAAAAAATGAAATACTTTCACACAAACTTGCGAGAGCCCTTAGACCACCTTAGTCCGGCCCTGTTGCAAAATTCGTTCTCAGTGGACGTTTACTAACTATAAACTGCTTTTCATCTTTAAATCTCCTTGCTAAATTTCATCTTTATACGCCCAGCGGTTTTCGATAATTCGTGATGAGTGGATTTCGCTTTTATATATTATATAGATGGTATTTCGTGTATACTAAAAGCAGGCCAATAATTTGTGCTTGGATAAGGTTTTGTTTTTAAGCCATATACCTAGACAATAAAATCATTTTTATATTTGTTTTTGCTTCGATTTTCTAGGTATTAATTAAAATCATACGAACGTTACAAATTTTAATTATTTATTATTTTATTTTATTTATTAGGTATTGTCAAGATTGTGTTGCCGTCTAAATATTGCTGTCACCTAGAGCTCTATTCTCATTAAATTTATTTTAGAGCTATTACAACAATTGATGAAATGTATACCATCTACCGTGCCAAAATTCACGAGGCGCTGAAATACGTTGAATAAACAGCGAGACAGGCAGTGTCATGGTCGCATATTATGATTTTACTTGTAAGACAAAAGTCAAAACTTTTAACGACAACATACAAAAATTTATATTACACATCCATTAATTTTTCAATGAGTATCATACCTGCTATTAAGCGAATAAATCTGCGTTCGAAGAAATTGCAACACACTATTTAAAATAACATATCAATATGAAAACATTTTTTTTATATAACTGTATGTATGTTTTCTATATCTACATCCCACTGAAAAATATTAGAAGACAATTTTACGAAAGGTAATTTCCTGGATAAATCTCTCCGCTATATATTACAAAAATTTTAAATCTCAAGAGACTTTTAGCCAATAACTGGAAAAAGATAAGCCACAAAAATAAAATCGGATATCATATTTCACGATACGAAACAATAAAATTGAAACCCTTAAAAATATGCGCGAATCGAATGACCCAGATGCAAGGGGTTGGCGGTGCGCCAAAATGTGTTATCAACTGTGAAGAGAAATAATAGAGTTTCCAATTTTTTTAATTATCTTGACTTTGATGTCGGGAACTGCAGTGCATTCATTATAACGATACATCCTTGACACGTTTACATAACCTGCCCGAACTTGATCGCATTACAGGCTTGAAAAGGTTAATCGATAGAAAGACCTTAAAAATTCGAGGAGGCGGTCGAGGTACCTTGCGACATGAATCTTCGTGATTATATCTATTACGCATTTGTAGTACGTTACATTCAGGCACGAAAGGTCGTATATGTGTGTAGGTATGTGTTGTGTGTAGTGACGGATTTGAATGAAATTTAGTAGAAAGATATTATATCTATATCTAACATAGAGTATGTTATTCTACGAAATTTTCTAACAGGGTGGTCATTTTTAATTATAACAGTCAGGAGTCATCTACATTTTAGATATTTTATTTAACAAATACGGTAAGCGTAAATAAATTAGTTTTTTATAACTAGAAATTAGACATAGAAGTGAAATCTATATCCTAATTCAATAGAACGACATGAGTAAGCAAGCGAACTTGCTATGACTCATTAAGACGGGGAAGGGTTCGTTAGATTTTAGTAAGTAATACTCTTATTTCTAGACGATGAGTCCCACTTACGCATACCATCGCCAAGTTTTAAAAAATAGAATAACCCATTTTAACGACCTATCCCATAAATAAATAAAAGTTAGTAAAATAATCTACATATAAAAATATTATACGAAATAAAGTCTAAAAATACAGTAATACTACTAAAAAGATACTAAACTATTGGTGATTTTCGCGTGCTCTGTAAATGGTAATTAAAAATAAAAATAATTTATAGCAAATATGTAGAGAGATCTTACAAAAATCTGTTACCTTTTATATTTGAGCGGAATATTGCGCATATTTTATAACGAAATATTTAGTCAAACAAAAAAGTTATTTAACCTCACAAACATCTATCCAATGGAATTAGAGTATTACTGTATGTTATTTGGCTATATACTTAAAAAGAAAGACTGATTTTCAAAGCAAATATAAAATGAAAATCACGACTTGCTAACAAATACACATTATACTACATATCTGTACACTTATTCATAATACTCTTGACGTTCACCTTTCTTAATGCAAAAGTTTGATCTCGAAAGTTCCTTCGGGCTTAAGACATTATCATATAAATCATTCAGTAACACATTTATATCATGTTGCTCTTGTGTGCATAACTTACAAAAGGCGTTTGACTCGTCGCGTTTTGTTTTATTTATACTTTGAACTTGTCATGTTCATGCATGTGAATATCCTAACCATATACAAAGTACAAACATTGTGGAGAAATGGTAATCCTTTTAAGAAAATAAACAAATGTATTCGTAACTGAATATAAATCGTGCATCTGTTTTAGACTAACATTTTACTTGAGGTTCTATTTTATATATGCACACAGAAAGCGCTGAACTAAATTTGCTAAAATGATTACCAAATAATAATACAGTTTGCATTTTCTATTGTAAAAAAATTAATAAAAATCGAGTTTAAAAATGAATTCTTTGTATATGTGAAAGAGAAATATTAATTTTAAATCAAGTGTGCTGTGTGTATTTCTTTTTTCATTAAAGAACTTGGTTTTATTTCTAAGGTGCTGTTTCTCCATAATGTTTTGAAAGAATGTACCTACTAACAAGTAAATTGTTACAATTCAATTGCAATTATGATATGAACTTTCCTTCCGTGTCTTAGTTATACAGTTTAATGATGAATATACATAATATTATGCACTTTCAGATAGGCAAGTAATTATAGGCATATTTGTTTATAAATTATATTCGATAAAAAATATGTCTCATCTGGTTATCAGATCGGTGAAGGTCGATCTACCACGGTCTCCTCTACATATGTTGGTTGCGCCATTTTGCAATATGCAATAGTGATGGGATAAGCCGCGTGAGTGCGCTGATGCACTCACCCCAGTCGTCGTTACACCGTGTAGCAATTAACACGGCTTCCGCATAATTAACTATCATCCCGCACCGCGCGCGCGCAGGTTGACCGCGCCTACACGCTTTATAAACTTTTTATTTATTGTGTACATACTATATAAACTTTAAGTGCTCTGTGCTAATTTACATAGAAGCGGAGATAGGAGTTGCAGCAGAAGGTGAGTCCCGGAACTTTTGTTTTTGCATGTGGTGTGTCCATCACCGGCAGGGAATCCCTTCTCAGGAAATAATACGACGCCCCCGCATCCCTAAATACAGTCCACTTGCTCCACCATAAAAGTTTGGTCACTTCGTACCGGATTAATTCCAATTTCTTGAAATTATTTCCACAAATACCTACCCGCTTTCCTTTCGAAACGATCGCATCGCTCGCGCTACGCCATTTTTGTTCTAGAACGTGTATAGTACAAGTACCTACCGCAATAAGTTATATATTTATTCTCATCATCATATTTTATTGTTACATATCATTAATCATTTAATTTGAATTTATTATAGACCTGCGCGTACACATCGCGAAAGTAATTTCTTGCCTTTCTTAACATCGCATAACTTAATAGTTAATATTTATTTTGTATCCACGTACTCATTTCGTAACTGTTTTCATCCCGTTTATATATTAAATATATATTAAATACATATTTTTAATGTACTAAGTTAAGATATGTATTTCGCATCGCATCGCATTATAAAATAAGTGAATACATTTTAGGTACCTATATCATTTATTTATATTTCGTCCCGCATCCATTTATATCTGTAAAGTAGATAGGTTTTGTAATAGTACGTAAATATTTAAATCTACGTACATAACATATTTTGTGCTAACGTAGCACACCGCATTCTTTTGTTCGTTATATTCGTACGCTTTCAACTACCGTCATACCTACTCACTTTATTTAGTTATTTCGTTCATTCGCCTAATTTATAATATATAAAGCAGTTAAATAGTTTTTTTAAACATGACGTCTTCGCAAGAAATTAATATTATTATGCTTGAGGCTAAACTTTCCGCGTACTTTGAACGTATTCAAAGTATCTACGATTTGTCATGTAGGCTTAATAGTGACGTAGACATCGAGACATTGGTTACTCGTGCTGAGGGTTTAGAATCGGTTCGTAGCAGCTTCGAAAAGGTCTTATATGATTTAAATCGTCTTAACATGGAGATAAATCCTAAATATAAGCCAGATTTCAAAAAACTCAACGCATTCGAAGACTTGTATTGTCATATTAAGCGACAAGTTTCACTTAAATGTCTCACTAACAAACCCGCTAGTCAAAGCTCATATTCGAAGCCTAGACTTCCACCAATAGAACTGAAAGGGTTCGACGGTGACCCGCGTAACTGGCCGCTATTTTATTCTAGTTTTGTCGACACAATACATAACAACCCTACTTTGACGTCATCTGATAAGTTATATTATTTAATCGGCAAGCTGACTGGCAAAGCATTGTCGGTGTATGCAGACATTACGCCGTCACCTGACAACTACGAAATAATATTTAACGCCCTCGTCTCTAAATACGAAGACAAGAGGCTTCTCGCGACCACATATTTAGATACTATATTTGAATATAAAACACTTTCTTCCGCGTCACAATTAGAACATTTTATAGATAGATTTTCATCTTCTGTATCCGCGTTAAATAATTTAAAATTAGATAATCTAAGCGATTTCATTTTGTTATATGTAGCTCTCAAAAAACTCGATTGTGAGACCACCCGCGCTTTTGAAATGGAAAACCGAAATTGTGGAATTCCAAAACTCGATGATTTACTTTCTTTTGTCCGCGATCAAATTAAAATCATACAACGTCATGGTTCATTAAATTCTAAGTCTAAGCCTCATTCAAATTTACCGCTTGTTTCTAAAAACGTCGTAAAGTCATTTTTAGTAAATAGTAATTCCGCATGTCCCGTTTGTTCTTTAAAAACTCATACTCATTATTACAACTGTTCTAAGTTTATCGATATGAATCCGCGTGAACGATATCAGGTTGTCAAGCGCAACCATTCATGTGTAAACTGTCTTAGTTTACGGCATACCGCATCAACTTGTAGATCGTCTAATGCCTGTAAACATTGCAATTCACATTCGCATCACACTATGCTTCATTTTAGTGATAACACGCATTTCAAAAATAAAAGTAGCCGCTCGCAATCTGAAAGGGAAAACGTCCCCGCGCGAGCCGCGTACGCCTCACCGCCACGGTCGCCCCGTGGTAACGCTATCCCGCTCTCACCCGCACGCAACGCCGCACGCGCCGCCTCTCGCTCGCACGGCACTGGCGCGTTATCATCGCCCGTACACTCGACCGCGCAAGCTCTCTCGGCGTCTCATAGCAATTCCGATACAGCTAATGACGTGATATGCGCTATGGCGAACACTGTGCGTGCCTCCGCGCATAGTAGTAACGTTTTGTTAGGTACCGCTCGCGCTTACGTTGTTTGTAGCGATGGCTCATTCAAACAAATTAGAATTTTAATAGATACGGGTTCTCAAAATCATTTTATAACGAAAAAATGTTGTAAATTTTTAGGAATTAAAACAAAGATTATTAATAATCCTCTCTCAATAAAAGGCATTGGCGATTATGAGACGCAGTCAATAGGTACTTTTACAGAGCTGACTTTAGCTTCTCATTACGACCCGCGTTACACGCTTCGTATTAACCCGCTCGTCTTAAATAAAATTTCAGATAAATTACCTTCGACAAAACTAGACGCGAAACAACTTAATTATTTAAATAATATTACGCTCGCTGACCCGGACTTTTACGCACCCGGTCAAGTAGATTTAATTCTCGGTTCTGAAGTTTTTACCGAGATCCTTCGCCCTGGTAAGGTTGTCGGACCCCCGGGGAAACCAGACGCATTTGAAACCGCATTTGGATACATTATTTTAGGTTCGCTTGAAAACTTAGTTGATTTTCCTATGAATTCTACATCCACGCATACGTTTTTCACTTCGACCGAAGACTCGATTGAAAATTTAGTTACGAGGTTTTGGTCTTTACAGGAGGTACCGTCTAAAAAACATTTATCTCCCGCTGAGCACCAGTGCGAACAGTTCTTTGTTTCTACTACGTCCCGCGATAGCACTGGTCGCTTCGTCACCGCGTTACCGTTTAACCGCGATCCTTCTTGCTTAGGGGATTCTCTAGTTTCTGCGCGTCGTCGCTATAACATTTTGGAGCGAAAATTTAATTTAAACCCTCTTCTTCGTGAGGAATACGACGCGATATTCCGCGAATATTTAAAAAATGGAATTATCGAACCCGCGCCTCCATTGAACGTGGAGGATCCATACTACGCTATACCGCATCATGGTGTTTGTCGCTCAGATAAACTTACTACTAAACTTCGTGTCGTATTAGACGCTAGTCACAAGACAACGTCAGGAATGTCTTTAAACGATTGCTTACACTCAGGCCCTAACTTACAAACAGATCTCACCGCTATTATTTTAAATTTTCGACTTTTTAAAATTGCATTTACCGCTGATATTAAACAAATGTTTTTAAATTTAATAGTTCGCAAATCGGATCGTCGTTTCTTAAATATTCTTCATAGGTTTGCGAATGAAAGCGACGTAAAATTATATAATTTTAACCGCGTTTGCTTCGGCCTGCGCTGCAGTCCTTATCTCGCAATGCGCGCTGTACGACAGCTCGCTTCTGAGCAGCAGCAGAATTTTCCGCTTGCTGCTGATATAGCATCAAACTACATATATATGGACGATTTGTGTATTTCGACTCGTTCGTCTGCAGAAGGCGCTAGCCTGGCACAGGATTTAATTGAACTGTTTAAATGCGGCGGATTTAACTTAGTTAAATTTGTTAGTAATTCGACAGAGGTCCTGAACGCGATCCCGCTTGAAAATCGCTTGTCAAGCCAGGTTCAGTTTGACAATGATGATTCACTTAAAATCTTAGGTTTAAGTTGGTGTCCCCGCGAAGATATTTTTCGTATTGCTATTAATTTTACCCCGCGGGCTGAGTGTACAAAGCGTCTCATGTTGTCTACCGTAGCTAAACTATGGGATCTCAACGGTTTTTGTGCTCCAGTAGTTTTATATGCGAAATTATTAATTCAAGCTTTATGGCTCGCCAATATCGGCTGGGACGACTCGCCGTCTGAACATATTTGCACCGCGTGGAAAACTTTTATAAATGAGTTACCGCTTTTACATAATTTTCAAATACCACGATTTTTTGGTATCACATCTGATACACACCGCGTTTTGCTTCTTGGTTTTTCTGACGCAAGTGAGAGAGCCTATGGAGCCGTTGTTTATATTTGTGTTGTGGTTCCAGGAGAACCAAACCGCGTCACGCTGGCCATGGCCAAGAGTCGCGTCGCTCCGACACGTACCGTCTCGCTGGCCAGGCTAGAACTCTGCGCTGTGTTGATCATGGCACAGCTGCTTAATTTTATCCGCGACTCAATAGCGGCACGTTGTACAGTTGATGACGTGTTCGCTTTTACTGATTCGTCCGTGGCTTTACACTGGTCACATTCGTCTCCGCACCGATTTGACACCTTTGTGGCCAATCGTATTTCTAAGATACAAGAGTATCTCGCGCCGCGTCATTTTTTCCATGTTGACGGAAAACAAAACCCTAGTGACTGCATCTCTAGAGGTTTATCTCCCGCGCAACTATTAGTTCATCCGCTATGGATGCACGGCCCGCAATGGGCTCGTGACAACCCCGCGTCGTGGCCTCTCAATAGGTTCACATTTGATGACACCGCAAATGATAAAGTTTATGAATATAAGAATATTAATCCATCTCTTATTGTCTGCACCGCAAGCGTAGTCGCTGAAGAAAATTTTCTTCTTCAACTAGCATCACGCGTGTCCTCGTGGGACAAACTACTTCGTATCATTGTTTATATTTTAAGATTCACTCGTAAACTTCCGCGCTCCAACTTTTTACAGTTTGAACACGTTAAGGTTGCTGAGGTAACTATTCTTCGTTGTTTACAATCGCATGCATTTAAGGACGACATTTTGGCAATCAAGTCAGACCGCAAGATCGCAAAATATTTATTACCATACTCGCCGTTCATCGATAAAGACGGTTTACTCCGCGTAGGAGGACGTTTAAATAAATCCGCATTGTCATTTGACGCTAAACATCCTATATTGCTGCCAAAAAATCATCGCATTACTGAAATAATTATAGATAGTTATCATCACAGGTTTTTGCATCCTGGACCGCATCTTCTCTTATCATTGTTGCGACAGAGATTTTGGATAATGTCTGGTCGTAACATAGTACGAAAACGATTTAGGAATTGTAACAAATGCTTTAAATCAAACCCGCGTTCGTTAAACCCATTCATGGCGTCTCTACCTGCTCCTCGAGTAAATGAAGCCAAGCCCTTCGTGAATACAGGCGTTGACTACGGCGGACCTTACAACATTCTTATTAGTAGGTACAGAGGCGCACGTAAAGAAAAAGCATATATTTGTCTCTTTACTTGTTTCGTCACGAGAGCAGTGCATTTGGAGCTTGCTGTCGACCTTAGCACCGCGTCATTTCTACGTGCTTTTAAGCGTTTCATTTCGCGCCGTGGTGAATGTTTAAATTTGTTTTCTGACAATGGTACCAACTTTGTTGGCGCCAAGACGCATTTCGATGAGTTACATAAATTTCTTAAATCTAAATCGTTTCGCGAATCTTTTAATGCAGAGGCTGTATCTCACGGCATCAATTGGAGTATGAGCCCTCCTAATTCGCCTCATTTTGGTGGTGTATGGGAGACTAACATACGTAGTGTCAAACTTCATCTCAAACGCGTCGTAGGCGAGACTTTGCTTACCTACGAAGAAATGTATACATTGCTTACACAAATTGAGTGCGTGCTCAATTCGCGTCCACTTACTGTCATGAGTTCGGATCCTTCCGAACCAACCGCGTTAACTCCGTCTCATTTTTTAACGTTAGGTCCATTGACTTCGTTTCATTCCATTCCATGCGAAAATGCAAATCTTAATTTATTACATCGCAAACAATTACTCGACAAGCTTGTTCAAAGTTACTGGAATCGGTGGCGAAAGGAGTATCTTTCAGAGTTGCAAACGCGTTTAAAATGGAACACGCCATCCAATCCAGTTAGGAAAGGCTTGATTGTTATTGTAAAATCAGATAATTGTTCACCGCTTAATTGGCCTCTTGCTATCATAGACGAGGTCCACCCTGGCTCCGATGGTGTTATCAGGGTAGCGCGTGTGCGCACACAAACCGGTACTTACGTGCGCCCAGTGGCAAAACTTTGTCCTTTGCCCAATCAGTAAAGTTCATATACATTTTCATTTAGTTTTAGTCGCATTTAGTTTACGTTAAATATTTAGTTTAACTTCATAGTTATTAAGTTACACTATAGCTTATTTCCGCGTTTTATATTATATTCCGCTAACACCGCGTCGCATCTCATCCGCTTCATTTCGATTCCGCATTTATAATTTTTATCCCATCCTTGATTCTTATTATATTCCTATCCCATCCCTTTTTTTTTCTTGCTTCTTGTTTAGGGAAACCCTAAAGGCCGGGGGGATGGTTGCGCCATTTTGCAATATGCAATAGTGATGGGATAAGCCGCGTGAGTGCGCTGATGCACTCACCCCAGTCGTCGTTACACCGTGTAGCAATTAACACGGCTTCCGCATAATTAACTATCATCCCGCACCGCGCGCGCGCAGGTTGACCGCGCCTACACGCTTTATAAACTTTTTATTTATTGTGTACATACTATATAAACTTTAAGTGCTCTGTGCTAATTTACATAGAAGCGGAGATAGGAGTTGCAGCAGAAGGTGAGTCCCGGAACTTTTGTTTTTGCATGTGGTGTGTCCATCACCGGCAGGGAATCCCTTCTCAGGAAATAATACGACGCCCCCGCATCCCTAAATACAGTCCACTTGCTCCACCATATGTAGAGAAAAGAATTAGTAATTTGCAATAGCTTACTCGTTCACGCTATCAAACATTGGTGGTGGTGTACAGATGACTCGGCAAAGACTTAAATTCCTCACATAAACATATATAATATTATCTCGTTAGACTGCAACAATATGAATGGTACAAAGACAAATCCTTTTGCGACACTCATTCACTGTAAAGTAGAACCAATGTAATTTACGTAATAAACAGCAACATTCTAATTCTCAGAAGAGTAGTAAATTAATGGAAGAAAGTATATCAGGTTTTTAAACCTTACTTATATATTATTTTAACCATCATGTGCATATATTTATGTATACCTGCCTACAGGTATTACTTATCTTGAATTGATAAATCCTTTCAACGTAAGTGAAAAGTCATATTTCGAAGTTGCCAGAAAATAAAATTTAAAAAATAAAGAGCTTTAAAATAAAATTTTTTAAGTGTGCATATAAATTTGCATGAGTTTAGAATTTTTATCTTTTATATCTGCAAGCAGTGTCAAATGCCACTTCGTCAAGACAGTGGTTTCTTTGTAAGTGCTCGTTCGAGAAGTTCATTCAAAGCGATGTAGTGCAAAATGTTATACAATTCCTAGCTTAGCTGTTAAATATGGATATCATATTTTATAAGAATTAAGATGTGATTAAGTGTTAAGATGTCAAATAATCGTTTTTCTCTTCGTTTATTTGTTAATTTTCATTTAACTTTGCATAAAAAAGTATTTTTTTATGTTTCTTCTGAGTGTGAGTAAATAAATGTCATATATTTTAGCACTAACTTAAGAACGTTTTTTTAAAGTAAATTCTGTATGAATATCCAAAAAAATATTAAATTTATTTTATTCTATACAATAATATAACAGTGCTTATACAATTTATATGAAAAACATAGCTGAGTCGATACAATTTTCTTTGTGATCTAATTTGTGGAGGCGGATATAAGATTTGTAGACGATCTCTTCAACAATTTAACGTTTTATCCAGGCAATTGATATATTTTTTGTACAATTTTTTATCGCAACTTAATATGTTATACACTTATTGCATGCAACATGTTATTCGTGATTGAGGAAATAATGAATATATTAAAATATAACTATTTAATAAAATAGATTATACCCAAAGTTAATTTGAACACATTTTACTTTGGTAGTCTAGGTATATAGTGATATGCGCGAAATATTTGTTGAAATAAAACAGAATAGACGAAAAGGTAGAGTAAAATAAACGATTAGACATACCCAATAGTGGATCACGATGCGAATAAATATTGCTCTTGTAAAAATTATAAAGTGTAATTAAATATATACCTTACTAGGAAAGATACTTATAAGTACTATTATTATTAGCTTTATAGACATTAATATTAGCAATTTACACGCCTTTGAATTACTTGATTGTAGTAAGAGGATAATTTAAATTCTAAAGTAGGCTTTATCTAATACTGATTCATGTTATAATCTGATTCTGCTTATCAGAACACGTCAATACGTCATGATTGCTTTAACTGCGGCATATTGCAGGCGCTTATTGATTTTTACTATCTAAGCCTTGATATGATCATTATGAAATTGCGTCTATGTAAAAAGTATAGCCTATTGATAGAAGGGTTAACAATGCTACAGCCTACAATATAACATACGATAAATAAAACCAAGTCAGTCCTCTGCCGCGACTGTCTGTTAGTTTGTTCGCGAAAAACTCAAAAACTACTGCACTGATTTTCATGCTGTATCCACCAATGGATAGAGTGGTTCTCGAGGAAGGTTTTAGTGTATAAACTAGTGGAGTCCACGGTTTCGCTCGCACTAAGTGTAGGGACGAACCCAATCGAAGCGACTTTAAACCACTAATATAACATATGATAAACATAGAAAAAGTCACTTCCTACAGCATTTTAGATGTGATATTTAGTAAGTAATATTACCTGCTAAGTTGCAGATCGCGGATTAGAGTCTACTGTTAAATATCTTTTGTAGGTTACTGTATATTATAACACAGATCATGGTTGATTTTTCCCGCACATGAAAAAATGATTTATGTTTCAGCCTTAGATAACCGTTTGGTATTATATCCTTAAGTCACAAATGATTTAGTAGGCAATAAACCTTCATCGTTCGTACTATCTAGTATCTACTATTATGAAGTCATGAAGTATGCTTACTTTCGAACTCTGATGTGTAAAAGTTTCTTCAAAATCGGTTTTGTAGTTCTTTTGAGAAACAGTTTACCGTCTATTTGTTTATGTGTCTACCGAGAACTTTTTTGAGGAACGCGTAGAGGCAATAAGTGTGATAAATAAATTTGAAATACTCAAATCGGCGATTCATTAGAGCTGTGAAAACGCGATCAAAATATTATGAATAAGTTACATTACTAAAAATATACTTATATACTTGCGATTATTTACTTATTTTAATGATTCTTGCTATAGGAGCCTCGGTTTGCGAGTTAGATTCATAATTGTCCAATTTTTTTGTTGATATTAAACTATTCTCTATTAATCTCTGTAAACTTGTGTAATACTTTGTTAGTATTTGGGGCGGAAGGGATTTGTGTCTGACAAGTAGTCATCAACAAATGTTAGGCTTCTTACTGCGGTTTCACGGGCGTGTTTCTGTGACAAAGTTGAACTTTAGTTTTCGAGATTACCTTCATCAAACAAACTTAGAGAGCAATTCTATTATTAGGTTAAGTATATTAATGTATCATAATATTTTTATATATATTTCTTTTCACGTACCAACGTATGTAGATTAAATAGAGATTTGCAATAAAAATATTTTTGCTATTCTAATTTCCACAAATGTCATATGTCATTGCCAACATTAAATTGAAATGTTCAGTGCACGTTACAGCGACTGCACATAACATATTTTTAATCGTTTGTTAGTATGCATGTTTTTATAATTTAGAAAAATATTATAAAGTATGTTATATAAGACGATGTTTACTTTAGTTTTTTTCAAGCTTCAATCTTAATCATATTATTTCAATTTTCTTTTTTTTTTAGAAAACTTATAGATAAGCAATGCTACGATATAGCTTTTTTGAAGAGCTTACTATAGAAACTATCCTATGAAAAAAGTCTAAAAGCTTAGTAATATTCACAAATATCTTATCTATCGAATGCTTTCCTAAATCTAGGTACAAATACTAGTTTAACACCCATTCTATTGGTAGACACATTCTCAAAAACTGCTACGTGTTTTAGAAGAAGTAGGCGGAGAAGCAAACAGAGACAACTATTAAACGGACTATACAGAGCTCCGAAAATTAACTTTAAGACTCATAGGTTGAGAATTATACATCACGGAACCCAATGCCATAATAAGTCATTAGCACAATGTATGAATAGTATCTATACCAACTTCCTCAACTTGTCTATAAGGTAGGTATTAAATTACGTGGTAGTTAATTACGACTCCATCATTCAAACAATACAATTGTCTCTTCCTGTTCTCAGGATATAATAGCAGGACCTTCAAGCAGACTTAAATTGAATTGAATTCTAAGCCTTATTACCTAATAAAAAGACAATGCTTGTTATTTATACCTAATTGAAATAATCTTTTTTCCAAATGGAGATATTATTTGCCTCATATCTGGATTTTAAATACTTTTTATACCTACTTGCTATTGAATGTATTCTGTTTTGAATATTTAAATCTTTAAATAAAATATTTACTCAGGAGGGCGTAGTACAGTTCCATTTATTAGCTCGCTGATGCTTTTTAAAACATATTTACAAACGAACACGCAGTACAAAAACAAAACAATAATTCATATTCATCTTTAACAATATAAAGGACATATTGGGCAATCAAAATATATATTTATCCTCTGTTATTCCCGATTATTTATATATTTAACAATGTAGAAATGCCAAAATATGATTTATAATTTGCAACAAACAACATTACCTAGTACTATTATTATTATATTATTATATGTTACAATTTACTATTTTTCTTTTCTTAGTCATTGGTTATGTCAGCGATTTGCTACTTACAGGCGTTGATGAAACAGTCATAATAAGTAATTTTACACACTGGTGACCGTCATGGTGACTGGTAACGCATTAAAATTAAGAACAAGAATTCGACAATTTGATACGTAAGTATTGAACTGAATAGAATGAATGTTCGTTACAACATTTTTCTCTTAAGATAGGTACGACGCGAAATGCCACACTTCGCTTAAAAGGTACATTTCCTTTCAGGTAATTTGAAAATCAACTCAATAATCTCTTGCAATCTAGCTAGGTTCAAACACCCACGAGTTCTGAGATACCCACGTTGTATCTATGCAAGCCCTACCAACGAGTGTAGGCATTAATATTCCGAAAATATATTTAATAATGTATTGAAAACTATTAATATTTGTACCGTCTGTAATATTTAGCGACACGATTGGCTAAGTTTGTAGTTAGTACTGTGTAAGTTTGCTGTGCCAGCAGTAACGGGTTCGCGCTTTGTTGGGGGCTTTCGTTTGTGTTATACTCGTAAGCATCAAAGGAAAGTCATGGGTATTTACATTTATAACTAGCCAGTGGTTCCGCTAGTAAAAATAAATAAAATGTTGAAAATATAACCTCCTCCTTTTTGAAGTCGATTAAAAAGTAGCCTAAATTACGCCTTATATCTTTAGCTATCTGTAAGTGAAAGTCCCGTAAAAATCTGTCCAGCCGTTTCAGAGATTAACCGGAACAAATAGACATATGGGCAGACAAAAATTTTATAAATTGGTTTTTCGCTGCTAGTATCGTATATACTTTCATATGTATTTAGTGAAAAGCTGTTGATTTGAAATTAAAACAGGCACTCTAATTTTATTTAAGTACACATATATGTATAGATATGTCTAAAGAATATACAAAATTAACTTCAAAAGTATCATAATGGTTTGCTAATATATCTATAGGTTTCTAAATGAGTATGTCAACATATACCAATATTCTAGTGAAGAATTATTCAGTATTATGTGTGTATTTCCAAACCTCGTTACACTGTACCCATCCATTGGTTCGCAGTTAAGTTCGCCTAAGTTCCGCTGGCCGGCAGCCAGCCGGTTGACATGTCTAACTAGAACTAGTTCACTCTTGATTTTAGTAATTCTAAGTAGGTTATTGAAAATATTCTATCGATCGCCTCAAAGTAAAATATTATTAATTACAAACTTCAAAAAATTAATTGTTAATGTTATGTGTTTATTCTTAAAGAATAGTTAGTTAAGATATTATATCTTTGAACATTTCATCGATAAATTAAAAAAAACATTTTTCACCAATAATTCTTAAGCGAGTCACGTTATTAATTTAATAAGCCTAAGTTCAACGACTTTTCAAGTTCAAGAAAGTCACTGCAGAACTCCGTGTACCTGACTTTACCATCACTTAAATTTGCTAGTACCAAATTACTATAGGTATCCAGACTTCGCATACATTCAAGGACTTTTAAGTCGATGTAATAGCAATGACTTTACAAAGTAGATGATAATTAATTAAAACATTCGATATATATACCTATTCGACGAATATAGATGTAATAGTATTCACGCAAAAAGTATTAAACGGAATTCGACTTTATTCTAGCCATAATGTAGTACTAGGGTCATTGGGTGTAAGTCATTCGTCTATTCTACGATAATAATTACAATAACTATTTTCATCTATTGAAAACTTGGAAAGACTCAAGTGAAGCAAGGATATGTTGCTAGATGCACCTAATACCTCAACATATCAATCAATACCTCTACTGTGAATAAATAAATATTCAGTTAAAATTAATCAAACCAAGCAAAAAATTTTATGAGAGTCTATTAATACTGGTTACTGGCTACGATCGTATAAATAGACCGTAAGAAAAAACTCAACTCAAAAAAGTGTACAAAAAATGCATTATGTCATGCAGAGTAGTCTTATTAAAAATAAACAACTTGACAGAAGCCAACGTAATCTTTTAATTAAAGAACCGAAGAGTGCTAATAATATGGCTGGTTGGATTCTTAGCGGACTTAAACGTGTTTCGAGGTAAATAGGTTTAAGCATTTAAGGAATTTGCTTTTTAAAATGTGGTAATGGAACCATTTACGTATTACTTTTAATTCATTTAGCTTTCGTGTTTGAAGTTATTTTGATTCTAATTATTTTAAAGGAAAAATAAAGAATAATTCTGAGCCAATTTTAAGAAGAAAAGCTGAATTGTAGAAAAAAAGGTTTAGCAAGTAGCAAGTTGTTTGCAGTTAAACTGAACTTGAACTAATTTCTAATTGTTTCTATTTGTGTTAGAGCAACAATAAAATATAATATCATGTATAACAATGAAATATTACTTTTAAAATAAATTTCTCACTTGTTGAAACAGAAAAAAGCTATTTATAGAAATTATCTCTCACTCGAAGTCATGAATAAAAAAGCTTTCAGCTTTCAGCTTTTTTATTCTATGTAGAAATAATAAATAATAAATATATTCTTTTTTTATAAATCATGCTTAAAGAATATTGGCGCCAATAATTTTCATTCTACGCGCTGCGAGAATATTGTGCGTGTGAAATAGTAATAAACGAGTTTCTCAAGTTAGTTCCAACCTATTTTTTTGTTGATACCAATCGAGGTGCCTGTGATACAAATAGTCTGGGAGGTAGTGTCAATTTTTTACGGTGATAATGGCATGGACTCTATGAACTTATTTTGATAGTTAGTACTTGTATGAGAACTAAAATATTTGTCAGCTGGCGCGACTCCGGGGCTTTTGGGCTAGAGAAAATGTTAACGTAGATGAAAAAAAAATATTCTTGGACTATTTTGGCAATGATGAAAAAGTATAAATAATTTAGTTTATGAATTGTAGATCTTAAAAAAAAGTGTCAGCTGTATCATGTACGTGACAAAATATGTTAGCTGATCATGTGAACCTGTCAAAAAATCTGAAAAACTTGTAGCATTTTGGCAAAGCTGAAAATTGTATATATTAAAGATTATAATTCAATAATCATAATAATTTATGTCAGCTGGAATTTTAACGAGGCACAACCTGTTAGCTTGACTTTCAAAGTTTGGTTATGAAGCATAATATCAGCTCAGCTAACATATTTTGTCACGTACATGATACAGCTGACACTTTTTTTTAAGATCTACAATTCATTAACTAATTATTTATACTTTTTCATCTTTGCCAAAATAGTCCAAAAAATTTTTTTTACTATCAAGTTTCCTGGCATTTTCTCATCTTATGACCCGGTTTTGCGCCAACTGACATCTTATTTATTAATAAGCGTTGCAACAACTGACTATACAAAAAAACAAAAGCCATGCCAAAATGATCTGATATTATACTTCATAACCAAACTTTGAAAGTCAAGCTAACAGGTTGTGCCTCGTTAAAACTCCAGCTGACATAAATTATTATGATTATTGAATTATAATCTTTAATATATACAATTTTCAGCTTTGCCAAAATGCTACAAGTTTTTCTGATTTTTTGACATGTTCACATGATCAGCTAACATATTTTGTCACGTACATGATACAGCTGACACTTTTTTTTAAGATCTACAATTCATTAACTAATTATTTATACTTTTTCATCTTTGCCAAAATAGTCCAAAAAAATTTTTTTTACTATCAAGTTTCCTGGCATTTTCTCATCTTATGCCCCGGTTTTAGGCCAACTGATACCTCATTTATTAATAAGCGTTGGAACAACTGACGATACAAAAAAACAAAAACCATGCCATAATGATCTGATATACTTAATAACCAAACTTTGAAAGTCAAGCTAACAGGTTGTGCCTTGTTAAAATTCCAGCTGACATAAATTATTATGATTATTGAATTATAATCTTTAATATATACAATTTTCAGCTTTGCCAAAATGCTACAAGGTTTTCTGATTTTTTGACATGTTCACATGATCAGCTAACATATTTTGTCACGTACATGATACAGCTGACACTTTTTTTTGAGATCTACAATTCATAAACTAATTATTTATACTTTTTCATCTTTGCCAAAATAGTCCAAGAACATTTTTTTACTATCAAGTTGCCTGGTATTTTCTCATCTTATGCCCCGGTTTTGGGCCAACTGACAATTTATTTATTAATAAGCGTTGGAACAATTGACTATACAAAAAAACAAAAGCCATGCCAAAATGCTCCGGTCAAATTTGACACTACCTCCCGGACTAAAATACATGACACAAGTGAGCATGTCTACACCTATATTAATTGACTTGAACATCAATTTGTTTTTATTTTTATTAGAACTTGTCTTCATATGACAGTACAAATAGTGAGAGATTTTCTTAATCAGACTTAGATAAATATTTATAAATGCGTTGAACTGTTACAGTCGATGTAAATAAATGATACATAGTCCCGTGAAGTGTAGGGCTTCCTTTGTTCTTTCTTTCGATGTAGAATCAGCTGTTATATAAGATAATAAAGGATAATTATTATTTGAATATAAAATACAACCAATATTTAACTAACTTGCATTGCAAAAAACATAATTGCTTACGCGAGGAATATTTTAAGGCATTTATCGCTTACTTCTGGTAACGAGTTGTAGTCGTGAATCATGAGAACGAAGATGTGAATTTCGTGTTTTTTTTGTTAGCTGCAACATTTAGGGCGCTTCTTTCGCACAAAAAGCATTTTCGGGGTTTGAGCTTACCATATACTCTACTTACATTTAAGCATCTACACATGTAAATAAAGTGGAAGTGACTGTTTTTAACTTCAAATCAACAGCTTTCATTAAATGTATAGAAAGTATATTGTATCTTTAAAACAGCTGGACCGATTTTGGGACTTTCATTCGCAGTTAGCTCATATTATAACTTCAGCTACTGTTATTTTACAAATTTTATTTATTTTAACTAGCGGAAATCGCCCGCGCTAAATCGCTAAATCGCGTTAGTAAAAAATAATAAAAGTAAACTGTTAATTTCTTGCTTGCTTATTTTTTATCTTAGATAACAATTAATATGAAATTAGCACGGTAAAGAAATTTTCTAGAAACGATAACAATTCTAAGAATACATAAAAAAATTATGTGCTAACCAATTTATATTCGTTCATTTGATTGATGTCGTTTGATACTAATGTTTTTATTATGTTATATAGCTTCCCGCTTTTATTTCGTTTTGGTTTCGTGTGTGATCGAAACGTTTCAGTATAAAACTTTATACCACTAGACATATTTATAGACTAGCGACTCACCGTTGCTTCGCTTAGGTACGTCCCGGTTAGTATGAAAAATACAATGATGAGATATTATGGGTTTTATAAACTTTACTTGAGAAATTATGAATAGGCCATACAAGCTTTCACCCCTTTCGTCAAGTCTAAGCTACAAACTATCTTAGTACTCAATTTCGTATAAATCGGTCAGCGGATTTATAGTAAACAAACACACATAAAATCAAGTTTTCTCTTAATAATAGAAGATATACCAAAAATATAAATGGTGTCGTGGGACACCAGGTAGGAACGAAGTTCCTTCGGTTAATGTAGAATCGACACAATTTGCAAAAAAAAAAATCATGCTCAATTTTATGTAGGTTTTCTTGATTTTTCTCTTAAATTTTGCTGATTAGTTTTTATTTAAGTACAGGAAAGTATTTAGGAAATTCAGTATTTTAGGAAATAATAAATAACGTAAAATAAAAAAAATCGTAATTCAAATTATCAACTAAAATAATAAAATATGTCTCTTTAAGTAAAACTAAAATGAAATCAAATAAAATAAATATAACAATAGAGTTTAGTAGTCATTTGAATAATTTTCATTTACCTAATTATCTTAAAGAGAAAACAAAGCTTTAGTTTTATTAAACCCAAAATTGTTTTGAAACCATCCGATGAGATCGATTTACAAAATCACCGCAACCGAAACGTAAAATAATCCTGAAATATATATTATATAAAATATAAATATACAATAATCTTGAATCTGAAAAACATATTGTACTACATTAATCAACAATAAATGTTAAGTGAAACCTGACATAAATAAAATTAAATAAATCTGGACTACTATAAAATAGCGCTTTTGCATGCACTATAATTGTCATGAATAAATATCACTTTGTTTACACGATTATAAGTCAATCTAGACCTTTTGGCAGACAAAACTAACCCAGCGGTCGAGAAAACTCTTTCACTAGGCGTACTTGTTGCGGGTACTCCTAAAATCGACGTCGCTAGCGAAGAAAGCCACGGGAAAGAATCCTTATTTACAAGCTAGTAATTCAAGAAATCTACATCTTTAAGATCCTGCAGCTTGCATGTTGCAAAATATTTCCAACATTCTTGTTCAATTGGATCATCTACAGGTACAGACTGAGTTTCAATGCCAGAATGCTTTTCGGAAAGCCTGATTAGAAAGGAACTAACGGTAACGGTATCAGATGTCGTAGTCGGTTTTGCTACTGCTTGAGATTCAAAAGTCTCCATAGAAGGGATTAGACGTGGACGACTTTTAACAATTTCTCTGATGTAATCTGATAAGAAAGACACCCTTGTTTGATTGGAAATCTCAAGATCTCAAGGACATCTACTTCACGTATCCCTTGAAAGTGACAGTCCAACAAAGTAGCAGCCACTATTAGTTTTGTGATCGGGAATTGGTGATTTAATTTATCCATCATATTTCTTTTAAGAGTTAACAATACAAGTGGTTCATCATCATCTGAGGACTGTAGTGCGTCTTTAATTTCTGATCGGAATATCAGCGCAACATTTAAAGATGTGGATTTTTGAGAGCTTAGTATTTCTACAATGACCTTGATTTTTTTTAGAAATGTGAGTAAATATGTCATTAACTTCTACTCAAAATTGTTTAATTTAAGTTGCTCTTCGCAAATTTTTCAAGCAAGATGTTGACAGCGTAACGATTGCAAGAATGATTTAAACTTTCTAGCATGGCCAAAACGCTGTGCCAGCGGGTCGGTGTAGAAGTTTTTATGCTTGGTATTGGCTTCATAAAAACATCGATTTCACTGGAATCGCCATCATCCATCTCATTATAATCGTACACAAAATTATCAAGGATTGGATCCCTCTCGTCGTTTTCCAAATCTTCTCCTGTTTTTTCTAGTAAAACAATTATTTTTCGCTGTTCCTTATCAGCTTCAGATTCTAATTCAGGTAATCTATATCGCAGCTTCTTCAC
This sequence comes from Boloria selene, assembly GCA_905231865.2. Taxonomy (NCBI): domain Eukaryota; kingdom Metazoa; phylum Arthropoda; class Insecta; order Lepidoptera; family Nymphalidae; genus Boloria; species Boloria selene. The sequence goes on from HG993149.1 coordinate 4,687,932, forward strand.
TATTTTTTGCACTTTGTAACCAGTCTCTTTACTTGGGTCGAATTTATTCCATCGACATTCACCAAATTATGAAGACCATGGCCCAAGCAGAGATGACTGTTAAGTGAAGCCAAATCGACTGCACGTTTAACATTTGCTCCGGCGTCCGTGACAGCAAAAATAGTTTTATCAAGCAATCCAAAGTCATTTCTTACTTCAGCGATCATATCACAAATTTTTTGACCAGTTTTTTTTCGGTTATTAAGGTCGTTAATAACGTGAAATATTTGAGTTGCATATCTGTATAAAACATATTGTTACAATTAGATTCTCACTTTACATTGTACTTTAAATAAAGGAAAGGGGAAAAATATATACCTTCTGTCAGATGTATGTGAAAGTGATATAATTTTGACTCCGATATTGATCGCTCCACAAATCAAAGGTTATTGCTCCACAGCATGACGCATCTAGCTGAATTGTCTTTTTCACATGTGATAAACAGCTTTCAAATACATTGTCCAGAGCCGTTCCAGATATTGTAAAACGAGATGGTAAATCTGCCGTGTTCCCAATTACCTTGTATTTCTAAAAAAGGTAACTAACTTTAACCATTGAAGTCAAGTCTATGGATTAAATGAAGAAATTCTTTATTTTAAGTTATCTACGTACACCACGTGTACCTACCATGAAAAAGTCCTGCATTCATTTGTCTGATACTGAGTTAAATGGCATCAAAGAGCGACAAAACCAGAGAGCTAGATCTCGCGCTAGGAACCACTTGTCATTAGTTGACGACGCTGAGGATATACTCTGCTTTGAAGTTGAAGGCCTGCTGGTAGTAAAAAAATCTTGTATTGTCTTTTTATCAGCTATACCCTTTTCTCGTAGACCATGAACATCGCGAAGGTGACGAATTAGATTTCCAGTGCTCACACATTTACTGTAAGACTTTACTTTTGTTCTAAAACATTAATCAGATAGAATTACATTAATATAGTACATGAGTAATGAGTTTGGAAATAAAATAATAATAATAAAATAACCAATGTAAAATATTTTATATTTATAAATAAACTAATACTTACGTATTTAATTCTTTTGCACTAAATAATTTCCCACTATTATCACTGTCAATTGCATTCAAGTCACTTGTTACTTTACTTGCCATTGTTACTATGACGACTGTCGCGCCTGCGCACTATTTAACGGTTTTATTCCACGCTTTTACTATCACATATTTTTCAGTTCGGTCACGCAGCAAAATCCCTATCTCCTCCAGCCTGCCGTAAGGAACTTCGTTCCAAAAATAAAAGATTGTTTTAGATTTGGTTCCGAAAAAAAGCAATTCATTATGGAAGCTTTATACAGTATTAAGGCACAAAATCACGTATAAGTTCACAAACAATAAAAACGGGAAAAAATGAGTAAGAAGGGATACTTGACGTTGACTCTCACATCAATGGTAAACCCTGTATGTGTGAATTCAGCTTTTTTAATGTTCCACCGCTGGGCCTCCCTCATTTTAGGGAGGCCCTGTCTTGTATTGACGAGGGGATCAGGCTATAGTCCACCACGTTGGCCAATGGCGGGTTGGCGCAAGCCTATATAAAACCGTATAAAAAATATCTAATTTAAATATGTGACTTTCCTCAATGCACTATTTTATAGGAGCACTCGAATATTTTAAACCGTCAAATTAAGCTAAAGATTTTTTAAATGTAGTAGATGAATTATTCATTAAATAATTCCATGACCCGATAGAAATCTAGGTCATTTATTGATGAAAATGAATTTGAATTTGCACTACGACACTATAGTTAACACGATGACGACGAATATTTAATAAGCATGAACTTTATTATACATATATTATTTTTTATTTAAATCAACTATTAATATTTAAAAGTAAAAAAAAAGTTAAAACAATATCGGTAAAATCATTCATAGTCCATAGACAATGGACGCAGTGTTTCTGTTTCAGCCGAAAGCTAAATATCGCTAAAGGTGGCAAGGCAAGACAGAGAAATAACGAATGTACGAATCGTTTTAATATTTTTTTTATTCTAATAATTTTATATTATTCTAAAGATTATAGTATCCATACATGCACTTACTACTTTTTAGTCCGATTATCGATTTCAAAAAAGAAAGCATACGTTCACAGTTGGGTCAAAACTTACAATATGTAAAACAAATACAATTAATTAATTATTATTACATAGATTTTTTGTAAAGTGTCGCTTAAATGTTATGTACGTAACTTTTAAAACGTCTTTTTACTTTTTAGTCACTCTCGTGACCATATTTAGTAAATTGTTCAAAACGCCGGGAACCAAAAATCTAAATAAGTTCGCGACAAAATTTAAACAGATAATGTGAAGGCTTTTAATAAAAGGATTGTTTCAAATTTTTATGTTTTTTGAATTGAATTATTTTATATATTTTTTTTTAATAATTTGTCGTCGATCAATAAACTATATTTTAATAATAATGCGTTATTAGTTATGATAACATAAAATATGATTTTTTAAACCGTAATGATGATTAAATGAGCGTGTATAAACCCGTTTTCCGTCTTGATTACCGCCTACACCTGCCAAGAGTCGTGTAATTAACTAATTATTTCGCTTCATTACGCAACTGATTCGTCTCTCGCTAATTTTTTTGTTCATTTCGGCATTACTAAGTAAAATACGGTTTCGCCTTTTTAAATTGTAAGTCTTCACTGAGCGTCAGTGTAGCGGCCTTTATTATAACCGGGGCCGCCGTTTTATTTTTTGTAACCAGGTGTAACTTGCCACTTTTGTTATGAAATTTTAATATCACGGTGTTTACTTCCTGTTAATTTGTATTAATATATATATATATATATATATATATATATATATATATATTAATTATGTGTTTAATCAGTTTATCTTTAAAATAAATAATAAATACATATGTTATATTGGGACATTACTATACACAACGCCATCTAGTTCTGTGGTAAGCTACGAAGGAAGCTGTAAGTGTTACGAATACCAGATAGTTGATATACTACATATAAATAGATACATATTATAAATATAAACACCCATGACTGGAGTACAAACATCCGAATTTAACAAATGAATGCGGGACTCGAACCGGCGACCGTTGGCGCAAGAAAGTAGGGTCACTACAAACTGCGCCAAACGTGTAATTTATCCCTGATTTAAAACTAAATATTATACCTACCTAAAAGAAGAGCTAGTCATATACCTACACAATGCTAGAATTACTAATATTACTTAATGTACCTATTAGACATAGGTGAATTAATCATCAATATTCTTCTAATATATATAAATCATGTGTCACGTTGTTTGTTCCCGATGGACTCATAAACTACTTAACCGATTTTAATCAAATTTGCACACCGTGTGCAGTTTGATCTAACTTGAAAGATAGGATAGCTTACATCTTATATAAAAAATGTGTCACGTTGTTTGTTCGCGGTGGACTCCTAAACTACTTAATCGATTTTAATCAACGTTGCGCACCATGTGCAGTTTAATCCAACTTGAAAGGGGTCGTCCATAAATCACGTGATGTTTGAATGGGGGGGGAGGGGGTTCGGAAAAAATCACGAAATATCACCAGGAGGGAGGGGGGGTGTAGTGAGTTATCACGTGATTTTTTTTTACTCACCGTTGCGATTATCCCGCGCGCCGCGACAATCGCCGAACTTTTATAATAATAAGCTTAGTCACCTCCAAAACTTCTATGAAAAGACCTGTACGGGAACTAATATTGCAAGAAATGGAACTATTAAAATCTATGCTATGCTTTTAAAAATCGTGTATTATAAATTCTTCATAACAGATGATGAGACCTATATGAATAGGATGGGCCAAACATTCCCCCAGACACACGAAGCGTCGCTATTAGTAAGAATGGAAGTGTAATAATGAACCGATTGGTCTTAATTGCTTTGGATTACTTATAAAAAGTATTGACATACTTCCATTACTAACATGTATAAAATTAAGACATACATAAATTATAAGTAACGTTACATTGTTATAGTAGTAGTTATAAGTTACAGACGGACGAATTATACATTTTTAATGATATTCTCAAAAACTTTTACTATATTTACATATGTGAATATCAGCACTGAAAGTTTAAGAAAAGTGAATACTATTTTGACTTAACTTAAGCACCGGGTGATGTACCCAGTGCTCAAAGTTAATTGACCGTCCGCCGAAACTAGAGGGTATGCATACAGTCAAAGACCATACATAAACCACCAAATCCCATTGATTTTGTTAATGAGAAAAAAGAAAATTCTGGCAGGATTTTAGTCGAGACGTAAGGATTCTGTAAGTGCTAGTGCACAAAAAAACTACAGGAAAAGGAGCAGTAGCCAGTAAGTATATTATGCGTCACTCCCAGTAACATAGGCTAGACTCATACTTCCGCTTGACTCTTATGGAACCCAACTTGATGGACAAGGAAGGACAACAGATCTTGAAAAAATTTACTTTTAAATAAGGCTGCAGAAGTCCACACAGAAGTGTGAAATAATAAGGTTATCGACAGACGTCTTAGTAGAGTATGTCGTATGTCGAGTAGAATGACAGTGCTTTATTGTATGACTTCCTTCTCCGCAGTATAGTATAGCGAGCATATGTGAGAGAGCCAGTATTTGCTTCAGGTACTATAGTAAAATGTCACGATTATTATTTTGTCATTTATTCTTCTTAATTAGAATTTTTACATTTTTATCACGGTGCTTAATTTACCAAAATTATATTAGATTATACCTGTTAACCTTTATTTAAAATAATATTCAGATTTTTTAAGGTACTTTGTAAAAAAATACACGTGATTTTGAGTGGGGGGGGGGGGGTAATCTTAAACCTCACCACGTATCACCATGGGGGAGGGGGGGTCTAAAAAGTTGCTTAAAAACATCACGTGATTTATGGACGACCCCAAAGATAGGATAGCTTACATCTTAATTTATAGTCGCAATATTATTTTATATCAAATTAAATGTTTATTATACGAATTTAGTGTATATTTATCAGTTAGTTCTATAAAATCCTAACCACCATCGGTTTGGCATCTAAGTTGCACAGATATCCGGTAGATGGTGCCGTATTTCTATTTCTAGATTATACATGTCTCGTGGCCAAAATGTAGTAAGGAGGAGTATTTTTATTTTATTAAAATTTATATAAAACCGTTTGATTTATTTTAACTTACGCCCAGCGGAGCGGGCCGGGTTTGCTAGTAATATTATATTTTTTGCCTTTGATCAATATTCTTTCAACCTTAGAGTTGTTTGAACAGGTCGGATTATTATAAAAACTTAAAAAAAATAAGTAAAACATCTTATAGATTCTTAAACTATTAAGTTTCCGACATGAACACGACATCATACAAACAAATACCCTGCGGGACTCGAACCCGCGACCGCTACACAGCACGTGGAGTCATTATAAACTAAGCCATACGTGTCGTCTTACATGTACCACCTATTATCTTATGAAACATAAATATCTATTAAAATATAGCGTATTTTGTAAAATATTTATTTACTTTATTTTACTGATTTCCTTTAAATGTTGATAATTTTAGCATAATTTTCACAATCCAATATTCTATTTAGATTCTATTTTATTTAGTATTAAAAAAATTAGACATGACTACCAAAATAAATCCAGTTGTTTTACAAGGGCAGTATCGGTCGAGTAATAAAAGTCCTGGGCTGTGGGCAACAAGCAAAAGCTCCCAAAAAAGTGTTCCGGAAAAATTTGGTTTAGTGAATATTTCTTTAAAAATATTTTAAGTGACATACATATAAGTACTTTAATAAAAAAAAATATTTTTTGAAATCAAATACAAGTATCTTTTGTTTTAAGAGCTTTTTTTTTAAGTTAGAAATTCTCGCTGCAATGAAGCTCTTGAATTGGAAATCGTCTTTATGTCTTTCAACTGTCTTCTAAGTAACCTCATTACTTTGCATTGTATAATATCACTTTAAAACCCCAATTAGATTTTGAATACATTACCCACAGTAAAACCTGATTCAAGATCGCCTAAGGTTATTAGAACATCAAACTATGGTATGAATAATTTATACGTATGCTAAATCTACTACAATTATGCTTTTCTTTGAAGTCTTTGTAACGTTTCATGTTTGTAACTATCTTTCAGAAACACTGTTCAATTTAAATGAAACTTTGTGTTCATGCAAAACGCCTGATTGATTATTGAAGCAACCAACTTTAGCGTTCATCAGTTTTTTGTGTATACCCAACCACTTACATGTACTAATTTACCGCACCACGTAAAATGTAATATAATTTTTTACAATATAATTTTATTAGAGCATCAAGAACACGTATTTTACTTTTCTCCCATTAAATACTGCCAAAATCCTATACATGGTCCTTATTCGAGCCTGGATGCGAGGAATTCAGCATTGGTGATTAAAAATTAAAGGATTTATAAAGAATAGTCGTTGGACATCAAGAATTATAGTCGAGATTCGATGTGCAATTTTGCCACATCATTCTGGATAAAACAGGAAGATTCTGTGGTCTGGATATCAGGATACGTACTATAATAATTATAATTTTGATGATTAGTTGCCCCAACACTCTAAAGGTAGTATTTGTGGTTTAAATATTGTTTTTGAAGGTTAGTATCAAATATTTTATTAATTTTACATTACACTTAGCGTTCATACAATTATTTATTGTAATTATGTAGTATGACTTAATCGCATTAATTTTAGTTGAAGTTTTCATAATTTTAAAGGATTATATACCTACATATTTGTGTATATATTTGTGAACTTCTTTTGCAAAGTCTGTTACGTAACCGCTTAAGATTGTACTTAAACTTTACAGTTAATTTAACTGATTAATATTGATGCTAATTTAATTATTTCATAAGCAATACGTGTTAATTGTAAATTTAATAGTTCCTAATTAATTATTATATACATATAATTCAGTATTATATAGTAAAACTTACTTCTAATTGTTAAATATTGTTGTAAACGTTTCACATTAACTTTCATTGCATTGTTAGTTATTAGTTATCACATATTATTAATTATAATTTTGTATACATTCCAGGTTGACTGTACTAGTCTACGCAATGCCAGACGATAAGGAGCTCATAAGGAAGCGGGCTAGTTTTAAGGGAAGAGTAACTGTATTTTCTAATTATTTGAATTCTTTAGAACCTTTAACTTTAAGCCCTTCCGAAGTAAATGAATTACAATTACGTTTGAGGAGACTCGAGGCAATGTACGAGCAATATGACGAAGTACAATTATTATTGGAGTGTAGTACTGATAATATGGATAATCAAATGTCGGAACGTAGTGAGTTTGAATCTCTGTATTATAAATCCCTGTCTTTAGCACAAAAAATTCTTGCCGACTGCAAGAAAACAGATCGAGATAGCGAGGTAAGTTTACATTCAAATAATAAATGTGTCAAGCTGCCGACTATTCAATTACCTAAATTTAGTGGATCTTATACAAACTGGCTAGAATTTCATGATACATTTGAAAGCTTGATTCACTGCAACGATGAAATAAATAATATTAATAAATTTCATTATTTAAGATCCTCACTTGAGGGATCCGCTGCTGTGGTAATTAACTCAATACAATTTTCTGCGGCTAATTATTCGGTAGCATGGAATCTCCTTTGTGATCGATTCGACAACAAACATTTATTAATCCAACACCACGTTTCAACATTATTTAATATAGATTCTATTCGTAAAGAGTCATCAGTAGTTTTAAAGAATTTAATTGATCAAATAAACAAAAATTTACGTGCTTTGGAGTCATTAGGTGAACCTGTCAATCAATGGGACACTCTTCTCATTTACATTATTACACATAAGTTAGATAATAAAACTTATCGTGAATGGGAAGAATACAAAAGTCGCCTTGACAAGAACTCTAAGATAATGTTTTCTACATTTTTAAACTTCATTAGAGATCGAGCTGATTTAATTGAAACTTTAGAACTTTCGAATTCCAGTGTAGTTAGCCATACAAATACAAAAAATATTAAAATCAAGACAATGAGTATACAGGATTGTAATAGTAAAATTAGTGTTAATAATAATAATATTCAATCAAATTCAATTTTATTAAAACCTAAGTTATGTCAAAAATGCAACGGTGACCATAAATTGAGTGCTTGTCCTCAATTTTTAGCCATGACTAGTGAAGCACGTTTGCAGATTTTGCCTAGCTACAAAGTATGTTACAATTGTTTGTGTTCAGGTCATTATGCCAATAATTGTAAAAAGGCAGGCTGCAAAATATGCCGTCGTAAGCACAACACGCTGATACATGTGGCAGAGCATGTAAAAGGTAGGAACGCTTCAACTGTTGAACTCAGCGGCGGCAGTGACAATACTAACAGTTGTAAGACTGCGTCCACTACTCTAGCTCATGGTACGAGTTTATCACTTTCTGCCAATGTTAAGCAGGGCGATATTTTACTTTCAACAGCGTTAATAAAAGTGTTAGGAAGCAATCGCACATTCCACACAGCACGCGCACTCCTTGACAGTGGCAGCACGTCATGTCTCATGACTGAGGCATTTTATAATCAGTTAGGTTTGTCTGGCTACACTGTGAATAAAGCAATAATGGGAATTAATAATTCTACATCATCCATTAATAAAATGGCCGTCGTGTCAATAAAATCGAGAAGTGATGATTTTATGACAAAGATTAACTGCTTCGTTTTGAATTCGATTACTGACAACGTTCCTAGTAGGCATGTAGATTTGTTGAACCTTGAAATTCCTTCAGACATCTACTTAGCTGATCCTAATTTTAATTCACCAGCTCCTGTAGATGTACTACTCGGTGCCGATATCTTTTGGGACCTTTTAGGATCACAAATAATAAAGCTAGGACCAGGACAACCTATTCTCTGTGAGACGAGGCTTGGTTGGCTTGTTTCTGGTCCGACTAGTAATACCGTAGAGTTAAGTTATATGAATAGTAAATGTAACGTTACAAAGGTTATATCAGATAGTGATAATGATAGATTTAATGATAATATACAGCAGTTACTCACGCGCTTTTGGCAACTTGAAGACGTTGGTACAACGTCACATTATTCTTCTGAGGAAAAACAGTGTGAAGAACATTTTGTAAAAAACACAACGCGTTTGGAAAACGGTCAATTTTGTGTAAGAATTCCTTTAAAATATTCTCCTGAATTACTCGGTGAATCTTTATCTCGAGCAAAACATTGTTATTCCTCATTAGAACGTAGATTTAAAGTTAAGCCTCAATTTAGTCAAATGTATAAACATTTTATGCAGGAATACGAGCAATTAGGTCATATGTCTAAGTGCGACACTGTAGATCAATTTGCTCATTATATTCCGCATCATGGAGTCATGCGTGAAAGTAGCACTACCACAAAATTAAGAGTAGTTTTTAATGCTAGTAGCCCAACAACTACTGGTATATCTTTTAACAATCTACAAATGGTAGGTCCTGTAATTCAAGATGATCTCTTGTCTATTTTATTACGATTCAGACAGCATAAATATATATTAGCCGGAGACATTGAGAAAATGTATCGTACTGTAGTTGTTCATCCTGACGACAGACATCTTCAACAGATTGTTTGGCGTGACAGTCCTACATCTCCATTACATACTTATCAGCTTAACACAGTAACTTACGGCACAGCCAGCGCTCCATTCTTAGCGACTAGATGCATCCATCAGTTAGGATTAGAGTGCGCTGATAAGAAAGCTTCTGAAGCTATTCTACATGATTTCTATGTCGATGATCTCCTCACAGGTGGAGATGATATACATGAAGTTAAGGATTTACGTCACAAAATAACATCCACTCTTGCTTCAGCAAAAATGAATTTAAGAAAATTTAAGTCAAATGACATACAGCTAATGATTGAATCTGAATTTCCACAATCTTCATTAGACTTGAACGTTGGAGGATTTGAGGCAACTAAAACATTAGGGCTAGGTTGGCAGGCGATGCCTGATCAGTTATGCTTTCCCATGAGCAATCAACCTATTGTAGACAGTTATAGTAAGCGTGAGATTCTATCTGTCATTTCTCAGATCTTTGACCCTTTGGGACTGTTAGGTCCTTGTGTCATGGTTTTAAAAATACTGCTTCAAAAATTGTGGCTGCACAAATTGTCCTGGGATGAACAACTGCCAAAGGATATTAGAAAACTTTGGTCCGAATTAGTTCATAAATTGCCTAAAATAAATAATATTAAAATTCCACGTTGTGTCATTATTGATTCCTATAAATTCATAGAATTTCACATATTCTGCGATGCGTCTGAACAAGCATATGGTGCGTGTCTGTATGTACGTAGCATTAGTGATAAAGGTGAAGTATTAGTGCGCTTATTACTAGCCAAAGGTCGAGTCGCACCGCTTAAGCCGACAACTATTCCCAGACTAGAGTTGTGTGGTGCTTTAATTGGTGTGCGTATTTATGATAAGGTTAAGGCTTCATTAAGAGTAAAACCAAGGCGCACTTTCTTTTGGAGTGACTCCACAATCGTTTTAGGTTGGCTGAAAATGTTACCTAACAAACTTCAACCCTTTGTTCGCAACAGAGTTGCAGAAATTTTAGATAAGACCGGCAATTGTGAATGGAGGCATGTACCGACTGATCAAAATCCTGCAGATTATATTTCGCGTGGAGTGGACATTTCATTAATAGGTTCATTATCAGACTGGTGGTCCGGACCAGATTTTTTAATGCATCATGAGTCAACATGGCCTTCGAAGATTTTACAGTTAGATGATGATATTAGATTGCCCGAAATGAAGTCGAATGTTTCAACATTAATTAGTTCTAGTTGTAAAAATGAATTTAAAGGATTGATTAATTTTAACAATTTCTCAAATTTATTAAGGCTTCAACGTGCTGTAGCTTTCGTTTTACGTTTCATTGATAGGAAATGTAGGAAAATAATGAATTCGGGTCCCTTGAGTGTTGATGAATTGCAAAAAGCGTTGAATGTAATAATTCGCATATCTCAAAGGGAATCCTTTGATGAATATAAATTGCTGCTTATTAAAAGGGAGTTACCTAAGAAAAGTCCTCTAGGTAAATTCAAGGTTTTCTTAGATGACCAAAATATTATGCGTATTGGAGGTCGGCTCCAAAATTCAGATTTCGACTATGATAAGAAACATCCCATTCTACTTCATTCAAATCATAGGTTTACCGTACTGTTGTTTGAATATGAACACAAAAGATTATTCCATGCTGGCCCACAACTGTTACTATCATCTATTAGAGATACGTATTGGCCAATTCGAGGTCGAAACTTAGCTAGGAAGTGTTACCTAAAGTGTACGCGATGTTGTCGAATGCGGGGAGAAACTGTTACCCCGACTATGGGATACTTACCACAGCAACGGCTCCTAGCGAGTTTTCCGTTTGAAAATATAGGGTTAGATTATGCAGGTCCTATTCAATCAGTCGTTAGACAGGGCCGTGGTTCTAAATTAATAAAAGTTTATATTGCGATATTCGTTTGTTTTGCAACAAAGTCAATTCACCTTGAATTAGTTGGTGATTTGTCTAGTAATAGTTTTATCTTAACATTAAGAAGATTTATCGCTCGAAGGGGTAAACCTAAAAATATTTACTCCGATAACGGTACTTCGTTTGTTGGTGCGTACAATGACCTCTCGAGATTTCTTAAATCGTGTTGTGATCCAGTTACCGAGGATATGGCAAAAGAAGGCATTAAATTCCATTTCATTCCGCCTTGCTCTCCTCATTTTGCTGGCCTTGCGGAGGCTGGTGTCAAGTCAACTAAACATCATTTAGTCAGAGTGTTGGGCCTTTGTAATCTCACTTTTGAAGAATTGTATACAACGTTAGTACAAATTGAGGCCATCTTAAACTCCAGACCACTGACACCAATTTCGTCCAACCCAGAAGACTTGATGCCGCTAACTCCTGGACACTTTTTAATTGGTCGTCCCTTGACATCATTGCCATCACCCGATTTCCAAGAATACTCCACGCATTCTTTAAGTCGTTTTCAACGTATTGAACAGCTGAGACAACATTTCTGGACCAGATGGAGTAAGGAGTATATCTCAGAACTTCAAGTGAGAACCAAATGGAGGTCATGCAAGGGTTCACTAAAACTCAACACCCTGGTACTTCTGAAGGAAGATAACTTACCCCCTCTGAAATGGAAGATGGGACGAATTATTGCTGTGCATCCCGGCCCAGATGGGATTGTTCGAGTCGCAGATGTTAGAACGTCCAGTGGCATTCTTAGAAGATCGTTCAGCAAGATTTGCCCTTTACCTGTTTATACTGAGGGAGACATTTCTGGTTGAAAGGGAGCCTTTCAACGCCCGGGGATATGTTCATGCAAAACGCCTGATTGATTATTGAAGCAACCAACTTTAGCGTTCATCAGTTTTTTGTGTATACCCAACCACTTACATGTACTAATTTACCGCACCACGTAAAATGTAATATAATTTTTTACAATATAATTTTATTAGAGCATCAAGAACACGTATTTTACTTTTCTCCCATTAAATACTGCCAAAATCCTATACATGGTCCTTCGAGCCGGATGCGAGGAATTCAGCATTGGTGATTAAAAATTAAAGGATTTATAAAGAATAGTCGTTGGACATCAAGAATTATAGTCGAGATTCGATGTGCAATTTTGCCACATCATTCTGGATAAAACAGGAAGATTCTGTGGTCTGGATATCAGGATACGTACTATAATAATTATAATTTTGATGATTAGTTGCCCCAACACTCTAAAGGTAGTATTTGTGGTTTAAATATTGTTTTTGAAGGTTAGTATCAAATATTTTATTAATTTTACATTACACTTAGCGTTCATACAATTATTTATTGTAATTATGTAGTATGACTTAATCGCATTAATTTTAGTTGAAGTTTTCATAATTTTAAAGGATTATATACCTACATATTTGTGTATATATTTGTGAACTTCTTTTGCAAAGTCTGTTACGTAACCGCTTAAGATTGTACTTAAACTTTACAGTTAATTTAACTGATTAATATTGATGCTAATTTAATTATTTCATAAACAATACGTGTTAATTGTAAATTTAATAGTTCCTAATTAATTATTATATACATATAATTCAGTATTATATAGTAAAACTTACTTCTAATTGTTAAATATTGTTGTAAACGTTTCACATTAACTTTCATTGCATTGTTAGTTATTAGTTATCACATATTATTAATTATAATTTTGTATACATTCCAGGTTGACTGTACTAGTCTACGCAATGCCAGACGATAAGGAGCTCATAAGGAAGCGGGCTAGTTTTAAGGGAAGAGTAACTGTATTTTCTAATTATTTGAATTCTTTAGAACCTTTAACTTTAAGCCCTTCCGAAGTAAATGAATTACAATTACGTTTGAGGAGACTCGAGGCAATGTACGAGCAATATGACGAAGTACAATTATTATTGGAGTGTAGTACTGATAATATGGATAATCAAATGTCGGAACGTAGTGAGTTTGAATCTCTGTATTATAAATCCCTGTCTTTAGCACAAAAAATTCTTGCCGACTGCAAGAAAACAGATCGAGATAGCGAGGTAAGTTTACATTCAAATAATAAATGTGTCAAGCTGCCGACTATTCAATTACCTAAATTTAGTGGATCTTATACAAACTGGCTAGAATTTCATGATACATTTGAAAGCTTGATTCACTGCAACGATGAAATAAATAATATTAATAAATTTCATTATTTAAGATCCTCACTTGAGGGATCCGCTGCTGTGGTAATTAACTCAATACAATTTTCTGCGGCTAATTATTCGGTAGCATGGAATCTCCTTTGTGATCGATTCGACAACAAACATTTATTAATCCAACACCACGTTTCAACATTATTTAATATAGATTCTATTCGTAAAGAGTCATCAGTAGTTTTAAAGAATTTAATTGATCAAATAAACAAAAATTTACGTGCTTTGGAGTCATTAGGTGAACCTGTCAATCAATGGGACACTCTTCTCATTTACATTATTACACATAAGTTAGATAATAAAACTTATCGTGAATGGGAAGAATACAAAAGTCGCCTTGACAAGAACTCTAAGATAATGTTTTCTACATTTTTAAACTTCATTAGAGATCGAGCTGATTTAATTGAAACTTTAGAACTTTCGAATTCCAGTGTAGTTAGCCATACAAATACAAAAAATATTAAAATCAAGACAATGAGTATACAGGATTGTAATAGTAAAATTAGTGTTAATAATAATAATATTCAATCAAATTCAATTTTATTAAAACCTAAGTTATGTCAAAAATGCAACGGTGACCATAAATTGAGTGCTTGTCCTCAATTTTTAGCCATGACTAGTGAAGCACGTTTGCAGATTTTGCCTAGCTACAAAGTATGTTACAATTGTTTGTGTTCAGGTCATTATGCCAATAATTGTAAAAAGGCAGGCTGCAAAATATGCCGTCGTAAGCACAACACGCTGATACATGTGGCAGAGCATGTAAAAGGTAGGAACGCTTCAACTGTTGAACTCAGCGGCGGCAGTGACAATACTAACAGTTGTAAGACTGCGTCCACTACTCTAGCTCATGGTACGAGTTTATCACTTTCTGCCAATGTTAAGCAGGGCGATATTTTACTTTCAACAGCGTTAATAAAAGTGTTAGGAAGCAATCGCACATTCCACACAGCACGCGCACTCCTTGACAGTGGCAGCACGTCATGTCTCATGACTGAGGCATTTTATAATCAGTTAGGTTTGTCTGGCTACACTGTGAATAAAGCAATAATGGGAATTAATAATTCTACATCATCCATTAATAAAATGGCCGTCGTGTCAATAAAATCGAGAAGTGATGATTTTATGACAAAGATTAACTGCTTCGTTTTGAATTCGATTACTGACAACGTTCCTAGTAGGCATGTAGATTTGTTGAACCTTGAAATTCCTTCAGACATCTACTTAGCTGATCCTAATTTTAATTCACCAGCTCCTGTAGATGTACTACTCGGTGCCGATATCTTTTGGGACCTTTTAGGATCACAAATAATAAAGCTAGGACCAGGACAACCTATTCTCTGTGAGACGAGGCTTGGTTGGCTTGTTTCTGGTCCGACTAGTAATACCGTAGAGTTAAGTTATATGAATAGTAAATGTAACGTTACAAAGGTTATATCAGATAGTGATAATGATAGATTTAATGATAATATACAGCAGTTACTCACGCGCTTTTGGCAACTTGAAGACGTTGGTACAACGTCACATTATTCTTCTGAGGAAAAACAGTGTGAAGAACATTTTGTAAAAAACACAACGCGTTTGGAAAACGGTCAATTTTGTGTAAGAATTCCTTTAAAATATTCTCCTGAATTACTCGGTGAATCTTTATCTCGAGCAAAACATTGTTATTCCTCATTAGAACGTAGATTTAAAGTTAAGCCTCAATTTAGTCAAATGTATAAACATTTTATGCAGGAATACGAGCAATTAGGTCATATGTCTAAGTGCGACACTGTAGATCAATTTGCTCATTATATTCCGCATCATGGAGTCATGCGTGAAAGTAGCACTACCACAAAATTAAGAGTAGTTTTTAATGCTAGTAGCCCAACAACTACTGGTATATCTTTTAACAATCTACAAATGGTAGGTCCTGTAATTCAAGATGATCTCTTGTCTATTTTATTACGATTCAGACAGCATAAATATATATTAGCCGGAGACATTGAGAAAATGTATCGTACTGTAGTTGTTCATCCTGACGACAGACATCTTCAACAGATTGTTTGGCGTGACAGTCCTACATCTCCATTACATACTTATCAGCTTAACACAGTAACTTACGGCACAGCCAGCGCTCCATTCTTAGCGACTAGATGCATCCATCAGTTAGGATTAGAGTGCGCTGATAAGAAAGCTTCTGAAGCTATTCTACATGATTTCTATGTCGATGATCTCCTCACAGGTGGAGATGATATACATGAAGTTAAGGATTTACGTCACAAAATAACATCCACTCTTGCTTCAGCAAAAATGAATTTAAGAAAATTTAAGTCAAATGACATACAGCTAATGATTGAATCTGAATTTCCACAATCTTCATTAGACTTGAACGTTGGAGGATTTGAGGCAACTAAAACATTAGGGCTAGGTTGGCAGGCGATGCCTGATCAGTTATGCTTTCCCATGAGCAATCAACCTATTGTAGACAGTTATAGTAAGCGTGAGATTCTATCTGTCATTTCTCAGATCTTTGACCCTTTGGGACTGTTAGGTCCTTGTGTCATGGTTTTAAAAATACTGCTTCAAAAATTGTGGCTGCACAAATTGTCCTGGGATGAACAACTGCCAAAGGATATTAGAAAACTTTGGTCCGAATTAGTTCATAAATTGCCTAAAATAAATAATATTAAAATTCCACGTTGTGTCATTATTGATTCCTATAAATTCATAGAATTTCACATATTCTGCGATGCGTCTGAACAAGCATATGGTGCGTGTCTGTATGTACGTAGCATTAGTGATAAAGGTGAAGTATTAGTGCGCTTATTACTAGCCAAAGGTCGAGTCGCACCGCTTAAGCCGACAACTATTCCCAGACTAGAGTTGTGTGGTGCTTTAATTGGTGTGCGTATTTATGATAAGGTTAAGGCTTCATTAAGAGTAAAACCAAGGCGCACTTTCTTTTGGAGTGACTCCACAATCGTTTTAGGTTGGCTGAAAATGTTACCTAACAAACTTCAACCCTTTGTTCGCAACAGAGTTGCAGAAATTTTAGATAAGACCGGCAATTGTGAATGGAGGCATGTACCGACTGATCAAAATCCTGCAGATTATATTTCGCGTGGAGTGGACATTTCATTAATAGGTTCATTATCAGACTGGTGGTCCGGACCAGATTTTTTAATGCATCATGAGTCAACATGGCCTTCGAAGATTTTACAGTTAGATGATGATATTAGATTGCCCGAAATGAAGTCGAATGTTTCAACATTAATTAGTTCTAGTTGTAAAAATGAATTTAAAGGATTGATTAATTTTAACAATTTCTCAAATTTATTAAGGCTTCAACGTGCTGTAGCTTTCGTTTTACGTTTCATTGATAGGAAATGTAGGAAAATAATGAATTCGGGTCCCTTGAGTGTTGATGAATTGCAAAAAGCGTTGAATGTAATAATTCGCATATCTCAAAGGGAATCCTTTGATGAATATAAATTGCTGCTTATTAAAAGGGAGTTACCTAAGAAAAGTCCTCTAGGTAAATTCAAGGTTTTCTTAGATGACCAAAATATTATGCGTATTGGAGGTCGGCTCCAAAATTCAGATTTCGACTATGATAAGAAACATCCCATTCTACTTCATTCAAATCATAGGTTTACCGTACTGTTGTTTGAATATGAACACAAAAGATTATTCCATGCTGGCCCACAACTGTTACTATCATCTATTAGAGATACGTATTGGCCAATTCGAGGTCGAAACTTAGCTAGGAAGTGTTACCTAAAGTGTACGCGATGTTGTCGAATGCGGGGAGAAACTGTTACCCCGACTATGGGATACTTACCACAGCAACGGCTCCTAGCGAGTTTTCCGTTTGAAAATATAGGGTTAGATTATGCAGGTCCTATTCAATCAGTCGTTAGACAGGGCCGTGGTTCTAAATTAATAAAAGTTTATATTGCGATATTCGTTTGTTTTGCAACAAAGTCAATTCACCTTGAATTAGTTGGTGATTTGTCTAGTAATAGTTTTATCTTAACATTAAGAAGATTTATCGCTCGAAGGGGTAAACCTAAAAATATTTACTCCGATAACGGTACTTCGTTTGTTGGTGCGTACAATGACCTCTCGAGATTTCTTAAATCGTGTTGTGATCCAGTTACCGAGGATATGGCAAAAGAAGGCATTAAATTCCATTTCATTCCGCCTTGCTCTCCTCATTTTGCTGGCCTTGCGGAGGCTGGTGTCAAGTCAACTAAACATCATTTAGTCAGAGTGTTGGGCCTTTGTAATCTCACTTTTGAAGAATTGTATACAACGTTAGTACAAATTGAGGCCATCTTAAACTCCAGACCACTGACACCAATTTCGTCCAACCCAGAAGACTTGATGCCGCTAACTCCTGGACACTTTTTAATTGGTCGTCCCTTGACATCATTGCCATCACCCGATTTCCAAGAATACTCCACGCATTCTTTAAGTCGTTTTCAACGTATTGAACAGCTGAGACAACATTTCTGGACCAGATGGAGTAAGGAGTATATCTCAGAACTTCAAGTGAGAACCAAATGGAGGTCATGCAAGGGTTCACTAAAACTCAACACCCTGGTACTTCTGAAGGAAGATAACTTACCCCCTCTGAAATGGAAGATGGGACGAATTATTGCTGTGCATCCCGGCCCAGATGGGATTGTTCGAGTCGCAGATGTTAGAACGTCCAGTGGCATTCTTAGAAGATCGTTCAGCAAGATTTGCCCTTTACCTGTTTATACTGAGGGAGACATTTCTGGTTGAAAGGGAGCCTTTCAACGCCCGGGGATATGTTCATGCAAAACGCCTGATTGATTATTGAAGCAACCAACTTTAGCGTTCATCAGTTTTTTGTGTATACCCAACCACTTACATGTACTAATTTACCGCACCACGTAAAATGTAATATAATTTTTTACAATATAATTTTATTAGAGCATCAAGAACACGTATTTTACTTTTCTCCCATTAAATACTGCCAAAATCCTATACACTTTGCAAATATTGTGGGCTAAGTTATATATTTAATGTGGAGGCGTTTAATGGAATATTGCATAGGTTTTGTTTTACATCAAACATATTTTTGATGATAACAAAGGAAAATTTGAAAATATTGTCATGAATTTTTGTACAATGTATACCTACATGTTATATTCGTACTACTTTGATCTCAAATATATGGCGTCTGTTTGTTTGTTTTGTGCTTCAAATTTGGTGATTCATTTGTTCTCGCGCCATTTGAGTTTTTTTACATTTTCAAATTTTGAGCTACATTTCAAGCCGTGGACGGTCAAAGACCCTTGATAATAAAGAAGTAAAAGTGATCTCGGAAGCGGATTCATCGCAAACCACGTCAAAGTTAACGACAAGCTTCGAGTGCAAATCAAGTGCTGCGTTATATTACTGAACCGTCACAATCAAAGCGATTATATGTGACAAAAAATTGTCGCTGTACGCTAATTAGAAAAACTCATCGCAATAGTAGTCCCTAAGAGAATGGGCGAAATTTTCAAAAAAGGTACAATCATACTAGCCAGATGAATACGGCAGGTCTGTATTGTAAAATATTTCAATCCTTGATGGAAAAGCTAGCCGGTTAACAACCGAGAATCAATTGCTCTAGAGTCTAGACCACTACTGCTTCAGAACAACCACCACTACACTATACACCAGTTAATGCATAAAACATAGTCGCTAAATTAGAAGAGACACCCACTATAAGTATCCAAACTTCAAAGCTTACAATTTTTTCCAGAATTTGGTAAAATTCTTGGAAGGAAAAACATTCAATTCCGATGAGGCAGTTAAAACCACCTTTAGAGATTATTGATTTATTGATTCTCTTTTTCACATTTTTTCACCAAAAGAATTAATAGTTCATTAATGTAAACATAAGCTATAAAATGGCGACAGATTCGTTAGTTTTAGTTTAGATGATTAGTATGATTGATATAAGACATAAGTATACAATTTTATATTTATTCTTCGCTTTGCTTTTTTATTATAAAACACCAATTTCATATTATGTCAACCTAATATAGCCTCGTCACCAAATATCCTGACAAGTAGTAAAATAACACAAGCAGTCTGGATGTTGTATGAAAATTGCAGGCTATAATCTCTTTATGGCTGAGAGACGCCACCGTATCTCAGATTAATAACCGTTATGTGAGACATACGCATTTTGGATTTGAACCATCCTATATAAATGTTTACTTAGCTAATACCTGTCTAGTTAAACTCCGCTGAGTCAACATTAGCAACGGAAGAGCGGTTTGACCTACTTAGAAATTCCTTTCTGCCGCTGGTGGCTATAACATTTTCTGTAAACGCGAACCGTGACCGCGTTTACTCTTTGATTAGAAGCGAAAATTTCCGAAACTTTGTTTGTTGAAAAATAGATATAAGTGTTATATCATCAAATAGAATCTATTATTCTAGAATTTTTGTCTTCTGTATTTCTGTCTGTCTGTGACTGCATCAGAAACCCATTCGACGGATTTAGTTAAAATTAATCGTGGTAATAATGGTGGCTCATTGGTGAAAATATCTTGTTTCTGAGAAATTTATGCTTACAGTTAAAAAGTATTCTCCCGTAATATAATATGAATCCCTGAATCTAAAAATTTGGTTTCCGGTCTTTAGTACGCGGGCGGAGCCTCGGGAAATACTAGTATATTATAAGTACATGAGACCGTACGGTCAGGAGAAAATATACTAAATATAAAAATATTTTTCTAATAGACATTATTTTGTATAACTACATTGAAAGATCCGCAGTAGAAATGTATCTAAACCACTGCTCGTGATAAGGCTCATGTAAGTAATAAGAGATTTTAATATTTATACTACGAGTACTAATATGAAAACTTAACAAAATGATCACCATAATGGCTGTCATTAGTTTATTATTTCATAGACAAGAAACCAAAAATCCTTTGTTTGCTGTATAAGCTAGTATAATAGTTTAATTTCTAATTATAATTATTATATATATGATATATATGTATCATTTCTCTATTGTGAGGCAACTACTCAGTTTTCCGCCAAACTTTGATCTTGTTTGTGTCTGTTACTTTGGTTAGTTTAGATTTTGTAACAAATTAGACCAACTTAACACAGTGTAGAACCAGCATTATAAAATTTAGTTAACACGTCACAATTGGGACATTTTAATGCGCTAGCTTATCAGATAGCTTTGCTGTCCTCTGTTCAGAAACATAGGTCGTGATTGTGAAGGTTATAAATTAAACGATACTTTTGGTAATTCTGGAATGCCTCTTGACATAGCTGGGCATTAACTCGTTAATCCGTTAATCGTTAATTAACGAAGTTAACATTTTGATTAACGATTAACTTTTAAGTTAACCTAGAAAAATTTTAACGAACTCGTTAACTTCCGTTACATTTTCTCAAGTCCGTTAATCGTTAATCCAGTACCTACTCTTTACCAAGCACCGCGTCGCGTCGAGTAAAACGAAACCAGGTACCTAAGTAAAGTTTGGTAGATAAGGTTGTCGGTGCGTGTTGACGTGCTGGGCGCCCGGTAAGCTTCTACGTCAGTCTGAAATTCATGACACCGTGTGGGCCTCCTGAACCAGTGAAACAGGACGAACGGCATCCACTTTCGCCAGGCCAGCCTCTGGGTTTCTCAATTGCTCCCTCCATCGCCGGATCATGGCCTCGTCAGCTAGACGGAAGGGATCCCACATTGGAAGTTTCCCGCGCGCATGCTCACCCGAAACTGGTACACTTCGGCGAGTACATCTGCCAGGGTAAAACACCCGCCAGAAGGACACCGTGCGTCATCCCCTTATCGAAGCTTTTAAATTCCAGAACCCAAATCAGATTTTATAAGTAGAACATTATTGTTGCAATGATAAAAAAATATAATTTTAATATAAAACGTTATCATCATCATCATCATTAGCCCTTTTTAACGTCCCACTGCTGGGCACGGGCCTCCCTCAGTACGAGGGGGATCAGGCCATAGTCCACCGCGCTGGCCTAGTGCAAGTTGGCGGACTTCACACGCCTTTCGAAAACTTGTTATCTTTTCTCAGACATGCAGGTTTCCTCACGATGTTTTCCTTCACCGTAAGACAAGTGGTAATCGTGATATAAATGATTCGCACATGAAAATATCAGAGGTGCGAGACCCGGATTTGAACCCGCATCACTCGGTTATCCAAGTAAACATCTTTCGAAATGTAACGCTTTAACGTTTAACGAAGTTAACTTTTTTAAGTAACGGATTAACGATTAACGAGTTAATTATTTGTTTAACAGTGCCCAGCTATGCCTCTTGAATATTATCCTCTTTTTATTGATTTCTGAACTGTTTTAAATTAATTTTATAAGTTCTTACGCATAATATTCATAAAACAAATTTTAATAGGGAAATAATGAATCTACGCATTTTTATTGTGGCACATAAAACTTACTTTATTTATTTATTAAGATTCACCAGTGGTAATTACAATAATACAGTAATAATTATGCTAAGTTACAAAGTTCTTAATTGCTAAATGCATTACCTTTTAAGGTGAATACCGCATGCAAACATATGTGTGAAATAATTATGTAGGTATAAAAAAAACAACAATATCACGATTTCACTAATTTTAGTTAATTAAACGCCTAGATTATGCACCTTTAACACTGAAAATCCGGTTAATCATGATTCTTTAGCTTTAAACGATAATTTTACTATTTTTACTAAATGAAATTGTACTACAGAACAAAAGAAACACGTCTATCTTTGAGACTGACAGATGATATATATAATAATATATTTACATGCAAAGTTAACATTTTAATACTTTTGAATACTTTGTAAAACAACAGAGATACGTTCATTTTATTTTAACGAGATACTGGCTGAAAAGGAAAATGTTTGCAAGTAAAGTTATGCTTTCCACTATAATATGACTTTGTTTCACGCGAATATGTAACATTATTTAATGATATTTCTTTTTGGATTTCTATAACATCTTGTAATAACTATTAAATGACACCTAAAATCTTATTTTCTCCTGTGACCATACTTTCTGTAAAGCATTTAAATGACAGATAAATAAAATCACGACTAAATCAAGTCGAGATATGAAAATAGTTTCATTAAAAATGAAATTCAACTAAATAAAAAAATGTACGAAAATCTGATTGAATAATTTTAAACAAACCCTGCAAAAGAATGACGTGTAAGAAAAGATTAATGGAAAAGTGAATAAAGGCTTTATTACAAGGAAAGTTTTGAATAGCATCTCCAGTAGAAGATAAATAGTTATCGGCAAAAAGTACGAGTAAAAAATAATACAGATGTGAATTGTTAACTCTTTTATTACACAACTGCCCAAAAGAAGGAGTGCTGTGTTTTTTAATTTTTATATTGAAGTCAATACTAACTTGGCTATATTTTTTTTACTTTGGGAAATGAATTTACGCATATCACTTGGCGATGCCTATGGTAACCAAAACAGGTCACCATAGGCATATGTGGAACTTGAGTTTCGATTTAGTGGGTAGTACCTTCAAGCTAGTACTACCTACTTACTAAACCCAAGAACGCATCTTTAGTCAAAATGGCAGACCACGCAGCCAAGGGGTTGCTCTGCTATCAGAGAAGTACTTGGAGCAACCCACATAACACACCGCCCACCGAAGTGGGTCACCTCTTTACGCGTTTCTTGGATTCGCGCCCGGCCTGATTGTCGGACGTTACTAAGCCCCCCACTAAGACGAGGTAAAGGAACATTTGAGAACTTGGTATGCTAACGTTACTCCTTTTTTAAATAACGCGAGAAAGCCATTGTCCTGTCATTTTTATATATTTATATATATTGTAGTATGAAATCAAAATATTTATTTAAATGGGAGAGTTATGTCAATTATTAGATAATTTTATGTAAAAAAAACTATTGACTCACACTTTGCTCGGGTTCGTTCTCTAGGCACATACATTTTTAAAATTAGTATAAATTTTTCAGAGATAATATCAGAATTACCTGCAGTAAAAAGTATCCAATTTGTTCATATATATCGCCCAAACCTAACGTACTAAATTTCATAAAACCTATCCATCGGTTATCTTAGTTCTTCGGTCGATAATAAGAACGTCTGTTAAATTTATTAAAGTACAAATTCGATTCAGAATTTTATTATATGTATAGAATAGTAAGATAAAATGATAGAAATTTATATTGTTCTTTCAGAGATGGAGATAGCGTAAGCCATTAAACTAGTACACAGTATTCGATATAATTAAAACTGATGTCCAAACTTAGTAAATGTAGTTAAAAGTAGTAAAACTTTGTCACTGGGACTTCAATACTGATGTGACATACGCGTTTACTACATTCATATTTATGACTAGCTGACCCGTGCCCACTTCATTGGGCATAATTTTAATAATCCTTTTTAGTACATAGTGTTTTTAAGTTAGATATATGCTGTCGTTGACTTTTTTGTAGGCATTTTCAAGCTCCACATCTTTTCTCTAGAACTCAAAAATATATCTTTCATAGTTAAGGCAGCGTTCGTAGAAACGCTTTCATTCGACCGTTTTTTCTCCGATTCACTTTGCAAAACGGACGTAAAAGCCTTTTTATTTTTCGGTGTTTTATATAGCCTATGACACTCAGCAATATAGGCTTTCTATTGGTGAAAGAATTTTTAAAATCGGTTCAGTAGATCCCGAGATTACCCCTTACAATTTAACAAATAAACAAACTTTACTTCTTTATAATATTAGTATAGATATCAATTTGTACGCCATGGCTTGTCCTACCTCAATATGGCAATCAGGCACGGCTACAAAAGCCAATTTATAATTAAAATCAGTTAAGTGTACAGCATTGACGGTTTTTGTATGCAAGTGAAATGAGAATTGTTTGAAACAATATTCAATTAAAGTGCAAAATAAATGTAAAATCTGTAAAACTTCATAGAACTTCGAAAATAGAGCACTTACTATAATATAATTTTACGTTACATAGACTTCAATAAAAAATGTAAATTTATCTTATTTTAACACCCCAATATACTATAATATCGTTACATAGTATAAATCAAATTCGCTTCCCGCTGTCTGTCTGTCCCTATGTATGCTTAGATAGATCTTTAAAACTTCGCAACGTATTTTAATGCGATTTTTTTAATGGATGATGAGTAATTTAAGAGGAATGTTTTAGGATAATATAATTTTTGTATAATAAAAAACCCGCGGCTTCGCTCGCGCTAAAGCTAGTAATATGATTAATTCTGTAGTTTTAGTGAAGGGTAACTTCACCTAAATATACAAACTTTACCTCTTTATAATATTACCATAGATTTCAATACGTACAAAGCAAAGCAACAACGGTAAAAATCGGTGGACAGAAATTTAGAATGGAAAATGGAAATCTATTTGTTTGTTTTTCTAACTCACTAGAGGACACGAATAATTTATATATAACCTACTATTAACTGAATAACACGTTTTAACTGAATTTGCCAGTAAAATATTTTGAAATAATAAAATAATTTTAATTTATTGTAGTAAATAATTTTAGAGAGAGATATTGTTTTGTATGTTACACATTTTATTCTTATAAGCATGCACTTTATATCGATATTTTTAAAAGCTTCTACTGTAACACTGTTTCTCCAAATATTCTCTATAGCTACTAAGAACTCACGTAACTTAATCTGTAGTCAAGCGAGGGCGAGGTGTTTCGGTGTCGCCTTGAATCGATATCGAATGTCCGACAAACTGTCCTAAGCTGATTAAACTAAAGTTATGTGAAGTTTTATATAATTGTTTAAATTAAATAAGATTTTATTTATATATCGAAACAGATAGTTATAATAATAAACCTTAAAAAGTGGGCTTATTTTTATACAATTATTGCATTACATAGTAATATTTAGGTTAAAATTATAAAATATTGCGACAAAATCCTTTACGAAGTAAAATATAAAAATTCTTCAAAAATGGATGTAATATCAATCGTACACGACTTTTAAAACTTTTTAATTATTAATAGGTAAGTACATATAAAAATTAGGGAACAGTGTAACAACGACACCATATAACATAATATTTACCTATATTTATAGGTAAAATTAACTATTCTAATTTTTTTTCGAAATATACTCGCGATGTTTTTGATTAAAAAATTTGAACAGTAGAAAGACTAAATTCATAATTTCACATTTACGTCGTTGTCTCGAAATAGAATCAATAACCGGCCGGGCCGTTCTTAGTCGGGCTGGTTTTAGAGGGCTATTTCAAGCCGTGAATGGGTGTATGGCAGAAGTTTTGACATGCCAACTATGTACGATATGTCAAAATGTAGATCAAGTGTCTTAGTCCCGTCTGAAGTTATGATTGATAATGACATTTTGAACTCACTATCAATAAAAAATATCATTGCTTTTTATACTTGATCTAAGAAAATCTATTATTAAGAATAATTTAAAATTAGATTTTTACTCGCGACCTTTTGAACCCCTTATGTTAAAAATATTTGTAACGTATTTCGGAGAGCTCATACAAACAGAAAAGCAAATTCTTTAGCTTAAGTTTTATATAGCAACATACACTCCACATTTATATTTTAAGTTTATAGTGGCTGATAGTCTAAACTTATTTTTGACTCTACGGCATCTGATAAAAATCATAAATATATTACACTGCTGTTTTAATAATTTAAGGACAGTTGGAATATTTTGTTGAAAACACTCCTTAATAGAAATTTCGATTCTTATAGTGGCGATATAAAATAAAATGAGTGTACGGTATGCGTCAGTTTGAAAAATGGTGGACCGGAAACAAGTTTGAATCGTATTAAAAAAAGTTGCGATATTTTATGGGTTCACGACCTTAAAAGCTCGAAACGTAAGTGAAGCCAATAAATTGACTATCGGATTGAACACCCCTAACTCCATTTCGCTATATTTTTGTTACGATATAATTCAATTGGGGTTTCGTGTAATAGATATCAAAAGCAATTTAACGAAGCACTTTTTAGCGTAGTAACTATTTAAGTAATCTGTGCTTTTTAGATACTGTTTTTATTTTCAATTTAAACTATAAGCTTGTAAAATTTTTACAACTATAAAATAAAATGTTTTTCAACAACTCATCGACATAATAACGAGAAGGAATTTGGTATGTAAATTCCATTCTTCCAACAATACTTTGCCATTAGATCTACATTATCGCTGAGTAATATAGGCTATATTTATTACCAGCGGAACCCGCGGTTTCGCTTGCGTTAGGTCTAGAGTCGAACCCGAGCGAAGCGAGGGTTAATCGCTAGTTAAATTTAATATTTAATTAAACTTTAAGTTCCTTTAATTGACCTGGCGTTTCTTTATGCAAAAAAAATAATTTAATAAAAGTTATTCTTTTATATTCCAACGTTTTTTAAATTAGAATCTACTATATTGAACTTGCCTTTGAGGCAATTTAAATCAAAAATTAAAAATACGTTATTGAATAAAGCTTATTACACTATAGCGGAATACCTGGTAGATGTAAATGTGTGGGATTAGTGACTGGTTGTGTCTCACGTAGGATAAATAGATAAATTGTAATACAATATTGTTACCAAATATTTTTTTGAAAAGAGCAACTGTTGAGTTTCTCGCCGGTTCTTCTCAGCAGAACAGCTTTCCGAGCCGGTGGTAGTTTACTCACAGACTTACAGACTGACTTTTAATTTTGATAATGTAAAAATGACGATTCAAAAGAGCTTGTAAAAGTCTATTTGAATAAAGAATATTTTGATTTGATTGATTTGATTTGACTAAGACAATAGTAACCCAGCGGTAACTCGCTCGCTTGGACAAGTGATGCATGTTCAAATTCGGGTCTCGCACCTCTGATATTTTTATGTGCAAATCATTTCTATCATGATTGACCACCTGGTTTTACGGTGAAGGAAAACATCGTGAGGAAATCTGCATGTTTGAGAAAGCTTAGCAAGTTTTCGTAAGACTTGTTTAGTCCGCTAACATGCACTAGGCCAGCGCGATGGACTATGGCCTGATCCTCCTCTGATGGTGGCCCGATCTGAGGGTGGCCCCTACCTAGCAGTAGGACGTTAAAAAGGGTTGATGATGATGTTGATGAATCTACTAAGCCAAGCTTTTTATATCCCAATATTTTTATAGAGACAAAAATAGTCTTAATCGCAATATATCACCAACAATAGTCCGACAAATAATATATTCTTATTTAATTGCCATCGGAGAAATAGACACAACAGTAAAAATAAACCACAAACAAAGCATAGTGGATATAAATTATATTTTTTTGTCAATTATTCTGCTAATAATTTAATTTTCTATGAATGTCCTATGGAAGAAGAAAACCTGCGACCCTTACAATATTCTATAAGTATTATATTCTGTAAGTCGTCTTTGTGATTGTAAATATTGACATACGAAAAGTATATAAGACGGAGTACGAATACAATCGAGCAAGATGATTACTTAGAAAGTGTGTTTAAGATAACTTGTTTATTTGTATAACAAACAAAAGACAAACAATATCAGCTATAATTATCCGATGTAATCAATTCTCTGATGGTACTTCTAGTAACTAGTGTTAACTGAAGTCCAAAATATAATAAAGAAACATCAAATCTATACATATAAATAACATTGAAGTGTCTGTTTTTAATTTCAAATAACAACTTTTCACTAAATGCATATGAAAGTATATACAGTACTAACAAAACAAAATCAATTTTTAAAATTTTCGTCTGTGTGGCTGTCTGTCTGTCTGTTTGTTATCTCGGCTAATCTCTAAAACGGTTGGACTGATGATGACGGGACTTTCACTCGCAGATAGCTAATATTATAAGGAGTAACTTAGGCTACTATTATTTTAGAAATTTTAATAACTAGCGGAATCCGCGGCTTCGCTCGCGCTAAGTATAGGGCCGACCCAAGCCTCCATGGTTTATATATAAAACATGGGGGATACTGGTTGTTGTGCTCCATGATATAAAATTATATTAAACCTAATAGTTCACGTTAAAACATACTTGTATAAGATCAGTGTATACTAAAGTAGCAATTTCAAATAACTAAACAAAGCAAGCATATTGCCTACTCTATTCAATTGTATGTTTAGATTGTTTAATATATAGTCGAAATTAAAACTCTACAATTTAAAAAGAAATTCCTGTTTAGGACTAAGTCTAGCTTTTGTATTTTTTAAATATTATATGGTAAGTAAACCAACCAGGTAGGTACTTCAATCACAATGAATTGGTTTAATACAAATGTCCATTCCATGGTCTAAAAATGGATATTTAATAGATAAATTGACAGAATGGCTGATTTTGTGCTTATGGAAAAGGATAAATAATAAACTAACACAAACAACAAATGCACTAGGCTTTTATCGATCTTAGCATCCAGAGTTAAATTCCGTCTTTGCTGATGAAATTCTAGCAGAAAACTAAAAAATGTAATTATGATATCAATTACATATTATTTACTCATCATAAATATTGCGTAAGTTCCATAAAAAGTTCTAAACAATTACGTACTCATACATATATATATATATATATATATATATACTACATAATATTATAGTTGAAAATTATTTTAAAAACGTTTAACACAAAATCTAGGTAGATCCTATTAAACTGCCAACGCACAAAGGAGAGCAGTTAGATACGGTATACTGCAGGAACTCGCTAGGACGAAAATTATATTCTAAATTAGAGTGTCTTTTCTGCTGTCGACTTAGCTTTACCGTCGCTTATGTAAGATCGAGAACTAAGGTTCACATAAAATTTTCTTAGATTCATATCTTTGCGCGCAAGTCGTGGAACATAAATAACTCATAATTTTTTACACTATCCTTAGCTATATAACGAAAAAAAGGATAATGTAGCTGTACATTGCCCTAGTAGACAAAGTATTAACAAAACAGCTTCTGATTTTATTAAACAAACTTACAAATATATCCTCTTTAAAATATATAATGTCAAATTTGTAAGTAGAATTTAGAAATGTTTTACTATCTTTACTTTCTTATTATTAATATTATAAATACACAAATATTTGTATGAGTTGTTCTTTTTAATTCATGCAGCAACAAGATTTTTTGCATAGTTTTTAGATGATTGAAAATATTATCTGTGGGATATCAGAGTATTCTAGAGACTTATATTGAGCTCAGCTTAGTAATTTATAAGCGGTAACTTAAATAGCTTTTAATTTTTCTCACAGCAAGCAGTTAAAAAAGAAAAAAAATCCAACACCTGTGCAGTAATATCATGTGGAGTGCTCTTAATGGTATATTACGCTCTCGAAATATGTAACTATGAACCTCTTCATCAGCAGGAAATGTTGACATATATTTTTAAATAAAAATTTTGTATTCAGAAGTGAAACTTTTAAGTGTGTATTTTTAAAGGGTGAGAACCTACGACTTACGAGTATGCCGTTCTCTAATTATTACCATATACAAAATATTATACGTGACAAATTAAATTACACACTATAATATTACTAGATGACGTTGTTCTGTCCTATAATAACTAGTATGGGTAGAAGGGTGAAAATACTTTACAACTTATTCTTATACCTGCCAAGTATAAAAAAATAACGTTAAAATCGATCTTGCCGTTTCGAAGGAGTAACAACAAACAACGTGACACGAGATTTTTATATATTAGACTATAGTGGGTGTTTAACCTTATCTACAAGCAGATTATATCAGTTGATCGACCATCTTGATCAGTTATGTACCTTGAATTTTCACTCGATTTGCCTAATGCGCTCCTAATAGGAACCAGGTCGCCCTTATTGTACCGCCATACATATGCATTGCCAGCATGCATATTATGTATGCATGTATTCATGAGCTGGTTCTCTAATTGGATATACCGATCTATTGAAACTATTTTATTGACACTTGTGATTTTAGTTATTACCGCATTTTTTTCAAAAACTCTCTTCTACTTTGATTAATATTTAATCCTGATTTTATATGATGTAAATTTGTAAAATGTTGGCAATTTTTTTTCTCGTGTACATAAATATAGCTATTGCAAAGCTAAAAATAGTATTCATTTTCGAGAAGTCATCGTACCGGCATCGTGACGAGGTCGGCGTACTTCGCGCTTGTCAGTAATTTGTCACTCACATCATTGAACGGAGTAATTAAACGATTCAGCTTTTATGGTCCCACCAATGTTGTGGATATCGTAAAGTTAATTTTTACGATCGATGCGACAAATACTATGTTACATTATATACATATACCTACTAGCGATTCACGCGGCTCCGCCCGCATTCTAATTACTATTAAAAAATAGGGATTCGTGGTAGAAGGAAAAAAAATTAAGGTTGCAAGTATTTTTGATGCCAAATCATAAAAAAAATAGTTTAGAAATAAAAAAATGTAGAGAGGGCCACCCTTATCACCTAGAGGATAAAAAAATAGCGTATTATCTATTCTCAGATCTACTAAATATACTTTAAAAATCATAAAAACAATCAAACCGTTTCGGAGGAGTTCGATAACAAACACTGTGAGACGAGATTGTTTTATATTTTATATATGAGATAAATAGGAGTTTTACAATAGTTCTAACGTTGTATCAAGGTTTGGTATGTTTGCTTTCCTAAGGGAATAAATTCCATCAGGATGTCGAACGTTTGTTGTGCATACGCCATCATCGTGTTCCATATAAGAAAGACGTACCGGAGTGTTCGGTACAGAAAGCCATTTGTCTTGCCATCGGCGATGAAGGCAAAAATATTATGCCAATGCGCTCTCTGTTTTTAGTACGGAAAGAGTCGCTTAAAATAGACAAACAAATTAAATTAATATTTTGGAATGTTACCAACAAATGATTGCACACTATTGCCTAGTAATTATAATAATTACCTAGAGAGTGAGCTTAGAGGTACGGTATGTTATGGTTTTGTTTATGTGGTTATACTTACGCATTAGACGTATAATACATTTATAATTATACCACAGGTTATATACTTATGGGTGACTTTAAATCATAGGTATTACTTTATTTAATACATTATAATATTTTTTCTTTTATTAGTCTTATTTTTTATTAGTCTTACGGTGAAGGAAAACATCGTGAGGAAACCTGCATGTCTGAGAAAACCTCCGAAGACGTGTGAATTCCGCCAACCCGCCAACACGCACTAGGCCAGCGCGATGGACTATGGATCCCCCTCGTACTGATGGAGGCCCGTGCCCAGCAGTAGGACGTTAAAAGGGCTGATGATGATTATGATGGTGATGAATATATTTTTAAAGAATTAGTATTGTCATACCTTTTCTTTGTTCTAAGGGTTAGCATATAAAGTTTTGTTTAAAATGTCAAATGTAAAAGTATTGTATCAATAAAAATAAATAGGTACTATATATAGCCTATTATAACTCTAAAGTCCTAAAATACAGAAACTAATTAAAAGCACAAACTGTATACAATTTATATTGTCAATAATATTTTTACGTTATTACACAACTTCTTGGAAGTTTGAAATTTTTCTCAAGCATTTTAAAGATATCTGGGTAATCTCGATTCTTGTTGCATGTGTAGGATATTGTGAAAGTTCCCTCGTAAAGTTTCTTCGCTACGCTTTCTATTGAATTTTCAAATGGACATTAACGTGAAGTGGATGGAAAATATCATGTATACTTAGGTAGCGATTTATCTTTATTAATAGTTTCTTTAGTAACTTACTCTACCTTACAGATTTAAGCAAATATAAGGAGTTTAAGATAGCATTTCTGCGGATGCAACCAAATCCAAAATTATGACATTTAAATAACAGGCAGTTAAGTTGTGTGAATAAATAGCCAGCTTATGGAATAATTGAAGCCTCACTTACTTCAATTTCTTGAGCAAATCTATATATATAAAAATGAATTGCTGTTCGTTAGTCTCACTAAAACTCGAGAACGGCTGAACGGATTTATCTTATCTTAGTCTTGAAATGTTCGTGGAGGTCTAGGGAAGGTTTAAAAGGCGAGAAAAAATCGAATAATTTGCGGGAAAACCCTAAAAACAGCCCTTTTCTATTTCCCATACAAACGTTTTCTAGAGTCAATTTGAACTTTATTGCTATTCAATAAAGTTCATATTAAATTATAATCACTCACTGTTGTCTAAACAATTTAGTGCAGCAATTTAGTATATTATACATACGTTTTGTTTGTTTTGAAATTAATTTATACAAAAGTTTAGGTCTTTTATTTATCGATTGAGGCAGTACGAAGTCTGCCGGGTCAGCTAGTATAATATAAAATAACTTGATTATTCTACATTTCATGTTTTTATGTCTATCTACTGAAATATGAATCTTTAAAAAATACAATTCGACTGTAAGGCGATAACCGAATGACTTTTATTATTTATATCACTCAGATGTTTTATTGAATCAGTACTACCTACCAGCCGTTACATACGAGATATATTTTATCCTTTGCAAGACGCAAAAAGAAATGACGGGAACGTAAAGCTTGCTTGTTAGCTTAAATAAAAATATAATAATATTATTTTATGTTTTGATAGTAGGTAGCCCTTATTTACTCCTATTGAAGTGAGACCCATGTCTAACAGTGAGCCGTTAAAAAGGACTGAGTAAATTATGCTAATCAATAATTTATGAACCATTGACAAAGAATAGAAAACCTTATATTTTTTATTTATATTATTAATAAATACAAGGGTAGTAAGTTATATTTTGTTTTTTTTTTAATTAATGATGTCCACTGTCCGTGTTCGAAAACCGACTACAAAAGTGGAATGTGGACCTACATTAAACTGAAACGCAAATTCTGAAATAATTTATTACGTATGTAGGTAACAGAAAAGTTATTAAAGTTGGTTGGCTTACAAAATTTTTATGCTTGGTATCATGCTTGGTATGTACCAATATGATCCTCTCTTATTTATAAGTATATTAAGTATGAAACACGAGTTCCGATGACGAAAACGTATTGAAAGATGAAAGGGCGACACACATCATTGGTCACAAAAACTTCTCATCTAATCTAACTTATAATAAAATACCCAAATTAGGCAAAAAGGAAAATAAGTTCGAAGAACCCAAAGATTGAGGTATACTTTGATAATGTTGGAAAATGTTCTTGTTTATTAGAAATTATATATTTGTTTATTTCATACTTTCTGAATATTTTATGCTCCTACACATATATTAATTTCCAGACGTTTGTTGTTTTCAGTTGTAGCTCAGTGGTAATGCGCTAACTTGGATAACCGAGTGTTAGGGGTCCAAATCCGGGTCTCGTATAATACGTGCCCCGAAAGATAAGACTTGACGAGTTTCAGTAGCGGGGGATTTTAGCCGGTAAGTCGTGTTACTAATGAGAGTAATGTTTAATTAATTTCAAGTCTCATCTTTCGTGGTACGGTCTGTACCTCTGATTTTTTTATGTACGAATCATTTTCTAACATGATTACCACTTGTCTTACGGCGAAGGAAAACATCGTTAGGAAACCTGCATGTCTGAGAGAACCTTGCAAGTTTTCGAAGGACATGTGAAGTCCGCCAACCCACACTTGGCCTGCGTGGTGGACTATGACCTGCAGTGGGACGTTAAAAAGGGCTGAATAAATGCACATTTTTAAGTTGTCCCAAAATAGTAATACAGTTTTACCATTTAGGTATATTAAATAACATATTTGTTACGTACTTATTTATAGCCAAATAAGTACTATTATGAAAAAAAATGATAGATAGTAACTTTATCAATTTATCATGTTTTACAATATACATAATGTAAATTTTAAAATACCAATATTTGTAAAATAATAAGAGTATTCCTTTAGATTGCAATATTTTACTAAAGGATGTTTTAGACATATTAAAATGTGATATGTAAATACGAGCATCCATCAAGCAACATTGAGGAGAAGTTATGAAAGACAGCAATCCATCATTGGATAACTTGTATGTGGGTTTCATTCATTTTGTAACTTTTGACTATTTTTCGTAAGGAAAATTATTAATTTTCCTTACGATATTATACATATTTCATAACCAAACTAGTCAAAATAGAATATTAGCGAAATCTAAACCACCTAATCTTACTCGGTTTGAAAGTAAGAATCTAAGAAAGGAATACTAAAAAAATAATATCTTATTATATATGTGCATATAAACCAAAACAGAAATAGTAAAGTCATGTGTAACTCTATAGATTCAGGGTAACGAGGTTACAATTGCGCTCGTTCTTCTCACATACGTGACTTGACGCTATTTTTCTTCATTCTCTATTCGTATTCGAATTTATCTTTTTATATCTCTTCTCTTTTACTCGTATTTCGGCTTAGACCATTACATGTCCTACTTTACACTTTGTATATGTAACTTAAAACTGAAGTACTAGAATCTGCTTGAAAGTAAATTTAAACGAACAGAATTGCTGTCTTTTCAAGAATAAATGATGTTAAATTCTTTGCTGTGAAATACTGGATCATGAAACTTTACCGTGCCAAATGTATTATATATAAAAATATTAATATAATGTTATACAAAAACTATACAGATTTTTTACTGAAAGTACCTACATATGTTAGACAGTAAAGTTGTTCTAATAGACCGTTTTAAGGTCTGTCTTTGTCTAGAATGTACGACTGAATATCTGGAGGTCGTGTGTTCGAATCCCGGGTGAGGTCAGGTATACTTATCTTTCTTTCTTAGTCTTTCTATTCAGTATGCCTTAGTTAAAGCCCGGGGAGAGGAAATTGGCCGTGTGTCACCCCGTGCCTCGTTTAATTCTATTGTACGAGTATGTGCTGTTATTTTTGTATGTGTATGTTATTTTTTTAACAAGGATTACAGTTATTACGAGTTCGCTGTACTTTCAGTGTAAATAGTGTTTTATATACACTTTTTTAAATACAGTTGAAGAAAAAAATATAAGGTTAAAAATAGAAGTCAATCTGTGAAATAATGGTAAATACAGTAGTGAATTCACTGCTGATAGGCTTTCGGCTATCATTCTCACGAGTGTTGTACACAATCTGTAACCATACTTAAATCTGTTTATGTAATAAAATCAACGTTCTTCTACAATGTATGAGCGATCTAATAAAAATAATATTTAATATAGGTAGTAGTAAAGTTATCTTAGACATAGTGCATCGTAGCGTTTCCAGCGAAGAACTATCACTCAATGTCGACGTGTTTGGCATACTTGATGTCTCTCATATTACCCACCTGCACATCATGAAATGTGTTTTATAAAATGCGGATCTCAAGTTATTAATAATATTTTGTTATAATATTATGTTATTATAATTTCGAAATGATACTTTCTTATATTTAAGCGAATATGACATTTTTACAAAATTATCATTATATTTATTATACGTATTCATTTAAATTATATTTATATTTATAATATGTATGTACTTAAAGTTATGTACGTGTATTACCAAGGGACAGATGGCACTGGTGTAATTATGTCCCATCATGTATATTTGTTTTTTATGTGTCTTTACTCTTGTACACATCCGCGGTGTGCATTAATGTCGCTTTTACGAGTTTTCAGATTCTTGACGCTTAGCTCCTTCATACATGAGCGATATTAATCGATTCATCTTGAAGTATTATTTATTATTCAAATTGATTGTTC
The DNA here is from genome assembly GCA_905231865.2 of Boloria selene. Classification (NCBI taxonomy): domain Eukaryota; kingdom Metazoa; phylum Arthropoda; class Insecta; order Lepidoptera; family Nymphalidae; genus Boloria; species Boloria selene. The sequence continues at coordinate 4,724,380 of HG993149.1, forward strand.
ACGATTTGGTTTTACCCATTTTTCTTTATTTGCGATTTCCCTTATTTTGGTTAATGGTAGCCACTCCTTAGTCATGACAATAATCTATTTGTACCAAAAGCTCTTGCTGAAAAAGTAAAAGTGTGCGTAAAAGGTTTTGTGTACTATGAGTACCATCACTACATATTATAAAACAAAGTCCTACACCGCGTCTATCTGTCTGTCTGGTCGCGATAAATTCAAAAATTTCTGCACTGATTTTTTAGTTGTTTTCACCAATGAATAAAGTGGTACCCAAGGAAGATTTTATAATGAAGAAGAATGAAAAGAATGTATAATATATTTTAAATGTTCCGAATAAGTCTCAATAGAACAGAATATTATATGGTAATGCTTGTTCAGGTCTTATATACTAAACATGGTTAGTTTTTATAATTGACTAGCACTATTACTATTATTGACTAGATTCAATTCGCTTTGCTCGGGATCGTCGCTTAGTACTCTTTAAGGGTGAAGCGAATCCTATACAAAAAACAGTTCCGGAGTTATCGATTCTCCAGCTGTTGTTTTAGGTTTTCATCATTTTTTATACATAAACCACCCCTGACACACCCCAAACAAAACAAAAAAGAATTATTCAAATCGTTTCATACGTTTTTGCGTCTGAAGTAGAGATTACACGATTCAGTAAAGCATTATTTTATCGAGTATGTTTGAAAATTATTGTTCTCCATTATTTTTTGCACTAAATAATTCTTTTAAAAGAGAAATCAAGTATCTTGTAAGCTCGCTTCAACAGTCTGTCCAAATGATTGAGGATTTAATTCTGTAATATAAAGTAGATGATAAAAATTGACCCCGAGAAGTCCTATAAAGCATTCGAAACGTTGGGAATCGAAAATCAAAATAAGTCCACGACAAATTCCGAAAAGATAGTTTCATTTACATTATTTAAACCATTTAAGATTTAAATATCTTACGTATTATCAGTGGATTGAGGAAATCTTAGTAATAGAATATATGCGTTGTTTTGTATTGTGTTTAATGTTCTCTGTTTGTATTCAATATCTAACTAATTTCAATTTATTAACTGCGAACAGGCGAAGTTACTAATCTGACTGAAGCTTTAGTTGTCTTGTTTCTAGTAAAGCTTGTCGAACTTTGTTACAACGTTTAGAGGAGCTTCCCTTATAGGAACTTGTTATTGCTGGACTGTACACGTCTCAAGAAATCCTACCTTAAGATGTTAATAGTGATTATTAAGCAACATATAATTTAACTTTAAGACTAGTTGTATGGTTAAAGATAAAAAAGGAATTATTATAACTTTAAGGTTGTTGAAAAGTTAAATTGATTTCATTTATTTCTTAATATTTTATAATATCTAAAGATAAATATTTTAAGATAAGTACCGATAATGTATCTTTTTTCTACATAATACAAATACAAAAATGCTATCTGCTAATGAAATCGAATCTTTGACACTGGCGAAGAATCTAGTGCATGACAAATATATCATTTCCCACTCGGTCGCATTTTAATCCTCCTATTATTACATAATATTTCATGAAAATTAATCCATAAAAGTGCCCTGAAGAATTTTATTACAGCTATTATCTGCATCAACGTTTAAAACTGTAAAATTCAATTAAGCTCCAATTACCGGTTTCTATCTGATGCGTGAACCATTAATTTCGCTCGTTTTTTAAAAATAGTTTAATGATTTCAAAATGTAGGTATGTATCAATTAACGAGGCGCAGGCCCTGGCTTTGTCTGTGTATTGAGTGAGGCGCAAACGTATTATGTAAACATGATGTAAACATATATAACTCACATATATGCGACGAAATAAACTGTTTAAAATGGAGATATACTTAACCTCTTTATCCTTCATTGTGAGTAGATTCGTGTATGGGTATGTATGTTGAATTGAAACTCCTGGTCCAAAAAGTTGAAATATACAATGACTATTACATCGTAAACTTATACCTGCTACGTCAAGTTATTCTTTTCGGAAGCTTCAGGCTTAAGCGACGCCGGGGCTAGTTGCTAGTATATACATTTTAATATGCACATGCTTAGCCAAAAATATTTTTGTATTTCGTATAATCGTTCCCTGGTGACACACAGTATGTGGAAGGTAATTATTTGCACAGCACCGTTCGTGCGAAGCGACAACGATGCCTCGAGCGAACTTTAATTTTTCATACGTGCCTCCCCACTTGTTTAGCCGTTGACTTTTTAACGCCGTAATGTTAATTGTTTTGCTCATAAATGTACAAATTCGTTAAAGTCGAAACCTTGATATAATTTAATTGAGCATTGCGTTTGTTTTATTTTATTCTGTTTTGAACAAACTTTGAAGTACAATTTGTTCGTAATATTTGTTTTATTAAAAAAAAACATTAATTATGTAAGGATTAATTACATTATAATGTCGATTGTGATGAGAAAATAGTACAGTACATAATAGTAGTGTATAATTAACTTATTCGCAATTCATCCAATTTCGTCAAGATTCATCGTGAAGACGTAATAAAAATCGAACATACATACATACATCTATAATAGTAATGTGATAATAAAGGAAAATATGTTAAATTTATGGGAATAATCTTAAAATATATGGAGAATTGCAGCGTCCGCATAAACTTAAGACACTCTATTTAGATGACACAAGAGATTTCGTCAACAGCACTCGCTATGAGAACCGTTGGATGCCTTTTTGTGATACGCTAAGTGTGTGAATCTTTAGGATTGTTGTAAATAAAGTGTTCATATGCAAGTGTTTCAAACATTTTATATGTATTTTGTTTTATATTCTTTCATTTATTTTCATTTCAGTATTGTTTTATGTGGAAATAGGCACATTATACAATACATTAGGTATTGAACGTTGATATAGTTAAAAAGGCTTTGTTGAAGTGTAAACTTATTAGATTACTAGCGCCTCGACCTCGCTTTGCTCGTGCTCGTTTCTAGATTTAGCGTTAACGAAGCTTTTCACTAGTAAATGTATAAAAACCTTGACAAATTATGTACTAAAACCATCCTCAAGAAGCACTCTATCCATTGGTAAAATCAGCATGAAATTCGGTGCAGTAGTTTTCGCTAGCTTATTGCGAACAGCCAGACAGACGCGACGGAAGAATAAGTTTTATAATATATTGTGATGTTGGTAAATAATACCCAAAACAATTTTTTTATGTAATTGAGTGCTTGTTTTACGCTGTTAGAACGTTGTAGAATTTCCAATTAAAATATCATTAGGTACTACCTTTAGTACGTTAAATTATGACTTAAGTTTTTAAGGATTGATTTAAATTTATTAGTGAGGTCATAAATTGTAGTAATCAAGGCTAAATGAATTATCATTCAGAAACAAAAATGGGCTTTTGTATTAAAACGTGATGAAAATAACACTACAATGTAAAATCTGAGCCCACGCGATTCATAAATGCTACAATTTTCAAACGTGTTCTCCTGTGTTGCACTTAGCGTGGATGGCTCTTCATCCAAGCACGTCTCTTTGTTACTTTTTTAAGATTGTCACGTATAGCGGTTGGGAAATCTTTTGTTTATATTTAGGAAAAAAAGAAAAATATCGGTCAAGTGTATCTTGGTACTGACTGACCCTGTATAACCTACAAAATCAAATTTTTATATATACGACTACGTCAGAAGGCGCTATATTAATGTAAATTTATAAAATAACACCAGCTGATTCTATATATTTAGACTTAGACATCAATCACTTGAAAATATAAACTAAATAATACATAAATTATTGCAGCCAGAATAATACATTTTCTCCTGAAATAATATTAGAGATCCATGTAATTTATATTACATATACCTACAGTGTCATTGATAGATAGAAGTAAAATGTAACTACAAAGAACAGGGCGAAATCGAAAAAGTAAATTGGCGAAGCAATAGTAGGCTGCTAGGTTTCAATTTACCTATATGTGTTGTTGCAGTTACCTATAATGTACTTTTTTTGTTTACAGGTAAGTTACGATAAGTATAGAAAACAAGAAGTATGAGATACGCCCATGATCATATCGTAAGTATATCTGCTAGTTATCTGCCAAAGTTTATATTGTAAAGTCAGAACTTTTGTCTCTGGAGGATTACGGTCTGACGGTCGGCTGAGTATAGTAGCTTTGTATTATACTGTAAAATTCCAAGAAATCGGGAGATAAAACCTTTTAAAATAAATATTCAACATTTACCTCCACTTTTACCCGTTTGTATGTTATATAACACTATCTAATTATATTAAACGTGCTTCATATTTTGGGTAATTAGTCGGAAAAAGTAAAGTTAGTCATACATATATATTATTTTCTTATTTATTCTCTTAGACTATAATATATTCAGCCTTTACTAAAGCCTCTTAGCTGAGTACGACCATTCCCTCAATATATTCGTATCTTTATATCTTTCGAAACTGTCGAAATATCTCTCAAATATTAAGGTATCCTTACGACGTTCCCTTCACCGTATCAGCAAGTGGTAATCACGTAAACAAAACGTATTACCACTTAATAGAGATGCTAGGCCAGAGATTTTAACCAGCTTCACTTGATTTTCTAAGCGAAGGCGTTCCTTCTTGGCTAACACTACGAACCCACGGCATTGACACATTCATATTTGAAGGGGTTTGGACAAAGTATAAAGAGAACAAAGTAGGGCATCTTCGGCCCAATCCGCGACATAATTACCTGTCATAGTTACCATAGTTGCCTATCACAGGGTTGTCACTGTAGCTAAATTTTAATTCAGTGCTCAGAAATTGGCATTGGGCCGGGAAGTGTATTATTAAAAAATATTTATTATTTATAATAATAATAATAATAATAAACTCTTTATTGTACACCAAAAGAAATATAAAACATACAAATAAAAAGGATAATAATATGTACAGGAGGCGGCCTTATCGCTAAAACAGCGATCTCTTCCAGGCAACCTTTAGGTGTAGGAAATACAAAACTCTACAGAGGGAAGGGGTGCATAATATTGAGAAATTCCAAAAAAAAAAAAAAAACCTAGGTACTTAAAAAATATATATATATATATACATAATTACAAACATATACTTACATAAATACACATATACATACATATATTATATTATATATATTATATATATATACATATATACACTATAAGATATAACAATGAAACAAAAAGGCAAGATACCTGACGAATGAATATATATTTAAATAAAGGGAAATAATAATAACAACAATAAGTAATAGATCATAAGGTAAGAAAGTGTTCTTTGAGGAGTTTTTTAAATATTGCAAGTGATTTCGCGCGCCTGATATTTAGGGGAAGAGAATTCCAAAGACGTGATGCTGTTACAGTGAAAGAATTACTATAGAAGGAAGAGGAGTGAGAAGGAATTTTGAGGATAGGGTTAAGGTTAGAGCGAAGATGACGAGAATGTGAGTTCCCAAGAAATTGGAAACGTTCCTTGAGGTAAGGTGGCGTTTGGGGATCGAACAGAACACAGTACAGAAGATGAAGTATGTGAGTATTCCTGCGAAGTCGGATCGGGAGCCACTTGAGCTTCTTGCGAAAAAGAGATACATGATCATATTTGCGTAGACCAAATATGAACCGGATACAGAGATTTTGAAGGCGCTCAAGTTTATTTAATTGCTCCTCTTTAATATCAAGGTAACTAATATCAGCATAATCAAGAATTGGTAAGAGGAGTGATTGTGCTAACGAAATTTTGGTGGCAATAGGAAGGAAGTTGCCCAGTCGGCGAAGAGATGATATTGACGCAAACATCTTTCTACTCACCTCATTAACCATATCATATTTATATACATTTAAGAATGTAAAGCATTTTGTTTCTACATGTTTATGATTATTTTTATTAGGCCTGTATTTACTTGCTTAAATTATATATCAGTAGAAAATAGTATTAAAAATGTTTGTTTGTTAGATTTATCTCGAAATGTATTTGTGTAAATAAATAAAATAAATCCTTTAATTTCTTGCGTTTACAAAAAGTATATTAATAAAATCATATCACATCCTGCCCATCCACGGGTACCGCCCCCTTACTGCTGTGCCACACATAACGATTACTACGATTGTGCCACAGTGTTGGGAACCGGTCCTGGCTTCCTGGCCGAGAGAGGGGATGAGCGCACCGCGTCGACCGGCATGGAGGCAGCGCAGCCGACACTCGCTCTCACGACGTCCACCGCGAACGGGCGCCTCAGTTGTTTACGCCAGTAAACCTTTATTTAAAGTCTCCTAGGACCCCTTACAATGGGGGTCCTAGGGGACAATAGTCTTCGGCCTTAAATTTTTTTTTTTTTTTTTTTTTTTAATAATATACTGGTTTAATGCCGTAAACGTAATAAATAGAAGTAAACGTAATAAGTAGATTATAACTAATCGGAAAAAATCTATGTTAATATTTAAATAAGGTGTAATATGTTATTTAATCAGGAAGACAACAAAATTAACATTATGTAAAGTTTTACTTTCTTCTTATTATAATCATACAAATAAAACAACTAATCAGTTTAATTCCTTTTATTAACATGATTCGTCACAATCATCATTTATATTAGATTTAGATTTGTCCGATGAGGAGTCTTCAGTTATATTAATTACTAACTCTTGTGTGCATAAATTATCAAATGCAACGTCACGGTCCAAATCAGACATTATGATTCTATTAGTTCTCTCCACCATACTTGATTTTTACGATAGTAATATTTATTTTCATATTAATAAATATAAAAATAAATATTATTTTATATTTAAAAAATAAGAGATATCGATTATTACGTCCTTTTGACTATATATTGTCACTATAGCTTGTCAGTCGACGAGATGTCAAAAAACCATTAACAAAATGGACAAACTATAGCTATAAGTGATTTGTTTACCTTTTCTGTTCAGTAGGTAATCTGAACAAACACAACTCTGGAATCGATGAAGAATTTAGACACCCAAACACACAGCAATAAGTTCTTCTACGAATGTCACACATTTTTCATATAGTGAAAAACCGTGACGCGCGAAACATGTGCGGCGTCAGCCTAGACTGGCGCACTGATATACGGTTCGAGATATTTTTTGAGTGTGCGTGCGGCAACGTAAAGATACAATGACGCACACATACAAGCCGCGCGCGGTGCGTTTGTATGAAGATGCCGTACTATGTATTCTTTTACTATGGTTTGGACGCTCATTTAATTTTGTGAGTGAGGAGGAAGTAAAGTTTCAAATTGATGAATATACAAGTTTTGTTTCTAGTATAAATTCTATTCATTCTGAGTACTTAAAATAAATCTATGTTAATTCTAGACCTAACATTTTGTAAAGCTTATCCTTTAAAAAGATTAGGGAGAAAAAAAGAACCGAACTTAACAAGTAAACCTTCCTTTTTAAAAAAAAATACAAAAAGTCGATCTGCGAAGTAACACCAAAACACCGATTTGTAGTACCAGTTATATTATAGAAGCCATAAGTATGCAAAATATATTAGCATAACATTTTCTTTCCCTCTTTACCTGCGCCTCTGCATGCGTGTATATTTCTATTTGATCCGTGAATACTCAATACGACCCCTGCTTATAACGTAACCCAGAAAGCGGAGTTGAGCTGTTTCGTTTTATGTTAGCATTTTTAATTCAGACAAAAGTTCTATTGAACTCTATCCAACCATTGCGAGTATTAAAATGTATGTACTACATACTTAAATGACCAAGTAACTGTAAAAATACTAGAGGTATCGCATGTAATAATCTACTTCACCTATAATATAAATTAACTTTTCAAATAATTTTGAATATACCAACTTAAACTTTTAAAATTTAGCTTTAGATCGCAACTATGCTCTCGTGAATATGGAAGTCGCACTATAATGTTAATAAATACATTTTTGTATGGTCAAATTCGTAATACTGGTTAAATTTTTGAAACCTGAGTGGACCAGTTCCAGAGATAACAGTCCTTACGAAAATTCAGTGAATAAAAGACACAAATAAGGTAGAACTACCTAGGTACGATAATCGGATAGTGAACCAATTAAATTACACTACATAATATATAATATACTGTTTATTTTACTTTTACAAACATACTTGAGGGTCACTTCCAGCAATTCAGATACACTCGCCGTATAATTACAGTATGAACGTTACTGAACTTTGCGATGGAGCATGTCTACCGCACGCTTCTTCTACTTTACTTCTTTACATTTATAATTATGAGCCGATGTGCCTCCTGATAATACACGATAAAGGAAAATCCTAGTAGATATTTCAAAAATTTATTTTTGGAAAGTATTTTGTCTCTTTTACACTCATGGCTATCCCCATGACTATCCTTGTCATTGGTTGTCAAATTGTGACAACTATCTCGACAAATATTATAAAGCATTCTTAACAAACATAGCAAGTAGCAATATATACCTACCTAGTGGCACAGATCACATAATCTAGTGGTAAATAAGTACGTGTAAAGAAAAACACTTTCTACAATGTTGTATATATAGCAAAAATTTTGTCGCTACTTGTAGAATCGACTATTCCTAAATTCTATTACGTCGCTCTACTTATGGCAACGTTTAATATCTTAATGAAGTTCCCGCAGACTCCTTGAGTGGAATGGATTTTTTTGTAATAGCTAGGCCAATTTGGCGAACAGCCAAGGTAATCGCTTCGATAACTGAATATGCAAGTGGGCATGATCAGGGTTGTCATCTAATGAATCACGCTTAATAATAAATATTGCTATCTGATGTTATGGTCTTGTCTACATATAGTAATTTACAAATAAAGGAAATAAAAGAAAACTTGATTTTAATTATGTTTATTAAAATAAAAATACTAGACGGTAAACTTATTATAATAATTGGTACTTAAATATTTGGCTTAGCATCATCACTACATAGTATATAACAAAGTCGCTTCCCGCTGTCTGTCTGCCCTATGTATACTTAGATCTTTAAAACTGCGCAACGGATTTAGATGTGATTTTTTTAACCGATAGTGTGATTCAAGAGGAAGGTTTATAAGTATAACTAGCGGAACCCGCGACTTTGCTTCCGCTAAATCTAGTCACTAGTTATTATTATAAAGCTAAAGTAAGTCTAGCTTGGATAGCTAGTACTAGGACTTAACTATTACTGACTAGTAATATCTAATTAATTTTGCATCACAAAGGCGTATATGCCTTGATTGGGAGTATTTATGATTGCTTCCTTTATTTTACTTCTAACGCAGCATGTTGGTAATATACATAATATGTAGATACATTATACCCATATTATGTAAATATTAAAATTAAAAATTATTATTTATATTATATTATTTATAATTTATAATATTTATATTAGCATCAGAATACTCAGCCTCAAACTTGGTTAATTATCTTACTTAAGTACTTAATTTATTCATTACAATTTTACAGAATCGAGGCTGTTTATATAACATGAAATATAATTTATGTCGGATCGTTGAGCAGTACCTATATTTACATGTACCGATTCTCTTAATTTTGTGTATATTGTTGGCGTTTGAATTCTTCTACCAATTTGAATTAAGTCCAACAATATAAGACAGCTAAGATTAACTTCTAATTTTTAGAAACGAATGTATTTTGAAATAAATGGGTTTGCGAGCATAGATACGCCAAATCCAGATTTCAAATACCTATCACACATATCGGATTCTAAATCCAGTATTAAATACTCTAAAATACGTTTAAATAATTTAAATACTCTCATATAAGCAAACTTTGAAGACATGTTTGGCTTTGAAGCGAAGAGTAAATTTGAAGATATTTTTGTTGTGCTTACTGTGCCCGAAGTCACGGGTTCAAGACCCGCTGGGGGCATTAATTTGTGTGATGAACACGTTTGTACTCTAATCATTGGTATTTGCTAGTAAATTTAAATAAATAAATATAAATGTATGTGTTTAAAACTTTAAAGTTAATTTACTTGCTCTTTAGTATTAACTATCTGTTATCTATAACACAAGCCTCGTAGCTTACCATGGAACTAGATGGTGCTGTAATAAATGTCCCAATATATTTAATTATTGATTAAATTATACTGTTACAATTTGACAGATCAAATCTATGAAAAAATGAGTAAATCAACCCTTGTACATAAAATCATACTTGCCGTTATATATATTCTATAACATTGTCTATTTTAGAAAGCTAGTAAACAGTAGCCATTAGCGGACGGGGGATTAAGAATGTTTTGTTACAAATCTCATACAGGATTATGAGCTCTTACACTTCCTTGAAACAAGACCCTTTTGTACTCTCAAAGTAATAAAGATAAAGGGATATATTACTATAATTTATATTTTACAATCAACATTCTTGCCAAAATTAAATATAACTAGATAAATTATGATTTTAGGGACGTTTAGGATGTGATAAAAACATTTTATATTTTTGTTTTTATTTGAACGACATTTGTGAACGGCAAAGTGTATAAGTAGACAGCTAACAGCTTGACTTTAATATAGATCAAAAACTTAAGAAAATTCTTTAGTTAACAAAGAATTAAGAGATTTATAAAATATTTTATTTTGAGTTTGGTTATCGGTATACTACGTTTCATAAACACGATGACGACGTGCATTTATGTAAATACTGGCTCAAAATTAGCCAGTATCAGCGCTTGCAACCTTAAAATTAAGAGGGACTAGAACTAGTTAGACGAGTATCTACAATAAAGTTTGCGTAGCATGATACATTTCATTTGTTGCTTATTTTACACATATTACGAATTTACTGTGTGAACATTCATAAATAATCATAACATCTTAAAAACTTAATCAATAGTGCATCTTCTTATAAATAATAGTAACATACGTCAGACGCGCATCGCCAGGCAGCTCAAACGTCGCTCTACACCACCTAAGCACTCAATCCATTTGTTTATTTCGTTCCTTTCCGTATTTGCAGATGTATCACATTAACAATAGTTTAACATAGGAACCTACTACAATAGACAAACATAATTATAGATGAACATACTAAGAGGAAGAACATCTTATTAACATTTAAGTTGCCGTTATTCAAGTATTTTAATCTAAATTTCTCTTGTTAATACAATACAACAGAAAATAAGCCTCTAATCTGATAATTTGACAAAGCGCTGTACTCGCAACATAGAGCCAAATTAATTTATAACCTCATAACATTGTTTAGAATAGCACTAAATAGCTGTTAATAACAAATGAACTGTAGATATGAACATAATTGTTTAATAAATTTTGCTACGATATGCTTGTTGACTTAAGCACGTTATGTTTAATTATATCCACTAAAATTCACAAGCTTCTCTAGAGGCTGCGACAAACAAGTCAAGTGTTCAGAAATATTAATTTATTTGAAATAAACTATATTTTCCGAATGTTGGGAAACAAAAATTAAAATAAAGCAAACATCTTTGACGTTTTATAAAAATGTCAAATACCCGCATAAATCTAAGAAAGTATCACATATAATTTTAGTTGAAAACTAAGGGTGTCTAATTTTTAAATTAAATATATAATATAACTTACCCGTCCGTTTAATGCATAATTTATAAGTTTTGCATAATATCATATGACTAAATTCATATTAAATTTATAACACCTGTGGTTACATTCATGTGGTTTTTCCGAGCAGCATTTTTTTATGCATAAGTGAAGTTTAGAATTACATATTTACTCTTAAACATATTGCTTTTTTTAAAGTTGGTAAATGCATTGACGCATACAACCAGGTGGTGACGTAACCTATCATAACATGAGTAAACTTTTATGTTATTCAAAAGTAATGTTTATCATCGGGAATTAGGTACTTAACAGGGTTAAAAGCGTGGAAATTGAAAAACAAAATTTCTACGAATCATGCCATATTTATTTATTTATAAACTAATCTATGTTCATAAAAAGTATTTTCAGTGAACGCTTCTTCTTCTTTTTTTTCGCTTCGCTTGCATATTTAGGTAGTATGTAGTTATGAACTGTACAAAGAGGATATCTATAAAAATTTCTGCATACCAGTAAACAAATAACTGTCTTTGAGCTCCACAAAATACTCGCCATCCATTAAACTTACAGCATGAATAAAATTAAACGACAAAAAATTTTAGGAACCAACCGAAAAAACTCTTTCAGCGGCTTGTGCCAAAAAGTCATTTTCACTCGCTTAGATAAAACGATAAAAAACACAAATATGTCTACGCTATTTCATAGACGTAAACTGCACAGAATATATTTAATTATTCGACTCACGCTCAGTCTTTTTTAGTTTTATTTTTATGCATTTTGGAACATCCATCTTTTAAAAACGTGACGAAAATGAGGCAAAAATAAGATGAAGAAAGAACGTGAGACGAAAACGTGATAGAATTATTATAAAACCAAAATATAGCGAGGTTCTATTTTTACATTTAGATCAAAAATCGTAAAACATATTAAATATTTCACAATGATGAGTAAAACATGTAAATGATTTAGATTTTAACATTCCGGCTTCGATTTAGTATAGCTATATTATGGTACATTTTCCAAAATTGACAATCAGAAGAGGGTGAAATTCGTCTCAACGTTAAATTTTTGCGCATTTTAATATTGGGATTGGCGACATGATGACTTGATATGATAAATTGGTATTTTTAAGGTGGTTCCATTACGAGTTATGATCCATTTTAAATTACTTTTAAAACATGAAATGGTAGAATGTTGTAAATTATTTAAATTTAATACGCTTTTAATAGATTTACTGTTAAGTATTTATCATCAAGCACCATTTAAATATCTGATGATAAAGCCAGAAAGTGAAGAGTACATTTTTTAAAAGGCACGTTACTTTGTAAAGAGGCTTGAGGATGTAAGCAAAAAGAAAAAAGATGGACTTTTCAATGGTTTATGGACAAATGCATGGTGTTTTCTAAACTGAAAAAAAATATCAACTAATTTAATGATCAATGATTTCTTGCACAAAAGTTATCCTCGGACTTGACCTGATTTCAAATATTCGCATACTGTGACAAAGTAAACACGTATCACGTTTGAACCGTACACGTTTCACTTATGCATAGGTATGTGTTTAAATGAGGATCATCTAAGTAATCCAAAGGACGTAATCAGGTTTTAAGATGAAAGGAACTCATAAATAATTTTCATTCTTACAATGAAAGGGCAAAATGTGTGTGTTATTAATTTATTATATTACAGCTAATATCTTGACAATGTCTTGTCATTTATATATATTTGGATGCGATATTTATCTTTGGAATTGCCAATAATAATCTATTAGCGACCTACCCTTTCTTTACATAAATGCATCCATAAGCTTGAAAGTTTTAGGAACGATATTATAAACGAAAAAATACCAAAGTTTTACTATAATCAGATCAAGGATTAAAAAATAAAAACATAGAGGACATTATTAATTAAAATATAAAATTAATTAGCGATAAGACAATAAGCATCACGCTACAACTACGCTAAAAGAAGCGAAATGGAAACAGTCATACATACACTACACTTTATATATTACACATATTATATACTTACATATAAAAATACGTAACTGAAAACTCGTTCCAAGGATATAATAGTATAAATATATAACGTAAATTTAACGCTAAAGAAAACACAAACCTGAAATCAAACTTATTTATCATCATCTCGAACTCACTCAAATCAGCTTTCTTATATGATTCAATATGCATAATATTATGTGTTTTATGAAATTTCTATGTAAGACGTTATCAAATTCCTTCAAAGTTGTAATTGAATTACTTGTTTTTTTCGTACTGAAATATGTATTTTATTTTTATTTTACTGCCTCGGTGGTGTAGTGGCTAGCATGCAGGGTCACACACCGGGAGGCTATGGGTTCGAGTCCCTGGTCGGAAGAACTTTATTTATTGAGTCTTTCTGTTTCGTAAGCCTCAGTAAGAGCCCGGAGTAACTTTGTTGTAACAATTGTATACCATGCTTTGTTTGGGTGCGTATAAAGGTACGTATCTTCATAAAGCGTTAGTAGGTACTACAGTTTAATAGATCTTTATAAGAGGAAATTATACTACCGTAATATATTGATCAATGGACACACAATTACTTAATTCCTAGTTTGAGATTATTTACGATATCATATTTCGACGTTATTATATCAGTCAATATATGCAAAACCTAAATAAATATGAATTATAATAGACTGACATAATGTTTTTCTACACGCGTTCTAGACGCGTTGGGGAGGATTTTTTTAACATGTAGTAATAAACAGTCCCTAATGCATATTGTTCTATTGACAAAACTAAATAACTCCCAGTGGTACGGCACCTTTCTGCCACTTTAAATCGCAATTGTGTTGATTTTAGCAGCATTTACTGTTAGGGTGAAATGAAACAGGCAAGTAAAGCGCCAAAACTTCCCATAACAAACATGAAATGTAAACAATGTTACAGTATCACGCGAGCACACTTCGTGCGGAGCGACACGCCACTATGGATACATTATTCACAGCTTACCATACGATGGTTTCGACGATCACAAAGTAAACCCAGATATTTAAAATATTCATATTTTTCAGGAGGTTTGCAGGCCCTTTCAATCCTTACTAATATTATAAATGTGAAAGTAACTCTGTCTGTCTGTCGCGCTTTCATTAATGTATGTGAATTTAATTTATTTAGCTGGCGCATACCAACATCGAATTTTCTGGCTAAATATTAAATAATATGTATAAAATTGTATTCACAGTCTTCTAGTATCTAGTCTATTAATTCAATTCTGTGATATTATTTCCTAATAGTCCTTAACTCTCACTGGTCGTGTCGAGTCGTCCCATCGGAATATGAGAGTGATAAGGAATAGAGAGTGCACTTGAGTCTGCGCATACACTTGTGCATTATAATATTTCCCGCATAATTGGCTAGTCTTAATGAGATTGGCCGCCATGGCCATAGTATTTTAGAGATAATTATGTATTTTAATATATGTAATTATGTTGTTATATAGCTTCAATCTGTTCAAAGTAAATCTTTATATAATATTGTAACTCCAAACAATAAACACACCTTTGTCTTTGTCATAAACATCAGGCTCTCAGACCCAAGTCAAGTTGAATTGGACGTGTCAAAAGAAATTATTCTAAATTTGAAAGACTTACTAGCAGCCATTGAAGAGTTCCTTTGTCCAGAATACGACTCATATTATATCCAGTATACTAAAGACCATCTGGGTGGTAATAAATTACGTCGAACCTATAAAATATCATAAAGCATTAAGTTAGTAAACTAATATTCTTATTAATTAAGGATAGCCTTATTAACTTTAAAATTTAATGTTTTTGTTGTGATTGACTGTAAAAAAGATTCTTTTTATCTAGAAGGTTTAACAAATTTTAAAAAATACATGCAACAAACACGAAAACCCTGCCATTTCATAACACGATAAAAATCGACAATCAACGATGATTGTTTGGAGAACGTGTTTGTATACTACCTATAACCTTTTACGAGTAGGTATAATTTCCTAATAGCCAGTATCACCGTTATTATATAGTCAGCTGGTGATCAGCAACAAGATTATTATAGGACCGGAAGACATATCGATAACTAAGATTGGTGACATATAAATGAATATGTAATTCAAAAAATAAATATTTTATAACTTTTAGTAGCCCTATTATTGGCTTCAATTTAAAATGCCAAAGAAAAATAATCTTTTAATAATAAATCAAGCTACTGCCCCTCTTCACGTTTCGTATACAAAGTGAAATAAAGAGAATCGTCAAGGTTTCGTGTGATCCAAATGCCCTTTTCTCCCGATAAGGTCCCATAATTTATTTCAGTTTGATCGACATCCTTATTGAATCACTTCCAAGAATAAAGATATAAAGATGGATAAAAGAACATTCATTGTTTTTTTGTTTATTTTTTTTGTGTTAGCCATTAAAATATACGTTCTTTAAATAGCCGTAGTAGGTGTGTTGTGTGGAATGTGTTGTACATAATATGTATTGAACGATTATAACTATTAAATACCTCGTTACTCTAGTGTATAGCAATTGCTGTTCCGGATGGGTAGTTAGGACGGGTTTCTGTTAAGAAATTCTCAATAACAGTCCGGAGTTGGACAGTTGGTGTCTATCTTCGTGCCTAGTCCTGTATGTGATGACCTATCTCTCACCGCTCATCACGAGTTATGTTCCCACCGGACCATAAGAGTGATAGGAAAAGAGAGTATACAAGATATGATTTAGGTCAGTTCAAGTTGAGATTGATTAACGTACCTACTCTCAGTCTGAAGAACATCACTTTCGTGCCACCAAAGTTTGACTAAAATCTGGCCCTTTCTTGACTGTTTGTTATCTATGTTTATACAACTACCGGGAATTTTAATACAATAAATATTATATTAAGCAATAACATTAGTGAAAATATAATGTTTTATAAACTACTTAGTTTAGTTATTATTATAACAAGCTTGTATGCGTATAATATAATGTTGGGGTTTTGTTAATCCAAAATACAGATTTTAATGTCAACGGTTTGCCTATAGATCCAATTATACGTACTTTAATAATAAATAACATAAATGATTATTTGCTTTTGAATATAAAATTTTATATTTCAATTTTACTGTTGCAAATGAATTATGGATTAATGGTTTAAAACAAATATTTTTAAATATTTGTGAGAGAATGTTTATAAAATAGGATCAAACATAATGGTTGGAAATGCATTAAAGTATACTACCGGCATACAAAGAAGTGGGGCTCGCAGGAAAAGCCAGTAAAATCCAGTAAAAGCTAACGAAACCTCTTCTTAATGGGGTGTCGCAATATCGTCGGCACGTCTGGCGAAGCAGACCACAACAACCATGGTGTAGCCCTGTAGTCCACTATGCTAACGGCGAAGTGCCTGGAGCAACCCTCGTGGTACACTGCCCACAGAGGTGAGCAATCATATAGTGCATTTTTTGGCGTCGCACCCGGCTGATCCAGCCGGGTGCGATTAAGGCCTAAGAATAAGGTTGTCTCGAATTAGGGGGCATCCAGTAACAGCATCCTATCTGGATCTTAAATTAATGTATATAAAGAAGTATAATTTTAGCATTGACTATTAAAATGATAGTAAAAAATTATGAGTTTATTTGTAACCCATATCATAATCTTGTTTAGTACAAGTATACTATAATGTACCATATTAAAACCCTAAAAACGAAAATTGTAAGGGTATTCAAATTGTAGCAAGTAAGTTGTGGCTACGCGAGTTTCAACTGAATGAATATCAAATATCAAAAGGTTTACTCACATTTATACACAGTAAATTGGATTCGATGGCAATTTTAGCAAATTAATTTTATCATAGTAACTATATCTAGTCGAAATGTGGGACAGGGGTCAGATACCATCAATATGAGCTGGAAAATTAGATGCTTCAAGGACGGCCTTGTCTGTTAAAGTGCTCATTTATATTTGACTTAATTGCGCTGATTTATTTGAAGTTACTTTATTTGTTGAATGTTTAACTGCACCCGAATTTTACGGATTTTATTTAAGACTAGTGACTACCCCGTCGCGTCGCTCGGGTTCGTCCCTATGTTCCATCCAGGGTTCCACTAATTAAAATAAATAAAATTTCTGAAATATAACGTACTCCGTTTTTGAAGTCGGTTAAAAGTAGCCTAAGTTACGCCTTATAACATTAGCTATCTGCAAGTGAATGTCCTGTCAAAATCGGTCCAGCTGTTTTAGAGATAAGCCGGAACAAACAGACAAACAGTCATACAAAAATTCAAAAAAGATGGTTCTTTGTTCCCAGTATCGTATATACTTTAATATGTGTGTGAGTAGTGAGTTACTTTGAAATTAAAAAAAGACACTCCAATTTTATTTATATGTATAAGTAGTATACATAGTATACACTAGCATTTCCTGCGGCTCCACCCGCATTCTAAGGATCGGTAACCGTTTGGTTACCGATATAGGTATGTTTTATAGTCGGTTTGTAACGGTTAGTTTAAATTTCTCAGAAATGAGATTTCCAGCAGTAAGAAGTGTTCTATTATCTTATGACATGACTCGGATAACCTGCTATCATCATCATAGCATTTCATTAAAATATGCCATATTATATATATATATATATATATATATATATATAAGGACTAAAAACTATAGATTAGTTTTAATTAATTTTAATCTCTCTCTCTATTTCAATAATATTTTCCAAAAAATATTAATGACAAATTCGACTAAGTTAATATTACTATATGTACGCGTTAATTAGTTTTGTACTATTAAGTGGTTCGTACCTCTTATCACATTTGGTTTCTATACTCTATAAGAAAACTTGTTATATTAATTTTCTCTTCATAGTCTACTTGATTATTAATGTAATTTAAGAAAAGTTTCCAGTATTTTTTTAAATTATCCTCGAGTACTAAATAAAACGTTTAAACATCTCAGAATGGGAAACATAGGTTAGCCCCATCTTAGCCCCAAAAGAACCGCCATATTTCTTTTGTCACTTTTAGGCTACGTCCGCACAGACAGGCGGCTTGCTTAGCGCCTAGAGCCTAACGAGTCACCTAGCTAGTAGCTTACTAAAACGAACGTTGTAAAATGTTCGCGACCGGCCGCACTGCGCGCTTAGCGCCTAGCTAGTTGCTAAGCGTGTTTCTAAGTAAACAAACATGTTGGTTTTTTGACACTAGGCGCGAGGCATTTTATTCAAGAAAATAATTTTGAAAGCTATTTTTGAAAGTGACATCTTGCCAACGTGCCGACAAGCAACCACGCAAACCTCCTGTAGTGCGGCCACTATGTATCCCACCATGTTGCCAGAGCGCAATCCACTAGTCTCTAGGCGCTAAGCAAGCCGCCTGTCTGTGCGGACGTAGCCTTACCGTTTTAGTAAAATATAAAATCAAAACTTAGTAAAAAGATTTGTATATTCATTACAAACGAACGTATCAAAATTAGAGAACTGAACCTAAGTATCTACTAAAGATTATCTACTTTGGTACCTTAAAAGATTTCCGGATTATATCGGACTTTCAATCTCCGATTTGAGCCTCTTAGAAAACTTTTCCCGTTCGTAATGAGTAGGTGTTCTCTTCGTTTCAAGTTTGGAAAAATTATTTTCCCAAGAGAGAACGAAGTGCAATATTCTGAATGCGAAAATAGTTGTACAGGGATTAGGGCTGCTGTTTTATTTATTATTGTTTATTTTATACTATATTTTATACTTACCTATAAGAAGAAAATCATATTTTACGACAGGTTGGCTCAGTTTGTAGTGATCCTGCTTGCTGCGTCAGCGGTCGCAAATTCGAGACCCGCTGGGGCATTCATTTGTTGAACACGAACGTTTGTACTTCAGTCATGGGTGTGTATTTATAATATGTATGGATTTAAAGTAATATATGTGTAGTGTATCAACCATCTAATATCCATTATACAAGCATCGTAGCTTACCATAGAACTAGATGGCGCTGTGTGTTAGTGTCCCAATATATAACTAAAGACATCAAACATACTGTACCACTATTTTTAAAATACTTTTGTAATGCAAAATGTATATTAAAATGTAATTTTCGTTTTTATTATGTTATTATTATCTTGAAAATAATTTTATAATATTATTTACAAGTAAAACCTTCACTATTCATTTATTGATTCATTTATTATATAATACATTAGGAAGTGACAGCCCTGCAGCCGCATAGCGACTCCATTGTGTTGAAAATCGGCCGCTTACGGCTTAAATATGTGTAGTTGAGGCTGAAGAAACAAGAAATTGCTGTTTTGTTTTGCGATTGTTACTTATATACCTTAGGCGTTATCAAGGGTTATATAATATTTTTGGATGTGTAAGTTTTAAATGCTTCTCGCGTACAAAATCATATTATATAAGATGGACTGATTGAAAAATGCTTGCACTATGAAGCAGGTTTATTTTTTTTATCAATGATCCACGATCACGACTACGTTTCACTGATAGGCACGGAACTTCCGTTAACGATAGACGCTCGAGGGGGTTTGGCCATAGTCTACAACGCCTTTTTTAATTCAGGAATTGCATTTACACATACCACCCGTATAATTATAATGGTTATGTTGGTCTCACCGGCTTAAGAGAAGCCAGTACTATTCATTAAAACCCAACAAAACCTACCCCGTCTTAATGTGGCATCATAGATTTACTTCCGCACTTGACTGCGGCGTCCCGAAGGCAGGCCTATCGAAGTAGACTTCTTCTTCTTCTGCCAACCCTTATGGCATACCGCCCCCTGAGGTCGGCCGCCACCCAGTACGCTTCTGGCTTTTGCTGCCGGATGCTAATAAGCATCAACTACCACAAAAAAGTAGTGAAAGATAGTCTACCACGCTGACCAAGTGCAGGTATGAGGTCTCTCAGAAATTTAATTTTCTTGGCAATGTGTACCTTCATCTTCCATCTTTTTAGCACAAGTAAATATCAGAGTGAGGCGACACCCGGAATTTTAATGTGTGTCACACGTTTTCGCTTTTCAAGCACTTATAAATCAATTATGATTCACTCAAGCCCATGCTTACTTCTAAATTATAATATACAGCTTATGGAAAACAAAAATTAATGATATAAAGCTCGTCCAAGGACCTTATTAAAGAATATTATTGCTTTTCGTTTCGATAGCGCTTTGAAGGCTTCTTCACTCTCATTAAAAACTCCTTGTGTGACGGAATCAAAAGATTTCTTAATTAACGAAGCTTTTTTAGATAACGGTGTCGTTGAAAAGCATTGCAGTAAAATTTATCGTGGTTGCTAGGAAATAATTATTAACAACAACAAATATATTGTATTTTTCTTCTTAGTAGGTATTTTTATAATTAAACAATGTTCTTAAATGCATATTTCGTAAATACATGTAGTTTACAAAGAAGCATATTATAATATAAAACTTCGTCTTCTGCTTTTTCGGATAAGATCAGCTATACTATTTTAAACAACATCTATTATCATATAGGGGAAAGTGCTTGCTCCACGTACACAGGTACATTCATAAATTAAGTACTTATATTTGCTTCTGAGTGTAGGCATACTGGCCACCGTTTTGTGGCCAAAACTTTACGTCAATCCCGCCACGCTTTTTGAGCTGTGAAAACGAAATTGTTTTCGTTAAGTAAATTTTTTACTGAAGTTTAGTTCGTAATTATAAATATATTTTTTTATGTTTTTACAATACAGTCATAATCAACTGATTTTAACATTGTTTATTTTGCGCTTTAATAGTAATATTTTCATACTAACTTAGAATTTATATATAAAATTGTAATTTAGTTTTGTGCGGAGGGTGAGGCACATTCGTACACTACTACAGGGAATCCATTCGTACGTGTACGATTGCTCCCCCTTTCGATTTTTTTTACAAATAATACACCAAATTTCGATTTATCTTTACTTTAACTTAACTACATGATTACCTACCATTTTGAAGTAGTCGGTATATTACTATATAATATAGTATGCACGAAAAAATCTACACTTATATTATAAAGAAGCATGACTTGTTTTGTTTGTTTGTATGTTTGTTTATTATTTTAGTATTATGAATTCAATTTGAAATATTCTTGATCAGCATAATATGTTTTACTTATATACTATATCTATTCCATAATGACCGTTAAAGCGTACCTAGGGACATACTAAGCAAAGTTAGGATGAGACGCTTGTTATTATATGTTTATTTACCCCTACAAGTACTTTAACAATCCAATATCTAACTACATAATATATAATATCATATTTAATATTTATGTCATCTCTGAATAAATTTATATTAAATATAGGTATATTCAATTGAGCCACTGTTTTATTAAGTTTTACGTATTTTGAGAACACAACATTGCGAGTGACAACTCGTTCATTTCTTTGCCTTGCACTGATACTGGAACAATACAATATTTTAAATAAAAGGAGACGGGAAAGTCTTTCGCGTGACAATGATCGCTGTACAACATTGAAATGTCGGGAAATAAAAATCAAAATAAAAGAAAAGGTTTCAAATATTCACGTAAAGCTAAGAAACTACAATACCAATTAAAATATTGTTTGCTTACTGCATAGCAATAGACTGTTCTTGTGTGTTATTATTCATCACTACATATTATAAAACAAAGTCCTCCGCCACATCTGACTGTATAAACTGTTCGCGATAAACTCAAAAACTACTGCACCGATTTTAATGCTGTTTTCTTCAATTGATAGAGCTGTTTTTGAGGAAGGTTTTAGTATATAATTTGTTAAGTTTTTGTATACATTTACTGTCTAGTAGTTGCGTAGTTCGCACAAAATCTATCGCTTGTGCTAAATAAATGCATTTTCCAATATTAAATAAGCGTTATTAAGGGAAGATCCGTGCATAAAGTTTAACTACTACGTATTACGTATATGAATATATACTATAAAATCTATAATTAATCACTTCAGATTTTAGTATACTGTGGTATAAGTTGTAAATGCTTAAAGAATCAGACGCATTATTATTAATTAAATGCCGACATAAGACATACAAAATATGTTAGAAAATATATTTTTCAGCCTTATTTCATAATGAATGCTGCTGTTATAATTAAATGGTACACTTCAAACTAAAAGACTTGCAACGCCTCGTCGCTTGTACGTTAGTGCACTAGACACGAAATGAGGTGTACTTAAACCGTCAGCTAAAGTCGTTAGCATCGTCTGTCATTACTATTTATTTTGAACTTTTATTTTTATTTTTTAATGTTTTGGTAATTATTACAGCTTTCATTAGGTAATGATTTAATTTTTTCATTAGCACTTAATTTTTATTACTTAATGGGCAGTTTATTTTGATTTGACAGTGTGAAGAAAGTAGTATAGAAAGGCAAATATTATAATAATATTTGCTTTATGTTCTTCTATAAGAGTATAATATTTTCATATGATAATTTTAATAGAATATTGATGAAAAATGAAGTGTTTAGAAAGCCTTTGTTACATCCAGGTTTTAACCTTCCAGGTTCAGTGTTAAACAGCAGTTATGTATCTTGTTATTCTTCAAACATAGTGAAGGAGGTCCCGTTTATTTTTCCTAAATCATACTCGTACTTAAAATTCGCTAGATTCATTTTTCTACACTTAGTCATTGCCGGTAAAGTTAAGATTGGGAGAAGCAAAAAAAATTGGGTATTTCAAAACGCAGTGTCATATGGGTTTTTCTTTTGACTATGTAAGTGTTACTTCATATTAAAAGTCATAAGTCGCTTTAAAATATTCTATGAAGGTGTGAATTTTTAACGTTGGGAAATGCATGATACCACCTGTATGCATAAGGGTGGTTATGTAGGACTGTACGATTAAAAAAGCCAGTTATACCTACTAAACCCTACACATCCTCCTGTCTTATCGCAAAATCACTAAAAGTATGAAGACCCTACTATTCGTTAGGTAAGTACCTACTAACACTGTACCTACAGAATTCATGTAACTCTACGTTATTTTCACACGCACAAGCTTTGGATTGTTCAGAAATCAATATTTTTATTATATTATTCAACATATTTCATTTTATTACGAATTTGTATAACGAATAAAATCGTTGGCCTTAAATGTGATTGTTCCAACGATTTACAATTCACTTTGGACGATTTCAGTTTTTATGACGACTGAATATCAGATTTGCTATTGTTGTTTGTAATTTACTGCCACTTTAGTGCATTCTATGAAATAAAATATACTCTTTTAAGTAAGAAACATTTGCGTTCTTTGGTAAAAATCTTTAAGAAATTTAGCCCACTTTTACATTTTTCTCTAAATTTAAATTGTTATCAAAAAAATTTGACTTACATTACAGTATTTGCTCAAATGATTATTAAACATTTATTTATTTATTTATTTATTTTATAGGAAGCCAACATAGTATACAGTGCTTTATCTTATATGCATTAACATTTATATGTGTAACGTATCTTACTACACTATACACCACACTTAAAGGCTAACTTAACATGCAATATAAACAGAAAAGTTCCGAAAATTATACTAAGTATCAACTAGATGAAAATCAACTACTACTTATACTTAATAAATGCGTAAAAACCAAAAAACAAAGTAAAAACAAGAAGCCATGCATAAAAACACAAAAAATAACAAAAATGTAAAAGTTACAAATAAAATATATATGTAAATAACTATATAATCTAAGACTACAACTGGTATAGTAAAATATTTAAAATCAGCAAAACACTTTGTACTATATTCTAATATTAAAATTATTTAGGTATACGTAAACAATTATATTTGTATATAAAGTGGAGAAAATTGCTTAATTATTATGAATTATATAAAAATGTGGTACCTAACAATTTGAGTTAATACTTAAAAAATGCATTTTAACCTTTCTTTTAAATGCTTTTCCCGAATATTTAAAAATATCTACGTCTGCTATTTCTTTCGAAATCGAATTATACAGTTGTATACTTCTATTTAACGGGGTATTAAGCCCTAAATTGGTTCGAGCAATTTTTCCCACAAATGTTTGCCTATTAGAGCTAGTCCTACTAGAGTTTCTAGGGATTGCTAGCCTTATTTTTTGTACTAAATCAGAGCAATCAATATCACCATTTATAATTTTATTTATGAAACAGAGATCCAAAATGTCTCTTCGTGTGGACAGTGAAAAGGTTTGATAGTGTTTCAAAAGATTATTGTAATTAGTATACTTAAGGTTATCTTTATAACATAATGCACGTATTAGTTTTTTTTGTACTTTTTCTAGTCTATTTTTATGAACTTGGTAATAAGGATTCCATACAACTGAACAATATTCCAGCTTGCTCCTGACATATGAATTAAAAAGTGCTATTTTTGTATCTGATTTTTTGAATTCTTTTGTGTTTCTTAAAATAAGTCCCAAAATTCTAAAAGATTTCTTAGTAATATCTTCTATATGTGGGATAAAACTTAATTTTGAATCTATTAATATTCCTAAGTCATATATCTCGTTGACGCATGTTAAATTATTACCTTCTATGTTGTAATCATATTTTATATTTCGATATTTTCGACTGAATGTAATTTTAAAGCATTTTTTGTGATTTAGTTTTAAATGATTTGTTTCACACCATGATACAAGTTTATCTAAATCCTCTTGCATTTTAATAGAATCTTCTATTGTTGATATTTTTTTAGACATTTTTAAATCATCCGCATATAAATATGTATTACAGTAATTAAAACAGGTTATTATATCATTTATAAAAATTCCAAATAGTACAGGACCAAGATGTGATCCTTGCGGTACTCCAGATGTAGCAATAAAAGTATCAGAATGATTTCCAGCAACTACAACACTCATTTCTCGATTATATAAATATGATGCAATCCAATCGATAAGTTTTCCACAAATACCATAATTCATTAACTTACGTAGTAGAATGTTGTGGTCAACTACGTCAAAAGCTTTGGCTAAGTCTGTGTAGATACAGTCTACTTGCCCGTTACTGTCTACCTCTTCTGATATATCCGTAACAAATGAGGCTAAGTTAGATATTGTGGATCTATTCTTTAAAAATCCATGTTGATGTTCTGTCATAACAGGTTTTATGTACCAGCTGAGTGATCTACATATAATAAGTTCAAAAATCTTTGAGAACACGGGAAGTATACAAATTGGTCTATATTTAGTTATGTCACTTTTATCCCCATTTTTAAATATAGGTATAACCCTAGCCCTTTTCCACACACTGGGGAATGTACCTTCTTCTAGGGATGTTTGAAATAATATTATTAAAGGATTAGCTAATGCCTCAGCGCATTTTTTTGCAAAAATAGGCGAAATATCGTCAGGGCCTGCACCTTTATGTATATCAAGTTTCTTTAATTGATCTATGATTTCTTGTTTATCTATGAATACCTTAGCAAGTTGTAAATCAAATTTAGATTGAACATTACTATATGAATTTAAAGATGAATTAATGTTGTATGTCATATATGTCCTGGAGAAATGTAAAGCAAACTTATTACAAATATCTTTCCCATTAGTAAATTCAGAATCGTTCAATTTCATTATTGCGGGATAGTCGCATTTATTATTTCGCATTTTTTTTAGGTATGAGTGAAAATATTTTGGATTTATTTTAATATTATCTTCTACTGTTTGTAAATAATTATTATATTCTAATTTTATAATAAGTTGACATCTTGTTCTAAGTATGTCAAATTCTATTTTGTCAAGTGGGTTTTTATATTTTTTATACAAAATTCTATATTTGTTTTTTTCTGCTAATCTTTTAATCAGATTTTTTGAATACCAGACTGGATATTTGTTTTTGTTTTTTGATTTAATTTTTGGTATAAATTCCTCAATAACCTTGTGCAATTCTATGTAAAATATATCCAACATTTGGTTCACATTATCACAAGTTTGAAACAATTCGGCCCATGTTATGTTCTTAAGTTTCTCCTCAATGACATTATAATCTGCTTTCATAAAATTGTATCGTGTTGTGTTCTCTGGTGTTAACAATAGCTGAATCTTATACTCGTAAGTCATCTCCACAGAAAGCGGTGGATGATACTTGTCGATCTTACATACTGAAAGATCGCTGAGCTCGACTTTAATATTACTTTCATTACTAAAAACTAAGTCCAATGTCTTACCAAGAATATTACTAATAATATTGTACTGTTTTAAGCCGGATACTGACATAAAATCGCTTACTATTGTACTAATTGTATTAAAATTGTCAGGAATCAAATTATTTTTACTTTCATTCTCAGGGATCCATTTAATTGATGGTAAATTAAAATCTCCAACTATCAACGTTAGGGTCTGGCTACTCACAATCTTTTCTACATTTTGTACGAAATCCTCTATTCTCTCATAGTTTAATGGTGGTGGTATATATACACCACATATAGATATAGTTTTTGTACCTAAAATTATATTAACCCATAAGTCTTCGTTACTCGTTTCCCAGGAGCTTGTTCTGTAACATTGATATTGCTTGGAAACCGCTATCAGAACTCCTCCGCCATCCGAGCGAGAGGAGTTAGTGGTTTCACGATCTCTGCGAAACACGTTATATCTACCATCTATAAATTCA
This sequence comes from Boloria selene, assembly GCA_905231865.2. Classification (NCBI taxonomy): domain Eukaryota; kingdom Metazoa; phylum Arthropoda; class Insecta; order Lepidoptera; family Nymphalidae; genus Boloria; species Boloria selene. Next base: position 4,751,492 of record HG993149.1, read on the forward strand.
TTACTAATTATATTATTATTTAGCCATGTTTCCGTAAATACTAGTACGTCGTAGTTTAAATTTAGTATAGATTGATAAACTTCAACTGTCTTCGTTCTTATACCTCTCACGTTCTGATATAATAAACTTAGAGTATTTGACATAAAAAAATGTATAATTTATTAAAAGTATAAAACAGAAATTAAAACTAATTAAACTAAAGTATAATATAAATAATGTGTAGATTATTCTATGTATTTAAAAAGTGTAAAATTAATTATTTAAAATTATTCTAGTGATTTTAATTGCTCCTTGGTCTTAACTACTATTATGTCACTAGATATGGATTTTCGCAAAAAAACTTTGCCGTTTCGCGTCCACACAAAACGATATCCTTTTTCTTTAGCAAAAATACGCGTTGCGCCGTGAATTTCTTTGGTTGATGCTGTCAGGTTTTCTGAGATATATATAGGTGTTTTATTTCCTGATACTCCAATATGTGACGAATTTAATTTGTTGTCTGGGTTTGACTTATTAAAGTTAATAACACCCGCTAAGAAACGATCTCTCAGTAACTGATTGCCAAATTTGACAAGGACCGATCTAGGACGAGAAGAATTTTTATTAAATTTGGCTATTCTTGTGCACTTAGATAAATGTCCCTCTAAGATTGGAACCTTTATTACGTTACCAATTTGTTCAACTACTTTAACTAGATTTTCACTTCTAAACTCTGGTACACAGTGGAGTTCAATATTAGTTGATCTTGATTCTTTCTCTAAATAATTAATGGTATTATTATTACTAGCAATAATTTCTTTGAGGCTGCAGTTCTCTTTTTTAAGATTAACTATTTCTGTTTTAGCTTCGTCTAGTTCTTGTTTTACGCTATCGAACAGACTTGACAGATAATCTAATGACACTTTTATGTTTTGTAAGCCGCACAGCTCTTCACGAATCTTAGAAAGTTCACCTCCAATTGTCCTAGAAACAGCTTCTTTAACTTCGTTCCTTATTGCCAGTAGTAAACTAGAATTTTTATTGAAGTTTTGTGGTTCTTCGGTGGAGGTACTTGGAGTTGACAGTATCAAAGTGTTATTTTCGTCTTTATTTATTGTCTCGGCACTGCTTGGCGTTCGAATATTAGTTCCTCCTTTATTTACTGTAGATGTGCAAGGCGGGCAAACCCACTTTCCACGAGTACCTACCGATTTGTTATTAGAACTTTGATTTGAACATTCTAAGTGGCATTGAGTTTGGCATTTTATACATTTTATTCTTTTTTGTGTAACTAATACAGCAGATTTACAAATGTAACACTCATTTAGCATTTTGTAGTTATTTAAATAATTAATATGAAAAATATTTTTCTCGGACCCAAGTTGGATTTGAACTCACGACTTCCGACGTAACCACGTACTATTGACACCGCTAGGCCATTTGAACATTAATCAACATTGCAAATATATGCAAAGTATGTTGCTTGCTTTATGAGTGGTATCGTAAAATATAAAATATTAGTAAAGTTGAAGGTAGAATTGTTTTATATCACCCACAACAAGAACTTTTAATTTCTATTTTACCAAAGTATTACGTTCAGTAAAATTGTGCACTATTATAGTAAATTGTTCTTAAAGTTACAAAGTTCACCCATTTCACTTTTCACAGCTTGTTATATGAGTTTTACTGTTATAAACAAATTTAAAACACGACCAAGTTACGGAACGACTTCTTTCAATGATATTTGTAAAACAAATATATTTTAAACTGGACTTTAACGTGGTTATACATTTATAATGTACACTATTAAACAACCTTAAGATATAAATAGTATTAAGTCAGTAAATTGAAATAGCAAAGGTAAAAAGTAGATAAAAATGTTTTAAAATGCAACTTTTCTACGAAATTAAACCACACTATAGGCGCGTTTTCTCTGAATAAGTAATAAGATAGCGCCTCGAGCGGCGATTTAAGTGATTATTTTGATGAGACGAATAGCAGGGCCTATTTCCATTAGTGGTTAAATGATATTCAATTTGAGAAATCTTGTCCTTTGATTATATTTTGTAAGATTTGTATAGACTTTTAATACATTTTAGAGTATAGATGGCACATCATATAAGTCCAATCACATTGGTCTATTATTACTTAGTATATAGGTACTTACGATGTATGAATAATGCCATATATAAAAAAATGAAATATTTTAATAGTATTATTTCATATAATAGAAAATATATATAGCTACGACTAGATGTATAAAATAAAAATACTAGGCAATGTAGGATCTCCATTTTTATTATGCAGTTTTAGAAAAATCCCAAAGTGAATTTACAAAAGAAAGTACCTGACCCAGTTCTCCGCTTACTGACAGTGCCCACGTATTATGTATTATGGCATTTGAATTGAATTATATATTACAATTAGATATTATTCTAACAGAACTAAATTTTTTTCTACGACAGATAATGATATGATTGTTATAATAGTATGAACTTTATTATTAATCGGCAAAGTGTGTTATTAAGTAATGTGTGTGATAGCTTAGTCTTGGGTTTGATTCCATCGGTATATACTATTTGTTAAAAATGTTTAAAGGTTGTTGGCAACACTACACACGTCTTTTGTTTTCTCATTTCACTTTATGGGAAAAATTGAATTTAAATGTAAAAACTCGTTATATCAGAAATTTTACATGAGCATACTTATTTATATGATTATTTTTCACAAATTCCTTGTTTTTTTTTTTGTATTAATTAAAGTCATTTGACGCGTGCTGTTAAATGTAACAAGATAAACTATAAAAGTAAATAGAAATAAGAATCTGTGAAAAGATAAGAGTTCCAATAGCAGTTATCATATTAAAAAAATCATTAGAAAAAAGAGATTTTGTGGTACTACATCAGACGAATCATAAATAAATATTATGGAAACTAGGACATTTGGTGCCCAAATTTTTTTTGAGACAAATGAATTTTAAAAACCTTTCAAAAAATTAAAAGGTGAGGAGAAAGGTATTGTTCTTCAAAAAAAAATATCATCAATTAGATGATTTAGAACATTGAAGACAAAAGAAAGAGGAGACTTATAAAATGATTGATGATAAAGATTAGAATGGCTATCAAAATATTAACCCTTCAAGGCTATGCCGGTTCAGACGTTTGAAAAGAGCTCTGATCTCATTTGTTCTTTTCAACCGACATCTAAAAGAAAGGTTCTCCTTTCCGTTGTTCAACTTATTAATCAACACAAAATATTTTTTGTTTAAAAGTATACAATTATCATACTTTTCCTGTTTTGGTCCCATTTAAATTTGGAAAAAAAATGAATATCCACCCCTCTAATAGTCGATACAAGTAAACGCAAAGCTTATATAAGAAATTGATTTAAATTATTTTAAACACTAACAATCGTCGGCTTTCCCCGGCTCTGAAAAATTCTGATTTTATTCAGGATTTTTTGTAGATCAGCTTTGTTTGTTTATTTTATGTTTTATTTACCAGAATCAACATGTATTTTGTTATATATATTTCGAATTAGCATTTTTATCTGACATTAATAAGTTAATGCGTAAGTTTAACAAGCTAAAGGTACAACAACTACGAAAGTTTAAGTTTACTAAATAAACTAGATGTTAAAGGTTTTTCTCGACTTAATCCTCAAGGGCTGAATTCTCGTTTCGTGGCAAATGAGGCAAGTGTAAGGTTTTATTGATAAAAAAATATTACATTGGGCTTACGAATGGACGGATATTAGTATATATTATTTTTGAATTCTATTCAAATATACGAGTATGTCTACCGATATACGCAGGGGTAGTGATAACGAGGTCACTTAGGAAAGAGAGTGAGTGAGTTACTTTCATGTGCGAACCATTTACAACTTGATCACCGCTTGCTTCTCTTACGGCGAAGGAAAAAAATGTGAGGAAACTTGAATACATAAGGAATATAGTAAGTTTCGGAAAGACAGGTGTAGTCCACCAAACCAGACTTGGCTAGCAGTAGCCGGATCACTCCTGTAATGAAGAAATTTTGAAGAACACTATTGACATGCTAATTAAACATAACTAGAATTTAAATAATACAATTATTGTACCCTCTATAATTTAATTTAAAAAGAAAAATGGTAGGTAAATATAACTATTATACTATTACCGAAAACATAAATTCTTCTTTGATTATAACAGAAAACTATTCGGAGTATCTACATAGAAAATCTGCGTATTAATCTGGAGGAGAGTGGTCGTTTTGCGGTTTTCTTATCGTAATTAGATTGTTCCCTTCACATATTCTCACGATGTATGAGTTAATAACAAAAGTCATAATAAACTTCTGCTCTTTTTAAGCTTAAAATAAAATAAGCCGCATATTAGCTCTAACGACACGTTTCGCTCAGTTTAATATTGAGCCTACTCTGTGCCAGCAGTCGTAGGTTCATATCTCTCTGGGGGCATTCATTTGTGTGATGAGCACGAATATTTATACTCGAGTCATGGGTGATTATATACACGATATGTATATAAAGTTATACATGTGTAGTATATAGACTATGTGGTATACATAACACAAACCTCGTAACTGACCATGGAACTAGATAGTGCTGTGTGGTAACGTCCAAATACATTAATATTTAAAATTTATAAATGATTATTTTAGTGATTTGACTTATTTTTATGCTTCAACAATACATCGAATGAATGTTTTTATCTGGTAAAGTAAATGGTTCAAATAGACATATAATATAAATATAATATATCTTAAGAAAGAAAAATTTCTTAAAAGTGAACGACAAAATAATAACTAGGTATTATTGCAACAATATAACATGTAAATATAAATTTCACGAAAATTTCCAATTTTCCATTTTTAGCAAATCTCTATTAACCAAACCACAAACTTTTAAAAATAGGCACATAAAAATTGTTAATAGAACTAATGAAATGAAAATGAATCTTAACTATAATATTTGTTAAAATTTCTTTTTAAATTATACTAAAAATGGTCAAAGTAGATACTGTAAAACACATAGTAATTATTATTATAAGCAGCGCCATCTAGTAGCGAGTAGCAGTAAAGCGATGCAAACGAGCTTATAAAGTTCTGTGTAGTAGTTCGTATTCTTCTTGTTTTTAATTTTTTATTAATTAAATATTAATAAATAAATAAATATGTTGGGACATTATTACACACAGCGCCATCTAATTCCGTGGTAAGCTACGTAGGAAGCTTGTGTTATGGATACCAGATAGTTGATATAATACTACATATATAAGTTTAAATATGTACATATTATAAATATAAATACCCATGACTGGAGTACAAACATTCGAGTTTATCGAATGAATGCCCCCAGCGGGACTCGAACCCGCGACCGCTGGCGCAAGAAAGTAGGGTCACTACAAACTGCGCCAAACGCGTCGTCATCATTTTACAATATGATACGCCAATGGTCAAATTATTCATTTTAAAATATGATTAAATGTATTATAAAATCAATATAAAATATTAACACGTAGTTTCTTTAACTATTAACTAATGAATTCTAATATTTTATGCCTACAATTTAAAAAAAGAGTAGGTACTAAAACTAATATATCTTTTTGATGTAACAAAAAAAATTACATTGTCACACAGAACCACAATAATAAAATATGCTTTGTAAGACACAAAAGATAAAACACGATAACAATGCAAAACCATTTCGAACTTCAATGTGAAATTGTGAATTTAAATCCAACAAAATACAAAATTCCGTAGTCCGTACTTTAGTTAAGGTTAGCTCGATAAGTAATTCTATTGTTGCTCAGAAAGAGCCGTTTTCAAGGACAAGCTGCCCTTCGCCTGAGGACTATACAAAGCTGATATTGCAGATTAACCCATATTTTTACCCTCACCTGAAGTGGAACTTGATAGCACTATAAAAATGTAGAACGAACATTTCAGCCTGGCCTTTGTTTCAAGTTCTACTAACGAACGCTAGATGGCAATACTACAGCAAAAATAAAGGTCATTTTACATGTTACGTGAATTATGATTGATTACAGATTGCTATATAGAAAATTATATTATTCTTATACCCATAATATAAAGTAATTGAGTCAATTAATAAGAATTTGGTTTTCTGCTTTTTTAAATACTTATATAAATAATATAATTAGTTGTGACTGTTGAATAACTAGAATCAGAGCGTTAACAAGATCCGACTTACTAATAACATCTAGATGTTCGAACGTTACGTCAATTCTCTAATAATGTGAAGTAAAGGAGTCAGTAGGTGCTAGGATATATGAATTAAAGGGAGGCATCGGGTGGCGGGTGAGTGAGGGTTGCGGGGGCGGCACTTGGCCCACGGGGCGCAGACAGTGCTCGCCTGGCTCCTAACCCATGCGCATGTCCCATGCGCCCGCCCTTTACCATTTTCCACACAAACTGGGACTCCGTTACATAACTTCCCCCACGGATATATTAAAACATAGTGTTAAGGCTTTTTTCTGTGATCGAAACATATTAGCACGATTTTTATATATATATAGAAGATAAGTTAGCGTTACGTAAGCCGCCGCCGTCCACTAAGCTTCGCTTGCCACCGCTTTTGTGATATTCGGTTGTGATATTTTCATAGGCAGGCTTTTTGCTCGTTTGTTAAGTAGTTTTGTGATTAGTCGTAACGGGGTTGTGGTGTAACGGAGGCTCCAGTGATTCCGGTACCACTTGTTGATCCTATCTACGTCCCTGTCCGGTGTCGTTCCTGTCCGATCCCGGTCCATGGTGAGCACTCGGCGCGTGCAGTGCCGCGGTTGTCGTGCGTGAGTCGTCGACAGAGGGCGATGCGCGCGTAGCGCTCCTGAGAGTGGCTCGTCACGGCTTCGCGCGCCTGGTGGCCGCGCGCCACGCCATCTGGCGGCTACGGCGCTCCGGCTCACAGCCCACACACTCCAATGACCATGAACAGACCAACCACCTGTACGTCTCTTCTCTCTATCTTCACTGTCATGCTATTGTTGCCTTATTTGTCGCCTTCTGTGTTTTTGTGTTTATTTCCTCGCACTCTCATTGGACTCCTTTTCCTAATATAAGCTATTACTGACGCACTTGCAATTCAATACACGAAATATTATTTAGATTAATTTTGTTTCATTTTAATGTCAAAGGTCAAACAAAAATTTTGACGCAACAATTAAGAAATAATGTAACAAAAAAGTGATATAATTAAAGAGTCCAGTGAATTCTAGTTTAAGTTCATCTTTAAGTTTGTTTCCCTCGACGCTGGCAACTGCTCTACCCGCTTTTAATTCCTTTACTTTTCATATTTCCTGTTCCTCACGACTCTGACTCGACGATGTAATATGAATGAGAATCATTAATAAATGTTTACCTGCAAATGTGTTTTATTTGCGCTTTAATGTGAACCACCTAAGATAATTCAAATTTCTATAATTGTACTATATGTTTAGCGTAGTTCGATGTTTAGATGTGGGCATAAATGTTTCATTGCAGTAGTTTGATGTCAATCATTTTCATGTCAGCTTATATAATGCATATCTATACATAAATGTATTGTTAATGTATTTGTTCGTTTGTTTGTATACATCAGCATCATCATAGAAAACATGACAAAATTTGGCTAGGGACGAACGTTAGCGACGCGAAGGTGAATTGGCTAGTAATATAAGATAACGATCTTAAAATAAAATAGTCATGCCCAAACTAATCTATTAAGCAAGTTATAGCTAAATGGTAAATACTGATCATTTGTGGCCGGTGGTCTGATCTCGTTTTGATCGTATTGAAAGAGGCATATACCCAATAATGTCAAGAAGGCTTGAATACAACATACATATAAATAAATAAATAATAAATATATTGGGACAATATTACACACAGCGCCATCTAGTTCCGTAGTAAGCTACGAGGCTTGTTTTACGGATACCAGATAGTTGATATACTACATATATAAGTTTAAATACATATTATAAATATTAACACCCATGACTCGAGTACAAACATCCGAGTTTAACAAATGAATGCCCCCAGCGGGTATCGAACCGGCGACCGCTGGCGCAAGAAAGTAGGGTCACTACAAACTGTGCCAAACGTGTCGTCAATGTATATATACATATGAGTATCTACGTACATTGTACATATATACTGTTCATATTAGCACAAAATGTTATTAATCTATATAATATTATTAGGGAAATTGCATTGAAATAGTCATTAGTATCGATAAAGAGGCCGAAGCTAACGATTTTAGATTTTTGGCTGTCTGACTCATCTATGACCTCATCATGAGAAACCACTGGACAATTTTTAATGTTTGGTATGAATGGATGTTGATAGCTGGTTGCCGGGTACACATAAATACTTTTTACTGTAGGAAAGTCTCTTATTTCTGAAAAACGTAGCATTTATAACAAATATAACGAATCTAGGGAGGAAATAGAGCGGAGATGAACCAGTAACATAATGAAACTAAGAAATAGTAATTTTAACTTTGAATTACCCTACATAAGGTAAAATGTGTGTTGGTATTGATATGGTACTGGGTCTACGTTTTAGGTCAAGGCGGCTGAAACAAGTTTTGAAGTAGCAGTAACGAGTTCGATTTATTTCAGGGTGACACTTATATTTAAAATATATTTATAATTATGTATCGTTTAGGTATATACATACTTATGTATAATTAATACGTCAACAATCTATGTGAAGTGAAATTTATCAGTCGAACGTCTTTGTTCGTTCTTGTAATTTATACACTTATATTAAAATCCTAACTATAAGTCTTTATAAAATATTTTTTTACGAAATCTTATTGCAGTAGTCCTAATTATTGATACGGGGGCATTTATAATTTTCAAAATTTTTATTCGTCTGTCCGTCTGGGAATGCATGAGAAAACTAAACAGACTTTGATGAAATTTGTATGATGGTAACTGGTTATTCGGTAAAATATGTTACTATGCTACGTTACGACTCAATTATACCTACTCATTAGTCACTAGGTGGTCTTAACTACACGTATGGAACTGCATCAAAATGAAACCAGTCCTACTCTCGTTATGCTCTTTACGTTTTATACGTTTTAGATATTTTTTAAAAGTATACTACAACAAATTAATAATTATTATTTAAGTATGAAGCAAATATGGCATAAAGCATGTACGGTCATACATCGAGAGGTCCTGGGTTCGAGTCCCAGGTCGGGCCAAGTTTAATTATTGAGTCTTTCTGTTTAGTAAGCCTCAGTAATAGCCCGGAGTTGGGGAGTTGGCGGTGAGTCACCCCCGTGCCTCGGAGAGCACGTAAAGCCGTCGGTCCTGCGCCTTAGCTCTCACTGGTCGTGTCGAACAGTCGTCCCACCGGAGTATGAGAGTGATAGGAATAGAGAGTGCACTTGTGTCTGCGCGTACACTTGTGCACTATAATATCTCCTGCGCAGTTGGCCAGTCTCAATGAGATTGGCCGCCATGGCCGGAATCGGTCGGAGAACATTATTATGTATATATACAACTTATTACTGTTTAGGTACAAAATGAAGTCATGGAGCTATCAACAAAAAATTGCACAAAACATTCGTTTTTATTTTCAATTCTTTTTTCAATAATATTTAACATGTCCATTTCCATTGTCATTTTTATGTTGAAAACGGAACCCTATTGGTTGATGACGCGACATCAACAAAATTGTGTTGTAAATATCTTCATTTCTTCTTTTAATGGAACCATTTAAATTACATAAATAAAATATGATATCATCAAATGCAAACATACTCCGTATTTTTATGTTTTTACTTTATTCGCATCAACGAGAAATACATAAGATACATTATGTAATCCGTTCACATTTATGGATTTCGACTTGCGTTTCGAATTGCCCATTTCAACTTTGCCGTATCTGGTATCTTTGTCGAATCTTTTACGATTTTGATTAAAATCATAAACTATCTACTAAAAAAGCAGTAATATACACGGAAAACGGCATGAGCAATACACACGGACAAACAACACACGGAAACAACAAGCAGAAATAAATTATACTACGTCTTTCATAATTTGGTTTTAATATTTAACTCGTTCACGATTTCTAAAGACATGTGAAGTTCGCCATCCTGCTCTTAGCCAGCAAATTGGTCGTGATCCTTGAGCAATACGTGTATTAAAGGAATAACTGTTCCGAGCAGTACAGTGGGACATTTAAAAAGGGCTGACTACAATAATAATAATATATTATGAGTTTGACACTCAAATACATTAATGAAGTAAAACTTCTTGAGTATATACCAGTAAGAAAAGCTAGTGCTTTTTGATAAACATTATTATTAATATTAAAGAGACTCTACGCCTCGTAGGCGTTGCTACGTGAGACGCCTACGCAGTACGCGCGGATGTTGAGAATTCCACTGCGTATTAATAACTTACCGTACGTGCTTAGAGGGTGTACCTAATACATGATATTGCTTTTAAGCAAATAGGCTAACTATTCTATGAAAACTAAAACTAGTTTTATGTTTTTTGTTCTTATATATAAAAAGAAAAAAAAATAATTTTAATTACTTAGTTATTGTTGGAGTCGGTGCCAGCCAAAGCAAAATAATCTTAATACAATTTAATTAATGTATCAATTTGTAAATATAATCAAAATATCCGTTCGAAAGTTCATTGCAAAGGCAGGATAAAACTGTCCTTCTTGGCTCTTTTTTTCTTTTTAGTTTCAATTTGTAAGGTTTTAAAGTCGGTTTTCATTTTTGTTAATATAATTTATAATAGGAGACTTTACATTAATTTCTTATAAAAATAGAAATAATTCGATTTGGTAATAAATAACTGTAGTTATTTTAATGTAAAATTAAAATTATATTCCGTATGTATAAAAAATAACCTACAATCAATACCAAAATAACCTACATCATTTAAGTCATGACTCGTAGTTTTTTGACTAGGCGAGAAATTAATTTAAGACTTCAGCCATGTAGGGTACATCTAGAGTGATTGATTTGATTTTGACAAAATTGAAATGTTAAGGCCAATATTATTTATACTATGAAGCAAAGCCTGTAATAAATAAACACAGACTATTTACTATTTAATGAAACATAACCGCCTTAATTCTAAACCCGCCCAAATATTATGTGACGACCAAGGACGCCGGCTACAAACTTTATCTATACATCTATACATATAATAAAATTCTAACTTATTTAAATCTGTACATTGAATATTGTTTGTAAAATCTTATTGAAATAGTCATTATTATCGATACATGGGCCAAATTTATAGTTTTTTAAATTTTTGTCTGGTTATGACCGCACCACGAGAAAACCACTGGATAGATTTTAATAAAATTTAGTATGACGATAGCGGTTACCTAAGTCAAGATATAGAGTACTTTTTACAGCTTGAAAATATCTCAGTTATGAGATATCTTAACTAACCGTTACAAACTGGCTATAAAACATCACACGGTATGTGAAATCTATGAATTTGGTGGTCTTTTGAACGCGGGTGGAGCCGCGGGAAATGCTAGTTATAAATAAATGTTGAAAGCACTCCCTACGCACCACCTCCAAACCACTGTGCAAATGTGGCCCTAATTTATAAGTCCGTCTCTGCGACAACAATTTCGGTCGTGATTATAGGTCAAATGCTTTAAGGATAGCGGACTTCTCATGTGTTTCTAAAATTTTCTAGGTAATGTCAATAAAAGTAAGAGCCGGGACTCGAACCGGTTTCCCAAGCAAGCGCATTACCGTGCTCATACAAATCAAGTATTATAATATAACTATACAAAAAATATTTAGTTTGCTGAATGAAAATTTTAAATTCCTTACAGTAGCAAGACCTTGTACCGAGTTTGGCAGACGCGGTGCCGCCGTCCCACTATTGACCCGGCTATTTTTAGCAAACTACGCGATTTGATTGCGACTCGCTGTTAATAAATATTTTGCAAATTTTTAACACAAATGTTTATATTTTACTTAACTCATAATATCATTTATCATCACTCAGTTCAATATTTTTTGTTATAATTTTTCATATCTATACCGCTTTCATATATACTCGTACATACTACTCCGGATAAGTCAAGCTCACTAATTATTAAGGTAAATATATTTTTACATGATTACCACTTGTCTTACGGTGAAGGAAAACATCGTGAGGAAACCTGCATGTCTGAGAAAACCTTACAAGTTTTCGAAAGGCATGTGAAGTCCGCCAACTCGCACTAGGCCAGCGCGGTGGACTATGGCCTGATCCCCCTCGTACTGAGGGAGGCCCGTGCCCAGCAGTGGGACGTTAAAAAGGGCTGATGATGATGATGATGATGATGGTGTAATAGAATCAATTAGGTATTATTCATATATCCTCAGGGGCGTTATTACATTTTGTATAGAACAAGAAAGAAAAAAAGGCGTATAATTTAAGGCCTTTTAAGCTTGAACCAGTGTTGGATATGTCTCAAATTCCCATTTACTCTGTCTGGAAATCAACCTGTTACCTCATATGAAGCACGCAGAACCTTTTAATAAAACACATACTATGTAGCATAAGTTATTGCTACGAATATGTACCTACTCCTATTTAGTTTTTTAGTTACCCTATGAAATATAAACTGAGTAATCAAAAAATTTAATTAAAATACCTGCCATCTGCAATTGAACACTAATTCATTCATTATTTGAATAATGAAAATAAATCCGCGACAAAACCCGAAAAGATATTTTCATTTATAATGTCAAATATTCACGTAAACCTAAGAAAGTATTAATTTAATTCATTTTGATACAATTTTATTATTGAACTATTATCTCAATTTATATGAAACGTAGGTAGGTAGGTAGGTACATAAACAGAACACGGACGAACCGTCCCAATTTCATCCCGCCCTCGTTACTGGCAAATGTACTTCAGTTTAATTTATGCATAAATCCCTTTATGGAACCCTCGAGTTTTCACGTGTAAGATTTATATTTTGACCCACATTATAAAAGGAATTATTATCGTAACTTACTTATATCTAGAGTATTATATCGGTTATATTGAAATTATCTGACATGAACTTTATAGGGTATTTTTATATTATGAATAGTATCGACGACTCTACATCACAAGTTGTGGTATCGATCGAAGCATATACCTCTTTGTAGATTCTCAAGATTAAGTGGCAGTCTAATACTTAACGATTTATTTAGTTTAATTTTATATTATAAAGTTAGAACACATAAAATTAGGTAGAATAATCATTCCCATATTTATAGTAAATGTAAAAAAATATACACTTGTAAATTAATTACGAAAATATCCTATTCGCACTGAATGTTGTGTACAACTTATTATTTAATAGCGACTCACTTCGCTCGGGCTCTTCCCTAGATTTAGCACAGGCAAAGCCGCGGGATCCGCTAGTTATGCATAATATAAACCTTCCTCTTCAATCACTCTATCTATTAAAAAAAAAACCGCATCAAAATCCGTTGCATAGTTTTAAAGATATAAGCATACATAGGGATATAGGGACAAAGAAAACGACTTTGTTTTATACTATGTAGTGATTTATTAGCATAAGCAATGTCAGTATACATGCATACCAAAATAAAATTCATGCAAGGGTTTCCTTTGCTACTAGCGCCATTTTTTATCATGTCACTTGAATAGAGAAAATCGAAGCTCGGTGAGAGAATTTATGAATCAACACACTAGCGCTGTGCGGACGTAGAAAGAAACAAAGTTGTCAACGTCTTTATCTGCAGAAGATATAGATGGCGCTGGGCGAATCATATAATTTAAGCTTTGTTGGTATAGCTATAAATAAATATTAAAAAAGTATAATAGGTATACAAATAGAAAGAAAGTGATGATTTTATTATCAAAATATAATATTATTTGATAATAACATGTAGGTACGTAAAAAATTTCAGCCATTTTTCTAGTTTACATTATATAGAAACTCAAATTAACTAATTAACCCAATAAGTTTAAAGTTGCGATATTTTATATAATGTATTATATAAAAATCTTGTGTCATGGTATTTGTGGTTGTAATCTTTTACCGATTTTAATGTTGTTCTAATTATTAAGGAATGAGAATAAGTCGTCCTTTTTATATGGCGAATCAGTGTTTGCCAAGTATACCTAATAATAAGTATATAGTTATTTGATTTTGAAATAAACTCCATATGCTTTTAACAAATTATATAATTATTTATTAATTAACACCAGAACCATTAGATACAAATAATGAATAAAATTGAATTGTCAGCTTGACCTATTATTAAGTACTTTACTTGACGTTAACTGCTCTTTTCTATCCCTGTAAATATTTCTCCTATAGACGATAGAATTATTGGAAGTGGCAATTTCTGATAAATCGAAACAAAGGAGTGTGAATTATTAATTTACTAGCGCGAGCGAAGGCGCGGGTTCCGCCAATGTATTATACATATAAACCTTCCTCTTGAATCACTCTATTTATTAAAAAAAACCGGGACAGACAGACAGCGAGGCGACTTTATATTATACTATGTGGTGATTTATAAAAGAAACTTTTACTTTACAACACATATACCTTTCCGTGATGGCAAGATAGTAGATATTAAGTCAGACATAGAGTTAAGCACCAATGTGAGAATCTATGTATGTTTTACATTCTATTTAAGAGTGTGCTTATATAGGTCACAAACTGATAGTTTTATTTCATTTTTGAGAATAGAACCCTCAATCACCTTCGTAATAAACTAATTTTTCAACCAAATAAAGCATGAAAGTTGCATAAGCCAAAAGTTCGGCAAAGCTATCATACAAGTTGTACCGATGGTGTGACCCTGACATAACCACGCGAGGTCGCGTGCTTCCAGGGTTAACTCATCTAATAATACACTTTAAATGCCACTACACTACAAAGGTTACTGTATCACACTTTGCAGCGCTTGTATAGGTTGAAGTTTTAAAATTGGCTTTTTTTAAATACAATAGATTATTTTAAGAACTTTGGAGTTAGATTAACTAGAAGTAGCGGTAGAAGAAATAATCTAATTTTACGTATAATTTTAGATTTTGTTAAAACAGGAGGGTAAATATTTATGTATATTATAGTCATAAGAATATACGTAGTTCGTACCAATGTCAATCAAGTCAATGAACTCGTTACTACAACAAAAAAATGCAATTGATATTCCTTTAAAAATATACCTACCTACTCTTATTTTAATCTACGCATCTTTTAATAACTTTGTGATATATTCCCCTGAAGCTTGTACTTTGTGTGAACTGATTCGACTTATTTTCATTATGTACCTATACATAAAAAAAATTTGTATAGTATATAAGAATTTTAGTTATACTAAATCGAAACGAATACGTGAAAATTAAATTAGATTCGATTCAGGAAATATGCAAGTTAAAACAAACAAACTTTTCATCGTGAACATACTAGTAAGTATACATAATAAACTTATTAGCATTTCAATCGTTTCTTTGGCTTCAATTTGAATAACAACAGATACCAGATTCAATTTAGAGGTTATTGAAAGTGAGAAATATCAATGCGAATCACTTTAAATAGAATTTAAAATCTTGGTACAAGTAATTTAAAGATCGCCTGTCGAAACTTTGGGATAAATTGAGTGGATGTTATTGAAAATGTAATTTAAACTTTTTAAGCAATCATTTGCTTTAGTTTATTGTTTATGTTGTAAATATTAGGTATCTAAATATAAACGCATCTATTTTAGATCATATAAACAAAGCAGCACCTACTGACTTATACATACCGCGCTAACTTTATTATTTTAATGGTTTTTGTTAAAAATATTTCTAGTCACGAGATTTTATTCTAAGTTTTTAATGCTGTCAAAAATAACATGGTAAAGTTAATGCTTAGTACCAATAATGATTTACACTAAACAAATTCAATGTCACCTCACAAAATAAGCACGCCATAAATTAAGAATTAGACTTAAAATGTCAGGCATATGCAAGTGTAGCTTTATTTTAGAATCAGTTAAAATATATGCACATTCTATCTTTTCATTATTATGAATAGTTCTGTTTCAGATACAAAATATTAGTTCCTATTGTTAAAGTAATTTAATAATTATTTCATATCGTAATATTATATTACATACCTATATCTTAAGAGTCGAATGAAAGTTCAGAAAATATTCCGCCCCTTATAGCAAATAAAAAACGTAAAGCTTTTTTATTTAATAACAATTAAGTATAATCAAGATAGCTTTTTACTACATATACTTTTTATATATAGTATATCAACTATCTGGTATCCGTAAAACAAGCCTCGTCACGGAACAAGATAGAGCTGTGTGTAATGTAATCATGTGCCAACATATATAAAAAATACTATTCTGTACGTTTCTGACACCAGCCTAATATAAATATGTGAAAAATGGCAGAACTTGAAGGAAAACATTTAAGGAAAACAAATATGTCTTTGTACTATACATTTAAAATGACTTTAGTTATAAATTCGAAACACAAACAACACTTCTCTGTTTTCGCATTGGATTTAATACACAAACTTTGGCTGAGCCACCTGCTCCTACATCCTACTATTAATAAATTTAGAGTTATCATAGTACAGGTATACTTTTAGCAATATTATAGTACTAAAGTACAATTTTTATGCGAAGAAAAATATATTTTATTTATTAATATCAAGAGCCTTAATCTGTAAAAATTGAACAGCGAACATGCCTTCGTCGAAAACCTATATTGTATAAGACAATAAACATGTTATCATTTTTATCTCACTGTATACCTTTACTAAAGGCATTGATCATATAAACTATTAATTTTCATTAACCAGGTTCTACAAAATTTGTACTTGCCAAAAAATAAGATACCGTGATAATTAAATAATTTTCAGGTTATTTTATTTTACATGTACGTAATAATATATACTTGTAATACGTATAAACAATAGAATCCCTACATACAAGTATTACGTCATCTATTCACATTTATTTGAACTAAATGTGCATACCGGTCAAGTGAGAGACCAATACTTCTATAGTCATCGTTGTTGTACAATAGCAGCTAATAACAGCTGTCTCATAATAACCATATCATTTTAATATCCTAATAATAAATTGCTCTAAAGTAACGTTTTTAAGGCCAAACTCGATTAGTTTCATCGAAATCAAGTTTAGTAATCCTACATTGATTAAAAAGGGTCGGAAGTGACCATTGTTCTTACCCAGGTGGTATAAAGCAATTTTGGGAGCCAACGAATACTTTACAATAGATACGTTGAATTAATTTAACTCTGTGTTCACGAACAAAGAGAGCAAATTAGCTCGTAAAAATTTCGCCGACTAACTAAATTTACGACGTGAACCGCCAGTAATACAGTTTTTCAAATTAAAATTGCCTGCAAAAACAACAATTAAGAGACCTCGTAGCGGCTACGTTTCAGAATAACGCAATTTACCCAAACGTTTCGTAGCAAACCATTTTATTAAGACCGCTGCTCTAGTAGGTACTATTCCTCGTATTGAATTGAAAATGAAAAAATGTTCAACATAAATTGTAAAGATAAATATTTATTTTAGACAGTTTATATAAAATAAAATATACAAGTTGCTCCAATATAATTTATTATTTTAAAGTAGCACTTGCAAAACTCAAGACGTTCTAAGCCTGTACATAAAACGACAAACTCTGGTTAAAGCTCTTAAAAATCCCAAGATATAAGATAAACGTAATGGTCCCACTTCATCCGTATGTCTAAGTCACTTAGGCTTGAATACTTTATCCCCTGATTGAATGCTCGAAATGTCTATATATTTATACAAAACTAAAATATAATTACATTGCAAAGTTTTAAAGAAAACAGCAAGATATGTTTCCTTTTAAACAGAACTTCGGAAATAAAAATCAATTTTAAGTTATAAAAAACATGGTCAATAATAATTATTGTAGAGTTTAGAGAAAAAGTATAGGTTATAAAGTCCGCGAGTTGAGCCACGTATGAGTATATAATGTTATTAGTGTAATATATATTAATATTTTTTTAATAAATAATATATAAATAATAAATATAAAATAATTTGTATAATTGTTAAGATATACGTGTAGTTTAAGTACCTATATCTTAAAGCTAAAATAAGAGTAGAATCCGACGTCAAAGCCCTCGGTAGGCGGACCATACTTCATATTGTCAGCATCCCTCAAGAGACATATCAGATCAAAATGACCCTGAATATACATAATTAAAGTACGAACAAGTCTCAAGAGATTTATCAGCGTTTCGGCTTATTTGAAATGGAGCGGCGTTGTCGCTTTTATTTAAAACCCGATACAATTTACTACTTGACATTTTTAATTCTGAGTACGTACAAAACTTTGGCTAATACTCGTATTTTAGTAGCAATATAACTTATTATACTAGCAAAAATCTGAGCTTTGTGAGGACTTACATACTTTTTCTAATGGTAGGTACTAGGTAATAATTATAAGACAAAATTATATTTTTTGACAGATAACACATCTAGATATGAACTTATTCGTTCATGGAAATTATATTAGAATGTTAAAACAGTGATAGTGTTAGGACTCGCTTCGCTCGCTATAATAATAAGACTAGTTATGACAATATTAAATTATATATGTAAAATCTGTGATCCAGTATGTTTTAAAGTACTTAATTATTAAAGACTAGCACCTAATACGTACTTCGTGCTTAGATAATGTTGAAGGTCAATACATATAAAAAAACCTCAATACTATTCCAGATAATGATCTCTGTGCTTAATTGCATTGTGATCCGTTTAGCTATTTTGGCGCGAAAGAAACAAACCTCCATCGTTCGAACTTTCGCACCTTTAATAGGTACCTATATATATAAGGGGACTATTCGTTTTCATGCAAATTATTCTAAAATCTTTTTTTATCTCCTGTTATTTATAAATAGAAGAGCACTTTTTCTGTTAATACCTAAGATTAGGAAACTTAAATAAAATTCATTTTTCGTTAGTTTTGACTAATAGTGGCTTGCATTGCAATTAGAATTTATCGTGACTATTTCTGTAATTAATTAAGTCTACTATATATTAAATATACTAACACCATTATAATAATTCTAGGTTTAATAAAATAAATAGTTTTTATTTTGTAATTGTTATTCTTTTCCTATAAAGATCTATTTTAATGCCTACATTAAAATAATAAAATTAATTTTCATTTTAATTGTATTAACAATACCTTAGTTGATTATATTGGTATTATAAGTACAGTTCTAACGCATGTTGTGTTATTGAGAACATAATATAATTACATATTGCTTTTATGTAGGTACCTCTTAAAGAGGATCATTTTCAAAGCCTTGTTAACGACCGCAAGCGGAAATGTATGAATGTAAAAAGTTTATTTGCACCATAACTAGAGATTGAAGTAAGCCATATCTAAGGATTTACACAAACAAAAATTTAAATAGAGTTTTGTATATTTTATGTATCTCATAAACAGTTATATCAACATTTTTTTACTTTTACTGCTTTAGATTCTTTAATATTGTTAAGAATAACAAGCGAACGCCAATTATATTTTCATGGTCTAAGCCATTGCTCGAAATAATTCACACTATAGACATTTATAAACTGTTATTACGTCAAATAATATTTATACTTTAAAAAAACTATGTTCACCCTAAATCCCTTACAAGGTTAGGAGGCAGATAATGGACTAATTGACCTCGTTCTTACAACCTCGTCTGCCTTTGTTCTTAAGTTCGTCAAAAGTAACATTTAGCTTTTTTTTAAATAAAACTACAAAAACTTCTTTTTAAAATTCTATAAATAAAAATATGTTGGGACATTATATTTAATTCAACCTCATGTAGATCATAGTAATAACATATTCGAAATAACAGGATGAAAATAACGTGAAATTCAAAATATAATCGAGTCAATAACCGCGAAAATACGAGAAAACTAAATTTTTATTTCAACAATATTATTTGCTCAGTTCATTACACTTTTTAATTTGTTTAATATTCCTTCTGTTATGTTTATATTCAATTATTAGGATTATATATTGCGTTATTTACTTCTTGGATTTCATTACTGTGGAACGCATCTGGTGAAGTGTGGAAACACATTTCAATCGCTTCAAGTAGACTTTTGTATGGACCATGCAAATTACACTTTATTGTTCCAATTCATTGTCCTACTATTAATTTGAAGGTATATAAAATATAGGGTAGTTTTTATCGTTTTTTGATAGTCTATAAATAAGAAAGTACTTTTAGCATTTTACAATATAATACAGTACAAGTGCTAACTTTGACTTTCCAGCAAAAAAGTATTCTTAAATATTTACATAGACGAACAAGCGTGTAACGAATTTCGTGTATCCATTCCTTAATCTTTCGTGAGTGTTAGACAAAGTGTAAATTTTGTCTTCACTATTTTTATAATAGATAAATTATATTTCTTTCGACTATATTTCTTTGATGCTTAGTTGGTGAAGCCATTAATAATGGTTCAGTACAGTAAATATAATCTTATTTTTTACCCAGGTGCGATGATGGTGGAGGCGGCGCGGCGACAGGGGCGGGCGGTCGCACAGCATCGCTGCGGCTGGCCAACGGGCGGGTGGCGGCGCAGTCGGCAGAACAACTCCCGCACTCGCCTGCGGACTGCGCCTCTGTGCGCATATCCATCGATAACACAAACACTTGCTGCACAGACTCGCTCGTCACGGCGCTTGATGACGAAACCCTTTTACTCGGTTAGTGTGCAAAATGTTTTTTTTCAGCATTGAATCATTATGAACTGTCGAAGTTAATAATGTAAAGTACATTATTAACTTCGACAGTTAGACACACAGACAGAAATAAAATAATTTAAGTTAATAAAAATAATTAACAAAATAATTTACATCTTAGAATTAATTCTCATAGGAAAAACTATGTATACTCAACGTGACTATTGATTTTTGTTTAATTTATCTCTATGATAGAGATACTTCAAAGTAATTTTACCCTGAACAGAAAATTAATTCATCTTGATATCAACGATAAGAGAAGACTGGAAAATGGCATAATATTATCCTTTTAACCTAGAAGAATAATATTTTCAAGAATACTAGCGTTAGGATCTGTGTCCCCGTAAAACATAAATTAAAAATAGTCGGAAGAACTCTTTATTTTATATTGTCTAAAAGTGAACATTTTACGTTATACTTGAGTGAAGAGTGGAAATTCCTTAAAAAGTGGGTTTATCGATTATTTCAATAATAATTAATAATAATTCTTGAAAGAAATATTTTTTACCATCTTCACTTATACAAACGATAATATATAGATTGTTATTTATTAAAAAAATTATATTTAGTCAAAATCAATTTTATCTCAATATTATGAATACTTAATTTTAAATCGGGCTTATTCCCCGCTGTGCTGTAAAACAAAATTATTTACAACATAAGCAAATAGGTATATCAAAACCCATAAGCGTTTACAATACATTATAACTTTTGGGCACCCGTAGTCGTTAGTAATATTAAATTAATTAGTGTTGTCGAAGTGAATGTTTCAAAGCAAATAATGAAAGTTTTGCTTAAGGGGAGAAAAGCTACTTTATATTTTAAACAAGAAATATATAAACAATAAGTTAAATTCATTTAAAAAAGTTAGTCTTGGAACATAAGAATTGTTGTAAGCTTACCTATGCCTTATATGCCTTGCATGTGTTTGGTTGTACAAAACTTAAGAGTAACTGGACGACTGGAGGGGACCTATATGATTTTAAGACAAGGATGAATGATTTTTTTTTAAATCTAGGAAAATTGCGGTAATGGCTTTTATTTCTAGAAAATAAGCTAAATAAGCACATATTTGCCGACAATTAGTACATTAACACACAAGCTTAAAATGGACTTGTAGCTTATTATCTTATAATGAGGAGAGTAGGTAAATGAATTTTCATAGTGTTTGTAACTATACTAGTTTTATCTTACGTAAAACTTAACATACGATGAAAGCCACAGGCAGAAGCGTAATATACATAAAATTGTTTTCCCACAAATTATGAGCATCTGTCGTATTTCTAGTAATTATGTACCTACAATATTTTAGTACTTGTACATTGCCAGTGGCAATAAAATCTCGACCAGTTTCAGATTTATTAAAAAATACTCGTATTTGTACAGGTGCGTAAAATAGTTGGAAATATAAAATGTTTAACGATATAGCAGAGCAATCAACAACTGGTAGCTAAGTTCGATTCCCAAGCAACTCCTATTATATATATTTTATAAAAATACCTCATAAGAATAATTAGTTACTGGAACCATGTTACTTTAATTTCGGATCAATGAGATTATTAGGTAAAGACCGTAGAGTCATACTAGCGAGTAACATCTTAGGAATGCTTCAATTACTAAAGTAGCCACTGTAAAAACATAGAATTGAGCTGAACTTTTTTTTATACAACACTACACAATAAAAATGTGGTTTAATATTCCATAATGTCGTGATATTGTTTATTTAGAATTATGTTCTTTAATCCTCTGCCATTTAATTATTGCAGTGTATTGATATTCATACACTACATGAAATAAATATTGTTACGGGCTTGGTTTTGGGATCGAAAGTTAAAGGTACCAGCCCCAAAGACATATTAGCATAAACTTTGCGAGGGTCACTAGTGGCAATTCACTTTTCAAAGTGGTAGTGCCATGCTTGTTACCTTCGGGTAGCAACCGAATGGGCCGGCACGCCCCGTATAGTTCATTAGTACCACTCTCTCACAAAAGACCGGCGTGAAGTGGCAGCTATGCTGTCGCGTTTCGACCGGTGAGTGGGAGTCCGGGAGGCCCACTCTCCTTCCCCCCTCCCTCTTCCCACCATCCTCCGCCTTCATTCCCCCCCTCCCTCCCACTTCCCTCCCTCCTCCATCCCTCCCTTTCCTGAAAGGCCGGCAACGCATCTGCAGGCCTGGCTCAGGCTTGCAGATGTCCATGGGCGGAGGTGATCACTTCCCATCAGGTGAGCCTCCTGCCCGTTTGCCCCCTTTTTACCATAAAAAAAAAAAAAACATACACTCTTAGTACATGCACAGTTTCAACTTGATTCGATTAATATTTTTCACTTTTACTAGTAAAATAAAAATAAAGTGATTTATTTTACCATTATACTTCTTCATATATTTGGCAATATTCTAATACTCGTTTCAAAAATGTTCTAGTAATGTCAATTCTATTAAAGTATTTTATTTATTGGAAAGTGTTCTGTCACTTTCGTCGTGGAATGTTTTATCTTGTCAGTTGTCTTGGAATTTATTCTTAAGCGTATTCGTATTTTTTGTGTAAAAACGGTTTTTACTCCCAACTCTGTCATTCAGACTGTCTATCTGTATGTCCAAGTATCTCCGGAACGGCTGGATTAATTTTGACGCGACTTTAGCTGATATATAATAAAGGTTATTAGGAGTAACTTATGCTATTTTGAAAAAAGAATTAGTGTACAAATGAAAACGTTCCTAGGGAAGCGCCTGGGCATAGCGAGTGTATGTCGCCAGTATTAAATAAAGAAAATAAGTACATATAGTATTTATTTGTTGATAAACTTGATGTTACTTACCTACCTCTATTTGTTAACATTGAGTAATTAGATCAGTTGTGTGTATCTTTACTGATGCATAAATATGTATTTGCCTTTTTTTACAAGGAAAGTGTTTATTCAGCCATCAGAACAAAGTCGCTGCAATATGTTGCCCTCACAATGTTGCTAAACTTGCATCATCGTTAAATTCCGTTTTAAAATAGATCTTACGAGCAGGATTTATTAACAAAGCGTTTCCTGCGAGCGTGACTCAAACAGGTAAATGACACAGGTACTTTATAAGATCGGATATCTTTCATTAAGCAGAAAAGCTGCAGTTATTCCGTTACCGTATTAAATAAGCTAAGTCATATCAAAAAATAAAATTGCGATATCTGTGATTTTATTAAATTTTTTAACTTTAATAAAGTTACACTAACTTCAGGTATTAGCAAAGAAGAGGAAAGAAAAAAATACTTGTTCAAAATTTTAAATAGAAAAGGAAGAGACTATGGGATATTCATTTTTTATAGCTGTATGTAGTAATGAAATAGAAGTAATAAGGAAAATAAAGTACGATCCTATTGATATAGCAAAAAAAAATTAAAATGAGGGATAGGTATACCGACGTGAAGTGATTCCCAGTCGGTTTGGATAACCTATATATTTAGGTTATATAGGCATGTTAATTAATTTAAGAGTAATATTATATTAATTTATGGGTTTGAAAATAAATAATGCAGATAAAAATGAACGTGATTTATGGGAATCCACTTAGGAATTTTATTTTACACCCCGTTGACGTCGCAATAGCTCACAAATAATTTTATAGCGCTATAAAAAGGAAAAATAAACTGTAAAAAATTTTATTCATAATAAAACTTACTTTAAATATCAAGCTGACAAGGGAAATAAGATCGCATATTTAAATAACATAATATTTAAAATTTATATTGTTCTCTTAAAAAACGAATATATAAAGATTATTTTATTTGTTTTTTCTATATTTTGTATTTTTAAGTTTCTTTACACTACATAAGATTTAAATATTCTGCTACATGTAATCTTATTGTGGTTTTAAAAGCATCAGATGAGCACAGATTACTTCGTCTATTTCACGTAGAATGGAAATAAACAAAGAAAATTAGTTGTTGAATCAACATGACTACTATTTTATTTTTATAAATGTGGAGTTAAAATGTTATGTCTAATATATAATGTCGAATTAGGCTTTTCCATAAAAGCCTTTACCAAATGTGCTTACTGTTCCTCATTTGTCATAGTTTCATACGCATGTGGAAACGAGTTAAGTGGGTTTGAATCTCCGGTCGCACAACGAGTATTTTCATGAGGAAATCATTTTCAACTTTCTCAAATTCTGATAAAATAGGCCAAGGCTTTGGCGCTTTGCATGGAAAACACATTAATAATGTACAAAATATATGTTCACCTGGTGCCAGTTTCCAGTATAATATTAGAAAAATATCCTCAATGGAATTGTGTGTAGATAGTACTATAGTACTTCTCCAAGGGGATAGTTCATCTGTAAGGAAACAGGATGTTATAAATAGTATAGAAAATTTACTTAATTTACACTATAGGACTAAGTGCAAATTTATTATTTGCTCGTTTCCTTATTCCTATTATATTACTGATGAACAAAATAAGTACATATATAGCCTTAATATGGCTATTTATAATACAACTCACCGTCATAGTGACGCATTCTTTTATTTTGACATTAATGAATTTATTAATTATTCTAGTCTTAAGGTGACAAGGGATACTTTGTATCTGCCTTTATATTATAGGAAAAAACTTGCTACTTTAGTAGCTTATAATATACAAAACCCAGTTGTACATTGTACAACTCAGAACATTGTTATTATTAATAATAATTTACTACATAAAAATAATGTTTGTGTAGAAATTGCTAGTTCTAGTTTAAACTAAATATCAAGACAATGCCTAAGTCTAATAGATTAAATATTATTCATCAAAATATACAGGGCTTAGGTGGCAAAGAACTAGAACTAGAACTTTACCTAGTGAAAGATAATATTCATGTAATATGCCTAACTGAACCATGGCTCAAAAAAGATTGTAATATTTTAAATATTGAAAATTTTACATTGTCAAGTTCGTTTGTTAGAGTGAACGCTACTCGCGGTGGCTCTCTTGTATTAGTTAGAAATGATATAGTTTGCAAGGGCCGACAGGACATAGTGGCACTCTCTGTCGAGCGTTCTATAGAACTGTCCTGCGTTGAGACTCAACAGTATGTTATATTATGCGTGTAACGGCCCCCTTCGGGTGACTTTGATATATTCGAAAATAAGATGGACGATATTCTTAGAAATGTATGTACTAGTAGTAAATCCATAATTGTATGCGGGGATTTTAATGTCGATATACTACAAGTAACGCAGCACAGTAATCGCCTTTTAAGTCTATTCAGATCGTACGACTTAAGTAACGTTTTCTGCGAACCAACTCGAGTAACAAATTCTTCCTCCACGTGTATTGATAATGTGTTCTATCATGGAGAAGTTCTCGATAAATTAATAATAGGAAATTTAAGCTCAGACCACTTGGGTCAAAAAATTTCAATATCAAGCAATGCTATTAATACTCAACAAAAATAAAATATAGACCGATGAATCATTATAAAATTATTTTTTTTAAAGATAAAGTTACGCAGCAATTACTACAAATGGACATGGCAGTTCATAGTCCTAATTCTTATTATAATAAAATATTTTATATACTTTTAGATTCATTCAATGACGTATTTAAAGAGCGCACTGTAATTAAGAACCCTAAAATGAAATTTAGCGACTGGGCGACAGTCGGTATATACCGAAGTAGAGATAAATTGTATGAATTATATAGTATGAAGCAGTGGAATCATGACCCAAGTTTCCATAGTCGGGTAAGAGCTTACTCTAAAATTTTTAAAAATGTTTGTCAGCAGGCTAAGTCTATATACATAAGAAATAAAATTTTAAATTCTGATAATAAAATTAAAGCCACTTGGGACGTGATTACTCGTACGACTGGAAGATCAAAGCCCGCTAGTGAACCTGTCCAACTGTTAATTAATAATGCTACAGTGAGTTCCAATGAAGATGTTGCAAGTTCATTTGAAAGTTATTTTACGAAAATCCCTGAAAAGGTCACATCTTCTTTAAAATCTTCTCCTACAGATGCATTAATTTCTTTGAAAAGTCATACTCCTCACTGTGATCACCAATTTAAATTTTCTTATGTAGATGCGGATGAAATAATTAAAATATTTAAAACTATCAATCTTAAAAAAACTGGTGATATATGGGGCATGTCTGTTAAATTACTTAATACAATAATAACAAACATTGCACCACAATTGTCTCTTATTTTCAATAAATGCATAGATACTGGAATATTCCCTGATCTAATGAAAATTAGTAAAATAATACCTCTTTTCAAAAATGGGGAAAAAAATGATCCTGGCAACTATAGACCTATTTCTATATTGCCATGTATGAGTAAAATCTTTGAAAAACTTATTTTAAGTCAACTTATAATTCATTTTAACACAAATAATATTTTACATAGTAAACAGTATGGTTTCACTAAAGGCAAGTCTACAGCTGATGCGGGGATTGCGCTTCTTAGACATATTTATGACGCTTGGGAAAAATCACAGAACGCAATTGGAGTTTTCTGTGATTTATCTAAAGCTTTTGATTGTGTGGAACATGAAACTCTTTTACTTAAATTTGCACATTACGGTGTTCGTGGTATTGCTCTAGATCTACTTGCTTCTTATCTTACTGATAGGGTTCAGAAGGTCGCGGTAAATAACGTCAATTCTTCTGGTTCTCGTCTTAGAATGGGTGTTCCGCAGGGATCTATCCTGGGTCTGTTTTTGTTTTTAGTTTATATTAATGATCTTCCGTTTTATGCCGATAAATTGTGTGATACTGTACTCTTTGCGGATGATACCTCCTTAATTTTTAAAGTTGATAGAAAGTTAAATAATTACGACGAAGTAAATAGTGCATTACCGCATATACTTCACTGTTTAACATCAACAATCTGGCTTTAAATGCCAAGAAGACAAAATATATGCAGTTTTTATTACCTAATGTAAAAAGGCAGAATTTCAATTTGTATCTTAATAACGACATGTTAAATACGGTAGATTCCACGGTCTTCTTGGGATTGACTTTAGATTCGGGTCTGCAATGGGGTCCCCATCTCTCGTCTCTTGCGAGTAAACTGAGCTCAGCTGTTTTCGCTGTTAGAAAAGTCAGGCAGCTAACGGACGTTGATACTGCCAGACTTGTTTACTTTAGCTATTTCCATAGCATTTTATCGTACGGTATTTTGTTGTGCGGATATTAAATCAATATTTATAATTCAAAAAAGGGCCATTCGGGCTATTTATAACATGAGCGCTCGGGATACTCTCCGCGAACTTTTTAAAGAAATAGGTATACTTACGGTTGCTGCGCAATATATATATTGTAACATCATGTTTGTTCGTCAAAACGTTAATAGCTACTCAAGGCACTGCGACAAACACGGTATAAATACAAGAAATAAGAATAAACTTGTAACACCCAGTTTTCGCCTACAAAAAGTAAATAGGTCATTTATGGGGCAAGGTGTACGCATGTATAATAAAATTCCACAGTCAATACTGAGCTTGCCTTTGAAGCAATTTAAATCTAAAATTAAAAATACGCTACTGAATAAGGCTTATTACACCATCACGGAATACCTAGTAGATGTAAATGTGTGGGAGTGACTGGTTGTGTCTCACGTAGGATAAATAGATAAATTGTAATACCATATTGTTACCAAATATTTGAAAAGAGCAACTGTTGAGTTTCTCGCCGGTTCTTCTCAGCAGAACAGCTTTCCGAGCCGGTGGTAGCTTACTCACAGACTTACAGACTGACATTTAATTTTATTAATGTAAAAATGACGATTCAAAAGAGCTTGTAAAAGTCTATTTGAATAAAGAATATTTTGATTTGATTTGATTTGATTCAACATGATTACCACTTGTCTGTATGTAAAGGAAGACGTAGTGCGTAACCCTGTATATCTTAGAGAACCTAGAATTTAGAAAGCTTTCGCAAAAAATGTGAAATCCGCTAACTTGCTTTTGCTTGATCGTATTAAACGAGACTTAACAATGGGCCATCTAATTTAGTTAAGTTTATTCAAAAAAAATATACAATTCCAACGAAA
Source organism: Boloria selene (assembly GCA_905231865.2). Lineage (NCBI taxonomy): Eukaryota > Metazoa > Arthropoda > Insecta > Lepidoptera > Nymphalidae > Boloria > Boloria selene. The sequence goes on from HG993149.1 coordinate 4,780,273, forward strand.
AAAGAAAGAGCACAAAAATAATAAATGTTAAATAAGATTATTTCTTCTGTGTACAACTCAAATATCCTCCGACCTCAATTATAGCCATGAATTATAAAAAGAATAGGAAAAAAGAAAAGATGGTTGTCAAAACACAACACTCTTAATAGGATACCTAAAGCCTGTTTAATCAAAATGTAATGATTAACAAAGAAATATGAATAGGTGTTTTAAGAGAAGAGCGCTTTAAAACTAATTGCTTTTCATAAGAATACAAAGTTGCTAGAAAATATTATATAAATCTATACAAATATTATAAAGATTCAGTTTTTTTGTCCGTTTGTTTATTTAAACGTGTCATCTCAAGAACTTCTAATACCATTCTAAACCCATTTAAAAAGTTGTTTTTTACATTAAATTACCCGTTTATTGAAAAAGGCTAAAAGGCAAATTCCCTTTCGCGAGTTGAATAAAACGTTGGCAGACTTGAAACACTGTTTTAGGGTTAGGTATTAAAAAAATTTATAGGTGAAAAAAAATGTTCATCGTCAATCATAACATAGCAAGATTATATTTTTGATTCACTAAATATTGTTAAAAGTTTTAGGCCCAACATTAATGTACATTATAGATAATTCTTTATTTACATTTATGAAGTATAATAAATTGTAGGAATGAAAAAATGAATTTATTAAATACTGGTTTATTCTCGAAAATAACCACACAATGCATAATATTATAAAGCACACATTTACGCATAAACTTTTAGATTTAAATTTTAAATTTAGGTCGTCTGCCTGACAGAATCTTTTTAGGTACTCATATAAATATATAAAATAAAAGTTGTCACAATAAAAAAAGTGATTTTGAATAATTTTTATTTTACGTTTTTTGTATAAAAGCGTAAAGAAGTTATATAATTCTACAAATACTTCTACAATATGTTTTTAGAGCATGAAAGTTTGACGTGAAACGACAAGTAATAAAAACAGTTTTGGTTTCAGCTATTACTGTGTTTCATAAGTATATATTTCTTATATAATGTATAATTATATTATATATAATTTTATTAATCATTTAATATGCATTTTTTTACTTCAAATAAAAGGAAAACACCAGTTTGTGACTCACTTTATTAAAATAAAGCAACATTTAATAAAAACAAGTTAGCTTTTCCAAATCATGATGATGTCATAAAAATAATAATATTTATAAATCAAATATAATAATGATGTTATATTTTAACGCCAATTAGTCACAAATAACCAATTATTTTTCCCCGTCACATTGTTTACATTTTTTTTATATCATTCATTCGCCTAAGTCGTGGTTAATGTCTTACTTAAAATGGGCATTAATATTATCTGCCTTAAAATTCGAGAAAATAAAACACGCAGTATTAATAATTTATTAATAACAACGTAAAATAAATACAAATTAAAGTAAAAAAAATGCTGCCTTAATCGATTTAAATATAAATAAAAAATTAAATATAATGTCGTTTTTGTCATTCTCCCCCACGAGTGACTCACCTTACATCACTTAGTTCACTTCAAATTGAAGAATCGCTTTATTATAAAATATGTTGCATAAATGTATAATCCGAAAAAAAACTCATCAACTGACTAACTGAAAACGAAATCTGAAAAACTACTGGACTAAAATTCGGCAAGTCGGTCACATTTTACAGATATGGTCCATGTAAGGGTTATATATGCCCTAAGATTTTGATTTAGAGACAAAAATTCTAATGCTACAACAAAGCTTATCCAGCATAAAATTATTCAGCTAACTCTGTTTAACTTTATGCAATTTTTACCATATTTTTTTTAATTTTAAACGTAATAAAGGATTCAGTGGCCAGCATGGAACACCATAACGTCTTGTCAATTTGACTACTACCTGATAGTTAATACTACTAAAATTGCATTAATTTGTGCAATTATAATTGCAAGCTTAGGTAGTAAAGGTTTAAGTTAAATGTTCCATGTCGGGTTTATTAAAAAATGTATTATTAATGAAACGTCAACACAACACACCGTCTCTCATTCCTATCAATTAGTCCAAACCATCAAACCAGAATTAAAAATGAACAGCGCTTCGAAATTCCATCCACGTCAGAACCTTTGCGAATACAGTAACAGCCTTGTTAAAATTGCAAATAATAGAATTTTTAAGTAGATGTACTTACAAAATGTGTACTTTATTCTGAAACGTTTTCATTGATGAATAATATTATATAAATAATATTATATAAATATATACTTTATAAATATACATATATTATATAAACTTACTCATTTATTCAGTCAGCTTTGAACACCTTCAATTTTACTCTTCTTCTTTATTTTACTTTACTTCTTGTGACTGAATTATAATGTACTTTCAGTCTTAAAAATGAATGATGCGTATTATTTATTGAGTAAATAAACACACCTTATTATATTAAAAACAAACATACTCTCACTTTTAATAATTTTTTTGTATAATTTTTAGCAATATTTTCAAATATCGTTAAATCAAAATCCGTTGCATAGTTTTATCTAGATCTAAGCATACATAGGGACAGACAGACAGCGGAAAGCGACTTTGTTTTATACTATATAGTGATAGTGATGTGTAAATTTATTAACGTTTGGATCTAAACTATTTTTTAAACTACCATTCATGGCCCTATAAGTCCATATGTGCTTAGAGTACTTAAGTAATAATATCTATGTGTAATAATCTAACTAGAATTTGCACATTAAAGATTTTTGAAAAAACTTTAGAAAATAGTCGTTATTAACGGTACCCGAGCCCAAATTTTCAGTTTTTAGATTTTTGTCTGTCCGCTAAACGGCTATATATATATGACAGTTTTACTCCGGGACAATATCTGAGAAATCTATTTAATCTGCTGCATTGGTACATTCATTATAATATATAAAAATCTCGTGTGTTTGTCATCGAACTCCTCCGAAACGGCTGGACCAATCTTTATGAAATTTTTTGTGTATATTTGGTAGGTCTGAGAATAGGTTGTAGGCTATTTTTTATTACCCTAGGTTTGTGGGTGTTAGTTAGGTGGGTGACCCTCTCCAGATTTAATAGACCAAATTTTTATTTTTTTATAATTTGGCCTTTAAAAAAACCAAATAAGCCCTAAATTTTCATGCTTTTACTACGATTACAACACGGGCGTAGTCGCGGGCATTGCTAGTATGTATATAAATATTCTAATTCAAAATCTCTTTTTCGCGTTTAGTTAAATTTTACATTACCCTTGAAAAAATGAACAAAAATCGTCTTAGATCGAGGGTCCTAAATGAACAGGATATTAAAAACAAGATTTTGCTTACTTTCTGAAATAATAGCGCTCTATATATTCTTTGTTGAAAAATATCTCTCTAGCTTCTGTTTAGAGATTCAGTGGAAATCTGTTTTATTAATAGCTACGAATTTTCTCAAAGGTAAACTATTTCTTTGTAAAATACAGCTGCTCCATTGGGATTTATATCTCGATGGCAAAGATCGATTACGATATTATAATGAATTATAAATGAATGTTTTTAAGATAAATACATATAAGAATGTGCCAGGTGTTATACCCAATACCACTTATACTTATAAATAAATATTTGGATGCGACACACAATCTGATATTACTCAATTAACTCAACACAGAGTGCAACATATTTTACTGAACAAGTAAAATTGAAACAGAAGCGTTATCAAATTACCGAATAAGGATAATGACTGAAACATTTAAGTTTAAAAAGTGAATTTCGGTAACAGGAACTAGCTATCAAGCTGTTAGCATTGACCATGTATGTGGGGCGTTCGTAACTCAGTGGAAGCGACAAGGCGCATGGTCGCTTCCGAGACTTGGCCTGCAAACGTGCAGTTACCCGCCGCCCAGCAGAGCGCGCTGACATGTCGCAACCCATCTCTGAAACAAACACGCAAAGTGTACTGTAACCCTAACCCGTGATACCGTGAAACTTAGTGTAAAGCCGCGGGTGTCTTCTTGTGATATACTGAAGAGTGCTTCCCCAAAATGACGGCAAAAGGATTGCGGCGTTACGTTCGTAGATAAATTATTTCAGGGTGTCGCTTTGTGTTTCCCGCAATGTTGTCCGTCTGTGATACCTCCAATCCTATGGGACTAACACGGTGTTTCTAAATCATTGTGGTATAATAAAATTTTCTGTGTAATTCATGAGTGAAATTTTTCGCAACTTAATATTGGGTTGACGTTATCGCTTATTAATTAATTAATTATTGCTGTTATTCTACTCAGTGCGTAATAATAATATACTGTCTCTAAAACCATGACTACAGCTTACTATAAGGTTTTTAAAAAAACCTATCTACCACGTTACCAAGAAAATTAGAGGATTAATATAAAAATATAGGTACAGGCCGAATTTTAGCTTCAGCAAATATGCCGCTGAAACTCCGTTATACACTCGGGTGATGCAGCCCAGTGCAATTTACGTTGCTTTACTAACAACAATCATCTTTTATGAGGGAAATTATCTTTACTAATTGTATATAAATAATTCGGCTAAAATTTATTATTTAGCTTTCATTGTCTAAGTCCATCATTTTCAAGATATTAAATGAAAACCAAACTTTGCGGCCTTCGCTTCATAATCGCACGGAACTTAGATATAAGGAGAACTTCCGCGCAATATTACTTAAATTAAAACTTATCAGTTTCAAACATTTCTCAAGTTTGGTAAAATTTATAACTAATTTTTCTACATGAACGGGCAAAAATTTAAAAAGTTCGTTTATTATTATATTAGATAAAAAATTAAACTCTATTTTGAATCAAATTATCTGAAAAAAGTTACCTTGAGTTAAAATTATTATTATATGCATATTTCTAATAAAAAAAACTGTTGCAAATATCGAAACATTGTTTTAAGCATACAAGACAATGCGCACTTTGAAGTCGTAAGATGGTCCATTTCAATAAAACTATTCAATAAAGAAACGACATTGAAAGCTATAATATTCAAACTGTTCCCAGTCCAATTGGTGTAATCCACATATCACACGTATTACTTACATCCACTTAAGTCTTGACATTGCAGTATTATTTAGATTTGCATCACGTGGTGCCAGGACTTCGAAGATTGCACTTGATTAATTCATGTTTATGAAACAAATTAATGATATGAGTACGGTATTGGATGCCTACATTACGGCTAATTGTCGGGTACGCGACTCATAACGTGACTGTGAAAAATCGCAGTTACGTTCAAATGTACGGTAATTAACTCGTCATTTTAAAACAAGTGTATTTCATTAAAAAACATATTTTAAATCATTTTCAAAGAAAGCCTTCTTATAATAAGCACAATTGAATAACTGACTTTCCGTGAACATTAACAAAGGCTTAAAATTTTGTTTTCTATAGATCTTATCATAGTTTTTATAAGGTAGTTTTAATATTTTTTGCGGCTGAGGTCATTACTTGCAAAAAGCATTGCAGAGATGCAGTGAACAGATTGAATAATTTGATTAAGCCCGTCGGACAAACAAACGAGTTCGATTGACGACTCTAAAAATAGCATAGGGTTTTCAATCAATTGTGGCAGAAATTTCAAAATTCATCATGCAATATTTCTATGTAATATATCGCATAGGTATAGTGGTATTATTCTTAATGTAATCATACATAAAGTGTAATAATTCCAATTGATGTCATGCAAGTGTAAAAAATAAAGTATAAATAATATTAAGTAGTTAGTTTTGTTAATTGTAGGATAAATAAGTTAAAGTGGAGTACCTAATTGTTACATATAATACATTGGCCTTGTCAACAAAATGTCATTCCAAACCGGTACTGCATAAAGACAAAACGAATTAAATTTAGTAAATTCACGTTAAAAAATACTTGTAATAACCTTACAAATAAATTAAGATATAAATTAAGATAGATATAATATGCTTGGGAATTAAAGTTAACGTAAGTGTAGGTCAAGCTATCACGTAGGATATACAATAGGGCATCCTGCCAACTATTAAAAGTTTTACAATTAAAAGTACTATCTCATTAAAACGTACATTCTATAAACGACCGAGGGTTTTAATTTATTGGTTTTATCATCAGTATTTAATATGTCGCATTCAATAATTTATTTTAGGATCGGTGTTTTTTAAAACTCTTTTTTCGTCTTTTGACATAAAACATTTGTCAAGTTTCTCCAAACCAAGTGTAGTTTTGAGCGTCTATACTCTTTATTGACTTATGTATTTACCGCCTCGCCAAAGAAATATTATACATAGATTTCCTAAGGAATATCTATCCAAAAAGTGAGTCGATATGTGGTGTTAAGTCAAACTAAAGAATGTAATTGAAAAGTGGAAAGGTACACAGAGTACTTAAAAGAAACAACGTGTGTCTTAATTTTATCATCCGCAGAACAATAAACAAAAGAAATTTGCTATTTTTTTTTGAAATTGAAACGATAAAGCGAAATTCAATTTCGAAGTCACACTTTTTTCTATAATAATGCGTCTAGCGATTGATATCTATAAGTAGATACATATAATAATGTTAAAATAACATTTTATAACGTAACTAGCGACTCGCCCTCGTTCGCTCGGGCTCTTCCCTAGATTTAGCACAGGTAAAGCCGCGGGATCTGCTAGTTATGCATATAAACCTTCCTCTTGAATCACTCTATCTATTAAAAAAAACCGCATCAAAATCCGTTGCGTAGTTTTAAAGATTTAAGCGCACATAGGGATATAGGGATATAGGGACAGAAAAGGCGACTTTGTTTTATACTATGTAGTGATGATGATAAGCACAAACGGGTGGATGGAGCCTAAAATTATTATGAATAGATTTCTGATTAGCCCAAATGAATTATTTTCATATGCCATTGTATTGTTATTTTAGTTGTATTGTATTGTTATTTAAAATATAATATTCACGGAAACAAAAAGTACCAAATCATAATATATAGCACATTTACTTTTGAATTTGTGTATTGTGACATGAAGTGGTCATTTTTAATAATGCCTGATGTCGTGAACCGCAAACGGAAATCGATTACTAACCGACAACCCAATCATAGAAACATCTCATTGTGGTAATAGGTTTCCCAAATATTATTGGCATAAAATTTATTTCATAATATAGTTTTATAGGACAACATTATATATTCAATAATACTTTACCTATGAACGTGCAAATGGGGGATTTGTATAAATTTCCAAAATTGTATAATCAAACTTCCGGTCTTGGATTCGCTCGTGTACGTTTGGGGTAGTTACAATGGAAAGCTTGAAATATTATCATTATATGTAGGTCAAAGGTTTCAACATTAACTTTGATTCTGACCTCTACTTAAATATAGTAGTAACATAAGAGTCGCTAATTGTAGGTAGATATGATATTAATTCATCTGTATAAATATTTTTCTTTGGATTAATAGTTAAATTGAAAGATAAAATTCTAAACAACATACTGCCGTCAGTGTTATTTGGCAAATCTCTACATTTCAAGAGCTATAAGATCTGGAATGCAAAAGTTTTATTATTATTGACGGTTATATCTGTAAATTCAATCATAGATTACGCTAATAGCCGAGATAGTTGCTTGAAATTTGGCAAAATTATATATGAATTAAATCTTAATAGAATTGATTGTAATAGTGCTTATTATGATGGCTTGAATATAAATCGTAAGTGAGCCAAAGTTCGCGTGGCATTCTTAGAGAACGGTGCTGTTACAATCAAATTATTGATTTGCAAGATATTGTCAAAACAACACAACGTTATTAACATTTAGCATATAATATTTCCGTAAGTTTCATCACATAATTTCTATAGTTAAACTAACTTACAACACGTTCATGTTTCATATTCTTAATATAATCTGTTTAGTTAAACGAAATCAAAAGTTATAAAGAGAACTGGGTTAGTTATTCGGCGATCTTGGCATTGAGCTCAAGAAAAAACTTTTGAAAACAGACATATTGATGTAAATTGTAAACAGACTAACATCTGTAAATCATGCCATCACTTAAAATAACTAATTATTAGACCTAATGGGGGTGTATTGCTTACTATGGGGTAATGATCGTTTTGTTGTAAAAAAATAATAGCAATAAAGATTGATCGTTATAATTTTCTAAATATGTTGGGACATTTACACACAGCACTATCTAGTTCCACGATAAGGTACGAGCCTTGTGTTATGGATACTAGATGGTTGATATACTACACATATATAAGTTTAAATACATACATAATATTATAAATATAAACATCCATGACTGGAGTACAAACATTCGTGCCCAACAAATGTATGCCCCCAGCGGGACTTGAACCCGCGACCGCTGGCGCAGAAAGGAGGGTCACTACTTACTGAACCAAACGTGTCGTCGTTTAATAATTATATTCACAAATAATTAGGTTCACAAAGTAATCATTTCATAATTATAATTTGATTTTGTATAAAAAATTTGTAAATAGTTTTAGGAAATCTAAGTAGTCATTAATTTCGATGGAATTTATAGTGTTTTTTGTTTATCTGTCTGCCTGTTTAATTGTCTGTGAACACATATCAAGAAAACCAAAGGGGATATTGATGAAACTTGGCATAATACTTTCTTAGGTTGACGCGAATATTTGACATTATAATAACTAACTTTCGGATTTTGTCGCGGATTTATTTTGATTTTTGGTTCCCGACGTTTCGAATGGATTTTACAGCAATCATGGTCACTGGAGAGACAGAAACGATAGAAATTTGGTATGATGATAGCAGGTTATCCGGGTCAACAATTCCAAGGATACTTCTTAATGCGGGAAAATATCTCATTTCTGAGAAATCTATACTAATTGCTATAACCTCTAGTTATTAACAAAGTTTAACAGGTAAAATTATAAACAGGTAAATGGTGACCGATACCACAGAAAGAATAAACGTTAGTTTCTGATGGGGACATTGATTTCTTAGAAATAATCAAAAAGGAAACAAAAACAAACATAAAGCTACCTACATAAAATTATATTTATCTAAGAACGAAGTTAAAGTTTTATTACACGTCAATAAACTTTTTATTTAAATATTTTTGGCAATTCTCTATTTACAATGTAGTTAAAATGTGATGCTTAAATTGATATTACTAATTTCTGCCTTCCTATTTTTAGCTTTATTTATAATTCTTCATCATTACATAGAGCTTGCTTAAACATGTCCACTAACTCTATATGTTTACGTAGGAACTCTATGTTTTTGCCAAAATCAAAGTAATCTCCGATATGAACAGTGGCAGCACATGCTTTCAAAACAATTTATAGAACAGAAAAACATGAAAAATCTTTATAGTATATAATGTATGTATTTAATGTATCTACTTATACATATGACTTCATACTGTTACATAAATGTGATAATAAAATTATAAACAAAATGTTGATTATTACATAAGTAAGCTCTATATAATGGAATTACGACTACGTACTTGTTAAGAAAATTGAAAACTGATATCGATATGATATGGATACACGTTTGTAGTATGTTCATTTATTTATAATATTTAAATGTTAAATTTCTATCTTTATAAATGTAAAAAAGATATTTGTGAACTTTAATTGAAACGATCACTCGAACTCAAACTCAAACTGTAATTATACTAAATATGTTATTTTAATAAATACTCAGTCTACTAATGTAAAGTTTAGAAATAGTTTATAACAAAAATTAAATAATAAAAAAACAATTAGAAATAACTTACATATAAAATAATTCATATTTATCTTATTATCAGAGAATTATACACCCACCCATGCGTTCCTCGCGATGCACATAATAACACATAGACGTTACAGGTTTGTTGTACGTATTATCTAAATTATCTATTCTTATAATGTATTCTAGCCATTAAAAATAATAAACTAAAATCCAGACTGACTAGAAGACTCATTTATCTCTGTATAATATGAAATCCTGTTGGTATGTCACTGCATAAAATTAAACCAAGAAATAGTTTTGCATTTATCGTATTAGTATTTATTGATTCTTAATAAAATAAAGACATACATCATAAGGTTTTAAAATTCTAGAAAATACATGTCAAATATTCTAAATATAAATATATTTTTACTAATAAATATATTAAATACTTGAAAAACAAAATTCAAAAGCACTTCTGAGCAAAGTTTTCTATCTAATCGATATTTTTGAGCTTTTTTAACATTTCAAAGAACTGGTAAACTAATACAGTAGCATCACAGTGCATAATGACGCGTAATCTGTTTATTATCTTTCGTAAGTCAATCCGCTCAAGTGTTTGGATGCGAGTTTAATTGAAATAATAAATTAAAATGGTCAAATTTACTTGTTAATTATTACTTAATGGTTCATTTGTTTTGGAGAATTGTGAGTCAGATTTAACAAATTTCTACATTTTACATCCGTTCTAATTTAGGCCTGGCTTTTTGACTCATAAAAGTATGAAGTATCACTTATTGTTAAATATACATACATACATATCTTGTACTTATTCATATCATACCAGTTTTCATTAAAATAAACGTTATTTTTCTTATCATAACAATTTGTGGCCTTACAGCTACGTAGATAGTTAATTACTAATACTATTCCGATGTCTAACGCGTATTTATAAAGTATAAATTAAATATTATACTTTGTGTTATAAAATATGTTAGTGTTGTGTAGGTTATAACGTAAGCATGCCGCGTGTATCGATCAAGTTACCTTTAGTACCACCTGTGTTGTTTGAGGCTGAGAACATATCATTATACATCATGAGTATCGGGACTTAATAGTAGGAAAGTTTTCTACATACTGTTTTGTATTTTTTAGTTCTAGTGAAGTTTTGCATCAGAATTGTGAATATTGAAAAAAATAAGAACAGAGTTTCGTATTTAACCACGGACTGCACGGCACTGCTATGTTTTTTAGAAAAAAATTCTCGGTTAACGAGTATTCATTGAGTAAGGTTAATTTTATTTATATTGCTTATTTAATTAAGTTGACATGCGTGAATTTTAATGTTTATTTTATTTGAAGTGTTTGTACTTAATAATATTTAATATGTAATAAAATGCTGTTTAATAACAATATTACTGCTTTTTAACGAATTACGATATAATTAAACTTGGCATTCGATTTATACGATAAAAATATTCAGAATAGTAAGATATTATTTTTTATTAGGAAACTAGGTGCTTAACTAGTAGCCTATAATATGTTACTCCTGGTTATAGGGAGTTTATCTGTTAACTAGATTCCATTCAAATGTGACCAGCCGCAAATTTGTTCGGGTATATGTGCCTAACAAACATACATATACGCACTCATTCAACTTAACATAATTATAGCAGAACAGTGATAAGCGGGACGCCCTTAACAAACAAGGATAAATTTCAGTCGTATTACTCACGGTACGAAACAGTACTAATATTTACTCAAGTTTTGACTTACATATTAATATTCTATTTAAATTTAAAACATACTATATGCTTAAATCACTGCAATTAATTCGTCCCTAGGTGGGGTACCTATTAGGATAAAATTATTACAAGCTTCGAATGTCTTATTTATTTATATCTAATTAAAAGTTTAAAAATTAAGTTTCAAGAATTCTAGCTAGCTTCTAAAAAAAAGCTCTTCTAGCTTTAAAAATGACGTAATTTCCATACAAACTTTCATCCGCTATTTCAACCATTTACAACACTTTTTTTTCGCCTTAAAAAGTAGCCTATGTCCTTTCTCAGACTCTAGACTATATGTGTACTAAATTTCATTTAAATCGGTTGAGTAGTTTTTGCGTGAAAGCGCGACAGACAGTCAGACAGAATTACTTTCGCATTTATAATAATACGAGTATTAGTAAGGATTTGTTCACATTAATATATATTTAGATACACAGCAAGTAGGTACTTGACCAACATAGAATGGTTCAAAAATACTTTTATATTATATATTATAATAAGTACATACGTAATATGTCTGTAGTCATAATATTATGATATATGTATGTGTTCTCAATTTTATAATTACAGCGCACCGCAATAATTTAATATTTAAAGTACTCTACTAGAAGCTTTTGCGAGAAATACAGAAAATAAATTGGGGCAGGTTTTAAAATCTGCACAGAAAGTCAAGTGGTCTTAATAATACTTCTCATTTGTGAATGATGCATACCAGTCAATTGTCATCCAAGCTTTAATACTCTTGTATTTTCGAATAAAAAATTATAAAAAAATATTTATATTGCATCTGTGAAAGAAACATCGCAATTAATAATTAAAAATGACGATACTGTTTTCGTTGATAATAAGTAATTTAATTAATATATAGGTATAAACACTAAGAGTTAAGATTCATGATTATACTAATATAGCTTTGGCCCGCGTCTTTGTATGCTGTCTGATGTTTTTCGGTGATAGTCGTTTGAATAATAGTTGCTTTATGCTTGCATAGTTTATGACAAATTAAAATTTTGCATATTATTGTGTTCTATCGGTATTTTGTTTATAAGACACTAGTGACTCACCCTCGTTTTGCTTGGGTTCGTTCCTACTAGTTTCTTCCTAGTAAGACTTCCTCTTGAATCACTCTATCGATAAAAAACCGCATCAAAATACGTTGCGTAGTTTTAAAGATCGAAGCATACGTAGGGACAGACAGACAGCGGGAAGCGACTTTGTAAACATTTATTTCATATTATCATCTTTAGTTGGTGTTTGTGATAAGGATTAATATCTCATATCATGACTTATATATTTTTTATAAAGTGAAAATGTATGAGAGTGAAAGTATAGAAGAACTATTAAAACCCTACATAGGCTGTGTACGCATAAAAGTTTGTACCGACTTGCTAGATAAACCCGTGAACTCAACTAAAACACATGTATACCTATAATATATTTTTAGCCTATAACAATCGGGGATAATATAGCTGTATACTGTATATATTAAGTGTAAACCTTTCATTAATTACCTCTTAAATACAGACTCGCAATTTTACCTCTTAAAAATTATAATATGTATTTAATCTTAGAAAAAAGAGCTGACGAATTTGACGGGCTCTAAGAAATAAAATATAATATAAGAATGCCCAAAAGATACACAAAAAAGCTTTTATTATAATATTAGTACACATCTGCGCTTACCCTCAAAAACATTAGCTTCTCTTAACGCAGTGTCGAATGAAAAACCGGGATCGATTTCTGGCGGTCAGACCTTCTATTCAGTATTCGCAAATGTGCCACAAATGTTCCCTAACAAAGATAAAGTATCACCTTCAAACAACCCGCTTAGAATGACAAGTCATTCTACCATGGTTGAGTGTTTAATTTTTTAGTAAGAAATTCCCCGAAGCTTTAAAATTGGCTAGGGGATAATATAGTAAAATTATTTTAAAAGTACATTTTATATATGACTTTGTGGTACCTACCACTTATAACTTGTAAATATTCTGTATGAATAGGTATAAACACACGTATAATTGAATAAATGCATATTAAAGAAGTTAATATAAAATGTATGTTTACATTAAATTTATTAGTATTTATGTATTTCTTAGTTGGTTTTTTATTCATAGATAGTGAATTCATTATAGCTCTTAAAATAAACCAGAATAATTATTTTTGTACTACGTAAATTCTTGAAATGTATACCTAAGCCACAAAATAAAAAATATAAATACATAAGTAAAAATTTACAAATAGGTATACCTAAATAAAAAAATTAACTTCACGCATACATCCTTACACGATAATCAGGATATGACCTGTTTAATCCCAGCTGAAGTATTGAGTGTGAACAAATTGATGTAAATCTCAGACTATAAAAAAAACAAAAGTCTACAGTCATTGTACAGGCAGCCTCAGATACAACGAAAGAGTATACTATTGTGTCACTATTTCGCCTTCTTAGTATTTTATTATGATAGGTACTCATTAATTTATTAGATTTTTTCCTTAAGGTTAAATTGTTTAAAAACTTACAAGATCGTGGTAATCCCCTTATTATTTTAACTTTACTATTTGACATAATATATGTATGTATATGCTCGTACGTACATATTTCCTTATAATATCTGTTTCTATTCTACATTATTTTGTTTATTTTAATATTCAATCTCTTATTTTCAAACATAAAATCGAAATAAATATGTATTAGAAAGAAAATATTATATTGAAAAATATTATTAATAATAATATTATTACAATAGTTATTCTTACCGGAATAAATTAAAATCCATTTTTTTTATTACTTATTTCACGTTATATAGTTCATGATATCAAAACAAGGAAAATGCTATCTATTATTTAATTGGATTATAGAGTACCTATGGGTATTTCTGGTATGAGTACGACATTATAAAGGAATTTAATAGTTAAGACTCAGTAAAATTTCGCTAAAAAGTACATTATATATTATTATATTTTAATATTTATTCATTTAATAGGTAATATTTATATTCATAAATAAAATCAAAGCCATTATTTAATAATAATTGCAATATTTTTAACGAAAAATAGCTATGTAAAGCTTCTGAAATTTAGTTCTTTTTTTAAATAAAAAAGCATACATGACATAAGTTCTCGTCACTTTATTTTATATAGATAGACTGAACTAATTTTTGTCATGAGTCAATGATATAAACATACACAAGACAATCATACTTTTTATTATACGAGTACATACATTTTGGCCCACTTTTCACTAGCCCATTTTATAACATTAATAAAACCGTGTTTCTAGTCGGATAAAATATATATTTCGTATACTATGTATTATATAAGAACATTTGGTAATATTAAAATATTTCTGCATGTTCATTGTATGACTTACTATAAAATCTCTGCTTAAATATTCAACATCAATTCCATATAATAGAATAAAGGTCAACAATAGAGGATCGGAAATTGTGGCTTATACGACGATTTGTCATTGAATTTTATTACGATATGACAAAAGCTTTAATACCATGGGGATAGAGATTTATTTAATTCAATAACACACAAGGGATTTTCTATTTGTTATCAAGATTATGTAGGATTTAAAAACATTAGTTTATATGTTATATATAGTTTTGAATTGTTTCTACTACTTAATTATAATAATATATTCAATCCGTGATAAAATACTGGTATTATGTATCAAAGTGATAAAAATCCTGGCTTATTTATCAACGCCCACATTAAACCGCTTTACCTGGAATTCTTTCCCAAAAAAACGAGAAAGAGTAGTATATTTAAAAGAAGTTTGAATTTTGGTATTCAATTCAATTCAAATATCAACGACATAAAAATGTCGTTGTGTATGTTTTTATAACCAAAAAAATTATATTTGATAAAGTAAACGACAAACAGCTGATAAATATTAGTGTGTCACTATACTAACTATATTATGTCCATAGTATTAAAGAATAGTAGGGTACATGTAGTAAGCAAGTAAGTAAGTAAGTAAGTAAATTCTTAAAACCAACTTACTTAAAGTTGGTTTTAAGAATTTAGGTAGATACATGATAAAATAATATTTGGTCTCCAATTTAGCATATTATACTAAACTATTCCAATACAACTTCCTGTTCAAGCTTCGCCTATAGAAACACTGAGAGTTATTATATTGCAAATGCGTTGACAGTCGTGGAAAATTTTGACAGTTAGCTTTCGTTCCGTTGACAGATTCACTAAGGTATATTTTTCTTTAATCTTAAACTTACTGAGTTTTGCTACCATTACATATATATTTTACCGATACTAAGTCACGGTTATTGAAAACATTCAATAAGTCATTAGGCATGCTCAGTGGAGCAGTTGCTTAGCGTCTTGAATATTTTTCAGCTTCGTTTATATATATTTAAAACTAAGTCTTACCTGCAGTTTCGCTCGTGTGTTCATTTCTTATTTTACCGTATATCCTGAAAGAATAAGTGGTTGCCTACTTAATAAATAATTGTTAGTAATAAGCCAGATTATTGGAAACCTAATGCAAAATTTTAGTAAACTTTAAAAAGTATTTAACTCTTTCAATTTGATAGTAAAAAAAGTTTTCAATTTAATTGAAATTTAAAAGAGTGTATATTTTCAAATTATCATTTCATATACCACTATTTTCAGATATCAGGCCTTTTATTTGTTTATTAAGATGCATCTTGCGATCAGGGGGTGCAAGTAACAGATAGGTATACCTATCTATATACATATATACATATAAAACAAGTTAAAAAATAAAATCAAAGTCGTAAAACTAAAAAGTTAAAAGCAAAACTTTTATTTTACATAGCTGATCATAGTAATGAGTTTGCAAAATTCATTTTGCAGATATTGTTCTCATACTAATTCTTACGAAAAAGAAATAAAGTTTTAAGTAAAATTAATTTTAAGTGGTAATGCCATGCTTGTTACCTTCGGGTAGCAACCGAATGGGCAGGTACGCCCCGTATAGTACCACTCTCTCACAGGACTCTCCCACTCCCCATCCCTCCTCCATTCCTCTTCCCTCACTCCTCCGTCTTCCCTTCCTCTTCCCTTCCTCTTCCCTCACTCCTCCGTCTTCCCTCCCTCTCTTTCCTAAAAGGCCGGCAACGCATCTGCAAGCCTGGCTTGTAGATGTCCATGGATGGAGGTGATCACCTTCCGTCAGGTGAGCCTCCTGCCCGTTTGCCCCCTTTTTACCATAAAAATAATAATAATGTCTATAGTATTATCATGTTAAACGGGATATTTAACTTTTATTATTTAACTAGCATTTCCCGCGGCTTCGCGCGCGTTCTAAAGACTTGAAACCAAATTCTTTCTGAGTCGCGCGGTATAATACCTCGCAGAACTAGCACCCGCCCTTCCCGTTTTTGCAACATTTTTCATTGATGCTCCGCTCCTACTGGTCGTAGCGTGATATAATATAGTCTATAACCTTCCTCCATAAACGGACTATCCGACATAAAAATAATTTTTCAAATCAAACCAGTAGTTCAGGATTAGCGCGTTCAACCAACCAAACAAAAAACAAACAAACAAACAAACTCTTCAGCTTTATAATATTAAGTATAGATTTGAGAGTTTCCGATATTTCGGCACTGCTACCAGTACCGTATCACACCTATACGTACTGCATAGGTATAGAGATTATAAAATTATCAATTAAGAATCCTGAGCTCGATACTTAAACACGATTGTTGCAGATAGTGAAAACTAACTGCCTATTATATCAAGGACTACCTCTAGGGATTTAAAACAACATTTACAACCAGACAAGCATATTATATGGGCTCCTATTGGCTTCATCTTTATAAGCTAAGGTTTTCCATTGAGTTTACATTTAAACTAACATAACTTCAAATTTCATATTTTATTTTATTTTTTAAGTATGATACTAATTATACTTACTTTTATTTTGGAGAATGAAATTAGCTGGAAATTAACAGGGCCTTATCAATAATAGGTAAGTTAAACATATTGGCATTAGCATTTAGAATAATAAATATAAATATTTCTTAGAGATTTGTCGGTATAGGTATAGTAGGTAAATAATAATGTGATCTGTGCCAATATTATAAATACGAAAATAAATATGTTACCTATTGACTCAATTCTGACGGAATAATCCCTAATTATGATGAAATTCAAATGAATAAGCGATATTATAATATGCTTTTAAAATAGTTTATTTTTCAAGTGATGCCTGAGTGTAGCTAGACCGCGTCACAAGTATTCAAATATCCGTCATAAATGTTTTATGAATTCTTTGATATAATATGAAGTCCCTTCTGACGCATTTAGCCACGGCGGCATAGGAGTATCTCGCCTGGACTAGTGATTGAGCTGGCGTTTATCCGACGAATTTACGTATTTTCATAGGTACGGGGATGTAACGCGACTAACTTCTAAGTACACTGGACTAATCAAGTAAATTTCTAAGAACCCTAATACATGGTCCGAATCGGGACTCGAACCCAATTCCTCCTGATGCGCAACCGTAAAATCTGACCCTAGTGATCATCGACGTTACAGTTTAAATATATCATCAATTTAATAATAACAAAAGATATATGTTTAAGAAAAGTTTGTATTTATTATTCTAAATGCTATTAATGCCAATATCTTTAACTTAATTAACAATTTGCTATGTTTTTTTATTATTTGACATATCGCCAACGAGGCTTTATAGTGATCTGAACTGTCCAAATATGAGCATCATACAATAACCGATACGATTTAAACATCTTATTTTTCGTTTACGTACAGTCGTATTATTATGTTTGTCAAATTTAAAAATAGAAATAAACATCTAAAACAGTTAAATATTTTTTATTTAAATGACTAGCGAGCTAGCGATTTAGCGCTAGCGATGCCGCGGGTCCTGCTAGTTATACATATAGACCATCCTCTTGAATCACTCTATATATTAAAAAAATCGCATTAAAATCATCAAAGATAAGCATACATAGGGACAGACAGACAGCGGGAAGCGACTTTGTTTTATACTATGATATAGTGTAAGATTTGATGTTATAAATAAATTTACAATACCACGTTTGCTCTAGGTAGGCCTTCCTATCCAAAAAGATTGCTTTCTTTGAAAAAAACACGCTCTAAATTTAATCTACTTGGCGTTCCAATTGGGTGAAAGTGATTCGCTTCATATTTTTTATTTATTGTACATACAACTAGCAATTTACTTTCGTTTTGCTCGGGTGTGTTTTGATGGGTCACTTTGTCATAAATTTAATTGCTCTGTTTCAAACGGTTAAACAACAAAATAAAGCAACTCATCTTTTTTTCCGATTTCAAAAAAGCCTATGCAGTATGTGTTATAGTATTATTTTGTTTATGAAATTATTAACAGAAGAATCAATTCAATAGCTTCAGAGATCTAGGTACCACCTCATTTTAAGTTATCAGTTCATCAGTACATATAAATATAATTGAAGTGTCTGTTTGTAATTTTTCACTAAATGCATATGAAAGTATATACGGTACTAACAACAAAGTCTTAATTTTTTTATTTTTGTCTGTCTGTTTTTCTTATTATTCCGGCTAATCTCTGAAAGGGCTGGACCGATTTTGGTGGGTCTTTCACACACAGAAAGCTATTGTAAGTTGTAACTTGGCTACCTTTATTTTTTTAGAAAGTTATAAAAACGTTTAATTTATTTTAATTTACGCCCAACGAAACGGACCGGGTTTGCTAGTTTTAAAATAAAATAATCTAGAAGTGAGAAATCACTGTGACATAGAAAAAAAATATAAATTTTTATTTAATAGGCATTTATGTAGCAGAAAACATATTATAAATTTAAAAACAAATGATCGGAGTAGGTATTTACTGTATTATTTACTATATTTCTTCTATGAACATAAAATTTTCCAACATATTTTGATGTTTATACTAAATATTGTATTGAAGTAAGTATGAAAGAATCTTTCTTTAGTTCATACTAACGACCCTTCACCTTGTTTTCAAAGATAAGATATCCCCGACCTTACAAGTACAAGACCACGAGGAAGTGCATTTAGCAAAACAAGTACGAGAGATTGATAACTCGTGATATTTTTAATGTGCTACAAAATAGACATAATAAATGTATGCACATGACAGATAATATATTGTGTATTTTAAATACATAATTTATATCCAACAAAGTCATATTGAACTTCCGGGTAAATATGATACGATGTCATTTGCAAATAGGTACCTACTCGTATATTATTAATATATAATATTTTTTTAAATGTTAAAACCATATTCACATGTAGCTTATATTGAAGAGGTTCTTGTGATATAGTGGTCTTAGTTGTGGCGACAGGCAGTCTGCCAAGTATGGTCGTTGCACTGATATATTCGAGGTGCTGCTGTTCCTTATAATATTGCATGTCTAAAAACAAGATGTAAAATATTTTTAATAAATAATAATACTATAAACTATAAAATTTTAAATACATATCATTATATACTTTGTCTGAAATTTAACTTACATAACAATATCGCAGCTCAAGCAGTGTTAATAATAAAATATTCAAAAGAGTTCTTCAAACCCATTAAATATATGTATGTAAAACAATCATCTGAGAAAATAAATATGAGTTGACTTCAACTAAATAGCCTAACTACCACAAGGTGACTTAATACCAGTTGAGTATTATCGATACAAAAAGCGATCATTCGCTTGCCTGAAATCCGAGCTCATTTAAGATGAGGCTCTGAAATATATATACGCCAGACTGTCGATCTCTCGTCCTTGCTAATTTAATATTTAATGTAACAACCAGTTACAACACAAACCCAAAGAACGACTAACATATGAAATGCTTGAATATTCTACTCGTAAGTGTTTGCTTATCGAATAGGGAATACCGAGATTAGATTTAGACTTCAAAATACCTAAATAAAACCAGGTAAATGAAAAAGTAAATAAATAATGCAAACGCCAATGTTTTATAAGCCTTTAACTATCTCTTTTTCATTACCAGATTAAGAGTTGAAAGAGTTAAAACTCATTAATTGCGTTAATTTATTGGTAATCCTACATAGATGTCAAAAATGTTCGTTTTTATTTAGGTTTTCTTATTAGGATAGTATATTCATATGGGGCCATTCATTTATTACGTAAGACAATTTAGGGGGGGGGGAGGGGGGTCGACCAATTCTTATGTTTTCTTACAAGGGGGTGGGAGGGAGTCTCGATAGTTCTTTCGTAAGATCAAAAAAACGCGCAAAGTTAAAATTATACTTTGAAAAAGCGCGGGCAACCGAGCGAAAGGTATTGTACCTTTAAAATTACAAATAAACATTTCAAAAAATTATTACTTTAGAGAATAAACATTAAAATAAATTGAACGTGTATTCATTTTTTCTTTTAGACTCTTACGTAATATTAAACAGGGGGGTAGGGGGTCGGCCTATTCTTATTTTTTCTTATAATAGGGGGGGAGGGGGTCAAAAACTAGCGAAAATAGTCTATCTTAATCCCCTATGAGCTTGAGTGTTAAACAATTAAAATGTTAGATTAAAATATATTATTATTGAATTAAGCTTATTAAACCATAACGGATACTTTGTAGTGTCAATGTCTGGTTGGGTCTCACGTAGGATATATAGTAGTAATAGATAGTTTTATTAAATTCTAATGATCTAACCTTTTAAAAACAACTATGAAGTTTCTCGCCGGTCTTCTCAGCAGAACTATCCTCCGAGCCGGCGGTAGGCTTGACTGAACTTAAATTTATTTCTATATTTATATAATGTAAAGAGCTATTGACTTAAGATAAATAAATACATCGGGAGTACATACATTTGTGTTCATCAAACAAAGGCCCAGCGGGACTCGAATCCGCGACCTCTGGCACGGCAAGTGATAATACAAACCATAATATTCAAAATTGAAAAAACTGAAAATGTTTTTAATAAAATATATATTGAAATAAAATACCTTTGTTAATAATTTATGACGGTTATGGTATGCAAAACAATGAAACATAAGTTCGACTTCCGCAAGGGACGAATAAAATCTGCAAAAATTGCTATATTATTTCGATTCTGGCAAAAGCATAAAACTGGATATCTGAAATGATACTAGTGATTTATGGGTTTAATCTTTTAAAAAATAAATTAAAAATAAAATGTTTATTTGTCTGCTTGCATTATCAAACCTAAGTTGAATTTGTAGTCTCTTCAACAATTTTGTTAGGAGCCTATAAATGTTTATGTAGATAACATGAAAAATTAAAGTAATGTACCTATCATTTTGTTCCAAAATCTTGTAAGCTAAATATTTCATATGCTATAAAGATATATATTATATGGATATTTAAAACCATATTTAAACGTGTAATATTATTCGTTATATATACCTAATAGTATTTTAAAATGTTTCTAAGATGTGACTTCTCTAAAAAACAAGTTCTTTATCTCTCAACAAATTCTTAGGTATAGCTACATTCTGTAAAATAGGTAAGAGGCCATGATTATTAAAGAAATTCTATATATTCGTAGATATAAGTAAATAGTATGTTAAGATTCCTATGTCTTTAAAATATTATCATTAATAATTGTATACCTACTTGTCAAAGCTCGCTCATGTGCTAGTTTATCGTATTTTTTGAAGTCCTGCGATATAGCTTCTACGTATTTAAATCTAAACATTATAAATAATCATCATCAGCCCTTTTTAACGTCCCACTGCTGGGTACGGGCCTCCCTCAATACGAGGGGTATTAGGCCATAGTCCACCGCGCTGGCCTAGTGTGTGTTGGCGGACTTCACATGCCTTTCGAATATTTGTTAGGTTTCCTCACGATGTTTTCCTTCACCGTTAGACACGTGGTAATCATGATATAAATAATTCGCACATGAAAATATCAAAGGTGCGAGACCCGGATTTGAACCCGCATCACTCGGTTATCCAAGCGATCGCGTTACCGCTGGGAAATAATAATACTAAGAAATCATCTGAAAATGGTACGCGGAAATTGTTTACAATATTCATAATTACTTGTTAATAATAATATTAAAAGAAAGAATATACCTATGTATAAAGAATATTATTTTTAACTATTATTTTTAACAAGTCACCCTGTTAGATTAATAAATGATGCTTAAAATATAAATATCGAAAACTAAAAAACTAAACCTAAACACTACGTTCTAGTGTTTGTGTTTTAAAATTATCGGAACATGTGCGAGTGGCGTGTGTAACTAATTTACTATACACAACCCGTTTAAACGATAACACTGGTTTCAAGTTCAAGACGAATTTCTTCGAACTGCCACGTAAAGTCATTGAAATAAAATTTGAAACGCCAACGGTTTAGTTACTGGTCTCGATTAAGCCTTATACCTACCTATATCTAAATTCAGTTAGTTATATGTTAATAATACAAATAGACGCATCTATTTATTGACTATAACATATGTAATATGTAAATTAGGTAGATATATATGTACCTCCTAAAGGAACAATTATTGTACTTTTACTTTATGTAATTGCATAAGAAATCAAGATATATGGAAATGCCAGGTCTCGCAGCTCTGACATTTCATGTTGGAATTACTTTTAAAATTAATCATCTTAAAATAAATAAAATTATAACCTCCTCCTTTTTTGATATAACATTAGCTATCTGTGAATAAGAGTGCCGTCAAAATCGGTCCAGACATTTCGGAAATTAGCTGGAACGAACAAACAGACAGACAGATAGACATACAAAAAATTTAAAAATTGTTTTGTTGAGGTTAGTACCTTATATACTTTCATATGCAGTTTGTTAAAAACTGTTAATTTGAAATTAAAACCAGACACTTCAATTTTATTTATATACATATAGATGATCATTAACAGCATATTATACTTACTCCAAAAAGTAAAAAGATTCACGTATATAAGTTTTCGGACAAATGAAATGAAGAGAATACCGACTCTATAAATATGATGTATGATCTACTCGTATTTAATATAGCATGATTTACAAATCCAGATGATTAATGGCGACGGATTTATGACTTTTACTGTTTTTCATATATCTGCATAAGCAACATGAAAAGCCTTTTAAATATGTTAAGAAATTACTTTTAAACACTACTATAGAAATGGTTTTCATTAAACCAGCAGTATAACATTAGTGTTACATAATCGAGACGTACGAAAACCTTGGTAAAGCCTTACGGATGAGTAAATAAATAATATTGCGCGGTTAGATTTATAAGTAAAATTGGTTTTATATTCTATTCGTAGTTATTTTGTAGATAAATAATCTAGTTATAAAATATTAATTTACCAATAATCTTGTAGAAAAGATAATGACTTACAGGTAGGAAATTTCATCCTAACATCCAGAGACTGAATTTTCAAATCTTATATATAAAATTCTCGTGTCACGGGGTTCGAACTTGAACTCCTCCGAAATGGCTTGACCGATTTTCATGAAATTTTGTGAGCATATTGAGTAGGTCTGAGAATCGGCCAACATCTATTTTTCATCCCCCTAAATGTTAAGGGTAGTCCACCCCTAAATTTTTTTTCATTTTTTTTTAAATTTTTTTTCCTACAGATCAACCCAATGAGGTTGATTAGCAATAAAAAAAATGAACGCGGGCGAAGCCGCGGGTACAGCTAGTTTTCATATAAAATGCTAATATTCAGGTTTACAAATATTGCTGATCGATTTATATTTATTTAACCACTAGCGAGTAAACCTCGCTCCGCTCGGGTTCGTTCCTAGATACTTACGTTTTAACGGTTTTATAGATTTCACAAAATAAGATATTTTCCTGCTGTAAAAGTATCCTATATGTTGACTTAGATTCCCAGCTCTCATCATCATCATCATCATCAGCCCTTTTTAACGTCCCACTGCTGGGCACTTGCCTACCTCAGTACGAGGGGATCAGGCCATAGTCCACCGCACTGGCCTAGTGCGAGTTGGTGAACTTCACATGCCTTTCAAAAACTTGTTAGGTTTTCTCAGACATGTAGGTTTCCTCACGATGTTTTCCTTCACCGTAAGACAAGTGGTAATCATGATATAAATTATTCGCACATGAAAATATCAGAGGTGCGAGACCCGGATTTGAACCCGCATCACTCGGTTATCCAAGCGACGCGTTACCGCTGGGCTACCACTGTCAGCTCTCATCATACCAAATTTCATCAAAATCTGTCCAGTGTTTTATTTATATCTAATAGAAATTTTGTGCATATGTAGACAGATTATATACGAACATTCTAAAAACTACAGGTTTGGCCCCTGTATCATAATGGTTATTTAAATAAGATTATCCAAAAAAATACTTTCTCTCTATATTCATAACTAAAGATTCATATGAGTTCACATTTTTGTAATCAGATCAAACGTTAAAATAAACGTGTATAACCAAAATAATACTACTTTACTATTTGAAAAACGCCATTGTAGCACTAGCAGGACTACTAAGTCGTTACCGCTTCTAAGAATTGTTGGTTTCGCGGCCCTTTTATACATTAAATATTTTCATTATATTCTTAAGCACTAATGTCCAATCACATTAACCTTTAGCATTACTTAACAGAAACTAATGTAAAAGAGAGGAATAATATGTTTTAAAATTTTACATTATGCAAACTCAATCGAAACAAATATATTTTTATTATTGAAATGTATACAATATACATATGTACCTATATAAATTAAATGTATGATATTTTTTTTGTAGTAAATTAAAAGAAAGTATCACAAACTAAATAGGCTTTAGATGTTTACGAGTTTTATAGTCGACCAACTAATAAAATCTACTTATTACTATGAGCCACCGAACTTTTTAAAGTTCAATGTCCGTTGAATAATCGAAAAACCCTCTCCTTGGTCCGCAGTTATGTCATGGGCAACTACGGAACCCTACATTGCTCGTGGCCCTACACGCACTTGGTTAATGTTAAATAATCTTTATATTGATTATCATTAAATATTAGGATAATTTGCTTGTCTTCACTTTATAATATATTACCTTATTAATATAACGGAATTCATTATTTAAATCAATTACAATGAATGAATTAATATAACGGAATTCATTATTTAAATCAATTATATGTCTTTTTTTAAATGGCTGTATAAATTTGAATGTGTAGTTTTATTAATATTTACCTAAAAGAATATCATAGATAAATTTGATTTCAATCGGTTTAGCAAATCTCTGATACAGGTGCTTCTGAATGGCGTAGTGGCTTATAATAAAAATACAAAAATAATTATTAGCTATAGTCGGTAATATCTACTAGAAATAATTGCAGAGATAGTCTATAACTTCAACTAGAGTAAAAAATAAATGTTATTAATTATTTTATCAATTTCATCATGCCAAGAATAATATTGTAATATTGAATAATTACAATGCGAAAGTTGGATATTTTAGCCATTTATAATGCTGTCCTATATAAATGTAAATGCTATGAATTAATTACACTATATAAATAAACATTTAAAATTCATTAAATTCGCTTAATGACAATGTACAGCCTTATCTACTGAGGTTCAAAATATTTTGTTTTTTACTTTACTCAATTTACCCCTTTTTATAATACTGATATATCGCAGAATAGTGTAAAAAGTCGTGAAATTATAATTTTCTTTCAGTTATTATGTATAATTTTAATTCTTTTCACTTAGTACATTCAGTGACATTGTAATTACCCTAGTTAAATTATCAATAGTAGCAACACTTGTATATCGTGGGAATCTGGGTTTGTTTCGATTGGTTGACTCTCATCGTCATTAGCGAAACAAAAAACGTAAACATTGGAGCTCGTAAATTCATATGTTTAACGTTCATACGAAATTATGTTTTATTCTTGTTCATTTGTTTTTAACAATATTTAAAATTATTCAATTATATTTAAATAATTCAGTCATGTCATTGGTAGGAAAAGTTAACAGACATTCAATTATTTCACACAAGTTAGCACCTTGGTAGTAACTTGATCACCTCCCAGCGTCAGTGTTTGAGAATTATTATAATTTAAGGAACAAAAAAATAAGAATTAATCTTAGTCTCGCTTAGTTTCTTTCGTCAAATCTTCTTACAACTAAATAAAGCTTACTTGAAATTGTAGTAGAGTCCGGACGATAATAAACATTTTAGTAATTTAATGTCGGATAAAAATATTTCAATTTATTTGACATTAAATTACCTATATAGCTAATTGCTACTAACGACATACCTGCACGTTCCCAATATAAGCAGAAAAGAGTAACGAAAATAAATACTGCCAAAAATAATCTTTAAAAGTAAAAACATAGGTAAGAACATATACAAGTATCGATATCAATCAGTACCGTAACACATTCCGTACCAGAAGGCATAACGTAATCGTTTGTAATTCGCTTATGTTATTATTAATCGATATACCTATGACTCATCGATTAAACTCCTCGATACACTTAAATAGGACGCAGGGGACAGTTGATAATAAACAAACAATGACAGTTAAATGAAATTAATAATATGGGAATTCTATTTTGTAATACTTTTATATAAAACTCATATCTTTTATAAATATTTTTTCTTGTTTCATCATCAAAGTAGCAATTTTAAGTGCATTTTTTTTTAAGTAGATGTTCTCATCCACAGGCGTTAAGCGCCCGTGCCTTTTGTTTTTTAAATTTTTTTTTTTTGGCGTTTTACATTTTTAGACTTAAAACTAGCGATACATGCATTAGCATGTAACGTGGGCCGACACTGACTTTTTTTTTTTCTTCAGTCGATAAAAAACAAAGCCTTTTTTGTGCTTAAAATATTTAAAATCAATAGGAAGAAAATGTGATATGTGACGCATCACGCAGCACACGTATTTCCTAAAGCTTAAATCGCGAAAGTTCAACCACAAACATATAATATAACAAAATTTAAATCTCAGCATGAGTTTGAGTAACTTTATGTATGGATATTTCGTTAACAATTACCGATCTACCGACTCATGAACTTTCATTGAAGGTCCAATTACTCTTTTCTACATTGTTCCCAACATGCTTACTAACTTTATAGGAAGTACTAAAATTAAAACTGTGGTTGAATTTAACTGCGCCGTTCTCGAATTAATTGGGTCCTAAGGAAATAAATAAAACTTACTTTTATAAATACGATTTCAAACTGTTCCTGAGATCGTTTAAAGCTTTAAGCTTTTTAACCTTTTTATGAGGTATGTTACGTAAATTCTTCTTTTTTCAAACTTGGTTAGTATTGTTTTAATAAGCAGATCTATTTTTACCTACAAAGATTCCTAAGAAATAAGCTCTCTTGAAGTCAGGAAGTACGCAGCATTCCTCTTTATATGATGCAGAATTTATTGATAGATCAGAAAGAGTGGAGAGTTATATTTTTTTCTAATATTTATCTGAACAACGTGCCATCTTGTATCTCACACTCTTACCCTAAGGGCTAAGCCCTACTCTCTAACATACCTAGAATTAAAAAAAAATAATGTGTATGATCATGCCTACTACTGTCGTTGGTGACGTACTATATGTAGAATTAGTTTGCGGTTTCACAGTAACTTATTATCTTGTGTTGACATATATTAATAAACAAATAAAACGGTGTCATCCTCTGATATTCAAATATTCACACGCATACGACCAAAGCACAGTTGAATGCTTTTAACTATTACACATATCCGCATTTTGCCTCTATAAATACGAAATAGAATCACTCTCAACAATGCGAACACGTGCATACCTTAGTTGGACTACTTTACTTTACATGTAGCAGTGTCAATGATCTATCTAATATTCAACCGACTTCAAAAATGGAAGAGGTTATATGTTTAACTATATATATTATTTTATAATCACTTTTTCACGTTTGACTAACAATTTAATTTTGGTTCAATATTATATTATTAGTCAAACAGTAAAAGTTTATTTTTTACGATAGATTTTTTACGACTGCGCCCCACACTGTAATAAAATAAACCAAATGTGATTTTATAATGTCATATTAAGAAAAATACTACTACACTAGGTCTGTAAATTTTCATCATGATTAAGTTCCTATAGTAATATGTATATAAATATGTAGTAACTAGTACCTATATAAATTGTAAAAGTTATACACTTAACAAGTTTTATATAATATTGTATTATGTATATAGTATTATTTAAGTTCTCTCTTCACTCTGTCACGAGTGGATCACGAGTCCAGGACACCCGATAAAAATATTTAAAAAAACTTAGAAGTTGTGGTGGACTCATACAATAAACAGAATTGCATACTTTTCAGCATGTCAGTAGCTCTCCCCTTATATAGTATACCACATCAATTGCAAATATATATAGAAATATTGTACAAAAATTGTATTAATATTTTACGTTAATATACTTAAATAATGTCATTTTCTTACTTTAATAATATTTCCATTTTTCATCAGTATGATGTGTGAAGTTTGCCTATTACATCAACTGATTAAACAGTTGCATGCTTACATATTCGAACATACGTGCGATATACCAAAACAATTGCAGCATTACTATTATCTTTTTATATCAACTTTGACATCACTATCTTTCCTATTTTTGTGCAATACTATGATTATCATTATCGATGAAAATCTTTTAATTATTCGAAATTAAAATTCGGTAGGTACTTTACTAAGACGAAAAGTGACGGATTGACTTCATTTTTACCCACGAAGGAAAGGAGACGGTATATATGCGTTTGGGGTGACAGTATGTTTGTTTGTTTGTTTATTTATGCAAATCAATGCAGCCATTTTTGTCCAAAACTACTAGTTCGATTTTAATGCAGTTTTCAGCGATGAGTTTCGGTTTGATTAGTGCATGTTCTTAGATAGGTGTTACGGTGACAACTCACCATGGGGCGCTGCAGTAATATATTTTATATTAGCTACTACATATTAAAGACATTTGTGTCCAAAAACTACTAATCCGATTTTGATACTGCAATCAAATCAAATCAAAATATTCTTTATTCAAATAGACTTTTACAAGCTCTTTTGATTCGTCATTTTTATATTATTAAAATTAAAATTAAATGTCAGTATATAAGTCTGTGAGTAAACTACCACCGTCTCGGAAAGCTGTTCTGCTGAGAAGAACCGGCGAGAAACTCAACAGTTGCTCTTTTCAAAAAAATATTTGGTAACAATATTGTATTACAATATTTATCTATTTATCCTACGTGAGACACAATCAGACATTAATCCCACACATTTACATCTACTAAATATTCCGTTATAGTGTAATAAGCCTTATTCAACAACGTAATGTAACAGAGGCGTATCTTGAAATTGAAAAAGAATAAAATAATTTCAAAATCTCCGGCATAAAAAATAATTTGTATCGAGATAGTTGAATGGCTGAAGTGACATAAGAAGGCTACCGCCGAAGATTATGTTATTGCAATGGGAAAACGTTATAATACAATATACCTACAACAACTTATCATACCTATGTATGTAACGTACTTAGGTAACGTATATAAAATCGTGAGCCACTATTCCTAGGTAGTATAATACCTACAATTAATTTTAAATTTGAAAGTAAATTGAGTTTATGTCACAGTCTAATTATTTATTTACTCTAAGGGCTTTTTTATTTTATCATATTTCCTTTGAAGTGTTCTCGCCTTTACATTAAATAACATAATAAACATTAAACAATTTGTAATCAAACAAATAATCAAATTTCCAAACATATTATCTTGCATATCTAAATAGTATTTTGAAACTTAAATGCAGCGTAAGCGGCATTTCGATAATAATTCGATGTCGAATGTCGTTCGAAAAACGTCAGTGTATGTTCGACAATGTCATGAGCCAGCACGCAATTACAAGTACAGTAGTGGCTGATGGTGTTAAAGTTAAAGCTCTGTGCACATTATTTTCGGGGGCGCTGTAGCGTGTGTCTTGACGCTGGCAGTCAATTGTACCGCGATATGTGCGACGACCGGTCGCGCACTCACCCACCCGCCGCACGCGCCGCTCTGATCACACAAAAATGACGTTGTCACCGATCGCCAGTTGACGTTTCTAAGTAAACTTTCAATATGTGTTGTGCGGGATTTACTAACTACTTGTTCCATAAGCTAAGAAAGTACACATGTGGACTTGCGAGCCGCGAAAGTGAGTAAACCGATCTCGGTCAATCATTCACCCGGTGACTCGTTTGTTTGTATAACACAGTATTACTTTAATTTATTATTACTAAACATATCGTTGCTAGTTCATCTATTTATAACTGAACCTCTCTGGAAGCATGCAATAGTTGAGCTAATTTAGATCGTTAACAGCAATATGGGCGAGATTTACAGAATGTCGTGATGTCCTCTGGCAAGTGATTGTGAATGCACAAACGCCGCGCAATGTCCAATAAAACTTTCTAGAAAATCTCGTATTGAATTGATCATGTCGTCAACAATAGTAATAACGTTGCTTCATTTTTTTGTAAAATGCTAAACGATCCTATGTATATCACTGGAAAAATTCATATAATTCTGTATCAATTCAAAAAAATAACTACCTGTTATATACACAGGTACAATCTATTGTATATTGAATGTAAAGCATTATGCTATGTGAGACAGCAATAAAATACGTATAGTTTAATAATAACTTGTTACTTATTATGTATAATAAAGATATTTTTACACATATTATGATAGAATAAATGCGTAAACAAAAATATTATTTTCGCTCTGATAAAAAACAAAATACAAACTAGTAAAGCACTTTTTTATTTATTTTGCTTTAACATAGTAAACATATAGATCATTATTCACCTCAGTCAAAGAAAATCGAGCGTTTCTTTTTAATTACTTCTTTGATACTAGCCACTAGCCAGTTGTGTAATTTATTTAAAGCATCCTACAAATCCATTACATGCTTTTAAAAGATACATTTAAAATGAAATAATATACGACACAGACGCGAAACTAAAACATTTGTAATTTGATGAATGGATTTTACATACTATTATGAAACAATGCAAGGAAATTTATTTAAGTTTAAGTTTTATACAACATAATGAAGTCATATTTTTTTGTAATTATTATCACTAGAATAGAACAGGGATCTTATAAAGAAAACGTTTTTGCTATACGTTTGGGAAAACAAAAGTTAGTATAAAATTAATAAAATAATGTAAGATATAAGCTATAAATATTTCGCTTACGTCCTGAAAATTTAATATGATGCTTAAACAATCTGCACTGATGAAGATATCCATCTTTATTTACATAAATTAATTATAATAATTTATTCCGTTTTCGATAGCCATATCTTTAATAAATAATACAGATTTAAATTTATAAAATCATTTTTATGGTATTAGTCTCTAACTGAATAGCGAAAACGTAATGATATATATAGGTACATACATTCATTCACAAGGTTCACACTCAAAGTTTTAGCCATACTTACTTAAAGAGTTGAGTCTTATGGTTTCTAAGATACTTTATCATGGCCAGGGATAAATGGGAATTTAAGTATAACATATTACAACTGTCATTAAATATTCTGTATCTCCTGAAAAACAATTAGAACCAATAGCTTGTGTTAACCTCCTTGACGATTTGGCAATAATAAAAACACCTTTACTTGCACTTCTATACATTTATTAACAATACAACACTTTTTCACAGTATTTATCCTTTAAACTTTACTCTTCAAAATTTGAATTACCACTGAACTGCCGTAATACAGTGTCACCTATTTTATAATCCCCTCGAGACACTCAATTGACTTAGATCTTATAATATACAGCCAACAAATCTTACAACTTAATAATTTAAGTATTTATAAAAACAAGTTTGCAATAGTTATTTAATTACATAAAATAGTTATAATATAATAATTTATATTATAATATAATCAAGTGCACATCTTATATTCATGTTTTATAATTAACACAATTGACCAAGATCATTCACAAACAGCCAACGAAACATTTGACTTAATTAATTAACTCTTTTAAGAAATATGTTTGCAATAATTATTTACTTATATTAAATAATTGTAATATAATAATTTACAGTATATAATTAAGTGTACATCTTATATTCATATTTTATAAGCTAACATTCGGCCATCCGACTAACCCTACACGTCCTCGTGTAGGCCACATAGTATTGTTTTATAGTATAACATTTAACATTATTCCAACTATCACTGTAATAATGTAACTCGTGTAACTCACAGTATGACAATATAATAAAAATCTCGTGGGCTACTTCTGCCAGGAACAACTCTTACCACAATAATACAAGTGATTTTTAAGCATAGGAACAATATCTACAACATTTTTAGAAATCATTTTACCAATACGAAAAACGAATAAGGAAAACTGACAACTATTAGAACAGCATATTCAAAACTGACAATCATAATAACAGCACATTCACAAGTCATTATGGCAGCTTCTATCAAATATCAGGGTCGCTTCTACCCTTTGTGATTAACCTATATTAATGATCTTAAACCTATAGCATCAGGCCGCTTCTGCACTGAATACTACTAAACCCGAACAGTGACAGGCCGCTTCTGCACTGAACACTAACAGTTAGCAGGGTCGCTTCTACCCTTTCTGACTAACCCATCATAAAACTATAGCATCAGGCCGCTTCTGCACTGAATACTAAACCTGAACAGTGACAGGCCGCTTCTGCACTGAACACTAACAGTTAGCAGGGTCGCTTCTACCCTTTCTGACTAACCCATCATAAAACTATAGCATCAGGCCGCTTCTGCACTGAATACTAAACCTGAACAGTGACAGGCCGCTTCTGCGCTGAACACTAACAGTTAGCAGGGTCGCTTCTACCCTTAGTGATTACTCTATCTTAATTATTATATTAATTGAATTTAAAAAATAAATTGAATAAATTTTAATTCTGTTAATTATTTTTTTTAATCCATGCTACGTATCTTACGTACCTATTCGAATAACTGTATTATATTCTTACAAAACTATAGCTATATATTCAATTACAAATGTATATTTTCTCTCTTTTAAAATAATTTCAACTTTCAAACAATTTAAAACTAATAGCAATGATAGACACAAATTGGATTTAGGAATCGCCATATGAATCTTCAATAACATGGTCACATATAAGAGGTGTATCAACGGTGTCTAAGCTTTTGTCATCTCTGCACTAACTCGCTTATTTCACACGCGATGCTAACCAAATATCTTACTTTTTAGAAATGGCTTAATCGGCTTAACTGAATTTTTATTGTACCTTTCTTAACTTTTCTTTTGGTATGTAGAAATATATTTAATGTCGCTATACTTCTTTTAATGATAAATGTTCGCGAACTAGTCCTCGTCCAATTTTTTTACCTAGACCATTGACAATCTATAATAACCTCTTCACCAAACAATGTTTTTCCTCAGTTTTAAGTTAAGATTAAATACCGCCCTCAATATAGAAAGCATCGCCCGTACATAAAGAGTCTGTGCTAAATTAAACTATAGTCAATTATAGTGTTTTTAGTGCAGCGGGGTTTTTACTTTACATTTGTTGGTACCATCTCATTTGAATATTTTTTCAACATTAACTATTCTTTTCAACTATTATACAAGGTTGTTCAGTAAGTGATTTACTATTAAGCAATGATTAATAAAGAAATAAATACATCAACAATATGAATATCCAGTATCCATTCAACATTATAACTCTCTTCGTCTAACATTCAAATGAAAATTACTGCGCTACCAAAATCCATGAAATATTATGTTTTAAAATACCTTACTACCGTTCTCACATTTATCTGAAGTATGTCCAAAGCGTAAACATTTATTCTAATTAAAACAAATCAAAATGTTCTTTATTCAAATAGACTTTTACAAGCTCTTTTGAATCGTCATTTTTACATTATCAAAATTAAAAGTCAGTCTGTAAGTCTGTGAGTAAACTACCACTCGGCTCGGCTGTTCTGCTGAGAAGAACCGGCGCGGCGAGAAACTCAACAGTTACTCTTTCCAAGAAAATATTTGGTAACGATATTGTATTACAATTTATCTATTTATCCTACGTGAGACACAACTAGTCACTAATCCCACACATTTACATCTACTATGTATTCCGCTATAGTGTAATAAGCCTTATTCAATAACGTATTTTTATTTTTTTGATTTTAATTGTCTAAAAGGCAAGTTCAATATGGACTGTGGAATTTTATTATACATGCGTACACCATGCCCCATAAACGAACTATTTACCTTTCGTAGGCGGAAACTGGGTGTTACAAGTTTATCCTCATTTTTTTGTATTTATACCATATTTGTCGCTGTGCCTTGAATAGTAATTAATATTTTATCGAACAAACGTAATGTTACTATATATATGTATATTGCAAAACAACCGTAAGTATTCCTATTTCTTTAAAAAGTCCGCGGAGAGTATCACGAGCGCTTATGTTATACATAGCCCGAATGGCCCCTTTTTTTTGGTAAAATAAATATCGATTTAATGTCCGCTGCATTACCCCACAACAAAATACCACAAGATAAAATGCTATGGAAATAACTGAAGTAAACAAGTCTGGCAGTATCAATGTCCGTTAGCTGCTTGACTTTTCTAACAGCGAAAACAGCTGAGCTCAGTCTACTCGCAAGAGACTAGAGATGGGGACCCCATTTCAGACCTGAATCTAATGTCAATCATAAGAAGACCGTGGAATCTATCGTATTTAATGTCGTAATTGAGATACCAATTCAAATTCTGTTTTTTTTTACATTAGGTAATAAAAACTGAATATATTTTGTCTTCTTGGATGCACTATTTACTTCGTCGTAATTATTTGACTTTCTATCAACTTAAAAAAATTAAGGAGGTTAATACATATACGCAAAGAGTACCATATCACACAATTTATCTAATAATATATATCGAAAATATTATTTGTGTTAAAATGAGTCAGAAGTCGACTTAAAATAAGTTTCTCAAAGATTTTACTCATACATGGCAATATAGTAATAGGTCTATAATGGCCAGGGTAATTTTTTTCACCATCTTTAAAAGAGGTATTATTTTACTAATTTTCATAAGATCAGGGAATATTCCAGTATCTATGCATTTATTGAATATAAAAGATAATTGTGGTGCAATGTTTGTTATTATTGTATTAAGTAATTTTTTTTAAGATTGATAGTTTTAAATATTTTAATTATTTCATTCGCATCTACATATGAAAATTTAAATTGGTGATCACAGTGACGAGTATGACTTTTTCAAAGAAATTATTGCATCTGTAGTAGAGGATTTTAAGAAGATGTGACCTTTTCAGGGATTTTCGAAAAATAACTTTCAAATGGATTTGCAACATCTTCATTGAAACTCACTGTAGCATTATTAATTAACAATTGGATAGGTTCACTAGCGGGCTTTGGTCTGCCAGTCCTACGAGTAATCACGTCCCAAGTGGCTTTAGTTTTATTATCAGTATTTTAAGATTTTATTTCTAATGTATATAGACTTAGCCTGCTGACAATTTTTTTTTTTTAATTTTAGAATAAGCAAGTATAGAACGTTGGGTCATGATTCCACTGCTTCATACTATACAGTTCATACAATTTATCTCTACTGCGGTATATGCCGACTGTCACCCAGTCGCTAAATTTCATTTTAGAGTTCTTAATTACAGTGCGCTCTTTAAATACGTCATTGAATGAGTACATTTATTTATACTTTATTATAATAAGAGTTTACATTTTATTACTGGGTTAGGACACTGAGACTTATGACCCCTTTGGGAGCCATTAAAGCATATTATTGCGCGATCGTCATCCTTTGATTACATTTATATTTGATTCGGAAGCTTGAACGCGTGTTCTATCATTAATATTATTTGGACCCCTAGTACTTATAAGAAATTGAAGTAGTTGTTACGGTGTTTCAAAACGAGCCGATTCTGCTCCTAACCTTACAGTACGATCGTCAATTCCAAATACAATGCAATCTACAGCTTTCTTCTCTTCAATGCCACAACGATTTAATGAAACTACTTTGTCATAACAATAGTCCTCAAGGGATTCATTAAACCTAGCACGCTTAGCTAACATTGCTGAGAGTAATCTTCCATAGTTATCATTGCTAGGAAAAGCTAGGCGCAGCTTGTCCTGACATTCTTTACATGTAAACATTACGGTATTAAGACCTTCATACCACTTTTGAGCAGTGCCTTTCAATTATGGAATTGCATAGTGAGTTGTCTGTCTGTCAGTCCAGTCGTATATAACTGCACATTCATTAACTTTATGCAGCCACATGTCAATAGCTTGTTCTTTTTCGAGAGGGGTCAAATTCTGGAAACGTATTTAGTGTCGGTAATCTATGATTACTATTGCTTTTCCTTATAGTCTGCAAAGCTTGTATTAACTGTGTAAGAGTGGCATTTCTACTATTCGATAACGTGTCTGGCACTAACCTATCTGGCGTCAAAATTTGTCGGGAAGATCTTCGTTGGTAACGCTGTTGCATCCGACTGGATTCAGTACGCCCACGCTGCACGGGCCTGCTGCGCTCAGGTCTGGCCAGGCTGCGTGAACGATGACCGCCAGGACTAGTTGATCGATGGCTGCTGCGATTGCCCGTTCGGTTGGCGACACGGCTGTGCCTCTGATGGTTGGCGTGACTACGCGGCCGCACACACGCGCGGCTGCGCGACCGGAGGCTGCGCGACCGGAGGCTGCGCGACCGGAGGCTGCGCGACCGGAGGCTGCGCGACCGGTGGCTGCGGGTCTGGTTACGGCGACATCGCACACTGCGACTGCTATAACCACGATGCTGACTCCTTGCGGATTTTAATCCACTTGGTGATCGCCGATCCACGGTGCCTTGGGACTATCATCCTATCAATATCGTTTCCCATTTTCCTGTAAAAATAGTTTTCGACACATCATTTGTTCAAAACAATTTGAAAACGATTGTTTAATTGACAACATTATTACATAATGCATTGTACTACGTATAAACATTTTACAAGACGAATAGAAGTACGAAAGTCAGTGGAAAAAACAATACGACAAAACACAATAGATAACTTTACCGAAATAATATATTATAGTTACTAATCAATTTAAATTTAATTAAATCTTATACGTCGTTACTTTGAAATATCTGTAGGGGTGGCAGGTAGAAAGAAAAAAAAAACGGTTACGACTCACCTGATCCCACTTCTGAAATGTTAACCTCCTTGACGATTTGGCAATAATAAAAACACCTTTACTTGCACTTCTATACATTTATTAACAATACAACACTTTTTCACAGTATTTATCCTTTAAACTTTACTCTTCAAAATTTGAATTACCACTGAACTGCCGTAATACAGTGTCACCTATTTTATAATCCCCTCGAGACACTCAATTGACTTAGATCTTATAATATACAGCCAACAAATCTTACAACTTAATAATTTAAGTATTTATAAAAACAAGTTTGCAATAGTTATTTAATTACATAAAATAGTTATAATATAATAATTTATATTATAATATAATCAAGTGCACATCTTATATTCATGTTTTATAATTAACACAATTGACCAAGATCATTCACAAACAGCCAACGAAACATTTGACTTAATTAATTAACTCTTTTAAGAAATATGTTTGCAATAATTATTTACTTATATTAAATAATTGTAATATAATAATTTACAGTATATAATTAAGTGTACATCTTATATTCATATTTTATAAGCTAACACTTGTAACCTACAAGACAGTCAGATAATGTCCTTTCAACAGTGTTTACCAATTGTTATCGTATAACAGAGCTGATCCACAACTATTTAAAACACATAAAACAGTAATTAAATTACAAACAATTTATGGCGTATCAATTTTATGTCCAATTGAACAAATAAAGCCGACCTTGACACAGCGGCCAAACATTATCCTTTTGTCTCAATTGCTTGGTAATTGTCTGGGACGTCTTCAGTCTATTCTGAGATATAATTTGCACTTGTCAAATTGCACCTCAAGTGAGAGGGCTAATGCTACTACCTCGTATGCGTTTGACGTCTTGTTTCCAGGCTGATTTCACGTGTGTTCAGTTATATCAATTTATAGATTAACGATGCAGTTTATAATTGTATTTATAGATAGTTCTCTAATATCTAAACTAATTTAATGTTAATAAACAATGCGTTTACTAATGATTGTTACTGGTAACTTGAGTTTGTGGGGACTTTAGTTTAATCTCGTTTTATTATAAGATTACCTACTCATGATACCTTAATATTTCTAGTGACAATTTGAAATATTTTAATTAATAATATTACAACAAAATAATTGCCTAGTATTATTGTCATTGACATTCTCGATTGTTTCCTCTATGAATAAGATCTATTCATTTTCATTCAAGATCTTGCCGCGAAAAAAAGGGCAAATGAATAAACCATATGCACTATCACATTAATATTTTGAATGGAACTTGTAATTAATGAGACTGGTAAGTGTAAGTTTCGAGAAGAAAAGAAAAATGGATGAAAATAAATAGTCTTTTTAATTATTTGAATAACAATTATTAATAAATACTTATTTTAAGTTTTATTTTGGTAATAACAATAATGAACTTCAATTAATTTTGTAATAATATGAAATGACTTGCTTATAAAAGTATATACAATTTAAAGCAATCTCGAGACAAAGATGTAAATATTAACCCACACTGAGCTATCGGCTATTAAAATTATAATTAACCGTTACCCGAAGCGATAACGTCATACCAAATAACAATGGTGTGTAAAAATACATTTTTAACTTTACTTCTCTTTCAGCCAAAACATAAGCCAAATATAGTCAAAATATAGTCATTGAGTTAGAAACTAGTGTATATAGATAAAACTAATTTTGTGTGTCCGTCTGTGTCTCCTCATGTGTGTGATGTCGGGAATGCATGGCTAAAATCTAACCTGTCTGTACAAATCTAATCACCACGGCTTCATTTAAAGGAAAATCAAAATCAAAAATGCCAAAGGGTAAGTACAACATGTAGTAAGAAGAAAATAATTGTATTTGCAAACATAAAAAAACATTTAAAGTTAAAAAGTTACTAAACATATAAAAATTTTTTTTTTAATCACATTTTATCTGCTTTTGCAAGTATGATATAATATCAGTTTTAATAACAGGAAGCTTTACAATAGTGGCGAAATACTGTGCGTGATAATAAAATAGGTGCCTACTCATTATGGATATGATTTATATTTCTAATAATAATATTTATATTATATGTTAGTAATTTTCATGTTTATTCTTTAACCTCGATATAGGGTATCTTGACAAAAATAGTATATAATATGTAAATTTCATAATCGTGCTAAAAATCCTAGAAAATATTGTAAAACTTTTACTTTTTTTTTCGAATAATTTCATTCTTCTCTTACAAGTGTAAAACAAATTATAAAGTCATGTTCTTTCTTATTGTCAATTAAATGACGCAAAATACCCGAGTAGGCAAGTTTTTCTTTGATAACATTGAAATCTTACTTTCTTCCACGGACTGTGACACTACTGGATGTGTTTTTACCATGAATTCGGCATAAATATTTAAATATTCCTTAATATCTTATTATATACATATAAATTATATGTATGTATGGCATACTGAATATATATATACTATACTGAAGAAATGAAACTAACAATTAGCCCTTTATCGGTTGCTTATTGATCTATAAATAAGTGAGATAAGTGCGATTCAGAAAAAAGTTTTTAAAAAGCACCTATACATATACTCGTATAAGTCCATTTTTTCTTACTTGTCCTAAATGGTAAACAAACACTGCCTTGAACGAAAATCACTTATTTTCGGAAAATCCCGCATTTTAGACTTGGTTTCATCGTTTATTACTATTTTAGAAACACACACACTATGAATTACACTTATAAAAGCTGTTTATATATGATTTGAACACATTATTTTTGCTAAAATTGAAATTTTAACAGAACTAAATTCTATAGATAAAATATGAACAAAACATTTTGACGTTTCGATACGCTACTTTGTCTTTGAATCATAGAGATGTAACATGTAAAATTATTTGGCGAGAATGGAAACTGAACTTTTAAAAAAATAACAATATTTGTAAATTACAAAGTACGACATTTTTCTTCAAATTTTATTAGGTTTTAAAATAGGAGTGTCATCTGTAGAATATAGAAGATTTTTAATTGCTTTTAACCAATTTATACTGATTATTTATTTGTTATTGTAATTATTATTATTTCTTATCTTATTGCACTGTGTAATAAAATGGAGTGAGGGACTTCGCTCTCGGAGATCTTTCGATCGCTTATTTGCTTTTTTAGTTTAAAGTTTTCAAAATGACTTTATATTAAGACAAAAAGGAAAATAAAATTATTAAAATTATTATTAGTAAGGAGGTGATATCCGAGTAATAAAATTATCAAATTAACTTGTCGTATTATTTCTACCCAATACTTTACGTTCACTGCATAAAAACCATTAAGTTCAGTCGTTGTCATTCATTCGTCATTGCAATCTCTATGAAATTATCTCTGGTTACCTGTCCGCCATATTTGTTTACTACTTAAGACAAGTAAGAAAAAATAGACTATATATAAGCCTTTTGTACCCACTCCTCAGGCTGCGACTGTCTGTGGCTGTTTAATTAATAAAAATAAGTACGATTTTGCCAAAATTATTACGCGGACAGATCTGATACTTTGAATAAATTTGATTCTAATAATGTAGGATCTGACTGTGTAGGTACTATTTGCATAAAGCTTATCTTAAACAATTAATTTTGTTGTCTGTTAGTCGTTAAGTATTTATAATTTAAAATATAAAAAATGAACGAATTGTGGTACACAAAAAATCAAGACATGAAAAAGTCGTAGAAAGTTGAGTTTTACATATTAAAATACCGGATACGAAATTATTATAGTAAAATCTTGGAATTTCAGTTATGTTAATTAAATCGCCCCTAATAATAAAATAATTATTTAGATATTATATAAAAATTTTCTATTACAAAAAGACAAACAAACCCCGTTTACCACTATAATAAGAACTTGTGTCTAATATCTATGGAAAATTAAAAAAAAACACAGTTTATATTAAATTATATTATATATTTATTATTTTCATTTTATTTCCAAACGAGTTACCTAAAATTTCCTGTACTGCATTTATTTTTATTATTTTAGCTGAAGAAACATTATTTAAAGAACTTTTATACTTTATAGTAATCATTAGAAGTTAAAATTAACAATTCTACTATTAAGATGACATTGTATAAAGACAGTTGATTGGCGATCTCAAGTTTCAGTGTTGACGCCACTTGAATCAATGAAGTGCTATTGGCTCGTCTGTTTTATCAGCTGTAATAGGCATGAGATGTACTTACATTTGTGTAGGATGACATATGAATGTATCTATACCACTTAATAGTTCCTTAGTACTTACTCACTCTGACAAAATAGCAGTACAAATAAATAAAATTAAAGTGTCTGTTTTTAATTTCAAATTAACAGCTTTTCACCAAATGTATACATATAAAATGACATTCGGTACTTATATCAAAAAAATTTTTTTTTAATTTTTGCCTTTTTACGGGACTTTCATTCACAGATAGCTAATGTTACAAGGAGTAATTCACGCCACTTTTATTTTATTAGAAAATTATAAAAACCGTTTAATTTATTTAAAGTTACGCCCAACGAAGTGGTCGAATTTGAAATATACCTATAAAATAATTAACAATATTCACGTATACAGTATACAATTTGTAACGATGATTTTGTAAATAGTTCAGCCTTTAAAATTTTTTAATATAGGTATATATTAGATAAATTATTAGAAAATTAAATGTGTAATTGGAAAGTACACCGGATACGTAGTCATACTTAACAAGTCATTAATACCTAATTATTATTTTACCTCCAAACAATTTTTCATTTTTATAACGGAGGCGATTAACTTATCATTATAGCCTGTTTATTATTGCGATAAATTAAGAAAAATCTTATTTTAAGAAGTATAGTATAGTTGAATAGTATCTAACTTTCATTTACGAATTAAAAATAATTTCTCTTATCAAGCGAATATATCTAACAGAAATATGACTTTGATATCATTACTTCTTTAGTATATATACATACTACTAGCGATTCGCTCGGGTCGATGCGAGCGATGGTCGCTTCGCTCGGGCACGAGCCCGAGATTTAACGCGATTGACGCCACGGATTCTGCTAATAAATGTATACATAAACGTGACAAATTACATACTAAAAGAGGCTTTTGAAAAGAATTATTCTTTCTATTAAAATCGCATCAAAATCCGTTACGGAGTTTTAAAGATCTTGGCAAACATAGTACAGACAGCGAAAAGCGACTTTTTTTAATACCATGTACTGAAGAATATTAACTTTGAATCAGATATAATCTAAACGTAGATAAAAAAGGCTATTTACTAAACTATTAAAATTGCACGGGAACTGCGACGTTAGCTACGAAACAGGTTCTATTGAGCGATATAAACAGGAAACGTTTTACATTAAACACTGTGCAAGCGCATACATTGGAAAGAACAATAACCATTTGCCTTGATTGCCGCGCCTCGAGCACTGGCCATTGTACTCAATACCCACATCTCTATTGATTTCGGAATGTTACATACTGCATAGTATTGTTAGGAACAATTTCAATATAGATTGCTAACTTTACTCGACCCGAGTGATTCTAAAATCTAAATCAGAGTGAATGCAATATCGGCATATTAAGTTTTATTTTTAAATATGTAAATTTCTTACTCGTAAATGTAAGGTTTTAAAATAGCGAAATGGAATTGAAAATTATTTTTATAATTTTGAGATGTATTTTTATTATGAAGGTAAAACAAGATACAATAGCACTTTTGACTGGTACTTTGATCATTTCAACAGATCTGTGATTGCTCAGTATCGAGCTTATTCGCCCTTTACCTTGCATCTACACAAAAGCCCTAGAGGCCCAGACCGAGACTACGACCACAGCTGCCAGCAACCAACTACTTATGGTTAATGCAATACCGCATAATACGCGATGAACACGCGACCTTCTAACGAAAAGTTATAGTAATTGTGTTCTCGGTAGTGGTCACCTATTATGGTCTCTAGTGGGTAACATATTATTATTATAAGTTCCTAGAGTGTCGCTTTTCACGTTGTAATAGTTGCAAGTTGTATAGAGTAGGTAAATATTGGTACAATATACAATAATTCAAACGATCTTATCGCTTAAGAAAGCCATGCCAGAGTACAAACTCATGATAAAATTATTTAATGCTTGGTTAATGAAATTTGTTCTGGTAGTAAAAAAAATCCGTTACGTAATACTTAGATATTTAAAGTTGACTAACTATTAGGTATATTGTATGATGAAGTTACCAAAAAAGTTAAGGAAATGTCAGTAAAATAAGCAATTTAGTGAATGTCGGACAGTCTCTTACTTTCATTTGTATTACGTCGCAAGTCGCTTATG
This sequence comes from Boloria selene, assembly GCA_905231865.2. Lineage (NCBI taxonomy): Eukaryota > Metazoa > Arthropoda > Insecta > Lepidoptera > Nymphalidae > Boloria > Boloria selene. The sequence continues at coordinate 4,824,230 of HG993149.1, forward strand.
ACTAACAAATGTCCTAAACTTTCTCGTGTTATTTTGTCTATATTAGTGTCAGTCTGCATCTAAAAGACATATTGGAAGCTACTGTTCTTTCGATATGTCATATTTATGTACTGTTACAGTTCTTCTTTTGTTGTAAAGATCCTTTTCTGTTACTTTTACTTTGTCACGTCGTGTTTAATAAATGATTTTCCATTCAAAGCAAGAATTTTTTCATGCAGAGAATATGTTATTATATCAGGTTATACACAGTTCAAGATCATCCACATAATCTTAAAAGTTAGTACATGTTTACCAGCTGTGAGATCTTAATGTAATGTTCGTTTGTTTCTAACGCAGGCGACGCCGATATGTCGCTGAAGCAAGGCAGCGGCACCGGCAAGGTCCACTTCGGTGGTTTGGACGATGTGTCTCTGTACGGCACGCCCGTGGAGCCTGCGCCCCCGGCAACCGACGCCAAACAAGGGTTTCTTCGCAATCAATTACAAGCACTCTTCCAGCCCACCGACAACAAACTCGCCATGAAACTCTTCGGCTCGAAAAAAGCTCTCATGAAAGAGCGTATCAGGCAGAAGGCGGCGGGCCATTGGGTCATACATCCGTGCAGTAGTTTCAGGTATGTGCTGTTTAGAATCTTTTATTAATTTTGTATCTTTATTGTAACAATTTATTGTACAGTATAAAATTAACCGCCATTCGTTTAAAACAGTAATGGCCAATGTTAAAGCGTGGCTTTATTAAGGATTGCTTCACCGTTATAAAGACAACATAGTTTTCCTTCCTATAAAAAGTCACATTTCACAAGCATTAACGCAAACAATAAAATTTAGAATTGCATCAATGTACGTTGCATTTCCAGCATCAGCAGTCGTAAATTCCTCAAATAAAATTGTCTCGAATGCCTTTTAAAGAGAAAATGGTTGCAAGTAAATAGTGCTGTACAAAATGTATACCTGTCTTTACTTTCTCAGCGACCAAAGTTCAATTTTAAATTGATATGTTTCTGTAGTAGTAAATAATAAACTATAAATTCTTAGGTTCAAAAAAAAGAAATGAGGCGAAGAGCTTTATTACTGGACCCAAATGTAATTTGCATCCATGAAATATTTCTATCAACAAAATGGTAATTTGTGATGCCACTACAGTATTCGAGACGCTGCCGAGCCTCTTTAAATTTTTAAACTGCACTCCCAGAAATATTTATGTTCTCTCGCAATTCATAAACTTCATTATTTCACAAAATGCCTTAACAAACCCAAGGCTGAACAAGATTAGTTGGAAATTGCTATCAAGTATTTCCGTGAATAAAATGTTAAATATTTTAACTGCCTCTTTTCAATTTGTTCAGTCTACTGTAACGGTTCATCCTAAAATTATCCTATTAAGAGTAGCTACTAGTTTTACATTAGTTTTAATTCGGTTTTAAGAGCTTTAATTTGCATATTTTATAAGATACGAAATGAGCTTTTTAATTAAGCTCATTTTAATATCTCAACTATAGTAAAGAAATAAAACTTAGACGCTTTAATACTACTACTACTAATTCTTGTATGCTTTTACGAGTATATTCTGGGTAAAATACAGAATCAATACATAAACCAAAATTAAAAAACTCTTCGAAATTTATTTTATTTAATATAGAAGTCGGTGAGAAAATATTTATTTACAGGCAAAATTTATCACATTAAGTTTTTTAGTTCACAGTTGTTTATCTTTTTTTAACTATTTCATATATCAATTATTTCAAATATACTTACTTTATTCTAGTTAATTTTTACTCAAAAGCTGCATGAAAGAAAACAAGAGGAAAGAATTACAATTTGGATGATTCATATGAAATGGAAATACCTACTTCTTAAAACCAATTAAGTAAATAGCATTTTAAGAAACGCATCAACGCGACAACCCATCGGTCTGAACAACGATCCGAGGGCCAGACTAACCCGGCACTATACTGAAGAGATCCCGGACGTCAGCCTGAGCGAGATTAGGATGGCTCTGAAACAGCTCAAAAACAGCAAAGCAGCGGGTGCAGATGGAATTACGGCTGAACTTCTGAAGGCGGGTGGAGAACCGATCCTTAAGGCCCTTCAGAAGCTATTTAATTCCGTCATATTCCAAGGAACGACCCCACGAGCATGGAGCGGAAGCGTTGTGGTTCTGTTCTTTAAAAAAGGCGATAACGCCTTGCTAAAGAACTACAGACCCATAGCACTTCTGAGCCATGTCTACAAGCTGTTTTCGAGAGTCATTACGAACCGTCTTGAAAGCAGGTTTGACGACTTCCAGCCTCCCGAACAAGCTGGCTTCCGTAAAGGCTTCAGCACCGTAGACCACATACATACGCTGCGGCAGGTTATACAGAAGACCGAGGAGTATAACTTGCCTCTTTGCTTGGCGTTTGTGGACTACGAAAAAGCCTTCGATTCCATCGAAACCTGGGCTGTGCTGCAGTCTCTCCAAAGGTGCCAAATGGACCACCGGTATATCGAAGTGTTGAAGTGTCTGTATGAAAACGCCACTATGTCAGTCCGACTTCATGACCAGGACTCGAGACCCATCCAATTGCAGCGAGGAGTCCGACAGGGCGATGTCATCTCGCCGAAATTGTTTACCGCTGCATTGGAAGATGTCTTTAAGGTCCTGGACTGGAACGGACTTGGCATCAATATCAACGGCGAGTACATCACTCACCTTCGATTTGCCGACGATATTGTGGTCATGGCTGAGACCATGGAGGACCTCAGTATTATGCTGAATGACCTCAATAGAGTCTCCGAGCGAGTTGGTCTCAAAATAAACATGGACAAGACGAAACTTATGTCGAATGTCCATGTTGCAACCACTCCAGTTTCTATCGATGACTCTATGCTCGAAGTTGTAGACGAGTATATATACCTAGGACAAACTGTCCAATTAGGTAGGTCCAACTTCGAAAAAGAGGTCAATCGAAGGATCAAACTCGGATGGGCAGCGTTCGGGAAGCTACGTAAAATCTTCTCGTCACCAATACCGCAGTGTCTCAAGACAAAAGTCTTTGACCAGTGTGTGTTGCCAGTGATGACATACGGCACAGAAACGTGGCCGCTCACGATGGGCCTCATAAGAAAGCTCAAGGCCACACAGAGAGCAATGGAGAGGGCTATGCTCGGGGTTTCCCTGCGTGATCGAATCAGAAATGAGGAGATACGCAGAAGGACCAAGGTCACCGACATAGCCAACCGAATATCCAAGCTCAAGTGGCAGTGGGCGGGGCACATCGCTCGTAGAACGGATGGTCGATGGGGTCACAAAGTTCTGGAGTGGCGGCCACGTACCGGAAAGCGAAGCGTGGGCAGGCCTCCCGCAAGGTGGACCGACGACTTGGTTAAAGTCGCTGGACCCCACTGGATGTGGTGGGCGCAAGACCGGTTGTCGTGGGGATCTTTGGGAGAGGCCTATGTCCAGCAGTGGACGTGTATGGGCTGAGAGGAAGGAAGGAAGGAAGATTTTAAGAAACTCTTACACATCAATGTCAACCGGAATTTGCGGTACGCAAACAAAAAATCAGGCAATCAATTTCGAATTCCATTTAAATAAGTACATAAGATTTGTAACTTAGACATTTTACGATAATACTGGTGACGTTACAAAACAATATTATGTAAATATGTATTTATACATGATCTTTTAACATTAATCTCAAAGGATCATTTCAAATTGCATACAATAATTAGGTACTTTAAAGACATTATGTATGAATATTTTTCTTATGTTTATGAATGCATTATAGAAAACTTAAACGTATTTAAACAAATTATTCATCATTAATTAATTAATTATTCAAACATCTTAATTAATAATTAATAATACCTGCATAACATTGAAATAAAATTTTTTTTTACGTATTTAAAATATATACATATTAAGTAAATTAAAAATGAAGCCCATGACTTCATCAAAATCGAAAACGAGAGATAAGAGCATACATTCCATACATACTAATAAACACATTAACTTCCTTTCCGTCGCGCAGTCGGATAAAAATATATATATATATTTTTTAAATTACGGTTTCCGTAGACGTAAGAGAACATTATAATTAACAAACATAAAGTAAAGGCAAATCACTAGTTCTGTGTGTAAGTAGATATAATTTCCCAGTACTCGTTTATCGGGCGAGGTGACAGCTTCCGCTCGGCTAACTCGCCATCGCGATTAGATACAGATGTCGGCCGATCGATCTGTGATTGCATACTTATTCAATGCTGGACATGAATCAGTAAAGCGAGGTTATAATATAATTATCTTATTTTCCGCCATGATTTAATGTATTTTGTTATAATATTGACATTTGTATTAATTTAAAACGCCAACGCTTTTTCTTTGTTAAAATACAGACTATCATTAGATAAAATCTAGAACAATGAGATGGATCTGTAATTTGGAAAAAAATATATAAAATCAACTTATATTTCTTGTTAACGTATTAAAAAAAATATTTTTCTAATACTGTTCTGGACGTGTTCTATATATAATATGTATACAAAATAAAAATAAAAATTCAAATAAAGAATAACATTCTCACAGGCAAGACGTAAAAAAGTAAGTAAAGTAATAAAACTGAGGCTATTTTTTTTCTAACAAAGTCCACTGTAGTTGGAGATTGAACATAGTAACATTGTATTTATGCAATGGGAAAATTAAATTTAATTAACTAGCCTTGTAATTTTTAAACAATATATAAGGGAAGTAGGTACTATTTCTACAAATCATTTTATTATCATTATTATCTAATTGTTTTAAGTACTATACATATTTATATTATACTAGAAATTACCGCGGCTCCACCTGCGTTTTAATCGCTATTTAAAAAGTCCCTAGATTGGTGGTAGAAGTTTGACAATTTAGGGTTACAAATATTTTTTAATGATCAAATCATAAAAAAATAAAAATTTGGCCTAAGAATAAAAAAAAACCCGTAGAAGGCCACCCTTATCATCTAGCGGAATAAAAAATAGCCTACGGCCTATTCTCAGACCTACCAAATGTACACAAAAAAAAACATAAAAATCGGTGAAGTCGTTTCGGAGGAGTTCGTTCGAATTTTTATAAATTAGAAGATTTTTAAAATGTTCTATTTCATATACGTGAAACTTAGTTTACTTCGTTTAGTAAATTAAATATAATTTAAAAGAATACTTTTAAATGACTCATGACTTATAACGAAATAAATTACTCATAACTTGTGTAAGCAGAAAAGTTTAACATATGGCACGCAAGCTTAAGTTTGAACTCGACACTCAACTTAAGTTTCTAAACTTTAATAGCTCAGCTGAAAGTTTTTTGCAAACCATTTACTCTAAATATTTCAGTCCCTAATATTTTTTGTTGTACTTATTTATAATTTAACAGCTGACCTTTTATTTTGATACATTTTTTGTTTGACATAACAATGATAAATTGTCTGTAATTCAGGCCTTTTATATGAAAGGTACTTAATTACCGCGCTTGAATTATGTGCTACATTATTTATTTTCATACATGCGGTATAACGTAAACCAGAAGCTAAGAATGGATCATGGACTTTAAAGTCACAAGATTTACTTGCTATTTTTACTTCTCAGTCCTGTTAAAGATATATTATCTTAAAGCTCATTTATACTTTTTCACTTGACATTTATACAAAAATATTTTGTAGCATTTTTAGTCAGCTAATATCAAAGGCTCGAGTTACTGCCTAAACAATAACCGGCACGCATTATACACTTATCTTATGACAATGCTACTTGCATTCCATTACCATTGTCAAATGGCTGTGTATCATAACTTCTTGTAATTACTCATGTTGCTTTTTTATTCGTTATCAATCAGTAATGGCTGCAAAAATATAGTAAAAAAAATTATAATATATGAGTTATTCCGTAAGGCAGAAATGTGGCAAGAGCTCTTTTGATGGTATCGTAAAGAGAACCATGACAGAAAAGTCTATTTTAAATTGTTCAACAAAAGACTCCATAGAATCCATAGCAGTCAACCTCTTTTCCAAAGTAAGGCTCAGTGAAAAATGGTATACAGAGTCACATACCTAAAGCGATACGAATACTATTATTATTCATAAGTGTACCGACAATAATAATTGAAGGCATGATGGATTCCAATCAGTTTGTATGAACTACAACATCAGAACACGTTGAAATTTAAGAACAGATAAAATATTAATTTATTTAAGCCAATTTCAATACTATAAACGAACGTAATTAACGTACCTCTATATGATTATACTAATCGGGTAAACTCCATATCAATATTAATATACTAAAAAAATATAAATGTCCAGGCAATAGTTGGTGCATTTAATCAAAACCAGATGCATAATTGTTAAATAGGAGCAATGACTAACCGTGGCTCTTGACGTTGATTGCTGTGATTGTTGACGCTAACCGGTTTTATCTTTCATTTCCTCCTGCATAAAACTAAAACGTTTAAAATTTAGATAAAAGATCCTATTTTTAAAATCTTAAATATTCTTCTTACTTTCTTTCTTAGGTTTACGCGAATGTTTGACATTATAAATGAAACTATCTTTTCGGATTTTGTCGCGGATTTATTATGATTTTTGGTTCCCGACGTTTCGAATGCTTTACAGCAATCATGGTCACGGGAGAGACTAAGGTATTAGACGTCTCTCTATTATAATCTTATATATGAAATTAAACATTATCATTTATAAGTAACGAAATCTATAAACAATAATCGAAACAATTAAAATACAATAAAAAGTTCTAAAATCTCAGTGTAGCTTCACCTCTATCTGGTTCAGACGCAACCTCTGACATTGACTGGACATCACTTCCTTGCACTAACCAGTTCTATCTTCATTCAATAAGTCCCCTCCACTTACACGTGTATTAAAGAGCAAGTCATTAAGAAGGACCTAACAAGACCTTTGACATTGGTTCCAATATTCCTCCATCAACTGGTTTAATCTTTTTCTATTAAGTTCCACTTTTACTGATATAATGCAGTGAACTTTAGACCGATGCTGTAACTTGTGTACGCCTATGTACTTTAAAATAGATTGCTTCTCTAACCCGTCGCTTAGTAGATGCATTACAGTTTATAAGATGCGTTATTATTTAACGATTTAGCACAATGTTGTTTAAAATTGTTTCTCAGTAGCGATTGTGTGCATTACGAGTCTATGAAATTTTCTTTGGTTTTCTCAGTTGTTTTTTACTTTGAAACAATTAGATAATTGATAAATAATTTGAGTTATTGCTTTTATTCTTTTTTTTTTCTTACTGATGCGTTTACGTATACGATAAATATTAGTATACTATGAACAATTTCTAGATCAAACCAGCTACACTCAAATTCTATTATAATATCAACTACCTACTTGTATTTCTCCAATAACTACAATCTACATCTTACCGAAACTTATGTACCGAAACTGAATAGTTAAGTCAAACTATATTTTAATTTATACTCTAGCTTTATATTAAATAAATTCGTGCTTTTATAAAAGCATTGGAAAAGTTATAATGTTAAAATATAATATTTATTCACACATTCGTATTCATAACGTTATTTTATACATTGAATACGGATTCTGCACTGACAGAGTAAGCTTAAACATTAATAACTTCATTTTATTCAATATTGCACATGAAAAAAAACAAATATAAATATAACAGAGAAGTTGAGGGCAAAGGTGGACTTATCTCTCACAGAGATTGTTAATTAGCAAACCAAAAAGTGCAAGATCATACAGAAAAAGGTATACATAAAAGACAAAATATTCATATAAAATCCATAGATGTTCACGTATATACGAGTATATATTTTCATAATATACACCATACAAGCATACATATATACATACATACATACATACATACATACATACATATTATATACATACTACATACACACTACATACATACTATACATATAAATACTTGATAATATAGAGTTGATGATTAATTAGTAACTTGAGATAGAAAATAATCTTATTTTACAAACAATTTAAACATATTATCACAAACTTACTTTAATTTCAATTTGATTCACTTGTGATAACAAAATACAGATCTAACTGATCTCTGTTGCCTGTAAGAAATAGCGTGCATTGTGTGGTTGTAGCCAAGCGCTATTGTTCCATCAATAAACCATGATGGTTCTCATAACCAGTATATGTACATACCTATGCTGATTTGATTTCTTGTTCTATTTTTAATGTTTGTTAACTTTTATTTTCAACGAGCAACTAGTATCGAAAATGATCTTAATCGTATTGGGTATACGATTAAGATCGATTGAGTATACGATCAAGATCGAATATTTAATCGATCATTCACATCATATATTTTAGATGTATATGTTTCAATCTAGCAGCTTATATAGGACGCGTTCAACTTTAATTATTTCAAATTCAACATTAGTGACCTTAAATATATTATTTTATATGCAAATATTTTGTTGTTTCCTAGTTTTTGCTAACAAAACCGTTAGGCCACGCTCATATTTTGTTAGATATTTGATGCTAGGTGTTAGAACACACAAAACAGTGTCGCACGAGACCCGGCTTTATATTCACTATAATATTATGGATTACTTGAACGGTCGAGTCACCAGATCCAGAAGTCCGAGACTCGTATCGGACATTTTATGCATGGTTTAAAATTATACTTGTACGTTAATTACAACGTAAGAGCTTACCCAGTGGTACCTAAATAATATTAATTACAATAATAATAATACTTTTATTTTTGTCGAGAACGTAAGTAAAGGCAATTATTTTTTTTCTGAATTGACATAGTTTTCGTAAATAGGTTAAGGTACTTTTAAAAGAAATTTAGAAATTCTACGAAATCAAACTCTTGGTTAATTTTACTCGTCATTACAATAAAAAGTTAAATGAATAGGAAAATGGAACTAAATTTAACAAAAAGTGAACGTGATTATTAATTTAGATGTAATTAGCTTCAGGTTTTTGCTCTCGTGAACCTTTTTAGTTTAATTAATATTGATTAATCATAGGTATTGTTTTACGACACAGAAATCATGGAATACGCGAGATAACTAAATTTTATGTCTGTTTCAAACACTGAAAATCTAATAAAGATACAGTCGCCTATTACGCAATAGAATTATATTTTAAGCAAATACGTTGAATTTATTCGGTATTAATTTATTATTTATTAGGAAATTGGATTAAATTTTACGTGAAAACATTTCTATAATATTTCCAACCTACTCTAAATAATTAATGACAATGGTAATGTGTACAGTATCTAACCTAACCTAACCTACCCATCATATTTTAGGAAAATGATCTCATTTATTGTTTAATAATAAAAAACCTAAATAATAACACTATCATGTATAATATTGTACTATAATAATTATAAGTATGGAATTATGTTACATAAATAGTGATTAATTTATTATCGCTCATCTATAACATGATGCTATGTGATAATTATAGTATCATCAACTTTGTTTACTAGAATAAAAAATCTCAGTAAATTCCTAATATACATATCTATATAAATAAAAATGAATATTGCTAAGCGCAAAACTCTTTGTAGGCGCACGAAAGATTTTAAATTTTAATAATAAAAAAAAAGAAATTCAAAGTTTGAGAAAACTTATACTAAAAGGAGTACCTAGGCGAAGGTGAATCGCTAGTTTTTTTAATAAAAATATAATAAGTTTTGAAAATTGCCGAGAAGGAGAGAATTGAATAGTTTACAATGTTTACTAGATTTTTCAATTTGTTCATTTTAGTTTCGATTTTATTGTGACAATAAAATTAAAACAGTTTAATGTATTTTTGTACATTAAATTTTAATTTACATAATTGCCTTTTAAAGAACCTTAGATCTCGAACACAAAGGCTAAGTGAAGAAGTAAGAAATACACAGTTAAACTAAATACAGGGTCTTTGAATATCAATGAAATGGAATGAATGGATGCACTTTATTACGCAAGCTGAAGCAAAGCTTTGCTTCGGTCCTCGTTCCACGTTAGCTATCACGTGACCTATGTATCTTGTTAAGTATTAATTAATTTATTTACTTATTCGAATTCACCATTACAATTCACCAGTGATAACTATAGTGTTACAACTTTTTTGTACAGTTGTTCTTATATGTAAATGCATTACCTTTTAAAGTAGTAACCAAACCACTCATATTTAAGCAACAGAGCTTGATTGCTACTTTTATCTACCTTTATAACTTTAATAAAAACACATAAAACATTTCTGACTTTACACTTTTTATTCTTAATAATATTACTACGTTCAATCTGCTGCAATGCAGTGAAAAGTGAACAATTACGCGAAAAGTAGAATTAATTAATTTATAATACAAAATTTGTTAATAGGCAATGCATTTGTATAAACAAATGCTCTATTCTTAGCATCCAAGAAACTCAGACAAAGTATAATATTTGAAGAGTCAGCTTTCCTTTTAACTGTTCGCTCAACTGAAAATAACACTTAAATAAACAGTACAATTCAAGTATTCTGCATGGAGACTAAAGCTGCTTTAGTTTTATTATCATACACTGTACTATTTTCTTTAGAATACTTTTGAATTTAAATGTTCACAAAATTACTTTATTGCTGATCGTTTTAAGTATTTTTTTTTATAAAAATCTATTACGACTGCATTATTATACTTACTTTATGTATGTATGCATGTGACATATTTTTTTTAATTAAACTGTTTAAAACATTGCTGCGGTGTCTTCTGCCGATATTTAGACAAAAACACATACGTATAGGTATATGAATACATAATTATTACATTGGTTAATATATAGTTATTGATCAAGTTAATGACGATACAAATTGGAGCAATTAGTTAACGACGTCAGAATTGTTGGATGAATTGCATTGGTAGATAAGTTTGTTTCGCTATAAAATTCCAAGAAGACTTACAATTATAAAGCATATATTTATTAATTATATATATACTTATCAGCGAGAGATGCCATCGATAATAATATTATAAGTACAAATTTATTTGGATTTGAATCAGACTTCTATTTTTTTCTTAGACTAGACTGTATACATATAGTGAACTATGTATCTGGCTAAGTCAAGTCGACGATGGCCTCGCCGTTTAATTGTTTCTACGACATCGGATACTGAACAAAGGACAATGGGGAGTCCCTATGTTCATCTTTTGTATTCCGCATTCATCTGCATCCGTCGTGAAAAGAAAAGAGCTTGTTCATATTGGTTTAAGCTTAAAACATTGTTATACTCAATACAACACTATAGGCAGGACATTTTTTCTACGCAGCATTATGGGATTTAAACGATGATTTGTGATGTAGTGTTTTAATATTAATTCTTACGGAATCCAAGTCTCTTTTATAATTTATACACTTTAAATTTTAACACTAAGTAGATACTAGTAAAATTAATTATTTACGTAATGCCTATACGCAACGGCCTCTAGTAGTCCGAGATTTTGCAATAGTTTCTTATAACATTAATATGAGAAAGGCGAACACTAACAAAGGATTACTGAAAAACTTTGTTCTGAAAAGAATTATAAATAAGAGACGAAATAATACAAACAACTTATTTATTTATACATGGTAGGTAATGAAACAAATATAATTTATTATTAAAAAAGAAACCTAAAACGTATGGCAAACCAAAATGTGTACAAAAATCTGACTATACGAATGACGAAGTACGAGTCTACGTGTGCGTTTGGTTTAAAACTAACCTCTACCGTTCATCCGACCTCTTTGAAAATTACGACTCATGGAAATTTGTAAATATTTTATTTACCATTTAATTCTTTTGTCAATTAATTACTTTTATAAGGAGTAAAATATACTTATATTATAAAACTGAAGTTCGGTTGCCCATTTATTGAGGAAGGCTTTAGGCTCATATGATATAATAATATATACACTATAGGTGAATTTGGTTTCCGATCTTTATAACGAAGGTGAAGCCGCGGGAAATACTCGTCAGTTTCTAAACTAAGCCATGAAGTCGAAAAATTATATCATAAATGAATGTATTATAAATGTGAATATGTACTTTTTAGATGCGGAAGTTTCAGGTATTATGAAAATATGACGTGATAAAAACCAACGACGCGTAACATCACTACATCCGTACCTGACCTTAACCTCTGTATTTTATTTACGGCTGTATGAGAATCATTTCAGACTTAAAACTTATTATTACTGAATTAGTTATGTTAGAGTAGATACAATTACTTATATATGTTACTTTTAAAAAAATCGAATAGTGGATGTATTGTTCGAATCATGAATTTTAAATTTCACAGTTTATCGATTACAAAAAAAAAACAAAATTATCTTTCTTCTAAATAATATTAATACAGATATAGATAGCACTTTATAATCAATCAGCCTTAAGGTTTTTGATTCAATTATGTAATTATGCGTAATGAGCTTTTATAATACTTATTCTATGCTCATATAACAAATGATATTTTTTTGTTAATTATACCAACAGTACCCATTGAAGCACTCGTTACTACACTTATAATGAAAACAGTGCGAAGTTGTTTTAATTAATCCGCATACAGCATAGTCATTATTTTTTTACAATGTTTTAAATTTGAATTCACTCCAAAATATGTGTCAAGAAAGCAGTCTCGAAAGCAAGTACGATCTCTAGCAACCCTGCATTCTCAGTTTGTGGTAACCCTACTTTCTGCACCATCGGTCGCGGGTTCAAGTCCGCTGGGGGCATTCATTTGTTAAGCACGAATGTTTGTTATCCAGTCATGTTTATCTATACTCTATACTAATATTATAAAGAAGTAAAGTTTGTATATTTGTTAAATTGTAAGGGGTAATCTCGGGATCTACTGAACCGATTTTAAAAATTCTTTCACCAATAGAAAGCCACATTATTGCTGAGTGTCATAGGCTATATAAAAAAACGTGGTAGTCTGTTTGTCAAAGTGAATCGGAGAAAAAACGGTCGAATGAAAGCGTTTCTTACGAACGCTGCCTTAACTATGAAAGATATATTTTTGAGTTCTAGAGAAAAGATGTGGAGCTTGAAAATGCCTACAAAAAAGTCAACGACAGCATATGTCTAACATAAACAATCTGTACTAAAAAAGGATTATTAATATTATGCCCAACGAAGTGGGCACGGGTCAGCTAGTAATATATAATTATCTATTTGAACTATCTGATGTCCGTAACATAAGCCTCGTAACTTACCACGAAACTTGATGGCTCTGTGACTGTGTGTAATAATGTCCCAGCACATTCGTGCACACAGCGCCATTTTTCATTCGAATCCGTCCAGCTTTTTTGCGTTAAGAAGTACCTAAAAAAATATACACATGTAAGAACTTTCAACGATAAAAATCGTATGATGCTTTTTAATAGCAGTAGGCTTCGATAAAAATAGAATTATTTATTAAGTTTTAAATTAAAATATCTCTTTTTGTATAAAAAATAGCGGTTATATAAAATAGCAACTAAGTGTAGGCTTAACATTTAAAGCGCTAAAGCATAACTCCCTTCTTCTTTAAAGTTTCAATAAACCCACACAATCTGATACAAAATGAAAGAAAGTAAATGGTCTGCTATGCGAACACGATCCAGCTTGTAGGTACGCAGTTCCCTATTCAATATTGCATGGCGCCTTTGTATCGACCTTTTCTTATAGCGCTGCCGTGATATTCCTTTCTTTTAAACATTCCTTCACTAATATTTTGTAGAAAACTGCTATGTACTAGTTTAGCTTACAACTTTTTCAGGTTTAAATAAATAACACAATCGAAAAAAATCGTAAAGTAACATATTTTTCGGAAAAGTGATAAAAATTGTTAGAAAAATTAAGTCCATTTGGAGTAACTTTGAGAAATCATAAAGTATAATAATGAAAATGGTAAAAAATATCTTGAAATGTCAAGCTGATAAATCGACGTAATCGAGACAGCGGCTAGGTACAAAGAAACGATCATTCTCAAAATAACATTTTTCATGTTTTTCCAGAAAAATTGAATTTTCTTTCAATGGAAAAAGTTAGTAAATAGCTTTTCCCGAGAAATATTAATGTTTTTGTTACCTAAAAATGCTTTAAGTTTTTTCAGTTGATGAGGTTTTCTTGTACCACAACTGTTCCTGCTATAGAGCATAAATGTCATAGTGAAGTAGTTTCCTGTTGATTGTTAAGACTACTTTTAAACTCAGGTATATTTTCGAATAATTTTTATTTGAAAGTAAAAGGGTAAACGTAAACAGGTAAAAAGTACGTGATTTTTGCTTTAGATTTTTATGAGTATATTCATAAATATACAATATATGTACATAAATATTACTATTTCTAATTCAATACAATACCAATCTCCATCGTTACGTTCGACCTTATCAACAAATACATCATAATTAAGAACATTCTCTCAAAACCATCACATTGTATAAAATCGGAACAAGTGTAGGCAAGTTCGTAGCGACGCTCGTTAGATGAAGCTGAAGTGTTGTCGCAATCATGCTGGAATATTACATAGAGTTAGATGAAACTTGCAAGTATTTCTAATTATTTTTTTTTTTGAGTTTTTTTTATATAAAAGGAATAGTAGTTGTTTTATTTATATACTGTTCGAATATGGTTTAAATACTCTAGGCCTTCTTACTTTTAGCACAACAGCCATCTTTTATTTTATACATGAAAACCTATTTGGAAACCTTTCTTTTTTCTAATTCTTTCATAATAACCGAACTCGTATATAACAGAACGCTTAACGTTATTTATATGCATCATGCTATCATTAATTTTCGTCATCTATGAAATTTACCAAGAATACTATATATGCATACCTCTTATATAAAGATAATACATAAAACTTTATTAAGTAGTGGCTTACATTATTTTTACTCTATTATATTTAATCAATACTTATAGCAGATAGGTACTATGTATATATATAGATACTTTCGTAATCAATGGTCCAAGGTATCGTAAACGCTGATGTATTCTGTTAGATAATCCAAACTACGTTATAGCCGTTGAGAAAGTTTTAATTAGATATGCTATGTACTTAGTTTATTAGAGAATGTGTAGTGAACCAGAATGCTCTACGAAGCAAATAAATGTACATAGACTCCTATTAGATCATATAACCTAGTAAACAGAAATCTGTCTTTGTTTTTATATGAATTTTTTAAGTTCATTTTTAACGTCATATACTTTTCATTTATACTAGAATGACTACAATCAGTAAGAATAACCAGCATGTTTAATAAAAAAACTAAACAAACACACTCTAATTAATGAATATCTTTGAAAACAATTTCAAAAATACGTGTCATTTAAAAAATAAATTCTTCCAATATAAGTTACGAGTATAGGAAGAAATAACTTAGATATAACTTCACCAACGATGCCTAGAAATATAACAGTCGTACTAACAAAATTCGCAGCTTTGTATATAGGTCATTATGCATACCTACAGCTACAAGCTACCTAGGTGATGTCGTAAGCAAAATCTAGCTCAGACCACTTAAATATTGATAACACAATCTACCTTTGAAATTATACTTGATATTGAGAGGGCACTTCTTGTAGAATGTTAAACTTAATAAACTCTTACATATACATAAGGACTTAAAAGACTTATGAAGGCTGATAAAATTCAACCTTGACATGTTTACATTATCTACCTATTTTTAAATGTTTACTTCTTTTAGAAATACTATAAAACTAGTCGATCATCCAATCTATTCTCATTGTCACCAAGTCAGGATCTGATGATGGGATCCCAGGGGCATCGAGGGCAACTCTCAAATTTTATAGGCACCTATTATGTTTTTCATATATTTTCTAAAGATGTTCAAGCATTTGTGTATGAAAATCATCATCTCATGTGGATGAGCTGATGATGGAAGGTACAATTTCTCAACGGTTCTTTTTGTGTTTGTTCATTAATTTCCGCGTCAAATGTTAACCGATTACATTTTTTTTTGTTCGGTAGGGTATACTTTCAAGATATTCACATTATCACCAAGTCAGGATCTGATGAGGGATCCTAGGGAAATTGAGGGCAACTCTCAAATTTTATAGGCATTTATTACGTTTTTCATATATTGTCTAAAGCTGTTCAAGAATTTATGATGTAAGGTATATCTCCTCAACGGTTAGGAGTTGAAAGAAAATTCTTTTATTATTATACGTATGAACGTATGAACCGATAGTTGTCTTCCCTCAGGATATTAAGTTGACCTGATAATAGGAGGTAAATCTTATTAACGTCTAGGAGTTACTTGGAAAAATAGACGTGGACAAATCTCGATTGACTATTGTCGTTCACTCCAAAATTTCGCTGACTTATATTTAAACAAAATATTTAATTTCCACTAAGAAAATAAAAATAAATTATTTTTTAACAAAAATGAAAACCGACTTCAAAACGTTACGTTGTTAACGTCGGTGCCAGCTAAGAAGGACAGTTTTATCCTGCCTTTGCAATGAACTTTCGAACGGATATTTTGATTATATTTACAAATTGATATATTAATTAAAATATATTAAGATTATTTTGCTTTGGCTGGCACCGACTCCAACAATAACTAAGTAATTAATTTTTTTTTTCTTTTTAGTTTCGATTTGTAATAATTGAATGGTTTATTACGTAAAAATTATATTACATTAAAATCAAGGTACCTAGTACGATTTGTGCTATTTTTAGTTATTGTTATTATATTTCGTGAGTTATTTTAATGATAATTCCAGAGTTTACAACGATTTATACATAAGCTTATCAAACTTTTGCTAATCAACTTCCGCGCTTATCGAACTTTTGCTAATCAACTTCCGCCACGTTTTACATTACATTATTTGTATAAATTGTGCTGAAATGAAACTAACGTACTGACATTAACAACAGAATTTATTACGCTTATAAAAATTGATAGACCAGTCAAGTCTATTTGTCATTAAATGCTTTACCTAGTTTTTTGAATAGAAAAACTTCCAACCTTTTGTAGACAAAGAATTGTTTCGTGTTCTCACAATTGATCGTGTTAATGGTCGTTTCCTATACCCGCTTTATCTAATGCTTTCTTCGCAAACTCTATTGGCACTGTCTGCACGCGATATGTTCGCAATTTATCAGTAAGGTTATTTTACTGTAACGAGCATCACAAGTTAGGTATTTCAAACTTATAATACAAAAAAAAGCAAAAATAAAATTTCCTTTACCTATTTCGAAAACTTTACGTGAATAGGCTCTTGTTAACATTTAATATTAAATGGAACTACGAAAAATTTAATTTCATAGTCTGAAGTATCGTAAGAATGCCTTTGATGGATCATGGTATGGTAAAATTGATTCTATAGGATGCTTCTGTGTGTGAGTTGTTCTATCGATGTTAGGTACATTTTAAGGATTTTGATAAGCTTTTGAAACTTTTGCAATTAAAATTTCGATTAATATACAATAAATTATTCAATTTGCAATAGTTCGTACACAATATATTTATTAAACTGTCCAGTGGTTTTCTCGTAATGCGGTCATAGACAGACAGACAAGCAAAAATTGTACAAAAACTGATTAGGATATGTTCTCTCTCTTTAAGAATGACTATTTAAATAAGATTAAAAAAAATATTTTAATATTAAATTTGACATTATATTGTATCCAGTAAAAGTAAAATAGTCTTACTAATACTTTTTCCTAACTTTCAATGTTTTTTATTAAAATTTCTATTAAAGAATATAAAAGTAAATTAATTATAAGGCTCGAGCTTAAGAACATCCGAAGCTTTAAAATTACTCGGCTGCTAGTACTAATTACTGAATTTAAACCTAATTTTGAATAAAAGCCAGCAATTAGTTTTGACATCCATTCAAAAACGTTTTCCATGTTAAAGCTAACCGAATGAAGTGAAACGTGACTAAGAGGATTACGATCGTAGAATATGGCGGCGGTCTACATTTATCTGTCCGCAAACATAATATAATCTCGGGTGACAAAGTTGTATACCTGCAACGTTGAATGAAATATGACGGACCTAAATTATGCAGTTTTTATTTCATTTTAATATTCATTCGTTCGTTTGTGTATTGTGGAATATACAATGGTTTGGAATAAAGTGAACTGTTGTCAAGTTGTATATTATATAATTTCAAATATTTTACAGAGAAATACTAGACAGTATTAGAATATTAATTTTATTATTATTTTTCTAAATCGCCTAGATCTCAAATAAAAATTTAAGGTAGTTAAATTATCAGCTCTTAGCGTGGAACTTTTATACAAAGATAATGGCGATAACCAGCATTATGTAAAATCTGTGATGAGATAAGTTTTATAACGTCCTACAGGGCCGGGCGTACTGGCCAAGTGTGGGTTGGGGAAACTTGCGTGGTTTTCTCAGGATGCTTTCCTTAACTAATAAATATATGGTAATCATGATGGAAATGATTCGAACATGAAAATATCAGAGGTGCGGGATATATAGGATAACCAGGATTTAAAACCGGTTTTCTCAGTTCCCAAGCAAGTTCTAAGAGAGTGAGATTTACCACTGGACTACAGCGGAAACTTCAGATTGTTGTAAATAAAATCGTATATGCCGATAAAAATTAGAAATAAAATAAATCTAAAATATTATTAGCTTTTAAACAAAAAAGAGTGTAAAAACTTTTTAAGCACATACCTTATAATTATATTTAAAATCCTTCAACGTTAGTTTTTTTGAGGTAAAATATGAATTTCAATGAAAGTTCTGCTATTCCGACATACAATAATTTATTTCAACGAAAACATTTAAATATGACATATCAAATACGCGACATCATTTTATGATGTATTGTTCGGGAAATCGTGATCGCGAGTACTGGAATTCGATGATGATTCGATAAGCATAAACTTATACCAAAACAACTAACTGCAAATATAAATTAGGTAAATGTGCGATATGAGTCAGAGACGTACGATTTATAATTTCAAATAACATAATATGGGATGTGTATTTTTTACTGATAAGTAATTTCTATTTAAGTAGCACCTCAAAAATTCCAGACTTGTTTTATTAAACACAATTTTATATACACATATATATCATAATTTAAACAAATTAATGTTATACCTTGGGTACAGAATAATCACAGTACGGACCAGTAACAAAACTTACATTCAAATCAAGTAGATGATACAAAAAATTATTTAAAAGTATTAATTATCTATACTAATATTATAAAGAAGTAAAGTTTGTTTATTTGTTAAATTGTAAGGGGTAATCTCGGGATCTACTGAACCGATTTTAAAAATTCTTTCACCAATAGAAAGCCACATTATTGCTGAGTGTCATAGGCTATACAAAGCACCGAAAAATAAAAAGGCTTTTACGTCCGTTTTGCAAAGTAAATCGGAGAAAAAACGGTCGAATGAAAGCGTTTCTACGAACGCTGCCTTAACTATGAAAGATATATTTTTGAGTTCTAGAGAAAAGATGTGGAACTTGAAAATGCCTACAAAAAAGTCAACGACAGCATATGTCTAACTTAAAAACACTATGTACTAAAAAGGATTATTAAAATTATGCCCAACGAAGTGGGCACGGGTCAGCTAGTATTAAATAAAGCATTTTTACAGACTGCGTAGGTAGGTGCAGAGACATATTAATCCTGGAGCATTATAAAATACAATTTAGTTAAAATCATAACAATATTATATAAAAATATTTTTTATTGGTTAATAAATCATCTTTTTAAATTGCGACGAATTGATGTATCGGAACGGAGACTTTAATTTTCGTAAAATTACATATTAAGCGTGAAATGTTAAGTAAATTGAAGTTACAGGGCTGCTACTTACCGGTTATAATATTATGTATTATTCTGCTGTTAATTAAATATCAATATTATAACTACATAGTACCTATGATTAATATTTATATGGTCATCACTTTATATGCCTATCCTATTTTTATAGTAAAAGTAAACGTAAAACATATTACATACAAATTACTTAATATTAATATAGAAAAATACTTTAAATGATACGAATAATATTGCTAATCAAGTAACCAACTACGAATAGATTAATAAAATATTTTTTTCGTATACTGAGAATCATAGAACATTATGTATTGTTCTTAGGAGAAAATAATTTTAAAACCGTTATATGACAACCCTTATAGGTAAATAAGGTAAGTTATGTAAAACCGTGACCACCTGTACATTATGCATTCCCCGTTTTACGACTAGTTTCAACAATGCTCCGACTCAACTGGCTTCAAAGTATTTTTCGCTGAACGAGTAAACATTTCCATAAGAAATAGGTCAAAGAATATATTTATATGAATCAAAAATAATTCTTTTTTTCATTTTAAATATGAGTTTCATTTAATTTAGCACGAGTTTATTCTTACTTAATAATAATATTCATAAAAACATTTTTTTGTCACGAGGTTGATAAAATACTTATCATTATATAAAAGAAACAAAACAAAAATATTAATTAAAACGCTCTCTTATGCCAAGGAATAGAAATAATTATATTGCATACTCACCCTTGCTTCGCTCGGGTTCATCCTTAGATTTACCGCGAGCGAAGCCGCAGGTTCAGCTAGTAAAACTTAAATAAAATTAGCCTAAGTTATTCCTTGTAACATTAGCTTACTGCAAATGAAAGTCCCGTCAAAATCTGTTCCACTGCTTCAGAGATTAGCCGGAACAAACATACAGAAAGACATACAAAAATTTTATGTTTTTTTTATGTTAGTACCGTATATACTTTCATATGCATTTAATGAAAAGCATTTTAATTTAATATTAAGCATGTTAATTTGTAATTAAAGACAGAGCCTACAATTTTATTTATATGCATAGATAGGTACATAATTAATTATTAATTATTAACACATAAACACAAATTTAATTTTGATTAATTTGTCGTTAAAATTAAAATTTTATAAAAACAATTGATAAAAAAAGTAACAAATTATATTTCCAGCAACTCCATCTGAATTTAGAGTATCAAGTAGTGATACAAAGATTATTTTAAAAATTATTAGCAAAGTAATCAGGCTTTACCACATAACTAACTTAAGCATAATGATGGTATAACATGATTTTTTCACCATACAAATGAATAATAAATATGTATGTATTACCAAAAGCCGCCTATCTACATTCAATAAATATCCATTTACGAATCATCGAAATTTTATACAATTTAAAAATTTACTAAACAGGTACATTATGTTAAACCAAACCTTGAATTTAATGCCGATAATAATTCTTAAATAAAGTCATTACGACCTTAAGGTTTATAAAACGCAGTGATATATCATGTGTTAAATATAGAGTCACGATTCTCGTGACACTTCGCTTAAACAGCTGAGATTAGCAAGTCTTTGAAACTTTTAGGTAAAAGGTTAGCAACCGGTTTCTGAAACACCACACAAATATGTACACATGATATATATTTACCACTAGCAATATGCGCGGCTTCGCCCGCGTTCATTTTTTAAATCACTACTAAACTTTTTCATTCTTTCACTCGCTGGGTTGAAAATTCTCCAAAATGACTCCAGCTTTAATATACTCCTGAGCCGCGCGGCTACCTATTTCATATAATATGTGCGACATGCACGTCTCCTCCTATCCTGTTATTGTAGTTTTAGTATGTATTCTTATTTTTTATTGCAATTAAAATAGCCTATATTAATCAGTGATAATGTAGCATTCAAATGGTGAAAGAATTTTTAAAAGTGTTCTAGTACTTTTTGAGCCTATTCGTTACAAACATACTTACATACAAATCTTTCCTCTTTATAATATTAATATAGATTAAATAAAAATATTTTAATAGAATATTTGAAACCCTCAGCGTACTTATCGTTTTACTCTCTTTACAATTAATAACCAAACGTTATCTTACCACAAAACTCGTTTCCGGAACATTAAAAAGTACCTCGATCAACAACAGCGCCATCTACCGGGTCCAAATTTAGTATTTGCGTACAAAGATCAAACCTTCTTTGTTAGTGTTTACACTCCATCGTTTTTTTTATTTATATCAGTGTATATTATATGTATGCTTTTGAAACTTTTTGAAGTTTAATATATACAAACATTATCCATGTAGTATGTAAGTAGAGTTTCAGAGAGATTAAATTAAAAAAATAATAATTAAATAATATTAAAATAAAATACTAAAGAAATAACAAACGTAACATTAATACTATTACCCTCACAAAAGTTTGTTGAAATTTAAAAAACACCCACACACATACACAATAATTTTGTATTAAATTCCCAAAATAAATCCGAATTTTGTATAAAAAGCATAAATCCGTGTTAAATGACATAAACGATTCTGCACAAAGCTTGTTAGGTATGTTAAATGTGTTCACATTAAGTATCTTTATATTTTATTTGTAATAAAATATAACGTCTTTTTATAATAAAAAATACCTGAATACAAAAAAAAACTTAAGTTTAATGTACAATGTGGAAATATACCTATTTAGAAGTATTTCTTTGGAATAATGATAAATTTATCATAATAAATATCATTTATGTATATGTTTAAAACGTATCTTTTAAAAGTTTTTTAAAGCAATAAGGACAAACAATAACGCTAAATATTGCTCACGGTGGATTTAGCTTCGCTTCAAGTTATGCAACGGATTTAAGACTTTTTGCGGAATTCCTCTAAATAATTCATTTGCCAAAATTCAACATATTTACTTCAGCTTTATATAAAGGAAAGTAGCGTACAATTTAAACTACTCACGTTATACACACGATTCCTATACTATGAATTTTTGATAAGGTACTTAGGGAGCAGAGCAGCTGTAAAGAATAATATTGCTTAAAAAAATAGAAGCATCTTCATTGCGATAAGAACATTTTAAAGACATTTTATACTACATATAAATTATAAGTTGATTTTTTTATACTTTTTAAATTACTTAGTCACAGTACATAGTATGCAGTACAAGTATCTTTACGATAAAGGGCATGCAGTGATATGCGTTAGATTAAATTTACTTTACTGATTATTGAACACATAACAATTGTTAAATTCCCAGAGAAAACAATACGCTACTGTATTTTTCTATGTACTTGTAAAGTGTCTCTATGGCCAAAACACGGTGCATTCTTGAAAGATAGAACCTATAGTTACGGACGGACGATCAGTGTAGGCTTAGTTATAGAGTTCCAATTTGACCTTTAGCTTACGGAACCTAAGAAAACCACCATATCCATTAACAACTAAATAATGAAGTCTAAACTACATGATATATCACATAAAATTTGAATAAACTTATTCCACCCACATAAACATGTTTAATTCATTACTTATAAATCAGAAATACCTGTACCAAACTGATATTTTTTAGATTTTTTGCTTATTGAGTTGTTTCTAAGTAACCTAAATGAGCTTTACATTTCTACCTACCGGTGCAATATATATGTAACAACCATGCAAGAATTCATCGTGTTGAAATATGTTATTTCGGCATGAGCGGCAACCTTGATGTCCGAACAATGGAGGGAATCAATACAAAGCTCAGGTTGTGTTCAGGTGCTCTGCTGAAGTAGACCCTTGTCTTAAGATCTCTCTCGAACCTGCCGACGATGCCCTCTAAATCTTAGTCTTCAAAACACGAAATTGTATACATTTTACAATTTATTCTTAACTGTTAACTAAGACTGTCTCAAGCCTGTTATCAGTAGGTATGAAAAGGCTTTAATTTTTTTTTAAATACAATAGAGTGGTTCTTAAGAGCGTAACTAAAATGTTAAAAATCTACTACTTTAATATTATAAAGCTGAAGAGTTTGTTTGGTTGAACACACTAATCTCAGGAAGCACTGGCTCGATTTGAAAAAATACTTTTGTGTTGGATAATCCATGTATTGAGGAAGGCTTTACACTAAGTATATAATATCACGCTACGACCAATAGGAGTGTTGTTGCATTAACGGGAAAAAATATGCAATTCAAACTTCCGTTGCGTGCTAGTTAGGTTAGTGCTGTTAGAAATATGGCATAACTATGTATCGAGGAATTGTTCCCCTATAAAAGTTCTAAAACAAAAAGAGCAAAATATGTGTAGGTATATTTTATGATTGACTCACTAGAGCCTTTTTTATATTAATAAAATTCATTCTAAAATAATGCCATATTTGCAAAGGTGTCAGGGCCGTAGCTAGGGGGGGGCATTGTGGGGCAATGCCCTACCTTAAAATCACAATGCCCTACCTTATAAATACCAAAAACTAAGATAAATTATTATAATTGAATTGTTTGTTTATAAGATAAAAAAATGCCACAGTTTGTAACATTCATTTCATATTATCATAATTCTTTGCTTTGTGTATAGATGGCATTTGAAGCGCCATCACATAAAGCGATGGGTCTATTTAATTATAATACCTGTGATGCAGAGGGGATTCCCCGTACCATAGATTGCAATATGGGCTACATTGCAATCTATGGTACGGGGAATCCTCTTTAACGAAAACTAAAACTAGCGTACATGTTTCGCGCGCAAGCGTATGCGTGTCATTTCCCATATATTTATTTTAATGTATTTTTTGTGTCGTTTGCATATATTTTTCACTTTCGACCAATCACGTTTCGAATATTTTACCTTCACATATGTTTCATCTAAATTAAAAAAAAATAACTTTGAAAAAAAAAGAACAAAATCAGTTGATCTGAACGAAGTTCTTCGCGTTTTTAATAACATGGCGAATCGTAGAATTCAGCTGTTCTAAATGGTTTTATTATTATTTTAGTTATTATAATAAGTTTGCAGAAACAATAAGATTTAAATGATATTTTTGGTCATATCTATTTTCACGTATCACCCCACCTAACAATTAATTATTACCTCACTCTCACTCAGACGTGGATCTCTGCATCCAAATCTGAAAGTTCAACCGTCTTGTTCGCTTGTTCTTCATCATTGAGGATTTAATAGTTCTTAGATTCAAACTCATGTTCTGCTACAGAATTTATTTGTCTACAAATAGCTATTGAATGTACATCACTGACCTAGAGGTCAGTGATATACGGCGGCCGGCATATTTAGCGGAAAAAAAAAAGGTCCATAATTAAATAATATGGTTTTATTTTAAAATCTACTTACTACACTTTTTTTGTTATTTAAAGTTTCATTTTTTTTTTACTTAAAATGAGATCACATTAAGAACAGATTTTGCAAGTAAAGGCTATTTGTGAAAAATGGTACATTTTTGAACTTTTCATGTAACCGGAAAAAGTGAAAATTAATATTAAAATAACAATTAATTAAATTAGAAAAATGGTGATTAATATCGCGTATTTCCTCCACGTGCTCTTATTAAAGTTTCTACCCGTCTAGGCATACTGAGAATGATGTTATCGATGGTCTCCTGGGATAGTCTCCGCCATTCCTCAACTACGGCGATTCGCAGTTCACCCACGCTGGCAGGAGCTGGAATTCTGGACTTAACTTTTCTTTTAAGCAAGTTCCAAACGTGCTCAATCGGGTATCTCGCCGCCCACTCCATAAGAGTGATATTAATATCATTAAGATAAGCTTGAGTTACCCGAGGTATGCGGCCGAGTATTATCCTGCATAAAAACAAAATCGTCACCGATATATGGGGCAAACGGTACGCGTACGACATTTTCTTCTAAAACTTCTCTGATATAGCGGTCTGCAGTCAGACTCCCTCTGTCAATCACTACCAAGTCTGTGCGAGCTCCCAAACAAATGCCTGCCCAAACCATTATTGATCCACCACCGTATGCAACTGTAGTTTCAAAGTTTGTCTGAATGTATCGTTCTCCTTTACGTCTGTGTATTCTTTGCCTGCCGTCAATTTGATTTAAGAGAATTCTGCACTCATCACTAAACAATACCTTACTCCATTGGTCCGCGTTCCAAAGTTTTTGAGCAAAAGTTAACCTGTTTCTACGATGATTTACCTCGAGCCTTGGCGGGCACAAATGAACCCAAACCAGCTTCTACGAACCTTCTTCGTACCGTACGCTCACTTACGGTTACACCCCGCACTGCTTCATGTCGGGCTTGGACGGCTATCAAACGGGGGTTCCTACGTACACAAAGTCGAATGAAACGATCATCCCTACTCGAAGTGAGTCTTTTTCTGCTTTGTCCTGCTCTTCTCACATAAGTACCGGTCTCCCTGAACCGTTGGATATTGCGATGGATCGTTGAAACTGGTTGACGAAGATCTCTGGATATCACTCTGTAGGTTTGACCATTTCTTCGCATTTCGAGTGCCCTGGCAATCTCCGTTGGGGCTAAGTCAGGCATTATTCAGTCCTCAACTCCAAAAAGATACGCGATTAAAAAAAAACTAACAAAAAACAGTATTTCAATGAAATTTTAAATCAAACTCAGAAGGAAGAAATACTCGAAGTTCGCTCCAGATAAGGTGTATTTGAATAAAATTAAAATAATTGCATAAAATGATATGTTCAGTTGTTTTCTTAATTTAAAAATATTTCTTTTTAAATTAAATGACGTATAAATAAGCCAGCAACCTTATATGATACTGATATCAAACTTTTATTTTATGTTCCGCTAAATATGCCGGTGTGTATACATGGTGATTGATTTAGGAGCCCGTGCTTTGGAGCACGGAGCAGATCAATTATGATAGATTTTTTGCTGCCGCCCTACCTGTAACCAATGCTGCCCTACCTCAAATTCGGCTCTAGCTACAGCCCTGAAAGGTGTTCTCATAAACATGATTGTTCCTCATTCAAATAAATGTATACGATATTCATCACGATAAATAATATGTAAAATCTACGAATTTGGTTTCCGATCCTTAGAATACGGGTGAAGCCGCGGGAAAAGCTAGTCAAGAAATAAAATGTTTTAATATTCATAATTTTTGGATTATGATTGCGGTAAGTGATAATATCTACATAAGGGTTACGTGGCCTAGTTACATTAACCTGAATCGATATTTACTGATTGAGCTTAGATATTACAAGTGTAGGTATAGGCTTATTAATTGCGGAAAATTTTGCTCTCTAATGTAATAATAATGTGGGTTATTGTACGATGTAGTTTTTATGGTGTCTAATATGTTACTTAAATATATCCTGTTGCTTAAAATTTTCTTAGTAAATATTTATTAACCGAGAAGTGCTGATATTTATGATTATTAAAAAATTTTTGGCGATTCGAAGTAGGAATAAATTTGTACGGATCACTGAAGTTCACTGATGCTTTATAACATTACTATAATCAAGAGAATGCCTTACTAAAGTCTTTGTGTCAGCTTTTGTAGAAAATTGTCATCATTTGGCCGCTTATTAATGTAAACTGAATCATTATTTAAATCACGAACAGTAGTTTCCACCTTTGTTCACACAATGGTCAATAGCGACAGAGATATTTCATTCATAGGATATCATTCATCTCTATACAATTACAAAATACATCTGCTATTAGTCGGTGTTTACGCATTATATTGAGAATTGTTATATGACTAGGTAACTCACTCAAAAGGTTAGTGTTACTTCGAACTTGTACTCATATATACTTATTCGATAACATCTAATAGAAAAATACATCTACATCGCTTATAGCCTTCTCATTTTGAAGGATATCTGTATAATTTTAAATATCCGAATATAACAAACCTATCATGTAATATGGGTGTACCAATTTTGCGTTCTTACTGCATACGTATGGACTGGCATTTATATGTACTTTGGTGCCATATTGCAGAATCCAATCCAGAGAGGGCTTAGTATAATGATTTCCCTACAGAGCACTAAATATCTGGCTCACAGAGTAATCAAATAAAACAATAGTAGAAATGGAAGTGTCCTAGTTATTTTAAGTGTAGTAAAATATTAGTTTTGTCTATATCAGATTGATATAATAAATCATTAATATTATTTATTAAATGGTTCCGATTCTTCAGGAAATTTAAAACTACAAAAATTATCAAAAGAATTTTCGTCATTAAATGAGCAATTCCTGTCAACATTAAAATATTTACTTCGATTTTAAGATAACTTTGCATCAAATGTTGTTGTATTTAGATAAGGTTTTGTTTGCATTTATTCTGAAACACATGCAGTTTCTAAATAAACCCAATTTTTATATCTGTTAAAAGAAATACCTGAAATCGGTAGACCAAGTGCTTTCGTTTACGCTTATATTTATGTATTATGCAATTAAAGTGGAAAAAGAAACAACGTTTACTAACACTGTATACGCTGTACGTTTAAATGATTGCAAGCATACTGCAAAGTCTTTATTATTTGAACGCAATTAGTTTAATGTATTGAAACCTTAAAAACTAATCATGAATGTAGGACATGCGCAAATCTTGAATCAGTGTATGGTGCTCACTCAGCCCTTGAAATTAATTGGAGATGTTTGAAACACATCTCAGTCTTTGTGGTAAGAAGTAGCTCTTGATACGTCTAAGAATGTAAATTGATTCGACCCCAATAGCCGGTAACAATTTAAATATATGTAACGTTGCAACAATATTGATATCCTATGTCAAATAATTAAAAAATTTAAAACGTTTTTATTGTAAAACATAACTAATGTTATTTATTAACTATTAAGAAATTGTCTAAATGGTCAAAACAATTACCCAATAACGAACCTGATAATGTAGTCTCAATGTAAAAGTAATTCATCAATTTTAAAAAGTAAACGTAGTACTTATATATTTATGAAAAGAAATTTATTGAAAGCAGGCTAAAATTTCATTCCACATCTTGTTCTATAATGTAAAGGGTTCAAAGTGAATTTACAGTGGCTACTCAATTTCTATTACGGTGCCTCGAGCGTACCAAACGACTGCGTTTGTTTAAACAATTTACCGAAAATTTAATCTCTAACGGTATATAAAACCCATTAAATATAAGGTACACCATGGTTTCGTTTTTTACATACTATCCATACTATAGCAATGAACGTACTAACTATAAAGTATAATATTGTGAACAATGTGTACCTTTAAAGATTTATTTCCTCCTTCAATCAAGTCTGGTCTGGATATCAAAAGTAAATCTAAATGAATTTTAAAAATAAAAAAGTAAAATATTTTATTATACGCGAATATGCGAACATGCGAGTAACATAGATAACGATGCTCGCCAGCATCACGTTTTAATAGCCATCTTCATGTGTTTCCACAACTAAAATCTGAGCCCGTAACCTACTTTTATTGTTGAATGGCTTATTGTACCGGAATTATAACGTGGTACGGAAGTAGCGAATATTTTTAGTAGGCAATTTGTCTACAATTGTAACTGGGCCGGTGGGCGATTCGTTGACGGCCCTCGGAAAGGTCAAACCGACCCCTTGACATTATCATCGAGGCGATGGAGTGTTGAATGTTATCAGTGCGCCACTCGTGGGCAAAAATTACTTGAGAAGCGATGAACTTTTAAAAGGACAAAAAGCAAAAATGCGTTGAAGCAAAATGTCTATAAATACTTAAACAATTTCATGATTTAACGTTCTTAGAATTTATTATGGATAGATAAAGCTTTTTATTTTGCATGTTGTTATTTGTATTTAAAAATTCTAGTCTTCTCTTTTTCTGTCCATTCTGTCGTTCATATTCTATTCTATGTTTATTTACAGTAAAGGAAATTACAAGTAAACTTAACTATATGTACAAAGCAAATATGTATAAACTTTACTGATTTCTTATATAATTATATACAATTGACTATAATTACATACAATAAATAATATAAAAAAATATTTTATTGTATACTAGCCTTTCCCGTGGCTTCGCGCGCGTTCTAAAGGCTGGGAACCAAAGACCTCCCGTTTGTGCAACATTTTTCATTGACTCTTTGCTTCTATTGGTTATAGCGTGATGTAATGAAGCGTATAGTCTTCCTCGATAAACGAACTATCTAACACAAAAAGAATTTTTCAATTCGGATCAGTACTTCCTGAAATTAGCGCGTTCAAACAAACAAACAAACAAACAAACTCTTCTGCTTTATAATATTAGTATAGATATAGATCTGCCGGCTAATCTGCGAACTGGCTAAACCGATTTTAATGGCACTTTCACCGGAACTAGTTCATGGTTTAATGAGTAACTTACTTATTTTATTTTGGAACATGAAGATGAGTTTTGCTTAAAATAATAATTAAACCAATCTAGAAACCCGAGCAAAGCGAGGGTGTGTCGCTCATTTATAAATAAAAATATTATTATTGCACAACAAGACGCAAACATTTCCAAGAAGGTTACTAGGGTATAAAGAACATATAATATGAAGGTAAATGTATCGTTAACGTTCATAGAATTGCGCCTTCGAGACTTATACACTATACTTTCTTACAAAATAAATACAGTGTATTGGAAATTGACTCGATCGTTACATGTTTTCACCACATTGGTAACGTCGGCCAAAATATTATATTTTTCTCTACCTATGTAATCTTCCTGTCAATTCTTACTAACTCCGAACCTGCGAGTTGAGTCTGTCAGTCTGTCTGAATGTCTGAATTTTTTGATGACATGAAATGATTGCTGATTATCCGAGTCAGGATATTTTTAACTTCAGGAAAATATCTGATTTGAGAAATCTCAATTAACCGTTACAAACCGGCTTTAAAACATCACACGTTACGTGAAATCTAAGAATTTGGTTTCCGGTTTCTAAAATGCGATCAGAGCCGCGGTATAATACTAGTATTGATATAAAACTGTATGACTATATTGTATGACGCTTTTGAATTAGATAAACTAGAGAGCTTAAAAATGTTCGCTTTGTGTCTTGACCTAAAGCCATCTGGTGTTTCGCAAATTAAGTACGAGTTTCATACAGATATACATACAAGTATATAGGTAATATGTTATGATTACACGTTTTACGATTTTTCTATATATAAGATACATGATATATCATAAGGAAGCGTACAAATTGCTAGTATGAATTATGGCAATGCTTGGAACCTAGTTCAGTCACCATAAAAATAATTGGTATTTTCATTAGCGTTATGACGTGATGTGCTCAGTGCGGTTTAAAAACCGCTTTACACTAAAATTATCAAGCTATTGCTGATATTGCAAACAGTTATGAGTTACCCTATTCATGTCTAACAGTCTAAGTCAGAATAAAACTGTGTCGAAGGTCTAATAGCTAGCATATACGGCTTGTCTGCAGATGCAGAGAGTCCTGGGCTCGAGTCCCGAATCGGGTTAAGTTTATAAGTTGGGAAGTTGACAGTCGTGTCGAACTGTCGTTCCACCAGAGTACGAGAAGGAAATTACAAGAAAGTGCCTTGTGTGTACGCTTATACATTCTGGACTATAACCTCCTTCGCAGTTGGTCAGTCACAGTGAGATTGATCGCTATAGCAGAAATCATCATAAGAAAGAAGTTACTCATTATCATTGTAATATTATGACAATTAAAAGGTTTTCGTTCCAACATGATACGATACGATACTAAAATATTCGATTAAAATTATAGTGATATGGTATAAAAAATAAATTATCTATCCAAATCATGAGTAAAATTTATGATACCGTATATATCAACTGAGGGTTTTCCATTCCGGCACAAAATATATTTCTGAGGTAGGTTATATCTCATACCCCTTATGAAATATGGCTAAAAAAATCTTTGTGCAATTATAAATGAAACTATCTTTTCGAATTTTGTCACGGATTTATTTTGGTTTATGGTACTTTACGGCAATCATGGTAACGGGAGAGACTAAAGTATTTGACGTCTCAGGGGTTTATATACTTGTTACAGACAGTGCTTACCCACAATTTACAAAAAATCCAAAATGGCACCAAAGCACCAACGTAGTAGTATTTTGCTGTAAAGCATTCGAAACGTCGGAAACCAAAAATCAAAATAAATCCGCGACAAAAGATAGTTTCTTTTTTATTCTAAGTTTCTTTTGTAATGTCAAATATTCGCTTAAACCTAAGGAAGTAGGTATTATCTTTATTACAAATCACGTAATCTTTTTAACAATGCAATAAAATTTATGTGATGGCTTAGTTTTCATCTCTATTTATTGAACAAGTAATTGCTGAGCACTGTTTGTTGAATGCGCGGGTCGTTGAGATTTCCGCAAATATCCGCCTATAGAGGAATACACATTTAAACTTTTCATGGAGATTTTTTTTCTTCAAAAAATATAAAACCTTTTTCGTTTAAAAAACTGTCAATTGCAGATGCATATACTGCCAGTTTCTATAACCTATCTACCGATAGACCGGTAGTTACTTTCATACTATTTTGACACATTAAAAGTTACAACCTGTCAAAATCGTATGAAAGTATCTACCGGTCTATCGGTAGATAGGTTATAGAAACTGGCAGATAGTTGGCTGTGCCAGCAACAGTTAAAATACATTATTTTTATAAAATGTTATGTAAAATACTAAGGTCTACGTTAATAAAATTTACATATACTTACATCTATTTTTTTAAATATATTTATGGCACAGATCTACAAATTCTAGTTGCTCATAAATAACGTTCCGTTGTTTATTAGAACATAAATTGACTTCCTCCAAAACAATAAAACCTCATATACCTTTGTAGAACAAAAGGCTCCAAGAGCTACAGCGCTACCTTAGCGTCGTCGTTCACTTTAATCAAACGCGAGAATAACTCGCCTGTAATATTTATAAAGTATATCGTTGATATAATATACTTTTCGAAATATTATAAAAAATATTAATTTTTATGAAGTTAAGAAAGATAATATTTTGCCTTAAAGTAAAAAAGGTTAATAACGATTGATATCGACGCTTAAATTATACCGTTTCCACAATAGCTCAAAAGTTGTTTTATGGAAAATGCTTAAAAGCTTTTCTTCTATATTTCTTGAGCTCTAAATATTAATGAGAGTCCACCAAGGTACAAAACCCTATATTTAAAACTTTTAAGCGCTCCTTGGCCTTTTAATTAAGACTAAAATATATTTTGATTATCAAGCAAAAACGTAAATTTATCACACAGATTATAATATTCTCGTAATAGTTATTTCGTTATTACGGTTTTTGAACCGTCATATCTTTAAAGATATCTTTAAAGAAAAGATAAACAAATAGGCTTACCTAGAGGGTAGAATAAACCGCCAAACTTGAAGTCAACTGAAAACTTAATAATAAAGTTTCATCGTGCGTAGGCATAGAAATTAATAAAGTTAACAGTGTAGATACGTGTCTGATGGTTCCAACGAATAGTCGGTATGGTTAAGGAATTACGTAACTATTAATTCAATTTTTACGACCAAATCGTTCATATATTACGCACAACTTTTATTATATTCATGCATTACTGCAAAAATATTATTCATAACTAACGACTCGCTCTCGCTTCACTCTGGTTCGCTCCTAGATACTACCTGTCAAATTTAAAGTTTGTAGGACAAGAATCCGTTCCGTAATTAAAATAAATAAAATGTCTATAATAAAAGTAGTTTAAGTTTCATAATATAACATTAGCTACCCGCGAGTGAAAAACACGTCAAATTTGGTCCAGCTGTTTCAGAGATTAGCCAGAACAAACAGACAGATAAAAATTTAAAAAATGAATCTTTGATGTATTAATACCGTATGTACTATAATTTAATTTATAAGTATGTCTAGATAATTTAACAATGATTATCCAGATTTTTCTTATACATAATATTACCTAACTGTTTTCTAGTTGATTGACGTAAAATAAGATATATATTAATGTTATTATCAGTACAAAGTTATCATATAATACATATCCGGGTCAGATTAGACATGTGCATTCATCTGTAGTTCACTACATCGCTAATTAATCCAATTACTATTATGTAACATATCTATAGCTCTTGCATTGTGTGTGCAGTAAATATTTAAATTTACGTCAGTTCAGTTTTATTATATTAATAATATGTTATTATTATCGTTTAATTAATATTTTGTCATATCAATTCAATTCAATTCTCTTGTTAATGGCTTCAAAGCGTACAGATTACTTCGCCAGTGTCACGTAGAATTGAGAAATTGTCATATCAAAGACAAGTAACGACAAGAATAAAAGTAATGAAGAATGTCTAATGACATCATAGTTAAGGACGTATCATTGTTTTTTGTATAATAATAATAAATGGTTTTTCTTTTGAAGTTAAGTAATAAATTGTGAGGTTGACCTTTATCTACAGAAATACGTTTAATGTTTGAGACAAAATATAGATACTAGGTATTTGCCCTTTAAGGCAGAGAAAAAGCCGAAAGCAGAGTTAAATTTTTCTTTGCCATTTAAGCTTGAACGCGTGTTTATTAATTTAATAATAGATCTGCCCTATTATCGGGTAAAAGCGGGTATTATTATTTTCGATGGAAAACAAAAAAGTAATTCTTATTTTATGGTTTAACCGTAAAACTTATTATAAGCCATTGCTTTTCCCAAATCTAATGGTAGGAGTTCAAAATATCCACTGTCATAACTGTCACAATTTTTAATTTAGGACTTCTACTTACATTCACTCTACAAATCTTAGGTTTCAGAGACACGCAAATGTTGACAGTTCACTACACGTTTTGGCTAAATCAGAATTTGGTGTAGTATTATTGATTTATACTTGATGCACCTACCTCTACTACACGTCTGATCCAGTTCTTACACTTGTTCCGCCTTTCCGCGTTAATTCCGACTAATTATTTTTCACTTTTTTACCAAAAACATACATTACATATTGTTCTAGTTGAATAAATCTTTATAAACTTATAAAAACGAGTGTCACACATTTTAGGTATACGTATATATTTATTTTTCTATAACTTGTAATATTCTACCTCAATTTAAAATAGTATATATCTATACAATAAAATTATCGTAAATGATAATGGGCACTGATAGAGTCATTCTATTCCATTATTACAAACGATCAATAATAATGGATCGAAATGTTAAGTTAAAAATTTCAGTTCACTGAATATTACTCCCACATGTGGTAATTAAGCTTAATTGTTTATAGTCAATAATATTTAATTTTATTTATAAAAGATAATTATTTATTTACATATAAAGCTGGGTGTTTACTGTAGTATACGTATACGTATACGTATACGTATCAAATTTTATAAATCAAAATTTATTAAGAATAATGATATCAGTGAACCTCTTATTTTTAATCGTTGGAAAATGTCAAATTAAATAAGCAACAATCATTACTCACTACAAAGAGTCACTACACAACTAAAAATTTTAATATCCAATGAAAATTAGATTAGCATTTAGCAGTAATGCAGAACATGAAATCTCGCCATTACGCAATAGCTAATCATCCAAAGAAGGCAGACATTAGCTGTTAGGAATTTAACGACCGCAATCGAAAATTTAATATCCTGATCTAAACTGAGCACGCGAATATCTCGTAAACAACATGCATAACCTCAACATTGCCGTTTATGTATCTACATTGTGAAGAGAAGTAACAAACAGTAATACGTTTCAATGGTAATAAATCAATGTAAAGATATTTTCAATGTATACGTTTCATATGTAATATTTATGTTGTCATAAAATACTTGCAAATTTTTAAGTAACCATGACTAAGAATTACTTTTTTAAACCTGAAAGCGACTCAGATTAAGCGAGTAGAGCCAACTTTGCTTTATATATAGCAAAGTTATATAATACTAGCAACACACCCTCGCTTCGCCCCGAGCGAAGTCCCAATAGTTACATATTAAAACCTTCTTCGAGAATCACTCTATCCATTCGTGAAAATAGAATGAAAATCGGTGCAGTAGTTTATGAGTTTATCGCGAACAGACAAACAGACAGACGCGGCAGAGGACTTTGTTTTCTAATATTTAGTGTTAAAGTTTAGTTTTCGTTGAAGAATGATTTCGAGAAAATGTATCATTTCTTTGTGTGAATAAAGCTTAGGTACTTGAAGTAGGTAAACGACAAACCTAAAAGGCTAACACATGAATTGTTCTTAATGTATGTACAATTTATATGTTCTATACAATACAAACATGTAGTTTTTGAAATGATTGCGCATTTACATATTAGCGTATCACAAGACTGAACCAAATTAAGGTTAATTAAATACAATTGCGATTTATGACTGTTCCAACTCATCGTAAACAAACAATATCAATGTTGCTATTTTTACTACAAATTATTGTCTTCACTTGAACGAAACTTTGTAATACTCTTGTTTTTATAAATCGTTAATAGATCTACCAGCACTCATTAATATATCTCTAATAGTACCTACAAATATGTTCTACTACAAATGATACATATTACTCGTATTACGTTCATTTATACTCCAGTTAAATATTTTTAATGAAGAAAATAAATATTATGCAATAGGAAAAGTAATTTTGATCATACAAGGGGAGAACGTAGGGTTTTAAAATTTTGTCTGTCATTACACATAAACAACAACTTACACATTGCACAACCAATTAAAACGTCGTAATCGTAGGTAACGAACAGACGAATTCTTAAGAACGTAGAAAATCGTAGGTAAAGAACTTATACAAAAATAAGTTAATATTAATATACACTACGATTGTTATACTAATAAATATGTATACTATACATATAAGTAACGAAATATGAAAATAAAAAAGTTTTTATTTTGTCATGCAATTTGATATTTCTTTTTGTCCCCTTTTTTCTATGGGAGTTAGTAATTAAATTTTTATTATTTTGCCAAAATTTTACCACTTCATTTGCGGCATATTTTTTCAATAACTGTGTCTTCTGCTCGCCAACACGTGCGGTGATGCTGTCAAGGCCAGAAGGGCTAACCGCATCCCAAATTAAAAAAATATAATTGAAATAAAACATATATTAATATTATATGTATCTAAAAACGTTACTTAAAGTCGCGTACGTTTACGCTTACGTTTTTCAGTTTATTAGAAAAACAAATCTAGCGCAGGTAGAGACATTAGTAAAGCATAATTATTGCTCTTCCACTATGAAAGTAGCTTGTTATTCAACTTCTTCAACGCAACATGAATAAAATGCTACACAAAGGCACTGCGCTAAACCCGCTGACGTGGTTGACATGAGCTTTAGCCTTGCATAAGTCTGATTTACGAGTATATATACATGTTTCGTGCACCACTTACCCTGTATTTTCTAATTAGCGTATATGTGACATGCAATATTATAATAGAACCGTGCCTCTAAATTACTAATCTTTATTTTTGTGCGTCCAAAATCAATTCATAAGTTTAATATTATTTTGTGGTAATATTATGTATTGTAAATAAATATATTTATATCCATGCAAAAAAATATTTTAAATCCGAAAGTTAATGTGTCCGTCAATCTGATACCTTTTCAGGCATAGTCCGCTGAACCTATTTAGATGTTTGGTATTAAGATAGTTTGAGATCCTGTTAGACCCCTAAGGAAGTTTGTATGGGGAATCATTATAAATCATTTGAAATAAAATGTATATCGGTAGTCTATCTATGGCATACTAAGAGTTAAAATGTACCTAGGGACAAATGTATCTAAGCGAAGCGAGAGTTAGGCTAGTGGCATTTTTCTAAATAGGTTCCCGGTTTTTGAAGGTAGGCATACTTACAAATAGAAAATTCACTCGATGTTATAAATAAATTCCATTTTCCCATTTGTGCATCCTTTTCCTATTTCTGGTTGGTGGTGTTTGTATGCTTTCGCATTTCTCCATTTATTATTTTTATACCTATACTTATTTTGAAACTAGTGCAAATCATATTTGAAATTGAAACATTCGCCTCCTCTCGACAGCGGAGTTATTGTGTAGATTTTTCTGGCTTATTGTGTAAAATTACCGTCATTTACTTCATTTCAACCACATTGCGGAAAGTGCCAGTCGACCGACAAAAACATTTGGCGTAATAGTCCTGTCACTACGTTTGTCGGCCTGCTAATAATGCTCATTTTTATGGATTCATTTATGAACTTTACTATCAGACCACAAACGATAAAAAATTATGGCAATTTTAATATAGCTATTTTATTAAACTTTCATTACAGAAAAAATTAAACTCCAAAATTATAAATACAGTTTTATTCAATCATTTTTTATTTCTTTACAGATTCTACTGGGATCTATGTATGCTACTGTTGTTGGTGGCTAACCTTATCATCCTGCCCGTTGCCATCTCTTTCTTCAACGATGACCTCAGCACACGATGGATAGCTTTCAACTGTCTGTCAGATACCATATTTCTAATAGATATCGTTGTTAATTTTAGAACAGGTTCGTTCAATTTTATGCTTTTTTTATTTTTAAGCTTTGAAAAATATATTTAAATAACTTATATATTTAATATTATAAATCGCATTCAACAAAAAAATATGAACTGTGAAATTTTATGATTTTAATATAAAAGAGTATTATGTGGTATGTGATAAAAGTATACGAGTATATGTATAACATAACGATTGAGAGCTGCAGTCGTATAATTTATAATTTGTTAATTACAAATACTTAATAGTAAGTTTTTTCCTACTGACTGTTTAATGATTTACTTTTCAGGAATAATGCAGCAAGATAACGCAGAGCAAGTGATATTAGATCCAAAGTTAATCGCAAAGCACTATTTGAGGACATGGTTCTTCCTTGACCTCATCTCTAGTATACCACTAGATTATATATTCCTAATCTTCAATCAGGTAAACGTACGTTGCAATTTGGCCGTGTTCCTTTTACTAGTTTTAATCTGTCTTTTATGTTTTTGATTCTGTTTCAGCTTCGGTGTTTATTTATTTTTTAATAGCTAAAGTTATTTTGTGTGTGTTTTTTTTTATTTTGTTTCTCATTGTGATATTTACTCAACTGCCACGAGAACGTTCAACGCGCCATCGTGTTCGGTTTAATGTTTATTGTACTGGTTTCTCAGAAACCTTGTAAAGGTTTGATTACAGCACTCTAGATAAATCTTCTATTTTATTTCTATATTTTCACAAATATCTAAAAGTATTTGCACGATCTTTTTCAGTCGTAGCCCATATGAATCTGATCTCATCTTACCTTAATCTTCTTCGCTTTACCGCTTGTATCTTTAGGTGAAATTCTGTTCGTATGGGATACTGAAATATCTCTGAGGCTTTGGCCT
The DNA here is from genome assembly GCA_905231865.2 of Boloria selene. Taxonomy (NCBI): domain Eukaryota; kingdom Metazoa; phylum Arthropoda; class Insecta; order Lepidoptera; family Nymphalidae; genus Boloria; species Boloria selene. The sequence goes on from HG993149.1 coordinate 4,863,317, forward strand.
TTTGATAAGCACATTTCTACTTTGTCCACCATCTATCTCTAAAACAAACTCCAATTGCACTGTTTTCTTCTAAATTCTTTTGCCATACAAAGGCTATTGACTTTGCACGTTATCAACTTCTCTAAAATCTATTTTATATTACTTTAACATTTACCTTCTATTATTAGGTACCGCATGATTTACTAGTATTTTTTTTAATTTGAATTATGCTTTTCTGTTACTCGTTGTTCAGCACGTATAATATTATATTTATTATTTTACCCTCCTGCCGTAATATGCAACACGACCAAATTGTACTACTTTATATATTTCCATGTAAATACTAACCTTTTAATATTTTTATACTCAACGATAAACATTACGATTTATACGAACATTTTGTTATAAATACATAAGATTTTACAACGTACATAGGTACCTACTTACCTATTAATTAAATTGTATACGCCAACTTGTAAAACAATTCACTTTTTAATATTATTAGATACCTACGTTTATCGAATTATAAGCTTTCTCAAGTTAATTTTTTCTTAATTTGACATATTCTTAGGATTTTTAAAACATAAATATAATATGTAAGATACAATGCTTCAGCACTTTTCTTTGGCTGATGTATTTTAAGTCTATCAGTTCAGCAAGTTTGCATGTCTTATACACTTCTATTGTTAAAATAAAGTTGGGCATTGATTATAGATGCTCTTACTTTAGATGAGAATTCATAAGAACGTAAAAAACATTAGGTTCACTACTAAAACATGTGTTTGACTGTGTTTTCAGGACTTTAGCGAAAGCTTTCAAATTCTTCACGCCGGTCGTGCCCTACGGATTCTACGGTTAGCAAAACTTTTATCACTGGTTCGACTGCTCAGACTTTCCAGACTCGTCCGATATGTCTCGCAATGGGAGGAAGTATATGTAAGCCATCCTTTCTTCCGCTACCATTTATACCCATTTTCTTACTAACTACCACAAACACTGCTCTAACACATTACGCTCACATATACTAATACCAAATTAACACCAACTAACAATACCTATAAATTGATTAAAATATGTTTTTAAATTGTTTCTTTATTATTTCCTGTGATTGGCTATAATGTTTTGTAAATATTTAATTATATAAAATGTTAATTGAATACTTAATAATCTGAATTTTTCTATCTAGTTCGTAGATATTCCTAATGACTTATCATTGGAGTTTTATGTAATCCCCAACTGTACCATTGTCCCCACCCTCCACTGTATGTGAGCCCCACGTCCCGCTCTGCACTTCTCTACTGCTTCTCTGCAAGCTTCTTTCTGCCTGAGCACGCTCTCACTTGAGATATCTGATTCTATCTCTTTCTATGAGCCCGCGCCGCGCCGCGCCGCGTCCGCGTCTACCGACCTAAACCGTCCCATATTCATAAACGTGATATTTGATTTGCCAATTTGTTCTTATTATGTTGCTGCTTTTAAGGCCTATAGAAGATGCGCTGACGCCGAAATTTCATACTAACTTCTTCATTACTACATGACTATATTCTCGCGCCGTCGTCATTTCAACCCGAAAGCGTATATCAGTTAATAGTCGTTTTCAAGCTAAAACGGTAAATCAAATATTATTAGTCCGTCATTAGTGTGCCCCCTCAATAACCATAGCAACATACCTACGTATAATAATGCACAAATCTGTACCGAATAATTAGAGTACCACCGAGTAGGTCGAACCTGTCGAGGTAGTAGTATGCGGAGAGTCAGTGACAAACAGTGGAGAAGTGGAGTACGGGGAGGGTGGTGGCGACGTCGCAGTGACGGTGTTGTGTGCAGATGAGCCCCGCCCCGCAGCCGAGCGACGAGCCGGCAGACGCGGACGGCGGCTCGCGCGACCTCGCCTCGCAGGTGCCGCATGATCGTCGCGCTCCCTAGCCGCCTAGTCGTAGGGGCTTAGCCCGTCCCATATCGGTGTTAGTGCAACCTGTATGTCCGCACGCGCCCCCGCCCCCGCCCCGCCCGCACACCCCGCGACGTTCCGACCGCCGACCCCGCCCGCACTCGCCGGGCGCGCCTGGCTCTCCTACTATCTCGTGTTTCTCGCTTCTTTTCTAGATCTTGCAGAATCTTCAAAAAAAGCGCACGGAACGTCGGGGACGCCTGAGCTCCGACGTCGCCAAAAAGAAGGGTGACACGAAAAGCAATCTGATCTTTAAGGTAACGAGGGCGCGCATGTGCTCGTTCGCCCGCTTAGCATGCAACCGGCGCCGCCCGGCGTCCTTACACGCTCGCTTCGCTTCCTCTTTCGTTGGCGTTTCTGTTTCCGACCCTCCCGTTGGCCGCGCGGGCGGAGGCGCGCGAGGCGGCGGGCAGGGCGTCCGCGGCGGCTTGGGAAGCCCTGCCCGTCAGCCCGCGATCGCATGCTCGCTCGACGACTCGTCTCACGCGTTCATATTTTATTTCTTCACTTTTACAAGAAACCATCGGTAGACATCATCGCGATGCTTGAACGAGCGTCTTTGTCGCGCGCAGTCCGCACGGCTTCCTTTAGAGGCGACGCTTACTAATAATACAGTTTTAATTAATCGAGTCCTTCTTCCTCAGTTCCTCAATATGGCCTCGGTGTTCATGCGGATATTCAACCTCATCTGTATGATGTTGTTGATCGGGCACTGGTCCGGGTGCCTACAATTCCTCGTCCCTATGCTGCAAGGATTTCCACCGAATTCATGGGTTGCAATAAATGAATTACAAGTTAGTATATAACGATTAATATTGCTAACTAAAACTCACTATAATTTTCATATATCGAGATGAAGATGAGGGTCGTGATTTTGTATAATATAAAATAATACCTACTGCTATTTGCTATTGGGAATACAGGTAGTATTCCCAATAGCAAATCTAAGTAAAAATAAAAATATCAAATGAATGTTTTTATCTTTTTCAGGAAGCCTTCTGGTTAGAACAGTACTCGTGGGCCTTATTCAAAGCAATGTCTCATATGTTGTGCATTGGTTATGGTCGATTTCCGCCACAATCTCTCACAGACATGTGGCTTACTATGCTTTCAATGATCTCTGGAGCCACTTGTTATGCCCTGTTTCTGGGACATGCAACTAATCTTATTCAAAGTCTTGATTCATCGCGCAGACAATATCGTGAAAAGGTAATTAATTATACATTTAATCTGAACGTATACTTATATTTGAATCCTTCTATAGAACTTTACAACACTATCAGACATATTCTATAACCTACATTGTAAGTATATCTTTTATTTTTTCATAAAACCACTAAAATCTACATAGACAATTATTTAAAAAAAATATACATATATGAATGAGGAAAAGGGTCTTAAGTACGTAATAACCTATTAAATACATAATATGTTGATAATATTTATATATAAAGGTACTACTTTAAAATATTTTAAGTATGTGGAATGGAATGGAACTAAATCCCGACTGTTGAACCTATCTACATTAAAATAAGTTTAAATGTGAGCTGTTATGAACACCTTAAATATCATTTTTCACATTCAAATACCACTACTTATAAAAAATAAATCGACAATTTTCACATAAATCATAAAACACTAATTTTAAAGTCACTATTGCCTGTTTCAGAAACTAGACGTGAGTATAAAGTGAATGATCGTTTCGTAATTTATGTATTATTATTTACTTCACAATCTCATTTATTGCACTGTGTATTATCGCGCTATACTTTAACTGGTGTAAAATACATTATAGGGACATGCATATTATTTCATACATACTGGTATTATTAGCACTAATGTGTTCATGACAGCTTTTATTTAGTAAAATCATGTTATACCTATGTATACCTAGGTGTTCTAATATTCTTAAATCCATAAACATACTAATAATCTAATTCGTTCATTAAATGTTGATCTAAGTTGTAGATGGGGTCCAATATATTTAGATACCTAATATTGGTGTTATAGTGTTTTAGTTAGTTGTTTGCACGAATGAGATTTACAGCAAACCAAATTGGGGCATATCTTAGTTAATACAAAGACAAAGCGCAATATTAACAAATTTGGAGATCCATTTGATATATAAATATCATATTAATTAAATTGTGTATGCTACAGGTAAAGCAAGTAGAAGAATATATGGCATATAGAAAACTGCCACGAGAGATGCGTCAACGGATCACTGAGTACTTCGAACACCGATACCAAGGAAAATTCTTCGACGAGGAATTAATTTTAGGCGAATTGAGCGAAAAACTGCGAGAGGATGTCATCAATTACAACTGCAGATCTCTTGTCGCCTCAGTGCCATTCTTTGCTAATGCTGACTCAAATTTCGTCTCAGATGTAGTTACAAAATTGCGTTATGAAGTCTTCCAACCGGGTAAATATTTTGACCATCTCAACTTTATTTTAGTTACAAGCGACTCGCCCTCGCTTCGCTGGGGCTCGTGCCTAGCTTTATCGCTAGCGAAGCCGCGGGTTCCGTTAGTGTATTATACATATAAACCTTCCTTGAATCACTCAATCTATTTAAAAAAACCGCTTCAAAATCTGTTGCGTAGTTTTAAAGATCTAAGCATACATAGGGACAGGCAGACAGCGGGAAGCGACTTTATTTAATACTATGTAGTGTTTAAGTAAAACGAATTAAACAGCATTAAATAAATATATTTTTTGTTTCCAGGTGACATTATTATAAAAGAAGGAACCATCGGGAACAAAATGTATTTCATACAAGAGGGTATTGTGGATATCGTCATGGCGAACGGTGAAGTTGCGACCAGCTTGTCAGATGGGTCGTACTTCGGAGAGATTTGCCTTTTGACCAATGCCCGGCGAGTCGCTTCCGTCCGCGCCGAAACGTACTGTAATCTTTTCTCATTATCTGTGGACCACTTCAACGCAGTTCTGGATCAATATCCACTAATGCGAAGAACAATGGAAAGTGTCGCAGCGGAACGTCTGAATAAGATCGGCAAAAATCCAAACCTCGTCGCTCATAGAGAAGACGATACGACATCGGAAGGCAATACGATAAACGCTGTGGTTAACGCGTTGGCAGCGGAAGCGGAACACGTTAGCCTTTCAGACGATAGCGTGGCGCGTTTGTCGGAAAGATCCCTCGGGCTGGCTTTGCAACCATTGCAAGCAGCTTCGTGTCGCATGGCGGGGGTCGCGCTGCCGGGCTTAGGCGTAGCGGCTGCTCTACCGCGGCCTAAGTCCGAACATGATTTTAGTTCCGCGCAATCTCAACATCCGCCTTTAACAAGCACCGCTGCCTTTCATAAATCGGACGCCGGAATCGCCCCCTGACGTCGTACACTATGCTAGGGCCAATCGATAGCAATACTAGGCTTAGTGCGAGCGCGCGCGCCGCCTCGCTAGTTGTAGCGTAGAGTGGTGGGCGATTATGAATGGTTAATATAAACGAATTGTTAACTGGATACTATAATAATCGTTGAATAATACTAATTATTTGGATAATATAACAAAATGTTGCCTAATTAAGATCGCTCAACAGCTTAACCGATTTATTTTACATATTGATTTAACTCATTGTATCATTCATAATCGCTCGCTTCTAGCGTAGAGCATTATAGCTGCGACTTCGCTGGCGCGCCCACCGCGCCCGCTGAATCTCATTTTGTGATCTTATACTTAATTCTCCTGTGTTATTTAGGTTAAATTTTATATCATCGACGTTGTGAGGAAACGGATACGCGACGTATTCCGATTGTATAGATATACATGTTATATATCGAAGGATGAGATTGAGTCTTTATAGATATACCTTGCCATTAAAGAAAAATAATTATATAGACTAGACTGAGATGTAAAAATATCATTATTTTATGCTTTGTTGGCGTACGAAATAGAACTAACTGTTGTTGACGGATGCGATCCGATCGTTCGCGAGAATTTGAACGTTGATGATTATGTATTTATATATAACGTTCCTTATAGTGATGAAAACGAAGATATTATATCATTGAATTGTTAATAATTATATATAGTTTGGAGCCTAGTAAAGTATAGAGCGTAGCGAAGCTGTGCGTCGCCCATGCTACCCTCGAAAGGTTTATTATTTTGCAATAAACGCAAGCACTTTATCCATTCCAAAACCCATTAAACGTATTGAAAAGAAAAATTAAAGCATTTAAAAAAGTATTTAAAATATCTTATCTGATTTGAAAACGATTGTTTTGTTGGGTATCTTTGAATTTTTTGTCCGGTACTCATACCTGAGTACACGTTTGGTAGTGGCGGTCGACGCACAGCTCGCGCGCACCGGGCACTGCACCCGCAACGCACAATTCGACAGATCACATAATTCCATAGCACACGGACGCTTTCTTAATTTTAAATTTAAGTAGACTAACTAAACTAATAACGGAAGACATATGATTAGTCTCGATTTCCTATTTAGAGGTGGATCAGTAGCGCTTCGAATCGTTTCTTTATGTAAATATTGTATTATTATTGAAGATTCGCCTATAGCGTGATTCGTTTTATATAGAAGTGATAAGGGGGCGCTCTTTCGAGTGGTCCAGTCAATTATCGCGTGCGCGTGGCGCTAGACGTCACGTTTTTTGATGCACTATAAAACTTCGTACCTTGTTTTAATTGTAGGTGAAAATAATTTATTATCGATAGTAATCATTTAGTAGGAGTAAGTAGGCCGGAGCGATAACAAATTCAAACGAATTACGTTTTGTGATAGAGCAGCAGTGGGCTGTGAGCGTGCTGCCTCGCCGCCGGCTCGGCGATACTCGACACATACTACTGACGGCGTAGAAGTAGTCACATGCATGGAAAATGCTTACACTTCTTTCTAACTCGAAACTTTGTTTTACTATATCTTTAGTGAATTTTCTTGCAACAGTTAGAGGTTTTGCAAGCGCTTTCATAAATTTTTAACATTTCGTAGCAATAAATAGATGATCGCAACGAGTAACATATCCTACGGTTAGAGTAGAGTAGTCGTTGAGCCGACCGCCGCCGGCGCCGCATCTTTGGCACGTTTCATCGTTGACTAATTCTTATAGTGTCATGACAATTTGTAAAGATAATTTTGCAAATGTTGACTTTTTAGCCAAAATATAGTTAATGAATGACGAACCAATACGCAGTAGCTTACTATAGTAGATGAATGCAGCCTAGTTCTCAGTTTTGGCGACTAACACCAATAGATACTTTGTACTCGTAAGATATTTATATACAATTGACCTTAACAGAGTTACATCTGTCAATTTATCTACAAAGAGAAAAATATAATATTGCGTTTTATCCCCAGAGGCATTTATTTACTGTTGTTTTGTCTAACATTACCGCTTTTGTAAATTATATAAATTTTATAGAAGAGATCTATTTTTATTGTGAAGTTGAACTGCTGAATTTAAGCAAAGAAGCATTATTATTATATAAATCAAGAGTTTTTTTTATCAAAACTGTTAATTAATATATAGTTGAATTATACTGATTTCTGGTATCTATTTTCACCAAAAGTGCTCATCGCTATCAAAAAAATTAGAAGAAATGCAATAAAGAATGAAGAAAATTTATGTTGTTTTACTTCCTTTGTCTATAGTTTCTACTACAGCTCCAGGCTCCTGGCTTCGAATTAAACTGGATTAAAATGGAAACTGGCTATTAAAAAATTTGGACTATTTTTCTTAAAACCTTAGAATAGATATCAGATAGATATACGTACTCTGTTGCAACTTAAATATCTTCATAGTTCATAGTACTGTCTGGGCCGACAGTTTTAACATAGTCATCGATATTGTATCGATTTTTGTCGTTACGTCGTAATTATGAATGTTTTTTTTAATATCATTGATTTAAAAGTTAAACGACACATATTAATGACTAACTATGTCGAGACTGCCGGCTCTGGTTAGAGAGTACTGAGTAGGTATCTAAACTTTATTAGTCATCTATGATCGAAACCTTTTAGACAATTAGATATAATTAATAAAATCTTAAAACTAAATGTAAATGTGCGTTATAAAAACATATCTACAAGCTTTCATATAATTGGATTACTACTACAATTTGTATGTATGTACGTATGTATGTTACGCTAAACGGCTGGACGAACTTGGACAAAATTCTATTCAAGAAATTCGAATCAAAAATCAATATAGTTATATAATACTTTATTCCTAGGAGGATAATGCTTTATTCACATAAACAAAAATATATATAGATACATTACGAAAATATATAAAATAAATTAAAAGTGTAAAAGTGAGGAAGCTAGATAGACCTCCTTGAGTCAAATAATCTACTGATTGACACCTCTTATAAAATAGGTACTAGCTATTTAAGTAAAACTGAAGGCACTTAGTATTTATACGCTCGTCAAGTCTCATCTTTCGTGGCACGTATTATAAGTGAAAATTAAATGGTAGGTATTCATGAAATACATAATAAATTAGAGTAATGTGATTAGGATTACGTGGGATAAAAAAGAGACAGTATAATATTCTTTCTTAGTTGCACAGCACCCCAGTCTATCGTCACGCCACGGCCGTATATAGAAACTATTGTCACGATAAGCCGACGTACCCCCACTACTCTTGATGCTAGCAGCTAGACCTTCTTTATAGACCGTGCAGCGTGCTTGTGGTCTCTTGTAAATTGTAATTTGTTGTAAATTATTGACGTAATAATCGTCAATGTTGTAAATTGTAATCTTGTTCTAGTTGACTCACTTGACAGTTGACTGCGCTGTACAGTGTCATTCTCTAGCATAGCATTGGTGTATACTAGGGATGGAACAGCGCGAAAAAAGTCGACTTTTGACTTTAGAATCGACTTGGAATTTTTTGATTCTCAAAGTCGATTAATCATTGCTAAAAGTCGACTTTTCGACTCTCAAGTCGACTTTTTAAAAGCACAATAACTATATAACTCATAGTTAAAAGATATTTACAAATTGTATTCGACATATTTCTTTATTTTTAATAAACAATTTATTTATCATTTGCACTTTTTATTTAAAAACAACTTACACACAAAGGATTGTTTTTAACATTTTTATAAAAGATACATTCTACATAAAAATTGCACGTAGTATGGCACCGAAAATAAGTTTTTGTATTTAAATTAAGTATTTTTGAAAAGTTAAAATCAATATTTAATATTAAATATCAATAAAAATTTTAAATATCAGTTATAGACTGTTAAATAATAGTTTTTTAATTTAAAGTTTACTATTTATATTAAATATCTATGAGACATAAAAATATAAAAAATCTGTAATTTACGAATCCCACATATCTTCGTATATATCTTAAGAGGTCAGTTTAACAAAGTCATAGAAAAAAAATGGAAGAGTCGATTCATGAAAACGGTACAAACTATACTACCATCATGTGTTAAGTATTGTTTAAAAAAGTTGAAGTCATCGAGTGAGAATCGATTTTAATCGACTCGAGACAGGTTCAAGTCGATTCTAAAAAGTCGATTATTTTTATGAAAAGATCGATTCTTGACTAAAGTCAGAGTCGACTTTCCTATCCCTAGTGTACACTGTACTCTGTGCTGCGGAGTGCGGAGTGCGGACTGCGGACTGTCATTGTCATAAGTACATTCAAAGAGTTATAAACTGGAGTATATTTTATTAAAGTTTCCGCACTGCGAGTTTACATTATTAGTTTTTTTACATTATACTTTATAATTATTAAAGAATGCCCTAACTGACAATAAATACATTTTAATTGTCACCCTACATCCTAAAATTTTATACAACATTGAACATGTCTACGCGGCGAGCGAGAATAAAAGCTGTTACCTCGTTGCCACCGAGGAGAAAAAACACCGAGGCACCGGATAAAAAGCATGAAACAATTTCAAAAGAAACTTCTGAAAAAGTTACGAGAAGCCCTCGAACACCTAAATCTAGCAACACGCCAAACAAAGAAGAAATTAAAATACAACATAGAAAAAAATCTACCGAAACATTAAATAAAACTGTATCTGTTAATGTTGTTAAAACCCCAAATATTTTGGAAAAAAACATATTTCCAAATGTAGAAAATGACCAAAAAGAAAATAGTTTATCCTACAGTGCACCAAGAACTCCTACGACGTTAAAAACATTATCTAATGCTTTCGCGTCACCACTTCATAAAGGTAGCCCTAGAAATACATTTGCCTCTCCAGCAATACCATCGCCCAAAGGTAATAGAAATATAGATTTACAAAAGTCAACAGCTCAAAAGTGTGCTCTTACTCCCATAGCGCAGAAAATTAGTGAAAATAATGAACTACAAATTACAGAAAACATAATAAGTAAGATTAGCCATAATAACAGTCTGCAGAAATCTGATGAAATTATTAGTAAGTACCCAACAAAAATATCTATATTTAGTTAAAATGCTGTAAAATGTATTGATTCTTAAACTATTGAACTAATCTTAGACATTAGAAGAGTTGTACAAATAGTACTATCAATGTACTCTCAGAATTCAATAAATGTCTTGTATGTGTAATGTGAGTATGGGTAAAACTTGAATTGCAATTTAGTATAAAACAATATATTATTGTTAAATAAATGTTTCAATTTTTACAGCAAACTCCCCAAATGTGAACACTTGTAATGATGAAGCAATGGATGGTATTGTTCCTTTACAGCCAGCTACAATTTCCAAACCTATTGAGATATTAAAGAGTGAAATTATTTCTGAAAATGCTGTAGTGTTGTTTGACCCCATTGTACCACTGCCTTCCCCAAGCAAAATTCGTCCTAAACTTAAGCCTGCTCCAAGATTGGGAATACATAGAAGAAACAGTGTGCAGGTACTAATATATAAGTAAAATAACCAAGTTGGTATTTACTTAAATATATTAAAAGTTCCTTGATATTACTTTATTAAGCTTACCTATGCATTTGAGTGAGTGATAGCCAAAAGCCAATATCCATGCTTCAAAAACCAATATAATTGGGCTTACAAGCTATACATACCCTTACACTATACTCACACAAATGCAAACTTCAGTTTAAGGCGCGACAACTGTACATCTACTACTACACTAATAAGTTACCAAATTCATATATTAAAATTATAAATGAGTTAATAATCACAAAAAGTTTACAATAGAGTCATTTTTATATTGTTATATTTAATAAATGAATTTATTTCATTAGAGCTCTTTAAGTAATAAATCTTCTTTTTATTAGGGAAGTGCAAGTGAATCTGAAGATGAAAGTCGACGGAATCCCCTATCCTTAATGTCATCAAGGCAAAGGCATGATTCACAGACCTCTATAAGTACACAACACTCATTAATTAATAGGTAACTTTATTTGTAATAAATAAAAAAATATTTAATTTAATGATAGTGTAAATCATTAACTAAATATAAGCACATATCAAATTGTATTTCTATTTTTTAGGGATATTAACCGTGTTAGAAATGATTCTGTTTGCTCTAATGTGAGCCAGGTCACGGCCACTCCTGGAGTAGTAGGCTCGCCGGTTAAAGAGAAAAACAATAAGTAAGTTGCTGAATGAAAATTATTTTTAAACTATATTATATAAAAAAAAATTTGCATGTTAAACTATACACAGAGTATATTATTAGATTGTGATTTAAAAATTGAACTACAAGATTAAAAAAAGTGGTAGTGCCATGCTTGTTACCTTCGGGTACCAACCGCTTGTTACCTTCGGGTACCAACCGAATGCCCCGCACGCCCCGTATAGTTCATTAGTACCACTCTCTCACAGAAGACCGGCGTGAAGTGGCAGCTATGCTGTCGCGTTTCGTCCGGTGAGTGAGAGTCCGGAAGGCCCACTCTCCTTCCCCCCTCCCTCTTCCCTTCATCCTCCGCCTTCGTTCCCCCCTCCTTCCCACTTCCCTCCCTCCTCCATCCCTCCCTTTACTGAAAAGCCGGCAACGCATCTGCAAGCCTGGCGGAGGTGATCACTTCCCATCAGGTGAGCCTCCTGCCCGTTTGCCCCCTTTTTACCATAAAAAAAAAAGAAGTGTACAGTTAAAGCTGTGCACAAGTGATGCTAATAAATACTTGTTAAAAACAGATTTTAACTAAAGTCATTCTTATTTAGTAGATTTATGCTTTTTGTGACATCATTTAAAATATAAATAAGACCAAAATCCCATATGAATTAATTATAAATATTGATCATTTTCTTTTTTATAAAAATATATTTACCCAACAAAAAAGTTTGAGTGTTGGCCTTAGATTTCATAATAGTTGATCGTCGATCATATATGGTTATTTTGCATTATTAAGATTTTTGGGTGCAGAAAACCTTAACAAATTTTAATCAGCATCTTCACTTTACAGCTGTCATGGTCACGGGAGAGACTAAGGTATATAAACCCCTGAGACATCAAATACCTTAGTCTCTCCCGTGACCATGATTGCTGTAAAGCATTCGAAACGACGGGAACCAGAAATCATAATAAATTCGCGACAGAATCCGAAAAGATAGTTTCATTTATAGCATATCACTTGTTCTTATTTAAACTACAACACTTGAAGGATTATTTATATAGTACATAACAGTTTATATGTGACAAATTAAACCTCAATACATTTTCATTTAAATTGCACCATCTTTCAAGAACCATCCGTCGCCAAGAGTCAAGTCGTCGTATGATAGCCATGAGAAGAAAGCGTGAAAAAGTAAAGCGAGACGCTCTCACTATGTACGACTTAATATTCTACAATCCTTCTTCCAACCCTATTATGTGAGTATTTATTATTTATAACTGGGATTAGTGCAGAGGTCGGACCTTGCTACGTCGACCAGTGTTGGTCCATTCTAGCTCCCTTAAGGTGAATTTAAAGTTCTCCGCTTAGTCCTGTTGCTTCTAGGAACTTCCAGATTTTGTGAGCTGAGAGCTTCTGTATCTCTTCCGGTTGCATGATATGCTGCCCTAGAAAGATACTTCTGCGGTGCATGAGTGGTCCGCACGAGCAGAGGATGTGCATAGCAGATTCCTCTGACTCATGGCATAGTCTGCACATTGCGGACTGACTTAGGCCAAGGGTAAACATGTTTATTGAGTTTGCAGTGGCCAGTGAGTATTCTGGTTACCGCACTAGTTTTATACTTGTTGAGTTGAAGCAACTCTTTTGTAAAGGTTTTGCGATATCCCTTAATTAGCGCTTTGGAGTGAGTTTGTCCAGAGGTGGATTGCCACTCTTTAAGTGCTTTGAGATTGCAGTCATATTTGAGAATTGAGTAGGCATGTTGTTTGGCAATGCCACAAAATGGCTCAGGGCCACATTGTGGGGTTTCAGCGCCCGACCTTGCCATTTCATCTGCCTTTTCATTCCTATCTATACCTGAATGACCCGGGACCCATCTGAGGTTAACTCTGTTGGATTTACCCAGGACGTTCAGGTTGTCCATACAGTTCTTAACCAGCTTAGAGTTGGTCTCAAGAGAATCTATAGCCAATAGTGCTGCTTGGCTATCTGAGTTGATGTAGATGTTTTGGTTTCTAAGCTTCCTCTCCAGAATGACTTTCTCAGCACATTTATTGATGGCGAAGACTTCTGCTTAAAAGATGGTGGCCTCCTACAAGCTATACATACCCTTACACTACACTCACACACTACACGCCTACTTACCTAGATTGACACTCATGTTAAATCTAGGCTCAAGGCCATAGTTTCCGCACCCTACATCAGATTCTTTCTTGGATCCATCCATAAACCATACATGACTGCCCTTTTTGTGAGACTCTTAGCCGTTCAGCCACATGTCCCGGTTGGGATCTATTGTGTATTGTTTTGTAAAGTTGAACTCTGTGTTCATGTCATCTGCTGGCATTTTTAGAGTATTGTGTTCGAATGTCGACTCTTTGAGTTTATTCATATATTGATTGCAACTTTACATTCGATTGTGTACAGAGCCTGTAGAGGCAGGATTTTGCTTCTTTTTGCACATGCAGGTATAGCAGAGCTATGTTCAACAATGCATTTAGAGCGTCTCCTGGTGCCGAATGGAAGGCTCCTGTAATGATTGGACATGCCATCCGTTGTACACTGTCTAGTTTACTCTTTGTTGTCTTTTGTTTGGTTTTGTTACACCATACCACTGAGGCGTATGTTATAACCGGCCTTACCACAGCGGTGTACATCCAGAGAGCCATTTTGGGTTTTAGGCCCACTGGGCTCCAGCCATTCGACAACATATTATGTGAGTACGTTACATTTTTAGTTAAATTTAATTAAATCTTAGTATCTATTGTGATAAAATTAAACGAAACCCTTTTGATTACATAATTTTATAAACAGTAAAAAATGAAAATAGAAAAAACTGAAAATACTCAAAAACATACTAAGCATACATGTATCCCTTTTTAAGTTTTTATTTGCAAGAAAAACGGATAAATATGTTATTAATGAAATAAGTTGTAAAAAAATTATTAGTCTTTGATTTAAGGTCAATTTGACCAAACTTAGACATACATAAAAAAAATTAGATTAGAAACGGGATTAAAACATTTTTTTCAATTTTAGGCCAGATGAAGAGGAAATAAAGTGTAAGAAGGCAAATGAAAAGGAAGCCATAGAGCAAGCAAAGAAAAAAACGAGTCCAAAAAAACCAGAAACTCCAAAGGAAACAGCAGCTCCTGTGCCTCAAATTAAATTAGGACCAAAGGGTGAAATTATACTCGATGAAGAGAGCTTGGTGTGTATTTTTTTAACTTAGCTACTATAGTATAATTATGAAACTCAGATATATAATATGTTTATAATTATTGTAACTGCTAATAATTTTTAATAACACAAATCCCTGGGATATTAAGTAAGGCAAAAGAACTTAAAACCAAGTTTAATAAAAATATATATAACATATACCTTAGTAGGTTTAGTTAGTACCTACCTGACCTAAAATAGCAACTCTGATAAACACTTACATTGAGTAGTTGGTTTAAAAATACGCTTTTTTTAATGTTGGTAAATACTTTTGTGTATACGGTATACCGCCTGTAGGCGGCATGTCTTAATCCGGAATGTGACCATGAATTCAAGATCTCCTTTTTTACAATATAATGGGTCAATTTGAATTATTTAAGTATATTAATTTCACTAACATTCGGCGATGAGAAAATGGTAGCGCAGTGGTAACTCTCGCGCTTGCAAAACCGTGTGAAGCTGAATATTCAGTGATATTGTAGTAATCCTAGTTAAACTGTCAAGTGGTACAGTGGTAGCCCAGTGGTAACGAGCTCGCTTTGATAACCGGGTGATGCGGGTTCAAATCCGGGTCTCGCACCCCTGATATTTTCATGTGCGAATCATTTCTATCATGATTACCACTTGTCTTACGGTGAAGGAAAACATCGTGAGGAAACCTGCATGTCTGAGAAAACCTAGCAAGTTTTCGAAAGACATGTGAAGTCCGCCAACTCGCACTAGGCCAGCGCGGTGGACTATGGCCTGTTCCCCCTCGTATTGAAGAGAGGCCCGTGCCCAGCAGTGGGACGTTAAAAATAAATAAATGTGTGGCACTCGGGGACTGCCGCGGTAAAGCTATTGCATAGCATTTTTTATCAACTTATGCAATTATAATTATTTATCTTTTATTTATGCAGTATTTATTTAAGCGTGGTGACCGAAAAGAAAACATTTTTTTTCTTTTATTGAATAAATGAGAAGTTAATAACGTTTAAAATATTAAAAGCTACATGGTAGGCGGAGTGGGGGGTGTTAGGTTTTATTTTCGTTACGAAATTTCTTCATTCGGTCGATAAAAGCTATGCAATAGCTCAAAAAGGGGCTGATGATGATAAAACTGTCAAGTCAAGTATCAACACTTGTGAGAATATTCCGACATTTTAAAACTTCAGGTGATAAAACAAACGAACAGCGAGCGTTCAGTGTCAGTGGTGTACGAGGGCGGGTGGGGTGCGGGAGGCGTTCTATTTATTTATTTTTATGCACATTTCAAAAAGTACTGTGGTGTGCGTAAGTTTTTTTGGTTTGACATAACGTCACATATTGGCGCCAATTTTGGTATAGATATATGTTAAGAAAAGTTTTTGTATGTCTGTGCTTTTAAACATATGTTTTAGCCAGATATAACTTGTATTATTTTAGTATTGCCAACGCCGTTTATCAAACCCGTGTTTGGTTGATGTCATTAGTCATAGTTTCTTAAAGCAATCACTGACAGTTGTCATTGATGTTTATGTGATACCAGCGACTCACCCTTGTCCATTCGGGCTTGTCCTTAGTTATGTTTTTCACATACTACAGGTGATAAAACAAACGAACAGCGAGCGTTCAGTATCAGTGGTGTATGAAGGCGGGTGGGGTGCGGGGGGTGGTTTCAAGTACAAGCGCGGGCCGCGCACGGCGGAGTGGAGTTCGGCAGAGACGGTCCGCTTCTACCGCGCCCTCGCCGCCATCGGGACAGACTTCTCCCTCATGGCGCCATTGTTCCCGGATAGGACGAGGAGAGAGCTGAAGTTTAAGGTAGTGTTGCAGAACCATAGTTGACCTCAAAAACTATTAAGAATATCGATAGTACTATCGATAATATCATCATGTGACAATACTATCGATTATATCGATCGCTTACCATGAACAATACTATTGATAACTTGTATATTTAATTCTTTCTTTAAAACTCTGTGTTTCTGTAGCTAATACTTTGAGTGTTTGCTAAGTCGGAATGGCATTAGTTAAAAATTATTTTTTAAGTTTTTATTTAATTGCTCCTTCTAGTGTTTAACTGTCACAAAGTTGATATTTATTTATTGTTGCAAAATTTCAAAAATTACCATTTGATTATGAAAAACTGCAATTAATTCATTTTAACCAAATCATTTTAACAGTTCAAAAAAGAAGAAAAAATGAATGGCGCCCAAGTGGATAAGGCCCTCCGTGCGACCATACAATGGGACGTGATGCGTCTAAAAGAAGAATTTAGTGAAGAACGTGCAGCCGCCGCGCAGTTGGCGGCGAGGGAGAAGGAGAAATTGCTAGAACAGAAGAAAGCAGAAAGGGAGCGGCTAAAAGCCTCGAAAGAACAACGTGTACGGAGAAGTGAGTTGATATACGTTATTATCTTCCACTATGTCTTTCCTCGTCATTACTAGGAATTTATATTATATAAATTGTTGTTTTTGCGATATAAGTTATTGGCAGCAATTTAACATAAAGGCAGCAATTTCAACCAATTGACTACCCTTCTTGATCTTCATTAGAAATTTAGCTTTATTTTATAATAATATATTTTTTACTTTACGGACTTTTCGGACTTACTTTTTGTTATATATTCTTGTCTTGTAATCAATAATTATACACAAATTATAGAAGTCACAGTCAGAGGATGCAAATGAAATGTAACTCTACTTATAAAATACTATAATAATAATTTATATATTAATATTAATTTATTAAATAATATATATATAATAATAATTTTACAAACTAATTATCCTAAGGTGATTACACCGTCGAAGTTTGACGAATGTAATGATCAAAAAAGTCTTTACCAGTGTTTTAAAAGGGAACTCAGATATTACAACACTGTCACTTCACAAAAGTTATGTCGAAATATGAAAGACCCGGTGCAGGTGCGGGATGCGACGTTGGTGGTCGCGCGAGGTGGTCCCCAGGTATTAGGGTTGCGTAACACACATAATTTTAATACCTATTATAAACAAGAAATAAAAATTACAGGTAAAGGAGGAAAAGCAATAGAAACCGCATTATTACCCGGGGCATCGAATGATACAAAGATTGCTGTCACAGCTGACGACATCTTAGAGCGAGCAAAACAACCCAACCCAATAAAACGAAAACTCAAAACTGAAAAAGCAATACCCGTCACACCAAATCTAGCAACACTGAGGCGTTTAAATAACCAGGCAAAAGAAGCGGAAAATAGGGCTGAAATAGCAACACCGAACTTGCATTCAATAACACCGGAACCTGTAAATGATTCACAAATGTCACAAATACCTTCGAATATAGAAAAGGGCTCGTTAGTAGTTCTAACAGTGAATGATCCATCGTCGCCTTCTAAAAAAATGCTTCAGACATATGTGGCTCATGGACCTGGGCAGTTGACTCCAGTGGCTTTACCGGCCACATTCCTAAACTCTGTTGTTGGTTATATGAAAAAGAATACCCCTAAAGGTGCTTCCACACGGTCCCCGCATATAATTTCGCCAAGTAGTATAGCAAGTTATGACAGTAGGTCTAGTGGTACAAGCCCTGTGAAACGTAAGCGACACAGCTCATTTACAATTACTCAGCTTTAATGTTTACTTTATTATGGTATAAGTGTTATTATATTATATTATGTAAGATTTATTTTTAGGGCGGTTTGTTTTGTTTGTCTTATGTAAGTGAAAAGAACAGTGTGGAATTTGTAATGATACAATTTTTAACAACCATGATACAATGTGTAACTAGTGATTTTTTTAGGACATTATAACACAGCGCCATCTAGTTCCGCGCTAAGCTACGAAGGAAGCTTGTGCTACGGATACCAGACAGTTGATATACTACATATATAAGTTTAAGTACATACATATTATAAATATAAACACCCATGACTGGAGTTCAGACATTCGAGTTTAACAAATTAATGCCCCCAGCGGGACTCTAACTCGGGACCGCTGGCGCAAGTAGGGTGTCGTCAGTGTGTTGTTCATACATTAGATTATTATCGATTACAATTAATCGTAATTAAACAGTGTTGTTACGTAACACTTAATATCGATTTAAATTGTTACACAATAGGCGAATGCTCGTCGGTCAGGGTCTTAACATTACTTTTCTTTATCTCAAGGAGAGCTTTGTTTAGGCAAGAACTTTTAATACTTCATCAAATTGTATTTATTTCTATTTTGGATGTGCCACTACATGATATTTTTTAATCGACGACACGTTAGGCTCAGTTTGTAGTGTCCCTACTTTCTGCGTCAACGGTCGCGAGTTCGAGTCCCGCTGGGGGCATTCATTTGTTAAACTCGAATGTCTGTACTTCACTTATGGTTTTTTATATGTATGTATTTAAAGTTATATGTGTAGTATATCGGCTATCTGGTATCCGTAACACAAGCCTCGTAGATTACCACGAAACTAGATGGCGCTGTGTGTAATAAGGTCCAAATATATTTATTTATTTATTTAATCTTGTCAACCTCTTCCATATCCTTATTGATATACCTGTATCATACAGATGTATATAATCTAAGTATATATAGTATTGTCATGTTTGTATACTTGAAAGATTATTAAAAGTTTACTACTATCACCTTTACATCTAGTGTGGAGCGCCATTATTGCATCTGACCAACTTGAATAAAACTTGTATATAATATAACTTTTAAATTAATTTGTATTATTAACTATAATTTAACTTATGCTTATGGTTAATACTTTCTTAGGTTTATTCGAATATTTGACATTATAATTTATAAAAAAAAATCTTTTCGTATTTTGCGATTTATTTTAGTTTTGTTTCTCGACGTTTCAAATGCTTTACAGCAATCATGAAAATCTGAAAAGATAGTTTCATTTATAATAATATGGTTATGATTGGTAAAATCTATGATGAGCAAAAATTTAGAACATTTAATAATAAATATAATATCTGTAATTTAAGAATTATTTATAGTCACGTGATGTGTAACATTTATAAATATTATGCTCTTTTTAAACACTTGCTAACAACAGTTTATTAATATGACGGTCGACGGTTGGGGAAGCTTATGATTTGATTTGTATTTAACCCTTTTTATGTCATAACTGGGCACAGGCCTCCTTTCAGTACAAGGGAGATCAAACCATAGTCCACCACGCTGGCCTAGTACTAAAACTTGCTAGGTTCTCTCAGACATTCAGATTTGTGAGAGTTTTACTTGGTTCAAATCAAATTGCGGTCTTCCCGAGCTTCCTGTTACAACCATCCGTCCCCTTTCAATAACTCCCACAGATTACAGGACTAATTGGCTCTTTGAAATTTATAAAAAAAATGTTAGTCCTTCACACATTGATATGTTTTAATATACAAATACTCAAGTTACACAATTTGCATTCCAAGGCGTCTTCAAAATAAGTGATTCAAAATGAAATTGCGCTCTTTTTATTTATTTTTACGCACATTGC
Organism: Boloria selene; assembly: GCA_905231865.2. Lineage (NCBI taxonomy): Eukaryota > Metazoa > Arthropoda > Insecta > Lepidoptera > Nymphalidae > Boloria > Boloria selene. The sequence goes on from HG993149.1 coordinate 4,883,416, forward strand.
AAAAAGTACTTTATGTGGTGTGCGTAAGTTCGAATTTAATATTTGAATCTTTTCTTTGGTTTGACTTAAGGTTTCATATTGGCACCAATTTTTGTATAGATATATAAGTTACGAAATGTTTTTATACGTCTGTGCTTTTAAACATTTGTTTTAGCCAGATATAACTTGTATTATTTTAGTATTGCCAACAACGTTTATCAAAACCGTTGTGATTAGTCATAGTTTCTTAAAGCAATCACTGACGGTTGTCATCATGTTTATGTGATTCTACCCTCGACTCACCCTTGTCCATTCGGGCTCGTCCCTAATTATGTATTTTACTGTTAGTATAGATTTCTTAGACATATTTTCCCGTAGTAAAAAGAATACTATATGTTCACCTAGATTACCTATCACCATACTAAGTTTCATCAAAATCTGTAAATATTTTTTTAAAATGCCTTCCCAGGCAGAAGGACAGATAAAATGCTTATAGTTATAAATTCGGTCTCATGTGTCGATAATAACGCCTATTTCAATAAGATTTTCCAAAAAATATTTAATGTTCATATTCATTTAATTAATTATTATGTTATATGTATTGTTGTTGATGTATTGACAGTCCAACAAGAAGAATCTGAATACATACTCAACTTCATATATACATATTCAACTTCATTACTATAAGTATTACAGTAAAATTTAAGTTCATAAAACTATATTAAATATGCCAAATAATGCAACCGATTTGATTTAAAAAAGCTTAATTTGATCTGGAAATGGAGTAAAAGACTGATTTATATAACTCAAACAAAAAGGATATCTCAAATATATGTAATATTGGGGGGCATTCATTTGTTGAGCATGAATGTTTGCACCCCAGTCATGGGTGTTTATATTTATAATATGTATGTATTTAAAAGTTATATGTAGTGTATCAACTATCCAACTATCTGGTATCCGTAACACGAGCATCGTAGCTTACCACAGAACTCGAAAGCGCTGTTGTAAGAATATCCCAACATATTTATTTATTTATCTAATCCTCATCCAGTCGAGACATTTTTCACATTTCAACAATTACTTATTACAATTGTTCTAAGAGAATTCGATTTTCAGTTGTATAATTTCAATAAACATAGTCAAATTTGAAATTATTATTTATGTAATTTTAACTGTTATTATAATTATTCCAATTTTTTAACTTCTGAATTTGAACGTGTAAATTATGCTTTTTTTGTTAACAAGTTGTTATGATTATATACAGTAAAGTTATATTATTGTAATTGCTTTTATTTCCTATTGTTTTATTTCAAACCCGTTAGATTCTTTGATTCCTATTAGGGATTACCCTAGTTGGACACAGAAATGGTAGTATAAACTGCTAATTAATATACCGTTACACATTCCAGTCACTGACTGCCATGCTCTGTTAACTTAACTATTTATACTATTTATGTTTTCTAAGCAGATCTACAAGGATATTAAAATACAATGTATTATCTGAATAAAAAATTCTTATTAAAAACTTATATTTAATTATTCACAATACTTATATAATATATTTTAAAACTAATGCGCTTCAATGACATCACCGAACCACTGTGATGACTCTAGCGCGTCCCACAGCGACACCTCGGGGTCGAGGAATTCTTGATTCATTTGATCGACGTCGATTACTCTTTTGTGGTCTGTAAAATATCAAAATTAATTATTTACAATTAAGAAATAATTGACAGACTGATAAATTTAATCATTGCTTATAGAAAATCAAACAAAACTGGCAACTTTATGTAAACGACTCTTCTCACGTGTACGAATATTGGTGAATAAGAATCTCGTAAAAAAGTTGCGTATGTATATAACCGCGGACACTGTAATATCACGTAATATGAAAATAGCGGAGACAAATTCCATGTGATGAATTCATAATTCAACCAAAACGAATTGTAGATATTATACCAATGGGGTCTATTTACTTTTTTCTTTGTTCCATTTTCAAGACTAAAAAATTTTTAATTTATTTTAAAAAATCTCAGTTTGTAGTGACGTCACTACTTGCTAGTGACGTGACGTGTGACACGTGACGCCAGGTCGTGGGTTTAAATTCCTTGAAGGCATTCATTTGCTGAGGACTGATGTTTTTACCCCAGTCATTGGTGTTTATATTTTAAAAGTATGTATTAAAAGTCATATACCTAGGTGTAGTATATCTACTATCTGGGTGTCACAACACAAGCCTCGTAGCTTACCACGGAGCTAGATGGCGCTGTGTGTAATAATGTACCAACATATTTGCTAATTTAACTTACCAACAAGCGCTAGCTCGTCGCTTTGTGCTTTAGCTGCCACTTGCGAATCCACCACCGGTGCTGTCTGCACGCTCTGGTCGCCCTGCCCATAGTAACCCGACCACGCTGAGTAATTTTGCCAATAGGCTGACGGATCATAATAATGGTTGTACTCCTATAATTATAACTGCATATCATTATTTCATGTTACGCAAAAGGCGTCTAGGCTAAATATTAATAATACAAGCAGTTTTCATAAGCTAATTCTTTGGCTATTATTTAAGCTGTTATAATAGCGACGCGGAAATATAATGAAACATTATTATGACATTTATTTTCGTAAATAAATGAATAGGCATGGTTGCAGCTATATTTATAGTACATTATAAAATAAAAGGTGAGGCAGTGATAGTATTTTATGATGTTAAATGAGAAAAGGATGTTAAAATAAGCTGGATTATAAAAAATCATAAAAAAATACCACTACTGCACTAAGCTGAATAAGGAAAAAATAATGAAAAAGAATATGAATACGAAAATAAAGTAACGAAACTAAGCTATAAGTACATGCTAATTGAAAAAAATATAAGAAAACTCAATTTTTCAAACAAATTCAAAGTTTGCAATGTCTAACTTATTTAGAAATAAATAAATAAAAATATGGATAATTTTAAAAATTCAAATTTGTAGTGTTAGTCTTAGACTCATACATTAATTTAAGATTTTAACACTCATTCTTCAAATACTATAATTAAAACATATGCAATGAATTATTCCAATTATGAAATTTATCTTTATTTTTATTACAATTTTATGTTAAAATGATGAAACTAATATTGAATATATTTGTTAAAAAATTTGTCCTCTTATTTTGGCAATATATATTTTTGAAATATTCATACCGTCCCACTGCTGTATGTAGCGGTAGTTGTGACTGGTGTTGTTGGGTTTTGTGTAGTAACTGCTCCTTTAGGTTTAGGTACTGCAGTGCATATCTTTAGAGGCTTAGTACCTAGACCCGTATACCCATTCATTGCATAGAGTGCATTACGCTGTTCATCCTCATTACCAAATCTTACAAATCCATAACCCTTTGTGTAACCCGAAGTATCCAAGATAACTAAAATAAAATTATGTTTAATATTATTTTTATTTAGTATTTTATATTACAATATATATATTTTATAATTTGCTTATCATTTTTCAAAAGTTACCTTTGGCTGTTTTTATTGAAGAATATTTTGCAGCAAAAACTCTGTATAACGAATAATCATCTACTTCAGGACTAAGATCTCCAACCCATACTGAAAATTCTCTTTCCTGCTGCATATTGGCACGAGCTTCTCTTGATGCTGTGTTAAGTCTAAATCTTACTACAGGAAATGTTCCAGGTATGGGTTTGCCATTAAGTTTATGCATAGCATCTATTGCTTCTTCATCAGTCTATAATTAAGATATGTATTAAATATCATGAAAGCAAAATGAATATGTGTTTAATATTATATATTATATAGAACAAACCTGAAAATGCACAAATGCATATCCTGCTGGTTCACCAGTAAATTTATTCCTCATGACCTTAACAGCTAGTGGGCGCTGTCCCATCCGATGAAATGCAGCCATAATAAAACTCTCTGTCATATTTGGCTCCAACTATTAAAGAAAAATCACTAATGTATGTATTTATATGTATGATTGTTACTACTTTACAATGAAATGCCTGAACAAATTTGAATAAAATAAAAAAATATAAAATTTTTAGGAACAAACTGAAAAGTTGCATTTTATTTGAAAGTACTACTTAAGAAAACTGTGTTCTAGCCAATAGATCCAGACCACGTCCAAGAAAGAGAAGATAATTTAGTACACAGATGGTCTGTGACCTGTTATGACCTAGGGTACTGCTGTTAATACACCTAGGAAGGTATACGAGGATAACTCCAGTCTTAAGTGTTTTTAAACCTGATAATATAACAATACTTACACTGCCCATCCATAATTGGCATTGCATAGCCATATTTATTTTTTAATAGTATTAAAAATGGAATATCTAATGGTATCTTTAGTTTTATTTTATATATTTAATAATAATTAAATAAAAAATACGCTAATCCGCTGTTTGGTATTTTTTCAGAATGTCAATCACAGATTAAGTAATAAGTATTAGTTACAACATGTCAAATGTCAATTGTGAACACAGAACAATAATACTCTAGAGATTGTGAATTGTCAATCAAATATCAATGTCAATTGTCAAACAGAATATTCAACACTCAAGTCAACAGTTTATAAAGATAAGCATTGTAAAGGAACGAGATAAACATGTGTGTAAGTAGACTAAGGAAGAGTTAGGACAACACTATTATGTTCTATCCCTTTCTGTGTACACAAAATTAGTGTTGGTTGTAACCAGGTTGATGTCTAAAAACTATCAGCCGGATATATTAAGAATGCTGCTTATGATCAAAGAGACTGTAACTATAACTTAAAAAAAAATGATATTGGAGTCGCATTCGAACGATATGCATAACATTTGTCAGAGTTGTCATGAGTTTTAATGTGGCCAATAATGAGAAAAAAATCTATATTTAATGGTAATTTGGTTATTAGTAACGTGAACTAGTCCATAGCTTGGTTTGTATGTTGTAAAATTCCTTTGTAATTTCTTTAAAGATTCCCTAAATTGCCCACTATTAGGAATCGCTGGATTTAAACTACTAGTCGATCTAGTTAGAAGCCGAATAATCACTTCCGTATCTGTTCAATATATTTTGAGAATTAGTTATTATGAAAATAGTTACTAAATTAATACAAATTTTTCACAGGGTTCGAGTCCCGCTGGGGACATTCATTTGTTGAGAACGAATGTTTGTACTCCAGTCATGGGTGTTTATATTTATAATATGTATAATGTATGTATTTTAAATTTATATGTGTAGTATATCAACTATCTGGTATTCGTAACACAAGCCTCGTAGCTTACCACGGAACTAGATGGTGCTGTGTGTAATAATATCCCAACTTATTTATCTATAATATATATAAGGGAGAAATAATTTATTTACAAAATATATTATAGGATAAGTGATCAAGTTGTATTACTATTTCTTTGCAGGATGTAGTATCTGCAAATTGTAATTGAATACACGCTATGGAAACAGAAGTTAACCCGTAGATTAACTAAAAAAAGAAAGGAATAGGTGGTTGTTTCTCTGGCCCAAATCTTTGGTATGGTGATAGTTCATATTATGTAGAAATTTATTATAAAATAAATATATTTTTTTATTAATAACAATTTAAAAAACTATAACGCGCTGTGCAACTAAGATTGAATATTATTCTATATAATGTTATAAACGTAGACGCGCTATAAGCGTACACCTGAGTAGGACAAAAAATGTATATAGTATTACCTTCCTATATATACATCTGGGGTTGACAGGCTGATCCAAACTATTTCCCCTAACCTGTATTATATTATGATATTATAATCCAATGATTAGAATCCAATGTATGTATGTATGTATCCATATGTATATTAACATGTATCCAATTGTATACTGCTGGTAGACCTTAATAAATAAATAAATACTTTTAGTATTCATTCATATAATCATATTAGTATACGAATACAAAACTTAATAAAATTCTAAGTCTTCACAAAATACAGTTATCGGTATTTTTATGAAAATAAATACCTTTGTGAGACTCTGTGGTTACTTAGAATACTGTGCAACTAAGATAGAATATTATTCTGTCTCTTTTTTATCTCACGTGATGCAAACGTACTAAACTCTCATACCTACCTTACTCGAATTTATAACGTAGTGATTAGATTCTCCTTGGAATTTATTTCGTAATACATAGATACCATTTAATTGTCACTTGAACAACGGGCGCAGTGCGCACTGCGCAGCTCCAGTCGATAGCAACGCTGTACAGCGGCGTTGACGTGAAGCATGAAAGTCATCACACGAATCGTACAAATCTCTTACTAATGAAATTGAGCTTGTGGCTAGATCTGTTTTACTCGACCGTACTGATGAGTAATAATATCGATAATCGAATTCATTTTTAGTTTTTACTCAAGTCATTTTCATCAGTGTGACCATTTGTGGCAGATTTCTGCCATTTCGGCAGATTTGGCACCTAAATTTGAACTGTGGCACAATATGCTGTCGAATGAAAAAAGTGGCAGAATATGGCAGATTTCAAAGAAATCTTTATTATTGTGAAATATAAATTGAATAACTATAATTTTCTGTATCTTATTATTTATTTATTTTTTTATTATGCATTTATTTGGTAGGGAATAATAATTTACTGAGTGATTTCCCGTTTATTCTATTTTTAACTATTAACTAAGTACGCCATATGAACAGTAATAAATCAGTATCGAGGTTCAAATCAATGTTTGTTGTCTTATCTGCCACCTTATTCTCTTTTGGCGTTTAGTGTATAAATAAATAAATAATTATGTTGGGACATTTTTTTACAACAGCGCCATCTTGTTCCGTGGTAAGCTACGAAGCGTGTTACAGATACCAGATAGTTGATATACTACATATATAAAGTTAAATACATACATATTATAAATATAAATATACCTAAGCATCCATGACTGAAGTACAAACATTCGAGTTTAACAAATGAATGAAAGTCCCAGCGGGACTCAAACCCGCGACCGCCGGCGCAAAAAAGTAGGGTCACTACAAACTGCGCCAAACGTGTCGTCGTGTGTTGGAAAATACTTCACGATAAATCTTTTTTTTATTCTATTACTATTTTTACTGGATATTGTATGCTTAAAAAAACTAACATGATAAAATTATTTCAATAAATCTTCTTTAGGAGAGGAAGTGGAAAAAATTTAAAAAGAAATAAAGAAAATTAAAAAAGATTTGCATATAGTAGTAAAGGCACAGGAAAATTCATAATATTATAAGATTTTAGTAACTCTGAAAAGCATAAAATATTAAAATATTACGAGACATGAACAAAATAAAGAGTTTGAACTTTGAAGCAAATGTTAACACATAGTATAATAAATGAAAAATAATGTAAAATAATATGATGGCATATTTTGTGCATTTTCTAAGTTAGGTGTGGCAGATCTTGGCAGATTTTTTGCCATACTCGGGCAGATTCGCCATTTTTGAAACGGTCACCCTGATTTTCATACATAAAGTCATAAAGATAAACTAAAAATTTAGAAATGTGACGTGTTAAAAAATATTTCTATATTTTTTGTTATTTTTATAGTGTTCTAATAGTTAATTTTAAGTTGGAAACTTATTTTCGTTCAAAGTGTTAATAGTCTTATAGCCGAACGTAAACATTTATAGATATTTGTCATGTCTCGACTAGATAATATTGACGCATTGGAAAAACAATTAGCAGACCTGCAGATGACAAAAGAATTACATTCTTCGAGTAAAATTAAAAAGACACCACCAGCTGTGCCACCAAAAAAGAAAGCTCAACCACAAGTTCCTCATAGTGCCGTCGTTAGTGCAGTGTGTGAACCTTCTTACTCTGCAAAAATAACCCCACTACAAAACTTGCAGAATAATACTGCGCCCCCACCGCCACCTCTACCTCCTCCACCAACATACAGTAATATACCAAGGCACCAAATCAATGTTCACCCTATGCATAAAGATTATGCTAATGTAACACAGCTATCACTTCCTAGTCATTCATTTCATCATAATGTTATCCCTCCTAAAAATTTTAGTACAGTCTACTCCAATGTTTATCAAAATAGTAATCCACCACCACCACCTCCGCCTCCTCCATTCAACCTAACTCATCCCAAAACATATGATACAAATCAAAATGAAGATTTCATTCCCCCTCCATCTCCAGTCAGCTCAAACTACAGTGAACTTATGAGGGCTACTGCCAATATTAATTTCAATCATGACAGGCCAACTTACCCTGTTATATATCAAAATGAGTACCCTGAATATGGTGAATCACAAGCTTCAACTTACGAGTCACTATATGAACCTATTAACCTGCACCCTACATCTAATTCAGGCCAAGCCATAAATAACCAAACTTCTAAAAATAAACTGAGACCAATGGGAAAATCTCCTCTGCCAAAAGAAGAAGAGGTTGATGCATTAACTAATATGTTAGTACAGTCCATTTCAGAGAGTCAAGATTTAGATGTTCTCGGCACTTGCATTAAATGTGACCAAAAAGTTGTAGAGGAAAGTTCAGGCTGTTCTGCAATGGGCAATATGTATCATATTCAATGTTTCCGTTGTCATCACTGCAATATAAATTTACAGGGCAAACCCTTCTATGCAGTTGAAGGGAATCCCTATTGTGAAGTAGATTATCGTGAAACTTTGGAGAAATGTTCTGTTTGCAACAATCCAATATTAGACAGAATATTGAGGGCTACTGGGAAACCATATCATCCAACATGTTTTACTTGTGTTGTTTGTGGAAAAAGCTTAGATGGAATTCCATTCACTGTGGACGCAATGAATCAGATTCACTGTATTGAAGATTTCCATAAGAAATTTGCACCAAGATGTTGTGTATGTGAGCTACCCATAATGCCTGAAGAAGGAGAGGAGGAAACTCTAAGAGTGGTAGCTTTAGATCGTAGTTTTCATGTACGTTGTTACAAATGTGAAGATTGTGGGTTGGTTTTGTCTTCAAAGGTCCCTGGACGTGCATGCTATCCACTTGATGGTCATATTTTGTGTAAAGCATGTAATGCTCATCGTATCCGCATGCTTACCAATGTTATGACAACAGACCTTTGAAATTTTTTTCAAATATGATAAAATATTTTATGTAAGGTAGTGCTGATGAACAAATGACAAAATAAAATAATCTTTTACATCGCCATATATTTATAAATATTATGTGCACATTATATATTTATGATATTAGTCATATTTATGGGCAATTTGTCTTGCCATTTTATGAGACATTGTTATATTATTATTATAATTGCTTTTATTAATTATAAGTGATAAAAGTATACATACTTATAGTAAGGGAATTGTATAAATATCATTGGTATAGATAAAAATTAAAAAATATACTTATTTATTAAAAGATAAATAATTTTGATATGAACATATTACTGCAAATGAAGACTGATGTGGTAGCAATAACTTGCATTTTTATAGAGGTAATATGATGAAATGAAATCAATAATTATGTGATACTTTTAGATATAAACCTTATTTTCATATATAATACATATTATAACTTACAAAGTGTGAGATAATTTATTTGAATGCATTATAAATGCTTTAGATTTATATATTTAACAAATAATTTAAACGCTTTTTATAATTATAATTCATAATTAGAAGGCAGCTGGAATATTCTACAACATTAATTATGGAATAAATATTTTAAAGTAATGGTATCTTTTTTTCCTTCATCTCATCAAAAACAAAGGCTTATCACATAATCATATTATTAATTTGAAACCCCTGTGTTAAATTCACCAAAGAGATGGTTCTGGAATAGTATGTTAGTCAGATTTAACAAAATTGTAAATATTTTAGATATCTACCTCATAAATTTATAGATTTCTTTTTGTAATCATCTCTTAAAAAACTGTATTTCGATACCACACTCGATCAATTGAAATTGTCGCCTAGGATTCGCAATTTTAATTTTAAAGACATTTACATACCCTATGACGTCTGTAATTACCAAGACGAATCGAATGAAGTGTGAATAATCAAAATAGGTTAATTTGTTTAGTAATTATAAGGGTATATAGAATCGAAGTTCGAACATACATTAATAATGTTCTTTGACCGATTCCTACCAATCTCTTTGAGATTAGCCAATTAAGCAGGAGATATAATTATAATGCACGAGTGTACTTGAAGAAGGCACAAGACGTGTACTCTCTTACTCCGGTGGATGAGAGTGACACGACCAATGAATGCTCAGGCGCAGGAACGACTACCGACGACTTTCCGAGGCACGGTGGTGACACTAAGCCAACCTTCCAATTCCGGTTTGTTACTAAGGCTTACTAAACATAAACACTCGATAACTAAACTTGGCCCGACCCGGGACTCGAACCCAGAACCTCTCAATGTGTGGCCGTACATACTAGCAACTATACCACCGAAGCAGTTGGAACATAAATATACATACAAAGTGGTCAAATACATTTTAAGGGTTTCACCAGTCATATGTAAGAAGGATAACGATAAACATTAAGAATAAAAAAACTCGGATTACAAAAAGTTTTATTATATACATAAAAAGCTACAAAATGTACAATACTGGCAGAAAGACAATAAAAATATAGGCGCTTACATCACAGCTAATATTTTTTTTGGGAATGCACGTAATTTCAAGATCAATAATAAAAAAATCGGGATGATAAACCTTTTGAAGTACACCACTTAGCTCAAAGACAGTTTCCACTGAGTTAAATAAAAATTTAAAAAAAAAAAATATCACTAATCAGTATGTAATATAGTGTATTCAGTTAAAACAAAAATCACAATGTAATAATAATATAAAAGTACAAATGCCATCATCCCATACAAAAAAATTGGACATTAATTCGGCCTTTTTTCGTTTGCTTGAACAGATAACCGATATCGTTGATTTGCAAATAGTTAGTGCTTTATTTTTAAATATATGCTTGGTGAGCTAATGTATGGTAAATATTTTAAATTTTAACAATTTGAAAACAACATTTCAAAATACAGTACGAACCCATTATCAGATTTTAATTCTCAGTATAATTAGGCCAATATTATTTAAAATTTTATTTTTACAGAAAAAGAACCCATTGTATACAAAAATACGTTTCCTTGCAAGTTCCTACACATTTAAACATTCAACAAACCAATCGGTGTATCTTCAAAAAGACATATTGTATAAGAATTGTAAAAAAAAAAGAAATCAGATCCTTTTCTTAACTTAAAAATTTTCTAGATAACTTAAATCAGTAAATTATTCCATATACATATTTTGATAGCTTATTATATGCTAAAGGAAGACACGTTTTTTATAATTATTATAAGTATCACACTTATTTAATTGATAACATTTCTCAATCCTTGTGACATGTTAAAACAAATATATTGCTAGTAATTCTCTTACTGAAACTCTTACGGAAATCACCTGTGTAAGAACCGGTTTTAGAGCATTTAAGTGTGCGTCTATTAGTTGATACCTCACTTTTTATTTCAGATTCGTAAGGCCCAATGAAAATAAAGAATAATTGCTTAATTTTTCACTTACAGGCGCTAACAATATAGATGCATTTAACACGTTATATGTAGGGAGGGACATTAGCTTAAATCACCGTTCAGTTCCATGGTTAAAGCTAAGTCTTGTGTCATGGATACCAGCTAATTGATACACTACATATATTAAACTTTAAATACATACATATAACAAATATAAATCACCTAGACTGGATTACAAATATTTGCGCTCATTATAAAAATTAATACGCCCAGCGAGCTCGAACCCGCGACCTCTAGCACAGCACAACAAAGTGAGCCGAACGTGTCGTGAAATACAAATTGATCGAACTTCATTCATAATTTATGTAAAATGGTCAATTTAACTCTATTTAATTATAAACGTTGGCGAAACTAGTTTATTAAAATGACTACACTTATTGTGAGATCTATGTTAATATTGACTGTTTTTAGTACCAAAGTATTTTAAGTTACATATATCCAAAGATATGAATATCGTTCAGTTTTGATATTTTATCACTTAGGAACTTATTTAGAAATTAACCCTAAAATGAATACTTGCCAAAGACATCAGACTATACTATAATATAATATTTTCATTATATTATTATTATCGAACAATTTAGATGTGAAAAAAAATGCACAAAATACCTATATAATACCAGACCGCAATCGTAATAAGTCTATATTATTAAGATAATAATTTACTACAAAACTATCTAGCTGATCCTTTGAAACCTATTTAAAACATAAGTTCTTATAACCAGGGCTCGAAAAGCCGTTCAATTTATAAACCTACTTTTGACCCTTAGCCGAAAACCTTTTCGGTTTATGGTTTCAATTTTGTTTCTTTTAAATCGGCATAAACCCACAAAACTAAGTTTAAAGATTATAGATTAGACTTAGGTTCCTTGACTGAAAAATAATCGTTAAAGTGAGTTCTTAAGCGTTTTTTTGTGAACTTTTGTGTATTTCGTGAATCATTTAGTAGTAGTAGTCTTGGCAAATATGGCGAATACCTAAGTAAATGTATATAATTATAATAAATTTATATAATAAGTTTTAAGAATGGTTATTTTTGTAATCGGTTAATAAAAAAAATGGATAACATACATTACCGAAATTAACAGTATTTCTGGTTCCGCGCCCTGCTTAAAACCTATGGAAACAATATAATCCGATGCCTAGTTTTGGACTACACCTTATGTCTTAACTTTGTGTTGAACCGCGGCGGGCTGAGCACTTGCTTCATGAACAAAGATCTTTTATCTTTCATATTTTTTGAGGAAATATCAGATTCAATGGAACTCTTATCATCACTAGATATTACGTTAGGCTGTTTTTGATGACACACTAATTCATTTTTACAGTTTTCAAATTGGTTCCTAGCATTCATTATGTTTGAATCAACTTGGGATATATTTTCCGAACAATGGTATAAGATTTCTTCGTCGGAATGTAAGTTTGCTTTGGGTTCAAATCTCTCTCTAAGAATTGAAAACTTTCTCCTCGGTCTGGTTCTTGCATTCTTTTTAATGTTCGATATTTTAGAAGCAGGTGTATTCACAACATTAGTAGGTACGTCTTTTTGTATTAACGATTGTAGTGATGGCGTCTTACGACTTAAGGAGATATCTTCCTGACTCAATGAACTGTCCGAAACTAGTTGCCATAAAAAGTCAATATCTTTATTTGATAAATCGTGCTGCTCAGGTTTATTATTCATCTTTTTCGTTGGAGTTTTTGAGCCGTTCGTTCTTTGACGCCGGGAAACATTTTTGATTGGATTTTTACTGTCTTCTATACTTAGCTTAGTGGATATTGGCAAGACGGGATCTTTCGACTCAAATTTAGATCCGTGGGATACATCTAAAATACAGTCTTTTTCTGGCAAGCATTCCATTTTATTACTGGAATCAAACTTATATGGTTCCTTCCATATTGCTTTTTTAAGTGTTGTGTCATTCTTTTCTATGTGAAATTGGGGGGAATCCCATTTATGTTCTCGTCTATGGTATAAATTTCTAGGAGAATTAGTAACGGTTGCTTTTCTTATTTCATCTATTGTCGCAACTAGGGAACTTTCTGAATTTAGTCGTTTCTTGCAAGATATATCGATATCACCTAAATCATCCAGTTCCTCTAAAATCGGTTCCAAATGATTCGGATCTTTAATACTATCTATCATGCACGGTTTAGCTAAGAAAGTATCATCATTGGAATGGCACATTATGGTGTTAACATAATCTTCATGACTTCTATCGAACTTAACGAAAACATTTGAATATGTGTGTGGCTTTCTCGGAAAGGAGGGAGCAGATAATATGGCATTTTTTAATTCTTGGGACAGACAACTGCTTATTTCTGAGCTGCCTGAAGTTAAAGTATCTCGACTTCTATCTCTCACAACGCTTCCATCGTGTAACCAATTTTCTATATCACAGTAACCATTCCAGGATCTTAAACCCCAGGCCTCTCTAGCAATATTGACCGCACATATATTTTCATAATCATGCACTGATAGAATTTCAGTTGGAGTATCAAGATCTCGTTTAGACTGCAATAACTCAGTTGTTATACCATTTTTTATTTTGTCCTTTTTAGTGTACATTTCTTTAAGAATATCTAGAGCTATTCTTTGAATGTTTTCTATGTCAGCATCTTGATTACCAACTTTTATATTCTTTAGTGCGCTTAAACAAAGTTTCTGTACGATATTCTCATTGAATGTATTTATATCTGAGCTATTTATATCACTGAAGCTCAAGTCTAAGTCCATGTCAATAGAATCTGAAGAGGTTTTTTTATTTGATCCGTCAGTACCATGACTGATCTCCGAACTGTCAGTCTTGATTGTCTTAGCGAAATCTTCGCTTACGATATTACATTCTAAATTGAGATTGTTCAAATCATCTCTCAGTTCATCTGAAGAACATATTCCACGTCGCTTCTGTAAATTTAATGTGCTAGAAGTTATTTCGTCTATAGAACTTTCTATATTATCAATAGATGATAGCTTCAGAGTAAGTTCTGTTGGAGAGCATATTTTCTTTTTGGTTATTTTTGTAAGATTGATTGAATTATTCCGTTTAGGAATGACGGATTGCGGCGTATTTTCCACAGTATATAATTCAATGCTAGACGCATCCATGCTTAAATTACCGACTGGAGCCGAAGTGAATGTGGGTGTACCAGATCTTGCAATCCAATGATCTAATAGGAACTTTTTGTCTGCATTATCACTATCATTTTGTGGTAATTGTTGATTACTTGGTAAACTATCATTTCTGCAAGGAAAAGATATTTCATTAAATTGATAATATAGGTTTTACACCATGGTATTTTTTATTGCATAAAAAAGTACCTTGTTGTTTCAGCAACCTTATTAGAAGTTTTAAAAGATCTAATATGATTCAAACCATTGGTTTTATCTTTATTTGTTTGTGGTGCTGTTTTATTATTTAACTCAACATCGTCGTGGGAGTTCTTCCAAGGGATAGGTCCTTTAGAATGAAAAAATCTGTAGTAAAATATCATTGCCAGCATACCTGAAAAAAATTAAATGATTTTTAACTTCAAATTATAGTACCTACATGTCTAAAATTATATGGAAATCTCAAATAAACACCCTTATAAAAACAGTACAGAATTGATAAAGTACATTTTGTGTACTATGACAAAATTCAAGTAAAAGTATGTGAACAAATACAATTTTACTGTTTTTTATAAAGATATGCTAAACTTACCAATTACAGTCCCAACAATGACACAAACAGTTGCAGCCACTGACCAAGACTTTTTTTGTTTCTCCGTATCAGATATAATCACATATAGGAATAAGCTTCCAAAATTCTGTGTCACTATTAGAGTATAAAACATTAATAAACGATATCTTGTGTGGCCCTCTCTTAAATTAATATAGCAAAAACAATAAACAAAACCCATAACAGCATTGTAGAATGTTTCTTCCAACTTATTAGTACAGAAAGTAGTATTTTGTGTGATAATCCAGAAAGTCATAGCTGTCCAGTGTAAGCCTGTAATAAAGATTTGCATAAATTTTTAAATTGTAGTCTTATCTTTACTAATAAATAAAACAAAAAATAACAAAAACTCAGTTTGTAAATACATTATATATGATAAGATTTAAAACTCACCTAGTGGTATTAAAGTCCATACACCAAATACTATGGTAAATAACAAAATGCCTGCTATTCTACCTACAAGTATACCAAAGTGCCATGTTATTTTAAAAATAATGGAACTCCATTTAAAATTATCACTGGTAAAAGTAGTAATACTGTAAATATATGTTACACAACCCCATATCACAGATGCTATTGATGCTACTAATGCAAATACTGAAAGAAAAATTAATAAATATATTACAAATCTTATGATGTACATCTTTATTAAGAGATAATATATAATTTAACAAATCTGACATGCATAATCTATTTCATTAATAACTACTTTATTAAGAATGAAATGAAAGGTATTAATATAATAGTAATGTGTACCTTTAGTTTGATAATTTTCATCAAGCATAACAACAGCATATGTTTGCAATATAATTTGCGGTACAGTTCCAGTAAAAATATACAAAAAATGTAAAAGACTCAAATCATTTCTCTGACATATTAATGTTTGTGATTTCATCGTTTCCAAATTCTTACATGAGAATACCTTGTGTAAGAATATAATATACCTAAAAACATAGTATTTTAATATATTTTTATATTTATAACATCATTTTATGTTGTACTTATTGTTGAATACCTTTCTAATAATCCAAAAAGACTACAGTGAGTTATCCAGTGCCGCAGATTTGATTGTTGGTCAATAATAAACCATCTCATTGAAAAAATATTTATTAAAATATTTGGAGACAGTATAAAAATCATTGTGGACAAAGCCCAATACATGTATCCATCTTTGCAATATTCTGCAAAAACTAAAATATCTGAAAAATACAACAATTCATCATTGGTATGGATCAACATTCCTTACAAAATAATTTTAAGAAGTCTGTGATAACAACAAAATAATAACAAGTTTTTAAATTAATAATACAAGTCAAAACCATTATATTAAATAGATAAAAATTACAAAAACCTGTAGTTAAGTCTGCGAATATAGACACAAGCGATATAAATACACTTAATACATTAAAAACACAATAATTCTCATCTTGAGTACAAATACTCTTTCTGTCTGTTGTGATTCCAAGCCTACAAGCTTCTGCCATAGTATAAGATTATAAACATAATGTAAGTAAGGTTTCTATGTTATATTTTTGTTAAGTAATCATAAAGTTAGGAGTCTTTCATATAAATATAATTTTCTAATATGTTTATGATAAAATGAATAAATCAATTTAACGGCGGCGCGGACGCAGGACCGAGGTCACCGCACTCCATTTGTTTCTTAATTCTTTAGCAATATATACTCTATGGTTTCAGTCAAACCTGAAACCACAGACTACAGAGGTTTTAAGAAAGTGTCAACTTTTTTAAAATATGATTATTCACAATGAACACAAAAGTTGTTATTTGTATGAAGTCATAAAATAGAATAATAATTATAAAATATAAATAAAGATGTACGTATAATTTAAATATTTTTTATTATATTTTTAATAATCATTTTTAATCTGTGGAATAGCTAAGATTTGAGTTTTGCTTTTGACAATTGACATAAACATTTTAAACAGAAAAATTAAAAACAAATTATTTGAATTATTTTCAACTTGATACTCCATTATTTCTATACTAATTACTTTTATTCCTCGTAAATATTAAACTGCATATAAATATTAAACTTTTTGAGAGGTAAAATGATACATGATGCATTGTTAATTTTATGGGATTGTTCCCGAACAACAAATATGACCCAGGTAAATTTTCTAGAATTTGTACAATTTTCTAACATTGTACATTTATTATATAAAATTTTAAATGTATCTTCAATTCAATGTATCTTCTTTAATCTATTTTTCAAGCCTGAAGCAGCTAACTATGCTAACGAAGGTGATGTAGAAGTGTATAAAAGAATATACTCTATTGCTAAAAGTCATCATAGAATTCAAAATTTTATTCTAGGCACTTCCTTTCATGCTAGGAAATCTCAGACAGGTATTTTTATGGTTATAATTTTTATTTTTCATTGTTATTATCAAAAACATTTTGGGTAAATAAACTAGTTTATTTTTGTAACTAGCATCAGGGCATAGGTCATATGGATTATATGGTCAAGCACTTAGTGAAGGTATTACAGAAGTTTTAAAATCATACAAAAGGACTATAAAGGAAGTACAAGATCTGGTTATAGGCAACCAGAACTATACATTAGCTTTTGTGTATAGTTATGTTGAAAAATTTCATGGGTTATTTAATACATTGAATAAATTAATAAACACAATAAAGGAAAGAAGATTAATAGGATGCCAAATTTTGAGCCTTGTTCATCAATATATTTTAAATGGAAATAAAATGGTCCATGATTCTGTAATACAGTAAGTCTATATTGATTATTTGCTATATTTGCTAATATTATTTCATTTTTAATTTATTAATTATAAAATCAATATTTTCTTTTTTTTAATTTTATAAATTATAATTTTATTTAATAATTTTGTAAATTAATATTGCAAATGTTTTTTTAGAATATTTACTTGTTTGAATACAGTTTTCATTAATCAACTATGTACATGGCTTTTGTATGGTGAATTAAGAGATCCTTATGAAGAGTTTTTTATTTTTCAAATGAAGAAAAATGATTCCTTGGATACATTTATTTCTACACCATCCTCTACAAACACTTGTGACAAATCACTTGTATCAACTGTGAGTTTATATATTGTTATTTTATTCCTTTTCAGCTAATAAATGAATGTACAAAAATCTATTTCAAGAAAATATATCAATACTTGATAGTTGTTGTAGATGTTGTAGATGGTTATTTGCTTTGTTTTAATTCAGAACATTAATTAAATAAAATACTTATCATTTTATTTTGATATTACAGCTACAGCAAACTCCACTTGACTGTGGATACAATCTTAATCCAAACATGATACCATACTTCATACCACTCTCATTAGCTCAAGAGATATTGTTTGTTGGAAAAACTATTATTTTATTTGGTTTTGATCCTAAAAAAGTCAAGAAAAACAACAGTTTTATGATAAATAGACCAATGCTGACTTTGCAGAAATGTGATGCGGATTGTAGAAGGTATGAAATTCATACCTCTAATTATAATAATTGGTTTTCAATAAATACATATGAAAGTATAGTAGTTAATTAAAAAAAAGTCTGTCTGTTAGTTCTGGTTAATCTCTAAAACAGCTGGACCAATTTGGATGAGACTTTTTTTATTTTATTAGAAAAAAAGAAACTTTTATGAACAAAAATATTTTTTTGAAAAAATTCCTTTTGTATTTATATAATATAATGATAGATTACTAAAAATTGTAATTTGACTAGTAATTTATATTTAAGATTTACAATATGGGAAGAAAAAGAAGCAGAATTCCATGAAAAGTTACAGAAACTTAAAGATCCTGAAGTATTTGAAGTTTTCAACCTGAGAAGTGTAGTAAGGGAAATCAAAGAGTGTGTTACAAAGGTATATATTTTTAAGTTAAATTTAAGTATTATTTTATTAGCTCTTAACAACAAGTAACATTAAATAAATTACATAATTAGTATGACAATTTGTATTCAATATTTCTTTTTTACTAAACATGTACCTAAAATATAACTATGATTTTCGTAAAAATGGAATATCAAAAAACTTTTGATTTTTGATCAAATCTTCTGCTTCTTCAAATGTTTGAGGCATATTTCTGCCAGCAGTTTCTGGTAAGAACAAAGCAGCAACTGTCCCAATGGCAGCAATAATACCAACAATTATTAATGGCAGTACAGGAATAAAGACCTTCAAATAAACAATATAAGGTGATATGACAGTAGCTATAAACCCACAAATCTGGACTATAGACGTACCAGATCCTCTAACACAAGTTGGTAACATTTCTGCTGCCCATTGCATAGTGACTGCATAACATATATTTACAGCAAATCTAGCCACAATGGCACATAATACTGAATACCAACCGCTAGGTACTACTGCTGTTAAAATACTAAAAATACAACAAAAAAACATCATGATAACTGTTATCCATTTTCTACCAGTTAAATCTAAAGTAAACGAAACGATAAGTAACGATGGAAACTCTGAAAATGACAAAAGCGTAAATGATAAGAAGAAATCAAAAACTAATGCCCCGATGTTCCTTAGCAACGCATCGAATATTATAGTACAACACATAAATTCTAAACACACCAAAAGTAAAATCGTTCTCAACATAGGCCTTCGAAATATTTCCAAAACACTTGAAGTTTTTTCAGCATCTAATTTAGTTGCAGATACTTTGAAATTTTTTATAAGTTCACTCGGAATTTCTTTTTTATTTATTCGTCCTATCGTCAACACTTTGTCCACTGCTTCGTTGACTCGACCTTGGGAAAGTAGCCATGTGGGGCTCTCAGGTATAACGAGTGGGGCAAGTAATGCTGCAGCCATAGGAATACTTGTCACTAATGATAGTGTTCTCCAATTCCCGCAAGCAAGAGCTATAGACGGTAAAGTCATCATGCCCAGAGTGAAAAACACTCCTATAGGCAAATTTGCTGCTATGGTCCTATATTTTGGCGCTACATACTCTATAACCAGCAAATATATCATTATCATACAAGTGTCATAGGACATGCCCATAAAAAACCTACATATACTAAATTCTGTAAAATTTCTCGCAAATATGCTAGACGCTCCTGCGATACATCCAATTAAATTGCCGATAATTCCAGCCGGTAGTCGTCCAAAACGATCAGCTATCCAGCCAATACTTAGTCCCCCAACTATAGATCCGACAAAAAATATAGCTTGGGCAGTCGCTTGATAACTGTCTCTTTCACATACCCATTCCATTTCAGTGGAAATCGTTGGGTACGGTATCTCACTTTTGTTGAACTCCCAACCGTATCTACAAGGTTCAATAGGCCATGACAAATTTGGTTTCGTCTCAGTAACCGTGCTCCAATTCACTGCATACATTGTGCAATGTGAATATCCGAAATTTCCGCTATTATCGTGTGGTATAGCTAAAGATCTTCGTTCAATGTCAGTTAAATTCTCTAATTGCGGTACCCAGCACCAATGATTAGATGGGACTTCAGTCATGAAAAGCTGTGTAAAGTATGAAAACGCGCCAAAAATGTAAAATGGACACGTTGATAAAAATAGCAACACTTGGTACGGTCCAAATTCACCCGCCGCTGTTAATAGGTTATTAAAGTCAACATTTTTTAAAGAATCTTGCTCTTTTTCTATATTGTCGCTAATATCATTTTTGTTATCCGTGTCTGCTACTTGGTCTGTGAGAGATTTCATATTTTTAACTAGATTTTATTTAAATTAGTCACAAATAGAGATACGCCTGTTCTAAGTAAATTTTAATATATTATACGACTAACACTTCTACCTATTACACCAAGAGCAGAAACATTACAATAATGTGAGACCATTGTAATAACGTTGTAATGTTGGATAAATATTTTATAATCTTAAGTACTATTGAGATAATTAGATGATTGATAAGAGACAAATCTTGTATTTACATATGAATTAAATCATTATTCAACTGACAACGGTCCGTGTCACGAACTGACTGAAACACCTTATCCAATGGAATCAAACCAGCTTCGCTTAAGCATATTAATATATTTTCATTGTTATATTGTATCTGATCCATTTGGCTGCCACCTTCTTCATATTTTTCACAATATTTGTTTGTTTTTTAAACACTTATGAAGTAGAGTAGCGAGCCGCTTTTGCTTAGCCTTCTTATATAATTTTTGTGTTTACAATATTACAGATTTAAAAGATAATTAAAATTATAATTTCGCACAAATCAAGTCACTTAAAATTTTTAGGGATATGTTATATAACTGTAATAGGCAAATTTAATCTCTGCCTTTTATTACTTACGATGGAATAAATTATAAGGATTATTATTTTAGTACCAATAGTCTGCTAAACAGTAACTTAACTTTATCTGTCAGGCTATCAAAATTTACATAGTAATAGAGTAATAAAATATTAATTAGAACTAAATATACATTTATATAACTGAAATAATATTTAATAAGTATTATTTCAGTTTTAATTACATTATGTACTCTTTCTGAAAAATAAAGGTCAAAAACGTAACCTTGCCCGATTCTTTTTACGGTACATTTTTTTGCCTTTGCTGGAATCAAACCAGCGATTCGCTTAAGCGTGTTAATATATTTTCCTTTTTAGCATTTATGGACAGTAGCGGTGGAAGAAGCCCAACTGTTACATGAATTACGTCTTATGAAGGACTTTTATTTGATTGGGCGAGGAGAATTGTTCTTAGAGTTATTGCGACTGACGGCGCCGATGCTTGATAAACCTACTACTAGGACTTCGACGAGAGGTTCGATTATAAATTTTGTTAAATCATGAGCTATTTTTTTAATATTTTACTGTAATTTTTAAAGCTCTTTAATTTGAAAGGGACGGAAGAAAGTTGACATTCGTTATTAAATTATTTATATTGTATAAATAATTATTTAAAAAAATCAAAACTGACTTCAATACAATACTTGTAAGTTTTATATATACAAACGTAAACTAAATATATTTTAGATTTTTAAAAAACCGGTGGTTCCATTTAAATTTTATCGAAACCGATCTAGTGGTTGTAAAACCAAACCTGGGAGTATACTCTTTTAAACAAATTTTCCAAACTTTTCCAAATCGTTTCAGGCGTCTCTGAGTAATTTAACGTACTTAAAAAAAGATTCGGACGAATTGAGAACCTCTTACTTTTTTGAAGTCGGTTAATTATTATAATAATAATTTTATTATATAGATATTGTGTTTATGGTAATTTACCACATAATGTACTATTCCTCAGATATGAACCACGCATTCCAGTTAGCAGCTCGCGCAGTATTTTTAAGCAATAGTGCCGATATAGAAAAGTTCACTTTCGAATTGCCGTATATCAAACCGAATATATCTTCGAATTCGTCCATCGATGATGACAGCAGCACTGGTAATAATATTTATTAAAAATAAAATATAGTAATTACTAATTATATTATTATTTTATAAACATGTACACGTTATGAATTGTGATTATTCAAAGGATTTGCCTTTGAATAAAGATTAAATTAAAAAATATAAATATAACTTGTACCATACATATTTGATATTATCATTCACTAGCTACCTCTCGCTCGCTCTTAGGTATTAACTATTAACCTACAGCTATGTTTAAACATCTAGTATGAAATAGAGTTAAGAAATTATTCATACCCCTTTTATCCTCCCTTTACATTCCCTTATAGGATGATTTCCGGGATAAAAATACTATTCTGTGTCCTTCCCAGAGTCTAAAATTATCATATATCATATACGAGTATATCATTTATCACTAATAAAGCACAAACATGGAAAAAACATTATTTTTCCCTTTATAATATTAGTATAAATGTACATTACGCAATTTCCTAGTATTATTAATCACAGTTGCAGATGGTTGGTCCACAATAATTTTAAAGTATGACTTCAAATGGCCATTACACTTACTCTTCGCGCCTGAAGTACTGGCGCGGTATAACGACATGTTCCGATTGTTACTGAGGATAAAGAAAACCCAGCACGACTTGCACGCTCTTTGGAAAACTTATAAACAATCTACAAGGTGAGATTTGTTTATTTTAAGCCTTATATAACACTTAGACATTTGGCTGAATTTGTAGTCATCTACTTGCTGTGTCAACGGTCGTGAGTTTAAGTCCCGCTGGGGGTTCATTTGTGGGGTGGGCATGAAAATTACTCTACTATCTTGCAGCTTACTATGGAACTGGTGGTGTGTGTTATTTTCCCAGTATATTTAATTTTAAGCATGGATCCCTTTTGTTCTCTCGTCAGCAAGTAAAGCTTTGTGCTTTAATTTTTCTATTTCTAATGTCCAAAATGCTGAAATTACGAATTGCTTATAAATTATCATCTCATCTTACATCTTACACTGTTTAAGTGCTGTTTGCAAAAGGTGCTGTTATCCCACTGAACTACTGATTGATTCCTTTCATTTATTTATTTTTAATGTCAGTAGCAATAATTTATGTATCTTTACAGTTTACTAATAAATAATTTATGGAAAAAAAACGTCATTATTTGAATGTATTATTTCAGAGGCCGAAAGCAATACTATTTCCTATACAAAAAAGGCCTTTTCCTGAAATTTTAATTTTATAATTTATAGCGCTAACACACATGACAACAGTTCATTTGAAAAATATTTTTTAGGTTTTCCATATGCCAATTACATAATAAACTCATGTTCCTAATGGACAACCTTCAACATTATTTACAAGCTGACGTTTTGGAGACAAACTTCTCACGACTCATGGAGGCAGTTAACAAAACCAATGACTTTGAAAAACTAAAGAAAGCGCACGCAACGTTCCTCGCAGACACGCTGAGCCAGTCATTTTTGACTGTTACTTCGGTAAGTTTTGAATATTTTTGCTGTCGATTTACTATCAATTTGTCTTGATATTGTAAGTTAAACACGGTTGATTCGTTTTATATACATGAATGTCATTTATAAAAGTTTATGTATTGAGATACCGTTATGAGCAATCTCATTGCATGTAACTTGAAAGATATTTTTCAGGCAGTTTTGTTAGAAATTTTGTTACTCCTAACATAAATTAACAAATCGCGTTCTAAAGGCTGGAAAAAAATCTTTCCGTGTCGCGCGTGTAACGATGGTAGCTTACAAAGTCATTCATGATTTTTGCATAACTTTGACCGTTAACGCAGCGCACGCAACTGAAGTTCTCAAAAGGAATATTTTTCCCCGAAAAATGCATGGTTTTTCATTCATCTTCCTATTGCCATTTGCGTGCCTATTGGTCGAAGCGTGATATAATATCACTTATAGCCTTCCTCGACAAACGGACTATCCAGCACAAAAATATCTTTTTCAATTCGGACCAGTAGTTCCTGAGATAAGCGCGTTCAACCAAACAAACAAAAAAACTCTTAAGCTTTATTTGTATATATTATGATCGTCGAACTATCTGCGATCATATATTTATACTCGTGAGTCGTGACTGTAAAGTCGGCTTTTTTATATTAAATCAGTAATTTAATGAAAATTTCATGTCACATCACGCGATAAAAACGTGCACGAAATTAGAAGGTACTACTTCCAATTATTAGCAAAGCCAAAGAGTTATAAAAATACTCTTTAGTTATGATAATATATATCGTAGCAGATCCTATGTGTAAACTATAAATAGATTATAAATAAAAGCAAATAATATTTAACGCCTTAAAAGTTTAGCTGGTTTGATACTTACTTAAAAGTTTAGGAAAATTTCAAATTTCCAAAGGCATAATATTTAAAAATATGTAATAACTTTGATTTATAAAAAATACTGTTTTTAGTGTAACGAACTACTGGACTCTCTAAGCAACCCCGTGTTCTGCAATATCATGGAATTGTTGAAGCTTTGTCACTCGTTCTGTAGCATTAGCGAGTTTGCTTCCGATAAAGAGGCTGAGGACTATTATTTAAGAGGTTATTCTGAGAGGTAATTAATTTTTAATTTTAATATTGCTTTTGTTTTTGTAATACTTAAATATACTTTCGGTACGAATAAGTATAAAAATATAAATATATATATTGTTATAATTTATTTATATGGTACACTTTACAAATACTTAGTATAGATTTCTCAGATATTTTCCCGCAGTCAAAATGTCAAATTTTATCAAAATCTGCCTAGTGGTCTTCTCGTAATGCGGTCATAGACAAACAAAAATTCGTATAACTAGATATGTCCTCTAAATCGTTAATGACTTTCAATTAGATTTTTCCAAAAAACATTCAATGTACAAATTTGACTATGTTAGAAATTTATTATAATATGTATATTGTGTCACCGTAAAATTGTAAAAACCGTGGGATTGTCAAATGGCATGCGACGGAACGTCATAAATTTGACTCTCTTCGGTGACACTAATTATTATGTCTTTTTTAACGCCTTAAGTTTAATTACAGTAAACAATGAATAAATTATTATTTCTAGGTTTAATAAGCTAGTGAAGCAACTAATGCAGCTGTTAGTGTCCTTGCGAGACCGCCCGTGCGGCGTGTACCTGGCGCGCCTGCTCATGCGGCTGGACTATAACCGCTGGCTCAGTGGGGAGGCTCAACTCACTCAATCTGTTACTAGCATGCTTAGGTACTGATGTTACTTGTGATGGTCATTTATTATAATTAATTGATTGAAATTGTGTAATCCCTACTTTCCTATTAATACATAAATAGAACTTTCACCAGTTAAGCGATTTTAATGAAATTTGAAACAGAAATAGACACTTCAAAAAAGGATTAACATTTTATTGCGAAAAAAGGTTAAAATAAGGAAAGAAACTTTGTATGGAAATTGGTCATTATCAAAAGTAGGACTATGGATGAAAGTTGGGAAAGGATATAATGAATAAGCTTTTGTTGTAGAAAAGATCAAAAAGGAATCGAAACTTAACTAGAGTCACTAATTTAAAGATAATATATTGTGCCTGTGATAACCTGTGGATGCTAAATTATATTCTTTATAATACATAATGTAAACTACACTAACTGTGAAATAAATAAAATAAAAATAAGAACCAAAAACGTAAAATATTTTTAAAATTAACCCAATAAAGCTAAGAGGAATTATGTATAAGGTTTTATGGAATATATGAATAAAAAAGTACATAAACCTTATGTCTTTTAATCATCATCATCATCAATTTTAACATCTTCTAACACATTACTGTTAGCATACTTAGCAATTGTATGTTTAGTGTGTTCCTGCATCACCGCCTTTATTAATATACATTTGGTCATATGGCATGTACAAGGTACAGGATGCTCTATTTCCTCAGGATCTAGAAGACTTAACTGTAAATTATACCTAAAACAAATTTGATAATACAATTCATTATTATTGTTTTATATAGTTTTAATAGCATAAGTTCATTGTTATTTAAGTAATTTAGATGTCTTTCCAAAGAAGTTTTACTTTTGCACTTAAACATTACACCCATTATTTTTGAAGTGAAACTTCTTTAGAATCGTTGTGATTTAAAACTCGATGAAACGAAAAAATAAGTCCATAGTACCAGGCACTCTGAGACAGGGAAGAGTTAGCCTTAGTTAGATCTCGCCCACCTCAAGTCAGTGACATTTCTAACTCTGTCTACTGTCGTATTTTTAATTAGACGAAGCCAACTGACAGTAGCTAATGTCACTTTGTAAAATAATGTTGCCATAGTTAAAGTATTAGTGATGCGTTCAGTTCTCGTTCAATCAGATGAATGAACAATGAGTGTGAATAGTTAATCATTTCAGACTATAAAAGAATATTATTTCTATTTTACACTAGTAATAGTAGTAGTATGTAACTACAATCAGTTTTTTGACGGCTTATTACAAAGCGCGGCGCGGCGACTAGTGCCAACACCGATCAACGCCGCGCTTGCGGTCGCCATTTTGTTTGTTATTCGGCTTCTAACCTCTAACCTGATAGCACGAATGTTTTTTCTGCGCCCACGCTGTTAAGTTATTGTTTTTGTTAAGTTTGTCGTTTCAAAGATAAATTAGACGATTTTACTTTTACCGCTATAAGGTGAAAAGTACATAATTTTTTTATGACTCATATAATAAAAGAAGAAGACAAAATGTATGGTCTCGACCACATGATGGACAATGTTTCAGACATATTGTTAATTAATGTCACCGAAAGCGATAGTGATGATTTTTTATCTGATGATGAATAAAAACAAATGATGTAATAAGCGAGGTTTTTTTATTTTCATTACCTACCTATAATTGGATTCTATAGGCACATAGTCGTCGAAAACTCGTTGGTATGTACAAAGCACGACTAAAATTCGAACCCCGTACCCGATATCGGCAGTTCGGCACACTAATTATTCACTAGACAATCGAGGCAATTTCATTCATTCAGGAGTTTTTTCAATCATTCATTTTGTTACAACACTATTTTTATTTTGTCAAAACCTGACAACACAGTAAACGTCAGTTGACTTCGTCTAATTAAAAATTAGAGTATAACTCCTGGTGTGACCTTTGCACCATCTCCCTCTCTCAACAAGCTTAGATGGGTTATTTAGTATAAATATAAACGTGATTTAAAAATTAGTTAGCCAAAGAAGTTTAACTTCTGACATATTGTGTACTTTGTACACACACAAGTTTTTTTTTATTATGTTACATATTATGTAATTACCTTCTAGAATAGTTTTGATCTCTATTCATATCTAGTTGAAAGGCAATAGGTTCTTGTTTTTCTACATCCTGTTCTTCCGGTAACAATATTATTGTTTGCTTCCAATGTGTTACTGGACTTTTTGGGCCTGTGCTTAAAATAATCTGATTTTTACTGGTTATGTGAGGAAAACTACACTCAAACCACACACAAATACCCTGGTATTGTCCATTTCTACTGGCACCTAAAAAAGATAATATGTATATAGTATAGATTATATTACATAATGAATTTGAAGTCTACTGTTAAGACAAGTGTGATAATTAATGTTAATAATTTAGCCTTTATCATGTTACTTCCATGTAAGGACTTCCTGTCAGTTCAAGGTTCACAAAACTAATCAACTGGTTTAAAATTGGTACATATTATTAGTATAATATAATATTATTTATAGAGCCTCTTAAGCTGAGGTTTCTTTAAATTCTGGAGTCCTATTGTACTTAATAAATTAATAATTACCTAAATAAATTTAATAAAACATTGAATAATATGCAGTTTATATATTATAAGTGAAAAGTAATTTCTTTTCCTTCTGAATTTATTCAGAAGCAAAAAAAATGAATAACAAATAAAATATATAAAAATATAAAACTAAAAAAATACTTTTCAAAACAAGGTATAATATATTGTGCTTTTAATAAAAGAATATTGTTGCTATATTGCTAACTTCTTTAATTCAAATGATTTTTGTGGATAAAATTTGTTTGTCAGTTTCCTTGGTTTTGACTATCTCAGAACCAACCCATTTCTCTAGAAATATATGAGACATTCTTTTTGCATACCTACAACATACTGTATATTATAAGAGTCCAAATCACTTATTGTGTCTTCTTTTAAATTAAGCCAAGCCATGGTAATCTCAGGTCCAAGAAGATCATCTTCATGAATTTGCATTATTTCAGGTTTACTGCTTTTACTTGCTCTAAGTTGCTTTGCAAATGTTGATAATGATACTCCATGGAAGTCTTTCCATTTATTATATAAGTTGGGGACACTAAAAATATAATATAAATTATGGTTTCAAATTTGGATTCAATAATGCAATTTTCTTATTATTTGTATGACATATTATATAGCATATAAATAAAAATATATTTATTATCATGGTATATAACATCATAATCTCACCTACATGGTGCAACATAAATAGAAGCACTCTCTGGAAACATTTCTCCATCTGGTTTGAGAAATTTATCTCTTGCTTTAAAGACAGAGTCTAACATTCCTTCATGGAGTAAATAAAAGCCCATCCACTCAGATACCATAGCATCAACTATGTTTCCAGGTAAATTAACATCTTCTACTTTACTGTGTATAACCTGTTTCAATTGTATAGATCATAAGCATAATATATAAAAACATAAAAAATATATATACATCATATTATAAACTTTATATGATACCTCTATGATATTTTCATAATTATTCTCTTTAACTATTTCTTTGGCTAAAAAAGCCAATTTGCTGGCTTCAATAGCGTAGACTTTTTTTGCACCAGCCTGGGCACAGAATATTGATAGGATTCCTGTGCCACAGCCAACGTCCATTACTATTTTGTCTTTAAAATATGATTTGTGTTCAAGAATTGCTCTCCTATAAGTATCAGTTCTTGGGTCGTCTTCCAACATTAGTCTATGTATCTAGAATATTTAAATAAGAATTTATGCTTAAGTAATAAAATAAATCAGATGAAAAATGGATCTGTATTTAATAATAGAGAACGTGATTGATACCTCCAAATCCTCGTAACTAGAAAAGTATTCATTTTGTAAGACGTCCGTTTCCATTTTACAGCATTAAAGTACTTTTCGCTATAAAAAGTAATTAGAAATATAAAGATAAACAAAAATAAATAAATATTCTTATTTCTTATAATAACTTAACCTCAAACTCAAAGACTCATCAGTCATCAACATTGAATATTAGTCATCTATGATTGAATATACTCTATTTATTAATTCTATGGTCACAGATTAAGTATTAGTTACTACGTAATCTATGGTCTCATGAACGCAAAAAAAACGACACAGTGAGCACAGATTAGTAAATAATGATTATACCAAAGAGAATGTAAAACCTACGGGATTATTATACCCATAGATACCACACGTTAACAGTTTACAATTTACATAGATAAAAATAATAAATTCATCAAATCACTTAATTTAGTTAATTTAAACTGACTAAAAAGGTCCTTTCTAATATTATATATCTATAATTAATAGGTAATATTATAAAGCTGAAGAAAAGTAAAAAAAGAAAGAGTTTATTTCTTTGTTTGGTTGAACGCGCTAATCCCAGGAACTATGTACTGGCCCCAATTGAAAACTTCTTTTTATTTTGTATAATCCGTTTATCAAGGAAGGCTATAGGCTATATTACATTATGCTACGACCAATAGGAGCGGAGCGTCAATGAAAAATGTTGCAAAAACGGGAGAAAGTATTTCTTTTGAGAGCTTTCGGCACGACGTAAACTGTAAAAGTTATACAAAAATCATGTAAGATAGAAGTGTTCCCCTTTAAAAGTTCTAAAAAATTTTTAAAGGTTGACTCAACTATAACCTTTTTTATGGTAATTAAATTAATTGTCAACAAAATTGCTCTTGGCATCATTTAATTTCACTGAATATCTTGCGATATATCATAGCTTTAACATAACTCACGCACTCAACGCAACAAAATAGTGATCACCGCGTGCAGCAGGGACGCCGCGTCGGTAGCTGTATGAGTTATTTGGTTTCCAGCCTTTAGAACGCGAACGAAGCCACGGGAAAGGCTAGTTAGTATATTTGTTAATTTTCTTTTTAACCCTAAAATGGAACTCAATTGCAAGGTTGAAAATTGAACTACTTTTTACCTCAATTTAATTGTTTATATATATTTTATCTATACATTAAATATTATAAGTCATAAGAAATATATTTAGATACATTTTTTAGTTAAACAATATTTAAAAACATTTAAATCGATTTTTTTAAATTATCAATTTTGACTTAATGTTTAGTAACTTTTCTTTTCGTTATCTGTTCTATTCGTATTCACATTTATGTACGTTAAACATCGATAGATTTGTATTCCGATAGTTATCGATAGTTTGAGAAAAAACTATCGATAGTATCGATACTATCGATAGTTTCGTGTATTAAATAAATAAATATTAAAGATATATGTTATAATTAATTGAAACTAATAATTTTAATTAGACAAACAAACAATGTTTGTCGACTGGAAAGAAGTTGGTGCGGTACTTCGTATTTTTTTATTTCATTATACCTCAAAAAATTGCTCCTTAAATGCTCCAGCAGAATCTGTAATTGCTCCACCGCTATCATTATTGGTTAATTAATAATGAATTTTTTAGAATCCATTTTTTGAAAATTTAATTTTTCTGTAAAATCACGAAAATTCGTTTTTTCTTTTTGAACTATATCTCAAAAAATTGCTCTTCAAATACTCCAGCAGAATCCATAATTGCTCCACCGCTATCATAATTGGTTAATTAATAATAATTTTTTTTAAATCCGTTTTTTGAAAAATTTAATTATGCTATAAAGTCGCGAAAATTCTGTTTTTTCTTTTTGAAATATATCTCAAAAAATTGCTCCTCAAATGCTCCAGCAGAATCCGTAATTGCTCCACCGCTATCTTAATCGGTTAATTAATAATTATTTTTTTTTAATTTCAATAATAATTTTATTTGAAAACAACTGCACGTGTCTGGCCCGTTTTTTAAACACTAAAATTTCACTTCAATAGGTTGGATGGAACTTGGAAGAAATCTCTTTTTGAGATAAGTCCACCTTTGCTCACACTGGCCATTTACTCTTTGCACTGGTCTTTTCACTTCACGCCGGTCTTCTGTGAGAGAGTGGTACTAATGAACTATACGGGGCGTGCCGGCCCATTCAGTTTCATTCGGCCCATAAAGAATATAATATATAATTTAATGTCTGCAATCATTGCAATCAATATACGTTTTTAAAATGTACCTATATATTTATGACTAGCGAAATCTGCGGCACATTATTATACTATTCTTTTTTAACAGTATTTTAGGAATTAAATATTCTTTTTTATGTAGTAAATATATTATACTTTATTTAATTATACTATATATTTTATTTTATACACTTTAGTTTCATTTTTATTTTGTTTTTATTTTATATGAATTACAAATTCTTATATTTTATATTATAAGAATATTATAAAAAAATAATTCCCGACTATGCAGGTTTGATGTGAAGGGAAATAAATAGTAGTAACTTAACAATCGATAGTGCCATAATAGTTATCGATACTATCGATAGCCCATGGCTATCGATACTATCGATAGTCTATCGATGTTTAACTAACACTAATTCACATTTCAATTTTCACCAAACTAATACTTAATCTGTGCATTTCACAGTGGCATAATTTTACAACTTCACGTCAAACAGAAATGCGAAAACTTTAGATTTTTTAGTTTTTAGTCCTTGGTTTTCTTTAATAGATAGTTATGTGGTAACTGTATTAAAATATATAATATTAGTACTTTTAAAATATGGCTAAAGAAGGTGATATGTCTTTATTTAGTGATGTATTAGAGCCCTTTAGGCGGGTTATAAACACCGATCCGCCGAAGGATAAATTGGCGGCGTCTACTAAATTGAATTTCTCTGATAGTAATCAATCAATCAAAGAAGGTAAATCACTACTTGTTTAACATGAATGTTTATTGCATACATATTATATATTTTATTTTTATTATGTGTGTTATTTCATATAAATTTTTTACATAATTTAAAAATTTCAGGAACACCTGTTTTGATGTCGATCGGTAAACGAAAGTCTAGCTTAGGCTTGATTGAAACTGGAACTCCTGAAAAACGGATGCGAACTGAATCTATGTCTAGTAATGCTGCACCACCATCACCATGGGAAACAAAAAGATTGAAAGCGGACTTGATAGCAGCAAAAGCTATGGTGCATGAGTTTATATTTTAAGCTTATATTTTAATTATTAATAAGAATAGTGGAGTTCAATTATTTTTATTTCAGATTACCAAACTCGAGGCTCGTATTAACCACCAGCATACCATACGCAGAGAAATGCAGATATTATT
Source organism: Boloria selene (assembly GCA_905231865.2). Classification (NCBI taxonomy): domain Eukaryota; kingdom Metazoa; phylum Arthropoda; class Insecta; order Lepidoptera; family Nymphalidae; genus Boloria; species Boloria selene. Next base: position 4,916,465 of record HG993149.1, read on the forward strand.
TGAAGAAGAAAGGTCATCTCTTACAGAACAACATAAAAGAGATGAAAGAGCTCTCTCAGATATGGAAGAAAGATTGCAGTTGATTAGACGGAGAGAATCCGAACTCAAAGAAGAATTATGTGCAGTAAATATATTATGATCATATATTTATACTATATTAATCATTTAAATTATTATTTAACAAATACTTTTTAATTTTACATACATAGATATTTTATCTTTTAAAAATTATAAATACATTAATTTATTATATGTATTAAATTATTAAATATTTGTCTGAATTTAATTGAGCAAGTTCTTGTATAATTTAGACCTTTAAAGAGCATCAGGAGAGCAAGATTAAATGGGAAAAAGACAGAGGTGAACTTCAAAAGCAAATAGCAGAATTGAAAGACAAATTGTTAGAAGCTAATGTAAGCAGTAAGGATCAAATATCTGAAATGAAAAAAGATATGGATGAGTTACTTCAAGTAAGTTAAATTATGGAAACCATAGACAATCCCTACTATAATATACTATAAATGTGAATGTAAATTTGTTTGTTACGCTTTCTCGTAAAAACTACTCAACCGATCATCATGAAACTTTGTACACATATTCTTGGAGGTATAAGAAGTAACATATGATTTATTAAAAAAAATATTTTTTACGAAAAATTAAAAAATTGTTTGCATTAACAATAGGTTCTGAAATAGCTAGAGTAATTTAAAAGAAACTTTCAGGCATCCTACAATCAACCCAATGAGGTTGATCAGCAATTAAAAAATTGAACTGGGCCGAAGCCGCGGGTAAAGCTAGTAATACATAAATAGTTTACTTCAGTTTTTTAATTTATTGTTATCTAGGGGTTCCATTCAGGCTCAATCAAAGTAATATTATCTGGTAAGATAAAATATATTAAAAATATATTCCACATCATATCCATAATTATTTTACTTTTTCAATACATATAATAAAATAGAATTAAAATTATGCATTATACGCACCCTCGCTTCGCCCGGGTTCGTCCCTAGATTTAGCGTTAGCAAAGCCACAGGTTCCGCCAGTTAAAATAAATAAAATTTCTCTACCTCCTCCTTTTTTGAAGTTGGTTAAAAAGTAGCCTAAGTTACGCCGTATAACATAAGCGGCGTGCGAGTGAAAGTCTCGTCAAAATCGGTCCGGCCGTTTCAGAGATTACCCAGAACAAACAGACAGTCAGACAAATATTTTTAAAATTGGTTTTTTGTTGCTAGTCTAGTATATACTTTCATATGCATTCAGTGCAAAGCTGTTAATTTGAAATTAAAAACAGACACTTCAATTTTATTTATATGTATAGAAGTATGGATTATAAACCCAATTAATTTATTTTAACTTACACCCAGCAAAGGGGGCGGTATTTGCTAGTTTATTATAAGTCCACAATATTAATTTCCTTAGGCTCTAGAAGGAGCACAGCAGGAAGTAGAAATGTTAAAAAAAGAAGTAACAAAACAAACTTCTAGAGCTGAACAATGCACATCACTTAGGACCAAACTAGAAAAAACAACATTTGAGCTGCAACAAGTCACTAGTAAGCTAAAAGAGCTGGAGTATGAAAAAGACTCGTATAAAGACTGGCAACAGCAGGCAAAAGTAAGTTTATATAATATTGTTATTATATGAAAAATATCCAACCTCAAGGTTTTAAAAGAAATGTAAAACAAATAAATAAGATTTTGTGATATTGTTCAAACTTCCTGATCTATAGAATATATAATAAGATTTGGTTTAGTTGAATCTATATTTTGATTATTTTTGAGAATCTTATTGAAATGGTAATTGTTATTAATCCAAAGACAAAATCTATAGTTTTTAGAATTTTTGTCTGTCTGTCTGTTGGTAACTGCATCACCAGAAAACCACACATTAGGTATGATGATGGCTGGTTATCCGGATAATCATATTATATAGGATATTTTTTACTGTGGGAAAACATCTACTTTCTTGGAAATCTGAATAACCATTACCGGCTAGAAAACATCACATGGTACAATAATATTTGAAATCTTAAGAATTTGGTTTCTGGTCTTTAAAACGCGGGCGGAACCGCAGGAAACGCTAGTATCAAATAAATTACTACTACCAGAAGAAAATATATTATATTTAATTTAACAGAGGATTTTTTTTGTTAAAATAATTCTTTAATGATTATTTCTAGACAGCCCAAAAACGACTTACCAATATGGCGGAATTAGAAAAGGAAGTGGTTCGCCTCCGAGCCACAGAAAGGTCTCTGAGGGATGCAGTGAGCAATAAATTGTTACTGGAAGAGCAAGTCCATGTCCTCACAACAAAAGTTGAGACATTACAGCCGGTACAACAGGAATTGCATGAGGCTAAGGTACTTTTTTTGTTTATTTTACACATTGAAACATATTTTTATTTATTAATGCACACGACACCAACTTTATTCTTTCTTTACTCGAAGGAGTCTATCGCGAACAAACAACGTGACACGTGATTTATATGTATTAGATAGATTTAGCCGTTGCTAAGTGTAAGTTTGTGGGACAGGTGAAGCTAGCGTCGCTGGAGTCGTCGCTGGCGGAGTGGCAGGGCGCGGCGCGCGCGCACGGAGTGGACGGCGCGCGCGCGCTGGCCGCCGCGCTGGACGCCGCGCTCAGCAGCCAGCTGGCCGCCGTGGCCGGACACTCCACCGCCACCGGACAGCTGGCCGCCCTCAATGAGGTTTAGAAGCTATTGACATATTACTTTATATAAAATAAAAATAAAAAATAAATAAATGTGTGGCACTCGGGGACTGCCGAGTATTGCATAGCATTTTTTATCAACTTATGCAATTATAAATATTTATATTTTTTTTTATTTATACAGTATTTTTTTTCTTTGATATTAATTCAAGTTACACTTTTTGAGCGTGGTGACCGATAAGAAAACAAATGTATTTCTTTTATTGAATAAATGAGAAGTTAATATCGTTTAAAATATTTTTATTATCTTACAATACATGTAGGTTATTCAGGAATTTTTATCATTGAAACTATGGGTTTTCTGAAATAAGAAACATAATATACGTATTTGTCCGATTTCGGAGCAGCTCGTCTCGATCCGTGCGAGCTTCGTACAGTTGTACCATTTACATGCACGTTAAGCGAACGCTCGGCCGAGCTACATGGTAGGCGGAGTGGAGGGTGTTAGGTTTTATTTTCATTACGGAATTTCTTGATTCGGTCGCCGCGTTCAAAGCCCGCGATAAAAGCTATGCAATAGCTTAAAAAAGTTTAAATGCGATAATTCTAAAAACGATCGAAACTAAATATAGTTGATAATGATAAAAATGACTATGTCGATAAGATTTTCCTACAATTATTAAATATAGAAATTTGAATATAAAATATACTTACTCATAGATATTAGAATTAAAATTATTTTGATATGAAAAACTCTATTTTTTCAAAAACTAATTATTATTTAGTAATAAAATTGTTCTCATGTAGTATTAGTTTATTATAATTTTAAATTTTAGGAAGTAGCAACTCTAAAATTCGAGCGCGACAAGGCGACGGCCAAGTTGAATGACCTGCAAAAAGTGCGCAAGACTCAAGACGACTTTATACATCGCTTAAGAAAGCGGTTACTCCTGGTTACTCGAGAGAGAGACAGCTATAGGTAAGAATGTACACTGCATTTAACAATATATTTTTACTTTTTATATGTTGGTCCGTGTTGAACTCTGAAAGTACTACTGTATATTTTGTTTAAATGTGTGATTTGTCAAAACTTAAAAAACTGGATAGTTTTTATCCTGGTTATTTTTTTTGTTATGGATAATGGTGGTGGATTACCTTAATAGGATTTGGTTCAACCTGAGAAATGGTTGTTCTAACTTTTTATTAATGCACTGTGTATCAATTATATAATAATTTTATTTACCAATCATTTTTCCTCGTCACACCATTCTAAGTAACATTAACTTAGGTGATGTAATGACTACGGAATTCTCACTTTTTTTTTGATGACACGTTTGGCTGCGTTTGTAGTTTGTCAGCGGGCGCGGGTTTACTCCTGCTGGGGATATTCATTTGTACGTATATATATTTATCATATGTACGTATTTAGAGTTATAAATATCTAGTCTATCAAATACCTGGTATTCGTGACACAAGCCTCGTAGTTTACCACGAAACTAGATGGTGTTAACTGCAATAATGTCCTTTGCGTTGCCATTAATAAGAAAATTGAATTGAATATTTTTTTTTATTTTTTTTTTATTTTTACTGAATACATCCACAGGCGTTAAGCGGCCGTGCCTTTTGAATTTATTTTTATTTTTACTACATTTTTACTAACTACACTTAAACTAAGTGGACCGTGGCCCGACACTGTTTTTTTTTCTTTTAATACTATTTCTTATGCTACATTATATTTAATAACAATAATTACTTACACTATGTTATGGCATTAGGACCCTGCTCCATCCCGCAGTTAGGAGAGCACAGCCTCCGCGATTTTTGTGTCGTGTTTTTGAATATTTATCAAGTCTTTTCCCAGACAACAGCTGGATAGCTACGAGAAGGAGTTGTCGGTGACGCTGGGCGGCGAGGCGGGCAGCGCGGCGGGCGGCGCGGTGTTGCTGGCGGCGCGCGTGGAGCAGCTGGAGCGCTCGCTGCAGGCCTACCGCGACCTGCTCGCCGACCACGACGCAGACCAGCACGTCAAAGGTGAGCCTTATTGTGTTGGGCGTAAGGTTCAATCTCCTTTAACGTAACACGATTGCGACTGTTAGGCAAAGGTGAGCCTTATTGTGTTCGGCGTAAGGTTCAATCTCCCTTAACGTAATACGATGTCGAATATTAGACAAAGGTGAGCCTTATTGTGTTTAACGTAAGGTTCAATGTCCTTTAACGTAACACGATGTCGACTTTTAGGCAAAGGTGAGCCTTATTGTGTTCAGCGTAAAGTTTAATCTCCCTTAACGTAGTAACTGATATGTAATATGTAGTGTATCAACTATCTGGTATTCATGACACTAGTCTCGTAGCTTACCACGGAACTAGATGGCGCTGTGTGTCAATGAGAGTGAAGGCGTTGAGCGTTTACAAGGGTGTACAAGTTTTTTTACAAGTTTTTAGTTTGACGACACGCGTGGCGCAGTTTGTAGTGACCCTACTTGCTGCGCAAGCGGTCGCGGGTTCGAGTCCCGCTGGGGGTATACATTTGTTGAGCACGAATGTTTGTACTCCAGTCATGGGTGTTTATATTTATAATATTACGTATGTATTTAAACTTATATATGTGTAGTATATCAACCATCTAGTATCCATAACACAAGGCTCGTACCTTACCGTGAAACTAGATAGTGCTGTGTGTAAATGTCCCAACATATTTATATTTATACTAGCTGACCCGTGCCCACTTCGTTGGGCATAATGTTAATAATCCTTTTTTAGTATAGAGTGTTTAAATAATTTAAATAATTTTATTAATATTAAAAATTAAATTATCTATACTAATATTGAAAAAACTACGTTTTGTAACTTGAATATAAAAGTTAGACATATGCTGTCGTTGACTTTTTTGTAGGTATTTTCAAGCTCCACATCTTTTCTCTAGAACTCAAAAATATATCTTTTATAGTTAAGGCAGCATTCGTAAGAAACGTTTTCATTCGACCGTTTCTTCTCTGATTCACTTTGCAAAACGGACTACCACGTAAAAGCCTTTTTATTTTTCGGTTTTTTATATAACCTATGACACTCAGCAATAATGTAGCTTTCTAATGGTGAAAGAATTTTTAAAATCGGTTCAGTAGATCCCGAGATTACCCCTTACAATTTAACAAATAAACAAACTTTACTTCTTTATAATATTAGTATAGATAGTATAGATTTATTTACAAGTGTGGTGTGCGCAGGGCTGGAGGCGGCGCGCGCGGAGGCGGCCCGCAGCCGCGAGGAGGCGGAGGCGGCGCGGCGCGAGGCGGCGGCGCTGCGCGCGCAGCGCGACCAGCTGCAGCTGCACCTGGAGAAGCTCGCCGCGCCCACCAAGGTTAATCACTTTTATTCATTGTACGCGACATTTATACATCATGTATTAAAATTCTAATTTAATCGAATCTTTACTCATTATTATAGATACACAGCCTAAAAATTTATTGAATTTTTGGACAGATTTTGATGAAATTTGGTACGATAATAGCTGGGTATCTGGGTCAACAAATAAAATATTTTTACTGCAGGAAAACATCTCATTTTTGAGAAAATTATCATCATCATTATCATCAACCCTTTTTTTTAACGCCCCACTGCTGGGCACGGGCCTCCCTCAGGACGAGAGGATCAGGCCATAGTCCACCGCGCTGACCAAGTGCGTCTTGGCGGATTTCACATGTCTTTCGAAAACTTGCTAGGTTTTCTAAGACACGCAGGTTTCCTCACGATATTTTCCTTCACCGTAAGAAAAGTAGTAATCCTGATAAAAAAAATGATTCGCACATGAAAATATCAGAGATGCGTGACCGTTACCGCTGGGCTACCACTGCCTCAAATCCACCTCAATTTATAGATAATAATATATTAAAATTCTAATTTAATCGAATCTGTACATTAAATATTTTTTTTGGAAAATCTTATTGCAATACTCATTATTATAAATACACAGGCTAAATATATAATTTTAGAATTTTTGGACAGATTTTGATGAAATTTGGTATGATGATAGCAGGAAAATATGTCATTTTTGAGAAAATTATTCTTACCGTCAAAAGCTACCTACTATAAGTACTATTACAATTACACCTATATTAAACTTCATAGAAAAAGTATATTAGCAACTAGTTTTATTTATAATGTATCCAAGAAAGTATTGTTTCAAATTAAGAACTATAAATAAATAAAGTATACAAGTAATGTATGTACCTTATAAATTTCAATATTGTTTTTATTTTTTCACAATATTTTCCACTAGTATCTTAAACTGATAATTTTGTCTTGTTTCAGATCCTACATCTGGCAGATAACCCAGCTGCAGCTGCTCAGAAACAAATGCACTTAGATTTAGAGTCTGCTCAAGAAGAGGTGATTTGATTATTATGTATTATATTTGATTATTATGTATTATATTAAAATAAGTGCATATATAGTGACATTTTAGTGTAATGTAATAATAATAATAATATTCTTTATTGTACCCAGTATAAAAGAGATATAGTACAAAAAAAAAGATGGAATTCACAAGAGAATGATTAATTGATAGTAGATGTAATGATTAATAAAATCATAAAATGATGTTTATGATTTTATTAATATTTGATTATGTTACAACGAAATTAATTTCGATATAATATGTTATTACGATATTTATTACTAGCTATTTTTTTTCCTTTCAATGAAGTTATAATTTTTAGACGTTTGATGGCAAGTCTTAAAAAAGGAATTTAAATGGTTGAAAAATCACGAGTGCTTTCCTCCTCCTACATTGCTTACTTGGCGTGATATTTAGAATTTTACAAAACTTCCAATTACAAGTTCAATAATAAGTGTTTTTCTTAGTTGATTTTCGTTTCGCTAATAATTGAATTCATTTCACGTTTTTATCACATATAATAAACATTATTACATTAAACATATTTATGTGCAAAAAATAATTATTTCAGATCAAGCAGTTGAAAGCTGCCTTACGCGAAGGGGGTTCTCGCGCGTGCCCAGAGGAGATGCAGCAACTGCGCACGCAGCTGGAGAACAGTAGGATAAAACTACAAAGGTATATAACTTGCTTTTATTTTAATACATATAATATGTAGGTATAGTTTGTTTGTTCGTTAACATTGTCTATACTAATATTATAAAGTTGAAGAGTTTGTTTATTTGTTTGGTTGAACGCGCTAATCTCAGGAACGACTGGTCCGAATTGAAAAATTCGTTTTGTGTTGGATAGCCCGTTTATCGAGGAAGGCTATAGGCTATATTACACCACGCTACGACAAATAGGAGCGGAGCATGAATGAAAAATGTTGCGAAAACGGGAGGTATTTAGTTTCCAGCCTTTAGAGCGCGTGAAACCGCGGGAAAGGCTAGTGTTTAATAAAAGAGGCACAAGTTTAGTATACGCACTGTTACTAAATACGTTATATTATGTATTGCGAATTTATTAATTTGGACTTATTTTTCAGAATGAAGGAAGAATTTACGTCTTCAGCTCAAGAATATAGGGATGTATGTTACATGTTGCTAGGTTACAAGATTGATAGAACTGGTCATAAGAACTATAGGTAAGTACTACAAGTATAACTACTACAACTATATATTTAGATAAAACTTCCATAAATGTGTATGATGTATACTTTATATATATTTCAATAATATTTTTTCGTTGATCTTAAATGTTAACAAAAGACGTCATAAATAGCCATATTTTTTATACGTTCATAACCTTTTCAAATTATTTTACAAATACAATATTAGTGAAGATTTTTGGTGCTTTTAATATCATAGTGATGAGTTATCTATCCCATAGGTACTTTACACACCTATAGCAATAAATATTATGCGTTTACCTAAGAAAATGTTAAGTAATAAATGTTTTCAATTCACAGGATATCAAACATGTACGCGGAATCGTCAGATGAATACCTAACATTTACCCTCTGCGATGACGGCATCGAGATGGTTCATACCGACTACTCCGCGTCTTTAGGAGAGCTGGTGGAACTGCATCTTCATCATCACCACTCCATCCCAGTGTTCCTGAGCGCCCTCACCATGGAACTGTTCACTCGCACTACAATGCAGCCTGTACAAGATTGCTAGTGATTGTGATAAAGCCGTATTTACATTATGAAACTGATAAGACAATGGTAGGCCAGTGGTAGCTTGGATAACCGAGTGATCTGGGTTCAAATCCAGGTCACGCACCTCAGATATTTTCATGTGCGAATCTTTTCTATCGTGATTACCATTTGTCTTCGATTCGGTCTAAGGAAAACTTCGCGAGAAAACCTGCATGTCTGAGAGAACATAGCAAGTTTTCGAAAGGCATGTGAAGTCCGCCAACCCGTACTAGCCCAGCGCGGTGGACTATGACCTGATCCCCCTCGTATTGACTAATACTGGAAACTAGTTTTATGTTTTATTATAGATTAAATCAGATTTTGTTTCGAATGCTTGGTCACGGGAGAGACTAGGGTTTTGAAACCTATGAAAATGTAAGTATTAATGAAACTAAGGCAAAACAATGTATTGTAAAATTTTAAACCTTTTTTTGTGAATTCTAACGAAATTAATGTAGGTTCATTCAGGTCATTAATTTCCTAATGTAAATAAGGGTATAATGTATGATGTGTGGTGTATGCGGTGTTATGGGAAAACTTTTTAATGTTCTCTTCACGAGAAATGGATATAGGTAGTTTATCTTAGTTTTTTCTTCCAGAATAGATTTTCTTCCAGAAGTTTCTGTGTATATGTAAGTCGGCGTCAAACTAAGTGTAAAAGTTTTTGAAAGTTTTGTGTGTTGTTCCGACACTGATGGATAATTATTATATAATATCAATCAATAGAGTAGAATTTGTTCATAATCTAGATATTTTCCAGTACTGTATTATGAACATTAAAAAAGATAAACTTACTACAAGTATACAATAATTTAGTCTTAAGATAGATTTTAATTAATTTTTCAAAATTACATACTTTTAAAACAATCTGTTAGATAATACTATTAAATACAAAAATATCTTGACATTAATATTATGTTTTTTAGTAATAAATCACGTTATCATTTCCTTTGAAGATCTTGGATAGAGATCGTGACTTTGAATTTTGTTATTTTTTTATTGTAATAGTTGAAATATATAAGATTCATTCAACAGTATAATCCTATGGCTATTAATTTCTCTCCCATTTCCTTTTTTTTCGTTTATTTGAACGATTTAATGAAAATTGACCGGCCCGCAACTCGAACCTAGGACCATCGGATGTGCAACCGTCCACGCTAGCCACTACAATACAGAGGCAGTTTGTATTGTACAGTATAAAGAATTTTTGTTATAATATTATTTTTATTAGGAACCTAATTTAAAACGAACACTATGTGATAAATATTTATTGGGAATGAAGGTAAAAGAAAAACAATAATCCATGTAAAATATTTATGAAGAAACAAGGACAATATATTATACATCATCTCATCTAATGTATGAATGAGTTAACTACAACAATTAAGTAGTTCAACTACAACAGTACAGTTAACAATTGAATAAGTCGTATGCGTAAACTTTGTTAAATAACCTGAATATTTTATTTTGATTACTTTTAGTGTATACGTCATTTCAGCCGTTTTAAACGTCCCACTGCTGGGCACGCGCCTCCCTCAGTATAAGGGGGATAAGGCCATAGTCCATAGCACTGGCATTTCTTTCGAATATTTAGTTTTGCCAGATACTACTATAATAATTATTAATTTTTTATTTATATATTTTTTGATGATGATGATGATGATTTTTTTTTATTAAAATCAACTTTAAAATAAAAATGATTCACTATTAGTTTTAATATATTAAATTGAATTGATTTTAGTAAAGGCGCAATTACATTTGATACAAAATGACGTATTCACTTTTAAATGGTGAAACTTTAGGCCATGTTACAATGCTTTCGAAATGTATGACTTATGAGATAGTTTGTTTACGCATACGGAAAATAATTGACAAGAGCGAAGTCGTAAGTATAAAATAGTTAAGTATTAAAAATATATAGTCCACAAGTGTATAAATATTACTTTATAAGCGAGCATACAAAATAATTTTAACACACTCAACATATTCCAAATTTTCACCAAAATTCACTGTAACGACGAGTGCTTTCCATTTCGACTGCAAACTTGAAATTCAAATACAATATGAAATGAGCATTTCGGTTAATATAGGTAAGTCGTTTTGCAACCAACCTGAAAAGTTCAAACCTAAGAATTAAGATACTTTATTCTTTTACTTTGATATTTCTCAAGTTACTGTTAAACAGAGTATTTTTTTAATTTTCCCTAGAATAGTTAACTTTGCGTATTCAATTTAGGCAAGTTTTAAATATCGTATTTAACCGAGTTTAAAAAATTAAACATTTTGCAACTTTTTCGTTATAACTTTAAAATAACAAGAAATCGAAATGTCTCATATTTTGTTCCTATCAAAATACAACAATGACTAAAACATTGTTAGTCACGCTGTAAGTGTTAGTCACTTTACAAAGTGCAGCCGAAATGTAATGTCAAAGCAATATCTTAAATTATATACGAAACCAAACCATTCAACTTCACCATTCTTTGGATCACGTTTCTATAAAGACACGTATCGATTGAAATTTATAACTATTTTATGCCTGATTTATTTATTTTCGCTATGCATCTGAGATCTTACACATAGTTTTAAGTAAAAAAATTAAATTAAACACATTATGACACTAAATAAAACTTAAATAATATTAATAAGACTTATGTGGACTAAATAGTCTATATTAAAGAAATCATATTTTGTAAACTATTTAAAGCTAAGCAGGACGTCCAGAAACTCAATTTTACGAGTGACATTCATCACGCAATTACGAGTAGTTCGAAATTCACAACTGACATCCATTCAAATTATTCTTGGAAACGTTTTGGAAATAATTTAAAAGTAACAATAAATTACTTTTATCTACAGTCTATAAAGTCACCTAATTTCATTATAAAATGTTTTGAAAATTAAAAAAATAATTCTAAAAATCTTACATAGACATAATACTGAAATAAGTATTTTTTAACGTTTTCAATCGATCGAATTATAATTTACTGTTACAGTGTCACATATTTGTATAAAAAATTAAAACAAAACAAAACACGTAAACATAAATTTCACACAAATTTTAATAACATTATTGCACTAAAACTTTATAACTTAATAATAAATATTGCATAAGCGTTAAAACCACATTACGTGAAGTAAAATTACTTAAGTCTTAAAGTACTTAAAGGTATAATTTTAAGAACAAACGTCAGTCCAATTAAAATAAGTCGATCCTACGAGCTTTAAAGACAGAAATGAGGATTCTCTATATTACAAATACCTACGTAGAAGTACCGAATATTGTGCTACCTACATTTCTATGTATAACATTTTGACTAAATATTAAGTACAATTTGGTGCTCAATTTTAATAATGTAAAGTGTTAATCATTAATAACTATAGATATTATTTACCTACAAAAGTCGAAAAATGTGCAACAGGTTTGAGAATTCTTGTTACCCTAAGATATCTACGTTCTGGTTCGTTCGAGGACTGGCTCAATGTCTCACTGCGAGAATATGGAAACAAACCTCCCATCTTAAATCAGAAGTAAATACTCTAAATTGTGTATGTGCATCAGAATTTGTCATATATATTAAGATTTTCAATTGAATTTTGTAGCTTTATAGTTTTATAGGTAGATAAAAAACTTATTCATTGCTTTCTCGTTTCGATTTCGTAGTTTTTACATCGAGGGTCGCGAACATTGGTTCTATTGCCTTTGATCAAACTTGCAAAACTAGCTTGTTACAAGCGCAGTTTTCATGAAAGTGCGTTTTAGCACTGACCGGGTTCTTACAATCTGCCTTCAAGGACACCTCAACACTGCAATGTTAGCTCTACAGTCTAGGACTATAGAAGTCGTGTCGTGTCAATATCTTCGCCATTTTTCTCGTTAGTTACACTATTGTCTGTTATATTTTTGTTTCCTGAAAAAAGATAACTTTATATTAATTGTTAATATTAAGTTCAGCTACAAAGCTTTATACTTATGATTAAACTTATCTTTAAATTTCTTAGTCAGGCGTTCCTAAGTGCCTAACGGTCTATTTTTAGACAGAATTTTCATAGTTATTATGATTTCTGTTAGAGAAATACATTTTTATCGATTATCCTATTAGTTAAAGATTCAATTATTTAAGAGATATAAATTACATATTTTTAATTAGGCTTAAGTTTATAGTGTGAGTGGTCTAACCTTACTTGTCTTATTATTATGTTAACTTTGACGGTACATGAAAAAAAAAAGACTTCAATATTAAACGTTTGTTATTTTTGGTGCATAAGTATAGTATATGTGAGTTTAAGATACTAACTATTAGTGTTAAGTGTGCTTAGTGCTTATTATTGTTCTTTTATATGTCACGAAGGAAGGAACTGCCATCTGTGATACAGGCTCGGCCTAGTACAGTTGGCAGTGCCCAAGTACTTGTAAACTTGTAAGCATAATATTAAACTTACTATATAGATAAGTACTCAATAGATAACACTGTATGTATCTTTCAAATAAATAAAAATAAATAAATAAAATTACTCTCAACACAACTACATTCAAACTTGAAAATTACCTCTTTCTATTTAGGATATAATATTATCCTTCATAATTGTTTTAGCTGTCATATCTCATATCTGCCTCACATAACATTTCAACATCCAGTCCATACCAACCTTTGCACGGTCCCGGATGCAGCGGGTCCACAACCGTGCCGGCGTGGCACGCGGCGCGCTGCAGGCGGCACCAGGAGGGGTAGGTGCGCGCGTCGGAGCCGCACAGCACGCGGCGCGCGCCGCCGCCGCACGCGCCGCACGACACGCAGCGCGCGCCCGACCCGCCGCCCGACACGCAGCGCTGTCCCGCGCCGCAACGCACGCGCGAACATGTCGCGTTTGCTAAGCATTTCAATTTTTTTTCTCTTTATTAGATTTACCAACAACTTTACATAATGCAAATACACAATACATTATATTAAAAAAAACTAGTGGAACCCGCGGCTTCGCCCGCGCTAAATCTAGGGAAGAGCCTAAGCGAAGCGAGAAAATGGTTATTATGAGTTATCCGTAAGAGATAGACATATACCTACCATCATGGACTTTTTTGTAGAACGTTTTAAGGTGTACATACTGTAGTACATTATTTTGATCTATCTCGTAGAGTTTAGCCAGCGTTCGCAATGTAAGCGCAAAAAATGAGTTTATTTACGGACATCACAACCTCTCTCGACATCAAAACCTCTTAAAATTATCAGTGTTTCTCTACTATATTATGCATGTATTATACATATTATAAACCTTCCCCTTGAACCACTCTATCTATTGAAAAAAAACCGCATCAAAATCCGTTGCGTAGGTTTAAAGATTTCAGCATACATACATAGGGATATAGGGACAGCGAAAGCTACCTTGTTTTATACTATGTAGTGATGATACAGATCTAAAAATGTAAAGCCAATTACGCTACGCACTTACTACGCAGCATGCATAATTTGAATTTAATAATTAGGACAGTAAAAGTATAACAAACAATCCTACATTAATTGTATTTAAACCTGCAACTTAAGCTTTATTCGGCGTCATTTGGTGATAAAAAGTAGCTCCCACTAGTGTCGCGTTGGTACTCGTACTTCTCTGATAGTTGAGTGTACGACAAAGAAACTCCATAGGTGCGGTGGTAACTAGGCCTGCATCCGGGACGTCGTGATTGAGTGCGTAAGCGATGCCCCATTAGAACAGGACAGGTTTGATTGTATTTTAGTGGTTAGGACCAGTTTTGCTGGCAAATCCTACATAATCGTATTGTTTAGAAAAACAACATATTATAACAAAATGTTACACGTTTAATATTAATGTTAAAAATTAACTTACCCATGCAAGATCCCTTATAAGCTAGGGGCAGCGCCTTGCCCCGCTCGCAGGCAGCCTTCCTCAGCGCACACGCGCCCGCGTACGTGTGTCCGTCCACCGCGCACACGGGCGAGCCCGCCACGTTACACGCCCCACACCGTACGCAATGCGCTCCCAATTCCGCGTCCAAAACGCAGCGTTTGTCGCCTCCGCAACGTACGCCTTCGCAGCTTCCAACTATACCATAGAAATAGTTACAATTATTATACGAGTGTACTATATTAAATACTAGCATTTTCTGTGGCTTCGTACGCGTTCTAAAGACCGTAAATCAAATTCTTTCAGAATCTCGCAGAACTAACGTCCGTCGTAACCGTTTTTGCAACATTTTTATTGATTCTCCGCGCCTATTAGTCGTAGCGTGATGTAATATAACCTATCCTAACCTAGCCATCCTCGATAAACGGACTAACCAACACAAAAAGAATTTTTCAATTCGGACCAGTAGTTTCTGAGATTAGTGAGTTCAACCAAACAAACTTAATAGATTAATATTTTCTTAGATTTATGCAAATACTTGAAAATTATTTTCCGGATGGGAGACGTAACGTTGCTTCGCTATCATTTGAAACGTCAGATAACGATACAAAACT
Organism: Boloria selene; assembly: GCA_905231865.2. NCBI lineage: Eukaryota > Metazoa > Arthropoda > Insecta > Lepidoptera > Nymphalidae > Boloria > Boloria selene. Next base: position 4,931,753 of record HG993149.1, read on the forward strand.
TAAAAAACAAAACCGTTTTTAAGTAAAATTTACTATGTTCATTTACAACGGGACTAGAGCTTTTAAGGAAAGCTTCATAACGTGTGTCTATTTATGAATGTAAAGTAACTTTTAACTTTCAACATTTACATTATAAATTTTAAAGACTGAATTAATACATTCGAAATAATTAGAATACTCTACAATCTGCCAAGCCCTGATCATTAAACAAAACCTTAGATTAGGGCTTATGTCAGCTTAAAATAGGAAATATGACGGCCATTGTAATATAATAACCGAGTAGAAATCAGACTAACGAGCGTGCCCTGTTAATATACGCCTTTCCCGGTGGATTGTATCGTATTGCGGTTTATAGACCGGCGATAGATAGTCTAGTCTAGACAGCGATCAAGTGCAGCCACTTTAGAGCTTAGATTACAGAGAATTTATCATGGTTAAAATCAGGCCGCCAACGGCTGCTCTTGTAAAACTATTTCGTGTCTGGCGTCCATGAAGCACTAATAGGAGCAACATAAAGAGAGCAGACTTCGCTCCTATAAAATTAATGGGCATTCAAATGAACTACCGACATCGCCTACTGGGTAATGCGTTTATTTTATTTACTTATGAATTAATTAGGTACCTATGTTATAAGTTTTTACTATTTTAGTTTAGTTTAACATTGTCAGAAGTTTAATTCTCCTTGGAATATATTTTCAATATAGTTTAAAGCATTTGTCTCTTTATGCACCTACCTTCGATCATCTATCTTTACTTTGGCACACACAGCTGTGACTAAAATATTTAAACCTGGCTTTAAACTTGCACTGTATTGCAACAAAATTACGTCAACTGGCCCACCTTAAACTAATTATAGATCTTAAATGAAGACAACTCACGAAATATTCAGCATGTATTTTGAGAATCTTGGGTAGTTGCGTATATTACAAGAATTTGCGTTGCGCTTGCGGCCTGACTATCCGCTCGTAAAATGCTATGATGTGGTCGCATATAAACTGTGTTCACATTATTCTTGTACTGTTACATTTTGAAGTTTATATTTTGAAATAACATTTTGTTCTAAGAAAAGCGCTCGGTATAATATGGGTCGTGTAAACGTCTTAATTATTTGAAGTATCTAAGTGTCTATACTTATATTATAAAACTGAAGATTTTGTTTGGTTGAACGCGCTAATCTCAGAAACTACTTAAAGGTTTAAATTGAAAAATTATTTTTGTGATCTCATAGTCATACTATGAGATATATAACATCGCATGAAACACTTAAGAACTTGACTTCTGGTCTTTAGAACGCGGGCGGAGTCGTGAAAAATGCACGTAAATATGAGCACTTCAAATAATGTATACCGCTTATTATTATACCATAAAATATATGAATAATAAAAATTAAAAAGGACGAGATTGCTCTATTTTTAAGTATTTAAACTGCCACTTCAAAGATTGCACTTAACGATAAATAACGCAATATGAGTGTGTCTTTAGAACGACCATTACATTGACGTTATCGCGAAGGAACGAAGGATTATTATTCATAGTATGGAATGAGGACGACTGTCTGGTTCAGTCTAGGGCCGAACGCGATTATTAACAGTTTACAATGTAACAAAAGCAATTAATTAGTTGAAAATCAGGGGCATCTTTCTACTTTTGTATCATAAAATCTTGCAGCAATGCAACATATCGTTCACTACATATTATTGAAATAAAGGCCTCCAACGCGTCTGTCTGTTTGTCTGTTTGCGATAAACTCAAAAACTACTGCACCGATTTTCATCCCGTTTTCATCAATGGATACAGTGGGTCTCGAGGAAGGTTTTAGTATATAGCTAGTGGATCTCGCAGCTTCGCTCGCGATAAATCTAAGGACGAACCCGAGCAACGCGAGGGTAAGTCGCTAGTTTAATATAAAATTATTTAATGTGTACTAAGAATTTATTCTAGAAGTTATTGTAAATTGTAAAGTTATTTCTTTCATAGAGTGTTATTTTTAATATGCTGTTTTAACAGCAAATAAAAATAACACCGCTTTATTTTTTGTTTACAAACGCTCGCAGACGCATTTATAACCTGTGAGTTTCTTTTTCACATCCATTGAGTTACGTTATCTGTGTGCGTAACGAAGGAAGCTCGCTGGCCGGTTTCTCATAATTGCACCCATTCTGCACTCGGATGACATCCTGCGACTACCATTGCTATGGGCTCTAACCATACGTTTTCGAATACGTTTCCCTTTGAAACTGTCACAGTAACCAGCGCTGCTTAAATAGTTTTATTGGAATGGAAGTTGGTAATTATACCGTACTGAGAAACACTCAGGAAAGATATTATATACCTAGCTAGTCTGCTAGCTACTCTATACAACTAGTACCTATATGCAAGTCAATTCTACATGAACTCCGGTTTTAGTTTTAAGTGATCAATATGCTATCTATATCATATGACTATTATTTCTGTTTTGAAAATGTAGAGAAAAATACCTTTGTAGTTTGTACACAGATAATATAAAGTAATGTGTATTTTAGAAATATGTTTTTGCACTAACACTCGCATCTGTGTCAGCATTCTGGCATATTAGCACTTCTAAGGTAGACTAAAAATAAAAAAGTAGAGTCGCATGTGATGCAACAATGTTGTGTGGACTGCATGCAAATGTCGCTGGGCTGTAACGTCTCACGGTTCCTTTTGCTCCTACAATCTTACACATGCTGAATAATGAAGTACTTTATCTAATGAAGAAAAACTATGGGAAAATAAAATGGTTGATCATTTTAGAGTAACCATTGGTTTTATTAATTGCTTTATACAAACCAAAACCACCAAAACGAATACAGTATATTGTATTGAGATTTATGTCATTTTTAAATCTGAATGAATAAATACAAAAAAATACATTTACAATTTAACAAGGAGCTGTTAAGAGATCGGATGCGTAATTGAAATTAATAGAGTTAAATTTTACTTTTTCACAAGCAAAGTTTGAACCGCAAATTAGCAGCATATAATTTTACAACCTCTTTTAGTAAATGGTGGGTCAATCAATCTTTGCAGAGAACCTAGAATTGAACGGAAAATTGTACTGTAATTTATTTGCACTCCTGCAATTAATTAATATCGGAAGCCACAGCGTACGAAAAATAAAAGTAAAAATTGCGACAAATATAACCATTACTATATTGCTATTGAATCAAGCGTGCTGATAAAAATTCTATAAATACGTAAAAAACCTGTCCTTAACGATCACGTGCTTTTGATTTACAGTGATCAAGATAATTGAAAAACCGGTGGTTGGGAGTTGGACTCATTCACATGCATGGACCTGGGGCGACGCGATCGGCCAGACGCATCATGCATCGCAATGAACTATTATTGAGACTCGATCCCGATAGAGCCGTACTGGACCATATACTAGAACGATAGTAAAGGAGTGTCCGTTCATCGCGGGACAAGGATAAATACGTTTATGGGGAATGAATAAAGCTGACCGCGATGCTGGTGCGGAAAGCGCACCGTAATTATTGCAGCAGTCAATACTAGATCGCTCCGGGCGGTGTTTGATTGCCGGTTGCAATAAACCTTTTAAGGATAGCTTACAATAAATGTAATACGATTAGTCTTGGTCAATGATAATTCTCTAAATACCTAGTACTAGTACTGTACGAAGTATTTTCATTGCATCGAAGTGGCTGTAAATTAACCAAAGACGCTATGGCTAGACGCAGCCACAAGCGAGATAGCCTTTGCGGTGCGTGTGAATTCATGTGCCAGTATAATTAATGTTATAGCAAGATTAACCTCAAACTACTTCGGGGTCTGGTTTCAGTGACAGTTAAGAAAATAATAATTTAACTTGTAAATTAAAAAACAAATGCAGCCTATTAATTTATAAAATTAGTACATTATGATCATCGAATGAGTTTGAAACGTTTCAAAAGTCCTTATTCAACACAACTGTTTTTCATTTCAGTAGCCAATAAAAGCGTTACTATTTCATTAAAATTACGAATTAAATGCTAGAAATTTGAGATTATTTAAAAGGTATGATATTGGACTATAAAAACTTTTTTCGTGGCCTTTCAAAAGTTGACTGAAGAGTTAATCACTAGGGAATGAACATAGAGAAAAGTAATACTATCTATACTTTTAAATGAAGTTATAGATGTCCTTTTTAATATATGCATAATATATTAAATTATCCAGTCGTTCATAATTTTATTTACCTTAGACTTGTACAGTAATAATATTTTTTTCCATTTACGCACTTGGTAACTTTTCTTTTACGTACGTTTTTTTATAAAATACGTTAGTTCGAGTTAGTGCGTTCAAAACATTCTAGACGCGATAAGCGTGGCAGGTCGGTTAGCCACCGGTTAGGCTTGACCGCGCTAATAATAAGCCAGTAAACTTTGATGGGTCTTTAAACAACACTAGATGTAGGTGTACCTATAATAGTTATATGCATTTTTCTAGAAACCGTTGCTAAGTGACTCAGCTCTCAGAACGATAGATGATTGTTGCGAAGCGGATCAGCCGGTTCGTGCATTTATTTAATTTAATTATTTATTTTTCGCTATACGTGACGTGTGTAGGGATCGGTATTATTGATTGCGATTTACAACCAAAGAAGTGTACTGAAATAATTCGCGACGGTCGTAAATTAATTGTTCGATTATTTGAGTTTGAATCATATTTATTGCTGGTTGAATTTATTGGACGTTAAGATAAGCTACTGCTAAAGAGGGATCAGTGAAAGCTTTCTAAGAACGCCATATGGCGATATACGTCTGAATATATTTAGGTAAACATATTTGCATTATGAAAATTTTCTTTGTACAAAACAGATAAGAAAATTATGAACGCAAAGTCAAGTATAAAATTATCGTAAATGAAAACGACACTGCATTATTTACTGATGTTTTCGTATTTAAATAGTGTTCGCGGAGACTTTACTTTATGCATTTGCATTGAAGTCAGAATAGAACTTACATTTATTTTTCATCCTCTACGAGTTATAAAATAGAAGATAAACGTTGATCATTAAATTATCAAATTTTATTTTTATTTTACTTACATAAAGTTTATTGTAAGATATTTAAAATACATTAGCAGCGATTGATTGAATGATGGCTTATACTTATACGATATTACACCTTGTGTTTTCTTAATACCTAATACATACATATTATAATGTTTAATGGTACATTAATTACTAGCATTGATGTGATTTGGTTTATAATAAATTTCCTACCTCGGCAAGGTCCCGGGTAGTCGAGTGTGAGATGTTTCGCAGGGCGGCGGCAGGCTCTCCTCCGCAGTCGGCACAGAGAGCGGTAGGTCTTGCCGTCGCTACCGCACACCGGGCCCGCGCGTCGACACGTCGCCGCACACACGCAACGCGCGCGCCCGCCTCGCACCACACACCGCCGCCCCGCCCCACAGGACACGCCAGCACAGGATTCTGTTTAAGATATAATCATCATCATCATCAGCCGTTTTTAAACTTCCCACTGCTGGGCACTTGCCTCCCTCAGTACGCGGGGGATCAGGCCATAGTCCACCGTGCTGGCATAGTGCGTGTTGGCGGACTTCACATGCCTTTTGAAAACTTGATAGGTTTTCTCAAACATGCAGGTTTCCTCACGATGTTTTCCTTCACCGTAACGATTTGAACCCGCATCACTCGGTTATCCAAGCGACCGCGTTAACGCTGGGCTACCACTGTCTTCAAGATATAATTTTAGGGTATTTTCATTGGTCGGCTTTTGACAATGGTAGCTACTAAGACGAACACGCACGCAAAAGTATAGTTTCTATTACTTTCACACTCAGTATGGTATGACGATCTGGCCGGTGACGATCAGGCGCAGGACCTACAGCTTTACGTGTTCTCCCGTCTTTGACGCACGAGTGTCTAAACCGTTAAACACAGTCTACTTCCCAATTCCCTTTCCCCAAATCAGTTTTATTGTAAAATAACAAATGTGACCTGACAAAATACCTTGCTTTTCACTTATCTATGGCAAGGAAAGGAAAAAGGGGTAAAAATATAAAAAAGTCGTTTTTTAACAACATCAGAAAACTTAGCATGTCGATAATATAATGAAATATAGCGTTAAGGAACGTAGCAGAAGTCACAGGATATATTTTATCTACTATTGCACTCCGCTTGTCCTACTAGAGATACTAATGTTAATGTCCCCTTTTCGAGAGAGTCTATTAAAAGTGTACCTCAGTAGTATATCGAGTATTAGCATTTTATCTCTATGAAATCTTTACTACATTAAGTAAATGATAGTAAATTATAAGAAATTGTCATTTATTCTCAATATAAACCTTATTAATTTAAAATCAATAAGCGCTTATAACGGTTACTTTGGTCGTAGCCTTTTCACAATATAGGTTAACAACATCTATAAACACTCGTATCGTTTATCTGTCGGACGATGCACGGGCGTTCTAATTTCTAATAAAACAATAGCTTAGCAAACAGACTAACACCGACTCACATTCAGTTGTATGAAAAAAAGAAATGTGGAGTTACATTCACAATACGCATGCGCGTTTTACCTACATACTTTAAAAATAGAATATTTTTTAAAACATTATTTTAAAAAATAATTGTTTTTAACGCTGTTTAAGAACAAAAGTATTTGAATTTTTGTAGTATATACGAATACCTATCAATAATAATAATTGTTAGTATTCAGTATATAATAGTTATCAATATAATAGTTATCTTTTACTTTATCTCGGATTCTCGAAAAGCTCTTTTACGACCATAGCGCGATCATAGCGAATGTAGCTCGAAATGGTGGTAGAGCTCGCTGCATAATCTCATCCATCACCATGGTAACATCAGCGTAACCTCGGCCGAACATGCCAATTTTATAACTAAGGCATTATGCAATACTGTCAGTACTGCCCTACATCTAGAGGAAGGTGATTATTTGCCAAACGATCAGTATAAAATATAGGAAAGTATGCTCAAAGAAGAGCCAAGTTTTTAACCAGAGCCAAAATCTCTTATGTTTTATTCAGTTTCGTTGTTGACTGCTTTTTTAAACCATTTCTTTCAGCAAAATCAGTCCTGGCCAATGTGTCATATTTGGTGGAGGTTATTTTTCTACGTTGCCTTTCCATGTTAATTGTTAGACCTGAGTCCTGACATAAAAGGACTGGGGTCTGGGCACCATTAACACTATGAACACTAAAGACATACAAAACAATAATTAATAGGTACTTATTTCATTCTAAACAACCCATTCTAAAGGTGCATTAAATTTTATTAAACCATAACTTATAACGATAGCCAAATGTGTTTGGCAACTTCATAATATGTTTTTTTCAGCGAATTAACAAGTGACGAAGTGGAGATATTGAAAATTGGATACGACATAAAAATATTTAAGATGCCGCTTTACTCAATTCTTATAGCGAGTGTTTTCCCAACGAACTACCATTGCCTTTAGAAAGCTAGATATCTTAATACAAATATTCGTATATGTACGTCTCTACGGGAGGATAAAAATAGCGAGTACCAGAGCTTTACAGAATCTGTTTTGCATAAAACGTGTTTTCATTCATGTGTTGACTGATATATGTATGATTATCGTAACTATGCAGTACGAACGTGAATAAATCAAAGTTATCTAATTGAATAAACATATATGTGCACAGATGAATAGTAGGCATTTACACCGTATGTATTTCTGTTTTCCGTTCAATAAACAACGATTCTCTCAATTTTGGTTTACATTATACATACTATTAAACTCGCTGCTAGTTAGTGTTAACCAATATCCATTAAAGTCACCGGAAAACCGTTACAAATAGCGATACGTATATTGTATGTGGAAATGTTTATTTTAAATACCTATTTGTAATTTTAAGGGTTTTAGATAAAGTTTCGAGTTTAACCTTATTTAAGCAATGATAAATTATCTAATCGAAATACGGACGGAAATATATTTGTCAGTCAGAGCAAATTGTAAGTACAATTATGCGGTAGGTATGCACCACTCTGTGTACTGCTCCAAATACGTCGTCAAACTAACTTACTTCGTAAAGCGGTTAGTGGAAACACTTAATGAGTTCCGATATAAATATGCATAGAAATATCTTACAGTAATTTAAAAAATATGTCTAATTAATTGATTCAATTTCAAGTCCAATTATATGGTTGCGTTGCATGTAATTGATTTCACCATGGCTGTGAGACGGTAGAGATATGTTGTAAAATTATAACATTAATCAATGTCGTACAATAAATTAGTCGGTTTAGGTTTCAGTCTCTTTTTAGAATACACAAGCATATTCTAATATACTGTATAGATTTATTTAGATTTTATTTAACATTTAACTGTATAAATACGTATATCATATATGTATTTATGTGAGTATATATGTACATACATTATTTATTTATCATTTATCTGCTAAGTATTATTTGAATTTTTGGGGTAATACATAATTAATAAATTAATGATATATAATATTGTAAAAGTGATAAACACACGACACGTTTGGCTCAGTTGGTAGTGACCCTGCTTTCTGCGCCAGCGGTCGCGGGTTCGAGTCCCGCTGGGGGCATTCATTTCGTTGAGTACACGAATGTTTGTACTCCAGTCATGGGTGTTCATATTTATAAGAATATTTATGTATTTAAAATTTATATATGTGTAGTATACCAAGGATCTGATATCCGTAACACAAGCCTCGTAGCTTAGTAGCCACGGAACTAGATGGCGCTGTTGTAATAAAGTCCCAACATATTATTATTATTATATTAAAGATTGCTTACCAGCACATGCAGTACACGGCACCCCGCCAGAGAGCGCCTTGTAGAAGAATATCTCGCCGCTGTCCAGGTCGCGCGGGCTCCAGGCGGCCGGGGCGCGCGCGCCGCCGGCGCAGCACTCCGCGCGCCCCACGCGCAGCGCCGCCACCGAGCTGCACCGCCCGCCGCGCTCCATCCCCGACCAGCAGATCCCAGCTAACACAACAAGTTTATTATTGAAGTGAAACTTCTTTAGAATCGTTGTGATTTCAAACTCGATCAAACGAAAAATAAGTCCATAGTACCAGACACTCAGAGACGGGGAAGAGTTAGCTTAATTTAAATTCAAGTTTTACTTCTGACATGTTTACTTTGTACACACGCACTTTTTTATATTTTGTATACTATGTGAGTTTGTTTGTTTTTATCTATCTATGTATGTAGATGTACGTAGGCATGTATGTATGTATTTAATACTATTTATGTATGTATGTTATGTGTATGTATGTATGTATTTACGTTTGTAGTTTGTACCGACACTGCACCTTTATTTTGATTACTATGTCCTTCTCACGCTCAAGTGTTTCTGGAAGAAATCTCTTAAAGAGATAAGTCATCCTTTGGACACAATGTCTCCGCTTCCTTTTTATATTTATGTATTTTTTTTCTTTTGTGTGGTACATAAATAAATAAATAAATAATAAATACAATTGCATTTATTACTCCTTTTACTAAACTACAATTCAATTCAATTTATCAGTGGCTCCTAGGAATGCTAGAAACACGGGCGTATTAGAATCAGATTAATAATGTTTGATGCACCATAAGAAATTTCACTGTAAATTAAAAAGTCTATCAACACTTTCCATAGTCCGTATTTGCTCTAATACAAACTTAAACACTTAATATAAACATATTACCTATATATGTAGATGTTTTTATTGAGTCGTTACGCAGCATGTATCTATCTGAACGTTTATACATATTAGATGATAGATCCGTTAGGTGAAGACTAAAGTTATCATGTTCATTGATGCATAATATAAATATAGATGATTGTGTATCAGTATGCTCATTAAGTTTATATTTCAACTGGAAATTGGAATCGAACCAGTAACTTTAAACTGCCTCTAAAAGACGATCGTAGATGAATTTTACAATTTGACTCGACTATATTATCGACTTTCTCTATTATATTATTACTTTTATAACTTCTTTTGATTTACTTTTCTAATGGCCATGGATTTATAAAGCGTATACATTAAACAATATGTAGATATACCTAAATCAATAATATGTATAGTAGGTACTTCCACATTATAATTCATATCTAAATAAATGTAGGTATTCTAATTTTTAACTGAAATAACGTATCTAGGGGAAAAAAATCTTGAAAACATTAATGATTAATATAATACGTATATAATGCAAAAAGGAGAATATGTTTTCTCCTGTCAAAGGTTAAGAGCGGGTGTCTGGTGACTATGCATAACTATATAACATCTAAAGCTTGAAGGTGCATGTCGATTATGTTATTCATTTTGGCTCAATAATGCACGCGACCTATAGATTGCAGTACTTTATTTACTCTGTTATCGTGGAACTTTAAAAAAGCGTGAAATCAAGATTCATTTGACTACTGTTTTAATTATTTTATTGCTACAATGTACTCCAAGAAACATTTGCTTATAATAGTTAATGTGGTTTGGTGTGAAGTCTAGTGTGAGTCATAAAGATTAAAATAAAAACGGTGAACATAAAATAATTTTATATGCGTTTTTTGTTGTAACATACTACACATGGTTTTTCACGGTTTGATTAATAAGACATGTAATATAAAAATTAAAATAGATCGAATCAAATTATTTACACTCCAGTCAGCCTATAAATAACCGGATAGAGCACGTTAAACTTTCTGAGCAATAAAAAAGGTTCTCTATATTTGAGAAGTCATGTTAAAAGCATATGCGTGTACGCATTCGGTCGGATTCCATGGCTGAGTCAGAGCGCGCTAGACGCGAGCCAGACGGGCCGCCGCACGTCTCGCCGCCCGCGCCGCGCATATGTACAATGTAGTACATACCCGCCCGTTAGCCAGTAGAGCCACCCGTCGGGTCGCTTGTTCCTCTACTATTTCTTCGTGATATGTTCATTGCAATATATTGTCTATGTCTTAAAATTAATTTTGTTATTGAATTTAAATGTACTCGTATTTGAGTCCATACGTCGCAGTAACATTTAACTAGCAGTATAATTTGATTAGTTTTAAGTGTAATAAAATACAGCTTGTAATAAAATTTACATTTTGGAATAATATTTTAATAGCAATTTAGATTTCTTAGTATAGATTTTTATATAAACTGGTATTCTTATACTATTGACTGTATAATAAAAAATCCCACTGGCGAAGTTATAAAGTATGGTATAATTTCTATGTATACTAAGCGCAGTACAACCATAAGCGTATGCTAAGTAAGTCCTGCAAACATGTACATGTGTAGCTAAGTAGTAATACATAAAATAAAACAAATTAAAACATTATAATTTTTTGTCACGTAATCAAATATGCCTTATAACCAACGCCTGTTTCTTATAGTATAACAAAAAGCATTAATATTATTAATCTCAATGAATAAAGAGGTTGACGCAATGATCACTGGTAAAAATGCAAATGAAATTTTATAGCGATTTTCGAGCGGACCGCGGACGTTGACTCGCCGCTACGTTCTTTCTTCCGTATGTTAAAATTGTAAACCGATTCCTGTGTATCATTAATAAATTTACAATAGTTTAAATTACCATGGTAAATGTATTCAAAATTTATATTAACATATTCAAAATCTTCCGTTGTCGTTGGCAATATCTGGTTGATTTCCTTTACAATTGTAACAAAGAGGTATGTTTGTAAACAGAACTAGTATTGAATATGCACTTTTGCCCTTCTTTTGTTTGGCAACCACTGCTTTAAGTAGTTCAAATATCAGAGTTGTAGATAAAGAAATAAAATCAAGCAAGAAATCAGAAAAAACACATGTTTATTGAATAATTAGCAAATCCGCCCCGCTTCGCTATTTGTAAGTTAAAATGAATTAAACAGTTTTTATAATTTTCAAAAATATATAAAATTGCCTAAGTTACTCCTTATACATTAGCTATCTGCGGACTGCGAGTGAAAGTCCGTTAAATTCAATCAAGCCGTTTCAGATTAGCAGATTAGCCGGAACAAACAGACAAAAATTTAAAAAATTGATTTCAAAACAGCTTTTTACTAAATGCATATGATATACTTTCATCCAACACTTCAATTTTATTTATACATATATATGTATTGATTGATGGACAGTGCTATGCAAGTCTACTTATAATATTTAAGCATAAGTTGTTTAAAACTATTTTATTAATAATTTTATGAGCAATATTCTGATTTTATAAATTAAAAGAGCGAAAATCACTAACAAATCACTAGCTATAAATAATAGCCGCCTCCGCCGGTTCTGTCAATTTTGGCGCCACATTTTGGAAGCGATGCGGATCTGAACCCACATGCTTCGGTTTTTTGTTGCAAAAACTATTTTAATTTAAACCTAACCATGCTCGCTAGTTTTTCATCACATTCCTTTTTAATTGAACTATGAAAAAAGGTTTGGTATTTTAATTGATATTTCATAATGTGCCGGAAATTCATCTGCTATAATTAGTACTTGTGTGCATTTTCATTTGAATATTTTTAAAAAATTGTAACTGCACTTAAAAGTATTTTATGTTTTTCTTGTTACCTTCGGGTAGCAGCCGAATGGGCCGGCACGCCCCGTATAGTACCACTCTCTCACAGAAGACCGGCGTGAAGTGGCAGCTATGCTGTCGCGTTTCGTCCGGTGAGTGAGAGTCCGGGAGGCCCACTCTCCTTCCCCCCTCCCTCTTCCCTTTATCCTCCGCCTTCGTTCCCCCCTCCCTCCCACTTCCCTCCTTCTCCCTCCCTCCTCCATCCCTCCCTTTCCTGAAAGGCCGGCAACGCCTTGCAGATGTCCATGGGCGGAGGTGATCACTTCCTATCAGGTGAGCCTCCTGCCCGTTTGCCCCCTTTTTACCATAAAAAAAAAAAAAACATAGTATTGTATGCTTAGATCTTTGAAACTACGCAATGGATTTTGATATGGTTTTTTAATAGATAAAGTGATTCAAGACGAATAATACCCGAAACGAAATAGACCCGCGGCTTGGCTCGCACTAAAGATCGAGCCTGAGCGAAGCGAGTGCGAGTCGCTTGTCAATAATAATATAGAATGTAATGCCTAAATATTTTATTTTATTTTATGCTACAATTTTAAATCTCCATCGTTAAGAATACTTATTAATAAAACTGGTTTGAGTATACATTTTTGGAATTATAAAGAGATTATTTTGGCTATTCTTAGGAAATACTATTATCGAACAAATTCAAAGCGGACGTGAAAAATAAACAAAACGATGACGTGTTGCGACTTGCGGCCGGGACACAAATAGATCCGTAGCGTTGCGTTTGTGTCACCTCCGACACTTGTGGGATCATGAATGGCCCGAGAATAGACTCCTCTAAAATCGTCCAATTAATTATACGCACTGTTTGTTTTGATTTTATTCTATCAACGACTCCATTATTTTTGTTCTGACCCCAAATGCCGTAAGAATATTTCTCTTTGAAGCGTCCTCAGTAGTCAGTCGTCAGATCATTTTGTTAGTATGTGACTCAAACGGCATCCGCGCAATCGTAATGCGTAATCTCAAATTAGAAATAAACAGCTTTAAATTAAGAAAAAAACAACTCACTACTGATCACGCGGATGTACAGCAGGATTCGGAAAGTTTATTAATTAAACACGTATTTAATAAAACTCATTACTCAGCGATTCTAGTTAGGTCCACAAAAATGTAAATAAAAACTACCCATTCTATCTCACGTACAAAGTGAAATTGAATTAGATGTGAACATAGTTATTTAAAACGGTCTAGTATTTAATAGTTTTCAATAAGCCCTTTACATTTTACAGAGCCTCGAGCGTGGTTATAAAATCGTTCGCAAATTGTTACCAAGGGACAGGCCGCGCCGTAACGAAATGCATTAATTGTCTCAAAAGTTTGCGGACCTAATTTAAAATTGTGATCGTCTGGCAGCCTTCGAGCGACCTAGTTTTCGGTTCTGGGACATTGAAGGACATATTTAAGCAGGTGTCTGGACTATATTTTGCATAATATGGTAACTCGCCGTCTAGCCGTTTGATTATTGAAATAAATCTGTCTGAAGTGTTCTTTTATGAAGCTTCGAATATTGAGAATAAAAATTCAAGTGGTGGCTTATATTTCGTAAGTTAGGCCTTTTCACATAAAATTGAATATTGAATTTTTGTCATCATAAATATATAGTATAATTTCACGCATTGAAATTTTTATATCTTTTACAGTGACAAATGAAAATTTTGATTGAAACAGATACCGATGTCTAATACTTTGTCTATTTGACAAGTTTCGAAATTCGGGCGTAAAACAGAATCGTGCGACTTTCTGTGAGTTTGCCAAGACGCTTTTTAAAACTCGGACGTAATAAATTAAAATGTGCAGCGAAAATGTGACTTTAATCATATTTGACAGGTCATTTGTTAGCAATTTTTTGCAATATTAACTGTTCTTATAAATTTAATATTATAAATTTAATACTTCATAAATTAAGAAATATCATATCAAACGTAATAATATTTTAATAGCAAATTTTTACGAACATTATGTTACGTTACGCTTATGATTCTCGAGTAAATATTCTTTCAGTAAGTAGTTGGGTTCTGTTAAAACATAAATAAATAAAACTTTCCAATTTAATATATTTAAAAAAGTTTAAAAATTAGATGATTTAAATTAACGATGGTTAAAATAACATCAAAATTTACCAACTGTAATTAAATTATTTTCATGTAAAAGATATTCATAAAGATATGTCAAAAATTTTCAACATTTTAATAAGTAAATGAGTATTCCATTTTTAAATAATAGGTACTTAATAATATGTTACAATGTTGGTTTTGTTACACTGAACTTAGTTAATTTGCTGTTGGGTTAGTTTTCCGTGTGCCCGTCTCACCGTGGCATACTACATAATTTAAGTTAGGGATGTGCCAACAAAGGTGTATCGATGCCCGATAGGTTTATATTAACGTGGTATGTAACATTTATAAAATGGCCCTTTATAATAAGGGTCAACATTATCGTAAACATTCAAACTTTGAAACCTGGGCATATGTTCAAAATTCAAGGAAACATTTGTATGTGTTGTGCGGGCGTTCCATACATAAATCTCGTGAGGCGATTGAATGCAGACGCGTAAGCGTGCCCGTGCGCATAATTCAAAGGGGCGATCACCAGGAATCGCCGTTTGGCATGCAGACGGTCGAGTTCATTCCGAAGCAATAAACCCGTTAGTGGCGACGTAATATGCATATTGGAGAACACTAAAAGTATCGTTCTCGTATATAAAATCTGTTTAAAATATATTCGTGTAAGTTTTATGGATGCAATGTATCTATCGTTACTATTTATTTTAAATTATTTACTAATATTTTCTTATTATTATGATATTATATCGAATTCACAAAAATATTTATTTATATTACTTAATATTATTGTTTTTATCGATACAGATTACATCACCAGCCCGTAGATGCCGCCTTTAGAATCATCACGTTGTCGGACCGCGTCGACCGGTGCTGGCTTTAATATTTATTTACACATGCAAATGGGTTCTGCAGCTCTACCGAAACAACCAAAGATTATTACAATACTAGCGACTCGCCCTGGCTTCGCTCGGGCTCTTCCCTAGCTTTATTATGCATATAAACCTTCCTTTTGAATCACTCTATCTATTAAAAAAAAACGCATCAAAATCCGTTTCGTAGTTTTAAAGATTTAAGCGTACATAGGGATATAGGGACAGAGAAAGCGACTTTGTTTTATACTATGTAGTGATGAAAACGTATTCGAGGTTTTAAATTTGTTATTACTTTTAAAATCACTTAATTTAATGATTCCTTTGTTTATAAAATTTATACTAATGTACTTGAATAAAATTTATCAATATTTTATATGTATTATTCAACTTTGTAAGGCCCAATTAATTTCTTGGTCTGGTATTACAGTACTTGGATTCTAGGATACATACTATTCATGTACACTTTTTTTGAAAACATTGCAATTTGCAGTAATAGTCGTTATTATGAGCACTTAATGACCGCACGAGGTTCTATGCGACGCGAGTTTCCGCTCATATTTTTTATTTTCCTCATTTTCTCGTAGATCTTCTATGCAGTTGATACATAGTAATTGACGTGTAATAATGATCATTAAAAGATATTGATGTCTTTATAAATATACGTTACAGCTTTGCAAATATGAAATAATTTAAAATATGATATACTTATAACTCGTCTATATACATACTCACGTAGTTGTTGTAATAAGACCTATGTCTACAGAAATATTTTTCTTATTAATAAACCGTGAATAATTTTACGGTATATTATTTTTCGAAGCACTTAAACACAAGGTCAGAATCAGATATATTTTTTTTCATAGCGTTGCATTTTAAAGATGCATTTTAACGAAATCGAAATAATAATTGTTTTTTTCTTTAGTTTTACGATGTTTTTATGATACAAAAAATAACTTGAAGGTTGGAAGAACCTTTATGACTTCAATTAGGTGACTGAAAACTTAATATCGCATTTAATGTAAGTAGTTCCAGTTTTAAATTTACTTTGTGGAATTTTAAATAAAAACATATCTGGAAAGTCAGAGCAATCAGAACAAAGTGTATTATGCATTTATTTCGAATGACCTTATCGATACTGCATTAATAACGATTACATTTTAAAGTGACATTTTTTATGTCCTAGAGCTACATATTTTTACATTTAGAATAAACATATTTTTAGGAAATAAATTGCAAGATTAAGTATATATGGTTTATTTATAGGTTGTTTGCAGAAAAAGTATATATAAAAAGGATAACACCGTTGTAGATCACTAGTAATTTACTGAGAATGCACATACCAAGGTGTTAATGGTTGTTAATTTCGTTAACGTCCGCTCTATCCTTATTTACGAATAATTTACGTTACTTTTATAGCTTAATTATTTTAAACATCTACAGTAATCGATGTCGCAACTGGGTAATAGTTGGCTATTTCAGCGGCGTTTGTAGTATTGTCGGCTAGAAAACAAATCTTGGTCAAGAAATAGGTTGGTTTTGCAATTTTTTAAGCGCTTGAAAATTTTAATTCGATTTTATTGTGATTCGCGCGCACAGAGTGATACGTTGAGCTCATTGTGCTACTAACTACACTACGTAATATCTACGTACATTACCTACGTACACTACGTAAACTAATATTACTGTTATAAAAATCTATTATTTAAATGTCATTATTTTTATGATTATAATATAATAAAACGTATTAAAAAGAAGTTTTAAAACAAAAAGAATTGTAGCTGAAATTAAATGATTTACATAGATGGTGGTACTCCTTTAAATTTTTTTTAATTAAAATTATTTATTTACACAATTATTTTTTAATTCTCATTTTTATCTTATAATTACTATCAGTATAAAGAAATAATATCAAGACAAGAACAATTGTGCATATATATGTAGGACGATGGTGAATATAGATTGGAATATTATTATCATATTGGTGTAAAATCTACCTGATTGACCTCCCCATTTTGTTTTAATTTATTACAATATTCATAAATGAACATACGTGATTATCAATCAATACTTCAATTTCATACATATTTACTTACTTACTCCTCCCGCGTTCTAAAGACTGGAAATTTCTTATATTTCAAATACCTTGTGATGTTTTATAGCCGGTTTGTAACGGTTAGTTGAGATATCTTATAAATGAGATATTTTCCAGTTGTAAAAAGTATTCTATATCCTGACCCGGATAACCAGCTATCATCATACCCAATTTAACTAAAACTGTCCAGTGGTTTTCTAGTGATGCGATCACAGACAGACAAACTGTCTGTCTGACAGACAGATAATAATTCTAAAACTATAGATTCGGCTTCTGTATCGATAACAATGACTATTTCAATAAGATTTTCCAGAAATTATTCAATGTTCAGATTCGACTAAGTTAGAATTTTATTATATGTATAGAAGATCATATTTTTACACGGTATAAAGCTTTCGGTTTTAATTAATTTTGTAAGAGTAAGCTCTCTAGTTCTAGTAGCTTTCAATGAGATATATTTCAAAGGTTTAAATAAAATAATACTATAAACAACAACATTAAACACATTTTTTTATTAAAATGCAAGTAAAAATATATGTAATAGGTATATTTAAAATATTACAAGTCAGAGTTCAGTAATTTCGAGAAATATTGTAAGTATGCAAATAAAAAATACTTATTTCATTGAATAATTATGACCAGCCTTTCAACGAAATTACATTTTTTAATAGTATAATATTATTAATATATTATTAAGTTTGCTGTTTTTAACAGATAAAATAAGGATGTAAATAATCTTTAAGACTTTAGGTATTATTCAAATTAATAATGAGAATTATTAGTCCGTGCTAATATTATTTGTCAGAGTTAGAAATGGTTACGAGTTTTATGTTAATCGCAAATCTACACACAGGTTGTTGACTGGGCATAGTAACGTTCGCGTATTCACCACGCTGCTATCTTCCGGTCGCTATCAAAACAAAATGAGTATTGCCGTCAATGAGGTTATTTTATTTCTAAGATACAAGCCAATGTAGCTCTATCGTAACGCGTGCACATTTAAAAAATTAAAATAAAAAATATTTTCTTTACGTTATGTACGCGACATCACATTAAAAATAATACCGGTGCTAATTATATAATTCGTTTTACGGCCTAAGCCGGCGAAAAGTTGTTTGTTTTAAAAGTTAGTGAAATAAATTGCAATCCAAACAATTGGCGGGCGACTTTTTCGCCGTTGAGTTGCCAAGTTTTTAGTGACAATTTAAATAAGTTCGATTCACACATATCTTTCAGAACATTGAAACGAAGAAATATAAGTTGGACTTACCGTAACTACAGCAAAATATACACTACGTTTATCAATACCGACTAACCGTTCGAAACGGGAGCTGCTCTACCGGTCGAGCTACTTCCGAAATTTACAATGCAACAGATTAATTTAAATATAATAAACACCAAAAATTGAGAAAGCGCGGCAAAATTAAAATTTAAAAAAAGAATGAGTAGTGTCTCACCTGCTGCCGGGCGCACGAGCACGAGCGGCAGCACGAGCAGCGGCAGCAGCGGCAGCCGCATGCTCCCGCTAGCGTCGCATGCCGGCGCGTGCGGCGCTCTGTGCTCCTCGCCCGCCGCCGCGGTACTGCGCGCCGCGCGCCGAGCGCGCCCCGAGCGCCACCGCGTGTGCCGGCGCGGCACGTGCGCGCACACCCGCGCGCCACGCGTGCCGCCTACCATGCCATCGGTGTGGCCCTAGCGGAGAGTCGCCGCCGACTGACTGCTATCACTGCTGACTGACGACTGGACGAGTCGACGACCGCGCGTGCTGCACCCGCCACTCCACACAACACCCCATACGAACCAAATATACTACGACAGCGAAGGACTAAGTTGTGTGCCTGGTTGGGTATAACTTTGTTCCCAATCAATTTTAAAGTTTAAACTTGCGACTCTACAAAGAAATAATTAACTTATTGTATATTAGCTTATGTTTTACATATTTACATGAAATAGATAGAAATTGGTTAAATCTCAATATTTAACTAAAATTAACTTCAATGAGCAATTTTTAAATCAAAAGGCTGGATCAATGAACTTAACGTTAGCTAAGCGTTGAAGTCTTTTCAAGGGCGCTTATTAGAAGGCACAGATAAAAAATCGCGGAAGCGCTTTTATCGTTACAACAGTTTATTTTTATATTAATCTAAGGCTATGTGTGACTTAATAAACGTATCAATCTCGTAAGTAAGCACATACAGAATTTTTGAAGTCATTTTTTATTTTTAAAGGCATCGAAAAATGATTTTAAAATAAAAAAAACATATACCTAAATATGATGAGACTGTTCATATCAGAAAGAAATTTACAGGATATACAAATACATATTATAATGGATTCAATGAAAACACATAACATTTTCAATAAAAGCTTTCGATATACGCGAGATGCAGACTAGTGATGTAAAAAGTATAATTTCTATAGATTAAAAATAATCTGTCAGATTTGTTGTCAGCTTTGCGACTAATGATTTTAAGAACGCACAGTGGCCAGCACAAGCAATTATTGCCGGTAATGGCTGGAAGAATCCGCCTTGATTATAGGTTTCAGTTGGTTCCTACACGGAGCCCCGGGCCTCATCGGCGACGCGACGCCAAAAAAAACCACTGTATTTACTTATAAAAAGCAAGATTTCATTTACCTAACTCATTACTTGGAAATGGTATTATTATAAAATAAGCTTGTAATGAAATATCATTTTATAATTTTATCTTTTACTTCAATATTGATAGAATGGGCGAAAAGATATAAGGAGTCTTGATGTTATGAATTTTATATCTAAGGCTTCATACCCTTTCTATATTTGGAAAGATAGAAAAAAAACATTGTATTTACTTATAAAAAGCAAGATTTCATTTACCTAACTAATTACTTGAAAATTTTATTATAAAATAAGCTTGTAATGTAATATTATTTTATAATTTTATCTTCAATATTTATAGAATGGGCGAAAAAAAAAATTATATACACCTTGATGTTATGAATTTCATATCTAAGGCATACCCTTTCTATATCTGGAATGATAGATATAGCAGGATGATTTTGATTCACTAATATTATAAACACCAAAAATGTGCGAGTCTATAGAACACACAGGTACCTTTACCCTTATCTTTAGTGTTATAGTACCAAAGTATGTCACCTTTGGAGGTCGAAGTCGCTACATGTATTGTACTTTTCTTTACAACTTTAGTAGTTTGAATCTACCTTAAAGCCTTAAAAGTATAAAATACTTAGCAATCAACCTGGAAAGCTATTTACTTCTAATTAAAATAGTCTACGTTCTTCTTCATTATAATTGCATTCATATTTAAGAAATATAACAATAAAGATATTTTAGCGGTGCTCGGTATTCCGCTATTTTAATAAGTTAGGAAAAGATATAGCCACAGATTCTTGAATTGTTTAAAATTCTGAAGTATGCAAATTCTATTTGTTAAAATAATCAATACTGTTTTAACCGATTTCTTAAGCTTTGCAGTTTGTATGCAGTTGTCCTCGTAATTAATGGATTAATCAATTTAAAAAAAAATAATATGTCGTTAGATTCGCTTTATAACTTAAGTGTCATAAGGTAATTAAAAATTCTACTACGAGTATGTGTCTTTTAATTTTTATTAGTCCGAATTAAACAAGTGGAGTATATAGATATGTGAAATTAATTTAGGTTTGGCAATTCTCAAATTAAACTAAAAATGACTAATTGACCAAAATTAAAACTTGTAAATAATAAAAAAAAAAAACAGAAAATCCCGACTGCGTTAAAAGCTAATTAAAAAGATCAAAAGAAGTCGACAAAGAAGTTCTAGTACAGCTTGCTAAGAATGTTTCTCGACAGCGTGTACTATATGTCTCCGAGTGCATAATGCTAAGTTTCTTCGTCAACTTGTTTTCATACGAGCTTTTTTCTTTTTCTTTTATAAGTTTGCCTTGAATAAGTATAAAATATGAGTAATAATCTTTTTGTCTTGAATAGCACTTTATAGTGGAGGTAATGTAATTTAAAGCGTCGATTGATAACTGTGTTAGTTGCCTATAGTTATGAACTTAAAAAATATCGGTATCTTATTAGCAATAGCGGTAGGTATATCATACAAATATCAATTTACTTTTTAATCGTTTGTAGCGACGTTACTTGCTGCGACAGCGTTCTCGGTTTCGAGTCGCGGTGAGAATTTAGCTGCGTGTTGAGCTTAAATTTTTGTACTCCAGTCATGGAGTACAAATGGATTGGTGTATACATAATATGTATGTATCTAAAGTTACATGCACATGTAACTTTATGTTATATATTTATTTGTTTTATTTATTTATGCACTGGTATTAAAACAAAAATGTTTTAACTTTCAATACAAAATAACGATTAATTATTCTTAAATGATTTTTGAGTTCTACTTAAGACAGAAAATGTTTACAGCTAGCAATCTTAAACAGCTTAGAAACTTTGTATTACATAATTAGATTTTCTGTGGAGAATAGTAGAAAATTAGTTTCACAATATCTGTTAAAATTATAGGAGCTATTCGAACAACATATTTTCAAAAATCATATTTATTATTTTTAGTAAAATTACATTCAAATAAACATTTTCAAGTAATGCGTCATTCATATTTTACATAACTATAACAACAGAAATATCACAAAACTTGTCATGAAACGTAAGATTCGTCCCACGCACTCTTGAATTGATGATAATTTGCAAACAAAAATATAAATTGACATTGTAGTATATACAGTACGCGTATCCACTAAATTCTATACATTCATCGAAACTAGACAAAAATTACGGACATGATAAATTACTGAAGTTTCTGAAAAAATAAACATCGATATACGATGTTTAATTTAAAGAGGTAATGTAGTGATGTCATATACACAACTACGAGCAAACTTTCGGCCGGATTTCCGAAACAAATAAATATCCGGCGGTACGTGTCATTTTCAAATAAAGCTCTTATCACATAGCTATACTACAACAAACATTTATGAACATATATTTTATTCACTATTCAGCCCACCCACTGCTGGGCGACCAGGTCATAGTCCACGACGATGGTCATGCGTCTTTTCCTTCATCGTAAGAAGTGGTCATCATGTTGTAAATGACTCACATTACACGTATAAGTATATCAGAGGTTCCCAATCGATTGCGTTACCATTGAGCTTTACGTGGTTAATTAAATGTCTTATATATAAATAAACATATATAAAAATATAAGATACGCTTATTTCAATTTATATGAATGGACTTCAAAAATAAGAACATGAAGATTATACGTTAGTGGCCTTAAATATATTAGGAACCATCTTTCAATGAAATACTAATCCAGTGACGTAACGCATTCGTGGAAGCGCTGTCAAACTGCCAAATGATAATTTCAGCTAGTTTTAGAGGTATTTTGTCGAACGGTATTCCCCGAATTCATCGATATTATCATAATAATATTTTCCTCTCATTCGACGATAAAGGTTAGACGTATCAAATCTCAAAAGGTTCGATATAGTTAGAAAGTATACTTAGTTTAGGTGACCAAAGCTTCCTGGAAAACTTTCATCCCCTATTTCAACCCCTTACAGCTCTTTACACATAGTTTATACCCTGAACATTACCTCGAAAAAAAACTTGTATATTTATTAATTTATAGTTTTATAGTATTTTGATTCAGTCATACATAAAGTGAACTGTATGCCAAACCTAATTAAAGCTACACTATTAATATTATTGCATACTCTAATAAAATCTTGAAAATGGGAAAACAAAATTTTCATAAAAAACACAGTAGTCTATCATAACATTATTTATTATTCATTAATTTAACAAAGATTTAGTAAGTAATTTTTAATGTAAAACAAACCAATTCAAAATTCGTATAGCTACATTCGTTTTTTGTATGTATGTATGTATGTTGGGTATTTTTCATGTTATGTGTTTTTCAAAGTTAAATTTCATAATATATTTTGTGTTAGTGCAGAAAAATTTGATGAAACTAAAGAATCCGAAAATTTGACATTTAAATGTGCAGACAGATTTTTTACGTACGTTTATATAGGATAGACGTCCAAATTGGATTTAAATAAAGCAAAATGTCGATGAGCGTATCATTTGTTATTGTCAAATTAAATTGGCGCAAAAAACACGAAATCGTGATCGCGACGTCCTCATTCTCGTAAATGTCATTTTTTATCTAAACTTAAATAATACAACAAGTTGAGACTCCACGGAATTCGCATAGGATTGCATCAACGCAGCATGTCGATGAATGTCTCAATTTATCACATGTTATCAATAGAGGACATAGATTGTCTGTATAAAATAATAATACGATGGAAAAAAGTAGTGTTCCTGTTCCTTGGTAAAAAGCTGGACGATAAATTTATGTACGTAAGCTTAACACACATTTACATTAAGTTGATTTAAAAGACTTTCGAAGTTAGACTTCGAAGATACTAAACTTTCATTTTTAAAACGTTGTCGTCTCATCTTTTTTTTGGATGGGTGATTAGTTCCGTAGAGGTAAGTAATTAAGGTAAAATAAAGTCGATTTAACGAAAAATTCTAAACAGGTATTTTTGAATAACAATAATATTATATTTCAAAAAATATTTTAAGTAAAAGACGTAAAAAGAATATGAGAAATATTCGTCCGAAAAAACTAGAACAATAGAAATAATTACGAGATGCATTCCAGTTTCGCATATGGCAGAAGCCGCGTAGGAGTCCTCTCCATTACATACCGCTCACATCTGTACAATAAACACTCGATTCCTAGAATATGTTTTATATAATACATGATCATGCTTTTGCGAATAAGTCAGTGTAGACTTAAATAAAATATAATATATGTATAGAAATAATAATTAATCTGATTAAATACATTTGTTTTGTATTTCATTTATTTGTTTTAGATTACAGTAAATCGACTCTATAAAACATAAACTGAATGATCTTCTATATAACTTAACTAAATTTGAATTTAAATAGTTAGTTTGTTTGCAGCAAAAGAAAAAAATAGTAATAGTCAGGTTTTTAAAAATGCGGGAAAAATCATAATTTCAACGGCGTCGCCAATAACATCTGCTAAGGCGGCTGTCTGGGTTGCTCTAGACAACCTGCTTCATGTTCATTTATTTATTTATTTTTTTCAGATATCTTTGCTTTTCGTTTATTTGCGCATACATAATATCATAATAAATTAAAAATATCTATAATTTTTGTACTTATTTAAATATTTTATATTTAAAACGATGAATGAAAGCATTTTATAGCGCATATCTAAAGTGCTCGATAGCGTCTATCGCAGCTTATATACGAGATAAAACAAAAAGAATGAGCGGCTGCACTAATTAATTCATGTGGATAAGCGGAGTAATTTGCATGTCTTTTAACTTATGTTATTGAAAGCCGTTGAATTATGGCCTCCTATATTTGTTACTCCTAAGCTCATCGAGGAGGAAGTCGTTTAAAAATAGATAAAATATAAATTTATTTATTTTAGAAATGGATGTTTGTTTGTCATAACCATATCATAACTTGGTTACGAAGAAATTTTCTATGAAATAAGTTTGTTTACAGGTGGTACAGAATTTATATGAGTGAATTTGCTTTTATAATATAGTTTTAAAACATAGGTGAGCTTATGTGTGTGGTTGTCTAATATTTACATTATTTTGTTAATAAGTTTCACAATGAAATATGTTCTACTAAAATATAAAAAGTTAAAAGAATAAAAATAAATATGACGGTTTCCCTATAAATTGTAAGAAGTTTTCGTTTATTTTATTTCTTTTTTCTTTTTATTGTACTAAGTGAAGATGAACTAAATGTTTAAGCTGCTTAAATTAACCTCCGATAAGTCTGTGTTGAGTGCCGGCCGCCCGCCGTTCACCATTAACTACGAAGCGATGTTGAAACATACGGTCATATATTTAGCTAAGATACGTAGCGTTTTGTATAATAAAATTGTTTGGTATTCATTGTATGGTTTTTTTCCTTTTTTCACTGATGTATTAAATACTACTATAAGGCAGTGGTAACCCGATGGTAACGCGATCGATTGAATACCGAGTGAAATCCGGGTCTCGTCTTTGATATTCTCATGTGCGAATTTTTTCTAACATAATTATGACTTGCCTAACGGTGTAGGAAAGATCGTCATCGTGAACAAACTTGCATGCGTGAGAGAACCTAGCAAGTTTTTGAAAGACATGGGAAGTCCGCCAACTCGCACTAAGCCAGCGGGATACGGGTTGGACTGAGTTTTGACCCCGCTCTGATTAAAGGGATGCCCAGCAGTGGGACGTTAAAAGAGGTTGAATACAGACATACTTGTACATATATTAAAATTATGTTTATAGAATTCCCAGCTAAATTCTTTAGGCCATAGTAAATAAATGTAGTAAGAGTAAAAGTCGTGCGAGTACATAGAAATCCTGAATTTTCTTCTTAGTTACCTTGATAATTTTGTATTATAATATATTTCCCATAAGTAACTAAGCATGCATCCACGCTGCTTGTCCTAGGAGAAAAATACGCCGTAATTTATAATATTTCTGCTCAATACTGACCATTAACGAATTCCGAGACAAGACTTAAATCGTTCAAATATGCGGGCGGGCATGCGATGCCAAGAATTTAGTCGATTCAACAACTTTACATAGCACTTGTTTACCTCGCGGCTAAAGCTATTCCTGTGTATAGTTTGCGAACAATGTCGACGTACCGTTGTATACTATATTTGCACAACTAACTAGAACGCGCCCAGCCGTATCTCGTAGACAATAATCCGACACTTAGATGTATAAATCATTTAAATGTATCCAGGTTTAAAACTGACATTCTCCTGTAATACCTGTCTGTCACATTTGTTAAAACATTTCAAACAATAGTACCTACTAATTTAATATGATATTACTTAGAAGCAATAACTGTATATTTTAACACTAAAATTAACACTTTATCTTTTGAAATTATCTTAATAACAAAATTAGAAAAAATGACATTCTACAATAGTTTAATAAAAAACTAAAACTTAGTTGGAATCATATACAGTGTTAAGCTTATAAAGCCATATAAAATAGTAATAGCATGTATGTATTTATTTCATTTTAAAATTTTTAGTGAAATCTAGTCTAAGCTTGCTGTGCACATATAGTAGGTTGTGCACATCTATTCATCCGTTTTTGAGTTTCAGCGATTAACTAACGAAAAGCATTAAATTTGATTTTATTGTACGACGAGTATAATAGATACTTAAAAGATGCTTCGCAATTCCTCAAGTTGACAGAATCAGAATATTAGTATATAAAAGTAATACGTGCCCAATATAAAGCTTTACAAAAACTGTTTTCTGCATAGCGTCAAGCGTGTTTATTTTTTAGTTTATAAGTACTATTATATCACCAACCATGTAGGTATTATATCGAAATAAAATCTGTTTTAAAGTGCCACATCACTTCACCAGTTCACTAAGAAATATATAAAACCTCGAGTTTTCTAAGTAAAATAAAAAAAAATAAGTTGTTAATCATTTATTTAACCTAACGTTATACGTAACATCCAAGTACAATTTGTTGTTAGTATAAAACCATTCAAATTAATAGATTCGTATCACATTTGATTTAATGCCCCAGTCCGTGGGCGCGGCTGTAAATCAGTGGAGTGATTTCCGTTGGCATATACTAATTCGTGCAAATTAGCTTCACGACGACGTAATCGTGCAGTTGTTACCCGTCTACGTTAACTGCAACAAAAGTTGCAAAAATATAGTGAGTATGCACACTAATTATACAATTCGCTTGAAAGTATGTGGTCTGTAGATTTAGCTAGGTTAGTAATACTAACTCCTCCTATGTGTGTTGTTCTTGTCATCCATGTCATGAACTGGGAGGGCTTAGCGTCCGGCAATCCGACCGGGTCCATACCATACCACTGAGAAGCAGCTGGTAGAAGGTGTACCATGTTTGCTTTTGTATTTTGAAAACCGCGTGGACCACGGATTCTTGTAGACCACAACAAAGTGTGTGAGTGCGTGGCTGAGTGTGCAAATGATCCTGCGACCCCCCTTTATAACGGGGGTAGTTCTACTGGGTTTAATTTATATTATACCATGCATGCGTTTTAAAATCAAGTATGTTATTATTTATTTTACTTTGCGTACAGTTCCACGTCCGAGCCAGAGACCACAGAGTCCGGGTCTAGTCAATGAGATTGACCGCCGTGAAAAGCTGTAATTTATATAGCTTAAATTCGAGTATATACTTGTTTGTTTTTGTTTCAGTTTTTTTTTGGTACGAAAACAACGACATAGACGGTGGTAGATAAACATGGTGTCTTTTTATGATGATATTTCGATATAGAAAATAGTATTTAGTATAGTTATTAGTTATTACATTAGCGAAGCGAGATTAGTATCTCGCCTAAAATGAATCAATATTTTATAAATAAAAATGGAGCGTCCGTCTCATTTTTCAAAACAACCACATACTTGTTACTCACCGCGTTTAAATATTTGTTTGTTCACAAAATTCGACTAGGTCTAGGTATATTATGATTAGGCATTTTTAACGAATATATTATTATACACATCGGGTTAAATTATAAATAAATAGGTTAGTATTGTGAATAGTCCAAAGAGTGGACATAACTCAAGCAGAAAAGGAACGAAGCGATCCTACTAAGGGACCTTGCAAGGCTCTAAGCACTTCAGCATTGGGTTTAACTTCAAAAGTTTTTGTAAAAAAGTTGGCATAATGTGCTAGGATACAGATACAAAAGTACCATTCCATCACCAATACATCTTTCCCCTGTGTATAATTTCCGAGGTTAACATTCGTTTAAACCGTCTGTCTAGCTTATCTAATATCACTCAATGACACAGTCAGTAATTCAGCGATTACAGTGTTCAGGTTTGGCTGAATGGCATGCAGTGTAGCGTAGACGATCATTATGTCATCGTGTCTAGACAAGTGACTAAATGTTATATTGTGTTTACTAACCATGCAAATGTATATTCTTATAAAAAGTCAAACATATCTTTTTTTATAAAAAGAATTAATGATTAAAGAAGTAATGCAATTAAAATTAAGATTTTTTTATTATTACTTTTACTTAAATTGGTAACGTCGTAGTATTTAATTATTAAACGATGTAAGATCTATCTACTAATATTTATAGGTATGTAATATCTACATTTACTTTATGCAAAATTTTGCAACATTTATTATCTTCCTAGTCGAACCTGTACTTACGTACATATTAATGAAATACCTTTCAAAACTGAAGCTTAACATCGTGTTATATATTTTTTATAGAGTTCAGTTCAGAAGCATAAGGGTTTACTGTGTCATCAACGTCTAGACGAGTTACAAACATAGTTTGAAGTTGTTTAGTGTTTTCTGTCTAAGAAACAGCAAGAGCGCATAAAGCAAAGTCTATAATAATTTCTCGTGAGATCTTGGCTGTTCATCATTGTTCTTTAAATTAAAATGAATATAAATAAATATTGAGAAACATATTGTATATATATTTTTTTTATTTTTCTTATCATTAAGGCTGTATAAGCAAGTATAAGTTATAAAAATAAGTTTAATGATTTGTCAAACGCGCTAATTTTGCTAAAGTAGGTACTCGTATATCATAATTTAATATTAAACATAAGTAGTATTTTCATAAACGACCTTATGAGTGATAAACATCGACAATGAACAAATAGACCAGGCAGCCATAATGAGAAAAAAATGACGCGTTATTCAGATTATTTATGGTCTCAATAATTATATAGTGTAATGTGTTATCTCGACGCCAAATATTGAGGTAGCATGAGTTATGGGCAATTTTAATTGATGATAAAAATCTTTAGGCCAATTTACATTTTATATGAGCCTTCGCTGAGGCTTCGTAGCTACTGGGGATATTTATTGTTCACTTTTCATTTTTGTTGTATCAAGTGGGAAGATTAATACATAAATTAATAATTATGATACATATATTGAAAAAAATGTAAAATATTAGTTTATAAAACTTAAAATAATAATGTTTTCTTAAAAAACCTAATACATACTCGTAGATTAAATAGAATAGTTAACATTAGAAACCATAAACTAAATTAATGTTTAAAAAGAAACTTAACTGACACTTCAACAGTTAGTAATCTTGTATGTAGAGTCACACTCTGAAGAAAATCGTTCGGCTACGTAAAGTCCAGTCTCATTTATTATATACCATTATGGAAGCGACTTTAACTGAATGATATTTATCTGTTATAGACACCATAATTAGGAGCACTCACGGTTATTGCCTTTTATTACTTGTGATTATTGTTTGCTATGGATAAACGATAGATTTGATAATAGGTGCATATTAATTTTAATATTATTCAATGACTTAAGTATGGTGCCCTAAGCAGTATTACAAGAAATTGTATGGGAATAGATATTTTCGTAATAAAAAACGATTCTCTTCTTTTCTTGATTATCTGTGCTTTAATTAAAAAAACTATTCATTTTTACATGAAATACAAATCCTTTTGTCTTTGTTCTATTAGACCTATCAACAGGTGCACAGTTTGAAAGTTTACATTATACGGAGAGAGACTTCTCGATAATAAGCTTCTCAGCTTACAATTTCATGAATATTTATTGTTTTTGTCTATAAGCAATTTTAGTTAATTCACTATAATGTATAATGAATATCAAAGAATGAATCGAGACGGTCGCACGACGCGACGTATTGTACCGTTCTAGGAAGTGACGAATCGTGGAAATGCAAAATCTGATCATATTTACAAATTATGGCTTCATCAGAATTGAAAACGTTAAGTGTGAATTAAAAAATGTAGCCTGTTTACTATTCAGAATTACCGTTATTGCTTTATTAAGTTATCATGTTAGAAATATATTATATTATATTGCGTAGATTGCTGTCATCAATTTTCATTTTTTGAGCTTAGCTTTGTATTTGTAGTATAAGACGAATTACTTGCCTTTCATAGTTCCAGGTCAATGAAAAGCCTATAAATTTTAATTCCCTTGAGTGTCGAAAGATAAGTTTCTTGCGGACGTATCTTTTTTTACTTAAACTTTTGAAACAGACGAACAGACAGACGAACGGACAGACAGACAACAATGAACCTATAAGGGTTCCGTTGTCTTTCAAGGTACGGAACCCTAAAAATACTACAGCTACACAAAAATAGTAATATTTATTATTCCGTAATAATCCGTAAAATATTCCGATTAGATGAAGTGGAAACAAAAAGTTGCATTAGTACCGTCTTTTAATTATAAAATACGTAACCAGCAAAAAATGTGTGACTCAGTTAAGAGCTATGATTAGTGCTTTTCAACAAGATATATAATATTGACGGCAGTATTTAAGTCGACGTATGCAACACTACGAGTATGATGTCAAGATTTCATTTACGAATTAGGAATATTCTACATGAATGAATATTTCTTTTTTAATTTCTGAGATATCAGCAAGATATTAAATTACTATTAATTTGAATATATCTATATTTTATGTCCGATTGGCGATTAGATTTCACGAGAACGAAAAATAATAAAAATCGCGACGACTTATTAATTAGCCGTTAAGCATTTATATTAGCCTTCAATTTAGATTAAATTATCTCACAGTTAAAATTATATACACGTAGTCATAGTCTTAAAGATAGGACGAGCCACGAGATTCAACATTGTAATTTCGTTTACAATACAATATTGCAATTATACACTCGCTGTAAATTGCCGCAATTACTTTTAGTGTATGTATTATACGCCTTAGACATTCGGTTATGAGACTTACCTTAATCGTTGATAATTATTCTTTCGTCCTAGCCGACCTTGCCGGAATACAGCAGACAATTTTTGCTAGTATTGTATTTTATAAAGTTTGTTTTAACGCTTGTTGCAAAGCGATAACAAAGCAATTTAAATGAATGCTACTTTATCGTGTGTCAAAACTGTAGTCATCATAAAAGTTTTTGTCACATGGTTGTAAAATTAATTGAGCAGCGTCGATAAGAGCGAGAAATATATTAATATAGTAGACGGTGATGAAATATTGAATGTCTTCTAATTGTTCGATAACCTTGTCTCTTCTTTTTTTAAGAAAAAATATCTTAAAATGTTAAATCAAATCAAATTTATTAATAATAAAAATTCCTTTAAGAAATACTTACAAATAAAAGTGCAGATAAATAAGGTTTTTAAAAACGAAGTTGGTGACTATTGCCTACATGCGCAGTTTGTAATAATTGAACTTTCTCAATTCAGTCACCATAGCTCCTTAAAATGATTCATTTGCAAAAATGAAATAATATTTTTTTTTAATTGTCATTTGTCAAAATGAATTATTTGCTAATGAAACACTACTAATTAACGAAAAATTTTTTAAAATTAATATTACAATCGCGTGTATTCTGATATTTTCTTTTATAAGAACCCGTTAATAGTTTTATCTAATATGGCTGGAGATATTTTATTTCTTGAAAATACTTTCGAACAACTGTAGGAATTTCCGTCGCCATAGTAATATCTATGTAATTAAACATGCTTAAAACGTGCGCAACACTAAATCTACGGAAAACTACCTAGTTCTATTAGACTAACTGCCAGTTTCTATAACCTATCTACCGATAGACCGGTAGATACTTTCATACGATTTTGACAGGTTATAACTTTTAATGTGTCAAAATAGTATGAAAGTAACTACCGGTCTATCGGTAGATAGGTTATAGAAACTGGCAGTAAGACAACAAGTAATTTCTTGTTGTTTTAATCAAAGGTGCTATGTCGTAAATAATTATTTCTATTTTTTGCAAATAAAATATAGAGAGAATATTTAATAATATAACAAGGATTTAAGATGAAATTCTTAATGTGATTTATTTTATGTTGGTATATAATTTATTTTGAATGTCATACCGAGTATCATTTAAATATGTGGAATGCTCATGTTTTATTATTGATTTGCAAATAATAAAGTGTGTGTATCGACATTTAGCGATTTTAAGTTTGACAACACGTCTGGCTCAGTTTGTAACGACCGTACTTGGTGCGCCAGCGATCCTGCTGGGAGCATTCATTTGGTGAGTACGAATTTTTGTATTTCAGTCATGGATGTTTACTTTT
The DNA here is from genome assembly GCA_905231865.2 of Boloria selene. Classification (NCBI taxonomy): domain Eukaryota; kingdom Metazoa; phylum Arthropoda; class Insecta; order Lepidoptera; family Nymphalidae; genus Boloria; species Boloria selene. The sequence continues at coordinate 4,964,480 of HG993149.1, forward strand.
ATAATATGCATGTATTGTGTATTAACTATCTGGTATCCGTAACACAAGCCTCGTAGCTTACCACGGAACTAGACGGTGCTGTGTGTAATAATGTCAGCATATTTATTTATTTAGTGGTAGAGTTAAGTGTGACATATCAGCGAGATGAGACATGGGGGTATGTGCAAGGTGCGAGAGTGGCCCGCGCCCGCTGCGGCCGCGCGGGAGTGACTGGATGCAACTAGTTTTTTACGATGAGCGAACATCCGCGTCTGCGCTAGTTTTTATGCTATCTTCGCGTCTGCGTGTTTTTCTGAACAATCTCGATTGATGACCGTCTGGCTCCTCGCCTCTGTTTACACGGCGCACCTAATCTCAACAATGCTAAATATCATAGTGCGTAGCGCGGTAGCCGTCCGGTAACCAGTCGAAGAATTTATTATCGAAAAAAATTCTGCCGCCATTTGTGAGTTAATGATCTTAATAATATTTACATTTTGCTAATACAGCATAATGATATCATTGGAATTAGTTGCCGTTGTTTTTGTAGATACCGCTATTTGAATGAGGTTATTAAGGAATTAAAATGATTTTTAATTCATATATGTATATTATACATATATCTATGACAATAAGATCTGTATGTAATTATATTTAGTATGTATGTATAAATAGTATTTTTCTCATACCGGTTGTTCTATACAAAACGTGTCTTCTCTATTTTACACGACATGGGCGAACTAAATGATGCCCAAATCGCACACCTAGGAGCAACTTAACAAAAGAATTAAAATCAATAGAATCATTTTGTATGTATAAAAAAATTACATCATATTATTCTTGTCACGTCTTTATAGTTTATACATAGGTATTCATTATTGCGTGTAAGCTACCGAAGTGAAAATTAGTAGCTTTGTCTGGTCCGTCACAAGAGCTAGGCCAGACAGGCGGCCTTCGCTCTACACAGTACACACAAGACGGCGATTTGCAAGATCACGTTTCGTGCGACCGAACATACTAAGTGCGCGTCCAACTGCTGTCCACGTACACCGCGGATATTTAATATGTGCAAGATGTGACATGTTTGATAGCTCACTCTCGCTAATCTACAACAATTTATTTATCCATACATCATCACTACATAGTATAAAACAAAGTCGCCTTTTCTGTCCCTATATCCCTATATCCCTATGTGCGCTTAAATCTTTAAAACTACGCAACGGATTTTGATGCGGTTTTTTTTAATAGATAGAGTGATTCAAGAGGAAGGTTTATATGCACAACTAGCGGATCCCGCGGCTTTGCCTGTGCTAAATCTAGGGAAGAGCCCGAGCGAAGCGAGGGCGAGTCGCTAGTATAATTATAAATTAAACAAATCTGTACATTAATATTTTTTGAAAGATCTTATAGAAATTGTCATTACGGTCGATACACAGACACCATAGTTTTTAAAATTTTTGTCTGTGACTGCATGTGTTATTATAGGTATAACTTATTATTTAAAGATAAAAACTATTGCATTTTTTTTTCCTTTAGAAGATAGTTTATATTGGACAAATAGAATGCCTAAAAATAATTTACAAAGTCAAAGTGATAATAGCTGGGAATGAAATGATTTATGACTTTTCAATTCGGACAGTTACAATAGTGCAATGATTTGCGCAGACGCAGACGTTGCGATCGGCTGTGGTCACTGACCTCATTCCGACGCGTTACGAAGGTTATAAAGGAAGGATTACAGAACTGCAACGGGTCGCATCTAGTCATTGCCGTGAGAACTCTTCTGACATCCGGCATAATGACGGTGTCTCGAATGACTATGTTGTATACCCACATAGGCCTAGACGAGACTGTACATAAAGACGTTTGATTGCTTTATGCTCCATGCCTACTATAGAGACAATAGCCATGATAAATTACTAAATGCCATATTACTATAGTAAATGAACATAAAAAATTGAAAGGATGTCGATGTGTGCATTGTTAATGTGGACAGCTATTACTATAAAGTACACTGGCAATCAATTCATGATCATTTGAAGTATGAAGGACTAAATTAATCCGTACCTTTTATTACTTAGTAATAAGTCCAAAAGGTAGATTAAAAATATACTTTGTAATATAATTGCTACACACGAAAATTGGTTCTACCATATTCTTTATTTCATGGTAATTTAATGTTTGCAAAATGTCTTAAAACTGCACTTAACAAAAAATATCGCTAAAAAGTGTAAAAGAACTCTACATTCTCATACGCCTTTTCCCGTCTGCGGCTACGTGCAAAAAAATCAATTCAAGCCCATTAAAACTTTCTCCGTGCAAAAAGTGCAGGGTATCAAAACCGAAGGACGCGGTGGGACGTTACGCCGTCGGCGCGCCGACCTTGACCGTGCCTGATGTTTCATGTTGCCAGTCGCCTCGCACCGTGCGATTCGTGCAGGTGAATATTGCCAAGCCGTCTGTTCTAAACTTTGATCATTTTATGAGATAACAATTAAATATATAGAAAGCTCATTTTTATTAAGAATTTTTTATTCATTTTACATTAAAATGTAGAGTAAGCTCTATGAATTATTTCTTCTATGTTCTTTCTATATAAATAAAAATGATTGTTGCTAAGCGCAAAACTTGAGAAAACTTAACTAAGTGGAAGGCTTTAGTAATAATAAAAAAAATTCAAAGTTTGTAAGAAACTTATACCAAAGGGCTACCCCCGTACCTAGAGGCAACCCGAGCGAAGTGAGGCTGAGTCGCTAGTTTGTATATATAAAATTCAAATACAAAAACGAGAAAATAAAATGTTTTATATTTTAGTAATAAACGAAGTACCTATTTATATTATATTAACTTAATTTAAGATTAACTTATAGTCTTTTCGCAATTGCAAATATTACTTAAATTTTCTTTGTTAAATCTTTTTTACTGTCACTTATCGTAGTAGGCAAATGAAATTTTATAGGTATTTATGATTTTCACTTGGTATATAGTGAAAAATCATAAATAGGTTACCTATTAAAATATTATTGCTCATACAATTTGAAGGATGTTACGCCGTCTGCAAGACGACCTTGGCAGTTTGCGGTCTGTACCTGAAGTAGGTATATGGTTTTGACTTGCATTATATGCAATTTGTGCAGCATATCTAGTTTTAATTTACAATATAATAATATAAAAGATATACAAATAATATACATCCATAGTATAAACAGTTACCACGTTGCTTTAATAGTAGTAACGCATCAAAAATACAATATTCGAACTTTGAAATAATTACCTATACATTTTAATTTGTTGCTAACCACTTTCGAAAGCTCTATTGTAATTGTTTGTTTGGAGTTTAACAGGAACGAGTATATGTAGAGCACAATTAATAGAAGCCAAGTATATATATAGCCAAGCCAAGCCAAGTATATATAAGAAACCAAGTATATTAAAATCCATCTCTGAAATTGTTAAAGAAGTATTTTTTTAGTAAATATAAGGGGCATCAATTAGCAGTGACTACAGTACGGTACCCTAATAAACAGACCGGCACTTGATTTTTTCAAGATCATGAGAGTCTCATGGTTGGATTATTATCGTTTTTTTAAGCTTTCCAAACACTATCATATTACAAAGTTACACGAGCGTCAGTAATAAAATAAAACAGAAGCTACGCTAAAAATAAACCTAGTTAAGTATATGTTGGTACATACATTTTAAACTTTTTATATTAGACGTAGTCCACGTGGAACTAGTTAGACTGTTCAAGTGGCAACGTTTTGTCTTATATGAATATTTTTTCTATATTATTAGTAAAGTTTTGAAACGTTTCGCATGGCCCAAGGCCAAATGTATACATCATAATCTAGATCTCTACAAGATATATCTAATATCTCTTCTCATAATATATTGTACGTGTATGTGTATGATATTATTCAAGCAACAAAGTAAGAAAAGGTTGATCGAATATTATATAAGGCTACTACGTGTCCATTTACACTATTAAATTAATCTTAAGACAGCCAATAAGAACACCAAAACCTCAGACGAAATACAAGAGGTGTTAGTCGGATATAAATCACGACTACATTCTGTGTGTCATATTTCACACAGGTATTAAATTTATTGTACCACATAAAATTGTGAGACAATATAATTAATCGATGGCGTGCTCGGTATATTATTTTAGAAATAATAAAATTATAAAAACTGAAGTTATAAAAATTATTATATAAAAGATATAATATTTTTTATAACTTTAGTTTTAAATATACAATTAGCTAGATTTAGCGCGAGCGAAACCGCGAGTTCCGCTAGTATTTTTATAAATTATAGCCTATGTGTAATTCTGATGTGTAAGCTATATTATTGAAAAGTTTCATCAAAATCCATTCAGTAGTTTTTGCGTGAAGAGAGACAAACATACATCCCTACATTATTACAAGCTTTCGCATTTATAATATTAGTAGGATGAGGAAAAATAAATTAACATTAAAACCTGCTCGTCTCCAATTGAATCGTGACAGAGTACATACTAATGTAGGTATTACTTACTTAGATATTTTCTCGTCTTATCGTTGACAGTATGAAGCCTTACCAGTTACATTTATGACAAGCTCATTTCCTTACAACGTGAAAGTAGTTTTAATATATGCCTATATTGGCAAGAAAGTAAGTTCGGGATTTATTTAAGAGTTTTTATAAAATATTGTCATAAGACTAACTTTTTTGTGTACAATTTTGTATGGGGAAATGATCGTTAGTTATGGAAATAACGAAAGGTACTTGTTAACGCCGTAGTGTTTTTATTCTATAAAAATATTAACTTTCTATCTATATATTATACATTTTATTTCATCTTACTAAATAACTGAATTAATTCAATAAAAAAGTATGAACGACGATAAAAATGCGTATTTCCGTTAAAGGCAAGTGTTTTTAAGTTTATGTACCCGAAGCTACAAGGCAGGCGGTTAAAATATCCATTCACGGTTCAACGAAAGAAAGTTTCGATAAATTTTGCAATAGAATCTGTAAATTACTGAAAATATAATATAAAGCACCATATTTAAGTCACACAGTCATGAAGATATATTTATTCGTGAAATCTTGCCGAAATAATAATTTAATATTAGAATAGTAAGTAATACTCACTTTATACGAGTAATATGGTTACAAATTCCATATAGATTTAAGAAGACATATTTTTCCGAAGACAAGCTTCTTTTTTATTTTCTCTGAACAATAGATTAATGCTTTTAATCGCAACTTGGTATGTCGGTCGAACACATTATAGGCATTTGTTGCAATTTAAATAAAATCAACCTACCCAATTAAATTTTTTTTAAAAACCACACATCTGTCAAATGTAATACACGTGTAGAGTAGAAATCGTCGAAATAAAACTCAAAGATCCACCGCGTTTCTACGTACTTAAACGTAGAATATTATGGTACGAGATAGATAAAAAAACAGTTTCATTTTTACCTACTTATCACTTGCTAATTTAATTTTTATTACAGAATTATCTATATTACATCTATACATATAATAGAATACTATCTTTAATTAAGTAAGTACATAATTTTAAAAGGCAAAGTTGTAATGAATAAAACTACTTGTTAGAGCGTTAATAATGAAATATAAATTTAAACCAATCCAAAATTAAATTACATTATCTTGGTAAATTTGTTATTACCTATAATACATTGAGTCGTACGGTATAATGGTACCTCGCAGAACTAACGCCCGCCCTTCCCGTTTTTGTAACATTTTTCATTAATGCCTCGCTCCAATTGGTCATCGCCTTCCTCGATAAACGTACCTCCTATCCAACACAAAAAGAATTTTTCAATTCGGACCAGTTCCTGAGATTAGCGCGTTCAACCAAATAAACAAATTTTTCAGCTTTATAATATTAGTATAGATACGAATATTATATGTATGTAAATCAACTATTACTACAGACGTTATTAACGCATCGCTTTGAAATCGTGACAGTGGCAGCGTGTCCTTCAAGACACCTGTTGCAGTCTGTCGCAAATAAAGTACCTTGAACTTGAAACTTTATTTTTATAATATTGGTGCATTCGTGTGATTTTTGTGGAATGTGCTAAGTGGCGCTAACTTCATATCAAATATTTTCAAACTGAACTTCCTACTGTACAGTATCATTTTATAATCAAAATAATTACCTTTACAAGCAGTAGCTAAACAATTAAGATGTAATATCTCAGATAACATATCGCAGACTCCTGTACTATAATGTTGTTTACTTGTCCGTCGATAGGAAATGTTAAGACGAAAGCAGCAGACTCAGGTCACGTCCTAGACTACTGGTTAATGTTTATATCATTAAATTTAGAATATGTTTAGTCGGCGAAAGTGATTTTAGAAGCCGTAAACTTGAATTTTACCAGCAATAATAAACATAGCTTCGCTTTTTTTCTAAGACTGCAGTCTGCAAATGAATGAATCGAAAACGATTTGTGTAATTGTTATTTGGGTTTTAATTTTTCATCAATGAGCTACATTTACATGGGTGTGCTGTTTTTATTATAACACTACAATACTACTTATGATATGTATGATTTTAAAGTTATAAGTACCTACCTAAGTATATATATGTATTTATCAACTACCTACTACTATCCATAACACAAGGCTTACCATTACCATGGAACTATTTAGCAACCGAAAGACATATTTATTTATGTATGTATATACATCTAGTAAATTAAATAAAAGCCATAGTTGCATAACTTTTGTATGAATATTAAAATCTAATTTTTATTTATTGTTGGAAGGCACATTTGCAGTGCGTAACGATGCCGGACGCGCGTTCCGGTCTGGGTGGCGTACGTATTGTGTGCGAAACTGCCTTTGTTTGTGGCTTTTCATAATTTTCAAAATGTGACTTATATACTTATATATTTCCTTACTTACCACACTAATGGTATATAATTTCAAATACATCTATATTCTCTGAAAATTTCGTAAAAAATATATATAACTTTATCTAAAAAGCTTTTAAAAGTTAATTTAAAATTGTCTTACATCCGGGATTTTTACTTATATAATTTATTCACCATACAACTTTATAATACACCATAAACATAAACTTTTCTTATTTGTAAGCCGTAATGATTAGGTCGAAAAAGCTAGCATTCTTAATTGAAAAACGTTAAAATTCATTATAAAAGCAGCATTGGTTACCTCAAACCTGTTCTCTTAATTTAACATTTTGCAAGCGAGTTAATTACACGGCGAGGGTGGGGGTTGGAGGGTGCACAGGAAGCGGTGCAGACAGCGCACTCGCCGCCGACGCATAACTAATAGCCCAACTCCACCTGCGAGGTCACCTCGACCTTTTACTGGGAAAGCCAGACTCAAAAATGTATGAACTAGACGAAAAGCAGATGAAACATTATACGAAACATAAATTCACTTCAAAACAATATTTAATTTTTTCGTTACGTGACTTGTTATTACGAACGACATAATGTTAAACGTAATAACCATATTTTTTAATATGAAATCTATTAAAGAATTGAAATAGCGAACGAAATTTTATACATTAATTTGTATAACATTGTCTCGATGTTTCAGCGGTATAAAAGCAATGGACCCTCGATTAACTTACATGACTTTACAAACTTTGAATACTTCTTGGGTATATTAATGATATAGTATATAAGTTTTATGTATAATTTAAGGTAAGCAAAACGCAACACAATTACTCCTCTTACAAGACCTCTTCGGAAAACTGTTTTGGGCAATAACTCACCAATTTCCAGGATGTCTAAATTACTTAATGATAGTTGCAAATATTTAGACCCTTTTGGGGACTCACTCAAAACTTTTCGTAATAAATTTTTTTCAGGGATAAATTAAATAATTTTAATAAAAATAAAATATAATTAACTAATTTTAATACAACAAACTACTTGCAACCTAGAACGACTCCATTTTGATAATTTTCGCTAATAAGCTAATACCTTTTTAATATAGTGTAATTATTAATATTTTATAAACCTCCTAATATTTGCATGCTGTATCTGCCTTAAAAGATAATGCATTTAGAATTAAGCTACACTGTATTTATTTTTACTTAAAATTGTATTAATGTAATTATCACTGGTGGATTTAAATAAATAAATAAATAAGTATATATATAAAATGTCAGTCTTCCTACGTCGTAAGTCATCAGTTCGATTCTCGCACGAGTTCGCTATGTTATAAGTTATCAGATATGGGAAAGTATGTCTGTACAATAGTGAAAAGAAGAGAATTTTCTTTTAGAGAATGGTAAACAAGATGGAGAACATAATATAATTACTAATAATTAAATGGGCTCGAGGTATATTAATAAGTACATAACTTTCACATTTTCTCCTGAATCACACATTTTCTTAAGTCTACGTATTTAATATTTAGCATATAAAACATTTCTTAAGTGGGAAATTAGACGTGTATAAATAAGTAGTTTTAGAACATATCGTTAACAACGTTGCATTCAAATAACTTATTAACTTTCTAACTCAAGCTTTTAATTGTCTGTATTCTGCGTAATAAATAACTTTAGATGTAGGTATATTGGAAAATAGGAACTTGCCCTCAAGGCATAAATAAAATTAGATGTTATCATTAAACATATAAATATTTTGTAGTATGCATATAACACAAATTATGTACATTTGTATATACATTATTTCGCGTTATATGTCCTTAAGTTGGCAGCACTGTACCTATTACAACTTATTTCCTAGATTCTACATATCACCAAATTATGCAATACAATCTTTTAATGACTTAATACCTAAACATTGAATCTATGAGTAATACAATACATTTAATTGATTTTGATCAGGTCATGCTTCAAATGGTTTGTGCCAACAGATACTTTGTTAAGTAGACATATACCATAATAACTCCAATTTATTTCTTGTTTAAAAATGATATCGAATATTGTACGTTGCGATACACAAATAGTGATTATATGTTATTTCGAGTTCGACAGTAAAATTATTAAGTCCAATTTTTATAAATATCCAATCAGACATGATTTATAATGTGCTTCGAGCACGTCCACTACAATAATAATACTTTAGGCCTCCAAGTAATCCATAAAACGATTTTCCTCAGACATGCCGCTGGTGAAAACTACAATTATACGTTATTTTTACTCAATGATCATTTCAATCGTAAATTATGTTCGAATTTGTAAATTGCCGGTCATGCATCACGCTGAGTAATCGAACCCGACGTGACTCGCCGACTGCAGATCTGGGATATTCAACCGTTTGATAACCCCCAATTAAACGAACGAAACGATGAGTCGATCCGAATATAAAACCAATTGTTTACAACCAATGGAAATGTTTCTGACGCCTAAAATACCCAATAAATATATCGATCTTGATCGCTTAGAAGAAAAGCTTGGTAGTTGCTTTTAGCCATGGATGTTAATATTATATTGATTATTTATAAAATAAAATTTCCGTACTTCGATGTACTTAAACTGTTTTCCTTATAGCGTTTCAAAAGCTTCAAGTACCAAAATTTAGGTATAGTCTCAAAGTCATGACTTGCAAGGTCGTATCGTCTGTATCGTCGTACTTCTGACTAAACGCATAAGTAATCACTTCTAAATCGTTATACCTAGTAAGAAAATTACTAAATAAGCGATATTTCTACAATTTTAAATAGAGTGATTCATTAAACTAAGATATATGTTAAACAATATAGCTAGCATTTAGACGGTACATAGGAACAATGCATGTTGGAGCGCAATCAAGCTGCCGTTTCAGCTAATCATTGCATCGAGCAGTGCTGAATAATAGCCGCTGCCCACTCCTAGCTTCAGCAACACGAAAACACGCCACCTACACATTAATTAAATGGCTACTACCTGAAAATTATTGGATACATTTCCATTTTGGAACAAACTTGTTGTCAAAATTATTGTAAGTACTTATAAAATATTTCTGTAAGGAGAAATAAATTGTTAATACGCGAAGATTAAAGAACATACCTAACAAATTACACATTGTATTAACATTAAAAATTAAAACAGTAATTTTATTTTCAGTTTTAGTTGATGAAATTGTTATTCATGTATAGTTTTACAAACGCACATTTAAACTAACTTGAACGAAACATTTGCGAAATTTTTAATATTATATTATTAAATGATTATTATTTATACATATATTTTATAATAATATTAAATTAATAAAATGTGTCTAACTACAGATATCCGTAAATTACGTATATAATTAATTTACCGACTTTTTTGTTTTGTTTTTTCTTTGTTATCGTTCAAAAAGCTCGCAAAAAGGTATTTGCGCCTTGAATTCAAATGAGGTACTAAAGAAAATATGTTAAAAAAAAGCATGCTTGGTAAACACTAAAAGTGTTATTTTTTTATATTATTGAGTGCTGATATCAAGTCCAACTAATAATTTCCATTACTGTCGAGTCGTGCATCTGAGCGATAATTTTTAATAGAATCCATTACGCGTCGGCGTTAACTTAAATTGCCACCGTTAGCTTCAATAGTCTTTTATTAGCAGACAAGTGATGGCTAGACGACACTAACTCCTGCGCATGACGTTGTGTATATTACTCTTTATTAACCATACTTAAACGATCCTCGCATATCATCAAGTCAAAACATCTTTTGTAATATGTATTCTGCCCTTTTAACGTCTCACTTCTGGGCGCGAGCCTAGTATAAAGGATATCAGGCCATAGTCCACCACGCTAAGTGCAGGTTGGCGGACTTCACATGTCTTTCGAAAACTTGCTAGGTTCTCCTAGACAGTAGTTTTCCTTCAGCGTAAGACTAGCGGTAACCATATTAGAAATGATTCACACATGAAAATATCAGTGGCTCGAGACCTGGATTTGAACCAGTATGACTCGGTTATTGAAGTGAGCGCGTCACCACTGCACTATTTTATTTTATTTTTTGTATTAAATGTCATTGAAACAGAACGTGATAAGAAATACTAAATTTTGCTCGTTTAATAATAGTTTTTTATGATAAAAATGTAGTTTTGTTTAAAACCTATATAAATATGAGAGCCAAAATGTAAATATGAACCATTAAAAAGAAATTTTCGCACCTACAAAGACTACATTTTTGACTCAAGTAAGTAGTCCAAGAATGTACTCAGAAATACCTCTACCTTCACTAATGAGCTACAAAGAATAGAAAGAGTCACGTTTTCCAAGGCAGATTTTATTTAATGAATTTCTACACAAAAATTTTCAAGCTAAATGTAAATTGCCAAAAAATCGGTTTTTAGATATCAAATATACGTACTGTTAGGCCGGGAAATGAAAAGGCCTTTTTAAAAAAAGGAAATATTTATTTTAACTGGATTGGGATTTAAAGTAAGTCCCAATCCAGTTTAAATAAATATTTTCTTTTTTAAACTAAAATCATTCGTTAACAATTCCTAGCTCTACTTTTCTGTAAAGGTAATTTCGTAAAAAAATCTTAAAAAAAATAGGTTATAAAATATATACATACTTACTTCTACAATTATATTCACTTTTATCTACCAGAGTTTGAAACAAACTACCTAATTTTATATTTCTGGTACCAGAAAAAAAATAGACAAAATAAATCTTTTTTTTGGTGTTTCATTAGAAGAGCAGTTAGAGAGCATTAAAGATAATGTTTGTTTAAAAAACAACAAATGTCTCATTATACTTAACCATTGTCGAGCGTAATAACTATTTAATTCTAATAAAATTACTGAGTTTGACAAAAATTGAGCATCATCTCAATTTAAAAAGCTAGTTAGATACTTATATTAAAAAATGACGAAAAAATGGCTCGGAATTATGATGGGATTAGGCAAAAAAAGGTTTTATAAAATAATCTTTTAATTTTTATTAAACCTTTACAAATTAGTCGAGTTTTTCTTATCCTTTACTTGTCCTTTTATAAATACAAAAAAGTCATATAGTTTTGGTATTTTCGCGCACTATAACACGCAATTTTTTAAAACTCCTTTTGCTGTATATTATATTATGCATGTAATTAAGACGAACCCTACTTGACCTTTAGATTTTTTTCTTAAAAAAAACAGTATTTTTCAATCATGACTCAAGTCATCAAGACGTTCGCATCTTTTAAGTTCTAGTATAACAAATACTATCAATAAATCTTTGAGTTTTCTACATAAATATGAATGTACACAAAAATTAAGATTTTTTTAATTAACTGTAAAGAATTTAAAATAAAAGAGAACATTAATGGGAATTAGTTATATTTACATTTCATAAGTATTACATGTCGTAAATATTTAAAATACTAGCCTTCATAAAAATTCAACAGAAGTTATTTACAGTCTAGACACTAGACTATTATGACTTGTCGTATGAGATATTTTAATGAACTTTTTACACAAACTTAGTCTTTGGACTGATGTAATTACACTTCTGAATATAAAATGGTAAATGTTAATTTGAATTTATAATATCTATACATATAAATAAAGTTGAAGTGTCTGTTTTTAATTTCAAATTAACAGCTTTTTTACTAATTGCTTTCCATATGAAATATATATGTATAAGTTAATAGTAACTTAGGCTACTAACTAGTGGAACCCGCGCTTCGCGAGCGAAGCGAGGGTGAGTCGTTAGTATCTAATAAATATATAACATAATATGTAAATGTTGAAATGAAAAGTATTAAACATTAGTATGATTTGTTATTATAATAATAACAAATTTAAACCTATGTAAAATTACATAGTTATACATATGTAACTATATAATTTTACATAGTTTTAAGATCATTCTGAATCGTCGTCGCTTGGTTGTTGAAAAACTTTGGCTGGTGTTTGTAACATCTTGGTTCTAGCGGCGAGGCGAAGCGTTGCAGGACCTAAAGATTTCTTCGATTTTATTGGCACTGGTTCGACGGTCGATCCAAGCCCAGCTTTTCCATCATTGCTAACGAGAGGAATCTAAAAGAAAAAATATACTTAATTACATATCATATTACATGTTTGTCCAAAATTAATGCGCGTATAATGGGGACGCGGTTTTATTTTAATTTACGTTAACTACTGACTACTAATTACCATTCATGTCATTTAATCAAACTTACTAAAACTGCAACAAAACTTTTAGGGAGATGCACTAAATGAATCTTACAACACAACTTAGAAAATAAATTTAAATTTATTAAACTTAGTAATAAAAACAACATTAAAAAAAGTATTACAGGAAACTAGAATTAGTCCATATGTCAATCAAAACAATAATTGTTCGGTTAGTCATTCAGTGTGAGACGGTTGCGACGCGACTTAGCATCGATAAATGCGTGTCGAGTGAATAGACTTGAAAAAAAAGTGTCTACCAGACCGTAAAAGGTCTGTATGCACGCGTCAATTACATAAAACGATAGACAGACAGTTTTGTAAGCGGTTCATACAAGTCATTGTCTAGCGCGAGAACGGTGAACCTAGACGAGCGGATGTGAAGATTTCCTGTGCCATACGCGTTCGCTAGACGTATGATCTATGGGTTCAGCAGCATAGATCCAAACAACTCCATATAAAGCAACTTCAATGTCGCTAACTAATATTTGAAGCAGGTGTGTGCTTGCTCGGGGGCTATTTCATAAATATTGGTCGTATGTAATAATATTTTTGTTAAGTTATGGGTTATATAAATTTTTACGATTTCGTTATTTATATTTGAAATACCTAATAAGTCCAAAAAATTATTTTGGGACCTTTGGTTGGCAATTTAATGAGAATTCCAGAGATTATAAACAAAAGGATAAGTAATTGCGATGCAAATTAAAAAATATCGGCTGTAATTTAGTACGTCCAGTAGGTAGCTTAAAATTTAATAATACGACATGCATAAAAAGGTAACTTATAAATGAACTTGCTTGATAAATAAAATATAAAATAAAACCAAATTTGACGAGAACCTCTTAATTTTGATGGTCGCTTTAAATTATACCTACACACTGGTTATTTATACGACGCGCCGGCTAAATCTTACAGACTCATAAAGACCATATCCGAGAAAGTTCAAAGCTTTATATAGAGATGAATTATGTTTCAGGTCCGTGGAGTCAACCTACAGTGATATAATTTAAAAATACTGTGAGCCGGCATGTTCTTACATCTGAATATGGTCATAGTCACATTAAAGACAACAGAAACAGTCGTTGGATGCGGGTCGCGACTCAGGCGCAGTGTTGCACACGTAAAGCTCTACCATAGAGTATCAAAAGGAATAAATATTTTGTCAAGTGTTATAAATAATTTCATTAGTATTTCTTTTTAGTAGGGTTCTATTAAACCCTTAAATCGAAACTCCTGGTAAAGCAAAATTAAAATAACTAGCCGACTATGGTGTAAAAAAATATTCAAAATACTAAATTAATAATAAGAGCGTTCACAAAAATCTTTTAATATAATGTGTATTTACTTGTAGTTACTCTGTGACAATGTAGTTTAGATAGACGATGCGCCCGCGCAGCGCAACTTGACGAATTCAACGATACACGCCTCAGATAGAACGCGGTGCACTTTATAAATTAGATAATGCTGATTGTTGATGTACTCATTTTGATATCTTTGTTTGGAAGAGAATGCACATACTCGTACAATTCATACATAATGGTATGCATAAGATAAGTTTTAGTGAAGCTGTTTCGAAATATTTTAAATCATATAATATGTAGTTAATTAATTAAAGAGATTTTACTTTATGACATCTTGGTATTGCATGAGATTAGTAATCGTACTAAAGTAATTAAACCTAACCTAACCAATAACTTATAACAGTAAGCCACAAAAAAACCTCCGTTTTAAAATGTCCTACAAGTCATTATTATTAAATTACGTATTCAGGGAAGTATATAACATAAATATGTAGTCATGTATTATTAACTTGAAGCACAGTAATGACGAATGCACATAATGCAGTTTGATTAATGTGCTAGATAGTTCCGACGAGATGGTAAGGTCTCGAGCATAAATCAAATGTGCGACGTCTAAGTGACGTGTCAATGTAGGTACATAGACTTTAACAAACAACCAACAAATGATTGTAAGCGCGATTAGAATTATGAGGGATGAGATGTGACTTCTAAAATTAAACTTTTGCAAAGGAAGCCAAAGAAAGTGGTAGCCCAGTGGTAACACGCTCGCTTGGATAATCGAGTGATGCAGGTTCAAATCTGGGTCTCGCACCTCTGGTATTTTCATATCAATCATTTCTATCTTGATCACCTTGAAAACATTTTTAAACCTGCATATCTGAGAGACTTAGTAAATTTCAAAAGACCGAAAAAAGTGAAGTCCGCCAACCCGCACCTGGCCAGCATGGTGAACTATGGCCTGATCCCCTCTTATTAGGGGAGGATCCAATGCCCAGCAGCGGGACGTTAAAAAAGGCTAAATAAAATACAATAATGAAAGCCAAAGCATAACTTCCCGAAGAACATGTTTAGCTGTTAGTTAAAATAATATAAAGCTTAAAATAATTTATTTCAACAGTTTCACCTAGACATTCAGAAATGGTATTTTAGTTAAAACGGCATGAAACGAATCTGACAATTAAGAGACTTTCATAAATACCGACGTACGTAAATATAATAATTATTACACAAATTACAATACAATCTCGTGACCAAAATACACGAATTCATTTTAATGAATAATCATCGTCTTGGAAATAAGGTAAGTACTTCTAAGAATAAATAAATCTTTTAAAAGGAAATAACTATTGTAAGGTACTAAGAGCTTTTTAAATACATATGAACATACCGTCACAATAGTGATGGAGAAGAAGCTACTAACCACTAAAAATATTCTACAAAATATTATGTAAAAAAAAAACTAATTTTATTGTTTTTTTTTATTATAGATGGGCTTACTCTTGACCTTTACCTTAGCTCGTAGGCATAGATAAGGTCTACGATGTAACGAGTTTGCCCAAGAGAACCTTAAAAAGTTTCAGGTCATACGCACTCGGAAAAACAGACGCAGGCAGGGCATTCCACTTCTTGGCTGTGCGCATTATAAAAGACGACGAGAAGCGCTTAGTGCGAATGGTCGGAATGTCAACCAAGAAAGGATGGTATCCTGCAGTACGTACTGGTGTTCCGATGGAAGAATGGCGATGGCGGTATGAGACTATGGAGCTCGTGGGCACACTCCCCGAAGTACAGTCTGTAGAAAACCTACAGACAAGCAACTTGGCGACGCTGTGAAGCTTAGTTTTTACCAGGTTTTCGTCGCCGATTAACCTTTTGGCTCTGCGTTCCACCGAGTCAAGTGCAGCAAGTTAGTATTTTGCTGAACCATCCCAAAGGTGACTGCAATACTCCATACATGATCGGACTTGAGCTTTGTATAAGGTGAGAAGCTGTCCAGGCGTGAAGTATCGCTTAACCTTGTTAAGGATACCCAGTTTTTTGGCCGCAGTCTGTGCCTTAGACTCGATGTTATCGCCAAAGTTAAGATTTGCTCTCAACCTTATGCCGAGGAGCTCCAGACTGTCGGAAATCTCCACAGGCGCACCACGGAAAGTAGGAGTCAGGTTGAATGGACTCCTTTTTGCGGAGAACAGACATGCTTGCGTTTTGGCGGCGTTGAAAGCAACCAGATTGTTGTCGCCCCATTGGGAGACAAGACTTAAAGTCGCATTTATACGCTCCACCATGGCCTCTCTCAGAGAATGTGTTGTTACCCCTCCGTCTCCTGTGCCGGACACATAGCTCTCTGTGACTGTGCAGTCATCTGCATATGCAACAAGATGTCAAAAATTTTGTATTAGTGTAAAAATGTATAAATGTGGAGATTCGAGGTCTTCATATAATGCTAAAGGTAACGCGAACACTCGTTCGATATACTCGTAAATAGGAACGAAGAAAACTGTTACAAAATAAAATATTCTACTAATAATAGACAAAGCAAGTTCTACCACCTGTTTGAGGATTCATAAAGTAACTTGGTCTATAACAATAAAATGATATCCTTATGGTCCTTATAGGATAACGATGCGTTGATTAAATAATATAGCACATTTGGATGCAGCAGGCACGAGGCAGTCTGTTAGATAGAATATTGCATGCTAGCAAAGCCAATACTTCGCTTTACTTTATTTGGTGAACAATTATAACCAGTTTCTCTTGCAATAGTCATTAAAATATAGGACAATTATAATTTACGATAAGTTAACGTTAACAGTTGAATTATTTTAGAATAATAGTGTACTGTAGCAATGAGTTATAAGAAACCAAGTTTTTATTTACGCTTCATATTTTTTTTATTTACATAAAAATATATTGATAGTTGCTAAAGAAATGTAATTTTTGAAATTTTATAGAGCAAGTATACACAAATAGTAAGACTTGGATCGCGTGGTGTCTACACATCTGCATACAAATTGCATTTCACATTTAAGTCGCTTTACGAGCGAGCGGTTGCGAGGCGCACACAAATGTTCTTATCGAATGACCGACATGCAAGTTCTTTGATTGCTGTGACGGTGGTTGTGAAAATTGCTTTCCTCTTTTTATTTCATTTCCTTAAATGTATTAAAGTACGAAGCAATGTTAAATTTTTTATTGCTAAAGTAAATATGAGTACTGAGACTTAACTATCGACGGATACTATATAAATATGCATACGAATTGCGTTTCTACATTCGATATTTGTGATTGTGACCAATTTATTATTGTTAAAAATAGAACTTAATTTCGTATATTTAAAAAGCTAAAGTTTAAAAGTTGATTATTTTAAAACTGAAAACGATAAAAATCCTTATATTTTAGTAGATTCTCTCAAATACTATGGTAGAACAAAAATGTTTGTTAAATAGAAAATTGACTGATTTAACAGTATTATAAAACGCCATAGAAAATCATCAATCATATTATATTGAAGCATGTGTGTGTGTATAACGCAAAAATACACAAAGTTCCCTTAATTTAATCACACAAATAAACGTAAAAATCACTATAGGTTTAATAAGAACGGAGCATCTACATTGTGAAGATGACGTGCATGTAGGCACTAAACACGTCTTTCATAAAGTCTGGCCTGTCAATCGCCAATCGGATCCATTTTGAATGTTACGATGACTTTAAGAATTAATAAAGTAGGCGTTTTATTCGCTCGTTCGTAAGTACACTTTAAAAAAGCAATAAAAGTTAGATAAATTTGATGATTGCCTGTAGGTCCAAGTCTGTTCTCGCACGATATAGCCGTATTTACACTCTCGGCGTGAATATTATATCGATAAAAACAATCGTAAAGTTTCAATTTAAATGTTACATACACTGCACTGGTAATAATCAGAAGTGTTAATACAAGATCCTAGTGTTTGCAGGTAACATTTAACGAAGCTTTTTCTACTTAAGAACACACAGCACACACTGCTTATTGAAATTTATGCATCATAACTGTTTAAATATATAAATTATTATAAGTATAGTATTTTTCAAAACAGAAATGAAATCAATTTATTTCTTTACAAGTCGAGCTAAATGATTTTTCCTGTTTTTTATTAAGAAGTTGATTATTTATAGGAAATTAAAGCAGCCCACTGGAATCAGTGATTACCGTTGACTTTATGTGTACCTCAAGCTCAACGAATTCGAAACTCTTTTTATAGAAATATCAAGAAGTTAGTACGTAGTGTAAACAGCACTAAGAAGGGATTCTTTTTAATATCCAACCAAGTTCTTTATATAAAATAGCACTACATGTACAGTGAGAAATCCTTTTAATCTCAAAAACACTGGTTTTTTATTGACTAACGACGGAGAATTGACATTATGTTATATATTAGAAGTACTATATTTTATATGTATATTCCACTAGCATCCGGCTCCGCACGCGTTCTAAAGACCGGAAACCAAATTCATAGATTGCACATATTATTATACCGTGTGACGTTTTCTAGCCGGTTTGGAACGGTTAGTTGAGACTTCTCAAAATGAGATATTTTCCTGCAATAAAAAGTATTCTGTATGTTGACCAGGATAATCAGCTTAAAACTATAGGTTCGGCCTCTGTATCGTCAATAATAAATAGATTCAATTAGACTTTCCAAAAAATAGACTAGATTTCTATCATTATTGACAGTATTATAATCTCTGTTGGGTAGATTGTGAAATTTATACTCTTTTTTTTAATGAATAAACAAGTAATATATTACAGGCTACAGAGTACAGCCTTGCCTTACTTTAGTGCAATATAATCACGTAGCTACAAAATAAATTTAAATGAGCTGCACAAATATACAGTGAACCATTAAGCAAGCAGTCTACACATAGTAATAAGGGTGGTTTGCAATGATAAGTGATATTCAATGAAATACAAGTCTGCCACTTATGTAGCGAGCGCATATTCAGCGATAATGTATGTATGTATTCGTGCCAATTTGAATTTTCCTTTTGACTATATATAAAAAAATATTTGAGAATATAAAAAAAGCGGTCAACCGAGGGACGGTACATTTCCCTGCTGTCACGTTTTTTGCCTAATGAGTTGAAAAAAACACAGAACTTTTTAGTGTGCGCTGCCCTTATAACAAATACATAACCTATAGTAGTAAAACTAAATCTAATGTTCTCCGACCGATTCTGGCCATGGCGGTCAATCTCATTGAGACTGGCCAACTGCGCAGGAGATATTATAGTGCAGTGCGTGTACGCGCAGACACAAGTGCACTCTCTATTCCTATCACTCTCATACTCCGGTGGGACGACGACGACAGCTTTACGTGCTCTCCGAGGCACGGGGGTGACTCACCGCCAACCTCCCAACTCCGGGCTATAATTACTGAGGCTTACTAAACAGAAAGACTCAATAATTAAACTTGACCCCGACCTGGGACTCGAACCCAGGACCTCTCAATGTGTGACCGTACATGCTAGCCACTACACCACCGAGGCAAACTAAATCTATAATACGCTTTGTATTGTACTTAAAATTATTAGTTGTTGACTTAAATTATGTCATGACTTGGGTGTCTAGAAATAAAAAATAACATAATTTGGCGCATACAATAACTTAAACTCACAAATATGCTTATTTATTTAAAAAATATATGCATAAAACATACATATAAAAAAAAGAAACCATATTGTGTGCAAAGGATGAATGATGACGTTAGAAGGAAATTATAGTGAACATTAAATGTGGTGTAGGTACAAACTACAAACATACATGAATATATACATACTTATATCATATAATATACAAAACAGCTACACTTAATTATTACTGAACAATTTATGTCCGCGTGAATAGAGGCAAGAATGCTCTCCGCAGAAAAAAGAAGCCGATCGCAAAAGTTTATGCGTAATTATATTTTTTAACGTCACATTCTTATAAATAATAATTATTTATTTTGTAATTTCAATACATCACAGTAAGCAAATAGTTTTCAAGTTAAGTTATTAGGTATATACAAAACAGCAAACCCGGCCCGCTTCGCTGGGCGTAAGTTAAAATAAATTAAGCGGTTTTTAAACTTTCTAATAAAAGTAGCCTAAGTTACTACCTATAACATTAGCTGAAGTGAAAGTCGCGTCAAAATTGGTCCAGCCGTTTCAGACCTTAACCGGAACAAGCAGACAGACAAAAACAAAAAAAATATTTTTTAATGCAAGTGCCGTATATACTTTCATATGCATTTTGTGAAAAGCTGTTAATTTGAAATTACAAACAGACACTTCAATTTTATTTTGTACCTACTGACAAGGTGAAACAATGTTTCAAATTTGCATTTATAGGTAGGTATCGCCAACTCGCTGCAACATTGTTGTCAAGTCCTGTCTTGCTTGACATGAGTACTTTGAAGCCGCAGGCATGATTTACGAAATACCCGTTTGTTAGACAAATTGAACATTTAAATAACTAAAGACATTGTAATTATAGTAGAAGTTGTAACTGTATCTGGTTTTCACTAAAACGAATTATACACATAGTTGCAAATTAAACTAGTTTGCAACCCTCTACAAATGATATGTACCTATTTGTAATGCAATCTTATATTATCAACCTAACTGTTTATTTTATAATATCTGTAATTTTACAGAGTAAAATTTACTCTAATACTTAATATTGAGAGTTATATTTAAATGTGCAATGTACCATTTTCCATAAATATGTACAAGGTACAGTACGTGCAGGGTGTCGCAGTAGATTGATGTAAACATTTACTCGAAATTTTTTGTCTTCCACTTTACCTTTTCGACCGGTTAAACTGCTGTTTCGCCAAAAATAAAAAAGGGAAGGTTTTAAGACTTCGCATTTCTGAAGTCCCAAAATAAAGTTTATTGTCAGCGGGCGTGGGACGGGCGTTTTATAAAGAAATAAGCGGCTCCGTGCGGCCAGACTTTTAATTTTTCATATAGAAAGGTTACATCATTTTAAGCAACATTGTATGTAAGAAAAAATTACACGATAAATGCCATTTGACGTGTGCGATTCGTAACCGACAGTGAATAGGGTCGTTCAAGCATGTTTCGAGCGGGGCCGAGTGCGCCGTCGGTGTTTGCTATTCACTTACTCGCATTGTCAACAGCTAATTATGCTGGCTGAAGTTAAACGCACACACTTCCTTTAACCTTTTTCTTTTTTATCTACATAAAAAATGAAGGGAGGGAATCCATTGATTGCGAGCTATTGATTTAAAATCACTTATCGTCGTGAATGGCACTTCTGTAGTATTTCTTTTGAAATATAACTGACGTCGGTTCTAACAAATGGCGTTTTCCGACAACCCGTTACACCTGAATAGAATTTATTGTACTTGCATTGAAATCTAGTAAATCATAGTAAGTACGGAGAGTCGTAGTCGACTCCGGATAGATTTGTATTGTTTTGCAGTTAACCGTCAGTATGAAAGGCTATCGATCTTTAATGATTTCATATGGGAATTAATTAGACCCTTCCTTAAACAAAATAAACTAAGTACTAACTAAAGCTGCTCATACTTTCACGAATCTCATTTTCAATGTGAATAGTACTTACTAATACGTTTAGGAAATTATTGTGAGAAAACCTGTACATCTGAGGAATATAACTAGTTTTCGAAAAGATTAACCAGTCTTTGAAAGACCCATCCCATCCCATCAACCCATCTGCATTTGATCAGCGCGATTGACTAAACACCATAAGCTTATTCCTACTTTTGTTGGAGGAAAGCATGCGCGTGCCTCTAATAGTGGCACGATAAAAGCGCTAAAAAAATTATATAATTTTTGATAGATTGCATAATTATATTTACACAAATATAATTATGCAATTTATGACATATTCATTAAGTAAAAACAAAACTAATCTATGCATTCCTTAGATTTTCACTCAAAAGTTTTTGCATATTATTGTTATCCGAGTTCATTTCAGTGTTCACACAAAGTGAAGAGGCGGTGTGCCTGTTGACACAACACTCACAATTGTTTGGAATGCTGACCGAGGCGACAGTGCCGAGATAAGAGCCTGTGTATAGTATTACATAGGTAACTGCATAATAAGTTCGTAATATTTATATTTACGTACGTTCAATGAAATTAAAATTATCTACTAATCTGTATGACGAATAATATGAAACGTTCGAACTTTCTAGTATATACAAGATAAAAATTTAACTTTTATACAAACTTAAATTATGATATCTAAAAAGCAAAATAGCTACATACTTTGAATAACGTAGAATTTTAAACGTATAAAAGTAATATGCATATACACTTAGATTTCCATTTGAGCCTTACGATATAAAAATATGACTTATACATATTTCTTAAGTATTCAATTATTAAATAAAATTTTATAAATAACTAGCGGATCCCGCGGCTTCGCTTGCGCTAACTCTAGGGATGAACCCGAGCGAAGTGAGGGTGAGTCGCTTGTTTAAGATAAACATTTCCATCATACATTACACTAACTCTATTGGTTTTGGCAGCGCACGCCAGAATAACTCGCAGATGGTAGATTTTTACTTTTCTTTTCACACAATATCTTTATAAATTGAAGCCGGTGTGATATTCTGATGTATAAGCTATATTATTTTAAGGTTTTATTAAAATCCATTCAGTAATTTTTACGTGAAAGAGTAAAAACATCCATCCATCCATACTTACAAACTATAGATATATAGGATAGTAGAATCATCATCATCATCATCAGCCCTTTTTAACGTCCCACTGCTGGGCACGGGCCTCCCTCAGTACGAGGGGGATCAGGCCATAGTCCACCGCGCTGGCCTAGTGCGTCTTGGCGGACTTCACATGCCTTTCGAAAAACTTGTTAGGTTTTCTCAGACATGTAGGTTTCCTCACAATGTTTTCCTTCACCGTAAGACAAGTGGTAATCATGATATAAATGATTCGCACATGAAAATATCAGACGTGCGAGACCCGGATTCGAACCCGCATCACTCGGTTATCCAAGCGACGCGTTACCGCTGGGCTACCATAGTCGTACAGGTAGGATAGTAGAATACTATATATAAATAGTATTTATCTGAGTTAATTGCTTTACATTATCTTATTCACTTAGGTACCAGTGACTTATCCTCACTTCGCTCACGAGTGTACATCTTCGTACACATAGCGTTTTTTTTTATATTTTGATAAGATCTTTTTAAGAGGAGTTATTCTGGAATAAATTGTTGTTCTATGACTTTATAAGTTAACATGACGCACACCAATAAAGCTTCATCTATACTAAGTGAAATATTCCTTATTTGATATATTTATTTTAAATAAAAATAGTTTTTTTACGAATATTAAATACGAAGAAGTATACACCCTAAATATAAATCTCCAACTTTTTATGTCGGTCAATGCGCAGTCATTGTGAAATGGAAAATTACATGAGATCGCGGACACACGGAGTATCAAGATTGCCTGTTTTGGGATTGAACTTTAAAAAATTATATTTAATTATATTTTTAATTATATGTAAAATACCATCGGTCGAATTCCTTTATATTTGCTATTTGGTATTTAAGACATTTATTATTTAATAATATTAAGTTTATAGTCATATCGGGTACAGAAAAGAGGAAGCTAATTTCAAAAAAGATTTCGCATTTATTTGAGGTTAACAAATAACACAATGTGAACTTCGAATATAATTAGATCGAATTTCACTTTGTTTTTAACAATTTTTTTCTTGTAGTGCATAGATTAAATATTAATGAAATAGACAGTCATTATCCTGCTTACTTAATTTACAACGAGTTTTTATCTAAACTTCATCAACGACGAATACGATCTGATGGTAACCGCAAGGGTAAAAACACGTGTGTCTCTGATCAAATCTCCGTCATCTAATCTCTAGCATAAATTACTTATAATAATCAGCACGAGAGTACTGCCAACGGTATTTTGACATAGTTAAATAGGAATTTCAGCCTTATTATAGAAGTACTAAGGGGTTTAAATTCCTGAGTGGTAGGTACGCTTTTCTTAATGACATACAATACGACCGCGACCTGTGGCTGAGCCTCATTGGTCGATGAAATATGATGTGTAAATCGTGCCTTATTACAATGTTGCGCGCGGGTTACTTAGGGTTGATGATGATAAAGATAAAAAGACAACCCGAATGAGGCCCATTAAATAAACATTCAGTTCGCTTGCATGTCTGACTTTGTGAATACATGGTATATTGCTCTCAGGTCGTCGAATACTCATGAATTATGCCTAAGATTACTCCCCAAACAGTACTTTTTGCGACTGGGAGAATCTCATCAAAACATAAATTGAGCATGAAATCTCTCGAAGATTAATGATACAGCTCTTAATATATAGCCACGTAAAGCATTTAATTTCGAACAGTAAAACTCAATATAGAATTTGAAAAATGATAAATAATTAAGCACCCAATAGCTTTATGTGCTGCAAGTCTATAATTCAACATAATTACAGACACGTATCGATCATGATAGATGGAGACAATTCGTTTGATTGCAGTAATGGCAGCCCTTAAGGCAGACATGCGACAAATGACTAAATTGCCTCTGAAGCTACAGCGGTCAGATGTATCAAGCGAAAATTATAGAGTTTTAATTTCAACATGTTTCTATTGAAAAAAATAGTGATAAAGTAGTGATAAAATATAATACATATTTTATTGCTATTTATTTTGAAGTCTCTAAAAGAGTAGGTACCTACTAACAAAACGTGGAGCGTAAATAATATGAATAAAATTTGTATAATATAAATTTTGCTATCAAAGAATTCTACAACATTTGGCTTATTAAAAATGATATGTCATATTAAATACTCGTACCTTAATTTTCGAAGCCAGCTTTAATTAACATTTTTAGTTTTATTAGAGCTTGCGTTGGAAAAAATGTTGAAAAATTGTATATAAGTAAAATAATTTAAATTTTGCAACTTGACTTATGACTGACACATTCATTTCTTTAATTTTAAACATTTTCGCATAAAAAATTTAAAAACGTAATTTCCGTAAGTACACATTAGGTATTAAATGAATTTAACGTAACTCACTCACTTCACTCGAGATGTTATCGGAAACATTAAAGCCTCGTGATGTGAGTGCTGATTTCTAAGTTGCCAAATGCCAAGTATTGTTACCGTAGTATATCAACGTAATGTAGCCATTTGTACTGTAGGGAAGATTAGCAACTGCTTGACCTGACTTGACTTACTGATTTATTTATCATTATAAATCTAATTCCCGATGGATTGATATACAAAATGATACAGATCAGTCACGACGATCGTAATTCTTTATATACTAACTAAACCAATTATTTCTTCTTATATTTATTTGTTTTGAATTTATCTATAACATTAATATCTACAAGTTTAGAAAATATTTAGATTTAAGAAAAAATATTTATCCTTTTTTTTATTTTTCTAGAAATCCTGGATATCAATAATTGCGTAATTTTATAATGTTTGTCATCACTTTACAGCCAGTAAACTTTAGAATATATTATGTTTACTAAAGAAATTACTTAAATTCTAATACATAAATGACAAAGTATTTTTATTAAAAATCTTATAGCAGGGACATTATGCATAAGGTCTACCAAAATATGTGATCTTTTGTATCAATATAGAATTTTATATATCCATAAAATACAATAATAATATAACGTTGTCACTTTAAACATAACTGTAATTTTTACCTAAATAAAGTCGGTAAATTTAATTTAAATTTTAATTTAAATATTCTTTAATATTATCTATTATTTTTTATTTCAATTCACCTGCACATATTGTACTATATCCTTTTTATTAAGTTTGTGTTAATTAATTAACTATATGGTTTTTTTTTTTGTTTTTTGAGCGTTGTGTACAGATATAATTGGATAACAAATTTAATATGTTATTTTCAGTTATTAACATGTTTTTATATTTTTTATAATTTGTTATCTGTTTCTGTGCCTGAATAAATAAATAAATAAATAAATACTTGGGAAGTCTAGTTCCAGTAGGAGACTTCGACTGGCTTTCTTAGATTTACGTCCATATTTAATAATCTAAATATTATTATTTTTTATTTTGTCACAGATATATTTTATTTTAGATTGAAATATCGAATGTTTTTCAACAATCATGGCAGTGGGAGACACTGTTCTGGTGTTTGATCGTCGCAGGTTATAAGTGTAAAAAGGAAATCCTATCTATTAAGAATAAACTGCTATGAATAAATTAGTCGAAGACATTTGTAATCTCTGAGGTAGGATATAATGCATGAAGTGACTATAATTAAACGGAGTTAACTCTCTCTTGGCACCAAAGCACTATACATTATACATCGGCACCAGGATTTATGAGGATTCTATCGGAAACAAAACACCATAACACATGATAATTTATTACAAATTTCTATTTACTTATTGTAATTTTATTTACTTATTGCATTTAACTTGTGAAAAAAAATTGGAGTAGTTGACATCCGTTTAAAAAAAATACATATCAATATGTTAAATTTGGTATATACCTACATATATACCAAACTACAATATACAAATATGTATTGAACATACTTTTGTATTTTAGCTATGCATAATTAAAACACGTGACGTGTTATAGTTAAAAATTTTGTATGTCTGTCTTAGTATAGGGGTCGTCCATAAATCACGTGATGTTTTTAAGCAACTTTTTAGACCCCCCCTCCCCCATGGTGATACGTGGTGAGGTTTAAGATTACCCCCCCCCCCCCCCACTCAAAATCACGTGTATTTTTTTACAAAGTACCTTAAAAATCTGAATATTATTTTTAAATAAAGGTTAACAGGTATAATCTAATATAATTTTGGTAAATTAAGCACCGTGATAAAAATGTAAAAATTCTAATTAAGAAGAATAAATGACAAAATAATAATCGTGAAATTTTACTATTGTACCTGAAGCAAATACTGGCTTTCTCACACATGGTCGCTATGCTACTGCGGAGAAGGTAAGTCATAGAATAAAGCACTGTCATTCTACTCGACATACGACATACTCTACTAAGACTTCATGCTGTCGGTAACCTTATTATTTCACACTTTTGTGTGGACTTCTGCAGCCTTCTTTAAAAGTAATTTTTTTCAAGATCTGTTGTCCTTCCTTGTCCATCAAGTTGGGATCCATAACAGTCATGCGGAAGTATGAGTCTAGCCTATGTGACTGGGAGTGACGCATAATATACTTACTGGGTACTGCTCCTTTTTCCGTAGTTTTTTTGTGCACTAGCACCTACAGAATCTTTACGAGTCGACTAAAATCCTGCCAGAATTTTCTTTTTTCTCATTAACAAAATCAATGGGATTAGGTGGTTTATGCCGACGCGATTAACTATGAGCACTGGGTACATCACCCATCTAAAGTTAAGTCAAAATAGTATTCACTTTTCTTAAACTTTCAGTGCTGATATTCACATATGTAAATATAGTAAAAGTTTTTGAAAAATGTATAATTCGTCCGTCTGTAACTTATAACTACTACTATAACAATGTAACGTTACTTATAGTTTATGTATAATTTTTAAACATGATATTAATGGAAGTATTTCAATACTTTTTATAAGTAATCCAAAGCAATTAAGACCAATCGGTTCATTATTACACTTCCATTCTTACTAATAGCGACGCTTCGTGTGTCTGGAGGAATGTTTGGCCCATCCTATTGGTCTCATCATATGTTATGAAGAATTTATAATACACGATTTTTTAAAGCATAGCATAGCTTTTAATAGTGCCATTTCTTGCAATAGTAGTTCGCGTACAGGTCTTTTCAGAGAAGTTTTGGAGGTGACTAGGCTTATTATTATAAAAATTCGGCGAAAAAAAAATCACGTGATAACTCGGTACACCCCCCCTCCCTCCTGGTGATATTTCGTGATTTTTTCCGAACCCCCTCCCCCCCCATTCAAACATCACGTGATTTATGGACGACCCCATACTTAAAAATATTAGTTATTTTGTTGAGTCACTGTAAATTCTTAAGATGTTATAAAAAGTGTAAGCAAGCACATGCCCTTAACGTCACCGTCTGGACACAAGTTAATGGCAGACCGTCATTCGCCCGCATCTAATCTAAACATCGAAAAAAAAGTACGCAAATTGTTTTAAATGGGCAGGTAGGCCCACGCCCGGCTGACCTACAGACGGCCAGTTATTACGAAAATAAAAGGTTTTAGGGTTTCGCGGATAAAGATAAAATAATTGTAGTACTTATAAATCAATTATGTAGAAATGTATTTTCGATACAATCGTTAAAAATACATAAAATGTAAATTCGCTTAAATCACCTTTAATGCTTACAGTTTAATTAAGCGTTTTTGGACGAATTATAATGAAACAAAAACGAGATATATTCTGTAATGATATGTATTATACTACCTGTCCTGAATTTTTCTTTTATTATCACATCACATATACAAACAGGTTATTTTTTACTAAAAATATATCATATAAATTTAAAATCTTAATTTAATTATAATTAAGGTTTAGAAGCTTAGAGTATTTGTTGGAATGTTGAATAATGTTTTTGGGTCACGCCACACCACGTCGCGAATGTGGGTTTTGAATAATAATAATAAAATTGTAATACAAATTAGTATATTTTAGACATAAAAAGAAATATTCAAAATACGTTTATTTAAAACAGCCACAAAACTGACCATAATATAACAATGGCTGAACCCTAATCGGCCATACGATGCGCGATTTTCCAGTCATTTTTTGTTCAACTTTTTGCGGGAACATTAAATATATTCTTCAGGTGAACTAATTAGTCACGTCGAACCGTAATGGAGATATAATAATTCATTGCGTTAGCTTTTCTCAATGCTTGTCAAATGATGGACGACTTTATCTTAATCTAGCTTGGAAACCCAGTTTTGCTTACAGAAAGGAAGTATTAGGACTTATTATGGAGTTATTAATCATTTAATAGATATGATTTCCCGTAGGTTTTTCCGGCTTTGGTTGTAACCTGTTGTCACATGTTAACTTGATCGACTTAATCTACTTAGTTCCAATAGAAGTTGAATTATGATCGTTCTTTTACAGTTAGTGGGTAATAGTTCATATTACGATAAACAAAAATAGATCTTAGCAGAGAATAAATTATTTTTTTAAATTATCTTACCGGCTCTTTATCTCCTTGGCTTTCTTTCCCGAGTCCTTCTCCTTTAGACCAGCCCATTTTCTCCAATAGCTTGAAGCCTTTGTTTTCCTCTGCTATGAACCTGTTACAACATTATATAATATAGTATGACTTTGAAAAAAAGTTACATAGTATACATTGTATAGATAAATATTATGTTTAATATTTTACTTTAGTTTATACACTAATCATGCCCAAATATCACACGATAAACGAAGGAGTTACAAAGATATACGGTAACGGTGAGTACATTTCGCACTTGAGATTCGCAGCTAGCTAGTTCTTCAGAACACATGGGTCTCCGGATGAATATTGATAAAACCAAGATAATATTAAATTCAAATGTTATAACCGACAGATCACGCTTAATGGAACAACTCTCGAAGTAATACAAGATTACATCTAACACAATCAAGTGATCGGACAGAGAACCAAAGTCATCGACATAGCCCAAAGAAATAGCAAGCTGAAGTGGCAGTGGGCTGGTCACGTTTGTCGCAGAACCGATAACCGATGGAGTAGAAGGGTTCTAGAATGGAGACCAAGACTTGGCAAACGTAGCGTAGGACGTCCTCCAGCTAGGTGGAGCGACGACATTCGTAAAGTGGCTGGCAGCGGTTGGATGCGTAGAGCTGAAGATCGAGCTCAGTGGCGTGCCATAGGAGAGACCTATGTCCAGCAGTGGACGAAAGCAGGCTGAATATGATGATGATGAAAAATGATTTTTCAAATCCGTCAGTTTCAGAGATAGGCGCATCCCAAGAAACAAATAATATTACTCATATTATTTGTAATTCCTTTTTTTCTTTTGTAATAAATTTACAGTTACAATCAGAAAAAAAAACAGTTCCTTGTTATTTAATACGATATAAGATAAAATAGTAGTTACTAGTAGTACTTAATAAGTACAGATGCTCTGTCGCTAATTCCGGCATTTTTTTTTTGAATAGATCATGTGCTTAATTCCAATAGAATTGATTTTAAAGTACACAATTCAATGTTAAAAACGACCTTAAATTGATCGTTTCAACAAATTACGGTTGAGAGAGCGAATTGGTAAGTATGTGGTCCCAGTATTGAGCCGGTACCTACTATTTGCTATAAACTTTAAATATCTACAAACGTATAAATGCGTGTAACAGCCTAGTGTGGATGGATCATAAGCCATTCCTTTGATTTCTGTATGAAACTGACACAGTGCTTGCAAACCTGCAGAAGCAGTATGCACTCTCCACGCGTTTATTATTAGTCTTTTACGTATTATTTATAATATGTATGTATTTAAAGCGTATGTGTAGTGTATCAACTATCTGGTATCCATAACACAAGCTTACCGTAGAACTAGATGGCGCTGTGTGTCAGTGTCCCAACATATTTGTTTTATATATAGACGACTCGTTTGGCGCAGTTTGTAGTGACCCTACTTTCTTGCGCCAGCGGTCGCGGGTTCGAGTCCCGCTGGGGGCATTCATTTGTTAAACTCGGATGTTTGTACTCCAGTCATGGGTTATATTTATAATATGTATGTATTTAAACTTATATATATGTAGTATATCAACTATCTGGTATCCATAACACAAGTCTCGTAGCTTATCGTAGAACTAGATGGCGCTGTGTGTCAGTGTCCCAACATATTTATTTATTTATTATGTATGATAGCCCGCCATGGGTTGGGAAACATGTATAATACGTGCCACGAAAGATGAGACTTGACGAGCGTCAGTAGCGGGGCATTTTCGCACTTAAGTTATCTATATTAATAATTTCGTCAAGGGTTACGGTAGACTCGATCGAAACCTTAACTGAATAGTAAAACACACAAAAATAAATATTTCGAGTCGACAACATATATTCGCAAAATTCGGATTGTCGAGTATTTTGTTTAGTTCTAATGATGCTGACAGACAAATCGTAGTCGCCATATTGACCACTCTAGCGAAACGTCACAGACAACAAAATACAAATGAAACAACGTAAGTCTATAAAAATATATATTATAATTAAATAAAATATAATATATTTACTACATAAGAAATATTTAATTCCAAAAATACTGTTAAAAAAGAACAAGGGACACCCGGATGGAACGAAGTTCCTTTCGATTAATAAGTGAAGGAATTATAATTATTTTTTAATAACCGGATGTCCGTCATCTTGGATTTAAAAATGGACCTCATTTTCGCAATCAGCACCCCGAGAAACCTCGAAAATGACACCCATGTCATTATTGAAAAAAAAACCGGATGTCCGCCATCTTTGATTTGAAAATGGACCTCATTTTCGCAATCAGCACCCCGAGAAACCTCGAAAATGACACCCATTTCTTGTTGAAAAAAAAACTAAAATGTGTTAGGTTATTTTCTTACTATAGCAAAAAGTGTCGTGACAACTTTTCGTAAGAATTTTTTCCGTCTAGCCCCCTTTCACAACGCGCGATAAGGAACTTCGTTCCAAAACTGTTCCAATAATATAATAATGTGTTCTAAACTCTTAAATCATAATTCCGTTTTCACTTATCAAATGATGCGTTATGATTTCTAATAGATGGCGTTATTAATATTTTTATTATTTAATTTTAGTAAGTGTTCATTGTATTGCTATAATATCTTATATCTATACTATACTATCGATTTAGGGCGAGCAAAGCGTCGGGTTCCGCTAGTGTATAATTAATTTCAAGTCTCATCTTTCGTTGTATAGATGATAAAGATTAGTTTCGCTTGCAGATCGATCTGACAACTTCTATTGCCGTCCTTATCTGTACCCGGCACTATACTCACGTGTTAACATCACTGCTGTGCGTTTTCTCAGCGTGGTGGGAGGAGCCGACGGCGCGGCGTCGCGCGCGCGCGCGGTCGTTGTACGCCGTCTGTTCGATGGCGGGCGGCTGCGGCGCGTATTTGTTCTTTAGCCTCGCTAGCTCTAGCTGGTGTTGCTTTTGGACACTGCAGGTTCTTGTGTACGCTATTTGCTCTTTTTCTTCACCTGGCAAATGGTATAATGTATATTGTATACATATAATAACATTTTGCGTCAAATATGTTGTGTCCTAGATAATTTTGCAAAAAAAAAAATTATCTAGGATATAATTGAATAAAAATTATCTATGATATAATTGAAAACGCGATAATAATTGTTACCGATCTAGGGGCCGAACCTATAATTTTTAAGATTTTTGCAAGTCTGTCTATGACCACGTATATATAAGCTACTTTTTACTAACAGGAAATATCTAATTTCTGAAAAATCTACACAACACTGCGTGACCTAAGCCTGCATTATTAGCAATTAGGTACACTGTGCGATAATGACTTTTTCATTTTATTATTAGAATTTTATTCATTTAGCATGAATAAATAAGTCATATATACCCTCCATGATGAGTCCGGGCTCGCAGTGTCCGCACGTGTCATTCCCCGCGTGTATGTGACACAGCAACTTAGTCTCTCCCACTTGTATTGTACTACCATGGACTACCTATTTAAAAGATACCATAATTAACCACTTGACGCCCGCAACATATGACATGCAACACCCGATAATCACCGAACCCACTCGGCAATTTTCGCAGATTCTACCATTACATAAAAAAACATTTACAATTTAAATTATATAGCACCGATTTAAAATGTGTTAGCTGTTTTGGATTCTTAAATAATTTGAGTATTTATGAGAATATATAAAATGTCCTTTAAACTATTGATAAATAAAATCAAGCTTGTTATATATCAGCGTTAACGGACAATTTTCTAATTTTTGTATTACAATGAATTCTAATAATACCAGCGTTTATACTTACACCAAATTTGAAACACTACTTTATGAATAAACATGTAATCATACAAAATCATTTTTTGATTTATTTGTATTAGTTTTTAGTAACAGTCACATTCAAAACTTTATAAAACTCGCGGCTCGTTCGTTGTATTTACACAGGTTACCGCGCAATTTTCAAAGCATGCATCAGGGTTATGGCGAGTAGATTCTTAATAAAATTGACAATAAAATACATATTAATCCTTACTTGAAAAATATACACAAATAAATCTTTAAAACAAGTCACTAGAATTAGAAATTGGATGGTTTTCTTATAAAAGACAAAAATTGAGGTTATTTTTAAAAACACTCGTATTTCAATATAATTCACATTTTTATGTTTGGCTATATTGGTTAGTTTGGATATGTGGCTTAAATTTGAAATCTACAAGCTAAACTTTGTCACTGATATGAAACCTTTACACTTTTCATTCAAGAAACTAAATATTTTAACATGTAAAGTTATCTAAATTATTGTACTGATAATAATAATTTTTAATATTTTGAAGCGTAGTAATGCTGTACCCCTCAAATTCAACACTAAAAATTATCGATAATTTTTGTGAACGATGAAACAAGTATAAACACAATTATATTTATGTAGCAATTATAATTTGATATAAATAATAAAATAGATGTAATAGAATATTTTATTTTTATGGATAAACGAGATTTATTATTAAATGTAAATAGAATTCCAATTCTTATAAAATATAACATAAACAATATTTAAAAAAATGTCTCAAATGCAATAATAAAAATTCTGGGTCTCATGTTAAATATTGCGTAATATTCATAATGTAATTTATGGTTTATATTATTGTATTTTATTTTAATATGTAAGTAAAAGTAATTTTTATAATTTTTATGACAAAAGTAACACTTTTGTCATAAAATTGTGCATATAAGTTTTTTATTGCAAACGCTCAAAAACTACTTTAACCTAACTTGCCAAACAATTGCTAAATAACTTGCTTGTTTATAATTCTTGCTAAAACTAAACTATTGGAGGCAAGTTTTAAATAAAAAGTTTAGTTAAAATTAAATTTATATAATATAATAAATATTTATACCGACTATATTATAATAATTTTATTTTGCAATTCAATAATGTAGCTCTTATAGTTTTTGATGACTAAAATTGATGACAAAAAATAGTAACTTCGTAATTTGACTAAGAAAAAATCAAAAAATTTCTGATCTAATTTTTTTAATAAAGTATTTATCCCATAGGTAGTCAAAGACTAATTTACCCTAGATGATTGTCTATTTCATATTCAGTATTCGAAGTAGTAATAAATTTACAATAAAAGAATTTATATACAATATAATATTATGAGAGAGTAATATATATAGGTTCCGAAACTACAGAACTAATTCATAAAATAATTATTTTATTTAATTTACAAAAAAATATATTAATATAATCGGATTTTGATGTGAAATTATTTACTAAAATATGTATCAGAAAAAGTATATTTGTTGGTATCATGATATTAATCCTCTTCTTTACTTTATTTTGGTTTGTTGGGGAAGTATAAGTCGTGGTTTTTCTATAAAAAACTAGGGAAATACTAAACATTAATACCTGAATAATAAAAGTATGAAACTGTTTATTTCGTATGGAAATCATCAAAACGTATCTACGGACGAGAGTTTGTGAAAATTCATCTAGGTATATACGTGTACAATACAATATAACCCTTTCAAGCAACTATATACTCCCGAAATCGTCAGGGAAAATTTATTTTATTTTAGAACGTCTTTTTATTGCTATTATAATAATATAATATGTTATGCTTATATTTATATTTAATTTTTAATACATAAGAGTATTTAAAATTTATGTAACATTTTGTTCTAGAACAAACATATTAACATACTTACTTTTTCTATAAACATTCGTATTAAAATGTCGATATCATCGATAGCATAATATATCGACGTGTCAATGCCTAGCCAAATTTGACAACAGTCTAATATGTCACATTTGACAGCGTATAGGCTGATATTATAATTATTTGTAAATAAACACATTTTATATTATAAAATTATTGAAATATGCTACAAAAAACCGAAAATATGAAATTATATTTCTTTTTCTACAATGATATGACTTTTTCAGACATCAAAACATTCAGTAATCGTCCAAATTCTTGTAAATTAATGGCGACTTTATTTACAAATTTCAATACAGCAAAATTTATTTAATCAAAAAACCAACATTATAACGTAAACATACATTTATTAGTACATCAATAGTAGCAACGAATATTAACAATTATTATTCATGCGTTTACGGTACAAATTCACTTGTTTTCAATTTTTAAATTACACTAAACCAATAGCGAGTCGCGCGCTCTTTACTTGAAATTTTATCAACTTTTGACGTAATAGTTTTTAATCTTGTCGGTATTCGATTAACATTTTGTTTTGATATATGGGTTAAAAAACTTTTTAAGTTTCTGTTTATTTCTCGTTTAGAAAAAAATAAAGCGATTTCGTTGTATAATAAGTAATAAAAGCGTAGAGGGTGTAGCGGTACACATAGGTACCAGCGGGGATCTACGGTAACGCCGGAAGTGGTACACATTGGTACCAGCGGGGATCAAGTGGTTAAATAAAAAAGAAAAAACTATCTTTTTGAATTTCGATGATTCGAATGTTTTATAATTTTATAAAAATTACGCAAAATAGACGGTAAGTCGTCAAGTTGCGGAAAACTAGCCCTTGTTTACCATACCATAGATACTCGTAGTATTATAAAGGAAATAATGCTTTGTGATTTTGAAAAAACTAACTTTTAATAAGTTATTATAGTTTCTTCCTCGGTAATACAATGTAAAAATTTTTTGAAAAGCAACTTCAAATTCGTAAAAAGTGCATAGATAGACCTATAAATACATTAATATAATTATGGACCAATAGATACGTTAAAATAATTATATTACCTAATGTCTACAATGAAAATGAATATATAGTATATTATTACCTCCATGGGTATGCTCCTTTCTAGACTTTCTGACATACGACTTCCATTTAGGATTGTACCATTTTTAGATCCTAAATCCACTGCTACATACACTCTTCTGTCCATGTCGTATTTCATTTCAAGGTGAGTCTAAAAATTAATAAAAAATATATAAATAACTAGAAATAGGTAACAATGAAAAAAAAATTAAATCAGTTTATTTGAAATTAAATTTACACAATAAAAAATATTTATTGATAATAATAATTGTATTATGTGTACAGTGATATAATATATTATAAACATGAATACTTACTCTAGATACATTATGGTCCCTTATTATAATAGCATGTTGGTCACCTTCCCTACCCAGGGTTCCGCCATCTTTGGTTATGAGATACAAACTGCCTACTTTCAGCTTGGGTAGTTTTGTCTCTCGAACAATCACACGCATGCAAGGTGGGTGATGCTTAGCAACCGATTCTGCAAAGAACATTTATAACTGAGTAATTGTACTTAATCTATATTCTTACGGGCTTCAATAACACGACCTACTAAGGATATTCATGTTTCTTTTTTTATGATTTTTTCACGAATAACTGGTTATTAATAACAAAAATATTCAACCTTAAGGTTAGCCATAGTTATAGTATAATTACTATATCAGTGATTTTGAAATATATTAGTGTGCATTTTTTCAGCTTAAACAATATTTTTATATTAAAATTCATTTAGTACTTATATTTTTCACTTTGATTGACACAATCAAAATAAGAGAGCCTTCTGCTGTGGCCTAAACTAATAATGAAGAACTTAACTTTCCTTAATAACTACACCTATATTAAAGATACCATATATTATTTTTACATAAGAAAAAATTAAGGCACTGAAAAGTGAATGGCAAAGGCGAAGCTATATATCCTTTACCATCATCACTGGCAGTAGATGTGCTTGCATTATCTGATTCGCTAGCTGTGTCACTGCATTCACCATCTTCCAGTTCTTCTTCAATTGCTTCACTTTTCTTCTCCACATCTTCATCAATTTTTGTGTCATCAATTTTAGTGTCTGTTTTGTCTTCATTAGAAGAATCTTCACTTTTTGTTTTTCTAACTTTTTCCTTAGAAGTTTTCCGTTTCTTTGGGTTGCTTTCATCTTCATTTTCCTGAAATATAACATTTCATATGTTTGTATTTGGAAGCAACTTGGTAGCATTTTATTTACCTAAGGCTGTTGAGCCTCGGAGTGAAACCTGAGTGAACTGTTTGGTCAGGTTTTCAATAGCATTGGATTTATCAACCTGAAAAAAATAATAATTTATATTAGTGACTTATCTGATGGTTATTTAAAAATAACAATGTAAAAAATTATTACAATGAATTTGAAATTTTATAGTTAGGTACTTAACATATAGTTATTTAACTTAATGTACAATAAATACAGCAACAAAATATACCACAAGAAAAAAATATCTTTAGCTTACCTTTTTGTTTTTCTTAGCTTTTCTTTTTTCATGTGCTTTTAAAGCTTCACTTTCAGCACTCTGCTCAGGATATGAATGAAAAACAAAAGTTTCCTTGTCATCAGAGTAGTAGTAATAACAACCAGTATCTGTGTGGTAGTACAGCCCAAGTTCCTTAAATTTAAGAAGCAAGAGTGTGATTTTCATTATTTATTCTACAGCATACAGTCAATAAATAAATAATAAGTAACAAATAAAATATTGCTTTAGAACAGGCTTATACGAAAGAAATATGATGTGTCTATAAAAATTGTTGTTTAATACTTACAGAATTATAATAATAACCAGTCTTATAATCATAGTACATTCCTGCAGACTCAACATAGACCATTCCATTGTCTTGAAGAGCACTTTGTGCTACTTCTTTTACTTGTTCTGCTATGCTTTTTTCATTATCACCATTGGATTGAATATTCCATGATGTTGATTCTAGGTCTTTAGGTTTTTCATTTGAAGAATGTGTAGTTTGTGTACATGAGTCTGTTTTACTTTTTATATTAACGTCAACAGCTTTAATTTTCTAAAAAATAAACTAAATGTTAGTTAATATTTCTTAATTCTTTATAACAAAAAATATAAATAACCACAATAATTTATACCACTTTTAATTTATGTTTTAAACTTTTTAATAACGCATTTTTCTTTCTTATACACTGCCTCATGCTTATAATTAGTTTGTAAATATCAGGTCTATATTTTAAAGATAATCTTATTCTTCTTAAGACGAATCGTTTCTGTTTTTTTCGGCACTGTTTCGCATTCTTATCGTTATTACTTAAACTTTCCATTTTGTATTTTAATTTTTTCTATAAGTTATAATAAGATGCTCATTTATAAAACGTTAATCAATATTAACACAAGGCAAAATAATTCAATTTCTTTACAATAGGAAACAATAATCGAAAAAATACAAGAAACTGAAGGAAATTAATGTCACTTGTCACTTGAATAAGTCATTTGCCTGCATTTGCCTGTGCCTGTCATTGACAATTAGATGTAAACAAAAATACAGATAAATATAATACAGCTAGGCTGTATGGACTATAGTCCTTTGCCTTTCCCCAAGGATAAATACAGATAAAAATACCGTAGAAGCTCATAAGTCCATTTTTCCTCTATTGAATCAGAACTATGGAGCATCTTGCCAGCGACTGCTACTGAATTCTAGTCCAACCATATTAAGTTCCCGTTTTTTCTCCTCCTGGTTTTCAAGGAACTAACTATAATTTTTTTTTTTTTTTTTAAATGGACTATGAGTTATGACAATATACTTATGAGACTATTTAATATATATAACTGTATTCTTTAGTCAAACCTTTGCTTTAAGCTTAGACTTTTAGATACCTATTATTACACCTTACAATAATTAAATATAAGTTTTATGGAACTTGAGATTTCTTAAAATAAAACTTCATACTACTCCAATTTACAATTATTAATCGTATTCAACATAGAAAAGCACCTTATTACCAAATATGTGCATTGTTCAAGCATTAGATTGCACTAATAGAGGTCAATGAACCTTAGCTGGCTACTCGTCCCTCGCAATAATAATTATTTTTATTTGTCATGCGTTGTTGAACTAACATCATGGTAGGCTGTAGATGCGTTGGTAGCTTTTTTATACATGAAAGTCGTAACAAGGTACATTCAAGAAAGAAATTAATACAGTTATTTTAATTTTTAGCGACGCGATTGTAAGACTGGAATTTGATCATAATAAATTATATTTATATAATTAATTGAAGGGAAAACAATGAAATAAAACGCAAAAAATACTAGACCATTTTATTAAATTAGAAAAAACTCAATAATTACATAAATTATGTGCGTTTTAATGAGAAATTATTAAATAAACCGCTTTCGAGATAAGTATGAAATAATAATAAAATGGTACGGTTTTCGTGGACATTATTTAAGTACAACTACTAACAATAAGACAAAATATAATAATAAAAATTAAAAAATTTTAGCTGTCCTATAAAATTGTATATGACTAAAAATATCTATAAATGCAAAATTCTAAATAAGTATATAATAGAAAAAAATACATCCATAAGAAAGAAAGTACTTTATAGCTCATTTCGTTTAAATTCCTATCGTTTACATAATTTGATTAATCTTAGGTCTATGGTAATAATAAGACAAGTACAAAATGATGTTTTATTCTTAAAAAATATCTATTCGTAACCTAAAACTAAGGTCAGTTGTATAACACATGTTATTACAATGTACACGCCAGCTAATCGTATATTTAACTCATAAACTAATCGATCGCGAAAGCATTTATAGTAAATAGTAAAGAAATGTAGCCTTATATTATAATTTTGTATTAACTCCAAATAAACGGAGTATAAAATGTTGTGAAAAGCGCAATACCGCGTTTCGTTTGTAGATTTAGATATAACGTGTGCTTTAAGTCTTAATTAAGTCCATAACGTCTAACATCGTGTCCTACGCTCACATACACACAGCGTTACATTCGTGTATGGAAGATCTACACTAAAGGCTACGATATGTTTATTAAAGTACTTTACACAACAACTGTCGAACAATGGCACGTTTAGCCAACACACGTATAGAACTGTTTTTGGTCTAGCCTTATACATTATATATTATGTATGTTTATAGTATTGAATTCTTTCATTTCATAACATCGCTTAATTAATAAAGTGGCAGTAAGTTGCAAATGATAATATTTGCATAACGATGCTATAATGTGCTATGTAACATGATCTACATCAACAGTCTAATTTTGAATTATGTGCTTAGTGTTGCCAGGTCAAATAAAGTTAAGTTTCGATGTAAGTGTGGACCTATCCAATACATAACATATTAATATTATTCAAAAATCAAGCTGAATTTTGATTAATATTAAAAAAACATAGTGTTGTAGATTAGACTGTATATATAATTATACAAATGAGACACTGGCAACACTACAAGTGTTACATAATTTAAACTTCAACCATAAACATACTGCGATATAATCTACTACATAGATAGATACACCTCACCTACTTTCGTGATATCACTTACGTACAAGAAATTCGTAGCCACATTGTAATTGTGCACAATTCCTTTTTAGTGGATATGAGGTTTGTTCATGTTATCTTATAATACATTTATAATATTCTTCTTAATAAATGCATCCATAATTTTACTTCCCCTAAATGCTTGTAAAAAATACTATGCGCTGATGAAATTCATTGAAAGTGATATCGAATAAGTTAACAAAAGAATAAGTCGACTAGTTTTTTCAATATATTATAGAATTTAAAATATAAATTTTTGATTTGATTAGAACCTTTTGGCGTGTTTTCATGCGTACGAGTGATTTTATAATATGGACACAAACAATTAAAAATATAGTATTTGTATACTCCGACATACTAAATTATAATTTCCAAGCACATTTTTAAAGTATACTTGTTTATCAATTTGTTATACCAAATTTTATGTTAGGAAAATATTAAGTCCCTAACGATTACACTGTATATATTATACAGGACATAAAAGGCGTAACTTATATGTCAAAAAAAATGTGTAGTAAAATATCTACTCACCGACCATCAATAAAAATCACATAAGAAAAACTGCCATAAAATGAAAGGATACATTTAAATACTGTATAAAATTACGCCTTTAACATCCATCAACATCCAACGCATTAATATATCAAAGCTACGCTAATAGGGTTTTAGGGGGGTACATACGGGGGGGGCTTCCTGTAGGTGGGGGTGGCTTTAGGGCGCGGGGGGGTGCGGGACGCGGCGAAGGGCGGGGGCGGGCGGTAGGGGGCGTCGTCGCGGTACTCCGGCGCGGGGGGCAGGAGGGGGGGCTTCTCCTCCCGCATGATCACGGGGCTTTTATCAGCCGGTTCAGCGTCAGCTCTCTCTTCGAGCTCGTCCTGGAATATCACCGGTATACCCTTGGACCGGAACGCTTGACGCTCTTCTTCGTCTCCGACGCTCATCTTGCCTGTTTGTTGGAATAGGGATTTATCTAAATTTATATTTTATTAGTTTGATTTTCATTTTTTATCGACTTCAAAAATTCTCAATAAAAATCCCTGCGGCTTTATTGTAATGGAAATTCGATAAAAAAAATAGTGGTACCATCTCACATTTTTGCCGAAAATTATTGTACATAGTATACGAAAATACAAAGAGAATTTTTGAACTTAATTAAAGTGGCGTTAATAGAGCCCTAGTCTTACTGTGCAAGTGCCTAGCTGAAAACAGTAAGTGCATATAATATTATGTTGTTTTATTAAGCGAATATAATATCTATGATACACAAAGAGCGAGATGTAGAAGTACAAAATAAATACTTATTATAACAAATAATGATTTCAGTGCTCTACAATATTAAGTAATAAATCACCTTGTTCATGTCAAGAATTTGCATCCGCTATAGTTTAAAATATTTTCATTAAAAATATCGTTTAACACTATTTCATCTATTACATAAAAGGTTAATCTATATAAAAATATTAAAGCTTTAAAATTACATTTAATAATATTAAGAGAATTGTTAGTAAAAAATAAATATTATTAAAAAAAATCCTCATAATTAAATATGTACGAATGAGTTCTCACCTGTACGCCGCCTCCTATAGAGCACGCAAGCGATAATGCCCGCTACAACAATCATGCAAACGATAACAACGGCTGGTATGACGAAAGTCACCAAATAATCAGAATATTCCGGACTTGCATTTGTTGCTTTGTTTTGTAAATTGGTCCCAGTATGTACCGGTACCATAGTTTTAGGTACTTTAGTGTTTTGGTCTGCGCAGAGTCCTAGAGGTATGAGACGAATGGACATGACTTTTAAATCTTTATCGAATATCTGGTCGACGTTCTCTCTTAGATTCCCGCCGGCGGTGCCTCGCTCGTCCACTATTATCATTCTTCGTAACTCTTCGATTTCTCGTTGCGGACATCTGTCCATTGGCAAACTTGTGTTGTACCTGAAATATAAAATCATTATTTTATTATTCGTATGACGTTTCCTATGTACTTATCTCACTTTGGCGTGGCGAGATACTTATTTTATTTTTATTAAACAGGTTATAGTTAATATGTATACTAAATGCCTTCTAAATCAGTTTATTAGAAAGCTCTTTCAAAGAAAAAGTATAAATATACAAAGTTTCCCATACAAACAATAGTAGTCCAACAAAAAAAAACATTAAATCAAGTTTGATAATTTTTCAATCTAAAAAAACGCGCAATTAGTATTTAATAAAACCCATATAATCTTACCATATAATCGTAGTAGGATTATCCGTTATACTTTGTATCCTGATATTATCGGTTTCCTTCTGTCCAAACAGAGCTGCCAGCTTCTCTACGACTTTTCGTTTATTATTCGCACTGTCGACGAGGTCCAGGTCCATCGTCATTTGGAACTCGACTGTGGGACGGATTGTTGGAGCCTTCGCTACTTCCACTATCAGACTATCGTAGGCGCTCTTCTTGGTAGAGTCCTCGGCGATCTGGAATTTCATTATGTTTCATTTGTTTAATTAT
Source organism: Boloria selene (assembly GCA_905231865.2). Taxonomy (NCBI): domain Eukaryota; kingdom Metazoa; phylum Arthropoda; class Insecta; order Lepidoptera; family Nymphalidae; genus Boloria; species Boloria selene. The sequence goes on from HG993149.1 coordinate 5,007,934, forward strand.
AATAGATCAAAAGTGTTTTAAGACAAAAATCAAGTTAAAACCACCACAATAAATTATGATTTGATTTAATAGATACGAAACCCATCAACAAAAACTAATTAAAAATATGATATTAATATATAAAAGATATCATTATCTATGTCATCTTAGTAATTATAATAGTCTGTGATGTAAAGTGCGAAAGGTTTTAATGTAAAAAGGTTATTATAAAGTTTCCGCTATACAGCGACAAGGATTATTTCGTACATTTCAGAAATATCTTACCAGCTGATAATGTACGCTTCCCTCATCGTTACTGGTAGGCAGTCCATAGAACTCCTGGTTCCGAGCATCGAACTGCAACCAATGATTTGAAGGTATTTCCGAGCGATCGCTGTATTTGAGAGATAAATGTAAATTGCGCGTGCTGCCGTCTTCTGGGTCGAAGAATGTATCCTGTAATAAGAAAAAAACAGTATTGATAATTTTCAATTTGATATTTAAAATTTCTCTTGAGAACTATGGAATTTTGGGTGTTTATCACAATTATGTTACCTTATAAATGAAACTATCTTTTAGGATTTTGTCGTGGATTTATTATGATTTTTGGTTCTCGACGTTTCGAATGCTTTACAGCAATCATGGTCACGGGAGAGCATTCTATTTATTTAGGTTTATAAAAGTATTATATATAAAAATATTATATAGTTTTATAAAAGTATTAATTATGTTACCTATTTAAATTAACATATTTTTTTATAATTTTGCTGTTGAGAAAAATTAGCATGATAGAACCCCAAAAAGATATGTGAAGTTCACCGTCAATGAATGAATGAATGCACGAATGAACGATATGGTACACACACGTCCAACAAGTGAACGAACGAATGAACGACACTTACCTCCGGCACCTTGTACACGAGCAGGTGTCCAACAGTGGCTGTGAGGTGGTCGACCTGGTTGCGCGTGACGGGCGGGTACGTGTCTGGTGTGCGGGCGGCGCCGGGCCCCGCGCAGCGCCCCGCGCCGCGCCACGCCACCGCTGACACCTTCAGCTCGGGCGACATGGCGCGCGCTAGCCCCGCTGACGGCGCATCGCTCTCCGCATCCGAAGACATTATCTGTGCACATTAATAATATATATATATATATATATATATATATATATATATATGAACACAATAAATACTATTCCTTATTAATTTTTTATTTTTTGTTCTCTTCTCACTCGAAGCAATATAGATAACTATGCATACATGTAGATTTTTTAATTTTAATATGTACTACCTACTTTACACTTCATGGATTGAATTGTAAAACACAATAATATTTTCCCTTACCTTCATAAGCCTATTTATATCATCCATAGGACACGCCGGGTCTTTAGGCAGAGTATCATTAGTCCAAACAAACTCGAACAGATCGCCATTTTGAGTCGCATTTAGGACCGTCAAGTGATCCATATCTGTATCTCTGAACAGATTGACTATGCCTTCTAAGGCCCTAATCTGCCAATCTATTGCCGTGGTGTATTGTTTGAGGAGTTTGAACTGCATGATAAACTGGTGGTTGATAGTGCGTCCGCTTTTGTGCTGTTGTACTGTGATGTCTAGAGGCCCTCTGGCGACTTGTCCTTCGCTGTCTTGAGCTTCTACTATGAAGTTCCAGCGAGACACGTGCGCCTCGAGCGGCCTAGATAAAGTATAAAGCAAATATATATATTTGGCCTCGTAGCATGGATTACTAAATAGATTTTTCGAGTTATCGTGATAAAAAGTAGGTAATTTTGAAGTTTTATCAAACCTGAATAATATTTGAGTCGAGAAATCCTAGTCTTACAAGTCAAAATTACAATAAATAATCATATTCAGTATTATAATTAAAAAGGATTATTTCACATTAATTAAAAAAACACCAAATACGCATAATCTGTTTCCTTGCGTTGTGTTTATATTATCTTTAGCGCACGCTTCAGAGTTTAATGATTGAGTTTAATGTTCTTATATTATATATATTATTAATTACATATGAATAGATAAATTACATATGCAATCTACTTACAATCCATAGACTTCTCTTTCAGTGGGTATAAACTGTATCCACGAATGTTTGCTAAGCGGCACGTTCTCGGCTTCGTACATGGTGAAGGTCAGATTGCTGCCATCCTCTGGGTCAGTGAACAGGTCGGCGGGGATGATATATCTAAAATACATAATCTTGTAAATTAACACATATTATTACATCAAAAGTAAAAAACACTTTAGGGTATATCGATAACTTTGGTTCCTCTTCGGTTCCGATCCTTCAGACAAACTCGAAGTGAAGTGATATAAATCTGGTAAACCTAGAGTGGTCATATTCTTTGTGGAACTGATTACTGATGAAGCAGCGGACTGGAACCGGTTCTAGAGTGACAAATATAGCTTAGCAACCATGTGAGACAACTTGTTACTTAAGAGAGGGACGGTAATAAGCGTTGTATAATATAGTAAAAGTAAAAAAAAAAATGTTTGTTATGCCAATTGCATTTTGATGAATTTTTGGGTTATAAATTATGTCGATAGATCTGCAATCTATCAATTATGATTTTTATTTGTTCTGGCTGTTTTATTTTTATTTTCATTTGGTATTGTTTTTTTTATCTTTGATTTAGTTTTTTATTTGGGTGCGGGTGGAGCAAGCCTGTAAGTGTGATGTACAGTGTAATACTTTTTAAATTTGTTTTATATTTTTAGTTTTATATCACATTGTATGTTGCGTTGGCTTGCCTATAAATAAATAAAAAAAAGTGTTTACCTAAATGCCTTTCCGGCAGTGATGGCTAGTTTCTTCATATGATGCTTTAGAGTCGGGGGCTGGTTGACGGGGAGAGTGAACGGTACAGTCTCTGTTGTTCTGCCTATGATAGTGCTGCTTCTCTCCGTTGATGTTATCGTTTCCTGTAAATTTAAAAGATGACTTTAACTTATTAATATGGGTGTTATATATATTTATATTATAAAGAATAACATGTTCTTATTTAATTATAATTATGTTAATTTAGCTGTTGATCGTGCTGTAACGTGAGCTTTTATGAATATCTAAGTGCTTAAAACTTTTATTTAGAACTCCATTATTAATAAAACCCAAAAGGATATGAATTTTGAAAAAACCAATATAGGTTAATGAAGTGTAGCCAATTCCATACCAAACCCAACCAATTCTAAAAGTGGCAAATGATACGCTATATACAATACCCACAGTACTTACGAAATGCTTCTGTTCATTGCCTAAAATTTATATTTTAACCTACGCATTATAAAATACTTCTTATTAAATCCTTTAAAATCTGCGTCTTTATTGAGGCATGCAATAATAAACCTTTATTGAGGCATGCAATAACCATATCTTCACAGACCTGCTTGGTTACTTCTTCGGTCGTAACTTCGGGGGTAGGTGTTGTAGGAATCGTCGTTGGTACGGTTACTATGGTAACGGGTGGTGGGGTTGTCGTCGTCGTCGAAGTCGTTGTCGTCGACGTCGACGTCGTTTCCGTTGTCGTTGACGTCGACGTTGTCGTACTTGACGTTGTTGACGGACTTGTCATAGTTTCCTCTGTTATTGGCTGCGTCGACGGTATTTCCGACGACACTGGTACTTCGTTGGACTCGCGTATTATAACGGTTTGCTGAAAGTGCCATGCGGACGCTCACAACGTGATGTGATGTATAGACGTAATGGCAACATTCCACATTAATTATACATAATTAATAATAAGTACATATTTTCGGATAGAATTGAATAAAAATTCTAAAAACCAAAAAATATGTCCACCGTTTCCATTTACTTATCTTTATAACAATTTAATAGTACATAAAATAGTTGCCGTAACGTCCTACAGATTAGTTTAATGTATTTACAGATTAAATTATAATGTGAATCGAGATGGGCGTCCGTTTCTATTCTAACCCATGTTAAGAAAATCCACTCCCACACAAGAAAGTAAAAATTAGTGTTCTTCAAACGTCTACAAAATGTGAGTTAGATTCAGATCGTGATATTAAAAAATCAAAATTATAGCAACAGTGAGTAATGACATACCAGTTCAGGTTCCGTTGAAGTCGTAATTTCTTCAGGAACTATTACAATTGGGACGTGATCTTGGAAACGCCGAGGGTCCACAGCATCCTTTGAGACATTGATTGTGTTCGTGGCTTCTGATGCAGATTCAGAGTATGGAGTGATTTTCACTTTGTGTTCCTGTGTAATAGTAAAATACAGTTAAATGAAATCACATTAAAAACAAAATTTGTGTTAAAATTGGTATCTACTGTGTCTAAAGTAAAAAAATATTTAAAATACCAAAAATTACTTAAAATTAAATGCGACTAAATGCAGAATATGTATGCGAACTATTTAAATGCAACTATTTGTGTCATCAAAAATAAGAGAAGTACAAAACATTCCAAAATACCTTCTAATATTAACTAGAATGAAAATAATAATAATAATATAAAAGTAAAAATAAGTTAGTATTCTTAGCGTTAATAAAATGAAAATTATTTGTAATTAAAACTGGTAATACACGAGCGATATAAAACGTCATGCTTCAAGGTATCTGGCAATCTTAATCCCAGCAGCAGTTGGGAGTCCTCCAGCGACGAACAACGCGCAAAACGTGCAAAGTGGAAAGACAGAACAAATAAACAAACCACCACACAAACACACACGACAAAGTCACGATACATGCACGAAGTTTGGAGATTACGACAAACCTCCGTGGTATACGTATTAGTAGTGGCAGAGTCGGGGGTCTCCGTGGACGTGTATTCCTCTGAAAGCGTCGCAGCTTGCGAGGGTTCGGTCGTCGGTTGGGGGGTGGTGGGGGGCGGAGTGGGGGTCGTTAGGGCGGTTGTGGATGGGGGGGTGGGGGGTACGGACGGCGTCGTCGTGTCGGTAGGCTCGGTCTGAAACGTGTCGGTGGTGGTGTGTGGCGCGAAGTCGGGCTGGCCGTGGTGGTGGCGGTGAGGGTGCGGGGGGTTGGGGGGGTCCACCTGCCGCCACGCGGTACACACTACGTTAGTACTGCCACCCAGTTGTATACCAGCAATGTTACTCATATGAATTTACATAATATGTAACATTACCAATATTAAAGTAAAGAGTATATAGGTTATAGTTTTAAGTGTTTCAGGAAAGGATATTGTTTAGTACTATATCAACTATGTATGTGCGACTTACTGAAACTTTGTCAGTGGTTTTTGATTTTTTACAAATTATGAACAACACGACATTATAATTGCATGAAATGTGATTTAGTAGCTTACAAAATAACCACAAACATAGTCAATTCTGTAAGAAGTACTTTTTAGAAATGTCCTGTAAATGATAGGTTGAGAGTTTGATGTGATATATTATGTACAATGAAGGAAGTTGTATTACATGACCATAACATTTGGATATGACATATAAAATAAATAAATGAACCGAAATATGTACAATAACCTAATATTGAATTAAAATTAATTGAATATATTCTATATTTGTAAAGGACTTAATATAGGAACCAGGATTAATTTATTGCAGTACTTTTATGTCAGAGTTTATTGATTGGAATTTGGTAGTAAGTTGGGTTATTATTACATTGTTTAACATTCCATGCAGTGGTTCCCTGTATATGTCTACATGAGGCAGTGTTCTTTTGGGTGCAAGACTTCCATTCCATACAATTTTATTAACATTTAATAACTTCACTTTATTGAATAAAGTTGGCTAGATTTGGGATTTACTTATTTCATATGTATTATTTTTTTAAATGCTAATCTTTCTAGAAATTTTATAGTTAAAAGAGATATAAAAGAGTCATAAGCAGTTTGCTATTTTTATTATCTTTTTTTGAACTAATATAATTTTTTTGTTAATAAAATTGAAAACTTTTAAACAAATATATGTTATTCATTGGAAACCAGCCTAGTTGATAGACCCTACATAACATTTAACTTATACAGCATACTAATTATTCTATTTTATAATAACATCTGTAGATGAGATGGTTTTGTGAAATAAATATGATATTCCAATGAATAAATGGATGCAACATGATAGAATTTCTTCGATCAGACGACTAGGGGCTATGCATGACATGTATCATGACAAAAAATGACTATTTGGGGTTTACATTGTAGCTTGGTAAGGTTTTTATAGTATAGTAATGAATTGAAAATAATGTATAATTAATATATTATACAGATATTATTTCCTTAAACCTTTGCCAAACTACAAAAGTATACATGCAATATTGAATGATCAATAGACATTATGACAAATTACATGATTAAATGCAATATTATAATATAATGAATGATAATACAGTTAATATTTTCTTGTTAGTGGTCCCATTAGTTTAAACAAAATTAAGAAAAGACAAATATCATTTTTGTTACGACATTTTGTTATCACCAAGTGCAAAATGACATTAAAAGCTATTTTAATTTACATTAGAATTTAATCCCCACACGCACATTTAACACTTAATAATTTAACTGCTTTTTATTCACGTTAAAATAAAGTTTTATATATAAATTTATATCATATTTACTTTAGACTCAAAAAACAATCGAAATTAAAAAAAATACATACCACTAATAATAATTTAAGTATATAAAAAATATTATTTAATTTAAATATATACTTTATTTCAACGTGTAACACACATATTAATATGGCAACACATTTAGAAAAGATATAATATTATGATTGTAACTCACGATATCTGGCACGGGCCCGACGTCAATGTTGGTGTAGTCGTCTGCTTCGTCGTCTTCGTCGTATCCGCTGTATTGATCGTCGTTGTCTTCGTCGTACATATCGTAGGACAAGCCGGACGCTTCCTCGAGAGGTGTCTGGAAATTAGTTAATTATCAAATATTCGTGCTCAACAAATGAATGCCCCCAGATGGACTCGAACCCGCGACTCCTGGCTAACAACTGAGCCAAACGAGTCAGTACTTTAACAAAGAGAATAATTTTAACTTCAGTATTCAAGACAGCAACTGTTGTGTTCCTCGCCAGCTCTTCTCAGCAGAAAGAACTGGTTTCTGAGCTGAAGGTAGTTTGAAGCTTCTTTACATAATGACTACACTCAACTTGCTTGGTTTTTAGAGCTTGAGTACAAAGTATACTAAAATTCTCTATAAATAAAAGCAATGTACTATTTTTTATTAAAACCAAAAATCTACAGAATACACAATCTACAGAAATATGTATTCTATTTTTGAATTTTGATTAATATGCCGATACAAATAACATTAATAAACAAAGTAATATAAACTTTAGATAATAAACTTGATGTTACCTGTCGTTTGTGTCGAGGTAAGGGTTTGATACCAATCAGCCTCCAGCCGAGTACTGGCAGGCGCAGAATCTGATGGAGTGTTCCATCACGTGACTGTTCTCGCAAACCAGCTACCAGCACTTTGTGCCGTGACCACAGTTTTTCACCGCAACCCACCTAAATTAAATATAAATTAATTATTATTCTCCTTTAATTTTACAGCTACGAAAATTATAATATTAATTTCTTTTCGCTGGTTGATGCTGTCAGCTTTTTCTTCGATTTATCTGGAAAAGTCTTCCAATTGGAGTTTTTTTTTTAATGGTAAAAAGGGGGCAAACGGGCAGGAGGCTCACCTGATGGGAAGTGATCACCTCCGCCCATGGACATCTGCAAGTCAGGCTTGCAGATGCGTTGCCGGCCTTTCAGGAAAGGGAGGGATGGAGGAGGGAGGGAAGTGGGAGGGAGGTAAGTGGGAGGAAGGGGGGAACGAAGGCGGAGGATGAAGGGAAGAGGGAGGGGGGAAGGAGAGTGGGCCTCCCGGACTCTCACTCACCGGATGAAACGCGACAGCATAGCTGCCACTTCACGCCGGTCTTCTGTGAGAGAGTGGTACTAATGAACTATACGGGGCGTGCCGGCCCATTCGGTTGCTACCCGAAGGTAACAAGCATGGCACTACCACTTTAAGAAAAAGTTTGTTTACTTTAAGTTTGAGCCATGGGATGGCTCAATGGGACAAACCATGTAGGCGCGCACGTAGACGCTTTAGTTAGGAGCAACTATACATAAATGTTTATTTTCAAAAAAATGAATGGTCTTTTTTTGTTGGAAAAAAATATTTATGAAAGTAAATGTTAAATAATTAACAGTGTAAGGAACATGTTTGACCGGTTTTAATAACATTTTGTAGATGGCTTCTAACACCAATTTATAAAATTTTATTGCATGTGTATCTCATACTCACATTCAAGTATATAGCAGTGGTTGCTTCGGATTTTCTTCGTTTCGTAGTTCCCCCTCCGCTCATAAGAACTATATGAGATTGTGCTGATTCCGCTTTGTATGGCTCCATCCAAAATTCATCCTATAACACACATTATTAGTATATATTTTTTTAAATTATAATTCCTCTATATTTAAAACTAGCGACTCGCCCTCGTTTCGCTCGCTTCCCTAGATTTAGCACAGGCAAAGCCGCGGGATCCGCTAGTTATGCATATATACCTTCCTCTTGAATCACTCTATCTATTAAAAAAAACCGCATCAAAATCCGTTGCGTAGTTTTAAAGATTTTAGCATACATAGGGATATAGGGACAGAAAAAGCGACTTTGTTTTATACTATGTAGTGATGTTATTCTCGTTAAATATGTATCTTCATTTTAAATACATTATAGGACCAGTATTTTCTTAACGATTAAGCTATTATGTATATTCTACGATTCTCACTAGTATCTGAATTTCTGATGCATTTCAATTCATTCCATATTATACATAGTACATCTTTTACTGTAGTTTTACAAACTAGTTTTAAATACAAAACGTTATTTTATGACATTATTAAAAATATAAGTATAAATAAATTATAGGCAGTATTATTTAATTTTTATATGTATATATCTTCATGCCAATTATACACTCAATATCGACATTGTAACGGGTTGAAAAAGCTCGCAATATAGGTAATGTTCGTGAGCATGCGACGTACTCACGCAAGCTCACGTATATCAGGAAGTTTATTGAGAGAACTAGGTATATCCGGTGTAATTATTGGCACGTCATCCAGTTTCTTAACTTGATTAGTTCCACGAGTAAAAAATAATAGCTTAACAGCTTATACTATGTTTAGTAGCATATTAATTTAATAATTACATTTAACAAACGTTTAAAAGAGTCTTTTGAAACAAATATGAGATACATTTCATCACACATAAAAAGTATTTGTACCTATGCTTTGAAAAATACATGTTATAATTTACTACGCCATTAAACGCATCTTTTATAGTCACTAAACGTCATCAACCGTAGTTATTACTTTACAAATCTAGTCACGAGCGCACGTATCCTTTTAAAATTATACACTCACGTTTAATCAACGCAAATACATTCTCATTCATTAGAATGGAAGGAGAAAACTCTTTTTATACGGTGATATTTTACTTTTGATGAATGACGTTCTACGTTAATGTAGTTTGCATTCTACTGTTTTAACTTTTAAACCGTTCAAAAACAATGCTTTAGAATACAAAACAATCATTTCTATAATTCGAAATAATACTTCTTTAGGTGTGACTGAGGAGTAAGTCAATACATTGGAACGATGTAGTAGTGTCGTGGGTTCGATTCTTACTTACTTTGTTTAAATTTTATTATTATTTTTTATTTTCTTCGTTTAGTTACAATTTTTGTCTGTTTCACTGCTTGTAACCGCATCACCAGATTACCACTGGACAAATTTTAAAGCCAAATTGGTACGATTCGGGTTCATAAGCGGTTATATATGTTACGGTAATTCGGTAACATATAGGATACTTTTTATCGCTGGAAAATAGATGCAGTATCTGCTATAGTTTTGGTTAAACCACATGTAAATGTTACTCGAGCTCATTCCTTTTACTATTCCGTTGCTAGGGATCTGTTTGCAATAGATTAAAATGCATGGAAACGAATGGATGTATCGGGATAAAAAGTAAATAATGGCCGCTCCCTGGCCTGTAACTACTGTAAAATATCGATTTGTTCTTGTGTAGTGTATGAAAATTGAAAAGAGCTATTAACATCCGCTTTATACGTTTATAATATTAGTATTATGCTATGCACTATGGATTAAGACTTTTTAAGCTTAAAACTTTGTACATATACTTAACTGCATTATTTATTAGTACTTAGATATAATGCAGTCTGCAACTTGCTTTAATTATCTTTAAAGCAGATTCGAAATACGATAAAATCAGATATTTAATCTTATTTTACTATTACAACACACCCTTATTAATCAATACTCACCCCATCTAAAGCCATGAAGCTAGCAAGTTCCAGGAGCGCCCGTATCCTTTGGCGAGGCGATATCTTGTGGAAGCTGCCATCTATGAGTATCACTAAGAGAAGTCTGTTTTCGTTATTTACACATGTTCCGTACTTAGATTGTGGCTTGTCATCCGAACTTTTCACCTGAAAGGGAATTGTATTTTTTTTTTTTCATTTTTAATCTATATTTTTATCATTTTGATAAAAAAACATTAAAAGTTATCTATCTGCTTTACAACAATTAACAAAGAATAATATATTATAATATTTAGGTATATATTAAAATATTAATTCATTCTTCAAAATATGTTCGTTAGGTTCTTAAATCGGTTAAATCGGTAATTTCAACTTTTAGTATTGTAAAGGTTGTCTACATTTTTTTACTAATACATGAATTTAAACTAATTTTCTTGTTAATCCATATGTATGTATTTATATTCCAAGCGTGCCAAAGTTGAACACAAATTATTTCAGCACTGTCACGTAGAATAGCGAAACACGAACGAGATTGGTCGGTAAAATAAGATTAGAAAAGAGAGAAATTATAGAATATTATTAAATTTTATTTTACTAATAAGATGTAGATGGTTGACGTTCTATGGGGTAGGCATTCGTCCAGTAGTGGGTAATGAATAGCTGAAAACAAGGATTCTAAAGATGCCACGTACATAAAAATCGGTTTAGGCCTAATAAGTTATGGTGGAATAACGAAACTCACAAACATACATGAACCTGAAAACATAACACTCCTTGTTTTGGACAGTCGTATAAAAAAGTAATACTTACTTCGATGGTAAATGAATCTGTAGCTGTCAGTCCGTGTGTGCGCCCGTGAGCTACTACGGTGAAGGCGTGAGAGCCTAAATCCTGCTTTTGTGGAACGCCAGTTATCAGTCCGTGTTTGGTGTCCACGGCCAGCCAGTTTGGCATATGCCGGCCATCTTCTTTCCTAACCTGTTAAAACACATTCGCAATCAACCATTGCTCATCCGTGGAGAAAACAATACAGAAAAAAATGCATCCGGAATTTAATATTTCAGGAAAGCCATGGAAGTTTTAAATAATGTAATGGCTTCAACGAGTTTATATGTTTAGACTTAATCAAAAAGTAGTACAACTTTCTTCCTGCTCTATGTAATATAAACAAGTGATTTCATAGAAGAAAATATTATTTTAGCTGAACATCAGGCGCAGCAATAAAAGCTATTTCAAGCTTACTACGCCAATAATATTTAAAGTTAATGAAGTATATTCTTTTTACGGTCCAACATGATTCAGTATGCAGTACGTAGCCGATAGGTAAAGCTATTTTGCAAAACGAATAAAGAAAAGGTACCTTATATGCTAACACGGCCCCGGAGAAGGCCTCTTTAGGGATTTCCATTCTGAATAGATGTCCCACGTAGGCCGATGTGTCCGGAACACCCCATAACCTTCTTAGGCCATTTTTTGCTATCTCTGAATGATTCGCTGTCAGTTCAACCTGAAAATTCAAATATATTAAGTTACAAAGAATTCTCCGCGGTATACAAAACATAAAAAACAAAGCCGCGCAGTATAAAAGACAATTGAAATTCGGTACATAATTTTGTCTTATTATATGCAAAATCTTTTATTTTTTTATAACTTAAAACAATGGCGATGTTTATCATTGGTTGCATTGTTTGCATAATTTGTGATACGAGGCATTACTTAGAATTGAGAGGGACTGACCTGAAACTCCTCGTTGTTGTCGAATGCAAAGTCTTCATCGTGCCGGCTCAGCGCGAGCGGACACAGCAAAAGTAGTGCGCACGCTACAAAGCGCGCGTATTCCATCTCGACGATGAAAAACAAAGCGACTTTATAGGTCGCGACGCTCTCATAAAATCATAGTGATCATCTGTTGACAAACGAATACCAGAATGTCAAATAAAAAAATTACAAAGACCATTCATTTAGTTAGACATAGAATCCCTTATCAAACATAATCAAAAAATAATATTCTTCAAAATCTACTAATGTTTAATAATAATAAATAAGACGTTAAAAAAGTAGGGTGTGCCGTGTGCGAGCGGAAATGAGTGAGATACTGTTACAGAGTTATAGGCGCGTGTTGGCGCATAATGATCTTACACAAATAGAATACACGAGTCTTTTGTACAATCCCACCGTCCTTTAGCATGCTGTCGCAGAACTGCTTCAAGGAATGATTTATGTTTTCTCTTGACAATAATACAGACTATTCTACATTCAGCGCAAACTTGAACAATCGACAGTTCGAGTTTTATGTATCTATCTTAATTACAGAAGCCAGAATCCTTGTTGGCCATTTGATTTAAATAAAGGATAGATCTTCTTAACTTTTTCTCTATTTAAAATGACTTTTAATATGAAATCGAGATGCCATACTTTATTCGAATTTCTCGTCTATTCTGTTCGCCTATTGTGTCTAATGAGTATGAACTTTTACTCTTTCCCTATTATTATATTTCACTTTAATCGCCGATTTTTCTTCTTCTGACGATTTTTGTTGTATTATTAATCATGGAGATTAATAATTAATAAATCATCTATGAGTCTTTGGGATTGAGTCATCTCAATGGACCTCATGGTTGCCCGTTATTATTTTGTATAGGTGAAAGTTCCATTAAAATTGATTCAGCTAGTTTAAAAACAAAAACACAGTGAACATATTTGGTGTCGAGACATCGAAGGTAAATCATAAAATGATTTAGAATTACACTTATAAAAACAGACAATACAATAGTTGTTAGAAAATTTTTGTAAATAAACAAAAAAAACCTTTTCAGAAGAAAGAAAAATTGTTTTTAGAATATTATTAGAAAGACAAGTTATAATTTCTAAGGCCTGGCTAAAGGCAAGACATTAAAGAGTTTAAGTCATGGACATCCCCTCTGATCAACGGATATATCATCATTAATTCAATTGTCGTAACTTTCTCAAGGGGCTATTTGTGCATCACGTGTTGGTACTATCTTGTCTTGTTTATGAAGATTATATAATGACGCTAAGACCACAGTAATCTTAAATTAAAGACAAAAGCATCACACGAAACACTGCGACCTATTTAACCGAAATAATCTGATTTTAATTTTATTTACGAGTATATTTTATCGTTATCGTTTATGGTTTAAGAAAATTTAGACTAGCGATATGTAACAATAATAATTATAGTTATGTTATGTGCTTTAAAAAATAATATTAGTAATAAGCCTTCAAGCAGGTATAAACTAAATATCTAAAACAGCGCGCTTACGTTTCTGTCTACCCAACCCCCTTCGGATGGGGAACTAAGAGGGTTCGCACAATGGATAGACACCCCTGGTAAAATCTGCCAAATGCAAACATATATTTATATAGGCATTTCTATCAACAGATTACGTTTTGGGGACTCGAGCTACACAATCACTTACTTAATCTTTAAGAAGAATTGAAAACCTACTATGTAGGTACGTACCTATTCACCATGCCATTTTTTATAACTTCACGTTGCCTTGTTATAAATACGAAAGTTTGTAAATTAGTCTATCCCTTCTCCACGCTGTAATGGTAAAATTAAACGAATGGATTCAAGTGAACTTCGGAAATTAGATAGCCCGCTTCTAACTAAAATGTAAACTTGTTTATATAATTTTGTAATAACATAAATATATTTTGTCTATTTGTCTTGATTAAATAAACACCCTAGTGGAGGCATTTATAAAGAAGGAACAATTTATATATCTATCACTCGTTTACTTGAATTTTCAAGCTTAAAATAAACAACATTTATGCATATGTAACATACAAAGTTTATACGCTCACTTTTATATGGCAAAATACTTAAATAGATTATATTAGTTGAATTACCCTGGTTTTATTATAATTATCTATTAAAAAAGTATTAAGCCTTCGATATTAAAAGTTACCTTTATATAATGTAATGGGGAGTTATTTCAAACAAGCACTAATAAACATTTGAGAGGCAAAAGTTAGCGCTGCATATTTGGGTCACTTGGCAATGAGATAAAATAGCGATGAGCAGAACAATTATTTGCATTTCCGCTTATACCTGACGTCGAAATTAAACTTCATTTTATTTTTTACTATATGGATTATACTGTTAAACAAATATCTTAAACGAGAAAAAACAAGGAATGATGGGACAATCTTTTCATGATTCTGAATATAAATTTAATATCTATAACATACAATACACTTCGGGTTCGAACCTGTACATTATTTTTTTTTAAATTATTGAAATAGTCATTATTTCTGATACAGAGGCCGAATGTTTCGTTTTAGAATTTCTGACTGTCTGTGACCGTATCACGAGAATACTACTGGACCGATTTTGATAAAAATTGATATACTTTTTACTGAGTAATATCTCATCTCTGAGTAATTTTATGCAATGGTTCAAGTGTACCTAGAGATGAGCCCGAGCGGAATGAGGTTGAGCCGCTAGTCTTAAACATAAATTGATACACGGCAAGCGCTATTGAATTGGTAGGTACTCTAGGAAATCCGGACTTAAAAGAAGATTGGGGACAAATACGAACCACTACAAAAAGGAAAGTGCAATTTTATTTTAATTAATTTTGCTGTGTATTCATATATGTTCCTGTGTGTGACACATTCAACATAGATATTGTAAATTATGAAAACTGTGATAAGCTAATGGAATTTAAAATTCAGATCCAGATTAATTTTACATAGAAATACTATAAAGCATTTGCTTGAGAATATATCAATGAACCTTATAATATTAGCGTGGGTGTTAAAATTATTATTACTATTTGTACTGGTGCAGCGTTATGTATACATTAATAGTTCTTAGTATAGGCACTAAAATGTCTACTTGGCTCCCACTCCAATATTCGTGAATCAAGAAAAGGCCTCCTACGCTTGTATTGATCGTATCGAGCGTTTTACATTGTCAAGTAAGAGCATTGTTTCTTTTGTTGGGCGCAAATTGCAAAAGTATAGGCAATGCAGGTGATAGTTCAGGTTTTTACGTCAGTTATATTACCAAATAAAGTCAACGAAGTTTTATAGACTTTTCATAATAATACTATGAAGGCCTCAAGACAAATAAAATGAGATGAATGTCGACAAAAAGTTCTCTGAAATTTTCTTTTACGGTACAAAGTAAAATTTTGTTTTTTTTTTATATTCCATGCTTATTTGAATTTATCTTCAACACAGAAAGGGGTCGTCCATAAATCACGTGATGTTTTTAAGCAACTTTTTAGACCCCCCCTCCCCCATGGTGATACATGGTGAGGTTTAAGATTCCCCCCCCCCCCCCCCCACTTAAAATCACGTGTATTTTTTTACAAAGTACCTTAAAAAATCTGAATATTATTTTTAAATAAAGGTTAACAGGTATAATCTAATATAATTTTGGTAAATTAAGCACCGTGATAAAAATGTAAAAATTCAAATTAAGAAGAATAAATGACAAAATAATAATCGTGAAATTTTACTTTTCCGTAGTTTTTTTGTGCACTAGCACCTACAGAATCCTTACGACTCGACTAAAATCCTGCCAGAATTTTCTTTTTTCTCATTAACAAAATCATTGGGATTAGGTGGTTTATGTATGGTCTTTGACTGTATGCATACCCTCTAGTTTCGGCCGACGGTCAATTGACTTTGAGCACTGGGTACATCACCCGGTGCTAAAGTTAAGTCAAAATAGTATTCACTTTTCTTAAACTTTCAGTGCTGATATTCACATATGTAAATATAGTAAAAGTTTTTGAGAATATCATTAAAAATCATTCGTCCGTCTGTATCTTATTACTACTACTATAACAATGTAACGTTACTTATAGTTTCTGTATGTCTTAATTTTTATACATGATATTAATGGAAGTAAAACAATACTTTTTATAAGTAATCCAAAGCGATTAAGACCAATCGGTTCATTATTACACTTCCTTTCTTACTAATAGCGACGCTTCGTGTGTCTGGGCGAATGTTTGGCCCATCCTATTGGTCTTATCATCTGTTATGAAGAATTTATAATACACGATTTTTTAAAGCATAGCATAGCTTTTAATAGTGCCATTTCTTGCAATAGTAGTTCCCGTACAGGACTTTTCAGAGAAGTTTTGGAGGTGACTAGGCTTATTATTATAAAAGTTCGGCGATTGTCGCGGCGCGCGGGATAATCCCAACGGTGAGTAAAAAAAAATCACGTGATAGCTCACTACACCCCCCCTCCCTCCTGGTGATATTTCGTGATTTTTTCCGAACCCCCTCCCCCCCCATTCAAACATCACGTGATTTATGGACGACCCCATTAAGCAGACATTAATAATCCTAGGGCTACTTCTTCTAGCAGACTTGTTTTTATGTACTATTTTAGGTATATCATTTATCATGCGGCGACACATTGAAGTATGTTTATGCAAAAAATAATATAAAAATAATGAAAGTGGGAAATGAATTGGAAGCTAAATATATGTAATAGTGGTATTACTAGGGCATTAGACTGGATGACTCAAAGACCAAGTCGGAGTGCCAAGTTGTTACGCTATTATTGAAGAATAAATATTTCAAGCCGAGGCCTACTTTTATTGTATTTAGCCTAGTAGTAAACGTTTTAATAGAGTTTCTATATTTATTATTATGTTTACAGACTGTTTTTCGTTGTAAAAGTGTTAAAAAACAAATGAAACCAAATAAAAGAAATACAATAATTATATTTCGGTTCTAGTGAAAAGTTCAAGAGGAAAATGCTTATACAAAATTATTTATAGCAGGTATACGTGTACTTATATTAAATAGATGTTTTTTTTACCTATATTCGCTTTGTATGAAAACCATTTGTTAACAAAGAAACCAGTACGATATTTTATGTTTAAGAGTTTAAATGTTTTTAAAAATTTGGTCTCTAGAAAACGAGACGAGCGAAACGAATACGTTCAGTGAATTTATGACGTCATAATTATGTTAAGTGATGGAAAAAGATATATTTATTTGAAATGCACTTTGCATCTGCCATTAGAAGTCATATTTGCGATTCCTTTCCTCGTCTGCGCAAAGCTTGAAAAATGCCTACAAACCTATATTTTAATCGGTCAAGGTTGTATCATTGCAATCAGATTTTTGTCGGTCGAGGCCGTTCTTTATGTATTTTGTATTGTCATAATTACTTTACCTCTACAAGTTTTTTATTTTTAATGCAACGCTTTATAATAGCAGTGGCAGAAATAAATAGCAAGTACATACATACATTAATAAAATATCTGATTTTGTTCCTAAAACTTAGCGTACAATTCTGCTAGGCGGGTATAATATGAATAATACCGATCGCATATACAGCTCGTATACCGTTATTTAAGCTGGCGATATTGCCAATGCACACCGTCAGCTTTTTCGCTGCAGTGTGATTTATACACTATAATAACGTTCTCCCTCGCAGATGCAGGTTCCCCACTCGTGTTTTGGTTTATTTTCATAACGAGAACTTGATTTAAAAACCTCACCCCTGGCTAACATAGTTCACCCTATTTACACCAATTCAGAAGCCCATTTTAAGATAGCAATTTCTTGTAGGGAACCATTATTTGGAATCTTTATCTAATAATATTAATGTTCAGTATTCAAGAAAATATAATGTATGTATAATGTTCAAATTTAGTTTATTATTAAATAGAACATAAACGTACAATATTTGCTTACTAATTAGTGTATTTCAGAAAGCAGACTTTGTATTATGTTTCTTAAAAATTATGTGAAGATAAGTCTAATTAAAAACACGAACCAACTTTAACTGACCTGTTCGACCAAATAAATGGCTTGTGTTTAAGAAGACCAGATATATTCACATGATAGTATTTTTGTCAGAATTATTAGGAGGACGTTAGGATTTTATAAAAACTTATCATCATTTAAATACAATTCGTAATAAAAGAGTAACTTTATTAATTTAACAGTTGAACTGTTAAACAATTTAATTATATTTTTCAGGAACGAAAATTTAAGTTTATATGAACAAAACCTGAAATAGATACCTATTTGTTTCTCACATAACATTACACATTGACTATGTGACTTACACACTCTATAATATAATATATAACGCACAAATGGCTAGTCTTCTTTTCCTGTCGTAAAGTAGTATCTTATATGTTGACCCCAACTCTCAACCAGCTATATTCATATTTCATACAAAATTTCAACATAATCTGTCTAGTGAGTATTATGAGATGCGGTCACAGACAGATAGAAATACAGATAGACAGACATAGAATCTAAATTAATTAAAGTCTCGGCTTATATATTGATAATAATGAATATTCCAATAAGCCTTAAAAAAATTAACGTAGAGCTTCGTCTCAGAATTTTATCACCTTTATAGGAGGAGCACGGCTATCACTGACAATATTTTAGGTTCCACAGTCATCCTGACATACCGGGACTTAGTAGTGTGATTTACGCCAGACGACTGGGCTCCGTCTAGACAGGGCACTAAACCCTATCGGATGCTGTTTTGAATTAATATTAAATATATGTATACTTATAGAACAAATAAGGAAATACTACCTATACCTTAGTGCTTTATTATAACCACTCCGTATCGAAATTCCAATAATTAGAATACCAGTTATTTCTTTACAAAATTTTACAATTGTAACTGCTATAGGAGGTATCCCAATACATATATTTATACATGTAGGTATTTCGAATTGTGTTATACAATATAATATGCTATTTGGCAAGAGCGTTGTGGGGTAGTTCAGTCGTAACTCGTATGGCACATTACCAAGATATCGCACCGATAACGAATATTGCTTCCATAACGTCTTCATATATAAAAATAATGATACATTGTAAACTTGAAGAAACATCTTATCAGTGCAACATAATAAATAGTGCACAGTAGAAATTGCACATTTTAAACATCTATTTATTAGATAATATATAAAATATAGGATAAGTGCATATCTGTCTTGCTCACTTGGATCTAATCTTTAAACATATTTTGTTATATCAAAAGTCGAATAAAATATACAAAAATAAGTTCAATTTCCCATTATTTCAAACTATATATAAAGAGGTTCCCATATTGCATTTTTATTGTTGAACCCTAAAACGAAAATATGTATATTACTTATTACTTACTACTATTTTAACGTGATAATGAGCTTAAAAAGTAAACAT
The DNA here is from genome assembly GCA_905231865.2 of Boloria selene. Lineage (NCBI taxonomy): Eukaryota > Metazoa > Arthropoda > Insecta > Lepidoptera > Nymphalidae > Boloria > Boloria selene. The sequence continues at coordinate 5,027,413 of HG993149.1, forward strand.
TATTTTTCCCCATTACTCTTCAAAGAGCTATTCAACTGATGCAGCTAATGCAATTGAATAAATATTATAATAACTTACTTAATAACTAGAAGCCGCGACGGACGGCGTATGAGGAACTTTGTATGACCTGCAAAGAATATAAATTATATTAATACACATTTAGTTAAAAAATCTTGGATAACAACTGAAGTTAGTTATGTGAATATTTACCAAAATATCTATGTACTAAAATTCTTAGTCAAATCTGTACATTAAGTATTTTTTGCTACCTAGTTTATATACCAAAACCTTCCTCAATTACCACTCTATAAAGTGGTGAAAACAGCATGAAAATCAGTGCAGTTGTTTTCGAGTTTATCGCGAACAGACGCGGCGGAGGACATTATATGACGTAGTGATATACAATAGTGATTTTAGAGTCAATAAATTTCGAGATTAAAATCTAATTTGTACTTAAACTGAAAAATTTTCTTTTTATACATCCGATATATTGATACTACGAGTAGGAACTCTGTTCAAAACGTCCACTTTATAACTACTTACTTCAGTACTTGGGGATTTATAAAATTCATCAAATAAGCAAGATTTTAAATATTTTAACATCAAGGCCTACTTCCCAGTATTTTATTTGAGATTTATATGCATATTTTCAATAGTTCTTATCTTCTGAATTAATTGTATTAGAAAATCTGAATAAAGTACCTACTACGGAAAATTTTATTAAAAAGTATTAGCTAAAATATACATTGAATTTTCTATCCTATTTTTTTTTGATTCTGGAACACGATTTTTGTACGTATGAAAGATATTAAAGTTTTTTCGATTTTAAAATACTTTTTAAATACTTACTTTTGTATGAGTTATGAAGAACTTATAGCAGGCAGGTATGGCAGGGAACACCTAGGAACAACCCAGGCGAAGCGAGGGCGAGTTGTTAGTAATATTGTAGAAATGAGATCTTAACATAAATGTTTTGATATTTTTTAACCATCATAAATCAATGAAAATGTCCTCTACATTGTTAGGTTAATAAACAATTCTATTTCAGAAAATTTAGTAATGACCTACGATTGTGGCAAATACTTCGGTTAATTTACATGACGCAGTTTATATTTTGCAAAGCGGAGCGTACTTGCATACTTGCTTTACAAATTTAAATTTCAGTTTTACATCTGCTCTACTTACAAATTTACGTGATTTGAAAGTATAAACTATTTCATTTTGTCCTAGATATAGTTCTTCAGCCTTCTTTGTGTTTAATTCGTATAAAAAGAATTAGCAATTTAAGTTTACTTAATACGGCTATATCAATACAAGCACTTTGCACTCACTAGTAAAACTAATTAATTCAACAAAATGGTTTCTACGTTTGACACACGTTATGTTTAAGTATGAAGATGGTTCCAACTCCGTATTAATATAGGTTGAAAATCTTGTAAAAAATTTGCGCGAGGAACGCTTTCATGTCATAAGTCTTTGTTAATACACTTCAAAGACGCGCGCGACTACCTAAGAGTTTTTTAAGACAGAGGTTTTTTCTAAACATGTTTTATTAATTTGGTATATTAATTAATTACTTCAAAAGATAAACTAGATAATAGATCAATATTTAATTTTTCACATACCTATATCTACTATATTGTGTACATCTAACAAATATACCTATAGATATAATATACAATATGAGAGCAACTTTATACTTTATAATTTGCAAAATGGAATATAAAAACATAAAAGCCATTGCAGTTAAGATTATTTAAGTATTCGACAGAGAATTCAAAAGTTCACAGGCTAAATATTCCGTTATTTAGGTTTCCTTATCACAGCCAGAAACTAACATTTTAAAGCTTTTCGCATATTCATTTCGAAAGTTTCGTAATTCCCTTTAGTTCTCGCCGCGAAATTCACGCTAAAATGTTTTCATCATGAACTGCTTCCGAATGAAGAGTTAACTTCTAAATAGCTACCAAAGAAACGTTTAGTGTTATTTCATTTTCATTTCATAGACCCTTTCTGGTTTTAAAGCTCATAAGCAATAATAGGTTTCTGAGATTGTAATGCGCATATACTATTAAAAGATAAAATGTCTCGTCATTTTATGCAAGCATACTGAATAATATGACATCATAATTATGTGAATCACGATATTGTTTTAGGTAATCAAGTATTTAGTTGGTCTTTCATCAACAGACAGTGATTCAAGAGAAAGGTATATTACATGCAAATTTTTACGGAATTTTTTAAAAAAGTGGAGAAAATATCTCATTTCAGAAAGAGAAAAATATCGTTAAAATATCGTAGGGACCAACCCGAGGGAGCGATTATATATTATTATAATCTGTATTTATTTAGACAAGAACAAATACCTATATCAATCTTAATTACAAACGGAGTTGCCAAATTGAAATAACATGTATGGGTTGTTGAGGCTTTAAATTTTTCATATTGGTTTAATTGGCTCGTAAATCGTAAGCTAACATCGATAAAATTAAATTAGAGAGGCTATTTCAAATAAATTGAAATAGGGGAAAGTTATGGAGCATGTTACTGCCTCACTGGTTTTGTAAACTACACTTTTTACGCTTGTTTAGGACCCCCCCCTCGTATTAAAGGAAGTAACGTGCTCAGCTATATAAAAAGGGCTGACACACATACATACACAGAAATATAATTTTAAATTGAATATTTAATATATAAAATAGATTGACAAACTTTAAAGCCATCCTGGGTAACAATAAAACCCGCACTAAAAGCTTAATAGCGCGTGGCGAATAATTTCTAGGAGTGGCCAGAAAGTCCCTATGGTTTCGACACTATCGATTAGTCAGTTGAGTTATGGAGTGTGGAGGTTCTCATGTGATGTCATCTGGGACAGCGGTCAATTGTCACTGTAATGTGAAGTTAGTTACGCAACTGTATCAAAAATGTACTAAGTACTTGTGAAGTAACCTTTAAGTCGTGATTCATACAAGAAATGAAGAAGTTGAGATAATGTCACTAAAGTACTTTCTAAGGTCAAGCGTAATTATGTTAAAAATATAAATCATTTACGCCATAAAATTACATTTTAGGTCCTTTTTGAAGAAAATTTTCTATTAGACTTGTCACATTAAGGGCTTTTATACATGAAAGCATACTTTTAAGAACTTACTATTTTTAATTCTAACGAAATATACATGAAAGCATACTTTTAAGAACTTACTATTTTTAATTCTAACGAAATAATACTATTCACTTTGTCTAAAGATTAAATTCGTCATTAGATATAATCTTAGATATACCATATATATTTCACAGTTACCGACATGCGGAAGTTAATACAAGTCATTGGTAAACATGAAGATTGTAAACAGATAGCATGATCATTCGCAATTCTCAGTTGTTGCGTGACAAATCAATTGCATTGATAGACTGAATCAACTTACAATAAGATCCAGAGCAATGTCCCCCCTCTCACGCTTAGTCACTAGTTACTTTCTTATCCTTAGGGTTATAAACCTACGAATGTATCTTGTATGTATACCTGTTCATTATTGCGTTATAAGTTTTATTAGACCTTAAATCATGATCATTTTTTTAATTTTTTAATATAATACTCATATAAAATAAAACAAAAAATAAAACGGCTCATCTAGAAAAACATGTTAAGGGATGTGCAAAGTCGCCCGCCGTTATACGATTTAAAAAGAGAAGGATACAAAAAGTAAATGTAGGTATAAGGAGCGGAAATGTGCAAAAGTGCTAGTAAAGTAAAACTTATAAATAAACAGAATTATTGATTGGTTTTTTGTTTAAGTTTCAAGTACAGAAACAAAAAAGATACAAAAGAGGAAGGAAGGTGAATACGGATGTTACAAACTAGTACAGGAATTTCTTTTGAGCTTCGTAAATATGTATAAACTATAATGTACATACATACATATATAATATGATATGTTTTAATACACTGTGATGCTTGTGGTATACCAATTAAAGTTAGACGTGATGTTATTTCCTGAACGTTTTCCTTTTGATATTCAATAAGCTTCAAAGAGAAAGTCATTTTCGGGTAACATAAAATTTCCTTTATATAACTTTATCCTTGTAGATAGACTATTACTGCCCCTTTCTTCGCACGGGTGCGGCTTCTTTTGGCAAGTTAGTAACCGAGGACATTGTAATACGTACTTCAGGTTATAGTATACTTTCGCACTTATATGTATATAAAAATTAAAACATTATTATTTCGTAAGCACGAGGAAGTACCTAAAATGATCCTACTGCTGTCTTTTTCTTTAATGTTAAATGTTTTTGTGTTATTTATGCCTGAGATATACATAAATTATAAGGTTAGGTTTTTCGATAGGTCAGAGTATATTTAAAAAAACTACTTTTATTAGAGTATCCAAGTTCTAAAATTAAAATAAATATATTATATTTTTATAACCTTTCTCTACATCTTCTCATCCCAAAATTAACCTATTTCGGTTAACAAAACATTAGATCAGAAAGCTAAGGTAATTAAGTCTCTGGGTTGGTTCAGGTTAATCGTATTAGTAAGGCACATTCTCTTATTGATGTGACGTATTATACTACAAAATAGGTATTTAGTAAACACACTAATTTAGAACATTTTCATTAGTGAAGTATAATACTAAATTGGGCACCGCATTCTGTTCGTTTGTGTATAAAATTTCATCAGATAGACTAATAAATAATAATTAATTTAATGTCTTTATTACACACAAATGTATAGATAGGTGGATGTGTAGATAACTAATTATCGACCAGAGTATTTGAGGTTGAATCATATTCGTTTTAGTTTTAAAACAAATACGTATATCATAAATATACTTAGGCATTAAATATTCACTTGTAATCATAATCAATCATAAATTAATGTATACATGTATCATCTGTGTTTTCTGTTCATTCGATTTAGTAATTATCCACGCTCGCCATGAGCCAATGTGATAGGCTATCAGGCTATGTGTTGTGGCCGACAGCCAACATGCCAACGCCTGAAATTAGTCTATAAAATGTTGCTTTTTTGGACGTTCTAGGATCACCTTTCCAGATAGAATATTTTACAATAGGTGCATAATATAAAAATCTGTCCTACAGTTTCTTTATAAATTACTATAACATAAAGATTCAAATAATAATGATGGTTGCAAAAAACGATAATTTGTTATCAATTTTGCCAAAAGTTAATCAATAACGAATTAAGTTAACACTAATTACTTCTTTAAATGTAAAGTAATAAGTAGTACTGATAAACAGTATGCATAATAACTTATATGGTATCCTTAAGTATTTCCTCTGTAGTTAATAAAATAATAGTGTTTAATACATTTAACAAAAATAATTAATTCTCCTTATATTTATTAATTATATCGACATACAAACAAAGTTACAGGTAATTTTCATACTATCCGTGTGACCAAAAAAAGCAAATATTGTATAAAATACTAAAGAGTCTTCTTACACAGCTTCAGTTAAGAAAATCTATTTGAAAATAATCAGAAATATTAAGTCTTACTAAGTCTCTTTACATTATTGCATTTATTAGAAAAAAAACATAAATGGGACGAAATTGGTTTGACTGACTCGCAACCTTCAAAATGATCTAGTAAGTTATAATTGTAAGACATAACCGATAAATAGCAAAAAGAAACAAAACCTAAAAATAAATATATTTGTCTATAAGATATCTTTAAAGGAGATTCCCCACACGTATTCTGAAAAAGACGCAGCGGTTTCAAGGAGATTTGTTAAAATTGGATAACGTTTTGTTTCTTTATACAAGGGATCAAGTTTATTTTTGCTTAACAGCTTGAAAATCTCGCATTTTTTAGTAAGTGAAATCGAGGTAAAATATATATCCTACTTCATACAATGTAAGAAATGTTAGTAGAAAGAAATACCTAATTTAATTAAAAAAAATAACTTACTAATTTTAGTTGTCTATAAGATGTACTTTAGTTATTTAGTGATATAAAAATAACTACATTCAATTAAGTTTATAAATATTATCACTATAATAAACTATATAATATCTACTTAAAAACCAACACAGGTAAAGGGTATGTATGTGTAAATCCTATAAAGTAATAAATCATTTGATACACAATTAACTCTTCAGCTGAGTGAAAACTTCGCGTGTGTAGTTTTTAAATCTATATCACGTTTTAAAGGTTTAGAAAAAAATTCAAACATACAGAAACGTTTCCCTCCACTAAGCACCAGACTTCGCGACAATACAGCTCTTCAAGTCACTTACAGGAAAGCAACAAAGGTGTCAGTGAAATCTATTTCCTCGCGTAAACTCAACTTTTAAGTATGAACAGATAAGAACTATAATGCAATGAAAATGTTTTTGACAATTTTCTCACTGGTACAATGTACATGTGAAAAGACTTGTTTTTTGGAGTTGTTTCCCTGTTACCCTTTGCACTAAGTGCTTAGTTGGCGCCTAGTATAAGAGTACGACTTCCTGTCTACCTTTATGACTTTCTTTGTATATACTTATGATTTATGAACCTACTAATATTGTTACACGTAATATACATTAAGAAGTACCTATATATTTGTTTTTAATAAAAAAGTAAATGTATATATATGACACATTGTTTAAATATTAAAGTCACTCGCCTTAGTCGGATCTTGTATCTATATACCACTAAGCTTCGGAGATAGTGTGTTGCCAATATCCTCATATAAAGTGGAAGCGCAAGGGAATTTTTCAAAAAATAAGGTAAGTAAGGTAAAATAGGTATATTATTTATTACTATTTGCTGGGAAGGTTATCTAAGGTCATACTTTGTTTAGATTAGGATGAACTATACATAAGATATTCTCAAATAATAAAAATTGTACATTAATATTTTGATTTTATTCGAGAAAAGTTTTTCGTTTCGTCGTACCTTAATTTTTGATAAAGTAGCACAAACACTGAAATTAACTATTTAATACATTTTACCTATCGTTTTTATGTGTTTTATTATATACATATAAAAATTAAATTATATCTTACATATCTTTTTTAGAACTAAATGTAGAAGGTATTAATATTTATGAACTAACAAGAGGGTGATGTTGGAGCACCAGAAGAAGAGTATTATTGATTATTTGCAAGTTCTAACTTAATTCCAGAAAATTGGGGTTGGGACGACAGATAATTGGCCTTTATCTTGTACAGTTTGTAGGTTAAATAATAGGGTAAAGAACGGTTATACAGAGGCTATGGAGTTGACAGTCCATGACGAAATAGCGTGAACCGACAGTTTTCCATCGTTGGTTCAACCAATGGTTCACGGTTGACCACACATTGAGATTTTTCATAAGTTTATAATAGTTATGTGTAACAGTATGGCAAGCTTTAACAACAATTGTTTGTACTAAATGTTATAAATGCGGACAAAAGTTCTTTATAGTCCGTAATCATTTATAATATAACACAATGTAACTTTAACTTTTAAGCTAATTTCGTTCGACTCGAAGGACTTATTATCTTCTCGTTTGATTTATTAATGCTATCAATGAATTCTGGTAATTAATTAACCGAAAACTGTGTAAGGTAGATACAGAACTATTATGTAGTAGTAGTAGCTCTATGAAATAATTATTATCGTTCGATAATCAGATGTAGGGACGAAACCCTAAGAAAGGTAATAAAATAATTATGGAGACCAGTTTCGTTTCAGCTTCTTGACGGACCGGTATAAAGTTTCTCAACGCTTATCCAATTATTGCAAACTTGTAAGGGAAAGTTAAAATTAAGTTTTAATAATATGTACAGAAAATTTATAGTGTCATTTAATCAAATAATAATGCTAAAACATAGTTTAAACGTTACTTTGAAGTGTATTATATGCCGAAAAATATAAAGCGACATGACTCTACATACACTCAAAGTAAAATTAAATAACAAAAAATAAATTGCGGATACGTAGGTTGCCATTTAGACCCTTATCCCTACTTTAAAACAATACTTTAACTTTACTTCACGAAATAGGTTAAGAAATAAATTAAGTTTGTACAGATATAAGTAACATAAGCTTGTATATTTTTACCTCTGCTGCCCAGAATATTATTACAACCCCTCATTATTTTCCCTCATATCATCTTGTTAGAGTTCTCTATTTTTTGTTAAAAAAATTAGATTGGAACATTTAGTTCGTATACATTTGCTGTAAGCAATTCTGTTAGGATATTTACGTTTCATTAAAAACAATTGAAGTGTATTTTGGTCTTTGATTTATTAATAATTGTTTGTGGTATACACGTATAGCTTATATCAATTGTAGGTTTAGATTAGTTTTTTATGAAATAAAGTGAATAGCGATTACTTTTGACTTTTTTGATTAACTTACAGATGCTGTTATACATTTATTATGTAAATTTTAAAATATAAGAATATTAATTTTTAAACATACATTATGCATTTAGACGAAGAATAATAAAATAAAATATATATAATTTACACCTCAAACAGAGTTCAATTGCGGCCCCCAGGCGTTAGCTTCCCCTGTAATATAATGTTCGGTGAAACGAGTCCTCTCAATCCGTGAATTTTATTAGGGAATTTGTACCCTTCAAATCAATAGAAACAAAAATGTGTCCAAAATTATAACAAAAATTAAAGTGTAATCGTTAGCTTTTGAAGTGTTGCTTCAAATCTATTTCTAAGAAACAAACTATTAAAGCTTGAATTAGAGCTTCCTTAACGTTTCCTTTAATGATAAATAGCTTATAATTTATTCACATACCGTAGTTGTTTTCACAAATTGAAACAGTTTTTTGTTTCTCAACAGCACTACACAATTTCATTCCAATACATGCACTGATTTTCACTCTTATACCGGTTACAGGCGCAGTAAGACTCACACGTCTGACATGAATGGTACGAGGAAGGGGACTGCACTCGGATGACAATCGACATTCGTCGCGCTCCCCACTCCTAGGACGCACTTCTTTCCCCAGAGATCAGCTGAGCCCTTATTATTATTAGCCGCCAGATAATATATATTTTTTGTGTTGATAAATTATCAATCAATTAATACATCGTTTTATGTTGCTTGTGATATACCCTTGTAATTCTTTTACTACATATTATCATATTAAATTAAGTTTGATATAAGGTTATGAGTAGTCATACCTCCTTGACTTTTACTATACTAGCAACTTGCAGTTTTAATGGAGCTTACTGCTTAAGCTCTATAACCGAGTCGTTTTATTGTTATCAATCACTGTCACGCAACGGAAAATAACTCGGTCTTTCTAATAAAAATATTATGTATTTGACGTGATTTGTGTTCACAATTTCTGCATTCAAGCTCACTCGGTATAATTTTTGTCATTTATCTTGAAATAATAGATATAAGTCGAGCAGGTTACTAAATTCAAATAATTTTAAGCATTAAAAAGTGAAAGAAATGAAACGTGATCCATGATGCGTTAAAATTTTTGAACAAATTTTAAATAGGAAGTGTTATGATGATCACAGATGAACACGCGAACTTGTGCGTTCGACCGAAACAGTAAATCAGAGTAAGTATAAAGACGAGATTTTCATGTAGCTTTTACGGGAAAAGCATGTAATGCTGTCACTGTATACAATATCGACATTCAATACAGCGCTAGGCTTTTTCAGCTTCAGTATAATATGGTTTACCATAGACTAACATAACTTATAGGGGTGTGACTCTAGTATATGAATTATTTACTGTTATTGCCATATGTAAAATGGTATTTACTAAAGAATACAAAATAAATAAAGTAAAAACGTATGTAATAAATAAAATTAAACAAACATGAAAGTTTAGTCGTAATACGCTCTCCATGGCCTTATTCCGTAGAAGGGAAGGCGCTAGCATGTAAGTAATATATTCAGTGCACAGTGATTACAGAAAGTAACAAACGGTCCCCAGCGAGAACCCGAGTGAAATTACGGAGCTAGAGACGACGAAGCTTTTCATTATCAACTTGGAAATTTAGGTCAGACAAGCAAAAGCAAACAAGACGCGAGAGTATTCCCAGACAAAAATTTGTGATGTGGAATTTATTACTGGCTTATACTGATTAAAACATCGGACGAAAAAATGTAAAGCCAAGCGGTTGTTTTGCTTAGAAAGTAATTATATATATTCCACTCGAGTATAAATGGCTTCTAGTAATGCGGATGTGAAAAGTACGAAGATTACAAAGGAAGAGAAATGCAAGTTGGGACTGATGCTTTAACAAAGGACTAAAACATCGGAGCTTTAGAACGCAACAGGTTGTAAATGTTGTGGTCACAACTGAAATTACATCGCTTTGTTCTCTTAATATGTAATCTAATAGTTTTTGGTTAAACTAGTAGTGGTTCGCTGAAACATTAGTAATATTGAAATAATAGAAATTATAAAAATTAAAAATATGAGTATTGAGTATATTGTAGTAATTTATCTACCCTATTCATTCCTTTAACTACTTATAAAATTTATACGTTAAGCGGCTTCTGCCATAAGTTTACTTTTTAAAATAAAGGATGTTAAATTGAAATGAAATTAAGAATAGAAAACTTTATATTAATAATAGCTTTTCACCCTCGCCTCGCTAGGGTTCGTTCCAATTTTCGTTTTGATAGTTTTCCAACAAAGTAAACTCCTGAACTTTTTGATTTTCCAGCTGTATTTTTGTTTCTCTTATTTTTATTCTTAAACCACCCTTGACACACCCTCATCAAAACCTCGTACCGGAGACTAAAGGAGTAAAATTACATATAAAATAATTATAGTATTATAGAATAAGATTTTAATGGACTGAAACGCAATGCAGAGCGAGATGTGTGAATATGAATCAATTCATTCGGCTTCATTTTTGCACTATTGCATTTAAATCAGATCACCGTTGTAACAATAGACGCCTGTATGGCGCGACCTCATTGCGCAGGATTTATTAGATTGCATATTATTCGCACAATGTGCAATAAATTATAACTTCTTATAGGATTATCAATAAGGTATTATTTAAAAATATTACTCTTGAACATATCCTATATAATAATAATATATACATTAATATAAAATTAGGCTTTTATTTGTCTACGTTTTACAGTAAGGAAACGAATGCAACAGACCGTTGTAATATATAAAAATATGAGTCAATCAACAAGTGCAAACAATAAGAAATCATGATAACTATACATGAATTAATTAGTCATTAGCGACTCCTTCTTTTTTTGAGGCAGTAGTAGTTAGTAGTTATGTGGTCACGCGCTCGTTTGTGAAACCGGGTGAAGCGGGTTTAAATCCCTTTCCTAGCTACAATTTCATAATATGCAAATCATTTCCAACGTGATTGCCACTTGTGTTACGGTTAAGCAAAACATCGAGAGGAAACCTATGTCTAATAGAGCGTAGCAAGTTTTCGAAAGACATGGGAAGTTCGCTAATCTGATCCCCCCAGGTGTAGGATTCAACACGAATTAACTGTCAAGCTTTTACCGAACTTTAGCCGATATTTTTGCGGAGGCGTCCTATCTTTGACTAAATGGAAAAAATAGCATCATTCAATAGATTTTTCCAATTACACAACAGAATGTAACCATTGTTATTCATGTTTAAATATTGGAGTTTGAAGCCTTATTATTACAAGAAAACTTTTTCGCCGGGAGCTAAATCAATACTTGTGGGGTAGCGAAAGCGGACGACCTCTACAATCTAAAGTTATAATAGCTTTTGTGTGTATTGTACATAATTCACAAAATCATGAAATACTATTAGAAACAAAGCAGACTAGGATTTTGTAAGGCCATGTTTTGCATAAAATAAATCTTTTGATTCACATAACAATAATAACCTAACAATATAATAAAAATACCAATAAAGCTCAATGAAACACACTTAACCACAAATAAAATAGCAGCCTCTCTGGAACCTTAGTCAATACGTGACTAAACTGTTTTGTTCAAAAACACTACAACAAATTAATAAATTGCATTATGCTATACCTATTTTTAAATGTTCAAAGGACATATAAAAAAAAAGGATCAGTAATAGAATGAATGCATCAACCGACAATTACTATTTGTATTTCTTCAAAATCTGATTCATCCTGTGATGCACATAGAAACAGGTCAACGTCTTCGGTCAGAAATAGAATGCGTTGGTCGTGCTCCTGGCCTATGTCTGTTGTCGCCCCAACAATTCGTTTCGACATGTCATTAATGTGTCAACGGTTATCAATATAAAAACAGATGAAGTCATATATATCTTATAATAGTTTCAAAATGTATTAAATACAGTTATACATTATTTAAGTATGTATACGATTCTTACCTATTCGAGCTAACAAGCTAACCTCTTTGCTATGAATTGCAGGGCGTCGACCGACGACCTATTTTAACACAATAAATGGGTGATAACCGTCTACTCGTCAGGCTATTTTTCCCCTAACAACCTTTCATTCATGTATACATATATGAATACGCAAAATTTATATGCATTATTTAATTTTTTTTAAATGACAAAAATAATTTTAAGTAGCGTAGGTTGTATAATGAATACTGATGTATGGAAATAATAATTTTGTTAACTAATATACTAAATACAATATCCACTAGGCGTGCGTATCGTATGGCAAAATTAGATTAATGTTAAATCTAATTCTACCATACGAAACGAAAGCCTAAGTGCTCTATAATTATATCGCTCTAAAAGAATATTGACAGTAGATTAATTTTTTTTATTAAGTTTAAGAAAATTAGTTAAGTAAAAGAAAGTTATTTTTAAAACATAGATAAGTAATATAATTTTCATGTAGCTAGTCGCTACGATCTGAACTATTTTACTTATTTAAATTTCATTGTAAATGGCTTACCAGTTTGTCTATACGAGCTTTACAAAAATACTTTAACGATTATATTACAACTAGTGAGAATTACGATAAAGAATATAACGATAATAAGAATATACTACGGGTATTAAAGCGTAAATAGCCCGTAGAGTTATCTATAAGACATTGTAGAGACTAGACTTGATAGATCAATTTACCCTTCCTTATATGGTAGTACATTAACAACAAGTATAGTTTTAATACTTATTATTACTTTCTTTTACTATAGTCATTAGATTTTTCAAAAGTAATCATTTTAAATATTCAGTTACTTAGGTGTAAGTAGGTCATTATTAACTTAAGGCGAATAATTAGACAAAGGTTATTAAAACAATGAGGCATCAGTGTTCCAAGAACTAAAACGCATTCTTCTAATATATAGGCTTAAGATCGTCCTTCAAATGATGCGGTAATGAAGTACGATCTCATTTATGGTGCAATGTACACAAGCAATAAATTAACCTTATCTTGACAGTTTGTCTATATAGCTTCAATTCATCACTGTCACCATGTGTCTCTTGTATTAGCGAAAGTGAATTGATTCAATATGAAACATTTTTTTCCGAATAAATTACTTTATCGCGCATCTATTAAACCGGTAGAATGAGCAAGTACTGTGTATAATTTCCTTCATTTAATTGAAACACGTTTCAAACTCTATATGAACTTTATTTAGGATATCCATATTTTAAACTATAATAAATATATAAAAATGATGGCTTTTGTTTAAGTGAGATAAATTTATTTAAAATTACCTGAATGTATAATTGTAACGTAACATAGTATTGTTCATGTTGAATTCTATAACAAACTATTTTAGTAATACGCACTGCAGAGTGGCGTTCAGAAATTGTTTTATTGCTTTCCTGCGTGCCAGCTGGTTCTGAAACGAAACACGAAACTTCCATATGCTGTTAGCCACAGAATAGTGGTATTGTCCGAACTTGAATACCCTATTACTCCAGCATATGTATTTCTTTATAGTAGGCAGTTTACGCTCAAGTACAATTAACAGTGTAACAATAACTTGTGTTTAAAGTTATTTCTCTAAGGTATTCGCAATTACGATAGTACAAGTAGGTATTCAGGCGCACAAGTTATTATATTATATGTATTGGCAATAATTTGTTTTAATTTATTTATGTGGAAGTCAAATCAACTTTATATATTTATATCTATGACATATTTTAATTGTAAATATAATTTACTTTTGCTAAAGTTAGCTTGAACTAACTAGGCGGCCGTAAGTTACTCCAGGGACACATAAAGTAAGTACTTAAAAAGAAATTCGTATAATAAACTACTATATCTACGTATACATAGAATATGCTTATTACATATTATATCATTTTATTAATATTAAACTGAACATTTACAAATATAACAAAATAAAAAGGTAGATTTACAGTCAATTGAACTTTCATAAAAATTCGTCATTCGTCTGTTCCACCTTAAAATTTTAACTTTCTTGGTGGTTAGCTCTGCATCCATAACGTGGAAAATGAATTCAGAAAATAAAATTTAATTCACTATGTGTGAGGATGAAGCTAGGCACGTCCCGCCCATGCTATTCACAACCGGTTATTGTATGCAAACGATGTCAGGACATTTTTCAAGTCGCCGAAGACTGTTGGATTACTGATATTAGTATTTACCGTTTTAACTCTTTATTGTACCCGTTAAATATCACTCACTTTTTTTGTAATTGAAACATTGTTTCTGTTGTACTTTTTAGTTCAAGCAAACTTAAAAAATATATTATTATGTTTGAGTAAAAGTGAGACAATAAGACACAATGTAAACTAGTCAACGCTCTATTTTCAAAACGTGGAATCCGTTAAAAAGAAGCAGGTTCTGAATTTAGTTGTTATTTTTATGTATTTGGCTGGTGTGAATCTCTGAAACGATCAAATCAAATGGCAATTTGGTTTCCAATCTATTTCAAGTCCAACTTTACAATGGACTTTACTATTATTTAAATTAAACGAATAAAATAATATAATTAACATAACAAAACCATGTGAGTTAGCAACATATTAAATAATCAAAGGAGTTTTTTAATGTAAAATAACAATTTCTTACATAATATTTTATGCATGAGATTTTATAATAAGAAATACCTAATTAATACGGTCTCAATGTTTATATTAAAGAATGTGTATCTAGTGCGACGTCAATGACCTCCCTTGATTCGCCCGCGATCAAATTGATTAAACGTTAATATGATACACAGCTCTCAGTAGTGGCTCCGTCGATGCTCTTTAATTGCTTTAATTGCTAACCTACAGTAAAAAGCGTCTGACCGAGTATTGTTTGGGAGCGCTTGTTAAACGAATATTGTTACAAACGACTTTCAGTTAAACATGACACAAATACCTATATATAAGAAATTCAGATCAGAAACATGATATATAAAAATATCAATTATTAATTAGTTAATATGAGAAATATAAATTTTTTATCAAAAATATAAGAAGCATAAAATAATTAAAAGTATTTAACGTGATTTGTATTTTCAATCAATCATTTTTCAATCAGTCTGCCATTGTTCCTACTAGTGCAGTTATAACCATATAGATGATATCAATTGATATGACATGTGAAAGTCTATAAATATTATTTTTCTTCAACGAACAGTTACAAGTTACAGTACGGTCAGAAGTTGTGTGCGTGATTGCGTTGGCGGCGCACGCGCATCAACGAACTTAAAATAGCCGCTGACTCAGACAAGCAAAACCTCTGTGCGTTGGCGGTGAAAATAAAATTATTTTACTCTGTTTGCAAATCGAGACTTGCATTGTGGTCTTTAAATAAGCGTTAAGCCAATTGAGTAACTACTACGAACTATTTAGGGGTAGTGTAAGAGATATTTATATTAGATTTCGTATTTTAATCCATTGGAGTCAGTTAGTCAGTGAACAGTAAATTTATTTTATTTGTGTAATGTATAAGAATCTAACTAGCTACAAAAACTAGTTTTAGAATAAAAGTTGACTCCATATGTGGATAACGATAAGCCGTGGATACTTGCAACATTTAAAATGGAAGAAGTGCTCCTTATAGAGCATACTAACCCTAAGGACTTCCACATCTCGTAACAAAAACAGAAAGAAGTAACTAACATACATCTATCTCATCTAAACACATTGTGAATATTGCTTGAATGACTGTAACGGAAAATCAAAGTGAGCTTGGACTAAGGACTATATTTTTTAATAAACCACTTAAATGGGAAAAATAGAACTCTTAATTGATTTACGTGCGTAAAAAATAGTATAAAGCGGAATGATCTAAGGTCGTTCGAAAGAAGAACAAATAAAAAGTAATGGCAGTATAATGTTGTATCGTTAGTAACATCCGCCATGTTTTGTAAGAATCTTATCGAGAATAAATTCTTGAGCGATATTAAAATATTTTGTTGAAATATACAGGAATTGCAAAAAGTCTATATAGCTAATGGAATTTTTTTAAATAATAAAGACTAGTTTTTCAAAAAATACACTTTTAGAGAATGTAACTGTATGGATTATTCTCGTTGAAGACAATCACCGTCATTGCATGTCTTCCGAGATCTTTTCAATTCAATTGGAACAAGGTCTTTTTGAACCGATAAGTAACTGCATGGCCAATGAATGAATATCGTCGTAAATAACGAAGTGACATGCACTGCGTCCCTTATTTGGAATGAGGTTCACCAGACTTATCTACTTATCAATGTCATATTGTCCGTTCCTTGTCGTGTAATTAGAATGGCGCCTGGTATGGTGATAGCTTTATCTATAAGGTGTTATTATTGTAAGCCACAATTACGATAAATAACATCAACAAGTTTATCACTTACTTAATATTTAAACAAACTATTATGTAGTATCAAGTCAGACGCTTTTAGGTTATTAAATATAAAGTTTAAACCTATATTTAATAAAATTCTTGTTTGTATCTGTAAATTAAATATTTTTTTAAAAATATTATTGAAATAGTAATTATCGGAACAGAATAGTGTCTGTCTGTGATCGCATCACGAGAAAACTACTGGACAGATTTTGATGAGGTTGATAATGATGATGATGATAGCTGGTTTTGTGGGTCGCTATATACATACATAATATCTACTTTTAACTGCAGAAAAACATCTAGTTCTTGAGAAATCCTTATTAAAAATTAAAATATATCCAGAGACGAACCCGGGCGGAGCGAGGATAGGTCGCTTACACGTATTTTTAACACGAACTAGTAAGAAAAAAGTATATTTAAAGCTAAAACTTATGGATTCTATGTATAAAAATACGTTATTATTCACACTTCACTGTAACGTCGAAACAGTCATAAACAACGGCCACTAACTAGCCTAAAATAAATATTACAATAGACAATTAGTTTAACACTAGAGTGTGTTACTTGAGTCATGATGTCATGTTATGCCTATCGCCTGCCGTGACAGGATGTTGATCGACAGACGTGGATTTCGATAATAGACGAATGATATGATGCGGTGCGATGCCTATGCATTCTAGTTTGGCCACGACCGGATGAAGCGAAATAATGTACCGTTCATCAAGCGGATGCCAGATCATTGTTGATCTTAATACTGCTTAGTTAGCACAGCAAAACCAAGTCTATTCAAAACAATCATAAATAAACCATTCAATAGTGAGGTTTAAATTACAAAAACTATTAAATAGTAACTGATACGCATGATCGGATCATTGAAATATTTATGAAATAGGAATACATTCATATACCTATTAAAATATGTACCTACTTTAATGTCCATAAAATTAATATATTCGATTTTATACTGCCTAATGTTAGTTAAGACTATAATTAGTTACAATTTCTTTTGAACAATACGTTATTGTAAAAATTACAACATAACACAGGAAAATGTTGCATAGCAGCTAAGGGGTCGTCCATAAATCACGTGATGTTTGAATGGGGAGGGGGGGGAGGTTGTTCGGAAAAAATCACGAAATATCACCAGGAGGGAGGGGGGGTGTAGTGAGTTATCACGTGATTTTTTTTTTACTCACCGTTGGGATTAACCCGCGCACCGCGACAATCGCCGAACTTTTATAATAATAAGCCTAGTCACCTCCAAAACTTCTCTGAAAATACCTGTACGGGAACTACTATTGCAAGAAATGGCACTATTAAAAGCTATGCTATGCTTTAAAAAATCGTGGATTATAAATTCTTCATAACAGATGATGAGACCAATAGGATAGGCCAAACATTCCCCCAGGACACACGAAGCGTCGCCATTATTAAGAATGGAAGTGTAAAATGAACCGATTGGTCTTAATTGCTTTGGATTACTTATAAAAAGTATTGACATATTTTCATTAATATCTATATATATAAAAATGAATTGCTGTTCGTTAGTCTCACTAAAACTCGAGAACGGCTGAACGGATTTATCTTATCTTAGTCTTGAAATGTTCGTGGAGGTCTAGGGAAGGTTTAAAAGGCGAGAAAAAATCGAATAATTTGCGGGAAAACCCTAAAAACAGCCCTTTTCTATTTCCCATACAAAAGTTTTCTAGAGTCAATTTGAACTTTATTGCTATTCAATAAAGTTCATATTAAATTATAATCACACACTGTTGTCTAAGCAATTTAGTGCAGCAATTTAGTATATTATACATACGTTTTGTTTGTTTTGAAATTAATTTATACAAAAGTTTAGGTCTTTTATTTATCGATTGAGGCAGTACGAAGTCTGCCGGGTCAGCTAGTCATGTATAAAAATTAAGACATACATAAACTTTAAGTAACGTTACATTGTTATAGTAGTAGTTATAAGTTACAGACGGACGAATTATACATTTTTAATGATATTCTCAAAAACTTTTACTATATTTACATAATATGTGAATATCAGCACTGAAAGTGTAAGAAAAGTGAATACTATTTTGACTTAACTTTAGCACCGGGTGATGTACCCAGTGCTCAAAGTTAATTGACCGTCGGCCGGCCGAAACTATACATACGGCATACAGTAAAATACCATACATAAACCACCTAATCCCATTGATGATTTTAGTCGAGTCGTAAGGATTCTGTAGGTGCTAGTGCACAAAAAATCTACGGAAAAAGGAGCAGTAGCCAGTAAATATATTATGCGTCACTCCCAGTCACATAGGCTAGACTCATACTTCCACATGACTCTTATGGAACCCAACTTGATGGACAAGGAAGGACAACAGAAGAACAGCAGGTTTTTTGAAAGAAAAATGTACTTTTAAAAAAAACCTGCAGAAGTCCACACAGAAGTGTGAAATAATAAAGTTATCGACAGCCATGACGTCTTAGTAGAGTATCGTATGTCGAGTAGAATGACAGTGATTTATTCTATGACTTACCTTCTCCGCAGTAGTATAACGACCATGTGTGAGAGAGCCAGTATTTGCTTCAGGTACAATAGTAAAATTTCACGATTATTATTTTGTCATTTATTCTTCTTAATTAGAATTTTTACATTTTTATGACGGTGCTTAATTTACCAAAATTATATTAGATTATACCTGTTAACCTTTATTTAAAAATAATATTCAGATTTTTTAAGGTATTTTGTAAAAAAATACACGTGATTTTGAGTTTAATCTTAAACCTCACCACGTATCACCATGGGGGAGGGGGGGTCTAAAAAGTTGCTTAAAAACATCACGTGATTTATGGACGACCCCTAATTTATAGGTAGGAAAATAAAATATGTAGAGAAACAAGTGCATTATTTTCAATAGCACAAATATTTTTATCCGATGTGCAGAGATGGGTGAATGATGATCTTATTTGGACTTGAGACTCTTTCTTTAAAAAATATATTTAATAAGCTTTTATTAAAGATAACGACACACCCTCGCTCCGCCTCGGTTCCTCCTTAGCTACGTTTAAACAGTTAGCATTGATTTCTCAGAGATGAGATATTTCCCAGCAGTAAAAAGTATCCAATATATTGCCCCGGATAACCAGGATCATACTAAATTTCGTGAAATCTTTTTCTCGTTATGCGGTCACAAGCAGACAAAAATTTTACAAAATGTAGATTCGGCCCTTGTATCGATTAAATAAAATGCAATTAGATTTTCCAAAAAAAACATTTAGAGATTCTACTATAATTGATGTTCTATTTGTATATTGTTGTACAACTATTTTAATTTTATTATATATAAAGAATAAATGAAAGCGTTAAGTATATTTTTTTAAATGGCGTTAACGTAACGATAAAACATCAAATATCTAAGAGAAAATGAAAATTGCTCAAAGTCCATTAAGATGCTATAAAAAGTAAAAGGACACCGAGGAAATTCGTATTTCACCATCCATTAGACACGTAACTGTAATCTCTATCTTCAACGCTGATAACATCGAGAGGGACGCCCGGGGTTTATCACGGCCTATCTTCTCGAAACAAAAACTTGTTCGGTGTAGTAGCGCAAATTAGTCTCGAATAAAGAGCTATTTAAGTTCGTCTGATAAATAGCATGAGAGAACCAAAACTTTTATTTATATACTATTTACGCATATTGAAGTTTTTACATAATTATTATAGGTGGGAATTAATCTATACTAATATTATACAGCTGAAGAGTTGGTTTGTTTGGTTTAACGCGCTTATCTCAGAAGCTACTTTTGCGAATTGAAAAATCCTTTTGTTCTTTGAATAGCTGATTTATCGATGATGAATGAACATATAATATATAACATCACATGGTATATTTAGAAATATTAATATGATATCAGGAAAGGTAAAGACTTTACATCTTTTAATTTTTCATTTCTAAAATACAATACAAATTTATGTGTAGCATAAAACATAATTTTAATAAAAAAAAAAAAAAAAACATGTTCAATGAAAAAGTGAAAGCACCGAAAAATAACGTCATTAAAATATTACATGCAAGAGGATTGAATGAGAACAGTGTTTTAAACTATGTTTCTTACCTTAAATATTACGAATAACTATTTGAAGTAAAGTAATTGACCTGGAACAAATAACGGATAAATTAATTATTGTACATGAAAAAGAAGTATAAGCTTCACGTGTCGTACATTTTTGTAAGAAGAACTCATATTGCAAAGGGAAATTACAATTTCTTTAGAAGATATTATAAGCTTTTATGATAAAAGTATGAAGAAAGTAACATACCTAAAATGTTATAGGTATGTATGTATGTATTTATAGGTACCTACATCAAGTCTATGATAAAATATTTTATGATATTTTAACATAGACTATACACATCATTTACAAAATTTTAATCATGTGAATACATTATTTTATTAAGGTCACTGATAGGTTAATTATTTCAGAGCCATGTGTATCCAATAAAGTAATTATTTTATTCTAACAAGCTAGGCCCCAGAAGTTAAAATTTTAACGTAAATAAAACAATACTCTTTAATTTCTTATATTTCAACTTTGGATTGGATATGTTTGAAATATTTTTTAATATTTTACTAATAAGCCCAACATATTTTGGTAAGTAATATTTTGGTTAGTAAAAGTCTTAAAAATAAGCTAATATTAGGTACAATATGACTAAGATAATATTTTTAAGTACCTATTCTCTAAAATCTAAATTCTTACAAAAGAACCATTGTAGTTAGTGAAAACATCAAAATCTATTGTCTAAGGAGCACATACAAATACAAGTTAACTCATACAAATGTAGTCAGAATTCAAAGGAACTACGCGTAAGGGGCACTCAGGGAATTATTTACCTTCTTTTTGCATCATGCTGAGTGCCAGTAAGTGTGAATTTAAAGCGTTCTGTGAGGCGTAATGATTATACATGATGCAAAAGGCGAGGTGCTATTTGGTCTGGACGAAAATGATAAAGTGTTAGCAGTGCACGATTTAAGGGTGGGTAGCGTGAATATTTTAGTGTCTACGGGAGTATAACGCAGAAGCATAGTACTTACTATCAAATATTTATTATTTGAAGCTTTCTGTATTTTGATACAATGACTAAAATTTTGTCGAAATTAATTTTCTCAAAATACAACTACAGTTCATTCTCTACTTTCATATAATTTGGTTAAACATATTTTTATAATCGATATTTTCAAATATCTAGGTAGATACAAATTATAGAATAACATTGATAGGAGATTCATTAGGGATATGGGTTTAGTGTTAATCGCAAATTAAACACGCTACGGGTATGTTTGACTGTAAATTATAACGCGCGTGTAATTACAACTAGTGGATATATATCTGAACACGTAATGTTGGTTCTAATTACACACTAGCAGGGCTGTTTCGGAATTCGAGACGACGCCGTTGCCAAGTTTATGCGAAGGTAAACATGTAAGTACGCATGTTTGTTTCTTACATACATAACATGTATTAAATTCTTGTGAAATATTTTCATTACGCTAAATATTTAGTAATAATAGTACAAATTTTATTCAAAAACACCTATACGACACCGGATTAAACGCAAAATCGATTTATTATGACGACACGTTTGGCGCAGTTTCAAGTGACCCTACTTTCTTAGCCAGTGGTCGGGGACTCGAGTCCCGCTGGGTCATTCTCAAGCTCGGATGTTTGTATTCCAGCCATGGGTGTTTATATTTATAATATGTATGTATTTAAACTTATTAAACATAGCTCACTACGGAACTAGATGCGCTGTGTGTAATAATGTCCCAACAACACATTTATTTATGTACAAATTCATACATAAAAGAAATAAAATTATGAATTCACTACACCTAAGTAGCTATGATTTATGTATTTAATATTTAGTCACAATAAATTAATGTATACTTGAATACAAGAAATATGGGAACCTTATATTTTAATTTTTAAGCATTTATTTTTATATGAGTTTACTACTCGCCCTTATTTGAGTCGGGTTCAATTCTATCCCACGGGCACTGTACCTTTTTCAAGGTTAAAAAGTAACCTATGTGTTATTCGAGACTATCTATCTCTGTGCCAAAAATCATCAATACTCGTTTAGCTATTTTGGCAAGATTTAGTAACATCCTTCAAAATATAAACTTTCATAATATTTACATTATAATAATAATAATAATAACCCCCCCAAGGGAATTGACCTTGTCGCGGTGGGGGGGCTTACAGAAAGGAGGAACTATATCTTTTAAGATCACAAGATCTGATCCACTTATCATAGAGACCTTATAATGCCAATATCACCTAGGCTCACCCTTTCTAACCAATAATTCCCAACCTTTTTAATGAAAAATGGAAAGAAGATTTTATAACTTGCGGCCGCTGCCCGGGGGTCGCCGGGGCGCACCTGGAGCCGATGCTGGGTGTCTCAGTATGCGAACCATCGGCGACAAGGAGTTGACCAGGCGGGCTCCTGTCGAAGAATTTGTTACAGCCGATGTTCATCTTGATCACAAACCTTCATTCCAATTATCATCAACACATAGTCTATTCCAATCACCCAGCTCATCAACTCATCTTTTAAAAATACCTCCCTCTCCGTCATCATCTTCAAACACTAATTTATCGAACAGTGTTGCACAGGAGGCAAGCTATGTCAGTACACCTGTGCCCACTTTATCGTCAACTCAAAGGACTCGTATGAGATGGAATAATGAATTAAATGAAGCCATTATCAAGTCCTATTACCGTATAACGAAGCTAGAAACTAACACTATTCCATACAGAAGAACACTTCACCAACATTTTATTAATACCTTTCCCCATTTATCACATGTATCAGAACAAAGAGTGGCTGATCAGAAACGACGGATAATTCTTAATAAACTAATAAGTGCAAGCAGATTACAGAGTATTAAAAATGAAATATCAATAGAACTACAAGCTGATTACGATATCACTAAAACCCAAAGTAATAATTTAAATGTACCTTTATCAGCAAGAATGAGATGGTCTAATGAGTTAAATGAAAGCCTCATAAGATGTTACTACATAGTTACAGAGCTTGAAAATAATATGACAGCCTATAGACAAAAGCTCCATTCAAAGTTCATAGAAATCCATCCTGAGTACTCAAATATGTCGGCCCAAAGACTGTCAGATCAAAGAAGGTCAATAGTAAATAAAAAGCTTTTATCATCTCAAAGACTACTAGAAATAAGAAAAGAAATACAAAACAATTATAATTACGAGGATAAACAACATAACAGAATGAGATCTAGTGACGAATCAAGCAATACTCAAATAGCAAAAACTGCAAACACCTCAGTAAACACAGTAAATAATACCGGTAGCCGTCAAGTTATAACGACTACTATACCATTAACGTCTAACACACAAAAATTAGTTTTAGAATCCCGAGAACCAGAAGATGTTAATTTAGAAGTTAGTCAAGAAATAGAAGACCTTTTTCAAGAAACCTTACACTATTTTATAAACACTGATCCCACTTGCAGACTATATATTCCCAAACAAAAACTATCGAAAAAATTCTTCACAAACCTACATTATATAAATACTATCACTTTACCAAAACACATACACCCAAATACTGATTTTAAAACATTGCAAAACATCATCTATTCTGCAGCCTATACAGTAGCTAAATTAAATGGCTCCGTTGTTAAGCAGATTAATAAAGTACAATCAGAAAAAAAACCAAAATGGCAGGTAAGATTAGAAAAGAAGATTGATGATTTAAGAGTTAAAATAGGAAGAATGACGCAGTACATAAATGGAAATAAAGGTGCAAAACTAGCACACCAAGTCCAACAAATAATGAATCATTATAAGACACATACAACACATGAAAGCCCAAACACACTACCAATTCATTTTCTTGACACTCTTAAACAGAAATTGGCACTTACTGCCTCTAGGTTACGTAGGTATCGAGCATGTTCACTAAGAAAAACACAGAATTAACAATTTATTTTACTTATTATTAGTCACAATGAAAAAACATTTTATCGCAATATAAGTGCGGCCAGTTCCAATTATACAGAATCAAGTCCACAAAATATTCCATCACCGGAAGAGCTCCAAAATTATTGGGCGGATTTATGGGAAACTTTAACAGAGCATAACGATAAGGCAGAATGGATTGAAATAGAGAAAAAATACCACGAAAAAATTACTCAAATGGAATTTGAATCTATCCCACTAGAAATCTTTAACAAAGTCATTAAAAAATTGCATAACTGGAAATCACCAGGGTCAGATAATATTCATAACTTTTGGTACAAACATTTGACATGTACACATCCGCACCTATACAATCATATAAATAAATTCATCCAAGATCCTCATACAATACCTCAATATATTATGCATGGAATCACGTATATGTTACCAAAAAATAATTCAGAATCTTTAAATCCATCAAATTATAGGCCTATAACGTGTTTACAAGCAATATATAAAATAATTACCTCTTGTATTACTGAAGTGATATACACGCATATTAACTCTAATAGTATATTAGCAGAACAGCAAAAAGGCTGTAGAAGGTTTACTCAAGGATGTAAAGAGCAATTAATTGTTGATACTATTACATTACAGACAGCAAATAGAAATAAAAGTGAATTACATACTATGTATATTGACTATAAAAAAGCTTTTGATTCAGTCCCTCATTCTTGGTTACTTAAAGTGCTAGATATATACAAAGTTCACCCATGTTTAACAAACTTTCTACAGTCTATAATACAAAAATGGTCTACAAACCTACGATTGAAAACGACGTTAGGAATAATTGATACTCCTTCCATTAAAATCAGAAAAGGAATATTCCAAGGAGACTCTCTTAGTCCTCTGTGGTTCTGTCTGGCATTGAATCCATTATCAAACTTACTTAACAATAGTAATGTAGGTTACCCTTTAAAATATACCAATAATGAATCAAATCAACTAATTACGTATCATTTAAATCACTTAATGTATATGGATGATATTAAGTTGTATGCATCATCACTAGAGGATCTCCATAAACTAGCTAAGATAGCCGAATGTTTTTCCAAAGACATTCATATGACATTTGGAATAGATAAATGTAGAGAATTAATTCACTCAACGCCAGACAAGACCAAGAGCTTAATTACCTATTAGAAAACGGTCAGCTGATACATTCATTACAAGAAGGTGAAGCTTACAAATACTTAGGTTACAATCAGTCACGCGAAATAATGTACAAAGAAGTTAAAACTAAACTAATTCAAAACTTTAAACATAGATTAAACATTTTACTACGATCACAGTTGTACTCCCGTAATCTCATCAAAGCAATAAACACGTACGCCATACCTATCCTTACATACTCTTTTGGTATCATCAAGTGGTCAAAATCCGAACTTAAAAATATCCAACGCATAATAAATACTAACATGACAAAACATAGAAAACACCACCCTCGAGCTTGTGTTCAGCGACAAACATTACCCCGCACTGAAGGAGGTAGAGGGCTCATAGACGTATCTAACTTACATAATAAACAGATTTCTATACTTCGAACATATTTTCATCAAAGATCGGTACAATCTATACTACATGAAATAATAGTAAATGCTGACAATAAATTTACACCTTTAAACTTACAAGATAGAACAACCCAGAAAAATGAGAATCAAATATCTAATCAGCTTAAAATAGATGAATGGACTCGGAAATCTTTGCACGGTAGACATCGTCATGACTTGTGCCAAGCTACTGTTGACAAGGCTGCATCAAACGCATGGTTGAGGTGTGGCGAGCTGTTCCCGGAAACTGAGGGATTTATGATATCTATACAGGATCAAATAATAGAGACTCGGAATTACCAAAAACATATAATGAAAACCCTTACGCAGAACACGGACTTATGTAGAAAGTGTAACAGCTCTCCTGAAACTATACAACATATTACTGGCGCATGCCGAACAATAGTACAGACGGATTATAAACACAGACATGATCAGGTTGCTAACATCATCCATCAACAGATAGTCCAAATGCTTAAAATTACAACGATTAAGAGTGTTCCATATTATAAATATATACCAGATACAGTTATAGAAAGTTTAAATTATCGTCTTTATTTTGACCGCGCCATATTGACTGATAAGACAATCCATTACAATAGACCAGATATAACTCTTCATGATAAACGCAGTCAATCGGCTTTTATCATTGACATAGCTATACCAAATACCCATAATCTACAGAATGCGATAGCTGAAAAGTTGACCAAGTACATTGAGTTGAAGGATGAATTAAAGAGAATGTGGAAACTTAAAAGCGTTACCATAGTTCCAATCGTACTCTCAACTACTGGTGTAATTCCGAAGCAACTGTTTCAATCTCTCAAAACACTGAACCTCCCTGTATATACATATTTTAATCTACAAAAGGCCGTTATTTTGAACACGTGCAGAATTGTCCGTAAGTTTCTGCAAACAGAAAATGATACAGGTAGTAATGTCCCCACATCGTTTGATATTGCACAAAATTAGCCAATCTGCTACAACACATACCTTCATTACTATGCCACAAAAACTATCCCACTAACACTTGGCTCTGGCCCGTGTTAGCTGAGAATACCGGCAAAGCCGAGGTTTTTAAAACAATAATAATAATAATATACTTTATTATTCAATGTTATGGGAAGGGCAAGTTAAGGAAATGCGCGATTTCTTTCACATAAAATCAATAACCAGTAAACTACATTCCGCAATTATAGAGTTAGATGATAAATATACACCACTTGATTTACTCAATCGTAATGTGCAATATAAAACGGTAAACGAGCTATATCGGGAAAAAACAGAAGTATGGCGTAAAAAAGAACTTCATGGTAGGCATTTACATGATCTGGAACAGGCTCATATAGATATGGAAGCTTCAAATAAATGGTTACAGTTAGGCTCATTGTTTCCTGAAACCGAGGGATTTTTAATAGCTATACAAGACCAAGTAATAAGAACAAAAATTACCGGAAATACATAATTAAAGACAATACTGTAACAGATGATAAGTGTAGAAAATGTCACAAACAATCAGAGACAATTCAGCACATTACAGGAGCATGTCCAACTCTCACACAAACTGACTACACACACAGACATAATCAAATCGCAAAAATAGTTCATCAAAAATTAGCCACTAAACATCATCTTATTCCGGATACACATACACCATACTTTAGATATACTCCCAATTCCGTTCTCGAAAATAATAATTACAAAATTTACTATGATCGAGCTATCCTAACCGATAAAACCATTCCATGCAATAGACCAGATATTACGCTTCAAGACAAAATAAACAAAGTAGCATACATCATTGATATAGCTGTACCGAACTCTCATAATATATTAAAGACAATCACAGAAAAAATAAACAAATATACAGAGTTAAAAGAAGAACTAGTTCGTATATGGAAGATGAAAACAGTATACATTGTACCCATAGTCATATCAGCAACTGGTATAGTACCGAAACATTTATGTAATAGCCTCAAACTTCTTAACCTGCCACCTTACTTATATATCTCCATTCAAAAAGCTGCAATTTTAAATACTTGTCGTATAGTTAGAAAATTTCTACAGGATGATGACAATAGAATAGATTCAGAATAATATAACAAATAGACTATACTTCAGAATACTATAAATAGAATACAATTATTAAATAGGACATTTATGACGATTACTTGGTTCAGGTCCGTAATCGCCATTCATTTACCAGCTGCCTAAACAGCTGAGATTTCACTTATGTGAAAAACAAAAATAATATACTTTATTGTACACCAAAGAATTATATATACTTAATATGTAGTATATACCTCAATGTAGTTTGTACTGACTGTTCTTATTTTCTTGCCATTAATCAACGGATTGTCATGTCTTTTAGCAAAGAGACATTTTACGGACTGGACATACGTGACTTGGCTAGTTCCTTGTTTCTTGTGAATCCCTTGAGGTACTAGGATGTTAGGGAGTGAGAATGTCTCTAAAATAACTAAATCGTTAAATGGCGTTGGATCGTTAAATTTGTGTTATTTAATATAATTTGTTATGAGGGTGAAGTTTTATAATTGATACATCCTTTATTAGACGGGGGTACCTGCTAATACTTAAAAATTAGGTATGACCTGAACTACATCAAGGATAGTCGACTACTTTAAATATAAGCAGATTTGGCCTCGGTTTTTTTATTGGTTCCAGAAAAAGGCATAATTTATCAAGTACTCGTACGGAGGTATGTATTAGGATTCTACTGCTTCTTACAAAAATGTGTTATGTACTTACTACAAAAAAATATTTATTTTGTAGTTTTGAAGATATACGAGTAAGAAACTCTAAATTAATGTTTCAATTATAGAACTTTTCCTCTTATCACCAGTCGTTATGCCTTGAATTATAATAAACAATGAGACATTTTAAGTCCATTGTTTTCTATAATATTTATTTATAATAATCATTATTTATTATTACCTATAAGTCAAGATGATTAAAATAAGAAAGACCATGACAACCTTAACTACTTTGTAGGTAGTTAAAATTAGTTCAATAAAGTTAATTCTAACTTTGCATTTTCAATCATAATCGAGGTCAAGGAATTTAACTTTAAGCACACGTAAGTACTCAGTCTTGTGAACAAGTAGTGAAGTAAATATATGATCGTTTAGGCTGGCCGTTGTTTACTTGCACGCTAAGATTGGTGGAGGTTTCAAGTTTGTTATACAGAAATGCTTTTAATAAATTTCACCCGTTCCGTTGCGATTAGATCGTTATCTTGCACGCAGGTAAGTAGGTCAGTCACACAAGGCTTGAGCACTACCTACTTCTTTGATAACGCGATCTTGACTATCTTAAGGCATTACCGCATTAGCTATCTATTGAATAGATGTATTCTATGGGGCTCTTTCAAATCATTCGAGATTCCGGATACTCCTCGCTATCGTAAGACTTTTAAATTTTGAGACCTTTGCTACTTTTGTATCACGTTAGTCACACTTCTTGCAATTCATGCTTGAGTATTACTTGGAGGAAAAATACTTTTAAACAAATAACTGGTGAAAAACATTGTTTGCCTTCTTTACAACTTTATTTAAATACTTGATGACTAATTTGTAAAGGTAAATTAAAGTATAGGTATATATATATTTTCTTTTTAGTATGAGTAGGTATACTAGGGTGTGGATAAAAACTAAATCTGTTTGTCTTTATCAATAACTATTAAAATAGCTATTGATTACAATACCTATATACCTATATAGGTATTTATACATGACGTAGCAATAGTTTAATAGGTATATTCCTACAGTACATTAAATAATTCAAACGTAGCGTAACACAGAATTTTGAGCTCTTATAAGCGTTTGTACGATACTTTAACCCGATAAATAGATTAAAAACTTCTAATTCTGAAATCCTAATCCATATCTTCGAAACAGCTAATCCGATTTCAAAGGGACTTTCACTGACGGACAGACGTTTACGCGAGGGTTGACCTCAAGGGTGAATAGGGTAAATTTCTCATACGTAAGTAGGTACCTTTGGGACAGGAGACATAATTTCTATCATATTTTCTATAATGGTCAAGATGCTTGTTTTATACCTGTATACAAAATATACATAGTATGTTATATAATATTACATATTAAAATACAAGAACCATTTATTTATTATTATTTGCTCAATATAAGTGCATTGATACATTTGCATGTTTTTTTAACTGAGTAGTATAATTATATTTTACACTCCTATCGAATTTACGTCGAGGAGAGATATTATAGGAAGTAAGTAGTAGGGAAGAAGCTTTTCGCGATCGAAGGCGCGAGCATAAATTATTTATTTGACTTTAAAAATAATAGTAATGTACACAATACCTACGTAGGTATTTTATATCTTACGAGCTCCCATTGTAAATCTGTCTCTATTAGTTACGGTTACAATACTGTTACATACTATATTGGTAGGAATACTATACACAAGTTATAATTAAACGGGTAATTTAAATTCAGTTACATTTGACAAATAAATTTTTAGGTTACAGCCCAACTTATAATCCGTTAGTAGGTACATGTTTTATATTGTATAATTGATTCTTATCACGATATAAAATAAGTAAAAATAAATTATTTTTCAATTATGACACAATAAAAAAAACAGTTGTTTATTCATTTAAGTACACCTTTCTTACAAAATAGATATATTATTTAGAATATCTAACCTGATGTGCGTGCTGAGTGTTTGTTAGGTATTATACAAATATTATTCTGCGAATATTGAGATGAGACCTTCAATTTTTTTCTTAGTTTTTTAATGTATAAAACGTAATAAGTTTTACATCGCTGTATTATAATGTACCTAAGAAATTATTCCAAACAAACCATTACGAATAATTTAAAAATACATAGGTATTCTTTTTTTATCATCCCACAGCTGGGTGGGTCGGGCCTCCCTACGCGGGGGATCAGCGATGGCTGATGAGGCCATAGTCCACCACGCTGGCCTACCTGGCATGTATAAAAATTACGTTTATATATATCTTAATATTTAGTAGGTATACCTACATAAAATTCCCGTTATTCCCTTTTCATAATGACCACTAGTTTTTTCGAAGATATGTAAAATTAAATACATCGTATAAAGTTCACTATTATTAGCACCATTTAGCGATTTTTTATGGACACTGTCATCGCTGAATCATCGTTGCGTGTGGTCTGACAAGGTTTGTTTACCTAAACGCATCTCCAAAGAACTAAAATATTTGTTACGAAACAAATATTTGAAGAATGATACAAAGCTGATACGATACTGTATATTATATAGGTAGTAGACAAATAAAATTTGTGAATTGGCCAATTTAAAAAATTATACAATTTATTTAAAAGTTAGCTTTTAAGTTTCATAAAGTTTTTTAGGTTTTTAAGAATCACAACATTGCTTTAATTAAAAATAATGTTTAGTTCGGCAACTGTTTTTCTCATTGGAGTATTAGGTATCATAATGTGTGATTTATTGCGTTCATGTTAATATTTATTTTATTTTTATTTTTTAAATAAGAGTCTCCAACAAAGAATACACACGTTACTTTAAAAAAATACAAAGTTATTATAAAACACAATAATTATGTGTGCTCCTTCAATTATAGGAGACTACAGCTTGCTTATTTTTATATTGTGACTAAGTAAACAAAAATTAAAATGAAAACAAAAATAACTAAATTAAACGAAAGAAAAAAAAAAGAAAAAAAAAATAGGCAGAAAAAGAGTGACATAAAGCGCAGATATTACCATACATTGGAGTCATTGGTTGCTCTCATTTGAACAAAACCCCTATTTCGTGCCGTTATAAGCAGCTGCCTGCCGCAATCTTTGGTACAATTCAAATAAAACAAAACGATCAGTGTCGAGTCAATGTCAAACACATGTGATAGTCTGGCGAATTAAAGCTTTAGCGAGACTTTTGATTTTACATAAATTATTCTTACATTTAAATACTTCTCAAGCTTGCAGTATAACATAATATCATAATAAACTGAAGTAATCATCCTTATTTAATTCCAGTTTTATTGTTCATGAGTAAAATTACCTATAATAAATGCGAAAGTATGAAATCCAAGAGATAATAGTATTTTATAGTCTGGAGAACGATTTTTAACAAGCCTTATTAGCTTCAAAATATTAAGAGTACCTACATTGTAGGAACCGTGTACGTATTAATTAATTCTTCGAAGTCGAATATAGTTTACTCTTAGATTATATTAAGAGTTTACTCCTAATCTTTTTTTATCTTATAGGCATGAAACTTAATTTGGATGCTAAAACCTTATGAGTAACATCTACACTACATTAACACGTATATATATATATATGTTAACAAAAAAAAAATCCAAAATTGATAATTAAAAAACCATAGACTGCCTTGCTATCTAAGTTTTTTTTTATTTTTGTAAATAGTTTTTTATTTACATATTCATCAGGTTTTCGTTAGCTATATGATGATAGATACTTTAAGTTTTGTTTAACAAACATTTCTTAACTATTAGATATGTATATTCAACATTTATATTCAGATATTTTTAACATTTATATTTATATATTTTTCCATAGGCCTCTTACAAGTGTGTATATTGACTCAAATTATTAAAAAATTCTTTCCAAGACACACAAATTGATGCCTAAAAATCACTATGCTCGGAGTCCTAAGACGCTCGCATAATGAAGACGAATCGAAAACGACGAAACGACGAAAACATAACAATAATCATTTAAGTCGTTCAGTAATTACGAGGAAACATTATTATAGTTTTACACCGTGTTCAGTTCGGTACGGTACAGTAGTTACAGTGTCTCCCCTGTAATAAGATAAAAAGTAATAATAAAATTATTTATTTATTTAAAATTAGCTTATTATAATACTAATTAACTTTAACTTTTTAATTAAGAACACAGAGGTCCAAAACAAAATGTTGGCAAATAATTTATAATTAAGTAATTCAGCAAGATGACATAATCAACTTCCTCTGAACAAGTACCTACTTAGTTTTTTTATATCGCTAAAAAGCTTAATGTAGGTATAACAAGAAAGCTGCGATCGACAATTGTAAAGCACTTGATAACACTTTCTAGTATTCGAATAACTTAAATAATATCTAATTAAATGCAATTTTTATATACAAGTGACTGACCCTCACTTCGCTCGGGATCGTCTCTAGGTACCTACGTTATAACGTTTAGCATAGATTCTTCAGATATAAGATATTTCCAGAAGAGAAAAGTATCTCATATGTTTATCCGGAAAACTAGCGATCGTCATACTAAATGTCATTAAAATCTGGCCTGTTATTTTCCCATGTTGCGATAACAGACAGACAGTAAAGTGTGCAACAATGTAATATTTCTTATGATGAAATTTTAATACCGTTAAATATACAAAGCGCAAAGAATCTCGTCTGTGCTCCGTGTAAAAACTAGGTCACTGTATAATTTTTCTTAATCTAAAGAATAAGAACATTATTTCAAAAAAATAAGAACATGATCGAAAAGCAATATAAACGTTGTGTATAGATTAAAAAATTCTTTTCGTAAATAAACACCCACTAAGAAGGGATTTTTCGCAATACGATCCCTAATCGGATGTAAGGGGTTAAAGCGTGATAATCAGGCTAAGCAAGGCTTCGTATATGCAGACGATAGACGGCGGGACGGATTAAGTTATATACTTTAGCATTAGCAGGTTTAATTGCTTACAGCATCGCGCACCTGAGACGCTTTTTGGATTTTTAATTAGAAAATTAGTTTAAAGTTGTAAACTATTACTTAACTACATCTATATTATATAAATAAAAATGAATGTTGGTAAGCGCATAACTCAAGAATGGCTGGACCAATTCGGCTATTTTTTTTCGTATGTTCCTTAAAGTCCACGGAAGGTTTTAAGACTATAAAAAATTAAAGTTTGTAAAAAAAATATACGAAAGAGGGTACTTAGGGACGAACCCGAGCGAAGCGAGGGTGAGTCACTAGTAACCAATAAAACTAAAAAAAAGACTATTTGGGCTTTGATTTTAGTGTTCATGTGTAAGAAATATCTCAAAGGGCTAAATAATTTCATTAACATAATTTTAATTTATCTGCTTAGAATTTTAAAAAAAGATATCTTAAAGAGTGAAATCAGTACCTATAAAACTAAATCTTTGTTTAAAAATTTCAATTTCCGAAACATAAAAGTTAATATATTAAAAAGTAATAATAAAATTATTTATTTATTTAGAATTAGCTCATTATAATACTACTTAACTTAATCTTTTTAATTAGGAATTCCACAGAGGTCCAAAACAAAATGTTGGCAATTAATTTATAATTAAGAAATTCAGCTTAATCTTGATGACGTAATCAACTTCCTCTGAACAAGTAGTTAGTTTTTTTATATCGCTAAAAAATAAAAAAAATTACGAAATATAAAAGTTAATAAAATTAATATTGCTAAAAATAACAAGCGATAACTCAAATCAAATAAAGCAAAGCCGACTCAGTTGATTAAGTTTCAAATACGTCCAACAAACCTAAGAAACGCATAAATATTTTAACGAAAGCGTTAATTGTAAAATGTAGATACCAGATGTAGTTACAGGCTGACAAATTGTGTTAAGCTTGAAATACGACATTATAGTCAGTGACATTTTTAGTGCCTGATGAATAAAAACATACTTAATTTAAGATACGAAGTGTACCTAATGTATTTCAGTATTATGAAAACTAAAAATAAATAAATTGTTATCAAAATAAATGGAATTAATTGACTCATAATGGTATAAACACGAGAGTGACTGATATAATTTCTACAAAGTAGTTGCATAGTTATTTCTTCAGGCGGTACTTTAGAGAAAACTGATACTAAACTCGTCACTCACATGATAGTAGAGTAAGTGACGAGATCGAAAGTAGTATTATATTGTGTTCTTGGATGTTATATATTAGACTTACCACGAAATGGCATGAAACACAGAAACTAGAAAGTTTTATTGTAATATTAGCACGGCATCAGCAAGAAGCAGACTGCTTAACTGGAAGAAATCTGGTTCCTGTAGGCGGTGCACGTGGGTTTGAGTTAAAAGGGGATAAAACAAATTTACTTCAGAAAGTAGATTAAACTAACTTACAAATATGACTTCAAATAGACAAACAAACAAGGATCAGTAATCAACAATATTTACCTCAATGTTAAGCTAATATTGATATTTTAATACAATAATGTGTATGTATTTATCTTCGTTGATAAATTAAGTATGTTTCATATCAGTGACATAATGACAATTTTTCTTCAATGATAAATGTGTAGAAGCCATTTATTACAAATGCATGCACGTTATTCTTAAGAGTTTGTTGAACTGTGCTGGAAGATATCATTTCACGTGAAGCAATATATTATAAAGTACGATATAATTTCTAATAGTTTAGTTAGAAACATGAGAAACTTCATACTTTTCTAATTCTTGGAGTAAAAATACAGTTAGAAATGTAAAAATATAACTCAAAACTATCCGGTATATCAGCAGTGTTCGTCTGTTAATGGGTGTAAATTCTAACCACTGATGTGTCCATAGTTTATATTGGCCTTAATTCCAAATGGATCGCTGGACCGCATTTCTGTCCTGAATTAATCACTTTATTGCCTACAACGATAAAGCAGATATTAGAGTGCACGCAATACGTAATGCTGCAAGATTAGAGAATATTTAACTAAATATGTATGATTATTACATTAATTAAGCATAAATATGAATAAAAGATGGTTTCAGGTTGTTTACTTTGTTAATGATTGAATATAAAAAATATTTTTATTCTAATAAAAATGATGTTATATCTTATTATAAAATACGAAAATATATTTTGAAACTCCATAAAACAAAATAAGTGAAATCTAGTGATACGATTTTTTCTAGAGGTTATTATATTACGGTTAACTTTTAACTTTTTTAACAGAGGTAGGTAAAACTTAAAAGGTTTTATTTATAAAATACTTTATACGTAGAAAAGAAAGAATATTTATTTAAAGATTAATATTAAATCGTAAATTTCTCGATTAAAGCAAAGATAATAATCAGTAAAAAGATAGATGTAAGGTTTATTTGTAAAT
Source organism: Boloria selene (assembly GCA_905231865.2). Classification (NCBI taxonomy): domain Eukaryota; kingdom Metazoa; phylum Arthropoda; class Insecta; order Lepidoptera; family Nymphalidae; genus Boloria; species Boloria selene. The sequence continues at coordinate 5,063,821 of HG993149.1, forward strand.
ATTAAATTGTAAATCTTCTACATTATGAATAAAAATAACTAATATACTAATAAAAATAAATATGTAAATAAACACTCAATTTCTATGTTTTTATGAATCTGTTCAATGAGAAAAGTTGGAAAATTCTGAAATTCAGGAATAATTGTAATGACATTTTGTATAGGATCATTGTATGAACTGAAAGATCACGAACATAAAAATTTGCTCAGGACAAAAAAGTTATCTGCAAATCATATACCTATTTCATCAAAAATTTAATTTATTACTTTGATGACGGTGGTTTTAAAAACGCTGCACAAATTTTTAGAAGATCAAAAATAGTACTTCCGTTGACAATCTGTATAACTATAGCATTTATTGTTGTAGTGCGTAGTGTAACACATGCTTTAAAAGTTTCTAGGTGGTATAGGCCACGAATCTATTATAATAAGTGGAGCGGGTGTTGACTCACAAGTAATTGTTTCGAGTAAATAAGATTGTAAAAATAATTGGTGACTTAGTTTTATTTGTGTGGTTGCTGGATGAATTTGTTATTTAAATTGTCTTATTTATGGCACTTTTCTATGACTTGCGAAAAAATTAAATACTTATAAAAGTTATGGGCCACCCAACATGCGTTGTTTTGATAAGACTTGCCTTAAATAATGATCAGTATAGAGATCCTTAAACTTATAATTTTAAGTTTTATAACTCATATATATAAAAAATCGGAGTCTAATTTAGTCAGTAAAATCAATATTTTTGAATTTTTCAAGATGAAAACGAATAGAAAGATTTTGATACAATTTGCTAAGATGGTAGCAGGATTCCCGGGTTATATTTTTCATTTCTATTGCAGGAAAATATCACATATCTCTGAGAAATCGCAAGGGTGTATCGTTAATAATTAGTAAACTATATTATGTATAGAGTAATAATTGATAAAATCATTACAGAATTTGAAATAGTCATTGGGATGCAGTCTATATGATATGTTATATAAAAAGAATGGTCTTTCGCAGTCAAGTATCGATAGGAAGTGACAAATATAGACGGTTAACGGTTTATTTCCTTCGATCGATGACGTCATCGGATGGCAAGAACGTGTTTGGTAGATGCGGGTTGATTTTCCTTATAGAACATTTCTATTGAATTGGTGTGATTGAGACAATTGCGATTTTTATAAGGCCATGTTAATTTTTGTATGATCGTTTATTTAAAGTTATCGCTGACTTCGTCTACGTTTAAAGCTTGTTTCACACGCATGAACAAACACATACGTATCAATTTGCCGTATCTTGTTGTTAACTGTTCAAAAAGGAGGAAAAAGAACTATAGAAAATAGGATGGACTGGACTGAATATTTAAAATAATCCGATATGACCCATGCGTCAACTAACGAAAGGAGAGTACCTAGACTATCTAGAATCTAGATACTAAATATGTCATAAAACTAAGCGTACAATGTATTACATTTTTCAATGCATTTACTACACGGAATTGATAAATAACATTCATCTGCTCTGTGATTTACTACGTATCGGTATTTCATTCTTTGGTTTGCATTAACAAAATTATTATTACATTGGATTAAAATTACGTACGTTTGCGTAAAACGTTGCTAATGTAACCGAATACACAACCAGATACAGCCATTACACATAAGTATCTATGCAAATCAGTTTTGAAATTAATCCAAAATAGAAGTAAACATTTTTACCTCGTGTTAAAATATATTTTGTCTATAATATATTGTAAGTAAATTTTAGTAAATTTTATAAAACATGTACGTAGGTACTTATAGAAATCTATCAAAGGATAAATAAATAAATTAATTGAGGAAACAATTTAATGATATTATAACATAACCACAATCTAATTATGCAATGCCGCGATAACTGGCGCTACTGAATTAATTAATGAAAAGGGTAAAACGATAATTATTATAATTGAATTATTAATTGCTAAATTTGCATTTTACATGCATGTAACCATGCATGCCGTTAATAAGTCGATATGACACCTCTACATTGCCTGTGTATTGCAAGATGAGAAATTTTTAAATAATAAAATAATATTATTAAACCCCCCAAAATAAATATTTAAACGGATGTATTTATTGGTGATGTTCGTGACATCACAAGAACATATTTGCATGCGGCAATACGTTTCACATAATCACAACCAATGTTTTCGATTAAAGTGTTTTGACTTTACTTCGTTCATTTAATCTGTATTTGCTATTCTGCCTGTTTAACATTTTGCGCGCGTTTTATTTGAAAGCATTACCATTTGCACTTCCTAATATTGTAAGCAAATATTCCCCTTCGCTTTTACGAATGTACAAAATCAAACATTAGTTACATCTAGGGTTAATACGTATTCGCCGTAAAAAAATGCGAGCGAAAAATAATTCTCTATTATAATCATTGAAGAAAACAACTGAACTATCTTGTAAACAACTATACAGTATATAAGGCATATGCATATACATAAAAATATTAGGATTTAAGATTACCTTTAAAACCAATGTCTTAATGAAGAGGTTATCCAATTTTTATGTGTATATAAAATATTGTGTACACTGCATACATTGCATACTTAGATTGTATATAATCAAAGATTGCATAATTGTCACGTTCTGACCTTGTAGTCTAACGTAGTATGGCAACAGACAAATCTGAAATCACTAAGGCATACATTTTAGATACGCTTAAATGTTTCTTCAGTTACGGTACATGAACAACAATATAGACAGATTTTTATTGTTTATGCACTTTTATTACATTAATAATATAATATTTTTCCTATTATAACGCACGACTGGAGCACCGCATGATTTCTTAATTTTTTACTTACAATCATAGTTTTTCTTGTACTATTTGAATACATAAGTAATTTTAAATTATATGTATAGGTAGCAATTGTATGTTTTGATTTATTAAGATATTGTATAGATTGGACGAATCTTGATACCTTTGAGAATAATACTATAAAGCTGTATTGTGTACATATACCTAATAATTTGAGTTAAATATTTTTAATTTAAATAATAAAACAGCTTTTAAATACTACTTAAGATGAAATGCATGACTTTTCCGGATTGTTAGTACAGTATCTAGACTCTAGAGTCTAGACGAAAAACATATTACAGCTGAAACATTTTTGGTTCTTTCTATCATAACTGCCAAACATTTAAGGTTTTCTTAAACATTCGTCTTACAGAAGTGCGAAAATTACTCATCAATCTAGTATGTTAATCCAACGGGCTTTAGACATGACGTCTGAACTATAACACTTACCTCATAAAATAAACTGTCAGTTTTAGTATTAGCAAGGTTTAGTTCAAGAAATAGAACCTGTAATTTACATTGTTGATTAAACAATGAAGCCACTTCACTCGCTTGATAAGTTTTGCAAAAAGTTATGATGCAAGTACAAGTATAAACTGCTGATTATAGGATAAGTATTAAATACAGCGACTCACCCTAGATTGGCTTCGGGTTCGTGTTTAGTGAAAAACATAAACGCTTGTCACTAGTGTGAATTTGTCATCTCATACAGTTCTCGAGGCATAAGCACAGCTTTGCATATGTGTGAGTGCAGTGTACGGATAGGCAAGACTGAAGGCGTAGCGCGTTTCGAGCTTGGTTAAAACCCGTTTTAACTGCTATTAGCTTTTAGCTATCACTCACACAAATGCAAAGCTGAGCTTATGCCTCGAGAACTGTAAGCATGACCTTGAGCTTTGTCTGGCAAAATAAACTAAAAAATATGGGTATCACTTTAAATTTTGTGTTCGTTTTTGATATTGTCATCGCATATGAATCGATAATAGTCACATAAAACTATGTATTATGTGATATCATGTGAAATAACGTAGTAGGGAAGTTCGTTTATAAATTGTTTTTATAAGTATAATATATCCTTACGCATGAAAAATAGAGGTAGCGAAAAAAAAATTTTTTTTTGGGTCCGATTTAGTTATATCTTGCGGTTTTTTCAAATTCATTGCTATTCTCAGGTTCTTTTCCGACATAACTAAAAAAAACTAAAATATAAACGAAGGCCACGGTTAAACGGATTTGTTTACAGAAGTTAGAGATACTAAATTTGGCTCCAAGCTACACAGATGGTTGTCACTAAGGTTTGGTGTATTATTCTGTGCGTACTTCTTCTATAACAGCGTCTGTCTCGATTTAATAATAGCAATCGACTCTCATATCTCTTCAATTATAACACAATATCTTTAAATAGAATATGGTCAATCGGCTAAACTAGAAATATAAATTGTAAGTCTTCTTTATGCACAGAGTTCACTGTAGTGGAATACGTAAAATAATGTGTTATAATTAAATTTTATTTAAAATTGTATAAATAAATAAATAAAAATTTTACTTGAGACATTTAAACAGTATAAAATGAATATTACAATGTATTACGTTACATCAACCAAAGTTATAAAACTTTGCATATAACATTATAGTAACAACAATTACTGGTAATAGATCATAATTGCATTACATACGATGCTTAATAATGCATAAATAAGTTACCTCCATGCGATTACTATAAACTAAAGGACTTTATATAAGCCCTTGATGCAAATGAAAACAAGTACATTAATTTAGCTAATTTGATCTCAAGTGCGACAAGATGCAGACGAATGGCATCGTTATAGAGGCCTAAATTAAAATGCGGCTGTAATTGAAACCGTTTTGTTTAACTCACACAGTTCTAATGTGGCCTAGTTTTGTCATTACGGTAAATGGACTTTAATATCTTTTGTATGGAATATCTTAATTAACTTTCATTAGTTATTGTTACTTGATTGTATGCAGCCAAATTATGAGATAATAGGGGAAGCTTTAGTTCGAACTTTGGTTAGGTTACTTTTGATTAAATACATTAAAATTTGTTTTAACGAGCAAAGAGATTAAGACAAATAATTATAAACAATTATTCGCGATATTTATAAAGTTGTGGAACCAACCCTTCTCAATCTTTAGTGGGGTAGTTGATACTAAGTAAAGAGAGAGAGAGAGAGAGAGAGTTTTTCAGTACTCTGCAAACTTGGTTGACCTTTTCATTGAGTTAAAGAAATAAATAATAAATACTGTAATATAGGTATACTTAATGTACATGGAGTAAAAATTTAAACCTCATAAATCATAGTTTATTTAGGTATAGATAAAACATAAATCACTCCAAAGATGTAAGCTTGTGACAACGTCTAAATATAACCATACATACAAATGCTGTAGAGTGTAGACTGAGATAACCGACAAAGAGATTCCCACAGTATAAAGGATAGTTTTAGTAGTGCTATATAATATTTTACTATAAAATGTAACTCTCATTTTATAGTAAAATATCTTTACAAACTAATTAAGCTAAACACTACAAATGAAATTGTTTCAAAATCAACCATAGTAGCCCGGCATTGACAGTGGTTATTATGACATGCTTGCTCTAGAAACTAAGGGAAGTTGATTCAAATTGTGATAACCATCATCTGATATCATGTGGAAATAATTTTCAACTTGATAATGATGTGTTATTAAAAGTAACAGTGTAAATTGCAGGTCGATGAAAATTAAATTGTCAATGAATTGCCAGCTTAATGGAGTATAAATGGATCCCTTGTATTCAAAGGGAGGCTAACAGTTGTAGGTACATTGCAAAAATCATTGTTGTCCTTAATAAATAATAACTGAGAAGTAGTTTATTGATTCCTATTTTTTTTTTTCATTGTATGTGGCAATATCAATAATATTGAGACAAGCAACATTTACATAAAGTAGTAAAATCCAGAGGAATTCTTTATTTGTATTCTGATTAGATTCTGAACTAACCAGATAGTTATGTTCTAGAAAATTTACAAATATATTTTATCAATAAGAACTAGAAGTATGCAATTAATTAATGGAACTTATTCCAAGATTGTAATAAAAATGTAGGATTAGTGTAAAATATTTAATGCTTTTAAATTTTAAGTAGTTAAATGTACAATTGTGTGACACTATCAGTGAAATTTTACATTTTTTTAACTTAGAATACTAAATAACTTTTAACTTAAGAATGTGCATTCTTAAAATGATAATAACAAAATAGAAAACTAATAGAAATAAATTTCTAGTTTTTTTTAACTAATTAAAGTAAATACAAATGCAGATAAAAATAAATATAACACGCTTTTATCAATTAAAAAAATATTTTATGTATAAATTATTTTTACAATATTAAATTTTACATATCACGTGCGAGAAGTTTGTGAGAGAATGCTGAATTAATGTACTGTTATCTAGAAGATATCTTATCCTAATGACAACATAGCGTAGCTAGAAGACAGCAATCTTTTGCTTTATTATTTAAGGTACTAATACCTCCGACAAAACTTAGTTACTCGTATTGAATAGTATAGTATTTCATTCATGTTTATAACTTTGAACGTCTGAGTCAATAATGAATAAAACAAACTTTACGTACCTTTTCGTTTCGTTCTTATAATAACATATGTATGAAATAAAAAAATGTTCAGTTAATAAACAAAACACAACACAAAAAGTATCGCACAGACAGACAAACACCTCATCAACCCGGCCGAATTACATCGAGTTCCAGTTCCCGAAACGGAAGCCAATCGGCATTGACAATCGAGGCTTTGAATTGTGTTCATTCACAATTCAGGTCATTCGCTCATGGACACAGATTCAAAATATACCCGGGAGACGCCCATGTTTAATATTACAAGTGGCAACACTGTATCAGTACATATATAAATAAAATTGAAATATTAGTTTTTAATTTCAAATTAAAAACATTTTACTAACTGTTAATATAAGTATATACGGTACTTACATCAAAAAAATATTTTTGTCTGTCTGTTTGTCTGATAAATAACGTGTGGACCGATTTTGACAAGACTTTCACTCGCAGGTGTTGTTTGTTGTACTTAGAGCTATAAACAGTAAATTAAAGTGCTTTTATCTTATTTGAAAATTATAAAAACCGTTTAATTTATTTTAACTTACAGCGAAGCGGGCCGGGTTTGCTAGTAATAAACTAAATTTTAGTGACATCTATCCTGCAATCATGTGAAATACAAGTTTGTTTTGTTTGTACAGATGGCGGTGTAGGCTTTGTGCGACATCTAGTGTTGAAAAGTCTCATTATTGTTTTTAAGATTTACGATAGATAGCGTATAAGACAATGTTTCACTTGTTATTGGCTACTCGACAATAGATGTCACTAGCAACTTATAAAATATAATTTAGCATACTTATGAAATCGGCATTTTATATGGAAAAAGCAAAACGAAAAATATATTTTCGTTCTGATTTTTCTTATTTAATTTATTTCATCAAAATATGTGCCACAGTTATCCAAGGACTTTATTACTTTATAGGGTTTCTTTGCTGAAAAAATTGTGGGGCTTTAATCAATAAAATTTGTGTAGGTGGTTTTGACTGCTTCATCATCAATTGAATTATTTTCGTTCTAAGAAGTGTATGGTGGGTGTTGCAGACATTTTACCATCTATTGTGCGGTGTGTGGTCTACCGTTGTTCAATGGCAGAAGTAGACCAATGAACTAGTCTCGGTTGTCAAACGACTATTATATATAGCTTTTCCATCTCGGATTGAGTATATAAATCTAAAATATCGTTTGACCAGATATTAGGCCACCAGACACTTAGTAGTATGTACCTTCTTTTGAGTCAACCTTCGCTAGGGACAGGATTTGGCCCGTGGCCGGTTCCCTTTGAAAGTTTGATTCATCCATGGTGATGGGCATCAGAATTAAATATGTATATAAATCTACAAGAATCGATAATATTTAAAATTGTATTATTATTGTGACGACTGACTATAGTAATTAGTAACATAACATATTCTATGTGTATTTGATGGTGGGCTTTGCTCAATTTTCGAGCTTTTTCACTTTTCTAATGTTTCAAGTGAATAAAACTATTTTGCCTTCACTTTTAATTTTTCCTTGCTAACTAAGATTTCCAGCCGTCCACGGGGTTAGGTCTGTATATCAAAATGTCCAGAACGATAACAATAGAACTAAGAACGAACCGTACTTTATTTGAGAGTCTCTTGCTATACACAACATTAACCCTCAGAGCTTTTTGAATAAAAATATTGTATTTTCAAATAACTCGAAACAAAAATACACAAATCTAAATCTGAAATGCCTATCTATTATATAATAAAAAATATGTAATATAATATATCAAATCTGCCCAGTCGACAAAACGCCATATTCATATTACGTAATAGGACTAGGTAAATTTATAATTTTGTACAACCGTATATTGGCATGTTTGTATAAGCATATAAGATGTTTTAATAACTAGTTATTTGTACGGCACAAAAAGCAGTAAATAAGTATAAGTAATGAATAACTAAGTGCCTACTGTATAAATTTTAAATGCTAAAGATAGAAGTTTAGAAATAAACCACTATAAAACTATATACTATAAGATATAAGTTTTGAAAAGTAAAATTTCTCTAGTTGTCGAAATCGTTGAAATTCCTTAGGTATGCACGCAGTAGGTATTCTGTATACCATATACCTACTCATAATATGATCTACACTTGTTGATCATAGTTTTATTTCTCAAACATGAAGAATTTTGGCTTTAAATGTATTATTAATAATTTTTATCATTAAAATAATAAATATATTTAATAAACAAATTTTACAATATAAATTATATTATAATATCTATTTATGTACCATAATATTTTAAATCAAACGCAAAGAGTACAATAATTTAAAAGCTTAGAGATTGTTATTGTGTATTTATGGAGACGGTCACTAAATAGATTTTTCTAAGCATATGTTGCTATTCCCACCGGTTTTAACGAGTTGTCACATTGCTGACAGAATACGAGGATCTATCTGCAGCTTTCATCAAGAACGGGTGCTCATTATTTTTATTATCTCATTTTTAGATTTACATCTTGACAGTCCCCTATAACGGATGTCACATGCTTTGAAATATCTTAATAATCTATACTAATATTATAAAGCTGATGAGTTTGTTTGTTTGTTTGGTTGAACGCGCTAATCTCAGAAACTACTGGTCCGATTTTAAAATATCTTGTTGTGTTGGATAGTCCATTTATTGAGGACGGCTATAGGCTATATTACATCACGGTACGACTAATAGGCGGACCGGAGCATCAATGAAAAATGTTGAGAAAATGGGAAGGGCGAGCGTTAGTTCTGCGAGGTACGTGCGACTCAGAAAGAATTTGGTTTCCGGTCATTAGAACGCGTGCGAAGCCGCGGGAAATGCTAGTCTATACATATAATAAAATTATAACCGAGTCAAATCTGTACATTAAATATTTTCGAAAAATCTTATTGAAATAGACATAATTATCGATATAAAGGCTAAATCTATTGATTTTTGAATTTTTGTCCGTTTGTATGTCTGTCTGTGACTGCATCACGAGATGTGATATCTATTTTTGTTTCCAGTCGGTAGAACGCGGGTGGAGTCGCAGGAATTTCTAGTTCTATCTAAATCTAAAAAAATATATCTAAAAATTGTTTAAATAATAAATATTCAATGTAATTTTTCAAAACTTATTTCAGCTTAAACTTATTTCAATTATGCTTTTATTTGTTGAATCTCTTAAATTAAGGTAGCTGGAATACTCTTTGTCTAGAATCTTTATTTTAAAAGAACATTATAAAAGAAAAATATTTTAATAGAGTAAGTATAATAATACTGCATTGAAAAAATATACAATTAACTACATTGTAATTATGTAAATAATTAAGTTAATTTAAAATATGAATTGTTATAAAAAATTAAAACTGGCTTCGGACGTCAAATCTTATATAAGCTCACAAAAAAAAGAAAATTTATTAAAAATATTAAATAAACAAAAAGTTGCAACAAAAGCTCCGTAGGCGAGAATGAAGAAATTCACCTTATAATTTACAATTGTGTCCGATCACGTGGCTATTTCTAGGGTTTCTTGTTTGTACGAGAAGAATAACAAATTCACGTTGCCGATTGTGAAATTGTTGCAAAAGTTGTTTGCAGTTCAGGAAAACTTAATAAATGGTTAAATAAAAAGCAATTGCGAAGTTCACAAACTAAACAATAGAACGGTAGCAAGTACCCTTGAGATGATTCTGACGTGGGTTATAAGGCGTAAATAAAATTAAGGCGGGCGTGTTCAGCCATGAATTTGACTAAAGATTTTGACAGGCGTATCGGTACATTTGCATAATGTCATCGCGGGCCCATCCGAGTAGAAAACTTACAATTAATATTAAAACATGCGCAATAAAATAAAGCCAAGCAGTCGGAAAGTATTCGCGCTAGTCGAGCAGTGCTTTTGACATGGCCATTATATTGCTACACGGAGTAAATGACGTAGATGCGATATTATAATCTAGCAATTTTACACCTTATTCTGTGTTAACTGGGGCGATAATTGTGCGTATGATCGTGTGTAAGACGCTGGAAATATTCAAATGTATCGTAGGCGATGAACAGAGCGATGCAAATGATGAGGACAGTTTGTTATACAAAATGTAATACGGGATAGTGAATATAAACATTCTTAGCTTGAAATTTGAAAGTTTAAAGTTATTAATCTGGTACGGCATTAAAAGCTTGAAAAAAGTTTGAAATCACACCATATTATAAGTACTTTTAAAAACATCATTTGTATATAAAATCAATGACTTACATACATAATACATAATATATCTTTAATATTGTTACAGATGGGTTCGTTTCATACAAATATTATCTCGTAAATGTAAAATACGTCGACAATTTCCAAAACGATAGCTTGGTTAGAATAATTTAGTGTAATCGCAAAGAGAGCAGCGTCAGGGCAGTGGGCACCTTCCATCTTCATCTTCATCTCGTAAGCAATCAGGGCGAGTGCATACATCGGACCCGTATCGGTCGTATGTAAATGTACTAGGAAAATTCTAATGTAATTGACGGCGAAAACGAGATTGTTTCCACTCGCTTTCAACATCTGGACAATGCGGGGTTTCATCGAATTTTCAAGAAATCTAATACTTTGTATTATTTGAAAATGGTATTTTTAGGGTTCCGTACCTCAAAAGGTAAAAACGGAACCCTTATAGGATCACTTTGTTGTCCGTCTGTCTGTCTGTCTGTCTGTCTGTCTGTCTGTCAAGACCTTTTTTCTCAGGAACGCGTGGAGGTATCAAGCTGAAATTCATATCAAATACTCAAGTCTATGGTCTCTTGGAGCTGTGAAAAAATCAAACTTCTAAGTCAACGCGATCAAAAGATACTCCCGTTTATGCCGCAAATTTTCGACACTCGCAAGGGAATCAAAACCTACAGGGTACTTCCCGTGAACTCAGAATCTTGAAATTTGGTACGAAGCAACGTCTTATAACACAGATAAAGGAAAAATTGCGAAAAGCATAAATTTTTAGTTACATCATATAATAAAAATATTTTTAATAATTTTAAACTTATTACCCCTTTACTCATACACCGTTCCGTACAGGTTTGTACGGAACCCTCGGTGCGCGAGTCTGACTCGCACTTGGCCGAATTTTTTTACTAGTAAGGGAAATAATAGAGCTTAATAATCAGATTTACTTTTTGCAGCTTTATTAATCTGTATGTAAAGTTTGAATATAAAAATTGAACTAAACGAGATAAATTATTTTATATTCACTTTCATACCTTTAAAAAGTGTACCTAATGAAAAATCTATAAAATATGCTCATGGGTTAAATATTTGTAAAACTATGGTATGTTTAAGATAAAAGTTACGAACATTAAAATAAAATTGTCTAAATATGAGTATTTTGTTTAAATCCAAACATGTGGTTGATGATTACTAGAAAAGTGGTAATATATTTGTTTAAGAATGGAAAAGAAGAAAGAAAGGTATTTTTAAAATCTAATATACAGTATTAAAGAATAACATTAATAAGTATAGAAATATATTTTCTCCAGTTATCGTATCTACAATATGTCGTACAAGTATGATAAGCCGTTTTTTGTATTGCCATCATTGATTCAGACAATCTAATTCAGCGGATATGTACTATATACTCATATCGATTTGCAACGCGTAGTACGCGTACTAGTATTAGTAGGTATTTGTCACTTTTCAACCATCAGTAATAACATTTTCATAATATGTATATGATAATAATCATGGTAACTGAAGTTTAGCTTTCAATATTGTGTTTACAAGTTTGTATGTTTGTCACACTAAAAAGATTTAGACTAAAGAATTCTTAAGTAGATTATGCCAAATAAATGCCAAAGTCAAATATGATATTTTCGATACAAATTATTATATATTTTTTATTAAGAGGTCATTAAGTGTTAGTTAAGTAAATATACCTTCAATTTGTGAATAAATTGATACAGCATGATATTAGATATTTCCTTTAATTAAAAAAATGTGAGTTAGAACACTGAGATAATACTGTTTTTATTAACTTCATGTTAATTAGTTCTATAACATTCTGTATATATTTCTTACACTAAGTAAAGTTATTATCAGTTACCTGGATTAATAGCATATCTAAGAGTAATGTATGTTTTACTGAGTCGGTTCATCGAGATTCAAAGGTTTAGTTTCTCTTATGCGCTACTCTCTAAATACAAAACTTTACATTACCGTAAGTTGTACTATATTTTACTGCAAGCAAACTGCGTTAATAATTAATATTAAAACTGCAAGAATAAACATACACAATTCCTTCGTTTAATTTTTTTCTTTTTTTCACAAGCTCATATTTATTTTCATAAATGATAATAAATGTCAAGTCATTGTAGTAATAAAGTAAGTAGGGCTCGGAGTCGCTCACCCTTCTATGTCGCCTCGACGCTTTTCCGACTTGAAATATTGCGAGAATGTATTAATAAAGGCTATTTTTTTAAATTTAGACTTACTAAAACACTTTGTAAGCGATTTCAATGCACACTTAGCAAGAATAAAAGTAAAAAGCAAATATAATTAATGTAAAATATAATGAAATGAAGAATAATGAAAATATAAAGATTTAATGCGTGATTTAACTATATTATGTTCATATTATTCGAAAGAGTTACTTTGTATGTTACATTTTCCACCTGCGTCAAGCCCAGGCTGCCAAGTTAATAGTGTTGTCAATCAAGTATTGTTTTCAGTTTACAATATTTTATAACAAATTTACAAAGGCTTGTATTTAATTATTAAGCGGTTTATATTTCGCTTGTTACCTGAAAAAATAAAAATGGATTCATCCATTCCGTTTTTATCGACGTCTCTATTAAAATTTTAAAAGTGAGGTTTGTTTCTATTATAATTGAGACCTAATATCAGATAGACATAATATTTATATCTAGAACTACATGTCAATCAGATTTGATTTTAAATTTAAATTGATATGTTATGTCTATATATAAAATAAGCATGTACTTACACTCTAAATAAATTACACGAGAGAGGGCGTCAGCAAAAACTAATTTAACATAAACATTAAGAAAAACATGTTATTGTGAGTTCTTTATACTTCTATATGTTAGTAGGAAGATTCGAAACATTTCTGAAGTAATCAAAGAGAATAGTGCCATTCATTATTGCATGAGAAGAAAGTTAATCATTACCTACCCATTATCAATTTCAGTTCAAAAATTTTATAATTCTATAAAAAAATCATTTAATATATTCTTATTTATTCATCTTGCTAGTAGGTACATGCGCTATTTGAAAATGCTACGAATAATTGACTAGCAACGATAGTGTTGATTACAAAAACAATGCGAATTCCTACTTGGTAGAGATGTATGTAGGTACTATTGTACGTACTTTAAGACACAAATTTATAAAATTATAGTTGCAGAAATTCTCAAAAAGGGAACTCTACTTTTTCATTTCACAAACTGGTCAATATGAGAGTTAGCTTTCGTGACCACTTCGTATTTGTAAGGTTTAACGCCTTATAAATCACGCCGTAAAATATACAGTGTTGCTTCCAGTGTTTTGGCTTGATATTACATTCTTGCGTTTGGTTCTAAATTAATAAGAGCTTAAAAGGAAGCAGCCATAAAATTCTCACTCTATATTTTATTTAGTTTCTGGTTTTATTTAATTCTAAGGTTTCAAGCTTACCAAATGCGTATTTTATGGTTAATACTCAGCATATTCATATAAAACTGCCTGAACTTCAACAAAAATACGTTTAGTGTATACTAGCAAAAAGCTGAGCTTTGTGAGGGCTCGCGTAGTTTTTCTAACGGGTAATAATTAAAAAAAAATATTTTTCTTTGGCAGATAACATATCTAGATATGAAGTAAAATTATTATGTTTAAAGGCACAAATCTAGGCGAGATAGTTTCTCAGTAAAGTGTACCACAAAATGTCAGATTGTGGGATAGGGCTCGCTTCGCTCTCCCTAATTATATTCATGTCTGTTACTTCTTAACACGTTCACTGCGGCTGTGCTTTTTCTATACTTTCCATTCCTGCGGTACAAGGTCTATGCACCTAGTAATAAAACTTCCATTGTTGCGGTACAAGGCGTATAGACCCTGTAACATTTAAGAAACTTAAATCCTTTTTTTGGCTTCATGTAAAAATATATTTGATTTTTTTGCTTTGAATATTAATAATAATGAACTAATTGACATACACCTGAAGCCGTTTGTAAATAACTTGTTTAGTTTAAAAATTATAGCTATTTTTAAAATACAGGGTCTATAAGCCTTGTACCGCACTGAATATGGGAAGTCTGGTGCGTATTTTAGGGATGTGAAATAAAAATATCGAGTCTTAATTAAGTTTTAATATAATGACAAAAAGAAAAAAATAAGCATGATTTAATGTTTTTCAATAAAGCATGGATAACAAAAGTTTCTTTTAGATTGAACACATTCCGGTAATTTTTTTTTTAACTTTTTGTTAGCTTGACAGCTTGTTCGGTATAAGGTTCGGAGTCTTTCGTAGCATCCAATTCCTCTTCTTAACACCTTTTATTAAATTGTGTTTCTCAATTTTTCGTGCGGGTTCTGAAAAGATAAATTTATCAATTTATTTTTTATTTATAGGTGTATATGTGTTATTGTTGGATGTGGATGTGTATGTGTGTGCATACGTTTTCATCTGCGTTGAAATTACCTGTATCATTGTCAAAGTCCTTGTTTGTAAAAGAATAAAATAAATAGTAATGAAGACTCACCTGTCTTTGATCAATCAATCTATGATTAGATTTAATATTAACCGCATTACTGTCCTCACAAAAGCCGTGGATTATTTTTCTTCGGCACCTTTTTGTTAGTCCTATGTCGATGCCTGCATTTCTCGCGAATGCAAGCCAACACTAGCCGCGCGAAGCTAGCGTGGGTTGCGGTACCAGGTGCGCGAGGTACCAGGTGCTTCGACCTGGTTTCGCACTGTGATGATATTTTACTTCTTCCGTGCGGTACCAGGTTTATAAGCCCGGTATTAAGGTAGGTACACCATTGGGTTCTATTTAACAAATACATCTTAGATATATATTCATCTCTTTCCTACACCGAACCAAATTGAAGTTATGCCTTCCGCACGACAGGTAAGTCTACACTTTTCTTAGCCGCACTGTACGCGAGACGTAATACAAGGTGTTTACACCTGGTAACGCAGTGAATGTGTTAATACATAGATGACTGACGTGTTTAGATAAAAAAAGGGCTCAGAATATGACCTACTTAGATACCAGCAAGTACACACGAACTAAGATAAAGAATAATCTTTACTAAGGACAAAAATATTTCATCAAAAATATTTAACAGAAATACATATTTTTAATATATTCAGTCAACTTTCCAGATTCATAGTTACGATAAAATTACTAAGTTTATGTAAATGCTATTATTATAAATTGTACAAATAAATAATGCTGAAGTTGTTCATTACTAAGGACTTGATTCTATTCCACATAAGTCTAAAATCTTCGATGAGATGAATAAGCTGTGTGCTTTCGAATATATATTTGAAGTTTAGTGTTGCCCATTTACTTAGGACAGGACAACAACGACAATTTAAATAAAATTATTAGTGATAAGCTTTTCTGATTCTTACAATATAAACAAGATGCTTTCGGGAATAAAGCCTCTATATTATTATAAAGTACCTACTTTGAATAAAAAAATGTCTACGTTATACTAACTAGGTATATATAATATATAAGTGTATATAGCAAGCTAAAATAAGCAATTTTATATTGAGATACATTTATAAAAATTACAAATAAATTGAAATTCTATGAAAAGAGTATTAACGAGGCGCCTATACAAATTGTGAAAAAGATTATTAATGTCTATTACGAGGAGTAATAAAATAAAAAGCCAGAGGGAAAATAATAATTTTGGGATCAAATGAAACATTTCGTAAGCACAAACACGTGTAAATTATATTCTGAAAGAAAAAGCTCATTTTTATCATGATTATCTCGAACATGATTTTCTTAACAATTACGAGTATCTTTAAGCCTACTTTGCGCAATATTTTTGTAGGAAACTGAATATGATTTATGTGTTTTTTATATGTACATATTATAATAATATTTTTCAATTCCGATTGATAGAAAGAAGCATAATAAAATAAATATTTCATAGTCGTTAATACCGCGTATATTTGAATTATAATTGTTACACATTTCAATATGGATGATTAGATACCCTGTACCTATATAAGATTTTAACTTTTTAGCAAATATAATTTCGTTAATCCTTAGTCGTAGTAATTTTACATATTATAACAAAGGGTAGTTTGGATTTTACACTCTGTCCTGGCGATGTTTTTGGATGAAATGACTTTACAATATTAATTTTACGCAATGTATGTATTGTAACAACAATTTTGAGAGTGTTGTGTAACAATAGAGGTTAAATTTTTTTCTGAAATAATCATCTTTATTTAATTGTACCTACCTAATGTTACATAAATTACCATAAATTACAAGTAAGAAATAACTTTTTGGAAAGTTTATAAAAATTAATAGTAAAATATATAATTATAGTTTTATTTATATGTACTATATCGCCATACAATATCATAAATACACAAAATGTTATAAATCTGTTATAGGCTTACTTTAATACTCGTGTCGCAAGAGTATGGTAGTCTTAAACATGAAGTCAGAAAGAATAATAATTTTATTTTTTTATTTATGTATCACATGGCTTAATATACAAAAGGGTAAGAAATTTGCGTTTTATGTAGATTTAGTAAATTAATCACATTTTCATATCACATTTTGAAAGGAGTTTACTACTTATTTATTGCAGTTTTATATAATTTTGATTTAACAAATATAAACACTAGCTTATTACATCGTACCATCAACAGATGCAATAAAAACCGAATAGTTAAAAAAAAATTAAAACATGCCTGCCATGCTCAAAAGTTAACTAAAAAGTAAAAAATAGGTTAAAGTAATAATTTAAGTGTTGAATGAGAAAATTGTAGTCGGGGAACAGTCCTGTGGAAAATTTCTTTACAGGACACACAAGGATTCTAACGATACCACGTTCATCGAAATCGGTTTAGGCATTTAGAAGTTATGGCGGAATAAAGAAACTCACAAACATACATACATGAATCCTGAAAACTTAACACTCCTTTTGGAAGTCGTGTAAAGAATCACGTTGGCCAGTTTAACCATTTTTTCGTAAAATAATGTCGTAACGTTGTGACATTCATAAGATTTCTTACAACAGGAACTTGTAAAGCTTGCTTATATAAAAATTTATTACTTTAACCCATGGCTATGCTTGGCTACTTTTTGGTAGGAAAATAAGTGAGGTTTTCTTTATGCGAAGAGCAAGTCTTTCAATATCGATTTGCATGAATATTAAAATTACTCTCTTTATTCTTAGTCATCATAGTGAAAATAACGGTTATACGAGTTAATTGTAATTAATAAGACTACTTTCCTTTATTTAGTAACATTTACATTATTTTGTTTGTTAACACAGTTCATAGCTTACGTGAAGTAAAAAATTGGTAAGATCTGTTATATTTAAAAGGAATATTTAATTTTTTTTTGTGTAAAAACTGAAATTTCGTGATCGATTGCTTTATGATTTTATTACATTTACATGGAGGATAATCTAATGCTAATACCTATGGCCATGAGTATTATACACAATACGGGAAATGGGTGTATCGTGTAGCTATCCATTGAAATTGAAAATGATTTAACATTTAAAAGTATTTTATATTTATTTTATTTAATACAGTATATTCGTATAAGTTCAGAGTACGGTGAATAAGTATTAAGTAGAGCAAGATTGACTTTGCAACTTTAATGAAAGGTATTTTTTAGATTCGGAAATGTTATAGAAGTTCTAATGATGTTTACGTGATTTATAACATATTTATGGAGATCAAACATTATTTTACAGGGAACCGCTGCCAAACTTAGATGAAAAAAGTTTAAAAACTCCAAAAATTCTTCGACTGCAAAGGCATTCGTAAGTACCTATATAACATGATAAATTACAAATCAAAGTAAGATTCGATTTGATCTTACATTTTATGTTCAAAGTACAAAACTTACTTTTAGGGGCCACTAGACAGACGAATTGAGTTACATAAAAATATTATTAATAATTTTAATTATGTGATCATCGCCGCAAACACCCATTTCGAATTACACTTAAATCGAAGCCGTTTTTGCACACGATCGACGATATTCAGCTGTTATGTGTTTTTTTAGTTCGACACGAATGACTACAATGATGACGATGAAGCAAAGAGGGGCTACAAAGTAAGTTTAAAAATTTACGCACATTTTTTGTTGTTGTTGTTTTGAAACCTATAATATATATAAAATGCTGGCAATTTTAGACAAGATGTTAAGAAAAAACTAGCTCTGGACGAAGACTCGGACAATGAAGGAGATTTGAGTCCATACAGCGTAAGTATTTTTTTTCAGAATCCGGCATACCTATACATTCCACATATGACTCTGTATTGGACAGTTTCATCAGAATATTAAAAACTTAACAAATATTTATTGTACTTTATCAAGTGTAAATCGGATCAAAATTATTTTTCGCGGATTTATTATTTCCTTACAGCAATCATGGTCACAGAAAAGACCACGTCATAGACAAGCTTACAATTTTATATATTATGAATATTTTTTATGTTGTATAATTTCATTTTTACAATGTTATTAATAATTTCACGAAAGTCAAAGAAAGATAATATAGGATCTAAATATTTACTTAAAGTTATTAAGAAATATAACAGACAGCGCTAAAGAAATAGATACCCTTTTACTAATAGGTAGGGTAGAATTGAGAACTTGTTCTCTACAAACTGTGTAGTGCGTGTTTTGATTTCACTATTAAACTTAATGTACCTTAATTTCGTTAAGTTTAGTCAAATATTTTATCCTACAAATATTTTACTTAGAAGTAGGTACTATAGCTAAGTTATAAGCTATCTTTAAAGCATATGCTTTATGTCCTACTATAATGTATTTAAATATAATTATTTTTTTAGATACGAGACCAGCTTACGCGCATGGTTCAAAAAGTGCCAAATGCTAAAGTAGCAATAGAAGTAATAGGACGGACAGTTGAATATAATGATATTGTTCTACTAAAAATGACAAAAAGTCAGGGTTCATCAGATAAATACCGTCGAACGGATAACAAGAAAGAAGAAAATAAAGAAGAAAAGAAAATAATATTCATAGTTCAAGGCTTAAGCGTGATGGGTGCAAGAAAGTTAGACTGCTTGCACAATAAGCGGCATTTTTTTGCACTACTAACTTTTATCGCGAATTATTTGGATTTATTTGATATTTATCTTATACCGATGGCAAACCCAGACGGATTTGCAATTAGTAGTGTGAGTGAAGATATATGTATATTACTATTTAATTAAGTAATTTTATATGAAACCTTCTTATTAAATGCATTAAAATAGACTATTGCGTATAGGATGTGGAACAAGAACGTCGCATTACAAGGCGACTGTCCAGGGGTTGCATTAGACCGAAATTTTGACATATCTTGGAATAATAATCGTAGCATAAACTCCTGTCATCAAGAATATCCTGGACCAATGCCGTTTTCTGAAGCCGAAACAAGAGCCGTGCGTGATGTGTTTCATCGATATAGTCACAAAATGGCAGCTTATTTTCATATTCACGCAGGATCGTACGATTTTTCTATATTTAAGGTATTTAATACAAAAACAAGTCAGCCTCTTAAGCACACACAACAAAGGCTTAACTTTAACCGCCTCAATGTGAAAAATATAATAATAATTTAAATGAGTATACGTTACATACAATAATATGTAATTAGAATTTACACATTAATGTCATACTGGCTTGTAGGGAGACGCAGTGTTATATCCAAAAGGTTATACAGATTTCGCGCTAGATGATGATAAATACATGGATTTAAGAGGGGAAATCGAAGAAGCTATGAGGAACGCAAGTTTTCGAGTACTCTCTGTTACTGTGGATACTTTGTACAATTGGTATGGGAAAGTTGGAGGGTCAAGTGTAGATTATGCTTCTACTGTAAGAATATCTTTAGTACTTGTATTTTAAATGATAACGCTTTTCTTTTTTATAATATAAATATTACTTTTTTAATATTTTAGGTATATGGTGTACCGTTTGCTTTAGAACTAGTAATGCAATTGTATGAGAATGATGCGCAAGAATATTATTCGTGGAATGCTCTAACTGAGATATGGTTCAGAATTCTTGAAGTCATATTTAAATTTATTTGGGAAAACATTAACGGCAACGAAGTACGATAACGAAATTAAAATGAATCAATAAAAATGTAATGCTAAAATTTTAATTTTTTAAGTTGTTAAAAATGTTCTATGCGCTTTAAGCTTCATAAAATATGTATTAGTTTATTATAAAACACACAAAGCTGTGATAGAAAACACGGTGTTATGCATATTCAACAAATATTACGTAGACACTTTCACCTACCGGGGGTTATGCGTCATCAGTCACGATTAATGTCATCACTTTGTGGAATTTACATAAAGTGAGAAAATACTAATAAGCTATATACAATGCGTGTTAATAATGAAAGATTTGAAGATCGTACGTTTATAAACAGTCGATGTAAATTAAATGGTTCTGAATATATTCTCGCTCATAGGCTCAAGTGGGTCAGATTTATTTTTGTTTGCAGCTGGTTGCATACAAAGGAAGTTTAAAGAAAATAAAGAAAGTGAACGTTCGCTCAAAATGCTTTAACAACACATTTTTATCCTGGTCACATTCAAGAATTTGGGCCTTTTTAGAAATTATAACTGTACTTCAGATTCAATGTGATTCGCAATAATATATGCTTTTAAAATATATATATAATACTAGCTTTACCCGCGTTCATTTTTTTAATTGCTAATCAACCTCATTGGGTTGATCTCTAGGATGCCTGAAAGTTTCTTCAAAATTACTCTAGCTTTTTCAGAACCCATTGTTAATACAAACAATTTTTTAATTTTTCGTAAAAAAAATATTTTTTTAATAAAAAGTATCCTATGTTACTTCTAATACCTCCAAGAATATGTGTACAAAGTTTCATGATCATGATCGGTTGAGTAGTTTTCGCGTAAAAGCGTAACAAACAAACTTACATTCTCATTTATAATTATAATATTAGTAAGGATAAATTACACTATGTGATTGGCACTGGTGTGTTTGTTTGGTTTCACGCCATAACGGCTCAAGAAAGAGTGACAACATGAAATAAAATATCTTATACTGTATATACATAATGGGATTTGAGCTAAATATAAACTTCATGGATTCTATTTATTGTAAACTAACAAACTTTCCTAATAAATATAATATCACACTTTTAAAAAATTATAAAAGAAAAATATCCGTGCTAGTACCTACTATCTGACAAAGCTGTTAAATTATTATGCGTTAATTAAGCTTAATTACTGTGTTCCGACATATGTACTTGAGCAGTGACGTTATTCATTCTTATTCTCACAGTATTATTATCCCTATTCAATATAGTACATATTTAAAATATGTTTTAGATAATACAAAAACTCATAAAATTATATGAATAAAGTTTTTTAGATATATGCTGATAAGGAAGTTTCGATTTAAGCAATTATTAATAACACTGCGGTTCAATTTAAACTTATAAGGTCATAAAAAATCATCAATCAATCATATAAAAATAAAACTATTATAAAACTGCTTTGTTTTGAACACTGGGGAACCCCCGCCGGTGAAACGTTTTTCTAGAAATGTATCCTCTTGATGTTCTCCTTCATAGTATAAGCTAATATAGTAAATACTTAAAATGAAAAACAATTTTGAACCGAAAATCTCAGAGCTTCAAAATTCTAGATCTAGTTTAATGCGAGTGAAAAGAAGAATAATTCCAATAGGCTAACACTTGATAATTAAACTTTAATGTATGGTAATATTAAAACGTATGATTGGATCTCAACAATCAATTCTAAATAAACCTTGTATCATTTTTTGTTAGAAAATATAATAGTAGTATAAATTGACCTTCATTTAAAACGGATAAGCATCTTACACTGTATTTTTATATTTTTAAAAGTATCTAACATCTATAAATATATTAAAATTTTAACATATAAAATTTGAATAATTTTATTAAATGTGAAATTCGAAAGTATTGTAGTGCACCTATTTTTTTCATCCTTTATAACGATGTAATTATGGTATAGTGACGACATTATTTGTTCTCATCCACATAGTTCTCGCGTCCAACAATAAAACACCGTTATCAGAGATCCTTAAACATATTTATTTATAAAAACATTATATTTTACAATATGTATTGTATTTTTGTTCGCAATTCGTTGTCATGAACTTTTAATTGCTCGAAACATATACCTTATAATAGAATTTTGAAATAAATATAAAAAAATACGTTACATTTACTGAAATACTTAATATATTACAAATAGTAATAGGAAAAAATAACAACAGTTTATTCTCATATAGTTTAATTTTTGTAGTATAAGAGGATATAAAGATGAATGAAAAAGATCGAAAAATTAGGGACATTTTTGACTCATTATCACAAACAATAAAAAAGAAATCTTTTTTCGAAATTTAGAGCTGTTAGTATGAAATAAATAGTATAATGTGAACCATATAGAATATTATGATATATTGGACACAAGAACGTTAAGATTTAAGGTTTTAAACTGATCGATTAATGTGTGGGAGGTCCCCTGGCGCCGCTGCCATTTCGAATAGTGTCACTCTAGTTCATTAAACTCGAAAATTCGTTTGCCATTACCTTTCTTTACGCGTGAATAATTTACTTATTAAGATAAAATGGTGTAACATAATGATTGGTAAATCACACGTGAAGTGTATGACGATAAGAAACTAAACATTTTCATACTCGTGGTTGCTATAATTATTTAGTATTTACATATAAAAAAATGTGTAATATATTTTAATTACGCTTTTTCAATCCATTTATTAAATATCATTAATATTCTATGAGATAGGTAGTCAGTATGCTGACTTATTAATTTTCAGGTTTAAGATCATTTATTTCTCAAGAAGAATATTACAATTCACTTATATGAGAATATAACAATTACTAAAGTTTAACTAACACTATTGGGTACATCGCAAATTATTTTTTTTTTTCATTAATAAATTCGAAGAAAATACAAAGCGACAATATTCACAGTCAGACATTCGTACAACGTATTTTAATTTAATAGCATTAGCCATTAAAGTCACGGTGAATTATTTAGTATTGCAGAAAAATAATGCGAGTTTACTAATTAATAATTAAAAACTTTAGAAATTATTCTTTTTTCTTTTTTATTAAAGAGATATAAAAAAAATTAAGAACAGTCATTTTGAAAACCTGTAGTAATCGACGATAATTGTAATAACATTTTTATTAACACTAAAAGGGTCTGATTAGTTAACTGTTTATATTGCAGGGGCAAAGACCCTAATGCCCTTTAGGATATATATGTACTACATGTACATGGTGTTTGGAAATTTCTTGATTTAGGATCTTGATCTCGATATCGATGAAGTCTGCGCATGCACAGTGCGCGGCGGTACGGTGGCACGCGAGCACGAGTGTACGTGCGATCAACTCTATTTATTTATTTTCATTGATATAACACGAAATATATAAGTTAACTTAAAACGGTCAAATCAGAGTTTAAATAGTTATATATAAGAAATTAAAATGGCTTGGATGATTTTAACTATCGGTAAGTAATAAATTTATTTCTCATTTTTAATAAAACACATTAATAGATATTTGTAAGTATACTTGTATTCGTTTTTTTAATGAAGACAACTTTAAGTGTTTGTTTTTGTAGTGGAAGTTAGTACACAGTGAAAAAATAATAGATTTACATGCTCTCCTTACCTATCGACATTTCACTGCTTGCTCGCAACAAAGCACTTTCTCTGATACAATAGTATAGCAAGGGATATTTAAAGTTACAACAACCTACTTTGTATTTATAGGTGATTTTTTAATATTGTAAACTAAAACTATTAATATTCTAAATACTTATACATAAAAATATTTCTCTGAATAAAATTGAAACAGCTTCTGTTTTAATACATAGTATAAAACAGGAAGTAGGTACTTAGTTTCCTTGAAAATGTTTCTCAAATGAGGTGCGATTAAAATGTTATTAGATATTACTTTTTTGAATCAAATCAACTTGCAATTAATCCTGACCTGGTTAAAATAACCGGTTCAACTGCATAGTATTACAACTAAGTGTTGATAATGGATTTAAGAAAATAAATACACATAAAAAGCTAACGGATATTATAAAGAAAAAATAACAGATCAGAATAAAGTATTATTTATTATTATATTATATTTCATTTTTTCCACGCAGTTTGTCTTTCTCTACCGTCCGCCTACTCCTTAGTCTGAGTCATAATATTTTATATAATCTCTATTGTTAAATTAATAACAAAAAAAGATTTATTCATTAAACCCTTATTGCCTGCGGAATGTAAAACGTTAAATACATATTTTTTAAAGTTCATTAAAACTGTTCATTCTGGCTAAAAAAACGTGAGAGTACTTTGTTATATTAAATTATATTTTTATATTCCAAATATAAAAGTCTATATTATCAAAATAGAAATAAAGTAAGCTATTGAATTTGTAAAGAAATATAAACAAAATTTATTAATTGAATGCTTAATTAAAATATGATACAAAAAGCTAAAATTAAACGTATTTACTTAGTATAAAAATGGAAAATTCTTACACACAAAGCAGTTATAATTAAATATAATGAGTGGAAGTCAAAGCGCCAACGCAATATAAATGCTACAGATAATTATTAAGAATTTAATATAAAATATCCAAACACAACTGGGATCAAATAAAATAGAGTAATATTTAATCAAAAGACCGGCACGGCTTCCTCCCATAGAGCGTTGCAGTTAATTTAAATCGAAAAATTCCGTCTTTATTAAATTAAAATGATCGGGGATTGGGCGATCAAAGAACGGTACTAATGACATCAATTGCTTCGGGATTGGTCCACGGTGGAAGCCAGATCGAACCTTGTTCAAAGCTCAATTACTAGAAGCCAAAGAAATACGATAAATGTCGCCGCAAATTAAAGAATCGTCCCACTTTCACGCAAAAGCTATCCTAAAGTCGTTTCTTAATACCAGGATTTTACAGCTCTCTGCGTTACAGAATTACTACTAATTTACCAATTTAATTTACTACCTATTTTTAATATATTAAAAATGTAAGATTGTATTGCTTTTTATTTGTAGCATTTGTTATGATTCTTATAATTGGTACTTATGAACATTCATAAAAATATGAGATATATGAGGCATGTTAAGTATTAACTCGTGGAAAGTATATCGCAAAAGAAAATATCATCAATTTATTTTCCCCTTGCCAAAGTGAGCATTATGCTTTAAAGAGAGAATATTATCGTTTCCAAGAATATATTTTACTTTGAAGATGCTTTAAGAAGGTGAAGAGGGTTTAAAAATACAATTTCCAACAAATATATTAGAACGGCCAATTAATTGAGGATTTGTATGCCGTGGGAGTCGAAAAATTTTATGATATTTATTATATTTTTTTCAGGTTTGTTGAGCTTATCGCTAGGAGGATGCAGAGAAAATAACAATTATGATGAGTAGGTATCATAGCATACAAACATTAATGAAATATCATGATATAATTTTCTCCTGATATATTACTTAACAATATCAAAAGAAGGAGAAAGTAATATAAAAATATATATTTTATCACATTTAATTTATTTCATTTATATTTAAGTATTAACGGAGCTTAATTCAATAGTTAGCATATTTTTGAGCTTATTTTGTAAAATGGGAAGTGTAAAATGAATGTCAGCTTAGTCTGTCGTTGCTTTAAAATTTTTTTTGGTTAATTTTTATTACTTTTTTAATTACTCGTAACTTTAATACTAGGTATACCTTGCTAAAGCTCTATCCAAGAAACAGTTTACAAATCGATGCACTGAATGCTTTAGAGCAACCAGACCATCAGTTAGAAATTCTGAAAAGAAGCCGAAGTTTTAATGATAGCACCGATGTGCTTGTACCGCCTAGTGATGTAGAATTTGTTAAAGATTTTGTTAGTGCACAAAATTTGGAATATGAAATTAAGCCTAATTATGGCAGGTAAGTGAGATTAAAGAAATTCGTTTATTATATCCCTCAACCAGCATTTGTATCTCTATTGAAAATGCTAGTTTGGTTAAAATAATTATAATTACTTATATGAAAATTATTTCGCGACATCTTCAAGAATAATCCGACATTATACGACTAGTTTATTTTAAATTAAAAATGCAAGAAATTTAGTACATAAAAGTGTATATAAATTAGACATTGTATTTACCTACCTAGATAATTAAGTTTATTGCTGAAATCTATAGAACAAATTAGTTATAATTAGAACTATTATTTAGTATTCATAGCGAGTTTAAATAATAATTTTCTTAATAAGTTTTCAGTCTTAATTGTGAATTAAATAATAATAGAGCTATTTCTGTCAGCGAATTACAAAGAGGTGTTTTTCTGATATGTGTATGTAATGATACTACAACATATTGTTTGTAATTTTAGATCGTTTGAGAGTTCACATAGGACGCCAAAAAGGAGAGTTTTACGTGGATTTAGCATTTATGAATATCATTCATTTCCTGCAGTAAGTACCTCACTAACATCATTAATACCTGAAACTGAAACGTCATGACAAGAGGTTTTTTTAAAATATGTTAGGACAATATTACAACAGTGCAATCTAGATCCGTGGTAAGCTACAAGGCTTGTGTTACGGATAATAGATAGTTGATATACTGCACATATAAATTTTAAATATACACCTATTATAAATATAAACAGCCATGACTGGAGTACAAACATTCGTGCTCATCAAATGAATGCCCCCAGCGGGACTCGAACCCGTGCCCGCTGGCGCAGAATGTAGGGCCACTACCAACTGAGCCAAACGTATCGTTACCTCATATTTATTCTTTTAGCGTTATCCATTGAAGAAATTTACTTTACTCAAGGGCAGGTGACTTCTTAAATTTAACATGCATGTTTCATGTAATTAATTGCTACAATTGCTTTCTTAGATTCAGGAATATATAGACAGTATAGCGAAAAGACATCCGGATATAGTGAAACTACAGAATCTAGGTACTAGCTATCAAGGCAGACGGATGAAACTTGTTAAGATATCCTCAGACCATAATGCTGGCAACCCCATAATATTTATCGACGCCGGTAAGTCAAGTTTATTTAAATTATTGTATTTTATGTTATATATACTTATAATGTTTAGAAGTGTCGCTGGTTTTCTAACAGAAGCCTGTGTGTTACACAGGTCACAGTAAATATCATGATGGATTAAATAGTAACTAGTACAAATAGGAACTAAAATTCAATTATACATTTTTAATCCTTAATTTTTTTTGAATTAACTTGCTAATTGTATTTATATCTAGGTTTAGCAGAAACTATGGCGTTTATACTCGTAGTTGCTTGTAGCGACGAAACAGCTTTTGTACGAATATAACAATGACTTTCTTATTTTCTAAGATTTTCTTGAGATTACCATAATTAAATGGATATGACTTTGCTAATGGACTCTCAAAATGTTAGTTTTTCCTGTTTCTAGTACTATAATAGCTAGATTAATACTATAAAAAGAAGTAATTTTTTGAATGAATACATCTTTTTATAATAAATACATATATACTTTCGCGGAAGGTGTATTTAAGTATTTACAGTAAAAATTGAGAAAGTCTATTTTGTAATACAATGGATTTTTACCGACGGCTCGTTAAAATTGCTTATGCAAATATTATCCTTCGCCTCTAGTGTCTAAGAGAGTACACACTCTGCACCTTATAACAGTAAAAAGTATTTAATTACTAACAAATAACCCTTACATATATCAAATTTTTGAAGAGTTGACCTAAAATATCTAATAACTACCTTCTTAGATTTATATATTTGAAATATGTAACAAAAGAATCAATGATGACATCTAATACAATGAATATCATTTACCATGACAGGCTTTTAATGAAAACAGATACCTTAGAAAAGTTATTTCATGTCCTGGCGCATTCACAATATTAAGCCTTTCTTTCAGTATATAATTTACTATTATGCCTTCCTATATAATAAATCTTATTAGATTCTCTACTCTAATATTTTAGAGTTATTGATTTGCATTATCTTCACTTTATATCTATCTCGTTCTTAAATTTTATCCTAGAATTAATATACCGTCTTCTTTATACAATTGATCCATTACTTCCTAACTAATAAATATTGCTGATTGCACCTATGTGAAGTTAGCAACTGACTAAAACCAAATTATTTTTTATCGATTCTATTCGATTGTACTACGTTTGTACCGGATTGTACCGCTTATTAAATCGTTTGTACCTCAAAGGGGTGAGAAATATAGGGGTGCAAAGATATACGAATACATATTATCAAGTAAAATTATCTTAGCGTGAAAATTGACAAAACTGGTCAAAATGAGTTGTTAAATATGATTCTATTCGATTGTACTACGTGTGTACCGGATTGTACCGATTATTAAATCGTTTGTACCTCAAAGGGGTGAGAAATATAGGGGTGCGAACATATACGAATACGTATTGTTAAGTAAAATTAACTTAACGTAAAAAATAGACAAAAAAGGTCAAAAATGAGTTATTAAATGTGTACATTAGAAGGTATAATGAAAGTGAAACACAATTGTAAGCGGTACAGACGGGTACAAACCAGTATGAAAGGGTACAAACGTGGAGAAGTCTAGTACTCTTAGTTTTAATATATATTCAAATAATGCGAAAAACGGACGAACCAGGTCATTTATGAGTTAAAGAATATGTGCCGTGGAGTGTATATTAATGTTAGAAACCTGAATCTCAACGGTACAAACGAGTACAAACTACTACTAATAAATATATTAGGATGAATTCGACTGGCGCGTAAAAAGGGCAAACCAGGTCAACTATGAGTTATAAAATATATGCCGAGGAGTGTATATTAATGATAAATACCCGAATCTCAGAGGTACAAACGAGTACAAACGGGTACAAACGCGGAGAAGTCTAGTACTTAGATCGAATTAAAAGATTTAGTACATATTCAAAAGACGTGAAAAATAGATGAGCCAGGTAAAAAATGAATTGTAGAATATATAATGTGGAGTGTAAATTAATGATAAAAACCCAAATCTCAGTGGTACAAACGAGTACAAACGGATACAAACGCGGAGAATTCTTATACTCTTAGATTTAATATATATTCAAATGACACGACAAATAGATGAACAAGGTCAATAATGAGTTGTAGAATATGTACTGTAGAGTGTATTTTATTGATGAAATCCAGAATCTCAGCGGTACAAACGAGCACAAACGGGTACAAACGCGGAGAAGTCTAGTACTCTTAGATTTAATATATATGTTATGTTGTTGTATAAAATATGTACCGTGGAGTGCATATTAATGATAAATACCCGAATCTCAGAGGTACAAACGAGTACAAACGGGTACAAACGCGGAGAAGTCTAGTACTTAGATTGAATTAGAAGATTTAGTACATATTCAAATGACGTGAAAAATAGACGAGCTAGGTCAATAATGAGTTGTAGAATATGTACTGTAGAGTGTATTTTATTGATGAAATCCAGAATCTCAGCGGTACAAACGAGTACAAACGGGTACAAACGCGGAGAAGTCTAGTACTCTTAGATTTAGTATATATTCAAATGACGCGACAAATAGTTGAAAAAGGTCAATAATGAGTTGTAGAATATGTACCGTGGAGTGTATTATATTGATAAAAATCCAAATCTCAGAGGTACAAATGAGTACAAACGGGTACAAACGCGGAGAAGTCTAGTACTTAGATTGAATTAGAAGATTTAGTACATATTCAAATGACGTGAAAAATAGATGAACAAGGTCAATAATGAGTTGTAGAATATGTACTGTGGAATGTATATTAATGATGAAAACCCAAATCTCAGTGGTACAAACGAGTACAAACGGGTACAAACGCAGAGAATTCTTATACTCTTAGATTTAGTATATATTCAAATGACGCGACAAATAGATGAGCCAAATCTATAATTAGTTGTAGAATATGTAATGTGGAGTGTATTTTATTGATAAAATCTAGAATCTTAGCGGTACAAACGAGTACAAACGGGTACAAACGCGGAGAAGTCTAGTACTTAGATTGAATAAGAAGATTTAGTACATATTCAAATGACGTGAAAAATAGATAAGCCAGGTCACTAATGAGTAGTAGAATATGTACTGTGGAGTGTATTTTATTATTATAAATCCGAATCTCAGCTGTACAAACGAGTACAAACGAGTATAAACGCGGAGAAATCTAGTACTCTTAGATTTAATATAGATTCAAATGACGCGTTTGTTCTTGTTTGTACAGCTGATATTCTGGTTTTTAACATTAATATACACTTCACAGCACATATTTTATAACTCATAAATGACCTGGTTTGTCCATTTCTTGCCTCATTTAAATATATATAAAATCTAAGAGTACTAGACTTCTCCGCGTTTGTACCCGTTTGTACTCGTTTGTACCTCTGAGATTCGGGTATTTATCATTAATATACACTCCTCGGCATATATTTTATAACTCATAGTTGACCTGGTTTGCCCTTTTTACGCGCCAGTCGAATTCATCCTAATATATTTATTAGTAGTAGTTTGTACTCGTTTGTACCGTTGAGATTCAGGTTTCTAACATTAATATACACTCCACGGCACATATTCTTTAACTCATAAATGACCTGGTTCGTCCGTTTTTCGCATTATTTGAATATATATTAAAACTAAGAGTACTAGACTTCTCCACGTTTGTACCCTTTCATACTGGTTTGTACCCGTCTGTACCGCTTACAATTGTGTTTCAATTTCATTATACCTTCTAATGTACACATTTAATAACTCATTTTTGACCTTTTTTGTCTATTTTTTACGTTAAGTTAATTTTACTTAACAATACGTATTCGTATATGTTCGCACCCCTATATTTCTCACCCCTTTGAGGTACAAACGATTTAATAATCGGTACAATCCGGTACACACGTAGTACAATCGAATAGAATCATATTTAACAACTCATTTTGACCAGTTTTGTCAATTTTCACGCTAAGATAATTTTACTTGATAATATGTATTCGTATATCTTTGCACCCCTATATTTCTCACCCCTTTGAGGTACAAACGATTTAATAAGCGGTACAATCCGGTACAAACGTAGTACAATCGAATAGAATCGATAAAAAATAATTTGGTTTTAGTCAGTTGCTAACTTCACATAGGTGCTGATTGCAGTAGAAAATAAAAATATTTGAAAAGTATACTTAATATTATTTAGTCCCGCGAAAAATAGTAGGTACCTAAATATAGTCATGGTAACCCCTGATTAAATTACCCAGATTGGCTAATTTGCCTTACTTCGTTATAAAATTCGTTTTTTGTAATAAAAAGTGGTCTTCTAGCAAGAGCTCGAACTGACGGCAGGAGACTTTAAGTTATATCCAATGTAATTTAAAAATCCGTAGCAACGCGTTTCTGCTGAGCCACTATATATTACAAATAATTAGAATGTAATAAGGCTTAAGCTGATTCATTATTAGGTATTCACGCTCGCGAGTGGGTGGCGCCGGCGATGGCACTGTACTTGATACAACGGCTGGTCAACGACCCTGAGGCTAGTCAGGATCTGGAAGGTGTAGATTGGTACATACTTCCGGTTGTCAACCCTGATGGCTATGAATATACGAGACAAAATCGTGGAGTAAGTTGCTATAGACTTTGAATCAGCAGAAATATTAACAGAACTGATTGTTTTAAAAATTATATTTATGGTACACGCTAACTGCTAACTTAATGCATGCATCTTAATATTGTAGTTTACAATACAATTTATTTGATTTTCTATTTGCAGAATCGTTTGTGGAGAAAAACTAGATCAAAGAACTCAATTTATGATTGCTTCGGAGTTGATGGTAATCGTAATTACGGCTTCAAGTGGGCTGTCAGTGGAGTATCTAACAACCCATGCGATAAGGAAACTTATGCTGGACCTAAGCCATTTTCAGAAGTAGAAACGCAAATGGTCAGGAACATCATGATGGAGTATAGCAAGCGCATAAAATTATATATTTCCTTGCATTCTTATGGACAATATTTGGTATACCCATGGGGATTTACAGGAGAATACTTGCCTAAAGAGTGGAAAAGGTTGGATACTTTAGCTAGAATGGTTTCAAATGCTGTAGTAAAAGCAGGAGGACAGCCATTTAAAGTGTTAAGTGCTGGTAAATGGTATCCAGCTGCCGGCGGCAGTGATGACTTCGCATTTGGGGCTGTTGGCGTTCCATACTCATATACTATGGAACTTACGGATGGTTATGAATTTGTGTACCCTGAACGTCTTCTGAGGATGGTCTTACCACAATACTATGAAGGTTTCAGAACTTTTGGAGCTCAGATAAGGAATGAATTTTCTAGTAACAGTAAGCAACATAAGGAGAAAAGGTATAGTGAAGATGAAGGAACAAATAGTTGAACTAAATATTGTTAGACAAATATACAGCTATTAAACAAATTGAAACAACTATTTTTTATTTATTCATGACACAGACACACACATGACAGAATCCATTTATAATACATACCTGTATTTGATAATTATTTTAATAAAAAGTTTTTCTTATGTAAATAATAAATGCTTTCATTATGATTGATCAAATAGATCATCGCTCATTTTGTTTTGTCTAAACAAATTAAATACGTAACATTAATAAAAATAACTATGTACTTGTAAAATAATTTTCTGTAATGAAATCAGAATTATATTATTCAGTTTTACGAGCTAGAACATTTCTAGATCATATTCGATAACAAATATGTAACATAATAAACTACTCTATTTCCGTCAAGCACTTTTTGAATGAGGCATATTCAATATTGCACGGATGCAATATCTGGATATTTCGTTTTGATATTCCGATT
This sequence comes from Boloria selene, assembly GCA_905231865.2. Lineage (NCBI taxonomy): Eukaryota > Metazoa > Arthropoda > Insecta > Lepidoptera > Nymphalidae > Boloria > Boloria selene. Next base: position 5,097,412 of record HG993149.1, read on the forward strand.
TCCCTTTAATTTTCCACCAGAATACATTCTCGATATGATTTCAATATCTCTTGCGAAATCATATTTTAAATTACTTTAAATGTACCTACTATAATGAAAATTATTATCTCCCCTTCATTTGAATCAATAAAATGCTTACATTATATTCACCACATATGTAAGTATTGTATGTACATTGTACAAAATATATCTAAGAGTTTAGGTCTTACTTTAAACATGTAATTCAAAATACGCTACCAGACAATCAGAAATAAAAAGGAATATATGCATTAATACTGTTATTAAATAGTTGTCCAATTAAAAATTATCGTGTCAATTAGGTCACTTTTATAATTTTACAGAAATGAAATCATAATTCAAGTTAATAATGATAATAAGCCATACCCACAAATTAATTTTCATTTTTCTGCTAACACACTGGACGTTATTGTGATTCATGTTTATTTAGTGCATCTAGGTAGCATTTAACCGGTCTGCAAGGTTTTCATTTATAAATACGAAGTCCACCACACCTGCGAGTGGGTGTTACCGCCGTGTCCACTGGTCATCGACCCTGGATATCGATAGGATATTGATAGATACTTTTCTACCGTCAATTCTGTCTTAGAACTTATGTGGGAAACGTAACGAAATTACTTATTAGTCTAATTGTTTTTGTTTTTTATGGATCACACCTATCGCAATTCGCAAGTGTTTAAAAATATTCACTTAACAATTGAAATTTTTGAATGCATAGATACACTATTCTGATCTTTGTTCAAAGTAATTTGATAAATATTTAAATCAATCCAATACAATCTTAATGTAAAATTTCCATATTTTAAAAAAATCGAATTTATTGTCATGATAGGAATGTTTTTGATATTTTAATGTTAAAACATATATTTTGTTGAAGAAAACAAACAACATACAATTCTTCGCTGTAACAAAATAGGTACAATATATTTACGATATAATAAGTGAAATAACAGATTACAGTCGGTACAATTTCTTGTGCAATTGAAAACCGTAAAACGAAGCGATTGAAAATTTTATATTATATTGTTACACAATAATTTACAAATAACTACTTTTATTGATAGTTAATAGTTAATATTGTTTCACATCCTTATCCCCTCGCACTGAGGGCGGCCTGTGCCCAGCAGTGGGACCTTAAAAAAGGTCGAGGACAAGATTGTTTCACAATGAAATATTATGGTGTAACACTTATCATGGGTATTTGCAATATGATATAAAATTAATATGTTATAAGTACTTTAAATTAACAATTTTGCGTATTAATTTGTAGCAACTTTGTTTTGTATGGCTAATACAGAATATTGTGGGTGAGAATTATTATTATGTCTAGAGATAGTTATAGATTTTATAAATTTTCGTTCGCTTTAATAAGAATTAAATTTTGGTACTTTTTTTTAATTTTATAATACAAATATGTTTAGATGTAAATACGTAAGAGTATGTTACAACAGAATGTTGCATGAGTTACTGGTCGACGATGAGGATCCGTGTGTGGAAAATGTTAAAATAGGAGGTAGTACAGTTAAGTAACAGTTTAAATCCAAGGTAACACGTATTCTAACAATATACTTCAGTATAAATTAATATAACAGTGAATTTATATTAAACAAAAGTATAAATACTGGTAAGTATTTCTTTTTTTAAGTGTTTTCAAAATAGTATCTATATAGTATATAGTACAATATAATTTGAACAACTATAAATAATAAGATGTACATACGTAGAATATTTTAACATATTTTTATTTAATTTTCTCATACAACGCTTTAGTCATGGTTATTGATTGTGGAGTTAATAGAAAAATAGACACGGGTCGTTAAAGCCGTATTTTTTTTTTAATTAAAAATAATTTACACTACTTTTGCAGATTACAGTATTTTTGCAGGCATTGAGAAAATATTGTTTTAGGATTATAAATTTTAATGATAGTAGAACTACATTTGAGGGGAGAAATCTATATGAGGTCTATTTAGTTATTTTGTACGAACAAAAATATATTTAAATTTATCATCGTTCTTAATGATGCTAAAACATCAAATTTACAGGTAATAATTAGTAGTAATTCGCTTAGCGATAATGATACTGACAAAATACCAGTGATAGTGATAGATGCTGGTCAAGATGCCGGCGCCGCTCCAGTTGCTTTCGCACTATATCTTATAGAACAACTGGTGGCATGTGATGAAAACAGAGAAATGATACGAAAAGTCAAATGGGTGATCCTCCCTTCCACTAACCCAGATGGTTTGGAGTTTATACAATCAGTACGTTCAATACTATTTGAATAAGCCTAGTTAGTTCAACGTAATATATAAGCAGCCTAAATAATGTGCTACTGATTGCTTTGCATTTTTATGTTATATACAACTGTTATATACAAATGTTATATAAAAAAAGAAATAAAGAAAAATACCTTTTAAGTAGGTAAATTATCATTCTTGTAATTTTATATGTTTTTTTTTCTTACAGAACCAGCACTGGCAAAAAAATTTTAGTCCTAACAAGAATATTAGTACTGGCGTTGACATTACAAGAAACTTTAATGCAGCATGGGATATATGTCCAAAAAATGATAACATATTTTCACAAAGTTACCCAGGACCAAAGGCATCTTCAGAAAAGGAAACTAATTTTATAGAACATGTTTTAACAAAGTATAAAAATAATATAAAAACATATATTTCGCTTAGGAGAGATGGTCATGCCATACTCTACCCTTATGCGAGCAGGAATTCCAGTTTTATGTCAATGGATAAAGTTAAGAAAAGAGCAAGCGATGTAGCCGGAAAAGTTAATCAAAGAGCCGGCGGCATACAGTGGTTTGTTAATGAAAGTATTTTTAACATAAACGGGAAGGCTTACTGTGGTCATAGCGTCGACTACGCCGTTAATAACTTAAACATCACTTATGCGTATGAGATGCGTGTTTTTGCAGAATCTAGTTACAATATTATGTCGAAGTTCTATTCTTTACCCAAAGGACAAGAGGTGTCGCTCAGAGCAGGCTATTTTAGTGGCATCAGAGAACTTTACAAATCAATAATTAATGAAATTAAGCGAAAAGTTAAAAAATAAACTGTTTCTTTATGTAACCGTCGCTTTTATGTAACCGTCCATACTACATAAGAAGCGTAAATAGGTCAGAGGACATTCTCTACAACATGAAAAATAGTTTAGTTTCCCTATACATACGTTCTAGAAGTACAAATTGAAAGGAGATATTGTGAGTTGGGTGGAAATTGGTGGCATATATTTTGATACAATATTTATTTACTATATAATGTTATATCTACGATGTAGGAGTCTCTTTTCCTCTTTCCAGTAGGATGTAGATCATGCGCGATGCTGAGTTTTCACAGCGCCTGCGCTAGGGGTGGGACCTTCAGTCGTTCAGCCCGCTGTATCACTCTGTAGTCGGCCGTGGCGGCGGCTAGGCGCCTTCTCCTAACTCCTCTCAACATCTGCACTCCTAGTATCGCGATAACTTAGCCGCCAAACGCGCTCTAACCGAATTGTTCTTCTTCGTTATTTTTTTTATCATTCGCCACTTGAATTTCATTATCATATAATTTATTTCAAAGTGTTTTTCTTTTTGTATTTTTCGTTTTTTTCACAAAATAATATTTTTTTAACTTTAACAAACATACTTTCTGTTTATTTTTTATTATCATTTTTGTGTTTAAAAAGAACACCGCTGCTAAAGAATTCAAGCTGGTCGAGCAGCAGGCTTCGAAAGGTAAGTTTCTCTTTGAATATTTGATAAGAGTCGGCTGAAACTACGAGTAAGACTACAAGTATTGCTGCGCTTTGGTTTGTACCCGGAAAATGTTCGTAGGATGGGCGGAAGGCGGTCCCGTCGGCAACAGGTTGCAAGGCTTTACAGGCGTCGGGAAACGGTCGCCGCCCGCTCTTCTAACTGCTATATTTAAAAATTATGTAAAGAAAGAATAATGGTAAGTTGGGTATTTAAAAGAGGTTAAAGTAAAGTTCTGAAGTTGATTGCGGTAGGCATCCTTTTATTGTTAAGGACATAAAACAATCTACACTAACATTATAAAGCTGAAGGTGCTAATCTCAGGAATTACTGGTTCGAAATAAAAAAATATTTTAAAGTTGGTTAGCCCATTTATCGAAGAAGGTTATAGGCTACATAACGTAGTAAAATATTTGAAATCTAAAATATAGATTTCGGTCTTAAAAAGCGGGCGGAAATGTGCCGCTCCGGCGGGAAACTTGATAAAATTGATATTTGGCAAATAAATAATGTTAATTTAATTTGCATAAAGAAAATCAATTTAATGCAAATATCTGCTAAATTGATATCGTCATTAAATTTACTGCAGTAATATTATTCTCAATATTTTAGTAATTTTCGTATTTGAAGCGAATGTATAAAATAGAAAATGACATGATTTACATTTCCTTAAAATACTTACGTGTTATTTGTATTTATTAGCAACTTATTTAAAATGTTTTACGAGAGTAAGTAGCATTTCATAAAATTCATTTTGAAACCAAAATAGGACATCTTGAATTTTATGAAATATAATTAAAAAATCCTTACGAAGTAAAATTGCTCCGTCGGACACGCGTAAAAGAAAATTCCTTTCGTTACAGTTTATTTATTTATTACCATAAAAAAATAAAGTTCATATAATGTCTCTTAAGAGTTTTTAAAATATGAACTTGATAAGCTTATTTTTAAGCTTAAATTCCAATTTAATCTATTTAAATAGATACGTCTACTATTTGATAATACACTCTGAATTTACCAAGTTGCAATTCCTTTCGTACAGTAATTTGTAAGATGATAGACGGACATGATATTTTAGTTTACGATTTTTACGGATTAACAAAGTTATATCTTGATTTACGTTAAATACAAACTAAAACGCAAGTGAATAAAATTGCACAGTCGGACACGCGTAAAAGAAAATTGTGTACATTGTAGTGAACTATTTCTTACCAAAATCCAATTAAAGTTCTTAAAAATTTCTTTCAACAAATTTTAAATATGATGAATTTCACAAGCTTATTTTTAACGTTTTTCTTATTTTAAATCAAATTTAAGTTTTTAATGAAATACGTCTATCATTTTGTTATACGCTCTATATTTACAAAGTTGAAATTCTTTGTGTCCCGCAAATTTACAGAAGATGAACGTAATAGATGACTAGATATTTAAGTGTACGATTTTTACGGATTTTACGAAATTACATCTTGATTTACAAAATAAATTAAGTTGGTCCATTGGACACGCGTAAAAGAAAATTTCGTACATTACAGTTAACTTATTTCTTGCCAATTGTAATTGAAATTCTTATAATGCCTGCCACTGTTCAAAATATTTTGTATTTCACAAGCTAATTTTTAAGGTTATAAATTCCAATTTCATCTATTTTAATAAATGCGTCTATTATTTGGTTAAACACTCTGCACTCAGTATGTATCAAGTTGCAATGATTTTGTCCACTATATTTGAAAGACGAAGGTGTCATAGACAGACGGTACATTTAAGTCGTGGGATTTACAAAATTATAAAATTTCGCGAATGAATCTTTTAAAATTATTTGTTTTTGTCGGTAGAATTTACGTTGACGAAGTAGTAAAGAAAATTAAAACAAAGTACGATTAACATAACGTAAAGAGTTGATTGAACAAATAATACGGCAAAATGATCAAAATGGTTCACGAGTTCAATGACTGAAACAGTGTACTTAATATAAGTAAATAATTATCTCTAAAGAAAAATCAAATCAGTTTTAAATAAGTTTAATAAATTTTAGAAATAGATTTTTTAAATTTTTCAAAATAATAAGTTACAAAATAAGTAAACTGAGTAACCAAAAATCTTTCTAACTGGATTTTTAAAAAAAGCAGATCAATTTCTATTAGATAGGTACATGTGTAAATTATTAGAATCTCTAAAAGACATCTCTGAATTATTAGAGTTACTTTCATTTTGAAAATTAATTTCAAGAAGATAAAACAGCTGGTCACAAATCGATACACGCAGATATATCTCTATGATTATTACGGGGTTAATAAGGGGCTTTCATAACCGAAGTTTCGAGTGTTGATAACAGTATCGATCGCGCACATTACAAACGTGTGATAACATGATGCGGGTGCTTACTAAGCGAGCTCTGCCTATCCACTCGCCATTTGTTTCTTTGTACGTCAAATATATTAATAGCTTGGTATATACAAAATCTCTTACAATAGAAAGAAGGTTAATAGTTGAGTTATTAAATTCAAACTTAAGTTGACAAAGCGCATAAGAAATCTATTAATACAAAAACTGTTAGGACTGATTAAACAGGACTAAGCATCTGAATCTTAAACTAGCAACAATTTTCTTAAATAACGTTTTTTGGCACACTGTGCATTGTCAGTTAAATATGTTATTATAACAGTTATAACAGTTATAAAACACTTAGACTTTTCTATTAATGGTTTTTCAGTTTACTATAAAATATGATAAATATGATGAATATGATGTTTAAAGATTTAATTTACATAAGTTAAATATACAATTAAACAAAGTTAGGTATGAGTACTAACTACTAAGTTTAATAAAACAGTTTATCATAACACAAATAATACTTAATATCAAAAGAAGTTATTATTTTTTTTGATTTACACGAATATTTGGTGCCATTTTTGTATTTAAAGGACTTCAAAAAAGGAGGAGGTTATATGTTCCAATGTTTTTTTTTAATGTATGTTCACCGATTTCTCCGCCAACTGTTACATTTTTCTTGCGTTTGGTAGGGTATAATTACGGAGAGGGTCACATTATCAACAAGTCAGCGTCTGATGATGGGATCCCAGGGAAATCGAGGGCAACTCTTAAACTTTATAGGCACTTATAACGTTTTTTATAAAGTTTCTTAAGCTGTTCAAGTGTTTGCGTCTGATAATAATCATCATCTCATGTTGATGAGCTGATGATAGGACGTGGAACTCCTCAACGGTTATTTTTATTTATGTCATTGATTTCTCTGGCCACTGTTAGCCAATTTAAAAAAAATCTTTTGTTCGGTAGAGTATACTTACAAAGGGGTCTCATTGTCAAGAAGTCCGGTTCTGATGATGAGATCCCTGGGAAATCGAGGGCAACTCTCAAATTTTATTGACAATCATAACGTTTATTATATATTTTCTTAAGCTGATCAAGTGTTTGCGTCTGATATTTATCATCTCATGTGGATAAGCTGATGATGAAATGTGGAACTCCTCGACGGTTATTTTTATTTATGTCATTAATTTCTCTGGCCACTATTGGCCGATTTAAAAAAAAATTCTTTTGTTCGGTAGAGTTAATACTTCCCAGGACATTGTTAACAAGTCAGGATCTGATGATGGGATCACAGGAAAATCGAGGGCAACTTTCAACTTTTGTAGGCACTTATTTCGTTTTTCGTATATTTTCAAAAGCTGTTTAATTGTTATCATGTTAAAAATTAAAATAAATCTGTGTCAAAATCCGGAGAAAGTTATTTATTCTAGAAATTGGAATGAATGCGTTTGTCCACTTGTACCTGTGTACATAGGAAAGGGTATAGGACTTTAAGTAGTTTCTAATTTTAATTCACTTTACGGAATAAACTGAAACTTAGCTCTGTATGTATACCATAATAAAGCAATTCAAAATCCTTTTGAAATTATTCACAAATAATTTAAAATTTGAATGTTTTAACATAAAATATATCTTTTGTGATGTCAAAACAAAAATGGTAACGAATCCGGTATCCAGCCAAGAGACACAGCGGAAAAGAACCAACTTCGATAGGCGGTGTACCATGCGGGTTGCTCCTGGTACACTTCTGATAACAGAATAAACCGTAGGAAAAACTCTGGTTGCGTGGTCTACTTCGGTAGACATGCCGTCGAGGCAGCAGAATGCAGCTATAATTAAAATATATATTTTTATAAACTCATAATTTAAATATAACAGAAAATTGACCTAAAAATAGCATTAAAAATAGAAATGCTTTAGATGCTCAACGTTTAAGTATACTTAAGCGCAAAATTTTACTATTAGCGCCTACTTAAAATAAAAGGCAAGGTTATCTTTCGTAAGCAGACGAACTAAGAAGATTGCGATTATGCAGGTTTTACATACTAAATGATAGAATGACTTATCTTTACATAAAACAAAGTCAGATTTGATACTCCATTCTCAAGAATGGCTAAACCGAATTTTGTAACGAACTTGTAATGCCTGTAACTCGCTTACGCCGAGTCAGTAATTCTTTTTATGGATAATGTATACGCCTATACAACATGATCCCAGAAAACGTTCAAAAAGCTTCTATTGCCAAATTTAAAAAAATTGTGAAGGAACGTTTGTGTACTAAAGGTTATTATTCGATTAACGATTTTTTAGAAGACAGTACGCCTTGGGAATGATGTGATCGCCGCCAGGCTATTCCAACATATACAATTATTGTTAAATCGCAATTTAATTTGAAAAAGAGAGAGAGAGAGGAAAAAAATAGTCCCGCTGAGTTTCTATCGCCAGTTCTTCTCAGGTCAGAGGTTTCTTCTTTCCGAACTGGTGGTAGACTCATGACGTTCAGTAAGAAATTGTAACAATTTTTATGCTGAATAAAATATTTTGATTTGATTTGATATAATTTATATTTGGTTGGGTTTCTTTTCCACTCCGAATATTAGAATTTAGAATATCTTTAAAAATATCGGGTTGAGGTACAAATTTTGCGTTGGTTAATAACGTTTTGAAAAAATTATTTGACCAAGTCAAATCAAATCAATCAAATCAAAATATTCTTTATTCAAATAGACTTTTACAAGCTCTTTTGAATCGTCATTTTTACATTATCAAAATTAAAAGTCAGTCTGTAAGTCTGTGAGTAAACTACCACCGGCTCGGAAAGCTGTTCTGCTGAGAAGAACCGGCGAGAAACTCAACAGTTGCTCTTTTCAAAAAAATATTTGGTAACAATATTGTATTACAATTTATGTATTTATCCTACGTGAGACACAACCAGTCACTAATCCCACACATTTACATCTACTAGGTATTCCGCTATAGTGTAATAAGCTTTATTCAATAACGTATTTTTAATTTTTGATTTAAATTGCCTCAAAGGCAAGTTCAATATGGACGAGTCAAGTCGAATATTAAGTCCATATTCTAAAAACTAAATACTTCATTATCTATAAGACTTAAATAAAATTGACTTTAAATTAAGAGTCTAAAATAAAACCTATAATAAACTAAAGTCAACTGTTCCTACGATATTGGTTGTTATTGCCTCTCTATGGAATTTAATTCGAAAAGTTACAATATAGCTCACTTGTCGACCCCTTTCACTACTTCAAAGGGTTTCGGTCGCTATTTACTAATAAATTTATATTTGGAATATCTTGTTGGATTGTAAAAAGTTTTACGAAAGTAGGTTTCGAGGGTAATAGGACAAATAGTTCCGATGAAATATTTAAAACTGAATATCTACTGGACGGATTGTATGAACGAGAACTATATTTTATGTAACAAAATAAATCTATTCATTTAATAAAATGCTATTTTTTGGGAAATGTTATTTAAATAGCCAATATTATCGAGACAGAATCAAACAGACGTGGAATAAATACTGGAGTCATAAAGATGTATTCAAAAGTAACATGCCTCTACCGTTAAAAAAGAAGGTTATGGACTCATGCCTAATTCCATGCTTGACATATGCATGCCAAACGTGGAAATTTACTAATAATACTCGAATAGGATTATCACCTGTCAAAGGGGCATTGAGTGTAGTATAATGAATGTGAGGAAAATACAAAAAATAAGGCAAACTAAGATAACATCTAGGATAAAGACAATAGATGCGTTAAATCACGCTCAAAGACTTAAATGGAAATGGGCTGGCCATGTGCGCTTAAAAGACCAGAGATGGACAAAAACTATTATAACATGGAAGGGCCCTACAGGTAAACGCTACAGAGGTAGGCCCTATACTCGCTGGGATGACGACATAAAAAAATAGCCGGAAGTAAATGGCACCTTATAGCGCAGGATCGAAAGAATTGGTAAGCTTTGGAAGAGGCCTTCACCTGAGAGGGGTTCCTGCAATCATAAATATAGTATATACCCGTATATATAAATATAGTGTACCTAGTATTAACGATAAGAAAATATTGTAAGCAGGAAATAAAAGGCTTTTTTATTTTTTTTTATTTATTATCGAGACAGAGGCCAAATGTTTAGTTTTTAGTAATAGAATTTTTGTGTGTCTGTCTGTCTAAGATGGCATCAAGAGAAAACCACTGGACAGATTTTGATCATATTTGATATAGTAATGATAGCTGGTTATCCGAGATATCATATTGAATACTTTTCACTGCGGGGAAATATTTCACTTCTGAGTAATACATATATACTAATGTATGTAGTAGGGTAAAATTAGGGCTTTTAAAAAAATATTTTCTTTAACATAATGAAAATCAGGGAAAATAATAAAGAACGAATAGTGTAAAGTATTCATGTCCTTTAAAATAGAATGTCTTTTAAACGAATTAATGTTTCGTAAAGTACATGATATTCAAGGGCAGTAATTACGAAGAGAATTCAAGTGCCAGACAAACACTAAAGTTCGTAAAACGAACTCAGCGGATATTGGATTTCTAACTCCAAGTTACGCCTCTATAATATACTAGATATGAACCGGTGTCACATAATACAATTGGCGTTGAGAATATTTATATTTTTAAAATATTCACTATTATTAAAATAATAAATAAAAGGTACTTAAGAAAATCTTAAAACTTTGCTGTTTGAGTACTTTTACGTACATACTTATAAAATTAATTAATATCGATATCGCGTAACTAATAAATAGTTAAGTTGAAAAAGTCTTAGATGTGCTACAGGTCTAACTGTCCGGAGCAGGGTATTAAAATTTGAAGCGCTCAAACTTGCCTCCTAGTGTTCATTACGTCGGAAAGTTGGTGAAAATTCATACAAGTCTAACTTCTAATGAACACCGGGCGGGGAAGTTGGCCGTAGCGATCGCTCACATACCGCCTTTTTGTGAACAATACCGCTAAATTCCAACGCGATTATTTAGCAAATTAAAGTAATTTATCTATGTAAGTGAAGAAGTTAGTTAGCAACGTATACATTACGATCAATCATTAAGTTACAACACATGTGTTGGATTTTTAATTTTAAAAGTAATAATAATGTCTTATATCACATACTCGTATATTTATATTTTCGATGAGCATGAATTCCTGTTTGAGCATTAAATGAAAGTTAACTTTAATACAGCAGATGATTCAGATTAAGTATGTACAAACTACCTGAATTATTAGAACTCTATAAAGAATTTAACATAAATAATTTCCTCCATTACTTTTAGAACTTAACCACATTTAAACTATCCTACCAATATTATAAATGTAATAAAAGTTTATGAGGATGGATTGAAGGATCCTCTTTCACTCCAAAACGGCTGAACGGATACGGATGAACATTGACTGGAATAGTATTACGGTTTATCCCGTATTATTATGGTTCCTGTGGGATAAAGATTTGTTTTTGCTTTTAACTAGAAACAAACTCAAGGCGAAAAGACTGTAGTCTCAATCACGCCAGAACGGCTTAACGGATCTTGATAAAATTTGACATAGAGATAGATTATAGTCTGGAATAGTACATAGAATACTTTTTATCCTGGAAAAATATACGGTTTCCATGGGATTTGTTTTTGATATTCCCCTTAGGTACGAACCCGAGAGCCTGAGTCGCTAGTAAAATATAAAACCTCTAATAATTTACTATTATGTAAAATCCGAGTAAAAAATAAATCACTAATATTAACGTAACAAAAGCATTTTTAAAAATTATATAGAAATCTTACATTGAAAAACAGCCGTCGCGGTATTAGCCGTACTGTTATTCTAAGTGGATTAGGGATAACGCGTTTCTTGGTAAATCCAACGTAAAGTGAGGTTGCGCTCTTCTTATAAATCTCAAAAAAATATTTTATTTTTCTTTTTCAATAAAATTGCTGTTAAAGAAAAAGGCGAAAGAAAAAAATTCTATTGTTTCCTTTCATTTTATGAAGGAAAATTTATACTTTTTAAAGGCTTTAAAGTGAAAAGAAAATATTTACTATACATTGATACAATAAGCTGAATACAAAAATGTCCATTGTAGTGCTTCTTTATTATCTTTGGAAAAATCAAGTTTTAGGTACAAGTAGTATCAAAAAATACTAAACCTTACGTTTTGAACATTATTATTTATTATCAAACATATGTTTTAAAAAAATTTAAATGTGTACATACGTTTAAAAAAATTTAAATTAAATTAATACACGAGTATAATGAAATTCTAACTTTGTCGAGCCTGTACATTGAATATTTCGAAAAAATTAAAATATGTAGTAATATAGTAGGATGAGTAGTTTCAGTATGTCTGTCTGTGAGTGCATCATGAGAAAACTACTGGAAGGATTTTGATGAATGTTGGTATGATGATAGCTTGTTGAACGGGTCATTATAAAGGATACTTTTTACTTCGGCGAAATATCTTCTTTCCGAGAAATCTGTAATAATTATTAAAACGAATCAATGTAGGGACGAATCCGAACGGAGCGAGAGTGTCTCGCTAGTAACAAAATAATATAAAATACATAATTATGAGACTGCACACGGTACTTATAAGAAAACAACAAAATTGAGTTTTTTGTCTGTCTGTCTATTTGTTCCGGCTTTAATCTCTGAAACTGCGAGATTCTCTGGTAAATAGCTCGTGTTAAGGGCAACGGCTATAAGACTTCTTTTATTCTAGAAAAAAACCGAAGCCACACAGAAAACAACAAAACTCATGAAATTGTGTTTGTAATCCTGTATGGTACATACAGGACGATTAGGATTATGACGGACTCAAGCGAAATAAATTTCAAAAATAATAATTAAATAGGTACTTATTACTTATTATGATTAAAATTAATTTGTAACTGTAATTCATTCTGCTCTATAATATATAGTAGATTCCTAGGAGAATTCTTCTTAAAAAGTGGGCGTGAAACAAACTCATTATATAAATGAAAGAGTGCACAAAACATGATCACCAGCCGGAGATGATTGATCGATGCTCCCCCACTTTTTCTCGCTTAGATGAGAGTGAATGTCGTAGAAGTTGCAGCAAACTTACTTATTAGAAAAGGAGATTCTATCTAGAAAGTTTTCTATTTTTAAATAGTTATACCTGCTGTATATATTACATAACTAGCATTTCCCGCGGCTTCGCACGCGTTCTAAACACCGGAAACCAAATTCAAAGAATTTTTCAAATCGAACCAGTAGTTCTTGAGATTAGCGCGTTCAACCAAACAAACGAACAAACAAACAAGCAAACTCTTCAGCTTTATAATATTAGTATAGATATGTAGTATAGATACCTACTGTAGATAAGAAAGAATGTAGTACTCAAGTAAAATTCTTTTGTTTTAAATGAACATCGTAATCTACTTATTTTAATAGATACTAGCGAGTAACTCTCGCTTCGCTCGGGTTCGTCCCTATCTAGCGCGAGCGAAGCCGCGGGTTCCGCTAGTAATAAATATAGCCTATGTTACGATAATGTCGGCTTTTAATGGCAAAAAGAAAATTTTGAAATCGGTCTAGTAGTTTTTTAAGTTTATTCGTCGGATACAAAAATACAAATCTTTCCTCTTTATAATATCAGTGTACTTAGATGAACTTTTTTCTAAGTGATGGAACATAACTTTAGTATTTAGTGTTCGAGCAAAATAATAGGGACAAAAATATTATTTGTGGAATTAAAGCTCTTGAATAATAATTTAAAGCTGTAAAAGCTAAAGCTCTATTTAGTACTTAGTTAAAAAATATTTTATGTTGTTAAAGTAGGCCATAAAATATATCTTATATAGGTATATAAAAATCTTGTGTCACGATGTATGTTGCCAATAAACTCCAAAACTAATGAACCGATTTCAATCAAATTTCACATGTAATCGTATTTTGGTCTAAATTACTGGATAGGATAGTTATCATCTCAATTATTCGCTTATGTCGTGAATGTAAACGAATAAAATGTATTGATTAATTGTTTCTTAAGCAAGTGTTTATTTACTGTTTAGTTTTATGAAGTTCTCATAGATGGCGGTGTACGTTGATTCATCGATAAAATTCTTCAATATTGTTTGACATCTAGGTTGCAAATATACCCAATAGATGGCGCTGTGTTCTGTTTCTTAGAATATAAAAATTCTATTACTTTATTTCACGTAATATTTATTTATGTTCACGATATAACCGTATTATTTTAATGGAATTTATTTATTTTATTTCCTCAGTTGCGATAAGAGAAATAAAATATGGCGGTACGAAGTTTGCCGGGTCAGCTAGAAGCTTTTAAAAGTATTTATTAAATAGTATTTTAAACTGTGACATTACGAAAATGTAGACTAAAATTAAACTTTGGTATTTTTCATGGAAATAGAATCGTTTAAGTGAACTTCAATACGGCCTATATTTTAGATGTAATTTCTATCAAACTCCCCTTTCTAAGTCATTCCGAAAGGAAGTTCGCAAGAAATATTGGCAGGCGTCTCGAATTACCTATTTACTCATTTACGTCGAGTGTTCGTTTGAGTTGTGACACGATACGCTCCGATCACGATGAGAGTAATAAATTAATTAGTCGTCACCGTTTTGTCGGTTTAAGGTTACACATATTCGTAGGGGTGATATATTATTTTTATAATATAGGATAATTTACACATGTTCTTAAGCTATTACATATTTTCCTTCAAATCCATCGCTTGTTTTATTATTTAGGGTTATTATAAGTATTATTCGTATTTGCAATAATACGAGTACTTTCATAGATTTGGGTAAATATTTGACCAAAATCAAAAAAATATAGCTAGCATACGTTGTTCGATTTAGGTACCTATAGTTATTTTAGAGTGTCAAAATATATGAAAAAGCAGGGCCGAAACCATATGTCACCTAGGTAGGTTTAACAATATCGTTTGAAAATTAATTTTCAAAAATCACATATTTGTACCGACTATGCGTATTCGTACTTTAATTCTCTCTGCTCTCTCGCTTACACGTAAAATTGAATATATTATGTATTTACATTTTTAAGACTCAATTTGCTCTTAAACCATGGATTGGTATACTTTACAACGTGTAAGTAAATTTTGTTAGTACCTATTATATAGCGAATGTTTTCGAAAGAAGTAACTTTTCCGAATCTGACCTATTTTCGTTTGTTTGTTTGGGACGGTAAACATGTACACAGTATAACCATACATATTGTCGTACCTATCATTATTGACATGATTTTCTTTTCAGTAAGATGAGAGATCTACTTAGAAGCCTAAGTTTACCTTTTGAGATCCAATTATATTTCTTAATAAAATAGTAAAAATCCACTAGTAATACAACTTGAAAGCAAAATCTATGCTATCCTTATAATATGCCCTTATTTGTGGGAACAATTCATATTTTACCGTCAGTTTTGGGTTAAGTTGGACCCATCGTTTTATACATTGGCTCTTGTCTTTTTAGAATAATATGTGCCTTCGGAAAGTAGTCATCATAAAAAGCGTATATAATATGAATAAGAATACAGGCAATAGTACATTTAAAATAATTATAAAGAAATCTCAATTCAATCTGCGTAATATTTGCATTAGGTGCAAAAGTAAATATCGATCACAGTGGACATTTACTACTTAAAGCTTTACTAGACCTGGGCACTATATCCTAAGTGAACTCGGGACAAGCCGTAAAGTAGAAAGGGCAATCTGTACCCGTACTCGTAGTGCGAATTTAAAAGCCGTGAAATAATTCAAAAGCACTCGCTAAAACGCAGTGGGAATTTACAAACCGCGAGACGGACTTTATCACCTGAACTGAGCTGTTTTATAGTAGAAAAACCGTTTTATTATAGAATGGAAGATGCAGCTATAAACTTCGCCGTAAGTAAACGCGCACTTTCGCTGACATGAAAAATAGTTTACAAGCTGTCTATACGTTACAGACTCTGTTTATCTCGACTTTACTACTCAACAGTACCGCGTCTCCTCTAATCTGACGAATAAAAGTTTATGCCATTTTTAGGGAGCGTTTTATGGTTAACACTTTGTAGACAGAATTAAACCTTAAATGCTTAATGAGTTGTTTGCGAACTGTGCGATTAAAACTTTTTAAGATGTTTTTGAACGCCAAATCACTGCTAAAGATTTTTACTATCTATATTATTCCCGGAAACTTTAAGATTTATATATCCCAAAATATCTGTCTGTCTGTATATCAGTTATAACAAGTGAATAATAATAATGATCTTTTAAGATTTCTAAATTTTTAACATTTTTAATTTTTTAAATATACTTGTATAACTATTTTAAAGTGATCTTCTACAATACGTTATTAATTATTATTATTGTCATCATTATAAGTGAACTTAAACAAAAACATTCAACGTAAAATCAAAAATATATGAAATCCAGACTTCAATATCTCGAGCTACAATATCGGAAAACAACAATATCAGAGAAGTTTATTCGCTCCCTCAACTCAATAATCGCAGTTTCTAAGTCACTTAACCTGAACGAGGCGACCGCAGTATGTGCCACTCTTGTTCACTCGTGGCGATATCACAAAACTTATTGCAATCAATTTCAAAGACTTTTATTTTAATATTTTTGATATACTTTATTAATATTATATATACAATGTAATATAGAATTCATATTATTGAGGTAAAAGACATGACTTTTTAATGGACTTTTCACGTTCACGTTTTTAATTTATCAGAAGGATTTCTTTTGTTTTGGACTATTTTAAAAGTTTTTTATATGTACAAATATTTAATTTTTTTTCTAACTTTCTCTAGCACTAAAAGACAAAACTAAAGTATACGTTAAAAGCGCGATTAACTTTAATCATTTAATCAAATTGGTATTCGATTAATATACCTCACCGATTTATTTTTCTCAACCGCCAAATATTCATAATATTTTATGGCTTTAAAGTATCGGTTGACGTTCATGATATCCAGATTTCGAATAAACAGGGTTGGACCCCTGTCGGAAAAGTCTTATTGTTCAATAAAAATGTTATGAGGTAACTCTATTCAATGAACTCGTCGGTTATTGAAATCGGCATTTTAGCTAAAGAATACAGAAGAAGAATAAAATAAAAATTGTATAAATCGGTTTTGGCCATCATTTTTTTGGTTATAATATATTAAGTTTATATTTAATTTAAACAGTTAGTAGTTACAGTTTTAAGCTTTATGTCTAAAGTTTAAAAACAACAAATTAACTAAAAATATTTTTAATCGATAACATTTTTATATTTTTTTGTTCTTGGAAATTTCGATCTCTTATAGGGGAGCCATAATAAGCCAGCATTGTATCGAATCTATTGTTGCCAGTCTGATTGCTTTTCTGATGATCTTTAGATAAACAATACAGCAGACATTTTAGTACATACAATTATTTTTTATACAACTTATATTTTCTTTATTATGCGTCTATATTTACATAAGAAATCTAGAATCTCTTAGACAACACGAAAGAGACAAATTATATACTAATTAGGGGATGTAATTTTAACTTTTCGTATTGAAGAGCCGTTCCCAGCAATGGGACCTTGATAAGTGCTAAATATACATACATACATAAGCACGTAGCTAGCTAGCACGTAGAGTATGATATGAAAACTTCTCACTGGAAACATGAAAAAATAAAGTAAGTAGTTTAGCGAGAAACCATCGAGGGAAACCAAATAAATTTGTTCAGAACTCGTTCGACGCGTCATAACTTTTGCGATAGACATTTTGTAATAACCCAACTCACCTGAAACAGAAGCAACAAGCATTGGTGCAATTCCCCAAAGGCAGTGCCTCCATTTCCCTGCCTGAGCCAAAGTCAATATGTCGTCGGATATGAGTTATTTTTCCATAATTCTAAAGCGCCGGCACGCTATTCCCAAATAAATAATAAATACGTCACGTTTAGGGTTGCCAATTAATTTTTACCACTTCTTGCCGCCTGTCATAAATCAAAATCCCCCGCTTTACGCAATAAGTACGCTGTTATAAATGTATCACAATTTGTACTTCTGTACGACGTTATGATATTGTGCTGTTTGGTTAGATGAAATGTTGCGACCCTATATTTAGATGAACAAAATCTGTGAACCTATAAAGATAAATAATATGTGTCAGTTTACAAAATTAAAAACAACAACTCTAACTTATAGCATACCAAATTATATGCGATACTTAAGAAAAACACAACTTAAAAAAAAATGCCAGTTATCTGTCTGTTTGCTCCTATAAACGGCTGGTCCGATTTTAACAGGACTTGTACTGGCAGATAGCTAGATATTATAAAGAATAAGTTAGCCTCATTTTTGAAAAACTATTAGGGCTCAAAAAAGTATCTAGGGGAGTAAATCGATAGTTCTATAATTTTATATTGAGTCATGTATAGCTGTTACTAGTTAAACAATTAAAGTTACGAATAAAATATTCACATCAGTTGATGTAAACGGTGTAGGTAAAATAGAAATATTTATTTTAATTATTTATTTCAAAGAAAAGTCAATAGTAGTAACCCTAGTCACAGGAACCGTAGACGCGCAACTTGCTCGTAGCTCGCGGTAGGCGCTGCCAATTCTGTTTGTTTCTACATTTAATATGCAACAGGAAGGCTTAGCATCTTAAATTTGAAGTGGCTTTTAAGATTTGAATTCGTATGTACAAAGTTTTACTCCATTACAAATAAAATTCAGTTAGGAGTCTTAAATATTTAACTATCCCTTTAAAAATCATAATTTGATACATAATATAAAAAGTAATGGTTACGTTTTAGTTTCAACAAACTATTTGTTAAAAATGATTATTAAACTAAACTAAATATTGGTATTGGTGGTCCTATGATGTCACGCCATAAAATACTTTATACTTCGCCAAAGAAGTTTCGAAACCACTTAGTCTATGGGGACACATCACATTTTTGAAAACTTTCACTATATGAAACGTCACCTATTGCGTCCCATATAATCCTCGGGGGTATTAAACTGTGGGAAGGCATCTATGGGATTAAAGCTATTTGTAATCCCATTTCTATTAATATAGTATTTTATTTAATATCAAAAAAAAACATAAGTAGTTATTTTGTAAATTTTTCTTTCTGTATATTCCTACTAGCGATTCACCCTCGCTTCGCTCGGGTTGTCCCTAGATTTAGCCACCTAATGTAACCCCATTATAGGGTTGGGTTACATTTTTACTAAGGATATTTTTTTGAAAATATAATATAGCCTATATCACTCGGGGATAGTGTAGCTGTCCAACAGTGAAAGAATTTTTCAAATCAGTTCAGAAGTTTCGGAGCCTATTCAATCCAAACAAACAAACAATTAAATCTTTGTTTAGACTACTTTGTTTAGTTAAAGTGTTTTTTGTTTAGTCTTCTCCAAATTAGTTTGAACCCCGTTCAATAAAATACCATTAACTATTTTACCAATAGGGCTCATAAATTAAACTATCTTTTCGGATTTTGTCGCGGATTTATTTTGATTTTTGGTTCCCGACGTTTCGAATGCTTTACAGCAATTGATTAAAATAAAAATATATTTTTATATTTTATTTTTAATTCTTGCCATAAATGACAAATATAAATCTACATTATTTACTTATAATACACGATCATGACACAGAGTAAAAATATTTTTGATGTAATCATTACTAAGTTTTAAAACCAATCGTGAAGAGCTCTACATTAGCATGTAGGTAAGTTTCTATTCCCATACCATCACCCTAACCGAGTCTACAATACCGTAGCCCTAGTCACCTACATATACAAATATTGGGGCTATCAAGTTCGTACGCATACATGCTATTCGGAGCATGTATTTAACAGAAGGCTGTGTTTTATACTAGGCCTATTTGGCGCACGTGCCTCGTCTGCCGTTTTATTTCGCTCATTTGTTAGGACAACTGCTTTGGACATTTTAATTCAAGGCGGCTCTTTAGTGCATAGGTACTACCCTGCCAGTGACATTAAGAGGTATTTCACTTTATTTTGATAGCTACGTTATTAATTTTAAAACTATTCGATTTACTTCTTCTTTTTTAACATTATGTTAATATTAGCTAACACTGTTAAGAATATTACAAACTAAAAATATTTTTTTAACAGTCACAATAGAAATTTTTGTTTTATTTTTATATGTAGTGTAAAATGACATATAATTCTTCCTTCAACGTCTATTTTTCCGAGGGCAAGGCAAGGGAATTAAAGATTGTCAACAGATTTATTATTCGCTCCAGTGAACCCGACGCGGGCCCCGAGAGACCAAGCTTATAATTATACATCAAGATGTGTATCTATCGATATAATTAGGTTGTAAGTGGCTTCTGTTACACATCATAAGGCGTTCACGTTGTAATTGGGTACATTCATAAGATAAACTTTAGGGACGTTATAATTTTCTGCTTAAGACTTAATAATGGCAAATCTAAATTACTAATATTTGAAATAAATAAAGTATAATGTAGTACAAATAATATTTATTTTACTTTCTTAAAAAATGTATTTACTATACTAAATAGTCGTATAGAATGTACATAAATGATTTTTGAGTTTTCATGATTTTAATAACTTCTCATAATATTACAAAACTATGTGTTAAACTAACATTTAATTGCTATAAAGCATACATAATGTTGCGTACAATGTAGCTATTCAGTAGAACAAACCAATTTTCAGTATATTCGTCATAAGTCAAGGGCGCTATTCGACAGTCTTGTGCACCACTAATAGGGTATTATAAACTTACTCTTAGAACTCAAGTACTGTGGGTCCTTGAAAGGGAGGGAGGTCCCTACCTCCCGGGCTAAGGTATTTGAGTCATCTCGGTGGGGCGAGATTACAGATGGCAAGATAAGCCCAGAATTAGATACAGCGAATTTCGTATGAAGTTGTAAAGATATTAAGCATCTTGTATAGCTTTGCTTTGTGAATGAGATATTACGTTTGTTTTACAATAACCTCTTAAGCGAGCATTATAGGTTTATCTTTTGAGATCATTAAATATGATTTTAAATTATAATATAGACATAGGTGTTAGTATTATATCAACTAAAATTTTCGTAGCAACATACCGACTAGAAAACTAATAACAAAATAAAGTTCGAAATTATAATTCCATAAAATTATAAAGAGTCCATCTCATTCCTTAATACTTATAAGAAAAAATGGAAGAACTTCTCTAAAACAAAGTAGTTTTATAGTACCAAAAATAAGTAAAATTCTTTAGATCTGAAGACATCAAGATCATCAGGATCCAACTTCATTTGTCCAATGGACTTAACATTTCACGGGAGCTAAAAATTCTAGCACTGAAGGAAGCTAAATTACACGCGCTTCTCGAGCTTACAGCGCGGCCCGGGGCTGCAAAACAAAAACACGACCGCAGGCTCTTCTTAAATCTCAATTAAGGAACAAACCCGTATCTCCGAGCCACGTATACTGAATTAAATTAATGGCCGCACATATTGCAACTGTGGCTTGCTTCAATTAATTGCTTTTTTCTTTTTGTCCTGAGGTGCCTTAAATGTTTTATTAGTGGAGGTAGTATATTCGTTAATAAATAACTTGAGACGGTGATTTGATGGGACTTAAATGTAATTTATTGTTTTAATCTTTTCTTAACAAAATGACCTGAGATAAAGGTACACCTAACTAATAAGTTCACATTTACAAAAAAAATAAATAAATATGTAGGTACCTCCCTACTTATTTTATCAATAGCTATTTAATATATAAATTAGATCTAAATTATTTAGACGAATGTCCCCTTTTTAAAAATGAATTAAATTTTAGTTTACTTAGTGACGAGTAATATTGTTAGTGTATACCTGTAATATTAGCAGGCAAGATTGTCGAATGAAGTTGTAAACTGGCGCGTTGAGAACACACAAAATGACTTTATAACGCAATATTGTTTAACAGCGTTAGAATTTCAACTATTTACCTAACAGAGTTTCACATGCCAGCCTGCATGCCGTGATGCGCGTGCTAAGGGTTGGTGAAAGCTTAGCAAAAGTTCAATACCTTACGATCCGTTAAACTTTTATCTATACTAATTAAACAACATCGATCAAGAATTATGTTTATTAAATCTTCCTAGAGCACTTGAATTTTTTAAATATTTATTATGGTTTAAACATTATAAATATAAATTAAACTATAACATGATGTTTATTAAAGTTTACTAAATAATTTTCACATTCTGAAACAAAATGTTTTGAAAATAATTTACTTAAGTTCGCATCTACAATATTATATGCAATAATTTAGAAACACATGCACCTACGTACAATTGTCATATCATGTGTCCAGGAGATTGCAGAGCCTAATTTAGCGTTTAATTTCCGCCATATATGCCTAATGTTATATATACATACATATATGTACAGGATGGAATGTGGCAACGCATCGCAATGCGGCCAGAATCCTAATAAAATTACTGCACATGTCTACTAGGGTCGATTGTATATATGAAACTTATGGCCTAATTTTAGTTGTGTCTAATATTTTGCTGTTGTTAGAGCAAAAATTTTAAATCTATTAAAAATAAAGCCATGATATACTATATTGAATAAGTAAACAGTAACGGAGACTGTGGCTGCCGATATATAAGCGTAAGTAAAAACAACCGAGCCATACTACTGCTTTTAACTTAAAAAAAAAGAAGTTACTACTATAATATTTTAAGTGTCATATCAAGTGCTCTGTCACGTATTCTTTATTGTAGATTTATAAGAAGATTTTCTCATATTCTGCCATATTTCATATCGTCATTATTTCCTCACGCCATGAGTTTCGGTGGGGTATTAAAGGGCGCGTAGCCATGGCAACACCAACTTTGGATTTGCCGAAAACTCAACATACAGCATACAGAATTTCTTTCATTTATAAAGAAATATTTTAAGATATTAATGTTAAGTACTAATAAACTAACAAATATCACTAGTAAACTAAAAAAAAACAGTAAATTAAAAAGTATAAAATTAAAATAATAAAGAGTAAAGAAACGATACTCAAAAAAATATTTTTTTTATAAATCTCATGACTCAATAGGTGCATATCTGTTGACAAATATTGCAAAACCACGAATTCAAACATTCTAAACTTATGTATAAATTTTCCGCGCAACTAAGTTTTCCAAATAGTTTTCCGCGAAGCTCTTACGAAGATATTACGCGAGCTTAAGAACTACGAGTATAAACACAGAGTAGTTTCATTAACATTTATTAGGCGCAAATACTTAAAACAGTATTGATATAATTACAAAACATTTTACAGCTTAATTTATGATTACAATTACTATTTAATAAATAATGAGCTTTTGTCACAATCAATGAATCAACTTAACTTCGTTATCAAGTATTAGTATAAATATTCTTACCCACCGATGAGATTTTGTCGTATTTTTGACTTTTATAAATAAAATAATGATATTCATATAATATAGGTATAATCTATACTAATATTATGAGGCTGAAGAGTTTGTTTGTTTGTTTCTTTGTTTGGTTAAACGCGCTAATCTCAGGAACTACTGGACCGAATAGAAAAAATCATTTTGTGTTGGATAGTACGTTTATCGAGGAAGGCTATAGGCTATACTACATCACGCTATGATCAATGAAAAATGTTGCAAAATGGGAGAAAAATATTTTTTTTTTGATTTACAGCTTTTAGAATGCAAGCGGATCCGCGGGAAAGAGTAGTATTTAATAAAATAAAAACTTCAACATTTTATTGAAAATCATATGTGTACCGTGACATATCTATAAATATTTTTTATTATTTTTATATCTTAAAAAGAAAAAATACACTACAGTGCAGGACTGTAATTTTGCAATAATAAAGTATGGGACAGCTCATTGTTTTTAAGCATCAAATAAATATTCGGCGTTCGTTTACATTTTCATAACGAATGGGCGCATTTTAAAAGCCTTATTACGTGGTGTCACGTTGTGATAAACGAGTACGAATGAGTAAATTATTTAATCATTGACTGCCGATTATTATGTGTTTATTTAAGTTTTGTATGTTAATTTAAGTTTAATTAAGAAATACTTAACTATTTGCCAGAATTACTTATATTTGAGTAAGTATTTAAAAATTACAAAACAAGTTGGTACAAAAAGTGTTTATTTTGTTAAGGAAAAACAAAGATATACTGATGGAGGAGCGTTAGGGAATCGAAAATAAAGTTCTCTATACATAAGCTCGGTAATTATGCATTAAAAGTAAATATCGCTGTGTGTGACGCCTCTATAAATTATATTTACTTTCGGAAAACAGTAAATTGAATTGAGTTTGTGCACCGACATACTGCTTTCGATCAAATTAATTAAACTTTTAAGAGCCTCCTGAACGCAAGGCTCGTTGTGTTTTCATTGATGATAAAATTTACCCAAATTATTTACGCAATTATCTATATTCCAATTGAGCATACGAAATTTCATTTTTATACGCTTAAATTACTTGAGATAATGCAATTGTTATATAAATGCTGAAATAATATAATTTAATGATTAATAATACCTATCTGTGCACAAAAGCTAAAAGTTCATTTAACTATTCGAACATACAAATAGAAAATGTCCACGAAAATTTTAATTGGAACAGTTATTTATATGTGGAAATTCCTTTACATTTATTTAAGTAACTTTACTTAATAATATATATTTTTCCACATTGAATCTACGCAATTATACAGAAACAAATAATGAGCTTTTATTAGATACTTTTAATAAAACGTTTAATTAAGCAATTTCCTTTTAAAGCAAACTGTAAAATCTGTTGTTGCTTAAGTTGATTACAATGCGTTTTACGATACAGTGCTCGTACGTGCGACAGGAGAGCTCAGAATCCCGGAATATTGTTGCGACAATAAATAAGACGTAAAATTTTATTTTACAGCGGTAAATGAAAGAAGCTAACGAAATTACATTCAATTACGGGACTCTGCCCGCACATTCCTCCTCGGCAATAAAGGCCGCAGCAATGTTCCTCGCGTAAATTTTTCGGACATAAAACTCTGTAAAAGTGAACTTAGTGAGATGTACAGCGACAATAAATGTTTATAGAGGCACCGAGGCAAGGTATCGCTGCAACCCAGCGCTGTCTCGGCTCTCCCCTCACAATTAAGTTTCGCGAAGGTAAAATAAAAATTTCCTAATGCTCCTTCGTAAAGTAAACGAATGCGGTAAATTAAGTGAGCAAAATAAGGTTCCTTTAAATTAGGTCACGCAAGTTGAGAGTTTTTGCATCTTGTTGGCGAAATGAAAAATCACCTAATGTAATTAAATTTTGCATTTTTTTATTTTTCTTTCATAAGGTCTTTGAAGTAAAGCTTTTTGACAGTGTTGTGTTAGAGTTTTTGGTTTCACTCTTACTTTAAAAATTCATGAATAAAGCCAACAGTTTATAATTTAAAACAAGTGGGTTATATTTAAATATTGTAAATAGCAACTATTAATTACTTAAAGAATCCACTCCCGCTTACGTATCTTACGGGATTAATTAACGATAGTCTATGTCATTATTATATAACCAACAAGCTACAATATGTAGTGTACTTATGCAAAAATCATTGATCCTTTTCTTCATAGCTGCAAAAAAGAAAGACAACTAACATGCTATCAAATTTATAATATTAATTACAACAAGTGTATATTAGCAGCTTTGGTAGCTATCTGTAAAATATGGACTGCAAATTAAGTCCTAGTACCGAGTTAATCCTATTCATCGAGGGAACTGCCACTAACGCAGCCAATTTTCTTACCTTTGACAAAATCACGGCCTCTGCTATTACATAACATTACCCAAAGGACGAACGCGAGTCGAATAAGGGGTCGTAGCATATGTGTCACTTTACAATTTGACATGACATTTTGAATCATATTAATGAATGTTAAAGCACACTTTGGTGTGTCACAACAATTTTGTTGCGGGTAAAAGGTTCGTCTTCCGCACTAGTCTGTGGCAAATGAAAGGGTACTTTAGTGGGAAGCGTTAAGGGTTAGAATGAGATCTTAAATGTAAGAGCATGTGTTCGTGCTTGTGGCGTAAAAGGAGTCGAGATGAGCGAGCAAATTAGAAAATCTTTTGGAGAATAATTTAAGAAGTAAGCCGCATTTGCGGGTAACTTTGTTTAGCGTCTCCGCGGGCTGCGGGCTCTGCGGCGATCAAAGATTGCGAATGCTCATTTCACTCCTTTAATTTAAAGGTGCAGTGACGTAGATTAGATGAATTAACTTAATAAATTCGTTATACAAAAACTTTTATTTGAGTTTTGATAACGGGAAATTAAAATTAATATTATTTAATATTATACAACATAGATTAGTTTTCATCCATTCCATCAGGTTATTATATTTACATACTATGAATATTTAGAATTCGTAATTAAAATTATCGTAGTATAATAATAGATAAATAAGTTTTCTTATAATAATATGTTAAATTATAACTTTTTTAACAAAAACAAAATAAAGTACAATATAAGCAAGGGTCTACATAAAATATAAGTCAGATTGTCGGCGCTGTAGGGCGCAATGCCTTCCGCTGCCGCAGGCCACATCTACTTTCTTTGTCTGAACCACAACATACAATATATTTAATTAGGCCCTTCAAACAACTTAAAGTGTTCACAGCATAAGTAATTTCAAGATAATTCGTCTTATCACAGTTTCTTATTGTAGATAGTACGATTTGTACCAAATTGAAACTAAGCTCTACATTTTTCTAAAGATGTTAAGCCTAGTACATATAAGGGTTTTCTAGAAATTGATTTTCTTTTTGTTACACACTTGTGACGATAACGTAACGCGTACAGATAGATGGATCGTAGTCACAAAACTGAAACAGTAGATATTTCATATTTCGACATTACGTTACATTGTTATAATTATAAGTATTTCTTGTGCTTATAACATTATTCCTATATATTTCAACAGTTATTCGGCAATGTATTCGTATTACAAAGCTGTACAAACGTACAAAGTATACATTCCCTTTGCAAACTTTATCTCTCCCGATCACATTTTCGTATTTTTCTTCAGAGTGACGTGAAGCGTTAAAATGTATTCCATAAATCTTGATATACTTATGAATTTTGAACAAGACGGCCTAACAATAATACTTACTTAACAATTTGTCGGAAAACTCGACGACGATTAGCTAACGTGCGTAACGTTGTAAGGGAGTATAAATTGATAAAGTTTAGCGCGGCGGCTGAATGAAATCATTTTACCCATATAATGATACATATAGCGGCGGGAGGCATCCGCTATCCTAGTAAAATATTGACACAAATCCCTTAACTTATAAAATTGTACTTCCGTCCTCGTCGCAGGCAATATGGGATTTCCGTCATTTTGATGTAGGGCCTGGGGGCCTTGGGCTGGAGGATTTTGTTTGCGGGGGAGACACCTGGCAGTTGTCGGCTGTTTGCTTGTAGATCGATATTGCTTTGTGCACTGACTTCTTACTTTAATGCAACCTGAAGAAATAATATTAGCAATATTCGTTATAATTCAGTTGTTGTTAAAAAATATACTTATTGAAACTCTATAAGAATCAAATATTCACGTATACATATTACATAGGTATAATAAAATTTTAAATAACTAATTATTTAATCTATAACTTGAGTTCATGATTAAAAAAGGATATATATTTGTTTATACTACTGAATTTAAAACTTTGCTGTAGTATATTTTCTATACCAATATAGGACTAAAGGATACGCTATAAGTAACTCAATGTATCGTACAAGTACACTCCAAACGCGGTCCAGAGGGTTTGCGTGGAAATGGAAAAATATTTGTCTGGCGCCCGACACGGTACGCGTATGATACACAAAGGTACATTACACGACGAGTACGTATATTTATTTATACTTCGGAGTCATTTAAACGTAACGTTTTCACTTTACCTTAGAGAGATACTACAATTTGCAGTTATTTTACTAAGTTGAAACGATTTTATACATTTAAATTAAACTAAATCTTGTCCGTGGCTTTGTACGTTTAGTTTTTTATGTATGTACGTTGTACATATATGCTGTGTTAAGGGTCGTAGTTGAGAGTTAGGAAAAGTTATTAGGTAGTAATATAAAATTTTATTTAAAAAAATACACCTTCAATAAGTAATAAATACACCTTCAAGTCCTTTTCATTGCAAGTCTCCTATAAAGGATATTATTTTATAGTCTATAGGCTATTGCTTATTTTAGATACCCTCAAGTCAAATTAGTCTTGAAAGTTTTATCGTAGTTATCATTACTATTTGATAGGAGAATCTCCACGTAGTTTAGTGAAAGCCGTTTAAAGTGAATGCATTCATAGCGTTCACTTTGCAACTTTTCAAATAAGCTCTACTTGTCCCTTACGACCGCATTATGCAAACTCGCCAACATCATATTATTATTGGAGTATAATAACAGTTTTTGATAGTCTATGGTACATGGGATAACTTGAAGCTTATGCATTTTTAAATGTGTTAAACTGGAACTCTATTTAGAGTGAACGTACAGACCGATTAGTGTAAGGTGTTCTGTAAATTTTGTGTAAGTATAAGCTTTATTGGATCGTACAAAGATAAATATTATGTGTAAAATATTAATTATTACGGGTAACATATAATATTATAGTAATAACAATATTTAGGGCCTCTTCAATTAATAAGTTTGCATCCTGACTAAATGTATTTTTAACCCGAGATTTATCTTAAAGAACCATTTGACATATCCTGGATATAAAGCAGGCAACATCTTTAGGTCATAAAATATCTTTTTGAAAAGAAAAAAAGGAGTAGATATTCCCCGCTATCACTTGTATTTTAGCCACATTTGTACCAACCGCAGACGCTCCGGCGGTGACTTGAGCGTTTTAATGCCACTTTTATGCCGTGTACCCAGATTGAGTCCCACCCGTCTGGCATTTAAACTGGATTGCTTTACACTCATCAATTCTGTTTTAATAGAGCCGTTTGCTTTATACTTAATGATCGGATAAATGTGACCAGCTCCCTTCCTAATGCTTTTCGTAGTTACATGTGATAATAAAAATGCCTATTGCATATATTACTTCAGGGAATGCTAAAATTTATAAATAAATAAGATGAAACAATTGACTTAAAATTATTTAAGAAAACAGGTTTTGATTATAATTATTGTTTTCTGAAATGGTAAAATAGTATTCTCAAGGGAGTTTTCTTTTTAAATAAAAAAAATCTAAATTTACCTGTTTATTCAAATAAGCTCTACCAATTATATTACATAATAATAGTAGAATTATTTATACATATATTATTATTAGGTATTATATTTAGTAAGTTAAAGTATGAAATGTGAGTAAAGTAAGTGGAATGTAAGTAAAGCTTGCCAAAATATAAATTGAATGTGCTGTAAATTTAAGAAACAAAACAAAGCAACTTGTTGCGCGAGTTAGTAAATGTTCCGCGGCTGAAGCAGGAGGTGACATCAACTCGGCATAAAGTGAGCGTGCAATATCGAGTTAGAGCACCAACAAGACAGGACTTCCTCCCACAAACTACTTAAATCTTGACGCTGGCGAAAGTTGCCCGCCGCGACAGACGTAATCTGCGGCCAGTGGATTAAACTTTTCTATATCCAGACGTGTAAATAATATAATATCAAAAGCTTTGTTTTTGAAGAAGTTTTCAATTATTTTAAACTTTAAATCGCTAGTGCAATTTCTCAGTCTGCTTTTATTTTAAATGTTTCCCTGTTTCTTATATAAGGTACTCACCTAAACCAATATTATAATACAGGTAAGGTTAGTTATTTTGGATGCTGGTAAACTCAGAAACTACTAAACCAATTCTGAAAATTCTGTCACAAAAGGAAGTTACATTATCCTTGAGACGCAGTTAGGGCATAAATGGAGTGTGGATCACACTACACACTATACTATGACATATAAACCTTTAACACTTCTCGAGTGTTTCAAAAACTGTTTTCTTATCATTTTTTTTAAATCACTGACTTTAGTAATAAATTAAAAAACTAATCAATACAAATTAAAAATTAGCTATTTTTTTTCTTTATATTATTATTAGCTTTCTATAAGCTAGAAGTTTAAAGACACCTTTGCACAATGCACTCGATCCATACATGTAAACTTTACCAGCTCTTAGTCTAATTGCATGGTTTCCAGGCTTACATTTGATTGACACCTGCTTTTAGAACGTGGGCAAAGGACCATGACTTGCCGCGTGTATTCTCTTTGCTACTGGTCAAGCTTATTCAAGCTGCTCTTCTAGTTTGATTTGGCTGTATTTTTAATAAATGAGGTGTGATTAAATCTTAATCTTAAATTACTTATAATAAAATACTAACTAAATCGAATTCGTACATTGAATATTTTTTTGGAAATCTGATTTAAATAGTTATTATTATCGATAGTATTTAGAATTTTTGTCTTTGTTTAAAAACTACTGGACAGAATTTAATGAAGTTCGGTATGATGATAGCTGTTAATCCGGGTTAACATATAGGATACTTTTTAGTTTGGGAAAATATCTCATTCTTCGGAAATCTGTACCATATCTAGGAACGAACCCGAGTGGAGCAAGTTCAAGTCATTCTAAAACATGATTTATATGACACCCAGTAAATATACTATAACACTACTAAGAGCCCACGGAAAGCATTCAAGCGAAACAAGTTTGAATTGTTAGTTTTTAATAGAAATCTACGAAATTAACTGTTATATAAAACGGTTAATTTTTAATTCTGAACACACCCAGCCTTTACTTCAAACTTTAAATCTTTTATAGAGAAACTTTCAATACCCGCTTCATGAATGGATCCCAGCCGAGAGTTTCAAAAACGCTCTAAACGGCAATTACATTCAAATTGATAGAAGGGGCCACCTGTTGACTGCTATACTTTGCTCAAAGCGGTAAACGTGCTCGAAAAAGATTTTATTGGTAGAAAATGTTGGCGACATCTGTTCTGCGGAGATTTGCTTCTTTGCTGAAAAGTTTTGTTTGAAGTTCACCGCAGCGTTTGACTGATATAGACTATGCGCTTTTATTCCATGCTCTTTTAAGATTAAAATCTCATTTAAGGTAGGATCGCTACATTAGCGACGTAAATTATGTAACAGTATGTGAATTCTGAAGTGTTCATAATAATAATTTAATCTATAAAGAAAATTTATTGTTTTACGCCTAAAGTACTTGACTAGAATATAAACTTTCAAATGGATCTTTGAATAATTGGTCGTCGTAAAACATAATTTTATTTATTCTCCTGTAATAAAACTCCAATAAAGCTAACAGTTAAATGACGTCGTCGCTGCCATAAAGAACAATATGTACTTGAAATTAATAAAATCCAAACAAAATTTATAAGCTTGTGAGAACGTACGACGCTCACGGAACAATTACCACAAACACACAAACATTTTAACCTCGAATTTCACTAATGAAAATTTCCATACAAGTTCTACGAGGGCGCGCCTTATCGCCTATCTGCGGCTTATTGCTTTGGTCCGTCAGTAATTAATATGGCGTTTCTATGTACATGCTAATGTAAGAGTGTGCAATGACACAGCGGAGACCCAATTAACTTTTATATATTTGTTTTTATAGTATCACTTTTTAGTTTTTATGACAATATAAAAGCAAATGACTTCACTTGAATCAGACAAATTGGATTTTGTAATTAAAGAAATATAGGAGTAGGTAAGTAGGTAACTTATCTGACTCGAACCTAATCTAGACTAAAAATGAATTTTCATATTTCTAGGAAGGCATAAGCAAAATATAGTTACTAATATTACATCTATATTATCATTTAATTACAAACACAAAACAACATTTTACAAATGTTATCTGGACTAATATTATAAAGAGGAAAGATTTGTATTTTTGTACGTAACGAATAAACTCAAAAATTACTGGACCGATTTCAAAAATTCTTTGGCCATTACAAACCTACATTATCACTAAGTAACATGGGCTATATTTATTAATTAAAAGGATCCGAGAGAAGCGAGGGTGACTCGCTATTATTCTATAAACAGGAATTAATTGTATTTATTTATTTATTTAAATAGGATTACCAATAGTGTTATAAAAGTAACATTGTTTAAAGACGACCTTAATGAATAAATCAAATGAAGAGAACTAAGTTACAATTTGTCAACAAAATAATACTCACCAAACCAGAGAAATTAACTGGTTAAACATTAATCGACTACTTTACATTACTTAATTAAAAATTGAATGTCGCGAACAAAACGGCCCTATACAGGAACGTGACCGCCGAATCTTTATGAAGTAAGAAAGCGATTGCATTCATTTGATTCGATGGTACAATAAGTAAATTTAAACGAACCCGCAAACAAATGTACAAGGGGTAAGAGCGACCGAATCAATTTATTCCACCGTCCCCACCGGTCTACTGTATCGATGTCGTTTGCATCTGAAATCTTTCGAGGCAGGACTATATTAGAGGGGGAATCGGCTGGATCTTAATTTATCGAAGTTTTTATGGTTTAATTAACGGAATTCACTTAGGCGAGGGGCGCGATACGACGTCGCCCGTCGTCGCGCGGTTAGCTTGCTTTATATACTATTAGACTATTAGATGTCCTCTGGGCCACGGTATAATTAGCAACGGCGTTATAGAAAGTTTTAATTGAAAAGGCTTTGTACAGTTTTATAGCTGTGAACAATTTTAGACTTTATATAGGGTCGATGTGGTGTTCAGCTTCATCTTGACGCTGCCGTTCTCTGAAAATATATCTCCTAGCGATCAAAACAGAAAATACTTTGTTATAATTTGCTGTTAAATCTCTGGTAAATCTGGTTAACCACTCATTAACAACGATGTAACTGTTATTTTTATTAAAATTAAATAAATGTACTTCATAATTTTGGAAAGCATCTAATTAGTTTCTTTTGCAATTGACTAATTTAGATATTGGTTTATCTTGATATAATAGCCTTATATACTAGAGCATCTTACTATTATATTCAAAAGGATCTTACAAAATATGATTTACAAAAAAACGTCACGACCAATACAAAATCGTAGTGCAAATGAAACAATTAACCATCATTTTAAAACGTATTATGGATCACTTTCGATAAAAGATTTCGTGAATATTGAAAAAGCAACAAAACGTTCATCTGGGTCGAAATAATAAACACTCATTGTGTTATTGTTAGGCGGTTCTTGAAACTCGAAATTAATTCACCCTTAAAACTCGAAACTGTAAATTGTATCTTGCCCCAATTATTATAACATTTATTCTTTATGGGGTAAACAGATCTCTATTTATTAGGGTTCATTATTCGAATTAATTTGTTTGTGTTATGTTGCGGGATCGAGATAGAGCGGCTGAAGCTGCGTTGAAGTTGTTTTGATATTTAAATGAGGGTACGGCCAATTGTAAGCTCACCTCTGGGCAAAGGCTCCTATCGGACCTGCATTTATTTGACCTTTAGTTTGGCTGTTTTATGAATACATAAATAACTTTTTGTGAATTTCCTGTGATGTCCTCACGTTCATATTTCATGTTAAATATTGGGATAAAAATGGGGAAAATAAAACAAAAATTAAACTACGAGTACATACGTTCTTCGTAAATGATTTCTCTTAAAATTATATTTCTTATATATAAGTTCTTACAAACAGACAGTTAAGTAACAAATTCAAAGTGAATTTTAGAAAATTCTTGGCCAAGTGAAATAAAATTTTGTATCTAAAATGTTTAAATTGCAATCCTTCGTCATTTCGCGTGATACACTTAACCATGAAACGTGTAATAGCCTATTTCTTTAGCAGATGGTGCTGAACAATAAAAGGTTGAGGTAGAGTCACATCCAATCGCAATTGCCGTTAACAATTTAGTCCATAAAGCGAATTTTATAAATTGTGTAGTGAAGTATGAAATATCGATAGAAAAATAAAGTAAATAACATTTACATAGCAATTCAGTAAACCTAAAAATTGTTTATATAAGAGTTTATTTTCGGTAACAATAGCAAATTCTTAATAAGGGCTCGTATAACAACAAAATTGCGAGTTCGGATTACACAGCTAATTACAAGTGTCGTTTTCCAACTGGCTCCGTTCAAGTCCTCCCTTAGTTTTGTTTATATCCGCAGGATGATTTCCTACAACTTTGTTGAGTTACTTTTTGATAGAGCGAGGGTAGTATCAAGTAATTGAGTTCTTCTGACATTACTCAAAAACTTTTGGCAAAGTGTTAAAATTTATTATTAAGATACATGATACTTCACGTTAAAATAAATTGTTGTAATCTATTTAATTATATGTAATAATAAATTAATAATCTTAACATTATTCGATATACCTAGAAAAAAATATATACATAGACGTATTTTATACTAAAAGGCTCCGTTAAGTGTAATATATTTCCGGTCTCGTTTAACAATGAATAACTTTTCAATGCGAATACAAAACGTCTTCGGCTCCACTTACGATTTCCACAATTTATAGCAAAGTCAAAAAATAAGTGGGTATATCGAGTGGAATATACATAAGCCTTACAAGGCCCGTGATGTTCTCCAGCCGACATGTTTTTAATAAAGGGCAGATTAGGAAATCGCCTCGTCGCGTACATTATAGGAGGTGCAAAAGAATGTCATATAAGGCGAAACGCGCTCGGATACATTTTACACCTCGCTTCACGCTTACCCTAAATCTGTTGTCATTTCGACGCGATCCCGTGGAAATAGGGACAAGAATCCCTCGGATAGTTGCGAGATATTTGGAGCTATTTCTCACACGACTTCCGCTTACCTCCCGACGTCCTAGCAACGGCCAACTTCATAGTTTTAATATTTTAGCGTGTTGAAAGTGAAGTCGTGTTGTCTTGTTACCTGACTTCTACAATTCGTCGACTCTAATAAATGGATGTTGTTTATACTGTCTGCTACAATATGTAATTCCACGTTCTTCTGAATTTATAAAATTAGTTTTATACTATCGTGTTTGAGTAATTATTTATAAAGTTTTTAAACTTAAACTACTTTGGACAAGCAAATATTTGTATATGAGCCCTAATTTGCATATTTTAGAAATATACTATCGACTTAAATTGTACGCCACTGTATAACCTTTTACATGTATTACATGATGAAATTGCAAGTACTTAGGATCCTTTCAATGAGATGGGTCCGAGCGACCACAGCGTTATCGTTAACATCGGCGCGTTCGATTAACAAAGAGCTTAACCCAGCTCCACGCCATTTGTGTTTTTCCGTGCAGACAAATCGGTAACAATAAAACGTGGGCCTCCTTCACAATGCCCGTACGCATGGCCTGCTTTTAATTTGTCGAACGTATATCGGATCGCGCGCTTCGTCGGCGATCGCTTAAAAACACCGGGAAAGCCCGCCCTGCCGCTTTACTTCATTCCCGTTTGAAGGTTTTACCCATTTTTTAATATGCTTATTTTCATTGAGTGCGCAAATTTTCTTAGTTTATTTACCGTATAAACAAATCTCGGCGCTTGCAATTAAAACTCGATCGATTACTCGAATCTCATCCGATTTTGAGATGATACTGGCAAAGAGTAGAAAGCAATTAGAACGCGAAGGCTCTCGAGCGTACGATGTTTTGTTGATAATTCAATAATCCGGCCTCGAGGCGGATCTCTTTTCACAACGCCCTGTACTGTTCCCCTTTCCGGCTTCCTCCCGAATGATTTCGATAATATTCTTACGTAATGAGTTATCTTGTTTTTTTCATTTCCCACATAATGTCTAAGGACTCACTAAGTACTTTTCAAAAAGTTATTTAACTCCCAAATATTGCCTCGATACAAATAAAGTTAAATTGGAAAAGTTGTTTACGCGATACGCAAGAACAGGTGACATCGATTACGATTTTAAAAATGATTCTGATTTGATTCGTCTTTGTAGTCAGCGTTGTGTCATATTTTTTGCAAGCATTTAATTTGATATTACCTACAAAGTTAGATTTTTCTTTAGCATTTTTCTTGTCTGATACAGGTAAACCTAGCTATAATGTGGCCAATTTGTTGGGTCTCTACTTAAGTGAAAAATATCGTCGTTGGTTGGCTTGCGTTGGGGATGAAGGAAGGAGGGAATGGGAGGGGGATGCTAGCAATATGTGGGGAAATGAAACAATTAATTAAATTAGTACTTAAATGTATGCTTACGCTCGCCGTGGGTGCGTCGGCTATCGGTAAAACCACGCGAACGCTTTTATTAAAACAATATATCTTTAAAATTGTTGGCCACTTTTTATATTGTTTGTTTAACTTCATGGTATAATAAAAGTTAGTTAACCGTTTTACTACTATTGAACTCTAGTATACTAAACGTTAAGTTTTTTATGCCTGTAAATGTTAAAACGTAAAGAAAATTCCTTTGCCTGTAATGTACTTTTTAAAGTTTGATAACAGATTAAAAATTCTCTTAGGTTTACGCGAATATTTGACATTATAAATGAAACTATCTTTTCGGATTTTGTCTTGCATTCGAAACGTCGGGAACCAAAAATCATAATAAATCCGCGACAAAATCCGAAAAGATAGTTTCATTTATAAGATTAAAAATTATTTAAAATAAATAAAAGGATATTAGTTAATTATAACAAGTATATTTTTTCACAAATAGTGTAGAAAATTCTTATGAAAAGCTAAGTTGTGAAGCGATACAAATGATACGATTTACATACCAAACCACACTCCTAGTCCTGTAACATTCATTTCATAGAATCAAGTTCCACGTATTATACTTGCGCATAAAACTGTAACTACTTTCAACTATCTATAAATATAATGAAATTCTAAGTTAAGTCTGTATATTAAATATTTTTTGGAAAATCTAATTGAAATAGACATTAATATCAAATCTATTGTTTTTTGATTTTTTGTCTGTCTGTCTGTGACCGGATCACGAGAAAACCACTGGAAGGATTTGGATGAAATTTGGTATATCTAATGATATCTGGTTACCCGGGTCAATACATAGGATATTTTTTACTGTGGTAAAATATCTTATTTCTGAGAAATCTCAACTAACCGTTACAAACCGGCTATAAAACATCACACGGTATGAAAAAATCTAGTTTGATTCCGATCTTTAGAACGCGGACGGAGCAGCGGGAAATACTAGTTATATAATAAAAATAGTTGACAGAAATATTTCAAAAGAACTTCGTGTAACATTAAACAGCGACTATAACACAGAATTAAAAAAATATTTAGAATTTCTGCGTCCAATCCACTTTTTGCGACCGCGCCCGCCATTTATCATACGTCATTCCGTTCATTAGTGACCGACTTTCCATACAAGGTAATTTACACCTTATTAAGCGATAATAAAACACATATCGCTTTAACTTAATTATGCCACTTTTCTAATGTGTTAATGGAGAGTTTGGACACGATACAATAATACTTTATAGCTTATTCTTCGCTTGACGCATTAGTCGATTGCGGTTGTTGAATTAATTAGCGAATGGTCACTTTTTGTAGTTGCAATACATATAGAAGTAATTTATAAGGGAAGTTATGATGTTTGCGGTGTTGTATATTTTATTTTAGATAAAAATTAATTTTATTGTAGCATACTGTTTTGTCTTTTTATTTATTATTTAAATCAATATATGATGCGATGAGGAAAGTTTAAGATATCTATATAACTATACTTATTAATTACATATTAAGTAATAATGATGGTCTTACAAAACATATTATATTTCTTTTATTTTATAAAAAAATTATCAAGACTAAAACATCAAAATACAAGAGTACAGTAGTATAACTTTATCTCAATTACGATTGTCAAATTGTGTCAAAAGTACCTACTATCATTATACTTACTAGATATTATGCCTATCTCTTTAATACATCCAAGACACTCAAATAAGTCTTGACAAAACAGTGCGTACTGCACTGTTTTGTCCTTACTTATTTGAGTTTTTTCTCCTCTGTTTGTCAACCGACTTTCTTTTTTTTCTTTTCATTTGATTGAGATTACATTCAATCAATAAAAAAATGAAAACAGCTTTTTGATAAAAATAGGTAATTTATCAATACTAATTACGTTAGAATTCTACAACTCAGTGAACACTAAAGCAAGTAAAATATCTAAGTATCAAAAAGACACAAATCAAAAATACTGTTATTTTAACATAATACTTTTCTAGTCAATATGGTTTCGTCTAATGGAGTTTTTCGGTTTAATCCTGGATAGTTTGTTTCCGTAAGCCCACCGGCAAAAAACTGCCCAATTGAAAGTTATTGCCACACAAACATACGGGCCGATTCGCAAGCTTCGTTGAATCGTTATCAAAATTTACTGTCCCTGGCAAAACGGTGTACTATGAAAAACCAAAAAAAAAGTAAATGAAATAGTGAGTTGAATAAACATTATTTTGTATATTACCCTATATTTATTTATATAAAGATTTTTCATCGGATGAAACGATACATGGGACTGAAGAAGCTTGAAGCTGCAACATTATTAGATAGTATATGCAAATAGCTAACAGATACTTTTACTAAATAACTAAAAGAACAACGTTATAATAAGTATAATAAAAAAGAAATTGAACTAAAAGCTTGAACTTCGGCTTCCTATAAAATAAAAATTTTAAAGTCCCCTAACTTTCATCTTTTGAAACCTGATAATAAAATAAGTAGCGGTAAAAATTTCAGCGCACGGTTAGAGAGGAGAAAATCAAATATGTATTACAGTTTTAAAATTAAATAACCTCCGAGCAGAGTTCGCAGACAGCAACGTTTATGACCAGCTTAGTATAATGTTTAAAGACAAACATGATAACAGATGTTATTTGAATAGTATTAACATGAGAATATTATAATAAATACAAAGACGAGTGATTATACATTCGGTTTCCATTGGTGAAAAATCACTGTAGAAAAGATCTTCTGTTTCGTATAAGACCGCTAATATATAACCGCTAATAATAACTTCATAGGCAATATTAGGTAACATAGCATACAATAAAATAAAATTTAAAAAGAAAATAAAAGAAAAATATATACATTGATAAAAATTGAAAAATTTCGTAGCAAGAACGGTGCACTGGGGAGACGACATTAGACCGTCGAGGGCATAAGCCTCAACAAATACGTACAGTAAAGTTGCAGAACATTTACGGGGACCTATTTTCCGACTCAATCATCCTCTCGAGACGGCCGATGACTGCGGCCGCTTTCATTTGGATTGTTATCGATGTTACAAATCTATTGGGCAGGAAACCGTTAAGTTTCAATCGCTGGAAATAATTTATCAGTTCTGTACGCTGCCTTGTTCTCGGGTAATAACGCTGTGTTTATTTGTATTCAATGGTAAGGCGATTTGAACTGTCCTTATTAAATTTTGCAAATTGGGGTAAGATAGGTTTTAGAGACGTTCTTAAACATTTAATTTAATACATAGTCACTATTTTGGGGAAAGTCAAAACGTAGCCTAATGTTGATATATGTAAGCAAAAAATAAATATTATCATAAACTGTATAAAGTAAGTAAATATATCCGAACGAACAAAAAGATTTTAAAGAATATCTAAGGGCAAATAAAACAATAATAGTCTTCGTTTTATAAGGAATTCACGAGGATATTTTGAATACAAATACCTATCAAGGGAATGAATATTGGATTTTACTATGATAACAGAAAAACTATAGAGACTATCTACAATAAATATTTCAAAAATGTTTAATTTTCTTTTATTTAACTTAACTTATTTCATATTTTTTCATAACTATTGTTTAAAATAATTTTAAAATACTTTAAATTAAATTTATATTAGGATATATAAGATTTGATTTATACATGTAAAATAGTTTTCGCTCGCGTTAGTTTTCACTCGTGTGGTGTGTTTGTCTATCTAGCCTGAGTTCAAAACGAATAAAGTACGTGATTATTTACTTGATTGCTTACTTAATAATATGTATTAATAATATCAAGGTGCTCAAAAAATCTTTAATATTTTTTAAAAAGACCGACTCCACATCTAATAATTTCTCTGTTCAGTTGTTAGGGGCGTCGTGTTTCCCCTATTGATTACCCAAAAAGCGGAAAATAAAATTGTCTACCTCCATACAAACACAATGCGAAATATACGGCCTTCCCAAAATACGAGCACTAATCCCCTCACTAAACCACCACTTAAATGAATTAAATAGGCTTACTCTGTGTGTTTTCAGGTAATACTTGCTTTTACTAATCTAATCGAATTGCCTTTGTGTTTCTTCATTTTTTCATCTTTGCTTTTTGTTATCTACATTATTCTACATTTATTTGTTTATTTGTTTCACATAATTAAGTATGAGAGCAAGTTACGTTTTAACTATGTAGAATGTATAGAATTTTATTCAGATAATAATAGGTATATATATATTTCTATCATATTATATTAATTACTTTATTTGCAAAAGCTTAATAAATATTACATATGTAATTTTGACAAAATGTGAAACTATTAAATAAGAGTGCCTTCGCTTATTTTTTTAAATTTCTATAACATATAACTTCTCAGACTTCGGTTCTACAGTTTTACTACTTACAAAATTATCTCAAACCTTAACTTGCCTTCAGCGTTAGTTATATTTATCACTTAAAGCAGTTTACTAAGCCGCAGTTAACTTCGTTCTCGACACCCTTTATTATCTATTTATGAACAAATTTAAATTGAACACGGAACTGCCTCTTGAGACTGAAAGGGTCTTTAGAAGCTTTATTTTCTATGTATTATGCAGCGTTCGGTGTCTAATTCAAATTCTTCAGGTAATTAATACCATATTTTAAGTAATCTTTGATAATTAAACTTTAGTTCTAAAGAAGCGACTAGAGAAATGCGTTAATATTTTACATAAAAATATGCTTTACATTATCACAAGGTTTAAAATTAGTATTTGAATTCAATGTACTTAAATGAATAAATGTTTTTAATTATCTACTCCATGGTATTTTCAAACTTACTGAACTAAAGTAGTATGATATTTGTTAAAGCCCCGAGGTTTTTTTATCTTTGAAATTTTCTGTACAAATTCTTACATATTTATACGTAATTGATTAGTTGAAATACTTTTACTATAATCATAAAAATATATCCAAAATTAGTTCCTCGAGGGGACGTTTGTGAAGAGACGACGCAATATTTTGGTGTTCATAATAATAATAGAGGAAGCGATGTATGGGGAGTGTGGGGGTCCGGATTTATTCTTTTTTTATTACGTTTTTACGGGCCCTGTGGAATGTATAGGCCGCTAACTGTATGTTACGATCTGCCACGTAATATGTCGCAAACATAAAAAATAATCTACAAATTTTCTTCATAACTATGTATGAAACGGCTTTTTAAGAGACTACGTTTAATAACTTCCATCATTCTTTAACAGAATATTACACAATGAATATAGAACATAAAGAAATATCGTTTTCAGGGCATTTTACTTTATACTAAAAGTCATCACAATTATAGCGGTACCCTATGGGACAGGATAATATCATAAAATTTTTAACTTTGTATTAGCTCAGCTCACTTACTAAGCTGCAATATGGCAGATATACAGACATACCTTATCATTAAAAGTTTTACATTTATGATAAAAAATATAGGTACTTAATATAGTAACAAAGCGATTACTTTATTATATTAAAATGTGTATATTTTCGTACGTAAATATTGTAGTGTTGTAACCGTATACATAGTCCTTTTTTATTATTTAAAAGTTACATTCATAAATATAACAAAAAATCTATCGAACGTTTGGTTTATAAAAATAAAGAAACCGCAAAACGTAAGCATCAAGTCAAACGATCCATTGTAGCGTAGACGTGTAGAAATAAAAATAATAGAACATTTCGCGCCCAATGGCCGGAACGAGTGTTTACATTTGATAAGATACTCCTCGAAGGAGGGCGGGGCGCAGCCGTCAAGGGTTGTGTGCATTGTTCCATGAGTTTTGAGGTTATGATATACTGTCGTGAGCTTGATCGAAAACTTATGATTTATCTTATACTGCAATCATATTTTTTTACATTTTCTTATATTCAGAATTTCTATGATACCACTCTTATACTGCGACATATTTAAAACGAAACGAAAAATAAATTTTCAGGAGTTTTTTTTTATTTACTCGTCAATTACAAAATTTGAATATAAACGTGGAAAACAGAGAGTGCTACAGCGCTATGTCAAAAAGATTCATATAAAAACAAGGTCCTTAAACCACGTTATTAATGCAGGGGCCGGCGACCGGCCAAAGGACACGCGCGGCAAAAGAACCAAAACCAAAACACAATTTAAAAGAGAATTCTTAAAGAGCGAAGACGCTGCAAAAAGATAATTTGGTCTCTCCGCCCGGGGCCCGTTTGTCTTTGCTATTGTGAACTTTTATTTCGCTCACTTTTATGAATTTTTCACTTGTTTTTATCACCGTAGAACTCAAATGGAAGTCGAGGATTCTCAGAGTGCATTTTGTCTCAGCAAGTAGAAGAATGTAATCTCAGACCGCTTCCGTTTGTTTTTTCAATAATTAACGTCAATATCATTATGATTGCCTAAAGGAATATTTGTCGAAAAAAAATCTAATGAAATACAAAACTGGCCTATATTAATTAGAAAATTTGTAAATTGGCTACATTACATGTAGTACAAAGGTTCCAGAGGCCGAGAGTTCCATTCAAATAGATTATTCCATACGCAATTTCACCTTTTATGAATGAAAATCAACCACTGAATACCTAATACATGACAGTTCAAATTGGCTGTTTGTTTATGAACCGTCTTGTTAGCTTGCCTTGTAATGTTAATAAGCGTCTGCCTTAAATTAGGAAACACTCATGTTATTAGTTTTCCCATTGACTCTACTAATTGGTATTTGCTTCGGTGCTGAGAGAATAATTGCATCTCTACCACGATGTCTTGCACCTGACTATTGATTTGAATATAATTTACACAGAGCAGATGCAAAGCAATAGTAGTAGTTAACTTTCAGTTATACAGTAGGAGCTCGAGATTTTGCGGTGAAGGCAATTTGTCGCTCAATTAGATCCATCTTATATAAGAGACAAAACGAAATGCAGTGACAAACAAGAGCTAGAATAAAAGATGTAGACGGAAAAAGAAAAAGAATGATAAAAACATTACTAAGTTTAAAAATTTACACGCATAGTGAGCGCTTGCCCGCCCGTGAAGAATTCCTGTTTCAGAAAAGGAAATAACGTGGACAAACACTAGGAAGCGTTGACGAAACGAATGAAAAAGTATACTCTGTGAGCAGTCTCAAATCCAACAAACGTAAAAGAGATTACCCACGCTCCAACTGCTCCCAACTTGAATAAACAAAAAAGCTCAATTTGTCTGCTTTAAAACAAGGCGAAATTGCCATAGAGAGGAAAAGACGATGGAAGAATATTAAAAACGTTTTTAAAAAAACAACAAAGATCGCTAGTGGCTACTTCTCCAAACGATAAAAAAAGTGCGTCTGCCTGGAGAAACACTTCTTCTAAAGATATTTTTGTTATATAAAAATTGTTTTACATTGTAGTTTGCCATTCTACACCTTGGATATTTACATAATGGTGCCTAACTTTATTTTAAGTACATTAAAAAAAATCGTAAACAGTCAAAAATTGATCGCTCTGGTGTGTCCTGACTCCAGATTTGTTAGAATTATGTTTCATAACTTTTCTTCTATTACCGAATTTTCACTGGAAAAATATTTATTAATTAACTAAATAATGTTTTTATTGAATCAAATGAATTTTATATAATTACGCTTATTAGTTTTGGTTCAATACAAAAAGAAAGAAGTGTCCGACGTATTTTGTTGATAGCTCTGGAACAACATGAAATCATTTGCCAATCCCAAATTATGCACTCCAATACTCCACTCTCCTCCCAGCTAGGTGTTCCAAGTCGCGTTCCGAAAGCTACAAAGAGTCGTTGTGCTCTACGCTTCCGCAATTTCGATGTACGAAGGTAAGTCATTGATAACTCTGGCTTTGGTTTTTAAAATTATTGATTGCTATGGCACATTTTTTTAAATTATTAATAAGTTAGTATATAAATTGATTAGCCTAAAGTGTGTGTAGTGAGAATGATAAAATGATGTAAAAATAAGGAATTTCTAATGTTAATACTTTTGTCAGAATTTATAAATATGTTACTTTTATTGACTGCTATGGCACTGATCGCTCTGGGCAAAGTGGTCATAGCGATAAATATTGTAAGAAAATTTGTATCTGAGTATTAATTTCTTGTTCAAATTATATTTGTTGCATATATGTGGATTTATTACAAATCATTAAAATTTATATAAATACATATATGTAACTCCAAAACGTTTTTTTTTAATATTGCTCACAACTGTTAACTGGTTGCAAAAACAGATAGAATATTTGTTTGAAATCAATACAACTGTTTATAGAATTAAATTGGTAAATATCCTCGCTACACGCACCTCTTCCACGCGTTTGCATCGCTACGATTCCTAAAAGTCTTCGCTATCGCCAGTGTTGATCGCAGGTGTATGTGGGAGATAACAGTATACTTTCTTCTCTTTC
Source organism: Boloria selene (assembly GCA_905231865.2). Taxonomy (NCBI): domain Eukaryota; kingdom Metazoa; phylum Arthropoda; class Insecta; order Lepidoptera; family Nymphalidae; genus Boloria; species Boloria selene. The sequence goes on from HG993149.1 coordinate 5,142,123, forward strand.
ATGCACATATTTTACAAATAATAAATCGAAAAGTTTTTTTTTAGATCATAAAAACGCTTCGAAAAACACAATCGATCGAAGAAAAGCGAGAGAAGAAGAAGTTGGCCGAGCGTCGTCGTATGGAAAAAATTAGAAGAGATCCTGATCTTTACGCTCAATGGCTATCAAAGAAAAAAAGAACGAGGCCAAGCCTATCCCTACACTGCACTCACACAAATGCTAAGCTGAGCTTACGCCTCGAGAACTGTAGTGCCTTTCGCATTTTTGTTTTTGCTTTTTGTTCTTTCGCCAGTTCTTCTCAGGCCAGAGGTTTCTTCTTTCCGAACTGGTGGTAGACTCATGACGTTCAGTAAGAAATTGTAACAATTTTTATGCTGAATAAAATATTTTGATTTGTTTTGATTTGCCTTTACTTCAAAACAACAGAAATTAATGAGGAAAAAAGTAGGGAAAGCTCTAACAAATATAGTGAAAAACAGATTAGCAAAATTAGCTCAAATTCAAGAGCAATCTATCGTTTATGATAGTCGGGATGCAGAAGAAAACACAGAATTTGATCCCTTGGAAGTTTTGTCAGACCATTTGCCGCTCGATATCTATAATGATAACTTAACAAAACCAATAACCAGATCTAGGGGATTATTACGCAATGTTACAAACTTATTGCAAAGTTATGAAATTCAGGGTGCAAGTTGTTCAAATATTAATGATACATCTACAGTTTGTCCTTCATCACCCCAAATATAGTATCGTGAGAATTTTTAGTAAATAAATATATATAGTATAAATGATTCTATTAGTTAAGATTTTCTTTAAAAATGATCCTATTTTCTTGAGTTTTTTTCATTTCTTGTATATTTAACAGGCTTCGACTGACATGTGATTGCTTTAACAGATTCTATTATGTTTTAGTCAGTGGATTGATATGAATTTTAAAAAACTATACATATATAACAGTTTTTCCATGATTCAAAATATTTTTTGATTGCTCTGGCATCAATATTGATCGCTCTGGCTACGCAAAATTTCAAACATGAATATCTCATAAACCGCTGGTAGAAAAAGAGAGACAATAAGAAAATTAGTTTTTTATAGGCCTTCTTATTTGTAAAAAACACATTAAACTCTATTATTATTAATATTTAAAAATCACCAGAGCGATCAACTAAATAACGGTATTTTGGAGAAGTAGCCTAGTACAAGTTATTTGAAATTTTATTGTGACAAGTGACGCGATACAAGTCGCGAGTTTCGGGCCCCTTCGTTGTATAGTATAAGATAAAAGTAAATAACTAAGTCTAGGAAAAAAGCTTTTTAATGACAACTTGAATTTAAATATTTATCTTTAGTATAAGGAAAAGTTTATACTTACCTATTTCTTTTATTTTATAGTAGTTTATAGAAGTGCATTGAATGTTATGTAGTCCGCTTTGTACTGAATAAATCAAAATTATTTTCAAAGGTACAGTAAGCTTTCTTTTTCACATAAATATAATAAATATAAGTAAACAAAACGAAATATACGATAATGAATTTAATAATCAAACATATAGGTACCTAATATACGTTGTAAATTTAATAATCCATATCATATTTACAAATAACAAATTATTTAATTTAACGCTTTTAACTCTACAAATCTATTTACAGTCGCGAGCAAGTAATCGCACCGCATCTCATTACCATAACATAATAAACGTTCCTTGGTAATATAAAGGCTGTATTTTTGCGCTAAGCTCCCTCGCTGATTACGCACAAATTGTTATAAATTGAATTTTAAACCTAACCGCGTCGAATATACCCGCTCTCCGGCCGGAATACAAGATGCTGCGCATTCGGAAGGGTTATTTCTTAATAGATAGGGCTGCTCTTTAACTATTAATTGTTTTTACAATTTTAAATATTACTTATATTCATGTCTCCATCTAATATTTGATTGAAAGGGACATGGTCGGCTTCCTAATCATTTTTCTTTTAATCTACAATATATTTCGGTGTCGTACCAGAAGCGTAATTCATTAATTTTATATAATTTTTAGGATAAAATCATAAAAGATAAAAAAATCTAAATCTGTGTTGTAAATATAAAAAATATACCATTTAGAAATATCAGTCAACCCTATCATAATGGTGGCGGTAATAAGAGTGATGATTTCTTAGCTTATAACGCCTATTCATAAAAAGCAACTTCTACCCTCGTCACTAGGAGCTCATTTTCTTTAGACAAACTCTATGGATTTTATTTATATTTACGGCTATCACGTTGCCCTCTAGTATCAATTTAAGGGCTGAGAAAATACAAATACTTATCGTAAGAAGTCAAGTCAGTGTAACACGCTTTGCAGATAGGACCTTTTTAATGTTAACGGCAATATGAATTTACATTGCTTTTAGTTACTTACTACGATATAAGTAGAAAAGATCCAGTATATGTGTTTATGAAAAATAACACCAAGGCCAATTCGCTAGAACTAATATACTTAACTAGTCTTCGATACAGTATTTTTGAAATTGAACCCATTTCAACGTAAATTTATAATAATAAATAAGAGGTACGTTATACTTTTATAAAAATGTATATGTACTAGATCTTAAAAAAACCGCTAGACCGCCATGAAAATGAATATTTTAATGATTACTGTAGAACCCGAATTATTTATTAATATTATCTGGGGCATAAAGCCTTAAGCACTGGTAATAATTTTAAGTGTGTCTTATGTAGCGAGGATCCACAGAAGCTAACCGGACACTGCGGTGTAAATTAGTGTAGCTGAGCGCGACCGCGACCAGCATTGCGGAGAGCCGCCTTTATTGCTCAATTTGACTTTATTTAACGCCATTCGCAAGAAAGGGGGGACCACCCACCGTCTGACGGGGAACAGACGAGCCCCACTTCAATCCACTTAGCACGTATACTCAGTAGGTCGCAATCTACTACTAGGACGCTTTGAGAGGCTCCCATGCGACACCATAATGGTTATCCTCGGATCTCATCACTTTATCGAAGGCGAAACACTAGACGTTTCGAAATATCTACTGACCATTTCAAGTCTTACAAGTTGATTTGAATCTTTAAAACATTTGTGGATATATATAAAATTGTAGGGAAACTATATTTTATAAAGTAAAAATAAATAGTTTATAATATTTTAATAACTGCATGTAATTTCCTAGTAACTGTACATTGTACGTTAATGCTTTGCAAACACCTGAATCTAAGTTTGGAACTTGGGTGTTTAAATTTAATTAGACGCATAGTACACGCCCCCGTTCATTTTGGTTAACTAACTAACAAGCTTACACTATAAAGTAATTTTCTAACCATTATGTTTATTATCCGGGATATGTAGAGGTTGTAGGTAGTTGGAGTTGTGGCTAGGGGAATCGAGTGTCATTTTCACGTTGACGCTCTGACGCCGAACATAATCGAATAACGAAATTATTGTGAATTTCAGTGTACAGCTCTGTGATTCGATATTTTAGTTCCCCCTCTGCATATAAATCTAAAATTTTACTAATTTAAGCCTAAAGTTGCTACAATACAATCAAAAATATTCTATAAAATACATATTATTTACGTTTATTCTCACTATATCTTTTCATTTGATAATGAAATAAAAAGCTAACTATAAGATTTAAATGCATAAACTATTACATTCATGGTCGAATTTTATAAGAATACAATTATGAGAATCAGTCATCAAATATTAAGGTCTTAAGGTATAAATGAACAAGCAATACAGCTGAACAGATGGCTATAAAAGGCAGGACACTTTCCATTCTGGGTGCATAAATTACCATTCGTATTTATCGTATTATATTCGGTCACACGCGAGCGAAACTGTGAAAAAAAACTAGTATTAAATAGATGTTATGTAAACCAACAAAAACAAACAAGCAAAAAACAAAAAAGCGAACTGATTGATGGATTATTATGATGGCGTTTAAAACTATCGAATTGATGTCCGTCCAAAAAAGAAATTCCAAATAACTCATATATACTCAAAGTGTCTATTTTTAACAGCTTTTACTATAAAAATATATTATACGGTACTTCTATAAAAAGAAACATTTTTTTTATTTTTTTCCTGTCTGTCTGTATTTTCCGGCTAGTGTCTGAAACGGCGGGACCGATTTTGTCGTATAAATGTTATGAGGAGTAAGTTCCCTCCTTTTATGTTATTAAAAATTATAAAAACTGAAGCAGAACTGAAGTAAAATAATAAAATATTATAAGGGAAGGTTTATTATGTATATTGAACATCATTTATAAATTAAAAGTGACTATCAGATTTGACGGCGCTGCATACTAAAGCCGAATTTCCATTAACCGACTCTGTTTACAACGAAATTCTTTTCCATCAAACGAGATTTATTCCATCTCAAAAATATGTAAAGTTGGTTCCGCGACACCTAAGATGGAGTCAGTAGGGGCTGAAATTAAAATCATATCTCCGTAGTCGAGTCACGAGAAACATTAACTTTACCCCGCAATAAACCGCGCCCTTAAGAGCTTCATTGAGAATTAAAATTTGCCGCCTGATCTCCTCACTGACGTTTCTTGATGGATTACCAACTTAGTTATTTTGTTGTTTAATTTCATCTTGAAATCACTCTTTCGTTATTTCGGAAAATACAATCATATTAAATTAGCTGACGTTGATATAAAAGGAACGAACAAATATTTGCAGTTTTCGACACCTGTCCGATGTGACTGGAATTTAGTATTGCATTCACGTTGTTTCTGACGTAATTAAAGTTGTTTGTTTTGAAATAACAAATCAGATATTTACCATTGAAATGTTTTATATGAGCATCCATTTATTTTTATTAAGTAAACGACTTACCCTCATTTCGCTTGGGTGTCTTATTAACTTATATACTTACTATGTGTTTCTATAAGTCATAGTTTACTAAAATATATTATGAATATATTTAAATTTGAAAGATATTGTATTTAATCGAAGCAAATTTTTACTTCTATTTAATTTTTAATACAGTACCTACTAAAACATGAAAATACAATACCGTTTATGAGTATGCACTTATACATATAATAATACAAGGCCTCGGTTCATATCCTTTATATTTTTCTATAAAGAAGCAATATGCCGCGTAAACGACTTACAAGCAGATTGAACTCGCGGTTTGATTACTAAGTACCTCGTAAAAGCGTATGACCTTATGTAATATAATGAATATTAAACGCAAAGCGAGGTACACTGCAGGCTACACACGAGCCAGCTCCACACAGAGCTTGAGCTCGTTGTTCGCTTCCCGCTAGAATTTACCAAGAGCTATATGAACATAGTGTCTTGATATCATTTATTACAGTTTTGTTAAAGTTGTCTAAAGATTTACTACTTGTTTCCTTAATTCTTTAAGTAGTTAGAATTTTGCGATTTGTTTTATTTTATTGTTGAATGCAACTAATGAAATGACCAGTGTGTAAAACGTATGCTTATTGTTTTCTGCATTAAAATCTGTGTATCTTGACAAACAAAAAAAATATTTATGAAAGAAATTATCTATACCTACCTATTAACAATCAATTGATTTTTAAGCATTTTTCAGTATTATCAGTTAGAAAGTATTGGCATTTTAATAGGAATATTTCTATTAAAGTATTTACGTCAAAGACTTTCCTGTTCTTTTAAATAAGAAAATTGAGGAGTGTTTTAAATCATTTCTTGTTCCTACTTAGTATTCAGCGGGCGATGACGAAGCGGACATATTTTAAATTTATTACCGCCGCCGCCCGCGCCGATGCGACGCGAAATTGCACTTCTAATATGCACGCTTGCTTTACATAAACTACGAATCATTTGTATGTAAGATAAAGACATGAGTTTAATTTCATATAGTGGCACGTAATACGAAGACTGACGCTGAATATTAATTTTTATAGTTAACCAAAAAATATTTTTTTAAAACATAATAATTATAACAATTTATCTATTAATAAAATTATTCAACTACCTTGTTTCGCTCAGACTTTCAGGATCTACTTTCTATTTATTTTCTATTTTTTCTATTAAAAATTATTATCGCATTTTGTAACGAAATAAAAACTAACCATATATAAAAATCAAATCAAAAGCAAATCAATGAGCACAGTTTCATATTTATAACATAAATAGGGGTTTATTATATAAAGTCTAGATGTTTAATTACATATAATGGAAATTGACTGACCCAAGTACAAACTTAGTTTAATTGCTTAGGTAAAACTTCAATTTACATAATACATTCATGGTCAATTAAGCTGTAAGTACATACTTATGTACAATGTACATACACATGTCTTCATATATGTATATGAAAAAAAAAACAATAAAAATTAGGCCCCAAAATAAATGTAGTAATAATGAAAAGGTTTCTTTGTCACGCTGAGGATGTCTTCCTTAATGAATGTTGATGGAATCAATTCCGCCATAATGAATTGAGTAAACATTGACCCCCAATAATATCGGGATATCGATGGCCGTGTTGGCACAAGAAATTTGCCAAGCAATATCAGGGATTCCCTCCGAGGGAATCGCCAATTTTAGGGTAAATCGAGGAAGATAATTATGTTTGAAGTTAGTTATTAAGGAGAGTCAACACGCGTCGAGATTAGCTTGCCCGATGCGAGGATGATCCACTCGAAAAGACGTGCGTTAGATGAAAATGAAAAGAATGATGAATAAAAATCTTTATTCATCTTTTATGTTTATCATTCTCGTATTATACTTGTGGAAATTTCATTAGAATTTCAATTAGCACAATATCTCATATATATTTTGGAATGTTTGTAACTTTTAATTGTATTAAAACTATATATAAGTACGTATACACCTCATTATTTAAATCAGATATGTAAAGATTGATGTATGTAGTATAATTTTCACACCATCAGTAAGTTGATAGACCGAAGCCTTATAGTTTAATTTGATAGGTAATTGCGACCTCCCTAAGGCCTTGTATGTACTAAGAAAATCAACACAGTTTAATTACGAATTCATTTATGGTCGTGTGATTATTCTATCACAAGCTTTGATGTGAAGAGTCGCGAAGCGTAATTTTAATTGAGTTTAGTTTAACTAATGAGCCGACTATCAGTTTATATTTATAACGATAGTATCTTAAATTTCAAACATATGAATGCAAGAAAAATATTTAGAGCTGTTGAGAATTAAGAAAATATTTTTTTTTATAAAACTTTGTCTGGGATTTATATTCTGCGTATTCGAAATCACATAGGTATTTCGAATTATTAAAGCTCTACGACTTCATACTAAATAACTTTTTCATTCCAGAATAATATAGACAGCCTTCTTAAAGTAATTACGATTTTTATAACTTCAAAAAACTATAATAGCAGGTTGACATAAAAAAGCTTTTTAGAAAATACTTGTTTTTAAATGAAGTTAATTGAAACTTAATCTGTTGTCATATTAAACGATAACTTTAATTATTATAGTTAGATAATTAATAAATTATTCTGAAACCTTATGTTGGAGACGGCAGCTTTGACAAGTTTAAGATACCATTTAACTATCAAAGATAGTCCATCTTACCTCATCGTTACAAAGCTAAGAAATGAACCGCAAAAATGCATAATGTTCTTGCAAAGGGCGGGCGCAGGTGGCGTCTGGCGGGTGACAGCTAATTAAAATGCTAATGAGCTACAAAGCGACCGCTTAAACTCTACTATCAGTGTTTAAATTAAATCGGGACTAAAATTCATAGGAAATTCGACACAACTAAAACACGACCCCTATAATCGATCTAAAATTTAAAGTATTTTTTTGTTTGGAAAAAGCTTGCGTCATTTAGTTTGACCTATCTAGGTTACTTTTAACGTTTAAGCGGATTTGGAAGTTACGAGTAGAACATACTTAGGGGGGTCAAAATAATTAATCAATTATTACATGTAAAAACCTTATAGCTAAATCATGTTAGAAATTCAAAAGCAAACCTGGGATTAAGAGAACATATTATAAGTCTCGCTTTTAGATAACATAGATAAAGCTCGGTTCTGAGATAAAACAGATGATAAAGATTTTATATGAAGCTATATCTGCGAATCACATACAACAGTATTACTACTGGTTCAATAAAGAAAAGACTCGTATAAATAATATTGTTAATTTAGACTGTGATGTGTAATTTAATAAGATTGAAAAATATTGACCTGCAAACGGTCAATAAGATATTTTCACTTTTAATGTCCTGCCTACTGTAAAACTCACTAGTGTGTATAACATACCTTACAATTATACAAAAGTTTTTATAGTTAATTTACAAGTCATCATCATCATCAGCCCTTATCAACGTACCACTGCTGGGCACGGGCCTCCCTCAGTAAATTAAAACCATATCTCCAATACAATCTTTGACCGAAATAATCACAAAAAGCATATCGTAAGTATCAAACATCTGGGTATTTAAATATTCTCAGAAGACGGTTAGACAATAGGAAGTTTTCCATTAGTTATACTTTATCCGGGCTCCTTTGTTCAATGTCGAGATTGGCAGTTCGATTATCCGTAGTCTTGTAAAAGGATATATAAAAATTAGTCTGTAATGTCCTAGACTACTTAAGCGCCCCGCGGGGAGGCCGACGTGGCTTAGGAAAATTAAAACGTCTGAAATACGAGACTGCTTTACAAGTAAGAAAAATGATCCATTTAGTTTTGCATCCAAAATGAAACTTGCATCCGCTGTAAACACAAATAAACAAGGACGAAACAAACGCTATGAATGTACATACTTCTAAATATATTGTATTCGAGATCCGTTCGTTAGTCTCGCTAACTTTTAAAACGGTTTAACCGATTTGAATCTATTTTGTTTTGTTTGGAAAATGGGGCAAACGAAACCGCTGTAAAATTGATTACCTCAGAATTCTGCATTGTACTTATGGGACGAACCCGAGTGAGGCGAGGCCAGGAAAACTCGCTATTATGTCATAAATTTATAACTACTCGTAAAACATTTATCCTTTTTAAGTTAAAAATTATTTTCACTTAAGCTCTATAAGCAATAATTTAAGAAATTAATTTTAACACAAGTCATACAATATACATAAAGTACGTTTTCTCCAACGAGAGAGTGATACTATAGAAGTCCTTCCCGCAAATGCGATGCCTGTTTTTAATATTAAGTCTCTTGAGGCGAGTATTCCTTCGTTTGAAACTTTCACCTTCCCCATTGCGAGTTGGAAGTTAATTTCTTTTGGTGTATTTTAAAATTAATTTGGCTTTGTGCGACCGCACGCCCCAGGACGAATTGTAAGCGGCCAAACGACGAAGCTTTTACTTATTACAATGCGGAAAAATGCCGGACACTCTTTGAACATTTTAATGCTTTTTAACAATTACTAAGTGGGCTTGCAATTTTAAACAACGTGCCTACGTCTAAAATAAAATTTTACACATTTTTTTATTAATACACTTTCATACTGAACTTTTAAAAAGCGATTAGAGCGCGCTGTTGCTACATTGAAACGTAAAAAGTTTAACTTGAATATTTTTCGGGACAACGTTTATTGATACAGCGTGCAATTTTTACCATGACAATAGAATGCATCACGTGGTATTTGAATATTGTTTTCAATAAAATAGTCACGACAGTTTTATTTTTTCATCGCTTTCCTGTTTTTATATTAAAAAGCATAACTAGCCACTAAAGCGGTTCGACTTTCCATATAATAACTAACAAGAAAGCACGTAGAGATAAAAATAAATGAAAGACAAATATTAGTGTTACTGTATTTAGTGGTGAAATGTAAAATGAAATGTTAAAAACTTCCTCTTAAATATAAACCGTTATTTTGACGTTGGCAAAATATGTTTACGACGTTACTCAGGTATTTTTTTGTAAGGTTTGCCTCAAATTGTAAAGTTTTAAACGGGTCATTCTAGTATCCTCATATAATAGTTATAACGTCAATTAAGATATTATGTACTATCGCTCGTTATTATTATACATATCAATAACGGTTAAGCTTTAACTAGGGCACAGAATGCACAAATAAATATTATATGGAAAGTAAAAGTGTACTGAGCAACAAGAAATTGAGAAATTGATAAAATTGTGCATTAAATTGTAATTACGAATAAAATATAAATGTTAAATCGAAAATATATGTTCACAAATAAATAAGCTTTGCAAAGAAGTACGCGGTTAGCGTCCAGTTTCCAACAGGTGGTCGCGCGAGCAAACTGTTTGCCGTCTAATTGTAGTTCATATTTATGGCAGTTTTTGTTCAGTCTGCCGCTGCACTCGACATTAAATCTTTTTACTTTATCCTCTTCTTCGCTATTTAATTTTTCACGGAACGTTTCATTTGCACTGTTTCAAACTTTTACAGTCTTTTTCATTGTATTGTGTTGGAGATAATTAATACTTTTGCATATTCTGTTGTCTGGTTATTATGTTACTGGCTCTTATAGTTTTATTAACAATCTAATTTCTTCTCTCTAGCTACTATGAATAAAAATATTCAAACATATTACTTATTAAATAAGATAAAATTGTGAGTTAGCATTGCATTTTTTATTTATGAAATCTTGAGAGCACAAAATCACTTAACTTATATAACTTAACTTATAAAAATAATGTAAAGTAAAAATATTCTTCATATAAGGTACTACACTTTATAGTCTAGTCAACAAGTTCAAAAACGTGTTAAATAGACATAAAGCTCCTAAAAATATGTGCCATAGCTCATTCGATTCGGAATGACGTCTAGAAAAATGTTTTTTAAGGGTATATTAGCACATAAAAAATTGCGATTGTTATTAACAAAATAAGAAAAAAATAAAAAGGTATTTAGTTTTTCGTTAATAACTTTTAAAATAATGATATTTAAGGAATTTTGAAAAAAGAACCTGAAAGAGGAGATAATTTCCAATAAAAAACTCCTAACTCCCGGAACTCTATCTATATTATTTATAATTTTTTTTAACGCTGAAAATAGGGCTCCGCGAGGGCGTTACGGCATAGGCGCGCCGCCAAAAAAGCCGGTATATCACCTAAAATAATTTTTTTTAATATTAAATAACAATTTAAAAATTTGAATAAATTATAGTGTAATCTAGACACTTAAAAAAATTTTTTTTGTCGATTTTTCAAAAAGTTACACCATTGTTAATTAACTAATTTTTTTCCAATCTCTGTTTTTATAAATTACGGTATAAAAGTTTAAATAATTGGTCTATAAATTTTTCGCTTCCTGGAGCTCTTTTTGTTTAGGTACTTAATAAAGTTATGCAAAAAAAATTTATTAAAGTTATTTATTTTGTTAATTATAATTTTTTTAAACTAACTAAAAATGAAATTTCTAAAAAATGTTATCTAAAAATTTTTTTTTTGGTAATATATTATTATTGCTGTTTTCGCACCTGATATAGGTATTAATTAACATTGGAAAAAAAATTTTTACGTCATTTGTTAAGAAATTGTTTATAAACAAATAGACTATTTTGGGATTTTTAAAAAATTTTTTTTTATTATCTTTTAGCATAGGTGAAATGATGATTTTTAAAAAAAAATTTTTTCTTAAATAAATTTTTTTATTGTTTATAATCGTTTTTTTTATATTTCAACTGTTTAAATAATTAGTTAAGAAATTATTTTATTCTTAAAAATCATCATTTACCCTTTTCAATGGAATAACAAAGAAATAAATTTTTTTTATAAATAATTTAATTGTTTATTAACTTAACAATTTGTTATAAACAAATAATATTAACCGTTATATTTTTTTTCGAAAACTTCAAAAAATTATAAAAACAACCATATATAACAAAGTTAAGAAAAATTTTTTCAAAAAATTTTTTGTAAAAAATACAAAAAAATTTTTTTCTTAACTTTGTTATATATGGTTGTTTTTATAATTTTTTGAAGTTTTCGAAAAAAATATAACGGTAAATATTATTTGTTTATAACAAATTGTTAAGTTAATAAACAATTAAATTATTTATAAAAAAAAATTATTTCACTGTTATTCCATTGAAAAGGGTAAATGATGATTTTTAAGAATAAAATAATTTCTTAACTAATTATTTAAACAATTGAAATATAAAAAAAACGATTATAAACAATGAAAAAATTTATTTAAGAAAAAATTTTTTTTTTAAAAATCATCATTTCACCTATGCTAAAAGATAATAAAAAAAAAATTTAAAAATCCCAAAATAGTCTATTTGTTTATAAACAATTACTTAACAAATGACGTAAAAATTTTTTTTCCAAAGTTAATTAATACCTATATCAGGTGCAAAAACAGCAATAATAATATATTACCAAAAAAAAATTTTTTTGATAACATTTTTTAGAAATTTCATTTTTAGCTAGTTTAAAAAAATTATAATTAACAAAATAAATAACTTTAATAAATTTTTTTTGCATAAATTTATTAAGTACCTAAACAAAAAGAGCTCCACGAAGCGAAAAATTTATAGACCAATTATTTAAACTTTTATACCGTAATTAATAAAAACAGAGATTGGAAAAAAATTAGTTAATTAACAATGGTGTAACTTTTTGAAAAATCGACAAAAAAATTTTTTTTCACCGAGGTTTTTTTCGTTCAAGTGTCTAAATTACACTATAATTTATTCAAATTTTTAAATTGTTATTTAATATTAAAAAAAAATTATTTTAGGTGATATACCGGCTTTTTTGGCGGCGCGCCTATGCCGTAACGCCCTAGCGGAGCCCTATTTTCAGCGTTAAAAAAAATTATAAATAATATAGATAGAGTTCCGGGAGTTAGGAGTTTTTTATTGGAAATTATCTCCTCTTTCAGGTTCTTTTTTCAAAATTCCTTAAATATCATTATTTTAAAAGTAATTAACGAAAAACTAAATACCTTTTTTTTTTTCTTTTTTTGTTAATAACAATCGCAATTTTTTATGTGCTAATATACCCTTAAAAAACATTTTTCTAGACGTCATTCCGAATCGAATGAGCTATGGCACATATTTTTAGGAGCTTTATGTCTATTTAACACGTTTTTGAACTTGTTGACTAGACTATTATTTTTACAGTTGGTATAATCCGTTAAATAAATTCAAACACAAAATGACACTAAATAGCCTTTGAGTGAATAAAATAGTGTTCTAACAATATCTTAATCTGTGCAGGTTTCACAAAGCGGGCCAACTTCAAAGCGTCGGATCAAAGGCGAGATAGCAGAGCTCGGGTACAACAACCATCCGTTTGATATCCGATTGTTGGTTAAAGATCCGACAGCGAGGTGGCGAACCGTCTTACAGATCTGTATACAAGTAGCTTTTGTCACTGATCTCAATGTACGGATTAGGACCATTACCAAAAATATGTTTTGATAAAAAGAAACCCTTTGGTGATCTGAGAACATATTGTATTTTATCACCTTGGATACATACTACCTCTATGAGCTTAAGGAACTCGAAGAAAAGAAAGCAAAGAAGAAAACCTTATAAGAATATTATTAAAGGCATTTGAAACGCTTAAATATGGCACATTCAAATAACTTACGCACAAAATATACCGAGGAATAAATATAATTGATGAAGCAAATGACTTCAATGATTTTACTATAGGTATGTATTATAAGACAGTGGTAGTCCAGCGGTAACGCGTCGCTTGGATAACCGAGTGATGCGGGTTCAAATCCGGGTCTCGCACCTCTGATATTTTCATGGGCAAATCATTTCTATCATTGTCTTACGGTGAAGGTAAACATCGTGAGGAAACCTGCATGTCTGAGAAAACCTAGCAAGTTTTCGAAAGACATGTGAAGTCCACCAACACGCACTGGGCCAGCGCGGTGGACTATGGCCTGATCCCCCTCGTACTGAGGGAGGCCCGTGCCCAGCAGTGGGACGTTAAAAAGCGCTGGTGATGATGATGATGATGTATCATAGTATCTGCTATATGTATTTGTATGAGCATATAAACTAGTCCAAAAATATTTTTTATTGAAAAAGTCTTCTTACCGGTTACATTCAGTGAAAACATTACAACAAAAAACTTATTCTCACTAGTACCTAATTTAGTTAAGTATAATTTCAAATGAATACAAAAGCCTTATACCCAAACACTTACAAGAGAATTACTTTGGATTACCTTTATGCATAAATGCGAAATCGATAACCCCTTCACGCCAAAACGACTGGAAGATACAGAAGTTTTGTACATGTAATTTATTTTTATTTACAAATATGAAAATCATGTAACAAACGCAAAAATAATAAAACTGGTTAAATAAAACGTGCTCAACTGTCGAAGCTCACTAAAACAGAGTTACGGTTAATCTCGACAATCAGCGTGTGTCTATTTCGTTCGCAGTAAATCCGATGCATCCAGTACCGGATGTCCGGAGGGGGGATTACCGGCCTACGTCCGGATGTGCCGATGAGAGCGATCGTGCCGGCGCAAACAGCCCAGCGATTAGTTCTAGCCTTTCTTCGCTGCGGGGATGACCCGGATAATGGAATTGATAAGAAACAATGCTACCTAATATTGCTTTTTAGAGTTTTTTTGCCTATTCTATGACGGTTGTATCATAATAATTTTAAATGTACATTTACATTATGCCTATATGTATAACAATGTAACATTTATTTTCAGATGATAATACGGAGTTATCTGAAAAAAATATAATGATATTATACATATCAGTATATTTTTTTCTGAACATTAAAAAAGTCCAGGAGACGATAATCGTTGTAAATATATATTTACATCGATTACCTTCTCCTGCGATTTAGTTTTATGTTTATTTGTGGGTGTGAAAGATTTGAGACAGTTCAAGGCAAACTTTTGGAGGTCACGCGCATTCTTGGGGAAATAACACATATTAAGAGATGTTATTGCTTGAGAATACACGTAGCTGACAAAGATCGAAATTACATCGAAAGAAAAGACAACTGTACGAAATCATCACAATTACTATAAATTACACAAAAGTCACATGTTACATATTTATTTTCTAATATAATTTTGCCTTTCCAGGTGTTTCTTAAGCTATCTCGTTTTAATATAATTTTATTACAGTATAATATAAGTATATTGAATAGTCTTTGTATTTTTTTTTATTTTACTGATATTTTATATGTTTAGTATGATTTTATATTAAGAATGGTCTACTGTCCTCTGCTCGGTTAGGGAAGAACCTAGGTGCGTTTGAGCGATTAGTAAATATTTCTCAGAGATGAGATACTTTCCCGAACAGTTGTCTCGGAAAACCAGTTATCATCATATCGTCAAAGCCTGTAAACTTGTTTTTATATATGGAATGCGTAGCCAGAGCAACAGTGCGAGACAGACAAAATTTTGAAAAACTATAATTTTGGCTCCTGTATCCATAATTGTGTCAACAAGAATAAGTTAAAATGTTATGTAGGTATACAATATAATAATAATATGTTGGGACATTATTACACACAGCGCCATCTAGTTCCGTGGTAAGCTACGAAAGAAGCTTGTGTTACGGATACCAGATAGTTGATGAACTACACATATAAAAATTTTAAATACATACATATTATATTAATTATTATAAATATAAACACCCATGATTGGAGTACAAACATTCGTGCTCTACAAATGAATGCGTCCGCGACCGGTGGCGAAGAAAGCAGGGTCACTACCAATTGAGCCAAACGTGTCGTCAATAAATAGATTTGATAAGATTCTCACTTGATAGACGAAACATAATATGCGAAGTGACGTCAATATAAGTCATGTCTCGCAGTAGAAAATTTCTTTAAAAATTTCTTTTTATTTTTATTCATCAGCACAGTTTGAATATAACTTGGTAATTGAAATAATCAGTCAACCACGTTGAAGAACCAATCCCGTACATCATTTGAAGACAAATTTTCTTGAAGGCCACGCGTCTTTTTGGGAATAACACATATTAAAGAGATGTTATTGCTTGAAAAAACACGTAGCCGACAAGAATAATCTCATCAAAAGAAAAAACAACTGTCTTGAAAACTACAATTTACACTGCAATTACTATAAATTACACAAAAATTAAATTTTCATTTTTATGTAGGTACATATTTATACTTCTAAGTTAAAAGAGATAGATTTATATCTTATTTCACTATAAAATAATATCATTTATATAAGAATTCAGAATAGTGTTCAGGTAGAGATGAACGCTTAGTTCGTTCGTTTTAATTACAATATGAGTGCAACCATACTATGTTTGCATGAGCCATTGGAAATTGAATACGAAAACCATTTCGATAAACATTTCGGTCAAAGTTATGGAAAATTGTAGGAAAAGATATACGATAAGTATATAAAGAGGAATCAATATGATATAAATTATAAATATAGTTTGATAATACCAATAAATATTTACCTACAAAAACTGGAAAAAATGTATAAATTACAGCATATACATTTAAAATGTATATTTTCATGATGTTTTAATTTATTTTCGCTATAATTTGCTTTATAGTACGATTTAATTTTATATTAAGTTATTGAGAATGTTGTTTTTTAATTTTCTACTACGATAATTATAATAATGTTATGAAATATTAAAACTTATTTTCACTTGTCCTAGTTTCACAGCAAGGGAGCAACAGCTGGTTGGCGAAATTGGGATGGATTTTTTGACGCAGCCGACGCAGGACGGTTCAGCTTGCGAGTTGCGGTAGAAGTCGAACGGTAGAAAACATAGAGCAACGAAGCGCTACGAGACGTTTGGTTTCATTCGTCGTAGTGCGGACGCTATCGTCAAGGGCTGGCCGCTATTATTAGTACAGTACAATACAAATTTTGAAAAGTAAGTTAATAAAATTTCATATTTCGAATAAAGTATTTATTGTTTCCATTTGTTCAATCTTATTTGAGTGTTGATTATTAATGATTAATTTATATTTGACAGAGGAATTTGTATTGAGGGAATTGTAAAATTAAGTGCTCAGGAAAATACCAAAAACTGATGCTCAACGCTAACAACACAACATTTAAAAAATCAATAGCAATGACAAAGTGAAACATTTAATCTTCCCAGGTATGATATATCTTTTTCACGCTAATATATCTACGATTCACTAGTTCACCACTAGATAATGTAATATTATAATCCGGACCTATGTAATTGTGGACCATCAATCTTTTTCCAGGCGAAGTTTACTGTTCTTTGCACATATCGGATCTTTGACTACTGTATTTGTCTTAGTCTTAGTAATACACAGAATGGTCTTAGTACCTCGAAATACTTTAAGGGCTAATGTATTTCGAGATGTAAGACTGTGAAAATGTTTAATAGCTGACAATAACATAATATTTTTCTTACATGTTTCTTGATACACCTCTGTCTGCCTGATTGCGAATTTTATAAGACATTAAACGAACAGTGTAATTTTACACTACAATTATAATAATTAATTAAAATTACTTTGAATTAATTCCTGATAACATAAGAAAATCTCATAATTTAGGAATTTGTTTTATCATCGTATCATATTTAGATGCTGTTTTTATTCGTAGTTGTAACTTTTAAGGGGCCTTTTTAGAATATTTATATTATACACGTATATATGGACACTTGCTAACTGCCTCGTTGGTTTGGTTACTAGTTGGCATATACAGATGTCGATAGTAAGGATCTGGGCTCGAGTCTCAAAAATCGTTTCAGTTTTTCTATCACGAAATAATCTGTAGCACTGTCTCCTAATACTGTTAGTCTACTACCTACTGTCTATTTGTTTGCTCACTTGCGAATTATTTTAGGTAGCACCTATGGCAAAGCTCAGTAAATAAAGGATATCACTAACAAAAATTAACGTTCAGAAATAACACATTCAAAAACTTGTCATGCTAATTTTAATTCAATTCAATTATGTAACTAAAATTATTTAAATAATAAAAAAATATATGATATATTATAAGACTATTTTATTGTAATAATATAAGGTTTGTCTACTCAACTATGCTGTTGAACAACTCCCGAAGATTCAAGACATCATTCGACGACAAAACCCTTGGCGGCCACGCGTATTTTTTAGTAATTAACACGCATTGAGAGATGTTATTGCTTGAAAATACACGTAGCTGACAGGGACAATCGCAAAAGAACAACCAACTTTACGAAAATTACTGCAATTGTTACAAATTACACAGACATTACATGTCCGTTTTTTCATGTAAGTATATGTTCTTTTTACGTTAAATGAAATAGCTTACGAACCAAAGCTATCATTAAACTATGATTAGGAAATAGTATTAAATGTATAATAATTTAGAATAAGCTTTTTTGTATTCTTTTAAATCTTGCTTCGTATATCGCTGAACGAGCTGAATCGATTCCCGTATACGGTACTCGGAGAAGTTTTTTCAACCAATAAGGTACTATGTGTACAATCATAATATGTTTGGATTGGAAACCGTATACGAAAACCGTTTCGGTAAACAGCGAAATTTCCTATAACGAGACATATATGATTTAGGTAATTGTTAAAAAAAAGTGGGAGAAGATCATATGTTAGAAAAAAATATTATAACATGCTTTCTAGTCTACGTAACGTTAATGAACTCGAATTTTCGTCATAATTATTTTGTAAATTTTCACTATAACTCATTTAGTACCTAGTAAATATTTCTTACAGGTAAAACTACTACGAATATTATTTGGTTTGTCCTAGCTTCACACAGCAACGGACCAACTGGTCGGCGATGAAACGAACGACGAAAGAAGGAAAGAATATAGAGTAACGAAGCGTTACAAGACGTCCGATTTTCATTCGCTGCAGATCGGATTTTATCGTCAAGCGCTGACGTCCATTCTTAATTGCTATTTGAGTAATGTTCTTCTACCGATTCCAGCTATGGCGGCCAATCTCATTGAGACTAACCAACTCCGTTCCTATCACTCTCATACTTCGATGGGACTACTACTCGACATAAATGTTCGATTCTGGAGTAGAAATTTATGAAATAGAATTTGCAGCAAGAATTTGTACACACATAGTGTACAATCTTAGAAAGGTCAGTAAAGTTAGGTTATACATTTTTGTGTAAGTATTTTCTGTTTCCAATATCTTTTATGTTATAAGATAATCTACTTTTATTTATTTTTAACAGAAGGACAATAGTAAAATTAAATGCTTCGCGACAAAAGCAGTAGACAATTCAGTAAGAGAAAAAATGTCATAAAACTACTTTAGAGTGCGAAAGAATACCAAAAACCAAAAAATCAACACCAACAAAATTTTGGCAGACTCAAAAGGTGACAAAATGAAACATTTAATCTTGTAAGGTGTGATATACTTTTCGTATTCTATCATTGGCAAAGTAATATTAGAAAAAAAATGATTAAAGTTCATTCACAAATCTTTATATCTATTTTTAGCTGAATTGGTTGCCTTTGACTGCACTCTACAACACTATCTAGTCAAGGGAGGACCTACCTTCAAGGAGCGTGATAGGTTTGTCTGAATTTCTTTCTTCTAGTTTTTTTCTCGTTGATACCTCATATCCGCGCTTATAAATTGCATACCTTTTAAATCTTCTCGATATCTTCAACCGTTCAGACTTTATGATTATTGTATGTAACAATGAATGCAACGACTGATAACTGTACGAATATATTTAAACACAAATATGTCTAACACACATGTCCACCAGTAGAAACCATTAACATGACGAATTTTAAGCTAGCTTTAATTTAACAAGGACTTGTATTAGTTTTACGTTTATTTCTTCGCTTCTTGCACAGATCACATAAACGTTGCTACCGTCGGAGATCTCGATCTACGTGGTGGAGTATCACTAATTTTCCAGGCGAAATATATTTATTAAACCATTAAACAAATTATACATGATCCAGCAGAGTTGTCACCTATACTTTACTTCAGACTATTTTTCATGATAATTGTATTAAGTTTTTTTTTCAGAATTCTCTTTCTGTGAAAAAACTTGTAAATGCCATCATACGGTTGGCAACCATTGTCGAATACATTACCAGAAATCCAGCCATAAACAGGTAAATTGAAGTAGTTAATTGCTCTAGTTTATTTCTAATAGTTGAAAATGTTTGTATGGGTATTTCATTGTAATAATATGTAAAATAGTAAGTCAACCGTATTATGGAACAACTCTAGTAAAGATTCAAGACAATTCAAGACATCATTTGAAGACAAACTTCTTTGGCGGCTACGCATATTTTTGAGCAATTAACATACATAAAAATGTTATTGCTTGAAAAATATACGTAGCTGACATTGAAAAACACATCAGAAGAAAGGACAACTGTACGAAAATCACAGAAAATTCTACAAATTATTACAAGTATATTTTCTCAAATAGGTATGTACTATATTTGCTTTTCAATATCAATGAGATAGTAAGACCTATAACAAATTGAGCTATCTCATTTAACTATTATTCAATAACCGTATAAGAATTTAGAGTATTAGTCTTTGTTATTTTCACGAAATAGATATTACTATATATTATTTATATTCATCTGCTCTGTGGTTATTTTCGTTTAAATGTTGCTCATTTATGTATATTTATGTTGTTGCTCATATATTTGCATGATTTTATATTATGATATAATTGGTTTCACCACACGCTGAATAAGCCGAACCGTTTTTCGTCCACGGCTTACTAAATATTCAAATAGGTAAGTTAACTTGAATACAAGTTTTGCTTAACAATATAAGTGCAACCTTACCGTTTGCGTAACCCATGAGAAACTGTTTACGAATACGTTTCGGTACTCAGCAACGCTTTCTGTAATGAGATATGTACGAGTTGGGTCAAAGTTATGGAAAAAAGTAAGACAAATAAAACGGTACAAATGATTGGAAAAAATTATGTTTGTAATTTTAATCATAATTTCTACTTAACATCGAGGTATTTTCATGATAATTATTTTCTATATTTTCGCTATAATTTATTTTGCAGCCTATATGTAAGTATATTTAGTTGATTGAGAATGTCTTTTTCAATTTTATGCTACCAATATTATTATAATAAAATGTGATGTTAAAATTTATTTTGATTCGTTCTAGTAACACAGAGCAACTGGTCTGCATTACTTTATATTTATTTACATTAATAGTTAGACATTACTTACTAGTGAATTATTCCTACGTATTTTTCAGAAATAAGATATTTTTAAACGGTTTTATTTAGCTCACCCCGTTTGTTTTATTTATTATTTATTATTTATTCTTGGGTCAAATTTAGTAATTCAAATTTCACCCTCTTCCTGTCAACCGATTAATCTGAAATTTTGTATACACTTTGGATTTTGGTGACAATACAATTATGTTTATTCATTATCATTATAAATTCAAGATGGCCGCCGCTACAAAATGGCGGATAATTTATGTTTTATTAATCCCATCAATATGGGTATCAAATGAAAGGGCTCAACAAGCAGAATACAATATACTATAAAAAATTGAAATCCAAGATGGCGGCCGCTACAAAATGGCGGATAACGTAGGTTTTATCAATCCCATCAATATGGATATCAAATAAAAGGGCTCAACAAACAGAATACAATATACTATAAAAAATTGAAATCCAAGATGGCGGCCGCTACAAAATGGCGGATAACGTAGGTTTTATCAATCCCATCAATATGGGTATCAAATGAAAGTGCTCAACCAGTAGAATACAATGTAATATATAAAATTAAAATCCAAGATGGCGGCCTCTACAAAATGGCGGATAACTTAGGTTTTATCAATCCCATCACATGGGTATCAAATGAAAGGTCTCAACAAGTAGAATACAATTTACTATGCAAAATTGAAATTTAAGATGGCCGCCGCTACCAAATGGCTGATAACAATTTTTTATCAATCCCACCAATATGGGTATCAAATAAAAGGGCTTGACAAGAAGAATACAGTGCACTATACAACCTCAATATTTAAGATGGGCGCAGCCACTAAATGGCGTATAATAATAAGATTTAAATTTAGAAATTGAATCTGTAATTTTTAAGTATCTGATTAATCCAGCCTGAATCCAAGTCAAGATTTTGTATCGTGTTGAGGACTGTGTGGCGTTAGGGTGGCTAAAAATGATACGTCGTTAGCGGTACACCACCCAAGTTAAGGTGAAAGGTTAAAACGCGCCGAGAACTGTATGGCATTAGGGTGGATAAAAATGATATGTCGTTATGGTAGAGGAGACCGTGGTAGATCGACCTACACCGATCTGATAACCAGATGAGACATATTTTTTATCGAATATAATTTATAAACAAATATGCCTATAATTACTTGCCTATCTGAAAGTGCTCATGGCTATTTTTAGCTAGGTAACAGTGCTTTAAGAATGATTTTTTGCAGGCAAGTCTATATGACTGAGTTTGTAATAAAATGATCTAAAATTTGATATAACTTTCGATAAGTTAGCAGAACGATGGAGTCACCTATATTGACTTACCTGTTCACATCGACTTGCCAGGTAGCATACACAAAAATGAGTAGGTTACCTACTAAGGCATATTCTGTGTGTTAAAAACTAACAGTGAAATAAAAGTGAAAGTGATGAAAAAAAAAACGATTAAAGTTAATTTAATTAAAAATAGCCATGAGCACTTTCAGATAGGCAAGTCATTATAGGCATATTTGTTTATACATTATATTTGATAAAAAATATGTCTCATCTGGTTTTCAGATCGGTGAAGGTCGATCTTCCACCGGCTCTTAGACCATTAGCGTTTTTCCCTCAAGACTCAGGCGCATCTTGTTGTACATAGCCTTGCCCCTTTATTGGACCTCTGGGGGGGTCGACCGTTAAAATGTCCATTACTCGTGGGAACAAAATGGTAAAAAAAAATATAAATAAAAACTAAAAACTAGAAAATAAAAATAGGTAAAAAAACTTTTTAAGTTAAACGGTTTTATGTTAAACATACATTGCAATGTTTAAGATAAATGTACTAAAAACCAAAAAATAATAAAATAGATACAGTCGTGGGAATTATAAACATATGCATAGACTAGACTAAAATAAAACCGTGGGGCACGTCAATAGATATAGGCCAACTGCCTAACGACGAATTAAACGATTCTTCTATCGCAATTTGTAGACGATTGATTCTGTTTAGTAAGCCTCAGTAATAGCCCGGAGTTGGGAAGTTGGCGGTGAGTCACCCCCGTACTACATACTACAGGTACTACAGGTAGCCGTCATATTTACAAGTTCTGGGATATTTATAAAAATGATACTTCTTGCCAACAATAACATTTTATTTTCTTACAGGACCAGATGGACGCTGCGGCGAAAGAAATGGACGATCTTTGAAGAAAGAAGTTGAGGATGACTTTCTTAGGTTTACGCGCGATATATCTTTTCGGATTTTGTCGAGCTAAATGCTTTTAATTTTTGGTTCCCGACGTTTCAAATACTTTACAGCAATCATGGTCACGGGAGAGACTAAGGTTTTTGACGTTTCAGAGCTTTGTATACTTGTTACAGACAGTACCTATCGACAATTAATTCAAAACGGAATAAGGTACTTTGATCTTAAATCTAAATAAATCTGCGACAAAATCCGAAAAAATGTTCGATCATTTATAAAGTGGACGATCATTTTATCGATAAAAAGTATAATTATTAATGCGAAAAATACGAAAATTAATTGCGAAATTAGTTTCGGGCGACAGGGAATATATAGACAGAGTACATAGTACGAAGGGCGATCAATAAAGTCACTATAAGTATGTTGCCGGTCATTAACTGTTATTCTAGAGCATGCTACGTGAGATAAACATGAGACTTCTATTTAAAAAAAACATTAACAAATCTAATCTAAAACCTAAAATAACGGTTTACCTTCCAGTATTAACTAGTTTTGGTTCTAAATGTACCATTTTCTTCCTTTATAATGAGCGCCCTACGTACCTACATAGAATAAATATACGTTTATTAGAATTTAAACTGAAATATTAAGTATATATATATATATATATATATATATATATATATACAAAAATATTATGTGGATTTGTAATTATTGTAATGTCATATAAATATATAAATAAATATAATTTATTAATTATAATGATTTTATTTTGTGAAACTATGAAATAGAATTTTTTTGATGTATAAAAAATTTAAAGTGGATTTATAACAATTGTAATACGCTTAAAAATAAATAAATAGCAATAAATTATAACGTTATATAACGTTTGTTTTGTATAACTTTCGAATTGAATATTTTTGATATATAAAAAAAATGTTAGGGGGATTTATAATAATAATTGTAATATGCTAAATAAATAAATTAATTATAATAATTTTGTTTTGTGAAACTTATGATTTTTTTATATACGAGTACAAAAATGTTAAGTGGATTTATAAAAGTAATTTTTAATTTGTTAAATAAATAGACAGAAATAAATTATAATTATTATTTTTCGTGGAACTTTAAAATTGGAATATTAAATATGTAACACAAAAATGTTAAATGAATTTATATATAATAATTGTAATATCCTAAATAAATAACTATTATATAGCAATACATTATAATGAATTTTATTTCGTGAAGCTTTTCATTACATGCACATTTAAAGTAGATTTACTTATTTGTGAAATTTATGATCCTGCCAACAGTTAATATTTAAACACTGAATATTTAATAAACAAACAGATGAGTCTAAATTATTTATTATAATAAATGAATAATAAGTGATCATAGAGATCTAATGAGAGATGAAATTGAAAGCTTTTTAGACAGATTTTGATAAAATTTTGGTATTATAATATATATGGTTATTTGGATCAACTTTTTTTTGTGGGAAAATATGTTATCTCTGAGCATTATAAGGTAACCATTAAAACGTACCTAGTTAAGTTCCCTAGCGGAGCAAGGCTGTGTGGGAGTCAGTTTATAAAGCCTAGGTTCCATGCAAACTAGACGATTTTGTTCGGTTAATTATTTACATTATTGATAAACTCTCCTTTTTTAAACTAATTTTCAAGTAATACCTTAAATGCGAAAATTTGTAAAGATTATAGTTAGTTCACGATACATAAAAATTAAAAATCGTCTGTGGACTATCAATAAATAAAAAGAATTATCTGTCTGTGACCGCATTACGAGAAAACCACTAGACAGATGTAGATGTTTGGCATAATAATAGCTGTTTATCCATTCCGACATAAAGACAACTTTTTACTGCTAACCTAACCTAACCTATACTCAGTGAGATAAGCAGCCGTTCAAAATATCGAGGTCAATATTTTATACATAATTTTAAAGAGTAAAGCATAGATATATTCCTTATACCGTTCGTTAATTAGTAAAATATATGAAACTAAAAGGTAAATTTCTTTTCTCATCATTTTTTAAACGTCAACTAAAGAATAGTATAAATAAAATAAATCTATAATATTTATCTTGTCTTGGGTTAACTTTTTAGATAAATGTCTCTTAGCTACATATTATGAATAATTAAACTAAAAAAAACAATTATGTATTACGTATTTTATGTTTAATTTTTTTTTTATTTAAGAACTTTTAAGTGAACAAAATAATTTATTTTTACATGAAAAGTTCTTGGTGACATCTATAAACTTTGTTAAACTGTCTCCATCTCAAAATAATACTAAAGAAATTTATTTCAATTACAATATGAAACATACATTAACATACGAGAAAATAATAACACATTTTGAACAAAAATATTTATTGCAATAAACTAAATCACTGAATGAATAGAATATGCCTTCCAGCACCTCTCTAAGCATACTCGGAGTAACAAATTAGTAACTCGATACAACACAATTAGATCCTAATAAATATATGGATATCTAGATATTTACACTCGCTGTAATGGCAGCCTTAACTTAAACTACAATCACCTTGCATATGAGAAAATCCCATCACGTCCTTAAACTCAATTCTAACCGAGATATTGCTTCTTTTAAATATCTTTATCTTCACGACTAAGTATCCTTAAGCCTCAGCAAGTTTTTTTTAAATATGTACCATCTACTTAATAGTTGATATCAGATGACTTTAGATTTTTTAACCTAAGTAAAATAAAAGCTGAATGTTATATCGAAAGCATAGAGGTATACAGTTACGGGATGCTAGTCTAACTCGTCAGTTTCTGGGGAAGCTCTAGGAGCGAGTTTCACAGCAGATGCTGTACTCGAAATTGGAGGATCACTATCGTTTGTTTCTACGCTCTCTTTTCGTCGACGGTCCAATGTTAAGCTGTCGACTTTAGTATTATTTTTATGCATTATATCATCGTTCGCTCCACTCGGCAAAGTTTTTTCGGTATTGATAGTAGCAGAACTACTGCTGTGAATTTTTATATCATCTTCCGAGGTCTTTCTTTTGATTTCTTCGATTTTAATGGCTTTCTCCAAATTTATAGACTTGTCTGTATTGTCTATCTCTTCAACTGGGGTTGCTATGGCTCGTTCATCAGTTTGATTCCCTGTAGTTGTGTTGTTAGGTACAGAATCTTGTGTAGTTGTTCTAGAGGATATAACGTCACCTGTATGAGTGGTGTTTGTCTGAGCTGTTGATACAGACGGCGTTGTCTGTGTAGTTGATTGTACTGTATTTTCAACTGTGGTTTGTGTTGTAGATTGAGTAGTTGGAGGAGTAGCCTGTGTGCCAGTACCGGGTGCATCGTGATATGCGGCCCCACTGGCTAAAGCTGCAATACCCGCTATTCCCATCATTCCTCCCATACCGTGGTGAGTTCGCAGGAGAAGTTGTTGTAATTGTGCCTGCTGTAGTATTACAGGTAGCTCGTAATGATGGAAGAAGTACAACATGGAATGCTGTAACAAAAATGACAATTGTTATTCATATTATCGCTTTATATTGCGTTTGACATGTCAAACCAACCAGGTATTTTAAAATATATTTTTTAAATACATTGGGGCAATATTCCAACAGTGCCATCTAGTCCCGTAGTAAGTTACGAGGCTTATGTTACGGATACCAGATAGTTGATCTACTACACAATATAAATTTTAAATAGATACATATTATAAATATAAACACACATGACTGGAGTTCAAACATTCATGTTCAACAAATGAATGCCCCCAGCGGGACTCGAACCCGCGACCGCTGGCGCAGAAATTAGGGTCACTACCAACTGAGTCAAACGTGTCGTCATATAAAAAAAATTAGAGTGGTATACAATTTTAAAGAACGAAAAAAAAGTTGCAAACATTTTGTCATGGAATGAGGTATTTCAATTTTCACTGTTAATTTAGCACAAAAATTAGGGTAAAAATGTTGATTTCGTATTTGTAATAAATTTCAATAAAAACAAAGAGGGAAAGTAAAGATAATTTCGCAATGTATACTGTGTGTACTACAGATGTTTGTGGTGCGTTATGAGACACGTCTGTCGAAGCTAACTCCCTTAGACAAATAAATGAGCGATTCGTGACAGTACCACGAATGGTCTACGTTATTTATTTATTTCTGGGTCAAAGTTCCCCTCCCTGCGCGACACCCGACATAAGTTTTAATTAAGAAACTTGTGACTGCTCCGACTCAACTTTTATTTGAAATTATATTTTCTCAACCCCTCGTTTTGATTTTTTTTCGAATTACGAGCGAATGTAACGGGTTGCCTGTCTTCATAGCATCTTAAGCTCTTCATGATTTATTGATAAGACGAATTAAAATTAAATTTATAATATAAAATTTACGTGTGCCAAATTAAGTTTTGATAATATTAATAAAGACGTTAATATGACGTATAAATTGCGTTTACATATGTTAAATTAACATGTAATTTTTATTCAGCCTAGCACTCGATTTCGAGCTCCAAATAACGATGTTGCATGGCATTAATTAACACGCGACCTCCGAAATCTGTTCGACGATCATCGCTACGGTAAACACAAAAAAGGATCAAACGTTTGAATGGTATTTAATGGAGAGTTAGCTCCCTTTTTATACATCCATTAATAGCGCTTTGAGATTTACCTTTACCCTATTTGATTGAAAGGAACATGAATAAAAAACGAGTTCTCGAGGTCTTTATCATATTTTGATAATTTTTAACAGATTACTTCTGTTTTATGTTGTTATATAAAAAAAAGTATACAACAATATCAAATATTGTATATAGAACGAAACAATCTTTTGTGTTGAAGTTCCATAAGTACCCAAACGTTTTACTACTATCAAAGACCAGTTGGACAGCATGAGTGTAATTTGAAAGTCTCATGCAACTGTATTCGTAAGACACTTACAGAAAAAGACTGTAGACAACTTGAGAGGCGACTGAACTTTTCAAACGAAGGTAAGTTCTCTTTGTAATCATAATTTTTTGCCGCAAAATTTGTCTTAAACTCTTTAGGGGCGGCGCTTTGATTATGCCAGGACGGTAGAAAATTCAGACGAAAATGAAGAATCTGATTTAAAATGTAAGGAAAAAACAAAATGACAGCGCGCTGCGCGTTCTACAGACGCCAGAAATTTTCCTTAAAAAGTACTTTTCATTTAAGAAATCCATAAACACACAAATAATGTTTACACATTATATGCTCGTACTTATGTACGTTGATATCTATGTATTTCAATATATAACAACAAACTCTGCTAAAAATGGAGCCACCAATAATATTTTTAAGTAGTAGAATAATATTTTTTATTTTTCTATAAGATACCTAAATAAGTAAATGTATAAAAAATACGCACAAGTGATTAGAACAAGTTGTAGTTCCCTTAACTACGTATAACTACGATTAGATTACGAAGAGATCTAGAAGATTACGAGATATGTGCGCTTTCATCAATGTTTATTTAGGACACCTTAACATCAAATGAGCCATCCATTAAAATCATGCCATTACAGTGCTATTTTCTCTATCCAGCTAATTTATTATAATCGAAAAGTAAAAATAGTTATAATAAAAATATTTACAACGTAATATTAATTCTAAAGTGTTGTTTTGGTTAAAAGCAGCCAATCGGCTTGTTTGATTATAGATTAATTATACCTACCCTGAGCATTTACATTTTAAGAAGTTTTTGAAAAAGAATGCTTTAGTTAGAAGTCAATTTGTTTTAAATTAAAAATTAATGTGGCGAGCTTTGAAAGTAGCGCACTGTGTTTTAGTAGCAGAAGAGCTCATGAAATATGATTTTTATTAATAAGTTGACACGCTCGATGATTATAAGATAAGCCCCACTTTGCATTCCGTAGAGCCTCCATGTTTCTCTACGCCCCCCGCCTTGTAATCTGACAGACTATGCCTTTCCCCTTCGTAAAACGTATCGTAAAATGTTACTTGGATTATTTTACTGATACTTACGCACATAGCTATGTGTGGAAAAATAAATTTTATTTAATGTCATGTTTTAATATTATTAGTATTTAGAATACAATTGCGGATATTTTTAACAATTTGAAATCACCAATTGGTTAAGAAACGTTTAAAAGAAAGAAGACAATTTCGAAAGGTAGCTATAAAAGTTGAATTTGTTTCTTAAAATAGCTTTCTATACTTAATACAATATCTGTCAGGAACCGACCGGGCCGTTCGTGTTATTAGTTCCGCCCCGGAAATCGACCCCCGACTACTTCCTGCACGCAGTGAGGTCCACTTCCCCATGTTTATACAATTATTTCTTATACGATAATTGTTTCCAGCTTATAACGATACACTATTGTCACAATTTTTAATATAATAAATTGGAGGCAATTAACACGTGGACTTAATTTAACTCAAAACGAAATAAAGATAAATTAATATTATCTCTTCATAATATCGGATAAAGTTATGCAATTATTCAAACTTTTTAATTTATTATTTTCTAATTTATTTTTGACAAAACAATTTTATTTACTAGGAATATGTCAGCAATATTTATGACTAAAAGTGTAAAGTCGAATTTTTAATTAACATAGAAGCAAAATATAATATTCTTCCTCGAAGCGTTGGTGCTACGTAGATATTCGTAAGGTGACGTGCGTCAAGAGTGCTAAGTCATAATAACGTATGGGGACGTGATTTGTTGACAAATGCTCGGGGCCGACGCTCTTCGGATAAGAGGCTTTCTCCTTTAGTTTAAAAATAATAACCAAGAGGTAGATATATCGTACTTGTGTGCGCGAAATCTCAACTCCATGATCCCTTCGGCGACCTCGTGAACCGTCTCATTGTTGCTCTGTCAGCACTATCTTATTTAATATTTCGTCCTATTCATGGCAAATAGTCTCGATTCTCTTAACTTAAGATTAAATGCGAGCTATAATAATTTCACACTCAAAGTTTATTATAATTTAAGTTCTATTAAAGCTTATAATTAAGCAATAAAACATGATATTAAGATATAATTACTAGTTTGCTTGTGGTGTTATTTAGAATACGATTACCAATTTGCTTTGTTTGGGAGCATGTAGATAGTTACTAAAGCATTTTCTGTAAATCTTAACGACCTATTCAACTAAAACTAACGCTACGTATACTAGTATACTTTTAACTCAGCCTATCCATAGCCTATCCATAGTAAGAAAAATAAATGATGGATGTACCAATACACTAAGTAGAATAGTTCTAAAATTATTGATTTATATTTTATTGCTTCTCAAAAACAAATAATGTGAATAAAACACATTACAATAGATAAATGTTTAAAGCAACAAAATTTATATTAAATCTGCCTGTGTCGAATTGAATCGGAACTCGCGGAGTAAGTGGTACTAAAAGAGAAGTTAACATTTTGTTTTTCAGTTGGTATTAATAACCGCTTCTCGGTGGCAAGCTAATATCGAGTTGTACAAACAGTTTGTCCAGCAGGACAGCGTGGCCCGCGGCGGCTGACCGACATCAAAGTAGACTGTGCAAATATGGGACTAGTATGACGTGAACGGCGTACGTTGTAATGAACGAGTTTATGATTTAAAGGGTTATTAAATATAAAAAATATTGGTAATATTATACTTAACAATATCTTTATAACTTTCACCTAAATTACACTTTCGTCTACAATTATTTATAAAAAATATATTACCTGTATGAAGAGCCACGATGTGACGAGAGCAAGGCTGCTGTATTGACCGTTGAAGCGGTAATGATAGGCGTAGAACGAGAAGTGGTATAAGTAGAAAAACCTGTTGACAATAAGAAATAAAATATAAGTATACTAGCAAAAAGACAGTAATATATGAGAATAGAATAAAATAAAACATTTCTTTAATTTAAATGGTACACATCAAAAGTAATTAAAATTCATTTCCCTTCTGAATTTTTTACCAATTAATGTGAAAAGCTCTGCTATTACTACTATTATAAAAGGTACAAATTCTTTAATACAGAGAACGGGTAAGAAAAGAATTTTGGAAATTCTTCTCTTAATATGGTATCTATATAGAGCATAAGAATATTTTGTCATTTTCAAAGTAAGAAACATGAACCTTCATGAGAAGATGAATATAGTAAGCATATATACTCATAGCTATAATATTAAGCCAGTTAACAATATTTCAGTGTTTTATTACAATACAGTTTATATCACGATTTTATTTTTACTCATATTAATAAATAACTTTAAAGAAACCGACGAGGAAGTTATGCCATATAGAATACGTATCCTCGTTACTTCGAGCAACAAGTATCGGCGACCGCAGGCTCGACATCAGAACATATTGAACCTCCCCTCTTTCATCATGTCGATATTTCTAAAGACTACTAAGCTTGTACTAAAATATTATTTTTCTTTCACATCTATGATTTTTTTATTATATAATGTAGATATTATATTGGATATTTTAACATTAATAGAGCAAGAATACTAAAAGTTGCAGTAATAGCTACCATTTATTAAAAAATAATATTGGTACGTGTAGCGGTTTTTTTATTTGCAGACTAATTCTATTTTAAATATGCAATATTGCATTTGCTTCAAATAAATCTTTTTTCATAAATAATGATAAACATTTTCCTATTTATATTTTATTCTTATAATACTAATATACTTATTATAGTATATACTTCTTTTTATATCTATGTTACCCCAATTTACGAAATCAAACATTAGCAACTCGTATATTGTATGAGCAATCATCCCAAGGCCAATTTTTGCTTTCTACGGTTCACAACCATTAGCTTCGTTATCTCCTTATTTCGGTGTATAAATTCTCAATGTACAACGCGTCGAGCCCGGATAAAGGGGAAACGTCACCTTGTTATCTGAAAAGGTTGCAATTTTATTTGAAATCGATATTCACTGAGATACACATTTCTCTTATTGATGCGAGTGTAAAAGGATGCTCTTTTGTGGGGGGCTCTTTGTCGATGGAAATGTCTTTTATTCGTTACGAAGGCGTCATTTCTTTGTGATTTGTAACGCCAATCGTTAATAGCTTATAATAATGAGTTATTTTTAATAGGTATATATTTAATGTTTATGTTTGTTTATACATATATTAGCTGACTCTACTAAAGTTGTTCTGACTTAAATATTATATTAAAATTTGTAATTGTGTAATTAATAAGTGATAAATTGTAGGGCGGGGCCAAGAGGTTAAAAATACTTTACGACTTATTCTCAAACGAATCAAATTTCTAAAAAAATATTAACATCGGTCGAGCCTATCCGGAGGAGTGCGACCACAAAAACCGTGGCGAGTATTATATATTAGATAGAAACATTAGTACTTCTTCGTTTAAATACAAAAACAAAACAGGTTAATTATATTTAAGCCGCGTACGTACTAAGGTGACGCGGTAAAGAAACGTACGTACGTATTTAAATGTTAACATTAGCACTGAGCTCACAAGAGTCTCTAATTAGCTCAAGATTAATCCGCGTAACCTCATCGGCATAATGCCATATAAACATGTTACGATGAACGTTGATGCTTCCTGTCTTAATATATTGTGAATCAAAATACGATCGTGTCATTCATGTTGTACGTGGTCTTTGTACCTAAAAGATTTCTAATTTTATCTTAGACCTAACAAGCAACTGTTGAAAAGCGTCAAAAATACAGTAAAAAGTAGTCAATTTAAAAGATTTTTTGCGATAAATTGTATTTTTCTAAAACTTCAATAAGAAAAGATGAAACGAGGTGCTAATATATTCAAGAGGATATTTGTGAAGCATTTGAAGAGATAAAAAGACCACTGCATTAAATAATCAGTCTTAAGCAACAATTTCACGGACAGATCGTTTCCGGAATAATTTAAGAGAGCGAAGGGTACCAGAGGTGATTTTGTCCTTCTAAGCTGCTTCCGAGGCGTCGGGCCTTTAAGACATCAAACAAACACTACCTACACATTAAACATACATGGCAGAAAAAGAAAGCGCTGTTTTCTTAATGTTATTTGGCTCGTAAATATTTGATAGAGTGCCTTTTTAATACAACTGTGAAAAATATCACAGGGTGAAGAGCTTTGGCTATTGTCACTATAGAATTGCGTCTAAATAGGGATAGGCATAAAACTACTTTTAAATTTTTTAAAAGTAGTTTTATGCCTTATTAAAAGTTATTTGAAAGAACTAGAGTGCAAACGCATAGTTCTAGTATACTAGATTATTATTTATATTAAATTTATTTATATACTATTTATATTATAATATAAATAATAAATTATGTACACAAACATTTATGCATTAATAAATATAATATTAAACTGACTACCAAAAAGTATAATATAAGTAAATATTAATTTTTAGCTTGCGCTTTTGCCACGAGCGATGATAAAAAGTAATAAAGATAAGAAGTGGTAACGAAAGTCCTATAAAATATCAAAAGTCGAATGCCCATTTACAATTTCCCTTATTACATCAAAATTATTCAGACGCGAGGGAGAGGGACGAAACTGAATCTTGTTGAACTAACTCAGTGCGAAATCACTTTCTCCTCGGCCTTTGATCTCCAGCGCGCCAAAGGAATGTTATTCAGTAAAAACATGCAAATTCGATAAAGTATAACACAATATTACGGCTCAGCTGCCGTCGCGACGATCCACAATACCGGGAGCATCCGAGGACGCTTTGAATATCATTTGTCCAATACCGGAACACCGCTAACATTCGACATCGTGTTTTAATACTCTTTATTGTACGTAAGATGTGCAATGAATATATATTTTTTTCCTTACTTGAGATTTGTCTCTTAGAGAATAGCTTTTTTCGGTGTCGTAGGTGGATTATTATTTGAGTTTCAGCCATTTTTTAAGTTAATTTAAAATATACCAAGAGTAAATAAAGTTAGACGAATAACACCAAATAACATAAATAAAATTACACGACTACAGGTAAAATACAAACATAATATAATTTATTGCGGGAAAAACGTCTTTACATGCATCTTTTCACGCAACGACAGAAAATAATACGTATATTGAAAAACAGATTTTTTGAAACTGTCATCAAACTTGTTTCACATTTTACGTGATATTTTCTTTTGTGAATATTTCATTACTCCCAACTCTACTTATAATGGATTTCCAGGGATTGGATTTGTTGCTAAATTAGGTTACACTGATCTCTCAGCGCAAATTGCGTTTTCAAAACATTTATTATCATACTCAGTCATTCTTCATTTGAAAATTCGTGTTGTCTTCGTCAAATTAAATATTAACGTATGTGCCAAAACATAAGAAGTAACATGGAAAAGATTTCATATACCTATGCTTGCCGTTGAGTTTTGCATAAGGTTCTCGCGTAAGGTGAATAAAAAAGGTTTAAATGAGTTATAGGCGTTAAACCGTAAAGTAAAATGAATGGGCGGTAAGTTTCAAGTGGAGCCGGCGGGTGACCGCAGGAATCCGCAACCGGCGTGCGCCACTAACGAAATGAAATTCCGCGGACATTCCGCTTGCCTACATTGACGATTAGTGCGGATGTGAACTTCAGTTAATGCTACATTGACAACATAATGTTTTAATTAAAATAGATAAAAACGTCATTAAAAGTATTATTTAAATTGAAATAATAAAAAAATAAGTTATTTTTCAATATATGTTTTCCATATGCAGTATTACAATGTCTGATTAACAACATAATTCGTTTAAAAATCGGGCACTCAGTTGACTATAGAACAACAAATTTTTCAAACTTTATTGTACTAGGACTGCAATGTCACAAATAGAATATACTAGCGACTCGCCCTCGCTTCGCTCGGGCTCTTCCCTAGATTTAGCACAGGTAAAGCCGCGGGATCTGCTAGTTATGCATATAAACCTTCCTCTTGAATCACTCTATCTATTAAAAAAAACCGCATCAAAATCCGTTGCGTAGTTTTAAAGATTTAAGCGCACATAGGGATATAGGGATATAGGGACAGAAAAGGCGACTTTGTTTTATACTATGTAGTGATGAAGAAACCAAGCGACCTTGGAGTATTGCAAATATTATTGCATGCTTCTCAATATCGAAAGGAAGAAGTTGGCGTCAATGGTTAATAGAGCGAAGAACTTGCCATTGCCCCTGACAGATGCGGTTTAACAGACAAAGTTAGTCTTCCCGACCAACTTCACTTTGGGCCCCTAATCTCAGATATAGATCCGATTGAGTTCATCGAGTAAGTTTTAGTAATACAACTATTGCATACATTCCTGAGTACACTGAAATATACTTTGATTATAACTTTTGAATAGTAATAAGATTCATAATATAGATGCAAGTATAAATAACTAAAACACATTCTCGTATAGCAATTGTCATCGTTAACTGTTTAATAACATCAATATCCTTTGTGTATTTCTGTCTATTAAATCGATATATGTATGTAGATACTCAAACATAACTCACTTAAAGTATCTAAATTACTTATTATGATAATAATTATTTATAATAAAAACAAATTGTAGTATCGCAACGGGACCAAAACACGGCCGATAATTTCCCCGCGGTACGACTCTTTCAGCCGGAGATTGTGCAAGAAAAGAATTTCTTAACTCACGTTTGTCAACAGTTAATGAAACCTAATTAAAATTAAATTTAAAGATAATTTTCGTTTAAAAAAAAGGGACATTAATATCTAAAATCAGCTCGCACTTTAATTTGTATTCGCAACAGAAAAATAACAGTATGCCTTAATATTTATGTATAAATCTTATATTCAAAAGTCAATAGAATAAGTTATAGAGCCCTGATCAACGCCTCCGTTCAAGACCCAGTCAAGCGAGCGCTAAAAGCGTGACCTGCCGCTCCACTTGTCAAAAGGAAGCCAGCTTTAGCAAAGAGTTCCACTAGGTTCGTTCCGGGACACATTCTCCTATGTTTGGGACGACGAAGTTTCTAGATTGGCCGCCAGCCGATACCCATATTGTTTACCATTGCCAACTTAATTCGCTCCAAGTTTCAAACACTTCAAAACCCGGTCTTGTTTTACTAATCGATAAGTATGAGATATCCTTTTGTCTAATCTAAGGATGCATATATACATATTTAAACTTGCTTCCGTCTTAAATGCTGCATCAAAAGCTTTTAATAAGAGATTATGGACGTTATTATTTTTCTAAATTGTGATATCTCATTTGATATCTAATTGATTAAGGCAGTACATTGGAGTATAGGTATATACGAACGTAGTAAAAAGAATATTATCACAAAGCCAACAAGCAAAGTTGTCCATCGAGTAATCGATTGACAGAACATAATTTTAATTAAGTTAATTGATAAAGTACTCCACTTCATTTAATCAATAAACGTATATATATCGCACAGCAAGTGTCGTTCTATATAAAATGTTCGTGATCGTATTTGAATTAAATTATAAATAATAAATTGTGTCAAGAGATATTCGAGAAAAACAAGGTTTCCTTTCGAGATTTTCAAACACAGTCAGATGGATTATTATTTAGAAAATATAGGACTAGTGTGAATTTAACCAATGGAATGCATAATAAGAAAAAATACTTAAAAATATAATATATAGAATTAAGTATATTCTCGTCTCGTCGTTTTAATTATTCTTTTATTTCGTAATCATAAATTACAATGGTTTTTATTAATTCAAAATATGACGAAAATTATGAACATTACTAATTATAGTAAATGACGTTTATTTTATTTTTCAACTAGATGAGATTTTAATTCATAAAAGTCACTAAATATTTTTCCTTTGTTTCCACTGTCTCTGTTAGATATGATATATATACTCGTACATATGGTAGGTATATGTTTCACAGAACATTTTAAAAGTATTGTAATAATTATTATGCAAAAATATTAATAAGACATAGTGGTATATTTTTAGGTAAATTAGCAAGAAAATGAAAGCTCAAATAACCACAATATACAGAATGATACATTATAATACTAGCGATATTATAATCACTACATAGTATAAAACAAAGTCGCCTTTTCTGTCCCTATATCCCTATATCCCTACGTGCGCTTAAATCTTTAAAACTACGCAACGGATTTTGATGCGGTTTTTTTTAATAGATAGAGTGATTCAAGAGGAAGGTTTATATACATAACTAGCAGATCCCGCGGCTTTACCTGTGCTAAATCTAGGGAAGAGCCCGAGCGAAGCGAGGGCGAGTCGCTAGTTAATAATAAATAGCGATATTAAAATAAATAAGTAAATAAATAAATAGATATTATCTAGATTCGACCAACCGTTTTGGCATGAAATTAGAAGAAATTAGATGAAAAGTACAGGATATGCACGCAAATTCACGGGAATTAAATAGTTTAATATACATATATAATATACATATATAAAACCAAAGTGTTTCGATAGCACTTTCGTGGACTTAACGTTCTTCAAAATAAGTCGAAAACACGCAATCGCCTTGTCTATTTCAATGTACGAATAAATAAATGATATAAAGTGCGGATATTAATGCAAAGTAGGTGCGGAGTGGCGGAGGCGATTTGTTGCTGTCCGCGCCGCGAGTATTAAATTAACTTATAGCTGACAGTTTATACGGAACGACTGAAATTAGGTAAGTATAGCAAAGATATTTATCATTTTGAATGTTGAAATGTTTTTGAATATCGATTGATACCGAATTTGAAACCAACACTAATATTACATTGCGAAAATAACTCTACCTGATTATTATTAAGTACTTTTCACGCCTACAAATCTTGACGAAATTTAATAAATAGATAGATTAAGCATATAAGAAGCACAAATTATACTTTTGCTACAAAAATAAAACTTTAAAGAATCATAATTATCATCTTCTCAAGTTTAAGCTTCGGAGGGTTTGAGAGTGCCATACTCGTAGGTATGCCTCCGTTTGAGTGAAGCAGCGACACTAATTATCCTACCGACAAATACCCAAACAGTACAGTTTTAGATACAAAACATTACATTATAATAGTACAACGGTTATTGTAATATAACTGTTTCTTTAATTTTAAATAACCTTGAAATTTTAAATATAAAAATGAAGTTTGATACTGTAGTACCTACTTCTGTATCGAATGCCTCGTGGTCCCGGTCACGTGCCCCTTCATCACAAAACGTTTTTAGAGAACTTCCGCTTTTTGAAGCCACGCCGATACCGCAGACACCGCAGATTTAAAAGCTGGTAAATTTAAAGTAAAACCTTTTCGTATAAATGCACTCCAAGCGAACAGAATATTCAATTACCTATTTAATAATACTGCTACAACTTTTTAACCAATAACAATGTTTTTTTTTTCAATTCAGTATGAATTATAGTTATTAATTAATGTTAACTATACGTTTTTTATTATAAAGAACTACAAATATTATTAACCTAGTTTTCCGTTTCATTTTCCATGAACCTACATATCAAGACGTTAAAAACGAACATTTGTTGTTTAAATATATTATGTTGCATTATCATTTCAATACCATACATTAATACATAACTAGACAAGCAGAGATCACATTATACACCTACTCGTGATATGTCCAAATCTAGGTTGTGCACGTGTACCGTGTAGATGGTCCAGTGTGTTTATTTGTCATAAAACCTGTGACGGTAGTGTTATTAAATTCCCGCCTTTTTTCCCTAATCTCGTTGTCGACATGCCCGGCGGGCCCTCATCGGAAATGGCATTATTCCGCGGAGCCTTGAGCGGACATCGGATACTCCCTATTTTGCCCACCCCGAATTTGTTGTTTGAGATATTCCAGCTATTTTCCGGCATTCCCTTTTACATTTTCCTGTGTTTTAAAATTCGGACTAAGATTTTAATAATTAGCTCACTTTTAGGTTAGATTTAACATTCTTATACCTCCTCATCGTCGTAGCTTCGAAGCAGTTCTCGGCTACATGTTTTTCTGGCTTACAAGCACTATTGATGTGTTTTCACAATTGAGCTAGTTATTCACATAGCTGATATACCTCAAATTAACGAATTCACCACAATTGTTTAAAGCAATATATAAGGTAAAGAACACTAGAGAGATTTGATTTAGATAGATAGACTCAACGACTACTTGGATTACGGGAATATTATCGTCGGACATATTTATGTGTTTTAGTACAGATTTAATGACTTTTAAATGTCAATTCTATTACAATAAAATATACATATTTTACTTTATAATTCCGAAAAATATGTTAATTATCCATAAATGTATGTGAATCTTAAAAATAAGATTAGGTTTAAAAACAAAACGAAAAACTCTACTGTAATTATAACAAGTGGTATTAGAGTTGTTTCAACTAATAAGTATTATGGCAACGATGCCAACTATCGACTATCAACACAAGTAAGACAAGTAGGTATATAAAGTTTATTATTATTTGAAATACTAATAAAATACATCCGACCATATTTGCTTTTTGAATACAATAGCTGTGATATCAAACACTACACATCTATAACTTTCAACGCATATTTTAAAAGCATTAAATTACAAATGAAATTGAAGCAAAATTCATCATCATTAACATATACACGTTAATTTTGAGTTTATATTAATTTCACCATCAGCATTTTCCGCGTGTATATTAAACGTATTGTTTTTACATCACAAGAATATTTAACTACGATGTTAACGATTACAACCGCATTACGGAACATGGTATTATTAAATACAAAACATTACAGACATGAAATTTCCACGAACAGAAACGACCAACACGCAATGATATAAAGTAAATTAATTAATAATTTGCTAAAGACCATATTTACTTCGAGAACCAACTAACATGTTATGATAAAAAGAAGCTTATTACACAGTAATTTTAATCTCTATCCGCAAACAAGTCCCATTTAAATCGGTTAAGCCATTTTTCCTATTCTCTGCGCCCCTAAACATTTTCCGATAATAAAATGTAACCCCTGTACGTCACACCAAATCCTTATCTACTAATACAAATCCTGCTTAAAACGATCACCGTTTTCGTTAACCAGTAAAAAAACAAACATGTATGAGTATGTATATAGATTATAGACGTATGGTTGTGCTAACCGTACCTGCATTAAAAAAAACTGATATTACCCT
The DNA here is from genome assembly GCA_905231865.2 of Boloria selene. Lineage (NCBI taxonomy): Eukaryota > Metazoa > Arthropoda > Insecta > Lepidoptera > Nymphalidae > Boloria > Boloria selene. The sequence goes on from HG993149.1 coordinate 5,182,493, forward strand.
AATTAAGTATAGGTACCTATATCTTTCTATGTACTTCATTATGTAGGGACAACAAATATTTTTTCAATTTTATATAATAAAGGTAAGAACTAAACAATTGTTTACAAAGTTGAATAGCGAGCCAGCGAGCGTCAAACGTTCTTAAAAAAATGTTTTAAGTATTCATCAATATACATTCACGTTCGTTAAGCTACAGGTCCACCAAATATAATTTTAAAATGCAAAAAATCTTTTTATCAAAACATATTATATATTATATTTATTAATATATGTTTTTTACATTTAAAATAATCTGATTCTATAGAAAGACTGATAATAATTATAGAACCCTTAAAGTCATAAGATTTTTAAAGAAGATATTATTGCAAGAGATTTCTAATTACTTATAATATGTTCTAGCATTTAAGTATATATTATTTTATAATTCAGTAGTTAAAACATATATTATGCAGAGTACACAATATATGTTTTAACTACCGAATTATAAAATTATAAATTTTTAAACTAATTTTATAATAAATTCTTTAAACCCATGTGCTGTGAGGTTTTTAAAGCGATTTTTTTTATATCGAGTAGTCATACAATGCAGTGTGATGATGAGTTTAGCGATCATGAGCGATCAGTTTGGAGGATCGAAGATATCAAGAAAATTATTTACAGTGTAAGTACATAACAACGATAAGTATCATTTTCCTACTATCTTGTAGCTTCGCATTGTGTGGAAAGTCGGAATCAGAGTGCCACCTGCGAGAGCTTATGAGGACGTCTGTCCACCTTCATTGTACCGCAATTCCCTCCCTACAACTTCTGCCCGCGCTTATTGTGAGAATTCTACAAAGTTGTTTTATTTTTAAATCGCAAAGAAAAAGAAATAATAATATTAAACACAACATTAGTGATATATACTCGTACCATACATATGGTATTATATAGTAGGTACTATGGATGATGGATAAATAACATAAATTTCGTAATTTCGCCATCTCTCTTCAGGAACACTTCAAAATATGTCATATTAAACAACCTTTTGTTTTGACGCACTTATCTATGTATGTATGTAAATGTGTGTTAATTACAAATAATTTATGTTATATAAATATAGAATGTGTGAACATAAGAGTGTGATTAGGAAATACATAGGAAAAGTTTAGTGTACCTAATGTTTTTGTATAAAATGTTCTTATACAAAGATAGTCAATAAGTTTCATTATGAAATAGCAAGTAAACAAAATGCTTTGGTTAAATCTCCCTATGATAGTATATAAAGATAAGAATAAAAGTAGAACCTAAATGTTCGTATTGTTAAAATAACACCTCAAATAGTAAATAAATAAGAAATGTAAATTAGACATAATAAATAGATGATATAACTAGATTTTAACTTGTATATAGATTAAGTTTAAACAAACATGGGGACTCCTTGTCCCGTGTTAATAGTATAAGAAATAAGAAAAAAATTATAGACAGAATAGGTAGTCAATTAAAAATTGCCTAACAATGAATACGAATGAATGCAAGAAATAAATAGTATGAAGAATGGAAGTGTAAGAGGCATAAAAGTGAGAACTGGAATGAATGTGAAAGTTATCACAATCTCCTTCCCCCATCTTAAAGGTTAAGAATAAAAAAACCAATTCATAAAGCTAGTTAAGAGCTACTGGCTCTTCTTTTATGTGATGCGTGAAACATCGCCTCCTCGAAAAAAGGTCCTGATATACAATGAATAAATATAGGAGAATCCGCTTATAATGACATCGAATGGAAGTGACAGACACGTTACACTAAGCGGACGTCAAAGAAAGCATAGCCTTAGTAAAAAACGACTTTCTATTTTTCTTACTTTATATTTCGTTTAATGGACGGAAAAAAACTATCAACAAATTATACGTATCTGTTGAATAAATAGGAGAAGAGAGAAATATAAAAACAATAAAGATTTATATAATACATAAGAACAATACAGACATTATTTTTCATATGTATATTTATTTCCGGAACAACATTACAAGGAAATTTCATATTTCAGATTCCGTATAGGTGGTGAAGTATTGCCTCTGTTGTTCAAGTTTGTTGCGCTATAGTGCTCTCACAAGCATTGTTATTTCTCGAAAGTGCTAAAATATTGGTGTGTCAAGTTTTGAAAGCAAGTCTAGTCTGCACGAAAGTGATCTTTACGATGAATGTTTTAAAAGTGTAGAAAATGTCCCATTTGGATTTGGATGTTTTCAATGCTCAAAGTAAAAAGAGTTCATCTAGCTTAGCGATAAGGGTGATTTTAGTATAATCCAAGTAAAGCGCAGGTGCAATCTCTGTGGTGAATCTCGCTTGTTGCAGCGCATACGTCTTAGCTCCCGACGTGTCACGCCTAGCTGCTCCTTTTACACACTTAGTTCATCATACACTTCGCTTGCATCTTAGCGTAATTAGTGTTTCCTACTAAGTTATGCTCAGAGTTTATTTGGCTGAGCGACATTATGCAAATTAGGAAACTACTTTATTTAAAAACGCTACCTGCACATATCGTTTTGTGAGCTTACATCTTGTGTAAATGAAATGTTTACAATTATTTTAGAATAATTCAAATACTTCACGTATTTGAATTGAATCGTATGACGATACCTTGCGAGTTATATAAAGCCCATATTATATAAAAAGAATACATGAAAGGAAAAATAGAACTCCATTAACTTTTCACTGTCATTCTGCTACCATAAGTAACGCGATATTGGTGTTTATGAGTCATATTAGTAATAAGATATTGCGTAGACGGACCTTTGTTCTGCTTATCACGATATTACCCTCTAACAGGCACACTAAAACCTTATTAATTTAATATAGACAAAATAACAAAGCACATTAATATGTCGTACATAATAAAGCCGAGTAATTTTACGTGACACGTGTGGGCACCGTATGTGACAGTCCATTAAGTTCTCAATGTCACACACAATGCACATTCCAGGTAACGTGATATCGAAGGCTTATAGAATATTTGGGGGTATTTATTATTGATAAATATGTTTTTACTTTTGATTTATTATCATTTTGCACTAGATAATGGGACTGTTACGTTTATTTCCATATTTTAATATAAGTATAAATCATTTCTTATTTGGTCAAAGGCTTCAAGAAAAACGTATTTGTTCATAGCAATATAATATCACATATAATTTAGTATTAAAGTTTTTGTACATTCGATAAATAACAAATTTCCCTCCCGTATAATATACAGGCTTTTTAGAAATAGTCTTGAAAAGAGTTCCCGTCACTCGACTTGCCTCTAACTCAAACATCTTAGACGACGCGCCAACATATCAGTTACGGCTACAGCGCACCTCAGCCGTCATGTTTGCGAGCAAATACGGGGAAGAAGGGTGAAGTAAAAAATGGAGAAACGCCGCTCAAATAAACACAAGTGAAATAACGACATCAAACAATAATTGAAATCATAGCTCGCTCGGTGGGGAGGCGTAATGCGGCTAGAAGCCTCACGTGTGCACCCGTCGTCCGGGCCGCTCAGGCCGCGCCCGCGAAACCATCTTATCGTTTTCCATAAACTTGCCTTTACTTAGGCTTCTCGTTTCTTTTGCTCTGGAAAACTCCATCCTACGTGTTTCGTAATCTTTGCGATACGATTTATTTTTTATTAACCAAAAAAGAGTACGTTTGACGTTATAAACACACGTCGAAGCTATTAATCTCGGCAAATCGAATAAAACATTATAGAGACCGGGGGAGGAAAGATTGCCTTCGTCCTCAATGGAAAAGCAGACCCCCGCAGTCATGATACTATTATTAGAGAGTTAACTCAATTTGCGGCATATTGTTTGAGAGGAGCTTAATAACAGGCGAAAGGTCGAATAGAATCGTCATGACTTCCCTTGATCCGCCGCAATACGACTTAAATTACTGCCACATAATAACTAACCATCGGAGGAAATAATGTCATCATTACAATTTTGCTCTTTTTATAAGTTGATTTCTTAATTTATCGTAAGTATGTTTATAAAAAGTCTCTTAATCTAAATAATTGAGGAATAGACGATAAAAATATAACGTAATTTTGCTTCATTATTAATTGGCTTTATCAAGGTAGGCATTTGTAACAAAAAATATTTAATATTCTTTTATTTTATCCATATTATTAAATTCCCTTAATTATTTTTTATTAAACACCTAATACCTCTATTATACCGACCTTTGTCCGCATTTGAAGTACCTATATATATTATATAAAAACTTCATCAGATAAGTAATTATAGCTATTTCATTAGATAATTCATTATTGTAATTAAATTAAATAACATGGCTATTTTATTTTACAAAGCTCCTTATACAAGGGTCCATGGATATTGAAAGCGTAACGAAAAGCTCCTCAAGTCGATAATTTAATTTCAAAGTAATTAAAGTGTAATGCGTACCTAATCTAAGAACAATATTCGTAGTTGAAGCCTTAGAATAATAGGCTTGATCAAATAACATAATTACGAAGCAAATTAACACCCATTAAATAAAGATAAACCGTGTTAGTTACAAGGAAACTTGGGTATTGTAGAATGGTATAGTTATTCAATTATACTTTTAACCTTACCAACAGAATTTATTTATCGATAAATTAAAATATATATAATATCTAGTGAATCTAAAATATATAAATATAAATATAGTGAATATAAAAGTGGTCCCTCATCACGAAATATGAGCTTGACTTATGAAGATGAAATTTGAAAAGGAACGGACTTTGCGACATGGCTGAATTAAGGATGTAATGAAATTGCCTCATTTTTTGTGCTACAACCTACAAACTTTAAAAGGATACCTAAGAGCGAACCCAAGCGAAACAAAGGTGAGTCGCCAGTCTTAAATATACCTACATTAAAAACGTTATCAACTATAATATTATCCAGTGAAAATGAATAAAAACCCTTTGTATAAAATAGTTTACAAAGTGAACAACAAAATGATAGTTGACAGAGTGAATATATCAGAACGAAGGTCGGTTCGGTAATGATATCGAGATTCGAGCCCTTTGTGCCGCTTCGGAAGTAGCAATTTTTCCATACATCCTGCGTCCCGCTGCGCTGTCCTACCCACTCTCTCTCTGACACTTTACAAATACCCTAATAATATTATATATAATATAAAAATAATATATATAGTAATGCTACAATACATCAATATAAAGTTAAAATGGGGATAATTTTTGTTTCAGGAGTGTTTTAAAATCGATTGTAATAAATACATATTTTATTTATTAGCAACTTACTGTAGCTAGCGTAGCTTGGATAATTACATAGACACGATTTGATTAAATTAAATAGTTATTGCAGACTTTTTACACGTTTCGACAAATTAAAAAAATGATTAAACAAGTTAAATAAAATCAACAATAAAAAGAAGTAATCTAAGTATTAAAAATAATACAAAATTAAAAAAGTAAGTTCACTGGAGCTTTATTTCATTTCAATTATTATGAAATATCACTACGTTGTGAAACAAATTTCAAGGACCTGTTTTTATCAATCGATTCGAGGAAATGAAAAATGCGCGGGCGCTTTAGAAGGAAAGGGGTACACATTCTTGAATTCAAAGACACTTTAAATATATAATAACAAAATTTAAACTAAGTTAAAATAATTGTTAAGAAGCAATATTGCGTTTTATGTAGGGAAATAAATAAATTATTCATATTCAATTCAAATTTTAAACCCATAACCCGGCTGGCTACTCACGAAACAACAGGTCTCAGTTGATACATTTTCAATTGCAGGCGGCTGTCAGTGTGCCAATTTCGCGGCATTCACAACAAATTACGTATTAAAGCGAGTGGAAGCGCAAACAAAACAGGCGTGTTCGTGACGTGAATTCAGTAAACGGATCTACGTGCAGCCCAGCTACGGACACAGTGTGGAGCTTGAGCGGCCTTAGCGGTGATCGCTAGAGACAATTTCATACTACCTTTAATAACTTTGAACAAATGCTTAACAACCATAAATAATAATAATAATATAGTAAAAAGACAATATGTGTTTTCGATGAAAATATTACATACATCGTCACATACTTTAGTTATTTTCAGTTAATTTCTTTTTGTTTTCTAGAAATAGTCTTACTTATTACTAATATTCTATATTATACGATATCCAATCAAGCCACTTTTAGTAATACTTTTTCTTGTTTTAAATCATGTAGGTAAGTAATATATTGTTTTTTATTCTCCTTACCTATGACAGTTTACGTCAATGTGTTTCTAAAGTTATACGGATAATAAAAGAATACAGAGCATACAATGCAAATAATATATCATTTAGCTCGATAGAATTCTCTATACCAGAAATCTCATCAGGGTGCCATTACAAAGAACGTAACAACAACTCATATGCAGAATTATTAAGTCAATTTAATACTACTCTCTCTAGAAAAATAATGAGACTTTAAGTTCAAACAAAAACTTTATAAATAATATAAATTAAGCAAAAATAATAAATTATTATCTACTGAAATACCAATTTTTGTTTTTATTTATTTCTTAAAACAAAAAACAAAGAAAGGTTCTTCGAAGCCAATTAAAATATCTGATTAGCAGTTTATCTCCTTCGTTAAAGAAATTGAAAATATTTTTATTCTTGGAAGGGATTAAATTGTATACTGTTTTGCTTTTTGTTTAAAAATGTTTACGTAACAAAATAGATGTTTTTTTTTGTTATCCTTATTCAATTAGCAAGGTCTAAATTAGGTAAACTTAAAAAATACTACAAAAAAGCTTTCTAATATTGGAATAAATCAGCTTGTATTTTAATTAAAATATACTTTTAAGTTGTACATCAACAATCAAGGCACCTCAATCTTTGTTTTATGCTATCCCTTTATATACCTTGATCAGTTTATTTTTCGTTAATTCCAGGTGCGCAATTAGAAGTCGCGTTAGATAAGGCAATCTGAATGTCGAGTAAAGTGAGCAGCTATCTGCCCGTGTCGAATAATCCCTTTAATTAGCGAGCTAAGACGGAACGATACATGAGCTGCATGTATCGTTCCGTGCAAGTATCTAAGCGGCTTTTATAATACACTAGCAATTTACTTATGTTCAACTCGAGTTCATCCCTAGGTACTTCTCTTCATCTTAATGATTAGTATACATTTCTCAGAGATAAGAAATTTACTCTGCTTTTTTCTGTTATAAAATACGAGTATTATACATATAAACCTCCCTTTTTAAGCACTATGTGTATTGATAAAAACCACATTAAAATCCGTCGTGTAGTTTAAAAAGACGTAAGTATAGAGACAGCGGAAAGCGACTTTGTTTTATACCAAATAGAGATGAGATTGATGCATATATTTTAGTCATTCAATCATCAACACTTCATTAGTAACCAAATTATTTGAGATGTAAGTATATATTATGACACGAATGACACGATATTATATGGAACAAAGAATGTTGATATCTACATGATCGCGTGCTTTAAGCCCACTACTAGAAGTAAACTAAACTAAAATTGAAAATACGAAAAGAGCATTGAAATTAAATTAATAGTACGCATTGAATGCAGACAGCCGGTCTAGTCGGCGACAGGACCGTCTCCGCCCGCAGAGCGCTACTCGTCGTGAATGCCTAATTACGGCGTTGAGTAAATAACTTTTCTATTTGCTTCGGGTTCGTTCGGTAAAACATTAATCATGATTGAGCTAAGTGGCTTAATACGGGTGGTATAATGGCGAGCAATGATCGCAGAGGGGGGCGGCGCCACAGTGACGCGCTGTAGGACGTCTATAGTGACGCATCGCCTAGAGCTTGCTCGCTCCTATGTGACATGGTTAGGTCTATTTACTGATGAAACTAATAAGGATAGGCAGGATATTTTTTTTTAATTTTCTTAAGTTGTAGTGGATGAATTCCGCCGTGCCTGTGACTGGAGAATTCGGCTATGTAACACTCTTATATGTTATAGTTGTATATTATATATCTGGTCCCTTTTATATCCGGAAGTTGTATGAAGCAAAATAGACCCAACAAGCAGAGAACGGATTGAGACGAAACCTCGATGCCGCCCAAATATATAAGACAAACATAAACCAAGAAACAGCGCCTGTGGCGATCGAATGTTATTGTTTGTTCGGCGATACTAAACTAGCTGAGGAAAGCTTTTCAGTCAATGCATGGTTACACTGAAATAAAGATATCAAAGCTATGTAAGACCAACCAAAATCAGGTTAACAACTATTCTACAACATTTGCTTCTACTATTCAGGCTTAACTAACAATGTATTATAATATTTATTTATATTGTAATACATAAATGTATTAAATAAATAATAAGTTCATCGATCTAATGTTTCATAAAACTACCGGTACAAACACAATGAATCCATGTACATTGAACTTAGGCTATACTTAAATTTATATCTTAAATTATGTATATTTGAACATGTAGCGTTTGTCTTGCCGCAGTAAAAAGTTGAAGCTCTTAAAAGGAAGAGTTGTAAAATATTCTATCATCATACCAAATTTAATCAATATCTATTTGTTTTTACGTGATGCGTTTTCACGTGACGTAAATTCTAAAATATTATATTATAATTTTTTTATAGACTTTTATAAAGATGTATCATAAACACATTCAATCTTTCGAAACAACAAAATATTTCGAAGAAAGTAAACCTGGAAACTGTACATTATATGTATGTTAAAAATTTATTATACAAAATATAAGGGAAATATCAAAATATTTTATGATACTTAAGTAAGACTAAATGTTTGCGAAATATAATGCTAGGTGCACAAGAGTGCATTATGTGAAAAGGTGGCCCGCTGGGGGGTTTGGTCACAGAGAGCTTTTCCTTGTCGCCGCGCATTACACTAAACGATTATTCCGATACGATAGCGATATTGTGTGCAAGAAGTAGTTTCAGATATGAAGCCTGTAGTGGCGATGTGCCTTTGAATTCGTAAATGTAACAGTTGTCATAAAATCAAGAGTAATTGCTGCCAGACTCGAAATATAATTATATGTAAGCAAAATTACTCATAAACAATATAAAAATATAAATAAAAGAAATTCTATATATATAAAAGAAATTCGTGTTATTTACACCATTTATGTGAAACCGAGGCTACCGTTAGTTCTTTTATATAACCGATTACGGTTTTGTTACCTAACGCCGTGATACTACTAAACCTGGCCATGCATAAGGTCAATATTATAAAACGTAGGTCCGCGACGTATACTTAAAAAACTTATAGTACCTATTAAAAATATCACGTCTAAAATGCGCAATAAAAATTTATATAACAGTTTGACATCTATATCTGAATGTCACGTGAAAGCGGTCTCATTGAGAGGTTTCTTTCCAATTGCGTTTTCATCGGGATTCATCTTTCAAGTTTTGTAAAACGTAGCAAAAATAACATCGAAATATTCCTATAGTGTTAACAAGAAACAAATTATCGTCAGTTGAATATATATAAGTATATGTATATTAAATTATAACTCATAGATTATGAAGAGCCATTCACTTTACTACAAATTCAAATATTAATTTTATTTCGTACCTTATTTCTTAGATTTCGCGAAGATTTTGATAAATATGGCTTTGAAAATAATGGCTGATTCTTTTAAATTTGTGTTTCGTAACGTTTCTAATGCTTTCAAGCATTCATAACGACTAAAGATAAAAAACTTTTACACACAGCAAAAGATATATGTAACATAGTTATAACATGAAAATCTGATCACATTTAGTTAACTGTATTAACCAAATGTTTGGTTAACTGTATTAACTAAACTGTATAAACCAACCGAGAGACATAACCACAGAGGTATATAATAATAGAGAACATATTCTTTTTTCAAATCGGTCATAGAGGACTTTTTAAAACATAATTATTAATTATATATCAATAAAATTTTACCGCTTTTAAAAGAGTATATATATATTGTTATTTTTGTAACATCGACATAACAGCTTTTGACTAATTTCTAAAACAATACTGTCTGTTTGATATCGCTTATATCTAAAACGGCTTAATACTAACTGTAGTCAATCATAATAAGACTAACCAGTATGCGCTTTAGTTTCTCTCTATCCTCTTAAGTTCCAGTTTCTCATTAGGCATCAAATATAACAGTGAGAGATCAGGAGGAGGGCGGTAACCGAAACACCAACACATGCTGCAACTAACCTAACCGAAATCTAAGCTATTACTGAGTATAAACTCGAAATAGAATAATGTTTATTGACCTGAAGCAAAGCTCGAACCCAGGATAAGTTCCGCAAGTGTATGTTCTACTCACTGAGCTAATAAGGCCGAAAATAATACCTACATTATTATTAGTTCAGTGCGATAACTGTTTTACGCAGAAGGTAATTAAAACAATTTCGCTTAAAATAACAAACACATTATTTTTACTAACTAAATGGATGAATATTCTATAAAATGTATTGTAGCTATTGATCGATATTTGCAACCCACTTGATGATTACTTTATGATTTTGAAATATAATGCTATAAAAGAGTATTTTCAAACTTTTACAAAAATATAATGAAGTTTATAATACTAGTTGTGTAAACAAAAAATAATTTCTACTCCATGCACAGCTCTTAAAACATTCTTACATCTTAAACATATTTATAAAATATCGAGTACTCGTATTGGAGACGGAAAGTTCTCGGAAAGCCTTGTTGTGAGAAGAGCCAATCGAAGCGAGTATAAGTATCTTGAACGAAGAAATACTAGCTATCTCACAAGTCATTTTAGATTATTACTGTCGCCGGTAACTTGTTATCTGTTATGTGATGTTTCATTCGAATTAAATTTATTGTTGAATATAACACTATTAACACATTGCTAAATTGTATTAATTAGTTAAGTTGGCATTACTTTCTGTCTCTTGGTATGCGAATTGTGCGTGAACCGGTTGTAAGTTTTTGAGAGTACAATTAAAATTTGTTCGTTGAAAATCATCTATTTATTAAAAATCACATCATTTATAATGTCTAGTATGTGTGTAACTTTAAATTTTGTCGCATACCTACACATTCGTTTTTAAGCACTGATAAAATAAAATACAATATCAATATCGAAATATACATACCTCATTTTTAAAACCTTGAATGACGAAAAAAAGCTTTAGATTAAATGAAACTATAACCCAAGACTATACAATTGATCGCATTTTAGCCTACAAACGATACTTCTGCAAAATTATATACTATCAAAAAATGACAATATATTTTATAAAGCAGTCTATTTAACAGTTAAACGATTTGACAATAATATCATGCTCCAATGCAATACAGACACCAATGGAAACTGAATAACTAAAAAAAATGTTATGTAAAATTCTTTGGGAGAATTGATATACCTACTATATCAAATAATTGGTTATATTAATTAAACAGATTGGTCATGCAAAATCAAAGGTTATTTTATTTTCTGAAACGAAGTAAACAAAATACTCATTTCATTCAATCACCGCTCCAAAATATTTTGTATGTATATACTAATTAGTAATCGAGAGAAAAATATTAATTTTGTATTCTATATCAATAATAGAGAAAAATTACTCTTACTGGGTAACATAACATGTACTATTGGTACTAGACTATCTTATATTACAATAACTATAAATTATCGCAACAGCTTATAGGATCATGCGATAATTTATATTTATTGTAATATAAGATAGTAGGATCTTAGAATTTAATTGCATGGTTTGTGTTTCAAATCTAATAAATACTTCGGCGACAGTCGACTCAAGAGACACACTCAAGTGACACGAGCAATTCGTAAAATGCATTTTTAGCAAAAACAAGACTTTGGTATTATTTTTTAACACTGAATAATCAAAGAACTGTTAACTATTCAGTGATATTTATGAGAACTTTGTAGAATGTTACGATCGAGATTATTAAAATATGTCACGTATGTAATAAATAGTGAGCGTGGCATTCGAAACTGTTACGTGGAGCAAGTATGCATACCGTTGCATTGGCATCCGTTATTTGAGAATATTTACTTCCATCGTTAGATGCTGCTACTCGCATCTAACACTTGTATTTTGCACCGTACTACAAAGGATTACTTCAAGTATCACACCCTTCAAAGTAATACTTTTTACTGTTCTTATCTTCAATTAAATAAAAATATTCTATAAATTGAAATTACAACTAAAGCCCTACCATACCCCAAAAACACAGTGGTTACGCAACGCCACATTTTTTTGGTAAAAATCAACGTGACTCAACAACAAACAGCATTCGAAAACGAAACCAAACAAAATTCGCTCCGAATCGTGGTGTGCGAACAACGGGCGGAGGGAACAAGAGGGGGAAGGTGTGAGGGGTCGGCTCACAATGCTGATTGAAAGCAAATAATGAAATCATAGGGAATAGAGCCTCGGCCTCACCCGCAAATACAGTGAAAAATTGCACTAGCGATCTCAATACAATGAAAACGTTGCGCTGTATTGCACCTAGTGGAATTAGATTGCACTTTATCATACGTTATGAACACTTACCTAAGATTATTTCGATGACTATATAACTACTTTAAATTTGATTGTGTTTGAAGGTACGCAACATATTACAAAATATTAAAAAATAGAGAAACGAAAATTTTGTCTATGTAAGTCTCTATCCTGGTATTTTCACATTAGTTTCACAAAAACGAAGGTTTGAGGCATATTTTTACTGTAGAGATTTTCAGCTTTATTAAAGTAAAAACGAAGGATGTCAAAGTAGAAACACTTTGTAAAGCGACTGCCCCTACAATAGCTTCATCCCTCTCAATGAAGCGTCGAAGCATTGAACAACGACACCCGATAGCCCGGCAAGTCTGCCATCAAAGACGTATCAGGATCAACCCACATACCATACAGCCCAATGAAATGGGCCACCACCTCGTGTGTTTCTTGCCGCGAAAGAATACCTTTTTTATAGTTGGGAAATGCATTAACGCATACCACCTGTTGAAAACAGATGGTTATGTGGGACTCACTGGCCTAAACTACAGATATACTCTACTACAGATGCAATAATTTCTTTGAAAGGTCATACTCCTTACTGTGATCACCAATTTAAATTTTCATATGTAGATGCGAATGAAATAATTAAAATATTTAAAACTATCAATATTAAAAAAACTTGTGATGTATGGGGCATGTCTGTTAAATTACTAAATACAATCATAACAAACATTGCACCACAATTATCTCTTATATTCAATAAATGCATAGATACTGGAATATTCCCTGATCTAATGAAAATTACTAAAATAATACCTCTTTTTAAAGATGGTGAAAAAAATGTTCCTGGCAACTATAGACCTATTTCTATATTGCCATGTATGAGTAAAATTTTTGAGAAACTTATTTTAAGTCAACTTCTTACTCATTTTAACACAAAGAATATTTTCCATAGTGAACAGTATGGTTTTACTAAAGGCAGGTCTACAGCCGATGCGGGGATTGCGCTTCTTAGACATATTTATGACGCTTGGGAAAGATCACAGAATGCAATTGGAGTTTTTTGTGATTTGTCTAAAGCTTTTGATTGTGTGAAACATGAAACTCTTTTGCTTAAATTTGCTCATTACGGTGTTCGCGGTATTGCTCTTGATCTACTTGCTTCTTATCTTACTGATAGAGTTCAGAAGGTCGCGGTAAATAACGTCAATTCTTCTGGTTCTCCTCTTAGAATGGGTGTTCCGCAAGGATCTATCCTGGGGCCATTTTTGTCTTTAGTTTATATTAATGATCTGCCGTTTTATGCCGATAAATTTTGTGATATTGTACTCTTTGCGGATGATACCTCCTTAATTTTTAAAGTTGATAGGAAGACAAATAATTACGACGAAGTAAATAGTTCAATATCGCATATACTTCACTGGTTTAACATTAATAATCTGGCTTTAAATGCCAAGAAGACATAATGTATGCAGTTTTTATTACCGAATGTAAAAAGGCAGAATTTGAATTTGTATCTCAATGACGACATATTAAATACGGTAGATTCCACGGTCTTCTTGGGATCGACATTAGATTCGGGTCTACAATGGGGTCCCCATCTCTCGTCTCTTGCGAGTAGACTGAGCTCAGCTGTTTTCGCTGTTAGAAAAGTCAAGCAGCTAACGGACATTGATACTGCCAGACTTGTTTACTTCAGTTATTTCCATAGTATTTTATCTTATGGTATTTTGTTGTGGGGTAATGCAGCGGACATTAAATCGATATTTATTCTACAAAAAAGGGCCATTCGGGCTATTTATAACATAAGCGCTCGTGATACTCTCCGAGGACTTTTTAAAGAAATTGGAATACTTACGGTTGCTTCGCAATATATATATTGTAACATTATGTTTGTTCGTCAAAATATTAATTGCTATTCAAGGCACAGCGACAAACATGGTATAAATACAAGAAATAAGGATAAACTTGTAACACCCAGTTTTCGCCTGCAAAAGATAAATAGATCGTTTATGGGGCAAGGTGTACGCATGTATAATAAAATTCCACAGTCCATATTGAACTTGCCTTTGAGTCAATTTAAATCAAAAATTAAAAATACGTTATTGAATAAGGCTTATTACACTATAGCGGAATACCAAGTAGATGTAAATGTGTGGGATTAGTCACTGGTTGTGTCTCACGTAGGATAAATAGATAAATTGTAATATAATTTTGTTACCAAATATTTTTTTGAAAAGAGCAACTGTTGAGTTTCTCGCCGGTTCTTCTCAGCAGAACAGCTTTCCGAGCCGGTGGTAGTTTACTCACAGACTTACAGACTGACTTTTAATTTTGATAATGTAAAAATGACGATTCAAAAGAGCTTGTAAAAGTCTATTTGAATAAAGAATATTTTGATTTGATTGATTTGATTTAAAAAGCCAGTAGGTACTACCTACTAAAATTTATCAATTCAATTCAAGTGAAATATAATTCATGAAAAAAGTTTAATATAATTCAAAAAAAATATTTACTAACATTCCTAATTTATAAACCTACGCCTAAAGTTATTTTCATCAGCTTGTTGATACGCATTAAAAGAGTAAGTACATGTCTGTTTACGGTTATAATGATTATGACACTTGACAGTATGTATTTCCGGTTGGGGACACAAAATCAAAATATGTTTATTGGCAAATAAGTTTTACTTGAAAAGAAAAAATAATATTATTTCGACTTTAGCACTTAGAGGAATGAGAGTGATGTCCGTCCTTCGTCCGTACTTTTAAGTTATACTTATACAAACAAAATATTTACTCTTGATACAATATTTAATAAAATATATTAATACAAAAAAGTACGCTTCAGGTTGTAAAACGTAGTTTTGTTCATATTAGGTACATTATTATATTTTAATTTCAAATTTTAAGAATATATTCGAAAGACATGTGAAGTCCGCCGACACGCGGACCCTAGGCAGGATGCTAGGCAGACAGGATGCTTGTAAAATAAATGTTACTAGTAACAAATATGCAATGTATCTCATTTTTACATTAATTTTAATGTCTGTGATACTAAAGCTTACTACGATACAATAAACTGAAAATATTATAGGACTTAATACCAGTAGGTACTAGTTGCTGGAACTTTACGTAATAAGAAAGAATGTTCTTGTATTCTACGTTTCATAGAGAGATGATTTCATTAGTCTACTAAGTAATATAAATTTTCAATAATAAATTATAATAAATATAAATTATAATAATGTTCTAAGACTACGGGGAAGTTACCTACATAAATGTTTTGCTGCGTAGTTCTAGTCTACGAAGACTGCTACGTGCTACGTTATTGTAGAATACGTTTTAGGAATTTCACATGCTTTTACATAGTTTGTTTTCTTGAAGCGTTGATCTAAATATACATAAGATTTTATTTTATTTATTTTATAATTACATATTTCATTTTTATTTTAAGATATTAGAAGATTTTTTTGTTTATTTTAGTTTTAGCTATGTAAATACAATGTAGTATATTTAATTAAAGCACTTATTTGTCGCACCTATGAGTAAAATATAAAAACTTTCAAAGTATTTCGGTCAGCAAGATAGAAAAAAAGCATCCACGCTTAAGGCGCTTTACGGTAAGAAGGGCCGTTGCCGTAAAGAAGGCGGTCAAACAGCGGACGCAAACACGGGCGCGCCGGCACTCCCACGACAAACAAATGAAACACTCCACCGATCAGTTAGCCATAGACATTTTATAGTGATAAGTCTTCTATTACATAATGTTTACCCATTGCTGAAAGTTGTGTTCATCGTACATACAATAAAAATGTTAGAAACATATATTTGTATGGCGAGGGTGAATGTTGTTGGTTCCTATTTTGGATAACAGTAAACTATTGTTTATTATTGAGCTATTTCATCAGTAGGAGTACATATATATGTAATACCTACATATTTCAAAATATGTATTAATTTTATCATTATGAGAAAAAATCTTATTATTTTCAATTTAAACGTTTCGACAATGTTGTGAGATTATGAAAATGAGATGTCATATTGCTCAGTAGACGCATCATTATAAATAACTCCGCAACCCCAACATTGAATCTATAATGATTTCGCAAAATATTTATCGTTTTCATATTATATATACATTAATACATCATTTCTTACATAACTGTTTAATAAGAAATTGGTCTGCATCAATGTTCTAAATATTACTCTCAACACGTCACAGACGCTTAGACAGCGTATCTAATCGAAAGCACAAGTAAAACTTCACACCTAGATCTACACCTCTGGATCTGGATCCTATAAATTTTAGTTTAACTAAAAATAGCGTCCAAATTTTTGAGAAAAATATACTGGCAACTAGCAGGGACTACTAATAAATTCATATTATATTGCATTAACAAAAGATTCACCTCCCTTTTTGCCTACCCTTAATAAAACTACCAAATGCCATTTGTAATCAGTCGTGCCGAGCCATAATCAAGACTATGAAGTATCAACAGTAATGAGATTTTAATTGGGGGCGTATCCGCGGTGGTCCGTCGGATACGCTAACTTCATTAGGCTGGTTCACGATTACGTTACCTAATGTAATTGCTCTGTTCAACAATTTCGCACGCTGATGTTCGAGTAAGTGATTCCGACTAGTGCCGCCTCGTGGGACTAGTCATTAGTCGAATTTTGTTGAAAGCTTTAAATATATACTACATTTGATGTTAAGACGGAAATTAGTAAATATATTAAAAGTAACGATTTGACCTTTGTTCTTAGTCTCTGTAAAAATCCATCCAAAGCTATCCAGTCATTTCCGTATAAAGGAGGAATAAAGGTATACAAACACATTTCTGAATTTGGGACAGTAGTCCGATAAAGTTTAAATCCATAGAATGGTTTTTGTAATATTATGTACATAATTTGTGAGTTAGAAAAATTACTAAAAATATTATTCTTTAAAAAGTGTCACGTCAATTCAATGGTTCGAACCACTTGTTGAACATTTCAAAAAGCAAAGCCCGCATCTGAACCCTGAAACGACATGCAAATGAGCAGGCGAGGCGCCAGAGCAGGCGCCAGCGAGACGATCAACGTCTATTAGTCGCTACGTCAAGAGCACTTGGTAATTTGAACAGAAGTTGACTTCGCTATTAATATGTACGAACCTTGTTATTTGACAAATATGGGGTTTGGTTAAATTAAAATTAATTAAGGTGTGTAGGCTTGACACAGTGAATATAATGTAACAAGTGGAGAGAACAACTTAAATTATACTAGCGGAACCCGCGGCTTCACTCGCGCTAAATCTAGTTCTTTAGTAGTTCTTTATCTTTTATACATGTTAATAACATTCCAACGATGAGGTTGTCATTGAAGCAAACATTGTAAATTGATATTTTGTTATCCAACTGACATTTCGAGTCTATCTAACCATTACGCCAGTTAGATTATTTTTTGATTTATATTTTTTATTGATATATATTATATTTTAATACTTATTATCCAATTCTGGATTAACAGAAATCCAAAAAATCAAGTATCATAAAAATTGATATCATAACTATTTAAATTTAGTTAGTTAAACTGCATTCTATTAAGTAGGTACACATTAAGGTACATATACCACTTAATAAAACATGTTATTTTAGCTACAAATAAATAGATTCACTTCTAAGTAACAGCACAAGGGTGTCTCTGTGTGTTGGTCTTAAGTTCGGAAAATAAGTCAATGAAAAACATGTTCGGATATATATTTTCGTTAAAGCGTAATTAACGCCTATTAGCAGCCGTCATCGCATATAACTACGCTCTGCTGAACTTGAGGCAGCTTTATATATGTATCTATAAATATTTTGCTAGTTTTTTTTAATTCATAAAACTTTTAGAAAAGTAAATTCAGAATGATTCAGAATATTTCAAAGAGTATGAAAGTATTATGTAATATTCGGGAAGTTTTAAAATATATAGGAACTTCATTGAATTCACATATAACGATCAGAAAAAAATAACTTAGAATAATTTCCTTCGGGAAAATATTTAAAAAATAATATTCGCAATCAAAAATGAACTAAAGCAAGTGAATAAACTTTTAATCGACGGTTGTTGCTGAAGGCCAGAGCATAAATCAGAGCCCCAGCTATGACGCCCGCCGGAGCCTTCAATTTCGCACATCCTTAAAATGACACACGAGAAGATGCCTAACGATCTTGTCACCTCATGCCACGCAGCTCCCAATACATACTCGTACATATTTATAAATTGCCTTATGTATGAAAAATACATGACTGAAGCTATTTTCTATTAAGTGGTCTTTGAACTTTTTTCTGTTAGTTTAACTTAAATATAGTTTAAATTATTTTTCATATATTTGACTATATCAGAGGTAAAAATAATGAATCCGTAGAGAATGGTATTGTAAGACTATTGTAGATCACATATTTATTGTATTTAAATTAAAATGGATAAGAAATGGGTTACGTACTCGATATATCATGTATGTAGAAAATTATGAGATATTAATAAGTTACTAAATGAAGCTATCTTTTCGGATTTTGGAGACCAGTCTCTCCAGTGACCATGATTGCTGTTAAGCATTCAAAACGTCGGAAATTAAAAATCAAATATTCGCGTAAACCTAAGAAAGTATTACAATAAGTTTCTCCACAAGAAATACTAAAATATTATGTAACTAATATTAGGATTATAATATTAGGATAGGAAAATTTTCTCGTCACCAATACCGCAGTGTCTCAAGACAAAAGTCTTTGACCAGTGTGTGTTGCCAGTGATGACATACGGCACAGAAACGTGGCCGCTCACGATGGGCCTCATAAGAAAGCTCAAGACCACACAGAGAGCAATGGAGAGGGCTATGCTCGGGGTTTCCCTGCGTGATCGATTCAGAAATGAGGAGATACGCAGAAGGACCAAGGTCACCGACATAGCCAACCGAATATCCAAGCTCAAGTGGCAGTGGGCGGGGCACATCGCTCGAAGAACGGATGGTCGATGGGGTCACAAAGTTCTGAAGTGGCGGCCACGTACCGGAAAGCGAAGCGTGGGCAGGCCTCCCGCAAGGCGACGACTTGGTTAAAGTCGCTGGACCCCACTGGATGCGGAGGGCGCAAGACCGGTTGTCGTGGGGATCTTTGGGGGAGGCCTATGTCCAGCAGTGGACGTGTATGGGCTGAGAGGAAGGAAGAATATTAGGATAGTATGATGATTCAATACTCAGGCATAATATGCCTTTCGGAGTAAAGGATGTGTAATATGTATGATTTGTAAATATAAGTTATAGTAACAGTTTTAAAAATATTACATCCAAAAAATGTTTTACCTTATAAATAATTCTGTTGCGGCTTAGGAAAGTTTTATAACATTTTATCGATGAGATACATTACAATAAAGAACAGTGCGTGTGGGAGGCAGGGCTGGGAGACAAACTGTCGGGGCAGACCTTAATTGGCGGTTGCAGAGATTTATGCGGGGAGCCGCTCGTCATATGGTTCGATTTTATACCTCACTTCCACCACAATGTTGAATATTTCCTTGTGGCCAAGCCATGGGCTTATTTTTGTCCAGAAATAAGCAATTATCATCCTAAATTATCATTTATTGATACTGAATTGTTTTATATAGTTTAATATATTGTTTTAAATTTTTAAGAGTAGAATTTAAAAAATGCAACAACATTCTTTGTAAGGCTCTTTGCGAGTCATTGTTGTAAGGAAATAATACGTATTTCCCATGTTTATATTATGTTACGCTAATTTAATCGTGAACGTAAAGAAGCAAGCAAAGTGTGCTTTCACAGTAGAGTGCATTATTACGTAGACAAGAATAGCAGACTTAAATTGACAAAGAACTCAGGTACTTAGTGAACCGATGGCACGAGCACGGCAAATACTTAAAAGATTAATTTTTATATGGTACTCCTTACGAATGCAAAACGGGAAGGCGAATGGCAGGATTTACAAAAACCTTATTTTTTTACGGAAACCGATCATTTTGTAATTATTTTACATGTTATTACATAATATTTGTAATTTAAAAATCTTATTTCTATTCTACGTACAAATTATTTCTTTATTAGTACGTATTGGTTTAAATATTTTTTTATTATTATGCGAATGAACTAGGTAATTGACTTTGAAAAAATATTTCAGAGATTAGATTCTAACATAAGTAAGCAGGTAATATATATGAAATTAGAGTAAAATTTAAGTGGCATTTTTTATTTTTTAATAAAAAAGGCAGAAACGTCTTGTAGGATGTTCTCTTCAGTCTACACTCGCCACATCCCCCTGATAGGGAGAAACGATACCGTTTTCAATTTGCTTTATTTGCACTTGTTTTAATAGGTCTATCCTTATTGCACGAACCACCATCCAAATTGCTTCGTGCCTGGACGTCTTTTGATTAAGAGAGGCACATAGCATCTAGGCGAAAAAACAAAGCAACCGACTATTTGTGTATAGGGTGAGGTCTCTTGAGATATATTAGACATCCGATCCGATTCTAAGCATTGTTCTGAAGAGGACGGAACACAATATATAGAATGCTTGAAAGATGTATAATATACATATTATTTTTGGGTCCATCTTAAAAATTATTAATAAATATCATATACAGTATAAAAATTGGAATATCTAAAAATTTTAGAATAATTATGAAATTTTAACTCTTGTTTAGAATAGTAATAGGCAAGCAGGCAGGTAATAGTTATAGGCAAAGCAAACATCAATAATAATAAACGTTGAGTGGCGAAATATGTATAGTACTAATTGACATTTAAGAAAGGTACCCTGATAACCACAAATCCTATTTCTAAAATGATTTAGTGATGACGGTCGACAGGTATTGGAAACACATTAAGAATGATTATTTATTTAAGGGTGTTTGCATAATAATTATAAGTAATCATCCCTCTTCGTCGCGTACTTTGTTTTGCGGGATAAATAGGTAGTCGAAAAGATGTCAGTTTTCCGTCAATATACACTACGAATTAAACAGTAGTTATTAGAGAAACTGCTGAAATATTAATTTGAACTGTTTTTCAATTTGTTTTGTGTTTGAATTGTAATATTTCTTGAATAGGAGGCTGCGATTCTTGTTCGCGGTATTCCATGGATCGAAAAACACGTTAAGCCATCGGCTGATCTGGCTAAAACTTATGTTTAATTGATATATTATACAAAATATACAAAACTGTTACAATGTAACATTTTCATCAACCTTGCTGAAATATGTATATAAGAAAACCTTAGTTTAGGTAAGTTTTAGTTCCAAGTAGAAAGTTATTGCACAGAATAATCGTTATTTCTACAGACAGAAAGTATCTGTTCTTATGCAAACTCAATAAAATAGTAGATAAACATCGTGTCGTCAAGAAGAAATATCGACATTGAAAGGACAAATATAAAAGGCACACGGAATAACGAGCTCAATACAAACAGCACTCAAAGACATAGACAAATATATACGACTGTGTATGTATCTTGCGTGGGGATATAATTTGACACCAACTCTACATATTGGGCCAACGCGGTCCAGAAAAAATGCAAACAAATAAATACCTATCTAGAACATAAGCTAGAAGTATCTCCTACTCCAACACAAGGTCATTGACGTTGGCCAAATAGGCAAACTAACTGTGATGTATATTGTATAACTATAAAAGTCAACGTGACCGCACGTGTCAATGGGCTACAACTGTCGCCTGTCGGCACTCATTGTGTGCCTATAACAATCGGATTAATTTAATTAATGCCCGAGACGACCCTATTATATATGTTCATTTAGCTTACTTTATATAATGTAGCCGATGATAATGTAACAAATTACTTAAAGCTAACGCCAACGGCCTAACGGGTAATATACGTATAGCCACTTTTGTATTTACAAACTGCCTACATATTTCATTCCTTTATTATTTACAAACATATAAGGTAGTAATCCGGACCTGTCATAGAATTTGTTCTAAGCGGACGTCTATAAACGACCTCTCTACCAAATTCCAGCTTTAGATATTCAGCGGTTTGTGATATTTCGTGATGAGTGAATAACCTTTCGCTCTTATGTACTCGTATATAGATTATTCTACAAAGTGTATGGACTATCTAACAAAATGATGTCAATTAAAAGGCAGATAACAAAATTATTTATTACAATTTCATTATTGAACGCGAAACAAAAGCTGTTGCATACCCGCATAAACGGGATGACACCGTATCAATACACTAATTAATAAGCGTCGACGCAAACCAACGTAGCTTTCAATATACTGACCATAGTCGACAGCAAAGTTAATTGGGTTGCAATTTTGTAGGTTAAAACACAACTGTAATATCTATTAGAGTTTTCCCGTACAGTATACATTTCAATGAGTATGATGCTTCATTTATATATATTTCGTAGTCTGGTATTAACAAAGTAGTAATTTTAAAAGCAAATTACTAGGTAAACATTTTGTTTCATACAAAAAGTGGTAAATGTAATATATAAAATTTGGATATATTGAACAATCCATTCGCCAATAAATGCACTTTTTTATAGTGAACATAAAATCTAGTTTAAAAATATAATACAAAGTGAAGCCTAGTAGGTACCTCAAAATTACTGTTGCAAAACTGCTTGTACAGTACATGTAAGTACTCGATGTATTGAGTATGTGGTATATAACTTAATACTTATTATTATTTTATTTCTTTAAATTAATGCTAATTATCCATTACTAATCTGATCGTTCATGTTCTTTATTAAAATTGAGAAACCGCATTTCCGTTATTCAAAATATTTATAAATGTCATTCTTATGTCATGATCCTCTCGCGTATATAACGTGAGGAGAAAATCATATCCATAGTTTTTGTTAAGAATTTTCTAATTTAAACAGATAACTATACAAAAAAATCACTTACCTTAACCAGTGTCTTTTAGCGATCGCGGTATGGCAACAAATTGCGTCGTATTGGTCGGCGATCCACACGATGAGAATGATGTAAAATGCAGTAGTAGTGTCGTTGAAAAATTCTGACATGATGGCTTCCATACCTGGTGACAAAAGAAGGGCATTAGACAACAACAATATATAAAAAAATAGACAGCATATAAAATAATTTTCTTCAACATTTTACAATATCTATTTAATTTAGATTGATGTTAACCGATGGAAAGTGGTCATCCAAAATATGGTGTGCAAAGAATTATATATTTCATTTAATGTTATTATAGTTTAGTAATATTTTATTATTCATAAAGTAATGTATAATAATTTATACTAAATAACATTCATTAATTATACACAATATACTTCACATATATTTACTTAAAATTAAAATAAATTTAATTAAATAAATTATTTAAAAATAATTTAAAATAAATTTATATAAAAATATAAATTTATTAAAATATTTAGTTTTCAGAACTATATTACAGTAATTTATTTTCTCGAGTTAAAGCGTCTGCTGTTAGTCGAGCTGTAGTAGCTCTTGTAAGTGCGACCGCATATTTTAGCTCGGTGCAAGCATTAAATATCGCGGGTCATGTGTGAAGTCACTGGAGACGGCGGTGTCGGAGTGTCGGACTAATTAGATGTCGACAATTACGTCCTAACGACCGAAATCCGAGCGCCAGGAGCTTATTAACCGCCTGATATGCAGTGGGACACCGACCGCCTTAGCTGGTGTGAGATACATTTATATAGCGGCCAACGTTAAAAAAATGTATTTTTTTGTGTATTATATATAAGTAATTACATGAAACACAGATAAAATAGATTACAATGCCTACATTAAATTATTATGGTGTATTTTAGTTTGGCTGTAAGTTGAATTAAGACGTATAGAAGGAGAAATATTTTATTATACAAATGACAACTACAAAAACAAATCATAAGCAATTAAAAATGAAGTTTCGATGAATATCAATAAATCCCGTATGAATTCAACACACAACCCTCAGACAATTGGTCCGCAGCGGGGACATAACTCAATATAACACGGGAAACTGTCCGGCGCCGCGGCAGATCCTTATTTGCATTTTGATGAGGCCCTGCACTGATACAATAAACACGTTAGGAGCAGTCACGAGAAGGACGCGCCGACGTGTCGACATCCAACCTACCGGCGACGTTTAACCGTATCACTCATAACTATGTTCGTCCAATTAATCCTTACTTGGAATTAATTATACCCAACGTGGCATATTGTCGTTTATAACGGCGGCCAAATTATACAATTTGAGATCATTTTATTGGAAGGTGTTAGCTGGATATATGATGTGAACTACTAACATTCTGTAGATATTAAAAGAATCAGACTTAAGGTACAAATGTTAAATTCTAACATTTTTGCAATATCGTAAAGTCAAAGTGATTGGTCTTTTAATTTTGAAAACCCAAAGATAGGAAAATTTAATAAATCACACAATATTTCTGTCACTGTAAAATTCATTCAATCATTTTGCATTTGTAGTATTTCGCGCGTGCCTCTCGCCCATCTCCAGCGATCTTGGTCTTGTGCCGGAATTAAAATTAATAGCGGACGCCGTCACGTCGGCCGTCCCTGTCTCGACCCGCCCGGTATAATTTGTTTACTCGCCTCGCTTCGGATTACGTCGCATGCTCCGCTGAATTGGTAACAGCCGTGACTTTTTAGCTATGAATAATCGAACCGCAAACCATAATTAATTATGTACATAATAAATACCTTACTATTCTTGACTAGTTGCAAAAGAAGTAAAACTTTGGTGTTAAGATATAAGCAGGATAAACAAAAAAAATCTAGTATAAAACAAGAAATCATTTTATCCAGCCCTTTTAAAGTCCCAATGCAAAGCGCGAGCCTTTTTTCAATATGTAGAGGATCAGGCTTTAGTCTACCACGCTGACCAAGAGCGGGTTGACGGAATGCACATTGTACTTACTCTTAGAAACTTACTAGGTTTGGTCACAGCGTTTTCTTTTACCGTAAGACAAGTGATAATCGTGTTAAAAATGATTCGCACATGAAAATATCACAGGTGCGAGACATGGATTTATACCCAAGCGAGCACGTAACCACTGGGCTACTACGTTTTTGTGACGAAGAAATTATTATTTGATTATCATTATATTGCTTTACTGATTAAAAACTTAATAGATCTCTATATTATATTCTTTGTGAGATTGTACAATGGAAGGGTATCGATCCTTATCGATACCCTTATTTCCAACGACGAATAACGAAAAAAAAACAGAACATACGATATGATATTTTCTTTAAATATTCTAAAAATAAACTAATAAGAGGATAATATATTTATGTGAGCGAAAATACAATTATTACTTCGTATGAGACACTAGTTTGTTCCAAATGAGACATTTTAAGTAACATATTATCCTTTTTTGCAATTTTTAAAAACATTGTACAAACTCGTAAGAACATTAAATTGAACATTCACTTGTAATAAAAATAATTATACATTACATTTAAGAACTTCCTTTTTAATGAAATACTTATATAAATAATACTTTTATAATATGTACGTCACGATTACAAAATGAAACTGATGACAGGTAAGAGAAAAATTTACTAAGCTTTGAGCTACATTCACTGTAGCTGGAGAGCAGGTTTGACTTGATCTAAGGTGTAGGGTATCGCACAAATTGTTCTTTCTAGGGTTTAATCAAGGGGGACACCCGTCGCGTCTGTCGTCCGCTTCCTTGGAGCTTGGTGCAAATTGAGAATAATGGAGCCTGTATCGTTTTAGGGTTCTTTAGATAAGATACGAAATAGTTCTTTCATGGCAATACTCATTTTAATTAGTTTAAAGAAATATAAATTACCTTTCTGTTAATTGCTACAAAATTAGTAATTTGAATTTATTTGTTTTAAGTAATTCAACGCACGCTGACAGACTTTCGTGGAAAAATAGGTGAGTGTGACATTCAAATGTTAATTCTTGTTAGCCAAATATTTTTTAAGCTAAAATATTTATGCATTATTGGTAGCCCAGTTGTAACGCGCACGCTTGGATATCCGAGTGATAAGTTCAAATCCGGGTCTCGCACCTCTGATATATTCATTTGCGAATAATCTCTTACATTATTACCACTTGTTTTATGGTGAAGGAAAGCATCGTGAGGAAACCTGCATGTCTGAAAGAACCTAGCAAGTTTTCGAAAGACATGTGAAGTTCGCCAACCTACACTAGACCAGCGTGGTGGCCAGCTGTGGCCTGAACGCCCTCGTAGTTCGCCCTCCAGGAGTACTACGTTAAAAAGGGCTAAATAATATACTTATATATATAATATATAAAAAAAACAAAAAGAAATGCAATGTATGAATAATTTGATACGAAACTGTAATTATGTAAATATCTCATAGCGATAAAAAACATCCTTAATTTTAGTGTAATTAGTTCGCTCTTAAATAAATACATATCTAATTAAGATACTTATTAAAAATGAAAATAATATTTTAACAACACATTTATGTGTCGCATTCATCAATATGCTGCGTAAGGGCAATCGTCTCGTACCCCGCCGCGCCGCACCGTGGCGCTTAAGTTTCGGCGCTAAGCCCGTGCATTGGTATTTGTCTTTACGAGCTCGTTAGTGACGGTAATCGTTGCAGGAGCCGGATTACGCCTGTGCATTATTAGTGTTTTTATTGATTCACTCGCCTCCCGTCGTAAACTGAGATTATTATTCGCGTCGCGCCCCGCCCCGCGGACCCTCGGCTGGCTTGTTTTGTTACTTAATCGCAACGATAACAACATTTAACGACGGCTAGGTGACTGGCTAAATTCCACTCCGATGTTTAGTGCTCATTCTATTTTCATTAACCATTCACCCACTTAATGATCCAGATCCTAAGGGAGTGATTCAATGACTTAACGTCCATAAAACTAAACCTTGGCGTGACCTATAAAATAGATCACAAGGACAGCAATTTAAATACGAATTAAATTACATCTATATATAAAGTCTAGCCACATATTATATAGATATACTTTGTATAGTAACTTATTAATTATGATTACTATAATATAGTAATGAAATATTTTGAGTCATATAATAAGTAGGTACTTATGATATTATTTTTATTTTAATGTCATTTTGGCTAAGTATATATAATTATCATAATGACTAATTTAGTGAAATAAGAAAAACCAAACGTAAAAAGTTTACAGTTTAGTCTAAAAAGGTGTAAAGTAAAGCAACAATTATTAAACATACTTTAAACATTTTCAGAGGTAGTATTTCACTGGTTTAGTATAATTAATTCCTCTCAGTTTCGTTAGGTAGACGGGGCATTACGCATATTGTTATCACATATATGCGTTCAAATCTCAACTAATATAAACTATACGGTAAAGGTATCGTCGATAAGGTAGTTGTTGTCAGCCACAAGTGGATCGTCTTAACGCCAATTTATATTGAATGAGCGTGCATGTTAATAAAGCCTATTGTGTCCTTGGCCTAGCAAGATTAGCTCAGAACGGCGGTCCTAGCAAACCTAATCTATACAGAGACGTGCTCAGTGCTTAGATATGTATAACGCGTATGTATCATACGTATTTCTGATATAAGACTATAAGGTAAGTTCTATTTAAGATCGACTTACAAGTAATAGGAATAAAACGTAAAACATTTAAAATATATGTGTGTACCTACTCTGTACTTGTTTCTAAATGAAGCTCCATATTTTATCTTATTGCGAAAAAGACTAAAGAAATTTGTACAAAACTTGGCCAATATTCACTTTATACATATACAAAGAAACAATATCGACTACAATTTACATAATTTCAAATAAATACAGACCTATCTTAAACGTAATTATGGGATTTATACCTATTAAAGATAAATTGTAGCGATATTGTAATAAGCATTAAAAGCTCAAGCCACTACGAAACATCTCACGGGGGAACCCTTAACACTGGAGTGGAAGAAGAGTCAATCATTAGAGTCGTTGAAGAGGTTAATTTCGATAATCCGCTTTACTGTTCACCTAAAATCTGCTGCCCGCCTCTCGCCTCCGGCAACGTTGAGAAGATTATTATTATATACAATGCCGATATTTAGGTATCGATTATTTTGCAGGATAAAGTCATCGTGCTATTAAATAGGCGTACTCAGGTGATTCTAGTCCCGTCGTATCGTCCGTGTTAAAGACGAGAGCGACCGTAGTTTAATTAGGGCAGCGGTTTAACAAACTGCTAATGGTGAAAATAGATCAGTATACCGAGCGGTCTAGCTAGAGGTGCCTTGCGGCTACGGTCAAATCAACATTTGCCGACGGATCGAATTACGGTTCGCCACCATGTCACCCGTAACGTAATTGATTCAGCGTTCGCTGGACGCCGCCACGCCTTTTTGCCTCTATCATGAAAAATACTTTCGTTCCTAATCGATGACCAAATGAACGTCTCTGAACTACGAGACTTCATTACGATGTAATGAGTATGGCGATGTATAGCTAATACTCAGGATACACTGACTGAGAGCAATTACGACATCAAATCATCATCGATCATCTATTATATATTCGATACAAAAATAAGTTGATCACGGAAACAAAATTCTACTAAATGGATAATAAATCGGTGCCGGCGATTCTACTATAAAGAACTGAGACAACATTTTTATGTCAATTATTGTAAATTAAAAAAAAGTTGAATGGTATTAATTTATCATCGAAAATCAACTTAAGCCTTTTACACCAGCAATCAATTTAATTAAAAACATCTACTCCTTTTTATAAGAAACAGAAGTATTATAGTAAAAGCAAGCTACGAACGAAATAACTATAGTTTACAAACCAAAAGTACTTTGAATATAGAATATAATATATCCGAACGAAAATAGAGAGTCCATTCGTGAGAGTACCTCGGCACGTGCAATTGAACAGCATCCGACGTGGAAACAGATACACGACAAATACACAGAAACACTCATATCGAGACGAAAACATTTCAACTGAACAGAATATCAGAGGTGCATATTTCAAATTTCATCTGATATAGCTCGAGGGTTTATGAATTGCACGAATAATATTAGCAAAGTATTACCACTACTTACTAGAAACGGATAACATTAAATAAAATCAAAAAAGCTATATTATTTTACTTACATTCCTAAATGTAAGTAGGTATAAATCTTTTAAATAGCATTTTTAAGGGAACAAATCATATTACTTACGTATTAATGACTTATGAACACAATTTCCCAACGGTTTTTTGTCATATAATGATAATGTAATGTTTCAATTGTTCATAATACTCCGATACTTTAAAATTAGATCACAGCAAGCGTTCAATAACGCTATTAAAAGAGGTTGGGACAAGTCGCTTCCGGCCGCCGCGGATGTCGGCAATTTACAACTAAATTCATCAATGTTCACGAAACCCACTTAGAGACTGTGATGCAATTGGAACTCTGGGGCGATGCTTTACGCTATTTTGCTAAAATCTCGGTTACAGCAGTTCTGTGGTTTAATTGACTTAAAAATATTTATTACTAGCAATAAAGCGGGAAGAAACACCCCAAGTAATATATAGCTAACTGCTGTATTTTTTTAATTATTTAAAATACATAAATACCGAAAAAAACGTTATGATCACAGATATAAACACAAAACAAAGTTGTAAAGCTGTATCTAAATTCTGATCTTATTAAGAACTATAAAATTATTTTTTTTTACTTTACTAGTAGACATACACAGGTACATTATCTAATTCTTACATTAATGTTTATAAACAGTTATCGTAGAGAAAGTAAAACATAGCTAATAAATGAATAAATCCCAATAAGAGCACGATCGACATCAATACTCATTGTTTGATTTGATCCGGTCGGGAACCTAACTAATTACAGCTTCAGGCTATCGATTTGAATGCGCTCTTGACTAAGTTGAATATTTATCAATGTACTATATTACACTGTTGTAATTACTTTCCATTACCTTATTATAATCGGCTAGGCCTTCTCCTTTTATACATATTATTTACATATTTTTTGCACTTACGCGTTGACTTTAAGCCAAATATGCTACTAAGAAATAGTATAAATTAAAAGGAGATCAATATTATTATAAAGAATATATGACAGTACTTAATAAATACAAATAAAAATGTGTGTTATTAAAAAAATCGTAATAAATATAATATTACACTTCTGTGTTAACCGATATAGTGAAGTAAATGATACAAGCTCATTAAAGCGTAAACATGATATTATTATAGTTCAGATAATTTGTTACAATGGTCTGTACGAAAAAATAATATTTGTATGTTTATATTATTTTACATGTGCCTACATATCAGTGTTTGTAGGCGTCAGCAGTATAATATTAGTAGTACTAGTTTTATTCCTATTATTTTATAAGAATAATTGAATAAAAAATAGATATTTTATCGACTTTAAATTAAATGTCGTACCTACCTATATCATGAGTTCTAAATTTTACAGATCAGTAAAAAGCTATGTAATGGTAGTCAATTCTATCTTCAGTGCGAATACGTAAAATTAATTCTGAATGTTCCATTTGTAAGCAGCAGTTGTATGAACTTAGTGAAACTTGTTGCATGTTTGTGACGTACTCAGAGGTGTAAGCGGGCGAGATTTTTTGCTTCCTCTATTTTCTTTCCTGTTTTCAAGAGACGGAGCATCTCATCTGAGCAGTGGCTCGAGGGAACGAATGTTCTATCTAATTAACTTTATCATAAAGCGCCGGTTATTGCCTTGCCAGCACGCTGTATAACCGGAAATGCGCTTTATATTACGGAACAGGTTCTTGTAATTACCAGATGTAGGTATATAAAAGTTATTTTAGTTTACTACGTTCATTAATTACCATGATAATCGCACAAACGCAAATCTCAGTTAAATTCTCTTAAATTCACTGTAAGTTCACAGAGTAATTCACTTAGGTAAGATTAAGGCGCTTTACACCTCCTGGACATGTGCAGGACATTATACGCCTCGACCTCCGTAAATCTGCACGTCCATTCACACGTTAGAAAAAGCAAATAAACTTTAATTTATGTGTTTCATCGTAAAAGTTAAAATACCTAGTGTTAATCTATTTTTGCTTGTAACTTTATGAAGTACTAAATACGATTGCTGTTTACGACAAATTTGATTATCTTAGGTATAGGCATATTATATTGGGTATAATATTATAACCACACTTCCATCATATTCGTAATCAATATTAAAATGTATGAATAAGTATGGATGTTGTAGCTTAAACCCTAAACCTAAGCCCTTAAACTATTCTATCTAAAAATGAAGTTTTCTCAATTAAACACAGTGAAAGAACGTACGAACGGCAAAGTTTCAACTTTGATCTCAGATATCGCGGCGTCTGGCGGTTTCTATCCTGTAGGATTAATAACAAATGAGCTAAGTATTGACGGAGATATGAGATTTCCTAAACTTAATATTAAATTGAAACTGGTCTATCGTTTTACTACTTTTAAGATAGTTTTAAAATTAAATATCTGATATTAATATTTTTAGAATTTCAGACTATAGAATTTTACACGTATCTTTCAGGCAGACAAAATTTCTAAAAACTATACATTCGGCCTCTATACCGACAAAAAAATGACTTTTTAAACGATAAGAATTCTCAAAATAAATTTAATGAAAAGAATTTTATAATACCATGTATAGATAAAACAAGATGAATAAAAAAAATAGTCATATTTATTCATCTTAGTTTAGCTCCTGCCTGTTCCTGCTCGATAACAATTAATACATATTTCCTAAAAGAATGATCAAAATCAACAAATATTATAAATCCCTTTTATAAAATAGCTATACAAAGTACAAATAGAAGCTTCTGTGAAAACATAACAAAATAAAATTATTCTACAGATCAATTGCAAACTTATTTGTACAATTCCATGAGAAAATAATAAAAGCATCACTGGCACAACTATACTTTCAAGTACCAGAGATAGAAGAATCAAGAAAAGGTGGAAGAAACTTTTTAGAACTTAGCTCGTGAGTCATTCAGACCTTAACTCTTATTACAAACTAACCTAACTTTTAACTAGCTTAAGAATATCACTTTACACTTTTAAAATATGTTTTTGTTTTCTTTTTCATCTAGTACGGATAATTCACGTGTAAATTTACTCAATGTGTAAAAAGGTCGAATAAATAAACACAGCAAAGTAATGTAGAGCGAATTTCGATGAACCATTATTTCTGGCTACCAATATTCCGCGCATCGTATGCACGTAATACTATCAATTATTTGTAAAATATCACGTCCAGTTTCCCGGCAACATGAAGCTCTTCCATTGTGCAAATCCTTTTTAAGCCTCCATTATTATGTGCACGAATATTTCATATAACATTTGTTTGTGATTTTTGAATGTAAATTTATTTTTTTTACAGTAATCAGTAATGAACGCTTCGTGTTTAAGTAAATTTGCGGGGGAAAATGTTATTTTGTAATGTTTTGTACAAATTTTCTTTAAATAAACATATATACATAACAGCGAGAAAACTAAGGCAGTAATAACAGCTCACGTGTTCACGTCAATTTCTACGTAACAGGCAACGTGGGGAGTCACACGGTACACGACACACCAAATTACATTTTAACGGTGCAGTGCTAAACGCAATAAAAAAGCACTCCGGTTAATTTCCTCACAGCTAGAGCGGCCGGACGACAGAGCAGGATGCATCCCGAGCAGACTGGTGGAAAAGTACATGAAATTTTATTTTTAAATAACCTAATAAACTGAAATGCCATTTGGAAAAAGAAAATGATAGAATTATGAACTAACTTTGAAACATACAATTTTCGTTCTAAAAAACACAAAAATGGACCATTACTTTAAACATTTTGTAGTAAGTATACTATTTTCAAATGTTACGATACGTATAAATCATCTTTGCGAGCATAGTGTGTTGCAGCAACAATGTCGTATTGCATATTAATATCCTGAACTGTTGAACATCGTTAACATCATATGTCTCTTAGTAAGGGATGTTGTAGGAAAATTTAGCCAGATTAAACGTTGTCTATTCTAGCTGAAGCCGTAAATAATCTTTGTAGTCGTTTATTAATGTACTGTCACGTCAGCTACTACTGTTTTATCAAAGCTAACAATCGTTTGCAAATAATACACAATTAATTATTGATATTTTGTATCGAATTTCGATAATCATACGAAGTTCGGTTTACGGATTTTATTACAGACTAATAATATGTATATATTGGTGTAATTCCTTTATCATAGCAATATCATACAATGAAATATCTAAATCATTATTTGTGAATAAATCAACAATTATCAGAAGACTCAATTTAGAAATGATCCTCTAAGAACGTAATATGAAAATAAATACTGGAGAAAACAGGTCTCAAAAATATTAGAATATAATATAACAATTTTCAACGAAAAAGATAAAAGGTAATAAATGATCATAATAGGCTGTAATTAAATATTTGTTCCTGGCCACCTTCGTCTGCTTGAAATTTTTTCTTTTAAGAATCTATGACAAATCCATCATCAACTTCAAAATCAAAAAAAAGTTCCTTTCACGATAATTCAGAACTGGAATATAGAAATCCTACGTGTTAGTTCAATATTCTGCTGTTTGCTTTCTGAACGACCAGGGTCTTCTGACTTTAATTAGACGTATTGTGATTTATGACAGTAAACATGCTTATAGTTTGTCCATTTTGTTAATGGTTTTTTGACAGCTCGCCGACTGACAAGCTATAGTGATGACAAAAGGACGTAATAATCGATTTCTCTTATTTTTTTAAGTATACAATAATATTTATTTTTATATTTATTAATATGAAAATAAATATTATTATCGTAAACATCAAGTGTGGTGGTGAGAACTAAGAGAATCATAATGTGATTCGGGCCGTGACATTGCATATTTTGATAATTTATACACACAAGAGTTAATAAAATAATATAACTGAAGACTCCTCATCGGACAAATCTAATATAAATGATGATTCTGACGAATCATGTTAATAAAAGGAATTAAACTATTTTAGTTGTTTTATTTGTATGCCTTATACTAAGAAGAAAGTAAAATTTTACTATTAACTTTAATATTTTAATTTATTGGTTTAAATCTTAAAATTTGTTTGTCTTCCTTATTAAATAACATTAAAATAATATTACACCTTATTTACATATTAGCTTTGATTTCTATCGATTATTTGTAATCTGTGGCACAATCGTAGTAATCGTTATGTGTGGCACAGCAATAAGGGGGAGTTGCCCGTCCATGAAGTACAATATTAATGAGTATGACATTTTAACTTTAATGGCTAACCATTAAATACGAAACTTCGTGGGCGTGAGCTGTCAAAAAACCATTAACAAAATGGACAAAGTATAGATATATTCTTACAGCACACGACGATAATTTAGCTTCCTACTAGTAACTATTTTTTTTAACCGGAGCGGTAGTTTCAGAGATCAAATCATTATAGTAATAAATAACTTGATTATCATATTAAAATACGCAATATTGGTGAGATCAAAAGTATGTTTAAGCAACCCCTTTTAGAAATAATAGATATCGAGAGTCAAAAACTGGAAACACCTTATAAAAGTGCACACAGTAAATTGAATGAGGCTGGCGCGGGCGCGGTGTTTGCGCGCTCATCAATCATGCCCGTATGGATTTCATTTTAATGCGATGTCATCGGCGTCTCGCGGCGCACCGTCATGCCACTATCATCCATCTATTGTTACATGTAACCGTCATACAGCCGAATGTTTAGCCACATAATTAGTTCGCTTACCCGCCTTAGGGTCAGAGTAACATGAATTCATTAACCCTATGCTATTTAAGGACATATTAATTAGGTTAATAAAGTTATTATTACATACTGAGTTTTGCAATCTTTAATTTGTACAATTATAAATAATTGTAAATTATTTTGTAAATAAAATAGGATGTGCAAACAAATGCTTTTCATTCAGCTGTCTATGCAATAATAAAGCAGTTTATTCTGCAGTCCACATACTTATTATAGATTCATAATTCATAACACTCGGAAAATTCAGTCCACTGAAACTTTTGTTGTTAGCCTGACCCTTCTTCGCTCAAGCGGATAGGAGGTGGAAGCACAAATTTTCGTCTATTGTATTTACGGATACGGCAAATTAAATCCCCATTTGTAGAGGAACACCTAAGGGGGAGTAATCCACACCGGCCGCCTCCATTGTCGTTCGGCCTCCGCTTTGCCAAGCTTAAGAGCTTCGAAGCAATACTACGAGAGAGACTACAGACATTTTGCAAATTAATAAGCAATCGAAATGATATTGAGTCAATAACATCTATATTGATACTGATGTACGGTAGTACAAAATCAGAAAACATTTTCTTCATAAATAATACAAAGTAACACTTTAATAGCAAAAATAAATTTCCAGACATAAAAAACAGGGGTTTTCATTTAATGTAGAGTTTAAATATCTAAATAAGTAGCCTATACAAATACATTACATAAATGTCCTAATTGTGCTATTGAAATTATCACAAAAATGTTATTTTTATCTATATACATATTATAATAAAATGATGCACATTAAATATATTTCTGAATTTTTTTGTTCAAGTAGCCATTGATCGCCGAATCTATAGTTTTTAGAATTTATGTCTGTCTGTCGACCGCATGACGAGAAAGCCACTTGACCGATTTTGATAAAATTGGGTATAATGATATCTGATTATTCGGGTCAATATATGGGATACCTTTTACTGCGTGAAAATTTCTATTTCTATAATAACCCTTTAAACGTATCTAGAGACAAACCCCAGTACGACAGCTAGGAGTTTTAAATATAAGCAACTAAAAATAATGTAGCCTTTGTAATGGACAAATGGCATAAATTGATTTCTTTTTGAAAAAGAATATACTAATAACTAAAAAGTGCATGATACTCTTTTTATTGCCCCACAGAGCAAGGGGACATGAAAGTTTATGAAGGCTAGCAGTACAGTGTACTTATAACATAAAACCATGTTAGTTTCGGTTCAGACTATAATTCACATTCCTGATAGGTAAAAACCAACAAACGAAATAAGTTTATTATAAAACATATAATATCACTTAATTTTTTCGGTAATCCGAAAATCAAAAAACGAGGTGTTCGACTTAAAACTCCTTGCTTTATGTTCCGTTGGTGCTACATAACATACAATAGTATAGTTACAAATCAATGTTTTGAGTCAAAACTACCTTTGATCATGATTTTAAACCAATTTAAATATTGAAAACCTCTTCAACCTCTTATATTTTCATTATTTAAATTAGAATAGGTCCTAATTATATAGATTATACGAACATAGGCGCACTCCGTTTGATTAGGCATTGTTTCGGGAGTCCAGCTAATACGGTGTGCAGTGTATGCTATGCGAATCCAATTTTCGGACGCGACCTGTGATGCGCCTGCTCTCTATTCTATCTATTAGTATTCAGTGTCGGCTCCGCGTACGTGCTCGCGCGTCACGTGATGCTATGTGCGAGCAAACAAAAACATGTGAGAGCCTGAAATAGGCACTCGCGCTGCATCACCTTTCAGTTGTATTATATTTGCGCTGAATTCCAAAACCAGTTTGTTTTACTTTCGTTCCCTATTGACTTTGCAGGCAATCCCGCTGTGAATAGATAGCATTATGAAATTTGACATGAGAAAGAACTCGTACGAAGTAAGCGACTGAAAAATTTAATCTAAGCTAGGGTAATTGAATGTCTTCGAGTTCTCGAGACAGTGGAGTTGATAACAGAAGTTATTAAATATGCCGAACTTTACTGGTGACTGAAAACGGACTGAAAGTAATCTCTTCTTTAAAAAGTGTTCGGAATGAGTGGCAGACAAATGATAACAACATCGGAAGTAAAATAATAAAATTTTGTAATCCTTATGAAAAATATTATACAATATACAATGCAGAAAAAGTCGAGAAACACATTATTTGAAAAAAAAAACAATTTTCACATATAACCTGATAGAATAAATATTAGAAAATCAGTAGTAGCTAGTAATATTAATTAAATGTAGAATCCATGAGCATGTGGTTGTATTCGAAACTTGTCAGAAACCGTACATCATGGCTAGGGGCGATATTAATCAGACGATATGCAATGCGGGTGGCGGTCGCCGAATACACCAACTTCAAGATTAGAATTTCCTGAATCTCGTAACAATAATTGAGTCTGAGGAACTGCAATTTGTATAACATATTGGAAGTCGTAACTAAAACTGGATTGACATTTTTTAGAATTACCTGTACAAATAATAAAATTGTCTGTACGATCTTTACTTTTAATGTTAAAATAACAGTTCTTTACTATTATAATCTATACATATAATAAAACTGTAGAAAAGTCGTTTTTGTACATCAAAAAAAATTACAAAAAAAATAGCCAGGGTGTTAAAGGATAACCAATAGAACCCATTTCCAGCATTTTTAGAATTTTTGTCTGTTTGTCTGTTTATTTATCCGGGTATCACGTAAAATGTACGAAAGCAATGTAGATAACTTTTATACACAACGATTGAACGTAACTTGAAGTAACATTTAGTTTTTGTTTCATTGCAATCGGTTCAGTCTATCAAAAGATATTTGAGTTTAAAGTGAAGAAGTAGAGAAATTCCAGAAGTAAAATTAGGGTTATGTGCATTTGGTCTCACAACTTCACGTAACTTTTATACACAACAATATGTGCGTAAATTGAAGTAACATTAAGGTTTTTGTTTCATCGTAATCAGTTCACCACTTAAAAAAAGTATATTAATAAAAAAAAATAGTGTTTCCGAAGTAAAATATTAAAACAGTGCCATCTACGAGTATTCGAACTTAGACGGGACTATAACTAGAGATCAACTGCGTACAGTATTGTTCGATAGGTGGTGTTGTGCGTGTAACGTCATTTTCTGAATCGCGGTGTCAAGATTTTCTTTGAAAGAATGACCTTCGCCCATGCCTGCCGGCCATATTTGAGTTTTATAGGAGTCTTAGCTAATGTTGTTTATAAAGAAGCACTAGCATAAATAAAAAAAATGATTTGTATCGGTATTCTCCAACAGCGCTTCGCACTAAAAAATACTAATTAAGTTCCGACATCCACGCGAACGAAGTTGCGGGCACAGCTAGTATATACATATAAGTAAATACGATACTCATATGAAATCAATTTTTTAAAATTTTGTCTGCCTCTTGATTCTTTTTCCGGCTATTCCGGAATGGTCGTATATATTCGAATAGCCCATTATTAAGATAAAACCGACCCGTGTAGTCTTCACCTTTTTACTATAGGATAATTAGAAAAGCAAATTGCATCCATTTATATCATTCTCCCTTTTTCAAAACATAAATCATTCATGTGTAGGCGTTATAAAAGATACGACGTCAGTTATTTGTCTCAGAAACCAGCCGAACCAGAAACGCTTGATCTGTTTAGAACAAACCCTTGCATATGACACACAGGCCAGGCTTAAATGGATCGACTGTTGTGATCGTCGTCATGTACTTAACGTTTATAACTTTTTTTAGGGTCGAAATGTTACTATTCAAAGAAATATACTAATAAATAATTTGATAAAAGTAGGTCACATATATTAGAGACATGATCACAGGCTGGTTGAATGGATGGCTGGCGTCTATAAGGCGCAACAGGCGCCCACCCTACCGCGCAACAGGCGCGGCACCCGACTTACTTGTTGAATCGACCGACCTACTAAAGTCTCAATGAAGACACTACTCACGTGAATTTCAGGCTATAAGGAAACGCTAAATCTCTTTATATAATGCAAACAACTACTTCTAAATAGTTATTCAATTTGGCCTCAACACAATACTAAGATAACTATATGGCTCAGAAATAATCAGAAACAAAAAAAATCGTCATGACCGTATTTTTATAACGTCGTCGAATACATAAATTATTAATTTATGTTTGATGACGAGACGCATGCAGCGTTAGAAAATTTTAATTTAGCGAGTTCAAACGTTGCAAGGTTTTCTGGTTTCCTGGTTACAATAGTTCATGCAGTTTCAAAGTGCAAACGTGCGCGAATTTCAGAGTGTGAAACGTCTTGCAACCTTAAAAGCTCTCTCCCTTTGCGCACTAAATACGACTTCATTTATAGGACAAGTTTGCGTGGCGTGTTTTGCGGTAAGAGATCGCTGCAATTACAGGAGGAAATAGTAATTCGTTGACTTTGTGGTTCTTAAAGTACAGGTAATATCTTATTATATATAAATATATTTAGTACAGCTCGCGAAACGACATTGATCATATTTTGTATTTAGATACGATTTTTTAAAGTAAAGTTTTTGTACATAAGAATGAGCATCCCAGAAGTGAGAGTCAAATATATTCAGAATAATAGTTAAAAAATAAATTATTCTAATCTATACCTATTACGCTTTTATTTTTAATCTTTTCTGAAATACGCCGAGGACAACACGGCCACTCATATGATAAGTATTTAAATGTAAAACGATGCAATATATTTCAAACCTTGCAAATAATGTTTTAAAACCATATTGTTGAGCATATATAAAAAATGTTGTATACATACCCACTAACGCCAAAATAACAGTAAGAAGTGGTGCTGCTGGGAATGACACAGTGACGTTAAATTCCAGCATTTGCAGTAAATCCACTGAAACAAAGATAATATGTATATAAAATATTTTTATTTGAATGAAACTATAGTAGTTTAAATATTTAAAAAAAAACAAAGAATAACATTTTTTCGTTTTATTTTAAAAGAACTATAACATAATTCGTAACATGCATATTTTTGATACGCGACCAATGAATAGTTTCATTATTCCGCTCTTTATCATCAGATGGTATAAAAATTGATAAAATGGACACGAAAAGTTTAATTTCAAATATGAATAATAATAATAAAATATGCATATTGCATTTGGTTACATTTTCAAAACATATTTCAGACTAGTAAAAACAATGGTGTGAACGCTGTAATTCCGTAAGACCCAAGAGTGCGCGCGCGACGCCCCGACGCGTTAACGCGATCAAACGGCGTCTGTATGAATTTTTCATGTGCCACAAGAAGTAATGGTGTCACCCGAGATACCGGATCATTCTTTACGAGCCGACAAGAGAAGCCTTTAAAAATATACAGTTTATGCGCAGTATTCTTTTACGGAAGTAAATGACACTGGGCGCCGATATCTACTTCTAACTTGCCTTAATGCTGTTAATGCTTTGCGAAAGCAGATTATAAAAAACAACAAAACGAGTCATTAAGTCCGATTTTTCTGTGATACTTAATCAGTGAAACAGGATTGCAAAGCTAAATGAAGTATTTTCCAGAGGGCAGTGTTTTTGTAACGGCACATTCGTAATAAGATAAAGGTTTTATCGTCTTTTCGTTAGCATAGTTCACGTTTGCCTTCGTTTCGTCGAAGTACGGGGACGGCTGTTTATTTGGTTGGGATTATCCCGCTACAATGTCCGTACTGGATATAACCACTCTTTATACTGGAAAATCTTTTGATGTCGTTTACCTGAAGGAGTTAACATGATATTCCAAAATATACATTAAAGGATTACACTTTGATTCAATAGCGTCGTATATCATTTTAATTGTTCTATACTACTAAGTTGACGAAATATTTAACACAATGACATAGTGTAACCTTATATAGTATTTAATTCGGAACATTATAAAACGAGAGATAGCGGTGAGTTCGACTGCTCAGTGCATCATTAAAATCCCAATATAATATTCATACAAACTTTTAAATACATAACTGTTAAAGCATTAGTCACAATTAATTTTATTATTTTGTGTAATTAGTTTCATATTCTACGACATACATTTGTAAGACAATAAAATGCAAAAGTTCCTATGATCTCAAGCTTTTGCTTTTTTATGTATGAAATTAAATTTTACGGCGCAAATAAGGTAATATTTTCAGTGGAAGTTGTAAATTGCATCGTCATCGTTCATCATTCATCATGTAAAA
Source organism: Boloria selene (assembly GCA_905231865.2). Classification (NCBI taxonomy): domain Eukaryota; kingdom Metazoa; phylum Arthropoda; class Insecta; order Lepidoptera; family Nymphalidae; genus Boloria; species Boloria selene. The sequence continues at coordinate 5,223,952 of HG993149.1, forward strand.
TTAATTTCGCCGTCGCTTTGCCGGTCCCGTTCCGTTGCGTATTTTCTACAATTTACTGCTTCCTAGAGTCATATTATCATAAAGTATCGGTATCAAAGGTAAATATAAAATAAAAAAATATGCTACAAAATCCAATTATCATAATCTGCAGTACCTTATAATTTTTTCAATTATCAAAGTAACGAAGCAATAAATACTAATATTTGGAACATTTAAGAAGTAGGTAACCATTTTTAAGAATAAAAGCGATTTAGGTGCTGGCAACTTAAACACTAAATTCTTAGCAAAGCGCTGATTAATTCACAAGGGGTTTTTTATCATAAAGTGAGCAGAGTGTATCTCTCTTCACGTTATAAATCCGGAAGGTTCAATAGGGTTGACATTTTTCGTTTAAATATAAGTTTGTATAGTAATAGCAATAAAACAAACTTAAGTCAATAAGTATACTTAGATGTTGAACAACATTAATAAAGGTTGTAGTAGGTACTAATTTTTATAATTAACGTTTCACACCCTGAAGAGTGCATCTTTATATAAATTCTATCAAGGTGGCATCCCTAAGTGATACTTGACGCTGAGAACAATATAGCGCAGGTAATTGGCATTAAAGGCAGCTCGAACGATTGTTAGCGCAATATGAAGTGGCCTGCGAGCTGGCGCCGCTTCTGGCCCTAATTAGACAAAAATACGAGGTAAAATGATTCCTCTCTTATATAATCCGCGTTGTTTCTTTGGTTATTTTACAGCAAAGGAAAATTTTAATTCGTTAAAGTAAGATATTTCTCAAAAGCTTATACAAATATTTTGTAAACATTTTTTTATGTTTAAAAGGTTACTGTATTGTTTCATTACTTTTATTAAATCACTAGCGACTCACCTAGGTACCACCTTTAGGAATTTTTTTTTTTACCTTTGAATGTCTTATTTATTTATATTTAATCAAAAGCCTAAAAATAAGTTTCAAGCTTCTAGCTTTAAAAATGACGTAATTTTCATAAAAACTTTAATCCCCTATTTCAACCCCTTAAACCCTTTTTTCACCTTGAAAAGTAGCCTATATCCTTTCTCAGGCTTAGGTTCAGTAGTTTTGGCGTGAAAGTGCGACGGACAGACAGAGTTGCTTTCGCATTTATAATATTAGTAAGGAATATTTTTACACTATAATTATTATTAACTTCACATTTCACACATTTCATATAATATATTAGTTTATGTTTTATCACGTTTTTCAATAAATAAGACGGAGAAAATATGATATTGATTTCGACCAAATCATCGTTATCTGCTTATTTTCACTTTCAATACGGCCAATACTTTTTGAGGATTACGCCTTATTGAGTACCAAAATAATTGATCAAATTGCTTCGTAAATCGCCTTAAGGGAGCTCAAAATTCGCAAATTAGATACTTAACGTATTTTCATGCTTTCTTACCTAGAGAAATGTTTATATAAAAAATATTAATACCAATTTTTGTAAGCTTTCATTTAATAATATTAATTTATCGTGTTCTTTGATATTCTTATATAAAGTCACATTTAATTTCTTGTGAAATACGATTGAGTTTTTATAATTTATATCAAAGATAAATGGTTTAATTAATGGGACAAAGTCTAATGCTTTGACAAATTCAAATATAAATGAAAGCCTTATAAAGATAATTGTTTGAAAAAGTAAATCAATAAAATAAACTACGTTTAAAAACCGAATTCAAGAACTAAAAAGTTTTAAATAATTTAATAAAGATTTAATTTAATACACCTCTTATGCAAACCTAATACCTTTAATATTAATAAATTAGTCGGTGCCAAGCCCTAAACAAAATAAAGCTTAATATTATTACAGCTTACTTGCTGTAATGAAATTCCTACAATAAAGATCAACTATTAGTATCAAAATATCAAATTATGTTATTATCAAGAAAAGGGACAGGATAAAGGCGAATATACAAATAACGAATTCATATAAACTAGTGAAGGAGAAATTAAAATCTTTTGAGTTTTTCTTCTAAATCATTAAAACACATATAAACATACTCATAGTACAAATTATTTTGTAGGCTAGAAAATGAAAAAGTTAAACTTAAATATAAATTTGCTAGAATTTGAGATATAATCCTGTCGCAGAAACACAAGCCTATCATTAAATACGAATTATGTTTATCTTGACGGTTTCTATGGTAAAACACTAAAGTAAATTTATATTCAATTGGATAATACTTAATATATTAGAAGTGTCATAAATTTATTTTTTAACACTTATTATTATTAATTTTTATGGTAATGTAACGTTTTTTGCAGTCTACTCTGTTAGCAAATTATATCTTACAGAGATTTATATTACAAAATATTAAGATAACATTATAAATATATAGATACTAAAATTAAAAATATATTTTTTTTATTTACAAAAATAGTAATTCTCATGATATTTATTTTCATACTCCAATGATAGATTTTTATGCGTTTATCAATTATGTAGTATGGACTAAAATTAAAACATCACGTTCAACTTAAAAGCTGTTAATATGAATAACGGCAAGTAGACATTTTTTAGTGTTTTTGTGAAAGATAACCTGATAAAATTTCGCATTGCAAACGGCTGTTGAAATTTAATGAGTGTATGTTTCGAGTAAGCCGCAGTTTGTCAACACACGCGCTTAATTAACCAAAAGTCAGCCGCTAACCGCAGATTTGTGTTTATTTAATACTGTACAAGTACCTTCGTGTCCCACTTGGAACTTCATTATAATTTCACAGTCAACTCTTTGTTTAAGACGGGATTCCACCGAGATCTTTAAAATTTTTTAGAGGCAAGTCTATATAAAAACAAATCACTACTTAAACAGAGCATCAAAACAATTAGACATGTATCGCCTAACGTTGTCAAAGTACGTTATAAATAAAGTAAAAAATATACATAACGGTGTACAGTAATATACAAATAATTTTGACATAACACAAGGATTACTAAGACCTGAAACGAACTATAATTTACACAATCATTGTTTCCGTATGTTTTTTTCAGTTAGTTAATTTTTGCTGTAAAGGTTTTGACTTGATGCCATTCATTGACATTTCAAACCATAGTTTCGCGTGGCATTTCTGATCATACGAGTACCTAACTTACGCTTTATCATTCTAATAATATTAAATAAAATAAATGCATAATTGTTTACATACATATGTAGGTAAATACATGCACATGAGCATCAGATACTGGTACTTTATTGGATTTCGAGTAGTAATTAAAATTCCACACAGTAGTATTTAAAAGAACAATTTTGTGCTATCATAAATGTCATCATAGCACAGATATATAAATCATCTTTTTTTATGTATAAAAATATCCGATTGTTATGAAACTTTGTTGAAATTTTCTGCGTATGTCCGCGAATGTTTCTAATTCGGAAATAGAATATTTCATTGTTTGTCTTCTATGCGCTATCCTAAACCTATTCATTTTTAGGGCACACTGCGTGGTAGACGGTAGTAGTTAAACAACAATATCGTTAACACATTCTCAATACCAAAAAATCTAAATAAAATAATTAGTTTTAATGTATTTTAGTTATCCTTAACAGATAGCTTACAACAATGCTGACAAAGCCTTCAAAGAGGGTCATTTTTTCTATTATCCATTAGCGAAAATGAAAGCTAACGGATAATGTTCAGCTTCCGGGAAAAACATTAACTTCAGAAAAATTACTTTATGTAAAGGCTTAAAACAGGCTTAATTTATACAAATTGATTGTTCATATAATGATACTAGTGTATATTTTTATATATTACAATAACACTTTTAGTATATACGATTGGTTGAATATTATGTAATAAAATAGAAAAAATAGTAAATTTTCGGGTTTTACAGCCAAATGCTTGTAATGTAGTACAAGCAGTCTGATGAATCCATAAGACCTGTTTGCTAACATATTTTATGTCAGCACCGTCAAAAGTCGGGACACTCGACTCTGACAAAAATGAGCACTATAAAGCTTAACATTTCACAAACGGATCTCTTAATCGAAAAATTGTTTTCACAAACCTGCAATGTTTTTTAAAGAAAACTATTTAACGACACCCCACACCATTAGGTAGACGAAAAAAAAACAGCCTCAGTTCACATAAAGAGGAGAAAGTCTTCAAATTGTTTTGATCACTTTTTTACACTGTCGGCATGGTTAATATACAGTATATCCATGCCAGATCACAGCTTTCTGAGAGTCTCCGAGCTAAGATGCGGACAAACCTACGGACGAACATAGCAAAACTATAATGGTGTTGACTACGGTACCCTAATTATATAATATCCATTTATAAAACAACAGTCTCTTGTTAAAATACAGTTTATTTTAAAAATGTTTGTACTATAAATCTTGCTTTTGCAAAATTATTAACTTAATCCTAATAATTAATTAGGCAAATGTTAAAATCTTTTTTATTTTCAGCAACTGCTCGTTCTTAAGATAAAATAATTTGCAAAGAAAAAATGATTTATCAAAAATTGAAGATGAATTTTATAAGATTATGTAAATTTCCCAAATAGTCTAAATTCTGTATAAAGACATGCACTTAACCTATGACATGAAACGAAACATTAACTTCTTTTTGTTTAATTCCATCCAGCGATTCCCGAGAGACATTAGTATATTGCAATTCACGATATAATTTGAACGATTCCCTTATAAGAAGACATCAGCAAAATAAAAGTTAGTAAAGCGACTCGATTAAGAGTGGGTCGTTATAATTACTGTAAGTGGCATCGATGACTTCTTTACAATACTTCCTGTGAATTCATACGGCACGAAGAACTGCAAAAACACTACTTTCAATTATGAAAATTAATTAGCCGGAACAATTAAATCGAATAGAATGACAGCGTGGTTTGTTTGTCACATTCCACGTGCGGTCGCTTTGTCGATGCCGCGGAATTGTCCAAATGAGGCGGAGTATAGAAATTCAATAAATAAATTAAATTTATCAACCTTTCACATTTGTATTTGAACGTTTAATATATTTTATGTTATTATAAAGTCACTGACAAACTAAAGTCACTGTCGTATCATTGTCATGTAGATATAAGATAAGACTAAAAAAAAACTGAAATTAAATATGCTAAAAACTCTGAAATAGTTCCGTGGCTCTTGTATTTTTGCTAATTTTGACGATTTTTCCTTAAGAGAACAAGCTTCAAATACACGTACAATTACGCAGCATCTTCTTGCTGTAGCTATTTTGTTATTATCTTTATATCATACTAGCTGACCCGTGCCCACTTTGTTGGGCATAATGTTAATAATCCTTTTTTAGTACAGAGTGTTTAATTTATACTAATGTTGAAAAAACTACTTTTTGTAACTTAAATATAAAAGTTAGACATATGCTGTCGTTGACTTTTTTGTAGGCATTTTCAAGCTCCACATCTTTTCTCTAGAACTCAAAAATATATCTTTCATAGTTAAGGCAGCGTTCGTAAGAAACGCTTTCATTCGACCGTTTTTTCTCCGATTCACTTTGCAAAACGGACTACCACGAAAAAGCCTTTTTATTTTTCGGTTTTTTATATAACCTATGACACTCAGCAATAATGTGGCTTTCTATTGGTGAAAGAATTTTTAAAATCGGTTCAGTAGATCCCGAGATTACCCCTTACAATTTAACAAATAAACAAACTTTACTTCTTTATAATATTAGTATAGATTAGGCAGGTATTATAAACTTCTCTTTCTCATACATGTATCAATAAACTCAGATATTTATGTAACATACGAACTACAGAGGTGTCAATGTAATCCTTCCTTTCACTCAAAGTTCACGTGCACAATAGATAATCCTCGGAACATGCGAGATTCAGTAGGTATTCACTATAAAACACAAAGAGCTTTAAAATGAGTATTATGTTCTGTGTAATATTTACTGTCCGCTGACGAATTATGCCCTAAAAAAATCGGTAATAACTTTGTGAAGGTAGTTCATAATAAGGAGATTTTCTTGCCCAAGTATCTTCAAAAAGGAGAAGATTTAATTTATGCGTATATTATTCTTTGTGTATGCTACACACAGTCGATCGTTGTCAATTATTATGAAACGAAAATAATTATTTTCAAGATTCATTCATTTTCTCAAATAGAATTTCAAGAGAATAATTTCACCCCTAAGTGTAAGCTCGACAGAGCCCCTAAGTAGAAACTTTAGAGAGCATTTAAATTTCATAAAACAAATCAATTTTATTAAAAAAAACCTTTTTGGAAATATTTTGGTATAAATAAGTATTTATGAACTATAACATAAACATGTTATATAGTAAAATTATAACTCACAATCAGTTTAATCTGTAAAATAAATATAATTTAGAAAATATTATTGGAACAGTCATTACCAACTTACAGAATCTATAGTTTTAAGAATTTTCCTGTCTGCAACACAAAAATCATCACAAAAAAACCAGAGAGCTTTTGATTGGACAGATTTTGATGAAATATGATACGATTATATTAATTGGTTAGCCGGGACAACACTGTTTACTTAGTATTACTTCACAATACTCAGTGCTAATTCATACGAATCGATATAATGAATGTAGGTTCCGAGCGGAGAGAGGTTGAGTCGCTGGATATAAACATCCAAAAAATTAATTTAATTTTTTAAGCAAAATATACAAAAAAAATTCGGCCAAGTGCGAGTCAGACTCGCGCACCGAGGGTTCCGTACAAACCTGTACGGAACGGTGTATGAGTAAAGGGGTAATAAGTTTAAAATTATTAAAAATATTTTTATTATATGATGTAACTAAAAATTTATGCTTTTCGCAATTTTTCCTTTATCTGTGTTATAAGACGTTGCTTCGTACCAAATTTCAAGATTCTGAGTTCACGGGAAGTACCCTGTAGGTTTTGATTCCCTTGCGAGTGTCGAAAATTTGCGGCATAAACGGGAGTATCTTTTGATCGCGTTGACTTAGAAGTTTGATTTTTTCACAGCTCCAAGAGACCATAGACTTGAGTATTTGATATGAATTTCAGCTTGATACCTCCACGCGTTCCTGAGAAAAAAGGTCTTGACAGACAGACAGACAGACAGACAGACAGACAGACAGACAGACAGACAGACAGACAGACAGACAGACGGACAACAAAGTGATCCTATAAGGGTTCCGTTTTTACCTTTTGAGGTACGGAACCCTAAAAACTGAATATTTTATGAAAAGAATATTTCATAGAAAACAATTCGGTTTTAATATTCTTTCAAAAAATTAAGCGTCAAAGATATTCGATTTTCACAACATCCTGATAAGTGAATTTTCCAGTCCTTTACCTTAAATGTATTTTTCAATAGCCTTAGCAGGGATGAGTTGTCATAGCGACCAACTGGATCCCATTGAACAGATATACCCTCATCCGATATTGTAAGATTGAATAAATTCTACAAACTTGAGAGCTGCTTGAAGATAAAATCGCCTTTGAGTGTTTATGTTCACGTCATCTTAAAACATGTAGATATTGTTAACTCATTGGCATGTTTGAAGTACATTTCTTCCATACTAATTCCAACCATTTTTGACAAATATAATTTATGATGAGATTATATTATATTTTAATATTTTATATATGGAATCTAGTTCATTCTCAATTCTTTTAACTGGTATACCACTTTAGAGAGAATTCGTCATGAACGGGCAACGATCAGTAGTGTTTTCCGATACACTAGGGCGTGACCCCGTCATATTTCCATTTCCATGTACCCTTATTTTATACAAAAATTTAATAACTACTTTTGGTCGCCCTGCGTCCCGATCGTTGCTTAGCATCTAGATTAAATCCGCTGTACGATATGCACTGCAATCCGAGAGTAACGAGATTAAAATATACCTATATAGATTAGGCAAGTATAACAAAATATATATGTATTACTGCATCATGATTAAATTTCTTTTCAACAAAATATTATGCGAGAGATTTTTCGCTTTTCAATCATTTAATTCGTAAGCCCAGAAAAAGTTTTAGAAAGTGGTAGGTAGGGAATAGTATAAGTACATATTATCAGATATTTCTGCTCGATAAGAGCAAGAAATTCTGAAGTTTAACTAGACTTTAATTATAAGAGTTATTAAAAATTATTCAACTTATCCACCTCTCTACTAACTATATTTTACTGGACTAAAAGATAAATACAATATAATCTGATAATTCGTAGGCGTGAAATAATGTTACTAATAAGCGGATATAACTAGCGATCCGCCGACACGTGAATCCGGGAAGGCAATAATAAGCTTAACAAGGCACGATCGAGCAAGCAAGCTCAAAGCTCAGAAAAATTCTTGTTTTTATCATCTCGATAAACTGTGAAAATATTGTAAACATTCCGTGGAAATACAAAAGTAATCCCGGCTTATATAAAAGGAAGTCTATAATAGAGAAACGATGGATTTAATTGAAGTGTTTCATCTTCTCGGGAATAAAAATGAAAATGAAAAACAATAATCAAATTTAATCTTAGTTGAGTGGCGAGAAATAAACAGGGAAAGAAACAAATTACCTGTATCGAGCTAATTGTTGTCGGATCAAAGAGGGGATGGGGGGAGTTAGGTAAATCCGACCTGTTATATTTTATTTTTGAGTGAGTGGGCGCGGGTGGGACGGCCGCGGGCGTTATACGCAATTATTGTTATTACAAAGAGATTGCGCTGAGCCGGCTCAGAACTCGAGTTTTTTAGAATTCATCCCAGCGATTCGTAATTGCACAGTTGCTACTTAACTAGCTGTTTCTAAATCAAACAAAAACTTAAGATTTTTTTCCCTTTGTCAGGCTTTTTAAACGCTTTGCCCTACATCTTCTTTTAGGTTATTATTATACGAGCAAATACTCATAATGGACGGGTCCATTATTTACGATCCTGTCCGTTATTTACGAGTGCTTTGATCCAAAAATTAAGAAATGGTTTGTACTTTGTTGTACAATTAAACAAATAATCCTTATAACTTAAAAATCACACACAATTCAAAATTGTACAAGTGAAAGCACTATGTTTTTTGTACCTACCACAATATGTACCTACTTATATAAGTGAAACGTTTAGCAGAAGTAGGTACTCCTTGTGTTACACACTGCATTCCTGTCAGTGCGGTTACAAAACAAGAAATTTTACTATTTGACTCCAGTAGCTATTAAGTACAATAACATATTTTGCTTGTAGACTGAATAATATAAATTATTTCACTGTGGGAGACAGATAAAATAAAATAATTTATTGTTAAATTAAATACTTACCAATAAATACGAATATCTGATGATGCGCGTATCGCAGGAGCATCGAGATAGAAACAGTCTGAAACAATAAAATAAATTGTATAATAAAATAAAAAATATATAAAATATATTACTAGCGCAGAACATTCAGCTTTGTAGCTGTACGTTTCATGTGTTAATGAGAAGAGTTTAATTTCAATTAGACTATTGAAAATCAATGAATTCTACTAATTCTGCTAATCGTACAAGTAAAGTCTGTGCATAGGGAACGTTTGCCGAGGCCGATCGCACTCTTACTTAAATGGATTCAATCTGCACTAAGCGTTTCATTAATGAAATTCAATCGCGGCGAGCCGCGCGGGGAGCAAATGATGTGGCGAAAAGATTGATAGCGGCTCTGAGATATCCCTACCTGAAGAGGCGAAATATTCCCGTTTGGAAATCTGCTATTGTTTAGTGAATTTGAAAGCTATTGAATATAAAAAAATTAGATTGATTCAAAAATATGTTATAACTAGCGTTTTTCTCTAGCTTCGCTGTTGTGCGTACCTTAACTCTAATAGCCTTAAACGGTAAGCTGTATCTAGGTCATAGTCTGTTTTTGTACTTGATTTTACCCAATTTAATAATATTCTTTTGTTCAAGTTTTATATGCTCATACATATTGTATCATAATCTTAAAACGAAGTAAAAGCCATGCATATTCAAATCTATTTTCGCCACCGATACCAGATTGTCGCGCAAAAATTACACTGAGCGTCGGAGCGTACGGCGTTGTTACGCAATGGACCGTATTTAATACGTCCACAGGCAGCGGGCAAGCCGTAGTTTTTACAGCAGCCGTAAAGTGAAGCATCGATCCGCCCGTTAATATTAAAAGGCAGTGCCGTTAATATATGGCAGCGTGAACCGCCCCCACTAGATCGATCAATCACTGTATCACTCCTTGTTTCTACGCACAAGTTTTGGCGAATTGTTTCACTAGTGTGCTTTCATGTTTGGAACACCTTATTGTTATCGTAAGGATTTCTAATAACAATAACGTTATATCGAACAGTTTATGTAAACTGTTATAAAATATTAGCGATCCAATATTTGGCATATTCGATACTATTCATACTTCACTACTACGATACTGAAAATAAGAAAATTATAAACAACTTTCATTTCGTAGATAATACCAATAATTCGAACAAGTTCACCAAAAATGCATCACATTCTATAGCACTCAATACAATCGTAATTTCTGTCAGGTTATGAGCGATGGCGTGCAATAAATGGCATTTCAGGGGTAGTTGCATTCCACAATTTACTTTGTGCTTTGACAGGCTCGTATGAAACCGGAGATATGTTAGGCAATACGCGTGCCGTTTGACAATTGATTAATACAATTTCTCTGCGCGCTGACATCGCTCTATGAGATTAGTCTGGCAACATTTATTATGTAGCGTCGAACAGGACTCGTGAAAACAAAGGAAACGCCATCGATAGAGACCTATTAAACGTATATTAAATCATGTTAGCATTATTACTGAAAGAGCATATCATCATTCAATAGTCAAAAACACCACAAATGTATACAGACGTAATGTTCTTTGGCGTAATTTTCCTAAAACCATTCGAACCCAAGGTACGACTATAAGGAGTTTTGTTAAACACACATAAGACGTGCCGCACAGTATAAAGGTGGAATTTGGAACCGTAATAAAGTTTGAAAGGGCTGTAAAAGTGCAATAACTGTAACTCGGGGAGAGAGTCCTGATTTTAGTGGCGAGCGAAGGGCCGCGCCTCACTTTAACTATTAATTGATCTATAATGCCACTGGCTATAACTCTTATGTCATATACGTTTATATATCACTTAATCTGTTGACATTCTCAAATAAGTACTAAAATATTGCCATAACTTTTAAGTAATTTTCCATGAATGTAATAATAAAAGATTTAACACCTAAATATAATCTATATCTATTTAGAATTATGCAAATTCAACGCAACTTTAATGATTAACAAGAATATAATATCTAGACTGAATATTTTAAAAAGTTAATGAAATCTACTCGTAAAATTTGATTTTTTAATTCATAAGATATACATAATTTAAAAAGATTAATGTCATATGTAACATGTACATTACTAAGTTATACGTTAATATGCTAAATAAAAGGGTAAAGAACATATTTTTAAGCTTGTCAAAGTAGCGACAAAAAATGAACAGGTGCACTAAATTTTCATGAATCTTATCGCAGTCATATTAATTAACTGAAGGTGTGCTGCCGCGGCATCGCTGTTAAAACGAAATATTTCGAGCTTCTTCTCTCAGTTTAAGTTTAAATCCCATTTTAGATACATGAATAAGCATTCACTTACGTAGGTACATAGGTAAAAACTTTTCTTTTTTAATAATTTTATATTATACACATAAAAAGAAGGTCATTTACTCATCACGAAACATCGAAAATCGCTTGACGTATAACGATGAATTTTGGCAGGGAAGTAGTTTATAGTTAAAACATCCGCTAAGAACATCTAAGAACCAACTTATTACAAATTTGACACCTCTATAATCACTAACTTTATTGATATGTAAGGATATTTATTATGATGTTACTGTAAATATCGAATTACTAATGCTTGGACACGATTTCAAAGAAAATATGAAATCCACATCTGTCTGTCTGTTTTTAATTTCAAATAAACTAAATCACTAAATGATTATGAAAGTATATATACGATATTAGCAACAAAAAACCATTTTTTTTTATTTTTGTCTGTTTGTTCCGGGTAATCTCTGAAACGGCTGGACCCCGATTTTGACGGGAGTTTCACTCGCAGATAGCTAATATTATAAGGAGTAACTAAGGCTACTTTTAAACCGACTTTAAAGAAGGAGGAGTTAGAAATTTAATTTATTTTATCTAGCGGAACCCGTAGCTTCGCTGACAACGCCAGTATATAATAATATTAATTACGTCTCATATTATCTCTACTTGAATAGACACAAATATTTACTTTGTTTATTTCCTTTTTTAACTTCTATAATATATAAAACAATATCAAAAATATGCTACTACTAAATAATTCTTTTGTTATTAGACAAAGACTTTCTGAAACTCTGCCGAAATAAAAATTATTATATTACGATAGTATATTATATATGTATATTATCTATAAATGAAATCAAGAAATAATAAGCTACTTATTGCTACAAAATAAATGTTTAGACTTTACTAGCAAACCCGGCCACCATTGAATAAATTAAACAGTTTTTATAATTTTCTAAAAATTAAAAGTAGCCTTAGTTAATCCTTAGAACATTCCAGCTGTTCAGAGACTATGGCTAGTCTAATTTACAGAACAGACTAATTTTAAAAATTGATTTTCTGATGTAAATACCGTACAAACACTTCAATTTTATTTATATGTACTGAGTACTGAAGACACCCTCAAATAAAAATTACAACGACATTACACTCGTCTCTCCCTTAGTCTTCTCTTCTTAAAGTGCCATCTAGTTACGAGTAGCTAAAATAAAATTACAATATAATATTACAGACTCACTTCATGTTATACAACACGGTAATGCTACTGTACGCTAGATGGCGCTTTTCGAATAATTTTTAACTCTATGATAAAGAAAAGAAAGTAATGTTTTAAGGATTTTTTTAAACCGTATCATAAAAAAATAAAGATTTGGTCAAAAATATAAAAAATAAACCTGAGGGCCACCCTTATCACCTAGACCTAAAAAGTAGCCTACAGACCATTATTCTCACATCTACTAAACATACAAAAACAAAAAAAACCATAATAGTCCGGCAGGTAGTGTCAAATTTGACCGGAGCATTTTGGCATGGCTTTCGTTTTTTTGTATAGTCAATTGTTCCAACGCTTATTAATAAATAAATTGTCAGTTGGCCCAAAACCGGGGCATAAGATGAGAAAATGCTAGGAAACTTGATAGTAAAAAAATGTTCTTGGACTATTTTGGCAAAGATAAAAAAGTATAAATAATTAGTTTATGAATTGTAGATCTCAAAAAAAAGTGTCAGCTGTATCATGTACGTGACAAAATATGTTAGCTGATCATGTGAACATGTCAAAAAATCAGAAAACCTTGTAGCATTTTGGCAAAGCTGAAAATTGTATATATTGAAGATTATAATTCAATAATCATAATAATTTATGTCAGCTGGAATTTTAACAAGGCACAACCTGTTAGCTTGACTTTCAAAGTTTGGTTATTAGGTATATCAGATCATTATGGCATGGTTTTTGGTTTTTTGTATAGTCAGTTGTTCCATCGCTTATTAATAAATGAGGTATTAGTTGGCCCAAAACCGGGGCATAAGATGAGAAAATGCCAGGAAACTTCAATAAAAAAAATTTTTTTTGGACTATTTTGGCAAAGATGAAAAAGTATAAATAATTAGTTTATGAATTGTAGATCTGAAAAAAAAGTGTCAGCTGTATCATGTACGTGACAAAATATGTTAGCTGATCATGTAAACATGTTAAAAAATCAGAAAAACTTGTAGCATTTTGGCAAAGCTGAAAATTGTATATATTAAAGATTATAATTCAATAATCATAATAATTTATGTCAGCTGGAATTTTAACAAGGCACAACCTGTTAGCTTGACTATCAATGTTTGGTTATTAGGTATATCAGATCATTATGGCATGGTTTTTGGTTTTTTGTATAGTCAGTTGTTCCATCGCTTATTAATAAATGAGGTATCAGTTGGCCCAAAACCGGGGCATAAGATGAGAAAATGCCAGGAAACTTCAATAAAAAAAATTTTTTTTGGACTATTTTGGCAAAGATGAAAAAGTATAAATAATTAGTTTATGAATTGTAGATCTGAAAAAAAAGTGTCAGCTGTATCATGTACGTGACAAAATATGTTAGCTGATCATGTAAACATGTTAAAAAATCAGAAAAACTTGTAGCATTTTGGCAAAGCTGAAAATTATATATATTAAAGACTATAATTCAATAATCATAATAATTTATGTCAGCTGGAATTTTAACGAGGCACAACATGTTAGCTTGACTTTCAAAGTTTGGTTATGAAGTATAATATCAGATCATTTTGGCATGACTTTTGTTTTTTTGTATAGGCAGTTGTTCCAACGCCTTTTAATAAATGAGGTGTCAGTTGGCCCAAAACCGGGGCATAAGATGAGAAAATGCCAGGAAACTTGATAGTAAAAAAAAATTTTTTGGACTATTTTGGCAAAGATGAAAAAGTATAAATAATTAGTTAATGAATTGTAGATCTTAAAAAAAAGTGTCAGCTGTATCGTGTACGTGACAAAATATGTTAGCTGATCTGATATTATACTTCATAACCAAACTTTGAAAGTCAAGCTAACAGGTTGTGCCTCGTTAAAATTCCAGCTGACATAAATTATTATGATTATTGAATTGTAATCTTTAATATATACAATTTTCAGCTTTGCCAAAATGCTACAAGTTTTTCTGATTTTTTGACATGTTCACATGATCAGCTAACATATTTTGTCACGTACATGATACAGCTGACACTTTTTTTTAAGATCTACAATTCATAAACTAAATCATTTATACTTTTTCGTCATTGCCAAAATAGTACAAGAATATTTTTTTTTCATCTACGTTAATATTTTCTCTAGCCCAAAAGCCCCGGAGTCGCGCCAGCTGACAATTATTTTTGTTCTCATACAAGTACTAACTATCAAAATAAGTTCATAGAGTCCATGCCAAAATCACCGTAAAAATTTGACACTACCTCCCGGACTATAAGAATCAGTCAAGCCATTTCGGAGGAGTTCGATAACAAACACTGTGACACGAGGTTTTTACATATTATTACATTAATTTAGGAAAAATGCGTATCTTAACATCACAATGATGCCCAATTTTAAAATTATAATGATTTAGAAATTATATAACAAAATAACGTTTTGAGAGGAAGGTTTTTTTATATAATTTGTTATAGTTTTTAGAAAAGATTGAGTATACATTTATTCTAATGCACAATATTGTATTAACATGATATATCAAATACGGTGTATTCTAGAGTATTTGTGGTTTATAGTAAGTAATAATTGTGACCCATTCTAAAAGTACTAGGTGCCGTTTATGAGTAATATGAGTTTGTTTAACTAGGGTTTACAGTTTGTGATTAAGAGGGAAATGAATACAAAACACGAATAATAAGATGCAATCATATTGCAAGTCAGCAATGATAAAACTGTCAGCAAAGAAAACATTTTGATGTTCGATGTCATAGGGATTTACACAACTTACGACTAGTGCTAACACAAGTATTCTCCATATTTCTTTAAGGCTCAGTGTCATGGTCAATTCATTCTACATGTCGAAAAAAGATGCGATTGATATGTGGTTTCGGAGGAGAATGTTGTAAATACCGTGGAAAGCATCTCTTTGCTACAAAATATACAAAAATTTTTTTTATTTTTTAGCGTTATGAAATGAAATGACGCATACCACCAGGTGGAACTCACCAGCTTAAAATAAGCCAGTACCACCACCCACTAAAACAAAAACCTCGATCGTCTTAATGTAGCGTCGCTGGGTCATTTGCGCGTTCAACCACGACATCCCAACGGCCGGCAGCTGCCGAAGCAGACCAAACAGCCGCAGGATTGCTCCACAGTCCACTCTGCTCTCAGAGAAGTACCAGGAGCAATCCGCCTGACACACTTCCCTTCCCTGCCCTTCCCTGCGCATTTCTTGGCTTCGCGCCCGACCGGATCGCCGGTCGGGCGCGATCGCTACTGAGACCCCCACCACGACAAGGTGAACGTACGTTGGTGGGTATATAAAAGCATCCTCAAAGAACTCCAATATGAAGGGTTTAACTCCTCCAGTATAAGGAGTTCAAGATCTTAGCAAATACGAACTGCTAACGAGTTCTCATCTACTTTTAACATAAAAATTGTTTCATTTTGTTTCATGTTGTAATCATTACGGGGATTACAATAAATAAAATAAGACTACGTAGTTGGACATAGATCATCTGGTAGATGTGGTCTTTCTGCCTCTGAGAGGTCAGTTCCATCTAAATATAAAGTGTTGTCTTAAAAATGTATGTGAACCAACATCCATACCAGAAAAGGGAAGTTACCCAGTAAAGGTTCATGCACATTTTCTATCAAGTTCATTGAACCGTACAACAAAGAGTTTTAATTATTATCATATGTATGACATACTTATAGCAAAAGAAATGATTAGAGTAATATAAAAATTATTTATATTTACTATTTATCTTCGTACTAAAGTTGATCTTATCACACTTAATTGGGTATTAAGGATTTATACTTTGTTGATTTCATACTATAGTAGTTTACAAAAATTATCTAAGCGATTTGAATGTTTTAACAAAACAGCAAACAAGACAAGAATAAATTAAGCATTATTAAGAAATTAAAAATCTATTTCAATAAATGTGGAAAAATGAAAAAAGGCAGATTTTTGTCATGCTAATTGATACTTTCATGCAACAATATTTACTCAATTAAAATATGAATGGTTTTTTTTTATATTCCTAACATTGCCTGAAAATCAGGAAATTCAAGTGTACATTAAATAAAACTTTTCAAAGAGTTTTCAGGCGAAAATTAATTAAAAAATAAACTTCGCTAAGCTAGTACTACATACAATAAGTAAATGAAATTATCTAAAAGACTAAGTAGGTACATCTATATAATATCTAATAATTCATTCAAACAAAATCCCAACAAAACATGAATTACTTAAATCATTGAGTCATTTTTATCTCTAGATTTAAATTTACAATAGCTTTTCTTTCCACATAGAAATTGAATATTACTAAAAAAAATACTATTTTACTAAAAGACTATAAAAATATGACTGTTGGACTAAGCAAGGGTGATAAGAAAGTTATTTAATATTATCAGAAATACTTCTTTTTTAATAATATATAGATACTTACGAATACAAGCATGATGAAAAACGCTGCTATATACGAACTCCGTGCTGTCACCATGGACACAAAGCGGTAATGCTCACCGGTGATCACATTTCTGGAATAACACAAAAATATTATATAAAATTATATATAACAGTAAAATTAATCACTAAATCTCAAATAGTGACACGCTTTATTTATTTTTATTACAGGTATAAGAGGGATTTGAAAGAAAACTTCTTTCATTACTTATTGTTCTTTATTGTTCCCTTTTGCGTAAAACCTAGACTCACTAAGTAAAAAATTAATTTAATAATTTAATGCTGAATATTTTGAATATCAATACACTAACCTCAAATAACCTTTATTATCCTCTTGTTCTGCAAGACTCTTTATAGAAGCCATCAAAAGGTCGTCATAACCAAGGAATTCATCGAGGACGAAGCGCGAAAAAGCATCGCCGAAACATTCGTCTTTTTGTGGGTCTAAAGTCACGATTTTCACTGGTATTTTGAGTCTAAGTCGCGCACTCGGTGACAGCCGAAGAAATCCATACTCTAGAGAATATTCTAGAATGTAGTCATCTTCTGAAAACAGTATAATAATAATAATGTATTAATTACTAAAGTTTATTTAGTCAGATTTTGTTGAGTTGGATAGATTTTTAGTTGCTATGTCATGACAAGGATTTTGATGCCACTTTTTTAGTTCCATATTTAATGTCAAACTCATACTTAGTAAATTTCACTATATAAATATGAGTACTATTTTTAAATGCTGTCCTTTAGCACAGATTTTGATGAAATTTGGTATGATTATGGCTGACTATTATCATTCGACATATAAGCAAAATATCTCATGATTGAGAGAAATCAATACTAACCGTTTAAACATACCCAGGGACGAACCCGAGCAAAACGAGACAGAGGTGAGATTTCTTAAATATCAAAAATTAACGAATTTTTACAATAATTATCTTTACCAATTAAAAGGTCATTCCTGTCAAAGTTTGAGCAATTATTGAGTCACACTACATTTTTGCTCTTATGAATTCATTATCTCTTATTATGAAACAACAAGTATCTATGAGAAACTCGATTTGAAATATATTTTATGCTATAATATTACCTTTTGAGGTATTGTTAGCATCGGATTCTTCAAGAGATCCCTGAAAGAAAACACATAGATTTAGTGCATAATTCTGGACACGTTTAACGCAGTTATAATAATAATATATATAATAATTATAGTAAAGACTAAAGACCCTGTACTTGCTGTGTCAGCGGTCGCGAGTTAGATTCTCGCTGGAAACACTCATTTTTATATATCATACTAGCATTTATTTTCGCCTCTGTTATTCTTGTTACATATCGGAAAACAAACTAATTAATTATTTAGTCACAGGAACGTGATACTTTTTTTTATAGCAATACTGTTGTAAATCTTTTTAAGAAGTATAACGATGTCTTAAAATCAGTAACCCTAAATCCCGTATAATCATCCTTATCAGTCATACTATCATTTATCACACTCGAGCTACAAACCCCGCTCTCTCTAGTTTAATAGGTAGTGCCAACGACTGATTTACCTCGCTATGTTATTATTATAAGCATATCATTGTTATTATAGTAATAATTAAATAACTATTCTTGCAAGTTATAGTTATCGATAAGGTTATTATCTTATCGATAACTTAATTCGCAAGTCGACTGACTAGTCGGTCATCTCAGTAAATTTAAAGGCTACAAAAATCATAAATAATTATATAATATTGATTATCCTGAAAATGCACTTAAACGGACTTAACCGATTTGTGAATCGATATAAAATAAAAAATATATCGATATAAAGTTAGTTACAATTTCGCATATTTAATTTAAGCTAATAATATAAAGGTACAATATCTATATACTATATAAAAATTTCGTGTCTCGATGTATGTTCTCGATAAACTCCGAAAATACTGAACCAATTTTTATCAAATTTTGTAACCATCTGTAATTTGGTCCAACTTGGGAGATAGGGTAGTTTTTATTTCAATTACTGATTTCAATTTTTGTAATTGCAAATTAAATGTTTATTATACGACTTTAGTGTGTATTTATCGGTTAGTTTTATAAAATTCTAATAGATGGCGGTTTGGTCTCTATCTAAGTTGCACAGATATCCGGTAGATAGCGCCGTATTTCTATTTCTACATTATAAATGGCGCGTTAGCTAAAATTTTGTAAGGAGTTTTTTTATAAAAGATATATAAAAACCGTTTAATTTATTTTAACTTACGCCCAGCCATTAATGTCAAATATTCGCTTAAACCTAAGAAAGTAAAATTGTTTTTGTTGACTTTCAACAACTGAACCATATCAAGCAAACACTAACACACTATCTTATTTAATGATAATAAACAATAATACTAGGTACTTACATCTAATAGTTTAGAATTTCTTTCTAAATCTTCAACTAGACCCAAAATCCCTTCCCATATAGAGGTTGTTGGCTCCACTTTTTCATCTGGCATGATTGTTTGGTTTAAATCCGTTTGTTCATCACCAGGCACCATATCCAGCTTACTATTAACAAAAAAACCAGTTTCTATCACTCGGTTCTGCACATCTTCAGTGCTATCATGAATACGTGTAATGTTGCCATAGTCAGTGCCATCTCGCAAATATTCATTTTCTTCTATATCTTCACTTGTAGAAGACTCTATATTATGAAACCTAAAATATGGTAGTAAAATTTACTTAATGAAAAATGTTATTAAATTTGGCTAGAATATAAAATGAGAAAAAGTCCAGCTCATAGTTCACAAAATTTTAGTTGCGCACCGAAATTAAAAATAAATGTTTTTAAAGTAAGTTTATCAGCTATCCATATATGACCATTCCTACAATACATTTATGGCAATATCACTATATTAATAGAGAACAATAATACAATTATTCGAATGCTGTGTAATGTTGGGCTCATCAAAAATATACAAAATTCATCAGTATTAGTTACATATTATGTATATAATATAAAAATGTATGAAGCTGGTTTTAAGTGACATGTTAAAAGTCATGACATAATATAAAGGAACATATTAGGCAATGTTATTAGATTACAATGTTAGTGAGGTTTCTTTCGTTTAGTTAAAAAATCAGATTTACTTTTTACAAACTTTGACATAAAAAAATTACAATGATTACATCTTTAAAAAGATAAAATAATTCACCCCAATAAAATTGACATTTTTTTAAGTATTATTACGAATAAATTTGAACATGTTATTAATAGTTAATTACTAAATATTCCTAACACATGACCTATATTCAAATTTCAAATATTATAATCTTGAATACTTATTATAAAACAAAACATTTATATAGTAAAACTTTGTAATCAAATGTTGATTTATGTAAGCTAGAAATTTTATAACAATTTAAATGTTGATATAGATAGAGGTAATACTTAAATGTGAACATTAATTAATATTAATAATATAGGGACAAATTGTGATGTTGCCAAAATACACATCTTCAATGTTTACAAACATATAAGTTATTGCTCTGTGTATCAACACAAGATTATGTACAGCAAATGAGTTCAGAGAAAAATATTGCATAATTACTTATAAACGCAATATTTTGTCAAGATATACACACTTTCAATTTTAATTCAAAAGCATCTTACCCGTCTGTAGTCAGCATTCCTAGAACTGTATTAAGTTCTTCTTTACCCCGTTTTAATTTATGTTCTTTAGCATAACTCTGTTCAACAGTATAATCTTGAGAAGGGTTTCTTAAAATTTCTACTCTAAGTATTCCGTCTCTTGGCCATGAATCCTTAATATGGTTCAAACATGTAGTTGGTGTTCTAGAGAATGCTATATGTATGTATGCCAGCACAAAGAAAGCTACAAGTGCTTTCAACAACACAAGGAATTCAAAAAATCTCCTTATAGGTCGAGGGAATGTACGAGCATATGCTAAAGCAAACTTGAAAAATAATGCATGAAAGAGTCTTTCTCTAACATTAAACAAAGGATTCTGATTATTATTTCTAATTCTATTGGCTCCTTGGTGAATAATGGGTCCACCAGGCAACAAGTTATTCTCTGGATTCACTCCAGGTGGTAGGTTATTCATAGCAGTAGCTCCTCCTCCACTCATCTCTTTGGAATTTAGATTTTATTTTTTAACTTAATTAAGGCTTCTCGTCTCCAAAGAATTGTAGACAAATCAGTCTATCCACATTTTACGTGTGTAATCTAAAATAAGAATTTAATGAATTTTTATTTTTCACTGATTTACAATATAGTCATACAAAATAACAATTATGTAAAAGTTTTTAAAAAGCTAACAACATGAAAACATATTGTATTTTAATAGCTGTGGCTACTTTAAATCGAATAAAGTTTGACAATGACCTGGGAACTTGTAACTTTAATGAAGGGAATATTCATATTATTCGCAGTCAAGTATTAAAACTTTAAAAACAATGATTTTTTACTAGAATAAGTATCATGAATTACAGGTCAAAATTCAGATGTCTAGTCAAAAAATAATTACCCAACAAAAGTAAAAGTAATCAACAAGCTTGATACATAAACGTCAAAAACACTTTCACAATATCATTATATAATAACCTTGATATACATTACTTTAAAACGTGCACGTTGTTATTAACATACAATTGTATCTTGTTCTTGATTTACTTTTAATAACAAAATTATAATAAATAAAACATGCCACTATTTGTACTTAATGAAACGATGTTACTGTCAAATGCAATTATAGACTATACTATACTTATAAGTTATAGGCTTGTAAAAATATCGATATATCAAAAGTCGATACTTTTTACCAAAATAAGTATTTTATAAAATTAGCCTTTTTTAACCAACTTCCGCAGGAGAGGAGGTAATCAATTCGATCGGTATATTTTTTTATGGATGTACATCGATTACTTTTTTTATTCTCTCTATGTTTGTAATGATTAACCGACTTCTTTAATCACTGACCATCATAATATCATATACAATGTTATACACGCCTTAACATGTGTATAATAATTTGACCATAAGCTATTATTGTACTTAATCTATAATTTATTTTCATAGAGTATCCACGACATCTTTATTCGTGTTGGTCGTAAAGAGAATATTCTCTGTCTACGGTGTTGGGAATTATTCCGTTATGAATTTATGTATCTAGCAATCAGGGTATAGAATGGTAGCAATATACTCTTTGGTTATGAACGTAGATAGAGAATATAATAGATTAGCCATGACACTAAAGCATTGTAAAGGAACGAGATAGGCATATATAAGTGGACTAAGGAAAAAGTAAGACAACATTATTATGTTCCATCCCTTTCTGTGTACACAAAATTAGTATTGTTTATCACCGGGTTGGTGACAAGCAACTATAAGCCGGATAAATTTAGAAGGCTGCTTGTGATATTTAAGTCGTATTCAAACACAATGTGCGTAACATTTGTCCGAGTTGTAACAAGTTTTAATGTTGCCAGTAATGAGAAACTTTTTTTTCCATATTTCATGGTAATTTGGGTATTTGCAACGTGAAGATTGATTTTTTGTTTTTAAATGTAAAGGCTAAAAATTTATTTGTATTTTATTTTAGGATTTCTAAAATGGCCAACTATTAGAAATCGCTGCATTTATACTACTAGTCGATCTATTTAGTAGCCAACTAATCACTTCCGCATCCGTTCAAAACATTTTAAGATTTAAATAGGTTTAGTTAAAAGTTAAAATTGAAGTAACATAGTAGCGATACTTAAATTATATTTCAACTAAATATTATATATGTATCAATATACTCTATGAACTAAATTTAAATAATTTACCGTAGCCAACTAACAACACGTTTGGTATTGTACATGTCATATTCATACAATGGTTAAAATAATGTTGAGGCATCCAAATAATAATTAATTAACACTCAACAAACTCCATTTTATTCTATAAGTAAAAAAATGATTAAATTATACAATTAACTGAAACTGATTAATTATTAAAGACTGTCAATACGATGTTAACAGTGTGTTAGCAGATATTCATGTTCATGTTCATGTTCTCTATTCTGTGGCTTCTAGGCTTAGCAGCCCCCATAGATTATACACTTATATACTGAGCAGCCCCTCTAGACAAGTGGCATAAACGCTAGTAGAATAGAATAATCAATGTATGGGATTGACATAAGCTTACTACTAGTGATTAGATTCAACGTATCGAATTTGTAATTGGTAGCCAAATGTAACGAAATGTCAGATTAGTACATAATTCCCATGCAATAAGCATCCATTATGCATATTTATTTAATTTAATTTGTATGTTGTTATTTTTTGTAGGAATTATATTTCAATATAGGAATTATATTCAAAAAATATTTACAATGTAAATTATATCTTTAATGAATCAAATAATTGAATTGAATCGTAATTTCTGAATGTAATGTTTGTAATGTTTCTGTTTCCATTTTTTACCTTAAATATAAAGTAGTAAGTAATTTTATTTTCAATGTTTTTTTTAATTCATCCGACCGATATTATGACACTAATTTACTTAAGTTTTGTTTAGGCGTATCTTTATTATATTATTAACTTTTTTAAATACTACGTGTACATTATATATTATAAAATTATAACGTTTTATTTTATATTATAACGACATATTATATTAATCGAATATTACAAAAATGTTTTTATATTTGTTAATTAAGTAATTATAATAATGTTAGCCCAAAATTAATACATTTATTGTAAGTTAGCATAATTATTCGAATTTTAATGTTAGCACTCGTTAATAAGGTTAATAAAAGATATTTAAAATTTTGCCGTAAATTGTACGCCAGTTCAAAGTTACATCGCCCAATCTATGACGATCTGTCAGTAACGCATTTTTTGAGGCCGGACTTTAGTTACTGAATAATTGTCGATATACCTATAAGGGGAAATAATATATTTCCGCTTGAAAATATATTAAAGGACAAGTGATCAAGTTGTATTACTATTTCTTTGCAGGATGTCTCTGCAAAGTCTAATTGAATATACACTACGGAAATAGAAGTTAACTCGTAAAAAACAAGTATTGCTGTATTGAAAAGAGAATAAGGATGAGCAGCGAGGGTATTCTGGCCCAAATTAGTCAATCAAATCAAATCAAATCAAAATATTCTTTATTCAAATAGACTTTTACAAGCTCTTTTGAATCGTCATTTTTACATTAATAAAATTAAATGTCAGTCTGTAAGTCTGTGAGTAAGCTACCACCGGCTCGGAAAGCTGTTCTGCTGAGAAGAACCGGCGAGAAACTCAACAGTTGCTCTTTTCAAATATTTGGTAACAATATGGTATTACAATTTATCTATTTATCCTACGTGAGACACAACCAGTCACTAATCCCACACATTAACATCTACTAGGTATTCCGTGATGGTGTAATAAGCCTTATTCAGTAGCGTATTTTTAATTTTAGATTTAAATTGCTTCAAAGGCAAGCTCAGTATTGACTGTGGAATTTTATTATACATGCGTACACCTTGCCCCATAAATGACCTATTTACTTTTTGTAGGCGAAAACTGGGTGTTACAAGTTTGTCAGTGCCAGTTCATATGTGGATTATAATAAAAATATTATTTTATTCCGCCCAAAAACTATAAAATAGCATTGGACTATAATCATACATGGCTCATAAAATTTTTCTAAAATACAAACAGGATCTTCATGGATTAAGATAAAAATAATATAATACATCAGGGTAATTAGTTTGGCCGAATCTGTCAACCCCAGATGTATGTTGTAATTTATTATAGGCAGGTATAACTATGGTCTATATGCATATTTTTGTCTTGTTCAGATGTACGCTTATAGCATAGTATAAAGAGCTCTTTATACTATGCTTATAGCGCGTCTATTTGTATTCGGTTTACGGTTATGAATGTATAATAATATGTTTAGATGCAAGGAGTACTATCTTATATGGAAAAAAATGCTTAAAAAAGTGTCCACCTGTAAGCGGTAAATAACTAGAATGGCGCTAGTGTAGCAAAAGGGTATAATATGCATATACGAACTGGAAGCGGAGTGAAGGAGTCGAGATAAATAATTTTACGGTTTGTTCAATATCGATATTTGCTTATGTCCTATATTAGGTATAATTATTTTGAAAAGTACGCCATAACAAAGTTGAAGCTTTTCAATCCTTATTTAATTTACTAGGTATTTTACTCTACCAACTTTTGGCGTTGTTTTTAGAATAAAATCTACCAGTTTTCTTTTTCTCTACCCTTGCTTTTCGTCCCTATTCTTTTTTCTATACCTGTTTCTCAAAATGTTTTTGTTTTTATAATAAACGCGGCGTTATTCAATAAGACTTGCGTAGATATCCTGCAAAGAAATAGCTAATTAGATCAACCAGTCGCTTCAATTCAGTTCAACTCAATAATTGGCTCTTGAAGAAATCTTTAAATAAAATACAAATAAATTGTCAGGCATTACCTTAAAATTTTATTTTAATTTTATAATCTAGCTTCAATATAGCTAGCTCAATATCTAGCTTCGTACGGGTTTCTTTTTCTAAAATAATAATTTAACTTCTAAATACTTAACTAGCAAAAAGCTGAGCTATGTGAGAGCTCGCGTAGTTTTTCTAACGGGTAATAATTTTTAAGACAGCTGTTATTAACCCAGTTCATTTTTTTATGGTAATAAAAATTACTATTAAATATTACTTTGTTAAAGCACAAATCTATAGTCATAAATTACCTACAAAAAAAATTGCGTAAAGAGCGAACTAAAAACATGCAAATTATTTATTTATTTAGTTAGGGAATGGAACGGTAAAGTATAAGGAAAATGGTTTTTGACAGTAAGCAGATTGTAATAGCCAAAAGGAAGATTATAATTCGGGTATTTCAGAAAAAAAATTGAACTATCGCTTTAAATTAATACCTTTCTTTTTGAATGCGTAAAACTTATACCAAATTACGAGTTACTATAAAATTAAAGGAAATAGCTTTTTTTACAAATTATAATTACGTTGCACTATTCATAAACTGTACATAAAGTAGCTGTGATTTTCTGGTTCATTTGTAACACAAAGAAATGTTCTTTAAAAGGGCTAACGCACTTTTATAATACCGTCGCATGTGCTCACGGAACAAAAGTGCATGAAAATTTTACAAAGGCAAAAGAGCAGTAAGCTTGATTGACGTCTAAATCGTACTCAATTCTTTAAAACATTTTTTTCTATCTTTAAATGTCACTCATTTAAAGGTACAATAAAGCTCTCTACGTGATAAATATAAAAAAATCTTTTGAAAGTCATACTGTTAGTCCCAATAGATTTGTACCTGCGCTCGAGCGTATTGCATATATAGTTAATAGAACGTTCAATCACTACATAGGATTAAACAAAGTCGTCCGGCTGTCTGTCTGTCACTGTGTATGCTATCTTTAAAATATCTTTAAAACTACGCAACAGATTTTGATGTGGTTATTATTAATAGATAGAGTGATTCAAGAGGAACTAACGGAACCCGCGGCTTCGCTCGCGCGTTAGTAACTAAAATAATCTAAGTAATATCTAGATAGTAGTACCTACTTTCATAAATGGTTATTTAACTTCAATATCAATAAAATTATTTCAATATCTCTATATCTCTATTTAACATATAAATAAAGTTGAAGTGTCCATTTGTATTTTCAAATTAACAGCTTTTCGCTAAATGCATTAATCGTTTTTTTTATTTTTATGTGTCTGTCTGTCCATCTATCTGTTGGCTCCAGCTTACATATCTCTGAAACGGCTGGACCGAATTGACAGGACTTTCACTCGCAGAAAATTAATGTTATAAGGAGTAAATTAGGCTACTTTTATTGAAGAAATTTTATTTATTTCAATTACAGGGTTCTTGTGCTACTAACTTTGAATTTGGCAGAGAGCACCTAGGGACGAACCCGAGCGAATAAGCAAGCGTGAGTTGCTAGTATTAACTGGATTTATTTGACGTCTATAAAGGGTTTTAGGCACAAGCTGAATACCCACTAAATCATTCCATGAAAGTAGTCGTCTGGTTTATTCGCGTGTGTTTGTTCGACTTGTTTACTGAAACGTATAGTATTTTGTGATCTGTGCTAAACATATGAGTGATATCAATGTATAAAACTTGAACGGCTTTTATATGTAAATATCTGATTATTTTAAAACTACCTTATATGTTTTCTCATTATTTAGTACATTTATTATGAATTTTAATACCCGAAGTTTCAGATGCTTTTCAGAACTCATGGTACGAGATACAACATACACGTGAGAAACTAAGCTTTTAGACGTCTCTTAAGTCATTATTATATATACCTAATATTGGTAGTCTAGCAACAAAATTTATTAATATCTAAATTCATTTTGTGAATAAAATAGATGTACTTAACTTTTTAGTTGTATAATTATAATAATTAATATCTTAGTAGGTATATCTACACAAAATTTATGGACCACTGTATATCACCTAAAATTGTTAGGTATAAAGATTTTTCCACTGGATCATTTTGAAATTCTCATTAATCCAACCAGACGAAACGAACTTCGATAAAGGCCCCGAGATAACGAGAAGCAAAGTTAAATCACCAGCCGCTCACGTTATAAATATTCAAAAACCCGTAACCAACTGGTTAAAAAAATTGACGTCTCAATTATCGGAGCCTTGAGATGGGGCTTAATTTATATTATTCTCACGTTTCTTGTTTCCTCTTGTCATGTAGTCCTAGGCACTGTTGGAAAAAAGTTTTATTAAGCAATAGGAAATCTATAAGCTTATGCACTGAAACCAATATAATTCTTAGAATTGTTTGGTGTATCGGACAAGGCCAACGACCACATTTTGTTTTAGGAATTAAATTGTTAAGTTTATTTATTTTTTATTACTATTTCAACATGCAGGTATGTAGACAATTATTTGCAGTTTTGCATACATTATCATGTAATGTAATATATAGATACTCGTTGCTCGTTAAATATGTTATGTTAGCAACTTAATAATTTTAAATGTTTTTATTCTATTTCTTTGTTTTTGACCTAGTTAAATAAAACATTTGGTAAAAAAGCTACCCCTTTCCTCTTTCCATTCCTCCTAATAAACTTTCCCGCGTTGTTCTTCCTGTATTAAACAACATAAAACAATACCTACTTCATTCCACGTACTAACTTAATTAAGGATAATAATTTAGAAATTTATAATTTAAAAACTAATTAAGTATCTACCTACCATAATTTCGAATATCCCAAATATTCAAATACTTTCAAGTCCTCTTGGCGACATTACCGTGACTTTTATAAATTAAGTATTCATTTTATGTAAGTAATTTAGTTAATTCACAACAGCTATAATTGAATATAGAGTCATCTTCACCCACACCTTATCTCTGTTGAATTTAAAATATGGATTTTGTTATCCATATAACTAATCCCGATAGTAAACCTTAGTAAGTATTTGTATTTCTGTTTATATCTATAAACACGTGCAAGTCGCATAATGCACAACTTGTATAATATTTTGATAGCAGATTTAGTTTGGTCTTATAAAATAGATATTGCAATGGAAAATCTCGTAATAAGTATGATTGTCCCTAGGTATATTACAAGTATGAATATGAGTATCATTTTGAAACAATTTCCAAAGTTTCTTTTTGGAGAATTTCATTAAAATTACAAGGCAAGAAATTTATTCAGGGCCGTCTTTACCCGGGGGTGCAAGGGATGCGGTGCACCCGGGCGCGGAGCGCCCGGTGGCGCCTGCTGAAGTTGAACGATCCTTTTCAAAATTAAAATTAATAAAAAAATTATCTTCGGTCAACCATGACCCAAGACAGACTGACAAACTTAGCTATTATAAGTATAGAATCCAAAATTGATATAAAAATAATTGATTTTATTAAAATCGAGGGCGCAGTCTGAGCCCCGCACCCCGGCGCCGAATAGACTTAAGACAGCACTGAATTTATTTTTGCATTTTCTATCTTATTTGTCCTCACTCTTCAGAGTGGTAGGTTATTTATTATATTATATAAATCTCCTGACAGGAGCGACGCAATGATACCTAACTATTGCGACTTGCGAGCGAAGTAGCTGGAAAAAGCGAGTAAAATATATGAATGTACCAATGATTGAAATGTATTTATTTAACTCAAATAAACGTCTCCATCTCACAAGATAATCTGCCCTGCATACGGATTACGTGACTGTTTGACTCTATGTTTTATAAACATTTGCTAAGCGCTAGGCAAACTAAACGAACCACTAGCAAAGTTGCATAAAGACACTTAAAAACATGCGCACGACTCAAGTTAAACCTTTCGGAACGGTTATAACGACCATATTATTATGGTGTTGGTTTTTGGATCAGCATTTTAATTTAAATTCACCTGTGGTATGTTGTCAGCTCCCGTTTTTGAAGGTTTCTCTTTATTTTTCTAATCAAATCGTTTAGTTACTGCATATATTTATATTTTAATATAAGTACGTATATTTTTAAAGTTATTGTTGGTGAAAATAATTATTCTACTTGGCTTTTATTAGCTATTATTATTTGTATAAAGAGTAGTAGAGTCTTTTGAAAAACATACTTTACATGACTTGGATCTAATATATAAATAATCTCTATATGCGAAAGTGAGACTTTGTTTTTTTACATCTTGACGCTTCGACGCTTCAATTAAGTAATGAAATTTGGCACATCTATGACATAGATATGTCTACATCAACTTATGCAAAGAAAACTAAGTTGACTTCTTGATTTTTAACTTATTCTTATGTAGATTCATAACACTAGCATGTCAGAACGAAGGCTTGTAAATATTTGACATACTTATATGACTCATAAATATGAGGCTAATAAGAAAAGACAATATAATATTATTAGGTAATTTATGTATTAAGTTAATGAAATAAAATAACAGATCACAATTCTATAAAAGGGTTCAAAATCTTGCTTTAGAAACAATAATTTCATGGAAGTAAGTACGAATTCCCAATTTCTTTCATCGTTTACCTAAGATGATAACAATATCATCATACGAAAATAAAAGTAATTATAACAACAAAAGTTTTTTATATTAAATATTTCTCAGTTACTTCGTTCTTTTTAACGTTTCCGTATAAAATTGTACATCATAAATAAACGAAAATAGTTTCTTTTATTTTGTAGGTTGGGCACATCTGTCTCTGATCGTTTTCTCCAGCTGCGATATCTTCATTTGGTAGGACACAGGTGTCACGTGATAAAACAGCTATCTCACTTCCACTTTTACAAATGCTATATTCATCTCTTTCCCTTTTGTTCCTCATCACCATAGGAAAGATTAACAGAGCCTGTACGTTCCGGCTCTTATTTTTTTTCTGAGTTGAAGGTTTTATTTATTTCATCCGAGTTTTTGATGAATACAAATAAATATATTTGTATAAAGATTTATATTTTCATAGTCACTTTAAGATACGTTTGATTTTTTTAAAGTATATAGGGTTTTTTATATCTGCCATTCCAGGCAATGCCGGCAGGCAATTTGAATTCCAGCAGACCCGATTAGTAAATTTTATAACTAAACAAGCAGTTCCTGCGGCTTCGCCCGCGTTCTAATAACTATTAAAAATAGAGCTATGAGTATTTTATTATAAAAAAACATTTGGTTTAAAAATAAAAAGTAAAAATCTGGAAAGGGGCGCCCTTACCACCTAGCGGAGCTCCTGAGATTAGCGCGTTCAACGAAACAAACAAACTCTTCAGCTTTATATAATATAATATAAGTATAGATAAGAAGTATTCCGTTCAAAAGGAGGTTCAAATCTTCGATATACATGAATAAAATAAAAAATAGATTTTTAATAAACAAAACAAACTATGTATTTAGAAATTTAATATAACAACTACCTATACTTTTGGGATATCATCGGAATTGCCCGACGTACTTACAAAATTATACGTCATGCATAGTACGATCATTCGGGAATCGGGATTATTATGGAATCCCGTGCTCTGGCATGTCCACTGCGTTTGGGTCTAAATTAAATCTATTTGCTGCTTATTTATAGTTTAAAATCTTCTATAACATTTTAATGTATATTTTACATTACAATGGAATGTACAATGAATATTTTATCGTTGATCGTCTAACTGCCTTGTCGACATCGGCCTTTCTTTCCACGATCGATCATCACGATAAATAAAAGTTGTTCGATAACTGAACTGCTACCTGTCATGTAGCCTGACAGATCGCTGCAACAATAAACCATTTTTAAATTTCATGTATAAAAAAATTAAGATGTACATTAAAATTTAAGTAAAATTATTATTTTAACGCTTTAAAAAGCTTTATCTCAACTTACAAAGAACTTACTCGTACATAAACTATATTGCTTACAGAAGCAATACAATCGTAATCAAATTCGTTAACTAGTCGCAAAAACATAAAATTATTGTATTAATATATTAAAATAATTAATTCGTAATGAATCATTTTCCTTAAAGCTACTGTTTTATATTAAGTCTATTAGAAAACAGCCTTGAAACCTATACACTTTACAAGATAGTCGTCTCAGTCGATTAGTCGTTTCATGGCTCAGTGGTTCATGTCTTAAGCAGCTCGCTGACTAACTAGTTTAGTAGCGGCTAACGGCTGCATACTCTACCGTCTATTTCCAGTATTAAACAGTCTATATTAATGCAGTATTTTGTATACCTATTACCTTAGAATATTTCAGGATAAGAATATAATAAATATCTAGTTAAACAACATATCATATAACTGTATATTATGAAGGTACGAGTACAATTAGGAAAAGTTACATGAAGTGGTGATAAAATAAGGCAAAAAATTGAGTGAATTAACAATTAAGTGATGTGTTTATAAAAAAACACTGACTGTTGTTAATTATTTCATAATATATAATAAAATGAGGCCAGTCAATAAATGTCAGCAGAAGCCTAGGAACTAAACCTCTATCTGACATGACAGCCGCTTTTATGCTACAACGGACAGGGCTTTGTGTTGTTGAAACATTGTATCCTACCTACTTATTGTTTGTACAGTAACTTTACTATAGGTAGCTGTTACTAGGTACTAATACATATTACTTTTGAGTTTAACTTAACTAAATATTTAAAGATCGTAAAACAATGCATGTACGTTTGTGCGAGCAATATCACAACACAAAACTAGTTCTAGTAGTTCATAAATCCCATACTAATCTAAGATGTCTACACTCACCGATTATTAGCGTATATTTTAACTGGAAAGTATAACAATAAAAATATATTTCTTATAAAACATTAATAATACAGCACCATCTCAATAAGGCCATGCCAAAGTTTTACTGCTTTAAGCAAAAAAGCAGGCATCCTCCAATTTAGTACTGTAAAACCATTAAGATTTCACAGCGGGCTTTCTTGTTGAATTGTTCCTTTTACATGACCTGTTTTTGCTTGCAGATATATACGAGTATATATTTTATCAAGTACTGATACTTGATTAAAATAAACTTAATTTATAACTTGCTCATTCCTTTCTTATTACACGATTAAATAAAAGTTTGTGTTTATTTGAAAAGTTTTGTTTTTGAACTAAGGACGTAACTTAATACTTCAATATTCTTATTGATGTTAAATAAATTTAATTTAATTTTCATTTAAGTCATTATAAAACTGTAATCAGTGTAAACATATAGTAAAAATCCAATTGAAATTGAAATTGAAATGGATTCAATTTTTCTACGCTCATGAATAAAGTATAATATATTGTACACGTATAATGTACTTATTTAATGTAAAAACCCAATTGCCTACGGTATGTGTAAATTGTGCTTAAAGCAGTACAATATTTGCAGATTGAAAATTAAGTTAATTTATGTGTTTCTATGAAAAATATATCAGAACTACGTGATACTAATAGTATGAATTTACATACTCCTACTTTATTTTGAAATGATAATCTTAAATTAAAAAGTTACTAGTTAATAATAAATATTAATTACTTATAGTTCTATTTAAAAAGAAATGTAAAAATATGTATAACTAAGTATATATATTATTAAAATTGTTATTAGTATACATAGTACATACGAGTACATAAGTACATTTCATTCCATAAGATTAACAGTAAAATAATTTTAGATGAGCATTTTACGTTCAACTTGAGTGTACATAGGTTTAGTGGAAAGTCTCCCTGATTACCACACGAGCCTCCAACCATTCGCCTCACCGCCTCGCCGCCGCCGATAGAGTCATTATCTCCCATTATTGACACATCATCTCAAACTTTACAACCCTAACGAAACACTAATGAAGCATGAACATTTCTGGCATAATAGTGAAACTCTATCAAACATTATAAAAATTAATTCTTAATAGTCGTTACTCTCGAATATAGCTTTATATTTTTATAACTTAAATAATAAAAGATACATCTCATCATATATTTTTTTAAATTGTACATGTTTGTGACTTTTGTGAGAGGAAGAATTTTTAAAAAACGCGAACCCAAAGAGTATAATAATAACCGCTGACATACGGTTGACTTTATTATATTAATATATAATATTTAAAACTATCTTACGTAGTAAAGTATTTACTAATTTCGGTTTCAATTTATAAGAATAAAGAAATAAAGAAATATAAAGTTTGACGATCTTTGGTTTCGTTTGTCTGATTAACCCATCGAGCAGCTGCAGCGCGCGGGCTGAGCGCGGGCAGAGCGCGGACGGAGCGACGGAATAAGTTTTAATATATATGATTTTCTTTTCACTTTTTTTTACTTTTTTATGCGTGTTCGTTCTTCGAGGCTTAGAAACGAAGCTAACTCAACATTTTACGTTTCATATAGGTAGGTAGGTACTTTTTGGACAGTAATTCTCTTCAACTTAAAGTTGGTTCAATCTACTTCAAAAGGGAGGAAATTTTCGATTCGGTTGTATGTTTTTATATGAACATATGCGTTTCTATTGGATTATAAAGGACAAAAAATAAAAAAAAATAGATTATGGTAGTGCCATGCTTGTTGAATGGGCCGGCACACCCCGTATATTACCACTCTCTCACAGAAGACCGGCGTGAAGTGGCAGCTATACTGTCGCGTTTCGTCCGGTGAGTGAGAGTCCAGGAGGCCCACTCTCCTTCCCTCCTTCCTCCCCCTCCTCCCTCCCTCCCTTTCCTGAAAGGCCGGCAACGCATCTGCAAGCCTGGCTTGTAGATGTCCATGGGCGGAGATGATCACGTCCCATCAGGTGAGCCTCCTGCCGGTTTGCCCCCTTTTTATCATAAAAAAAAGACTTATGAAAAGATTTTTAATATACGAGTACGTAATATATTGACGAAAGCATCAGGGAGTATCAGACTAAGTTTCGTAGATAGTTTGCTAGGCGATACACCACGTGTGGCAATAAAAGCGTTTAATAATTTCAGCTCTAACGATTAAAATACAATAGATTTTTATTATTATTCTAATAGCACAGAGTCGAGTCTTTAGAGAAATTGAGGTAATTTATAAGTACTTATTAATTCCCATCATAGAATTGTAATCCTTACATTTCTATATTTTAAGAACTTTTTTCTTTGAATGTTAGTAAAAGGGAAACAGCGTAGGCAGCAGTAACGCCCACTGCGACACACGTGTCCCGGATGTGGATGAAAGAATTGTATCTTTTGTGGGATGAACATAAGTAATTAAAGTAAATTTAAATTTTTCATGTATAATAAAAACTTCTTCATACATGATATTGAAATAAAAAATAAACAAATAAAACAATTTCTTTAACGCGCCACGTATCTTAGATACCTTTTGTCAATTAGTATAGATTTCTCAGAGATAAAATGTTTTCACGCTTTATAAAGTATGTATATGTATCTATATGTTGCCGGAACTTGCCCTTTAACCAGATCTGCCCAGTGATTTTTACAGCAGAAAAAAATTATAAAAAAATAAAAAAACAGCCTCTCTGTCGATAATTAAGACTATTTTAATAATATTTGCCTAAAAATATTTAATGTACCTACATATTCTACTCTTTATATAGCTAGCTTAGAATAATAAAAAAAATATTCATCCGTTTTTCTATATTTAATACTTACGGAAACGTATAAATCTCGAACAGGAAGCTTTTGAATTTTCAATTCAGTTATTAGGTGTAGCACCTTCTCTCGGCCTTTGAGTTTTTATTACATGAAGTTGGACAAAGCAATAACCTTTTTTACTCGATGGATCCCGATAAAGTTGTAGCGTGTCCCCAGAACAGGTTCTCGTTAGCGCGAATGAAGTTGTTATACGTGACGGCGCTCGCCAGTTTTTGTTATTACACGCCCTTTATCCGACGCCACTCGCCGACGCCTCGAGATTCACGATAAGCCTGACTCACGTTGAAAAAGATTTTTAATTAGCAATATCTGAGAAGGTTGTACACTTTTATATTGAGATAAAGTGTGTCACGAACGTAGAGCTTACGTGTAATGAAGAAACTGCCTGGAAGGCTTTAATTATTTGTTATAGAGGTACTCGATACGTATCCCATATGAAGTATTCAAATGGTTCTTTCGAAGTAATAATCTATAGTACAATTTATTACTATTGATTACTACGGTGTCGCAGTTAATCTTTTACTCTATATTTTTTAACATTGGTTAATATTTTATTGGGACAAGATTATAATGCGTGCACTTATAGACTGACTTACCAGTGGTTTCAGCGTAAAGAAGTAACATACAACACATTACACGAACCAACATGCTTTCTCATTTAGAATAGTAGTCCGTACTCTCATATGAATACCTAAAAAAATAAAACATAAATTTAACGCCTCTGCAATTAAGACATAAACAAGACTTGATTATCCCTTCGCTTTACCTACAATAGATGACGCAAACATGCTCGCGCTACTTCTATTGGGACAGGGTTCAATGCTCTATTATAACACGGTGCAATTAAGTCGGGCATGTATGCAATTTAATTAAACTCTAAGTAATAATTTAACATTAATATTTACATTTAAAAATTATTTTGCCAAGCTTAAAAAACTATCTTTAATTTACTATGGTATTTCTT
Organism: Boloria selene; assembly: GCA_905231865.2. Classification (NCBI taxonomy): domain Eukaryota; kingdom Metazoa; phylum Arthropoda; class Insecta; order Lepidoptera; family Nymphalidae; genus Boloria; species Boloria selene. The sequence goes on from HG993149.1 coordinate 5,260,225, forward strand.
AAGATATACCTACCATAATAAATATTATATTTTCAATTTTATAGTCATGTCTTCAATGCAAAGTAATAAAAAATCTGCAATAATTAACGACCTGTTAATTTTCTTAATAGCACCACAGATCACATAATACTAGATAGCACACTTATAATATAATAAAGTATAAACAAATATATAGTTATAGCGTATACCATTAATGAAGTCCTCGCTCTTCACGGCTTTCGGCCCCAAAAAGGCGTCTCTATCTTTGAAGTCACCGCCACGATAACCGTATGAAATTATTTTTTTCTTTCATATCTGACAGGCACTGACTAATTTCTTGTTACTTTGATCGGTCTAATGATAATAAAATTAGTAGTATTGGTTTTTATTGAGAAAGAATATATAAATGGGTTTGAAATTTATTATACAACTTACACCAACTCCGTATTAATTACTATTTTACTAAATTACAAAAAATGTGTATGTGTAAATACAAAAATAATTCCAATAAGTTTCCGTAAAATATTACAAGAAGTGATAAAAAAACCAAGATCTTGCAAAATGAATATTGAATACGGTTTATAACTTTATTACTATATTTATTACGAGCGACTCATCCTCGCTTCGCTCGGATTCGTGCCAAGGTGCTTCCTGTCAAATTTTAAATTTGTAGTTTGTTCACAAAAATCTGTTTCGGAATTAAAATAAATGACAATTTTAGAATTGTAGCCTAAGCCTAAATAAGCCTAAATACAAGGAGTAACTTCTTATAACCTAGAAGTTCCCGTCAAAATCAGTCCAGACGTTTCAGAGATTAGCAGGAACAACAGAAAAACATACAAAAATTTTAAAAATAGATTTTTCATGTTACCGTTTATATACTTTTATATGCATTTAGTGAAAGTGAACTTGAAATTACAAACAGACACTTCAATTTTATTTATACATATGTCTAGAAAAGTAAATGAAAAACAATTCAGCCTTTATTGGTTAATATAAGTAATAATTTCATATTTTAGCTTAAATAATTTCACGTAAAAATCGTAGTTTCGGATTTAATAGACCTAAATACTTCTAAACTGAACTGAAGGTTTTATCTTTGTTGTTCGCTTGAAGTCGGCATGCTTTGAAGTGGCTCCGACAGCGGACGATGACGCTTGTATAAAAACCTAATGATTTATTCCACGTCTATTCGACTGGAGTCGGTAAATGACTTTATCGAAGTCTTACTCAAATCGGTTGTATAGGCATTTGGCATGATCAATAAACGTTTACTGGTAATATTTTAGTTTCTCTTTTAGAATGGTTTTTTTTAAATGTAAAATGTTACAATATCATACTTTGGGGTTTTGCAGTTTTTAAATACATATATTCATAGATATATATTAACTCGATGCATATATTATTTTACAATTTAAGCCTTTACAGCCTTTACCTAGAGTTATAAAATGATTCTTCTGGCAGATCCGCACAGGTAGTGCCAAAGCAGATTTCTATATACGAGTAAATATGTTGTGTTTTGTCACAATAAAAATTGCATAGCCAAATACATTTTTGCTTGCTAAGGTGTTTTAATATAACAACTATTTTTCCCCAAGCTTTTTGTAAACATTGTTTGTTTGTATATTTATTGTTGTTTGGTAGAAAAACTTGTATTTAAATATTATGCAATCAATAAAAAAAGAACACAAATCTAATCTATGATCAAAATTATTTATTATTTAAAGAGTAGTTTTCATCAAAAACTCATTTGACACTCCAGTGCTTCTCAGCGTACTTGTTGCATTTGTTTACCTTAAATTGTATTTCTAAGAAAAGCAAGCTTAGTTTGACAACAAACCACTACAAGTTCTATAAGACCATAAGTAATAACCACTAGTTTGAGGATTACCGCAACTTACTAATCTCGGACTAAGACGGAAACAACACAATAGTAATAACTATTTATCATCAGCATAAAAGTATTCAGTAGCTTAAAGCTTCAAGAGGTCATTAAACTATGATACAAAGAAGTAAAAACTAGTCCACAAAGAAACCGACCGCCAATTATGAAGATAAATACTGTATTTAGCTAAAATAGAAAACTACTGTATTAAGGCTTAAGCCATCATTACTTGACTATTATGTAGAATTATAAATATCTCCGCACATTTTAAGTTTAGTTTTTCTCTATGCAACTTAGCATGCAAAATATCTTCGTTTCAAGCCGAATTTGAAGTTCTCAATAGTAACTATAATAAATCAAAAATACGAGTATTATAATCCGAAAGTATACCATTATTTATAATTTTATAATAATATCCATGAGATACTCTAAAAACATGTACTCATAGGTAATTATAAACACGCTAAACACGTATTATTTTTGTAAACAGTAATTTTCATGCTTGTTTTTTTTTATACATTGGTATTAATACTTTTATACTTGTAGCTATATTACTATTTAAATCAGTAGGCTTCTTTCATTTTACATTTAATGGCTTAACTTTGCCACAGCATAACAAAATAACATATTCTTATCGTTCTTGCAGCGCCGGATTTGAAAATTGATGTCGCTCAGCATGAATTCAATTTAATGTTTGGAGCATGTGCCACACACGGTGTATCAAATGACGTAACAATGAGGAACTAGGCGGTTTGGAGGTGTAATTACGATCATCAGCCATCATTACAGGCAAGCATGGTGGCCACCCAACAACGAAATCGCTAACCCACTTCGTAGATATTGTATTCGAAATTACACAGTAAAACTGTAGGACTAAAATAATTATTTTTAACAAAAACAACAGACTATCTGTTTATAAAATCGAATTCTAAAGATGTAAGCTATTTTAATATCAAATATGTAAAATATATTCAGGCTGTGGTAGTTTTGTGGTTCTGGCTCTATCTGGAAACCAAATGAAGTGGGTTTATATACTGGGTCTTGCACCTCGGTCTCGCCGTGTTTTGTTTTACATTTGCAATAAAGAAAACATCGTGAGGAAACCTGCATTTCTAGGAGAATGAGGCAATGAAGTCTGCCAACCCGTATTTGATCAGTGGGTGGACTATGGCCTGATACTAGTGTCCGACCGAATATTCGGTTTCGGTTTCGGTTTCGGTCGAGTTTCGGCAAAAAAACGAGTTTCGGTTATGTTTCGGTTTCGGCAGCAAACCTGCCGAAACTACGACCGAAACCGAAACTGCATTCGGGAGTTTCCGCGCTGTGCTCGGGTGTGTTCGGCGCGGTAAATGACATCCAAGCGACGATGACAATTGTCGATGATAATGTGTAATTATGTCGTAACCTGTTTATTTGCAGTGCATATAATATAAGAGTACCTCGAAAAGTAATTTAATATAACAAAGGAGTACCTAGATTATAGCAGAATCAAGTTTACCATAAAAAATTAAAAATCTCATTTATGTTGAAAATTAGGTAGCTTTGATATTATGCTGTATTATAGATTAAATAAATAATGCTAAAAGTGGGAACTTATGGTTTGGTCTGACAAAGAAAAAAAGTTAGCTGGTTTTACGTGTAAATATTCATTGATTTTCAAGAAATATTAACAAAAAGTAGAAAGAGTAAATGCACAATCTGTATATTAATGACTTATTTTAATCACATTACTAGCATTTCCCGCGGCTCCACCCGCGTTTTAAAGACCCTAAACTAAATTTTCAGATTTCACATACCGCGTGACGTTTTACAGTCGGTCTTTAACAGTTACTCGAGATTTATCAGAAATGAGATATTTTTCAGCGGTAAAAAGTATCCTATGTATTAACCCGGGTAAACAGCTATCATCATACCAAATTTCATGCAATACCGTCCAGTGGTTTTCTCGTGATTCGGATGCGGACAGACAGGTAGACAGACAGACAAAAATTATAAAAACAATAGATTTGGCCTCTATATCGATAAAACATACATACTCTCGAAAAAAATAACCCTCCTTCTGGCGCAGTCGGGTAAAAATGTCTATTTCAATTATTTACAGGAAACATTTATTAGGTAAATTATTAGTAATGTCGTTTATGATATTTTAGCAGTAGAGTATTGAACGATTTGTTGTATACAACTAACTCTAAAGTATTCAACGTAGCACTAAGCCGATTCTACCAGTTTATAGAGTTTGAAAAGATAAGAATTTTCACGTATTTAACTCATTTTTTCAAAAAATGTAGTTTAGCAGGTTTTCGTAGTAAAACCTCGATATGTAAACAAACATTAGTTAGGTACATGGTATTTAGTGCATTAGTGGTGACAATATTAAGGATTTAGAGTATCGCGTTCAATTTAATAATTGTTTTTTTTTTACAAATTAACACTTATAATTATTATAAAAACCTACCTGGTCATCCGTATAAAATTAACACTTATATTTATTTTACTAATTAAAACTGACTGATTATAATACATTTTCTTCATTTTTCTCTGAAAACATGATCATTATAAGAAAGTTTCGGTTTCGGTTTCGGTTTCGGCCGAAACTGAGACCGTCGCCGAAATTCGGTTTCGGTTTCGGTTTCGGTCGTAAAAACCAGTTTCGGTCGGACACTACCTGATAGTGAGCCCATTCAGTCCGAATACATGTGTATTATTAGCTGATAGTCCAATTACGATTTGTACATAATAAATCAAATTATAAAGTTATTCTGTAATAGCCTGAAAGTATATTAACATAGTAAAAAGCATAGTAAAAAGAATGACAAAGTAGGGCAACTTCATACAAACGCACCGCGCGCGGCTATGTATGTTGCGTATAGTATCTATACGTTGCCGAACGCACACTCAAACAATATCTCGAACCGTTTATCAGTGCGCCAGTCAAAGCTGACGCCGCACAAGTTTCGCGCGTCACGGCTTTTCACTATATGAAAAATGTGTGATATTCGTAGAAAAAATTATTGCTGTGTGTTTGGGTGTCTAAATTCTTCATCGATTCCAGAGTTGTCTTTGTTCAGATTACCTACTGAACAGAAAAGGTAAACAAATCACTTATTCCAGCATATAATTTAAACTTGATGATGAAATACTTATGTAGGTACTTTTATTTTTGTTGTATTAGTTTATTATTTTAATAGGATGTGATATGATTTTATTATTCTCCATATTATACTTTTAATTTTTTTAATTGTTACTAATAGCAAATTTATGTTTTTGTAAACGCAAGAAATTAAAGGATTTATTTTCTAACAACCAAACATTTTTAATACTAGTTTCTACTGATATATCAGTTAAGCAAGTAACCACAGGCCTAATAAAAATAATCATAAACATGTAGAAACAAAATGTTTTACATTCTTAAATATATATAAATAATAAATATTTTTTAATAACACACTTCCCGGCCCAATGCCAATTTCTGAGCACTGAATTAAAATTTAGCTACAGTGACAACCCTGTGACAGGCAACTATGGTAACTATGACAGGTAATTATATCATAGTAAAAGAATACATAGTACGGCATCTTCATACAAACGCACCGCGCGCGGCTTGTATGTGTGCGTCATTGTATCTTTACGTTGCCGCACGCACACTCAAAAAATATCTCGAACCGTATATCAGTGCGCCAGTCTAGGCTGACGCCGCACATGTTTCGCGCGTCACGGTTTTTCACTATATGAAAAATGTGTGACATTCGTAGAAGAACTTATTGCTGTGTGTTTGGGTGTCTAAATTCTTCATCGATTCCAGAGTTGTGTTTGTTCAGATTACCTACTGAACAGAAAAGGTAAACAAATCACTTATAGCTATAGTTTGTCCATTTTGTTAATGGTTTTTTGACATCTCGTCGACTGACAAGCTATAGTGACAATATATAGTCAAAAGAACGTAATAATCGATATCTCTTATTTTTTAAATATAAAATAATATTTATTTTTATATTTATTAATATGAAAATAAATATTACTATCGTAAAAATCAAGTATGGTGGAGAGAACTAAGAGAATCATAATGTCTGATTTGGACCGTGACATTGCATTTGATAATTTATGCACACAAGAGTTAATAATTAATATAACTGAAGACTCCTCATCGGACAAATCTAAATCTAATATAAATGATGATTGTGACGAATCATGTTAATAAAAGGAATTAAACTGATTAGTTGTTTTATTTGTATGATTATAATAAGAAGAAAGTAAAACTTTACATAATGTTAATTTTGTTGTCTTCCTGATTAAATAACATATTACACCTTATTTAAATATTAACATTGATTTTTTCCGATTATTTGTAATCTGTGGCACAATCGTAGTAATCGTTATGTGTGGCACAGCAGTAAGGGGGCGGTGCCCGTGGATGGGCAGGATGTGATATGATTTTATTAATATACTTTTTGTAAACGCAAGAAATTAAAGGATTTATTTTATTTATTTACACAAATACATTTCGAGATAAATCTAACAAACAAACATTTTTAATACTATTTTCTACTGATATATAATTTAAGCAAGTAACTACAGGTCTAATAAAAATAATCATAAACATGTAGAAACAAAATGCTTTACATTCTTAAATGTATATAAATAATAAATATTTTTTAATAACACACTTCCCGGCCCAATGCCAATTTCTGAGCACTGAATTAAAATTTAGCTACATGGACAACCCTGTGATAGGCAACTATGGTAACTATGACAGGTAATTATGTCGCGGATTGGGCCGAAGATGCCCTACTTTGTTCTCTTTATACTTTGATTATATCGCGGACTGGGTCGAAGTTGCCCTACTTTGATATTAATCTCTACTTTTAGAGATCTGATTTTTTGTTTGATAAAATAAATATCTACGTCACGAACTCTAGACCCCTCGTATGTTCTAAGACTTAAAACTTACAATGTATGTATTTCATATATATGTAGTTTAATCAATGTTCCCATATAATAGTAGTGTTATATGACCGTCAATAAGGCATAGCAAATCTTAACGTCATGCTAATGGCCAATTAAATGAACGCAATAATAAAGCGATCATAAGAGATGTTTACGAGACGTCGAAGAATGGCCGTTTGAGCCTACATGTCTTAATTATAACGACGCACCTAATGGACTATAAATGCTATACATGTCATAATAACTAAAACTATAATTTATTCCTTAAATTTTAATTAAAAAAGAACACGAAACAAAATTATCTGTTATCAAATATATATAAATTTTATCAAAAAAGTTTTTGACATTGCTCCAACTAACTTGCACTGAAAACAGAGCTTTGAACACATAATATGTATATGTGTTCAAAGCTCTTTTACCCAAATACTAAGCCTTTGGTAATCGATAAACTTACATTAAAAAATTCTTATGATCCTAACATTCATTGAAAACTGAAAGTCTTATAAGTTTAATTTTTTTCTCTCCTCTTGCAAGTATTAGGGATAAACGGATCGAGAAATAAACGGATATGTCTAACATAGCTCTCAGTGTCTTACTCTGAAATCTTTCATGAATCTCTATGTTGCTCGTTATAAGCAGTAGCTACAAGTGAATCCCGTAGGTCCAGATTATTTTCAGTATGACTTTATGACCTACATGTGTACTTAAAGAAAAGTTGTATCTACTTATTGGCTACAAGAAATGTATGTTTTAATTCTTTTACATACTAAAAGTAAAAAAATATAACCTAAGTAAAACTAGCGTCTCGCCCATGCTTTGCTTTTCTTCCTACTTGTTTTACATGCAAGTGGTTTTTACTAAATAAAAAGCTCTGAACTTTTGATTTTCCAGCTGTTTTTGTTTCGTTTTTCTATTTTTTGATACTTAAACTACCCTGACATAACCTTAACGACCGAAAATAATACCCTTTTTGAATATAAGCTAAACTTAAGAACAGCAATTAATATTTTTACATATATTAGATATACTCGTAACAGCCCATAAATTTTCTAGAAATGTAATATTGCATAAATATGTTAAAGATTAAATAATGATTTACTTATTGTAGGTACTTTTGACGTGTGCGTCCATCCTTATATATTTTACAAAATGATGCATGTGAGGTTTTGAATTTAGATGCAATTTGTATGCAGACGGGAAGCTGTAAAAAGTTGTATTGTCGCTCTCTTTAATACAGCGCGTCCGCGGAAATGGTAAAATAATTGTGATTACTATAAAGAACGTGTGAGTCAAATAATACTTTACATTTTATGGTGAGGATATTAGAAACGGTACACATTTTTTACTATCAGTACTATGTATATTCTTAAGTATAAGTTGTACATATGTCTTTTAAGGATACAAGTGGATATAAATTTAAAAATAAAACCTAATTTTAAATAGTGTTTATTAAAGAACCTAAAATATTATTTTAAGCTACACTTCATAATAAATATAAGAAACCATTAGCAAACATGAAAAGTTTTATATCTAATCGTTACAAAAACTAAGTTGCCACTCTATCGGTTGAAGTTAGTTCTGGCAGTAGGGATTCTGCTTATTGACCACAGCCTACCGCCAACAGAAAACTTACCTACATGAAAGTACTTTTAGTCTTAAAATCAGCTTAATAACTTTAATATAGAGCTTTTGCATTTCAAGAACTTTTAAGCGGAGATTGAACATTGCATTGGAGCATAATAAAGTACTTGACTTTAAACCTCATTTGTGTTGCACGGCTCTCGTGAGTGCCGAGCACGATATCCACGCCTCCTAACTCAACAATGTCTTCATGAATATATTTGTAATGTCTCTAAAATGATGGATGACTAACAGCAGTAGTAGGGCATAAGTTGCTCATCTATAGGTACTTATGTATAGTTATGCAACCTTATAGAGGTAACAAATTGCTTACTTTCTATATACGATCAAAAAATTAACACATTTCAAACAATTCTGTTACTAAGTTAACTAAGCGACTTGCCTTAGTTTCCTGTAAAAAAAGAATTCTTAATTCACGAAAAGAACGTCATGGAAGATGTTTTAAGTGTGAATTGTGCCTTTTTATTTTTATTTGCATATATTTTAAAAACATAAATGTATGTAAACAAATCACTACCCTGAGGTTAGTGAGCAAGTCCTCTCTGGACTCTTTAGGTTATCAGCTAAGGAAGTTAATCTATATTAATTTAAACTTCTGCTACAAATCAAGAAACTGAAATATTTACTACAAACAGTGTCAGTTGAGCAACAGTGGAACTTTGCAAATTATGTTTTAAAAAGGTGATATATTTTTTTTTTCAAATTTGAGCCTTCATGTTTTCTAAGAATAAAACGCCAAATTGATAATAAAATTGAAACAGTGATACCAAAAATAATTTCATTGTTAGTACTTTATAATGCAAAATAAAACATTTAACCATCGTGACCATTACCAATTAGGTTACCGCGAATCCCTGAACAATTTTAAAGTCCAAGTATTGCCTGTTTTTTTGAATACCTATTACTTTTATTAGTATTCCCGAGTAATCATTTTATAGCCCACGTGGACAGGACCACCCACAACGCCACCGGTAATCCCCGCGGGCCTTACGGAAAACAATAGAACCTATAATCATAGTATAGCTTTCGCTTCTTTTGTAACTGCCTACTCCAAATTGTTTAGAAGAGTATGTTCCATGGCAAAATCCTTGTATATTAAAGATAAAATAAGAAATGCGCATGATAAAATCAAAATGACATGGAACATAATTGCTTGTGAAAGTGGAAGAGTCGCAGATCGCAGCTTCGATTTTAAGTTAAATATTAATGAAAATTTTATTACTTCAGACCGAGAAGTTGCATCTGAGTTTGAAAAATTTTTCACTGACATTCCACTTTCAACAACGCAATCACTTAATTCGTCTCCCGACATTGCCGAACTTTTGCTAAAGAAAAACGTCAAAGAATGTAATGTTATATTTAAATTTAAACAAGTAAACCCCAAAGACATAATGGTAGCCTTCAGAAGTCTGGACCTCAAGAAAACAGCTGATCTATGGGGTATATCTGTAAAAGTTGTTAATTCGATAATTGATGTTGTTGCGCCTCATCTTGCTACTATATTTAATGGCTGTATAGAACATGGTGTTTTTCCTGATCTAATGAAACACAGTAAAGTCATTCCTATTTTTAAATCAGGTAGTACCTTAGACCCCAATAATTTTAGACCAATTTCAGTACTCCCAACATTTAGTAAAATTTTTGAAAAAATCATACTCGGGCAAATGTTATTGCATTTCAATGCACACAATCTACTTCATAAGAAACAATTCGGTTTTACGAAAGGTCGCTCCACAGCAGATGCTAGTGTTGAGCTAGTAAAAAATATTTTTGAGGCTTGGGAGAGGTCACAGGATGCTCTTGGGATATTCTGTGACTTATCCAAGGCCTTTGATTGTGTGCATCATGACACGTTGATCAGGAAACTGCATCATTATGGGATTAGATATAAGGCACTCAACCTCCTGAATTCCTATCTCAGTAATAGAATTCAGAGGGTTGATGTAAATGGTAAGAGATCTCCTGGAGCTCCGTTTGCTATGGGGGTTCCACAAGGTTCTATTCTTGGTCCATTTCTCTTCCTAATTTACATAAATGATTTGCCATTCTTTGTACAGGACAAACATGAGATAGTATTGTTCGCAGATGACACATCACTTATTTTTAAGGTAAAACGTAATTTACTTATGTACGACGATGTAAACGATGCTCTCTCAAAGGTTGTCTATTGGTTCGATTCGAATAATTTATTATTAAATAACAAAAAAACAAAATTAATAAAATTTACAACACCTAATGTTAAAATTGCTGATAATGGTGTAGTATTGGGTGGAGAGATGTTAAGGCCGATAGAATCAACTAAATTCCTAGGTATCATCATAGATTCGAAATTACAGTGGAATCTCCATATTGAGGGGCTAGCGAAAAGACTCAGCTCTGCAGCGTTTGCGGTAAAAAAAATTAGACTTATTACAGACGTAGATACAGCTCGCGTAGTATATTTTAGTTATTTTCATAGTATTATGTCGTATGGAATCCTATTATGGGGTAATGCAGCTACCGTTAATACCATTTTTGTCCTGCAGAAAAGAGCTATTCGTGCCATATATAGTTTAGGACCTAGAGTATCATTAAGAGAAAAGTTTAAAGAAATAAAAATATTGACTGTTGCTTCCCAATACGTGTACGAAAATGTTATGTATGTTCATAAAAATATACACGAATTTCCCAAGAATTGCGACATGCATAGCATTAATACTAGGAGCAAACATAAACTTGTAATGCCTGTGACTCGCTTACGCCGAGTCAGTAACTCTTTTTATGGACAATGTATACGTCTATACAACAGGATCCCAGAAAACGTTCAAAAAGCTTCTATTGCCAAATTTAAAAAAATTGTGAAGGAACGTTTGTGTACTAAAGGCTATTATTCGATTAACGACTTTTTAGAAGACAGTACGCCTTGGGAATGATGTGATCGCCGCCAGGCTATTTCAACATATAGAATTATTGTTAATCTACAATTTAATTTAAAAAAAGAGTGAGAATACGATAAAAAAAAAATTAGTCCCGCTGAGTTTCTTTCGCCAGTTCTTCTCAGGTCAGAGGTTTCTTCTTTCCGAACTGGTGGTAGACTCATGACGTTCAGTAAGAAATTGTAACAATTTTTATGCTGAATAAAATATTTTGATTTGATTTGATTTGAATACGCGAATTTCGGACGGACCAGTTAACGTCATGCTAAATTATAAATTTGAAACTCTAGATCGAACCTACGAATTTTGAACGTGTTTTGATTTATTTCTTTCGTGTATAGCCAAAAAACCTCTAATTTATATATGACACAAGATTATAGCTGAAATAAGCGAATAGTTTCAAACGGTAATTGTTAAGTTCCCTCCCGATTCTAAAGTACAGTTTTCTAATTAATTAAATATTTCTACTAATGAAAGCATTTAAAATTTATAAGGTCAATCATAGTTTCTGATACATGAAAATTTGATAGTACATATAAGTAATATAAACATATTATACAGTTAAGTAATTTTCACACGGCCATCTTAAAACGGATGCCGCCCCTCAGGATACTCCCTAATGGCTTCCTCGTTGAGAGACAAGTGCTCATGAGATGAGTACCTCTTCATTTGCCTTTGATGGCCATACAAAATTGCTGACCTGAGTTAAGAGTAGTTTGAAACGTGATTATTTTGGCAAACTAGTTACAATCCCTGTGGGAACGGATGCACTTATACGTACGCAATTGAGTTTGCAAAAAACGCTATAAATGTTAGCGACATGTGTATAAGAATAAGAAATTCATGTGAAATGTTTAAAGGACAAAGACTCGCACTTTTTCTATACCTCTTTACCATGTATCTGGACCTCACGTGAAATACACGTGGTTAAAGATTGCATAGATTGGTATATAAAAAAAGCTTCAAGGTACTTAGAACAAAAATGCCCACCTAGGTGGATATATTATAATATATTATAAAAAATATTAAAAAAAACTTCTTTATGCAGTTATAATTTTACATTGTCTAAATTTCCGGGATTCGATATAGAAAAAGCGTTCATACTTCATACGTTCTCATACATAATATAAGAATAACTACTTATAGTAGTGGAATTTCATTCACAAACACAATGCACACAATGAAAAGAGAACTTTAATGTAATTTTCAATACTATGTAATGTATTTTTAATAAGAATAAAAATTGTTCCTTTTTTATGAAAACTACAACTAGTACACTATTAATTGATTTATGTTATGTACCATTGTACGAATACAATTTACTGTATGATAATATTGTTCATACATTTAGTCTTATGTCACCAGTATTCTATATACATATATACATATATATACAATATATTTTATGTTGGCTTACTAATGTTCGTATGAAAAGCACGAATTGATAAGGTAGTGACTAGGTTGTAAAAAGGCTCTGCTCCTTATAGAATACTAATAGGCACTATTACGATGTTTATGTTGCATTTTATTGCATTTCTAGTAATTGAGTCATTCTACATTTATCACACTGTTATGACAGTACTTACATATTATAAAGCTATAACAATGTACGGCGACATCCCTTACAGTTTATTCTCTTGTTGGTTGAAATTTTTTCACGTGTTTGTCTGTATGTTTTTCGTAACCTATATCGTGAATTTGTCTTTATAATCAGTTTGATGGAAACAAGTGAAAGGTATTTTTTTTTCTGATTTAATGAAATGTTATTGAACAGCATCATTTAAGAACAGCTAAATTCGAGTTCACATTTTTTAATGTTCATCTTAGTCCAAATTAGTTCACAGGAAAAATTTATAAAAAAACTAGTCAATAGTATTGGAAAAAATGGTTATTCTTTAGGATTTTTGTTTGACCTCAAAAACAACGAACTTTTTGAAATGAATTGAATCGTTATTATAAACTTTTGGTAAATGTGTGTATTGCTTATTTTATAGTTATAGGTAGGTACGTACCGAAGTATATCTCATCTTACATAAATAAAAGAAAATTAACTTTATAGGGTAGTACTTTATGAGTCCTAAATAAAATATTATGTACTTTTCAAAATGTTAATAGTACTGGATTGTGTGAGTACCTATATTGTTCAATTTTAATTTATAGGCGCTACTAAGTATATACGTATAATTTTTTTTGATCTCGTAATTAGTACTAATGTACAATTTAATGCACAGATTTTTCGTGTCATACATAAATTAAAGACAAAAGAAAAGTACAGAAGAAAAATAAAACAAATGTGTAGAAAACAGAAAATTTTATTTTAATTTTGTAAAATAAATACAACTAGAATCCTTAAATGAAAATTTGCGAAAACGAAACAAATACAACAATCATTACAGCTATCTTAATTAATTAAATAAATAATTTTATTTATCTAAAATACTTTGTACGATTACCATATACGATGCTAATGTTTATATATACAATTTCTAAATTATCCTAATAATCTCACTTTGGTAAACTGTGGTTAATAAGTTTTCGTTTAATATATTATTACAACATAAATAAAAGAAACTAAAGGGCAAATTAAGAAAAAGCTGTAAGTACTTTATGTAATAGTATCAATGGAAAAGTAAATTATTCACTTAGTAACAAAATTTAAAAATGCTCTCATTTTGTTGGTCCTCTTAATAAATTTTAATTATAATAACATAACATTATAGTTGAATTTATCTTTTTCCTGTTACAGTCTTTTACCAATTCAGTTGGGTTTTAATTTCCAGTGTTTTGTTGTAATTAACTCTAATTAATAAATTAAATCTAAATTAAATATAGGATGGGGTGACTCATTCTATATTTAAATACATAACTGGCATAATAGTATAAGGCATGAAGATAGGACACACTTCACCTGTCTGATTGAATTAAAAACATGCGTTTTTCTAACTATTTAAAGTAACTGTAGCAAATATTTCTTTCGAATATATTTCATTCGGCAACTTAATTGCGATGTATATTAATTATTTATCATAATAACATGTTCATTACGAAATTCTAAGAAGCAGATGGGGTAAGGATAAGCTTTCTTCAGACCTTAGACTAAAAAGGCTAACTTATAGAGACAGACACACGCACTCAAACATTCAAACACATGACATTAATAAAAAATGTCAACAAAAGCTTTTAACATAGAAATAGAGCAAATATTTAACAAGCATGACAAGAACTTCTAGCTTTCTTAGTTTTATTTGGAACTCTCTAAAACATCGTGAATACAAGAAAAAGATTTATGAGAAAATATAATGAAAAATAAAATCATTGATATTCCCGCATTATCGTGAGTTGCATTATGCATATGACACTGGCGACGAAACATTAGTAAGCAATTGTTTGCGAGTTGCATACGAAACGAATACACTATATGCAGTTTGATTTATTATTAAAGAGAAAATCTGTGGACTATTTTTATAAAGCGACAGCTCAACAACAATCTCTCATAAAAATTCAAAGTCCACTACTATATACCTTCTTAAGGAATGTAAACTATACATAATCCTTTGAAAACAATGTGCCGGAAATCGTGTTTTACTCTGACACGGGCCATACGTTTTTATTGGCAAGGTGGGTGCCCTCATAGGGCAAAGATGAAGCTATTATCTTTGAATCATTATTATTTCTGTCTAACGCGAAATAGATATAGAAAATTCTGTGGATACGTATTGCTCGTATAATTTCTAAGTAACAAGCACTTACACAAGCGCTTTATATTTTATCTTCTTGCTCTACAACAAACATAAGATCGTAGGGGAATGTTGAAAGATTACAAAAGTAACAATTTCATTTCTTATGAATAAATAAAGTTGCAGAAATAAAAAGAAGTAGGAAATTACAAAAAAGATTATGAACGCTAATTCATACAGATAAAAAAATATAAAACGTTTGCAGCACACAGATAATAGAATTAAAAAAATACTCCATTTTAATAAAGTTTCTGTACACTTGAAAAAATTAAGTTAGGAATACTTTTCGAAGGGTATACTTTCGTATACGACTGTTAAGACCTTGCTCTGTCTAAACCGGTTCCGGACCTCTTCATTACGAGCGATCGAACTCATCGTAAGATACCACGACTTTATTCCATTGACTCTTCATGGAAATATCACGATTTATATATTTCATGGCATGTTAATTAGAAATCTTCCTTTCTCAAACAACAATAAATGTTGCAAATTTATTTCTAAATCTTCTATAAAAAACTCTTAAGTATATCTTTAAAAAATAATTATATATTCATTTCATTGGAGGTCTTTTTTATGAACCGGTTTTCTAAGAAGTGTAAACCTAAACCGCAAAGTTCACTTTACTACTAGGAAACATAGGAAAGGCAAATACTAGTAAGATGTAAGATTGACACTTTGAAAATAAAGAAAATCGATTAAAAGCGTTAAATTATGAATTTAGCTTTATACGATGAACCTCAAAGCCTCTAATTGTAAATCATTTAGCTGTGTAGGGTTTTGTTTCATTTTGAATCCGGAGCTATTTTGAAATTTAGATAGGTATCTGATACTGGTTGATGATATTATTTTAACATTATCTAGTAATATAACTTTTTGAAACATTGTCATGATGTGTCTATTGAAGATATATGCAAATTACAACACTTGTAATTTGTAGAGGAAGTCATAAATATATTTTTATTTTTAATATGCTGGCATGCCATCATGCATATTTGTAACGCTACTTTCAGACGATTAGTGTTGCTCCCGGAATTAGCCACTCGAGACATCCTCTTTGCCTCTTAAACGCTTGACTCTTTGATTACATTCTTTTTAGATCAAATGAGTTGCGAGAAAGCGAGATGTATATTCATCTGTTTGACATGTCGCGTTACAGCTTTAGATCAATCGACGAAGCATGGCGACAGGAACAACCCTGCATTTGTCACCGGACCACCGGCGCCGCCGTATTTATAGCGAACGACGCCTGCGCATGCGCCCGTGGGCGGCTAGAGCTTCTCCAACAAAATAGTCTGGATATCAAATTAACGACAATCACAAACACACTCATAAACCATAACACACACCATATTAACCAATATTTCTATATACAAACCCTTGCAAACCCTCCCTTAAATTTATTTTAAATAATTAAAATACTGGTCTATACATATGTACATAACTTAATATATAGATGGTTTAACACATGAGGTAGTCCTCGAAGCTTAGTGTCACGAGTTGCGTGATATAAATGCGCATAATAAAACTAATAGACTCGGTGATGCTGCAATAGAAGTCGTGGCTGAGGGCAATTCTTGATTGTGTTTTTTATGCTTCTCTTCGTAGCCCTTCTCCTGGGTCTTTGTATGGTTTTTAAGATGTTTATGAAAACAAAGTCTAGCGAGATTATTTTGCATCCTCGGACAATCGTAATCTTCGTTACCATCACAATGACAAGCCGTCAACGCGGCTGCTTTTTCTTGTTTTCGCAATATTTCTATTGAGTTTCGGCACTTGTTAGAACACTTTCTGCCGCGGAACATCGATCTACATAGTTGGTGATAGTAATCTAAAGCTGTGGCACATTGAGCATCCGCAAGACATATGAGTTGGGAGAGACGGCATGAGGACGTCGCGTTAGCCGCGCCTCTCAGCACCTGGGGCCGACATACATCGATTCTCTGCTTGGCTTCAACACAATAGTCGTCCTCGCACTGACACTGCAACAAAAATAAAACTTATTAATATGTAAATTTTTGGGATTTCTTTCGTTTTTATGTGTTGTCTATCATAAACATACGGGAAAACTCGTAAATGTACCGTACAATAATAACATTTTTGATTCATAAAATATTTTACGACGCCAGCAACGTTCTGATTTACGACAATATGAGTCAGGAAACCGACAGCTCTATGAATGTGCGATAATATAACCTTACATAATGTGTGATATATAAATTCTTAATATTGTATATTATATTTAAAAAAAAAACATTAATCTTTATTCAGCCACTTAGATGCGAAGACACCTACTCTGTAACGATTTATATCACTGTATTAGTTCTGCTTAGATTAACAGCTGACAGGAAACAGTGATAAACCTGACAATTTGAATAATATATAACGGGTTAAACTGCATATTTTGTATCACTAGCGTAATCGACGTTACTCATAAATTATTTATAGAGACGATTTGGCAGTTATCCAACAATTTAAGTCATTTGAACATGACATGACATTCGCTATGCGGCTAATTAACAGTTTGTGATGGAAACGTTTAATTAAAGGTCAATTTATGGTCCTGTTTGCGATGGTACAGATAAATAAAAGAGTAGCCTCCGTCTTACGCTGTGTTTTTTGTGGGGAGGCAACACCTGCACAAGAATGAGCGCTGCGGTAGGTCCCGATATAGACGTCAAATCTCAAGGCTGTGCGGCCTCTCTTGCCTGCCCTTACTTTCGATACACATTGCTCAACAGCAAACCATAATCACACCGTTACAACGACATAATCAATTTAACCGGTTCTTCGTCAAAGCGTTTCCTTAAAAATGGGACGGAATTCCTCTTTAAATTCACTTGTAAAAGGTAAATATCGAAATCAATTAGCATGTAAATGTGAATATGTTAATTAAAACTTATACCCTCATGTTAACTGTGGATATTGAAAGTATCAAGTCATTAAAGACTTTTTTTCATTGGAATAATTAAATAATGCTGAACTTTGAACAATATTCATATCTATGATAAAGAATGAAGTTAACATTTTTTACAAGAGCGCCATCTAGTTCCGTGGTAAGCTTACTTAAACAATATATAGTATAACAACTGTTACATGTTACTAAACTGTTTGTAATTATTATTACATACAAAATTTATTCACGTAGGTATATTTAAAACATTACTAAAGAATGTTATCGTAATTAATAATTAAATAGCTAACGCAATTTCCACACAATCCAAAACTAAAGCTATCAGTAGCAAAAAAACTTAGCAATACTGGAGGTCCGACAGATATCATTTCCAAATATGTATTTATTATTATTTTATATAAGTATAAAGAAAGTTTAATGACTCTACCGCACCTGCTGACCGCTCTTGAAATAACATATTTATGCTCAATTGTAAAGGTCACATTGTACTCCCGATCACGCTCACAGCTACGGATAAAAATAACGAAATATGTATATAGATTATAACATGCAGGTACGATTTTGTAGCTCATATCGGAATTATTACTTTGTAATGTTTATGCTTTTTAAATGCACTAGTCAGACCTACATTTGATAAGAAAATAAAATGAAGGCATTAAATTTATCTTCACCATAATTTTATTATAAAAAAATTATTTTTATATTATGTTTCATTATAATGGATAACTAAAGTGAAAATTGGCTGAAACGATTCTCTAAGAGGTATGAAAATGGGGATGAACGTTTATATGGGGGTATTTGCAATTTACATAAATTTACGTATTCATATTCATTATTCATATTAACCGTACCTAGAAACTAACCCTAGCGAAGTTAGGGTGAGTAGCTCGTTATTTACATTTAAAAATGTCAATAAAGTATGATAACAATTTTGTTAAAAAACTTTATTAAAGGTCGACAACCGCGACCCTCGACTATGGTGATGCGTCGTGTCCGACAAATCTGACGTCTAAATTAGATTTTATTGCGGGCGTCTGTATTCTGTATAGAACAACACCACTCTAAAAAGACCTTTACTGCCTTATAAAGAACGATGATAGTGCTCATCAGATCAGCTCCTATTAATTTGGACATCTTCTTCAATTGAGAAAGACATTGTAAACAAGTGATGATGAAAAGTTATTGTGGCAAATACGACCTTTGCTACGACCACATAATTTATTATGCAGAATTCGCTTTGTGGCTTCTTAAATTTTATTATATCTTTACGTTTACGTTTTTCAAAACAATGTAACTATGTCTTGTGTAGACAAATGCTATCCCTGAATTATATCTATACTAATATTATAAAGCTGCAGAGTTTGTTTGTTTGTTTGGTTGAACGTGCTAATCTCAGGAACTACTGGTCCGAATTGAAAAATTATTTTTGTGTTGGATAGTCCATTTATCGAAGAAGGTTATAGGTTATATTACATCACGCTACTAACAATAGGAGCGGAGGATCAGTGAAAAAAATGCCTTTTGATTTTCAGCCTTTAGAACGCGAGCGGAGTTGCGGGAAAGGCTAGTATTGTATAAATTAAATTAAATGTCCATATTTGGATAAGATTTTCACTATTTATAAAAATACACAGTTACAAGTCTATACTAACATTCATAAGCTCTTTCCCCTCTTCGGTAGATGTCAATGCAATCAGCGCATGTTCGCAGGCCTTCGGACACGCGGATGCAGGCTTGGTGAGTACTTCTTCACATAGGTACATGTAGTTGGAAAGCGCAGCACCACAGCCCGTACGGTAGGCGCACCGCATGCGCGCCTGTTCGCAGGGGGTCCCACTGGCCGCCACTGACAGGCTCAGAACCGCCACTAGCAACCACATCACCTGGAATTATATTATTTATTACATATATTTTGACGACACGTTTGGCTCAGTTTGTAGTGACCCTACCTTCTGCGACAGCGGTCGCGGATTCGAATCCCACTGGGGGCATTCATTTGTTGAGCATGTATGTTTGTTCTCCAGTCATGGGTGTTAATATTTATACTATGTATGTATTTAAAATTTATATGTGTTTATCAACTATCTGGTATCCGTAACACAAGCCGTGTTGTAAAAAATATCCCAACATATTTTATGAAGGACTTAGTAAAAAATATAAATATATCTAATGGGACTTTATCAACAAATATTTAAGTAGAAAATAAAGTACTTGCAAACAGTAACTTTAAATATTTAACGCTTTACCTGAATTACGTACATCATTACAATCTTCGACTCGAGAAATAAAAGACGTAACCTACGTCTGTTATTGCGTAGAATGTTAGTATTTTTGAATAGCAAACGATCTGGTAAAGTAAGGACCGCATAGTTACTATTTGCGATTGTTTTAAAATTTAAACAGTACTTGTTTAATATAAAACATATTGTGAACTGAGACTAATTGATAAATCTTACATTAACTTATTTATAGTAAGCATATATGGAAAGATAACACTTAAAATAACCAGTCTTTAAATATTTCTACACGACTGGTGTCTTTTAGTAGGTACCAACAATAATTTCTCGCTAGTCAGTCCGCGTATTCATTGCAATGAAACGTCATTAACCTCCAATCGCACGAGCAATCAACACATTTAATCTCGCGAGCTCCATTCCATTCACAACACCAATCTTGATTACTATCTTTCATATGCATTATGCATACGTATGGATATTGTAAGAAAATACCTACCCTATTACATAAAACTGACTTTACAAAAATGCATTTTAAATGCATTTTATTGTACGAGTGATTGTGAATGACATACAGATATGAGTATATCAGATTTTTTTGCATATTTAATTCTTATTATTCATCTCTACATTATTTGTATTTTAAATAACATAGTATGGATGCCGGATGGAGTATTTGATTAGTGTATGATATGAGCCTGCTGAAACGTTAGGGCGTTTCGCGTGATTAGTATACGTCGAAAAAACTAAATGAATTGAATCTAAAATACGAAGGAAGCACAGACAGGTGGCTAGTATTTCCATTTTCCATAATAATCATGGGGATTCTACTTTACTCTATTTATGACTACTTTGTTCAGGATTGTGGTAAGTTCAATTGTGTGCGGTATTGCTTCTCACAACAACTAAATATTAAAAATGATTCTGGCTCTACTATTTTGAAAAAACTCTTTCAACAAAAATATCATACACATAAAAACATACTGTTAATATTAAACTATGTATAAAAATTACATTAATATTAATCAATATTTTAACCTAATTTACGTAATCGATGGACAAATAATCTCCCATATCCCTATCAGTATTGCAACACGGCGTTTACTCGACTTTGGCCTTAGTTGGTAATCTTTCACTGATCCCGGAGCCTTCTCGGAAGCTGAGTAAACAAACAGGACCGCGTCACGCACTTCTCACTTGCTACTAACTTACACGGTTACCGTAAGCTTTCAGGGTTGACACCGATAGAAAAAACTATCTTATTAGAAAAGGCAAATGATATTGAAAATTATTTACAACTTACTAATGTTTTAAATAATATACATAACTCATGAAATTAATAGTATTATAAATATTTATTTAAAATAGGTAATTTTATACTTATTATAGTCTTATGTCGTAGTTTTTTTTTAATCCATTAAAAATAACATATTTAAAAAAAATATGCGTAATAATGCGTATTTAGAATATTTTTCGTCAACCCTTCTAAAGAAACGTAGGTCGTCGTCCGTTGGAGTACCCAATAGCAAAAGAAAACAAAATGACAACTTAAGATGCCCAACTCGCCTCCACTTTAAGTGTTACATTACAATAACAATCGGTACCTGCGCTTCACATAGCTTTCCTAGCTCTTATGCCTTTTGAATACGAACTAATAAATATTTTGTCTTACGGTAGCTTCGAGATAAGGGTAAAAGAACGTGTGCCTTTTATTTTGTTTGTTAATTAAATTGTATTTTGAACAACTCTATTTAAGTGTACAAAAAATACAGGAATAGATTTTAATTTAGTTAAAATTCGTGACTTGCATGTTATATCGAATAAAAGCAACTATCGGTAGCGAATCAAAATTTCGGGGAAGTGCCCGATGTCGTGCGGGAAGGAAAAAAGATAGAAGAATTCTTTTTAGTTTCAAACGTTGAGCCGACAGTAATAACTATCTAAATAGAGGTGGGGAAGAATCTCTGCGACATTTCCACACTCAAATAGCAGACGGTTAGCATGTAAGTGTGAAAAGCAAGAATAATTGCTGGCACTCCGTCAACATAGATGGTGTCTACTTGAAAAGCTTTTAAGCGGAATAGCCATTATTTTTACTTAAAATAAAACGATTAATTCAATTAAAACTAGAAAAATATTTATTTGTTTGTTACATCACATCTAACCGTACTCTTTAATATTTTAAGTCTAGGTTGTAAGTTTTCATTGAATCTAAGTTTATAAAATATAAAATGCATATTCCAAAAATTATGTCACAACTTCAACACATCTCTACACTTCACTTCAGTCCACAGTCTACATACAAAAGTAGAAAACGAAAGCCGGTGTAGCACAGCACAATAGGATGCGTGCTAAGCAGCAAGTCAAATAAACGTATTCCCGCGCGCCTCATTATAGCGTGTCGTTAAGCGATAATTGATTAGGTAAACTGAAGGCTGTCAGGTACCACTTCAGCTACCTGTTATGCACCTATACTAACAGTAATAAAATAAAAAAAATATTTTTATATGTATTAATAAAATAAGAAGGTAGGTAATCAGATACATCGCTTTAGACTTTTACTTCATCTTTTACATGCTCTACTTTTTACGCTGTATAATATAGGTTATATTATATTTAACAATTATTAATAGTGTTTAATACTAAACTATTGATAACAATTTTAAATACCAACTAAAAATAATAAGCTATCATAATCTTCATACATGTTCAGGGCCATACTTTATTGACTCTACCAGCCAATGTTTATTCACAGATTTACCTCATTTAATTACAAGTTCTATTTATTTAATATTATGGTAAATTAATTATTATGTTAAATTACTACAATGAATATGGAATCAGTTGTTTTTATAAAAACCACATGATACAGCTGAACAGTGGACACTCGTGCCTTCTAACACTTGAGCACACACTTACTTAAAGTTACGAATGTCTGTTTCACTGAAAAAATATTGAGATAAAAATCTTTAACTTGTGAGGTACAGTAATAGTAAATAAAACATAATAGGTTTTGTAAATTAATTATGATTTTCTGCACGTGACATGCTTTAGTTGTTTTTTTATTATTTCTTGTCTGGTATACGGAAAGAACATACTATTAGCTATTTTTGCATACGATTGGGGCATATACTTCGTAATGACCAACGTTATACATTTTTTTAATTTAAACCTGCAAGCTAAAAACAGAACCTGTTAACTTAAATTTAGTATTCAATGCCAGACACATTTACCTACTGCTGAACGAGGATAGTGGTTTATAAATATATATCGTCCATGTTTAAATTATTGGCGTAACAAAGTTAGAAGAGAAGTGAAATAAGAAAATAGTTATTTATAATAATCAAAATATCTTCGTAAACAAAAGAATCTAAAAAGAAATCCATCTGTTCTTTGTAACGGTATGAAAACTTGACATCGATTTACGATTCCAGTCTGAGTTATAAATTACAAGCTTTTATGTTTAGAAAGTTGAAATAGTAACATTACGCCACAGAAGATTCCCTCGAGCATAGTCTTTTTAACTATGGCATTTAATCTTTTCGAAAAACTAATTATCCTTTTCTCTACAATTAATGACTTGTGCTTCTCTTGAAGATTGCCTTAGATAATCTTCATTTTATCTGTATATAGTTTGTATAACCAAATTTATAAATAACGTAGGTACCATCAATATGTCAATTGACCGATGTTTATTTAAAACCATCGTGGTTTAATATACTGTCTATTAAGTAAAGGTTCGTTTTACCGTTGGGTGAAATTATGCGAATTATTAAGAAGTAAAACGGAAACAGAGATTTCTCTTTATTAGTGACAATGTAATTTTTAAAATTTGAAAAATGTTAACTTCGAAGCAAAATATTAAGAAGAGACAATAAATACAACCGTTTCTATTATTGACAGGTGATTAGCATTTTACCTAATGAAAGACAAACAGCCGCTTAGACACATAACAAATGTTACACTTATTACCGTCCTTGTTTTATTTTCCCAATGATAATGAGTTTGACGTATGCTCTCCATACTGCATACATGAAATGAAGGCACGTGACGTCATGACTTTATTGTTAGAGGACGTGTTACGATGTGTTTCCAGTATACTGTGGTATAGTACAGACATGTAGTATAATAAATAATTTATATATATATATATATATAATACACTTCAGTAATCTCAATTTATATCAATGTGTTAAAAAATATTTAACAACTTAGAAATAAACTTTTTAAAATATCAAAATAAATCCGCATTTTCTACTATAATATATAAGTATTCAATTCATTTCGACTCGTTAATATAATAAACTGAGTATAAAAATGAAAAAATTACAATAGAGACTCTATAACATAGAGACGAAATTAATAAATAATTTACGAACTAAATTAAAATATTCAACTAAACAAATGCAGTGAATATATAACACAATTTGATAATGAGGTAAGTATAATATTGCTTCGCTTTGAACTACCGCTGATAAGACGGCGAATTAAATTAGTTCAAACACGAAGATAACCAAAAACATTGCCAAAAAGATAACAATTCGAACTGAAGATGTTTTTTATATAAATTGAACTGGCACTGATGTTTAGATTTTTTTATTTTATTGCATGTTTTCGAAGATTTTTTCAAGAACTTAATTTGACCTTAGTTAGCTAATATCTGCAAATATAGGTAAATGTTTCAAAATATTTTCATAATAACATTAATGCTTGTAAATCCTAAGCCCAAATATCAAAAGCTCTAAAAATTTATATCAAGTGATAAACTTGGCACTTGTAAATATTTCGTTTAACATAACAATAATAAAGTTAAAAGATTTATAATTCATGTCTTCAACAATACTAGATTTTTTCAACATCATGCAACAAACCTTCAGTCATTTCACTTTTTTATAAATATAGTAGAAAAAAAGGTAGCTTATAACAAGAATATAACGGCTTAAAGAAATTCAGATTTGTCAGTCCATCAATATACCTAGAATAAAAATACTAGTAGATCCTTACTACTATAGCTTTAATCAATCTACCTTTATTATTTTAGTTAAATCACAAATATCAGATTCTATTTTCGAAAACAATATTGCCCAAGTTCGTACTTATGAACACTACATTATAATTACACGAAAACTAGTACTTAAGATAACGTATCACGTATAATTGTCCGCATTGGGCAATATACTTATTTTTAATATAATATGAATAAGATAGAGACTAACCGATTACATGATAGAAAAATAATAATAAAATTTGTTAAGTTACAAAGAGGAAATGATTTAATGTAAAACATCAATTGAAAAGGGGATATGAAACGTTATGGAAGCCACTCAATTGAAAAATTTTAGAAGTTTCAACCTAAACCTAAAATTAAAATATCTTTTACACTGAGTACTCCATTCTCATTTTTCAGTAAAAAATGTTGATAAATTGAAATAAAAAATATGAGTCTAGATATATTATTTTGCAAAATTATAAATTATATTTATTTTATCTAAACATGGTAAAAGGATATTTCAGTTCTTTAATTTATGCTATTGAGAAGCCACGGATTTTTAATTTAAGGGGTAAGGTAATATTTGTCAATTAATTTCAACAAAAATCAGAACCAAACTCGAAGAATGTGAATTATAGCATACCAAAATTGCTTAATTATCAATCAAATGATAAACGATGTCCACGCGTGAATAAGTGTAAAGTTACAGCGAACGGTTAACGCAACCAGTTAGTTGTGACCGTTATAATGAGGTTATCGCGGTTTGTTTACTTACTTAATAGCGTCGTACCTACAACCTAAGAGTTGCTAAACTTGTAATAATCCAAACAAAAATTGTGTACGTTTAGTACGAAACAAAAGCAAAACAAGGAAATCACTCTCGTTTGATTATGAAAATTACTCAGTGTAATTAAAACACATAATAAAAGCTATTTAATTATATTTATAGCATTAGAATGTCTGCTTTCAAGAACTAAATATAAACTCATTAGCTTATTATACTCTTGTTCTAGTAACTTTGTCATTGCAATTCCAAGTACTAATAGTAAGAAGCAACGCGGCAAGCGGAATGTCACCAGCCTTACTTCAGGGAACCATGCAAGGCAACGCAACTCAACTGCAACCGTCACTATACTCACTTTACAGATGAGAACCATATTCATTTAACTACTATCTTAAATTTTCATAACAGATATTTTCCAAGACACAACACGTCGTTTAAGGACCAGCCATGTACCTACCTACTTTCGTATTGAAGTATGCGGGCTCGACAATAAAAGACTATTTCCCATGTTTCTCGGATTACTTAGACGAGAGCGAGTGAACAATAAATATATGAAACACAATATAATAATAATGTTTCAGATAGTGATATTTTATGCTTGTTTTTCTATACAGCAAGACAAACTTTAACAGTTCAGACATAAAAAATATTTTTACTTCAACACTGTGCTTTAAATCGTACATTACATTATAATATAGTTAGTTTATTTTTTATAAATCAAAATTACCGTTTAAAATCTGATTTAAAAAGTAACGACGATAGTTTCACAACGACAAACTGGTATTCATGTTGTGTTCATATGACACTCCTTTAACCGTAGATCTACACATGACATGGGTAGAAGAGAAGGGCCCAAACATTAATCATCCGAAAGATTTGGAACTAATTTGTCACACGTGGCTTGCAGCTGCAAGCTTACACGCTGACTTTGTCTTACAATACTATATCACTTTGATTTAATGATTATGTAGCAAAATATCGTGCTGGGATTTTCGGTAAAGTCAATATGTAAAGTAGCTAAAAACAACAAAAATAGATACCACAAAAACGCAAATTCAAATAAATAGATAGGTACATTTTGTTTAATATTTTACGCAATGAAAATGTTTTTGCAATAATTCCATAGAAGTATCTTACATCAATTTTTTTTACATAATATATGATATAGCCAACATTGTATTGGTATCAAAGTAAAAACACAAAAAGTTAAGTAATTTAAAATTATACTAAATAATGAAAAATAATTTGAATTATGTTATTTATTTTTTGTTTGGCATTTATTTGTATTTAAAGTTCAAAACAACGCGAACGCCTTTTCATATATGAATCTAGTAATGACGTTATGTAATCATACAAAAACTGTTTTATATTACCTATTTTAAGCGCTATCAAATACCTAGGTACCTACTATACAAAATAATTTCGCATCCTCATCGAACCTATAAAAATTCCCTTCTATGTACTTCTACCATATTATTAATTTGAATGTTAAGTACATAATTTTTTTAATTACCTAATTAATAAGGTTTTTTTCTGAGGGTATCAACATGGTGATGTAATTTATTGAGTAATTTAACTTTGAATAAGATTAATAAACAGGAAAGCGCTTACGAGAAGGCGTGACTGAAATCAAAACAGAAATCGAATATACCGTATCGCAATCAGTTTTGGCACCCTCACATATATTGGCTATAAAACACAAGAATGAAAATAGCGTTACGTATTGCGACACCCAATAAACCAGAATATTATTAAATTTAGTTTTTGTCAAAATTAAATGTTTCAAATATTGAAATTTTTATAGTTACGACTTACGAGTAGATATTGTTAAATTCTGAGTCGAAACTGTAAGTAGGTACATCAAATATTTTTTGGGAAAATCTTATTGAAAGAGCTAAATTGTTTAATGAAATTATATATTTCTACATATTATGTACGTTAAAATATACCTTAGGAACAAACCCGGCGAAGTCACTAGTACAAAATAAAACATATTAAAAAAGACACATTTTTAAATATTCGTAAGAGATTTATGCATTGAAACATCTAATTTGCATTGAAAGATGTCCAACATCATTATTTATTATTGCTACCTGCGCAGACACATGACGACGATCCTAAATCAAATTTAAAATCTTAAATCTTTTTAATCTTTTAATTGCTATCTTTATAAATATAAAGTGTTTTAAGTGTGACATTATCAAACCAAATAAGAAAGCTTGTGTAAACATCCTCTAAGATGAGTAAAGCTCTTTACATCAAGCTAGTTTCGTAGACAGGGCATGTCATGTAACTTAATACTCTTGAGGACAGACATGCACAGTTAATTGAGTAAACATAGATTACACACGTCCAACTTATCCGATTACTATTTTGTAATAAAATAAAGATTATAATTTAAAATAGGAACGAACTACTTTGCATATGTTTAGTATTTGAATAGCCTAATCTCAATAGTAAATGAAGCGTTCCATGAAATAACAAATATTAACATAATTTTCCGCTCAATAGTCATCGCGCTAAATTAAGTTTTGAAATTCGGTTCTTTAAAATTTTAATTTATTGTAGAGGTACGTTGGAATTTTAATATATACTGTCATGATTAAAAGTGTAATAGAAGTTTTATTAAAACATTTGTCGCATAGGACTGGCACTATATAAATGTTAACTTTTTCCATATAAACATTATTTTATAACAAATCAGTCAATAACGCAAACTCGAGTGATGAATGATTTGTATCAGATACATGTATTCCATAAGATATTGTACTTATTTACAAACTATATTACCCGTGTTTCCTATTAACTATCAGAGTTCATTCTCTGTAACAAATAAAGTAACAAACAATCAAACTGTTACAGTTATGATAATTATTATGATTACTTATAAACTAAAATATATTATTAATGTATTTCTAATGTGATACGTAAACCCTTTAATTATATATCGGTGTAACCGTCTGGCATGTATTTTAGGATTTCGGACGTCACTACAGGTAATTCAGTGAGAACAACGACTTATTATGGACAACAACGCGCAATAAATCAAGAGGCAGTACGCACTAGTTTATTGCCTGTGCGTGCGTCCGTCGTTCCGTAGAGGTTTCAACCACGCATCTGCTTTGTATGGCTATATTTGAGTAGGGTAACTTTAGCTTTAGAAGTACAATTACGTTGTTCACTAGATACTTAATCGTGCTTTTCTCATATATCCGTATAGTACTGTTATTTTTAAGTATTCGACTTATAACATCAGGTATCTGCGAGTGAAAATCTCATCAAAACTCCCGCCGTTTTGGAGATTAGCTAGAACAAACAGACGGACAGAAAGACAAAAAAAAATTAAAACAGTGTTTCTCATAGTTGATTATATCATACAAATTTAAGAATCTTATTAAACTATTAAAGCTTTATAACCTAAATTCTAAAGAATAAAAGAAAATGAATAGTGAATACTGTAAATAATGTAATGAACATGGCGCCAATAAGGAATTTAAATAAGTAAACGATCATTATTTTTTTATAATGAATCTTATCACTTGTTTCAAGTGTGCACTAGACAAAGGTAATCTATACTAATATTATAAAGAAGTAAAGTTTGTTTATTTGTTAAATTGTAAGGGGTAATCTCGGGATCTACTGAACCGATTTTAAAAATTCTTTCACCAATAGAAAGCCACATTATTGCTGAGTGTCATAGGCTATATAAAACACCGAAAAATAAAAAGGCTTTTACGTCCGTTTTGCAAAGTGCATCGGAGAAAAAACGGTCGAATGAAAGCGTTTCTACGAACGCTGCCTTAACTATGAAAGATATATTTTTGAGTTCTAGAGAAGACATGTGGAGCTTGAAAATGCCTACAAAAAAGTCAACGACAGCATATGCCTAACTTAAAAACACTATGTACTAAAAAGGATTATTAAAATTATGCCTAACGAAGTGGGCACGGGTCAGCTAGTTTATGAATATTTCGCTAAAACTCATGAAACAGTCAGCATTTCGCTATAAACAAAACAGTAATAGAGTAGATATTTTCAATTTTTCTAATGCAGAATGCTGTTCTGTTCATACTCTACTAAAAACTGTAATACACATGTTATTTGTTTGTCGTATAGGTTATTCTTTTTAGATTAATATTTGCAATGTCCACGCGACTTCGCTTTATTCGTGTATGATATATTTACGTCACAGTTAATAGACCATCTCATTATTTCAGCTCACGTCTGTATTACAGCTAAGGACACGGGAAAAGCGAGGACAATACATTATTACTTTATGTAACATTAAATTAACTATTTCTTTGCTTTACTATGTTTATATTTATCTAGGATTATTTTCCTGTTTACTTTCAAGACTATAACCGATATTCTTCTATAGAAATCTTCTAATTTGTTTTTGCTAAATAAAATTTGATAGAAACCTGCAGTTTCTGAAAGACATGTGAAGCCCGCCAACCCGTACTTTGTGGACTATTTCCTGATCTCCCTCGTATTGAAGGGAACCGTGCTGACTTGGACTTGAATTATAAATGTGAAGTAGTTTTGTGCATCCGGCTCGAAGGACTACTACTAGTTACTACATCAGTGTAAACAGACATTGTATTATTAAACTGTGGTGTACATACATAATATGATTGATGATAATATACAATATACTCTATTTTATTAGAAAACTATATTAACAAAAAATGTAGAGCAACAAATCTGGAACAGCTCCGGTCAGTACCATCACTTTGAATCTATTTAAAATTAAAATATTACAATAAAGTTAAAATAAAACTGAAATGTACGTACTTTTACTTCGGTGCTTCGTCTCAGTCACATGGCTCGAGCGGTGAAAAAAATTAACAAAAACTAAACAAAAATAGCACTGATCCAGTCACGAACCAAACATCACAAACTGAGGGACTCAAGGGTTATAGTTTCACAGAGTTCGTCAAATGTTGTGTCGTGCACATGTACGCGCGGACGCAACGCACGTACGACGAGAACGCGCGCGCGCTTGGAATTGAGTTGTGAGTCTCCGACAGCCGACTCTGAGAGCTCTGGCCGCAGATGACAGCTTCCACATTCCCCGCCCCCCGCCGGACCTTTGGGATAAAGCTATACGGAATTGAGATGTCCTGTTTTTATTTACTTGTAATACTCCGACCGGTCTTCAGATTGTATGCTATGAGTTAAGATCAGACGATCTATTAATCTTCTTAGAATATGTCGCTGAGAAATAAGTTATTATTTTTAAGATTACCATCAAGTTGAATGTTCAAGAGTAGTAATTAATACATATATCCATATTTATTACTTCTAGGATTTATTTTCTTCTATATAAACTTGTTATTATTTTGTCGCATGTAAGTTTAAGGTTCAAATTCGTTAGCAAACACGCCGCTATACTTCGTGAGTTGTTTATGTGTAACAAGTTCTCGAGAAAGTCATTATTGAGACCTTCGTCGGGGCATATTTTTTGTTCGGTCGGCCGGCGTTTGTACTATATAAAAAACGGTTTATTTTAAAATTGCGTTGATTGAGTTGTTAGTTGTTACGGCGGGAGGATATTGAAGTGATTTCATGCCCGCGGCATCGGTTCATAAGCACCGGATTGCGTGCTGGCCACCAGTTGTAGAGCTTTTTTTCTTTACGTCTTAATTTAATAGAATATTTGTTTGAGATTTGTGTGAAATATAAGATTTTATAGTATTGATCGCGTTATACTTACGTTTGAAAGATTGATATAATATTCATAATTACTTTACTCGAGCGTCTTATATTTAATCGTATTAGCCCCTTGCTTCGTTTAATCCTCGGTAAAAGACGTTTTTCTTTTTACTGTAGTCTGTATGTGATTATTATTGATTAATGTACTTATAACTTAGGAGTCTTCTAGGCCCTAGCACATTTTATACTTATGATTAAATCTAAAACACTTAAAAATTTAAATGTAGGTACTTACTTATTTACAATATCTTTATTAATT
This sequence comes from Boloria selene, assembly GCA_905231865.2. Taxonomy (NCBI): domain Eukaryota; kingdom Metazoa; phylum Arthropoda; class Insecta; order Lepidoptera; family Nymphalidae; genus Boloria; species Boloria selene. The sequence continues at coordinate 5,292,219 of HG993149.1, forward strand.
ACTTAGGTACCACTACTAATAATACTACCTAGGTTTGTAATTTTTCCCAAATGCTAATATCAACCTTAGGAATAATTAGATCTGAAACGAAGTAACGTATTATTAAATAGTGTTTAATAGTGTAATAGAGCTCAGTTGGTAGTGACCCTACTTTCTGCGCCAGCGGTCGCGGGTTCGAGTCCCGCTGGAGGCATTTATTTGTTGAGCACAAATGTTTGTTCTCCAGTCATGGGTGTTAATATTTGTATTATGTATGTATTTAAAAAAAAATATGTGTAGTATATCAACTATCTGGTATCCGTAACACAAGCCATGTAGCTTACCACGGAACTAGATGGTGCTGTTGTAAAAAATGTTCGAACATAAAAAAAAAATAAAAAAATAAAAATCAATGAAATAGGTACCAGGTACCTACTTAGTTACGAATTAACTGAGATTGCTTCTTTGCGTTACCTATCTTTTTTATTTATAAGGTTTTTATTCCAATTTCACTTTAAAGTAAAATATTGCACACTCTTTTGAAGATAAGAAATCCTTAAATTCCAAAACTTAAAATATAATTAATGACAAAATTAACCTAAAATGTAAAGTTAATGATTTCATTAATTAACAAAAAACGTTGGAGTTTTAGTTCAATGGAGAATTTTTAATTTTTTTTTCGATGCAGGGCTGTGCTAAAAGTAGCTACCTCAATGTTGCATTTTGAAATATTTGATTAATAATTGCAGTATGCTATTCGAAATCGGTTAAAAACCCGACTGCGTAAAAGGGAACTAAAAAGGGAACAAGTTGACGAAGAAACATAGTATTATACACACACAGACACGCAGCTATTCTAAAACTTACATATTATACCTCGGACTGCATTATACTCTTCTTTTTAGTTCACTTTTTACGCAGTCGATCGCAGTTTTCGTTACTTAGGTGTTTGCGTGAGGAGTGGCAATTTACAAGCGCTATTTTCGTCAGACCGGGACAAATGTCCCAAAGAAGTTTAAAAGGAATTGGCGAGCAGTCTTAACTTACTTACCGACTACAGTGCGTCACGACATTCGTCATTAATAAAATAAAGCTCATTTGCATTATGTTTCTCGCGACATGCCATCATTATTTATTACCACTACTATATTAGATTCTATTCATTAAAACATTTTTTACTCTTATATATACAGTCTAACTAGTGAAAGATTGAAACGATTGGTTGAGGTTTTTCAGAAATTAGATATTTTTCAGTATATGTTAGCCCGATCTACAATAATTTAAAATTTCATTAAAATCTGTTGAGTGGTTTCTTTTGATGCGGTCATACATAGAAAGACAGGCAGCAAAAAAATTAAAAACTAAAGATTCGGCCTCAATACCGTTAATAATGACTGTTTCATTTTTGAACAGATTTTCCCACAAAATATTCAATGTACAGATTTGACTAGTTAGAATTTAATTATGTAGAGTCACTAGGATTCATACTTGTTTCGCTCGGGTTCGTTCCTAGACACGGTTCCGCTAGTTAAAAAAAATTAAATTTCAAAAATATTACGTCCTCCTTTTTTAAAGTCGGGTAAAATGTAGCCTAAGTTACGCCCTAAAACATTAGCTATCTGAGAGTGAACCTCGGAACAAACAGACAGACAAAAATTTTAAAAATTGTTTTATTTTGTTTCAAGTATAGTATATTTATATATACGATAACATACGATACAGAAAAGCTGTTAATTTGAAATTAAATACGGACACTTCAATTTTATTTATATACTTACTAGCATTTCCCTTCCCACGCGTTCTAAAGATCGAAAACATAATTATTACTGGGTCGCGCGGGATGATACCTCGCACAACTAACCCCCCTTCCCGTTTTTGCATCATTTTTCATTGATGCTCCTCCTATTAGTCGTAGCCTTCCTCGATAAACGGTCTATCCAACACAAAAAGAATTTTTGTTGATTCAAATCGAACCAGTTTTTGCTAAATATTAGACTGTTGTTAGTTCCTGAGATTACCGCGTTCAACCAAACAAAGAAACAAACTCTTCAGCTTTATAATATTAGTATATATATTTAAAGTGTGCTAACCGGTAACCATATATAAAACGCGTACAACGCCATCTAAGAAGTAGAAACTCAATTTTTTAAAAGCTTTTTCTATCATCAGTTTTTTAACTCTGAATTCTTAAACCATCTAAATGTTGATCAATGTTGCCTTTTTCTACCAAGCGAGGCAAATTCCAAAGACGAATTATTATGGTACTAGCAATATTTGCAAGGCAGAATAGTTTACTATGAATTACGAACATTACTTTATAAGTAAGTTCTCTTTTTTGTTACAGATTTTTAGATATATTAATAATCTACTTATCATGGACATTATTGAAAAAAATACTAGGGATGATAATGAAAAAAAAGTATATATAAATGATTTTATTTTTCCTTCACCTTTACATTCTCTGGAATGAATAACAATGATATAAAAATATAACATTACAATTATCAATATCTCTTAACCTAAATAACTAACCAGGTCTTAAAATTGATCGTGATTTGATAAAATATTCTAATAATTCATCAATTGTCTGGATTTAGTTTGTGCTTAAATATCCAAGTAGTAATAAATACAAGTATTTCTTGTTATTTATTAACAATTATAGTTAGTAGTAATGTAATTTTTCAATGGTATTTAAGATAACTTTCAATATAATGAAAACCATAACACATACAATAAAATATATCTCAATCCATAAAACATTATATTTTAAACTCTACATAAGTAGTACTATAACATATATATTATACCCTACATAAAAATAAGCAGATCCTGGCATTAATAAATATATCCCAAAAAATGATAAAAAATCACCAACTAATCCTCCTTCACCAAGAACTGACTCAACCTAACAAATATATATTTTTTATTTAAAAATTATCTGCACGATCATGTTAACAATTCAATTTATATTAATAAAGAATAATAATAATAAAGCACTAATTGTGACAATTTGGAAATTAATTTCCCCATAATATATATTTAATATTTACAATTTAGCACCACTCTTGAGCAAAGGTCCTAATTTCTGAGCAAGCATAATGTTGCCAGATATCTTTATTTTACCCTTCAAATAGGCAACTTGAGGGCTCAGAGTTCCAGCCGCTATTTCTATGAGGTCGTCATCTGATACCGTCATTGTAGTGTCGGCTTTACCTGTCTTCGGTTCACCCTGGTAGACTGTCAATGCTGACTTCAAATCTAAAGCTGTTGGAAATTTAATATAATGATTAATATTTTAAATTTTATTGTACGTTTTGTACAGTAATATGTATGAGACAGTTAAAATAATAAAGAAAATATTATTTTCTTTTTTGTTTGTATATAATCTAGATATCAATTTGTGTTAGTTTTAGATGTCAATATCCAACATTTAATATAATATCAATCTTTTATTAAAAACTTTAAAGTACTGACAAAACACTGAAGTGTGGCTTTACCATATTCAAATAAAGGACTATATCTTAATTTATTAGTTTCATAGTCTCATGTATACAAATATTATTAATTAACATAAGAGAACCAAAGACAGATTATGTAATATTTATTATAGTTTACTTACTCCATTGTTTGATAGTTTTTCCATTCTCAGTAATATTGTATAAGTAGACGGCCCCGACACTCTTGGCTTTGTCTGGGTTTGCTTTAATGCCTTCTTCGATTTTCGCGAACAACGAGTCACTCTTCAATGTGGCCGAGGATTGCGAAGAACTGGCGGGAGCGGATGGGACGCCATCTTTGACTACATTTTTTAAGTCGACGTAGGCTCCTATTAAGTAAATATTAATAAATTTATTTATTTTTTATTAAGAAATAGTTGACTCAGAAAGTCTTTACTCTATGAAAGCTTATATTATGATTAACTTATGGTGAAGGAAAAGATGATGAGGAAACCTGTATGTCTCAGAAAACTTACTCTAGATGTCAATAGTCAGATAGCCCAAAGACACGTTAAGACCATCAACCCGCATTTGCCCTTCTAATATTAAATAAATAGATAGATAGACAAACATATAAACATATATGCATACATAAAACATAATATAAAGTGTGTTATAAATTATTAACTTGTCGGATTTGGTCGCGAATTTTTTTGATTTCTAGTTCCCAACGTTTCGAATACTATAGCAATCATGGTCACGGGAGAGACCCCGACGGTCTCAGACGGGAGAGTCGGCAAAATACAGAAAGACAGTTTCATCTATAATGTCAAATACTCGTGTAAACCTAAGAAAGTAATATACCGACTGCAAACTGGCAACAGATAGTAGATAGTACAGTTGAGTCATAATTATAGCATCTAGTAAATTAAATAAAAATATGTGGTTTTTAAATATTTTTATTGCACATGTTATTAAAAAGAAAAGTAGCATTATATGCTTCATTCTAATATAAAAACGAGTTAGGACAATATAAATCAACTTGGAACAAAAAATTGAGATAGTACCGTTTGCCAGTTCACAGTCGATATAGGGTGCGCTATACTTGCGAGAGGCAGTGGCAGCCCAGCGGTAACGCGCTCGCTTGGATAACCGATTGATGCGGGTTCAAATCCGAGTCTCGCACCTCTAATATTTTCAAGTGCGAATCATTTCTATCATGATTACCACTTGTCTTACGGTGAAGGAAAACATCGTGAGGAAACCTGCATGTCTGAGAAAATCTAGCAAGTTTTCGAAAGATATGTGAAGTCCGCCAACACGCACTAGGCCAGCGCGGTGGACTATGGCCTGATCCCCCTCGTACTGAGGGAGGCCCGTGCCCAGCAGTGGGACGTTAAAAAGGGCTGATGATGATGATACCTGCGATGACGACATTGCCGGTCTCCTTGAGGCGCGTCTGGAAGTGCACTCGCGCGCCCTCCGCCCACATCTCGGTGCGCAGCGTGTGGCCCGGCAGCACCGGCTTCGCGAATCTCGCCTTTATTGCCTTCACGTTAGAGGGCTCGTTGCCTCCGTATCTGATACAAACATTTTTTTTAATTTAATTAAAGTTTGTCATATAGTACCTGCTAGCGTTTTTTTTTTATTTAATTATAGTTTGTCATAAAGTACCTGTTAAATACAATCAGATGGATTTAAATATAAACAAATTCTTTGTTTTTGTGGAGTTAAGAAGTCGCATATAATGAAAAAAATTTAAAGTGCGTGTGTACAAAGTACACATGTCAGAAGTTAAACTTCTTTGGCAAACTAATTTTTAAATCTCGTTTACATTTATGCTAAATAACCCCGTCTAAGCTCGTTGAGAGAGGGAGATGGCGCGAAGGTCACACTCACGAGTTAGAAAGAGTTAGAAATGTCACTGACTCGCGGTAGGCGAGATCTAACTAAGGCTAACTCTTCCCCGTCTCTGAGCGCCTGGTACTATGGACTTATTTTTTCGTTTCATCGAGTTTGAAATCACGATTCTAAAGAAGTTTCACTTCAAAAAAATGATAATGACCGGTACAAAGATATTCTAGTCCTGAGATTTATTTGCATGTAATCTATTACAGCAATGAACAAAATATGTATCAATATTTTTTTAAACAGGCTAAAACACACAGATCAGACCTAAATCTGGATCTCATTATATCTATAGAGGGCAATATCATAACATGTTACGAAATAATAAAAGCCATATAAATATTTGTAATCACCTACTGGAACTACTTAGTAAAATTTTTAAATAAGTACTTACTTAGATAGAACATGTCTCACAGAGAAGCCCAGAGACGCGAGGCCATGCAGGATCGGTTTAGGGTGACCACTCACAGTTGCCACGTTGGGATCAATGTGAAGTGGATTCAGATCTCCTGACAATCTACAAATAAATATTAATTTTATAAAAAGCATTTGTAATAATCACTACATAGTATAAAACAAAGTCGCTTTCTCTGTCCCTATATCCCTATGTATGCTTAAATCTTTAAAACTACGCAACGGATTTTGATGCGGTTTTTTTAATAGATAGAGTGATTCAAGAGAAAGGTTTATATGCATAACTAGCGAATCCCGCGGCTTTGCCTGTGCTAAATCTAGGGAAGAGCCCGAGCGAAGCGAGGGCGAGTCGCTAGTAATCCAATATAACAACTAAAGTCAATCTTATATTTATACAATATCAATAGAGCATCATTACTGATTTTGTGCAATCATGATGCTCATACACTAACTAAACCCTTTCGTAAATGTTCTGGGCTCCCGTTTTTTGCCTTCATATATCCTGCTTCATAACAGAACACCTGATGAACAGTATCAATGTCAAGCTGTCCGAATTAGACGATGGCAATAATGTAACTGATTTAAACCAGATTTAGTATATTTACGTGCAAAAGTGCACAAATCACAAATGCGTTTTCTACTTCTTCTACTATCAAACTTTGTCATGAATGAAGAGAGTTATGGCACAGAACTGACATTTTCGACACTGTTTCACACAAACTTCCATCTCCTGTTACTGACAATATGTCGACCTATCATTCACCTTGGCACAACCTGGGATTCGAACCAGTACCTGTATAAAGCAGCCTGGTCCTCCGCAGTGCGCTGTTCTACTACGCAGTCGGGGTCTCGCGTAGGCACCGTCTGCACGCCCACCGCCAGCTTACTATTACGAGGGCCGTTGAAACCCCCCTGTCCTAGCACGAAGATGTGCTGTTGTGTGCGCACTACTAACTCTCTATTTTGGTATATTTCGCCTGAAAACAAATTACAATTAAACACGTGAATGGATGAAGGTGATTTGATGCATTTTCTGGTATATTTCAATAAAAAATATGTGAAATATGTAAAAATATGTAAATTCCTGGATACAAGATTTTATACAGTTGAAGACGTGAATGGATAAAGTTTAGATGTCACATTTTCGAATATTCATTGTTTTATGCACAGATTGTTGTTTTATGAACAGTTTTAAAATTAAATACCGGCATATTTATAGTTATTTATAATACGTATATTCAATTCAAACCACTTGACAGCCATTTTATTCATGCACAATGCTATATGCATACAATGCTATGTACATAACTTTGATTTTTGAAGTCAATGTCCTCGAAATTAGAATTTTGCGACCACCTTTCTATCACCTTCATCTACCTACTCATGTCTTCATTTCATAATTATATCACTGTATAAAAATCCTTTTTCTACATATGAACCATATAAAAGAACAAACTCACAATAAATTTTCACTATAACTAACAACATCGGCAATTCCATTATCTCCCCTAGTAACATAAATTTCATCAATTTTAATAATACATATTTTTTTTATTTTAACATTTTAATCTACTTATTTTTGTTTACGATACATTTATCTGTATAATGCTAAAAATTCTTAAGATACTGAAAATAAAACACAAGCATCCATCAATAAACAATATCATTAAGCCCAATATCTTTTTATAATTGCGATAAATAATTTACTAATATAAAAAAATAAATTATTTATCTCACTTTCACAACTAAAAGGAAGATAATGTATAAATCACACCACTGTTATAAAACACCTTCATGATTCATGATCAACTATTACCTGAATTACTATAAAGCTACTCGTAGTACTTTTTACCAAAAGATAGCTTTTACTTATATATAACCACAGACCTAATAATATTACAATAGTACACATTCTCTCTTTGCATATAAAGAAATTGGATAGTTCTAATTCGGGCTATCGAATATGTGCAAGCTAATGTGTAGTAAACATAGCAAAAACAGTGATTTTTATTTTGTACTATTTTTAATCGTGAATATTTCATAAAAATAAAATCGCCATTGATGAATATATACTACAACTACACTACAAATCCTATTGCTGATATTTTCAATTTGATTTAAAGGCTTATTAGTCAACTGCACTTCTCTTTAAATATTGTTAAAAATAATACTTCAATTTTCTAAGTTATGTCAATTTTAACACAAACAAATCGCTATCTTCTATGGACATTTATTTGAACAAACTTTTCTTTATTCATGATGAGACCCAATAAATCAAAATCAAATAAAAATGCAAAACAGCTGTTTTCGTTAGTACATTCACCATATGAATATATCCTGGATAAGGAAAAATAAATGACTTACTATTGACAATAGCAACAGCGCTTGAGCCCTTGTCGAGCATATCCACTACATAGTTGCGTACTGTGAACTCTCCCTCGGTCCCGGGGAAGTCCTTCAGGAACTCAATGTATTGTTCTCCGTGTAATATCTAAACAAGATAGCAGGATTTATTGGTTAACTTGTAACTTTAAATATGTCATAAATTTTTGCAAGTCAGTATTAATACGACGACTCGTTTGGCTCAGTTGGTAGTGACCCTACTTTCTACGCCAGCGGTCGCGGGTTCGAGTCCCGCTGGGGGCATTCATTTGTTGAGCACGAATGTTTGTAGTCCAGTTCCAGTCATGGGTGATAATATTTATATTATGTATGTATTTAAAATTTATATGTGTAGTATATCAACTATCTGGTATCCGTAATACAAGCCTCCTAACTTACCACGGAACTAGATGGCGCTGTTGTAAAAAAATGTCCCAACATATTATTATTATAATGAGATGGAAGAAGTAACTCTTAGAGTTGGCGTGTGTGTGTGGTGTGACTGTGTGTGTATGTGTGTGTGTGTGTGTGTGTGTGTGTGTGTGTGTGTGTGCGTGTGCGTGTGCGTGTGCGTGTGCGTGTGTGTGTGTGTGTGTGTGTGTGTGTGTGTGTGTGTGTGTGTGTGTGTGTGTGTACACAGATATGGCTTACATTAGTGAAGTCAGCGAACTTGCCGGGCGGCATGGATTGCGATACGATGGGCGACTCCATCATCATGCCGGGGAGGATGAAGAATGTGGGCAGCGCGGCGAAGGCCTCGTGGCTCTCGTACAGGAAACGCAGGTCGGACTCGTTCACCACTGACGCTCCGACTGGAATAGAGCCATATTTGTTAGATAATCATTTTTTTTAATACCATTCTGAATAAGTGCTTTGACTACGTTCCACCTTATGGCAAGTGGTAACGCATAGATGGTAAGTTGCACTAATTCAGTAGCCACCTACTCACTCTTGTCATAAGGATGGAGACCAGCCGTTCGTCGCGTCGTCCGATGATGGAAAGGGGATGGGAAAATTAAATCATGTAATTCCTCAATTATAATCAATTAATTTCTTATTTTAAATAGACTATTATTAAATGAATCTTTTCCGGGAGGCCCACTCTCTTTCCCCTCTCCCTCTTCCCTTCATCCTCCGCCTTCGTTCCCCCCTCCCTCCCACTTCCCTCCCTCCTCCCTTCCTCCTCCATCCCTCTCTTTCCTGAAAGGCCGGCAACGCATCTGCAAGATTTTACAACTACTTATGAAATATTTGAACCAAAAATAATGAATACAGCAAAATAAATAATAAATAATAAAAATAGCATTTAAAAACTTACTTCCAAGTGCATAGCAGACCAGATCTTTAGAGTTGTACGTATAAGAGCCCCAGTACGAGGGACGTTCGCTGTCTAACTTGCTGCGCTCTTCGAAATCCTAATGAAAACGATATTTAAATAAATAATATTTATTTTTAATAATATATTAAGGACTAGCGATTTAGCACAGGCAAAGCCGCGGGTTCCGCTAGTTATGCATATAAACCTTCCTCTTGAATCACTCTATCTATTAAAAAAAACCTATCAAAATCCGTTGCGTAGTTTTAAAGATTTAAGCATACATAGGCATATAGGGACAGAGAAAGCGACTGTTTTATACTATGTAGTGAAAAAGAAAATAAATAAATGATTGCAAACATACATTATAATAGTCTTAGCTTTTTTTGAGTTTAAGGTTTAGTTTATTCATAATTTAACCTCAAAACTCTTTAAAAAGTATAAAGACAGTATCTTTTTTGTCTCTTAGTATATGATGTGATTTTTGATATATTATATTTATAAACTTTATTTCAAAACAAAAAGTAATATAAGATCAATAATGACAAATATTAAAAAATCTTCAATTTAAGATATTATGATTAATTAAGTTCAGAATTTATATACTCAATGTCAATCTTAGTTACAGTCGAACCCATATTTTTAGCTATTATATGGAATAACTTGAAACTTTGATATATATTTTCCTTAACTGTACAAATTGTTTAGGTTTTCCTTAATTATGATGCAGTAAACAGGAAATTCGCTCGCCTTTACATGAAGATAAGGGACTTAATCCCTTACATAACAAATAAAATAACTATAAATGTAAAAATTTAAATTGTATCTAATTTTTCATCTCGAACATTGTAAACAGTAATATAATATTATGTACACAATAAAAATAAATGTAAAAAACCAAAAATCATGCAACAAATTGTAAATTGTAAAAAAGGGCTCTGGCCACCATGCTAATTTGGTCTTATAAAAAAAACTAAAATTCCTCACATAACTCAGCATTTCGATATATAAATTGAATGTATTTCATGATATTATAATTTTACCAACTATACATTTTAATTAATATAATTTTCATGTTTAATTTTTAGTACAAAAACGCATAAGAAAATTTAATTTTAGATCAATTCAAAAATAATGGTCTTGATCAAACATTTCATACTATATGTCCAGTTTTGAGTAAATCCTACACACTTATTCATGAATAATAATTTAAGTCCGTACACAAAAATACACCTAATAAATACCTATACTTTTCGAAATCGGTCAAATATATATTGAATGAGAAATTTTACATACATTATACTGATACTGTTTTATGTTAAAGAAATACATCTTAAATATATACATACTTGTAGCTTTTGAACCAAGTCGATAGTAACTTCGGCGATTTTATCGATGCGCTTAGCGTTGTTCATATTCACAGCATCCTGCCAATGTTGCTTCACTGACTCTATTGTCACCGGATCTGATGGCTTATTTCTGTTAAAAAATACATTTTAGTCAAACCTCAATCACGTATAAATGTAATAAAGTTTGTGTGTTTTCAGGCTGAAATTACAGATTTTTAAAGATGAAAGCTTTAAACTGAAGTAATACAAAAGCATTTTAAAGGTTGAATGGTAATAAAATCTATACAGATAAATAAAATTGTCTGTTTGTAACGTTGACATACATGCATATTATGTAATTATACTTGGTACTTAAAAATATTTTTAATGCTTACCTCAAAGGAGCGCCATTAGACCTCACGAGGTGTGCCTTCGACGCGAAGCCGAGGGTAGAGTCGATGATCTCGCCGCTAGCTTCGAAAGACTCGTGAACCATGTACGCCTAATCAATAAAAAAATATAAAAATCTATACTAATATTATAAGGAAGCGGAATGTTCCAACATATATAACTAGGTACTAGCAATTCCCACGGCTCCGCCCGCGTTCTAATCACTATTAAATATAGGGATGGAGGTAGAAGAATGAAAATTAAAGTTTATAAGTATTTTTTGAAAATTTAGTCAAAAATAAAAATAAAGCATCTGCAGAGGCCAGAGGGCCATCTCTATCACCTATGGAAATAAAAAATAGCCTACGACCTATTCTCAGAGCTATCAAATATACATAAAAAATATAAAAATCAGTCAAGCCGTTTTGGAAGTGCTTGGATAACAAACACTGAGACTGTGTGTGATTAAGAGACGGGGTTGAGGATAATAAGTATATTATACTTAAAATACGAGTACATAATGCCAATAATACTATGGCGCGTAATATTTTTATATAATTCACACATGAGTCTCGCTCTCGTCTCAAATTTTAGTGAAAAAAAACTTCAACTTTGTATTCGTAATTCAAGGTAATTTACTTTTATCAATTAAGATTCGCGCTTTGCATTTAACGAGATCTCGCGCTTTTAATGTTACAACATTAGTTTTATTTGCTATTAAACTTTGCTATTTTCCCGCAATAACTATACTTGGTCCAATCGGGAATCGAACCTGGTACCTCTAAACCTATAGCAGAAGAAGTTAGCTATTACACTTTGAAATTGTTTTCCTATTCCTTACAACAGAAGCAATATCAAAAATATTGCAAAGTCATCATGACTTAAATAAAAACAAACTTAATGAATAAACATGGATAAGTTTTTTGGTCCACGACATACGATAGTCTGTAAAGCATTTTTTTTTCGAAAAAAAAAGTTATAAACTTCAATAGACATTATAAATTATACTATCATGAATTATATACCAATTACAATTATTTTAAATATGTTGTGCCTAACGCAATTATAATACCTATCGTAGTGCGATAGCTGCGCTCTATCGAGTATATTTTAAACTATAATTTATAGTACCTACATGTTACTAAGTTACTAAATGTAAGTGTAAAAATTATACGCGTGTATATCATTTTAAACATTAAAACTATATAAATAAATCATATATTTTATTAGCTTTACATTGTTATAGTTCATAACAACAGCTAAAAATACTAAAATTACAAATACAATATAGCCTTGATACTTTCGACCGTGAACGGGTAAATTTTCGGTGCAAAGATAAATGAATAAGTCTTAGATAACTCGCCATAATACCTATTATTATCATTCATTCAAATATTGCATCTAATAAACAAGATATCAAAACTTTATAATAATGAAAAACAATTATGACCATCCATCCAAACTTTCGCTTTTATAATCTACGCCGAACCAGCAGTTTTTAGATTTTTTGTTTGTGTGTATCACGGGACTACCAATGAATAGACTTTAACGAAATTAGTAATGGTGATAGCTACTTATTTAAATAATAGTTTTTACTGCTGGGAAAAAGTCTAATTTTTGAGAGATCAATACCAACCGTTAAACCGTACGTCAAAACATATCTAGGGTCGAACCTGAGCGATGCGATAAGGTTGAGTCTCTAGTAATACTGCATAATATCTTCCTCTTGTTGAAGGGCTGCCCATGCCCAGGAATGGGTCTTTAAAAGTGCTGTGTTCATACAACAACAAGACAGTGGTAAGACAGTGGTAGCCCAGCGGTAACGCGGTCGCTTGGATATCAGAGTAATGCGGGTTCAAATCCGGGTCTCGCACCTCTGATATTTTCTTGTGCGAATCATTTATATTATGATTACCACTTGTCTTACGGTGAAAACATCACGACTGAGAACTCACGACAGCATGACTGAGAAAACCTAACAAGTTTTCAAAAGACATGTGAAGTCCGCCAACTCGCACTAGGCCAGCGCGGTGGACTATGGCCTGATCCCCCTCGTACTGAGGGAGGCCCATGCCCAGCAGTGGGACGTTAATAAGGGCTGATGATGATGACATACAACAACAGTAATTATATTTAACTTACAACAACAGGTGCGATCAGTTCAGGCTTCATAGCTTGAAACATGTCCGGGGGCAGGATGTCCTCGGTGAGGCGCGACGCGGCGGTCGGCACTATGGTGTTCACTTTAATGTTATACTTTGCTCCTTCTATCGCTAGTGTACTCGCCAGACCGACTAGACCCATTTTTGCAGCACTAAAAGTAGAAAAATTGAAAATAAAACATTTAGGTATATTATTTCAGAATAATATTATTAAGATAAAAATTTCATATATCTATACAACTATTATTACCTGTAGTTAGCCTGACCAAAGTTGCCAAGGAGGCCGGCGTTACTTGAAGTCATTATGATACGACCATAATTTTGTTTTTTGAATGTTTCCCATGCGGCTTGAGTTGTTTTAAACGCACCCTTTAGGTGAACGGCATGAACCAAATCCCAATCCTAGTTGAAAATACAAAAATATATAATAGAAAAGATTCAGTTCCAGTTTGTGTTTTCCCGTGGGAATAAATTATCATCCTGTACCTACTGAATGTTGACTCGATTAATAAGCCCAAAAATGTTGGATAAATTTATAACTTTTTGCGTGAAACAGATATACAGACAAAAATTAATTAACTACTGTTTTGTGGTCGTTATTCTGTACAAAACATTGTTTTAAGAACTTTATACATAGTATGTAAAAAATATATAAATAAAGTTGCTTCCAGTCGTCTGGACACTATAATATAGACCTTCTAAAACGTAGCTCTAATCAATAGATAGTGATTCAAGAGGTAAGTTTATATGTAGAATACATGCACTACAATAGTAGTAGAAAAAAACCTAAAAGTATTTCATATTCCTTAAATCTATACTAATTGTTAAAGCCTATCTAAAGTCTTTAAACACGAACAAGAGCGAAGCGAGGTGAGGGTGAGTCGCTCTCGCTAGTATTATGAAGTTTATTTTGTACAACAATATAAGCAGATATCATATCAATGTTTCATTATGGTAAAAAGAGATATTAAAAGATAAAACATATTTCATTTTTACAACATAACAGAATTCTTTTAAGGTGAAATAAATGTTCTACTGCGCTTTATAAATGTATGTTTTCGGCTTAGAGTTTTAACAGTATAGGTATGTTAGTTTTAGCATCATGATAATTATTTTAGTACTTAAACATGAATTTACATATTTAAATTCAGGTTAGATATGTAAACTGTTTTACATTATTCATAATGTCATTTTCACTGTTAAAATCAGTTATTAGTTATTAGTATATTTAAAATAATTTTTCAAGTTTCTTTCTTCACTCTCTATAATTTAAAATTAAAGTGGGACTGGTAGCCCAGCGGTAACATACTCGCTTGGATAACCGAGTGATGCAGGTTTAAATCCGGGTCTCACATCTCTGATATTATTTTCATATGCGAACCATTTCGATCATGATTACCATTTGTCTTACGGTGAAGAAAAACATCGTGAGGAAACCAGAATGTCTGAGAAAATCTAGCAAGTTTTTGAAAGAAATGTGAAGATTCCCTTGTACTGAGGGAGGCCCGTACCCAGCAGTAGGATATTAAAAAGGGCTGAAGAAGAAGAACAATAAAGTAAATATATTACCTGATCTGCCATCTTCTGGAAACTTTTATCACGGAGAATGCCTGCATTGTTGATAAGTATATCAACACGCCCAAAGTTATCGAGTGCTGTCTTAATTATCTTCTCTCCCTCTACTACTGAGTTGTAATCAGCTACCGCCTCTCCGCCTATGTATAATATAACATAAAGTTTTTTTTGCTTCTTCAAACATTCTAACACATATAGAACACTACCTAATACCTATTAAGTATTAGCGGTATATGTGGTCATTAGCTTCCACAACATGCTCTGCTTGAATAGTTGTAAATAAAAAACTAAGCATGGCAAATAGGCATAAAAAATCAAGCGTAATATAAACCTTACTTCTTATATTTTCTTAAATAGTTCATATAACTTTCTTGACAGATTCTGGCAACAAAAGCCAAAATTAATGTGAGGTAGAAGAAAAAGAAGTTCAACTAACATTCTGTTACATAACTTTTTTATTATTTACATGCACCTATGTATATTTTTTCTTTTGTTAATTCAACACAAGTTGAACGAAACTAGTCATGTGAAGTCTGCTATTGTAATTTTTTAACAATGAATGTAAGGATGATATGTTAAAAGAAAAACATTATTATGGGAAACCCTACTTACAAGCAGAATGATATTTTTTATAATTGTTTCCTTAATATCATTTTTCCTTTTAATATTTAAAGTTTTTCATTTTAATGAAGAGGTTATGTAAACATATTTTAATAATAATAATTTGTGTTTCGTTAAAATTACATAGTATAGGTACACCATTTTCTATTAATTTATTATCTAACAACATAAATATCTAACAAGATATTTATAATGCTATCCAACATATAATTTAAAGCTGTTCATTAGACTAGTAAAGCATATTGTGGCTATTTTCAATAACACTAGATTTTTTACGATTTGTGTAATATGTACCCTGTTATTTATGTAAATTGGTAAATGTCAATGAATATAAATGAAATTGAATGATATATAAATATATATAAGTAAAATATATATAACTAAATGCAAACTTTATGTCTAATAACTACATATTCAGAAAGGAAATTCATTGTTTGTTTCCATATTCAATACTAGTTGTGCTCCGCGGTTTCACCCACGCAGTTGCCGTTCCCGTGGGATTACAGGGATAAAAAGTAGCCTATGTCCTTTCTGAAGGTCTTCTCTATCTGTGTACCAAATTTCATTGAATTCGGTTCAGCAGTTTAGACGTGAAAGCGTAACAGACAGACAGACAAACAGACAGACAAACAGACAGACAGACAGACAGACAGACAGACAGACAGACAGACAGAGTTACTTTCGCATTTATAATATTAGTTAGGATAGTTAGGAAGTTAGGACTTAGGTAGTTATTTGTTCAGTACCTTTATGGTCAATTATAATATGTTCATGGTAAAATTAATCATGGTCATTTTTTTCCACTTACAATATATCCACAATATGTAAGTTCAAGTTCACTAACTAAATTAGCATTTACAGAAATACAATAAACTTTGTAATTTTATATAATATGTAATAGCATATTAAACATGAAATAATATTAGCGGAGTCATGAACATGGATATGCAATGCAAATTAACTAACCTTTGGCCTTAATTTCCTTCACAACTGCATCGGCAAAGTTTGATTTTCCAACACCGTCTCTTGCTCCTCCAAGATCATTTACTACCACTTTAGCACCTCTAGAGCCAAGGAGGAGGGCATAGGCTTTACCTAGGCCACCACCGGCTCCGGTAACCACCGCAACACGACCGTCGTAACGCAATTGATCCATTCTACACGACGTTCCGACGCAAAGTAACGATTAATTTAGTATCAAGTCAGTGGAGTTTGGTATCGTAAAAATATCTTTAGTGTAATGAACTTTACTCGTCCAGCGAAAGATAACAATAATGTGACAAATAAGTTATTATTGTTCTAAATGGTATTAAGTATAAATTATCAATTTTACAGAAAACGCCAATAATTAGAAAAAAAGTGATAAGATTGTTTAGTACATATTATATTCATAGCACTTTACATATTAAATAATAGGTTCTTCACAAATAATCAATATTAGGTGCTAAAATTCAAAATTCATTAAAATTTAGAATATCACGTATAGTAAAGAAAAATTATAATTTTACAAATCTTTTGGATACACACAATTTATTTAGCATAATATTTAATATACATAAATCATTTAGGATTTATTTTCAATATATTTATTAATTATATTCACCTATGAGCAAGTCGTAAATCACGATGTGACGTATATTCTTACGTCAAAATAATGACTTTTGAACTTTGAAAAATCAAAAATCAAAAAACTAAAAAGCAAGTTGTTTTTAACCATGGATATATAGAGGGTAGAGGTAAGAAGGACTATTTCTGTGTATTAAAAGTGTCCGTCACACGCATTAAATTAGGGTGACGACGACGCCACGGTAGCAAATGGGTCAATACCACAGAACAATAATACCCTCAATACTCCAGGGTCAATCTCATTTCACTCAGTTCACCCTTTTCCTACACTAACATCGTAGTACATCTGTGTACACTAACGCTATTCTATGAGGTTTTCGAAATATTGAAGTTATATATGTACTTCTTTTGGCGCGTTAGGGAAAAATGATAAGAATAAATTTTTACGATGCGCGCGCACACCGTCACGAAAAACCGACATCCTGAAGTTATCTATAGTCAATATTTTAGTTTTTGTGATATTTAAATAAACTTTATTTAAGTAGATAATGCGTTATAATAAAACTTTTAATGTATTAAATACCTTTTTTCTGTTGTAAGTGTCGTTTTTTCTACAAACTTAGAATAATGCAAAAGATATTTTTTTTAAAAAAGGAACATTTTTACTCTAGTTACATATGGACTATTTTTCATTTTGTCTTCCATATAAGATAGTACTCCGTGTATTTGTGTGTTTATTTTTTGCCTTGTGACACGTTCCAAAATAATAAACATAAACAGCCATGTTTTGTTTTACTCACACCTAATAACATGCTAATTGCTAACTGAACTAAATGAGTAAACTATAGAGAACTCGGTTTTTATTTTAGCCTGGCTTCCATGCTTTGTTATTGTTTCGAGGTATGCATAGTGCATACACATTACACTTGTGCAATGTGCAGTGTGCATGAACCTACTATACATACGGGATTGTGCACTATGATCGAAAAAACGAGCCGAGCGAGATATCATCAGGGAGACCTGCATCCCTTTCTATCATAGTGACAATGCTTTTGGAAGTTTTTTTGTGGACTTATATCTTCAGTTACGTAGTGAGGTGAGAATAAAAAAATGTATCACTAGCGTTCGCCCGCGTGGACCAAGTATTTCATGTTCCCATCCGTGGGATAAATAGTAGCCTAGTCACTCAGTTTCCTTATAGGTACCTTTCACGCAAATCACTCCAGTAGACAGTTTTTGAGTTATGAAGCTGACTGCTCTCTCAAGTACGACCACTATGTTGAAAATTAATTCAAAAAGGAGAAAAATCTAGAATCCTGACATATCTGTCAATGACTGTAGTATTTTTATAACTACAATCGAAATACATGGTAGGTCTTACCACTGGGAAAATCGAAGACATTGCATCGTATTTTAGAACGTTCCTCCCCATATTATGTTTAAAGTCTTCACTTTTGAAATGAATACTGCATACACATGAATAGCTTTTTAAATCATGTTTCATCGGAATGATGTGAAGCCATTTCTTTTTCAAAAGATCATCTTTTGGGAACCTATAATATAAACGAAAAAATACAACAGCCAGCATGTAACAAACAAATCTTATGGTAACCCTACACCGTATTTAAGAAATACAATGTGAAGGACAAGGACAGATTTCTCCCTTAGTGCCTCTCATGTGGCACACTTTGTCTCTCCTGTTGATTACGCTATAAAATCAACTTTATTCTATTGGGATAGAATTCATTTTGATGTGTGTTAGTTTCGTCAGTGCGAAGTCCCGTATGTATAGTAGGTTCATGGCAGTGTGCACAATTATGACAGCCGCAATCGTCTATGGTTTTTTTCGATCATATTTAGTTATTAATCTGTGAATTCATACCTTGTCGCAATTTGCTTATTCTTCCATAATCCATATTATAAAATATTTAGACTAGGCTGTATGGACTATAGTCCTTTGCCTTTCCCTATTGGGGATAGATTTTAAAAACAACAACAACAATAAAATTATAAATATCATAAATATTGTCCTTTGCCTTTCCCTATTGGGGATAAATTTTAAAAACAACAAATTATAAATATTTCTCTATGGGTTGTCGTATGTCAAATTTCTAACGGCACTATTTTTAAAAAATACAAAACAAATTTGAATTATTAAAATTTTCATGAAAACTCAAAACAATTATTAATTTAAAAGTAGAAGACCAAAAAATTAGATTAATTCTTAATTCGCTTATTATTATTATTATTGTATGGCCTCTTAAGGGATAATTATAGTTAGTTCATAACATACAAGTATGACTTCCCATTACATTTATAACGATCCACTTGCTGGTACGTAAATTGCTTATTACCTTAATATTATTTGTTTTTTTTAATTATATTACTATTTATAAAAGATCTTTAACAAAGAAAATATATGTAGAGATTCATTTTTAAACGAGACATGTTTTTTTAATTTTAGTTATATATAATGAAAATCAATGGCGATTAAATAAAGTTTCGCCAATGCATAATTTACAGTACAATACAATAAAATTAAACCAATATGCTACAAAAGTACGTCAAGCATTTGTGAGTGCGATTACTACAAATTCAGCATTAAAGTTTGAAGTTGTTTTTGAAGAATTGCCTTTACTGAAATACTCTGAAGATGATTCCAACGGCTTAATGGTAACTACATTTATTTAATGAGTGAAATTAAAAACATATATTATTATCTCAATACATATTCTTACAAAATGGTTTTGTTTTCAGATAACAGTAACCTCAAATTCACAGCAAAAAACTAATGATAACAAAAATACTGTATATTGTGCTATTCTGTTATCGTGGGGTATTAGTACGCCTTTGGATAATGCAATCCATCTTCCATACATGTTAGAGAGAGGTGAACAAAAAGTTAGTACTGTAGTAAAGACTACTATACAAACAATATTTGACTGTAATATAAAGCAGTATAATTTCACGCAGGTAATCATTGATGTTATAATATTATGAAATTAATGAGAAAAATACATATTAACACTTGCAATAATAAATGGAACTATTGTTTGATTTAATCCAATCATTAAGAACATTTACATGCTATGTAAATTAAAATTTATTTTTTTCTTTGCTTTACAATAGAGTAGCTGGTATATTATTTTGGAGACCTACAAGGATTTTATTTTTTCCAGCATCAATTATTGCAATTTATTTTCAACATTGTAAATAATGACAATTCAAAAAGTACAGAACCATTTATTTTAAGTTATACAACACCAGGTGTTAACCACAAGAACAAGTTTACTGTATCTTTAGAAGTTGGCGATATTCATACCATTTTGAATGGGTGAGATTTTTTTGCCAATATATTTACATTTAAAAACTATATACCATTATTATTTCTACATTTTTAAACTTTATACTGACAGCACCTATTAATTGAAGTTGAGCTGAGCTTAGTGTAATAGACTATATATTTCTTAATCTACATGGCAGTGCAAGTTATCCCATTTCAATTGTCAATCATTGCCTTCTTCATATGTTTTTCTTATTCATTTAATTAAAGTTCGTGAATACTAGTGCATAAATATTTTTAGAACAATCTCTAATTTAATATGCATGTATAATACATATACATTTATTTTTTAGGATAAAAGAAGATAATATGAGTCATGATTCTGAATCCATTACTTTAGCATATCAAGTGCTACAGAACCAAATATACAATATGATCACCCTAGACATAACTATATTTGATCTGTGTGAAGTTCGGTTACCAAAAGCAGGAGTAAAGAACAATGGGGTTGTAAAGATGAAGACCCCTGAAATTGTTAATTCAGTTTTCACTGTATTAAACAATATAACAAGTAGTTGATTAAAAATAATATAATAAGTATAATTCGCGTCATGTAAAAAGAACGCTGGCTGTCAAGTTGCGCAGAGGCGATTTATCGGCCAATTTGGTGGTAAGACGCGGGGCGCGAGGCGGCGGGATACGCGTCGCATGCTTTCCGGCTCGCTATTGGTTCGTCAGTTCAAAAGACCATCGCGCACACAAAAGTTATTAATTACGAAATGGTTTTATATAAAAAAATTGAGAAAAAATAGTAAATATAATAGAGAGAGTGATAATAATGCAGTTAATAATTTAAAAAAAATATGAAATTTTATAATTTTAAAATATGTATAACGAATTAATGATTTTTTTGTAAGTAGACATTCTACACTGAATCAAACATTTTATTAATTAATAGAATTCTATTTAATAACATTCTACCTAATATATTTTTAAATGTTCCTGTCAATAACGTCGCAAGCGAAAGACTAGTTCAAAAAAAAAAAGAATAAGCTTAGTAATTTCGTATGCGAATGTACCCATGCGCAAACACACCCTCCCCCAACTTCTTCCAGCGTTCCTTTTACGTGACGCGAACTATACACATTTAAGTTTTTGAATAGGTACCTGATATTACTGAAGTATTAAGGTTTAAGTTATTAATATACAAAAATAATATGAAAAAAGATATTATGTACTTTTAAGATATAAATTTCTGCTCTACATTATATTACCCACTTTTTTTAAATTTAATTGAATATTTTTATTATACAAAATATAATAATATTGTTGTATTGTAACAGCCCGCCATATCAGTTTCCATTACCTTAAATTGTCTAAACTCTAGTTATTAATTATTACTTATCGTAAATCTACATTTTAAGACACTTAACCAATAATACTTCTAATTTTATTATGATAAATATAATAAATAGTTTTTGATTGAGAGTGTTTTTTTTACTCATAAAAATAAAAATAACTAAATACTTTTTCAACATTTATTTCATGAATTATGTCTTACAAATGTGTTTGCATATTGTAATCTTATAAAATATTACTACATCATTACAATGTGCTAAACTTAAAATACTCTAATTTTGTTATGCTGTCTTCAATTATTTCACAAGCAGTCCATCTAGATCACAATTTCGTCAGTTGAGAATATAACTAGCTATGACAGTTCAGAATTGATTTCTAAGTGTGTTTTACAATGGATTTACGTTACTTTGATAAGAAATCGATTTCATGAAATACACAGTCATCTGAACTTACATGAAATATTAAAGTATATTCCCCCGAAATTATATCTTGTTCAACATTCTCTAGGCCTCCACCATTTCTTATATACATATTATTAAGACAATAAATATTTTTATTGTAAGAAATTCTCTGGCAAAAGTATCAAGATCAAATTTGTACAACATATGATAATAAAATATAAAAATAAAATAAACATGTTTTAATAACAAAGTAAACAATTTCGTTAGTCACATATTAGTCTAAATGTCAAATGATGTCAGATAAGTTTAATAGTGACTTAAATATGCTTTTATAAAATGATTAAATATGAAGCAACATATTTTAAATATGTGTGTGTTTGAAAGGTATTAAAAATTGCTTTGTTCATTCTCTCTTAGCTTAGATTTCAAAAGTTAATAATTAAAAAGCTCTCAATAAATAAACTCAACTTTAAACAGTAAGATTAAATGCTGGATTAATTTACAGTGGAACACACAAAGGAGTGCCAAAAATTGTCTTCATGAAGTACATTACATATAAAAATACAGCATAATGACAAATACATACAATAAATGGTACGCAAATGATTCCACATATGGTCCAATCTTACATTTACTCTATGTCAGGTTATGCATAATGAATGTCACTTATGTCTAATATACAAGATATTGGCTAAAGAATTTAGTTTTACTGCCACTACATACATAAATGAACATCGAGACAAACAATTTAATATATTTATAATTACCCATACATACAAATAAAACTTATTTTTTTAAATAAATAATTTTAAAAATTCCAGTAGTTATATTGTACCTACATAGTTTCTATTATGATAGGTATTTTATAATATACCTGAAGTTACACTTACGATTAATTTATTTCGTTAAATATTATGGTATAGGCATAAGAGCCAACTTATTATTATTAAAAGTTGAGATGCGATATTCTGTAGCATTAAAAATAAAACATGTTATCCGGTATGCTGCAAGTTACGTACCAAAGTTGGTTGCACACAGCTGTACTCCTTCTGAAAAGATAAGCCTTATTACGTTTTAATGGTAACTAAAAGATCTAGACCTAGAATAGCCTTTCAATTCAGGTGATATTTTTTTAAGTATTATTGTGCATGTAATATTATGGTATGTTGACTATTGGGGCAAGTGTGAAGTGTCTCTACAATGTAAATTAAAAACAGAAAATAAATAAAATTATGAAAGTTATAAATAAGAAGAAATAGGGGTAGATATATGGGATTACAGTACCTCTTAAATAACTAACTCAAAAGGTATGTTGATTAGTTATTGTCAATTGCAATTTTTTTGTTTTTAATATCTTACACTTACAGAAAGTATTCACTTCAAAAATTATACAATTGTTTGGAGAAAAAGTAGAGCAGTACTTGGGTCATCTAACACTTTACGTATCTTTTATCTCCTTACGCGACACCTAGGGATGCACCCAAGAAAAGTAAGTGTGAGTCGCCAGAATATTCCCTTAATCTAACTGTACCTTTTTAATCTAACTTTACCCCGGAATAATAATATTTATATAATAGATTTTTAATATTGAGATCGGAATTATATATTACTAAAAATACAAAACTTTAAAAATTAAATGATGTAAAACTACCCTGACTATGTTATGGGACACCTGTTAAAAAACCTTACCCGAGACGCAAAGCCAGGGTTATCAGTGTGTGCAGCGCAGCACCTAACAACAGCCGCCGGGAGGAGCGCCCCCCGCACCCGCACCGCCCGCTCCGCCCGCACCCGCGTTCGAGTGCTGCGGACCGATTTTGATGCCATTTGCCTGAAAATTGCACAATTTACTTTATTTTTTATTATTTATAGAATATTTTTACATAATTTTCATTTTTTATTACAGTATTAGCAAGTAGTCATATACATAATGCACTTCATATAGAATCAACTGAAAAAATAAAAATAAAATTAACTTGTTGAATGGCTGTTTTATGTTAATAATAATCAGAAATAATGATAAGCAGCCAGATGTGTATAATGAAGTAGTTTGTATTGCATTCAACCAAATCAATTAAAAGTACTTATTGGTGTCATTAGCAACCTGGTAGCATTGTCATTGTTGATTTATGATTGTTTCACCATTATAAGAGACTTAACCTATTAACCCATCGTATACCATACCCCGTCTATAGACGTGGGCCGAGGTGCAAATCAGGTAGGTGGAGGTACATGAATTGTTAACCTAATACCTATTCACCTTATTTTTAATTCTCAATAGACTGGAGCACAAATTTGTAAAAAGATTATTATCAAATCAGGTTGAATTTTAGTAGTGCATAAAATAATTTCCAGATTAAGTTTAAATTATTACTATAAAATCAAAACTAAATAAAATATCTAAGTAAATGCCAAAAATGTAAAACCTCATTGTTGATATCAAAGACTCCTTCTTGGATTTTTTCATAGATTTCCTTAGCAGTATTGATAAAGGCTTCTTCAACATTAGCAGCAGTTTTGGCAGAAGTCTCCATGAACACCAGACCATGTTCACGTGCAAATGCCTCTCCCTCCTCTTTCTTTACTTCACGTCTGGACTCCAAGTCACTGCAAGGTTTTAATCCAGCATATTAAAACAATCTAAAAAATTTTACATAATAA
Source organism: Boloria selene (assembly GCA_905231865.2). Taxonomy (NCBI): domain Eukaryota; kingdom Metazoa; phylum Arthropoda; class Insecta; order Lepidoptera; family Nymphalidae; genus Boloria; species Boloria selene. The sequence goes on from HG993149.1 coordinate 5,317,000, forward strand.
AAGATGTACTAAGGCACCTACCTCTTATTACCAATAAGCATTATGACCATGTTTGAGTTGGAATGTTGACGTGCATCTTCCAGCCATGTGGTCAAATGATTGAAGGTATCTCGTCGTGTAATATCATACACAAGAAGAGCTCCTGCTGCCCCCCGATAATAAGATCGTGTAATTGACCTGCATAAAAATTCAAAAGGTTCTTTCTTAAATACATTAGTACTTACTAGTACATTAATTTGAGCAAAAAATCATATTTTATATAACAAGTTTAATTTACTGACATACCTACATGAATTAGTTTAAAAGGTAGAATTCCATAACAAATAGAAACAAGATATAAATTTTATGCACACCTAAATGCTTCTTGCCCAGCAGTATCCCATATTTGTAGTTTGATCTGCTTGCCATCAATAGTAATCATTCGAGCTCCAAATTCCACACCAATAGTAAGATCATGTACAGGCTGGAATCTTTTGTCGGTAAACTGCAGCAATAGGCATGACTTGCCTACTCCTAAATAATAAGTTCAGTGATTAACAAAGTGTATTTATGAAAATGTGAAATATTTTACATAGTTTTGGATCTTTATACATATTTATTTGTGGACAGATAAATGTCAACAAAAAAACAAAGAGGACCTTGACCAGAAACAAGTTAAAGATATTGACATGCTATATTTTCTTTGTTTATTTATGTTTATGTAGAAATAATATTAAATACAAATAAGTAGGTGAAGCACTTTTTTGTTTCAATTTTAAAGTACAAAACATAGATTTTGCACTGATGTACGTCGCAGCGTAGGCGGAAGACAATAACCAAGTCGATATTCGCTAATATAAAAACAATCAACGAGGTTCATCCTTCAGTACATTTTAAAGTCACTTAATAATTAAAATAAAATTGATCTAAGGCATAATAGAAGGTATAAAGTTAAAATAATTAATAATACTAGTGAGTGAAAAATAGTAAGGAATAAAATCAATACCTGTGTCGCCAATGATGATATATTTAAACAAGTAAGCGTACGCCATTCTTGCAAATATTCTTTGGATAAAAGTTGATAATAATTAATATCAGCACTAGAAAGAGTTATTACCAGACAACTTCTAATATATAAGACGCAATTTTAACAATCTACAGCTGGAGTATATTTCAGTGTGTCATTGTAAAAATTTGTAGAATTGACAGCTCATAGTAGGTATCATAGACTTAGAAATGTTTATAGATCATTTTACTGGTAAAATGTTTCCTTTTTAATATATGATGTAGTTTGATATAATATGTGAATAGAATGAAGAAAATATTACATTTATAATATAATGTGACCAATCTAATAACGTCATAAAACTCTAAAGTTTTAAGATAAAAAACTCATAAGATTTTCATTGACTTTTATTCCATAGACTATTATATCTGTCAGTCAATTCATCTGTTAGAAATGGTTTGTTTTTAGTGTGATAGTTTCCATTTTCATAGGTATTAAAGACGAAGATTTTAGTTTATTGCTTAGTTATATAAAATTATAGATAATTTGAATATTTTGTAGAATGATTTGTTCATATAATATGATTTTTTTTAACTCGGTTTAGGTATCGTATAATATTAGTAACCTTAAATTTGATAATGCCGACGATTGTTAATAAATAATATTTATAGCAATGGATTCTCATGAAGAATCTGCCTCGATGAACGATCGTGACAATCGTGAAAGTGAACCAAGCAATAGCCGCAAGGGCATATCAAAACAACGAGGGCAAGGTGAATGCGATGAAAATGTGTTTACATCAATGTCACACGAAAAGGATTTAAGTTTTTGCCCACATAATGGCTCTAAACCAAGAAATTCTAGTACAACAACTAATAACGATGAGGGACAGTCATCGAATCGTCTTTTGGGATGTAATTTAGAACGTAAAAACAATACTGAAACTTCTAACAAAATTAACAACATAACTAATAATCAACTTGATCCTGGTAGTAGCACTAAGTCAGACAGAATATCTTGTGATAATGGCTTAGATTCCAGTCAAGATATACAATCGTGTCAAAAACATAAAGTTTGTATGGACACTGTTGGTTTCCCACATGCTTACAACATAAATGCTCCCTCTACAAGTGGGACTTCATCAAGTAAAACTTTAGATAATTTGGGTGAAGGCTTAAGAGAGAGCAGAAAAAGGCCATCAACTTTAAAGTTAAACAAACCTAATTTCAACAAGGATGATAGTTCTAGTGATACAGGTAATGATGACTACTCATTAGGTTCAGAGGATGGTTGTATCTATACATATAGGGGAGGAGAACACTTGGCAGACTTGCCAAGTTCCTTCTTCAGCTTAGACATGGGGTTACCACTTGATAAACATTTACCAATACCTCCACCATATGCAGCTGCTCAGCCAGCTGGTCCAAATGTAAGAGAACAAAATTCTCGAGCATCTAGCCCTGATATGGACTTTTTGGAAATGGATTTTGATCCTGGACCTTCATGTGAAGTTGATTCAGATGATGAATCCACATCTGATACAGACCTTGATGGTGGTAATATGCCAGAAGAAAATGAGCCTGTAATTAGAGGAACATCTCCAGAATATTTACCACCCCCTGTTCAACAAATTCCAATAGCAGCTACATCTAGTATGGCTCAAGAAGACTCATATCACAATGTGCCATCAACTAGTCGTGTAGAAGTAATCCAGGAGATGCCTGAAGATTCACAACACAGTCAAGCATATGGGCCATATATTACACATGTTAATGTTCGAGGTGAACAATTATTAGTTAGAAGGACAATGACACATTGGCATACAAACCATAATGTATCTCATCATGTATCAAGTGGTGATTTAATATCACCAAGAGAAATATTAAATTGTAAGCAATATTTTGTATTTATTTTGGATACCTGTGTTTATGTGTTTAACATATCAATATACTCTTTTGTATACATATGTATACTGCCTTAAATTACTCTAAACTGTACAAAAAAACTTTATTAAATCAAATGCATGCTTTTTATCTTTAAGTGTGCAATTTTAGATGACGAGGAACATACCGAAGGACCTTTTGCATACCAAATCAATCAAGGAGAAAGGTCTACCTATGACTCATCAAACCTGTCTTCATCATTATACCATATCTCTATGGCAAAAAAGCTTATGACAGAAAAGACTAAATTTGATAGTGAAAGTCATGATGTAGCAGTTGCAAGTGCAGTAAGTTTTATATTTAAACTAAATCTTATATTATGCTCATGTGATAATTCACGCAAATATTAAAGCCTGTGAATAGTGTATATCTGTGCAAGTTCCAAATACTTGTATTCTACATCTACTTTTTACTATGACTTATTTTACTTCACTATCAGCTTAATTTTCATTAAATTTAAAGTAATTGTGATATTGTATTCTAATGATGGGGCAGTTTCCAGCTATTAACAACAGGGGACTGTGAGTCATGAACACTAAATTTAATATTAGACACATTGCAATAGTTTAATGGAGTGTTGTTTTTATTTGACAACACTTGTAAGTGTTGACATACATCAACATAAAAAATATATGGTGTAAAAGAGTAAAAAAATGTACAAGAAATGCTTAAAGCCTCTATGTTATTTAAAATGATAAGGATTAATACTGTATTTGTGTAAATAGGTTTCCAATTACTGTTTTACAATTGCCCATTTTTTGAAGTATTTTAATGGATATAGTATGTAATCCTTAAGAATTAGACATATACCATACACAATTTGGCGAAATATAATACATCATTTTGTTATATCTCAAAGGGTTAAGGCAGTGTGTTCAGTGAAAGCTCGCAAACGGTTTATTTTTTTTCCGACATTTTAGCGAATGTATACAAAACAAATTATAATACTTTAATTTAATTATTATCTATGTATTGGTGAAAACAGCATGAAAATCGGTGCAGTAGTTTTTGAGTTTATAGCGAACAGACACACAAACAGATGCTGTGGAGGACTTACTTTCATAAGATGTAGTGATATCAAATTGATTGCAATCATATTTCTATTAATTTAGACAGCAGCAGACAAACCCGCTGACACATCGGAATCTAGTGTGACTTGTATTGAACCTCCTCGATGCATGGTGTGGTCGGAACGAGAGGCGTGTGAACGACAAGTCACACAAATTGGCACATCTGCTTGTGGGGCCACTGCAGTTGTCAATGTGTTTGTAAGTTTTTTTTATGGAAAGCATAAACATTCAATACAAATTATTATTTGAATCTTTACACATTACTTATTAAATTTCATTATAGTAGTATTATAGTAGGTAGTATCTAGTATAGGCAGTGGTAGCCCAGCGGTAACGCGCTCGCTTGAATAACCGAGTGTAGCGTGTTCAAATTCGGGTCTCGCACCTCTGATATTTTCATGTGCGAATCATTTTCTATCATGTTTACCACTCGTCTTACGTGGAAGGAAGATATCGTGAGGAAACCTGCATGCCTGAGAAAACCTAGCAAGTTTTCGAAAGACGTTTGAAGTCCGCCAACACGAATTAGGCCAGCGCGGTGGACTGTGGCCTGATCCCTCTTGTACTGAGGGCGGCCTGTGCCCAGCAGTGGGACGTTAAAAAAGGCTGTTGACAGTAATGTCACATTCTACTAATCCATAGAGTTGTCAGTTAAGACAGTAAGACGTACAAATATTGCTAGAAGTTGTTAGCATGATATACCTACATACCTTCTTTTTTAATTTCTAGATTGCTCTTGGCGTACCTGTTAATGTGGACAGAATTAATTCAGCCGTTGGGACAAGATTAAGGGCCAACAATGCACCATTGCCAAGGTAATGAATAATGATACAATTATTATTTTATACATTACAATTCATTACTTGCCTGTCAATTATAAGGTTTTGGTATTAAGAACTGGTATGTAACAATAGAAGTGTATAGATGAGTATATCATTTGTACCTAAGACAAAGAATTTTATATCAAAGTAATTAATAGAGTTAGTTTTGAAGGAGACATATTGTTATTTTATGTAACACTAATTATCTCATTAAATCGATTTTTATTGGAAACGTTTTGCCATTTTTTAATTTTGATAAACATTTTGCAATGCAATTTGATAAACCATAATCATGCAGTAACTCAAAACAGTATAGATGTTATGTGATTATTAAGGATTTTAAACAACATTCACTTATTTTTATATAGGTTTTAATTTTTAAATAAATGTAGCTTTAGTTTTTCGCTCATCTTATAACGTCAGCTATCTGCCAGTGAAATTCCCGTCAAAATCGGTTCAGCCGTTATGGTAATCAGAACAGACAGACCCCAATATGTATTTATATATCTCGGTAGAAAAAGAAATAATTATTTTTACATAGGTATCTATTATCGCGAGCCGTTGCGGGGTGTACGGCAGCGGACCTTGTGACTGGTATTCAGAGGGCGTCAGACGGTCTCGTGACCGCGAGGTTCTTCCCCACGTACCCGGAGAGGGCGGTGTCCTTGTCTCACTGGTTGGCTGATTGGATATCGCTTGGTAAGACCCAACGACTTTTTTCCAACATTATTTTAGGCAATTTCAACTTTGAGGTATAGAAAACACTAGCAATACAAGCTTCGCCCGCGTTAATTTTTTTAATCGCTACTAAACTTCATTCGATCACTCGCTGAGTTGAAAATTCTCCAACATTACTCCAGCTTTAATATACTTCTGAGCCTACCGGCTACCTATTTCATATACATATTATGTGCGGAGTTTACTCCTCCTCCTCTCCTATTATTGTAGTTTTGGTAGGGATCCTTATTTTTTTTCTTGCAATTAAAATAGCCTAGCCTATAATGTAGCATTCAAATGGTGAAAAAATTTTTAAAATCGGTCCAGTACTTTTTAAGCCAATTCGTTACAAACATGCTTACATACAAACCTTTCCTCTTTATAATATTAGTATAGAAAAGCTTTTAACTTTACTTATGTCACTATATCTTTTATTTATATGTACTAACTGCTATACTACTTATAAGTACTAATATATTTTACAGGTGCAGTACCAATTCTTACGTTAAACTTGCAAATGGGCTGTGACGGTGAGATACCAGATGCATGGCATCATCAGATGGTGTTTGGAGTTTCTTCACATGGGATATACTTGACGAATCCAGTGGAATGTGTTCGAGAGTCAATGTTATGGCCTAAATTAATTTCCCCCTCAGTATTGTTGGTGAGAACGAGGGATGTGCTGGCTAGGTTTACAGCAAATACAGATTTGACGCCATTGATGGCTGTACCTGATAGACGTTTTCATACTTTTAATGTTCTTGGTAAGATTTATGAATTGTTATTACATATTATTTATTTTTTTCATCAAAAATCAAAAAAGATTAGCCTATTAATAAACTTTTTTTAAAGACATATCAATATTTCGTAGTGTACCTTCTACATCGAAACTGCTAAGAAACAACCTCTTTATATTATTCCTCACAGCTTAATATGGAACTGATGGCGTTCTGTATAATAATGTCTCAACATATATATTTAACACTAGCATTTTCCGCGGCTTATCACGCGTTCTATCACCGTAAACCAAATTCTTTCTGAGCCGTACGCTATGGTACCTCGCAGAACTAACGCCCGCCCTTCCCGTTTTTGTAACATTTTTCATTGATGCTGCGCTCCTATTGGTCACAGCATGATGTACTATAGGCTATAGCCTATAGCCTTCCTCGATAAACAGACTATCCAACACAAAATAATTTATCAATTCGGTCCAGTAGTTCCTGAGATTAGCGCGTTTAACCAAACGAACAAACTCTTCAGTTTTATAATATTAGTATAGATTAACTGGCATAAAAACTAACATAAAAGATGCTCTTAATCATGCTCTAAGTCTTAAATGGCGATGGGCAGGCCACATCATTAGATGCAAGACAAGAGGTGGACATTAAAAACTACAAGGTGGAAAGGGCCAATAGGAAAAAAAAAGGGAGACCACAGAAGCGCTGGGTAGATGATTTTGTAGAAGTGTTAGGAAAGCATTGGATGGATATACCTAAATGCAAAGAGAAGTGGAAGGGGTTAGAAAAAGCTTTTACCCAGAAGGAGTCCGTGGAGTAATTTAGTAATAGCTAACATAAATTACCAAAACTTGTAAACTTTATCCATGGAATAAATAAAGCTCTATTATTATTATTGAGATGAAACTTCTTTAGAATCTTTGTGATTTCAAACTCGATGAAATGAAAAAATAAGTCCAGGCACTCAGAGGAGGAGACGGGGAGGAGTTAGCCTTAGTTATATCTCGCCCACCACGAGTCAGTGACATTTCTAACTCTGTCTAACTCGTTCGCGCCATCTCGCTCTCTCAACTAGCTTAGACGGGGTTATTTAGTATAAATATAAACGAGATTTAAAAATTAGTTTGCCAAAGAAGTTTTACTTCTGACATGTGTCTGACTTTGTACACACGCACTTTTTGAAGTTATACTTCTTTAGGCGCGTTATGAAAAATTAATGCGAGTGAAAGACTCACAGGAGAAGCTAGCTAACAGGCAACAGTTTAGAGGACTTGCAACTATATTCACGATATTTATTTTCAACAATGACATGGGTGTCATTATCGAGGTTTCTCAGGGTGCTAATTGCGAAAATGAGGTCCATTTTCAAATCCAAGATGGCGGACATCCGGTTTTTTTTCAACAAAGACATTGGTGTCATTTTCGAGGTTTCTCGGGGTGCTGATTATGAAAATGAGGTCCATTTTCAAATCCAAGATGGCGGACATCCGGTTTTTTTTTTACAATTACATGGGTGTCATTTCCAGGTTTCTCGGGGTGCTAATTGCGAAAATGAGTATGTATTATTTAATGATGCCAAAGAAGTATAACTTCTAATGCGTGTACATAAGTACGCACACAATTTTTATTTTAATTATTATATGGCATCGCTTCGACCAGGACAAGTGGTGAACGTGATCCGCGAGTGGCGCGCGTCCGGGTGGGCGGAGGCGGGCACGCGCACGCGGCACGTGCGGCTGCCGGCCGCGTACCAGGCGGGCGTCACCGTGGCCGCGCTCACCGGCTCCGAGGCGCACCGCCGGCTCGTGCACGCGCCCCCCCTCCCGCCGCTGCCGCCGCTGCCTGACTTAGCGTGAGGGAGTCGCCTGGTACTCAGGATCGTTATGGTAAGCCTCCTCTTGTGCTCTGTGCGCCTAGTACATATTTTGATTTAGTTAGTAGTTCCATATTATGTTCAATAGAAGTTATTGGTACTCACCATCGTTATGGTAAGCCTTCTTGGCCAACCTCCTCATGTGTTCTGTGCGCCTAGTACATATTCCGATTTAGTTAGTAGGTCCATACTCAGGATCGTTATGGTAAGCTTCGTTTGCTTCGGTAGTGCATTTTTGGTCAACCTCCTCACGTGTTCTGTGCGCCTAGTACATATTCTGATTAAGTAACTAATGGGTACTAATGTGTTTAACTAACTAATTATTAAAAACTAGTTAAAGAGTTTTTACGTTTTTAGTTATATAAAAAGAGGGTAATTAGCAAATATGTTTAGCCTATTTAGTATAACTATTTTAGTTGTGCTGTGCTATATTAAGTATATTTAAATCGCTACAAAAATAAATTAGACCATTACTATTTTGGATTACAAGAGTGTCAAAATGGCTGTTTCTTTTCAAAGTAACGTTTTACTTGTTGGCGACAATGACAATATTGCTGTTCAAACGCGTTTTGTTATCAACAATGTTATAAACAACAACATTTATAAAGATACAAAAAAACAACTATCGATATCACTCATCGACTGCAGTAATGCACAGGAGCCGTGCCATAGGGCCCGTGAGTGGGAAAGAGAGCGGAAACACTCGAATGATTTATTGCCGAGTCTGCAGCGAGATAATAACACTACTATAGTAGGTCCTTCTTTATGTTCAATAGAAGTTGTATAAGCTGCTCGATGTCCACATAGGAGATGCGCGCCTAGTACATACTTAGAATCGTTATGGTAAGCCATATTCGCTTCATTAGTATCTAAAGTAAAGTAATAAATATAAATAGATATATAAGTAATTTTGCTGATGATTGCAAAATACACTGCTTACTTAGATCGCGCTAGTCGCCCTCTTTGTTCCCTGTTAAAGCATTCAAAGAACATGCAAAAAAAATTTTGCATGTTCTTTTATTGCCTTAACCATTTCGAGCATAATGTTTTTAACTATTAATCTCCACACAGCAGCTGTCGTTTCGAATTATGATAGTCACAAATCCCAATTCTCAAACGAATTATGGGGGTCCTATCACCGTGGATATAGATCTAATCTGTAAATAAAGGTTATTAAAAATAACATTTGTTGCGCTGCGAAAAATAGTCGTAGTACTAGTACAATACTTGTCTAAAATTCTTGATGATTTTTCTTCTTGGATTAAGCTTTATTAAATTAAGTTATATTTAAGTTAACAAAATATATTCGTTTTTATTACGTCGATTTCATTTTATGTTAATTAATTTATGATAATTTATTTCATAGGTGAGCCGTAAAGCAACAGTCGAGAAAGTAGCTATAAATAAATAAAATTGGCTAAACTTTGGGCTCCTTTCACCCGTATGAGGCGATTCATATTATAATATTTATAGTGTAAAGTACCACCGAATTTCTTATTAAATGTTTAAATTTAAAGGAGTTCAACTTTTCTATGTAAAATGTAGCAGCTTGGCAAGCCCTGCGCAATATTTGATACAGCTTACAGTGTAAAATTATATTATAAGGGTGAAAAAATAAAAATATGAACTATTATAAAAATAATTCATAAAATTTTATTAGAAATATAATTAACGTGTATGTGATTAAAAACTATTTTGTTAATTTAGGGCTCGAACTGAACTTTTAACGCTCAAGTTTTGTTATTTCTTTTTTTTAATGTATATACGAAAAACAGGTATCTGAACTCAAAAACTTGATTCTAAAATCTGGTAAATTATTTTATTTCGGTAGTGATCTTCAATATAGAACAATATGGAATCGGGTTTTAGTAATCTAAACTTTGTATTGGCTAAATTTTATTAGCCACGAAATATATGTAAATATTTTTTAAGGATGTAATTATGTATGTTAGTAAATTGGTGCTTACTAGTCAAAATTATATTAGCACGTACTCAATTGTAACCATTTCAACACGACTCTCGACCTGTCTACTATTCTTACTTAGCTGTATGCTTAATTAATAAAAGAGAAAAATTAATATATTATAATATAAAACTCCTTCATTTCAACAACCCAAGGTCGTATATATTCTTGCTTATGTTTTATTTATTATGTAAAAAATATTAAACATCTGTAATTTAAATGAATAAAAAACTTGTTTTATTTTTAAAACACTGTGTAACTATATCTGTTTCAAGGTCAAAATGACCTTAGCGTTGTGTCATGTTAGGATTTGATCTTATATTTAATATATGGACGTTACGATAGTCTTAATGTAATATTCTCATTGTACCTAGTTGATACTCGTCACATTTTACTTCATTGTTTTGAATTATATCATTATTAATTAATGTTGCCATACGATACAGTAAAAATGTCATATAATTTGAATATCTCCACAGTCTTCTGCCGATGCTTTAACAATAGTTAACTCTTTTTGTCGCTCGTAGAAATAAGAAAAATCACAATTTTTTCAGGTTGTAGGCTGTAGCTTTTTTTCATTTAATTAGATTCGCCGTTAAAATATACTATAACAATTTATTCATTTTTGATACAATATTTGGGTATAACTGTGCATGCAAAAATGTAGTTGGATATAGTTTTTATTGTTAACCGACTTCTAAAAAGAATAAGTTGTATCTTCCCCGAGTACCTATATATTATCAACAACTTTATTGTTAACGAATTATAATCAAAGTTTTATTTAATAAAAAAATTGGCGCCTACCCATCATGTTAGTGCTGCTATTAAGTTAGATCCTTGGTCTGTTAATATCAACCGAATTACCGAACTACAATGTTATGGACCGCAATTGTATTCTTTTAAAGATAATTGGATTCAATTATTTCCAGATAATATTTTTTATTAGGGCATGTTTATTTTATTTTATATATTAAAACAATATTCGAATGCACCTAGGTTAATTTTTTTTGTCTGGCTTACGACTACTTTGTTTCATCTATATTCTTCAATCATTGTTTTATAAAAATATACTAAGAGATTTTAAATTGGCAGATGAATGTGGTGTGTACTTTATAATTTAATAACAAATAAATAGATTCATTATTGCATCATATTTGGTAGCTGTTAAGTTGGCATTGCTTATTTTTAGTATGTAACGGAACAGTTACTAACTACTGTAACTTGACATAACTACTAATTGAAGCAAAGTTATGTATAACATTATATTTTTGGAATATACTATGATAGAGTAAGGAAGTGTTTTATTTGGATTCCTTAAACTTAATTTTGTATAAGAAGTGGTTAATGCATAATTCCTATAGAGAAGACTAACGTAAAAAATAATCTAAAAAACACTTGTTTTTTGTTGTTGGTCACTCGCACATTACAGGGCTCCGCAGCATAAAAGATAAAATTAATGATCACAAAAAACACGTTTGTTTCTGATATAACTAAGATTTATGAATTCACGTTTTTCAGGTTTTTCCTTGTATCTACTTCTGTAATAAGTCATTGTTTTTTGTATTATAAATGGCAAGCAGAAAAATAAGTTTAAACACCCCTGCGAGTGTCAAACTCATGCGGATAACGGTCGTATCTTTTGATTGTGTCGGTTTTCTCGGGTATTGTTATAGACCTAAGAATTTGATATTTTAAACAAGATATCTCCACGCGTTCCTGAGAAAAAGACCGACTGACGGATAACGAAGTGATCCTATAAGGATTTCTCTTTGGAGGTACGGAACCTAAAGCTGACCATTTTATTATGTTATTTATGGATTTTTCAAATAAAAAAAATCATTGATATATATAAAGTATTTATTTATAGTTTTACCATAGCACAATATTTAATCATTTATTACACCACATTAATTCCAATAAAGATTAATAAATACATTTAATTTTTTTCCCAATTAAATACTAATTATAACAATATCATACTTCAGATACACCAAACTTAAACTATATGAATGCAACTGGAAAATTAATCAACATTTATATAAAAATTAAATTAAAATAGAACTGTAACACTGTTTTAAAATAAAATATATGTAATTAAAACCTTTATCTTCTACATAAATATAAAAGAATATACATAATATGTAAATAATAAATGTTGGTACATTTATCAAGCACCAGCTAAGTAGTTCCATGATAAAGGCTAAAAAGTTTAGTTTTAAGCCTTTTTTTATGGCTACTAGATAGTTGATATACTACGCATATAGCATAACTTTAAATAAATACATACTAAAATATAAATACCCACGACCGGAGTACTGAATATTCATGCTCATCAATCAAATGACCCCAGCGGGACTCATACCCGCGACCGCTGGCTCATCAAGTAGGATCTTTACAAACTGAGCCAAACGTCTCGACATTGTCATGTCCTATTATGCGTTTCTAAATTGTAATAAAATATACGCGTGTAAATATTGCTGACCTATTTTTATACACCTAAACCATTCAAGCTTAGGATCGCACCTAAGCGAAGTCAGGGTAAATAGCTCGTTGCTTTATCATTCTTTAATTTGATTACTTTCTCTTTCTTTAATTCTTTAAATAAATAGGTAGATACATATAGAAATATGATTGAAACGGATATATCCATTTTTTTATAAAAAAAAATATTTTCTGTTACTAGTAACAATCAAAACTGCTAGTATATTGCATTAAACAATGTAAGTATATAAAAAGTTTATCGTAAGTAATAAATGCATTTAAGCTTGTCAGATTTTAAGAAATAACATTTAAATGGCAAATATGGTTTATTTATAACATGAAACAGAACATATAAAAACGTTTTATTTGTCTATTTTATATAAAAAAAAACTTATAATTTAAAAAATATATATTTTTTAATTTTTCTCATTTAAGTTTTCATTTAATTTAACTTTACATAGTGTATTTGACGTTTTAAGCATAAATTACGTACAACTTTGATAACGTAATTTTTTGGTTGTTATTGTACAAAGCATGTCAAGAATATTGCATCAAGGATACATATTTTACATGGATGGAAGAATTTTACTTATCTGTAGATATATCAAATATCTCAGCTTTACAAGACACTTGTAGATATAACGTAAGAAAAATTAAATAAAATCAACACAATTGCTAGTTACATAATTTAATTACCCCTTACGTTATTATTCCGCAACGTTATTATTATAAACAGTTAAATACATTTTATATATAAAAAAATACAAACTGTTAAACAAAATATAACTTATTTTTCTCTGTCATAAATCATATTGAGAAGCTTCAAGAAAAGATTGGGGGATGTCGTATCGGATGGGAACTGCTGTACGTGTCGTACGACCGCGTCGTGTCGTGCCTTTTCCTCTTCACGATATATCTTCGGCAGGTTTAATTCTTCATACAGTCGTTTAATTCTTTCTATATGTGCCGGTTCCGCACTGCCATAGCAGGCTGTGAACACTTTCCTTTGGTTATCATTACACCGCTGTAGCGCCTGCACTGCTAGCCAAGAACATTTTCCCTCCTGAATGTCTGTACCTATTTTCCCCGTCACTTTTTCCACACCGAAGCAATCTATGAAATCGTCCTAGAAACATAAAAATAGATTAAGCTAAACGATATAGTAAATATACCAACTATGACAAAACGTTTGTATGAAGCATCAGTAAGAAGTATTATTTAAGTGTGTGTGGATGAATACATTCAAAGCTTAAGGCTTGTGCACACGAGGACCTTTTTAGCCTTATTACAAAAGGAGGTTTAACTAAAAAACCTGGTTTAAATTCCTTTAAACTACGGCCTAAACAAAAATGGTATTACAAATCGTGGTTTTGCAATAAACAATAGACTATATCATGGTCTAACGCTAAACCTCGGCGACCCCTAGTTTAACGATGGTTTAAATCACTAAATCGCATCTGCTTAAGTTTTAACGCACCGTAGACGCGCGTTTCAAGTACAATATGCTTCTCATGCGTGTATTGTCTGATAAATTGCATGTGCACCTCTCATGTCAAAAGCTCGCCGTTACAAACTATATTATTACAACGTATTATCTGTATTTCTGTTGATAAATTCCAAAGGTTACGATATAGTGATATAAAACGTTCGATACAAACGCGCGTCAACAGCTCGACGACGCGTCGCAAATTTGTGCGCTCTTTGCACACGTGGCCTTATATTATATACACAAGGTCTATAAATAAAAAGTGTACTTGCGCAAATTACTGATTATTTATGAACGTCATTTTGAAGAATATGTTGAGGGTAATGAGTAATGATAGCTGCAATAACAAGCGATTAAACCGCCTTCATACTAATATTTTATTTTCATGGCAATGCATAAATTTTTCTTGTGTTGAAACAGAAGAATATTAAATATTTCTGTTTTAGGGAGTAATGGTAGATGCAATTATAATATAAGGAATGCCCTTACAGTAGATATAACAGTAATATATTTATTTTCTAAAAAGTTCTCTTTGAAATGTATATAATAATATCTTATAACTACTCTATATAAATTGAAGACATGAATTTATGAATATGATATGTCGCATGTATACGAGTAAAATGGTTGTCAAGTGGCCTGAACTGAAATATTAGTCATAAATATGGCTGTTTTATGATTGGAAACTGTTTATACATTATGGATTTATGCCATCGACATCTATGCTTAAAGCAGTGAAAATTTAAAAATGTAACATGCCACCATCATCCATTCACGTCTTTAATTATACTTTTACCAGTTTACCTTCCTAACTCTTTCGTTTTTAAAAGCTTTTTAAACTTAATATTTACTCATAGAATGCATTTTTTTACTTAATCATTTCATCACATAAAATCGTATAAAATTTTTAGCCACAATATTTATGCTCTATGCACGATGCAATAAATTTTATGGTACATACTATTAAATTACGTAACTAATGCAACAAAGCATAAAATACATACCTATCTTAGATATTTCAAAAAAATTAAATCCGAAAAGAAATTTCGCGTTAAATATCGGCGTAAATCTTAGAAAATAAAACCAATTTTTTTATCTTTAAGGAAAAATTTTTCAAAAAAAAATTTAACAAAAACATTACCTGCATTTGAAACAAATGTCCTATTTCAAAGCATATTTTCTCTGACTGTTTGTGTGTTTCTTGCTCTAGTTTGTTCGCTAGAACCAAGCCCAAGCACACCGGCAGTTTGAGAGTGTAATACGATGTCTTGTACTTCACTATGGAACTGTATCTTTCCAATGTGAACATGCTGTAGTCGTTCTTATTGCGATGCGCCATTGAGTAGTCAAGGTGTTGTCCGACTGACGTATATAGAAGAGCCTAAATTATATATTAGATGTTAGGTGATTCATAAGAAAATGCAATTAAAATTCAAATTATTCTGCATTACATTAATACAATTTCTACTGAAGGTCATGAGATTACTACCAGTTCGGAAAGTAGAAACTTCAGACCTGAGAAGAACTGTCGAAAGATAAATAGATTATGAAATAATGAACAGATGATACTAATAAAGTGTAATTTAAATAATATGTTTGTTTCCCTCCCTAGTTACTTCGGCACCCTAGCATCCCGATCAGGCCCGACGCTAGCTGTTTGAGAGCCCTTGTGCAATACGGATTATGCCGCCCTAGTCATAATCGCAGTAATTAAGTTATGGTTTAAAAAGCCGAATATATCAGTAAACGTTTTTAACTTATTGAATCTGTCCTTTAATTTTTAGTTATTTAAAAATATATTAAACATGCAAAATATGAAATGTTTCGTTTTCGTTTCGATATCTGTTTTTACCGCCCCCTTGAAAATACCGCCCTTGTGCGGTGCACACTTGCGCGGGCCTGATCCCGATAGTAGTAACAAAGTAGTCAAAACGTCATACATCTCATTAATAACTTACTTCATTAAGCAAATTGATGATATGTATGTACTGCGGCATATGTTTACAGTACATATTGATCACTTCGTAAAAACAGGCTTGCATTAGAATGGCATCGTTGATGGCCCCGAGGCCTATGTTAGGCAGTTTGTACCAACAAGGCACACCCCGACGTTTCGTCGAACCGTCCATTATGTCGTCCATTATTAAGAAATAGGCGTGCAACTACAAACAAATAATAATTAATATTATTATGAGCACCATATTTCAAATTTTTCGCGGAAATATTTTGATTTTTAGTTTAAGAGGTTTATAATCCTTTTTATAACAATCATGGTCAGAGTAGGATCAAAGGTCAAAATATTAAAATTTTACTTAAAATGTAAAAAGTTAATGAAAGTTATCTACAATTATTATCATTACTATAGAAGGGGATTCTACGATGCTAAATGGGAATTAACTCGAGCGTCATGGGGACCTACTCGTACGAGTATTAGAATTTGAAGATTAGGTGATAGAGTTTAAGTGGTCCTGGAAATTTGTATGATAATGTCATGTTGAAAATGCTGTACATATGGATGTTCGCAACGCTGTTAATATTAAATACTCGCAAATACAAATATGATTTAAAAAAAAACGTTTATAGGAACCACTAGCAACCAACCCATTAACATAACAACAAAAGTAAATAACTTACCATCTCAACACACCATCCTACTACTCTACTATTTTTTAGCGATTCTTCTGTAATATTTTTTGGATCTTCAACGTTTTCGTATGTAAATGTCGTGATAAGACCTCTTGTTTTCTTGCCACCTTGTAAGTTATATTCCAGTACCTAAAAAGAGCTTCTATTAAATTTGAAACTTATGCTAATAATGCGATATACGATAAAGTAAAGACTAAAGAGTATAAGGTAGATATGGGAAGGTGGTGTGCTTTTGTACCTGTGGACATTCACGAATTTTAATCAAAATAAGTTTTAGATTTTTTCGTTCCTTATTAGACTCACTGTAATAAAAATTTTGCTTTAGTTAGTTTTAAAAACACGTGAAAAAAATCCCCGGTTGCGTTAGTTCCTTTCGTTCCTGTTTTATTTTTAAACATATCTATAGAAGACAATATCCATGGTGTCCACAGATAAAACCGTCCATAGGTACATCACTTTCCCATATATTTAAACGGATAAGACCCTAGTGTTAAGAATAAATATAAAACAATAATTCAGTCTTTGTTTCTCAATGTTGGACACGAGCCTTGACTTGATATTAGGAAAAAGATCGTCCGCACGCTGGCGAAACGAGCGTTGCATAACGCTATACGTAGCAAGTATTCTTCACCATATGATACTTAATGGCTTTGTTGATTTTAGGCTAAAATCACTACCTAAAAGCTAGTGATGACGTGGTTAAAACGAGAAATACATAAATATGCACCAATGGATATGCTATAAAAGACCTAAATGTAGTTCTTACACAAATGCTTACAGCTTAGTCAACTGGGGGAAGATATAAATTCAAGAAATTTATGACTTTGTTTTAGAACATTGTTCATTCTTCTATTTACTAATTACCCAGTTTTCCAGTCAAGTGTGACACCTTAAACCACTTTTTACTTGCGGTATTATAGAGTCCTGTTAGAACTCAGATCCATAATGATTAATGATTAATCAAGTTTTAGCCCCCAGTATTCGAGTCAATCTTTATCTTCACTACAGAGATTCTAAATTCGCGATACCCTACGCGCTATTATTTTGTGGGGCGGCGTGAGCATTCTCGACATACTTTAGCCATGTCAGAATTATGATTGTATGATTTAAAATTGTTTTATTTGCAATAGGATACTGTAAATAACCTGATAACAACACGGTGTTTGATTTGTTCTTTATTTCAAATGTTAACATATATATAGATATAAATTGGATCCCTCACATAACTTGCATAGGTAAATTAGGAAATTTCCTAAAGTTCACTTGCAAGTTATGTGAGGGATCCAATTTATATCTATATATATGTTAACATTTGAAATAAAGAACAAATCAAACACCGTGTTGTTATCAGGTTATTTACAGTATCCTATTGCAAATAAAACAATTTTAAATAATACAATCACAATTCTGACATGGCTAAAGTATGTCGAGAATGCTCACGCCGCCCCACAAAATAATAGCGCGTAGGGTATCGCGTATTTAGAATCTCTGTAGTGAAGATAAAGATTGACTCGAATACTGGGGGCTAAAACTGGATTAATCATTAATCATTATGGATCTGAGTTCTAACAGGACTCTATAATACCGCAAGTAAAAAGTGGTTTAGGTGTCACACTTGACTGAAAAACTGGGTAATTAGTAATTACTAATTACCAAATGAAGAACAAACAATGTTATAAAACAAAGTCATAAATTTCTTGAATTTATTTCTTCCCCCAGTTGACTAAGCTGTAAGCATTTGTGTAAGAACTACATTTAGGTCTTTTATAGCATAGCGGTGATCCATTGGTGCATATTTATGTATTTCTCGTTTTAACCACGTCATCACTAGCTTTTAGCAATGCATGCATTGGCATTACCATTAAAAGTACTCATCAAAAACCTATCTATCTGAAATTAGTCTAACTAGGGATAGTAAAAATCGATATAATTTTACCTTTTTAATCCATTTAGCGACTTCTGGAACATCACTAAACTTTGTGCTAGTAATAATTGTATCCATGATACTCGGAAATAGGTCCTGGAAAGAATCTTTTTCTCTTTGAATTTGAGATATTGATGCATTGGTAGACATATTAATAAGCTGTTGTTGTGGTACACTGTCAAAAACAAAAAAAATACAAACAACAATAAACACTAGCATTTACTTCACCACCATCTAAATGAATTGATTTCTTATGAAAGAAACCATACCATACCATATGAAAAATGAATGATATCTTAAGAAGTAAATTTTATGGAATACTAGCATTTCCCGCAGCTTCGCAGCATTCTAAAGACCAGAAAACAAATAGTATATGTCCAAGAAGAATTAACGGTTACTATAGATTTGAAAGAATTTTTCTAAAGTAAAAATATGTAGTAAAAATATGTACTGGGTAACTAGCTACTATCATACCAAATTTATATTTAATTTTCATCAAAAGCTGTCCAGTGCTTTTCTTGTGATGCAGTTACAGACAGAGAGATAAAAATAAAAAAAATACCATAGATTCCATCTCTGTATTGTTAATAATGACTATTTCAATTAGTTTTCCCAAAAAATATTCAATGTACAGATTTGACTTAAACTTAAAATTTTACTATATGAATAGAAGAATCAGAAATGGAAGATAACAGTCATAATTAACAGGATAGTAAGCCTAAGTCAATTGGAACACAAGTTTTAAAATAAAATCACCTCAAATGTACTATGATTGTAATATGCAGGTAAAGAGAAACTATGGTGTAGTGTTAGATAAAGAGTGATAAATGAAAGCAACTTCCTTTAACCTTTAACCAGATTGTTCAAGCGAAGGTATTTGTAAGCGAATAGGTATCAGCCTCTTTATCTTGTTTACCATTTGATTTACATTTAAATCTGATAGAATATTGTATTGTTGGATACAGATTTTGATCATAACCACATTGTACTTTGACTATTTTCAAATAAGTTATTCAAATTGATGTATTTATGTTATTCAAATCTCTTTGCCTTCAATATTTATATAATATTACCAACTGACATTAGATTTCCTCAGGTTTTTACCTATGTACTTTAAAGTTTTAGTGATCACCATAAAAAAAACTATTTTTGTATTTACTTTCTGTTTTTTTTGGTTTTCCCTTTTTTATACTTTAACCATCTTGGCATCTTAGTATGGACCAAACAAAAAAAAAGATAAATATTCAAATGTGTCTCCCTAACAAACAGCAATTAATTTTTATCTACAATGTACACGCACTACACGTATAATATTATAAAGTAAACAATGTTTGTTTGTTAAAACTGGAATAATGTTTTTACATTTTTGTTTATAAACTTTTGTAAAGGAAAGTTAATAATAGGTATGTTTACTGAAATACAACTTTTAAGAATGAAGTATTTAATATTTATATATGAATTAAACATATAAGCACAGCCACAGGTAAAGGGTAATCTATACATTTATTAATATTCTATCTGAACCGAATCTGTACTTCGAATATTTTTTGAAAAATCTTATTGTAATAGTCATTATTATAGATGCAGAGGACAAATCTATAGATTTAAAAGTTTTGATCAGTCTCTGTCACTGATCGCATCACAATAAAAGTGGACAGATTTTATGAAATTTGGTATGATAATTGCTTGCTGTATGGGTCAAATTGTAGAATACTTTTTTATGTGGGTGGGTGGGAAAATATCTTATCTTTGAGAAATAAGTGAGGTGAGTAGGAATGACCCCAAGAGGAACAAAGGTGAGTTGTAGTAGTTGAGTTGTTGAGCAAAACAAAGTAATAAACATACATCCATAATATCTCTAAATATAGCAATTTAAATATTCAAACATCATTTTATATATTATTTGTCACTTGTTAGTAACATAAAAATATTTAAATGTCCATAAAATATATATATATACAACATTTGTGCTTCGCATTATGTATTTAGAAAAATCTTAATTGTAGTAAATCCTTTTTATTTATTGGAACTGAAGTTGAAATATTGATAATATAGGTCTTACCTTAGAGTTTTGAGACCCATGGGGGTACTTCTATTCACTGTTCTAAATAACTTCATTAGAGAATTCATGTTAGATTTCTACGCGCCAACCACTTTCTCTGACCAAATAGAACGAAATATTTATCAGTGAAGATGTATGTTTTTTCACTACTTTAAATTATAAATACTTTAAATATATGGAAGATATCACTAATGTGTTAAAAAAATAAATATTATTTTAATAGAAAAAAAAAACAATCAAACACATCTAATTTTGATCCTCATTTGACGTTAAATGACTTCTCTAATCTCTTCGTTCTGACTTCTGAGTTGTCACTTGTCAGTTGAGTGAGTTCTTCCGGAGTCTGGTTTAGGCATGGGACAAAATATCGATATATAAAAATATCGATATTATCGATATATATCGACGATATTTTTAATAGTAATATTTCGATATTCGATATTTATTTTAGAGTATCGAATTTGTATCAATTTCGATTTTCCTAACGCATCTTTGGCTTCGTGTATAATGTTAATAGATACTCCTTGCATTCTCTTCGCGTATCTTTAACCTTAAAAATCCCGCCACAATCTTTATTAAATTAAATTAAAATTAAATATGTTGGGACATTATTACACACAGCGCCATCAAGTTCCGTGGTAAGCTACGAAGGAAGCTTGTGTTACGGATACCAGATAGTTGATATACTACATATATAAGTTTAAATACATACATATTATTATAAATATAAACACACTCATGACTGGAGGACAAACATTTAAGTTTAACAAATGAATGCCCCCAGCGGGACTCGAACCCGCGACCTTTGGCGCAAGAAAGTAGGGTCACTACCAACTGCGCCAAACGTGTCGTCATGCATTTATGAAATGCAATATAACAGTAAGACTATTGGCTGCTAAAATACTAATGCTACTAAACAATCAGTGTGAGACGTATATGACCCTGAAGTTAAAAGACAATTAACTATTTTTGTTTTTTTTTTCTGAACAAATCAATTACAAGAAAAAACTAAAAAATGCACATGTAAAAAATTAAAAATTTTCAAAACTTTCAAAAATTATTAGACGCCGGTTAACTTCAGTATCATGAGAAGTATATAATATAGCCCTTTTCACGATAAGTTCTGCGCAAGCGCATCCACCATGTTTTAAAAGCGGCAATTCAAAGTTTCGGACACTTTTCATACAAATTGCGCTGCACACGTATAAACGTAGTGGTTCGGGACACTAGGTTTGCCAAATCACTACAAATTAATTTAGAAATATCAATCATTTATTTATTGAAATTATACACAGTTTTTTATATTATCAAAATGTTAAAGGGTGCTCCTAATGTCCATATCTAATGACTACTGGTTTGATTAAATTGTGTATAATTGTTTAGGATAGAGCATTAATAAAAAATACTATTTCCTTTTATTTTCGTCTATTCTTTTTTACGAAGAATGAATGCTTTGGGAATTTATGTATGAATAATCATGCAAAAACTGACGATCGATATTTTTCAGTCGATAATTATCGGTACCGTTTAAAAATATCGATACGATAAATATTGATGTTTTTTTTTTCACTTGCCCATCCCTATTTTGGTTATTGTAGTTGTTCTTCTCATTGATGACTTCTGACTGACAGTGACACTGACACGACACCACGCAACGGTCTCGAGTAAAACAGGTTTAGCAACAAGCTCAATTAT
Organism: Boloria selene; assembly: GCA_905231865.2. Lineage (NCBI taxonomy): Eukaryota > Metazoa > Arthropoda > Insecta > Lepidoptera > Nymphalidae > Boloria > Boloria selene. The sequence goes on from HG993149.1 coordinate 5,339,403, forward strand.
TTCAGTAGTGAGAGATTAGTACTATTTGTGTGACATGCTTCGCGTCAACGCGGCTGAACGGCGTTGCTATCGACTGGAGCTGCGCAGTGCGCACTGCGCACGCTTTTAAGTGACAATTAAATTATATTTATGAAATATGAAATAAATTAATTTCCAAATAGTCGAAAGCAAATTTTTTCTTTTTATTCCGCTCAACAATTACAAAATTAGGATGATATACAGTAGCGGATCCAGGGAGGGGGAGGGGGGTAGTGTATAAAGGCTCAAGCCTAACCACTTCCCACATCATCAGTTGGTGCCAGCCAAGAAGGACAGTTTTATCCTGCCTTTGCAACGGACTTTCGAACAGATATTTTGATTATTTACAAATTGATACATTAATTAATTGTATTAAGATTATTTTGCTTTGGCTGGCACCGACTCCAACAATAACTAAGTAATTAAAATTATTTTGCTTCTTTTTAGTTTCTATTTGTAACGTTTTGAAGTCGGTTTTCATTTTTGTTAAAAATAATGTATTTGTATTTTTTTACTGGAAATTAAATATTTTGTTTAAATATAATATGGGTAGGCAAACTAAGTTTACTTTGGAGCGGTACTTACTGCTACAATAAGTCAGCGAAGTTTATGAGTGAACGACAATAGTCAATCGAGATTTGTCCACGTCTATTTTTCCACGTAACTCATAGACGTTAATAATATTTACCTTCTATTATCAGATCAACCTAACATCCCATCATCAGATCCTGACTTGGTGATAATGGGACCCCCTCGGAGCTATACCCTACCGAACAAAAGTCGTTTTGAGTCGGCGGAAAAATCGGTGAACATATAAAAAAAATAACCTCCTCCTTTTTTAATCTAAAACTTGTAGAACATTAAATTTCCCACAAAAATTATCCTACATTTTTTTTTAACTTTACAAAGTGCGTTAAACCTATATTCATCAGCTCAAGTTAAGTCAGATTTTTGGTTACCTGCCAACACTAACAAAACGATTGAAGTAGTAGGTGATAATAAAATTAAGCAGGCAATTTGTAAGAGTGCCTAATAGACTACAATTTGGGACTAAAATAGAACCTTATCATTTAAGATACTTAGTGCAATTATTTTGGCGCTATTTGCACCATTTTTTTTAACTTGGAAAACGCATACTACCTGTACATAATGTGTAGCTCACCAGTTAGAAAAGGCAGTACTACCTACTAAAATCCAACAAAACCTGTGTCTGAATTAGGCAAGAAAAAATAGCATTTAACCTCGCAATAAATGTACGATACAATTTTTTAGACCATCTTGAAAAAAAGTTTTTGGCCGATCTCTCGGAAACTTTGCATTTAAGAGCAAATGTCATTGATACTTTAGTGGGGAGTCAGAGATTTAAATAAAAATGCAAACTCCAGCTGACTGAATTATTTTATTGACTTAACACCCTAAATATATATATACAAATATGTTGGCATAATCTATACCCTAGACAGCGTTAGCAACCGCTCGACCAATAGCGACGCGCCGTCGTGAAAAACCGCGCGCAAAGCGCGGGACGCCATTTCCCGCGTGGGCGGCGTGGCGTCATTCGCTGCGTAGGTATAAGTAGGAGTGGCGTGCGCGCGCGCGCGCCTTTTTTCAGTGCGTCGCCGTCGAGTGAAGTCATCCGCCGTAGACCCGTAGTGTATTGTCAGTGTCGCGTGTCCTTTTGCTAAATTAAATTAGAATTATAAAGTATTAAGTGCGTGTGTGATTGTGATTGAAAAACGCGGAGGGAGCTGGTGCTTTGCTTGCTCTGCTGCATCGCGAGCGAAATGGCGGGCGTGCGCGGCGTTGTGACGACGCCATGTTGCGCCCGCGCCTCTTCACTGCTTCTGTACTAACCAACGCCTTTTTCAAGGCGATCGCTTTCTTGTTGCATGCGGAATGTCTAAAACGTCTTTTTCAAGACGACAGCTTACTGTTTCATGCGGAACGTCTAAAGCGTCTTTTTCAAGACGACAGCTTACTGTTTCATGCAGAATGTCTAAAGCGTCTTTTTCAAGACGATTGCTTCACTGTTTCATGCGGCATGTTAAACTGGTAAGGTAACAGGTTCAGTGTTGATTGGTAATAAGGTATATGGTTACTGGTTCTTGAGGTATGGTAAATTTGTGACAGGTATTGTGTCACTACAAGGTATGTATATGGTAGGTAATTGGTTCTTGCGGTATGGTATATGTGTGACAGGTAATATGTCACTACAAGGTATGTATATGGTTCTATGGTATGGTAAATGTGTGACAGCTATGTACTGTGGTCACTACATCACTCCCCCCTAAGCAAAGCGTACGTTGGTTTTCACTGCGCGGCCGGATCGAGTAACGTAGGTTTCATGCGGTGCGCTTGAGGTCGATGGCCGCGGCTCGCCGCTCGGTATTGTTTTCTCTGTGCGCGGTACCTTTTGTTTTTCGCATGATGTAAACTCTTCATTAAGTAGATGCGCTGGCTTGAGTCTGTCTATTGAGACAACTGTAGTTCGTAGTGGCAACTGTATGGTGAAATGCTTGCTGTCACGTTGAATTATCTTGAACGGGCCGTCGTAAGGTGGGGTCAATGGACTTCGCACGGTATCGTTGCGTACGAACACATGGGTACACGTCGCTAAGTCCTTGTGTACAAACGTGCTTCTGTTATTTAAGTGAGATTTACTGCTTGGGGACAACGTCGACATTGTTTCTGTTAGTTTCTGTACGAATTCTGCGTCTTCATTTTTCGGCTTTGAGGGCACGAAGAAATCTGACGGTATTCTAAGAGTCGATCCGTAAGTCATGAGGGCTGGGCTCAATTGGGTGTCTTCACGTAGGGCGGTACGAAGGCCAAGTAAGACAGTCGATAGTTCCTCGCTCCAGTGTGCACTGGCTCCTCGCGCCATAAGCGCGGACTTCAAGGTTCGATGCCAGCGTTCAATTTGACCATTTGCTTGAGGGTGATAGGCACTTGTACGTATTCTTGTTATGCCGAATTTCTTCATAAGTAAGTTGAATAACGATGATTCAAACTGTCGACCCTGATCCGTTGTAATACGTAAAGGGCAGCCGAATCGCGATATCCATCCCTCGTAGATTGCTTGTGCGACAGTGTCGGCGGTGACGTCACGCACAGGAATTGCTTCGGGCCATTTCGTGCAGCGGTCGATTATTGTTACTATGTATCTGTAGTCGTTAGAGGGCGGCAGTGGTCCCACGATGTCAACGTGAATATGTTCGAATCGCGATGATTGCCGAAACTCGCCGAGTGGGCTGATAACATGTCGTTGAACTTTCCCACGCTGGCATCCAATGCACGATTTCGCCCACAAACCAATTTCTTTATTCATGTTCGGCCAAAAAAACTTTGTAGACATTATTTTTCTTGTTGTTCGTATACCAGGGTGACTTAGTTCGTGTTGCGCTTTGAATGCTATCATACGATAAGTCGCTGGTAGGTATGGACGAACGTTGCCGGTTGATGTCTCGCATATGATGGGTCGTTGACCTCCGGGCAATGTGATAGGCGCGAACTTGAGTCTTGCGTTCGACATGCATATCTTGAGTTCTTCATCGTTCTCTTGGTCTTGAGCGAGTTGATTGTAGTCGATCGTAGAGTGCGACAAGTCAATTTCTTCAATGCGCGATAAGGCGTCAGCTGCTTCGTTCTTATCACCGTGAATGTACTTAATCTTCGAACAAAACTGGCTAATGTAGTGAAGCTGGCGTTCTCGTCGTGGTGTATCGCTGCTACTCGGCGTTCTTGTCAGGGCGTAAGTTAGTGGCTTGTGATCGGTAAATATTGTTAAGTCACTGCCCTCTATAAGTCGTCGTAAGTGTTGCACTGCGGTGTACATTGCTAATAATTCGCGATCGTACACGCTGTAGCGTCGCTGCGCCTCGCTCATAGTTTTTGAGTAGAATGCCAGCGGTCTCCACGTGTTGTCGACTTTTTGTTGTAAAACAGCGCCGATGCTAGTATTGGATGCGTCGGTAAATAAATATAGTGGCGCGTTAGGAATCGGGTGCGTGAGTGTTGTTGCCTCGAGTATGCTTTGTCGGCATTTTTCAAAGGCTTGTTCTGCAACTTGAGACCATTGTATCGGAGTTTTGTCGTTTTTCTTGCTGTTATGTAGATATTTATTCAATTCATGTTGGTACTCGGCTTGATGTGGTAAACAACTACGATAAAAGTTTATCATTCCTAAAAATCTTCTTAGTTCTTGCACTGTTAGTGGCTTGGGATATTCGACTATGGTTTTAATTCGTTCTTGAGTAGGTTTGATTCCTTCTGATGACACTTCGTATCCTAGGAACTCTATGGTTTTCTTGTCAAACTCGCACTTATCGATATTAAGACTGACGCCGTAGGTATTAAGGCGTTCAATGACTTGTTCTATGTGGCGGCGATGTTCTTCCTTGTTTTTTGAGTGTACAAGCAAATCGTCGACGTAACAGAATACGTTGTCGTCTAGTCCGCGTAGTACCTCATGCATAAATCGTTGAAATGTTTGAGCGGAATTTCTTAAGCCGAACGTCATACAGTTGAATTCAAAGAGGCCGAAAGGGGTTATTATCGCTGTTTTCTGTGCATCTTCTTTTGCTATTGGTATCCAAAAATATGCCATTTTTAAATCCATTTTTGAAAATATTTCCTTGCCGTGGAGTTGATATGTAAAATCTTGTATTCGTGGAATGGGGTATCGGTCGGGAACGGTGACGGCGTTGAGTCTTCTATAATCGCCACAAACTCTAAGTGATCCGTCTTTCTTCTTTACTACGTGAAGGGGACTCGCCCACGGACTCTTTGACGGTTTACATATTCCCATCTCTATCATTCGTTCGAATTCGACTTTTGCCGCTTTATATTTGTCGGGCGGTAGAGGGCGCGGCCGTGAGTAGATCGGCGGCCCCGTTGTCTCGATGTGATGTGTGACGTCATGCTTGGCTGGAGTTTTTAGTGTCATAGGTCGAAGCACATCTGGATATCTCTTCAGTAGGTCGTGATATGTATGGTCGCGGTTGATTATGTAAATTGATTCTTCTTTGTTTTTAATTTTTATGGCGTTCACACTAAGTTCAGTCACGCGATCGATGAGTTTTCTTCTGTGTAAGTCGACTAATAATCTATGCTGCGCTAGGAAGTCTGCACCCAGTATTGATGTTTTTACATTTGCGACGACGAAAGTCCACTTAAAACTTCTTCGTAGTCCTAGATTGAGCTCGAGTGTGCGCTCTCCGTAGGTACGAATTTTTGTACCGTTGGCCGCGTAAAGTTTATAGCCTGTATTGTTAGGTCTTGTGTATTTCTTGTTTTGAGCGGCTAATACTGATATGTCGGCTCCCGTGTCGACAAGAAATTTTTCTCTATTTTTGATATCTATCACACATAGGCGGTGGCTTGTCTGGTTTGCATCGACTCCCGCCACTATCGACGCACGTTCTAGTTTTCCCGATTTTCTCTTGAACACGGCGATACACATTTTCGTGCCTCATTGCCGAATCTGTAATGATAGCGGCACAACCAGTTGGGATCGCCGGGCTTGCGGGCGTTGTCATTACGCTGTCTTGATTGTGAGCGTGAGCGGTTACGATGTAATGAGTTTTGGCGGGAACGGTGATACAACGAGTATTGATGCTTGCGGAGTTCGGCGACTTCGAGTGACAACTTTTCTATTTGTTTTGATAACATACTGATTTGAAGGTTTGTTATCGCGTTCATCTGCACCTCATTGACTGTTGTACTTGTTGACGAAGGGTTTGCTGTGGAGACTGCGGCGATTGTAGTTGGTTCAAAATGTTCCATCATTTTATCAGCCATCGCGGCTAGCACTTCGAGCGATGACTCGGTGTTGACTGAGAGCACGGCGCGCACTTGTGGGGGTAGCTGGTTAAGCCACATAACTTTCAGTGCTTCATCCGAAAGGAGCTTGCCACTAAGATCTTTCATTTTACGCAATAGCTGGCTTGGCTTATTGTCGCCAAGCTCGAGACCGCTGAGTAGTTTTTGAAGTTGCCGGTGATCAGACTCTTGGTATGTTGATATTAGTCTGTCCTTTAGCGTGCTGTACTTACCGGTGACCGGTGGATGCAATATAATGTCTCCTATTTGCTCTAGGTCGCTGTTGCCTAGTAACGGGACGACGAGGTTGAACTTTTGATCTTCCCCAAGCTTGCTGGCAGCAACGGCGGCTTCGAACTGTGCAAACCATAGGCGAGGATTTTGGCGCCAAAATGGTGGTAATCTTGCCGGTAGTGAGATCGTAGCTACGTCGCTCTTCACTGTCGTGACGCCCTCAGCATCACAAAAATCGTCGTTATTCTTCATCGACGTGGTCATGGTGGACGAATTTAGAGATTCTTGCAAATGATTCAGTCTTCCTTCTGTGTTCTTCTAAGGGGTCACCAATTTAGTGGGGAGTCAGAGATTTAAATAAAAATGCAAACTCCAGCTGACTGAATTATTTTATTGACTTAACACCCTAAATATATATATACAAATATGTTGGCATAATCTATACCCTAGACAGCGTTAGCAACCGCTCGACCAATAGCGACGCGCCGTCGTGAAAAACCGCGCGCAAAGCGCGGGACGCCATTTCCCGCGTGGGCGGCGTGGCGTCATTCGCTGCGTAGGTATAAGTAGGAGTGGCGTGCGCGCGCGCGCGCCTTTTTTTCAGTGCGTCGCCGTCGAGTGAAGTCATCCGCCGTAGACCCGTAGTGTATTGTCAGTGTCGCGTGTCCTTTTGCTAAATTAAATTAGAATTATAAAGTATTAAGTGCGTGTGTGATTGTGATTGAAAAACGCGGAGGGAGCTGGTGCTTTGCTTGCTCTGCTGCATCGCGAGCGAAATGGCGGGCGTGCGCGGCGTTGTGACGACGCCATGTTGCGCCCGCGCCTCTTCACTGCTTCTGTACTAACCAACGCCTTTTTCAAGGCGATCGCTTTCTTGTTGCATGCGGAATGTCTAAAACGTCTTTTTCAAGACGACAGCTTACTGTTTCATGCGGAACGTCTAAAGCGTCTTTTTCAAGACGACAGCTTACTGTTTCATGCAGAATGTCTAAAGCGTCTTTTTCAAGACGATTGCTTCACTGTTTCATGCGGCATGTTAAACTGGTAAGGTAACAGGTTCAGTGTTGATTGGTAATAAGGTATATGGTTACTGGTTCTTGAGGTATGGTAAATTTGTGACAGGTATTGTGTCACTACAAGGTATGTATATGGTAGGTAATTGGTTCTTGCGGTATGGTATATGTGTGACAGGTAATATGTCACTACAAGGTATGTATATGGTTCTATGGTATGGTAAATGTGTGACAGCTATGTACTGTGGTCACTACAATACCATTATTGTAGATATTAAAATTTCGCATCTTTTGCTTCTTGTAAACATTCAATGAACCAGTTTTTTCTATTTCTGACGATTACTCACGAAATATTGGATTAATCAATAAAATCCAGTTTTAAAGATCAATTTATTCCAGCTCCAGCATTTTGTGATTTTATATTCAATAAGTGATTCTAAACATTATTAAAAAGAAAATTTGGATCGAAAATTTAGCGCAACTTTGAGTTAAAACACGTCTATTTTTACTGGCCTAAATAGGGCACATACAGGATCACCTCCTCCTTTACTCATGACACCCCGACTGCAGTCTGCAGGGCAGTTGCTCCACACTCTGCGATAAGAGAAGTATCTGGACTCTGGAGTAACCCGCACGACGCACCGCCCAACGAAGTGGGCCCTATCGACGCGTTTCTTAGCTTCGCGCCCTGCCGGATTGTAATTGTGGTATACGTTAATGCATTTCCCAACAATAAACAAGTCAGTGTAATTAAAATAATAAAAAAACCGACTGCGTTTCTGTGTAATTTGGAAATGAGAAAACCCTAAAATATATTGTGTTCTGGTTCAAAATTTATACCCGGTGACAATTTTACAATTAATACGAATCTAACGACACCTTTAAAGTTAAAATCCATCGAGCCGTTCAGGATGTAGAGCGTGCCAAACAATTATACATACACACATACTCTCGAAAAACATAACCCTCCTTCTGGAGCAGTCAGGTAAAAAAAACAACAGGCTAAGTTAGGTCAAGCAACTTTAGTGACTCACTTCTGTTGTAGCTACTATAGTTAGTAGCGCTACTGCACTTGTTGTCGTGGAAGTGCCAAGGTGATGACGGTAAGTCAGCCTTCAGTTGAGTAAAAACAAAATGTGTTGTATGCACAGCACAAGCTATACTATAGTGTCCTGTGTCCCACTAATTAGCGGAGCCCTGGACAGAGTCGTTTTAATGAGTAGGAGTCTAATGATATGGGGTTACCTTCTACAGTTGGGTTTTAAAATTACCATCTCTAAAGAATTTATGGCGATTTATCGTGATGTGAAATTTTACCCTTGTACGCGCAAAGAAGATTCACATATAAAAAAAAAATTATATTCCCCAAATATTTTTCAGATTAGGAATAAAATAATACATATGCGCATTTCATGTATATCACATTTATTATTTTTCAATAGTTTATACGAACATGTTTAATACATCAAACACCACCTCCCGCCAGGGGCTTTAGACATTTTTATAGGTTTTTAAAATTCGAAGAACAAAAAAATTGTATAAGCCGCTCCTCTAAACGTATGCTTTAACTAAGTTAAACATTGTAATTCTAATATAGTTCAGTCAAATAATTAGTCAATTCTTGGAAGGAATAGTATTGAACTGAACGTTTATAATATTATATTATTCTTGGCATTTTACATGTCAGTCAGCTCAAAAGTGGCAAGTTATAACTTTAATAACTTTCAGGAATTTGATCTAAAGAAATATTTCATACGATCGACCATCAATAAATTCTCATTTGATTAGACTAAAATGTTCGAGACCATGCTTTATAGTACTTAATAATATTTATGTTTAATATATTTTAAAACTTAATTTAAAGGGAAATACTAAGGATAAACTATTTGACAACGATTATTATTAGTACTATCATTTATAATGCCTTAAAGTCAAGTTAATAACACCTCATCTTCTCCTAACTCCATGTTAAAATAAAACAGTCAGTATAATCCTACCCTATACAGTAATATCTACCCTTATCTAATAAAATACACCTTATGAACTATTTGTATCAGAGGACGCAGAGTAACATGATTAAAATGTAAACAATTTTCTTTTTTATAATTTAAAAGTCTTAGATTTCGATTTTTATGCCAAAATGTCCTTGATAACCAAAGTATTCTAATATCACTCGAATCGATTTAAATATTTCGCCTGAAAATAGTGTCTAGTATTTTGAAAAACAAATCATGCGGAAGTCCTCTAGTGACTTGTTGTATTTGGGTCCTTAGGAGATCATATGTAGCTTCTTCGTATACTGAATAGGTGTGAGGCAATTGTAATTCTTCGTAGAGATCCTTAATTTTTTGCACATCCTCTAAATTAGAACTGCCATAATGATTCTCCATTAATTCCCGTTGCGACGGGTTTGCTCTTTGTAAAGCAACTACTGCAAGCCAAGTGCATTTGCCATCTTGAATGTCGGTCCCATTTTTGCCGATAACTGCTGGGTCACCAAAGCAATCAAGAAAATCATCCTGTGAATAAATGTAAATATTGGTACTTTTAATAAATATAACGTATTCGGTATTAGTTTGACTTATTTCATAGAAATGAGTATTCAGTTAATAGTTTATTAAAAAGTTATATTCGATATTGGATTAGGTGGTACATACTTATTCGTATTTTCGTTTTTTAATTAAGATAATAATAATAAGAAAGCTTATTTTTAAGGAACTGAAATAAATAGTACAGGGAATCATAAACATTTGTAAAAAACAAAGAAAAACATTGATAGTTAAATTGTAAAAACATAAGTCACCTACCAAACTACTTCACTACATTTTTCTAATTACTAATAAATATAAGACGTAGCTTAGGTAAGTAAATAATTAATTAATTTTATCATCTGGAGGTCACTTCTGCATGTAAGTATCAAATGTCTCAAGTACAAAAGTTATTATTAGTTAGAATTTTATGCGCATTTTAATGCTTACTTCACTAAGAACATGCTTAAACAATATAAAGGTACAACATTTATAAGCTATTATTACTTTTACAAATATTATTGTCCATATTTATGTATTTTTAGGTAATAATAACTTATCAAGTTTTTTAAACGTCACACTTTAAACAAAGTTTATACACATTTTTGACGAGAAATTCTATGAAAATTTTTAACGTACTTGAATTTGGAAGAATTCTCCCATCTCTAACAATATAGTCTTCGCTTGTCTATGCGTTTCGGGGTCGTCCACTCCGGTCATAAGTAGCGCCAAACTAACTGGCATTTGGAAGGTGTAATACGACGTCTTATATTTGGTAATTGCCTCATACTTTTCCATTGTAAATAGGGAGAGATCAGGTCTGTCTATCTTTGTTATTTGTTGCTCTAAATAGTGGCCAATTGAACATTTAAGCAGCATCTGAAATAATGTTTCATATGAAAACTTGTTATTTCTTTCTATGTATGTATATGTACTTATATGACGACTCGTTTGGCTCAGTTGGTAGTGACCCTGCTTACTGCGCCTGCGGTTGCGGGTTCGGGTCCCGCTGGGGGCATTCATTTGTTAAGCACGAATGTTTGTTCTCCAGTCATGCGTGTTTATATTTATATTATGTATGTATTTAAAATTTATATATGTAGTTTATCAACTATCTGGTTTCCGTAACACAAGCATCGTAGCTTACTACGGAACTGGATGGCGCTGTTGTAAGGATGTCCTAACATATTTATTTATTTATTTATATTTATATATACATATGTGTGTAAAGGACAAAACTGTACAATGTACCTACATATTATATAATATTATTATTAACTATAATAGTATAAAATACATATCAATGATCAATCGTAGTTTATCTTTTTCTACAGAAAGTTTGTAGTCACACGAACGTGTTCAATGTTTTCGATAAGAATATAAGTAAGTATAATGGAATTTTTAATTACCTAGTTTCGTCATGGCTTATCGTTATTTGTAAAACAAAATCGTTTGGTATTTAAGTTATAATATAGATACATAGTTTCAATGATCTACGTCCTTCAGGAACAGTAATTATCTACGCAATTATATTTGAGCCACAAGTAGGTACAATAAATAGTATAAAAATCTGTTTAGCTAAATCAGACATTCATATCAGATAAAATGTAAGTATATACCTATAATTTATTATGTCCAACAACTGCATAATGTCATGTTTGTTAAAACATAAAGTGGAATGCTTATTATTATGGAGCACTAACTTATAGTTATACTAGCGACTCGCCCTCGCTTCGCTCGGGCTCTTCCCTAGATTTAGCACAGGCAAAGCCGCGGGATCCGCTAGTTATGCATATCAACCTTCTCTTGAATCACTCTATCTATTAAAAAAAACCGCATCAAAATCCGTTGCGTAGTTTTAAAGATTTAAGCATACATAGGGACATAGGGACAATGAAAGCGACTTTGTTTTATCTATGTAGTGATTATAAATAAATACTGACCTCATTGAACATTTCAAGCACATTCTTGTAGTACGGTTTGTTGGAGAAATATCTCTTGAGGGTTGAGTACAATGCGGAGCTGAGGAGGCTCGCGTCGTTCATCCCGCCAAGCCCTACATTGGGCTGGCGGTACCAACACGGGACACCACGACGTAATTCTGCGCCGTCCATCATATCTTTTAGAATTAGCTGGTGTGCATGGAACTGTTAACAAATATGTATAGTCAGTTATCGGACTACTATTACTGATATAGGTGAAAGCATGTGTATAAGTTGATTACTCATGCAAGCTGGTTCAATGGATTTGGAAGAAATCATTTCAATAGAACCCAGAAAGACTTAGAACCTTGAGTAACATAGTACGCTTCTAGGCTACGGATGCTCAAAGAGTAAATCTCAAGAGTCTTAGTATGATGAAGTCAGCGGTGCTGTATCTAATTAATAACTTTTTTTAATTCAGACTTTAAATGTAATTGAAATAGGCGGCTTGAATAAGGTTCGACATGGGAAATAACATTTGTTAGATGCTACATTCTATATCTGTTTAAGAACAGTTAGGTTATATAGGGGAGACCGGGGCCACAATTAACAGAGGTAAGTATTAACAAGCAAAATTCTCTAAAACTATACCTACTACACCTCCAGCGCGTGTCTTAGTTTGTCAATTAGATCGAGCCGTATGGCATGGTATTAGTCAGTTGCGCTCCGCGCATCATTTCAGTATGTTGTATGCAGGTCGATATTTTGAAGCAGGTAACGATCATTTTATAGTTTACGATTTTTTGATTTGTACAAGATTGATAAAGTGTTATAATTACGTTTTTTATTTTCCTAGTAGCATATTTCATACTGAACAATTCTACGTTTCATTTGTGACATAACTATTGACCAATATTATATTACGTTATTTAATAATAAAATGTACCTTTGGGGCTATAATTAACACATTGGGGGGGCTTGTTTTAACACGTTAATACCTACCCCAGATATAGGGGCTAGTATAAACAGGGTAGCTGAATGTTTGTGAATTATTATTTAAAACTTTTTTTATGACAGCATGAGAACTTATAAACGGAAAACTACACGTGGTACCACATCAGTAGAGCTCTACGAGCTAGCTGCGCTAGAGAACATTGAGAAGAAAAGAAATTACAGGGATGTAACTAAAGAATTTGACTTCTGTTATGATTTATAATTTTGTGAAAAAGAAAAAACCGGGTAGCAAAGTAAGAGAAGTCGAGGGCAACCCTTAAATTTTATCGGCATTGATTACCGTTTTCATATATTTTCTAAAGTTGTTCAAGAATTTGTGATGATGTTAGGTATATCTCCTCAACGGTTAGGAGTTGAAAGAAAATTCTTTTAATATTATACGTACTTATAAACTGATTATATTCCTTCAGGATATTAGGTGGATTGATAATAGAAGGTAAATCTTATTAACGTCTACGAGTTACGTGGAAAAATAGACGTGGACAAATCTCGATTGACTATTGTCGTTCATTTCAAAACTTCGCTGACTTATTGGAGCAGTAGTTTAGTTAACCTTCCAATATTATATTTAAAAATAATATCTAATTTCCACAAAAAAAATTAAAAATAAATTGTTTTTTAACAAAAGTGGGAACCGACTTCGAAGCGTTGCAGGTCGAAGCTAAAAAGAGAAAAAGATAGTTTTGGTTAAGTGCTTGGGTGGTTGTTGTTGGAGTCGGCGCCAGTCGGGAGGGGCGGTTTTGTCCTGCCTTTGCGGTGAGCTTTCGAACGGATATTTTGATCAGCCAAATCAAAATAATCTTAATACAATTTAATTAATGTATCAATTCGTAAATATAATCAAAATGTCCGTTCGAGGGTTCGTTGCAAAGGCGGGATGAAACTGTCCTTCTTGGCTGTCGCCGGCTCCAACAATAGCTTCTTGAGTGCCTGATTGAATTTTTTTTTTAGTTTCGATTTGTGGCATTTTGGGGTCGGTTTTCGTTTTTGTTAAAAATAGTTTATGATTTTGTTATCATCAGTTTATAAGAAAACGTGTTCTATGCAAGGCTGTATGAATTTCACTTTCATTAATAAAAAAATATGACTTACATATATTTATTTTCTTTACATCAGTCTGCATAATTTCAGCATAACATATGTTAATTTTTACCCCTTCAGTTAATACCTGCCCCACACCTGTTAATTCTAACCCCAAACGTGAGGAAACAATTAACAACTGCCATTTTTAAGAAAAAGCGTTCTATTTACGGCATCGTTTCTATTATGTTTGTTTTGAGATAATTACGTAAAACCTGAATAATTAAAGCATCATGTATTCTAAAAATCAAGTCTAAATGTTGAATAATTTTTAAGCTACAACTAAAAGTACATTTTTTGTTAATTGTGGCCCCGGTCTCCCCTATTACAATAATTGAGATTAAAAAACTTCTAATTACATAATATGTTCATGATTAATATACAGGTACAACAAAAGCTACGTGATAGTTAAAACGATAAAACAATACCTAGGTTACCAAAGTACCACTTTTTGTGACATTTTCAACCGCAATCAGAGATTTATAACTAACAAGAAAAATGTATTCAATAATTATTTCTTAAGTATGAAATAATTACGTAATAATTAATTGTGTATTATATACAATTATTCACATAGTATAATCATTAAGACAATAATAAACACGAGAACTTTTTATATTACTATCCCATAGGTATATATATTTTTATGTTACTATAATTTTGAGTTAATACTACTAGTTACCTACATGAAAATGTTCTTAAGGAATTATAAAATTTTAAAATATTATTCACGTAAGCAATTGAATAATTTTGGTAATTCCAAAACTTAAGTTATAATACCAATATCTCTTTAACCTTGGTATATGTCTTCAATTAGCAACATTCGGAAGTATCATCATAATGTAATCAAACCAAATATGACATTATTATACCTATATTGAAGTCAAAAAAGATAAAAATGCGATAAAACTGATAATATAGCAAAAATCAATAAACAACAAAATTATCTATCATATTCTAATTCAATTACATTTAGAGTAGCACACAATTTTTTGTCTTATATTATTATATATCTATATGTACACGAGTAATTGGTTCACATATGAGTGATAAATCTACTACAATAAATATTTCCATTGGGCCTAATAAATGTACAATTGTGAATTGTTAGTGTAATGAGGCTTTTGGCAACGATAAGTCATTGTAAAATTGTAAATATATTATTGAGTATATTCGGTCAGAAATAATAATATTTTTTGAAATTATTATGAAATTATTATAGATTTTAATTTTATATAGGTAGGTATTTTAAGAATTATTAAATATCTTTCTTTTATTAAACCCTATGTTTATAGGATGAGTCTATCTATGATCATTATTATAAAAATACGTTCTTTATAATTTTTTACATACAGCCAGGTAAATAAAAGCGTTCGTCTATAATATCAACATATTAAGATAACAGGTTATTACTATAAATATGTCATTTTATACGGTACGGTACTAAAAAAAAACAAAAAAGTAAATAAAAGAAACATTTTTTGTCTGTCTACCTGCTTCCGCTTTAAACTCTGAAACGGTGTGACATTATAACGGAGAAAAAGGTTTAGAGTTCTGGTCAAAACAATTAAAACGTACTTAGGGACGAATCCAAGCTTAGCAAGTTAATCTTTTAATATTTTAGATGTAGAGTTATATTTAAAAAAAAATTACTGTATAAATTGTAATGAATAAACGACCATCGCAATGAATGTACGATGGCAAAGGCTGCCTGTTTGATTAAAAAGACGACAGACTTTCTGAAGCGACCGTAGAGATATTTATTCCACTTTAATTACGAGGAGGCACAGCCCTATGCATTTTGCGCATTAAAACAAAGAAAAAAAAAATCGCCTTACCATTTGTGTACACCATCCCATTATATTTGCCAAATGTATATTTTCTGGGGTCAAGTTTTCTTGTTTTTCCAACATTTTATAGGCGAGAACAGTTGCCAAGCCTCGGTTTTTCTTTCCGTTAGGGACATTGTACTGCAAAAGCTGTAACAAGAATATTTATGTTTAAAAGTAAATAACAACCTTGACTAAAACATAAAAATAAGATTTGGCAATGTATAATATTTCTAATACTACTATTTTTGTATAAAAAAGATAAAGAAGAGGAAACCTTTTTAAATAATAAACATCATAGCTTCGATTAATATTAATTTTCGTAAGAGAATTAGGTAGGTATAGGTAGTAAAATAGTTTAATAAGTAGAAGTCAGTCAGCCTTTAGTTAATAGTTACCTACGCAAAGTATATATTCTATGCTGAAGTAGTAGTATGTATATGTACGAGTAGTTACAAGGTAATTTCAATTAGTCTTCTTTGTAGTTCTAGGTTTTGTTAAAGATTTTAGATAAAAACACATTTCATATTAAATAATAGATAAAAATTATGTTCACTGTACAAATATAGCGATTGGGCTAACGCTCTATGGATTTTGTCATCCGAGTTGTGCAGAAGTGACAAGTATTTATTGTAAAAGAGTTTTTTTATGAGATATTTCGTTTTCTTTAAGGATTTCTATGGCCTTGAACCACTTTAACTAGGAAAACGTTCTTGCACAACTCTTGTTTCCTTTCATGTTTCAAACAATAGTTTATTTTCATTATTTCAACACTTATCGATATCTCTATTGTATTGATGTTGTAACCTTTGTTAAATAAAATAAAAGCAGGTAAGATATTTTTTGAGAAGCATTTAAAAAAATAGTATCAAAAATCTATTGTTTAATACACAACCATGAAGTAATTATTCGTTGACTCAGGTTTCGTTGTCTATAATTATTTTTGCATTATATTTCTGTTTCTAGGTAATAAATGATGTTTAGTTTTTAAAGCCAAATAGCAGTGCAAATTAAAACACTCAATTTTATGTATTTGTAAAATTAGGATTCGAGATGCGTATATCGCTTCGGCCTCTGTTTATTTTACACGAGTATTATTAAAAACAATTTGCGGCGTACAGTAAACCAGTTATTGTTATTGCCTTTATATTATTTTCTGCTATTTTTTAATTTGTATTGTATATTATAATTTTTAATAAAGCTACTAATGACTAATCACGCTTAACTAATAGGTTCTATATCATTCTGTCTTAGACACTGACAAAATTAGCATAGAACGTACCTTGGCCAACCACTTGCTGGCGTCAGGCACGTCAGTATGCTTGCCAGATTCCGTCAGGTCCCTCACGATGTCCGGAAAGCAAGCCATGAACTCCCGGGACTGGTCTTTGGAGACGGCCAGTCCACGGGCTGCCAGTGGCATTTGCTGAGGAGTGAGGGTCGACAGGAATCTAAGAATAAAATATTTAGATTGACCTTTTTCTGCCGACACATGATAAAGAACCTACACATTTAATTACAAAATTCTAAATTAACTTTCAGTATTATTATTTATCTGAATGAACAACAATGTGCTTTGATAAGGTTTATTTTTACTGGGAGGGTACTTACAATTACGTATTAAATATAAAAGCTCAAAGGGTTACAAAAACGAAAAAAATATCCAATATGATCGCATCTTCCAACACTGAACACACTATGCATTACTAACAATTGAAGAATAGATGCACTGTACCGTTAGTGTAATACCGATTTCATTTTACCTTTGACTAAAAGTGTTTTAATGGCTTAACTCAAAACTTGTAAAATATATATACATAGATTCAATGAATGTGTACGCTCAATACGGCTTCTAGTATTACGCAAACTGATACTCCGGTTAAGGGAGTTCACTGACCTGTGATATTTCTGCAACTTCAGCAATCTCTTAGGTCCTGTTTCCTCATTTGCCGATGGCTTAATCTTCTGCTGGTCGAGTCTCGGCGCCATTGAATCCGAGTTAGGTACGCTGGTGGTCTTGCTGATGTGCCGACGTAATTCATTCTTATAAACTTGCAGAAATTTCTCTGCACCCTTCTTGGTGGAAAACATTTTTGATCCAAAAATCCCTTGTGTGGGACTTCTTATTTATTATTCTAAGCGTGTACAATTGTATAAGCAATTCTTTAGAATTTAAATTTATTAAATCTTGAAACTTTAATTGATCAGAGGTCAATTATAGTATTAATCCAAGAAACCGTCTACTCACAACGATCGCTTGCGACTTACTGCTTCTTTGTTATGTTTTGCTCCTAACCGCTTGCCATTCACAGCGGGTTCACTCAAAATAAGCAATAATAGAGTTGAGCCTGCAATGTTTACACTGTCTTATCGAAGTCGATAACGTTATCAATAATCTGATTTTCTTTAATATAGGTTCAATAAAATACATGTGCTAATATATCAGCATTGCATAATTATAAAGCATGCTTCAATTACAAGCGTGATAATTATTTAAATTACTTATTATGTTTATTTAGGGACTTATTCCCAGGAATATCGACAATAATTACAACATTTAATGATTATGATAAGTTTTATTCATGAATGATTTGACATAGTTCCAAAGTGTGTTAATTAATATGCATGAAATTATAAATTTTATAAAGTATCGATATAAACAATGAACGTGGGACATGCGTGCGCAACAAAACAAACCGGCCGGCGCTCCCCTCTCCGCAGTGCCACGCGGGCGACGTCACGTAGGCACCCGGCCCGGTCGCGGCCATACCAACACCCATCGCACCATACAATAATGACCTAAAACATTAAAACCAGCTATCGCTTTCGCATCACGTCCACGAATATTTACATTTAACATGAATTTTACTACGACTCTAATATATTTTTTAATATTACCTACTGAACTGTTTATTAAAAAAAACAAAACCACATTTTACAGTGACGAAGCTTATTACTACATATTTTAAAGTATGACTGATTAAACCTCATGCTATTTTCGTTATCAATTAAAGTTGACTAAAATTAATGTTTATTAAACCAATTGTATTTCAAGTAGGTATTGACCCTAAAAACTGCAGCGCATAAATATATGTAAATAAAAATGTAGGTCATATTGCTTGCATTTAGTTCATACTAACTGACTCTACCTTAATACGTCTCAAAAGAGCAGGTTTGTTATATAATATTATAATATCAGCGAAAGAAGTGATGAAAATAAAAAATTACAGTTAGCTTCGATTAATATAATATTAATCATAACCTGTATTGGTTTTGTAAGTAGATCCATTATTTAGATATTAGTAGACCTTTGATTATATAAAGTAGTAGCGCTACATTTCAGAGTTCAGTTGTAGTTAATCAGCCACTATTTTTAGAAAGTCTTTCAAGTAATAGTCATATGAATATATAATATGTTTGTGATATAATCAAATTTAATATTATCATTTTTAATCTTAAAATAAAAAATAATAATAAAGTATACGTTCCATAAAAATGTCTAAGGCATAAGTATTAAAAAACGACGTAAATGTTGTTGTCGTTGAATGATGATTGCTTATTTAAATATTTATTGATGTTTTCAAATTAAGGAAGAATATACATAGGCACTTAAAAATATAAATTTTATTTAGTATCGTGTTGTTTTGAATCTAATTTATAACTCGATAATGTATGTTATATGTATTAGGTATATTTTGTGCGTTATAAGTTATCATTATTTGCATACCTATGAATATTGTTTTGATTGTTAATAATTATGTATACGTATTGTGTATTTATTTTCATGTAAGTTAAAAGTAAGTACTCTAGAACATGTAAATAGCTCTTAATATCTAGTCTAGCTTTCAGACTGATATATGTATGTAAATTATAAATGTGGATTGTAGGCACATATGTAAGTACGTCTACGTGACATTTTAAATTCGCTCACTCTCGACGACATTGGCCTAATTACTATGTAGGTAATAAGTCTACTGCCTTTCTTAATTGACAAGATGCTTTACAAAACACACTTCTGTGTAAACTTGCAGTTTACAGATAAATTAACTATTTTATGACGAAAGAATTACATCAAGAGTCCGCCAACATAAATAAGAAAGTAAAAATAGTCGCAATGTAAGTTTTATATAAATAAGAAAAATCAATACATAATATGATAAAATTAATAACTAAATATTTTTTGGAAAATGTTATTGAAAAAGTCATTATTATTGATAGGTATATAGGCCGCATCTATAGTGTTTTTTATATACTCGTATCTTTGTATGTCTGGACAGATAGACTGTGACCGAATCATTCAAATTGAGTCGAATCTCTATATTGAATACCGTCATGAGAAAACCTCGGGACAGATTTTGATGAAATTTGGTACGATGATAGTGGTCAAACATAAAGAAAAATTTTTACTTCGGGAAAATATCTCATACCTAAAATATATATATATGCTATTTGTTATAATGTTCATAGGGACGCAGACGCACCCGAAAGGAGCGAGGGTTTTAAAACAGTATTCAGACTTGGCTTCATGTTTAATTCTGTGTCTCTCTGTCATTTGTCTATATTATTCCTTAATCTGAGGTATTTATTTCTACGTTATTCTGGATACGTTTGAATTCATTTAAATTTTTGAAATTATTTTAAAACTTTACAAATTTTTTTGAAATTATTTTAAAACTTATTTTTTTTTTAAATTAACACATTAAAATTTTCAGTTTTTTTTTAATTTAAAACAACTTTGAAAAGAACTTAGGACTTTTATGTTAACAAAAAAAATAATGAAGGTCGCTACTCGCTCGCAAAGTATAAATAGTGTGCTAAGAAATAGACAATGGTTTTTTTTTACGTCTTGTAATTTTTATGCTAATCCTTTGTCATGTTTTAAAATTTTGTGAAAGTATGGTGAAAGGAACTGGATCCTTGAACCTGTTAATAAATACGATGACAAAATACATTTATCGGCTTACTTAGCTAGCTTAGCAGCTGCCTAGATTAAAGCAATCTCTAGCATTACTAAGCTGTAATACAACATAATATTATTACTTTCGATTTCAAATTGAATAGTTTTCAGACTTTCTCTATTTTACCTACTTGATCATAAAGAATACAATTTGAAAACAAATTTTGATTTTTATTAAACCAAATTAATAAAAATGAAAATTTAGAATATTTTCTATCTTAGTCGACAAAAATACATGTTCTTGTTTTGGTTGGTTGTGCTGTTGTATGTATTAACTGAGTAACTGTCAAGTAAAAGTCTTAAGCTTAATATCAATGAAGTATTACAGTTAATGACAATAAATTTATAGTTAGTGTAGAATGCTGTATGAAGATGAGAATATTTATGTACCTACCTACTTTAAAAAATTGTAAGTATAGATGATAGGGTGACATTATTTGTAGCTTAGTAAATTCAAACATAATCACATAGACTGAAAAAGGAGGTTGACCCTACAATACAGAGAAATATCCACAGAAAATATTTTTACCTATTCCGTGGAAATAACATTTTCTTTGCAATTCTTCGGTTCAAAAGGCTCATATGTGCTTTTTACAAGTTAACATATCTTTTCCTCAAACCGAGATCAACTTCACGGACCATAAAATTCTCTACAGGGTCTTGAATAATACTTCATAAGTTCATACGATTAACAGCTAACACTTTTGATATAACGCAAGGTTGAGGAATCGCTTTATAGCGAAACGCGTAATTCAGTAATAATATGATTTTATAAACTAAGATTATGTGGACCTGGACACGAACCTAGTGCAAATAGGTATATTAATTTCTTTATATTTTATTCGTGTATGATAGATATACTACACTAGAAAAAGAAATGAGATATTTTTTATTCAAAGGTCCAAAGAAAAGCTAGGATGTGAGAAAAAAAAATAATGGGGACATTATTGAGTAGTAAGTGACAAATTAAACCAAATTTTTAAAAATCTTTTTAATAGAAAACAAGAGAAAAAATAATAACCATCTGTTAATGTTTACAGTATATATTTACTTAAAGTAACATAGGTAGGTATTCAGTAATATGTTATTCACGACTAGGAGGCACGTCATTGCGTCATCAATACACATTTTTTTGTACAAATAAATTAACATCTGGGTTATACTACGTACTAAATTTTATTAGCGAAGATGGTGTGTCTAAGGTTCTCTTTTCATGTAAACGCACATATAAATTTAGACTAAAGTGAAAAATTATTACGTAAAAAATAAGTTGAAAAATAAATCTGTCATTTCTCATAGATTTATTAAAATATTTGATATTTTAGATGCAAAAAACATCCAATTATAAAAAAATATTGTTTTTCTTGCAGTTTTTTTCTAGCCTTTCCTGCGGCTTCGCTCGCTTTCTAAAAGCTGGAAACCAAATACTTCGCAGAGTTACCGCCTACCGGCGTCCCTCCTCTTCACGACCGCCCGTCTTGTATGGTTTTTTTTAATGATTATTTTCTTGCGTAGTTATGCTAAAACTATGATATCTCGTAAGATTTTCATTGAAATCAAATGAGGCCAAGAGCAATTTTGTTCAAAATTAAATACTTGTGATGAGTAACTTATTTATTTAGGTAAGGATCAATACCATGTTTATAAAACACCTTCGCAAATAGTAATGCATTATCTTAAAACAAATTTGTTTACCATAAAAAATGTATACGCCTATACAAAAGGATCCCAGAAAACGTTCAAAAAGCTTCTATTGCCAAATTTTAAAAAATTGTGAAGGAACGTTTGTGTACTAAAGGCTATTATTCGATTAACGATTTTTTAGAAGACAGTACGCCTTGGGAATGATGTGATCGCCGCCAGGCTATTTCAACATATATAATTATTGTTAATTCGCTATTTAATTTGAAAAAGAGAGAGAAAAAAAATAGTCCCGCTGAGTTTCTTTCGCCAGTTCTTCTCAGGTCAGAGGTTTCTTCTTCCGAACTGGTGGTAGACTCATGACGTTCAGTAAGAAATTGTAACAATTTTTATGCTGAATAAAATATTTTGATTTGATTTGATTTGAATACATACAATATACCGTACATATACTACGATAAGGTACGAGCCTTGTGTTATGGATACTGGATGGTTGATATACTACACATAAATAAGTTTAAATACATACATTTTATAAATATAAACATCCATGACTGGAGTACAAACATTCGTGCTCAACAAATGTATGCCCCCAGCGGGACTCGAACCCGCGACCGCTGGCGCAGAAAGCAGGGTCACTACCCACTGAGCCAAACGTGTCGTCGAATATATATATATACATACACACATACACACATACATACATACATACATACTATAACAAGATCAGGGGGAATCAAACGAAGACAACGGTTCTCTAATCGTGTCACTTTTATTATTACTTATTTATACAATAATCACAACGCTTCTCTTTAATTATTCTTACTTAAACACAATCAGTTCAACTAATTTTAATACACCGATTATTTAGATAATATTGACATTACGACAAATCCTTCTTTTATATTATGTCAGAAGTGGATGTAGATTCAAATGTCGAATTCAAAAAAAAACATAACGGTCTCTAATGGCGACGTTTGAATATACATCCTTCTTACTAATTTTATAATCTTTATAAGACATGAATTATTGTGTCTGTTACAGTCGGCCATCCTTTATAGAACGTGTCCTCACGTTCATAGTTTTATACAATCATTATACTGTTATACTATCACTAATAATTTCACTAGATCAAGAAAATAGGGTTACTTCCTTCACCACTATTCTCCAATCTTTGGGCGGCGATATCCTACGCCAACTCCTGCCCATAAATCACTAATCACTAAGACGTGCTTCTCCTTGGGCGGCTAGTTCATAAGCCAACTCATGCCCACACGTCTCAATCACTGTTTTCACTTTTAGACATAACAAATATTTTACATATAGACGTGCTTCTCCTTGGGCGGCTAGTTCATAAGCCAACTCATGCCCACACGTCTAAATCACTGTTTTCACTTTTATACATAACACATATTTTACATACATAGCATAATAAATACATACATAGCATAATTAATACATAAATATCTTAATTACATTTAAATCACTTATACATTTAAATTACTATCATTGTCGCTACTATCACTACTCACAACAGGGGCACTAAAACTTAACCAAGGCAAAATCTTGTCAATAGAAACTACATTTTCGTATCTCTTGCCTTTTCTAGTTAGAGGAGTATCTTCTACAAGGAATCGGTCATTAGGTGATACCTTTTTTTATTCTGTAAGGACCTTGACATTTCGGGTCTAATTTTTTGACTGACCTGAATTTGACACTATTGTTCTAATTATTTTTACTAAATCACCCTCTTAATAGTTTGTAGCTGATTTTTTTCGAATCGAAACTTTCTATATTTTTTTTTTGTTTTGATTACATTTAACCAATTCTTTTGCGTTTGCCCTAATTTGATCTAAAGAGTCATTTACAAACAACCTATATCATCACTTATATTGTTCAGAATACCCTGAGATGGATTATTAACTGTTCTACCAAACAGCATTTCAGGGCCTCAAGTCTGCTATTTTACATGAATTGTCAATATGAAACAATGCAATTTTAATTTAACTACCTTTGGTCCAAAATTTTGTAGTCTACCAAATTTACAATGGTCGATCAATGGTCCTGTTATTTGTCATTTGAAAAGGAATCGGTATTGCCATTATTATTTATTTATTTATGTTTTAAAACCTATGCATTATGTAAAATGATCATAAAAAACCAAAGAGATAAATTTTAAGTGCAATCTAAAAAAATAAAACGTCAAAAATAAATAAGTTTCATCTGTAACTGTCGAATTGACATTGACTTGTCATTATGTACGGAACTATCAATTATTTGCAAATGTGTCATTGGAGTGTCAGTGAAACACCATCGGAAAACCATTGAATTAGTAGACTACCAAAATTGCAAAAAGTAGCAATTACGATGTCATTGATAGACAACTGTGACACCATTGCAATAGCAGTGGAATTCTCTTAGTAACGTCATGAATACTAGAATTAATACCCAATTGTACTTTCGGTGATCTTAAATCCCAAGAATCATTACTTTTACCATGGTTTAATGTACTTAGAGAGGTTAAGATAGTGCGATTGTATCGCTCTACTTGGCCATTAGCTTGTGTTGTGGCTACAGAGTTCAAAATGTGCTTGATACCTACCGATTTTACAAATTTACGGCTTGTACAGCTCGTACCTCTATCTGTTATTAAGCGAGATGGAGTGCCAAATAAACGAATATAGGTCTTACAAATCTTTATACTACTTTACTTTTTGTACTACGTACTGCGCTTAAGTAAACGTATTTAGTAAAGCTATCAATTATAACTAAAATGTACGTATTATTTTTTTTACTTCGGGGGAAAAGGGCCTAAATGGTCTGCGTGGATTGTATGAAAAGGAACTTCTAATTTTTCAATAGGATATAAATAGCCTTCCTTAGCTCCTGTCGAAATCTTATGATGAGCACATTCTAAGCAAAGGGGTTTTTCACCGAACCTCTTTTGAACTAAAACAATGGGGCTTGCGTAAGGAGTGCTAGATTCGCTGATTATTCCATGTTCGATCATGCGTATGGTTTTTTTTGTACGTATTGACGGTCTGAGTATCACAAAGAATAAGGCCTATAAACGACTGGGTTTGTATTTTTAAGGTGAATTTCCATTTCAGTCACAGTAGTATACCCGAGATCGTACATGCCACTGGAGAAACATGTTTTATATTTATGTAAAAGCTCTTTCAAACTCCTAATTTCAACATCAGTTAGCTGTTCACCATATATTACTGTAGTATTGAATGTGTGAACAATAAGATCACAATTAACCGTGTTAACTGTACAAATGTTTTTACCAACATTCGGAAAATAGGCTCGCGTTACCAAACTCCCTATTTTATAATAGACTGGTAAGTCTCCGACATTTTGTATTAGATTTATTACATTCACCAGTAACTATTTCATATTCACCGGGCAATAAATAGTGTTCATTAAAACTTCGCTGCTTGAGTACTGACACGTGACTCTATCCTCTATGCCATAAACTATATACTCTACTGCTTGCTTACTAAAAATTTTGCAACGGTTTAATAAATTAATTTTATAGAAATAGTACATTTCAGCTAGAGACTCTCCTGAGCGTGTTCTTCTGTTAAGCATTTCAGTAAGCAATTCTGCATAATTTTCATTTATAGGAAAAGAATCTCGTAACATTTGTTTCCACTCTGACTGACTATGCTTAAGAAAAAGTAGGCCCTGATACCAAGATTTAGCTTGACCAGTTAATTTTTGTAAAGCATAATGACTAGTTTGTTTGTCACTACCTGCCAAATTTCGGCACATTCATCAATCTTATCTAACCACATTTCAACTGTTTGAGTTTTAATTAGTGGGTCAAATTCAGGTATAACATTATTTAAACTAGAAAATGAATCTCTATCACTAGTTTTGGATTCAATTACTTTCAAAAAATTATGAGGAAAGCTATACGGCATATCAGTTTGTTCTTTTGTACGCTTTGGGGAAACTAGTTAATACTTGGACCACGGTTGCGGCTACGGCGGCGGCTGCCATGGCACCTGCGCCTTTAATTGCGTCTAGGGCTGCGGCGGCAGCTGCGGCTGCGGCTACGGCGGCTGCTGCGACTGCGACTACGACTATGTCGCTGGCTGTGTGCACGGCTTTGGTTTGACTTTTTTTTACGCGCTGCAATCGCTCTGGAGTCACCAGGCTCCGTCGTTCCATATCGTGCGACTCAACTTCCATTGTCTGAAACTCGACGATAGAGGGTCTTAGTGGTCAATCAAAAATATTAAAAAATATTAATATCTTCGTTTTAACCATACATTAAAAAGTTTCTCAACGCTAAAATAAGAGATTTTTATGATAAAACAAAAAAACAAATCCATTTATAATACCATAAATTCTAAAAACTTGCATTATAAAACAATATTATAATTATGATAACCTTCATCGCCTTTATATGATAAAAAAAAGATATACTTTCATTTCATACTGTAATTTCAAAAATCTAGCATAATTAAACATATAAACAACGAAACAACCATAATTACCTTAGATTATTCCTTGTGGGCGGAGCACAAAAATATACATATATTTTTGCTTATCCCGCTTCTGATCTATAACAAGATCAGGGGGAATCAAACGAAGACAACGGTTCTCTAATCGTGTCACTTTTATTATTACTTATTTATACAATAATCACAACGCTTCTCTTTAATTATTCTTACTTAAACACAATCAGTTCAACTAATTTTAATACACCGATTATTTAGATAATATTGACATTACGACAAATCCTTCTTTTATATTATGTCAGAAGTGGATGTAGATTCAAATGTCGAATTCAAAAAAAAACATAACGGTCTCTAATGGCGACGTTTGAATATACATCCTTCTTACTAATTTTATAATCTTTATAAGACATGAATTATTGTGTCTGTTACAATACATACATACATACATACATACATACATACATTTTAAAGAGGAACAATTCGACGAAAGCCCTCAAAAGAAATATTTTTCTCCCGTTTCTGCAACATTTTTCATTGATGCTCCGCTCCTATTAGTCGTAGCGTGATGTAATATAGCCTTCCTCGATAAACGAACTATGCAACACAAAAAGAATTTTTCAATTCGCACTAGTAGTTCTTGAGATTAGCGTGTTCAACCAAACAAACAAACTCTTCAGCTTTATAATATTAGTATAGATAACATTCGTTTTGTCACACACACGCACAGCGTTTTTATGTACAAAAATTAAAAAAATATAAATTTTCTTAAAAAAATGTTATAAACGTTAATTTTTTATTGACGCTATTAAAGCTTTCATCTGAAGACAGAGCATAGAGAAAAGTAATATTATACTTTTGAGACAGAGCAGTACTCGTAATAAATGTCAATGCTTAAATAGGCTGTATAGATATTGAGATACTGTCAATTAAATCAGTCTCATACTTATAATCTTGTGTAAAAAAATCTAGCTCTAAATATTTCTCGCCTCTCACGAAGGGACAGAAATCGGAATATTGAAGATGGCAAATATTTCGTGACAGGCTGTGAGAGAATCTACTAAAAATAACCTTCTAAAAATAACCTTCTAAAAATATATAGGTACCTACCTAATGATTCTTCTATTTGGCGCTCTACTATTATAATATTACAGATTACGAACTTACCACCGCTATAATATAATAACTCAGTTAAATTTGATATTTATGTGAAATACCTACTGTTTAATGAAATGCTTTTAAATAAATGTTTAATTGTGATAATAATTACATAGCACGTCACAAGAGCGTGTCAGAGTTCTTCAAGGTTAAGATCAAGTAGAAGGAAAAAATATTTATCATATTTTATATATTTCGTTTGTATACTGGCTTTGTTTACTCTTAAATAGCATAATAATATGAAAAATAATATTTATTTATTTGTAAAAGAACTATTTAACACCCCTATTCAACAAGATATCTTTTTTCTCGTCTACCCCATGGGGTAAAAAAGATATCCTCACTTTCCTCAGAGGACGTACCCAAAAAATATTATTCCCATGGGCCATGCCAAACAATAAAATGGAATAACACTGTAAAAATTTACATGCGTGGTTAAACATTAAAATTCAGTTGTTGAAAAATCAATCGTCCATTATGTTCTGCATTTAAGTTCCTTATTACTTACAAAAAAAAATTATCACATTCTGTCCATAAATGACATAAGAACCAACCAATAAAAAGTAGAATCGAGTTGAGAACCTCCTAATTTTCGCAGTTGATTGAAAATATCTTCTTTCTTCTTCTTCTAATTCATCTTTAGAATCCAGACAAAAATACCATCAAATGTCAATTTATAATATTTATTCAAAATTTTTATAAACTTTTTATAAATAGACTTTTTTTGCACGTGCAGTAAATTGAAACGTTATATAACGCTATCACTTATAATAGGTCGTGGTTCATCGTTCGGTCGTCTCAAGGCCTAAGTAATTAATAATAATAAATAATTGAAGGGATATCGAGAATTTATATATTTGTGTGAAGAGAAGAGAAACTAAAGTATTTCGTCTTTAAATTAAAATTATATTTTTTTTCTTAGTCTCTATGATTTAGATTATATTTATCTAAAATTATATTGCACTAGCACTTCCCTAGATTTAGCACAGGAAAAGCCGCGGGATCCGCTAGTTATGCATATAAACCTTCCTCTTGAATCACGATCCGTTGCGTAGTTTTAAAGATTTAAGCATACATAGGGATATAGGGATAGAGAAAGCGACTTTGTTTTATACTATGTAGTGATAATTCATTCCTCATTGTATCTACAATGAATCACGATTGTGAAAAGCTTATTTTTTAGGTTCTTAAAGATCCTACCAGTGTCTAAAAACGCTTATCTTTTCTGTTCACAGAATATAACATTTAAATATTATTTTACGAGAGGAATAAAAAAATACATATATGTAGTTGATTACTAGGTTGTCAATAATTATAAAAGCCACTATAAGATTGCAGGCGACTCTATGTAACTTATTAATATGCGTTTGTGCATGTTGCTTGCTAGAGTTTGTTAAATAATATGATATGCCGCCGGTATTGATAGCTCTACATGTGAACTTCACGTGATAGAATGGTGCTGTGAATATAAATCACGATTATTTTATATTGGTGTGGAATAGAGGTCAAAGTAATTACATGGTCGATTTTGCTGTCTGTGTGTTTTCTTGTTTTATAGATGAGCAATGGTTTATATATAGCACATAGAAATAAATATATAAGATAATGCTTTGTGAAGAAATAGATAATGATTTGTGTATCATTATTACATTTTAAGTGCAAATAGTTAGTTTGTCAGCGGCTCCTCTCGCGTAGTTTATGTAGGTATATTAGCTTCTAAGTCTTAAGTTTTTTATAGGATAAAAAAGGCAAGCGAAGGATCACCTGATGGAAAGTGATCACCACCGCCCATGGACATCGTATATCGTAATGTAGCGTCGCTTGCGCATTCAACCACGACGTTTCGACGGCCTGGCAGGACTGCCGAAGCAAACCTCACAGCCAAGCCAGCCTCCACTATCCACACCACTATCAGAGAAATATCTGGAGCAACCTTTACGACATACCGCCCACCGAAGTGAGCAGTCAGAACCACGACAAGGTGAAGGTTGGGGTGGAATCATATCCTTTTAACTATGCCCATTAATAGACTGTAAATATATTTAAAAAAATCAAATACAATAGTTAAAAAAAAACAATATATTAATGTGCATGTGCTTAAAAAACAAACAAACTTATAAACTCTTCAGCTTTTTATCGCTTATTATAATAATAAAATAGTTATGTGGTGAATATAAATGCTGTTTTATTTTTCTGTAGTATTTTTTCATTGTTAATATTATGGTTAGGCAATTTATATGTGCATTCGTCTATAAACTACTTTATTTTTTTTCTCTTTGTTCCTACAATGTCGACTCATGTCAACTACGAGTGCCATAGTTTATATTATCTCTTACTTCTTAGCATTAGTTACACAAATATTGTGTTCTAAAAGTAAATATTTTACTATGATAACAGAAATATGTATTCGTGGAGATTGATTTAGTTTCTATTTATATTACATCATCACAATTCACAATTCACACGAACACACAAAAAGAGTATACTTAGGTACATCTCGTTTGTCATTTAAACATATAAAAAAAATATGTGCTTGGATTAATCTTTTACTAATAATAATATTCATACTTGTATTCAATATTTTATTCAAGTTTAGATTATGTCTATTTGATTTAAGTAGTTAATTTTTTAAACAGCCGCTACTGAAGGATTTTCAGTTAAAATTGCTGAGTGATTTTGAATAAAGATAGCTTAAAATAAATTTAACAATGGTTAACGAAATTAAAACCTTTTTTATCGAAAACCACCATGCACCAACATTCGTTATTAAATTTAAATAACATAAATGTTTAAAAGTGAATAAATAAATAATCAATAATTAAGGAATTTAAAAATCTATAAAATATTTAATAAAATAGGTATAAATATACCTACTTTTATTTTATCTTCTTTATCTTCTGCATAATATTTATTTGTAAAATAATCGAAATATGTGTGTCAAATGTGTATCATAACAATGTTATCAAATCGATTATATTACGAATGTCAATCTTAAGAATTATTTATATTTTATTACTGACGCTAAAATAAACGTGTACAATTATACGTAGGTATGTAGATACCTCTTATGTATAAACATTATGTACATAGATAAACATAGCATTCTTTATTTAAGTCGTTGTTTTAGGTTATGAAACAAAAATTATTAAATTCCCTTCCTGCATCAAAATTCAGGACCATTTTTAGTGTCGGTACAAAATAATTAATTTAGGTATCCCGTCCTCCCTGCTGTAGAAACTAGCGATCTAATCATAATGAATAGTAAGAACATTAATAGTAAGAACATTAAACATCTTTATCGGTTATAATGGTCAGTGGCAATTGCATGTTTTATCGTAATCGGTTTTATAAATTATAATGTGCACTAAGTCAAATCCGCAACAACATTATGTTAAGTATGTTACTTTGTTTCCTCATGGATGGAAATAAAATAAATAAGAATTGAAGAATTATTAAGAAAAAATATTTCATCATATAATACGTCTTAATAAAAGTTTCAGATAAAACTATAAAGTATAAATGGCAAAAATAACAACCTTTTATTTTAGTTTAATGATTAGGTATTGAGTGATGACGGCTTGTTTGTTTCGATAAATGTGAACCCAATGTTACTGTGTATGATAAAGAACATCATATGATTTTCTAATCTTAATCTGAAACGTGATTAGGGAAAACAATCAATTTTTTGCGTTTTATATGACGGTATTTCAGTAGTGAGCTCAGTATATTTTTAGTTTTTACCATTATTGCATTTACTTATTTACATTAAAATTTTATGAATTATATAATGGGCCAATTACAAAGATATGTTGTTATGAAAACTTATTGTAGATATATTTTTAATTATATAAGGATATGAGAGAGGATTATCTTAAAATATTAACGTATTTATTCTTTATTATTTTTTTGTATTTATTCTTTATTTATGCGACAGATCTCTTATGAGTATTAATTTCAAGACAAATTATTATTTATGGCGTGACATTAGTATTCAGCCTTGTGTTTTGATTTAATTGATAAGTTCTTAACACATGAGATAATCCCATTCCTATTGAAATTGAAATTTTATTGTTGTCATAAACTCTGTGAACCGACGTAGCAACCCGTGATTAAAATTGAACATCATTGATAACCGTATATGACCGCGCCGAAGGTCATGGTAAAAACAATATGTTCATATAATTAATTCGATTATAATCTATGGCTGCATTTGGCGGCAACATGGCCGGTAAGCCGCCATATTGAAAGAGTCCGACGCTACGCCTTTGTGCCTGGCTTCCGGAAAAGCGCGCGGTTTGGGGTCACTGAATTACGACTATACAATATCTGCTTATTACTTTTTTTAATTAATTATTTTTTATAATTTATATATTGTGCATGTTCTATGTACTAATGATGTAAAATTAAACTGTTTTACAGATTTTCATCTCCAGTACAACTTTATGATAATTTCATAGTAGTTACAAGTCTAATTAAAAAACTTAGTTTATAACAATATTATAAGAAGTATATTGAATGAAATCGTAAATGTACCAAAAAATTTCACCTTTAAAGCAATGAACTATTTGCATGGTTAGTGTCGATCAGGTATGATGATTTCAGTTCGGTCACCGGTGTCAGCATATCTATGGAAAATTAGCGATGCGTGGCGATAGTGTGATTCGCTCATACTGTTCTCCCATTGTCAGTCCCCCCCTTGATGTAATTTAACAGAATTATGGTGTAGAAATGTCCACAATTT
Organism: Boloria selene; assembly: GCA_905231865.2. NCBI lineage: Eukaryota > Metazoa > Arthropoda > Insecta > Lepidoptera > Nymphalidae > Boloria > Boloria selene. The sequence continues at coordinate 5,371,827 of HG993149.1, forward strand.
AGTTTCGGCTGTCCAGTAGTGCGCCCGCAGGCTCTTGTGCTTGAGTGGACTGTTGATCGGACAGTGTGGTTATTTAGTGCTACGTATCGCTACGAGTCAAAAGCGCCTGTTCAGGAAAGCTTAAGTGAGTAGCGAAGAAGTTAGGAAACTTTTATTTAATTTGTGCACTATTTTAACTCTTGTTCAGTTGTATAATAATATTTAATTACAAGTATTTGTATTATTAATAATTTTTTACTTAATATGATGAAATCCCAAGGTCACTTCTCCTTGTTTATTTTTAATTTCATAGATTCAAAAAATGTTAAATAATATAATTATAATTAATTTCATACTGTAAAAAGAGTTTTGTAAAAAATATTATTTTTCTGAAATACTTCATTTATCAGATACCACCCAATCTACTTACTGAACGTTGAAGACGTTTTGTATTGAACACTAGCGATTTCTACTTTGAGTTTTCCCTATTTTTTAAACTTAAACCGCCCCTGACACTGATTGATTTTGTCAAACATGTTATCGTTTAATATCTTTAAAGAAAATGGCGAAACAAAGAGAGATAGCATTATATTAGCAAATTAATTTGATTTTTCTTATTTTAATTAATATTTTTTTAATATTTTTTCTTATTTTAATATATAAATATAGATACTTATTGTTTATTAACATTTATTTAATTATCACAGTAATGAATATTCTGTTAATATTTTTATACTGTTTTTAAACATTATTATTTGAACTTTGGCTTAATGCTCAATTATTAGAAGACACACTAACTATATTGCTAAGTAGCTTGAGATTGCAGCCTAATAAAATGTGGTCATGGGACCCAGTCCATTCACTTTTTTTCTGTAACGAATGATTTTGTCATTGCATTAAAATCCAAATAGAGAACACTTAACATGATATTTTTGGTTTGTCTATATTTATGTAGACGTAAATTTCCCACCCAAAATGCATTTTTCTAAAGCTTCAACTAAAATGACGTAAGCTCTTAAGTCTTAAAAGTACTTATAAACAGTAGATTAGTTTACTTAATCAGATATTTATTCCGTAGCTTTTGACATGCAACTTATTTTAATGGAAATTATTAAAACTTCTTGTAAGAGACAGTCTAACATAAGAATGTATATTTTAATTGTTTACCACAAAAATTACTTTGTAATGATGAGCCGAGCCTAGCGCATTGTTCTTTTTACATAGATTACGTATTTTAATACCTACATCAGAATGGGCACTTATCTAGTTAATATATAAAAGCGAAACTCACTCATCACGATATATTGAAAACCGCTTGTCGTACCTATAACCATGAAATTTGGCGGTACAGTCCTCGCGCCTCAAGCTCTGCTTTGCATTTGTGTGCTTGCAATGTACGGATAGGTAGGCTGAAATCGTAGCGCGTTGCGAGTGGTTTAAACCCGTTTTAACTGGTTTTTGATGCTCGGCTATTGGCTTTTAGCTATCACTCACACAAATGCAAAGCTGAGCTTATGTCTCGAGAACTGTAGCTACCTGCAGTTAGTAGACGTCCACAAAGAACGGAATTAAAGATATTAAAAAGGGTAAGCCTTTTTGAGGAAAAGTCCGCAATAGTAGGCATATATAGTAGGTATATAATATATCTAATACCTACACTCAGAAGCTAATCTGATTCTGAAATATTTTGACGATGATTGTTGATGATATCGGAGAAATCACGCGGACTGGTAACTTTATTAACGTAATACAGTTGTATGTAAAAGATCTTCATATTAAATAGTAGCAACGCTATATGAATAAACTTGTACATAGGGATGCACCCTTATGAAGTGGGGGTAAGCCATCATTATGCCATGAAAAGCACGTCAGGTGTCTTTAAATAGAATAATTATACAGGTAAACGCATTATATACTTTATGAACTGTAAATTTTTACTTAATTGAAACTTCAACAATAGTTTATGTTACCATTTTACCTCCAAACCCCTTAGTCTGTGGTCTTCACTATCAGTCTGCCGTAAGGGCTTCGTGATTGAGTTCGTAAGTGACGGCTGAAGTCGTTTAAATTTTTAGTATAGGATTTTTTGTACCTATGTACATACCTAGTATGTACGCAAAAAGTATGCGTAAATATATTTTTCAACGTAAAATAAAAAGGGTGGCATGGAAACAAAATTATGTCAGAATCTCTGGGTGTAATTTCTATATTATGGGTTCTTGCCGCACAAATTGTAGGTACATATATTTTTGAATATTTTTTATTTTTGTTTCGTCGTGAAAACTGGACTCAAATAAGTGTTAAACTTCACACAGCTAAGTATAAGAGAAAACTTAATGTAAAACATATTAGCCATAAAAAAGTGAGCTGGCTCTAGGTATTTCAATCGCTATTCAAAAAAGGTTTCCTTTAATTGGTCAATAGGTAACATTACATAATATACCTATTACCTACCTTTATCTATTGTGCGGTGGTTTCCTTGCTTATTTAAAAAATGTCATGGTTTGGTTCTAATATAAAATCGATAAGCTTACTGACGTTGAAATATTTAAAAGAACGTTGTTAAATGAAATCTTCTTTGTTCATATATTCGTACATCACTACATTATTATAAAACCAAGATCCACGCCGCATCTGTTGGTCTGCTCGCGATAAACTCAAAAATTACTGATCGGATTTTCTTGCGGTGGTCACCGACAAATGGAGTCATTTGTATAAAGTTTGGTTGTATAATTCAACAAGGTTTCGTGTTTATTCGCTATAATGTGAATGAAGATGATGATGATTGTAGATGTCGAAAAAAATCTTGGCGACATGGAGCTTTATTCAACAGATGGAAAAGCTAAATTTCCCAAATATCGAATTCAAAGCAATAATTGGTACTAAGTATATTAGTGAATATAATATGTAGGTATATAGGACATATATTAGTGAATATTATGTGTATTTATTTACAATAAAGGAAATTAGAAGTAAACTTAACTATATGTACAAAGCAAATATACACTTAATTATTACTGTACAAGTCGTGTCCGCGCGGAATAGTGGCAAGAATGCTGGCCGCATTCCCCCGCTGAATGGCAATGCCGATTCTTTGGGCGAAAAATGAGCCAGCTCTCCTGTCACCAGTAGAGGAAGTGATTAGTGAATATAATATGTATATGTACATTAGTATTACATATACATCGTACATCGAGTATAATAACGAAACACAAGTTCTACAATTACAGCTAGTATATTGTTATCACATTGCGAAAGGACAGTTATAACAGTTCACTTTCCCACGAGCCCATCCTAGCCAATCCCATCTCTACAATAGATCAACAGTTTTCACACTATCGTTGTGCGTGATTGGTCATGAAAGAGTCCCGTTAGTAAGAGATGAATGAATTTCCGCATTCATGCGAGGAAATGTCATTCAGTTGAAAACTGTCTTTCGCCTACATTTTCTAATAAAACTTGGCCTACGTAGGTATCTATTTTACTTCTTAATAGGAATTTTAGAAAGCTGAAGAGTTTGTTTAGTTAAATAAAATTAAATAAATAAAAAAAAATATTTTAGTGTTCAATAGCATATATCGTAGCCTGTATATATAAATACAATAAATAAATATATAAGGTAAATTCGTTCTTAGTCTATCTTTAAACATGGACGGAGCCGCTGTAAAATGTTAGTAACCTATATCATTATATTCCTAAATATTTTTGCTTTCATATAGGCCTTTGCTTTTCTCAAAAATAACTCTTGGTATTGCTTTTAATGTGTAAATTTTAAAAATATTTTTATTATAATGTAATCAATTATTTTAGGTTTCAAAACAGATACTAAGAAATCGCACCTAAATAACATGTATTCAGCCCTTTTTTAATGGGCCACTGCTGGGCATCTCTTGAATACAAAGGGGATCAGGATAGATCATAGATCATCATGCTGGCCTATGCGGGTTGACGAACTTCACATGTCTTTCAAAAATTTACTAGGTTCTCTCAGACATGCAGGTTTTCTCAAGACGTTTTCCTTCGCCCAACATGATATGTTTTTAATTTTACTTAATCAAGAAATTTTTAAATAAAATTCTTAAGATATTTCTAATTAATTCTGAAGAATTCATTACTTTTACTTATCAATAATAAAAAAAAACTATTTTCGTTCTCTGAGTAAATAAGTTGTAAAATACCTTCAGGTTTAGGAAATAGGTCATATTACTCATTATACATACTTACATGTAACTTAGTGTGCAGTAGGTGTAATTTGCAAACCGGTGTAATCACGTTGATCTTGAAACTAGCTTAAGAATTTTTACTAAAAATTGATATGTAAGTAAATTTAACTTTACACGTAATTAAAAACATATGAGTTAGTTTTCAATGTAAACTACTTCAATATTATTTTTATCCGGTTAGGACAAAAATAAGTATTTAAGTGTTATAATATTAACAAAAATCTGCTTCCTAGACAGACAGTGATTTGTACAGATAACTGTTTAAAATTTAGGCTTCGTCATTAGTTAGATTGCTCTGACGAGGACATCGGTCAGCCACAAAGCACAGGAAATAGACATCCGCTTTCCATCGGCACAATTTTTGGAAACGCCAAAATTTTTATACGGTCCTTCACGCTTTTGTCATGTAGATTTCAATTTTATTTCATTTTTATTGTTATTTAAAAACATGGGTGAATCATCTTAACTTAATGCGCACATGCCACTAATACTCGTAAAATAAAGTCATAAAATATCAGTACGTATATTTTATAAACACGGTATTTAATAAATATTATTATACCTATCACTTATTTTATAATATTATTAAATTGCTATAAAACTTAACCCAAATAATGCGGTAATAATGAGTATTTTAAGATGAAAACATCTATCATACTAATTACTATGGTATATGAGGCTGACTGTGAGATGTCTACTTTCACCGCACATGAAAAAAAACCCTAAAAATAATATAAAACAAAAATACTATTAATTTTTCTTAAACTTGACCTATCAACTTAATTTAAAAATATAACACAGCAATCGTACTAAAAGTTAAAAATAACATAATGCTTCCCTATACCGTAGCGTAGCGTAGATATGGTAGGTATACCATGTAGTGGTTTTCGTATATTCTAAAAATATTTCCATAAGAATTTTAGATTTCCATATTTAATATTTTTTATCAGGGCTTTTTAGCAGGTACGTAAGCTATCCGTAGCAGATAGCCTTCGTATTGTGAATTTGGTAGAATTACAAACGAAATCGTATATAATGTAAAAATTGTAACAAAGTGTTTTTAATAACAAGAAATAAAAATCGAACGAAACGAAAACTAATCCAGAAGCATTATACTAATACTAAACATAATATGTAGTAAGGTACTGTAGAGTAGAGCTGGGAATAAATTCAATTTATTTACAGACTTTCGCATTTTACTTTAATCATTTTAAATGCAATGACTCTTTTATGAAAAACCTAACAGTACTTTAATTACACATATAATGTATATTTTCTACTCGGTTTAAATATCTAAAAAAGCGGGCCTTTGTTGAGAACATGATACATCAATATTTAATGGCGAATACAGAGCAAATACAACAGCAGTCATTATTTTCATTGCGATATTACTCTGATAATTTTGATGTATAATGCTGAGTCCCGTTATTTAGCTATATAGGAACTAGTAATTTGTTTTAGACCTAAATTATATTATATATGTACGAGTATGAAACAATTTAGAAACTTAGGTTCATAATTGGGTTTCCTTTGTAACTCATTAATAATTAAAAGTCTACAAAAATAAATTTTGACTTCCTAATTTTTTTGTTCTTGTTTCTTAATGATTGTCGTCCGCAGAAAGCCATAAAAATCACAGTTAAACATTGTTTAAACTATAGGGAGAAATCACAAAAGCTACTATATTATCTAGGCGTTGTAGATATTAAATGTTACGTAAAGCAAAATATTTATTCAACCTTGCTCCCGATTGTCCCTACATTCATACGGTGCAGCCAACCGGTGCTTTTGCATCGTGTGTATGCATCATATTCTAATATTCTGTTTAGTTTTTTTAAAAACAGTACAAAGTGTTGTAGGTACCTAAATCTTAATTTTAATATATTTTTTTTCAGAACGTCTTATTTATGTTAATGTAAGGAATAAATATAAAATTTATAAACAATTTGCCTTTCTGCTTTACTAGTGTAATTATATAAATTACAACAGCATGTACATACTAATGTTGGTGTTTTGTTCATTCTTGGTAATGTCTTGTTTTTCTCGTTATCTGACGACACTATTCAAACACTTGCTATTATTAAATCCATCTATTGCAGATAAACAATAATAGGTACACATCTTAAAACTTTGTTTTCGTTCATTAACCTCAATGTTTCAATTTATTTTATCTTAGGTAGATATTATTATTATAAACTTTGCCCAACTAATTTTAAGAAATTATTCTTTCTACGTTTAAAGGACCTATGCAACGACGGTGACGCCAATATTAGAAGCAAACAAGAAAATGAAGCCCCGGGGGGCGAGCGTCATGCACGCCTTCACTGCTCTCACTATGCTCACGATGGCTAATGGTAGTTTGAAAAATATATAATATTCGAGAGAATTATAAAAATGATTTTATTTCATAATAATTTTATTACATACACGTATGTACTTTACAGCCCAAACGACTTGTAACCAAGGTATGGGAAGAGTGATGTATGAGAGACTACCAAATCAGCAGTTACATGGATTTGATGACGATGTTGTAAGTATACAGGCAGCATTTTAATTATAATATCTCGAAACATTAGTAATTTATTAACCTGCAATCTTTTTACAATATAATTCATTATTATTCTTCTTCAGATACGAGAGACAGCGCCGCCATTTCGCGTTCTCGAAAAGTGTCAGGACCTGTGCTTACGAGATCGTTCTGGAAACAGTTTAGTTAGAACATGCAACTCTATTGATTTCCAACCTGGAGCTCGCATCGCTGCCTTTAGTCCAGAGCCTGAGTATGAAGAATCGACTTGTTACTTGACGAGAGAACAGGCTGCGCCCGAGGGCATTGGCACGCTTATGATCGTTCCTAATAGCGTGCATTTTAACGAAATTTGCTTAACATGTAAGAATTTTTCCTATTCTCTTCTACGGTAAAGAGTTTATATTTAATTTGCAATTCTGCGTTCAATGAACTCCAAAAGCATATTTAGGTAAAAAATATTTGAAATCACAGTATACCCATTATATTGTAACCAGGGCCGTCTTTAACTTATTAGGGGCCCTGGGCACATTAGGACAACGGGGCCCCTATGGCTATAATATAGCACTATTTTGTTAAAATAGACAAAAAACGTATATATACAAAGTTTGAGCTTTATTTTTATTGCTCTACAGTAGCACTAGATATTGTGATGAATTTTTTTGAAGGCGAAAACAGCAATTATTTTCTTTCGACGTTCATAGTTTATTTTTAATTTGCGAAACAATGTATTGTTAAAACAGTTAGTTACTGATCTATCACCATCTTTGTAAGTTCTGGATGCCACAGAGAAATCAGAACCATTATCTTGAAAATATACAGGTCCCTTACGAATCAAAATTTCACGATCTTTTTCTGTAAAATTTTCATGAAAATAATCGGTGGCGTGTGATATATGTCTCCAGGGTTGGAAAACAGTTGTTGTTCAACTGATAGAGTTGGCGGTGTTAGCAGTAACTTAAGTATACTATCTGAGGCCCGTGGCAAATTTTTCTGATGGGGCCCTTCGGAGTCCCAATAAAAATAGTCACGTTAGAATTTAATTTTAATAAACCACTTATGAAAGTAGTTACCCAAAAGTATATATTAATAATATCGTGTGCATTATAGTTAAATATCTAATAACTTTTATTTTTGGCAAGCTTTGAAGCCATTAACAAGAGAATTGAGTTAAAGTTTTATTATCAAGAGCATATTTATTTTATTTCATTATAAATAATTGACTGTTAATAAGATTTTAATTAATAAAATTCTTTACTTCCAAGCTCTTTCCATGCTTTCTGTTCCGCAAAAGTATCTTAACATTATCCAAGTTTTAAAATCGGGCCATAGAGGTTCTAAAATAAGTTTTCATTAATTTTAATTTCGAAGATGATTGTTCAGCACTAGCTGTAGTCACAAGAATTGAACAAATAACATTAATGCAGTACAACGAGACCCACTAATGCAGTGCCCAAGAGTACTTAAATATTATATTTTTTTAAGTACTTCAAATCAATCAAAGTGGGGCACAACTAAAGACCATATACAAATTCAAAGTAATCATTAAAATTTCAAAACATTCAAAACAAAAACATATCGATTTTCAGAAGGCATTCATTGGTTGCTTTATTATTTGTCGCAATTCCCTAATTTTGTTAATCAAATAGGCTAGCGCTAGGCTGCAAGTTGCTGCTGGACAGATTATCAAAGGCTATTTGGCATTGCTGAGGTGAGAACCGGCAGGTTTTATACCGAACCACCCCTGCGTTGCATTCTACTTCCACTGCCTGCATGTTTCAAATAAACACTTCATCATCATTTCTTCATCATCACAATCATCATAGAAGAAGGATCACAATGACAAAGCGAGGTGTAACTCTCCTTCATTGACTTCGAAAAAGCTTTCGACACAATCCATTGTTCCAGAATCTGATCCCGGTTAAACGAGATTGGAGTGCTACCCAAGATTATTAACTTGCTGAAGACTATCTACAAAAATAGACTTGTAAGGGTAGAGCATGCTGACCTAATGACCGAAGACATCACTGTGCACGCGGGGGTGAAGCAGGCTAGATGGCATATTGCACAGAACAAACGATGGTAAGCAGCGCGGTATAAAGTAGGGGTTAACAGAATATTTGTACACTACACTGATGACCTGTGTATGCTCAACCAAAAACACGTCAACATGTAAGCCATATTAGATGATCTGCAGCGTGACCTGACCCAAGAAATGCGCACTAAATGAAGGATCTCTCTACCACTGACACTAGACTCGGAATGACGTGTGAAAAATTTTACCTACATTGGTAGTGTCGTGTCGGAAACTGGAAGGACTGAATCGTCTTGCTAAATGTGTGTGAAACTTGGAGGGTAACAAAAAACATCACGCAGAGGTCCGAAGTCTTTATAAACCAATGCTTATGACAGATACTTAGTATCTTCTTGCTCGAAAGGATCTCCAATGAAGAGCTGGGGGTCCCTACCTTGAAACGCCGATCGGTTACCAGATCGAGCGCTGGAAGTGGACATTGATCGGCCACACCCTCAGAAGCGCTCCCAACCACATTCTTAGACAAGCTCTGGAATTGACTCTGCAAGGGAACTGAAAACGTGGCTATCTGGAGTCCCGCCCGTTCAGTGGCACTGGCAGCGGAGTTGAAGACGATCGGGCTGACACGGTCAGAGGCGAAGCGCGTAGCATAAAACCGATCGCGATTGCCGAGCACTGTGGACGCACTTTTGCCCACCTAAGGGCCATAGGATACTATCATCAAGTCAACGCGTACAACATAATTTTATTCGTATAATTGTTAACTATCGATTTACATTATAATTTTTTTTCAAGGCCGCGATTTTTCAAAAAAGTAAGCAACTAATTTTTTGCAAAATCCGTTCTTAGCGGACGTCTACTGTTTATAAACTACCTCCCTGCTAATTTTTATCTTTGTAAGTCTAGCAGTTTTTGAGATTTCGTGATGAGTGAGTGAGTGTTTTTCGCATTTATATATGTATATAGAATATAGATGAAGAAATGTAAAATATATAAGATATACAATTTGTATACATTGGAATTTATTAAACATGTTTCAATCGATAACTGATGTTAGGGCGAGAGTTGAGTAGCTATTTGGTCATATTTTATCTTTGGTTTGGTAATCGAGTAGGGACTAGGGGGCCCCAAAGGATTGCGGGGCCCTGGGCATGTGCCCATTGTGCCCAGTGGAGAAGAGGGGACTGATTGTAACAAAAGCAGTTATCGTTTTAGGAAATATACTAAAGTGAATCGATTTTCACTAGTATAAATATTTAAGAATAATTGCACTATAAGGTAATACATCAATCAGTGTTATCATGACACCTTAAACAATGCTATTGTGCGTATCAATTGATGTTTTGAGCACACTATTTGCGTATAATACATTTACCTATTATACGCAAAAAGTGAACTCGAAACACAATTTCTTGTTTAAACATTTCCTAATTCAAAATATTCATTTTTTAATTCCAAATATCGTGATTTTTAAAAAAAAAATTGTAGAGAACATTTTTAGTAGACTTTAACGTTAAATACTAGGATCGGTTTTTAATTTCTCTTTTGAAGTAGGAAACCACAAATAATAAACTAAAAATGAATCATAAATATCAGTACTACTCGGAATAACAATATAAATCTAATTGGTTAATCGGTTGCTACTTTTTTATAGCAAATCGTCCTGAACGTGAATGTCCATCTCGACGGTACGTTTTCGAACGCCACGCCCGGAAACGGCTGAAGCTTCCACCATCAGATCTAAAAGAAATTATGGTGGCAAATAGAACGGAATGCGAGGATAAATGCTTGGGCGAATTCAGCTTTGTTTGCAGATCAGCCACTTATGATTCCGCTTTGAGGACTTGTTCTTTAAGTAGATTTACTCGAAGAACCCACCCAGAACTTTTGGAGGATGACCATAATGCAGATTATTTAGAAAATACATGTCTTAACGGTAAGATAGAAGATCTATTAGATAGCCTCAATATAATAATCAATAGAGGTCTTTCTCACTAACTGTCTTATTTTTTATAGCCGAACGTCGTTGCGATGGCCTTGCTGTTTTCATTAAGGAAGAGAATAAACGACTAGGAGGGCCTTTCGAAGCTGATGTATTTTCAAACATGACACTTGATGAGTGTCAAGCGATGTGTGTTCGTGCTGAAAAGTAAGTAAGATTTCATCAGAAAATAAAAACGAAATGTACCTACTTACTCGATAAAAATAATAATAAAATAAGCTATTTTTAAAACATAATTGCCTAAAATTATGATTACAGCAACATTTTTAATTCAACATAATGTTGTACATGTTGAATTAAAAATTGTAAATTTGTTTACAAACCAGATATTTTTGCCGATCAATCGAGCACGATGCAATGACCCGACAATGCGTTCTTTCTGAGGAAGATTCAGTTTCTCAAAAAGACGACGTGACTGTTAGCGCATCGCCCACGCATCATTTCTACGATCTCGTTTGTTTAGATAATCGTAAGTACTTTCTTTTGATTCGAATTTATTTTCAGAATATTATTTGGTAAATAGTCTCGCGCTTATCATGCACAGTACGTGTGACATTTAATCACAAAAAAATATATTATTTAAATGAAAGAAAATTTTCGATACTACACAAGCTCTACATAAACATTTAAAAGATCTTCTGTAAAACGAAATAAAATAAAAATTTAGACGACATTACGTTAATATTTGCACTGCACTTCTCTCATGCATTAAACTAAACAATCAAATCCATCTGACAAACATCTTAACATATCATTAGTCGGGAATATTAACTTAATAAAATCACAATAAGGTTTCTCTCGTATTGATTAGTCTCTCATCGGGTGACAGCTCGCGGGACTGAGTATCCGGATAACAGTGTGACCTCTCACCTGTTCTCGCCGGGCCGCAGACCGGACACCGCCTTCCAAAGGTACAGGAACAGCAGAATCACGGGGGAGTTCCACTCGGAGATCACTGGGCGGTCGCTGAGCGAGTGCTTGGACGAATGTTTGAGGCAAACCAGCTTTCAATGCAGGTAAGATTCGATATTGAAAATAACAAATTGTGTAAGTACACTTTCTATCAATTTAAAAACGGTTTTACTAAGTTTAACTGTAAAATGTACAACTTTTTCATCGAATTTCTAGACTCCGTAATTTCGACAATGAACTAAAAGAACTTATTATACTAGTTATTTTAAATATTTCATTTAGGTATCATGGTAATAATATCATTCATATTTACATACATTTTTCCTTAAATTGAATATTCTTTTGTGATAAACTAAAAAAATACAGGAAGTGGGTCATGTCTTATCTTTGTCTTTATCGATTTAGCGACGAAAGAATAACAAAACATACAAATAATCGAAGGCACTTTTGAATAATTCAAAACATTATTAAAGAGTATTATTAATACAATATGTTAATACTATCGCTCTACATATATATTACATATTCCTATGTAATACATAATTGCAGGTTTATTTACAAATGTCTTGTAGAAATTCGCGTTCGTAGTAGTGCGTCAATAATCAATATAATATATATTGAATATATACATGTACAAACAGCTGTGTGCTTTAGCGTGCAATATCAAGGTTTAGATATATTATGCAGGTTGGAAAACAGTTAAGGCGTTCTTTTAGTGCTCTAGAATCATAAAGGTTCAATCAAAGTTAATGCTACATTTATGTATTATTGTATTTATTTTTTCTTTAATCCATCATATGTGTAGGTCGATGTTGAACGTTGAATGTACCTGTTATTAAAAAAAATTTAAAGGATCTTGATTATATCATGGTAGAAATAGTTTGATGAAATTAATTTAACACATCAAGGTTAATAATGTCCGTGCGTAACCTATTCAATTATAAGAGAAACAAAACATTTAAAATTTCAGTATGTTAGTTTGTTTTTTCGCTGAAGTGGCTAAACTGATTTTGGACGAAAATTTTAGTTGATTTTATAAATATTAAGTCAGGCTACTTTTATTTTAAAAAAGAATAGAATTCCGATCAAAAAAACAAAACGTACGTACGTAGAGTCGCTACTTCTTAACAAAAAGGGAGAAGTAAATTTACTATAGTAATTTAGTATGCGAAATACAAGATAGATATATTTATACATGTACTTTAATTTTGGTTAATTATAATTCCTATATCCTCATTCCTATTTACTTGTCGTATCTAATTAAAGTTATAACTATTCATTTGTCCCCAATGTTTTTTAAATAATTAAACATAATAAGTTCACTAACCGATTACATGTCACATATTTGTGGCTCTACTTAGTTAATTGAATAACAATTAACGACCAATATACCAGTAGGTCTAATTAATGGTTTGTGTTGTACATTATAACTGTAAATATTTATATATACGTACATTAATTTAATTATATTTAATTATCCAATTATGATTATAATATTTAATGATTTACAAAATATTTTATTTAACTTTATTTAATATGAAGTTTTTAAGTTTATTTTTATAAAATAAGTAAAATGGTCTTAACTAAATATTAATTTTGTAAATGACCTATATATACAAGGTTAATATTTTTATGCCACAGCCGCGGCTGTAGATTAGATATTGGTAGAGTATGCGGTATTACTTACAGGTCAGCAGTATACAGCGATCGTGCCAGAACATGCAGGCTCAGTAGATACAATCAAAAAGATGGGATGAGATTATTGTATGACCCAGACTTCGATTACTACGAAAATCTTATGCGTAAGTTGTCACCCGTATCTGAATTTACAAGCCTCAGATCAAGTAAAAAAACCTGATCTGAGTTACTAGCTTAATATAATATAAAATAATTTCAAACGCGAGTATTTCACAGGCGGATTCGTTAAAATATTATTCAATTATTTAAATCTATGTTTTATTATGTTAAATATAAAAACTAAAAGTTATTCCCGTTTATAGTGTTTCTTAAACACAAAGTCGCTGATCAACTTTAAGCCTTGAGGAGATTATCTAGAATGTTAATTACTAGAGTGTTAATTACTATAAAACAAACATGTTATTTGGAATATTGACGTGGCTTGGGTATATGATATGGTTTTAGACTTTTACAAATAGTGAAAGTAAAAGGCAGAAAGCAATATGTATTTACTTTTATCTACGTACAATGTACAGTAAACAGTCTATTCCGGCGGAAGATATCAATAAACGAACTACTATTAATGGGAACACGATACAAAAATAGAACTACATATGCGTACTAATATATCTTTAAGTGGTCAATTGGGACATGTAATATTACGTGATATTGAACCCATATTATAATCTATAAATAGAGCTACAGCCGCAGATGATACCGGATAAGTCTTTATTACCAATTTCAAAGTAGCGTCGTGGGACGAATTTAAATTAAAATGTACTAGTAACTTAAAAATAAAGTGTTTTATTTGCTAAGTAAATAACTGCTTACTTTAAAATTATAATTTATCATAACTCATTATAATTTCTGTATTATAAGAAGATTATGGCGTAGGCAGTGGGGAAAAATGTGACAATTTAAAATAATTTAAGACATTATTGTATCAGATCAACTAGTTAGTGGAGAGACTGACGCCGGGGGCTCGGGAGGTGGAACGAAATCGTCTTGGGGTTCCAATTCATCAGGTTCGATAAGCATGGATATTGCAATACAGACTTATTAGTAGTTGTTTCTTATATACTAGTGTATCAAGTAATTGTCGTCGAATATAGTAAAATTGCATGAAAATTTTAAATTATTATTTTCGTATTAAAGGGTTAATATTTTTGGGCTTATAATGGTTTTTCAAGTATATTTAACTAGTCTTCATATGATCTTTTTGGTTTTCTTTTTCTCTTTAGTTTTTTTTTCTATTACTTCTATTGTAATTAGGTACCTCAGGTTCTCAGGTAATTTTATAGCAAAACCTTATTTTTCTCTGTCGAAATACACTGTATAAGTAGTAAGTAGAGTAATAATATGTTTTATATTGTATAATAGTATAATAATATATTGTATATGTAAAGTAATATTATGTTTTAAGACGATTAATATTGAAATATATTGTATCTTATTGTAGTTAGTGCTAATATTTAGATAGCTAATTAACAAGTAGAAACCCCATTATCATCTTTTTTTGGATAATTATTTTACTAATAAATATTTAAATTTTCAAGGTGGTAGCAATGGCGGAGATCGTGACAGATATCCGCCAGGCGTTGACCGCTATCCGGATGACGATCGCTATTATGAAGATGATCGGGATCGCGACCGCGATCGCGATCGTGATCGTGATCGTGATCGTGATCGTTACCCATCGCGGCCGGACCGGTATCCAGACGACCGCTACCCGGCCGGTCCGGACACCTACCCAGATAGATATCCAGTTGACCGATATCCAGCAGACAGATATCCGGATGATAGATACCCTGATGATAGGTACCCTCCTGGTGTAGGTCCAGACCGCTTCCCGTCCGACCGGTATCCTCCACCGTTGGACAGGTATCCTCCAGGTGTTGATAGATTCCCCGCTGGATATCCAGATAGAGACCGATATCCCGACAGAGATCGATACCCAGTTGACGGCGGACGATTTCCTCTATATGACCCACCAAACGATATTGGTAGATATCCAGCTTCTGACAGGTACCCTGTTAGTAAATATCCTATAGACGTTTACCCTGAAAGATTTCCTTCCCCTGGGCGGTATCCCAGTGAACGACTTCCAATGCCTGATAGAGACAGGTATCCTAGACCTTGGTATAACAGATATCCTGATAGGTACGATCAGGACCGCTATCCTGGCACCAATGATTGGGGTCGATATCCATTCGATCGCTATCCAGTTGGCGTAAATCGTGATCCCATGCCATTGGGTGGCGACCGATACCCTGATTTATATAACAAATATCCGCCGACCGGATCTTCTTACCCTGGTAAGCGCACTTTTTAAAATATATCTAACGTCCGAATATTAATAAAATATATTATTTTACTCTAATATTTTTTTTCGTAATATTTATTGATTAGGCTATGGACGTGGAGGCTATTATGGTTCAGATTTTGGATCAGGAGATCGTTTTCCGACCACTGACCGATTTCCAGATAGAGTACGTCCTGTAGCTGATAGGTAAGTACCATTTTTAATAAATATTTTTATTTTTTTAATATTATTTACAATGTCTAATAATATATTATAGATATCCAGCAGAACCTAGACCGACATTCGGTGTAAGACGACCGGCAGAGAGACCTGGTGGTTATCGGGGCAGCTACCCACCACCGGGTTTGGACAGACCGATCGGTAAACTTTTTTGAATGTTACAATTTACATTTCTAGTTTAAACTTTAAAATGCATATTTTTGTATTTTAATAACATTTGTGGCTTTTAGGCGGTGGAGGTTATGGTGGATATGAACCAGATGGGCCTATTGGACCAGTTAGTGGACCTGTAAATATTCCAATTGGCAATGCTATCGGAGGTCACATCGGAGGTCCTATAGGCGGGCCCATAGGGGGTCCTATTGGAGGACCTATAGGGGGTCCTATTGGTGGTCCTGTTGGGGGACCTATTGGAGGCCCTATTGGAGGCAGACCTCCTATCGGTCAAAGGCCATGGCAAGGATCGCGTTGTGAGGAGGACAGTTTTAGACAAGTTGGCCGACAACGAATGCAGCGACGTTTCGTCCGGCGATTTACAAATGCTCAATCACTGGCGCATTGCCAACGGGAATGTATTGAGGCTAGAGATTTCATTTGCCGGTCATTCAACTATAGGTAAATATCTAAATAAAATATTTCGTAAGTTACTCGTACCTACTAAATAAAAATATTATAAGAAAAACTACTTAAAAATTAAACATTAATACGTATAATAGATGATTATGAATAAAATCATTAATATATAATTTAAAAGACTTAAATGGAACCAATGATGTATAAAATAATACGTCATTGAATGGAACTACTTGAATAGTTTTTGGTTTGTTGTTAAGAGATAACGAATCAAAAGTGGTTATCATAGGGTAGGTCATATAATTAACGGTTTTGAAAATAACGCTAACACCAAATAAGTTGGTTAGTTTTTGGTATTTTGTATTATAGTACAAGTTTGTACTTCTAGTTAATATTACTCTATTATAACAGCTATCTATACCCAAGACGTATTACAGAGAAGTAGGTTACGGTGCAGAGCCGCGTGACAACTGCGAGCTTAGCGACCGCGACACGCGCGAGCTGGACGCGGCCAATCCTGCGCATTTCGACAATACTGCCAATGAGTACGACTTCTATGAGCGAGCTTTGGGCCGTATTGCCGATGATTGTTTGGATGGTAAGGCGTTAGTTTTAGTTAAATATGTTATAGTTTTATCGTTTCTGGGATACTTTACGTGAAAGACGTGTGTGGCTGAGATGATAGCATGAGGGAATTGGAAGAGGGTAATATATTGTACCGACCACAAGAAACGTGTGATAAGAAGAAGGAGTTAGGAGTTAGTTTAATCTAGTTCGTCATTGTTGTAGAAAAAGCTGTGAATATAGGTTTATAAATTTAAGAAAATTAAAAGATTATGACTCGAATATTTCGACTATTTAGGTATAATTTAACCCGTCATTTACTTAAAGAGTTGATTGTTATTAAACCTGCGAGTGTTACTACTAGTTAAAAGTAAAATACATAGTAAACGAAAAAATGTCTTGTTTTAGTGTCACAAGTTTGCAATGAAGATGGTATGGAGTTCACCCTTCGTCTCCCGGAAGGTTTCTATGGAAGAATGTACACTTATGGATTTTACGATAGATGCTTCTTCCGCGGTAATGGTGGGACTAATAATGTATTGCGAATAACTGGAGCCCATGGATATCCTGAATGTGGTACTCAACGGGTGTGTTTATACCAACTATTATTTTTTTTTTTAAAATAAGAACTTATATACGGCGTATTTAATATCGTATAATAAGAATGCTTTTTTTTAAATCTTAATTTTATATTAAAAATGTCTCTCAGTAGTTTCTTCTTTTGCAAAAAACTTATCTTACTAATAGAACATTTTAATAACTCTTAACATTCGCAGTATGGAGACACTATGACCAACATCGTAGTGGTACAATTCAGTGACAATGTTCAAACGTCGAGGGACAAACGCTTCAACTTAACCTGCCTATTCCGAGGACCGGCAGAAGCTGTAGTCACATCCAACTATATCGGCGCTGGGTGAGACTTACTATATAACTTTTTGAGTCTATTGGGAAAGAGAAAAACAACTTTTAATTAAATATTTTTAAATTCAGTACGTCTTACTTATAGCGTCATACCCTTTCGTCCAGTTTTGATTAGAACCTTTAGTATCTTTTTTAGTTTTTACACATAGTAATTGATTTGCCGGCTGCATTTGTGTGAAAAGGCACTAATTGTTTAATATTTAAATTTTACTAGTAAAACGACTGAAAATAGATTTTATTAAGTATATTTTGAATAAAATTTCTCTTCTCAATAAACTCATTAGTAACATTTTGTGTGAATGCGAGAATTAACAGTTAACAGATTGCGTGATTTAAGTTTGAGTGTGAGTTACTTGTTTAGATTTTACAGTTGTTTGCTAGCTTAAGCTTATATTCGGACTTAGGAGCTGTGTCGGGGATTAAGGTTTCTTTGAATTATCTTTTTTGTTTGTTGAATTTTTGTTTTTGTGTGTTGAGTTTATTTCTTGTCTGTGCTATTTACTCGTTTAGGGACTGTTTTCTATCATGTATGGGTTATTATTATTTTGTATGTTATACTATTATTTTATATGATTTGGCGTGCTGTTATTCACTAACAGCTACTAACGATAAACTTTGAATGAAATTTACTATTGTTTTGTTATTCCTTAAAATATAAATATTGTTAAATCCTACGTATTTTTTATGACTTTGTCAAAAAATTCGGTATTTTTTATTACCTATCTTATTTAAATATTTCATTCAAAGTTAAAAAACCCATTACAAAGCAATACCATCTAAAGTCTAACCATAGTTTTGGGTATGACTTGGTCGACAGATCCGGAAGTCCGATACCAATAGAATATCTGCCGGAAGAAAGTTCTCTGAATTCAAAGGTTCGATTACTGATATTATATCAAGGGCGGCCTACGACTACTATAGCTGTTGGAGATCCTCTCACATTCAGACTGGAAGCTCAAGATGGTTATAATTATGCGACTGACATATTCGCCACGAATGTGATCGCTAGAGACCCGTATTCAGGACGCTCCGTGCAACTTATTGATAGAGTTGGGTAAGTGCTGACGTGATTTTTTGTTTTTTTTTCAAATTATTATTTTTATAACGGTTTCATAAAAATACCTGATTTACTAAAATAACAAAACAAACACAAACTTTGTCATCACTTTAGAAGATGAATTTGTCCTTGCTTGTTCGGTTCTTCAATGAATGTGATATACGGCTGAAAATAACGATGTATTAGATCATTTATACGATATAGGTACCTACACTTTTTACTAAACTATGGTAAAAATTTATTATTTACAAAGATAAAATTTTGTATTATTCTTAATTATTAATCTTCGTTTTAAGATGTCCTGTCGATCCAGACGTGTTCCCAGAGTTAGATAAAGGACGTAGCGGTGATTCATTGGAAGCAAGATTCAATGCATTCAAAATACCTGAATCTAATTTCTTAGTATTTGAAGCTACAGTTAGAACTTGTCGCGACGGCTGCCAACCGGTAAGTTTGACCTAGTCTTTAATGAAAGTTACGTAGGTACTAGGTAGTGGGTAAAAATCTTAATAGGGTTCATTTTTACCCACTACCTACTTTTGAATATTCTTAAATAAATTATTTATATACCTAAATACATAGATTTAAAACTATTTCGTAGTAATATATATATTTAGTTAATTACTCAATTTTATAATGTTTGATGAATGATGTTGAAATAAGTAGGTACCTAATTTTCTAAGCGACTTATAAAAACTATCTTCATTTTTCTATTATTACTATTAAACAATAAATTGTATTGATATATAAACTATTTTACTGTAAAGTTCAATAAAAATTCGTTAAGTAGTTTTCGTCCAAAAAAGTATCTAACAAATAGGTATATATCCGATACATACACTGTAATAATATGATGTTGCACTTATATATAACTGTGAGTCATAGTAGTCTATTATAACCATTGCTACTATACATAGTTCCTATTTACATTTATTTAATAAAAATATGTAATATTATTCAGTTATCGCTAACAGATAGCTACTTGCGTCAATGGGTTAATAAAAATAATAATAAAGTAAGTAGGCATATTAAATTGTCTCAATGCGGGGTTAACTCCAGGCTATCTAGTCATTAATGTCTATATTTATGCTGTTTGAACAAAACAACAATCTAGTTTGTTTACACGTTTCTAATAATAACAACTTTTGTTATTAATGATTTCGTCGTTTTCAACCGACTTCAAAAAGGAGGAACTTCTCAATTGTATTTTTTTGTTTATTTATGTTTGTTACCTCAAAACTCCGTCAGTTATAAACCGATTTGGTTTTTATTTGAAAGCAGTTCCAATTTGGCCTCGTTTAAATTTAAAAATAAAATTGCACCCCTGAGTTAAAAAAATAGTGGTGATTCATTTTTCAGCTACTGAATTTTTATGTTAACTTTTTAACCGATTTCGATTATTTTTTACATAAGTACGTATGGGTGCATATAAGTATATGTAACAGGACATTTACATTTTCTAAATCATACTTATATTAAAATGACTAATCTAATATGATAATTTCCAGGCATATTGTCCAGGTCACACAGGCCGGTCTGAACCATCATTTGGCCGCAAACGTAGAGAAGCGAATTCCACCGAAGTAGAAGACACAGAAGTAAAAGTAGAAGATGTAAAAGAAAATAAAACAGATAATATGAGTGAAGCATCAGTATATAAAGTGTCGTATGAAGAGGCTACTGTAGACAAATATCTGAAAGACGAAGTGGAAACTCCCAGTCACGTGCGGAAAATGATTGAAGTAAGACAATTTGTTATTAAAAAACATTCTACTAAAACAATAACACGATAATTAATGACCTTTTTAGATATAAATTTCTTAGTTCCGAGTGTTCTAAATCATGGATTCAGATAGCTGAGCCATAGAATAGTGCCGTCTCATACCATGTTTGTACCATAGTAAAAGAGACGAATGGTAAAAAAGAGGTTAGTTAACAATATTCGAGGTTAGTTTAAACACTTTTGTTTAGATAACTTGGGACTTTTCGGGCGCCCTTTGAGGTCGGGTCACGTGCCCATATCTATACTAATATTATAAAGCTGAAGAGTTTGTTTGTTTGTTTGGTTGAACGCGCTAATCTCAGAAACTACTGGTCCGAAATCCGAATAGAAAAATTCTTTTTGTGTTGGATAGTCCGTTTATCGAGGAAGGCTATAGGCTATATAATTATATTACATCACGCTACGACTAATAGGAGCGGAGCATTAATGAAAAATGTTGCAAAAACGGGAAGGGCGGGCATTAGTTCTGCGAGGTACCGTACCACGCGACTCAGAAAGTATTTGGTTTCCGGTCTTTAGAACGCGTGCGAAGCCGCGGGAAATGCTAGTCATAAGATAAAAATGGAAGTGCCATAGACAATAAAATGAAATTGAATTGCAGGTGTTCGACAACCGTAACGACCTGCTAGAGGACTCGGCGGCGTCTGCGCCGGTGGTGGCGGCGGTGGGCGTGTGCGTGACGTCACAGCACTACCGCGCGCTGCTCGTGGCGCTGTGCGTGCTGCTCGCGCTGCTGCTCGCCATGCTCTGCGTCGCCCTCTATGTGTACAAGTGAGTGGCGCGGTGTTAACCGACTTACTAAGAGGAGGTTACAAGGTTTTTTTAGGTTTGATTTGGTGTTATCGTTTATCTTTTACATGGTAAGAAGTAAGAGGTGTAATACAATTAAAAAAAATAAGTCGCAAATTGTACAAATACATACAAAAGTATATATGTTTATTGTTATTTTTAAATAATTTTCTTATAAATATATAAAATATTCGCCTTCTCGCTTATTTGGGGTAGATAAGAAAAGCCATGAGTATATTTACATTCTTAATTCAATTTGATAGCTATTTAAATCGTCACATAGGTGACACTATTTCAACTATCGCATTATATTTAAAAAAACAATAAAATTAATATGTGTTTTAATTTAAGAGTTTAAAAGATAGCTAAATAATTTATTGCACACAAAAACAAATATAAAATAGTTACTGAAAGTGAAAAAGGAATTTGATGAAAAGATTGATTTGGAAAATATAGGTTTGTTAAGTGTAACTTAAAATATGGTAAATAAATAATGTACCTATATAGTGTCTAATAAAATTGAGCTGTTAAATATGCATTTTAGTAAAACCTGTAAAATTTACATCGCTGACAGAGACTAAATTTGATTTATCTGTATAGACTAAATAATATTTTTTTATTATTATTATTTTTTATGTGTACCTATTTCCTACAAAAATCGGAACAGACAACATTTCTACATAATTGCTATTAAATGTCCACAGGCGCTACTGGCGCGTCATGCGCAAGAATATAGAGGTGTCAGCGCCGCGCGCCGCCGCCCCCGCACCGCGCCCCGCGCGACCCTCTCTCTTCTCTGCCTCGCATTTGCATAAACCATTCTCTTTGAGGTAGGATTTGTAATTTTGTATCTACCAAAACTAATAAAGTAGCACAATTTTTTTATCTTTCAAAAATTACTGTAAATGTAGGTATGTTATATTTTTTCATTTTAAATGTAGGACTTAGGTATCTTTTTTTTTAAATAGCATCGTTCTACTAAAATTATTATGAATATTTCTGAAATCATGCTCTTCCAGTAATAAATTGTAAATTTTATTGTCATTATAATTTATAACTAAATAAAAAAATAATAAAAAAATTCAAGTATTTATATCCAAGAACTAATTTAAACTTATACTTATATATTTTACTATTTTACAGTGGCTTAGGCAGGAACTTCACAGATATTGGCGAAGAGGCGGGCTCTTCCGGTCGACTGGCGAATGCTTTTGACGACGGCAGCGAACCAATTTACACAGACCCCTCGTTGTTCGAGCGCTCTAGGTCTTTGCGGTCTCTACATTCATTGGACTTGAAACCGGATCGTCGCGAACATCGCGCATAAAACCTGACCTCCTCACTTATATCTAACTCATAAAAACTCGTCCAATACTAAGACTTATTAATAAAATGTGCTTACTTGCTCAGTTTCTTATCCGTCCAAAGAACTTTATTCATTTTTGTAATATTTTTATTTAACTTTTTAATTATAACTTTAAAGATTTATTGTAAGTCAGTACTAATGAATAAATTTTACAGTGATTATTTGTTGATTTTATTGATCCCCTTTTTATTAGACGATACCAGTAATGAAAATAGTAAACAATTTAAAATTGACCAATTGTGCATCTGAGTAGAGTACTGTCAAAGGGGTCAGCAATAAGGGAATGGCCAGGGAAATTTTATTTGAATTAAATATCAAATAACTTTTGAAATTAAAAAATAACAAAATAATAAATATTCTAGCCAGTAAATATGTATACGAAAATGCGTTTTTATTTTCGTGATTTTACGGATTGTTGAAAAATAAACTACGAGCGTATAAGTAATATACCTACTTAAAAAATGGATAAATATGGTTAGGTAGGATGAAAAAAAATCTCTACATATTACTATATTATCATTATCATTATTGGAGCCAAATATATAATTTTTAGCATTTTTGTATGTCTGTGACCGCATGAAAAAAATCTCTGGCCTGATTTTTAGTATGATGATAGCTGGCCCATGTCAACATATAGGACACATTTATTGCAGGAAAATACCTCGTCTCTGAAAAATCTTTATTATGTTAAAACAAGATCGGAGCTAGGGAAGGTAGCTAGTTAGATATATTTTGGACTTTGGTACAACACCATATTGTATATTAAAGAATATTTCTACCAAAATAAATATATTTGGTATAAAAATATGACTAAGAGCAAGGGTTGATTAGCTTGTAAATATTAGATGAATTATGTATTATGAAAATTAAACCACAATGTAGGCATTCTAATATAATTTATTCTTATTCAATAGTATTATCTTGCTTCACATAAAATAACTTAAAATTACATGTGATAAGGTGCAGGTGTTGGGACACTCATGAGCGGAGACTCTAAATATTCCATCTCACTAGTGCTAGGGGCTGGTTCAGTTTGAGTATGCAGTTTTTGTTGTAAAGATTCATATAATTTATGTACTGATTCATTATGTTGAGTACCGGGCTGTAAAGCCTTCATTAATGTTTGAATTCTAGTTTCTGGCAGCTTTGGATGAATGTACCATAGCAATTTCAATAAATGTCTAGTGACATTGTCTTTTGACAAACCAGCAAAGAAAAATTCATCAAATAGTACAGTACTAAAATCTTCACCTTGAATTTCATCAGGTAACTGTATCAGTAAAGCTACCAATGCATGTAGGAATGGATCTTCATAAGCTCTACCTTCTTTGCAACTGCCTAATATACTAAGAATTCTTAGGATAGCTCCTCTATCCCTTAATTTAGCTGCATGTAAAGTATAATACATTGCCAAAACACCACAAACTGGACTCTCCCTCATATAGGCTTCACAAGCATCAGGTGGAGGTCCAGAATGTTCAATTGTTGTGATGGCTGACTCTCTTTCATCAGGGGGCAATTTATTATGCAGGGCTCTGACTTGATCATCTACCATAAGTGACATCAGTGCTGGAAGATATTTAGTTACTACTTGGCTATCAAGCTTAGGCTCCTTGAATTCTTGTGTATGAATCATATCCCATGCACTTAAGCCTAATGCTAACATTCTCAGCAACAAAATTAATATTGTATTGTCTCTTGGAAGTCCTTCTGTATTTATCAGGTGTTGAAGTATTTTAATTGCAGATGTTGCTAAAAAGTTTACTGCATAAGGATCACATAGAGTCATAGAAAGATCTCCAAGAACTTGTTCGCGTCCTTTCTTTATACCATCAAGAAATCCTTGAAGTTCCCTTGATCTCTTAATATCTACATTTCTTTCTCTTATACAAGCATCCAAGCACCATGTAAACTTGTGACATGGATCTACAGATATAATATCTTGAACTTCTGAATCATGTAGAGCCATTAACAATTCTGCTCTCAAAGTACAATAATGAATATTTCTTGTTCTAAGAAACAAAGTTCGAAGAAATTGCAACACCATATCATACAATTTCACACTAGTTCCTATCATATGTGCTAGCTTCTGTACAACAGCACCTTGGCGTCTGACTTTTGGTGATGGAGAGAAGAATAAATTTGAAAGGTTCTCTTGATCAAATAGTACATTTTCTTTTTCTCTAATATATTGACTTAACAGTGGTGATACTTCATCTCCAAATAGAGACTGGTTATCTTGCCAAATCTGCCTTTTTACCTCAGTATCTGTGTCATTGTACAAATCCCGGTCACGGACTAACACCCTTAAGTATTTGTCATCAATATGTGGAGTGTTTTTTAATATGCTCATTATAACTGGTCTCAGAGCTTTTACTTTGACAACAGGAAAACTTTTATTTAATAATTCTTTAAGCTTTTTTTCATGTTCTTTCTTATCTTTCGTACCTAACTCATTAATGTGTGCTATTAGTTTTTCTCTTAATTCTTCTAAGACGGATGTATGAAAATCCAGCCGACGCACTCCATGGAGATCAAGTAGTGGAAGCATTGGTCTTAGAGATGGAAGCAATATGCCGTTTTCTAGTTGAAATTCTTCAATTGCTTTGAGTGGATCAGTACAACTTGTAAGTGCATCGCGTAGAAAAGTTTGACCAGGTACTCCAACATCTTCTAATCCAGTTCCTGGTAGTTTACTTGACGAAGCCATAATTAACTTGATTAGAAAATCAAGAAATGATAGGACACAACATTTAAAAATTAAAATTGAAAACGCGGAAAATCAACAGTAAACAAAATGGGTTGTCAGTTGTCAGTTGTCACATATAGCTAGGAGTATTTGTGTTCTGTGCATATAGCAATATACTCTATGGTTGTCATCACAGAACACATATACCACTGACGGTTGTTATAGCTCGCGCCAAACTTTGTGGCCGTCCCGAACTAGGCTCATTGCATTGCGCAGAACACAAAATCAGGTATTAGCGGGACGCACAAGAGCTTGGGGGCAGGGCCACACCCCGCGCGCCCGCACCGCTCACCCGCGACGCGCGCTGGCACCCACGCCTTAGTGTGAGTGCTACGTCCGTACACGAATCACGCACTTGTGAGCTCTGAGAGTACTGTAGCGTTCAAAATTCGTTCGATCGTTTCGTTAATTTGTTATTATAGTTTTTAGTTATTGTTACTTGTTGTTATTGTTACTCGTTGTTATTTGTTTATAAACATGCCTACCGGACGTTGTAATGTTTTACGACGCCAGGCTCGTAAAATGGTCTACGATGTTTATAAATTTATGAAGAAAGAAGCTGAAGAAGGCCTTAAATACGATTTGAAGGCAGTACATAAACGGACTGCAGCCGCTACAGGAGTATCAGAAAGAACTGTACAGGGGCGGATCTACTTAAAGGCTGTTTGGGCTGCAGCCCAGGGCCCCGTGGATACAGAGGGCCCCCAGCCGAACTGAAAACAATAGACCATATTGTCAATAGTAAAAATTATCTAGAATTAAAAAAAATCCGATCATAAGGTTGGCAACACTGCGATCAATCAACCCGTGTGCACATCTATATAACGGAACGGGGAATTCCCCGTCGCTTGTTTTCGGTCGGTGTATTCCGTGTATTGTCTATTACTGGGGACTTCCCTCCGCTTATCGCCCGACGCAATTTTGTTATTTTTCCGCACTTATGCGTCGACTATATTAACGAATTGACTTTGTAAGTGATAGATAATTTACATTCTCTTTGATAGATAACTTAAAAGTTATAAGGACCGGAGCTTTCTTTTAATTTACTAAAATTGAAAGTATTCTGCATAAGTAGACTTCCTGCTTTTAGTAGGCAGTAAGTAAAGAGAATTATAAAACATGACTTTATAAATGAAATTACCTTTTCGGATTTTGTCGCGGATTTATTTGGATTTTTGGATCCCGACGTTTCGAATGCTTTACAGCAATCATGGTCACGCGAGAGACTAATAGTCTGGGAGGTAGTGTCAAATTTTTACGGTGATTTTGGCATGGACTCTATGAACTTATTTTGTTAGTTAGTACTTGTATGAGAACTATAATATATGTCAGCTGGCGCGACTCCGGGGCTTTTGGGCTAGAGAAAATGTTAACGTAGATGAAAAAAAAAATATTCTTGGACTATTTTGGCAATGATGAAAAAGTATAAATAATTTAGTTTATGAATTGTAGACCTTAAAAAAAAGTGTCAGCTGTATCATGTACGTGACAAAATATGTTAGCTGATCATGTGAACGTGTCAAAAAATCAGAAAAACTTGTAGCATTTTGGCAAAGCTGAAAATTGTATATATTAAAGATTATAATTCAATAATCATAATAATTTATGTCAGCTGGAATTTTAACGAGGCACAACCTGTTAGCTTGACTTTCAAAGTTTGGTTATGAAGTATAATATCAGATCAGCTAACATATTTTATCACGTACATGATACAGCTGACATTTTTTTTAAGATCTACAATTCATTAACTAATTATTTATACTTTTTCATCTTTGCCAAAATGGTCCAAAAAAATTTATTTTTACTATAAAGTTTCCTGGCGTTTTCTCATCTTATGCCCCGGTTTTGGGCCAACTGACACCTCATTTATCAATAAGCGTTGGAACAACTAACTATACAAAAAAACAAAAGCCATGCCAAAATGATCTGATATTATTCTTCATAACCAAACTTTGAAAGTCAAGCTAACAGGCTGTGCCTCGTTAAAATTGCAGCTGACATAAATGATTATGATTATTGAATTATAATCTTTAATATATACAATTTTCAGCTTTGCCAAAATGCTACAAGTTTTTCTGATTTTTTGACATCTTCACATGATCAGCTAACATATTTTGTCACGTACATGATACAGCTGACACTTTTTCTTAAGATCTACAGTTCATTAACTAATTATTTATACTTTTTCATCTTTGCCAAAATAGTCCAAAAAAATTTTTTTTACTATCAAGTTTCCTGGCATTTTCTCATCTTATGCCTCGGTTTTGGGCCAACTGATACCTCATTTATTAATAAGCGTTGGAACAACTGACTATACAAAAAAACAAAAGCCATGCCAAAATGCTCCTGTCAAATTTGACACTACCTCCCGGACTATAAGGTATTTTACCGTAAATTTTTTACGTCTCAGCGGGTTATAATACTTGTTACAGACAGTGCCTACCCACAATTTACAAAAATTCAAAATGGCATCAAAGTACCTTAGAAAATTATACATTTTTATTCTAAACATTTAAAAATTTAAAATTTTTAATTATATTATAAATATGGCAATATAATTAACTTATTTTAAGCTACTATAATTACAATTATTATATTATTTTATAATATTTGTTAAAATAATATGAAGTAGTTACAAACAAAATTAAAATTTACGGTAAAAAGTTTAAGCCAGACCAGATGGTCTTGTCACTATGATGCTGTCAGAGCTTTAAAAAGTAATTATGATGGCATTATGAAAATTTTAATAACTTTTTATTAAATGAAGATATTGCAATCATTTTTTTTTGATTAGAGCCAAGTGTCTAAGAAATAAAACTAGAAAGTTTCTTTGAAATCTATCCAGTAGTTTTTCCGTGATGCGCGCACAACTGCAGACCTCTACCATTTTATTTATATAGATTATCCAAATGACGTAGACGAACATTTAGTGAATGAGTGCATTCAGTTAAAATCTTCCTTACTGCAGTCTAAGACAGAGTCTTACACTCTTGCAGTGAAATATTTTGGCTAATTTATGAAAAGAAACTTGTTGAGGTTTTCCTAAACTGCTATACCATCTTAAAAAAAATTTTAACGATGCCGATCACTAGCTGTGAAGCGGACCGCTCTTTCTCCAGGATGTCGTATATAGAAAACAAATACAGTACAACTATATCATTTATCAGTTCTTTCCATAAATTGCGATTTAACAAAGGACTTACGTTGCGATGACCAAATAAAAGAATTTGCAGCACAAAAATGCAGAAAGGTTGCTTTATAATTAATATAACATAACCATTCATAACCTGTCAATTTATTTTGCAATAGGTAAATAATATTTTAATAAATAAAATATTTTGTTCTGTAGGTACATAACACATATTATATATACCTACATCACTACAGAAAACAGTTTTTTTGACAAAATGGCAATTGGTTGAGTAATTAGGTAGGGCCCCTAAGCAGTATTAGCCCAGGGCCCCACAAATTCAAGATCCGCCCCTGGAACTGTACGACGTATTATATCGGTAGCTAATGAACCAAGTTCCAATTTATTAGCAGTTTTTCGTACACCCGGAAAGAAGAGGCAAGGGGTAAAAAAGGTAACCGGAATCGACAATTTTGACCAAGGTGTCATCAAAAGATGTATCCACATTACCTAATCTATATGTTTTACAAATAGCACATACATTGTATATTAAATTAAATAAAATAACCTATGAAATAAACACGAACTTTATAATCAACAAATAAAAATAAATTGACATAATATAATAAGTATTAAAAATGTTAGAAAACGAAAATTGTTTGGTTGATTACGTATTGCCCACTCGACTGTACCATGCGCAAGTTCGGACTCGCGACTATACTCAAGGCGGTCACAAAGTTTGGCGCGGGCTGTACTTGTCATTTCCATTGTTGTTTTTTAAATTTATCCCCAATAGGGAAAGGCAAAATTGTCATTTCCATTCAAATTTAGATTTTAGAAGACCAAACCAAAGAGAATGTATGTACTAAACGCCGAGCATCGTATTTCTCTATGCCGAGCATAGATGAATAATAAACCGAGTATTATAGATAAAGAATGTATCTAGATCAGCCAAGACGCTAAAGCATTGCTCAGATCAAGTAAAAAACCTTTTTTTACTTGATCTGAGAAGCATTGTAAAATGTAAAGGAACGAGATATGCATATATGTAAGTGGTTAGTGGACTGAGGAAAAAGTAGATAGTGGACATTATTATATTCCATTGATCATCACTGTCTGCGAACACAAAATTAGTATTGTTTTACATCGTTGATGTAAGCTTTTTTAAGTTGATAATTTCTTTTTTTTTTTTTAATTTATTAAGAGCTGGATTCGAGTCCTTCGCTCTAGTTGATAATTTCATATTTTTTGTGTTACCATTTTCAAAAACTATAACAGTTATAATTTTATTAAAACAAATATTTTAAATACAGATAGTTTTAAATGAATCATGGTCACGGGAGAGACAGTTTCTCCTGTGACCATAATTGCTGTAAATCATTCGAAACGTCGGGAACCAAAAATTTTTTAATTAAAAAAAGAGTAATAGCATTGAACTATAATCATACGTGGCTACTAAATTTACCTTAGTAAAATACAAACAGGATCTTCACAGAATAATAAAAAAATACCATAATAAAAACAAAACAAATAGTAAGAGATTTGGGGTCACTGAAGTTAGCCCCCTAGTTTTTTTTAAAATTTTTGAACTCTTTTTTATTACATCGTTAGTTCGTCGTTTGTTCTTTTTTGTTCACTATAAGCATTTGTTTGTTCTCCATTTAATACTTGGTTGTAATACTCTATTTTTTCGTTTTTTTCTTAATTTTCTGCAGTTTAAAGTAACTTAAGCTTAAGATTATTGTTAAGGCATTGACTTTGCACTATTATGATCGATTTCGATAGTGACAACTAAGGTTTACATTTTTTTAAGTAGGTAGCATTTGTGATTAAGCTGTCGTCTGTCAAAAAGTTATAAGTTTGACTTTTTGATTTTTACTTTTTTACTCAAAAGTCAAAAACTTTAAAGGAATTATATTCTGTGAAGTGGTTGTAAATTGTAATTATATTTATTTATACTTTATTTTATTAGTGAAAATATAAACAAAAATTACTTACATAAACCGTATATATTTGACTAAACATAATTATCTTTAAACGATGAGTGAAAAGCAAAAAACGTAAGCTAGCTGACAATATTTATATTTATGGTTATAACTTAAATTTAACTATAATCACTGCAAATATTATTCTTGTAATTACCGTTAAAAATATTTTTCCAGGCTTATTTGTGGTGATGTGAATGGAAACTTTAACACATTGTTTTCCCGCGTTGAATCGATTATAAAAAAATCTGGACCTTTTGATGTATTATTATGCGCGGGAAATTTCTTTGGCTCTGATAACTCACAATTAGATGCATATCGTTTGGACGGAAGAAAAGGTAAGGTTCTGATCTGTAATTAATTAAATTTTACGTTATATCTATCTTTTAGACCTTTAGGGTATAGGTAACTTATTATTACTTGATACTATTTGGACATAGTTGCAGACCAAACCCTACCTACAGAATGAGTGTTTTGAGATATGATCGATTTTCATGAAAAACTGTGTATAAAGTTTGAATAAACTTCTTTCCCAAAAATATCTTTATAATATTATAGAAAATGTAGTCTACGATGCAGGGTAACTTTCTTTATGTAGATTTTTATTATATTCATAATAATATTAGGTAAAATACTGTCTGGTTCTTGTTTACAAAATAGTGATATGTGGTATATATTTGGATCCTTTCTTTCAACATACGGTTATAGGAATTTAAATAAAAAAACTAATTTTTATTTAAAGCTTCATTTTTTACTCAGATTTGGTGGTTTGCTGCATGGTCTATGCAGCATAGTTCTATTCTGTCTTTTGCAAAACTAACAAAATGTGGGTTGGTATCTTTGTTGACAGTGTCTTTTGCATACTAAAAAATGTTAGATAGCTTAGATCTTTTTAGCATATATAAAACACACAATTTTGGACCTATCTGTGTACTTTTTTACCACAATTGTGGGTTGGTTCTGGTCTGCATAACTATGTCCATTAGTCGATACCATAAGCATTTGCCATTATGACAAGTGGTTGAAATTCAACTTCTACTAATTCTTACTAATTTTAACTGTTTTTCACTGAATGCCTTATTAATTAAAATGGATTTTACATTAATGAACTTTGCTTAATAAATAATTAAATTTACAGTTCCTGTTACAACATATGTATTTGGTCCATCTGAAAGTGAACATGTTTCACATTACTGTGAAGAAGGTGCAGAGATTGCTCCAAATATTATATATATGGGTAAGATTATTATTATTTATATTAAAAAATATTAAGGATTTTTTTTCATATTTTTACTAACTAAATCCAATATTCTACAAAATCTTGTCCTTGGCAAGTCTCGCTGTGGGGCAAAATTAAAATTAATTTAACTTGCAATGTGTTAAAAATAATACTTAATGATTTTCTCTTATTTTTAGGCAGAAGAGGAATTTTTACAACAAGTGCTGATGTTAAAATTGCTTATTTAACTGGTTTATCTAGACGTGAACTTGGTAAAGATATACCTATGTGTACATTTGAACCAAGTCATTGCAGTGCAGTTAGGGATGCTTGCTTTAGAGGTCAAAGTGAATATAGAGGTGTTGATGTGTTAATCACCACCCTATGGCCTGCAGGTATTCAACAAGATGAAAGTCAGAAGGTTAGTAAATATTAATATTATTATTAAATATATGGTTAGTGGAATCAGCCCAGAAGAAAACCTAGCACCACAATATCGTGATGCAGGACCATGAAATCAGTGGTACAATCAAGGCACTTGTAGCAGATGGTCGCTAGGGGAGTACTGGTATGCAGACTCACTTTTGCGGTGGAATTTAGAGGAGACAGATATATAAGTTATATCCGTTATCACAATTAGGTTATCTGTTAATTAAAATCGATTTTGTAATAAGTATTTCTTTTTTTTTAAATAGCTCTACTTTAATTTTAAAATAATAAAAAAAAATATTTATATCTGCAAAGTTCCTATTCCTTCATTTTTTTATATTATTATTTATTTCAGGCAGATGTAGAACCGGAATCACTTTCTGATTTAATATCATGGCTGTCTATTAACATAAAACCAAGATATCACTTTGTACCATCTAAAGGCAAACATTATGAGAGACAACCTTACAGGTAAATTATAAACTATGCATATATATTCAGTTATTTCCATAGCATTTTATCTTATGGTTTGTTGTGGGGTAATGCAGCAGACATTAAATCGATATTTATTCTACAAAAAAGGGCCATTCGGGCTATTTATAACATAGGCGCTCGTGATACTCTCCGCGGACTTTTTAAAGAAATAGGAATAGGCTTCGCAATATATATATTGTAACATTATGTTTGTTCGTCAAAATATTAATTGCTATTCAAAGCACAGCGACAAACACGGTATAAATACAAGAAATAAGGATAAACTTGTAACACCCAGTTTTCGCCTACAAAAGGTAAATAGATCGTTTATGGGGCAAGGTGTACGCATGTATAATAAAATTCCACAGTCCATATTGAACTTGCCTTTGAGGCAATTTAAATCAAAAATTAAAAACACGTTAATGAATAAAGCTTATTACACTATAGCGGAATACCTGGTAGATGTAAATGTGTGGGATTAGTGACTGGTTGTGTCTCACGTAGGATAAATAGATAAATTGTAATAAAATATTGTTACCAAATATTTTTTTGAAAAGAGCAACTGTTGAGTTTCTCGCCGGTTCTTCTCAGCAGAACAGCTTTCCGAGCCGGTGGTAGTTTACTCACAGACTTACAGACTGACTTTTAATTTTGATAATGTAAAAATGACGATTCAAAAGAGCTTGTAAAAGTCCATTTGAATAAAGAATATTTTGATTTGATTTGATTTGATTGATATATAGCTAGACAAATACCTGAAGCTTCATGAATAACTGTTAGTAAAAAAATGCCAAATCTTATATATTTATTTAAAAAAAATTTTCAGAAACCAAAGTTTACATCAAGACTACAAAGAATGTGCTACACGCTTCATAGCGCTTTCTCCTGTCGGGAACAAGATGAAAGAGAAATGGATATATGCATGCTCTCTACAACCAATCAGTAAAATGAGAATGACTGACTTATTACAAAGTACGACGGATGAAACTCAATGTCCATTCAATCCTGATCTATTAAATCAACATCAACCTGGCAAAGTAGTAAAGGTATTTTAATATAACCACATTAAATTATAAAATAATAATCTCATCACAACTGATTCTGCGCACTAGGTGGCTAGTTATTCAGAGTATCCAACTGCACAAGAGAGTATATTATAGTGCAGTGCTTAAAGTCCTAGTCGCCTGAGTACTAGACTATTCGACAAGACTGGTGAGAGTTAAATTCTACAAGTTAGATACTGACGTCAAATACCACCAACTTCCTAACTCTAGTCTGTTACTAAGAATTTATTGAAATACTCAAATAACTGAACTTGGTGCAACCCGGGATTTAAACCAAGATTTTTAGAACTGCACCGTACTTGCTAGCATCTTCTTTAAGTGCCTCTCCATTACTAAAGGTCGGCAGTCATCCTCCTAAATTCTTCTTTGTTCAGGGCTAGCCTGAACAGATGTTCAACTTTATTTATCCTGGTCCATTGCTAGCATACTAGACAAGATATATATTAAAACTAAAAATTCTTTTATTTAAAAATTTGAAAAGGATGATTTACTTTTTTTTAAATTTAAATTAAATGACATGGGTTCATACTATGTATAATTTTTAACACAATGTTTGCAATAGGTGTCTGGTAATGGTCAATTCTTTTTCAATATGGATGCGGCAGATGATGACCTCGGCAAAAGAAAACGAAAAGGTGATCATCCTGAACGGAAGAAAAAAGATTTTGATCCAGGTATTTATACCATTTTAATGTATTTAAATTGTGTTAAAAATAATTTTTAAATTATGAATTTTTATATATTATGCTTTTCATGATATTATTAAATAATGTTGATGGAATAAATTTGTTAATAAACTTATCAACAAATGTATATTGCATACTAAATACTGATATCTATACATCTAATAAGATTCTTACATAGTTGATATCTTATTTCTGTGGAATCTATTTCTTATAATCATTAAATTTTATCAATTCAAATATAACTTCTAGAATCTTATAAAGAAATACTTTAATATGTATGCAAGATAAATATACTCATAGTGTTTAACACACATGGCTTAACAATTGTTAGAAATTTCATATGAAAATTCTAACAATCGTTAACTCACTTGTATGTTATCTCAATACTTCTTTTTACATGTACTCATACTTTTCAACTTTGACATACCTAACTTATCAAAAGCAAGCATAATATTATTTATAGTAAACATTATTTTTACAAACATTATTTTCTAATAAGTATTTTTTTTAAATAGCTCCACTTTAGATTTAGAATAATAGAAAAATAATCATATCTGCAAAATTCCTATTCCTTCAAGCAAAATATTATTTATAGTACACATTATGTGTTCCAGACCAGTGTTGGTTCTGCCTATCTTCTCCAACGGTAGAGAAGCACCTGGTGATCTCGGTGGGCAGTCACTGCTACCTGGCATTGCCGAAGGGCCCGCTCGCACCCTACCATGTGCTCATACTGCCTATTACACATCATCAGTCTATTACTAAGGTGACTTTATAATTGTACTAGCATTATCTGCGGCTGACCTCATTATTAGATTTTTTATATTATAGCCTTCCTCAATAAATGGGCTATCCGAACTAAAAAGAATTTTTCAATTTGAGATTAAGGTGCTTAACACCGACCAATCTCCTTCGTGTCTTCTCTATTCTACGTGACACTGGCGAAATAATCTGTATTCAACTGGCACGCTTTGAAGCCATTAACAAGAGAATTGAATTGAAGGTGCTTAACCTAACAAACTCTTCAGATTCGTAATATATATATAGATATAGTACTATAGTAATATTATATAGATACGAGGGGATCAGGAAATAGTCTAACATGCTGGCCAAGTGCGGGTTGGCGAATTATATAAGAATGTAGGTCGTTCGAAAATACAATTTCCTAACGATGTTTTTCTTCACTATAAGAACATAATTATTATTAACATAAAAAAATATATATAAAACATTTCATCGTAGGCACCAGAAGATGTGACAAAGGAAATAAAAAGGTTCAAGGAGGCCATAAAGAAGTTCTACGCGTCCATAGACAAGTTGGCGGTCTTCTACGAGAGGAACTTCCGGACCTCTCACATGCAGATACAGTGCGTGCCGGTGCCTCGAGCATGCAACGACCAGCTGTTAGAGGTGTTTCAGGTGAATTAAATGTGAACTTAATATTGTATTTTATTGTATATTCATTATTTATTTGTCAATCATTAGTAGAATAATCAATATCATTAATTTTATTGTTGTTTTTTCCTTATTTGTTATTAATTATCAATCCAACGATTAACATCATTTTAATTATTATACAATTCTTTTGCTGTGGTTTTTGATTATTATTTATATTGTAAATGCGAAAGTTTTGCGAACGTGTCATTGTTGATGAGTAAAATCGTTGGAACATTCCTAGAAGTGTTTTTATACCATTAATATGTCATATTAATAAATGTGTATATAACTTAGTAGAATTTACATTACTTTTTGCGTATTTAATAGTCTCCTGGTAAAGGTGCTACACATGCCTTAAACTATCATATTTGAACCTTTGACAATATTCTAACAACTAACAGACATTTATAGTTAATTGTTTTATGAGGCTGTTTTTTTAATTCACAGCCTTAAACTATTTCGTTTTTCATAACTAATACACTTATTTAGGTGTGGTTATAATAAAATCTAATAATATGTTGTATATTCCAGGACGAAGCTGGTCTCAACAGTATAGAAATGGAAGCGCTACCGCCGTACTCGGACATAGCGCAAGTGGCGTTGCCCGGGTCGCCCTACTTCCACGCAGAGCTGCCCTCTGGAGACCAGATATTTGCGAAGACCAAGCAACACTTTCCCTTGCAGTTTGGCAGGTAACTTGTCTTTTTAATATTATTATTAAAATCATAAATTCAGAAATCAAAATGTACATCAATACTAGAAAGAGTGTGCTACAAGGTTCATAGCAGTTTCTCAAGTTGGAAACTTTCAAAACTTTTATAGTTGTGGAAGTTTGTGATACTTTTTTAGGTTTTATGAGAATATTTGACAGTTCAAATAAACTTTTCAACTCCGAATTATATATTTTGGGACTATTTTGATTGTTGCAGCCCGATGTTTCGAATGCTTTACAACAACATCATCCATAAAGAAAATCGAAAAAAAATTTATTAATTTAAACAATCGACGTAGATGTTTCCTACTAAATTTAAAGTCTGTAGCAAAAAAAAAAAAAATTGAAGGTCTTTACATACTTGCGAGAACTCTTAGCCCTCCTTAAACCGGCCCTGTAACGAAATTATTAGACATCTAAACCATAAATCACCTCTGACAAATTCGTCTTTATACATCAAAGTTTTCGATATTTCATGATAAGCGAGTGAGTGACCTTTCGCTTTAATATAAATTAATATAAAATTAAATATAATCTATATTAATATTATAAAGCTGAAGAGTTTGTTTGTTTGTTTCTTTGGTTGAACGCGCTAATCTCAGGAACTACTGGTTCGATTTGAAAAATTCTTTTTGTGTTAGATAGTCAGTTTATCAAGGAAGGACCAATAGGAGTGGAGCATTAATGAAAATTGCTGCAAAAACAGAAAGGGCGGGCGTTACTTCTACGATATCATACCGCGTGACTCAGAAAGAATTTGGTTTTCGGTCTTTAGAACGCGTGCGAAGCCGCGGGAAATTCTAGTATTAAATCTATTAAATATAATATTCCAGAGACGTCCTATCCAGTCCGCCCATACTGAACTGCGAGGACAAAGCCGACTGGCGCCAGTGCTTGCTATCGCGCGAGGATGAGGACGCGCTCGTCGCCGCCTTCAGACAGAACTTCAAACCCTTCGACTTCACAGCAGACGACAGTGATAGTGATTGATATTTGTGATAAACCCAGATTAGTCTAGATTTTATATAATTAGGTAGAACTTTAAACTATTTACTGCCAGTTTCAATAACTCTATCTACCGATAGACCGGTAGAGATACTTTCATACGATTTTGACAGGTTGTAACTTTTAATGTGTCAAAATAGTATGAAAGTAACTACCAGTCATCGGTAGATAGAGTTATTGAAACTGGCAGTTAGTGGTATAGAATGTTTGTAAATAGGTAAAATCACCGTTCCACAACCTCTTTTATTGTTCGGTCGACATTTTTAAAATACATTGTTGCTAATCTGTTAGGTATCTATTTATAGAATTCAGTCATCAGTATCAAGTTTTAGTTCAAATTGTTTATGATTACATTTTTTGGTTAAATGAAAGTACTACACATTACTGTGTTCAGTTTGTAATGACCCTACTTACTGTGCCAGCGGTCTCGGGTTAGGGTTCCGTTGGGGCCATTCATTTGTTGAGCACAAACGTTTGTACTCCAGTCATGGACTTAGTTACAATATTATGTATATATTCAAAATTTATATATTTGTAGTGCATTAAACTTTCTAGTATCCATAACACAAGCCTCGTAGCGTAAGGGTTCTTACTTTTCAACTAACTAATAATATTTTTCATCTAAGAGAGTATTGCCTTAAACCTCAAATTATATAAGTTGCCATTTTAAGTCCGAATGATTGATTATTAACTTCATTTATTAAGTTTACAAATATTGTCATACCAATTTCATTCAATTTCACACCAATTCTCTTTTTTTAATCTTTAGGAGTTGAATTATTCATGTACTTATAAGACGTCTACCTGCGGAAATATGTAGCAATTGTTGATACATACGTATTTGTAGTTTTGCCATTATTAGTGTGTAATATTTTACTTTTGTATCAGTATATGATACTAATAAGAAAATTTAATTGAATGTCAAACTAAAATTGCTGTTTACAAATAAAACACAGAATCAAATAAATGAATTTTTATTTTCGTTCACATCGTACTGTTCCTAACTCATTTATAAAAACATATCTGTAACAACATGATTAACTAACTTACAACGTGTATGTGTTATATATTAACAAAACGTTAAAATGATATGGTACATTGACTAGAAATGAAGTGATCCGAAGTCGATAGATGATCTGCTGAGTTCGTTGTAGACGATAAGTCCAGTTTACATTCATTAAGTAAAGTGATTACATTTACGTGCTTTTTGAGTTTTGTTTTTGTTATGGTAACAAATGAAATATATTTTTTTCTTATAGAAAAAAAAACTGAAAACAGCTTTTACTCTTTTTGTATAATGTGAAATATTTTTGAACTAATATTATATATAAAAAAGTATATATTCCAAATAATTAAAAATTGTATGGTTACATTAGTCCACGCTTTGAGTAATCACTGAATTGAAGTAAAATTTGAAATTATATGCTAATAATTACTATCTTTTGTAACAATACATTTTTTTACATTAAACAGTAAAGTGTGATCTTCAAACAACACGTAAATGTACACATGTTTGATTTAGGCAAAATCGTAACTAAAGTTATCAGTCGCTCTTTGACTAATACCAATGCTAGAAGTTACATTAAACATTTGTTATCTACAGACGAGAACTTCATTCGAAATGATCATATAATTAAATACGAAATTCACTAAAACCTACTAAATTATTAACTTTGATTAACTAGCGTTAGGTATTCGTGACTAGATATATAAAATAGACTTCAATTAAATATAGGGCAGTCTTCGTTGGAATTACGAAAGAGAGTCAACGTAAACGATTGTAAATTATTAAAAAAAAAACACGCAATCGACGTAAACGTGTGTCAGTACAAAACTCGTCAACCTAGAGCTACTGATACAGATCGTACCACGAAAGATGAGACTTGAAATTAATTAAACATAACACTTACTGACACGACTTAAGTGCGAAAATCCCCCGCTACTGACGCTCGACAAGTCTCATCTTTCGTGGCACGTATTATACAATGTACATATAAAGTTAACTTTCTGCCGTATTCACCAAACTATAGGTAAGTGTATTGTCTCGTGTTACTGTTACTGAGGACTGTTTATACTAACTCCATACATACTTTACATCAATTACTAGGTACATTACGTCGCTGTAGAATGAAAACCTCGTATGTCCAGAGACAAACTTTACAGGAAACGAATAAAATGGTTTATTTTGTCGAATGTTTTTCAAACAAGAGGTTTTCGTTTTACTCCAAATATGGCACTATAAAGTCATTTATGAGGTTTACGGTTTCGCCGTTATATAAAATACGTAATTTTCATTTGATTTTTACAAAAAAAAAATTATGCATTTTTGACATAGTACGAGGTATTCATTCTACAGCGACGATTAGGTTATCAATTATGTTAGTGCTCAAAGTTCAACATTTAACTTGCCACAGCTTATTTTAACTAACTATTCTATTTTCGTGATTAGTTAAATTTTAAACGCCTTTACGGTTAGAGGAGCGTATTGAGTGTATTGATATTTCGTAAGTAGATAACATAAAAGGAATTAAATAGTATTCCGTTTGCGACTACCATCAATTCATAGCAATGTTACATATAAAGACATGAAAGACATTAAGAGATTTAAGTTTTTTTTGTAAACATGTAATCAGATATTAAATTAGAACATTATAGTATTATTTAAACGATTTTAATCACATCTCATAACATATCGAGAAGATAAAAATATGGCAACATTTAGGTGAACTTGCGATTAAAATACGTTAAATATTTGAATTAGAATTCAAATTTGGAAGTTGGAACGTGATCGTTGATCGCGCACACTTCCATTTTACATTAATATGAAACATTACAATCTACTTTTATATGTAGGTACATTATTTACCATTTACATACGTCTTAAAGTTATTATTTATAGACAATGATTAAATTTTCAGATGAAAACGAGCGGTTTTCATAAACTTTACAACGATCAAACAATTCATAGTTAAATATGGGATACAATTTCTCAATCGTATCCATAACTAGTTTTAAGACTTTGGTCAATAAGGCATTAAGTTTAAAATATATATTTTAATTTTAATTATTGTTCTTCTTAATTTTACATTTGATATTAAATACACATACGTTACAACAATATTTACAAAACGTCGCCATTCAGGTGCTACATTTACCCTTATTGACACTCTTTTATTCAATAACTATGAATAAATTATTGTTACTTCTAAACATTGGATTATACGCTTGTATGAATGGAAAGCATAACAGTCCTTAATACAATAAAAATACATGTGTCCTATTACAGTATTTTTTCAAAAAGTTCGGTTTGTAAAAAAGTTAAATTAAATATTCGTATAAATAATAAATTGTGCGTTTTCGCTTTTATACTAATTTGGCATCATTGTAGCAAACGTATATACTAAGTGTATACAACGACAATGCGTATAATTCGATGTAAAGTTAATTTAACATAATAATATATCCATAAATTGCTTAAATAACTCGGATTTGAGTACAGAGTACAAAAACGATTATTGTTATATGTGGCACTAAGATTAATTATTTTACTATACCTATCTATCTACAAATATGTACATACATATTGAGTATTTGGCAACAACTCTGCGGGGTCAAATCTACAGAACAACGGCAATGTATAACGGCAATGTGTTTGTAGTAAAAAATTACCATATTAATCGGATAAATAGGAACAATGTTAAAATCGTAAGAACTTACAAACTTTTGGTTTAGAATTTGACCCCGGAAGTTACAATAATAATCAGTGCTTTGTTTGTTTAAATTACAATATTCTCGATTTCATTATTTTTTTTTCGTGGATTGGTCTCTTTAATATTTTTATTATAAGCAATATCTTTTATTTCATATTGCAAAGTCCCAGATAGTTAATTCTATCTGAAACCTTACATCTTGTACATAAAAAATTTGCCTGAAAACAGTAAAATTGAAAACGTGATATGAGAGATACCTACAACATTTCACATAATAATTTCACATATTCAATCTTATTTTCAATTTTATTCTCCATTTTAAAAACGGCATTTTAAACTTCACCTTCTGTTAGTTCAGATATTATTTTTAGTAGATAATCTTATTTAGTAACATGTTACAAGAACATCAACATTTTATACTAGATTCAGACAAATTCAACGTTATTTTCCATTTCAAATGAAAAATGTCACGTATGTATGTATGAGCGTTACCTTTTAGCAGAGTTAGTTCAGACGTTAATCTGGAAGGCTTCGCGTGTCATCTTGGGGTCGCAAGCGAGGGCGTGTGCGCGCTTGCGGCGGTGGGGGCCCTCGCACTCTGTGTCGTCTGAAAACCGCGACGGAGGATGGATGTGCTCGTTGAACGACGGGTA
Organism: Boloria selene; assembly: GCA_905231865.2. Classification (NCBI taxonomy): domain Eukaryota; kingdom Metazoa; phylum Arthropoda; class Insecta; order Lepidoptera; family Nymphalidae; genus Boloria; species Boloria selene. Next base: position 5,414,033 of record HG993149.1, read on the forward strand.
GTTCGATATACTGGATCGAAAAATATTTTTCTACTGTGTAATACCAGATTTTATATCTACATCTATCGCCAATTGTGTGTTTCCGCTTCCTTCGTTTCGAATGTGTGTTCTTTTTTGAATTCTGTGTAACTACATGTAGTGTAAATTACTTTTTCGACCAAATATTTCGACCCTTTACATGTTTTAAGCTGTGTGTCTCATTTTGAAATAAACCTATTTTGAATGTTATTAGTGTGTGTCGACTCTTATTTTGTCAATGGATTTATTTTAGGGCGGCAAAATATTGCCGCTCTAAAATTTACCGTGATTTTTATAAAATAGGTTTATTTGAAAATAGTGTTATCTGACAAGTGTGTGAGTTCATCTCATAAGTATTATTCAGTTAACAGATTGGCACGATCTCATTTTAACGATACCTAGTTTTCTTACTTACATATTATAAGTCACTATTGCATGTAATATTTTTGTATAATAATTGCATAATAATATTTGTTTAATTTTTTATACAAAATGATAAGATTTATGATAATTTATGTACACTTTTATCTGCCATAACATCCGGCTTTCGAACATTACTTAATGTTCTTTGGTAATCATAAATTCCATGAAAGATTGTGGTCACCATTGAGATCGAACTTTGGATTCAACTTCAATCAAAATTTACAAAGAAACGGTGGACTTACAAGATTAGCCTTTTGCGCATTTTTGGCTCATTTAATAAAACACATTGAAATCAACGATTAATGTACAAAATAATAGAAGGTTTTTAATTTGCTTGTAAGTCCGTTATAGTAAAACTTAAAAAAAATACTCCAAAAAATATTGACTAAATCAATCGAAATACTATCTGTCGTGTTTCAGATATCAATAATTTATTTTATATTGTGTTATTATATCGAAGAATTTATACATAATAGACTAAAAGAAATAGATCGAATAGAACACAGTTTCAAGGTTTTCCAAAAAATGTTGCTTAAAAGGGAATCTCAACAGCTAAAAACTTTGTCAACACTATATTACCTAATCCCTTGATATAACCTAATAAAAACCTATATTAATTTATAAGTTTGAGCTGGTTTTTGCCGTTGCATTAAAACATCTCATATTGATTTGGCATGTTACATATTAGTTATTCTTTTAAATACAGAATAGTAAGTAGAGTAATTAGCCTATGATTACTTCAGTCTAGTCTACCCGTATACGAAACCACTCAAATTCGCCCAGCCGTTTCGGCGTGAAGACGTACGAAACATACACACACCCAAACAAACAAGTCATGAAGTTTATAGCTTCCAACACCCACATACAAACAAATTAACAAATTTATAGCTTCCAAAGTATAGTATATTCACCTAAACGTGGTCTCGTCGTTATGGCTGCTGTACCCGCTAGACGAGCGCACGTGCCGCTTGCCGAGCGCGCCCGCCTTGCCCTTGCGCGAGGGGAAGGCCTTCCGCACGGCGCCGCCCACCGACGTCTCGGACGAGGAGGACGACTCCTCTCGTTCTACTGGGTCTGGAATTGTTGGGGAATATCTGTATATCTATAGTATGAATTATTTTATTAATTATTATTGTGAACCTCTTGCTAGTTGCACTTTAAAAAAAAAAACACTTTAAAAATAGATAAACGATCTATTATAATTATTGTACACTGTAAACTGAAGAAAGTACTGAATTAGTAAAAACAAAACAAAAATATTTCTATCTAGCTATCCGGCCAGATTTTGAATTTTTAATACTGTTCCTCTAACTCTTTGGAATCCTAGATTTTCATCTAAACTGTACGGGTTAAACGGGTATTTATTTATACTAATGGTTAGTATAAATATGTAAAACACATAATATTAAAAAAAAACCAGTGTCGGACCACGTCATAGTATGTACTATATAGGCTAATGCATGTATCGCTATGTAAAACGTCAAAAAGAAAAATTAAAAAAAAAACAAAAGGCACGGGCGCTTAACGCCTGTGGATGAGAACATTAAAACAAAAAAAAAAACGCCAAAAAGAAAAATTAAAAAAAACGGGTATTTATTTACAGGCAGTGGGGTGTGCGGGGCGCAGACGCGCGCCGGGCTCGCTGTCCGAGTGCGGCGCGCTCGCGTCGTCACTCGCATCGTCCTCGTACTCTGTAATTGGCAGGTGCAGCGTTAATATCTTCTTCACCTCCGAGTCCGTTGACCCCAAGTTGTCCGACTCTGTAAAGTAACCAAGGTTCATGTTAGACTGGACGAACCCTTGATCTGATGTGACGCTGTGCTGCGGTAACACGCTAACGACAGGTAAGAATCGAGCTAATAGAATTTAGTCAAATAAATCTAGTAAGTCTGAATAAAAAAATATTTGAAACTAACAAGTCAAGTAGTCAAGTCTACTAAGATATAGTAACATGATACACAATAAACATCCATGTAACGTTTATGCTAGTAAAAGTAATGATGAAAATTGATATCTGAATAGTGCTAGAAAATAGAAGTTAAAAGTAAGTCAAAACAATTTTTTGTCTGTCGTTATCGTGATACCAAGTGTCACAGCGAGAAGCACGTAAAGAGTGGAAGTAGAAAAAGATGTATGACGGTGAATGTCTTCGAGTTGATGAGTAGACCACAATGATGATGTCGACGACATGATCGCTGATTTAGAAGCGTAAGTAATGAAAGGTTTCATTCGCATCTAATACATGGCATGGTAAGAACTAGATAGATAATGAAAATCAAAGAATAAATTATTGAGGACAGCATTACAAACATTATGTGCATGCTTACCTTTATAAATTACAACACCAGTTACGCTCCCATCAGGTTGCATAAAAGGCGATCATTTTGTCAAATTCAAATATCAATACTTAAACTTAAATGGGTTAAATTAAACTTAAGTAATAGAAGGTGCAGCTACTTAAAATAAAACTAATGTAACTAACTACTTATAGATAAGCCTTATTTATCTGTGTACGATCAACGAACGCACCTTGACTCTCTGAATGAGGATCGCGGAGTCTGTTTCCTTTTCTTCTTACTTTTGTGTATTCAGGTTCTTTTCCCTGTTAAAAAAGAAAAAGTTTAGCTCCACATAATTTAAATTTTCAGTCAAAATATTCCAATATAATTATTAGTTAAGAGTGGATATATGATATAAAATGTGGCCTAAATCAAATACTTGATGCACTCCAAAATTTCATATTCAGATATAACAAACACTTCCTACTTTATATTTATCATTTTGCTTGAGGTCATGGTAGACAAAAGACCCTCTAACAGAGTGGTAGGGGCCGCTATAAACATTTCCACTGTAACTGCTCTCGCTGTAAGCGCTGGGCTTCGTCAGCTGGAACGTCGCGTACGGACAGATGTCTTCGATGTACTCTGAAATTGATAGCAATACTAAGTTATATAAATATTACTAAAGAACACGATTTGCGAATATGGTTTCATTTAAATCCGTTCTAATTCTAAATAAAAATGAAAACATTTAATACGAGTATTTTGCCCGATCAGTAGCAGTAACTAGTTTTTATATGAAACATTGAAAACCAAATGTTTTTATATCTACAAAAACATTTAAAGAAAAAGGAATATGTGCTTAAAGGGTTGCTAAATAATGAAGTTAGGTAGATCCAAAGTCCTACCCGTGACAGTTTAAGACCTATATTATATATCGACTGTGAACTGGCAACCGCAAAAAAAAGCAATCTCAATTTTTTTTTCAAGTTGATTTATATTGTCTTATCTCGTTTTTATATTCGAAGGATGGAGGATGATGATATAACGTTACTTTTCTTTTTAATAACATACGCAATAAAAATATTAAAAAACTACGTATTCTTATTTAATTTACTAGATGCTATATTAATGATTCAAACAAGTTTTTTCTTCATCCTGTAAAGTTGTCAAAATTGGGATAGTACCGGTTGCCAGTTCGCAGTCGATATAGCTTTATTTATTTATTTATTTATTTATTTATTTATTTACTCAAGCAAAAGAAGACATGGAACACCTGCTGACATGCCTAGAGACAACAAGCCTCTCCTTTGGACTTGCGATCAACAAGGAAAAACAAAGATCATGATCGTCAACTGATATAGCGTAATGGCATCAGTTACCGTTAGAAGCGTGCTTGTAGTGATGCGTGGGAGCCGGATGTTGTGCGCGCGCGGCGAGGTACTGTTGGTCGCGGTTCGCTTTGTTCTGTAGCTGTGCCACTGATGGCGACTCGCCTACACCGCTCTCCGGTGCCGCGGTTTCTGTTGGACCTGCTTCTAGGGGAAATTCTTATTGAAATCACACTCAATAAAGTTTATATATATAAGTATACAGATTTACACTGTACCGTGTACAGTATATTATCAATCCTAATATTGGATTCATAGTTTATATTTTTGCAATTAAGATTGTTATTATAATTTTTACTATACAGAAAATGGTTTCTTTGTAATTTGATAAAACTATTATCTAGTCAATATCGATCATGTAGGTGTACTTGAAGTGCGAAGGTTTTGCACCCTTTATAGCTTACACAGTCTTTTATTGGCTAGTTAGATAAATTTATGTTGTAATACTAGTTTTATATATTACTACTAGATAAATGCTAGTTAAATTCATAATTTTCAGGATTTCAAGAATAATTTATTCATCCTCTTATAACTGAATCTAGGAATTAATTTTTTGCTTAATTGAATGCTTAATTTTTTTTCAATCACTTGAGAAGTTTTAGATTGTCTACTCACTATTTCTCCTAACAAGTAGTACAATGGCCACTAAAGCTGCTAGTACAAGTAGAGACAACCCCGCTGGTAACAACACTCGTGCGCCGCCCAGAGACCGCGTGCCGGCCGCTGGAACTGCTGGGGAGACTTCACCTTCTAACACTGCAAAAGCATAAACAGTAAAAAATATTACTTTTTATTCTGAGGGTAAAAGAGAAAGATATAAATAAGTTTCTTGTATTTAGCCCTTTTGAACCATATCAGCCCTTTTGAATCAGGCCATAGCCCATCATGCTGGCCAAGTGTGGGTTGGCGGACTTCACATATCTTTCAAAAACTTGCTAGGTGCTCTCAGACATTCAGGTTTCCTCACGATGTTTTCCTTCACCGTAAAACAAGTAGGTATATATGTAATTATGTTAAGAATGGTTCGCATATGAAAATATCAGAGATGTATGACCCGGATTTGAACCCGGATCACTTGGTTATCAAAGCGAGCTTTCTACTTAATAAAAATATAATAATTAATGAAATAAGAAAAAAAAAATATCTCACTGCCAGTCAACGAGTGCGTAGTGAAATTGTAGAGCGCGAGTGCATGCCCGGCGTTGTTGTGTGCCGTGATCCGCAGCTGGTAGTGCGTGGCGGCGGCGAGCCCGGATACGCTGAACACGCGCTCGGTTGCTTGCACGCTGTTCGATACTAGCCGCCACTAGAGTGTTATTGTTTGGTTTTAAAAGGTTCATTTTTGTGCCTTTGTTTTAAGATAAAAACCATTATAAATGATACTATCTTTTCGGATTTTGTCGCGGATTTATTATGATTTTTGGTTCCCGACGTTTCGAATGCTTTACAGCAATTATTGTCACGGGAGAGACAAAATCCGAAAAGATTGTTTAATTTATAATGTCAAATATTCGCGTAAACCTAAGAAAGTATTATAATATAACCCACTTACGGTCTTGATATCAGGAGCATCATGCACGTGTTATTATGAGTGGGGGTAGTGGAGAAAGAGAAAAAGAAAGTATCATCGTGGAGATGATTTTGTCACACTCACTCACGTGTCAGTAAACTGGTAAGATGAAGTGCAGAACTCTACATGTATGTTAGTTCCATATATATTATAAATGCGAAAGTTTGAATTCATGAATGTTTGTTATTTACTAATCACATTATTAATAAGGCAAAATATCTAAATAGGTGATACGATTATATTAACTCATGAATCATTTATGGATGCTTAATTAATTATATAAATATACAGACCTGCGATTGACTGATCTCCCTATACTCTATTACAAAGTACAGTATGCCACAGCCCCCGTCGCCCCACGAGTCTAGCCACACCGTCACTGTTGTGGTGTTCAATGTTATCATTTGCGAATGTTTGGGCTTTACTGGCACTGAAATTATAATAAAAATTACATATCTACATAACTTTAAAGCCACATAAAGCGATTATTTTTTATTCTAGTTCATTCTAAATATGATCGGCTTTTTAAAGTATTTTTTGCAGGTTTTTGCATAGATCTTTTTATATCAGAAACATATTTATACCTGTGCCCTTAGTATATGCATGAACGATGTCACACGGCAATCCAGTGCCAATACGGTTAAAAGCGGTTATGTATAGCTGGTAGCGCGTTCCACACCAGAGGTTGGGCAAGACATGTTCCGATGTACCAGCTTCTACTTGTAATTCTTCCCAGTCGCCGTGTTCTCTTTTATAATTTATTACATAACCTGAAAAGTTCAATATTGCATTTTAAATTAATTTACAAGATAAACATATTCGGAGATAATGTAAATCGAACACTTTAAGGATTCGCAGTTAAGGCTAAAACTGAACCTTTATAAATTCGTTTTATCAGTCTTTCTGCTATCCGAATATCACAATTATTCGTTATTGCTATTTATTATTAAAATATTACTTTTAAATAGAAAAGGTAATTAAAAATGAAACTATCTTTTCAGCAATCATGATCACGGGAGAGCATTCGAAACGTCGGGAACCAAAAACATAATAATCCGCGACAAAATCCGAAAAGATAGTTTCATTTATAATGTCAAGTATTCGCGTAAACCTAAGAAAGTATTAGAAAAGGTAATTTGAGTGAATACCTAATATAGGGCTTCCCCCATCTCCCTGATCGCTCCATTGCAAGTGCAGGGAGTCTGCGTAGGAGTCGACGACGGCGAGTACCGGCGGCTGCGGCGGCACCTTCACCTCCACGCCGTACGTCACTTCATCTCGACCGTGCGTGTTCTCTACTGAGCACGTGTAGTTGCCGCTGTCCGCGTACTGAGTCATACTGTTGACAGTGAGCGAATTATAAAATACCATAGTTTGGGTGATTAGAGTACCAATACTTCTAAATAGAACTTTTTTAAATTAGATTTATTTTTTAATCCTATCATCCCCTATTTTCAACACAAAAATGAATAACTAAATCGGTTAATTAATGCCAGAGTTCTGAGATTACAAACACAAAAAAAATACAACTGAATTTACAACCTCCTTTTTGTTTTTTCTTTTTATAATTTTAACTATGTAAATAAAAATAATAAGGTATGTATTGTTTGCATTGTTTTAATTAATTAGTATATCTTACCTAATTACAAGAGTCCCGTCACTTGTAACATTCTTTCTCAAAGTGGACTCTAGTAAAGCTCCGTTCATGCTCCAAGTAGTAGAAGGTATCGGAACACCTACTTTGTTGCAAGCTAGAGATATATTTTCCTTCCATGGCGTTACTATGCTGCGGCTAAATGACGTTATTCTTGCCGGCACTAAAACATAAGAATTTTGTATCCAACAATATCTTTATAATGAACATATATTTCAACAATATGATTAAATGACTTGACTTAAGTAAGTTAATAAAGTAATAATTAATTAACATTAAATTAGTATTGATTTTTCTCATCATAAATGATTGTATCTTCTCAGCTTCTCTTTAAAAATACTATTAATAATGTACTATATATAATATTATGTTTATATTTATACCAGTATCAGTCGGTAATACAGTCACTACTCTCGTAGCGTCTCCTTCGCCGAGTCGAGTCGAAGCGGACACCCAGAACTGGTGCGTCGCGCGCGGCGGAGAGCGCGCCGTCTCGTGAGACAGTGTACTTGGAGAGAGCATGCGTTTGTGAGTTCCTTCCTGAACAGTTGAACAGTAGGTTATAACAATTATAACTCTTATGTTTTAAAATGAAATAAATTAAATATCGAGCAATTGTGAACTAATTTATTTATATGACAAATACGCTTTTATATAGAATAGTATTAATCCTATAAAAACCTTTTAAAATATTTAATATTGTTTTATAAAAATAATAGTGTTGTTTGTCTGTTATAATTATATTGTGAACAAGATACTTTTGAAAACGAATCAAATACTATAATAAGTAAGTATACTTCAATTTGGTTCTACTGGCTAACTACGCAGTTAGTAGGTACCTAAACTTAATGTTAGCTTAAGAGTTATGTTAAAACCTAAGCAATCATACCTCACGGCCATCTTCAATAACGCTCATATAAAGGGTATATCCGACAAGGACACCATTAGGCGAAGCGGGAGGCAGCCAAGATACTAAAATTTTATTCCGCGAAGATACCGCTGCCTTAATGTCAGCTGGTGCCGATGGAACTAAAGGCAAAGAAAAATTATACTATTATTATCTACTTGAAAGTTAGAAAAGCTACGTTGAAGAAATTTGAAAACATCTCGGAATTAAACTAGGTCATATTTTCTGAAAAACTAAATTCAAACTTTTCTAAACATTTCTGAAGAACATCATCAGAACTGAAAGTTTTTAAACATTGTTATGAACTCTGATAAGTAAATGAAGAAATATTTTATTCCATTCATTTTCATATATAAATTTCTCAGTTGGATAAAAATAAAGTTTCTTTATAATATTAAAAGTTCATTTCATAAAGTTGATTGTTTATATAGTAAGTATAATTATGCTAAAATAATTTTTATCTGCTTTCATCGTCATCAACAGCCCTTTTTGACGTCCCACTGCTGGGCACGGGCCTCCCTCAGTACGAGGGGGATCAGGCCATAGTCCACCGCGCTGGCCTAGTGCATGTTGGCGGACTTCACATGCCTTTCGAAAAACTTGTTAGGTTTTCTCAGACATGCAGGTTTCCTCACGATGTTTTCCTTCGCCGTAAGACAAGTGGTAATCATGATATCAATGATTCGCACATGAAAATATTAGAGGTGCGAGACCCGGATTTGAATCTGCATCACTTGGTTATCCAAGCGCCGCGTTACCGCTGGGCTACCACTGTCGAGTCGAGAATTACTAACCGTCTTCCTCAGTGTGGCAGTACACTGGTGCAGCTCTGACCCCGTCACCTGCGGCGGTGAAGGCGCACACTGTCACCGAGTAGTTTGTGTAACGTCGCAGACCTGACAGCGTTGTGTGCAATCCTGATATTTGCTTTGTTACGACTTCTTCACTACCTATAACACAAAATTTGTTAACGTACTACTATTTTGTATTTATATAGAAATGATTCGTGTAAATGTTTATTCTTTATTGTTTTTCCTTTATTTTTCCGAATTTCAGTTTTGCTCATTAAATGATAGAAACGAGTAAACGTTTTTGGTGACTAACTTTCAGAATTATAGTTAATTTTTTGTTCTTTTGCAAATCGTAGGCGCTTACTATATAGTAAACTAGCTTAACCCGCGGCTTCGCCCGTGTTCATTTTTTTAATTGCTAATCTACCTCATTGGGTTGATCTGTAGGATGCCTGAAAGTTTCTTCAAAATTACTCTAGCCATTTCAGAACCCATTGTTAATACAAACTATGTACTATTGTTATTATGTTATTATGTTACTTCTAATACCTCCAAGAATATGTGTACAAAGTTTCATGATGATCGGTTGAGTTGTTTTCGCGTGAAAGCGTAACAAACAAACTTACATTGACATATTTTATAGTATTTGTAGGAATTGTTTAATGGATTATGTTTATAAAATAAATACGTACCATACCAGTCAGTAACAGGGGCATATGTAACCCTATATCCTTGCAGAACGCCGTTACGTCCGCGCATCGGCGGCGGCTCCCACGACACTCTCACTGATTGTGAACTCAATGCCGTGCATTGAAGTGAGCCAGGTGGCAAACTTGGCACTGTAATTATTGTAAATAAGAACATGGTTCTTTATTTCATGCATTTTAAATATAATTATAAATGGTACATCAACGTCCAATATCTTAATAATATCTATTGAGAATAAAGACATAATGTTTATCGCGTTAGTTTTTTCGACATTAACCTATTTTCTGGTAAAATAGAAATATCTTGTGGGTAGTAATATACGAGCAGACCAAGACAAATATAGTGACAATAAACATAAACTTCCTATTTGAGGCAGCAAGATACTCGACGTAGATACATCCATGTCAAATTTTCTTAATATCACAACAAAATATGTACATCTTACCATCTTCCATAGTAGTAGCAGTGGTGGGCGGTGAGGCTGGTCCTGCACCACGACTATTATATGCTTGAACGACCACAGCATATGCCGCATGCTTTTGTAATCCTGATAAGGTAGTGCGAGCGCGCGCCACTCCCGTGCCCTCAACAGTTCGCACAGTGTAAGACGCGCCGCCAGGGCCGCTAGCACTTAAAATAGTACTATTACTGTTTAACTGAAAATAAATTGATAATTATATTAATATATAATAATATTTTCTTGATAATTTAAAAAATTGTATATAGTAAGTTTATATTTGTAATAAAATTTTTAATATAGCTTACTTCTTGAAATCCTACGTAATATCCTAAAATGTTTCCATTCCAAAGGTCTCGTTGTGGTGGATCCCAACTGACGGTTAATTCTGTCGAACTTTTAGCTTCCACTCTCACGTCTAAGGGTGGCCCACTTGGTACTGCAACGTGCATCAAAAATTAAGAAAAATGTAATTTAAAATTTACTTAAAATTATTCAATGAACACGAATAAAATTCGATTAGGTTATGAAACTTTGAATAACCGGTGTAGTTCTATTTACTGTGCCAGTAACTTTTGTCTAAAGTTATACAGTGAAACTATTATATAGTTGGGGAAACTAAATTACCTTCTTCAGTTGTTGTAACTTGTACGAGTTGACTGGGCTCGCTTTGTCCGAGACGATTTTCAGCAATTATCCGCAAGTGGTAAGATGTAGCGGGTTGGAGATTTTGGACACTGGCTGAAGTCACACTCCCAGGAACTATTACTTTTTGTGGTGTTGTTGGCCATGGTTCTTAAAAGTCAATGGTTCATATGTGTAGTTCAGAGATGAAAGTTGAAAATAATCAAAGATGATACTGATCAAAAAACAGTAAACAAATAACGTTTTTCAGACAAGACTTTTATTTTATTTATTATAGATATTTGTGGAATTATTTCGAATTTCTGATACTAGAATATTTTTTAAAATATATAAGAAAGTGTTATTAGCTGAGTCAAAATAATTGTTAACTGACTCTAGTGAAGCTGACGCAATTAAGCATCTATAGTGCAAGTGACGTGTTTGAATTTCCGATCCCAAAACGCTATCTCGTAACATTATAATATTTATAGTCAAAACTCTCTTTGAAAAGATGGTATTTTACTTACCTGGCGCTTCTTTATATTGGACAATGTAATTTATAATAGGGCTGTTTCCTGCGTACGGTTGAGTCCAAGATATTTGAATTGATCTTGATTGTTGATCTATGATTCGTATATTTTTTGGCATTTCTGGAACCTAAGAAGCATTTGAATTATTTAATTATTTTTAGGTTTAATTATTTTTGAAATAAAAATCCTCAATGTAATAAAAAATTAAAAAAATATACTTTTTTACCTCTTGTACTACAAGATGTATCAACATTTCATCTTGTCCGTATGCGTTAGAAGCTCGACAAGTTAAAGCCCCTGTGTCTTGGCGATAAGTTTGAAGTATGCTTAACTCAGAAACAAGCCCGTCATCTAATACTTGCTCCCGTATAGTATACCTATAAGATTTTAAAGGTAATGTTGACTGTTACATATTAAAATAAATTGTTTTTTTATACCTATTCATTTTAAAAAAAGTTGGGTATTTTAAAAATGTATAACATTATTTTAACTTCAATATCATGATTACAGAATAGTGTAGAAGTAGCCAGATCAAGAAAGGATCCCAATTAAAATGAGAGACAAGTTTAAACATAAACAACCTTTGATCTAAATGATGAGCAATCGTATGATGATGAGGACTTCGCCAGCTTACTTCCAGTGGTGCATCACCTGATGCAGCACATTGTAAATGGGCTGCTTCTCCAGCTGTCACTTGTACCGTTTTACTCTTCATTGGGAAACGAGCAGGTGCTATAAATATAAATAAGAAATAGAATGTTCTTTTAATACAACAAAGAAAGTCAAGACATTTACATAATCCACTTAAACTTTGTTTAGTTATCCGAGCCACTGATATGTACGTTCTACGAAAGTACTAGTAGAGTAGACAAAATAAAATTGGTAGAATACGATTGGCTTGAAAGCTAAAATGTTTACAAACTGCCCGGTACGTGACCGAACCGAGGTCCAAACTAACGAAACTATACGAGTGCCAAAGTACCTAGAAACTTGTTAGTTTTGCATAAATCGAACCCGTGTTTTACTTTGGGCTCCGAGTAATCCTTGTTGATATTTACGATAAGATTTGTTTTGTCTGTTATTCGAACGTGAGAAAATTTGCAATTTTGTTTATTAAGGTTACCTTCACGCTTCTACAAAGGAATCAATTTCTTTTGCAAAAGAATGGCTCAAATTGCTACATTGATTGATGTTCATAGGGTCTAGACGAATATCAATCTTAATTTTATCGAAAACTCTATTTTTATAGATAGCTGCTTATATTAAAAATGTCAATTTTCATGAAAGGAATTGGTATTAGTTTAACTTGTAACAATGGTTTGATTTTATTTATTTTAAATATCATTGATGGAATGGCATCATCACATGATGATACTATTGACCTAATATGTCTTGATGCCAGGATGATGAGAAAGATGATTTTTTTAATAGACATAGGGTAATAGTAAGAACTTCGATACATAACTCATCAGTTACGTGTATAAAGTATCTAATTTAATTAGTTAACAAAAACAAATATGTTTGCGTATTAGTTCTATTTTATTGTGTTGACTTGTTAGTAGGGTGACGGCATCAACCGTATCCTTTACAAGGGCGAGGTATAACCAAACATGAGACCTTTATTCACCCCAAAACTAACGTAATCACAGTGCGATAAATTGGTAACATATAGAGTTTTAGACAGTTTGCTGAACGTCAACGTCGTAATGGATAGAGATATATTTGCTCCACAAAAGCCAATATCGTCGAATACAAACACGTACACGAAGTTATTCTAGTGGAAGCCAACTGTCTCGTTTTCCAATAAAGAGGAGACGTATTGCGACGTACGGCCATTGAGTTTTCTGCACAGACGCGCCCGACTTCCGGCGTTCACAATTGAGCCCTTTCTTTGTTGCCTTTCTCGTTTGTGTCTAATTACCTTATAAGATAGATTATATGGAGGACGTGGCTGTGATATATTGTATCGGATACCAATAAGTAATAAGCATCAAGATTTATGGAGTTACGTTAGATTGCACGTTTTATATCACTACGTTAATAACCACGTGCGATGTAATTATACGATTGCAAAAATATATTTTTCTGATTATTTTAGGTAATAAGTTTTTTAGAAAATATTACATATATTAAATAAGCCCTGGCGTCTGTTTGTCTGCCTGAACATTATAAACTTCCAGGTTACTTAAGGTATAATGTTTCCACGCAAAAAGATGTCTTTTGTATACTATTGAAAAAATATCGTTATTTAATTTATTCCGTTCTTCAACAGAGTTTATAAGTGCATTTCTCAGTTTCCATTTTATTTATAAGCAACAGTGTACTTTCAATAAGAAAAGCGTTCTTCTCGTCCACGCAGATGAAGTTCTTGTGAAAACAATAGTTAATAAAGAATTCTAGAGACATTGCGTTGGGAAGGCTTCGCACTTCTGACCATTGTTTTCAAAATATAAATCTATAACTTCATTTTAGTGATATTGAAGTTCTTTTATAGCTGATATGTTTCAGAAGTATAATTTAATTCTGATATTGAAAATATTGAAAAATAGGATTGTAAGGGTTCTCGCTCCGTGATATGAATGTTATAGTATACTCATTAGTTATGATAGCTGGGCCTAATTCTTAGAATGCACATTGAAACATTCACACCTTCTATCTCAATATCACCACGTGGTTATCAAGTCTCTATTGTGGTGAAGTTACTTGATTTTGTTAATACATACATAGTTATCATTGAAGCAGTACCATAATTTGTACAATAGACTATTGCTATATATTTTTAATGAATTCGTTAAAAACCCTGGACTATGGTCTGATCCCCGTCGTATTGAAGGAAGGTGCTCAGCATTGAGACATTGAAAAGGGCTGATTTACAATTACTTCAAACGTAATTCTCTAAATAAGTACGCTTTTCATCTCAACTTTTTTTGTATTATTAATTCGCAGTACAATCTCTATAAGCATAAGCAGAAGCGGTGGAAAAGAATTTTCATTTTAGCACTGGAATTTTAGTGTCTAACGTCATAGAGCATCAGGACATTCCGGATGGCATTTACAGCGACAAAAAGCCGCATTTCCAGATATATCCTTGACATTTTTCCCTATTCGTAAAATACCTTTCCAAATGATAGTAAAATTTAACTATTTATATTGATATTTTATATTCCACCTGCAGAATAATAGAACTACTTACTTTATCTTATGCAAAACATATCTTTGTATAATAAAAGATTTTACACAATATAAGAATAAATGTTAAACTGAATTTAAACTATTTCTTATTTGTGTGATTAATGAATAATTAAATTTATTAAAAACAGAGAAAAATACGTTAATAAGACATTTAAAATATTTTAGACTATTACTTACCATTGACTTTTAGAAAAATGAGTTTACTAAGTCCTGCTCCTATATCGTTGCGTGCTTCGCATAAATAATGACCTTCGCTATCTTTTGCGACCCGTTCAAAAACAAGAGAACCATTCTCCAAAACCCTTGAGCTTCCTTCAAACATAAAGTCTTTATATTCTCCAGGAGTGTTGCCTGATTAAAAATAAACAAAAAACTAGTTATACTTATCAGACTTTAAGGTGAATCTGTACGTCGTTATTTAATGTTGTGAATTTTTAAATATTATGTTTTAATATAAAAAAAATAGTAAACAAATCTTACCAACAGCCTTCTTCCAGGTAATAGTAGGTTTCGGATATCCGTCAGCCTGGCATTGTAAAGTCACATCTTGACCCGCAGCAACAGCCACATCGTTAGGCTCCAATCTCCATCGCGGAGGTACTATAATAAATATTTTGTTGTGTTAAAATAGATATGATATTACTCTTCAATTAAATCAGTATACTAGCTTTAAAATCACGCCATAAAAATCTATTTAGAAATGGCGAAGATATAAAGTATACACAACTGCATCAAAATAATAATAATAAATTTAAAGTCACATACCATTCACTGTCAGAGGTACAGTAAACCGCTCAGATCCAGCAACATTAGAGGCTATACACGTATAATTTCCACTGTGAAGTGATGTTATATGTTCTATTACTAGTGAAGCACTGTATTCGTCCATTCTTCTTGTAATTATACCGCTAGGGGCATACGGTGATGATGTTACAGGCTGCCCATTTTTCTCCCAGCGGAATGCAATCGGCAAATCACCCTCCAATATCTGACAGGAAATAGCTGCTCTCATGCCCTCCCTTAATAAATTCGTCAGCGGCTGAATTGGCAATATCTTTGGTTGAACTGAAAACAAGAAATATGGTTGGTGCCCAAAGTACGTCTGCAATCTTAATTGCAATTTTGCTTTATAAATATTTTGCTTAACACGCAAGAGAATCCCATAATTATTAAATGTTTCCTTAACGCTAATATTTTGTTACCATTTGCAAATTTTATGTTTTAATCTTCTTGAAGGTACTCTTGGGTAAATAAAACTTTAATATTTTTGTTAAAGTAGCCTAATAAACGAAAATTTAAATCCCTATGGCAATATGATATGACGAGAATGCCGAAACTGCTAAATTTAATGAGATACGGGTGAGTAATTTCGTCCGTTATGAATTTGTGAAATAATTTTATGAAAAATAACATTTTTTGTTTTTAACTTATGCCTAGTTAATAATTAATAAATTAAACTTAATAATTAATATTATTTGCAAAAATATTAAAAAGTTCTTAAAATATGCTACGTAAATTAGTTAGATCTTAGATACTAACTGTGGCTTCAATCTACTTTTTTAATTTTGTGAAATCTACGTTTTAAAAGGGAGCCGAGAGAGAGAAATTGAAGAGTGAAGCCTGGGAGGCTTCACTCTTCAATTTCATCGAAAGAAGCTTATTTAAGATCTTTACAACTATTTTATATAACAATAATGAGAACTATTGGGGTTTCTTTCTACTTACTACTTTTATTCGTTCTTATGTATGAAAATGATATTTAGTAAGAATAATACTTATACACGTATTATAAACGTTTATGAAAATTCAATTCTTTCTATTCAAGTTAGATTAAACGTTAGTATTTTTGCCAAATTAACTGTTTCTATAACTGCATCTCGATACAATTAAAGAAAAACGGATTAAACAAGACACAGTAGCAGGCAAAAAATTTTGGTGTTTTAATTATAATCGAAATTTCAAGTGTAATACTCTTAATTGTAAAAAAAGTTGCTACATATTTTTTTACCTAATAACATTTATATTTAAAACCATCATGGGGAAATTCACAGTAATAGCTTCTATTTACCAATAAAAAGTAAAATAATATGATCAAATATTACATATTAAAAAGCATCTCGCTGCCTACTGGATACAAACTTTAGTTGCTTGCTGAGAAAACAACATTTTCATTTCATATAATAAAAGTGTTTGAATAGTTTCAATTTGGTTCATAGAAAAGGAATATAATACTAATAGGAAATCATTTTATTTAAAGAAAGGTAAGATAAATATAGAACACAATATCGAGATGTGATCTTTTTGCTTAAAGAGTATAAAGACGACAACCGCTTTGCAACGGTTCTAAGAAGATTTCTTTTTGTAAGTTCTAAGAAGATTTGAGAGTTATAAGGAATAATAGAGATTTAATATAATTGTGTGATTTAATGATTTGATATCATTATTTATGATATCAAATCATTAAATCAAAACTTAACTTGAGAAAACGATATTGTACTTGCTTGACTTCATTTGTTGATTGTTTTTTAGAAATAAGTATATGACAATTTATGTTACGCACTTCTTTTCAAAACGCAATGTCTTTAACAAAAAAAATCTGCTACTAAGTTTTCTCTTAGTACTGTTCTGATAACCATTGATATGAATGTTTCATATATTATATGCTTACGAGTCTGTACACAAAGTTACTGTACTTTTTCACAGAGTTGCACATTTTAATACTTTTTATAATTTAAATAAATATTAATGTATGTTAAAACAGAACGGTAGGATCTCGCAAAAACAAACACGGCGGCTGCGGGTGACGTCTCTAGGGATTAATTAACGATAATTACCATATCAACATTTGCCCACAGAGCTTCCGCCGTAAGCTTAGGATATTAATTAACATATTATCGTAAATTATGTTACTTATAAAATAAAAAAAATTAGTAAACCCGACCTACCTTCGTTCATTTTTAGTTTACCTGCGTACCTTTTAGTTTACCTTTTACCTTTGTATGTCAGTCTTTCATCAATAAATAATTTTTTTTGGAAAATTCTCGCGAATTCGTGTCAAATCAAAATAATTTTAGAATAATAAATAAATAAGAACTAAGAAGTGATAATAAGAAATTTTGTAACATTGTAATATTAACTTTTTGTGTATAGGTATCAAATTAATCTAAACAAATACCTTAATGCTACCTAACTAGTTTTATAGTATACCTAGGATTTGTACTTCCACGTCCCTCCGTGCAACGTGTCGTTGTCTGTTTGCTGCTTGGCAGGTGTAAGTGCCAGCATCTTCGCCTCGTTGAGTCTGCTCCACTATAAGAGTTCCATTGGGAAAAACCTTCTGCCGTCGATTTAATGGTAGAGTTTGGCCATCTGTTAATAAATTAAAATATTAATAAATATATTACTTTAGACAATGACTACTACGTCGAGTACGAGGTCTAGGTTCTATTTCCAGATAAAGAGTCAACTAGTATCCAATAAGATCAATCCTGGCATAGCTATTTATAAGCTCTTTGATAAAAAGATAAAGAGAGAGAGAGAGAGAGAGTATATTTTAACAAAATTCAATATACTATTTGACTAAACTGTAAAATAAAGTTAAATGAAAAATTCCTGCCATTTGTCGGAGTTGCAAAAGTTGTGTTGAAATATGATGCGCTATTTGGCTAGCTTTCGTAAATAATAAGTTGTGTTTAACTTTTTATATTAAAAACTGGAAAGGGTCAGCCAAAACTAAAATTTAGTTTCATACTTATTTTTTTTTGTTGGAATATAAATAACAAATATAAAATTTTTACTAAAAAGAAAAACGCAACAAAATAATTGAAAATCTAAAGTAACTTATTGTCAACTTTAAATATAAATAGTTTATAACTATGCAACTGTAATAATATTGATGTAATTGCAATTCTAGTTTCCGCGAATCGTCTGAAAAATAATAAAAGCCTTTTAAAGGCTTCAGCCTAATGAGATCTCTATGAAAAGATAAGATCGTTGTTGACAAGGGTCGCAGAGGAAAAGGAAAATTACGAAGGAGTGACCGGCGAGTCTTAATTTGATCTTGCCCAGTAATTTTGTTAAACGGGATACGGAATTTACGGTCTGATATTTTCTTTATGTATCTTTGACTTTGCGTAAAAAAGTGTTACAAAATAGCCCTACTTTTGCTCAGCCTATAAGTTTCTTAAGGGAATTTTATACAAATAACGAGTAATTAAGATATTGAATGATTTGAAGCTTTTAATGAAGGGTAAATGATACCTTTACTGATTTTTCATGCTTTTCTGGTAACTTCCTCCCAATACAATTATCTTTTTTTAAGATACATTTCAAATTTAAGAAAATACTGTGAAATATTATTCCAAAATTATGTACCTATATATATATTTTATATCCGATTAATTTATTAATACAGATAAAAATTTTGATTTTCCTTTTAGAATTAAATAGAACATACTCTTAACATTCCGCATCTCCTTAATGAGGCAGTCTTAGAAAAAAGTGTAAAAGTTAATATGAATCTAGGGCGCCGTTAGGTCACAATAACGTTGTCACATTTTGTCTTGAAAGTGTCAACAATCTCGCTCCAAAATGCTGACGTCATAGAGACTTTCAAACCATTCTTTGTATATTTTCGCCTTCGCTTACTCGCCCTAGTTTCCTTAACGACCTGTTGCTAAGAGAAAGTTACTCTCTGTCTCCCTTGAGTTTAATTCGATACTCTTGCAGTAAAGTGTCCTTTTAAGCGCTTGGTTAGATCTGAAATATATTTGATTTTCCCCATTTCGCCTCACCCATTGTGGAATTTCCTGTGCGCCCTGTTTGATTTTACGTCTGATACACGGATTTGCTACAATACGTGTGGCTTATGATGAACTGTTTAAACTGGGCTGATTGTATTTTACTCTTTATAGTTACTCACTCTACAAAAAAGATGAACGGTAGACCTCTATCACTTTAATTGAAATAGATCTCAATTAAACTGAATGAGGATTACGTTATCATCATGTATGATGTCACATAGTAGGTGACGATTTTATAATACTTTAGATTAATATATACTTTTGATATAAATTTAGTACATAATATAAATGTAATTAAGTGTACATTTGCTGTGTATATATAGTTAAGTTTACGTGTAATTTCCTTTATTGTAAATAAACAATATGTTGACTATTACGTCCTAATTCTTTAATCTTTAAGAAAAAGATTATAACAAATTTCCTTCAGAAAATTGTAAAGTAATCTTTGAAAAGCATCAAGATTATTGGATTATTAAAATTAGAATGACATATTGTAAAGATGTGAAAATATTCAATAAGCAGGATAAGAGAAAGATACATGTATATGTTTTTACTAGCTGTGCCCGCAACTTCGTTCGCGTGGATGTCGGAACTTAATTAGTATTTTTTAGTGCGAAGCGCTTATCTTCTTATCTATCGAACAATACTGCACGCAGTTGATCTCTAGTTATAGTCCCGTCTAAGTTCGAATACTCGTAGATGGCACTGTTTTAATATTTTACTTCGGAAACACTATTTTTTTTTATTAATTTACATTTTTTATAAGTGGTGAACTGATTACGATGAAACAAAAACCTTAATGTTACTTCAATTTACGCACATATTGTTGTGTATAAAAGTTACGTGAAGTTGTGAGCCCAAATGCACATAACCCTAATTTTACTTCTGGAATTTCTCTACTTCTTCACTTTAAACTCAAATATCTTTTGATAGACTGAACCGATTGCAATGAAACAAAAACTAAATGTTACTTCAAGTTACGTTCAATCGTTGTGTATAAAAGTTATCTACATTGCTTTCGTACATTTTACGTGATGCCCGGATAAATAAACAGACAAACCGACAAACAGACAAACAGACAAAAATTCTAAAAATGCTGGAAATGGGTTCTATTGGTTATCCTTTAACACCCTGGCTATTTTTTTTGTAATTTTTTTTGATGTACAAAAACGACTTTTCTACAGTTTTATTATATGTATAGATTTTAATAAACGTATCTTTTAATTGAATGTAAAAAAAACAGGATATAATTTATTTTTTGTTTGTATTAAATAAATTATAACTTATTCTGAACATAGTATTCGTTTCAAAACTACAAAAGGAGTCATAAGGGAAACATAAGCACATTTGTATATGAAAGTTTCTTAAATATCAGTAATTATTATTGATTTATTGTATTACTACAAGTTTTGCCAGCTTACCTCTCTCCCATGAGATCGACTCGATCGGATATCCGGCAACAGGGCATTTAATGTTCAAGTCACTGCCCGCAACCGCTGTAACTTTAGGCATTTCCCGTATATACGGAAGACCGTATACATTGACCCTGGCAGCATGTATCGCTTTTCCCGCGGAGTTAGTGGCAACACAGGCGTACTCTCCACCGTCTTGTTCTGTTACCCGGCTAATGTTGAGATGGCTGACAACATCGTCTTGGAGAGTCACATGTTGGCCCACCACAAACCTAATTTAAAAATAAAATAATAATTACTAAGGTTTTACTGACTAAATTGGCTTTAATAATAAGGAAAGTTTAATTAAAATTTCTAGGTTAAAGTATTTTATTGTATTTTAACTATTTTTGGTGTCAATTGTTCAAATCTGTATTATGTA
This sequence comes from Boloria selene, assembly GCA_905231865.2. NCBI lineage: Eukaryota > Metazoa > Arthropoda > Insecta > Lepidoptera > Nymphalidae > Boloria > Boloria selene. The sequence goes on from HG993149.1 coordinate 5,435,212, forward strand.
CCTTAGTATGTACATTTGTAAGATTTACCTAGTTTAAATGATATTATAAACTTCTTTATATATGGAATTTATGATATAGTTATTTTATTCAGGCCTCTAAAACGCGCTACTGCTAGGCACGTGCCTCCCTTTGCTACGAGATCACCCGGCCATAGTCCGCCACGCTGGCCAAGTGAGGGTTGACTACACATGTTTCGAAAACTTACTAAGTTGTCCAACATACAGGTTTCCTCACGATGTTTTCCTTCACCGTATGAAAACTGGTGATCATGTTGAAAATGAAAGAGAGACAGGAGAATATCAGAGGCGCGAGACCCTGATTTGAACCCGCTTCACTCAGTTTCCGAGAGCGTCATCACTGTGCTACCATTGTCGTTTTTTATATATAGTTATTCGCTAATAAACATTCCCATTCTTATCATTCCACTTTAATAAACAAATACAAACATTATTTATAGACTAAATACCTCGAATTTGTTGGAATTGGAAATCCATCTAAAAGCCACGTGAATTGTGGCGGAGGATGACCCATTGCGACACATTTGAGTGACACGCTCGGCCCGGGCTGAAGTGTCTGTTCCGAAAACCAATATACTAGTTCTGGTTTCGATTCTGCGAATAAACATCTTATTTGTAAAATAAATATTTGGTATGTAATATATAAATAAATAACACAAAGTTTTTATATTTTCTATACATATCTATAATAAAAGTCTAATTCTAATTTGTAGGTTAAATATTTAATAACTCGTAGTCACTATTATAAGTACAGTAGACGTTCTTTTATGAACGTTTTTTTTAGAATAAGTATTTGTCAGTTTTGTCTGTGGTCCCGCATCACGTGAAAAGCACAAGACGGGTTTTGATGAAATTTGTTGTAATACTCTCCGCGGACTTTTTAAAGAAATAGGAATTCTTACGGTTGCTTCGCAATATATATATTGTAACATTATGTTTGTTCGGCAAAATATTAATTGCTATTCAAAGCACAGCGACAAACACAGTATAAATACAAGAAATAAGGATAAACTTGTAACACCCAGTTTTCGCCTACAAAAGGTAAACAGATCGTTTATGGGGCAAGGTGTACGCATGTATAATAAAATTCCACAGTCCATATTGAACTTGCCTTTGAGGCAATTTAAATCAAAAATTAAAAATACGTTATTGAATAAAGCTTATTACACTATAGCGGAATACCTGGTAGATGTAAATGTGTGGGATTAGTAACTGGTTGTGTCTCACGTAGGATAAATAGATAAATTGTAATACAATATTGTTACCAAATATTTTTTTGAAAAGAGCAACTGTTGAGTTTCTCGCCGGTTCTTCTCAGCAGAACAGCTTTCCAAGCCGGTGGTAGTTTACTCAGGGATGAGTCACTAGTATATTTAACAAATATTGATACTAAAACACTTAAAAATAATCTTTGGATCAGTGTAGTTCTAAACTCTTTTAGCCTTGTTGTAATTTAATTTTTTATTAGATTTAGTTTATTTTTCACGTATCTAGTGTTAAGAGTGTTTTGTTGCTATATTTTAGTTTATATGGCACTTAAAAATTACTGCACATATTTAATTTCCCCTTGCACTTAGTGATGGAAATTGTGCCAAGAAAATGAAGTAAAACCATAGCCTAGTAGTTATATTTTTCTCGTGGAATAAAGAAAAATACGAGTAGTTTGTGTAAAAAGATCAGAGAGATCTTAATATCTAGAGCGTGAGGTCGAAGCAAAATGTATGCCTAGGATTCAGTTTAATTTGCGCTTCGACTAAGCGGCATAAGTAGTTAAGGTATTATGGAAATAGACGGGTCGCAAATCCGGCCCCCGCTCGCTCTGGCACGATTCTTTATAGAACGGCGGTTTCGTAGAATTTTATAAAATAATAGACCTATATTTTTTATTAATTACCAAAGGATTTAGAAAAATAAGCAATGGAAATGTCTGTAATATTTTACAGTATCTTTAACTTGAGAACGGATAATTAATTACCTTTTTCATGTTAATTATATGTTATTTAACTAAATGTTTCAGAAGATATTTTTATTTTACTTAAATCTTTCCCAATGAAAGTCAACAAAATGTTTTTTTGTAAAGTAAATAATAAATATAATGATTATTTACGTTGTTGTTCTTGTATCCAACTGAGTTCATGCCCCGAAAGTAAGTTGCATTTCCCCGCTGAATGGCAATGCTGAAAATGCGAGTTCGTTTTTCCCACACAATATAAAATATTTTCATATTATGTTGGATTTATGTATTACATTTCATGTAATTTTGTTGTATTGTACTGCTTAGTATATATTTTCAAAAAAATAGCGGTAGGGATGTGCTTAGCTAAAGCATTTTAAGATATAATATTCGCTTAGTACCTACATAGAATATATCATATCAACATAGCATGATATATTATAGATATAAAACTTTAACAGTAAATACACTGTAAAACTTAGCTGTAGCTTATTTCGTTCTCTTTGAACACGATGTTCGAAAATAAAGCTCGCACTCGTAATTGTTGCAATGCAAATGCAATAACGTATATATGTAAATCTATCCATATAACAAAATTTGTTCGTAAAATATTCTTTTATTTATTTATATTGTATCGTGTAAATATCAACAAGAAGACGTCAAGACCTTCTTAAAAACTAATACAGTTAACTGATACTTTTTTCGCTTTTAAACTTTAGCGAATGTTTTAGTTTGTTTGGTGAAACTGTAAAGTTCAGCTCCTTCAGTTTGAAAGTAGAGACGTAAAATGCAAATATGTTTTAATATTTTGTATGAATAAACAAGATGAAAGCTAATGTACACATGAGTACGTTTAAATTATGTAAAGAACAATTAAATCCCTTTATCGTTAAGTAATTAATGAACGTTTAATGTTTTAAATATTTGCCGTTTTCGACTTTTTATGATATAAAAAAATTATATTAGGTATATTTCCAAAAGGAGGTAAGTTAAAATTGTATAGGGTTGTGCATTACATTTTTTTATTTATGCTAAATAAATTAAAAGTTCTTATTTTTTCATTATCACTCAAGAATAAGTCTAATAGTAAGTAATAGTAGTATAGTATTTATTTCAATACAAAACATAAGTAGTTGACATAAATTAGAAAAAAAAATATTTAAATTTTTTAAATATCCTAAAACATACTCATAAGTACAAAAGTAAAAACCTTTAGAGAATTCGAATTGTGTTAGCTTGGTAAAATTTTAACATTTATTCACGATCCGTCTTTCCCGACACCAATGCCGATCGTGTCTGATTATGTATCTCGTTCTAATCCCTTTGATAAATTAATTCTTCCTTTCATGTTTTACTGTAGGATCTAAAGATTATGGTTTTTAAATCACTTTACTGGAATTACTATTATTATTATTATTTTCATTTATATTGTACTGTTCTTAAACAAATTACAAAATAAAAGTTTGATGTTTCGCTTAATTTGTAGTTATAGTTTTGTTTTTTTAAACTTTTATTTTCCCTGACTGTGGAGAAGCTTAAAAAAAGTTTTGTTATTTAGGTATGGATTATTTTATTTATGCGCTTGGAAGGTTACGATACGCATTACGCAAATCCGAGCTGTAGAGTAAAGCCAAAAAGGCTTAAGACAAATAGTGGGTATAAAATGATTATTAAGCATAAGTAGAAATAAAACCTAGGTCTTCTCCAGTATACCTAATAGTCATAGCCATTTGTTAAATGAGCCTTTGCTAATTCAATACTTAATTATATATTTCTTATAAATCTATATACTTACTCGTACTTTTGCTAAAGACCTTAAAAGGCACATAAATGTCTTTTCATTTCAAACGAATTTCCATTTGCCTCTAAATTTTCTATAATGAAAATTGAGTTAATTATAAATTGATAATGTACAACAAAGTTAATAAGCTGTTTAACTTTCTTAATGCATAATATGTTGGCAGGCAAACACCGCTTTTACTCTAAGCTACAATCAACTTCAGTTCATTACATGAGATTATCTACGTAGATGATGCAGCTTATTAACTATTATTAACTTTCCTTATGCATTTCAAAGTTATTTTCATAATAATTACCTCTACAATGATAACAATTAATATATAAATATGTAGGTATATGAAAAGTAAACTTTTAGTACTAATAAAAACTTAAATGAAAATAAAAGAAACAAAATAAAATGAATGCCTCTCTTTGGTATGATTTTTCAAGATTTTTTGAACGATGTATTAAAAAAAATCAAACTTTCTCCTTAGTCTTTTGGTCGATCATTTAATGTATAGAGAATGGGTATACCGTATACAGTAGGTCTAAATATCCGAAGTGCGGTCGCAAATGAGGCATGTTAACAGAAGGTCTACCACTTGCATAATTTATATACTCGACCCGTCTTACACACGACACACAACATTATAGATTGCATTTTGCCCGTTTTTAACCGCAACATTTTTGCTCGCTTAACATGCGAAATATTTGAAAAGGGTGTTTCCAGAATATTTACGTGCGCATTTTTAATACGTCGGGTCCAACATGGCGCTATTGAAATAAAATTTTAATCAACCAACACTATGGTTATTGCCCATACTATGAAATATTTAATAGCACAAATAGTCAGTGTCGCTATCATATTACAAGCTAACAATATAAAAATAAAAATAAATATCACTATTTATAAATTATTTACGTATGTTTAATTATTAAAAAATAGTTACAAATTGCAGGGACAATGATGTAGACGCCGGAAGAAACTTTTATATACACTTTACTTATCAATATATTAATTATAATTTGTAAATATAATTTTAATTTGTAAATATTAATTTTAATTTGTATTACGGTGCAAAACAGTACTGTTACTTAAAAAAATAAAAGATTTTTACTGCTCCGCCAAGAAGAATAGAAGTGACGGAGTGTCAGAAATAGGTCAGCAAATGTTTTTGTAGGTCACGTATACTTGTGAAAGTAACAAAGGTTTGCAAATTCAAGAATATGAGAATAAAATTCAAAAAAATATAATATTATAATTTTATTTAGGAAATTAAAAAGCTTGTTGATGTAGTTTATATATCCCGATAGCGAGCGTGTGTGCATTGCGACGGCTCTCGAGCCCTGAAGAGCAGCGACACCAAATAGCGGGGAGCGAATTAATAATGAGACAAAGCGGCGTATATTTTACTCGGTTATATAGAAAAATGTGCCTTAAGGGGACAATATAGGATCTTAATTGGTATGACATAGTTTAGGTTTTAGTGCGGCAGTGGATGCGCTCGCGGCAGTGCCCCGTCACTGGGGCTCTTTGTTTGAGCTGAAGAGCTGACTCTAATAGCTCGCAGCGGATCCGCGCTTAAAAATGGACTTTTAAATATTTTATGACAAAGGCAACGAGAAGGGATAAAAAGTTGAACATTACCTAGTTCGATAGTGATTTTGTTATACTGATTCGATTAAACGAGACTCATCGAGTGAGTCGATTTCAGCTTTTTCACTACCAAAGAGAATCGAGTAATGTAATGAAATTTTAAAAGCCATAGAAAGGAAGTAACTTAATTTTATTTATAATTAAAAAAATGATTTATTTTTAATGAAATAGTATGCATGGCTTATGAGATTATATGCAAAGAAGAAGTCACGGTATTTTGATTTATTTAGGACCTGTTTCAAATAGGCTTTTGTAGCTTGGCGCAGTTTCTCGAACAGGCCACGTTGAACTATTTATTGAAAAACAGTCTTCCCGGTCTAAACACAACTAATTTAATTATTTACCCTTGTGCTTTATTAATATGGAAAGACATTAAATCATTAATTGACAGATAATATACAAGTACATACAAATTAATATTTTTTATTTCAAAATTACGAAATTATTTAGTTTTTCTTTATGGGTAAAATGGTATCTTAGTGGGAGTAGATATATCATGGATGATATGATATGGATCGTATTATATTAATTTTACATTTCTCTTTATATCAGTTTATACACGATTTTATTATATTATATACGACGATTAAATTATTTAGTAACCATCAGTCGCACAGTATAATTCTCGTAAAATTTTTTAACACAGTTTAAATTTACTATAAATAATTATAGTACAGAAATACTTTAAACCAAAATGGTGACGTATCTCTTGCTTGTCACGCCATATATCTATAGGACAATGATAGCTGTTTAAAAGATGATGAGAAGAATTCCTTTGCGACAGAGTTCAGTAAATAGGCCCCTTTGAATGCGTAGCTGCTATTGTCTTGTTTACTTAGTTATTCAATTTGTGTTAATGTTTCTTTATTAACAATGTATCTAAACCAATATGTAGTAAGATAAGATCGGTATAGTATCTTATCAGGAATGCCCATTAAGCCTAAGATTGTTGGTATTAGGACTTATGAATGTGTTGGTAGTTCGTACCGGCCTTAGATAAAATGGAAGATTTGTTCATAATTAAAGGCTGCTGTCCCAACTCCCAACTATATATTATTACGAAGCTTTCGTAACTTTCTCATAGTTCGCATTGATATCAACATTGCATATACAAACAAATAGCTTAGTTTAAATTAGATTAAATGTTTAAAACAGTTTTAGTAACGTCTTATTTTTCAAGTGAGTTAGACTTAAATAATCGAGGATGTTAACAATACGGTTGTTTTTTTTATTGAATTTTTATTTATCAGTTATTAATTACCTAAGGTAGAGTTAGTTCAAATCAATTCAAATTAAATGATAAAACTTTTCCCCATCTTTGGCTGTACCACATACGATAATAATTGTAAAGAGCAAAAAAGTGAAATGAAGTGATCCTACTGCTACGGATAACTTAATAGAATAATATTGTTACGCGAACAGATTAGGGTAGAGCAATATAACTTACATAATATAGTTTACAAAATGATTATTTGACGTTTCCTGCAAAAGATGTTAGTTCAAAGCTTCATGCGTTATTTAATTTAAAGTTTCCTTTGAACAAAATAAAACGAGACTTGACAGAGCTGCGGGGCGCAAACACGCTACGACTCACTATCAAACTTCACCCTAGGCTTATTTAGGCACTGTTGAGTGTTGATGTTAATATTGTCGTTGTGAAGAAAAGAAGAAGAAGAACGTTGATATATCATGAATATAGAATGAGCTCCTTAATTTAACACTTTCACGCGAACATATCAATATTTTAGGTCTATGCGATACAGCACATAATTTTCATTTAAATTAGAACGACGTCTAATGACGTTGTGCCACAACATATATATAAAAAGGTGCAATAGCGAACACGGTACGTTAAATAACGTCAACGTCGACTGTGCCGTAAAACTTATAACGTTAACGTATAAGAAGTATTTAGTATAAAAATGATCTAGAAATGTTTAACATAAATTATAACAATAACAAAAAACATGAAATGAAAGGCTAATTATATGAAATGGTCTATTTTTTATTTAAAAAAATGTCCCAACATATTGTTATTATTATAAATAAATTATTTACTATAATGATTTAATCAGTCTTATGAAATACACAAGTGCAATACATTTTTCAGACTCATTTATCACCTATTATTGAGATCAAGTCAACTATAACAAGCGAAAAATAATTAAAATAAACTTATTGTGGACTTGATATTCCATGCTTACAACTTAGACTTATAGAAACTAATAAATTTCATTAAAAATTTTAGGAACGAACCTAATTATGTGATCATAAACTAACTACGTTTTAATATTCCACGTGAACACAGAATCGATGCACGCGCTACCCTCGCGACGCGCACATGTCGGCTGACGTCATAAAACTTCTTAGGCGAAATGACGTCTATTGACGTTGTGCGCTAACAAAGTAGGTACTTTGTACCAGGATGGAATGCCAACAAAGAAGGCTAAAAAATCCGGTGCGGTGTAGCACTACAATTTTAAGAATTCGATATGTTGTAGCACAGAAACCCAACTTTTAAACATTAGTATGGCCAGAGCCCGTACTATAACGTTGTACTTAATAAAACCAGTTTTTGCTGAACGTGATAGCCCGCTGTGCGGTATCACATCGACCAAAATTTGACGTGTAATGACGCTGTTCGCGTGAAAGTGTTAATTATTTGATCTATATAAAATTAAAGTTTTTTAAGTTCGTCTGTTTATTTGATTCGGCTAATCGCCAAAACGGCTAAACCGATTTATACGTATTATAAGAAGTAATTTCTGTTTTTTTTTTTATTTTAAGAAAAATAATTAGGGTCTGTTCAAAAATATAAAACGTAGATACCAAGGGACGAACCCGAGCGAAGCTCTCTCTTATCATCCAAAATAACCTCTTTGTTCATTTCTGCTGTAAACTCTAGTGTTTCGTAAAAGCTTTGTTATGAAGCAAATGTTCAGTTAGCTTTATTCTATTTCTTATAACATAATGAAATGGATTAGTGCCTTTTTTAGTAATTGTCCATTTGTTGAATAGTATAAAGGATGTACTCCCTTTTGTATGATAGAAATAACCTATGACTGGTATATCGTGCATAGAGCTTATATAAAGACGAAACTATTACGTTTATTAGGGGTAGTTTCATTTATGAAGCTTTTACTCTACTATATTGAAAAAACATTAAATCAACAGAACATAATATAATCAAATCAAAACAGCCTTTTATAACAAAATATGATGTAAACTTTCGGACTTATCTAAAATATTTACCTCTGTAATATTAAAGTTACGAATTGCGATGTTTTGTGCGTTATCTAATATCGAGTTTACTTAGAAGAAGATAAAATGGAGTCTGACAGTGCCGCGAGGCGGTTATAAATACATTCGACTTAGTCTGGCTTTATTTAAACATTGTTAGGAGTATTGTTGCAGTATGTAATGTATGAAAACTACCTACTTTAAGTATTGTATGGATAACTTAATATCGAATATACTGTGTATATAAATGCAGATTTTTAAGTGTTACGTATACTTTTGCTGTCTTGATATGATACATAACAACCAATTTTACCAGAGATAAACGTTTTGATCTGCGGGCACTGATATTACGGCGCACGGCATTGCGTGTATATATGTGCTAAATAGCTGTGTTTATTGGAACATCGATAGATATTAGATAGATAGATTAGTAGATTTGATATCTAATTTATATCTTTTAAATATAACATTGTTTTTCTAGAAGGTACATGATATTTATAAATTAATAATTATCAAATAAATAGAATAAATAAATTTATTTACCTCTCGTGCCTGTAAAATTCCAGTCACTGTCATGTGTGTGTGTACTGCGCGCGAAAGGCGCACGTCTCGAGCGGTTTCCAACTGCTCGTCCCCGACCATCTGATGCTAGAAAAAAGCTTTTATTAAAGCTCTAAGCATTATATTGTGATATTAGATTGAAAAAAAATTAAAGCTCTAAGCATTATATTGTGATATTTGATTGAAAAAAAATATGCGTAGGTACAGTTTTAGTTTACACATTACAGTGAACATTACATGTGGTGCTTAAATAGTTATTTCATTACTATATATTACACAATACTTATTTACACAATATTTGCCTCTGTATATACATATTTGCTTTAAAATAATCTTTGGATTTTACTTGATTCTATTATATTATAAAATGTGACAAAGCAACAATGTTATCTTTAGAGAACGCTCGTTTGTAAGCGGTGGGAATGCGAGATGAGAAGATGATAAATTCAATGGTAGTATATACACACAAATAATATAGTATGCCTTTATAAGTAGGAGCATAATATTTGGTAAATAACTGAATACACAATAATAAATTATTACAAAGTACAAACTTGAGAAGTATTTTACTATAAGCTAGATTGTTCATAAAAAAAATATTTAATTAAAAGTCTTACCATCAATTATATATTCTGTGATGCCATAACCCTGGTCTCGCGTATTACTTGCAAAACATTGATACACGCCCTGATCGTTTTGTTGAGAATTTTTGATATGTAGTCTTAGGCCATCGTCTGATATTCGGATCCTTTCTGTATCCTTTACGATTTTACCATCATGTATCCAATATACTACTTCTATGGGATGACCGGACACCTTACAGTCGAAACTCACATCTGCGTTGAATTTTGTTCGTAATATTTCTGGTTTTATACGGACGGATATTGGTTCTGTAAAAGAGGGCACGGTTTAATTTGAAAAAAAAATTCTTTCGCTATTCAATCCGAATGATTTACAAACATTTTCTATAGTAACATTTATTTCGTACAAATTAAAATGGCGGAAATTTTTATACAGATATACAATAAAAATACCTAGTAATAGGTACATATTTCATACTTTACTTTTAATGATAGCTCCATAAATACATTTATATATATAAAATTGTAATATATTATTTAAAAAAAAGCACAACTATACAGATTCATTTAAATTACAAAGATCATTCTTTTGTATTCATTCAGTCTACATTTGTAAACATTTTATATGTGCTATTCACGTCATGCAGCAAGGCTCGGTATGTGCGTCGAATATGACAGGAAAATACGTTTCGCACGCACGAATAACTCCACAACTGTCTGTTATAAAAAAAAAACAAAACTTTATATAAAGGTATAAGTAACAAAAGCTGGTACTTTAAAGCTATTGCATGTATATTACCTATATTTACTTTGTGTATGAAGAATGGATTTTGTATACAGCTGATTAATAATGTAGAATATTTTTTATTGTAATATTAAGTATAGGGACGGAGATATTCTGTTCAATTTCATATTCAACCGCAGTAACAATGTTTGTAATAGTCATGAATTATATATTATATAGTGTAATTATTGTTATTTGTTGTGGGAGTGGCTACGGTATGAGTGGTGCCATGGTAAGAATTAAATATAAGCATAGTTTCGTGATTTTAAAATTGAATAGTTTTTAAATAATGAACTAAGCTAAAATATTTCGTTACATATAATGTTTCTACAATATAAATAAGGGTATTACTTAATGTAATTCAATATTACCTGTAACAATGATAGTGAAATGGGCTGATTCGCCGCCGGCGGTATTGTTGAGCCAGCAGATAAACCTGCCGGCGTCTTCCCGCTGAAGCCTTTGTATACTGAGCAGGCCGCCGAGCACCGATGCCCGCGGCCACAACGACGTCTTTTCTATTGGTATCAGTTGTTCGTGGTGTTCACGAAACCACCTATGACAAGAATAAATTTTTTAACGAAATATTTTAAGATGAGCAACTTATTCTCGCTTTGCTTCTGTGGGAGCCAAGATGCTAACAATAGAGTAGATCATAGTTTATTTATGTGCCAAATTTTATATAAGTCCATCAGATTCATTTAGCCGCTTTAGTGTGAAAAAGTATCAAAATTTATAACAACTTTCGTATTTCTACATAGTATAAAATAAAGTCTCTTCCCTATGTTTAGATCGCTTATAATACGGTTTTAATCAATAGAATGAGTGATTCAACACGGAGGTTAATATATATAGTAAATTATAGTAGAAAAAAGACAAGAAAATATATAATTTCTGAGAAATATACACAAATCGTTAAAACGTATCAAGAAACGAACCCGAGGAGAGCGAGGGTGCGGCGCTAGTTTATAATTACAGTTAGTTCGCAGTGCACGCGCAGATAATTAATAATTATGTAGGTATGTAACAAATAATACACATCTATCCTCACTAACAATAGCGTACCTATAAAATATTTGTAGAAAAAGATATGATATTACTAGTGTCTATGAACTTTAACTTTTGAAATATTGGTAAAGTACTGTGAAACCTTAGGTATATAACGGCATTTCGTGTTATTTTAATGAATTCTTAGTGTAATTAACAATATTGTTGTAACTAAAATAATGTATTTGATTTATAATTATTTATATAGAATTATTTTATTGTCTACAAAGACTGAATCGGTGTAACATTTATTCAATTTGAAGATAACCATAACTATTCTAATTTCATAAGCATACAGTAGTTGTATTTGAGAGCCACAAATAAAACAGACACTCAGTATGCAGTTCAACCGGATTCGTTGTAATTGTACAGCGCTACAATAGCACAAGGAATTCATTTTACCTCAAGCAAATTATAGAATCCGCGATTTTAATTATAAGCCACTGTAGTTATTGCGAGGGTTATGTAAACATCTCTCATATTAAAAAGGTCCCTAATGCGTAAAAGTGTAAGAGAATTTACACGTAAACACTTCGTACATGAAACTTTTATTTAAATATCATGTATGTATTTAAGAAATTTTACATTTTCATAAAAAAATCTTTGGCTAAAACATTCAAAAGGAATCTTTAAAATATATTGTCTACTCCTAAAGATATGAGATAAAGAAGAAAGAATTTCAACTTTTTTCTAAAATCTTTTTGAGTGTTTGTCATATAATTAAGTAAAATAACCATGTTATAGCACTCTTCGGCTTTCTCTCATCTCCAGATGTTCGAAGCAAATGTCTAATATCCTGCGGAATTTCTCCAAATGGCTCCGTTGCTGGGAATCTTCAATATTCACAAGTTAGCTTCCTTTTAAGAAATAGTTTTGAAAAGAGTCGAAATGCACGAGACATTTGCATTCTAAAAGGCTTCCGACTGCGGTTTGAAAGAAAAGTTATGGCAGTGGCAGCACGAGTCAAGCATAATTTCTGAATTTACAAAACGTTAACTCATCTGTCAGTTCAAGAACTACTGAAGTAAAAGATATAGTCTAGGACTGGAAATAGATATATTTTTCACTTAAAATTTTTTTTTGGGTATAAATGTATAGTTTAGTTTTCGAAACATCCTCATATACAAGTACTTCCATTTCCAGTTTGCATTTGTTAATGGCCAAACTTTACATTTATAGTTTTTATTTATCTTGTGTACAAATACGAGATAAAACAGACTTCTACTATATTCACTATATTTGAGTTGCCAACTTGGTTCATTGTAGTGTGCCTAAACAAATACCTATTAAATAGAAAGTACATATATGTAGAGATCGTTATTTATTTAAAGTTTAGAGTAAAACGAATGCCCATGTAAATTACTGAAATATATCTACATAGTATAATATATACATAGTATAAAACAAAGTCGCTTTCTCTGTCCCTATATTCTTATGTATGCTTAAATCTTTAAAACTACGCAACGGATTTTGATACGGTTTTTTTTAATAGATAGAGTGATTTAAGAGGAAAGTTTTGTATGCATAACTAGCGGATCCCGCGGCCTTGCCTAAATCAAGGGAAGAGCCCGAGCGAAGCGAGGGCGAGTCGCTAGTATTTAAATAAATAGCATCTAGTTCGATAAAATTTTTATTCGTTGAATGAAGCCATTATTATATTTATTTACTAGCTAACGACTCACTCTCGCTTCACTCATCCCTAGTTGATTCTTTGAATTGACATAAGTTTTTTTTATTTATGAGTCGATTCAAATACAAATTGTCACGCACAAATTCACAGACAAACCAACATATAAACAAAATTCTAAAAATTATTGTTTTGGGTTATATTACGTTTATAAAAACCTCTCAATAATATTAAGTTATCAAATATCTTCCGTGTACAGACAGCGAGCAGTTACAAAATTACTATATGTATGGTTGTATTTCTATGCCATACTATAGTCTATTCTAGCATAAATGATGACGAGCATTTTCATTTTAGGTCCATCGAGAAAATGTCAAATATTTTATTATGCTCATAATTTCAATCAAAAGCAAATTATAGAACGAAACCAAAGCCATTATAAGTTTCTGCAGGCGAGTAAAAATAATCCCCGTCAAAGAGAGTTCGTTTGGTTTCCGACTCAGTACTTATTGTTTGAAGTTTAAAGGAAAATTTCGCACAAAATTACTTTTACTGCACTAAAAAGTTATCTTTTGTGTCAAAGTAAATGTTCACTTTTATAAAAACTAACTGCGATGAACTAGATAACTGGATTAAATTATTCTAAAGAATAAATACCCTGCTCTTTTTTGTATTTATTGACAGAATTTAATTAAAGTGTTAATTTTTCTAAACATGTTCAAGTAATCAAGTAATATCCACTTAAAATCATTAAATTTATTAAAGGTACACGGCGGGTAAGGGTAAATTGGCTTCTTGGCTGTTAAACCGAATAACATCGCATGGGATTACGAAATTGCGTTTATGCCCACCGTGAATCAAATCAGAGGGTGATGAAATAAAAAGTTGCTTAATGCGGTGGAAATGAATTTAGGGCGAAGTGTGAGAGTATTTTGCCGTTTAATGTAATATTACCTCCCATACGTATACAAGTATGTCAATTTAATACGTGCAATAGTGTTGAAAATTAGCCATTTCATAGAATTGGTATATATCACTTTTTATTTTTTTTAAATAATGAGAAGAAAGATTTTAATAAAAAAAAAGTGCGTGTGTACAAAGTACACATGTCAGAAGTAAAACTTGAATTTAAATTAAGGCTAACTCTTCGCCGTCTCTGAGTGCCTGGTACTATGGATTTATTTTTTCGTTTCATCGAGTTTGAAATCACAACGATTCTAAAGAAGTTTCACTTCAAAAATTTTTAGTATCCAAAACAATATTATAGAAATCGAATGCACGATTTAAGCGTAGCGTTTAAAGCCAGTCAAATCCCACTGTTACAAGCAGAACCAACAGGACAATTATACGTTAATATTAACCTATGCTTACTAGAACACTCTGTATTTACTATATTACTGTATGTAATAATAAAAATCCTCATTGTATTTAATATAAAATTCATTATACTTTAAATATATTCAAAATGCTTTTAATATGGTAACCAGAAAATTGTAAAACTTTTCGTAATGATCCTCTTATATCGGATAACTGGATCATTTTATGATTATGTGGTGATTCCGTGTTAAAGCCACAGCATATTTTAATTAAAGATAAGTCTTTAGTGCAGTCATTTTAGATTATAACGATTATTCTGTTGAAATTGCGAATACAATCTGTATTACTATATTCACCTATATATGTGTATCCTATGCCTAAAATGCATAGTATAAATCAATTTGATAAATGGGCCAACTCAAAGTAAAATTAAACACTGATTCTAATTGTCAAAGCTTTCTTTTTCATATAGTTGTGTATTAAAAAGAAAAAAATATTTTAATAATTTAAGGGCAATGTTTTTTTCTTTTAATCAAAAGCAGTTCAATGAGTTTAATCAAATCTAATTATCTATTATTAAATAGTGATGAAAATGTTAAACATGGATGATTTGTCGAATATTTATATTTTCTTACATATTTATTGTTGTAATTTTTACTAATACATATTTATAAATGAATATTATTAGGCGTTTTACTTGGTACGTGGTTATCCTCATAACTTGAGCACTTAGTAAGTTGAGCACTTAGTAAGTTTTCCCACTTTAGGAGGATGATCGTATCACAACTTGCGCTTAGGGATGAATGTGAGGCACGTACATTCTGCGGGATGCCATGCCATCTAAGAACTAGGAAGTATGGACTACATGCAACTTAACAACGAAGCATGCAATGGCAGAAATGCTATAGCACGGTTGGGTTGCTCCAGGTAGTACTGAATAGTTTTGAAAACACTTCACAATAACTGTGTCTATTAGCACCTCACCCTCTCTTCCTACATATCTAACTACGTTCGGATTTATCCCTGCGAAATTCAAAATTTTGGTAGGTATAACACAAAAAAATGAAGGACTTTCGAGAGCCCTTAAACTTCCCTTATCTGACCCTGTCGACAAATCTGTTCTAAGCGGACGTCTACTTACTATAAACTACCCTGTCAAATTTCTACCTTATATGTCAAGCGGTTTTAGAGATTTAGTGATGAGTGAGTGAGATAACTTTCGTTTTTATATATTTAGAATTTATATCCATATTTATATGTGGAGTTTTAATATTTTATTTTTATACTTCTAACAGACTTCTTAAAAGGGAGGGTTATCTTTTTGTCTGTACGTTCTATACTTAACCTAGTTATAAATATCTTATTCTGCGTTTGTTCTGTGACATTTTTAGTACTATTTTAGATAGCAGTTCATTTTTAACCAACTTCAAAAAGGAGGAGGTCACTTCAGTAATATTTCTTGCTTAGAGTTTTACAAACATCGTGGAAAACAACATGAAATCTGCATGTCTAAGAGAACCTAGCAAGATTTCAAAAGGGCTAAATGCAATATAATATACCCGTATCTCTCTAACAATCATAATAATTTTAAAAAAATAGTTTACAGAATTTTCCTTTATTTGTTACATAAAACTTCGCTATAAAGTACGCAACAACAACTCTCGTTGGCAATCGGTAACGTACAAATAAGTATTTATTTGGCAATGACTAACAGAAACTACATTTTTAGAGTTGCAGCTGCTCATTCCATGAGCTATTTATTCCACTAAATTGTTATCAACAGAAATTCGAAACAGAAATTCAGAATTCATTTACAGCACTCCTGCTTTTATTGCAAATCAAATAAAATTTAAATATGTTTTCATGAATTTCATAGTTCATATGAATTGATGTTTAATAAAGAGTTAGTTACATCATCCCTTTTTGTGATTAGTACTGGCTCCTATATAGGCACCTGTATGTATGGAGACTATATATAGAAAAAAGAAGTTAATTAAAAAAATATTTGTCAGTTTCTAATTTAAAGTGAAAAAATAATGAGAGTATATACTATTTTTACCTATAACTGGGCACAGGCCACGCGTGTGCGGCGCATGGCAGCCGCACGTCTCGTCCCATTAAAACTCTTCTAGAGCGCGACTCAACTGCTATGCGCGGTCGCACTGCACCTTTTGGTTCTGTTACTATTACATGACCTACAAATAAAAAAATAAGCATTATGTTTAGTCAGTTAGTATAAATTTTCTTTGTATATAATAATACTGAAAGTTCAACTCAACTCAACTCATAAACTTACATAGTTAACATACCAGCGTGTCCACAAAATATCAATGGAACCAACAATAATTAAATTATCATTTATGACGATGACTTACCAAAATATTGACTAGAATACGACGATCCTGTAATACGGTCGCGTACCCGACACCGGAACGCCGTATACCGGTCGCCCGGACTCACCGAGCTTATGTACAGAGACCCGTCGTCCAGACGGGAGTATTTTGAACCTACGAAACAATAGCAGAATATAAGGCTATTGTTTAGTACAAACCTCCACTACGAATGAAAGGAATCTTAATTTATTGGAACTTCATAATTCTATAGTTGAAACAATGAGCTACGTTTCTGTAAATATATGATTTAATTAAAAGGCTTATTGTACTGATTTTCATTAATTCTTCAATATAGTAGGGAAGATTTATTTGCTCTTATAAACAGTTTAATTAACATTGTTGAATTAACAGGTAACTTTTTAATATATATGTAGGTATTAATTAATACTTAATAGTGTCTGAAAACCAATGTTTTCAAGAATGTTTAATAATATATGTATTATAAATATAAGCACCCATGACTGGAGTACAAACATTCATACAAATAAATGCCCCAAGTGGGACTCGAACCGCGCTGGAATAGCAAGTAT
Organism: Boloria selene; assembly: GCA_905231865.2. Taxonomy (NCBI): domain Eukaryota; kingdom Metazoa; phylum Arthropoda; class Insecta; order Lepidoptera; family Nymphalidae; genus Boloria; species Boloria selene. The sequence continues at coordinate 5,452,700 of HG993149.1, forward strand.
AGTTACTACAAACCGAGCCAAAAGTGTCATGAAATAGACAAGTATTTTGAAAAGGATAAGGTTATTGTTTGTTTTATTACGAGTTAGTTACTGCGTTAGTCCATCTGGCCTGGGAAATAAAAAAGCAATATATTTAATGAAAGCTATACGACAGAATGCTCAACGTCCATGTCGTTGCAATTAATTCACTTTTATGGTCTCTACCTAACCATTGACAATTTTCATTACGTTTAGTATTTTCTTTTTAATTAGATTAAATTTTTGACACACAATACATTTTTTTAAATTATTTATTTCTAGCTCATAAGCAATATAAAAATATTTTGCATTTTTAACTAAAACTAATTTTATTAAATATACAACATTAAGATACATTACATGAAACTTTTTTGCTAAATTGGCCTCGACTAACTAAATCTCCTTTAAGCCTACTGACCCAATTCGTTAGTTAGGTCACCTAACGATAGATATATACTTATGCAGATATGATTAGATATATACTTATGCAGATATGATTAGATATATACTTATAACATATATTTATGCATTCCTTTTTCGTTGATTTGAATAAAATAGGCTAAATAGACCTACTCACCAGTGATTCTATGAGTATTTTTATTAGCAATGGCAATGTTAATTTTAAATGATTTTCGAAGTCCATACCTAAATATTGGAACACACTGGTGTCATCGTCTGTGAACCAGTCTGTGTCATCGACGCGCTCTGTGCAATGAGCAGGCACGACGCACCGTAGTACCGCGGCGTTCCCCGCCATCACGTACTCGTCTGGTACATGCACCTCCCATGGTATGTTGAGCACTGTCAAAAAATATTTATATTAAACAAGGGTTATATCATCAAAAATAGTAGAATTTTTAGTTTTATTGAATAGCATTCAGGCGTTAGAACAGAAATAACAGTATTCAGAAACAAAAAAAAAGAAATAACAGAAAAAAAGATTTTATATTGTTAGTTATAAGTGATTTATAAAAGTGTGTTATTAAAAATACGCGTAGTCCACATATATTATACTTTATTCTCATTACAATTATCAATACATAGTATAAAACAAATTCGCTTCCCGCTGTCTGTTTGTCCCAATGTAGTATATATGCTTATATCTTTAAACAACGGATTTTGATGTGGTTTTTAATAGATAGAGTGATTCAAGAGGAAGGTTTTAGTATATAATTTTTAAAGGTTTAAGTATAAAAAGACGAGCGAAGCGAAGGCGAGTCGTTAGTAACTTATTTAAGTCATGTTTGCATTTGGTTGTAGGCCTAGGTATATTGTAGAATAAATACAAAGTACAATATACTCCGAGAATATTGTAAGTAAATATTAGTTTAAAAAAGCAAATGTTGAGTTCCTCGCTGAGTTTTATTGATATCCGGCAGCTTCTTCAGATTTCAATGCTGACATTCAACTTAATATAAATATTGACGAGTCAGAAGTGCTCGTGAAAGTTAATTTCATTTGATTATTCTACGATAATAAATCTTTATTAGTTCAAAGTCAATAAATTCTGCCATAAAATACTATTGAAAATGTCTTACTTTACGGAAATGTTACGTAAAGTGATTATTATTAGTAGTTAATCCTCCTGAGCTAGTGCAACTTTAGTGTTGAGTTTTAAAATTAAATTCTTGCTTGGCAAAAATTAAAATAGGCCACGTATTCCTAGCTTGGGAATAAGGCCTACCAGAATATAGCAAAGTTGAAAAGCAATCAGAAAGTCGAGTATAGTCTGAAAAACTGAAACCATGAACATCGTTCTTCGTTTGTCTTTATATTCGAAAAAACGAGCAAAAAATGTTATTAATATAAAAGTTTGTGTCAGTAAAGTGAGATAAATAATATTTAAAAATAACTGTAGCGTGTTAACTTTCATAGGATACTAATTACCTAGTAGATAATATATTGTATAAGAGATATTCAATCCAAGAGATTACCAAATTTCAAACAGAAACACTAGCACACTTAATGTAAATGATAAAAAAATAAAAATATGTAATTACCCGCGTGTAGGTGAATGTTCTTAGATAGGATAGCAAACCCAGTGCTCATCCGTAGCCTGCAGCGGTATGTGGCCGCGTGCACGTCGTGCCGGTAGCGCTCCGACGAGAAGGGCGGGAACTCCAAGGAACCGTTTAGGAGCACCCTCCGAAGCCCTGCCAGTGACGTCACGGGACTATTGTCCGTAAGTAACCAGTCCAACTGTAACAAATTAATTTTGTTGAAACAAATCAACTATGAAACATAAGAGACATACCCTCGCTACTTGCTTTGCTTGCCTGTACTCGCTTTTTATATACATTCGTATAATATTATCTATAGGTACAGCAGCACCATTTGGTAAATTTTATATTATTTATAGAAACCTCTATTTAACTCCAGGTCAGAAAGTCAAAAATTATAAACCCATTTTTAATGTTATCTGATTAAAAATTAACATCTTTGTCTGTCTTTCTTAAAAACATGTACATACACGAGTAAAAATAGTAAAAAGTGATAAATTTCAACAAAATAAACGTTTTATATGTTTATTTTAGTTGAGTGCTTGTTGAAGGTGAATAAAATTAAAAGAACTTTTTGATTCGTTCAGAGTTTAGCGACAGTATAGACTTGGTATACGCAACAACACGTAATTTATAATCCTTGTGGGAACATTCAGGAGCGTAATAATCCACAAAATTTTACTCCCCGGTGCCTTTTTCCCGACCAACTTAAACAAGCATTTATTTAAAAATGAATTTACATATTTACTTATTTGCATTGTATAAAAATTTTGGTTCGGTAAATGTCTAATCTGTTTTCCAATACTTTCATAACGTGGAATATCCACGTAAGCACCTGTCAAAGCTTTTTGTTTTTATTTTAGTAGCTTCCGTTGACTGTGGTATTGAAAGCTACGTATTTATTATAGCTTTAAACTGCGTCTGGTGGCAAGTTAACACAGTAACTTCAACCAAATCCAATTTTTTTTTTATTTTATTTTAATTAACACCTTTTTTAATTTATTTAATGGTGGGGATATGGCGCTGAGATGATATACAGGATCTCTTACTTCGGATACAGATGCGATTTTTCCGTTACGTACGCAACAAAAAATACAAATATGGTATGAGGTTCAACGAGCTACCCACTTTATTAAAAAAGGATGAACATTTAAGGTATCTTTAATTCAAGATGTTGAACGCTCTAATGAAAATCAAAAACATGAAGTACAAGAAATTATTCATGTATGTTTACTGCAGTTTTGTAAATAAGTGACATTGGAGTGTTTGTTCTCTATGACTATCACTATATAAAATAATTAAATTAAATTTAATGCGATGGTATTTCTAATTAGTATTATAGAACAGAGAGGATCGCACAGAATTCATGACTTCATAAAACAGTGCGTGATAATTCGCGGCGTTGTTCATATATTTGCATTTTTCCGCACCATTTGCATTTGCAGGCTGGCAGATGCAAAGCTGATATACCACTTTAATCTTTTATATTTTTATCATTTGGAAATTTCATATTTCGTACCATACACATATTATAATATTTCGTAATATAAACATACTCGTATATTATTACAATGGGTTTTAAGTTATTAACAATACTCGTATATTTATATACAATCTCATTTGACATTACTGACTTTTAAAATATAGATATTTTCGGGAAAAAGAATTAGATGCAAAACTTGTAATTTGTATACGATAAATTACAACTTTTGAAGGAAATTAACATAAAAGCTTTATTCATAGCACGTCTCTACCTCTCTACAAGGCCAATGCGGGTTTCTACAATTAGTTAACGGATATTTGTACTTTAATTTTACATATTATGGATTAATGCAATTATTCTCAATAAGTGTAATAGTTTATTCTACATCTACACTTATACAATGTTATAAAATGGAACTGAGTACCATAGGCTATATTTATTACTAGCGGAACCTGCGGCTTCGCTCGCGCTAGATCTAGGGACGAAAGCCGCTAGTAAATTTATATCTACTAATACAATAATAATAATACTAATTAAAATAAGTTACAGAATAGAGATAAAAATGAAACAATGAAACATTAAACAATACATAAAGGAGTAATTTTAACTCCTTCTCCTAAATAGTAATTAACACCTTGATCAAAACTGCCAGTTTTGGCTACGTTCAAAGTTTGGCACTTTGGGTAGCTGTACAAAGTTGGACTTGCGGTTACACATGTTTGCCACATGAATGAATCAAAGTTTGGCCACTGTGGTCCGAAACCTTCGTGTTTCATCGAATAAAAGGTAGTCAAATGAACGTGCTTAACTAAATATAGGCAAATTATAGAAATTTTGATACTTAATTATTCAATGCTTATAAACCTAAATATTTGAAATGTCGGAAGCTCAATTGAACCGAAATTTAATTTAAATATAAGCTTTTGTGAATGATATTTTCTATGTTATTAGGTATTACAATACTATGGTAGGTAAATAGGTACAATACTAGAGGTAAAATATGCGTAATTGCGCATGTATACAAAACAACCGATATATTCCCGATAGAATCGATATTCTTTAGAATAATAATCAGTTAAAAGCTACATAAAAGTAGGTCACGTCTAAATATTGAATTTGAAATAAAATAAACGATGTTATGTATCCTGTCTAAATTAATCATGATATTTTATTTCGTTCCCTTTGGCTGATATGATTAATGATCTTTATACGAGAATTTCATCCTTTGCATATTTAGGATATTTAATTGAAATATTTGCAAAACATTACAAGCCTTCGGTATGATTTGTACGGATAATAGTATTTTTATTATGAAATTAATAATCTTTATTTTTACATTATTAATATCTTTAAAAGGAAAGAGCAAATATTAAGAAATTTGCGCTATTTTAATTTAACAAAAAAAATATTTCTGGGTCATTGAAACCGAGGTTTTAGGCAACACAAAATTAATGAAAAATACTAAGTGGACAGAAACTTTCTGCATTAAGTATATTTTCAAATGGGTTTTATTATAAACTGACTAACTGACGACTGACTGACTGACGGAATGACACGTACCTATTATTTTTCCGTTTTAAAACTATTGTACTAAAGATAAAGCGCTAAGAATGCTAACTAAACATCATTTTCATCAGTTTTCATTTTAACTAATACGTAAGGTCTGTATTTATATTAAAGATGATTCTTTTTTCTGACAAAAGAACAATATAAAAGGATTACTCCCTTGAAATTGATAATTTTTATATATTCGCTTCATAGTTTTAGCTTCTATGAAAGTGGATTTTGTTTGAAAGGATCCTTAAGAGTTAAAACTTATTTCACTTATACTGTTTCAAGACAATTTCAAACTAATGGGTAATGAATGGTACATACTCGTAGTAAACAATATTTTGTATTAAAACAAAGGAAAAATAAAAGTAATCGAAAACACGTTTCTAAATTGTTTTTTTTTTTAATTCATACATCTAACATATTTCTCGATCCATCATATTGAGTATTTTCATGAACCTACTAGCTCATAGTCAATTAAAACATGTCTTTCAAGAACTGGGTGCTCTAGTCATGAGATAAATAACCCATAAGATAAATGGTAATCATATTAGAAATAATTTACATTAAAATATCAGAGTTGCGAGACTCGGATTTGAACTCGTTTCATTTGGTTAACCACTGCTATGTTATAACCTGATCCTCCTCATATTGAAGGAATAATAAATACTAAGGGAATAAAGTATAAAAATATACTTGTTTTTATATCTACAACATCCTCAATTTAGATATGCTAAGGCGTGAAATCAACATAAAATATATAGATTTATATATTTTTGGTCTCTTTTACTTTTTCGTTTATAGAAAATATCGGGTTGATACGAGCCGCGCAAAGGTCGAATATTTGAACAGGACATTGCTATGGAGATAGTTCTCAGAACGTACCACGTATTTGCTGAGTATTGTATTCGTATGCAAATACTGACGATATTTCAATTTTATTTCAAGAATAGTTGCGAAAGTGTAACAGAAGATGTTTATTTTGCAGGAGATATATAGGTAATATTGTTAGCTGATATTGTTTCATATTAGTAATATATTATTTATGTTCTAAATAACCTAAATTCCTTAATTATGAAACAGTATCAATAGCTAGTCATAGTTAAATGTATTTTTTTGGTATGACAACAGTATCTAGAATGTTACATCTATGAATACAAACATTTATTTATAGGAATAAAGGTGAACGGACAACTTACTTAGTAATTGGGTGGTACGTCTTGCCCCTTCAAACGTTAAACGCTAAAATACATACGAGTATATGACATAGCTACACCTTAACTTAGCTCAAAGGCAATCACTTGGCTTGCATTTGAGCTAATCGTTAATTGTAAATAATATAAAAAAACACACACTGTAGAGTTAGACTATGATATTCCATAATATGCACTTAAAAGGCAAATGAAATGTATTCGATGCATATTCTATGTAAATAACGTTATTCTATGTAAAATTAAATCCTAAAATTTTAAAACAAGTAAAAAATAAAGTATTGTTTATATTTTATTTATATAACATATTACTGATATTGTTATTTTACAAAATAAATATGAAAGGTGAACAAAGCTTTGTTAAAACCAGCTGTTATTCGAATTTGAATGTTACTGCTATAAGTTTATTAAAATTTTAAAACAAGTAAAAAATAAAGTATTGTTTATATTTTATTTATATAACATATTACTGATATTGTTATTTTACAAAATAAATATGAAAGGTGAACAAAGCTTTGTTAAAACCAGCTGTTATTCGAATTTGAATGTTACTGCTATAAGTTTATTTATAGACCTAAATGAAAGGCAATAATTATATGCTCCAATTTCCTACCTCAATAATAATAATTAATATTGTTTCCTTTGATGACGAAGCCTTTGTTTCAGATGAAAGTCTAATAGAAAATCACAATACTAAAGGGATTGATTGTAAGTACTTTGTTTTAAGTTTATTAGTGTAATTAAGCCTTATACAATAAAACACTTTTCAACTTTATGAGCCTTCTCAATTATACAATGCATCTTGTAAATAATTTATGTTTACAATGTTATTTTATAAAAAGTGATCTTACTTTGAACAGTCAAGTTTAAAGAGGGTGTTTACTGGTAAACTTTATACCAGGATTACTGTAGACACAATAATCATAGTATACAGTAATATATAAAAGAGTTTATAAAGTTGTTGAATAATTCTTAATTATTATTGAAGAGGGGTTTGTCGACGGTTGTTCAAGGAGTCGAAGCAGGTAGTCCTTAGCCCCTTCAATGTGCGTTCACATTGTCGTGGTGGAGAATCAAGAAACGTATGGGGTGGCGGCCCACCCCGATGGACGGTGAGCCATGGGGCACGCACAAGATACTTCTCTGATACCAGATGGACTGTGGATTTACTGGTTAGCATGGTGGACTATATAACCCACTCGTATTCCTCATATTGAAGGGAGGCCCAGAAGGACGTTAAAAAAGAAGCGCTTAATACAAAGTGAACTATTAAATGTTAGAAGAAGTACTAATATTATCTACTACAAATATTACCCTCTTCACAATTAAAAGTAATAAAATAGTACTACAGTCTACAAGGACTCGGAGTTTCTTTCATTTGCATCACGGTAATATTCAATTTCCTAAAAGCAGTACTTCATTAGTTTTTCTTTGACGCGACCCGTATACTGTATTGTTTCCACGCTTTGCGAAGCCTGCTTTTAACCTCGGGGTAATGTGACCCCTTTCGTTTTTGTTTAGCAATTTTTTGCGACCTTTTAGGGATGAAACTAGAACGTTGGTTGCTTGACGTCAGAAAATATTTTTTTGTTCCGTTTATCGTTATTTGTTTTTTGTTCGAATATAAGCTGTAGACTACGATACAGTAAGATTAATAGTGGAAGTAATATTTATTATTTTTTCAATGGCAATTGTTTTCTCTTCCGTATTACCTATATTTCTTATAGTTGTTTATAGAATTTATTCTACATACATTGACATGAGAAAATTTGTTGGAAATTCTAGCTCTTTATAAGACTTAGTATTCCTTATACGTGCCTCTTCGTACTTAAAAGCTTACAGGAGGTATAATACCATAGCTTTCCATACACTCTTACGTATATTTCTTATTTCCCGATGGGGTTACCATATACTTTTAGAAGTAGGAAAAACTTTATCAATGTTTGAGTTCGACTTGTGAATATTAAATCAGATAGCGAGCAGGCGTGTCGGACGTAATTCATGCCCATTGTGTGCCGTTGTTTGCCCTTCATACTCAATTCATTAAACTCTATTGAAAAGTGAATGTTTATGAGATAATCCACCATTAACGTTATACATAGATAGGTTATACTTCAATACTTAGTAAGTATCATGTTAATAATAATTAGGCTTTTCATAAAATTAAATACCTAACTAATTATTAAAGACCCAAAAAAGCAAATAAAAAGGATCTATGTAGTTAAAATTAATTAAATTTTTTATATAAATATTTTGTATTCTGTAATTAGGTTTGAAATATTAAATTTAAGTAGTAAGAGAGATTTTCATGATCTAATAAATTATTATGTTTTAATACGCCGATTAATTTCCGGTTCAAAAGTCTTAATCAATATATACACATTTAATAAATAACAACTATAAATAATATACGCCATATTTGATTTTATACGTTTCCTTTTTCCGGATGAAATGTGAAGGCGGTAACAAATTGGGTAGTTTTATTTGAGCCCGAGGACTGTTTTATTATACGGCTTTTCACTCATGTAATAAAGATATATGAAATATTGGTACAAACTTCTCATCAGTTTTGTATTTGTATATTGTATGGTGTATAATAATGTCCTCCTGGCCAATTGTTCTCGGTAACTAGTCATTTACACAGGTGAGAATAAGTTTGGGCACAAATGTGTGTGCAAACAATACTCTTTCACTCTCAACGCGTCATGGACAGCAAGTCCAAGGCATCGGGTGGGGTACTTATTTCTATAGGGCTTGCCTCTCAAGGAACTTTCAGTAATAGGCCGAAGTTGGAAGTTGACAGTATTACTCCCCCGTGTCTTGAGAAGCTTATTATAACCATAAGTCTTACGTCTGATTCCTCACCAGTAAATGAATATAGGAATATAAATAAATATGTAGGGATATTAACAGCATCACCATTTAGTTCCGTGGTAAGCTACGAGGCTTGTGTTATGGATTCTAGATAGTTGACACCCTATACAATTAAACATATGTAACTTTAAATGCATACTTATTTTGCCATGACTGAAATGAAAACTGGCATTAGGAAACATAAAAAAAATTGGGAAAAAATGAAATGAAATAGGTACCTACCTGATATTGGCCTCTAGTGGAGCAGGTGAGTGTCGTGCCCGTATCGTTGGTGAATTCAACGTGATGCGGTGGTTCTGTGATGATCAGGGATCTACGAGGCTCTGGTGATGCTCGAACTGCTGTAAAAGACAAAAAAAAACCTTAGATATTTAGGATAATATGCTTTTAAACACTCGTATAATAACTTCTACAAATTTTTCAAAGTGTCTATTTACAAAATAAACTTTCTTACCGTTTATAAATTCTTAATTAGAAGCATTTTCGAATATTATACAAAGTTAATGCTCAAGATGAGTCTTCTATTAATAACTATTGTACATAAATTATTTACATGCTTCTAAATACCGCGGTTTAATCTGAGCGGAATCTGTCACTCAATGTTAAGTTTTCTTAAGTAGATTTTCTGGCTTTTAGGCGTGCTAATCGAGTTACGTTTATGACACTAGTTTTAGGTCGAATGAAGGAGGCATGATGAAGATTAGATTAGCAGTAAGTACTATAATAACTTAAAGCTCTTAAGATTAAATGTCTTGTATATTACAACTTAGTGACAAGATAAATATACATATATCCAATAAAATATTTTTGTTGTGCTCATGTAGCAAAGTTAATAGTATAATTTTACCTTATGTAAAAGTGAAATCCCTAGTCTCTGCTTAGCCTACTTTGACAGACATTATTATTTATTATTCCAACATTACATAAAAAATTTTTATATTAAGACATTAATTTTTTATTTGCAGCAGCAGAAGTATTATAGCATTACTTCTTAAGTGATATGAATAGGATCAAATATTAAAATGTATAATTTATTCCATCAAAATCCTCTTTTATACGGAAAATTATCTTATAATTTATTTTCTGTCCGTCTATCGTATAATGTCTAATAGAGCAATTACTTGTTACCGCCGTAGTTGCCGTAGTAACAGATAAAATCAGTTTTAACACGCGAAACTTGTATTTATCAGAAAAACGGGTCAAAGCATCGCTTAACTTACTTGATAGTTATCTAAGTCCCACGGGAGACTTTAGCGGAAGGGACCGAGTCTAATAGCACTTACAACACCTGGCAGTAAGCGCGGTGTTATAGAAAATGCTTTACAAATCGGCTTACACTTTTTTGCTTCTTTTCTTTTTACACGTTTAGAATAATTTTAAGGTAATTTATTAAAAGCGTTGAAATAGGATCAGCATTCATTTTTGATAGGTATAGCTTTGATATAAGTTTGAGTTATTCTAGTTATTCATTACCTAGTTAAGAAATTAATTATTAAAAGTTATGTGAGCTATAGACATTTCTTTTCATCAGCATTTCTCCCTAGATTTGATTGAAGAGTTTTTCAGTTACTTCAAAATTACAACTATTCCATTACATTATAAGATATTGATAAATTATAGTCAATAAGCAGGTCAAACCTTTTAGTAAACCCGCTTCATACTTATTAAAGCCCCGTGGGAAACATTAGCCAAAAGGATCGGGTCTAATACCACTTTCGAATATACCTGTGTTGAGCTGCGAAATGTTTTTCAAATTCGTTTATGTCCTAGCTGAAGATCCAATTTAATAAAGGCCGATAATTTCACTAAAATTGAATTTAAAAGTAATTTCAAGAACATATTACCTTTAAAGAGATGAAGTCGTTCTATATAGATCGTAAAACGATTAGCTTTTCTTTCTGAATACTCCACAAGTTATATAGTGTGAATGCTTATTTGAATCTTCTGAAAAGAATCAAAACACCGCAGAATGAACTGATGTGCAATTTAACGCTATACAATTCTCGCACAGACGAGCTAGTCTAGTCAGGTATAATAATATGCTAAGATAGAGTTTGGACTTCGCTTGTAAGTAAACAAATATACCTTCAAAGTACGTGTATTTGAATAACAATTTGTTAGAGAAATTAATGAACGGGTATTATAAAATAAATCCACAATAAAATAATCCATATAAGTTAAATAAAATATGTCAATACATTAAATTTTGCTTAAGATATTATTTTAGTAATAGTAGCGGTGGTAAATTCTTGTTAAAATGGAGAAGCATTCAAAAAGTACCGAGAATATAGCAATCACAACCAAGCAGATTGTAAATTACATCGATAACATCAGACAGACAGGTATCTGAGATGCGTCTCTATAGTATTCTATAGCTCACCGCAAGCCGCAGCTTTCGATTTCCGTTTAATTTTGCGACAACCGCTACTATCAATATAGGATAAAGTCTAGTAATATACTTCATAAAATAGTAAAGATTTTTATTAGATTCTTTCAAATATTTTCAATTACATATTTCAAGAAGTTTGCTGCCATATAAGCTAATATATTGATATATTTTATTTTTGACTTGTTTTAATCTACCTAAGTATAGACTATATATATCATCAACTCGTAGGGCGGTTTGTGACCACCGATTAGTTTTAGATATCTAAAGTCTGGAGTTCTAAAAGGAGAAATATACCTACTAATATAAGACTGGCGTGCGCCAATAAAGATTTGTACACCTTCTAATCTATTAGAAATCTTCTTCCTAATCTATTGGGAAAAACCGTATAAACATCGATCGTACGAGTTTATCGCGTTCAAACAGGGGGCGTACTATGAACTATTATACCATGAATACTATAATCTTACTTTGACTTTTCGTACCATGACGTCCTTGCAAGGTTTACTATAAGCTTAAAACAATCTTACTTATTTAGCCGTTTTATGACGTCAGGCCACCAAAATCTTCATTTAATTCGTACCATGAGGTGAATTTAGACAAATAGCATTCTTACATTTATGACACATTTGACAATCATGGTAAGCCCCCTGACCGACTGATACAGTGGTGGGTTTATTTTATAATATGGAGTAAAGTATATGGAGTTATTTCGCTTGAATCATTCGAATTTTAATGATTTTTACATATAAATAAATTTCCAGTGCCAAGTCACCATATAATAGTAATGCTGGTTATTTGATGTTGCTATTTTAGTGTTGTTTGACAGATACATAATATAGAGCTTCAAATGTCTCAGTATTAATAGTGTTATAATAGATTGTGACTGTGGCAGCAAAGCGAGAGTCTGGAGCGCGGCTGACATTTACAAGACGTTAATTCTATCTTCCTACTTCTGATTTGCATTTAAGACTAATGTGGTCTGTTTTCTGCAAAAAAAATATTAACACTTTATAAGAAGCTTACTCGAGCTTAAATAATAGGTCAATTTTACGATGGCATACTTTTTAAGATTAAATGTTGTTAAATGGAGCAAAAATTGTTTTTTTTTTGATATCGCAATGACACACCATTTAAAGAATGGCGTATATAATGTTTATGTATGAAATATGGAAAAGCAGCCATTTAAGATAACGCTAAATGACATATTACTAAAAGCTTAAAACAATTTGTCCGTAATTTGTGTAAACAAATTAATGTCTTTTGAAGCAATAAATTACTGTTTATGTAGCATGAACGGGACGTATGAAGAGTTTATTATGACGATGAATACAGTGATTTCAACAATAATTAGCAGAATTCTCATATTAAATGCCAGATTAAAGTATAATTATGGAATGTATAGTCTTAAACCGTGTCTTCGCTTGTAATTTTATGTTAGGTACATATTTGGTACATAAATCGTAAAAAATATTTAAATATACTGAGCTGGTGGATTTTGAGACAGTAATATTAATGAATAAAATAATTGATTTATAACAGCTACATTACGCTTACTTATAAAATTACTACTCATTCTCTACTTGTCTTGAAAAGTAAAATTTAAAAAAACAATAAGGTCTTATCACATCACAACAGACACTTCTCATTTGCAAAGATTCTTGTCGATCGATATCGATTATTATGACGTAGTGTAGCAATAAAAGGAAACAAAGCACGGAAGCTGCCTAGACTACGTTGCAAATGTCAATTATTAAGCTTCGAAAATATCCGGTTTCTGATAGAGTTTATGTACAGATTGTAATATAACTTTATCATGATATCTTTCTGTAAAAATATTACTTGTGATTACTACAGCCAATAATAGTGTTTTCTTCACTTTAATTTTATATATTAGGTATACGAGTATGACCGATATATGTATGGATGAAAGTTTCGAGTCTCATTTGAATCTTTGGATGATTCAGAATTTTTTGTTAATTTGACAATTATACAAAATAGAAAAAAAAATATACCAACCATCATAGTTGCAGAGTTATATATTATCTCTAAGTTTTTTGTGTATCTTATACTTGAAATTTTTGAGATATGGGATAATTTTGCAAAATTAGAATCCTTTGTGATGGGAAAGCTGTAAAGTCTAAATATCACTAAGTGAAGTGATATGAACCCTACACGAGTTATAATTTAAATTACTTCTAATGATTCAAATTAGGTATGTTTATGAAGATGATGTTAATGTGTCAATCTATGAAACATCAGATAGGTATGTCATACTACGAATAATTATTTAGATTTCTTGATCAAAAGCACAAGCTACTTAAGTATATTAATTCAAGACTAAGGAATTAAAGGAAATCTTAATCATTCATGTTTTAAGCATCGTATTGTTATTAGCGTCGACTATAGAAACCGCGTACGGAGGGCAACTAGGATATTTTAATGCAATATGATCAGTATGACTTTAGAGTTAAGAGTTATTTAAGTATATGTTAGGTTGACTGTACAAAGGCTGTAGTAGAGGCTCCAATCTCTCAGAACACTGATTGCCTCCATTCAAGCCCCTGTTGCAACGTTAAGCGCCATTAATGTCTGTTTTTTTTAACAAAGTTTTAAATTTCAAATTTCCCTGGCGATGCCAACGAATTTTGCATATTAAATTTTAAAAACTTTACAGGTTGACATTTACTTCAAGATATTTAATATTCATTTGTTTTAGGGTATTCTTATTGAAAATTAATTAGGCACGTGAAAATTCTGTCGTCGATTTACAATATTTTACGTAGAAAGAATAAAAAATACAAAGTAGAAAAATCCCTGTCACCAGTATCATTGTTGAACAAAACCTGGTGCCTACATATTTTATACAGAGGCCAGCCGCAACTTCCCTGCTATTACACTTAGCTGTAAATCTTTGTTATAAGCAAGATACATCATTCGTTATTTTATTCAACTTGTAATGTATGTACTTCATAAATATGTAGGGCTATGTTTCTGTTTGATTGATTCCATAAATATTGCTGAAACGAAAATGACACTGTTTTGCATCTAAATTACTAGAAGACGTTAATGTTCTTTTGCTGACAATTCTTTTTTGTTATTTCAGAAAACTATAATCTTCCCTTGTTTGTGTTGTGATTTAATGTAATTTTAAGCAGTGTATTGTGTATTTTAGTAGTGTATTCTGTTTTATCTACACTCGTAGACTATTAGACGACTTTGTGATAAATAATTAGCGTTTGATGAAAAGAAGAATGCAGGCATTAGATAATTTTCTTTTTGTTTATGTGTCTTGGTATAAAATTTTGAGTAAATAATCCTTATAAGTCACAATATGATTTAAAGGTATATGTAATTGTAATTGTAAAGTAAGACCTTCGTTGGTTTTAACAATGATAAAAGTCACTATGTAACCTAACCTTGTTACGAGCAACACTAATTTCTATAAGATAATTCTCGTATAAAATTTCAAAGGCCAGGTCGCAGCAACATCTCATTTCAGTCTCGCTGAATATAGCGTGCGTGGCTTCAGATCGCTCATTAGCGGGACAATAGCCCGTGATACAATACCGCGTAAATAATCGTAGACATAAACAATACCATGAGAGCCGAGATTGCAGTCCTCCCTAATAAGCAATGTTATGTAACCATTCAGAAAATATTTACTTTAAATAATATGTACTTTAAAAGTATTTTTTTAATATTTTGGATAGATTTCATCTATTAATATTATCATATTTTTAATAGTTTCTTAAATATATTATTATGATTTTGTCACATAGGCATGTACTCGTATATGTATGCACCTATATCAGTAAAAATATTAAAATGCGCACGTAAATATAATAGAGCACGAGAATTATATCAAATTAAAAAAAAGAATGTCAACTTTAATTGATAAATATTCATAATTAGTGTTGTATTAAATAGTTGTTCATAATAGTTTGTAAACTTCTTTGTCCTTAAGAAACTTTTGAAAAGTCTTTCGAAAACTAGCTAGATTTTCTTAAACATGGTTTCTTCACAATGTTTCCTTTCACTATCAGGCAAGTGGTAATCAAATAGAAATGATTCGCACATGAAAATATCAGAGATGCGGTCCATCGCATGTCTGACGAATGCAATTTCACAATTTGACGGTTTAACTTTGAAAGATTACTTATAATCTTAGATTACCTATATCGAAAAATAATGCGATAGATTGTAAAGCAGTAAGTTACGGTTCAAAATCTTTGAACAGTTTATAATAGCTATAATAATATATAATAGCCGATCGGTATTTACAATTTTACGGTGGCATATATAAATCGTACGTTTATAGGTAGTTCATAGTGACAGGACAGCACGTGACAGTCAATACGACAGAAAAGTTGCTTTCAGATAATAATTCAGATGTTAGAATCCTCTTACTATAATTAAGTCATTTTTTATTAAATTATTTAAAACTTGCATCAAGCTGAAATCTAATCAGACACCTTTCACAATGGAACGAGGTAGCTGAGTAAGCTTTCTTTTAAAGCCAGACTCTTTTGTCAAGGGAAAAACATGGTAACAGGCATTATTCTGTAATGAGTAAAATACTATTTCATTCCATTTCAGTTTGAGCTTCTATAGCTTCTGCATACTCGTATAGTAGAATCTTTAAAGTTCGATAATTATCAAGTATATTTTTGAGATGCAAATAACTTAATAGGTAAAATAAGAAAAATTGGTTACTATAATTCTAAAAATCAAATGTATTATGTAAATGTATTATATGTAAATCTTTTATAAAACCACATAAGAAATTAGCCCTAAAAGCTTTTGTGCTACACATAAAATATAGATATAAACTTACTAACTTTACCCCTTTAATATTATTAAAGTAAAATTGATTTAAATTTTAAGATTGAGATTATCCAAATATAGAGCAACTCAAATAGTAAAGATAATTTGTAAAAGACACGAGCTAAATAAAAGTGGCAGTTTACACGAAACCAATTACAAGGTACTTATCTTCATATAATTATATTAATCACATAGCTATAAAAAGCTTTTCAATTTAAATAAAACTTATGTAAAAAGTTCACAAAACGGAACCCACGATACAGGTAGAAACAATTTAAAAGTGCAAATTAATAGGTAATTCTTTCGTGCCATATTGAATTACATGCAAGCTGAGGGCAGGGCAGGTGTGCGGGGAATGCCATTAGGAGATATTGCGTGGTACACTTCGCTTCGTTGCAGTAAGAATTCATCATTTTATTCATTACTACTATAAAATGAATGATGAGGACGTAGTATTTTTTTAGCGACGTACCTTCGCTCCCTCCCCTCTATGAGGACTACTTCTACAGTTCAGTTGGATATAATATGTAGATAGTGAAGACTTTATATAACTGTTCATGTAAAAAGCGCCGACGCTAAAAACTTTCAGTGCAATAGCTTGTCTTACATAAATTAAGGACTTGATCGAGTTAACTGCTTTAAAATGAGTTTTGAAAATTTTACTACTTTAAATTTTAGATGCATAGACTGAAACTCTCTAAAATCTTATTCTATCCTTTAATAATGATAAATCAAAATAAATTCGCGACAAAAGCCGATAATATTGTTTTAATTAAGAAGTGTAAGTGTATTTTTATACGCGTTACTAAGTTTTAATTTTGACATTACACATAACACATAAATTCTATTTATCTATATAGGTATGTTTCGTACTTATTATACATAATATTAGTGTGCTTTGTAAATTTATAAAATTTAAAAAAATGTTTAGTCGTTCTCTAGGTCGAGTAGGTCGAGAAGTTCATAAACTAATTAAAAAGGCTTTGATCACAGCTTTAGCTAACTAATGCGGAGTATAGAAATGTTAGAATATTTAATTTAGGCAATAAAATATTAGAGTTTAAATTATGATATATATTTAAGTTTATGCTGCTTAAGAAAGTTAAATTACTATTTATATGAAAGTTACAAAAGTAGCATAAAGAGATTTAACTTATCATATTATTATAATAATATGATAAGTTTTTTTTTCATAATTTATTTAAAGTGATACTGTGAGTTTGACCTTTGATAACTTGGTGACGCAAGTCATGTAAAATAATTGATTGGTTTTGCTTAAAACTTCGTCTTATATAAAGCTAGCGACTCACTATCGCTTGACTCGGTTCTGTGAACTGTTCTAGGAACGTTTTTATTTTTTTGAGCGAAACAAAAGTGTTTCACAAAAATAAAAGTAGGCTAAGAACTACACACAGACAAATATGCAGAAAATTTGTGTATTTTCTTATAATTACCATATTACATAAATACATATGTATTTAGTAAAAAGTTTTTATGTTAAGTGTTAAAAAAACAAACACTTCAATTTTATTTATCTGTACTTTTACAAAGACAACATCCATTAGATATCAAACTATTAGGTATTACAATAAATGTAGCATAAAAAAATCAAGAAAATAACTGACCAAATATTGAAATATTATCCTTAAATAAGGGTGTTTAACATAATATGTAAGGGAAGTATAAAATGAGCACGTTTAGGGTCTATTGAATTTACGAAACATTTTCAGTCCCGCTCGATTTCCTCACGCAATATTTAATCGAGCGCAAATATACGGTCGCTGATATTTTTAAGTTATGTGTAATTTCTTATCTTACAAAGATTTTTGACAGTTTCTTGTTATATGTCATGATAACGTGATTTTTTTATAAATTAGCGACTCGCTGCAGCTCCTTGGGTTTGTTACGACGTACCTACATTGAACAGTTATAGTACATACAGATAAGGAAATATTTTCCGGCAAAAAAAAACCTTTATTTTGACCCGGATAACCAACTATTTTCATACTAAAATTAAAAATCTGACCAGATCAAAGCACTGGGCTTTGATCCGGTCAAAGAGAAGCAAAAATTCTAATATCTATAGATTCGGCTTCTGTATGGATTCTAATGACTATTTCAATAAGATTTCCCAAAAAAATATTCAATGTATTAATTCGACTCTGTTACGATTCATATTATTATGTATCGATAAAAATATTTAGTGGAGTTCTAGACAATTTCTAATAATATTCTATAAGAGCTGACTGATTGGCATATTTGTATCATAACTCTTTACTTCATAACTTATCTCGATAACGATTTAAATACCTACACTGTACAGGTTTTCATGACATAAAAAGTATAATCTAGAAAAGTTGTATTTTTAAGCGTTTAAATTAATTAATAGTCGAGCCTAAGACTTGTTTTCCCTCATACCTGTAGTTTTGAGTTTTATCTTGAAAATACGCTTGAAAATTTAATCCTTATATTGATATTTCATATAATCTTTTAAATTGAAATTTCATTTTAATACACAGATGGTAGTTTTGGCATAAAGCTAAGAGTATGTACTAAACTTTGGCCTATACAAAGATCAATAACTCGTAGGTATTTAGGCACACGCTGTAATGGCTTCTTGAGTTGAACATGCAATTTGGGAAGCCGACCGAGATGATGGATCGCATTCCTTATACATACTCGTATTAAACTTAGAATATTATACAAAGATTTCCTAAATAGTTTAAAACAATTTACCATTGAAATGGACACACATTATTATAATGACTTCTATACTATGTACTTAAAATCCTAAAAAATAGATATTAAAACAAACCTTTTACCATTTCCTTTCTGTATAAAATACAAAAAATATTACATGAACTTCGCTTAATAAAAGGCTCCACTGTTTTATTTTTGTAAATTAATTATTTAATTAAAAGCACTCTCTTAATTGTTTGCAATTTCAAAACAAATGAGGGATCTCTTGTAATTAGACTAAGTCCATAAAGCCTTATTTACATACAGCTATCCGGAGCCACCCAAGAGGATATCTAATAAAACTTCCTCTGGTACATGTAATGAATAACGAAATACTAATGAACTCCTTTATTATGTGAAGTGACGAAATTGTACGCTTATTCCCAGCTTTCAAAGTAATAAACGCTTTTACTCTCTAAACTAACCTGTACCTACTAAGGATTTTCGAAAATCAAACTGTTTGAAAATCGTTGCTTACGATATAGTATATCTAGTAGCAGTAGAAAATATAGTAAGATAAACTTTAGATAATAAAATGGTAGAGATCACAGCAAGTAAATATGGTTACTAATAATAATATAGATAGTAAAGTTATAATGACATCACAGTAAGTAAATATATTTATTTAAGAGCTTTTGAAGGGTTACTATAGGTTTCAATATGCTTATCACTCACTACACCACCTGTCCCACCCCTAAGCTATGTAGTTATCTTTGGTTATTTTTATACAGATATAGTTTATGTACCGGAGAGTGATAAAGTAAACGTTTTTTGGATATTCAGGGGCATTAACAGTTCCTCGTATCATATTAATAATCATTGAAGTTAGTAGGCATCTTTTACAATACATACATATATTTTATAAAATATATTTTTCTTAATTTTTCTACGGTTTAATACTTTATCTTCAAGAAAGTAGTTAAAAATCCACTATCTTTACGCCGCCGGCAGTGTTTTCAAGTGGAAATTAGTGTGGTTGTACTCGAGACGACGCCATGATTACGGCGTCAGCAAAGAAGGCATTCTACATTCCCCGTCATTTCATTAAAGATATTATAAAAAAAATAATTAAGTATCCATCTATTAAAATTTGATATTAAATATTTTGGAAAATCTATCTTGAAATGATAATTAATATTGATACAAAAATAAAGAATCTATAGCTCTTAAAATTTCCGTCTGACTGGCTGACTGACCAGTGTTTTTAGTGTGAAAAAGTAAAATTATTTATAATAGATAGTATCCTGTGAAATTGCTTTGTTTCTTTTCCTAGTTTACATTTAAAGAAAGATAATAGCCCAGAAAACGTAGCACATTAAATATTAAAACGGATAAATTGTTTGAAAGGAAGGAGGATCTTTGTATATAGAAATTAAATTTTCTTCTTATTTTATGTTCAGTTTCGCTTTCTTGGACGAATAAGTAAATAATAAATCTATGCTAGGCTTATTCCAGGCGCGGTCTGAAGGGGGGGGGGGGGGGACATGACCCTCCCAAAATCTAAGGTCAAATTAAAAATCTCAAAAATTTGCCAAATAATAAAAGCAAATTTCTAGCTATTTAACAGCGATAAATTTATAGTTTGCTGACATCTAGTGGTGTTTTTATGAACATGATGAAACATGTAAGAAGAGCATTTAACAGGTTTAGCCATAGATTATACACTTATATACTGGTAGGTTTAGCTCTTCTAAACATTCACCCGGAAATAGTAGACAAGAAATAGTAGAAATAGTACGTCTCAAATATTACTATCACCCGATTCGCAAATACAAAAAGACGACTTCCATTTGTTTTATAAGTAATGTTTAAAACCGACTTCAAAAATCAAAACGTTACAAATCGAAACTAAAAACAGAAAAAATAATTTTAATTACTTAGTTATTGTTGGAGTCGGTGCCAGCCAAGAAGGACAGTTTTATCCTGCCTTTGCAATGAACTTTTGAACAGATATTTTGATAATAATCAAAATTTACAAATTGATACATTAATTAAATTGTATAAAGATTATTTTGCTTTGGCTGGCACCGACTCCAACAATAACTAAGTAATTAAAATTAATTTCTGTTTTAAGTTTCGATTTGTAATGTTTTGAAGTCGGTTTTCAAAATAATTTATTTTTAATTTTTTTGTGGAAATTAGATATTTTTTTAAATATAATATTGGTAGGCTAACTAAACTACTGCTCCAATAAGTCAGCGAAGTTTTGGAGTGAACGACAATAGTCAATCGAGATTTGTCCACGTCTATTTTTCCACGTATCTCCTAGACGTTAATAATATTTACCTTCTATTATCAGATCAACCTAATATCTTGAAGGAATACGACTATCGGTTCATAAGTATAGGTATAATATTAAAAGAAATTTCTTTCAACTTACATCATCACAAATTCTTGAACAGCTTTAGAAAATATATGAAAAACGTAATAAACGCCTATAAAATTTGAGAGTTGCCCTGGATTTCCCTAGGATCAAATCATCAGATCCTGACTTGGTAATAATGTGAATATCTACCGAACAAAAAAATTGTAATCGGCCAACATTTGACGCAGAAATTAATGAACAAACATTTTTGAACGAACCGTTGAGGAATTGTACCTTCCATCATCAGCTTATCCACATGAGATGATGATTTTCAGACACAAATGCTTGAACATCTTTAGAAAATATATCAAAAACATAAAATAGGTGCCTATAAAATTTGAGAGTTGTCCTCGATTTCCCTGGGATCCCATCATCAGAACCTGACTTGGTGACAATGGGACAATGGACCTCGAAGCTATACCCTACCAAACAAAAGAAAAATTTTTGAAATCGGCCTACAGACGGCGGAGAAATCGGTGAACATACATTAAACTCCTCCTTTTTTGAAGTCGGTTAAAAATAAAATTGTGTCTTGTGCAGTTAATGTTTATTTTACCTTTTACAGATACATATTTTTTATTAGTGTACTGAGTGACCCCCTCCAAAATTTCAGGCTGCGACCGCGCCTGGCTTATTTAGTATATTTTGTGTCGTAATAACCTATGTTATGGTATTGATTCGGTGTCAGGTAGTTTCGGAAGCGATTTCCAATCGATCGGATGCGAAAATGTGTAATAAAATTACATACGTATATGATATGGCAGTAATGTAAATAAAATTATGAATATTATTGCACTGCAGCCATTACTCGTATATATAATCTTACAGACCGGCCCTTTTGTGTCGTAATAATTGTTATGTTCCAAATGTCCGATGTTCCAAAAAACTTTTGATCATTAGATTTTATTATGTACCTACTTCCTTTCTGTGTCATTGTGACTATTACAAGACCAAAGCTTCGATTAATAGCTAATATTAAATTTTATCTAATGACTTTTTGCGCTTGCAGAATAGATTCGACTGGAACTAAACCACTAGAAACAATTTCAAAATATTAACACATTTAAGTTTTAAACAAACATAAACAAGTTCCAGTTTTCTTGCTTCTATCTCCATTATTAAGCAAAAACCATTAATTATACCTTGAAAAGCTTTTAAAGCTAATCTCTCCTAATTCAAGACAATATTCATTTAAAAAGCCACCCTTTTATATTATTTCTTTATATAAATTGGATATCATTTGTCTACCTCGTTGAGATGCTGATCATTAATCTTTTTAGTTCACGACCTCTTTTTTTAATTACGGCTTCTTTTGTTAAAATAGGTTTTTAGGTAATGATATAAGCATTTTTATAAATAAATATGTACTTATTCCTACGTCTTGTGTTATTAAAATTCAGTGTTTTAAAAGTTGGTTTTACATTATTCTCTTTCTTTAAAACTGAAAAATAAAAGTACGAAGTAACATAAGACTTTTTTCTTTATAGCCAGTCGCAGTAAATCTTAATAGGTAACCATTAAAGTATCTTTCCATAACAAAGTAATGTTATTAACCGAATCTTTATAAGGTTTGTTAGGGGATAAACAGAGAAGATATTACGGGCGTGAATGGAGGAAAGTTGTAAATAAGTTGAACGCCTGTTGCCTAATGGCTTCCCACGAGTTTCACATTGGTAGTAATTCCGGCGAGTTTATTATAGTACAGCATCCGAGTGCCTCCGCGGGATTATGTGGAAATGATCCCAATATGAGGATAGACGCGCGCAATGAAAATACACTTTGTTTTATAGTGTTTGTTTCGGAAATTAGGAGTTCCTGCGAAACTACTACTAGAAATCCTGTATAAACATTTTGTAAATGAGTTGTATTTATGTATTTCAAATAATAGTTTTGAATATTACTAGATAGTACTTCCGAATTTATAGTTATCTGATGAAACTATCTTTGTATTAATAATTTCGAAACAACGTTTCTAAATAGAAAAAAAAATAGGTAATAAGATAAAACATCAAGAGAAGACAGCACCCTACTTAATGCCCTATCGGTCGCCGGTTCGAGCCGCGCTGGGGGCATTCATTTATTTAGCACGAATGTCTGTACTCTAGTCATAGGTGTTTATATTTATAATATGTATGTATCTTAAGGTTTATATGTGCAGTGTATTAAATATCTAGCATGCGTATCACAAGCATCGTAGCTTACCACGGAAGTAGATTGCGCTGTGTAATAATGTCCAAAGATATTTATTTATTCATTTATTATATGTATGGGATCCTTTTTAGGTAAACACCTCTTCACACTGTAAAGTTCACATTTAAATACTACCCATGTTAAAACTAATTATACGTACTTATTATTTAATAAATACGAAAAAGTGATGAGTGATGAATAAAAAAATCATGAAATTTATTGCAAGTTTTAAACGTTTCAGAGCCTCAGGACTCATGGTAACACTTATTACTACATGGGATTTCACTTCAACGAAATGCAGTACGTGGGTACTTATTGAAAAAGTTATAGAAAAATTTTACTGCGTTATTTTATTAACATTGAAATTATAAGGTACATCCTAGGAGATCAATTACAGCCTTGATTCATTTAAACATATTTTAGATCAGACTTATGTAATAGTTATGTACCAACATATGTATATAGGCAGTGTACTTATATAGCTCAAAAGCATATACTCAAAAGGTATGAATTTATTTTAATTTATAATTGCAATTATTCACATAGTATGTACATAATTTTATATTTATCATACGTAGATATTTTGATTTTCCTTATAACCTTCACATTTTGTACAAAGTGTCTTAAAAAGTTTCTTTTTGTAGGATCCTGAACAAAAGTCGTCGTGCGTCGATATTAAACAAATTTTACATTGTCGCATCGTTTATTAGATTGCCGTACAAATTGAATTTATTCTTCTGTTTCATATTACTTTTTCTTGAAAAATGCTTTCAATACGACACAATATTAACGTTATGTTTTAAAAGGTAGAGTTTTATTGATTGTAGATTACAAATTGCATGATTATTATTTAATTAGATATAAATAATATATAACATTACACTAAGTCTTACAGTTTAATTTAAATTATAAACTAAGTAGCTACTAACTAATGTGATGACATGTACACATAGATATTCCTAAGATTAGAATATCGTGGATAATGAAGGTAATTAAATGGATAAATAAAACATAAAACTTATTATGATAGTTATGGAAGGGAACATAAGCACAAGATCGAAATAACCGACTCCAATTGAAATAGGTCAACAGGCTCTTAAGTAATTGTTCGAAAGAGATGCCTCGCCAACCGATCGATTTAATCTTCAGGCAATGCCGCAGTATATAAAATACATATCCTTAACACCATTTGAAAAAAAACCTAAAAGTAACGAAATCTTTACATAATTTATTATGTCCCTCACGATGTAAAGTATTCTTTTATTTAGTGTTAAAACTTAAACATTATTATAAGCATATTTCAGCATATTTATTTATTACAATTAAAAAAATCATTTATGTACCTATGTAGAAATAATAAACACCTACTGCTAATTTTCTTAAATAAATATGTTTCTTAGCAAAAGTGACAACAATTTTTATATCAATCGTACTTTTTGACCGCAACTTTACTTGCGTACATTTAATTATTTATGTATTTATCTAGATGCTAAATATTATGTATATCAAAAACTTCTTGATAAAGGGAGTATAAAATTTGATGTGAGATTTACATTAGAACTGTCAAATTGGCACCGTTTTTAGACTAAAGTTGAACGTGTCTATTTTGAAAATATCAGAACTAAGACAATGGCAAAATATTGGACGACTTCCAGCCGATATTTCAAATGAGGTCAAACTTTTACAGCTTTAACGCTTTTTTCGATTTGCTTTGAATCCTTGGAAATCTTAAGATGATGAACTATGATTGTATTCTTACTGTTTGGAAATGAAGGTTGATGTTTGTGAAAATTCCTACTTTAAAAAACTCCTGAAGTTTGACAAAGCAAACTTAAAGTTTTCGAAGACGTTTTGAAGAAAGGAACATAAAATCGAATTAAAGCTGCCATTATAATATTATATGGACTTTTTTATTTATTTAAGTATAAAATATTTCAATTAAATATATCATTTAATATTTCATACATACTTTACTGTTGAATTTTTTTTTATTATTATTACTGTACTTAGCCAAAAATGATACGTTTTGATAGTAAATAGTTTGTAACCATATGTATATGGCTAACTTTAATAACATATTTATGTTTATGTACTATGTAGGTATAATAATGAGGTAACTACTCGTCTAAGCTTATATAATAACGTATCCTTTAAATAAAGAGTGCGCATAGCGACTTAAACAGGCATTTGTAATATGAATGTGTAATCTTGTGCAGATTAAGAGATGTATGAAGAGAGACAGGTATATTATAGATAGGCGGATATGACGGAATTATAGGGCTTTCATTATTACTTGGCTAGTGAACTTTAAAAAAACACACGATGTGTAATTACATTCCTGTGCGTTGTAAGAAAAAACGATTTTGAACTCTTTGTGATAAAGTCTTTGCTTTTGAAAGTTATTGGGCTTATACATTCGAGCGTACAGGAATTTCATCAATGGCTACAGATATTTGTACAAAACAAGGACAAAAAGTTAAATGTAAAAGGGACCAGAGATTAATACGCTTTATCATTCAGCTATTAAACAAAGCCAGAAAAGTACGTCATTTAACTTTGTTTATGAAAGGAAATCATACAAAGTAAATACTATAAGGAAAAGATACTTAATGTATCGTATTTAGAGATAAAGTCTCGAAACGAAATTTACTGTGCCGTAGGTAATATAGAAATATTTTATGAAATCTGTTACTGAGACTGATTTTTATTATATTTTATATTATGTACATTTTCCAAGAATAGGTAAACAATGAATGAAATGAAAAATGTTGTTGTTATGAAAATTAATATCCACGAAAGTCCCTACAAAAGTTTATAACGAATATTTTAATGTTTATACCTTCGAATATTTATGACATGTGTGTTTAACACTATTTTTATTTTATAATAACGTTATAACAATAATTATAATTTAATATAATTAATTCCAAAATAATATGTAAATATTCAATAAACGAGAATTGTACTATATATTGTTGGGTCGGCCTGGTAATAACTCATACGACGTAGCACATTTCAAAGGACGTTTAATTTTCAATATAAATGTCCTACCTTTATATCCTCGCTTAGGAAGTAACAACAATATGGACAGTAAATTTTCATATACGTTTGCTATAAGGCGGTGATAAATTTTTGCTATTTTTCATGCTATATTTGATAACAGGAAAATAGAACAGTAAAGTCTAATATCTATAATGAAATGTACTCGAATTTTATTGATTTGATTTTATAACTGTAGCCTTGTGTAACTGTGGCCCATGACTTTTTATATAATTAAAATTATGATTTACTCATGGGACATTTGAATTTGTTTTTAATAACAATAATCCAACCATAAACTGTATTTAACCTTGCTATGCAACTAGCCACAGAGCAGGTGAATATTTATTTGACAATTCCTGGCAACTAGCGACTCACTCTCGCTTGGCTCGTTTTAACGGCTAATATGGAATAGATAGTTTATCCCTCGCTCTATGTTAAACGAAAAAAAAACTATCTTACTGGAACTTTTTTCCGGGATAAAAAGTAACCTATGTACTATTCCTGACTATGATGTATCTCTGTGCCCAATTTATCTGTGTCTTTCACATTTGTAATAGTGGTAAGATAGACTTATAGTAAAGGTTTAAAATTTAGGTCGTGTGTGTTCGATTTTGTGTGACTGATAGCCAAAAGCCAATAGCCGCCCTTCAAGAACCAGTTTAAACGGTCTTAAACCAAGCGCGGAACGCGCTACACTTCAATTCTACACTTGCACTCACACATATTCAAAATACGAGGTCTTTTTTATGTACATTTAATTAAAAAACTGCTATTTCTAATTTCAAATTATGCTAAGTCCTTAACATCGTTGGATCTATTAAAACGTCAATAATTTAAAATAAAAAAAGTTTTAAGTTGAAGAGCTCGTTAAAAGTTGTGCGTCGAGGGTTCACGTCGCCATCAATCGAGAGGTTAATCACAACGTAAAATCGATTGCTACTGTATTACAAATATTTTTTTTAAAGAAACAAGACCATCACCACATACAAAAGTGTTTGCTTCATGATGCCTTTTAAGAAGAGTCCCTGATTGTATTGGTTACTAGGTATTTTATATAATTATATATTAACTATACAAGAACACAATAATATGATCTCAGTTTTCTATAGCTATATAAAATAACTTTATTAAAAGGGGCCCTTACTGATATCGTTAGTTTTTTTTTTCAAATAGATATTTTGTTTTTGAAGTACTAGAAAAATAATAGTAGACTTTGATATTTCAAACAAGTTTATGTTACGTTCTTATATAGATTATTAATAATTCATTTTTGTTCGTAAATTATACCGGGTGTAACATTCAAATAGAATTCGAACACCTACTAAAATAAATTAAAGAAACTATAATCAATTTTAGACCTCATGTTACATATTAACATTTACAGCTTAAAACCTACACAATCGATATCTAACTAGACATAGCGTTAGTTTTATTTTTCCAAACTTCCGGGTTCGATTCCCGAGCTGAGTACAAGTTTTTTTAAATGTATGAATGAAGTTTTTCTTGTTACTAAAATCGAAGACACGGTACCTAGAACAGATCTTCGTATGTCTTATAGTTTCAGACTTCCCCATAATGACCGATTTAAATGTTACACCCGGTTTATTTACTACCCTACTAATAATATAAATAAGAAAGTATGTGAGGATGGATGGATAGATAGAGACGGATCGTACAGAGATAGATTATATAGTGGGGTAGAAAATACACATATACTACTTTATCCCGAAAAAAATTACGGTTACCGTAGGATAACAGAAACTATCCATATTTTTGTTTTTCACTCTTAGTAATATTATTACTACTAGAAATTTGCCTTGTTACGTTTTTGGTCATTTCGCCTTTATGAAAGGTTTTAGCTTTTTAATAGGACTATTACATAAGCACAATGCCTAGCTGCCGCAATCATAATAATTACAGGAAATTATTATAGCTAATTAAATGCAACATCCGGTTATTAGTGTATTTAGCTAATGCCTGATGGAATGGAATATTTGAAATTATTACAAATTTTCAATATTATTGAAACATAATCAGTAAGAACTTTTTTACATAAGTTACATTTTTTGTTTTTAATATATATCTATATGTGTTTAAATGTTATAAAAATATTATTTCCTTTCCATTTTTATTTAGAGCTACTGAGTTTATTCTGGAAAATTTTTTACTTGTAGAAATAAATGTAGTTAATTATAAAATTAACAAATAATGATACCAGAGGCGTATTTACAGATTTGGCGCCCCGGGCCATTTAGTTTTGCCGCCCTATTAAGTGAAGATAAAGTATTTAAGACAAACAAACCAAGTAATAGGGTAGATAAATTTTCAATAATACAAATTAAAACAGGTAATATTTCATGTGTTGATTCGATGCGCTAATTTCAAACGAAACAAGCCTTAAATACCTTTTCATCGGTGGGGGAAGCGGCTATAGATTTTTAAATATGTAAAAAAAAACTGTTGCATGGACATCCTCGAGCGCGTCAGATATTGATAGCATCAATGCCCTGCGTATTTTTAATAACGTAATGATCGTTTGCATGATGCGGGTGGTTGTATGTAAGGGTTGAAAATGAAAAAAAAAACTTTTTATCGAGCGCGTCAGGTTTTCTAAGGGAGTGTTAAGTGCACCAAAAAAAAGCTCTCATTCACTAATCTGACGATTTCGATGTGACGCAAACTCGCGGCCATTTTCATAATGTGCAAAAAAATTCGCCATTTTGAAATACTCAAGCGCGTCAGATTATGTGTTTCATATATGGTTCATCTTTATATTCTAAACGTACTGTCTCATAATCTGACGATTATCTAGAGGGATTCACCTGATCTGACAAAAAAAAATTAGAAAAACAGTTCACCCTAAAGGCCATCCCTGCAACTTCCCGCTAATTCCATTCCTGGACGCTTAAAATTGTACTTATGACATTTTTGAGCTCAAAATATAATTTATATGATTTTTTGAGCTCGCTGAGTTCAAAGAAATAATATTTCTATGCATTTGAGCTCTCCCAGCTCAAAAGCCTGATAGAAGTTTCATAGAACACTATTTTTGGAATTTTCAAACCGCAATAACTTTTGATTCAATGAACCGATTTTTACGTGGTTGGTGGCATTCTACGCAGTTTTTTAAGCCTCATAAAGAATTTCTAATTTTCAATTGGTCAAACTAGAAATTTCGGAGTAACTCCGAAAAAACACTTTTTCGGGTTTCTTTCGTTCACAATATCTCTTGAACGAATCAACCGATTTTGACCAGCTTGGCCACCAAGCTGGTCAAAATCGGTTGATCGATCGACGTGTTTTTTCAAGCTGAAGGGCGGATTAGTTTTTGAAGTTGATCGATAAAGCCATTTAAATTTATTCCAAATAAACCAATTTAAAAAAATTTTTTTGAGATTTTTCACAATTTCTCAAAATCTATCGGTCCAAATCGGTTCAAATTCACAGGAAATCTAAGTTTGAGGGAACTCTTTAGAACGCCGTTTAGTTAAACCTTACTTTATTACCTCACCTTATTTTAAATAAACATCTGTTGCTTTACAATATCTTAAGTCATAAAACAAATTACATCCCAATACCAAAAATACATTATTGAACCTATTAACTATTTTTGCGATTCCACATAAATTATATATTAAAATAGCAAAAAAAGCCAAAACGTTGGAAACACGTTGTAAACAGTATGCCACGAACAAGTCTTTATGATCAGCTGTGATGGTGTCATGGCAGCAGAAACCAGAGTGGGGACGGAGTGAGAGAGTAATAGATAGAGAAAGAGTGAGAGAGGAATAGAAACGCGGAGAAGGAAACATAGGCATCACGCAGCTGCATGCATTTAACTTTATCGACGAATTATTGTTATTTCGGAATTGCTTGAATTTGCGGAAATCGTCAGATTATATATTTTTCGTTATTTTTGAATTACTTCCTTCAAAATAAAAAAAAACTAGCTACGCTCGAGAATGTCGAGATGACGTTTTTTTTACAACTTTGCTGCCCTCCCCTTTCTTTACGTCACTCTCAAATTGTCAGATTAGTGGAATATACACTTTTTAGGATGTAATTAACTTAAACTTAATCTAACGCGCTCTTCTTCTGATGGTCAATTTTTTTTTACTAATCTGATCCTGTATCCTTCACGAGCGGCCTTATATATGGGGCTCATCTTTGGTGGAGGTACTTAACCGGGTACAAGGTATCCCCCTGTATATTAATCTGCCGCGCTTTAGTAAATCCCGAAATCCCCTACCATAAAGGCTGGAAACCAAATTCTTTCCGACTCGCGTGATATGTTACCACGCCGTCTTGCACGCGGTGATCATTATTTTGTTGCGAAGTTACATTAAAACTGCTATTTCGTAAGACAATTATTGAAATCAAATGATACCAAGAGCAATTATGTTCAGAATTAAATACTTGGGATGAATAACTTCTTTATTTAATATCATATTTATAAAACACCTTTGCAAATGATGCATTGTCTTATAACAAATTTGATTACCATAAAAAAGGCTATAGCGAGTCAACCTTTAAAGATAGACATCATTATGCTATCGCAGACTTTTTTTGAAATTTTAAAGAGGAACAATTTCGTCATACATGATTTTTGCACATCTTCAACCGTTTACGCAGAAGAGATGATCACGAGGGGGCTTCTTCGCCGCCCCCTCGTGGTCATCTCTTCGGCGCCTGCCGCCCCTAGGAGCCTGCCGCCCCGGGCCATGGCCCCCTTGGCCCTAGGGTAAATACGCCCATGAATGATACATATTAATATTATAAAAGCGTGTGAGCAATAAAAAATAGATAATTCAGATTTCAAAGAAGGTTTTGATTAGTTTTAAATGGATATTCGTCAGAAACTCTTGACTACGTTCACAAAATGGGATGTGTAAGACAAAAATAGCATTGTTATTTCATTCAAAAGAGCAAATAAATTTTTGTTAAGACGAGCGCGGTGGGTTGAATGAAAAAAATTCACAGAAAGTCTGAATATTTGCTTGGCATGCCAGGACTCAAATCAATCTCCTTTTATGTCCACTGACCATTGTGTCATGGAATTTGGCAATTAAACTAGATCTGGCAAATTGCGGGACAATATTTTACCCGAATTCAATGAAATTGATTGATGATTTGATAGTAAACAGTAAAAATAATACGATAAAAGTTCTTATTTTAAAGTAACACAGATATGTTTTATATACTCGTAGGAAGGGATTAAGGGAAGTTCGTCAAACATTATATACGTAAAACACTTTTAATAACATCGCCGTAATATCCAACGGCTGATGCTAGTCGTCTGCTAGTTGGACGAGTAAAATAATTTAGTCGTCCAACAATTGTTGGACGGTAAAATTATTTTAAAGGCTGTTGCTAGTCATCCGATAATCGTATTAATAAAAAATATATTATTCGTCCGACTATTGTCGGTTTGTACGAATATCTATCACTTCTTTGATTTCTAATATAAAATAAGCGATTTTTATGTGCAGAATATACCTATGCCAAAAATAAAAAAAAAATAACCTTAACCTACCGAGCTGATAATTTATTATTAAGATCCCACCCACTTTTAATAAGTCCAAGAGTTTTTATATGTAAAAGAGCTGGCTCTATAGAGTCGTCCTATGAAATTTACGTTACTAACACTCACTGAGAGTATGTACCTACATTACATCAAAACAGTGTACAAGAAAATGGTATTTTGTAAAAAGTACTATAGAAACGTCCGCAATTGCATTCACGAGTATATTAAAACTTAAAAAACAAATTGATTTCTCTTTGAGCCATTTAAGAAGCAAAAAAGTCTCAGTCGCGATATATCAAACACCAATTGTCGGACGAATAATATTTAATTTATTCGTCCGCTTATCGGATGAATAGACACTTCGATATCCAACAGCCTCGGGTGATATTTGAAGGACCTATACAAATATTTGTTTTGTATAAGGATAGAACTATCGATTTTGGGCATCATAGATTGAGCTAGTCAAAACTGTCACACATTAGTTTAAGCAAGTAGAATTTGATTATTCAAGGGAAAATCGAGAAGAATAAGGGGCGTATATAATTAGTCCATGCAATGTTTACTTATAAATCGATTTAAATAAAACTTAAAAAATCACATTAAAATTGGTCAAGCCTTAGATTATTATCGTGTACGAACGCACGTACAAACAAACAAATCATCAAAAAAATATTTTGGATAACCCAAAACGCAATAATAATTTTCTTTTCAAAGAGCGATCGTAATTACTACGCAAATGAATCATTTATATAATTACGATAAAATGACTTTTCGTTGTCGGTCTAAAATCTTCGAGAAACTTCCTCGTATCTCTCTCGTAGAGTTTCATTCGTATCTTCGAGGGGAGAAAATCAAAAGTATAATATAGTAAATGTCAGCAAAGTAAACAGAGTCTAATTAGACTATAAACTGAACCTTATCTTTAAAATCATAAGGTTGAGTTTGTAGTCTTTGACGCGTTTCTGTTTCGAAATTTAATTATTATTGGATTTTGTATATTAATATAATAGTGACGAAATTATTGAAAGACTGTAGATGATGAAGTTGTAGCATCGTTAGACTTACTTGGGGGATATTTTTATACTAATATCTTCGTGTGAAACCGTCACAATACCATAATTTATATTTTTGTTTAGAAATATGTATTTTGTACTTATTTTGTCGTGTAATACATAAGAAATATTACAGCGCAAAATATCGATTATAAGTTCAAGAGCTTTTCAGACGAACTTTTATATAGTTTCCTGGGAACATAAAGCTCCCTACTAATTCTACTGATTATCTTATGTAACGACTAACGACGACATTATTTATACAACGACATTCAAAATAATTTACCTTTACGACCTTAAATACAAACATTTCTAAAAACAGTAATAAATAGATATATTATTGATCTTATAGCAATAAGTATCCCTTGGAATCACTCAAAAAGGAAATAGAAAAAGGTAATAAAGGCAAATTTATTTGGTTCAATTTGGTTTTATTGGCTAATTCATTGGCGGATGATGGCCGCGCTCTCGCTGAATATTTGGCAAATCCCTGATGCACGGCTGAGGCCTTGTTGCTCCTACGACGCTTTAGCATCGTTTTATTATCGTGGGCTTTACATATAAATAGAGTTTAGTAACGAGTCTTTTAAATGTTCCACAAAAATTTTATGAAATCAAACCGGCGCGGCGCAGTGTATGTTTGATTTAGTAAAATCATCTATACATGTTTTCAAATAATAATCAGTAGGCATTGATTATCTTGTAAGTATTCTTCTTGCCATAGTCAATATTATGACTCAAACTCCCATGTAAAATAAATAAAGAATAAAAAAAATTATTCCTCTTAATAATTATATTTAAAACTAAGTTTTTTCAATATCCTACTAATATATTCACACTGTTTTACTTATTTTATTTAAAATAGGTATGTATTTAATGAATGTACTATTTAAAGCGTTTAAAAAATAATTTGTAACTCACGTTATCATAAGGTTAACCAATTCTTTTCATGATGTCTATAAGAAGCAATGTTGTTCTTTATAGTGTTTTACTTTCATCGATTTATTGTATCGATACTTTGATTAAGATAAAGTAAATATTTGATGTAAAATAAATTACCAAGGGCTTATATACGTCATTTCAAGATAACTTATTAAACACATTAAATTTTATTAAATAACCTATTACTTGATAAAAGATCTGAACTGCCAACGTAGAAATAATAATCTTTTCTATAATAAGATATTTCCCATATGGTTGATGTGAGGATTAAACACAGAAAACACAGAATGGTATTTTCCGCCTTTATATAATAAATAATAATACAGAGATCGTGTATGGAATTACTAATATGATTAGTGACAATAGTTACAGAACGAACGAAGATACAAAAAGTCGATGTAATTAAGGCATTACACTTACACGAATGGAAAAAAACAAATGATTCAGAGAGTAAAATAATTTATTATATATGCTATTTATGAAGAGTTCATTTGTAATGGAAAACTAAAGTTAACGTTTAATGATAAAAATCTTGTTTCGAAAAATTTTAATATGCACTAGTAGCTAGCCCATGCTTTGCTCGAGTAACAATGTTTAAACAGATAAAAATAATGCCTTGGGAGATAACAGGTGTAATCGCAGACTTTTTTGTAGACCTTTTAAAGACCTACAATTAGTTAGTAGCTACATCAGTATATTTATACATATAAATTTTGAAGTGTTTGAACTAAATGCATGTGTAAGTTTATACGTTACTAACGTCAAAAAATATTTTTTTTTAATTTTTGCTGTCTGTCTGCTCGTTCCGGCTAATCTCTGAAACGGCTGGAGCGATTATGACGGGACTTTCACACGCGGATAGCTAATGTTATATTTAAGAACATTTATTTACTTGAATTATGAAAAGGATTTTTATGCTACAAACTTTTAATTGGGCTGAGGCTGACAAAACTGAGCGAAGTGAGGGTGAGTCGCCAGTTGTAAATATTGTTAAATATAAACC
This sequence comes from Boloria selene, assembly GCA_905231865.2. Classification (NCBI taxonomy): domain Eukaryota; kingdom Metazoa; phylum Arthropoda; class Insecta; order Lepidoptera; family Nymphalidae; genus Boloria; species Boloria selene. Next base: position 5,487,907 of record HG993149.1, read on the forward strand.
TATCTATAAATCTATAAAAACATACCAATCTATATACGTTTATAATATAAAAAAGCTTGATGCATATACCTAATAAAATTAATTAAGCTTAAGCAACTTAAATTGTTATTAAAGACAATTTAAAACAAGCCAGATGATGCGAACTTGCCGCTACGATCTGTTTAAATTCAAGCTCTAAAACATAATATATAGGTGGCATAAATTTGAATAATTATATCCATAACTTAAATTTGATTACGTCTACCTTAATATATTCAAGGTTGGAATAATGTGGTTTTCATAATTTTAATATGCTCATTGTTAAAGTTATTCATCTATTTAATTTATTAGATGAAGGAGATTGCCTACGTGTCTTCTCCATTCCACGTGATAAAGGTCAAGTAAACTGAAGTTACCTAACTTCTTTAAGAAATTAACAAGGAAAATGAATTATATTGAAGGATTTATTATTTTCTTAAAATAGCAGCTAGAACTGCGCTATGCTAGTTGCATTGTTTATACATGACAAATAAACTAAACATGTATATATACATACAATACCCATGTATTTCCCATAGAATATGAAGTGAAACTGTATTATAATATCATTGAGTTTTTTGAGTTAAGATTACATTGAAATTCTAGCACAGATATTTTTTATATGTTAACATAAATAAGAGTACAATTTAAAATGATCAGACTTGTATATTTACAAGTTTTTAAGTTTATATTAGGGCCTAACTTTAATCCATAACCCATAACATATTTTATAAAGCGCATTAACTTTAGCTTTATTATTCAATAGACATTTTAATTTCTACTTGAAACAAAAGAATAAAAAGGGTGGTATAAATTAGACAGCAATATGAACGATGCGATGGCAACTCCCATGCCAAATCAAACTCCGGCGTTGTATTAGTATTCTTTTCAACGTAGGTAGACCACTGCCCATCTTTTAATTTTACAATGATATGGATTTTATATGTTTAAATTTTAAGTCCAGCAATCTAGCTCTACTACTCTAATCCTATACAGAGGTTATGAAAAGAACCTAAAATTTTTTTTGTTAAAAAAATTTTTACTAATCTACCCATATATAAAAAGATAAGTAATTAAGTAACATACTATCTTTTTCCTATATACATATGTAGAGAATGAACTTAGTTCTCTCATAAAATTGATCAATCTTTAGAAAGAGAAAAAGCGAACGTGTGTCTAATACTGATTTTTTTAAAGTTAAAATTATTAAAAGTTGTAATATTGTTAATATTATTATTGAATGTTAAATAGTTATAAATATCTATCTTCAATTATCGTATAGCAATTAATACTTTTGGCTACACATTCGTTTTGTCTGTCTGGCCTTTCCGCCACTATGCCTATGTTTTTAACTTTTTACTCAATATGACAACAACTGACACATTATAAATCGTTTTTAAAATTATACTGCTGATAGCATATATTATATTATAAATCAGTGGCTGATTGTTACGCTGGTATTTAATATTGCTTTAGATTAAATTTTATACTAAAATGTACAATTCATTAATTAATGTAAATTAACGTAAGAGATTTATTATATTAGAAATAATTAACTTTAAAATTAGTAATGAACGATAATATAGCCAAAGGCGTTGAAATAAAATATCAAGCCGTTATATTTATTTCAATATATCAAGTTTCATAGTAAGAAACTCCCGTATTTAAAAATACAATACTCTTCTCCAGGAAAATCACCCCATACCTTTTTATTTATCCTCCGCAAAAATTTCTTAGTAAATGCTGAATACCTTCAAACATTTAATAAAGCAAAGCTACATAGAACTTCCTCGCACGTATCTCATCTGAGACGAAATAATAACTGCCTTAAGCTCTTTATACTGACTACGTGCAAAAAGCATTGTGGCTGAGAAATCTAAACACATGTGCCTACAAAATTGTAACCGTAATAATTGTAGAGCAACCGCTTTATAGTTAATATCAAAATGTTCATACAAATATATTAATAGTTTTATCAAAATAAGTAATCATCAATGAAATGAACTATATCTCTCTCTCGCGTAGGACTTATAATTTAGTGAAGTACTTGCCTACTAGATATTTGATTCACGTTTTATACTTCATAGTATATTATAAAATAAAATAATGATTTAAAAATCTTTATATTTATCATTTTACTCGTAAATATTCGTAAATAATCATTTATTTTCTTATAAAATTTATTTTCAGAGTTAACCTTTCTTCTATTCAATTTCTACAAAATATCTTGAATTAACATAATGCAAAATCAAAGTTATTTCAGTTCGCATCGCTTCAGGCTTAAAAATGGGCGCAAGAAAATATTCGATCGTTGTTTTGACTACAAATATTTATGAAAACTTCATATCAAAGAAAATGTTTAGATAACGATAAGATTTATAAATAATAAAAGCTCTAAGTCTAGGTACACTTTAATGCTAGTACAGCAAAAGTTTTAACGATATTCAGTAGGCAGAAAGCTTGAGGTCTTTGTTAGATCGGCAGCCATTTTTAATTACGTATTGCCGCCATTGTTGAGTTTCCCCCGATAGTCTGTGGAGTCCGATCAACGTCACGAGAGCCATCGACGCACTACTGTTGCGGGTGTTGCTAGCAATTATTGAAGCAAGACTCAATAATGAACCGTTTTTCGATGCATGATTCAATGACCCTTAAGTAATTATTTATCTAATATTTTGACATTTTCTATAAGTGCCTTAATTTTTTTTGTGTGTAGGTACTATAATAAAATATAAATACTCCTATAGTATTTTAATAGTATGAACCTATAATTTCATATAACCAACCAACATAATTCTTTCAGTTAACGTAAAGTTGATGTAATAATATAATAGGTCTATTACTGACGAACGAACGTGTTACGATAAATTCATTAAATTAATAATATAAAATATTTAATTACAATTTCTCGACTGGATAGGGTTCCATTTTAACTAAAAAAGCTAAGTAATCATGTCAAACCAAATTTATATAAGGTATCATACCATTAGACTTAGAAATTTATTAATGTTGAAAAGCAGTTAAAAATAAAAGGATTAGTGCACTTTATCTATAGTGAACACAGAATTTTAATGTCACTTCGTAGTTAAATATCATATGTAGCTAAGGTTTTCGTTGGGGGCCGTTAATGATTCACCACGTACCTCTTGTAATGAAAACCAAAACAAAGGTTAGAGTACGTGCGTGTCTGGAAGACTTTAGAGTGGAAGGGTCTAAGCCTCGCGTCAAGTGTCTTTATGTGACATTGATACTATTTTTGTGTTTTCTTAGAAGAGTGTTTTTGTAAGACCTGTTTCACTTTGCTAGACAATTTTAATTTATTTATTTTTATTCGAACAAAATTTGTAGGACTAAGTGTTTGTAAGCAACAATATTTGGTTTATATTTCATGAGAAAAGTCTTTTTACATTATTATTTATTATGTATAATAAGAATGATTTTTAACATGTTTATAACGAAAAATAAAATAATAAACGATATTTTTAAATACACCATCCATTAAAATTCAAAAAATCTTTTTGCACCTTAATAATAATTTTTAATAATCCTTGAATTAGATATTTTCAAAGATACCTGAACTACGTCCGATGATGACGGCGATAAAGCACGTAATTACGCTAAGGACAAGGGGTTTTGATCACCATTGCTAATCATCTTCAGGATAATTTTGGTACTCAAAAAATGTTTGAGACTCTTCGAAAAGTTAGGGGAGAAAATATGTAATGTAGCATAATTCTTAAACTTTCATAGCTAGATTGCGTCTTGCCTTGGTCATTAGAATGCAAATTTGGTATTGAAACGTTAAATATTTATTATTAATCCCTTGTCACTGTAATGTTATGAGCTACTACTTGTGAATGTATTTTATTGTTATTTTAAATCTATATTTGAAGTTACAAGATATAATATAAAAATTATTATTTAAGCTTGAATGTCAGTCATGCAGTACAATTCTTATTAATTAGAAATATAAAAATATGATATTATTTATTTCACAAGGGAACCCTAATATACAAAATTGAAAGGGCTGTCATAATGTAGATATACACACTTAGACGCTACGCCAACGTCGGCAGTTTTAAATTTAGTCGCTGGCAAATTTTATTGGGCTTGCAATTTGAGTGAACTGTGAAAATGAAAATGGAGGGTTCAAACAGAATAACTGGTTTTAATTAAATATAGTAAGTTTAATGTTATAAAACATACTTTATCATCGCGAAAAGCAGTAGGGCAGGAATTTGTTCTTTGTACTTGTTGCCACTTTTATATGAGGACAACTTGAAGGACAACAAAGACTAAAGTTAATCTAAAACATTATTTTTCTGGCTATAAGTTCATTTTCAGCGAGCATATGCAATACTACTTCGTTTGTGAAGATAACTATGCCATTTAAAAATCCTAAAAGAAAAGTAAATATTATTTCTAGAAAAAAATCGAGAACAGATAGTTTCTAAATAATTTACATTTTAGATGATAAAATATTTTACCTGTGACATTTACATTTTCTTTGTTATAAAAAATATGAAGTGCTTTGGAAAAGCTAAAAATGCATTCGCTTTAAAATTCTCGATCTGCCGGTAAACTCACTCTCATGCTTGTTTTTTACCATATATAATAATAAAAATATATATAAGTATATAAGTAAGAACAAAATTCAAAATAATATTCTAAAGGAACAGTGTAACAAAAGAATACAAATCTTTTCGAGTCAGCAACCCTTTTATCGAATCCTAACCTGTTTTACGAGATTAAGCAAAAAGTTTTTCTTCTATCATTCGAGTTACACATGACACGTTGTTTGTTGGATCTTCCAACAAATACTCACATAATATATGTGTCTAACATTCAAATGTGATAAAGCTCACATATTATTTCGACATCTTATTCACTAAAAGGGGCGACTTACAGGAGCTTTGTTAAAATGGAAGTATGGTTTGCTCTTTACTTTAGATACTCTACGTTTACCACTGACGAGACGTTTTAAGGGTAAGTTTGAAACAACATTAATGAAATGTGCTTATTTAAAATATGTTATGAAACAACTGTTTAATCATTAGTTTTCTATACTATATTATGTTATGGAAACTATATTACTGAGGTAAAATCTCAAATGCCACTAAGATGAAATAAAAGTAACAAAGTTTGCACAGTGTTTTTATAAATATACATATTATATAATTTTAAGTGACTACAAAAAATATTATTTAGCAGACATTAAAAAATGACAATTTATTTTCAGTTATAACAAAACAATATTATTAAAATTAAAAAAATATCTTACTTCACTTCTTAACGAATCTTATAGTATATTTTTGTTATAAAGGTTCAAATATTGTGCTTACTGCTATCATGTAATATCTAAAATATATTTTTACTTATTATTATTAAGAGAATTCGAATAGATTTCTTGCCGGTTACTAACAATCTATTCAAGAGAGATTATAATATAGTTAGTATTCAAAAGCAACTCCTAACAGCTATCATGATTGGAGTTTCTATCGGAAATATAAACACAGCTCTATATACTTGTAGGTATATGTTGTATACATTTAAGCACTACATCGATATTTTAAAATTGAGTTTGTATATTTATTCTAGAATTTTATCAATAATTTTTTAATTAATACACAGTTATGTACTGTAGAAAAAATAAAATGGATTTTCCTAAGAAGAAGTAATTATAACATGCCCTTTAAGAGAGTTTTTCCTTTGTGCCTTTTATAAAACTTTATCTTGCAGGATAAAGCCTTCTATGCCAGAATAATACTCGCGGCGTATGTCGTAAAGAGTACCTTTGCACTACCTGTGTTAGTACAAAAATACGTTACCTCTTCACTTGGCGTGGAAATTCGGTGGTTCTCATTTGCATTTTTGTAGGTATCTTGCTTAATCTTTTGTTTATATACATGAAATACAGAATTTTATAAAACCTTGAATTTTTTTACGTTTATTATATAAATACAGACCTATTTTTAACAGACTCAACGTAATTACATATGTTTATTTAATAAATTAGCGACACGCCCTTTCTTCACCCTATAGAAATCTATAGGATTTCTCAATAGTGAAATATTTTCTTTTTCGTTTTCTACTATAATATGAATGTATTATACATACTCAACCTTTCCTTTTGAACCAGTCTTATCTATTGGTGAAAACCGCATTAAAATCTGTAAAGACGGAGGGAAGTGACTTTGTTTTACAATGTGTAGAACAATAATACTGACTTATATGTATATAGACATACAGTTTATTTGCCGATATTCAAAGAATATAATATCAACTTATCATTGTTTTTGAAAACATTTAAGGAATTGCAATTTTTTTTAATACTTCATATTTTCATTTAAGTAATTATACTAAATTATACATCTTACAAGACAGTGGTTGCCGAGCGGTATATAAAGGGTACTCAACAGGTCGTAAGTCACTGTCTCTTGGAAAATATTTAATGAATTTCTTCATTCTTTACTCCGTCTATCGCTTCGTGTAACAAATTCGTTGTATCCTTAAAGACAATGGAGAGTTCGAAATATATGTGCTTTATTATTGTTATATTTAATTGAAATATAACATGTACTTTGTTTTTAATAAATGAGCAAAGCTTTTGTTAGTAAAGTATTTAACTACATTCTGTAAAATAAAGATTTTACCAAGAAGTTTGCATCCTATATTAGGGCTATAAATTCTTTTGGTGACAGGTTAGTTTAAATTATGTAGGATAGTTAGGTGAGCAAACAAATAGAAGTGCCTATTAATTACTTTCCCTTTCCTATAACCTATGTAAAAAGAAGGGCATAAACTAGATAAAAATAACTTTTGTACCTGTCAAGTAGTACGCAAGGATTCAAACAAAATATGTACGTATACCTAGTATCTAATAATTATTATTATATTGAGAAGTTATTGCCAAAAATTAAAACTAAAATACAAGAATTCTTTTCATTTCAACATTGAAAGGCAGTAAACAAAACCAACTAACAGCAAAAAACAAAATTAAAAATCATAAATTGAAAAGGTTAAAGCGACATAATAATTTTAATACACAGTGTGGCAAAGGGCCACTAGAGCGTGCGAAAATATCCTAAAACGCGGCAACGTTCAGTTTATATAATCCAATAGGGCACTAACAAGTCGTTCCGTCGCCGTCTCGTGCACAACATTTATTGAATTTTACGCCTCAGTGTTCTCAACGTCCCTGCACCGAATTAATATTAGTTTTTTAAACGCTTCTAACGACGAGTACAATTATCTTCTTTTATTTTTTCGTTTTATGGTCACTGCTTTGTACATGGACCTTTGATTGAACATTTTATTTTGTACCTATAAAGGTTTCATTACATCAATAATTATACATTGATTTTTATATTTGCATCTCTAAGTGTTTTTCGTCATACATTTTATTACTTTTATCGAATAGGACAGCACACTTTATTAGTGAAAGCAACTGAACACCAAGTGTACTTCTGATTGCAAATAAAGTTTTTACACAGTTTTAAGATTACCTGTACCTACGTTCAATATTATTTATTAAAGGACTACCTACATCTTTAGACATTATTATTAAATTGTTACAATATACATACCTACTAATTGGGGTAATTAGCACTTAAGCATTTTAGGTCCAACTAAGAAATTTGAATATTTATTGATTGATTAAATCTAATTTTGAATTAGATTTTAAGCTATTATTTAAATTTTAATTAGTTTAGTTTCAAATAAATAAATTGTACAGTAATATGATTTTAACTAAGAATTGTTTTTGTATTAAGTTACAGTATTAGCTGAAATCTATTTAGGTCGAAGCATAAGCAATTAGAATGAAATATAAAATCGGATCACTAACGGCTAAAGCAAACGACGAAGTTCTAAATTATTTTGACAAATATTTGGCCTTCAAAAGTTCTGGCGAATAAAATTAACCCTAACGATAAAATTAAAATTTCGTCTGTTCCTGAAACTTCGTAGTTATATCGCTAAATTTAATATTGGAGAGGCTAATTTTAGAGACATTTGGGAATTTCAATGAGGTAGTGGCTGGCTGCGGCGATAAAAGCTGAAAACACAATGTAAGTATAATGCATTTCGGGCAAGGCTTTGTCTAAATTTCTATAAAGTTCGATTAACAATCATTGAGAACTGTCAATCTAATATTTCACAAAACATCTAATGTAATATTATAACAAATATTTGTGTGGATGTACAAGAATATGTCTTTATTATTTTACATATAATACAAACTATGAGTAAAAGTTCTTCTTCGCCCAAAATTATTTTACAGTAGATTATATTACACAGGGGAGAGACATAACTTACATCCAAGTAACATTACTATAAATGGCGTAATATATCAAGAGCTCCAAAGCGCAAAAAATATGAACCGTCCAAATTTCATAGCTATAACCGCTAAAATAAAGTAAGTAGAGTTACGAGCGTCTTAAATTTAAAGAATAATCGTGTTTCCAGCACATAAATAAATCCGGCACTTGGGTCGAGATTGCGTGCTCACTAACTCGTTTAAAAACGACTTTACCCTCGTAAAGGTGAGTAACTGCTTCGCAAGTCTTAAATATAAAGTATGCCAATTTTGATTACGTTTTTATTGTTAAGCACTGAACGTTTGCGCAAGCTTAGCTGTTTTGTATCTCAGCTATAGGTACATTTTAGTATTCTTGAAAATTTGCGAGATTTATGGTTAAATACTGTTCTTACATGTAGATGTTGATATTCTCTGCAATACGAGTACTTCGTCATTAAAATCTATTTTAAATTATTATGCGCGGTTAAAATTATAATATTACACTCTTATGAGGCTGTTAACACTAGACTATTCACGACTGCTGCCGTCTGGCGGAATGAAACGTAACTACCGCCGTCATTTTCACATAATAGAACTTGAAAGGGCGACGCCGGTTCACTTTTATTATTGCTTTTGTTCATGAATCACTTTTTGTTGGACTACGAGTACTTAATAAGTTGTAAGAGTAATATTTGTTTAATATTCAATTTTCAATTTTACTTCTTACTGAAAACCAGAGCCAGTTCAGATCATTCGGATTTAATTATTAAGAAAAGGTCAATAAAAACTATTTTACGAATTTTGTTTTATTACTTTTTTTAAGGCTTGCAGCCTTTCTGTTTGAACAAAGGGACATAAGAAAGAATTGATATAAATTGAAAATAACTTATTCAGAATACATTTTAACGATTTATTCTAAGAATATTAATTTATTCACACTACTGACATTCTCAATCAAAGCAAAAAAATAACAACTAGTTACAACAAAATATCATATAAGAAAAAAATTCTAGGTATATTACAAGTAAAATGAATAAATGAAATTCATATGCATATTTCACATTTTAAGCGCACTAAATTTCCTCTATTCCCAGGACATCAGTAAAGTGTGGACGTGACTCGCCCGGGGAGGACGGGATTTGGACTGCATTCGATGTCCACTTAAACCTACAGCCTTTTATTTAAATAAACTTAACGCTGTGTACGTGATACGTCCGGACACACCAGCTTTGCTATATTAATATTTGTGATACAGTCTTTTCCTATTATTGTTATTTCCAATACTATGTATACATGTATAATAACAACATTAATAACAACATTATAACATTAATATTAATAAGAACAGAGAAACGTTCCTAGAATTCAATTTTTCTTGTTATTTTTCCTCAACAATTCCCTTACTATTTATTTTTCAGAAGGCCCCTAAGTGTACCTAAGATTCTAAATTTATATTATTCGTATATCCCACGTTTGTAAGAGCTTAATATATCATTGGTAATAATATTACTTCTTTAAATAGTTTGTGTACAATATATTTCATACTTACGCAGCTATAAGCCATATTTTTACTTTAAAATATGAGGTAGATTAGGCCATAGCCTTCCACGCTGGCCAAATGCGGGTTGGCGGACTACACAATTCTTTCGGAAACTTTAATTCTTTCAGACATATTATATTCTCTCAGACATGTAGATTATCACAAGATTTCCTTTCCCGTGAGATAAGTGATAATCATGTCAAGACTGATCTCTATCTAATCAAGTCTATCTAATTCGTATTCATATATAAAATGTCTGTGAACGAATATGCAAGCATAATTATTTGACATTGTTTAAAAAAACAATATATATACTCGTAGTATAATATGTAGATGGTGTGTAATTTATATCAGATAATTTGAGACTAGAAGCAATTAATGTTTAATTACAGAGGAGCTGACAGTTCTAAATATGAAGCCCGTAACCTAAAGTAAGTAATTTATTTAATCTTTCTTCATTTTTTATTCATTAGCATTAATTCACTTAAGAATTTTTTGGGATTTATTTATTTAGTGGTAATGCGTTCGCTTGGATAACCGAGTGATGCGGGTTTCAAATTCGGGTCTCGCACCTCTGATATTTTCATGTGTGAATAATCACTAACATGATTTGTACTGGTCTTACGGTGAAGGAAAACATCGTTAAGACACCTGCACGTCTGAGAGAACCCATACAGCAAGTTTTCAGTCAACCAGCGAGGCCAGCGAGGTAGACTATGGCCTGATTCTCCTTGTAATGACGAGAGGTCCGTGCCCAGCAGTGGGATGTTAAAAAGGGGTGAATACACACATTATAATATATAATATGAAAAAATAAAACGTTCAAACATGTTGATGTTTACACTGCACTCAAGTGTAACAACCATCTATAGGACCCTTCTCGGCGTAACTTAAATCTCACTATTTCCCATGGGATATTTACGTATAACGAGGTCAATCACCCAGATGTATTTGTACCTCACAAATTGACACAACCCTTTAAATAAACATTCTGTTGACATGAGACTGTATCCCTTTATTCAACGTACATTTCCTATGTGCTTTAGCATAAATTTTTATGGCGTTTGCACAACCAGCGATGTGACCGAAATGACTTTATACGAATTCACTCGTTTTTTATTTCAATTTTTATGTAAATATTTTTTTACTTTTGTTAATAAAAAATCACATAAAAAATAATTAAACAACTAGATAAGGTATAAAAAATACAATTATACGTTTGTAACGTCACTAATATACTATCTATTTCAAATTTACAACTTCCCCTGTAGGTATATACCAAAATATGTAGAAAATCTATTGAATCATAATGATTTCAATGTTATTAAGCCATAATGAACTGAACTTGCGATGAATGTCATCAAAATATATAACTTTAATGTGATAATCAAAAGCTTAGTAAAAATCAATGTTTGTTTAAAATAAATAATTCTAATTCTAATAATAATATTAAGCTTGCCGGATAACTAACAATTAAATAATGTCTTTAAATTATAGTTAAATTGAAATAAAAAAAATTGACTCTGTCATAGGGAACGAATATCTATTTTATTCGTAGAGTAATCTCCGCATCGACTTTATAAAAGATATAATAACATTAAAGGATGTCGTATGTGCCTTTATATCAGTACATCTATTATATATGCCAGAGTGCATCTGACAAATATTGTACTATGTAAACATCGATCGATGTTTGTAGACGCAAAGAATTCACTAGCTCAATGTACTCATATTTATCTGTGTTTGATAATACTTAAAGAATTAATATTTTATTTTTGAAATCAAATCCCAAATAAGTATAGGATAAATTTTAAATGAAATTGTAACCGAAAAAACAATTCATTATTCAATAAAAGTTACAGCAATTTGAAAGTTCAACTGAATTTTAGGCCTATAAAAGTTTTATTAGAACGCGACATAATTTTAGAGAGAAATTGCCAAAAAATATTCCTTGGACTATATTTTGGTTGGCCATTAATAACTACTACTTTTTGTGTATTTAACGATTTAGGTGTAAGAATTTCTTTGTGCAAGCACACATAATAACTATAACTCGTAGAGCTTTAGCTCTAAGCTTTTTTTATTTATTTTATTTAACGATCGATATCGGATAATAACAATAATTCTTTATAGTAACTATAAACGTAGCTGTAAAATATTTCTATTACTATTATTCCCATACAAAACGTAATACTGCCATTTTCATATTATACATTAAAACTTTATCACAAATGTTAGTTAAAGAGAAGTTAATCAAAATAGCTAATTACATTTTACCCGAGAACAATAGCTAACATTTATTAGCACTATTATTACGGAATATCGCGATTTTAATCCCAGTATATGAAGGTTCGGAATTCCCGCGGAATGAAACCGGGTTAATGAAACGTCTGTCATAGTAGAGCAAATTTTAATTGAAAATTGCTTTTTGAACACTTCACACCTGCCGCCCAAGTTGGTTCAGTTGAATTAGGAAATGAATTCTGTAGAATCTCGTATGCCATTTAGATATATTCATGAATATAATTAAATTTTAGACAAGTGGAATTTTCACATTAAATATTTTTTTTAAAAGTATTATTGAAATAGTCATTATTATATCGATACGGATCAATAATTATTGTCAGTTTGTCAGTGTAACTGGGAACGGATCACGAGAAAACCACTCTAAATATTTTTTTTATTTCTTATAGGGATAGCTGGTTATGCGGTAACATATAAATCACTTTACTGGGGGAAGAGATTTAATTTCTGAGAGATATACTGACCGTTATCTGGGGACGAACTCGAGCGAAGCGAGGTTATGCTGCTAGTTATATACATAAAAGCGAAATATGGACATTCAACTAGATAGACAAGTCTACGTTAATATGCCTTTTGTGAAGAGATTTTTCAAAAAGACGTAACATAAAAATCAAAACATATTTTTAATTCTTATTCATCTGTGTCTGTGTAGTGTGAACACACGCGCACATGTCGCATGATAACTAGGTTATGCGAACCAAAAAATATAATATATAACTTGCTGTAGCAAGAAACAGGTGAAACATGGTAAACACTTGTATTTTTATATTCCTTAATAGCTAGACTTTTAATAGCTTTCAGTTTTGCAATAAAGTAAAATTATACAGGTATTACAGAAGCTCTAATAAAGCTCTCATAATTCAAAATTACGTGATCAGATAATATTATAGGGCATAAAGTAACTTAACTACAAAATATCGCTTAAAATGTGGGTGTACCGCTAAGAACCCTGCGTTTTCATTAAAACAAATTGCCTCCATTAATTATCTCAAATTCATTAGGGATCGAAGAAACGATTGAACTAAGAAAATTATTAGGTAAAAACGACCGCGATTGGAAAATAAAACTAAGGAAATGAATATTTTCCTCTGATGAGAAAAGTTTAGTGTAAAAATGTTCAAGAAATACCAACGGAATAACTTCAGCTAATAGAGTTATCTTGTAGTCGGGGTGTAGTAAAATTGTAATTAAAAGGTTAAATACTAGAGTTATTTATTGTAATAATAAAGTTCAGTCATTGTGGTGCTTTTAAAAATACTGCAGAATAACGACTTTTTTGGCAAAATATTGAAAGTAGGTGATACATCATACAGTTGAAGTATGATTTGGCATCTAATCGGATTACTATTGAAATTGCGAAAGTTTGCATGTGTGTATGTTTAGCATTCTTTCACAATAATGTGGCTTTTGCGGATTAGGATGAAATTTAGTTTAGTTCAATTTGACCTTAATACTTAGTGAAGCATGAAGTTCCTTAGATGTATGGACTGCATCGGCAGACCGACCATCGTAATTGAGTGCGTAAAATGTACTGCGACTTACTATTAAGGGGAAGGTTTAGTTAAGGTTTAGTGGGTTGTATTCCTAGTCAGTATATATAGGTTCTATACCTTAAAACATTCCCTAACAATACATAAAAAGGCACGTAGTAGCGAGGATATGTGGATAGTTATCAATAAATTTACGGACCAAGGGTAACTCATAGGTATCATATTCATATAATTTCATTGCAAATATACAAAATCTTAGCCTAATAAGTGACATAGAAGTAAAAAACACATGGAAAAAGAAGAATTTTTGCTTCTAAAATGGTATTAAAACTATTGTGTAGCATATATTATTAAAAAATTCAATCAGAGCGCAAGAGTAGGTAACATAATAAAAGTTAATTTTAAAACAAAAACCTCATTTAACATTCTATTGTTATATAGCTGCAGCAAACGTCATGTACTTACAACAGTTTTATTTGTTTCGTAAAAATGAAGTTTATTTAACTTGTAACAGATGTACATATTTATGACATGACAGAAGCAATTTACTTTTTCTTTAAAACAATAGTAAGTATGCACAGACAATTGAGGTTTAATTGTCTGTGTAAGTATGTAAGGGATATACATTAGTTCTAAGCAATTCATAGTTTTATTATCATTATAAGTTACTAAAGATATTTTTGAAGTGAAACTTCTTTAGAATCGTTGTGATTTCAAACTCGATGAAACGAAAAAATAAGTCCATAGTACCAGGCACTCAGAGACGGGAAAGTTAGCCTTAGTTAGATCTCGCCCACCGCGAGTCAGTGACATTTCTAACTCTGTCTAACTCGTAGGTGTGACCTTCGCGCCATCTCCCTCTCTCGACGAGCTTAGACGGGGTTATTTAGTATAAATATAAACGAGATTTAAAAATTAGTTTGCCAAATAAGTTTTACTTCTGACATGTGTACTTTGTACACACGCACTTTTTGGATATATAGGTATATCATTTATTTGAAAATCAGTTCTTTGAAAAAGTAGGAAAATATTAAAAAGACTAACATATCCTTTCTGATGGTCAGCATGGGAAAAAATAATGTATCAAATTTAATATCGGTACTAATTATTTGTAATAGGTTATATATTTATTATTATTATTTAAAAATCAAACATATTATGTTTTCCACCATTAAAAAGGGACTTTCTTTTTGCCGAAGGTTAACGACACGGGTTTTAGAATTGAGTTCTCCCTGCCTAGCGTTGATGAACTCTCTGCGGCGACCTTAATTACAACCCTTCGTGCACCCGGCACTGCAAAGACTTATTGAAAGAAAACTAAGCTAGGCTTTTCATTTAGATACAAATTAATACCTAAACGTTGTGCGAAAGGAAAATAACTACAATATATTGAATAATAATAGATTTTAATTAATTAATGGTACATTAGAACACTGCACCATCTGATTCCAAGATATAGCCTTCTGTTATCGATAACAGGTAGTTGATACACCTCCTCATAACTATACTGCTTTATTTCGTACTATACATTATAAATATAAACACTCATGTATACAACAGTTTTTAAAAAAGATAAAAAACACAATTGTGCATTATCCATTTTTACATTGTAAAAGGTTTCCCTTTTATAAAAAATATACATCAAATTAAACACAAAATTTAGGTGTCATAAATATATAAAAACATTCGAAATTAATAAATAGGTGGTGCGAAAATAAAATATACGCAACTCATGTTTGGAATTCGTGCCACCGCATGATGTGCTTATTTACATGAATTTATGTGTAAAATGATTGATATCATTTATTTACAAAACGGCAATACTCTACGCGCATCTGATGAGGACATTAATCACAACTGTCACCGAGGAAATCGTATTAGGATTGCGACCAAAAAATATTACTTCAATATGCCATTTTCTAACATTTCGATGAAAATACAATTTAAATATTATAAACTTGGTCGAGTGTGAATTCGTGTGTGTAACTGTGTTTTCTCCATCATATAATTTACGTAACGTTCATTTTAAAAGCGATTTCAATCATCAAAAATGTAAACTTATTAATTATTTCTTCACGCTACCACAGATCACATAATACTATGCTACTATGGCTTAATATACTAATATGACTGGTGTAGGTTACTGTTAGTGATATAGCATATAACACGACGCTGTCCCCATATTACTTTGAGAAATATCTTACCTAGAATACGCTAAAATTAGCCGATTAGTTCAATATAAGCATGTACCGATGTAACCTATAGTAAATTGAAGGAATATATATCAAACAAAAATAAGAATGAAAAAATATAATATGCTCAATGAACGGAAAAGAAATTTTATGTTATTAGCAAAAATGTTTCTAAATCTAAGTAATTGCAAAAACATCCTAATACTTTTATAAAAATTTCATGTAAAAGTTTCTCGCCAATTCAATTAGATCATTATATATAAAAAGGTAAATATAGAGCCGAAAAATGATTTTCCTTCGAAAGAAGCTTTAGGGTTGGCAATCATAATATGAGCTCTCACTCCTCGTTGGATCTTGACGAAAAAGGCGGTTTGAGTGGGAAATGTTTAATATCTGTAAAGCCATTTTTCAGTGGCCGCCGTGCACGTGTGCCACTGCCAAATTGCCCGTCAAAATGTTAAATGCGAAGCGCTGTTATTTACAAGGCGGCAAGTACGTGATATGAAATATCAAAGTTCATTTACAAGGTATTGCATATTTAGGATTTTTAATTAAAATTAAAAATAACCTCGTCTCAAGTTACAGTGACTGGTTTTATTATTACTATACAATAAAAAGGAATTTAAATAGATTTCTTAAGACTTAACTTTTTAAATCATTGTCAGAGATATCGTAAAAATTATAAAAAAAATTAAGTTCAAACTTATTTTAGGATTAATTAGGTGATGATATAACCAGTAGATTCAAATAATGGAGAAAAAATTGCAGCAGCTGCAGTTACAAACTAGTTATAAATAGATATAATACCTATTTGAGTTACTAGTGACCTAGAACCTTTTACGACGTACTGTTCAATAGGAGACAGTGGTAGGCCAGTGGCAACGCGCTGGCTTGAGTAATAGAGTTCAAATATCAGTGTTCAAAACAAAAATCAAATCAATCAAAAAATCAAAAGAAGCTCGTGTGAATCATTTCCAACATGATCAACATATCATGTTATTATACATGCTTTAAGTGTTGCGTAATTAAACAACGACCGTACAATGATTAAAGTTAAATAAATCCCGAAGATAAACAGCATTAGTTCTGGGAACTCGATAACTTGGAAAAGCCTCAGTTTCTCGGTCACGTAATATTTTCGCAAGATTCCACCTTAACTGATTATTTGGAACGTTGTTTGTCTGACTAGCACGTTTTATTATCATGACGACGACGAGGCCGGCTTTTGTCTTATCATTTGGTCGTTTATTTGTATGATGTTATGATTTTGTTTTTGTTGATTAGCTTGTAATTTACTAGATTACTTATATTTTTCTTTATATAAACTTTTTTATTATAAATAAATAAAAGTATTTTATAAATAATATTTTTACAATATTATATTTACATAATAAGTAGGTAACAACATTAAAATCTAAAAAAATATACATGTATCTTGAAAGTACGTTAAGCAAACTAAACTACTGAACAGGTCAGAACGTATTATATCAGTTTCTTATTTCAACAAAGAGATACCTACTTAAAACTGTATATTACACTTAAAATCTAATTACTACCTACTGGTAAATATATCTTAAGAGTCCAACTCTCTTTTATTTTTCGAACTTCTTTCTTTTATTTTCAACGAGAAAAGTAACATCTTCATTCCGCAGCTTTAAAACTAACACGAAAAGATTTTTATCTGAACGTTAACGTGTATCAAGTCTGAGAACCTCGGGTTACCGTAACCGATACCCAATACATTTTAAAACTTGTTTGCGACTTGGCGCTAACACTAAAATTGAATTACCGCCTGCTTCAAAGTTATTTAGTAAAGATAATGGAAATACAATACATTGTTGTTTATTGAGTTTGAGATTTTTCTGCTATACTGTATACAAGCTCTGACTGCGGTTTTGCACCCTTATTTTTTATATATAAAGCTAAAGCACTTCAATAACACACTCCGATGGCAGGCCTACAGAAACGCTGCTAACGTTAATAAATGATCGTAGAGCTAGAACTATTATAGGTATATCATAGTAAAGGACTTTATTAACAAAGAAAGATTCTGTTACTGATCTCTCAATTAAAGTAAATCTGGAAACGTATATTACCTACCAGGTAAAAACATACAAAGGCTAATAAAAATAACACCCTTCCTTGCGAAGAAGAAGTTTCTATGTTTGGCCCGTATGAGAAATATACACAATGAAAAAGAAGTACCTACTATAAAACTTAAGATTTAATTACTTCTAAGTGAAAGAACCTTGTTACAAGTTTGACTGTGAATACTCGTAATCATGTGAGCATTCATTACGACTTGTATTTGAGTTGAGCAACAAGCATCATTTAAGTTTGAATGTAATAAAGTTTTAGCATTTACATGAAACAATTATACGACAAAGCACACATTTTGTCGTGCATATTTATAAAAATAGTCATACATCTTGTACAAGATTTTGAACAAACAACAACAATTCGTAGCTGTAAAGAAGTTCTATGTAACATTTTTCTTTTTGATCAAAATTTATATCCAAACTTTTTTCTATTTCCCCCACAAAAGTTTTTAAATTAAAAGTGAAATTGAATTGTATGATAATTCAAATATATAAATATATAAATAAGTATGATAATTCAATATATAAATAAGTAAATAAATGAAAATTTAGTTAAATTAAAAGTTTTGTGTAATGTAAAGTGTAGATAGCTTACAGCATTAAGTATAAATTCACACACACACAACAAGGTTCTTGAATTTTGCTGCGTTTTATTTTGTCTCTACACACAAGAGATGTTTGTATGTGCGCTCGCAGGGATAAGGACGTCGGTTCCCCCATCGCTATCTAATAGCATACTGAATGACGAAAATGTCGCCTTTATGATAATAGCTGTATTTCATAGCCTCGTAAACGGCGAGGCTTGCCTTGCGTTATATATGGGTATACTTTTTTTTATTGCGAAACTAAAAATCTGATTTTTTACTTTTTATAAAATTTTATCTTATATGCACAAAGTTGCTTTAATATTGTGGAATATAGCGTTATATTGACTACATGTAACTGTAAATCATGTAAATGTTTATTATTTCGGCAACAATATATTTTTGATGTAGAGGTATTGTATAATATTTTACTAAGCCCTTTATAAAGCCCCACTAATGGGCACGAGTTTACCGTAGATATGAGAGGTAGGACAGAATTATTTTAGATATTATTATTTAATCTATTAAATCAAATATATAAACAATATAAAGTTATCGAATAGTTTAGGCTAGATTTTGTAAAAAGTGACTAGATAACGAAATTGATTCTATAAATAAAAATACTTTACCATTATAGCCTGAGCACATCCTTTACATTAAACTGTAAACATTTGAAATTGCATCCGTTTGTGTACATTTCGCTTCCTCCCTTTGATCTCATTTGAGAATGCATTAAAGTGATCATACTTTTTAAATCGACCATACAAAATGTTAATGGCTTGCTTAGTTTAAATTATTTTTCTATTTCACTAAAGACATGCTTCATAATTCTCAATTTTATAATCATACTTTTATCTTATTGAAATTCTAAAGGATAGTTAAGTTTTACATATAAATAACCCTTACCTTACCAAGTATAAGGAAATTACCGATACTTCACTCCGTCATCAATATTGTGACTAGATAGGGAAATTGGCGGTGGATTTTTAAAAGGTACTCTTATAACCTACGCGCGAACAACGCTACAACTTACTCGAGACAACAATTAGAAGCTCATGTCAAGTTTCTGTCGATAGAAAAAAATATATCTCTTACAGATAGATTCACCGTAGCTACCTTATTATGACACTTTTGCTCATCGGAGATAATTACAAAAGTTAAATTTTAAATTTATAATACTGCAAGATTTTGTTTAAAATATAAAAGACTCTAAGGAGTGATTCGGCTTTAACTTTATATTTTAGGATTTTAAGAGACTTCCGGACACACGGAAGGAGTTCAAAACTTTATCAAAATTTTACCTTTTTAGGAGGTGAGGAGGAGGGGGCTTGAACTCTTAAGTTTATATTAGCCTTCAATTTATTAAAAAGGTTACTCTTGATAAAAAATGTCCATTGCTAATAAATAAATTTAAATTTGTAAAAAGCTGTTTTCAAGCCAGATTTTATTTTACTTATTACGTTAGGCTTGCAATACAACTGTTATAATGAATTTAAGCTCGACTTAGTACTGGTCATCAGATAGTCCGGGTTGCAATCTTTCAACTCTATTAATATATCCTCATCATGTGCACTGAAAAGTTTTCACATTAACAAAATATATTAGCGTAAATCCATTACTCTATAATATACATCATTAGATAAGCTCGATTGTACCATATTATTTAATCGTCATCGAAATTACATAAGTATACCTCAGTTTAATTTGAAACCAGGAAGTGGTTGATAAAAGGCAAATTTTCAAACGGACTACTTACATCTAAAAATTACAACTTTGTGTAAAGCTTATCTTTCAAGTTATTTTAAATAGCTTTAATTTTAACCAAAAGAATATATATTGTTCTTATGTCTAAAACTGAAATATTAAATTAGAAAAATGAGATAATCTACGTAAGTAATAAGTATATCATATTAAGGAGACAGAGTAAACCGTAACACCAAAGTAATTATGGTAAAGGTCGCAATGTTAATTAATTTGTCTTTTTAATTCACGTCACGTTTAGGTTTCTTTAATTTTCGCTGCCACATAGAATGGCTCATTATTTTGTATGCACAGGCCGTAGTAGGAGAAATATTATTCTTTTATCATTTCTTAATTTATGAATCTATTAAAATAATAGCATTTATAGCCAAGTAAAGCTATTAATCATGTAATTTGAATTTTATTTAAAGGGAAAGTGTAATAAATAAAACTTCATGACCCAGTTGGCTTCAGATTAAATTATCCTATTACATATTATTTATGATATTGTTATTCTAAGTTAACAGATTTATAAATGATTAACTCAAAAACTACTGCACTGATTTTTTGGGCTTTTACGATTGGTTAGACTGATAATGAAAAGGTGGTAAGTGTATAATTCATCAAAGTTTTGTATTACTTTGCCACAATATGATGATGATTGTTGAAAATGTCGGATAAAACAAGCCAAAATGGAACTTAATTAGCATTTGTAACTATTAGTTATATGAAAATAAATAAATTTGATCATTGTTCCTCATAAAAATATCCTAATATTAAACTGTAGCAGCGCTATGTGCACGTACCTTGAGACGTACCTAGGGACGCACCCGAGCCAAGCGAGGGTGCTACTAGAGAAAATATAAAAGATAAATCAAGATTAAAATGTATGTACAAAAAATAATATTCTTATTTCTAATTTAGTAAATTTCATTTAATATACTTAGCTTGGCATTGTTTATTCTTAGGCATAAATTAAAAAGAGAAACAGTTATGTCAATATTAAGCTCAAAAAAACAAAAAATGAAACCGCGGCAATGTAATCTCTTATATATAGAAATGATCAGAAATAAAGCCCTTAATCTTCAAAGCTCAAATCTTGAAGATAAAGATTGAAGTTACTGTGAAGTTACTACAGACAAGATCAAGAGAACTTGGAAAGAAAAAGCTGTCGGCAGATTCTTTCAATAGATTTAAATAATGAAGAGAAACATCATTCTTTTAGAACAAAACTTATTTATGTCCTTACATTCTTTAACATCGCGTAATTATACAATTAAGTACCAATCGACCTTTTTTTAATAATTAATTTAATAAAATTGAACTGTCTGTTTGTAATGTCAAAATAACCGCTTTTTGCATAAATAATTTATATTTCTACATTGTACATACGAAATAATAAAAAAAATTGTCGAATTCGAAAGAAATTTGCAGATTCACAAGAAAACCAAACATTTTCGTAACGTAAAAAATAGTTTCAATTGAAACGGATTATTTATCATAGTAATACCCCCTCACTGGCAATAAAACCTTAATAGGCTGTAACTTTAGCTTTATATTACGTACTTTATCGTCGCAGCGTAACAATATAATTTAACAAAATTTATTCTTCAAGTAGTGCAATTTCAGAACCACAGCCACATTCGTATACTTAGAAATATATATAATTTAAACTAAGTACAAACACGAGTCGCAGAAGTAATATTGTTCCGAGTATTATCTTTATGTGTGTAGAATGCTAATGCGGTAGAAAGCTAGATGAACAAAACTAGGCATTTTATTTTACACGCTCAGGAATTACGTTTTCCTACGCCGCCATTTTAATAATATAAGCGCTATATTAAATAAAAAGAAAAACATGTGTATGTTTTATACAAATTATGCACATTCATCAACTCACACTCGACCAGTGTGAGTTAATTTCACGCAAAAGGTTTTAAGTGTTATTAGTTTTGTATTAAAATAACTGAAATCTAAGGGAGATATATAATTTAGTGTAGTGGTGCATAT
Organism: Boloria selene; assembly: GCA_905231865.2. Lineage (NCBI taxonomy): Eukaryota > Metazoa > Arthropoda > Insecta > Lepidoptera > Nymphalidae > Boloria > Boloria selene. The sequence goes on from HG993149.1 coordinate 5,510,183, forward strand.
TTCCGACTCGCACTTGAGTTTTATTATTTTCTTTACATCTTTAAAAATCCTCGACCTAAGTAAGTCCGATGAAATACAAGCTTTTGCCTTCATTATATAAACTAAATGTGAAGGTTGCAGAAATAGCACGGACATCTCATATAAATTTAAGAGATTACATATAGAAGTTACTCAAGACAGTACGCTAGTTTCAACTAAAATTGACTTAAATTTTTAAAGCTCACAACGAACTTTGAACCACTTTAGTAGTTACGAAGAAATAGCTAATCCCATACGATCTGAGCCGTCACGAAATCTCGTTTTAGGAGAGACATTATAATTATATTGTATAATCTTATTGAGCTTACTGCCTCTGAACTTTATTTATGAGGTTTTGCCCGTACAACTTTATCATTATTTTTAAATTTACTTAGGCTTTTGTACAAAAAAATGTAAAAGGTAAAAATTGTTTTTGTCAAAGAAGATTGAAACTCAATATTTTCTTATATTTACGTGAATGCTTAACGAAAAAATGGTTTGATTTAAAATTATCCATACTATAGATTAAAATTATATACATTATAAAACAAAGTTGCTATCTGCGTATGTCCGTATTGCAGAGGTATTTCTTCTAAACCATGCAAAACTTTAACGATACATAAAAAAATTTTCTAAATCTCCTAAGTTATGCTTACAATAACTATTTTTATCAATAAAAAACGAACCCGGACTCACCCGAGCGAAGCGTGGTTACGTCATTAGTTATTATTATTTTAAGTAATAAATTCTTGTATCTCAAATAAAAATAAGGGAACTGTTAAGTGATTAGTCGTGTACTTCTCTCAATCGACCTGTCATGGCCTGCTTTCTCTTAATCGAGTAGAAAAATAGAACTGAAAATTTTGTACGTACATAATATAATATAGATATTTAAAACAGACAATACTAAATGTAATGATTAAAGTGATTATCAGTAATTTCAGTGGTTTATTTTGGTGATCAAACTAGTCTAGGTATGTCAATTAAATATTAAAAGATGTCAATTGAAATGGCTTAATATGTTTATTAACAGAATGTAATGTATATAAGCAGCTTGGAAAATATTATTGTAAAATATAAATAAGATATTTCTCTGCTTTTTTCAGAAATTCATCAAGAAAAAATGTATACTTATAATTTCTGGCTCAAATCTTTATACCTGAACATCCAATAATTTAGAGATTGTTCCCTCCTGTAAGTCCGATTTATACTAGACTATTTTTATTATTTTTTTTTATTTACTCTATAATAAATAAAAAAGAACTATAATTAATATAATTCATTTTTATATAATGCTAATATTCTATAAGTATGCAAAATAATGTAAAGACCTTATTAGTTAAATATATTCTGTAAGCTATTAATAGGTATATATATCGCTTAACTTTTATAAATCATTAGGATCGGGCGCAACAGGCTGCGCCTGACAGACGCTAATGTCCCTTGAAAATATGTAGCTGAAGTCTTATAACATTGCATACTTTTTTTGATATTTTAATTCTTTATAAATATAAAAGCACATTCAAATTTACATAGAAATGTAATGTGAACATATCTGATAGCGTTACTCGTAACCATCATGGACTCATTTTAAATGTTGTAACTTACGAATGATTCATGGATATCTCAAAGGTATTCTAAATCAAGGAAAGATAAAGTACAGAAAAGCAATTTAGATATAGCTGACATAGAACCCACAAGATAGCCACCGAAAATTAGCGCTTGAATCGGAAAGCAAGGTTACATGAGGCAAGGTCTCAAAGATACTCCGGCGGAGTAACTGCTCTTCCTATTTATTCGATAGTTCACTGCTGTACAGACAACGCTGATTTTTAGTATATAATTGTTCATTTAAAAAACATTCCATCAGGATAAGGAACCAATCACGTCGTTATCCATCTCAGACTATACATTGTATAATGTACATGTACATCTATTTGTCACATTCGTCTGTTGTCAGCAAATTTTAAGCCCTACATTGATTTTGCATACCGGAGTTCCTACAAGTGGGGGCCAAGATTGCCTTAAAGCTAGACTTTGGATGCAATTCGAAGGGAAGCTTTGATGTTCCCGTTTGATCCACTGAACATCACCAAGGGGCCAAACACTTTTGAGCCCCTCGTTTCCGTTGAATTCAAAACAAAGACAGACATGTATATTATATTGTACATATTCGTATATATTAACTTATACAAAGTAGTTTTTCCATTATTTATATTATACTTTTATATTATTATTATGGAAATTAAAATAACCGCAGAATAATTTCAAAAATATTTCGTGTATTTTGTTTGCAAATATTTTTTTAAGGATTTAATCATGATTTCAAAAAAATTAAAGTAACGTAAAGGGATAAATAATCCTTACTTATTTAATTATTAATAATATTATAAACTACTCACCCTCGCTTCGCTCGGGTTCTTCCCTAGGTTTAGCGTCAGTAAAGCCACGGGTTCCGCTAGTTAAAATAAATTAAATTTCTACCTCTTCTTTTTTTAAGTCGGTTAAAAAGTAGCTTAAGTTACGCGTTATAACATTTGCTATCTATGAGTGAAAGTCCCGTCAAAATCGGTCCAGCCGTTTCAGAGATTACTCGGAACAGACAGACAGACATTTTTTTAAAAAATTGGTTATGTGTTGTTAATATCGTATACACTTTCATTTGCATTTAGTTAAAAACTGTTAGTTTAAAATTAAAAACAGACACTCCAATTTTATTTATATGTATAGATGTGAAAGTAACTTTGTCTCGCGCTTTCCAGCCAAATTTGATACACAGATAGACTAGAGCCCGATAAAGGACATAGGCTACTTTTCAAGGCGAAAAAAGTATGTAAAGTGTTGAAATAGGATGAAAGTTTGTATGGAAATTACGTCATTTTTAAAGCTAGAAGCTTGAAACTTATTATTAATAAACAAGACATTCAAAGTTTGTAAAAATTTTATCCTAAAGCACCCCGCCTAGGGACGAACTCGAACGAAGCAAGGGTGAGTCGCTAGTAATACATAACCACTTTACGGATTAATTCAATAAATTGAGTGAATATAGTAGAATATACAACGATATTAAATGAGCCTATATTTTTGAGTATTATATGTAATTTGCATATGAAAACTTCAATAGGCAGATTAATTATGATAAATGTATTATACAATTTTAAAGGCTAAATTTAAACAGTCGATAACTTTATAAGCATTGGCATTCGTGCCTGCATCCGTATAATCTACCCTAAAATACCACCGGAGCTTAATTTAGAATAGGATTATATTTATACTAACAATATTGTAGGTTTATTAACAATATTATGATATAAATCATGATATAATTGTTATATTGTAATATTAATAAGGTTTTCCCAAATATATTTAATTTAATTTATAATATCTATAGGTCGCTTAAAAAATGGTGGTGAAGGAAATTTATCTACATAATTACGATATTAAAAGAACATACATGGTTTTAATAGACTACAATTAAAATATAAAAATATTAGATGTAACACAAAGTAGCTGAATAAAGTAATACGAATTTAAAGTAAAAGTTGCGATTTGAATTTCTCCAACTTAGCACTTTGCTTGTTTTTGCTGCTATCGCGGTTTTAATCTAAGGTAAGTACACTAAGACCTTTGTTAGAGTAACTTACACAAAGCTTTCTACCAGCCTTTGAATAACATCCTTGAGATATCCTTGGAATAGTAATATGCAAAAACTTACTAGCATATGTATTATACATATGCTAGTAAGTTTTATTTTTCTACAAAGTGGGTAAAACATATGAAAATTTGCTTTATTATTTTTCTGTAAAACTCTTTCTAAAGCATAGTTTTAATAGTTAAAGGTATAAAAGTAGCGATATTATTAGTTTTAATATAATAGCTCATAATAATATTTTAAGAAGTAGATTAATAAATTAATATTTATTATATTATATGCTATTTAGTTCTCTTTGGATAAACAGATAATTCCTATTTCACCGGCAAAGTTCACTGAATAAATACGGTCGAGGCATGCAAATAAACTACAGAGTGACAACTTTCTTATTCGTTTGTGGACTTTGCTGATACATTATATATGCTCTAGAACCCATTTTAACTTAAAAACAAAATTGGCTCTTTCCAAGAGACGGCTCATTTTTGTATTTTCATTAATATTTTGCATACTTAATTTCATGATTTGTGAACATCTATCATATTGTAACGGTAGAACGGTACCTACTGCTACTGACAGATTTTTTCAGTGTTTCTTCTCCAATATTTGACGCATTTTTTTTATTATTATAAGCAAATAGAGTCGTGAATGTCAGCTGGTAGACACATAATATTGTAAGGCAGATATGTCGTTGTATATATCACTAAATTTTTTGTATTTCATCACTTAAGGAAATACGACATAAAACTGTAGTTAATATAGTTATTTATTCAGAGCAGTATTATATAGTGAATATAAGCATTTACCAGTTATCGATCCTATATTAACAATACTTTTAATTAAGGAGGTACAGGCCAATAACTATAGAACTAGCGACCTACGTAAACTAATTCCACGAAATAGATTTTAACCGCCGGAAGCGAAACTATAATGAACTACAACTACATATTTTATTTTTACTAGATGATAACGAGTGACTTGATCATTTTTTCTGTCTGACCTGAATATTTTTAATTTTTGCAATAATTCTACTAAGGTTTCAATGGAAGGAGTAGTCCGGAAATTAGAATATTCAAAATAAGGGAATGCTTTATTTTATAGGATGTGTAGGGACACGAAAACATCCGTAGGCATAACTCGTACCACTTTAATAACATTGAAATTAAAAAACAATAATATTTATTTTAGGTAAATAATGTTTAGGTAAGTAAAAATAAAATTACCGATATTGGCTTACTAAAAGATACACGCGATGATTCAACAAATTTATCAAATCATGTTTTACAGATCGTAATATATGTTCAGTAGTTACTTAAGTTAGTCGGTACGAGGCGGCTGTGACAGCCTGAAGCAAGTTTGTTTGCGAACTGTTAGTAAATTTAACGCCCGGCCGCTCGCGTCGACATGGTATACACTTATTGAACTAGATAATATCTCAAATTCACGACGCCTGCATTTCATTTAGTTATGCATTATAACATGATTATATATCTTATTATCATTTCTATTTCTTTCGCGAAACATATCAACATAATATATATTCAATATACTTACATTACCTATACATATTAGTGAAAAAGTGTCAGCAAATAAAAACCTTCACATTAAATCAGTTACATGTTCTACTTTTGTTCAAAAAATATTCATTTAACACAAGATTGGCTCTCATTTTTTTTTAAATACGGAAACGGTGAGGTTAGTGTAGATACTCGTATCTTAATATTATAGAGCCTCAGATATAAGCTATTTCACTTTTTAAATAATTTGAAAAGTGAAATACTAGCTTATATCTGATTTATTCTGAATAACTCAGAACCTCATTCTTCACAATTTCAAAGGAAATCCTTAAGTTGTATAACCTGTAAGAACTCGCGCATTATTTAATACTGGTAATTCCAGCGACGTTGCCTATGAAACTATGATCGCTACTAAACTTTACAAGATCAGCAGCTGGACTAATGATTGCCTAAAAATTTCTTCGAAATCCCTCCAGCCGGTTTGGAGTCCATATACAATATGCGTAGACATCAATTTTAAAATATTGTACATATAATGTAATAGAATATATGTATATTTCAAGCTATTCGTTCGAGTCTATGTGAAGTTTGTTAAGCGTGTCAAAATAAAAGAAAACTGTAGATTTTTTTATTTACCTAAAATATTCACACCTGTTATATTAAAAGTTAAGTAAACCACCTATCGTATACTTGACTAGGACCACATTCGTTAATAACGGACATACATATTTCAATCAGTATAGATATGAAACAATATCTTATTTGTGAGCTTTTGTTCAAACATTGTTTAAATTACTATATTATACAGTATTTATATAATGTACATACAGTATCATATAATATTTCGATGAAAATGATACCCAGCCATTAATTCTATTCACTGAATGTATCAATATTCTAATGTAAATCAATACGAATGAAGCTATAAATAGAAATGGGAATCTCATCATAACCATCTATTATAACCTCTTTTTTCTTTTGCTATTTGTGATCGTACTACCAATGCTTCAAAAGAACGCGGGGTTATTTGCATAATGCATATGATGCATTTATTTTCAAGCTGATCGAAATGTATATTAAAATGCTTTATCTACAATTGTAATACGATTTAATTTATCTATGATGTTCTTTAATTTTAACTTTGTTTAATGTTATATTATACTGTTTATTATGTTGTAATAATGTCCCAACATATTTAAAAAAATGTCCTAACTGATATTACTTGCAGGTCACTCTCGTTGCATTCGGGTTCGTCTAGTAAGAAAACCAAACCTATTCACGTCCATTTTTGCGCGTTAAAAAGACTAAGTAGCATTACAAACTATAGTCTATCTCTATGCTCAATTTTCATGAAGATCCGTTCAGCCATTGTCGCGTAATTGAGTAATACTCATCTATCAAAATTTAAACTTGCAGATTTGTAATATTAGTAAGAGTAACTCAATTCAAGGTAGTACATTTGGTGTTTTTCATAGTGGAAGTATTATGAGCCAGATATTGTCATAGGTTATTCTGTAATGGTTTAGAAATGAATGTCTCTATCGAGTCTATATGGACCATATAGTGGACGTGAGGGTAATTTTTTTTAATTTACCAACATATTTAAAAATGACTTTAATAATATTGCATGCAAATGTGTAAATTTATAATGTGCGTCTAGTGTACTTGCGAGGGCAAGTGAGAGACTGCTCTTCCCTCGTACAATCAATCAATATCTCGTCACATAATCTCATTATAATATATTACAATTTAGGTACAATCAGCGTGGGGCGTTACGTGGGGCATATTTGTTTTCGTCTAAAAATAAAACTAATAATTTACTCTTGCATAAAATAACTTAGTTCTCTTTGATTCTTTTATCGTTGTAAATCTGAATTTTTTGCTCTACCTACAATAACTGTTGTTTAGCTTTAATGTTATCTCAGATATAAATGGACAAGAATATATGAAATAACTTTGCTAAGCAAAGATTAAAATACGCCGCAACCCTCATATTTTTCTCGCATACGATGCAATAGGAATTTCCTTATTAGTGAGCTTTCTTCGATTTCCTCTCTTTATGATTTCTAATGAAAAATCCTTATTTCGATTTCTCTTTCCTTTTATCTTAACTCGCAAAATATAGTATAATCTATGCAGATAAGTAAAATGTATGATAGGAATGTTAAAGTACATATAGCTTTTTACACCTGAAATACACATGAGATTAATAAAATGTCTGTCTGTTTGTTCCGGCTAACCTCTGAAATGCCTGGGCTGGTTTGGGTGAGGGTTACACTGGTCTTATAAGAAGTAGGTAACTTAAGCTACTTTTAATTTAGAAAAAAATAAGATTTCCACTCAATCAAGGTAAAAATTTAATAATATCGTTATTGTACGTTACATAACTATTTGTTTCAAATATTATATTTTGTTAGGTCCCTCATATAATTTCTTAATCGTATTGAAATCAATATGTAAGAAATACCTATGACTATGTGCTAAATGTTAAATATATTCAGTAATGTAAAATAATAATAAAACCTTTTTAATATATTATTATTTTCTATAGTGAATATCAATTCACAATAAGAAAAGATTGACAGGGCAGTTTATAAACTTTGTTTTAGTCGTAATAATTGGCTTAATCATTAATTGCTTTGGGAAAAATGACCGTAGTAAATAAAATAAATATGTATAAATAAAAATGTTGGGACATTTACACACATCACTATAAAGTTCCATTGTAAGGTTGATATAATATACATATTATATATACATAGATATAGGTAGTTGTACATTTTAATTCCAGAAGCACTATGAACATGGTTTTTGTAGGCTCACAGTAACTGAAAAAAATATAGAACTTTGTTTCTCTCACTTTCTCTCTATTGATCTCTCTTTCTCTATAATTCCCATCAATTCTAACATAATATAAGATAGTATTGTCATTCAATTTACTTTTATTACTTTAAATAAGGGAAGTTAATTCGTACCCGTCTATAATAACAAAGAAGGCCTCTGAAATGTTGCTACGTAGTAAGTCGCGAAGAACAATGCGAGATAAGACGGCACAAGTTTTCTCGTAAACCCTTTACCACACGCAATGTTGCTACACAATGGTTGAGAGGCCTGAAAATGTAGAGCAAGTGAAGATTTTTGGATCTAGCTGTAACTTTTCGTGCTGTGTTTTAATCAAATTATGGCTATGAGCATATTTCATTTCATTTTTAATATTATATAACGGAATCAATGTTATTATTTCAAGACGTTATTCATGGTAAAATGTTGACCTTACTATTGTATTTTGAAGACAATTCTAATATTACATATGAATATTTTTTTGAAATTTGGTTTACATTTTATATACATAAAGATGAACACTAAAAATATATATTTTTTATAATAATACCTTTATAAAATATTTAACGTTGTTAACCGTATACAATAAGTTGAGGCCAACAGCGCTCACGCCCAGGAGTCTATGTCCGAGGATATCCATATCCCTCGAGAGTCACCCGGCTGGAATGTTTCAACGTGTTCGCAAATATGCTAGAAATTATATTAAATTCCAAAGCAAAATGCTACATGCAACTAATGTGCCGCTGCATACAGCAGTTATGTATAGTTATTAAATTCGTTTGGCTTGCATTATTTCTAATGGTAAATTATTTAGTTACAGCTAATATAATATTACTATAAGATAAAGAACTTATAAGACCATATTCATTTACATAGCATGTGGAAAATAATAAATTAAAGACAATGTGTTGTAAAATATTAACATTTAAAATAAAATATTTTGTGTAAAATATTACCGGTAGGTTTATTATTTATTAAAAAGACTTCTCTCGAAATTTTAAAGATAAGAGGCACGAAATCTCAGAGTAAGAGGTTGGTAAATAAAATATAAGAATATTCTAAAAAGTGAGCAAAATAAATAATAACTTACCCAAGAAACTCAGCAGTAAATATGTACAGAGCTTCATCTTTCCAACTTTCCTGAAAAGAAAAATATTCTTTAATTCGGTTTACTTTCTAAGAATTTTTTATTAGATTTTTCTTTAATCTAAAAATGGATGCAATTTAATATAGAAACAATTTCAGTATTAAATATATCTTTCATTACTGTATCGTAGATAAATCATATTACATACTCGTATTACCTAACATATGAGTATCTTCGATATTAGCTAGATTACTAAAAAAATCAATTTATTTTTTACTGTAAAATGAAGGTACGTTTAATTGCTATACACCCAAACGAGTCAAGAAATAAAAAAATAATTTCCTGAGTCAGGAGGCTCGAGTCTGAAACACATTGTTATGGTGGGTCTACACCATTTCGACTTTAGGACTTTAGAATGTACATATCTATACAGACTATGTTTTCTACATAAAATATATAACGCAGAATGTCCGCGGAATTTTGCTGCGCAAATACAGTGGTTTCACTACTTAAGCCTTATTAATTAAGTTGTTTGTGTCCGACAAATACATAGGCACAGTTGACATGCAACTTTCTGATACACCGACGCTTAAGTGTGGGTCGGCTTTCTGCACAGACACGATTGTACAGTTTATGAAAGCTAGTGTGGACCCACTATAAAGGGTTCGCTTCTTATCCGTTGAAAATATATTAATTAATTTAACATTTATGTTCGTTACGGTAAGTGGAAGAAAGAGAGTCACAAATATTTTCACTTAGTCTAAAAAATCTCAATACCGCTATGAAATAAAGTAAAATAATAAGTAAAATATTGTCGCGGAATATAGTGCGAACTCGTCATAATAGCACGCTTGTACCATGCCTTACAACAGCGAATGTCAATTTCTAACTTTTGACAATTAGATAACAAGAACAGTTTATTACAAATTTTAATGTGACAGAAAGAGATAACGCATTTTCAGGAACAATTTGGAAGTTACTAGAAACATTTTGAATTTTCGATACTAGAATGTTCTAAATTTACGCATATAAAAAGGCCGGCAGTGTGTCGAGAGTTCAGTTGACGTTCGAAGTCGAGTGAAGATTGCGAAGAGATACGAAATAGTAGAAAAGTGAAGAAAAGTGTAGTGAATTATTAAAAGTGGTGAATTATAGTGCTCAGAGACTTAATTTAACTAGTGCTGTGTACAAACTGCGCGTGTATACAAAGTGTAAATAAAACATCTTAAGTGCGAAAACGTTTTAATTTCCGATCCCGAACCCGTAGTACGTAACAATTGGTGTCAGAAGTGGGATCGGAAATGCTGTTAGTACCGAGGCACGAGAAGGAAGGAGTCACTACACGCGCAATGGCAGAACAGCAAAGGGAAGATTCTGGCCCTAGTACATCGAGGGATGAGTCCGCGGCTCAACAGAGCACCACGCCAGACATGAACGCCCTCCTGCAACAAATGGCGTTCATGATGCAAGAGCAGGCTCGCCGCCAAGAGGAACAGGCTCGCCGCCAAGAGGAACAGGCTCGCCGCGAGGAGGAGCAGGCTCGCCGCGAGGAAGAACGTGCACGCCGCCAAGAAGAACAGCTGCGCGCACTCCAAGAGGAGCACGCTCGCCGCCAGGAGGAACAGCTGCGCGCACTACAAAATGAGCACGCTCGCCGCCAGGAGGAACAGCTGCGCGCACTACAAGATGAGCAGGCTCGCCGCCAGGAGGAACAGCTGCGCGCACTCCAAGAGGAGCAGGCTCGCCGCCAAGAGGAACAGCTGCGCGCACTTCAAGAGGGCATTCACAAGAATGTCATACCCGCTCTTCAACGGCATACGGAAAGGGTGGAAGCCGTTGAAAGAGAAGTTGAGGGAATAAAGACGACACTCGCCACACACGGTGAAGCTTTAGAGGAGTACAACTCAAAACTCTCTAAGATGGAGAAGAGGATGGATTACTTGGAAACTCAGAAATTACCGCGTGGTGCCGACATTTGCTCGTCATCAGCAAAGATCTTTAAAGTCCCTTACTTCGACGGCAAATCTTCCTGGGCCGCATTCAAGATCCAGTTTGAGACGATCAAGGAGACATGTGGATGGACAGATGATGAAGCCCGATCTGCCCTTACCGTCGCACTTAGAGAGGAAGCTCTGAATATATTGGAAGCTCTTTATGCTAGCGACCCCGTCAGAAAGATCACATACAGTGAGCTACTTAGCGCTTTAGAGTCTCGGTATGGTGATAGTCACCTGGAGCACGTGTACAGGGCTCAAATTAAAGACCGTACACAACGAGCCAATGAAACCCTGCAGCAGTGGTCCGTAGAGATTGAGAGGCTCGTACGGAAGGCATATCAATCCTCGCCATCCACCATAGAAACCATTCTTCTGCAGGCTTTTGTGGACGGGATTCGCGACTCAGAGGTACGTGCCGCTGTACGCCTAAGGCACCATATAAGTCTCAGGGAAGCTGTCGCTCATGCTCTAGAGATTGAAGCTGTGCGTCATGATTCAAGACCGAGGAGGGTGCAGCAAGCTACCACGGGAGGATTATCCAACCGGAGACGTCTTTTCAACCCAAAGTGCTACGAGTGCGGTGACCGGGGCCATCTTCGAAGTGACTGCCCTACAAGGAAAAATGATCGACTACAGTCAGATGTTGGTGTAACAAGCAGCGATCAAGTCGGAGGATAATTGATCTCGGCTAGAGTTAGGACGCTGGCTGGATCTATAAGTCCACCGATAGAAGTAAAACAGGCAGTAGATGGAAACACTTTGGTTGTACATGGCGCTATTAATGGAGTGACATGTAAACTGACACTGGATACCGGAGCTTCGCGAACTGTCATTAATAACCGAAAGCTAAAACACATTGCGGACAGTAATTTGCAAGATAGAAGGCACATCATCCTTATGACAGCCACTGGTCAGCGCATACCTGTTTGGGGGGAAAGAAAAATTGCTATAAAAATTGGGGACAACGTCTATTGGCATAGCGCAATAGTTGCAGATATCGTGGATGATTGCATCATTGGATTGGACTTTCTTCAAAATTATCAGTGTACGATTGACATGAAATATGGAGTTTTAAAGTGCAGAAATAGAGAAGTACCGATAAGTGGTGGAGTTAAGGGGAAAGTTTGTTGCTTAAGAGACACCGCTCTTCCACCAAGATCACAGACTCTAGTACCTGTCGCTATACCTCAGAACAAGTCAGGTAGTCAATGGTGCTGCGCTATCATAGAAAAGTGTGAAGATGAGAGCTCGTGGATCCCAGCAAGAGTTGTAGTAGGTAAAACTTCGACATCCATGGTTCCAGTGCTGAACACCAGTGACGCTACGCAAACTATTCAGAGAGGGGAAGTTGTGGGGACTTGCGAAGAGATAGCCTGGTTAAGCAGATGTCAACAGAATGAGAAGGTGCTTAACAAGGATAAGGAGCAAGCAATAAAACTTTTAGAAGACTGCAAAGATCATCTCACAAGTTCACAGAAGACAAAAGCTGAAAATTTACTTTACCAATATTCAGATTTGTTCTCGAAACATGATGGCGATATTGGAAGAACCAGTTTGGTGAAGCACAAAATTAATACTGGTGACGTAGCGCCTATTCGACAACGACCAAGACGAATTCCATGGGCTAAGGAGAAAGAGGTTGACGACATGATCGAGGACATGAGAAAGAATGACATCATCGAACAATCTACTAGTCCTTGGTGTTCTCCAGTAGTACTTGTAAGGAAGAAGGATGGTTCTACAAGGTTTTGCATCGATTACCGCAGACTCAACGATGTAACCAAAAAGGACAGTTATCCCCTGCCTCGAATCGACGACACCTTAGACACTCTCAGTGGTATGAAATGGTTTTCAACTCTCGATTTAAAGAGTGGCTATTGGCAAGTGGACATGGACCCCGTGGATAAGGAGAAAACTGCGTTTTCAACTGGAAAAGGGTTGTGGCAGTTTAAGGTTATGCCGTTCGGATTATGCAATGCACCAGCAACATTCGAGAGGTTAATGGAACGTGTACTCGCTGGGTTACTAGGAGCAGCCTGCCTTGTTTACCTGGATGACATAATTATTGTGGGACGCGACTTCGAAGACCATCTTAAGAAACTTGAAGCAGTACTCGATAAACTAAGGGAAGCTAATCTAAAGTTAAGTCCGAAGAAGTGCTTATTCTTCAGAAAACAAGTAAATTACCTTGGACACGTAGTTTCGGAAAACGGAGTAGAAACGGATCCTGGGAAAATCACCGCTGTGAAAGATTGGCCGACCCCTAAAGACAAGACGCATGTGAGAGCATTTCTAGGATTGTGCTCCTACTATCGACGATTTGTGAAAGGGTTTTCTGACATCGCCAAACCACTTCATAAACTAACCGAGAAGAAGAGACCTTTCGTATGGGACAAGAATTGTGAATCGGCCTTTCAAGAACTGAAGAAACATCTTTGCCAAACACCGATCCTTGGGTATCCAGACACAAAAGGAGAGTTTATTGTCGACACTGATGCTAGCAATATCGGTATTGGAGGTGTATTGTCCCAGCGGAAGGGTGATCAGGAGGTGGTTATCGCATATTACAGTAAGTCACTCTCTAAACCGGAAAAGAATTATTGCGTTACTCGAAGGGAGCTACTTGCTGTAGTAAAAACCTTACAGCATTTTAAGAAATACTTGCTTGGACGCAAATTTTTAGTAAGAACCGATCACGCTGCCCTGAAATGGTTATTGGAATTCAAGGACCCCGAAGGACAGGTAGCGCGATGGATTGAACAACTTCAAGAGTTTCAGTTTGAAATAGAACATCGTGGGGGTAAAACACACAGTAACGCCGATGCCCTATCTCGAAGACCATGCGAGGAACACTGCAAGCACTGTCACAGACAGGAGGTAAAAGAGCTAGAATCTATTAAAATTATAAGAACAGATTCGATAGATGAACGTTGGAGCGATGATGCCATGAAGAGAGCACAAGAAGAAGACCGAGACATACGACCGATCATGGAATGGTTAAGTAGTGGTAGACCAAAACCTAAGTGGACTGACATAGCACAGTATAGTACCGCTACGAAAAGTTTGTGGGCACAATGGGACAGTTTGTTGTTACACAATGGAGTATTGTGCCGCAAATGGGAGCAGACACGTGGAAATGATAGCCATCTCCAACTAGTGGTACCTAAAATAAAAGTATCCGAGGTACTTCGAGCATACCATGATGGTTCTTCTGGTGGGCACTTAGGGGTAAGAAGAACGTTAATCAAGATCAAGGAGCGATTTTATTGGTTGCATTGTCGAGATGATGTCGAGGACTGGTGTCGGAAATGTGTACAATGTGCCTCTGTCAAAGGCCCGCAAACCAGAAGTCGAGGGGCAATGAAATTATACAATGTTGGGGCACCTTGGGAGAGAATCGCAATAGACGTAGCAGGACCATTTCCGATTACTAACTCCGGGAACCGATACATTTTAGTTATAATGGACTATTTCACGAAATGGCCTGAAGCATTCGCCATACCAAATCAAGAAGCTGTTACTGTTGCAAATAAATTGGTCAAAGAGGTATTTTGCAGATTTGGTGTCCCATTAGAAATGCACAGTGATCAAGGAAGAAACTTCGAATCACAGGTGTTTCAAGAACTGTGTAAAATCATGGGGGTGCACAAAACTAGAACTACGCCTTGTCACCCACAGTCCGATGGAATGGTGGAGAGGTTTAATCAAACTTTAGAACGACATCTAGCCAAGGTTGTAGATAGTCATCAAAAGGATTGGGACGAGTACATATCACTGTTTCTACTATCTTACCGGACAGCATTACATGAAAGCATTGCAATGACACCTGCCTTTGCCAATTTCGGAAGAGAATTACGACTACCAGCGGATCTGTTAAGTGGTTGCCCGCCGGATACTCCCAGTTGCATAACCGAATATGCCAGTGAACTACGAGCGAAGATGATTAGTGTTCATGAGCAGATACGAGATGCAGGACTACAAGCAAGTGAACGCATGAAAACTCGTTATGACCGAAAGGCGACAGGAACGAACTTCGAGGAAGGCTCATTGGTATGGCTGCATAACCCGGTGAGACGAAAGGGTAAATCGCCAAAGCTACAACCCAGTTGGGAGGGGCCTTACAAGGTTATAACGAAAATTAACGACGTCACTTTCCGAATTCAACGTACATCTAGAAGCCCGGCTAAAATCGTGCATGTGGACCGATTAGCCAAGTATCACGGCAACAACGATGCTCGAGACGAGCATGTCTTAGGAGGGGGTAATGTCGCGGAATATAGTGCGAACTCGTCATAATAGCACGCTTGTACCATGCCTTACAACAGCGAATGCAATTTCTAACTTTTGACAATTAGATAACAAGAACAGTTTATTACAAATTTTAATGTGACAGAAAGAGATAACGCATTTTCAGGAACAATTTGGAAGTTACTAGAAACATTTTGAATTTTCGATACTAGAATGTTCTAAATTTACGCATATAAAAAGGCCGGCAGTGTGTCGAGAGTTCAGTTGACGTTCGAAGTCGAGTGAAGATTGCGAAGAGATACGAAATAGTAGAAAAGTGAAGAAAAGTGTAGTGAATTATTAAAAGTGGTGAATTATAGTGCTCAGAGACTTAATTTAACTAGTGCTGTGTACAAACTGCGCGTGTATACAAAGTGTAAATAAAACATCTTAAGTGCGAAAACGTTTTAATTTCCGATCCCGAACCCGTAGTACGTAACAATATATTTTAAGTTTTATCAAAATTTATACTACTACTTCACAAAATTTCAAACGAACCTGTCTATCTTAATTTTATCATCCAATAATTTTTTATTTCTATTATACCACTCATTTTATCGTCATAATAACGATTCTTTAAGTAAAAATCCTGATAATTTCATATCATTTTCTTAAACGTTAGGTCGTTCAAGGAATAGCTTTACTTAGGGTGGCATTTAAAGTGAATCTTTCCAAATTCAATACTACTCTGCATAATATAATATTTGAGTTAATAAGATAGTAGTAATATAACAAAGTTTTACTTAAATAGTATACCTACTGTTATGTATTTAAATTTTAAACAGTGCTCATGTACTCTGTTTAAATTTCTTTTAATCATATTTATTATATTATTCAAAGTTCCTTTAATTTGAATGTCTTTTACTCTTTTAGTAAAAGTACTGATCAATGAAGATAATATTATTATCATAAAAAAAACTACACTTATTCTGCAAATTGACCAAGGTGGGTTGTAGTGTACCTTAGTCGATTTGTAGACTTTACTAAATTTATCAGTAACATCAGTACATGAGACTAACAATTTCCAAATTGCAATAACATATAGCGTATTATTGATTTGTTTATACTATAGGTACGAGTACTTTTGAAATCTTTATAAAAATATTTCATAACTACATATTTTTAGTAATAAAATCAAAGAATATTTCCAATTAAAACTGTTGACGAATGAACGAGAAAGATAAGTTTAGGAGCCTTTAAAGTATTCAAATATATAAACTCAAATCTAAACTTTGAATTCTTGTCCATCTGTTTTATTGCATAATATTCGTGAAGGACTATTTTGACTTTTTATAATTAAGATACCACCTTGCAATGCTATTTTTTCATAAACTGTAATGCTACGTAATTCTCCAATACTATTTTTTTTAAATAAAGTATATTGGGATTCAGTTTTTTTTAGATAATATAAAATTTCCAACAGAACAGAACAGAATAGTGCTATTGAATTAAATGTATATTCAGGCAAGGTATTTCATCGAACAAAATATACCTTAATATCCTTAATACGTAAGTATCTATATCAAACATACAGCCCGTGTTTAGTGTTAGTGCACTCAGCCACAGAGAGTTTCTAAGCACATTAAAAATCATTGTTCTATTTAAGCCACGCCCCTAGCTCCCAGTTATAATCAATAATATGCCCAGTATTCATTACCATTAATATTAATTTAGCGGCGTTAGACGGCACGTGTTCGCAATGACCGGAGCCCGAGCCCCAAAGTGACATTAATGAAACGATAAATTCAATTAAGAATTGTGTTAACAGGTCAAAGGTACTAAACTCTTCGTCTAATGAAAAACCTTCATTTATATACATCTATTCTTGTGCAGCTACTAGCCATGATATATCCGATATTTTCAGCCTTTACATAGTGTGTGTTATAGCTTCGTCGATGATGATCGGTATTTGTGATCTATTTAAATATCGACTAGATTCTAAGACTTTTATTTATGAACATCTATTAATTAAGATATATTTTGATTTAATTCAAGATCTATGAAAACGGAAAACTGTTTGCTCCCTAACATTAATTATTATTATTTTGATGTACACATTGATGTGTTACATTAGTACATATGTAATAAAAGCTCATCAATATTCAACTATATCACATTACTTGTTCTACAGACAGTTTCGAGCCGCAAAGTCGGCACCAGGTGCAAAGTCGACTATATAACGCCAGATACATCGGGTACAATCTGCTTCCAGGAAACTAGGTCAGAACAACGAAGAATCACTTTGAGACAAAGATTTATTAAGATCAGATTTCGCGTTCTGTATCAAAAGAAAATATAAAGTTCACTTGAATATAAACTACTTTTAGATGTAGTGTTAAGTTAGATACTGGTAATATATTGCCAAGAATACAAAACAATTTAAATATTTCCAGACCTGCCTGTTTATAAGATATTAGTCAAATGAGCTTTCAGATATTTATTTTCTTTCTTTAAAGTTTCGGATATTTCAAATGTAATGATAAATTCTGTGAATTGAAATACTTCTGTTTTTATCGAGATTTTCTATCGCCCATGTTTACAATCATGTCACGTTCTAATGAAACTTGTCTACATTTAGAGGAAATTCAATCGTAGAAAATGTTCCTTTACAATATCTCACTTGTGCTGTGAGTGTTATAACCATATAACATACTCCTTTTTGATCAATTGTACGAATATGAAACGTAAGTGACATAATGTGCAAAATAAAGTTTATTTATATGTTTTAAGGTTCGATAAAGGCTGCAACCGTGAAACGTTAGAAGTAAAAAAGCGGCTTATGCTTTCTTTTCCTTATTGTACAAATCAAATTGAAACAAATTGTGCAATTTTTTTATCCACTATTCATCGATTACAAAAGATTTGTTTTCTTTTCGGGAAAAAATCTTAATAAAACCTTTTCTCAGTTTAATGACTTTCCAAAACACTATTCGCTCATAACAAAGAAATTATTTTAAAATGAGTTAATCTACCTAATAAAAAATAAATTTAGAAATCAAAATATTTTTTGTAGGAACTTTTCATGTTAAACTTTTGATATAATTAAGCTTATTTCTTTGAAATTATTTTTTCGTCTGTAAATATCATTTTTAGCTACACACCCTCTCTACACTCACGCTCGGCTCGAATTCGTCCCTACTCGTGAGGTACGTTTTAAACGAATAGTGTATATTTCTCGGAGATAAAATATTTTCTATTGTAAATAGTAAGTAAGTATGTTCACAGATTCGAGTCACAATTTTGCAAATTGACCAATTTGGCTAGCATGTACGGTCATACATCGAGAGGTCCAGTGTTCGAGTCCAGAGTCGGGTCAAGTTAAGTTATTGAGTCTTTCTGTTGGGAAGTTGCGGTGTCTCACCCCCGTGCCTCAGAGAGCACGTAAAGCCATCGGACCTGGGCCTTAGCTCTCACTGGTCATGTCGATTGTATGAGAGTGATAGGAATAGAGAGTGCACTTGTGCACTATACTATCTCCTGCGCAGTTGGCCAGTCTCAATGAGATAGGCCGCCTTGGCCGGAATCGGTCCGAGAAACTTTATTATTATATGTAGGCTAAATGCTACAGTAGTCTTAAAATTTAAAAATTTTGACTGGTATTTTATTTTAAATATGTTTGAAACTATATAATATTCTCAATAACCCTTTTTTATAGTAGACAAAATAAATTCAAAATTTCTATCCATCGAATCTAAGTGGCTCAAAGTACAGGACTTGTACCTCTGACATTTTTATTTTCATGTCAATAAGAAAGATTTCGAAAAACATATCTTCCAAATCGCATATGGCCAGCGTGGCTAACTAAAGCTAGATCTACCTCGTATTGAAAAAGATTGAGGAGAGCAGCAGTAGGACGAACTGAGTACAATATTAGTTGTAGTAAGATCTATTAATATGAAATAAGATTACATAAAATGTCTGTTGAAATTTTTTAGGTAAAATGTTGAGATAGGAATGAAAACTTCTCTACTATTTACGTGATGTAAAGCAAAAACACCATTTTACTTATGCCTGTAGCCAGTATAAATGCTTGTATATTTAAAAATATTGCCTGAAAAAATCTACAGCGGCAGAACTGAATTTTTACAAAAACTCTAATACGACGTTTCAAGGATAAATCGCTGACGTAAAAAATTACTTACGCTGTTTTTATGATTTTTTGTCGGAGTAAACGAGAATTTTACGATCAGAATCGAATCCAATGATCTTTTAAAATCCAGCTATGAAAAAAAAATGAAATATTCATTTCCCTTCATTCTAACAGTCATTTTTTTAACCACTAAAAGAAACTATTATTGGTATTGTTAATTATTATAATTATTTTTATTTTCCTAGTAAAAATCCACAAGCTTGAATTAGTTAATTAAAATGCCTAATGGATTTATTTTTATAACTTCGCCTACTCAGTATGTAACTTCATAAAGCAAAACGCCCGAAAGATTAGAGAAAGTTTGGAAAAAAAATAGATTTCATTACAATGGGTTTTTATATTATTAATACATTTGTTGAATTGAGATAGAAAATATAATTGTTGTTATTAACTTCTTCCTTCGTTTTCTAGACCTTACGGAATAGGAGGTCCATTGCAGTCAGTCATCTTAAGCTGTCGGTTTTACACATTCTCAAATAAAGTTTACCTATATTTAATGGGTAAAGATGAAATGGAAAATGGAGGTTTACGCCTAAGGTTATTATATTATATTGACAAAAGAAACAGGTATACGCCCAAGGAATAATTGAACATATTTTTCTGACAAATGTCGAAAATACGCAGAGGCCATTCATCTTTCGTTTGATTTACAGCGTATAGATACGTCGCCTTTGTCTGAAACTACCTGAAGATTTACGATACACTACGAAAATGTACTCCTTTATTGTTTATCTCGTCACACTACCTTTTCTAAAAAGCGCTGAAATTTATTTCTTAAAAGATATGTTATATAAGAAATGTATATAAGAAAACATGAGCTATAAAGAAAATATATTTAAAAATTTTAAAAGAAAACCTATAAGACTTATAACTTAAGTCAAGTAAAGCACATTGTAAAATTTTATCTCTCTGTCCAAAACTTCTATTCTATTATAAAATTAACCTTTACATTATTCATTCACCAGCCATTTACACTCGCTTTGTTAAGGTTTGTTATATTATATAATGTAACTCGTATAAACACAGATACACTTTTACACTTTTTGGCATTTCTAGCATAGTCTAATTATGTACTTAGTTATATCAAAATCTGTTTATCTTTAATTTGTCTTTTTAATACTTCTTATCGCACATAATTTAATGTCATTTGACTAATATAATGCCAAATTTTCAAAATCGTTGCCTCATGATTCATAACTTATGGATTAATAATAAATTGTAATGCGTGCCGAGATCAAGTACACAAATGTAGAGTTAATATTATAGCTAGTAAAGGACCATAGTATCCCCCACAAGTAGGCCAAAACTGTAAGAAATCACATTCGAGACAATGATTTATATGTAGCTACCAGAATGATTTGAACCTGTTTATCTGACTGAATGTTACTACAATATACCTACCTACTTATGTGATACAAGTATTATTTAAAAAGGCTCTACTCCTAAGATATGTACCGGCTAAATGGATTAGGATGAGATTTATAACAGATACCTACGCCTGAAGCAATATATATGTATTATCATAATACGTTCTATATTCACCCAGGGACTTACCCGAGCAAAACGAGGGTAAGTCGCTAGTAATAAATATAAGAGGCAACTAGGGACGTAAGTAAATCTCTAGTTTTGGATATATGTATCTCTTGAGTTCTTTATTTAAGTTACTATTATTTTTAACAAAAACTCAAGAAACTCACGAAAGTGTATATAAAAGTATTACTGACGGTATTTTATCGGAGCTCTTAGGAATTACTTCCGCTTTTTATGATTCCTTACAAAGATTGATCAAAGTTTTACGATCGAGATAGCATAATAGTCGAATGGGCTACACTGTAGTAAAATGTTTTTCGAAAGAATACATTATACTTAAGTGGATAAATGGTTTTATAAATCATAGTATCGGTTCTTTATCTTTTACTGCAAAGATTGTTTTAATTTTACATATGATATATAAGAATTTATTTATATACGTAATAGAAATTTTCTAAAATCGTAACAAGAATAAATCATGTCTATTGTTAAAACTTTGCTAAGTAAGGATTGATATATAAAAAAAATATACACACACATTCTCAATTTTATGTATTAGTAAAACTTTGACATAGACTACCCAATATACATTTCTATACTCAATTCAAAGTAAGGTCTATTCTTAACTATAGGGATTGTTTTCATTAAAAATAATATACCTATTTAGTAAAATATAGCCCTTAATCTGATTTTATAATAGAATTTCATAGGAAGATTAAAATTAATTTCATCATTTTGTTTAGGACTTTGTGCAAATTTACTCAGTTGCGGACTGTGGTCTGTTGCACCGCAAACATAGTATTTCCATTTATTACTACTACTATAATAATATAAGCACAGCATTAGTGATTTACACATGATCGAATTAAATTATAACATTAGTTTATGTACAAGTTTAATTAAATAACAGCTGTGTATGGTTAAGGTAAGAGAGGAGAAATAATGGTTTAAAATATGGTGTATATTTAAGATAAACATCTAATAATATACATTTACATTATACATACACATATTTATGTACCAACTTAACATATTTATATCTTTGGTCCTGCCAACACTACATATTGTATTAGTAAAAGAAGTGGATAAAATGACCATAATTTATAAAAGTCAATGACTTTTTCAGTAACTAAGATAATGTATTAATTGTTCATTAACTTAAAACACTAGATCGATTCGATTGATTTTCATAACGATAATTTATGTCGAAATAATTTTTATTCCTGAAAGAATACGTTTTGAAAAAGTTTAGACTCTAATATATTTATTATTGTTTTAGTCAAGAGATAGTCCGTTGTTTTTAGATTTTTTAGTTATTACCATTATTTCAATGTTAATTACTTTTTCTTTCTTTATAGTTTACGATAACTGGCGAAGATGTTACGTACGCTGTCTCCTGTTTTTAAAACGGCGAACGGCGAAGCCAAAAGGAAAGGTAATGATTGCTTGACTTCGACTTGAAAGTTTTAAAAAAATCTAATTCAGAACTAGAAAAACCTTAATGCATTATGGATGCCTTCAATTGTCATAAAAATCTGTAAAATGATCTATATTAAATTTTTGTTTATCTACAAATAGTACGCGAATGGATGGAAATCTGTTCTGAGAACATTTGTAGCAGCGCAGTCGAAAGTATGCATTTACATTAATCTTTGTTATGATTCACGGTATACGAAACAACGTCTTTTGTCTGAAACTATCTGAAAGATTTATTTTGTACTCTTGAATTTACAGCACTCGTACATATTGGAAGTGTTACTCTTATTTTTAAAATTTTGAATTCACTTTACCTGCACGTAGCAGCCGAATAGATGAATTTTTAAAAGAATATTAATTTGAGACATGAAACCTATTTAGTTTAATGACACATAAAAAACATGTAATATATAATAATAATTATATATAATCTACATAATATACTCTGTTCTTGAACTGTTAATACGTTCTTATTAACGTCAGGTTACACCCTTTGATGTTCTATAATAATTACTATTTAGTAATTTGGTATTTTCAATTGAGCTTTGAAGTAGTGTAGATATGTGACAGCTTGAATCAATTCACATCACATTCGAGGTACCTACTCATATGTACCTAAATAGTATTACGAATGTGACTTAGTTACATATTATATTGGCAAATTAATTATCTTCTAATTGGCTCAATTTGAAGAGTACCAGGGGAGTACTGTGCCATTGTTTGCGGGTTTCAGTCCAGCTGCGGATTTTCACTTGTGTCAATTTTACTCCAGCCATGGATGGATCTTTTTCCCATAAAACAAACCTTATAAATATACGAAACAATTTTATTGCAAATACGTTTTGGTTTTAAAATTCAATAATTATTTCTCACTAAGTCTAAACACATACACATAATATAGTTGTAAGCATCATATAAAATATAAATGTGAGAGTTAAGGTGGACTTAAATATTCTAGTGTATTTTTGCCTGACCTTGTTCTTGTGCATGTGGAAGTACATTGTCTACGTAGACTGCAGACTGCAGTATGTCGTTTGGACATTAAATATTTACTCGTTCAAAAATACTGCTTAAATATTTCCATTTATCTAAAAGTTCTTTGTCTATTACTTTTTAACTAGTAAGCCGTTGAACAGATTACGATAAAATTAGTTAAATCCTGTGATCGGATTCTATTTACTATTAATTCCTGCGAACGAAGACGTGGGTAAAAAGTTGTATAATAAACAAATATGGTCTATAGTTATTTTGAAAAAATGTGGCTAATACAATTTTACAAATAAAAACCACTTACCACAACCTTTTTTTTGCCTATCAGTTTATAATATACTTACTTGACCTCTTACTATCTTAAACTAGTCAAAGTACTGACTATCTAGGTTTTCTTAAAGCTATCATAGCCACGCTTTCCCTAGTCAACGTAGTCGGAAAATAGAGCATGCCAACTCAAAAACTTACCACCATAGTACCTTTGGCTAATGGATATTTTGGAATAACCCTATTTGTGAGAATACTATTAATAGTAATAGAAACAAAAACAGTAATAAAAACAGTTAAAACGACAAGACCAACAACAATGAAACTGAAACGTCAACTACATTCGCAATATAGTGAGCTGTGTCCGAATCATAGAGAGAACAGTGCACCCATTCTGCCAAACACCCGTGTGTACATACGGCCGGATATTAACGAGGCAATAGACGCCTCAGGCCGACGCAACCCGATCGCATTAGGCCACGGAATTGCCCATCCATTATATGTACAAATATCCTCGGTTACTCTTATTAACTTTTGTCGCTAAACGGTAATTCAATATAAACCTATGTAGGTGCAGTATATTGTTTTTCGTGGAATTGAATTGGGTTTTAAATAAAACCAGGGTTGTATGAGATGTCCTTAAACAATAATTGAAGGGTAGTAATTTTGCAGAATTTATTGAAAAGACAAACTTGATTTTTATGTCATAGAATTGTTATTATGTACTTGCACACTGCATTCTCATGAAAGAAAGTAAGAACGTGAATCTTTAAAAATACCTTTATTTTTATAGCAATTTTCCGTCTTTATTTTTTATATATCTTTTATAATGTTCTGGGAACAAGCGCAAAATGACTTACATATCTATATTATATATTAAATAACTTAATATATTAATTCTATATTAAATAACTTGCTTTTTATAATCATACTTATATTCAAAAGTTACCTGTTAACTCCAATTGCATCCTCCATCCTCAAGATTCCATAGCTCTAGTATAGATGACTTAAAAACATATACTATATTTAAATAAGCCAATATACACTACAACAATCACGATTCGAAAATATTTGTCATCAGTTCGCAATGAAATGGCTAATGGCCAAAGGATCGCCATTTGCAGAATTAACCGAATCTGTCTCTAACCGCAACCCAATAGAGTTCGGTTAAGCGTATTTCCTTAAATTTATTGCAACAATTTAAGCTAATTTGTTGAATATTTACATTTATAAAATGTTTCATTTAAAAAAATTGTTTGGGAACATACATTTTTAATAATTAAAGACTTTGAGAAATATTTCAATCTCGTTTTAATAAACAGTTATAATATTAATAAATACACCAAATACAAACATTTTAATGAATATTTTATAAGATATCGGTGATATAACGTTGTAGAGCGAAGCGCTGATAGAGTTAGAAATCGAAAGCAACATGACTAATTAATCATAATTTAATCTTTTTGAAACTATAACAATAAAATTATTTTATACTTGTACTTTACAACGATTTAATTTAAACAAGGAAAAGTAAAACATGCAAAGTGAGTCAATATTATTACTGCGTTTAATCTGAGCAATAACAAAAGTATTTGAATAAAGTATTCAAAATGAAGCTATTTACAATGTTAATTCCGTTGCAAGTAACAGATTATCTAAACGGTTGCAAGGACCACTTTAAGTGAAAACAATTAACTCTAGATAATTTATCTTTTAAAAACTCAAGTAGGTATTTATACAAAAAAATGGTCATATTTACATTCATGCATGCACCCACACACACAAAACACACGTACATACGTACATGCACATGCATACTCACACGCACACGCATACTTAACAACTTAAATTTTCCAGAACACAACGATATAGTTAAGTGATATTTTTTTATTCACACTTAAAACTTGTTATTTTTCATGTAATACATTAAAATTAAATGACACCCGACACACTTATATTACTTTTAATAATTGTAGTTTTGCTGGGACGAAAACATATATATTATGTATGCATGTTCAAAGAAGAAAGAGTCACTTGTGCGCATATACCTACTACAAAGTAAAAAGTCAAGCATCAATTATTTGTATCTACTGTAAGCTCTCAACAAGGGAATCTCCAAATAAACACTTATTAACAGCTATATTTAGTTACTTAAACGAGCATTATTATCAATACAAAAGTGGAGTGCGAGCACTTGACATATTTTCCACTGCTATCGGACGGCAAGTAACAAGAAGAATTTCAATTAAATTTAATAAAATATTGTCGAGATAAATTGCATAGTTATTGGCATATTTGAAGCAATTAAAAATATCAGTATTGTATTTTTTTATCTTTCGTCTAAGATAAATATTCCAATTCTACATACAGCATTGAATTCTAATAATTTATTATCAGAACTAAGTAACACAGCTGGGACCGTGCTGTGCAATTGTGGGACGGTAAAAAGTACTGAAGATAATTAATTACTTGACTAACAACGTGAATTTAATTGCGTGATAGGTTAAGATTAATTTAATTTAATGAAATGTTATTTTTAAATTTTAATTATAAGACAGACACATGCAACTATTCACATAATCTATGGACCTATCGTTTAATCTTTGAAGTTTGAGAAGTTAGTAGTATATACTCGTATGTTACCTCATTTTCAGTTTTAACGAGTTACCTTAATCTGAATATTTGAAAGCAGCTTAAAGCGTAGTCTAAATGATTATACTAAAATGATTTACGAAACAGTTAACTAAGAAACGGAGTAGTTGGTACTATGATTTAGTTAACATGTAATTAAATATAGGCTTATTTACATAAGTGAAAAACTATGCTTATTATTAAATGTAATATTATCATAAATAAAGTTATAGAATATTTTTTGTATAGTTTTATTAATTATACTTATTTTATATGAATACTCTTGAGAAGAGCTGGATAAAATACATGAACTTTTCTTACTCCCTTAAAAATGCTCAAAATGATTTTCATAATTAGCAGGGTTTGTTTTATTGCAATCGCTTTAATACACCTTAGGATATAATTTCCAAGCTAATTTTTTGTAAACTAAGTAGAGACAGAAACCGGTGAAATGTTAGATTCATTATAATTGAAAAGTAAATAAGTTTCATTTTCTCTACAAAAAAATTGAGGAAACTGACATATTATACTAAAAAGTTAACATATAACAAATATATACTTAATTTTAACTATGTTTCAGGTAATGTTTGGTTGATACCATACCAGAAGAACTTACTAGAAAACTTTAGTTGTGTTCTCCCGCTGAATGGCGCTGCCGACTCTTTGGATGAAAAAAGAGCTTCTAATTACAATCGTATTATATTCAAAATTATTTATATGATTCGTATAAAACTTACATGTAGTTAAGTATATTTATGTAAATATACTAATATTTTCGGCCTACCGCGAAATACCGGCAAGTTATTTCATCCTATAAGCCCGCATTACTCACTAAGGATCCGCTTATTAACCTAACCTACATTTCTAAATTGCAATTTCAAATGACTTCCGCTATGTAAAATAGCAGTGAATTAAGTTGGTTCTATTAATTTAAGTCATCCTTTTGCTTATTAAGCTCTTTGAATGAAATCACAAAATTAAGAAATAAATTTGAGAACTTAAAGAACTAGCAACTTGTCGAAATTAGAGACTTTAATTTAGTTTTACGGAGTTAGAATGTTCATTAAAACAGTTACTTTCAGACTTAAATTGTTACCTACACCTACATATTATTGGTATATGATTCCAGGAATTCTCAAAGGCTTGTCCCAATTATGCAATGCAATCAAGGCTGTTATAGCTCAATAGTAACGCGTTCTCTTAGAAACCTTTATAAGAATTCTTATTTTAAGAATCCTTTTCAACGATACTACTACTACTTCTCTCACTTTGAAGCAAATATAGTGGGAGATTCTATATTCTTGAAAGAACTTGACTATTTCGTTAAACATGTGAAGTCCACTCCGCAAACTTGCACAAGGCGAACGTGGTGGACTATATCTCCTGATCCTTCTTGCATTGTGGAGAGACCCGCACACAGCACTTAAAAATTATCAAAAAAACTATAGATTCGCTAATATCGATAAAAATGACTATTTCAATAAGACTTTTCCAAAGGATATATTTTAATGTAATGGATGTATGAAAGAATTTCAAATTCAGATAAAATAATAAATTACTAGAGACCTAGATTTTAGGTAGATAAAAATATGTTAGTCTAGATGAAATATTTGCATGAAATATTCGTGTAGCATAAGTAATATAAATTGTTACTTTACTGTGTTCTGTGTCGAGGTGCTTATGTAACCAGAACGCCAACCGTCTACGATTATTTGTCCCGTAGATATGTTCTCGTAGAGCTACGACTGAGGGGTTTGAAATATAAAAAAATAAATATATCAAAAATCAAGGGCAATGTAAGGATGTGTATTACGCTAGGAACACTATCGGATTTTCTTAATTCTTTATTAATTAATAGGTCATATTCAATTTATAAGACAGTGGTAGCCCAGTGACAACGCGCTCGCTTGGATAACCGAGTGATGCGGTTTCAATTCCAGTTCTCGCACCTCTGATATTTTTATGTGCGAATCATTACTAACATGATTACCACTTGTCTTACCGTGAAGAAAAACATCGTGACATCATGAAATACATACGAAGTCCGCCAACCCGCACTTATGATTAGACTATGGCCTGATCCCCTCGTATTGGAGGGAGGCCTCCCTGGTTCCCAGCACCTTAAACAGGGCTAAATAAAAATCGTGTCTACTGTTTTATGAGAGTTTATACTCACTTCAAAGTGAGTATTTTTATGTAAAACTTATTTGTATGTTAGATCCACAATAAAAAATAATAAAAGCTATATCAGTACATAAAAGTAACAAATCTAAGCTCCCTGCTATAGATATCCCTTAATATTAATGAGGCAATAGACGCCCCGGGCCGACGCAACCCAGTCACATTAGGTCAGGGAATCGCCCGTCCATTACGAGTATAAATA
Source organism: Boloria selene (assembly GCA_905231865.2). Lineage (NCBI taxonomy): Eukaryota > Metazoa > Arthropoda > Insecta > Lepidoptera > Nymphalidae > Boloria > Boloria selene. The sequence goes on from HG993149.1 coordinate 5,539,006, forward strand.
TCGGTTGCTCTTATAAATTTTATGGGTATGTGGTAATTTAATATTGGTATAAATTTTGTGTATCAAAACTACGGAGTGAAGTGATATAATGTTATTTTATTTACGTAATAACATAACTTTATTTTGAAATTAACTGTTCTACCTCTTTTTGAAGGCAAAATTGTTAATACAAAGTTGTTTAACCGATTAAACCGCCTGTTGTTGCACAATCACAAAGTTAATATTTAAAATAGTAAGAATTTTCTTTGAACTTTCTTTACTTTTGTACATTTAAATGTGGTCGTTACTTATATTGGAAAGGCTAATGGTCATTCTTCGGGCGAATTAACAGGATCCGCTTCGACTTCAACCGCAGGCTAATAGGTAATGTTCAGTGAAGAATAGTTTCCTTCTATCGTACCAATTTAGTCACTACTTTTACATTTCATTTATTCTTATTAAATACTTGTGATAAAAAAGGGGGTTAATTTACTTTATTCCGTAGTTTTATATAGTTAATATTGTTCTGGAAGGATATGGAGGATAAGCTTACATAGAAAAACAAAATATTGTTTTATAAAAACATGAAAAATCATTTCCCAGAGAATAATTTACGTGCTATGATTTTCTTTTGTTTTTGTTAAATTTTATTAAACCTATTATTATGGACTTGTTTGGAAAATTAATATACAACAATAATATATAAAGAATATACGAAACAAAAAAGTTATGCGTCCATTTTATTTAAAATTAAATTTATATATTATACAGACTAAGTTGAAAATAAATCAAATTATTCCAAATAACCTGCGTCAACATTTTCATGCCACGCCAAGTGAATAAGATTTGATTGTTCGTTCTAAAGTTACTTCGTACGGAACTTTAAACATCATTGAACATACAAGTTCCAATCAATAAGCTTAATAAAAGTTCAATGTGACTTCGTGACTAAATAAATGAAAGCGCTACAAAAATGATGAAAATAGACGTCCAAATTTCAACAAAAAATAAATTTTATTTGAATTAATAAGGAATGCACATAAGGGAAGTGAGGATAAGTTACTATTTATATACATTATACATATAATTACTATTTTAAAATAGCAACTTGAGGTTCTAGCTGCTCTTCTCTGTAGAATGTTCTCTCTGTAGAAAATTCCTCATGGACTGTAAAAAGTGAAAAAATAGTTACACTTGTATGTCTTTTTTACAAAAAGTATACTTTTTTGTGTCAAAAAAATTATTATATTTCTGATCTTTAAGAAAATTGATTGAATTGAAGATTCAATTTGGCGTTATAAGCGCTTCCAGATTTCATAGCACTTAACGTGAACTAATTACAAACATTAATAAACATATGCCTTTTAACATAAAATCACCTGCGATAGGCAGATACATTAGCATATATTTTAATGCCTCTGAAATACAAGCTTTACTTATCGTGACTTTATGCAAGCACTACGAGTAGCATTAATAGCTACCCCTACTCTACCCTTTACTATATGATGTTTAATATGAATGCGCATAGAATCTCATAAATTAAAATGAATCTTAGTCTCTATTGTATCTTTCTCAGTATAACAGGAAAAGTCCTATTGATAATCATCCAGCTGTTCAGATAGATATACGAGTATACTTTAAAATAATTTTCAAATAGGCTGGTAGATCTTTAATAAAAGGTAGTAGTAGAGTTCTACAAAACAAAATTTAATTATAATATTATTTATTTAATTTGATAGTAAAAATATATTTAAAAAATCTAACGTATACGTAACGTATCATTCTGTTCTAAATTATAGCAATAACCGCTATTATTTCTATATCTCAGCAATTTTCACACCATAAGAATGCATCGATACCACAATAAACGCTCTAGAAGCAAATGTGTTCGGCGACGTGGCGTACGTGCCGGCTCCCGGTCTTTTATTAAATGAATTCATCATTCCATATTGAAAGCAGCGACTGCACACTACAGACGGTGCAATTTTAAATTAAATCTATATAATATACTCGTAACATAGCACGTGTAGTTACTAAATTTTAAAGCATAAAATCTATTTAAGAGTCTACTTTGTTATTGCTTAGTATGAAGTACCAAAGAACATATTTGATAGCAGAGTGGAATGTGGATCAAACCCCTTGGCTGTGTGGCGAGCGATCCTGCGACGCCCCATTAAGACGGATTGGGTTTTAGTTGGTAGTACTTACATGCCGGTAAGCCCTACATAATCACCTTTTTATTACAGGCAAATGCATTAAAAATGAATAAAAAGAGGAGCAGCCTGTGGAATAATCCTGTAGAATAAATCCAATTAAGCCTAAAATAGTTTTTTATGTATTTGCGAGCGTAAGTAAATATGAAGCGTCCGTCTTTTCAAATGTCATATATTTGTATTTCTGGATATTAGATCTTTATACAAATAAAATATTACTTTTATATTATCTTATTTCATCGTATATAATGTTCCAAACAAACCCATATGGAGTAAAATTAAGTGGGAAAACAAATACGAAAACGATAAATTACACATAAACCTTTCTCGTACATCAAAATCATCATTATAAAATCCACAATTTGACCTCATATTTTGAGAGTTACAGTTTTAATTACGTTTTTGGGCTATCGTTTTTTAATATCACAAAAATAAAAAAACCTTAATATATGATACTAATAATGAATTGTTTAAGCATTCATTTTTATGTAGTTGAATATTTACTATTCACCTTGTATTTATCCACTTTAATTATTAACATAATAATACTGTTACTGAACGTGTATATGACGGGTTGAATAAAGTGTAAAATAATAATTGTGATTCAAAATAAAGGACGTAATTATTTTCATGGTTCAAATATGCAATTGGTACATTATATCTTGACTAATTATATTAATTAGTACAATTATTACATTATTAAAATCATATTTTATTTTATCACAAGACACTACATTACTTACATCACTAAGTAAAATTATTGAAATTGAATTCATGCTTTTATTGCATACGTCAGGATCCTATTGCCAGACGTGACCCTACTTGGACAATCTCTAGTTCCTCATACACCCGCTTGTTGGTTCCACATGTTATATGCGCACATACGCTAACTTTGCAAGCTTATATTATATTATTTGTATAAGATTATATTATTTGTATAAGAAAAGATTCTCTACAAGATATCTACCCAACTTTGAAGTTCATAGGTTTTATACATACTGGGATTTCTAGTGAAGACTAAGTTAACAATACATTTCATGTTCCATATTTTTGATTATATTTTGCTGTTATATAATTGTTATGTTATATAATATATTTATATATTTAACGAATATTGTAACGAAAAGCCATGAGAAGAAGTTCGCTAACATAAAATATAATTTTACGTTAGCATGAATACTTATTAGAGCTATTTATGTAACGTTAAATAAAAGTAAAGCGCGCAACCGTAAGTTTTTCAGAAGCAATTAAATCTAGGAAACATTGAATAAAAACGGTAAATATAACTTTAATCATAGGTACTATTCAGGAGCACATTAAAATGCATACTTAATTTGCAAGTTGCTTTGAAACATGTAAATAATGTGCAAGTATGAACTAAGTACATACGAGTATACTGGCTGTAGTGAAACGTAAGCATAAATTATATTCTTCATTTTGAAATAAATATTTTTACGATTACATGATTGCTATGATCATAAAAAGTACTCTATATGTTTTTAAATCAATTTCCTATACCTACGTAACTATTACCGAATCTTAAATAGTTTAAGTATTCATTATTATATAGTAATATTCAACAAAACTAGCCACGAAGCTATTGCACTTTATCTCTAATAAATGCATATTTTTTAATTATATCTTTCTTATTAAATATTTTAATCAATTAATTAAAATGGTAATTCTGTTTTTGAAATGGGACGAGATATACCTATATATTGGTTAACGAAGTATATAATAACATACTGCAATTAATTTCTATTTATATATGTGTTAATTGTTATACATATCTACCAATTTACCCTTCAACACTGACAGTACGTAAGTGCATCGAGCTCACGTCCTATCTCCTAACAAGCTACGTGCTTTTGCATCACCTCCTTTTATTACTTACATTTTTCATGTCATACCTTCGGTGGTCTCTACCCGTCTACTGATAGCTCTTATAATTTTTACTCTGCCTCGTAAATCTGTAAATTAAGAAAAACTGATATTATATTATAACAAGTTATTTAATATATCCTATAGAGTATATAGATCCCAGTAGAAAGATAGTAATATTTTAAATCCAAAAGTTTATTTATGTGTCTAAAAGTAAAAACACATATGTCACTCTTTTAGTTCAATATAATCCAATACTTAGACTGTGGCTTGTGTTACTCGTGCTAGTTTACATAGGTTGCAACACTAGGCATCCAGAGACGACTCGAGCGAAGGGAGAGTATATCTCTAGTTGTCTACCTGTACGATGTCAAAGAAAACTCAATGCCATATTGTTGGACAATCCTATCCCGTAATCAAAATAAATCAGCACGTAGAATCCAAACTATATTTACTAAATCCAGGCAACTCAAATTGATCTTTAACCTAATGTAGGTTTTAAACTTGTGACCTCTGTAAAAAGAGGACAAACACCTAACAACTGGGCCAGGTGACCCTTTATAATTAAAAAAGTAGCGAAACGTACTTCAACAATGTTTTTATTAAACAAGAAAAATCTGCTGTTCTTCTAAAATGTTCAGTGTTTTGTTTAAGAAACAGGAGCTCTTGTGAGTCGTGAGAGGCTGGAAATAGGACCACGAGTCATTCTAATTTAGGTCGACGAAAATTATGAAAGCTTTTTTTGACGTGTGAATTTTTTAAGTAAACTGAACAAAAATTTTGTAACTCATATTAAAATAACAACTGTCATACTTGTATATAAATATTTGATTCAAACTAACAAAATTAACCACACTCTTACTTGTAGATAACTAACAAGTATTATTAATATTTGTTAATAGTTTTATATTTATTTGTGTAAAACTTATGTGTAGGTTAGAATGTAATTTTTAAATGACTTTACAAAGTTATCAATCATCTCTAAGTTGTATGAGGTGTATGTTTTTGTGTTTATTGCGCGCTCATCTAAGTAACCTTCAAACTTCCCACATAAATTGTTTTTAAATTAATAATTTAATTATAATTATATCATCTAACCCTGAAATTATTTATTAATTTTAATTTTTAATTACAGGTATAAGCAAAGCTACGAGATCTGAACCTGTCTATGTTCGATTGATTGTGTACGTCAGCCATGACCATTATCATGACCTCCACTTTACAATATAAAAGTTTAGATTCAGAACCTAGTGCTTGTATGTAAATACTTGATAGGATTAAATGCAACTTAGCTAAATGTTAAATAGATACTTACTCAGCTACAACAAGCGCTTTGTAACAGATTCTACATAAATCACATCATAAATACGAGAAGATACAGACGAATAAACGACTTACAAACAACATAGATATTTGTTTCTTGCTCTGACTTTCACATTCATAATATAAATTATTCAGTTTTCGTTTCATAGTTTCATTTAAATCTGTCATGGTACTTACTTGCTCCAGTGATGTGCAACTAAGTTAATGAATTCTAAGCAAAATCTCAAGTTAATTTATTAACAAACAGTTATTTTATATTTATTTTGATTATTTTAGTATTTATTAAACTATGTACAAGTCCTTTGCATACAAAAATGGTAATTGAATTACTGTATATATTTGTTAAGTGCAATAATGTATAGTACAAGCAGCGGAAACTTTTGGTCAATTGAATCAAAACTTAGCCTACGTATTACTTAGTAGTCTATCAGAGAACAAAATTACATCAAAATTCATCCAGCAATTTTCGCAAACCTACTCTCACATACAAGGTTTTTCTATATAATATAATAGTTGTGTTTTAGTAATGGCATTTTCGCCCATTCTATTTTACTAATTCAAATATTGTTTAACAAGATAATCTCGCTGTATAGAACATTTAGATTCGTATTTGCACTGTATCCATTAACCACAATCTGAACAAACGTTTGTTCCTCCAACCGTTGGACTCCAACGTGATATTACTTCTTAATGTCTGTTTAGCGACTAGTTGAAATTCTGTTTCCAATGTTGTCTACACAAACATATAAAATTTAAAAAATTACAATTGCTCTGCTACCTTTAAAGTAAATTCTAATTAAAACAAACCAGTACTAGTGACTTATCCTCGCTTCGCTCATAGCATTTAATACCTACTTAGTGATTCCGATACAGAATAAACAGTTTTGAACTTTTTAATTTTTCAGATGTTTTTCTTGTTTTCACTATATTTATACGTAAAAATACCCCACCCCTGTAAAACAAAAAAAATAAAATCGGTCCAGCCATTTTTGTGTACATATCTACGAAACTAACGAATAGCAATAATTTTCATGTACTAGAGAGGTATCTGTCAAACACGCGAAGTTACGTTTCCACAATTATCCAATTTTCTGCAATTTTCTAAATTTTTTTTCATAATTTCTTGTGAATATAAAGTATTAGAAAACTCAAAAAAAATAAATCAGAAAAGTACTTCTCAAGTTATGGCATGACCAAGGGACACAGGCATTCATTTTTTATATACCTAAATAGATATAATATATAGAGATTAGGGCAAAAGGATCCTGTAGAGTGTGAACATATCCTTCAATTCCTTGTTATTAACATTAAAAAGTAATATTAAAAACTAAGTAAAATAAAGATAAAAATAGAAGCGTTTAAAGAAATAAAAATTTTAGACAGTTCGAAAACGTGACACACATTTAATTTTAGTAGAGCTTTCATTTTCAACGCACCTTTTATAAAATCCCGGTTTAAAAGTAAGCAATGGCAGCTGTCAGGCGCTCGTATAAAAGTCATTATTGATATTCTGAAAGGAGAAAAACGTCAGACCCACATTGTGTGCAGATGATGTAAATATTTGATTAAATAAAGCGACGGCTAACTCTACCTCGCGGCTGTGATATAACGAATATTGCGATATTTTATAATACGAAAACATTTTAGCTGCAAACATATTTTTATATGTAGAAGAATAGGACAGTAATAGCTGAGTAACTAAGTTATAAAATATTATATTAGTATAATAATTAAGCGAAGTGTGGAATTTCCATCACATTCCCTCCGTTTACCACGCGAGAGGTCAAACTTAATTATGATTAAGTCCATAAGGCTAAATTTAAATTAAGTTGAGCAAAATTAATTTGAAATATATTTTTAAGAAATTAAGATGTTTTGAGGGGCTAAGATAAACACACTAAACATTTTATTGAACAATGTAAATTGTACCTACCTAAGAATAGTTTACTCAATTGCCTTGTTAACTTTTTAGCTTTATCAGGGTAAAGTAAAAATTTAGATACTAAACTATATTTTGCAGGATATCATTTTTAAGATAAGAAGTTTCTCAGCGCTGGATTCAATACGATCAATCTCATCTCTATTTAGAATTCGATCAAATTATGGTATTAAATTTGTAATAAACGTAATTATAGCGAAAACTGCTATGAAATATTTATCGAAAGCTTAAATTTACTCGTATTATGACTAACAAGTAAAATTCATCTTAGCAGAAAGTGAAACAACAATTAGTAAACATATTACTTCAAGTACAATTTAAAATAAGCAAAAACAACGCAGAAAATGTACAAGTTCGCCAGCTGCTTTTTATATCCGTATCGTGCCTATTACAGCAGTAATATCGTAATTCAGACCGTCAGGTGCAGCTGCCACCAACGACTCTTGCCGATTAACCCATTTGGGGGTTAGAACTGGACCAATTTATCGAGAGCCCTGAACTATAGCCATGCCACCCTCCTTAGATCTGGTGGCTAAGGAAATACGAGGGGCGCGGTAGTCCTTGTCAGATGGTTATCGCTTGTGAGTGGAATGTTTGTACTGCCAATGCTTGAAGTATTATTGATATTACACTTTTCCATCTGGAGATTGAAATTTCAAGGATTGAAAAGTCACTGAAGTGATCGCTTAACTAATGATTTCTAAATGTTTTGTAGGTGATTTTGCTATACGTATTTTTAAAGGTCTAAGAGAATAATTATTTATTTGATTTGCCAATAAATCTTATTGAAAGAGTCTAATAGAGTATAAAAGCATTTTTAATATGAAATACTGCAGTGGTAAAGGCAGACGCCATGTTTTAGTAGGCTGAGCAAATGAAAACACAGAGTCCGCAAAGATGCAGTTAGTAAAGTAGTTTCGACATAAATTCTTGCCATAATACACTTTTCTTTATCTACTTTTTTCTCAACTTGCTGATACGCTTGCATAGTTTTTTAGGAGAATATAAGACTTCCACTTTTAACAACTGCGTATAATTATTAGTCTATTTTTTTGTAGTTTATATTAGTGTGGTAATTTTCTGTAATGGAAGCTGCATAGAAAAATGTACCATATGTGTATGTTATTCCATCATCTTTTTCATTAAAGTAGCTATACGACATAATATACTGTTGCTAGCATTTTATTATTAAAAGGATGTAGCAAATGTCTTGGGACATTCCTCATATATATTTGAAACAACGAGTTCAAGTGTAAATGAGATGGGACCAAAATGTAATTTAAATTGCTTCTCCTTTATTTCAAGCACGTTTTATATGTTTGAAGTTAATCTCATTTAAACCTTTTTACAGTTTGGACTTTTTATTTTAACGTTACGGAATACAGTATTCTTAATATAGGTAAGCCGTTTTGAATTTTTTTTATAGTACAAAGGGGGCAAGCGGACAGGAGGCTCACCTAAAGGGAAGTGATCACCTCCGCCCATGGACATCTGCAACACTGCAGGCTTGCAGATGCGTTTCCGGCCTATTAGGAAAGGGAGGGTGGGAGGAGGGAGGGAGGAGGTCTTAGGGAGGGGCTTTATTACTTTAAAACCTTAAATAATATTTTATTTAGCTGGGTTATAATACCATTAATCTAACAATAAGGACTCTTCCAACTAATGCACTGCAACGTATAACTCAGGCCATAAAAATTCTCCCGAAGAGTAATCTGCCAACAGTTACGATGCAACTCCGACCTATGGTGAACAATGGTTCATATAAAATTTACCCAAATAATTTGGTCGAATTTTTGTAGTCGTTGCGTAGATATTAAGCATCTCATTATCAAATTTGGCGGAAGAAGTAGATTATTTTAAAATTGATTTTTAAAAATGTATAAGTAGTATAATAAAAATCTGAGTAATAACATAAAGTAAGATTCATTTACTATTATATGAAACGGTTATCATGAAATGTAATGCACAAATAATTTACATAATATAATTTAGTTTATTTTAGTGAGCACATTCTATCGGGCCATTGCTGCCGCTACGTATTCAGTCAAACGGATAAATGCGGGCGATAGCGAACGAAACAAATACTAACATTACATGTATGCTGATACCATCCCATGTTTTGCATGCAGATCTATTTTTCGTATCTCTAGCTTTATTTTAGTCACAATGTTTAAAAGAAAATATATTATTTATATTTATTTATTATAACACTGCTCCACATGAGCATTTTGTGGTAAAATTTAACAACTTTAACTATAGTAACTAACGCCTACAGATTTATGCTATATTATTGTGCATAATTGAGCTTAGCAACATTAGCAACTGCCTCAAAAATTATTACCCGTTAGAAAAACTATGCGAGCCCTCACAAAGCTCAGCCTTTTGCTAGTATCTAACTTTTTAAGTTCTTAATATTTATCATTCCTTTGAAATGCGTCGTAAGAAATCCACTTATAAATTAGGTTTGGTTTTTCTGTTATAGAAAGTCCTAACATAAATCTGCCAGTACAAAAACTATAAATATTTCAAAGTTCTTTTCCATAACAAAAAGTCTTTAAAAGCAAGTTGCGAGTTGCGTAAAGTTGCCTCGTTGTAAAACGAAACACGTCGGGTGTATTCAGCTAAGAAAGCACTGTATTTTCGCATATTCATTCTTTGATATGTATTTCCTCCAACTAATGCTTCATTTACTATGAAATTGCTTTACATTGAAACTGACAAATGTTCATGAAAATGAACAGAACTTCAATGTCTGTAATTCTATTGAGTAATACACTCAATAGAACTTAAATCATATTATTTATTGATATATCTGTGGAAACCAACGCCGTACGGCTTATATTCGTGTAGCTTTAAAAGGAATAATGTCAATGAAATTATCTGATCTCAGATACTATTTCAATCTTATAAATCACTTTTTCAATTTTTGAATTATTGATCTAAATCTATGTTTAAACCAACAAATATATTTTGACATTTATAATGTAAATAGTGACTTTTCCTAATTCTTTCGGGTAATACTCGGAGTACTTTTATATTTATATAGTACATTACGTATACATATATTATGTATACATACTATATTACTACATTACTGCCTCGGTGGTGTAGTGGCTAGCATGTACGGTCATACATCGAGAGGTCCTGGGTTCGAGTCCCGGGTCTAGCCAAGTTTAGTTATTGAGCTTTTCTGATTGGTTATAAGCCTCAGTAACCGTCCGGAGTTGGCAAGTTTGTAGTGTGTCACCACTGTGCCTAGGAGTCCTGCGCCTTAGCTCTTACTGGTCGCGTCGAACAGTCATCCCACCAGATTATGAGAGTGATAGGAATAGACAGTGCACTTGTGTTTGCGCGTACATTTGTGCACTAAAATATCTCCCGCGTAGTTGGCCAGTCTCAATGATTTTGGCCACCGAGGCCGGAATCGGTCGGAGAATATTATTAGTATTATTACATACTTTATACAGATATCATCACGAAAATATTTGAACTGCCTAGTAAAGGAATCTTCTGCATACTAATTTAAATTATTATTTTTTATACAGACAGTATCTATATAAAAAAACATTGAGTATTAGAAAGAGTCTTTGTGATCCTCAAAGATTTATTCAAAATATAAAAACTCTTTTTACTTTATTAATATAATAAAATGCATTTAAAAATAATATATACCTGCATTATATTCATTTTCAAAAAACGTAGAGACTGCGTAAAATTACCTTGTTGTTAAACTCAACACGTCGAACAAATCGCGTTAAGAAAGCAATATATTTTTGCTTATTCATCTTTTAATATATTTTGTACAAGCCATCTCCTGAGTAACATTTCCCGTAAAAAAATACAATTACAATACATAAGGAAAATGAATATTTATTATGGACCGAGGACATATTTCATTAACTTTCTGCTCGAAATCTTATATTCTATTTAAAAAGCTTCAGCTGTGTCGTAATAAGGTAAGTAGGATCTTATTTTTAATGCAATAACATATTTTCGTAACTGCCTGAGTGGTGTAGTGGCTAGCAAGTACGACTGCACATGCCGAGTTCCTGGGTTTGTGTCATGGGTTGGGACAAGTTTAGTTATTGAGTCTTTCAGTAAAATAAGCCTCAATAACTGTCCGGAGTTGTGAATTAGTCGGAATTAGTCTCAATAAGATTTGCCGCCGTGGTCGGGATCAGTCGACAACATTATTAGGTAGGCAAACAAATTACATTTTAGGACATTCTTCTTCTTTTTTGTCTTATAAAATAAAAGTTGTTCATTGTACAAATATTAATTTGTATCAAATATATAAAGATAACGTTAAAGTAAATATCGGACTTGTTTTTACATTGTTTTGTGTTCAAGTTGTTTGGGAGAACGAGAATAACGGTTTTTCCGCAACTTTATAAATTAGACTTTGGTACTTTGTAAGAGCTTTTGAGAGGCAACAGAGGAAAAGAAAATGCTATTATGATCGTGGTTTTCTCTTTGTGTTTATTTTATTTTTCAAAAATTAAAAAAAATACCTCTGCATTATACTTAAAAATCAAATGTTTCATAGACTTTATTATTCATAGTACACAAAATAAATATAAACTCAAAATATGAACTCTGTTGCAGTACATGCCATAGACATATCTGAAAAATTATATTTTTTTTGCATACCGTAGATACAGTTTAAAAGGCTATTTAATTCTACCTACAAGTACAAGTACAGTTTTCGCTTTATATTCTCCAAATTTCTGTCTATCCCGGATTCGATTATGGCGGCTAATCTTACTGACGCTAGTCATCGATGGTGACAATTTGACGCCGACAAAGGGATGTAATTACTGAGACCCTCTTGACATCATTTTCTAGATGAAATTCGAATTCTCTGATTCTGACCTACATGGTCTAAATCAATACAACGATAATGGCATAAACGTCTGTTTAAACAGCCATTATCAATTAGTTAGCTTTGTAATCTTAGCTTAAACCTGCTAATGAATACCTCTTTTGTGTCATGTCAAGTTACATTCACGTAGATATTCCAAGTTTAAATTAAACAGTGCAAACAATAACTATATAGTATATAGCCCATAACACGATTGGTTATGGGATGGTTGCTTATCTATACATTTATGTGGTTGTAATTATAAATATTTTATAACAAGAGAAATGTATATTACAAATGAATCATATATAACTTTAAGCGCTATAATAATCTACAAAAAAATTTGGAACTCACTCACAACATGGTAAAAGTTATCCTACGTCAATTATTAAGAAGATAAGTAATTAATTATTGATCTTTTATTCTATATTACATAATATAAAGTAGATCATAGATGACATACATAGCCCTACATTGCTAGAAATCATGGCGTTTTAATGTAAGTTGGTAACATTTCTCAGTGGACTGGCATTCTATACAATCGGGCAATTGTGAAACCGTAGGCCTGAAAAATCGAATATAATAGCAAGTAGCCGTCATTACGTTACAGGAAATAGGTCATCTTGAAGGTTCTTAATGCTTTTTGTTATACTTACTGAATAAATACAAAATCCCGATAATTACTAACTAAATTACTCGACTTATAAATCTGGGCAAGTAGTTTATAAGTAGGAAACGTCAGTTAAAAAAGCTACAAGGCCAAATCAAGGAGGTCTAAAGCTTTCATAAGTTTATATTGGAGTAATAATTTTTTCCAACTAAAACATAAACATGAGTTAAATATATTATGTGTTATGTTATATTTACAGAAAGTAGACATAATTCAATTTTTTTGCAATCAAGTCGCCAATTGACGCGTGAGTGGGTCATATTATTATAAATGCAAAAGCCACCTATAGAGAGGGAGCAAAGAGAAGATAAGCAATTAATAGTATATAAAGAGATTAAGTATACATATAAGTAAAATATACAATAATGACACTGCGTTTCATTACAAAATGTTTGAGAAAAATTCAAGGTCCTAATAAGTCACACTATTATGAATTTTAAATGTACAAAAATATTCAAACACTTCAACAGGTCAATGTCATGTAATTATATTAAAATTTACGGCTAACTTATCGATGATAAAAAGTAACCTATACAGGCTATAAATATAATAAATAAGTCAAAGTTTCATCAAAATCTGCTTATGGGTTTTCTATTAAAATTAATGGATACTCGTATTTATACATATATACAATATAGGTGTGATTTTGGGCGTAAGAGAGTGTTGGGGATCGGATCTAACCTAGCTTAGGAGAAAAGCTGTTCTCGGATTAGGATAGCCATTGTGCTAACCTGCAAAGTGAGTTAAGCTTTTAAACATTATAACTTAGTCACTAAAACGAACGATACCTAACGAATGTTTAAATAATTATTAGTTTGATGTAAATGAACAACTGAAATACAATGCAATAAACAAGTCAACTTTCACTAACTTACTTGACATGTCTTTGAGCGAACTTTGTAATTAATTTGGTTTTTGCTGGAAAATTCCTTTGAAAAGGACCAAAAGACTTCACTTAATATGATTGAAGTTCAGGAATACAAAGTAATATGAGTTTATTTATTTAAAGACTTTCTGTAGCTATTAACTATTTTCTAATATAATCAAATATACATAACTCAGAAAGACACGTAAAAATCCCGCAAATATTGTATACTATTAATATCAACGTATTATTAACTTTTATTTATAAATAAATTAGCGACACATCCTCGCTTCGTTCGGGTTCGTCCCTAGATTTAGCGCGAGCAAAGCCGCGGGTTCCGCTAGTTAAATTACAATAAAAAAAATTTAGTACTTAATAAATAAAAATGCATAGATTTATTTTTAAGGTTTATATAGATCAAAGTTGTACCTTGTTATTGTTATATTAAAATGAAATGTAAATAAACTCTTGAAATGTCTTAAAAATACAATTATATCTGTAAACAATTATATCTGTGAATCAAATCATAACAGGTACGTAACAAATCATAACGAAATACCTTATGGCAGGTGATCGATCGTCCGCCATTACGTGCCAGAGGGAATTGAAATACATTACTTATTAAAACAACATATTACCAGCACTGTGCGAAAAGTATCCGCCAGAAATATATAATATAATTTTAAGCAGATTACTTTAAAAAAGTTAGAATTTTTTTTATATTAATAACAATTTTGATTAAATATAAAGAAGATTGTCTGACGACATTTTTATTGAGATTAATTTTAGAAAAAGATAAATTCTACAAAAATTCTGTCGATCATAGAACCTACTCCTTTTTTAAAGTCGCTTAATAATTAAAATAATTTGCTTGTAACAAAAAATAATCACCCTGAAAGTAAAAAAAAATTGCAATGAAACACGACTATTTTGTCGTAGGTTTCATTACGAGGTGTGAAATATTATAGCGTTCTCGCTGCAACTCAATAAAAAATATAATTACAGCAACGCGGCCCTCATATTACGTATTAATTCTCATAAAATATTCCATGTAGCTGCTAAATATAATTATTATTTAGAAGACATTTTATAAAAAATATGGACAGTGAATATTTTTTTTTAACGTTTTAGTGAGAAGTTTTCCTTTAGCTTCTAGTTTATAGCGAACTTATTTTAATTTTTAATTTGCCAGATGGTCATATTTAAAAAAGTCCAGTAAAAAATTAGCCGATTCATTTATGAACTTTAAAAACGGTGCGACTTTCTATATCCTAATTCCGAATGAACCTTGCTGTCACGTTTCCCGCCAAAGTGGTTGGCGCCGACGCCATCTTGAAACGTGACGCCTGACGCCTGACAAGCTCGTTGACGTTTTTCTATTTAAATTCCCTCCTTTATTTAGCGGTTATTTTATTTTAATACTGGTTTTTAATTTATTGGAGCTATTGTGCGATCGTTGTAATGAATTACGTCCGTATTATAATCAACCTTTTAGGATGTCAGAAAGAATGTCAAGTATAATATAATACACTTATTTCGCACGTTAATTTAATAGTAGATTTTTTATGGCATCGAATTATAATAGGTAGGTAAAGTAAGTAAAGTAGGTACACGTCAATAACTCATGTCATGTCACTTCATCGGGACTATTAGTATATTTTAAAGTATAGTTTCTTTGCAACAAATAAATACCATTAAATAAGAAAGATATAAGTTCTGCAATATTATAAATACAGGCAGCTAGCTAGATGAATAAAGACAGCACACAACGACCACAACACAGTTCAGTATTACAACCTGAAAAGCCAACGACCGCAGATCACTAAGCTAAGTTTAACTTACGATGGACAATATAATTCTACTTGATATTTTGTTTGTTTTTTATTTATGATTCAGCCTCCCTTCGTTGAGCTAAACAATGGGAGTTTCTATATTTCGTATACCTTTTTGGCAACTGATATCATGTAAAGCCGTTCACTATCCGGTTCAGACATTTAAAAGCCATATTTGGTTGCTACGTAAAATAAGGGAAACCTTAGTATGAATTATTATACATCTACTAGCAGACACGAATATGTTTTTATTATTACATTATAACCAAATTTAAACTTAACATACTTGTAAAGAGAATTAAAGAATCGCTTATATTCTAAGAAATATACTCGTAAGTGTACATTGTAAGTACTCAAGAGAAAATGATAGACAAGTTCAAATGTTCCTTCGGGGTGATGGAATAAAAAGCGATTCTATAACGGAGATCGTTCATCTTATTCAAATGCTACACAAGTAGCAGCGCAGCCGCTGACACAATGTACAAACAATATTGTCAATGTATAAAATAAATGAAGCGATTCTTAAATCTCTGCAGAACTGACATAGTCTTTGAAAAGGATAATATCGAAACGTTTTCATCATTTTATTGTATTTATATATACCTAATAAAATGTATAAATATATATAATATAAGAGTAAGTTGTTAATGTAATTATTCACATAATATACTTAATAAAAGTTTTACGTTCTTAAGAGCAGTAAGTAATCGTAGATTTGAAATAATTGGCAGGCTAAAATCCCTCAAAATAAAACAACAAATTAAAAAGTAGAGATATAGATACTAAAGGAAGAGCTATTATAGAAAAAAATTGGTAGGGCCAAACGTTTACCAATCGTGTGCAATTTTTTTTTCTTGACTACATAAAACATTTTTACTCGACTTATAAAATATTATTGATATTTGTGTTAGAACAAAGTTGTGTGTAGTTTATGTTAGAACCATATTTTTTAGCTTTATGTGCAATGTCTGCTTGCTACATAAATACGAGAAAGAAAAAAACCTAAGCTTCGATTTCTGTTTATGGAAAATCGACCCATCAATTTTACGTTATCGTTTGGGAAACAGAGTGAGTGGGTTCAAATTTTGGGTCTTGTAGCTCAGATATTTAACGTGAAAATCATTTACAACATGATTACTTCATGTTGGCACATCGTGAGGAAGCCTGCATGTCTAAGACAACGTCGCAAGTTCTCGAATATGACACAAAATGAAGTACGTCAATCCGCAGTTGGCCAGCGTGGTGGACTATGGACTGATCCCCTCGTATTGAAGGAAGCCCAGGAGATGAATATAGAGTCTAAAACATGCCCCATATGAAAGTAATCATAGCAATCAATAGGTAATTTATTTCCAGCTCACGTTATTTATTGATACAAAATAAAACTTCAATAAAATTTATGTGTAATTATTGAACAAAATTCCACCGAACTGTAATACCGGAAACAAAATACATGTAAACATTCTCATATTTTAATATTTCCTGAAACCAGAAGCAATCTAAATAACTCAGAAAATACTTTTAGCTGTGAAAATATTTTCATTTGGCAGACTGCTTTTCGCTCGTAAAATAAAGAAAATATAATATTGAATGATGATGAAAATCAAATATATTTGAAGATTAATATTAGTATTATAATACTATAAACAACTAGCATGTTTTAAGGTTTATTTTATTTCCATTTTTGAAACCTGTAATATATCATTTTGTCATAGAAACTTTGCCATCAAAATGGGTTTAAATTTGAAATAATCATTTTTGGGTGAACTACACACAAGAATGACACACAAAACACATGCTCAAAACTTGTGTTAAAATTTTGACCCTTCAGGATCTAGCAGAATGATCATTGGATCTGTGCGTTCATGAATCAGTCAGATTAAGTAACTTAACGTACATAAATAACGTACATATATTACGTACGTAGATGTGAATGGACGAAGTAACGAGTATTAATAGCTATCGGCTAATAACAATGAATGAATAGAATATGAATTTATGTTAAGATAAGTTAAATCAGTTTTTCAAAATACACACAAAAATAAGGCACGAATACATATAAAGTGTATACTTACTGTATGTACACAACAAAACATAATTACTCAACTTTAAGGACGAAGTATTTAATCTGTGCTTGTAGTTGTGGTTAGGCACTTTACTCGAGATAGGGATTTTGACACCCGCAGAAGGCGATTATTTTGTACTGAACTAAGGTGCTAAATGCTAAACTTTTAAATATTTTAAAACATATTATGTCCGTGTTAAAGAGATCAAGCTTAGTGAACCTTGATCTTTTAACACGTCAGTAGTTGGACACGTAGCTAGCTCTACGCTGGGTGCGTAGAGCTTCTGCAATTTATTTACAGTAATTCTAAAAAACTAAAATTATTCATGTGTAACTTTCAGAATATATATTTATATTGCAAGTATGCAGTATATAAAATCTATATTAGATAAGGCCGCTTATATTCCAAAAGCGTCGTTAAGAGCGCTGAAATTCTTATCGTGTTTCGTAAAGTATTGAATTAAGTTGGAGGTAATGGCATACGATGAACAGAATTCTCGTTTCTATTTGTGTTATTAAATATTTTGGAAATAACTACTAAACTTAATAGAATTAATTATTTATTTTAATATATTTTCTACAAGTATAAAAATACGTTTATTCATCACTCCTCTACAATACGATGCGACGGTGAAAAGAAAACAGAAATACACTTTCGCATTTATAACTTTGTTAGAGTTTACCTATAAGGAAGAAAACAGGATGATCCTAGAATCACTTGGGGATATCTTTATCGCAATATCACACCTTACTTTCACGTTATTTACTGAATGAAAAATCTAAAATTGAGGTACATAATTCGAGTACAACGTAATATGTACCTCAAAATGTATATATGTACAATTTCGTGCAAACTTGAGCGACCAAACGACGACCATATGCGTGAATAAATAAATTCTAATTTTGGTTATACTTGAAATTTAAAAAAAAATGCCAAGAATAACATGAATATGTATATCTACATAAATATTTTTAAAGCTTATCAAATCTTAAATAGAATTTAAGAATGGACAATTAAAAGATATTAGGACTAACCATAATTCTTCAATCATACTTTTCAAAATTATCTTTATCAACAACACTTTCAAAACAAAGCGAAATGCCTTCCTACACATCTACACACATGATCAATTTTCATTAATTAAAATTCTATTAGCGTTACATTTCCTTAAAAATAATTACGATTTTTATTTATGAAATTTGTCAGTTTATGAAGTTCTTATTTAGTATTTCAAGTCCCACATATTGGAACATATCATGAGATAAATCAAATCATCCGAAATTCGATAACTTTAATAACTAGAGACATTCAAAGGGTATTTTATTATAGTCATTCCTATATCGACTTCCTGCTGCTATTTTGAGGCTAATGTGAAATGAAGAGGGCTTACCGAAAAGCTTATATAAGCTTCCTGGAAAGCTTAGACTTGGATTTGTTGTTTCTTTTTAATTATTTTAAAAGAAAAATAATAATAAGTGAAGTTTTAAGTTTACGGAGAATATTAAGTTCTAGTGTGTAATTTGAAGAAGGCTTTGATATTTTATTAGGTCACAAATAAAAAAATATACGTTACTTATATTACGTGGTTTTAATACTAAGTTAGTCAATCATATTATTATTATAAACTACTTTAAATACTTCACTGTAAAATAAAATTTCTTATATTCTTTGGTTGAACACCCATTTTTATTTTTTATTTCATTTACAGTCACTTTTATTAAAAATTAAAGAGATTTTATACTGCATATGCTTATTTATTATTTAAATTAAAATATTTAAAAATAGTTTCCATTTTAAATGTTTGTAGATATATCTTTCTACATTTTTCTGTATGTCTACGAGATGCTGCAAAGCTCCATCAAGGCTACGGCTATTGAATGCTTCACGCTCCAAAGTAGCCTACAAGAAAATTCTAAGCATTTCATAATAGAAATAATTATCTATTGTTACAGCAAAATTTAATAAAAATGAACAAAATACTTTTGTTACAAACAACGCAATCATTATAAAATAAATAGAACTTATGGTTTTATTGAACAAACTCGTTGTGTGTAAAAGAAAATCTGTAGAGACACTTAGAAGAAACCTCGTTTAGGTTTACGATGCTATATTTTTTCAGTCTGCCTACCCTGTTTATCTTTAATATTTCACGTTCTTCATTTCAATCTTTCTCATACTTTATGCATACATAGGTATAATAAATACAGTTTACTCATAAATCCATGCTTTTACATTAAAAGGTTTTACGCTCTCTATATAACAGTGCTAACTCCTTTTCTCCTGTAAAAATAGAGAAATACATACACAATATGCTTCGCATTATGTTTGTTCATATATTTTGTCATAATTTAAATATTCAAAATTAAAATTACCTAGTTTTATAGTTGTAAGATATATAGTTCAAATAAAGAATTACCTTAGCAGGAATGATCCATATATTATGAAAATAATAATACTCTTGCCATGTTATTTTCTCGTCCACCCAATATTAAGCTCTTACAACAGAATTCATTAACTTTCGCTATCTATCTGACACCAACTTTATATACCATAATGAATCTTTATCTATTCTGTTAGTATATAATAAAGAGCTACATTACTACGAGTATATAACAGTTCATTAGTTATTTAATCAATAAATTTTATTAGGCAGCAATCATTGATACTGAGAGGAAGACTTAAGAGCAAGAGCGACTATTTAAGACATAAACTTTTACTACTCGTACTATATCTATTTAATAGTCAAACAATAAATAAATGTTTTATTATTATATATATAAATATTTATTGAATTTTGTAGCTATAAAAATAGAATTATAGTATAAACCTTAAGAAGATGCGTACGTATGTAGGTTAATATTAAGTGTATTACAGGCCTAATTTACCCATAATAACGTAGTTTAAATAACTCATAGGATTTAAAAACTCAAAAGAAGTCGTCTGTACAACATTCATATAAAATTTCTACAGGGATTTCAAAACAAAGAATTTTTCGAGGCGAGAGAAATAAAAGATTTTTATGTAAATCCATAGTGTAATGCTATGGGATCTTTACAAATATGTCTTGTTTTATTTTGTATTATTCGTGTAGTTGAAAATACGTCATAAACATAGTTTTCATAATTAATACAAATAATAAATTAGTATATGTTTAGTTAAAATAATATTGTACTTTAAAGATATTTGAATAACATTTTGTAACAATATATAAGTGCTCGTGTAACTAAATATCTCTATCATTACTAATACTATGAATATAACTTAATTATCCTCGAAATTACTAGGTACATTTTGGAAATAGTAATTATTTGCGAACGTTAAAAGATCCATATAAATTTTGAATATATCAATTATTTATTAATAGTAAGCATACAAACATCAATTAAATTATTAAACAATAGAATATTTTGATTCCATTTATAAACTTAATAAGCTTTGTTGTACATAACCTCAATCTGAAAGAAATGCAGTAGTACTCGTAGAATAGTATGTTTAAAAGCACTTTTTCTGATAAACTGCAGGCTATTATTTTTCATATTAACAAATATTACCTCATTTTACTACCAGTGAAACTATTTAAGTCATTAAAACGGAATTAGATCGTTCGCTCTACCTTTGAGCCATGCTCCCTTAACCACAAACCTTACAACTTATAGCGCTATAGAATACCTAGTAGGAAATATATTTAGAACAGCAAATCTAGGGGACAACGTCCGAAATGTCACTTACCTCTGCCACGCGGCCGCAATACACAAGCATCAACCAAATACATTCAAGTCGCACTGTACAGAGCACATGTTTACACGTGATCAGCTGTTCTTCGCGATAATCAATCGGTGATAGCGCGGGGTATTTTGGGGGCAAGAGTTTTTGATGGCGGCACGCGGCTAGGGCTCGTGCGGGGCCCGCCGCTCAGGCCGCCTCACTAATCAGTAATCGTTGCCGGGAAGGGAGGCTGCGTGGCTCCGTACCCCCCTACCCCGCGCGTAGCCTACAGACGTATCGTAGATGCGCACGTAGGTATTAACTCAGATATAACTTTTCAATAACTTTTCAGAAACATGAATACTCCTTATATAATTGAGGGTTGTGACAAAATGTTTTAAATATATAGAACAAAGAAAACGTGTATTTCAACAATCAACAATTAAGTTGATTGTTGAAATACACGTTTTATATTTTTTATTGCATTGAATTAACTATTTGATTCAAGATGTGTATGTTTATTTGCTATATTTTTTGTTTATTCAGCTTTCATAGATATAATAAAGATGAACTATAGAAATTCGTCAAGACGTCCTCTAATAACAATATACATTACTTATTCGTAAATATATATAAATTACAGTTTTTTACAAAATTTTATTAAATACTTTTATAAATTATAAGTTATAACTATTCCTGAATTATTTTATGTTTTCGGATATTTTTTGCATGTACTCGTATGCATAAATATGATGTATCTATATTACTAGGTATATATGTCTTTTAATATATTTGCATAATTAATCTAGAGGTTACAAATCTTTGATGAATAAATGCTTTAAAAAATATTGCGCCATATCTGCAACTTTAGCACAACTAAATAGTCTATGGCAGTAGTACGGCGGCCGAATTTTCAGGGGTGACACAAACCGATTAAATATTCATTTGCGGATTGTAAATTAGCAAATCCAGTGATAAGCGCCACCAGTGATAAGGTAAGGTGGGCCAACTTTGCCTTACATTAACCGTTTCTCGATCTACTAAGGACGTATCCTATGTGGTCTTAGCGACTACTACTACTTTGCATAGTTGCAGTTCTTCGAAATATTTTGGTTATTTAATGATATTACTTTATTACAACTTTTTTAAATCTAAGGAAATTAATATATGTGTGTTAAAAATTCGCAGATTCGTATGTAGTATTTCTATAACATTGTCACACAATGTGAATATAAAAACACTCTTTTACTGTGCCTAATCATTGTATAGTACCCTCCGGTGAACTTACAAGAATTTCAAATTAATCCAATAAAGTAACATCAAAACTTAAAGCTAACTCGTGTAATTGAATTATTAATTTAATATTTGATAGACGGCCCTGAGACGCGCATGCGCATAGGGCACACGTCAAGTGGCGATCTTAACTCTCCCATCTTTTAAAATGCAACGACCAAGCTACAATCTGAACACTCAATTTGAACTTACTTGCAGCACTGCCGAATATTTATCGATAGTTCAAAATAAAATTTTAGTCGATCTTTGAGAACAAATATTTAAAGAATCTATATTTATAAAATGAGTTTGTAATAATAAAAATATGTTACTTTTCATTATTTTTTACATTATTTACTAAAATAATAACTGGTGCAGGTTTCAAACTTTACCTTCTTTATTTTTCATAAGTTACGGCCAATGCAGTTAACTTAGTTCTAACAGACAAAATTTCTAAGATTAATAAAAATTATTTTCAAATAAACAAAACTTTTTAGAATTATTGTTATTTTAAATGAGACTTTGCTCCAAAGAATATTTACATTATATCCTAGCCTCACCGTGAAACCTTGTAATTTTCATAAAATATAATAATTTTTAAAATGCTTATTGTTCATGTACAAAAGGCTTTATTTAATAATTTCTTCAGTGGCCTCTTAGAAATCCACGGTGTCAATAGAGTAGCTCCCCACGTTAAGAGGATTTTATAATTATACTATCAACCTATAACAGCTTGACTGGGGTTCATTTTAATTATTCTTAAATTTTTTAAAATAAATGTGTGTTTTAATATATATACTACTATTGTGCTTTCTTATATTTTTATTCTAGAATTGCAGGCTATGAAAATTATGTATCTTAAAATTAACCTTTTTTTATCCTAATCCCTTAAGAAAAAACAGAGCTTTTAAAGGATCTCTTTGGTCTAACCATCAGTCACGCTGCTTTTTACTCATTTACTGGACCGAAAAAATAAAAATTTTGCACGCATAGGATTAAGTATACTGGCTTACGACCTACACCTTGAACTGGACATACAATACTATACTTATTGGAAAAAGTTAATTCTGATCTGATTTTAACGTGGCATCTTTAAAATCATAAGGTAAGCTCCATAATTATAATACTTCAAATTCACGTACATACATGATTAAAGCTCTCAACGACACATCAATTATTATTATATCTTTAAAATCACAGAAACCCATCGTCGTGCGTTATGACAAATCTTTTTTCGTTTCTTTTATTCGTTTTTCATCCATCAAACCTGTTCTGAAAAAGTTTTTTTACTCTTAAAATGTAATTTCAGGCAATTGGCGCAAGTCATACATGAAAATACATATGTAGTTATATTGTGTTTATATTGTGTCTTATAGTTATATATGTATATACGTGTATATGTACTTATTATCATTCTGCTATATGTAACTTAGAGCAACATCAAATGCGTAGAACACAAAAACCACTGTGTGATCGTTAAGGAAATTTATGTACGACATTTAGGTTGCAATATGCGCCTCCAAATAAGATATAAGAATTTCTTATTATAAAAGCTTTAACGGTTTGGGTAGAATTATGTACAATGATATATGTACACTATATATATTCGTAGTTGAATCTGTACAGTGTACATTGAATCTTTTTATCTGTCTGTCTGTGTCGTTTTCGGACAGATTTTGACTGGTATGAATTAGCTGATTATCCGGATCGACATATAGGATAGGTTCTTTTAATTGCGGGAAAATATCTAATTAAACATATAACAGAGCCGGGCTCCATTAGGAAAATGAGCATGGATTTCAACTCAATTCACCTGCTTTCCGAAGCGTTAGCACTGAGCTCACTTCCTCTCACTTATAAGTAATTGTTTACGTATAACTATAAATAATCCAAGTTCAAGACAACTTCAATAAATTATAATACGGGACCAAATAAACTAGGCTTTAAATTTTTAGATGTATAGTTCAACATCGAAGCAAATGATGAGTCCTCCGTTGGTAGGAGGTTCATTGTTGAGTAAGGAGGGTCGGGCTTGTTTAACCATCTTAAAGCTATAGAGTAGATGTTTACTCCAACTCCTTCAGAATTTAATGTTTTGGCAAAATAACAGCTATATTGGATGTTAAAAGGGTGTTTATTTATTTATGTGTTTATAAAACACAAGGTTACAAGGTTTTCCTGATTTCAAAATTTGATGAAGTTATTTTCTTGTACTAGCTGAAATATTTATTTTCTAACCAGTGATTTTTTTAATGTAAAATTTTAAAACTATTTATAATTTTTAAACTATACTAGCCCCACTAGTACGTATTCTAGAATATTATAAAAGTTATATACTAACAAATAGAAGTCCACATTTTTACTTTAGTTTTCCTGGATAACAGTTAAAAGAGCGCACATCGATACATCCACCTAGCAATTTTTTAACCGCCTAATTTCCTCACTAATACTGTCAATGGTTATTATTTTAGAACATACATGCAAGTGCAATTGTACGGACAGACTTTATTTTTATTGGGAACGTCAAGCTACATATACATAATGCATATTATATGTATGTATTTAGAATGTACATAATACATATATACGAATCCAGAATTCGATGACACTAGAAAAAATCACGAGTCCCTCTACGATGGACGACCCATTGTACTCAGGTAAAGGTCGGATGTATTTAACCTTTTTTATAAAAGGATAGAGTCTAGAGTCAGAGCTACTTGCTGTTAAGTATGATAGAATTTTTTACGTTGTTAGCATATTTTAGCATCTCACTGAAGTTAAATGCTAATAAGAAATTTCTGAAGTGATAGTTTTATACTAAGGCTTTTCTATCTACATGTAATATTGAGATTGATTTCCATACAAAATAAGCCGTTCTTTATATTTTTCAGCTTATTTTAATTTTTCCTATTTTTTATTCTTCACATACGTACAAAACAATATAAGAGTTTTTGAGTTTTAGTGGGATAAACAGCCGTTTTTTACATTAACAAAGATATAGTAGCTTTGATTTTTATATCCTTTATAGTCATTTATTTCTTGCTCTATAAATTATTGCCCACTGACATCTTCCACATCCACGGGCTTACTGGAAGAAAATAAATTTAATTCATAGGTTTGTGATTACGGAGTCTTATCTAAGACTTAAACACCACACGCTGAAAGCTCTGTGCAGCTTTAAAGTTAATTCTACAGAGCTTTCTGAAATTACAAGTGAAACGCAATCACACAGTACATGTCTATTATAGTTTCATAGTAAATTAATAGATACTCTGATTTATTACGAAAGTATTTAGAAAATTATTTATTATTTTTAATTAAAATTGAGTGTAGAGCACTCAATATTCTTTGTTCAAAATAAGCCAGAACTTTTAACGACTGCTTTTTAATTAAAAAATCTTGTAGCAAAATTATAGATTAACGACTAATTGTAAAAGTGAATAAAATTATCTCTATTGTTAATACACAAAATTTTCCAATATTAAAAAATCTAATATATAGATTATAGATTAAAGATGTTTGTATTACCGTGCTAAGTGAACTATATATTAAACTATTTGAATTGGGCTCATTTCATTTCATCATCATCATCATCATCAGGATCAGGCCATAGTCCACCGCGCTGGCCTAGTGCGTGTTGGCGGACTTCACATGCCTTTCGAAAACTTGTTAGGTTTTCTCAGACATGCAGGTTTCCTCACGATGTTTTCCTTCACCGTAAGACAAGTGGTAATCATGATAGAAATGATTCGCACATGAAAATATCAGAGGTGCGAGACCCGGATTTGAACCCGCATCACTCGGTTATCCAAGCGACGCGTTACCGCTGAGCTACCACTGTCTCATTTCATTTGTTTTGATTAAAACTCGGTGACAAGTTTAATGAGACGTAAAGATAATAATTGTATATTATTTAGGCTCGAAAGGTGTATAAAAAGTATTAATTAATATTCATTCCTAAGATAAACAAATGCATGTGATTTCTATATATTCAGTATGGAAAACCATAACAAAGACCAAGGCAGACACTATACAAATTGCAATGACAGCAATTGAATGCCGACCGGACCCCTTGGATATAGAACCACAGATATGGTGAATATTTAAGTAGATGCCCCATTCATTGAAATATATATGGACATCGAAACCTCTTATCGCAGATTTTGAACAATCATTGTCGTAGAGTTGAATTCAATCGTTTTGGTAATAAATAATAATTACTGTTTTTATCAAAAATACTCGTATCCTTAAATTTTATTATCTTTAGCTTATTTACACATTTATTTAATAATTATAGTATTTAATAACTTAGTTCATAAGTAAACTCCTATATTTACATATCTATACTAATATTATAAATGCGAAAGTTTGTAAGTATGGATGTATGGATGTTTGTTACTCTTTCACGTAAAAACTAATGAATGGATTTTAATGAAACTTTACAATAATATAGCTCATACATCAGAATAACACATAAGCTACCATTTATAAAGATATTTTGTGAATTTTTTAAAATATGACGATAAGTGTCAAGTAAGTAGTAAAAAATCTACCATCTGCGAGCTATTTTGGCATGCGCTGCCATAACCACTAGAGTTACACATATGTAATGTATGATGGAAATATTTATCTTAAACAAGCGACTCACCCTCACTTCGCTCGGGTTCGTCCCTAGATTTAGTGCGAGCGAAGCCGCGGGTTCCACTAGTAAGTTAATAAAAATCTACCATGTAGGTATTTATTAATAAGATAAAACTGTTAAAAAAATGTTTCCTCTAATTCTCTAATGGAGGATCCGGTTGTAGCGGGATTTATATTATTCATTTTGACACATTATGACGCTAAAATGCGGAAAACTTAACGACTCTTTTAGTTTCGTTTGAAGCGTTTGACTGGTACCTAGAGACGAACCCGAGCCAAACAAGGGTGAATGTCTAATCTATTTATATAAAAGAAAGTCGTGTTAGTTACACCATTTATAACTCAAGAACGGCTGAATCGATTTGGCTTAAAAAGGTGTGATTTGGTGGGGAGGTAGCTCAGAACCAGGGACAGACTTTTATCCCGTGCGACCGCGTTCCCGTGTGACGTGACAGCTAAACATAATGTTGTCTATGGTTAAGTATGGTTGAAAATTTGATAATTATAAATTTTGTCAGAAATTAATAATCAGTAATTTGTATTCTGGTGTAACAGAGTTCGCCGGGTCAGCTAGTATAGTACAAAAGTAACCTTGGAAATATTAAAACAACCGCTTACAGTTAAAACCAAAAATCCCGTGTGAGATATTTAAGAGCTTGAGATTTAACCTCAAAGCCATACGAGTTACTACGCGACGGTGCGATCATTAGTAATCGTTAGTAAGAAACTTTGTTTCGAGCTTAGATCTTAGTGATTAATCACTCAGTCACTAATATATCGTAACAACCTGTGAGTGACGCACAGAACGACAAGTATGTAAGTTAAGTTAAAATAAAGGTAATTAATTTTAATATAGGTACTCTGAAAAAGCCTAGAATATGACAATATACTAAATTAACTTATTAAAACTATATTTAACAAAAAGTAAATGGGCAATACGTAGTTGCCAATTAATAAACACAATATTGAGAGATAACATAATGTTCTATTAACGGTTTTTGAAATTATAAAAAATAAAAACAAAACAGAAAATGCACTTCACCTCAATTTTTTATTAATGAGTAATTCAGGTATTATTTCAATTAATAATGACTATGAATCAAATTTGTATTTATAAAGCCAAGTTTCAAATCGGTATGACATACATAAAGAGTGGGTAAAACTTTTGACCTGGATTTGTAATTAATGTGTACTTTAGTTGCGTACTGTTTAATAATAAACTTTACGTATTTGAATTAAAACATATATTTCTTATTCGCAAACTCAATAATACTGAAAATAGCTATAATCTTGAATACAATAATGTGCTCATTTTAGATCGAACAATAGATCGTAATAGCTTCTAAGGGTTGTTTAATTTTCCTAAAATGGAAGCTAAAATAAATGAAATGTTCATGCGAGGACGATTCGACGATTTTTGATTGTTAAACCGAGTTTTTTGGCTAAATTTATAATTTTGCACACATTCTGATACGAATTTTTATTATAGAATCATAGGACTGTACAGATCCGATTATTTAGTTTCCACTTAATCCGGCTTATGTGTAGGAATCACCAATCAATGAAATGGAATTATATACGATAAGATACCTAAATTGTTTTTACTTTAAACAATTTAAATATCTTATCTGAAAATATCACAAAACCTTTTTTTAACTAAATATAACCTTTAAATACTACCTTTTTATAACTCTATAATATCTACGTAGTATCTAAATATATATCAACTAATAACATATTAAGTATCTGTAACAGTTTTTGACACAAAATTATGATATATTTTAGTGACGTTTATCATAATTACATCTCATAAGATATGAAGGGCACGTCCCGAAGCTATACTTAAGACAATATATCAAACTAAGGCCCTTGTCCAAAACGATTAGTGTAACAAATGATATGAGATATCATTTAATACAATATTTTCATGGAACATGTTTGGGCTAAACACTAATCTCACATGCATTATTTCATAGTTATAATAGTTATCACTAGGTATATATTATACAACATTGTCCCACACCGCATCAGTCTGTCTGTCTATTAGCGATAAACTTAAAAATATAGTAAATGAATTTTCATGCGGTTTTCGCCGATAAAAATGGAGTGATTCATGACGAAAGCTTAGAAGAATAATTTGTATTAAAGGGATGACCGTGCCCAGTGGTGAGGCATTAAAAAGGGCTAAATATAATTATTGTAATAGTTTTACCTTAACAAACTTTACATACGGCAAATAAATGTATGTTTAGATAGTTTAACTGCAACAATGGTTATTATTTTAGTGAATAAATGTTGTTAGCGATAAAAAGAAACTAAAATTTGGTAACTAATATCAACTATACACGGTGTGTTATACGAAAAATTCAAATCATAAATAAAATCAAAATCATATCGTGCAATTTATACAAAAACACAGGCTGCAAAAATGATAATTTACTTAATAAACAATTTTCAAAATTTCTTGCAACCTGCCACATTAAAATCTAGCTATATACTAGTATATATATTCTCTTTATCTCATTAAAACCGTAACACGCACTAACGTTGGGGTTGTAAAAATTAAACGAAACCACGAGCCACCATTAATTACTACGTCAAGCGTAGAGCAAACCATTTGGGCGTGCAAAACTCATTTAAGCCGATCTAATAGAAATACCCGATTACCAAATACGGACAGTTCATGAGGTGATCTCATCGAGCTAACCAATATACAACTTTATAGCCCCGCTATTGGCCGTTACTGCACATTGTTTAAACTACCGATTTATATGAGCTCCGTCACTTTCACATTTCAGCGGCATAAGGGTGGGTTTAACGACTCGACAGTCTTAGTTATGGTGGGACCTGTATAAGCTTCGCTTTATTTGAGGCTGTCAATGAAGATATTCCGGAAATATAGTAATTTAAAAGCAAATATCTAACTTATTGTAATTTACGGGTAATATTGTTTTAATGCGAAGTGGTCCTCGTTTGGTTGTTATTTTTTTTAAAATATCAAACTAGGTTCAGGAATCAGGACTGTCTTTACTTGTACATAAGAAAAAAATAATATGTTAAATTAAATAAACTCGTCGTTGTATACGTTTACATTTCAGTATAATTTATATTTATATCTTGAATATAATTTAAAAAACTAAGTTTATCTTAATTAAGCTTACTATGGCAAATTGATTATATTATTTCTTTGAATATTATTTTGTTTCTTTTGCATCTTGTTACTAACTAATGAGTTCGCAGTCGCTAATATGTTAAACATGTACCTAACTAGTAACTTCTAACAATGTATATAAACTCAACCAGCCAGGCTTCCCGCACAGTATTGATTTTTAGAGATATTTTAGACTGAGCTAAAATAAGACCAAAAGTAGACCAATGTAGGTGTGATGTTCGGTGATGTTCGCTGTATTTTAATTTGCCATTGAAACGACTGCTTTACCTTTCATAAATAAACTGTACTAACTGTAACTGTAAAGTGTCTTTGTCTAATTCGGTTGTCTATTGACTATATTTACTAACGTATGTACGTTAGTTTTTGTTATATTTTCTCGCTGCATTTAGGCGCAAAACGTGATATTTACTTAAAATTTTAGGTTAAGCTTTGCAATTAACCTAGAAAAGCTCAAAAAATACTAGGTTGCTCTACTTTTAGTGGAAAGGACAAGTTTTCTCTTTATTAATTTATAGCAAATTTAGTTATTTCTGTAAGGTTTTTCACTCAGTGTCGACTAGTGCCGTAGCTGTAATGAAAAAAATGACATATATGTATTAAAAATAGGGAATATTCACTGTTCACTTTATTTATTTAATAATTTTTAAAATGTAAATATAATATCGACACCAACAATTTATACTACGCTAACTCGAGTTTTAGGCAAATTCGTTTTTTTATACCAAATTGCTTAAAATGTTGTTTTTTATATGTAATAAAAAAATCGTGAAGAAATACACAAAAATAACGAAGTTACAAATTTGATACAACGCTAAGTAGAGGTACTTTTCGAAATTACTCGTTTTAAATTACGCTAACTATTATTAGCGGAGTGTAAACGGGAAAAAGACAAACCGCTTACTTTTTAAAACTTTTTCAGTAAATCGTAATCGATAGCGTCATTCTTACAAGTTTATTTAAAATATTGTTAGTGTTATGTTAATATTATAAAATTTTCACGAAATTGATCTAAATATTAAGTGGAATTAGCCAAAAAGGAGAAATATTAATTGAGGAGTTTTGATAAAAATGGTGAGATGCCGCTTCATACTGTCGAGAGAGGTAAATTTAATGTATTATTAAACATTATAGTGTAGGTTAAAGTATATAATTACGTTTTATACTAATACACTACTTTTTTTAGAAAATTTGAGCCACATAGCTTAAATTCCATGTAAAACTACGCTAACATTTAGTTAGCGTAGTTTAGAGCGTTTGTGTATACTTGTTCGTTTGTAAAATGCACTACTTAGCGACTTTACTATTGTAAATACTTATGTTATAAGGCATTTTAATTAATTTATTGATATTACCTTGACAATATTCTAAATGTAGATATTTTTTTATAAAAATAATTATATGATTTTAATATATTATACCTTTGGTTATAGAATCATTACCTGCAAACGTTGATAATACTGAATTCGTGGCTTTGTATGACTCATTAAGTTCTGCAAGCCGAGATATAGTCAATAACGAAAACGATGTAGGTACTATTTTAATATTATATACATTTGAATGACTTGGGGCCTTTCAATACTCCACTTAATATATTTTAATTCACCAAATGTATTGAATTAAATCCAAAAACCTTCTCCATTGACATTAACTCCACCAAGTGTCGAACTGCAACGTTCTATGGTAGTGACTATTCTGCAGTATCGAAAAATAATAAACGTAGATCTAAAAAAGGACTAATAAAATAAAAAAGGGTCTCAAGTGTTTTAAACTTGAAGATGAGTGCATAGGTAGAAAAAGAAAACGTTTGTGTAACGAAGCATTAGAGTATTAATACCACATCAAAATGAAAAACTAAAGCAGGAAGAATCAATAAAGTTAGTTGTAATACTTTCTAAGGTTTATGCGAATATTTGACATTATAAATTAAACTATCTCTTCGGATTTGGTCGCAGCTTTATTTGGATTTTTGGTTCCCGAGGTTTCGAATGCTTAACAGCAACCATGGTCACGGGAGAGACTAAGGTATTTGACGTCTCAGGGCGTTATATACTTGTTACGCTTACGTTATTGTGGGTAGGCACTGTCTGTAATACATCTAGCCCTACAGACGAATTAAAAGAAAAGTTCATTAAACATTGAACAGAAAAGGAAATTTTCCGTAAGTTAAAATTAGAATGCATACAGCAAGTTGTCTCTAGTGACAAAGTAGCTTGCATTGTATTTAATTTTCAGAGAGTTTTAAGCTCATCACATGGTAATATGAGCGTGAACGATAAAATCATATGGAATAAAGTTAAAAAATTGAAGTTTCTCCTGAGAATTTGTCGGGTATAGAAAGTGTCGAGAATACAAGTAGGTATAGTTTAAGTGATAACGTAAGCAATCAAATATAGTGTTTCTTAAGAAATCTACTAGATTATCCCACTTGGAACCTTTTCCTGAAAAAACATACAACATGTTGTTAAAATTTTTATTAATGTTGTAAAATTTAAGACTTAAAATATTATTGTGATAAAAATATGAACTTATTAACTACTGAACATGATAAGAAGAACTTAAGTGATGATGAGGTTTGAACGTTTACAAGTACCTAATGATTACAACCTAGGTATTAGGTACTATTTAAATTATGTTGTTTATATTTACCAATTAGAAGTTTGTGTTTTTATTAAGAATACAATATTATGTGTAATCTAGATTAAAATATAAAAATCAAAGGCGAACTGTGATTGATCTGACCTTTTATCGTTAATAGGTTTACCTTTGTACCTTTACCTACTACACGAGATTTTAATAAATAATCAATTGCTGTACTATTTTTGTTCAATGATATATTTATACTTACAAAAATAATATTATCCACAGAATTTTATCAAAAAATATAAAAAATCAACATGTATTATAGCTCAACGGAAAGTTAAATGATACGCTAACTTATCGCACAGGTCGATGTATAGTCCGCTATGTATAATTTGACGCCTTTTAATCCGATATCCGCCAGTGGCGCAATGACCGTTTAAATAAAGCTAACTTTAATAACTTGTTATTCAGCATAAGAATTTATAATAATATATCTTGTGATTATATATAAAAGCCTAAGGTTATAATAAATGCATAATATATTTTAAAATTATTATTACAACACAAAGAAAATAATACTTTTTTAGCGCTATGATGTCCCGTAATAAACTACGCTAACATTAGTTAGACGTGTATAATATGTTAAATCTTAGTAAGGAATTACGTGCACACACGGCTAACTCGCGCTAAATCAAAAAATATAAATAATTTAGAAAAAGTTTATATGGGAAATTATAATGAATAAATTAACTATTATGGATACCAAATTTCAAAAAAGTATCTTAATTAATATAAAAGTTATCACATTTTTCCCTTTCTAAGCCTCTACTGTAAAGTTCACTTTTATGAGTTAGCTTAGTATAAATTGCTGGTGTCGATATTATCATAGGGTTTATTGGTGGATCATCATAAAAAGTTTAGGTGTTTAAAAAAAATAAAAGATGGCGAGTTTCACAATTATTTTTTAAAAGTATGGCAAATAATAAAGTCCGCTACACATTTTTATGGAATTTTATACTTAATGCTTAACGCAATAAAAGCTGGAGTGGTGGAAACGTAAATTCTTGTTCAACTTTTTCATTTCCTCCTCAAAACAATATTACCTTACAGCTGACGAGATATTCGCTCTTAAAACTCGGTCTCCCATCAAATTCTTTTGAAAAAACTGTCTGCGTGGAAAATTATCTCAAAATATGTATTATAAAGATGGGAAGTACGCCGTACGAGCGCAAAGGGCAAGGCAAAACAATGGTGCACTTTGCAATTAACTGCGGAACCCGCTCGGAAGATGCATTATAAGCTATACCTATGTTGTAACGAGGCTTGCGCGTCAATGACTAATCGGGGAGAGATAAAAATATTTTATAATAATAGGTACATTACCTAATTTTTATGCTATAGATGCATTGTGATATCCTAAATATATAATTTTTAGATCAAAGATCCATGTCGTATCATCACAATATACGTAATGTTGTTAATCTTTAATTAATGGTATCCTTAACTTTATAACTTTATATGGATCACTACATAGTATAAAACAAAGTCGCATTCCGCTGTCTGTCTGTCCCTATGTATGCTTAGATCTTTAAAACTACGCGACGGATTTTGATGCGGTTTTTTTAAATAGATAGTGATTCAAGAGGAAGGTATATATGTATAATACACTAGCGGAACCCGCGGCTGCGCTCGCGCTTAAAAGTAATATAGTAAATTAAAGTAAAGATCAAGAACTGTTTAAAATGTACTAATATAGAAAAACATATTGCGATTGTTAAGTATGACATAACTATAAAACTAAGTTAGTATACCGAACAATAAATGAGCAAATCAAAAGGAGTCATTAGCTAAGTGAGAATTGCAATAATGAAGAAAAGATAATAACTGTTGGTTGTAGTTTTGTTTACATTTTCTAGAGTCTTCTCTTATCTTCATCCTAATCATGGTGTTTTCTCTCATTGCTTGACACAGGCTTCTTTTATTTTTGTAGCTGGGAAAAACTACGATTGAATAATCTTCTACGAAAACTTAATAAGCCAAACCAGCCAAAGAAAAAAACATTAACAGATGTATCAATATGTAAACATAATAAAAACACCTTCGAAAGTTCATTGCAAAGGTAGGATATAACTTTACTTCTGGACTGGCACCGACTCCAAAAATATATAAGTAATTAAAAGTATTATTTTTTACTTTTTAGCTTAAGTTTGTATAGTTTTGAAGTCGGTTTTTATTAATAAATATAAATTAAAAATTATTTGTTAATTTTTAATTTATATTTAGAATCCCTATCCCCGCCATGCCATAGAACTTTGTCACATCTGATTCATTACAGTAGTTTCGTCGTGTAAGTGTAGCTAGATATTTATAATAATGACTCACTTTACATAAATGAATTATTAATTAAAATATTTATGAATATTTAGTTATTTTTTTCTATCACAAATAATACGCAATTACTTCTTGCAATCTTTGTCACATAAAATATATATGTATTTTCTCTACATAAAATAATCTTCTCTGCATTACCTAATTAGGAAATAAGAAGCAGGGTTTGTATTATTTAATTGAACTTAATAAAGTTAGTCGTAAGCCGGAAACTACATTCGTTTAACCTTTGAAAAGTTGGCAAGATTTCCTATTACCGCATTTCCACGGTCTGAACTTCGTGCCGCTGAATCCGACTGTTTTATTTACTTTTCTCACTCCTTGAGAAGCAAATACTTCGCGAAGGAACTGAGAACGAAGATAAGACACTTTAGACGACGTAGAGTATATTTGTATGCGGAATTACGCCAGGCTGTACTTGCATAAAAAATATTTTGAAATAACTCCGAGTGCTGTCAATTATTTTATGGAACTAGTACAAACCATAAGTTAAAATCGATGTTAGTACCTACAGGCTACAAGTATTTAGGAAACGAACCACTAGTTTGCTCTCAAATTACTTATTTTAGAAGATTGAAAACCTATACTACATAATATGTAAATAAGATATATCTAGATGACATAAAACACTTTAAACATAATATACCTAATTTTCCTTTAAAAAATACGATATCTCATTCCAAGAGTACTTATACCCTTTTGTTCTACACCCTGAAATAAAATGTATGGTCAATATATTGAAAAACTACACATTTTATGTTTTAGAGATTCACGTATCGCTATATTTAATAGACACGGAGGCAATTTTTCCAATTATTTTTAAATCCCTGCGTAAAGGCAGCAACGAGGCATTCAATCGACGCGGGTAGTTAGGAAATCGGCTCTTTGTGCGCGTCGTGTAAGCCGGGGCGGGCGCCGACTAATTAGACGGCTTTGTAAAAACACCCTACGATACAGTTAACTGTTTCCAGCCATATTGCCACGTCGATACCTATCCCGTTTTTACGTTTTACGCATGACTACGCCGCGCTCTCGGATAAAAAAGCTCCACGTTGTTGAAGATTAAATTGATTTTTTGCTACAACTATTTGTTCAGAAGTAATATTTTACAAAATAAATGCTCGGTTGGTCAAAAGTTTAAAATACCTTCGAATATAGGTCACTGCACTTATAAGGAGTTGAATGAAAATGTAAGTAAAGTACCTTTACCTCTCCAATTCAAACTTTCCAAACAAAATATGTCCCGAAACCGTGACTTCGCTCGTTAAATATCTAAGAAAATGAAAACCCATAAAATCATCAGGAAAAAAGAATTAACTAAGTTTTAATTATTTGTTTTTCGGTTAAAAGTGTTGTTCCAGAAAATTAAAAGAATTTCTGCAGAAATAAATATATTTTTTATAGTTTTTATTTGATCACCATCACCAAATGTGTAAAACGCTACTGATGAATATAATATGTAAGTTATTACTTAAAAGTAGATGAGAAAGTGAAGAGTAATAATTTTAGTCTAAAAGCTCCTCACAAAAAGAGCCGTCCTTAATCTCTTTTAAGACTAATATTTTAGTTTTACGCGCATATGATATTTTAAAATACAACTACCAACTTATGTGGGTATATCCTTTCGGATACTTAACAGCTATCATGGTCTCGGGAATTAGATCATCGCAGGTTTCTGTAGAATCTCCCATTTGAGACTAAAAGTAATAAAAAGTCAAATTAAATATTAAACACCCATGAATGATGATTCATTTTCTTGTATAATGTAGGTATCGATTAGATAAATGTAGAAATTCGAAATTTACCTAAAAATAAAACGAAAATTAAGCATACGGTTAGCGGTACAATAATAAAAAAAAGGAAAAGAATGTTAAGAAAACGATGTATCGACTTGCTCTACGCTTCAAACGATGTTGTACTTTATCACTTCAATATTAGTATAGGTACTAATAATGTTGATTCTAATAAATAAAAATTATTACCTAGTAAATTTTTACAAAAATAAAAACTATACTAAGTAGATTTTGAAATTTGATTTGACATAACACATTAAATAATCAAAATTGGTTAAACCTTTTAGTCATTATGAGGGACCATAAGTTCAGTACATATATATGTACATTATACATACAGACAGATCAAACACATAACCCTCCTTAGCGGCTCCTTACGGCTTCGCCGTAGTCGGGTAAGTGTTAGTAAGCCTGAAACACTGTACATAACACTTTTTTCAATAAAAAGCTCTTAATTCTACATAATATGTATATATATCTATATAAAATATACTCGAATATTCGAAATATTAATTAATGCTCTCTACTTGTGCATTATGATGTTACAATAATTTGATATTTGATTTGATATCGATTGTTTTTATTTAATTACTAGCGGACCCTACAGACGTTGTCCTGTACATAAAGAAAATTTTTATAAACTTTGCTCCCGGTGAAATGTTTAGTATGCATGCGCAACACAGCGTTGCCTAGCAACGACTTATTTATAATTGAATATGTCATTTATTGTGCAAATGTATAAATAACTAAATAATATAAAAAATACATTATCTAGTGGACCGAATTGTGAATCTAAACCATTCTCGAATACACTCGAACACACACAAAACATTTCATCAAAATTGGTCCAGCCGTTTAGGAGTTCAGTGACATACACACGCACAGTAGAATTATATATATAAAGATAATGAAAATTAAAAATATGAATTGGAATACAA
The DNA here is from genome assembly GCA_905231865.2 of Boloria selene. Taxonomy (NCBI): domain Eukaryota; kingdom Metazoa; phylum Arthropoda; class Insecta; order Lepidoptera; family Nymphalidae; genus Boloria; species Boloria selene. The sequence goes on from HG993149.1 coordinate 5,577,124, forward strand.
GTCGATAATATTTTCAGTTCTTCAGCAGTTTTTTTATGCATTAAGTTTGCACTTAAATGTTAATTTTCTTTAAGTTGATTTAACCATTCGAATAATAGATGGCGTTGAATGAAATATATACTACATAATATAAATAAAATTGGAGTGTGTGATTTTAACTTCAAATTAAAAGCTTTTCACTAAATGCATATGAAAGTATATTATACGATACTAGCAACAAAAAACAGATTTTAATTTTTTTTGTCTGTCTATAAGTCTGTTTGTTCCGGCTAATCTCAAAAACGGCTGGACCGATTTTGACGGGACTTTCACTTACATGTAGCTAATGTTATAAGCGTAACTTACGCTACTTTGTAATAGACTTCAAAAAAGGAGGAGGTATAAATTTAATTTATTTTAACTAGCGGTATCCGTGGCTGACGCTAAGTCCAGGAACGAACACGAACCAGAATAAAAATACTGTAATATTTATGCTAGTAAAATATAAAAATACTTTAATATTTATGCTAAACATCTTTTTTTACCAATGTGATGAGATAACGTAGGTTTTAAAATAGATGCGCGTGTCTATCTTCAAATACATAATATTAATATATTTCTTCATCAATTTGTTTTCTTATTATTAATTTACGTTTAACACGCTTTTTATTAATGTAAATAATATTATAGATTATTTAAAATATATTAAAAAAAACTTGATAAATTATATACTAAAATACTAAAACCTTCCTCGAGAACCATTTTATCTATTAGTGAAAACAGCATGAAAATCGGTGCAGTAGTTTACGAGTTTACCGCGAACAGACGCGGCGTAGGACTTTGTTATATAATAGGTATGTAGTGATAATTCAAGTTTTAAGGTACTCAGATTAAGCTGGAACCAGCTGGAATCTATATTTTTTTTATATCTTGTCATTAATTTATGACACGCAATGAGTAATGAGGCACGTCATCGGTCATCGAGTCATGGGTTCGCTTTGGCATGATTTCAATATTTTTCTATGTTATTGTAGCAGATAAGATTATTTTCAACTTAATCTGAAAGTGTCATACCAGTACATTTTAATTTAATTTTTTAACAAAATGTACATCAATTATAGAGAAGGTACAACTTTCTTTCTTTCTTTATTCCAATAGAAAGAGGTTTTTATTTACTCACTCAAGTCAAAGTCAGTACCAGCCAAATCAAATCTAAGCAAAACTAACATCTCAAATTGATAAATAATAATATTATAAACTATAATAATTGTCCACTGACACCAACCCTGAATATATCTGTTTAAGCATTTAAAGCAAATAAAAGCTATTGGTCTAAGAGCCGGTGGAAGATCGACCTTCACCGACCTGATAACCAGATGAGACATATTTTTTATTAAATATAATTTATAAACAAATATGCCTATAATGACTTGCCTATCTGAAAGTGCTCATGGCTATTTTTAATTAAATTAACTTTAATCGATTTTTTTTTCATCACTTTCATTCTTTTGATAACCAAATGAATTTTATTTCACTGTTAGTTTTTAACACACAGAATATGCCTCAGTAGGCTAGCCTACTCATTTTTGTGTATAGCTACCAAAGCCGATGTGAACAGGTAAGTCAATATAGGTGACTCCATCGTTCTGCTAACTTATCGAAAGTTATATCAAATTTTAGATTATTTTATTACAAAATCAGTCATATAGACTTGCCTGCAAAAAATCATACTTAAAGCACTGTTGCCCAGCTAAAAATAGCCATGAGCACTTTCAGATAGGCAAGTAATTATAGGCATATTTGTTTATAAATTATATTCGATAAAAAATATGTCTCATCTGGTTATCAGATCGGTGAAGGTCGATCTTCCACGGTCTCCTCTACTATATCACCCAGTGATTTACAATTTTTATGTACCTATGTATTAAAAAAATTACATTTGACATGGTGTTCCTAAGTGAAAGGTAAATACAGACTGAAATTTATTACTTTTTTAATCCATAAAAATAGGATATTAGAAAAACATTTTTTAATTAAATAAAACAATTGAATTTGTAGCAAGTCTATATTTGGTAAAAAGCTGGAATGCAATACATTAAATGCTCATTCATATCTTAATCCAGCTATAAATAAAAAAAGAATTTCCTATTTATTAATAGTAAAATTAAAATTAGTGACAAAATGTTTTGAATATACACAAAATTATAATATTTCAGTTTTTATAACTTTTTACTACATACAATTATCAAAATATTTAATATAAAGAATTTTAATAAATTCATAAACTTATTATCAATAATATTGACTGTAAAATAATTTCAATACTGGCAATATTTAAACTTATGTCATGGTACCAAATACTGGATTGTGCCTGCAAATACTAGGGCCATATTCCATGTAAGCTTGTTTACTGTGACACACTTGATAAAATTCAGGTGTAGAACCCAGCATACTTCCTCCAAACCATACAGCATATCTTTGCATGTTGTGTGATATAACTTGAACATCAATTGGCTTAGGTGTAATTCGTCCCTCCGACAACATTGTAGATAGCTTCAATCTAGCATCTACAGTTCTTTTGATGTCCCTTTGAAGTCTCCTCCCAAAGTCTCTAAACATAGTAGAACCTCCAGACAAAACAATATTTCCATATAATCCTCTCCTCACATCAATAGGACAACTTTGAATAACTTCGTCTACCATCTCATTTAAAGGCACAGTAAAATCAGCATTAGAAAATTCTGGATGGAAGAAAATTTCTGGACCCAAAAATCTTTCATATCCAACATCAACGGAAAAAGGATTCTTTGTAATTGCATTAATTCCCGTATACTTTTTCATCCATTTACCTGGATCAGAATCATACTTTGCAAATTCCTTTGCAATATCAGGGCAAATATAACTGTACCTTTCCTTTATTGCCTTTGCAGTTTCTAAGCTCTGCTCTGGAGGGATTCCTACTTCACGTTCACGAAGTAGAGACTGAATGAAAGACGTAATATTCCGGCCAGCTATGGGAATATGTTTAATACATGACCCAATCACATAACCTTCTGCTACTGGCACAATATGAGTAACTCCATCACCACTGTCCACAACAATTCCTGTAAAGGTACGACCAGCCGATGTACGCGATTTCCATGACGCAGCCAGTGCAAGAACAGCTTGTACGGCAATGTACAACCCAGGTACATTGAACGATTCAAACATAATCTCTGCTAAGTATTCACGATTTTCCGGTGTATTCAACGGTGGTTCGGTTATCAAAAAGTGATGATCTTCCGGTTCGGCTCGAAGGTATTTGAAAATACATTGTTCTATGTACCTTTCCATTAAATCCCAGTCCTCCACTAGACCATGACGAACAGGATATTTCACTGAATATCCGGTTGCTTCGAAGGCCTCGTCACCAATAAAGAAATCTAAATCTTCAACTGCTTTAGTCATACGCCTAGTACTCTGATCACCAACTTTAGCAGTTTCTTTTATCGCTATGGCTGACGGAATGATAAACTGAGGCTCCTTATTACCGGCGAAACCCAATTTGGTATAGCCGGTACCTACATCAATAACACATGCTGGCAAGTGGTCGCCCATATTTTTTCACTTATTAACGTTATTTAAATGGGTGCGGCGTTATTTTACAATATTTTTGACGTGGGAAAACAATACTTGGTATGACAAATCCAATATGTCAGCGAACGGTGGTGATTAATACAACGTTCCGTTCCACAAAACATTTGGTACATTTTTTATTAGATAGTAATAATAAAATTATTTAGTAATTGTATGTTATATTGTTATAAAATATTTCTATCCTATTACAAATAAATAAATAAGTTTTTAAAAACTATTAGTACCTAAGTATATCATATATTTTAATATTATAGTTGAGAAAGAACTACAAAATACTTTCGCGCCGCGCCGTGGGAGGTATCTTTTTTAAATAAGCAAAACATTAAATAGGTACTATTTATTAATAAGTTATAAATAAGACTCGTTTTGATTTAAAACTTAATTCGAAGAAATGATGTCGGTTAGTCTATACAGATAAATAAATTTCAAGTGTCTGTTTGTTAATTTCTAAATAACATATTATTCCTATCCTATGCATAATATGAAATTATATACGGATTACGGAACTAATTTTTTTTAATTTTGTTGCCGTTTCTCCCGGCTAATCTGCGAAACGACGTTATAAGTTATAGGTAACGAACCGCTTGTGATAAAACTTTTATTTTAGAACAAGAGTTAGGTCACCATTCAATAAGCATTAAAATGTTTACACCCACCCCCACCACACCTAAGTGAGACGCCAGGGCAAGTCGTACGTCGCTATTCGCTAAATGAATCGCTGAACCATCAATCATACTTGTAACTAACTTTTTATATTATACTCTATGCCTTTTTATTGAGTGTTTCGGGGAGGTTAAAGTAGGTATATACTTAGTTAAATAGAGAAAACAGAAACAACAATTATTGTAAAATTGGAAGTTCAAAAATACTAATTTTTAATGGCTAAATATCTATAAAAATATCGCTTACTGTTAAAACGACCGGGACAAATACAAACGAAACAAGGGATATTCTTTAGTAAATAATAAAACTAAATCAATAGCAGGTAATAACATCTTTATTGTGACCCGATTCTATTACTATATTTACACAATATACATTACAGGAATGTAAATGTATCGTTTTTTCTTATAATTTTATATTATATGTAGCCAAAAAATTTTAAATGTTAATAAATTATATATTTTATTTTCGAGCGGCTTTACAAATTCTTTTTTGTTTTTCAATTACTTCCTGGATCGTTTTGAATCACTTTTATGATTGCTGTATATCATTTAAAATTTCAACACTTAAAATACGAAAAAAATGTGTCAGGGGCTTTGCAAAATTTAAGATTACATTACCGTGTACAAAAAGTAAATTTTTAAGTCACCCCAAATATATTTTCAAAGCCGCCCCTGAATAAAAAATAATATAACAATTACATTAACATATTAAAATACAACCTAAACCAAAAACAACCAACACTATAATCCTGTAATGTGTATCTTACAATATAAGCAGAAGCAAATATATTGCATTATTTAAGCCTTTATAACATTAATCAATTATTTAAATAATAAAGTATAGTACAGATATTACTAAAAATCGAAATTTAGGATTTATTTGAAGACTTTGCAATACATACGATAGGGTTGTATTAAAAAGATTTTAATAAGATCTGCAGTAAATGCAATTCAGTTTCTTGAAATTGGTCAATGTGTATAGTTCTTTTAAAATTTTTATTATAAACAATTAGACATAACAAAAATTCTATGTAAGCTATTCTTATAACCAAGTTATAATATTGAAGACATTTAATTAACTTTGCGACATTTAACTTTGCGTAGGTGCACCATACATATATAAGGTTGCCTAATGGTCATACTATTAACTAGGTTACACAAGGATTAATTTGCAAAATTGTACAAAAATATGTATATATATTTTTCATACACTTACTAAGTAGGCTAACTTGCATAAATACAATTCAAAATAATTTATTTAATGATACAACAAATAATGAACAACTAAATATTCAACTTAATTAAAACAAATAATCTTTTTTTTCATAATATTAATATCAGTATTATTACTTCAGACTTAACGTAAATGGGTAGACAGAACCACAATATAATATATTATATAGTCATACAAAATCAGCAATTGCAATAGTCTATGGTTGTCTATGGTCAAAGACAACTTTTAGATCTCTCACCACATCGCATAATCTGAGTCATCCATATCAAAGATGGTGAAGAAACCTAGGATGGTCAGATATACAATCACATTGCCGGCTAGAGTTAAATAACATGCACCCCAAAGTATCTGGAAAAAAACATATTAATTAATTTTTTTGCCTACAATCCTCATGCTTTAAACTCAGCTTTGCTTTTGTGTGAGTGCAGTGTATGGACAGAACCTTTTATGTAGTTTTTATAACTACACAAATGCAAAGCTGAGCTTACACCTCGAGAACTCTAGGATGTATGAATTTATGCAATTAATTAAATTAGCTAGATACAAAATATAAAAATAAAATTATATGAGTATTAGCCGCAAGAACTGTAACTCTCTTGGTTGTGTAGTGCCTAATATAATATATTGTTTACAAACTAAGTTTGTTTGATTTTTCTTTTAAGGCATTCTTAGCCTGGAGTTAATCAGTACTGTGTCTAACTTTTTCAGCAGTATACAAATGTTGGACCATTAGATTTCTTCTAGTGAAATGATATAGAGTGCACTTTTGGCAATACTAGCGCTCCTAGCTATAGTACAGTTGACTACTCAGTTATATTGACAGACCAAAGGTGAAAATGTAATCATCAACATAATAAACAGTAATATAATAAAAGCAAGCAATAAAAAACGAACCAAGTACAACAATGAATATTTTTTAGTTTACATGATTTTATAAAATGTTATTTTCTCATTATAAAAATTAGCATTATTTATATTTAACTAGCGACTCGCGCTTCGCTCGGATTCGTCCCCAGAAATCTAAAATCAAAAACGCATCAAAATCCATTGCTTAGGTTTAAAGTTCTAAGCATACATAGGGACAGACAGACAGCGGGAAGCAACTTTGTTTTATACTAGGTACTGATGATATAATATAAGAATTACTTATTAAAAATATCTACACATGATACAGAAAAAATAAATATATTAAAATATTTTCCCTTTTATTTGACTAACACAAATTTTTCCATCCAAAGATAATAATGTCAACTGCTATCAGATAAAATTTGTAGCAACTTGCTAGTGATTAACTTTAGAATATCACTTTCAAATATACAAAAATTTATAATACCTAACATAACATCAGTCCAACAGTTTAAGAAAACTGATAACTAGAAAATAATACCAAGAAACAAACTACTGAATTTTGAAATAATAAATGCAATATTTTAATAAAAATTACAAAATACCTATAATACTTCCTTAGATTTACACAAATGTTTAACATTTTAAATAAAACTACATATCAGACAAATATAATAAAGATCCTAATACTAAAAGTATTAATTAAAACTATACATACCGTACCAGCTCTTGCAAGAACAATTGGTAAACCAAATGAGCTGACAAGAATACCCATAGTAATGAAAATGGCTGCCTCCATACAAGGTGAGTTAGTGCCACCAGCACTCTCTGTATGCCTTCGTGCAATCATTGTGGGGATCGGGCTTAGTATATAGAATAGAACAACAAAGAATGGCCACCATAACCTAAAATATAATAACAGTATAAATTAGAATTAGCAAAATCATTAGTTTAAAAATAAAATATCCTTTGTTTTGTACTATGTATTTGTATACTAATATTATGAAGAGGAAAGATTTGTATTTTTATGTAACAAGTAAACTCAAAAACTACTCTATTCCAAAAAATCTTTTGACATTAGAAAGAAACCTACATTATCACTGAGTAACATAAACCGAGAAACTGCAGCTTCACTCGCTCTAGATCTAGTTAATTATACTGTGATAGTTTAGGGGGTTGAAAACTTTTCAACTTTAGATGACTTATTTTTATTACATATATAATTATATAATTATGATTGCAGCATAAAAAATTCTAAGATTTGCAAAAGCATTTGTTCTATAGATTAAATCATACAAAGAGAGAAACAAAATTATGTTATGTAAATGGGCCTGCATGTAAGTATTAAACAATTATGAAAAAATGTACTGAGTAAATACTTACTTAATTACTTAAGTTTTAGACAATTATCTTTTTTTTAAGACTTTAAGTACTATATTGTGTATTATTTAGGTGTATACTTACTTATATTGAGGTAAGGCACAAGCTAATATAACAAATGTCATTCCAATTGAACCTGCAAACGCCAGGGACACCAAACTATAAAAAAAAATTCAATTATTCTTTAAGATTTATCAAAACATTCATTTATTACTAAAAACATTTTTTTCCAATAAAACATGTAATATCACACTTTCATGATATTCTATTTAAATTTTCCATATATGTATTTAGAAGCTAACAAATTGTATTTTTATAAGTGTAGGAGATAGACAAATATTTGTTCTAAGAGAACTAAAAAGTATTAAATGTATAAAATCCAAACTTATTTTTCAGTTTTAACAAAGCAGTGCTTCAAAAGACACGGGTTGTTGACATCTATATTGCATCATATCTCTATAATCTATACACACTACACAGTAATTAATAATTAATGTTTATGGAGTAAGCAATTCGGTATCTAATCTAAAAATAACAACGCAGAGGATTAAGAATACTTTTTCTTAAAATTACTTTATATGAGGATAAAGTATGTTTTGTCAATGTAACAAATACTCTTCATGCCAGACCTTTAATGCCAAGTTTTATTATTTTTTAGCATTTAACAACTACTATAATTAATATGACTATAAAGTATAATTTTACAAACCAACAACAAATATCGTGTTCCATTTTATTCTACATTGTAAGTATAGTAACTTCATCTATACCTACCTGCATTTTATCGATTTTATAATAAAAAAAGAAAATTTCAGAAACGACACTTACCCTATAAATAATCCATAATGGGAGCGTGGAAAGAAAAAAGTAAAGTTTAGTATATTCTAATATTTAAATAAAATTGTGTTTGTAAATAGAACAAATACAATGAGTCACAGAATTATAAAAGGATTTATTGATTAAATATCAAAAGACAAATATACCTTTGATTCCAGCCATCGTTAATAGTCAATATTAATGTATATTATATTCTTACATCTATTAAATTACTTAATTTATAAAAAAACTTTCAGAAATGAACGAATTACGAAAAGTTACAGGCACTATAGTACAGCCATAGAGTATATAATATATTGCTAATTTAAAGTATATGTCAAAGCAAAGAGAATGTAACTATAAGTATTTATGTCGTTTCATCGAAATGTAATTATGCCGTTATGTTGGCAGCGATGTTTTCCAGTTTTGCCACATTACCTATAATAACCAACCTCAAGGTAAGAGTGATTTTAGGTATGTTTTTAGTTAGATTCTTAAATATTAACAAATTATTCGATTATTGATTTCTAATGTTTACGCGAATTTCACTAATTTTAATGAAACAACTTTTACAATGACTTTGACAGCCAGGGGAGCCAATACAACGCCATAGGTACTATGGCAGGTTGGCAGCCACGTTCGAGTAAAACAGCCCCTCTAGACAAGTGGCATAAACGCCAGTAGAATAGAATAATCAATGTATGGGATTGACATAAGCTTACGACTAGTGATTAGATTCAACGTATCGAATTTGTAATTGGTAGCCAAATGTAACGAAACGTCAGATTAGTACATAATTCCCCATACAAAAGTGTCACTTTTGACAAACGAATTCTGCTGTTAGCGTACGGCAAGGCGTTAGCGTTTATCGAAATAGAATAGACACGGAGCGTTTGCCATTTGTCTAGAGGGACAGGTCTAGCAACAAGCTCAATGTCAGTGTTAAGAGATTTGAACAAGTTTCTAAGCTTCGCGTCAACGCCACTGTACATCGTTGCTATCGACTAGAGTTGCGCAGTGCGCACTACGCACCCCTGTTAAATTACAATTAAAGAGTATTTATGAAATACGAAATAAATTCGGACAATGTGATGAGGGTTTAGTGCACTTGCGTTACGTGGGATAAAAAAGAGACAGAATAATATTATGTCTTAGTTGCACAGCACTCCAGTCTCTTTTACGCCACGGCCGTAAATAGAAGCTATTGTAACGATATGCCACTACTCTTGATGAAAGACCTTCTTTCGCAATAAGCAATAATTATTATGGTCTAAGATCCCACTGCATGATTCTGCAGGTACGCGTTTTTTTGATTAAATTAATTTTAAATGAATGTTGAGGAAGCATTCAATGGATTAGCGACAGGTTGCCAGTAAAAAGTTGGCCGCAATTATCTGTAATTAATTCATGTATAATTCATTTTCTGGTGTAAATTGCAGCTATATGTTTTTTTAATCAATTTTACGTAATTTTAAAGGAAATGATGTAAAGAATAGAAAAAAAATGGTTGCCAGCTCCCAGTCAGCCGCAACGTTAGGGTTGCCAGGTGTAAACAGGTATATTATTGTTAGTTATTTACAATCATTTGTTTTTTTTAAAATAAATATTACAAAATTAAGTTTTATATTACCTGTTCACGATAATGCATGGTTGCCAGTTAAAAAATGGCCGCAACCAGAGGTTTCCATGCTTTCTTTTAATCAACGATTATTCCTCCAGGTAAGTGTGAGTGCAAAAGAATGGATTGTTACGTGATGTAAACAAGAGTACAATGTAGTGTAGATGTAAATCTAGTATTTTTCTTTCATGAAAATAATTTCGCGTGACAAAAGAACAGTTTTTATTGAAAAAGTGGTCTACGAAATCTTTGAAGCACTTCGATGATGCTTTATTTGTTCATTCAATGTTCATGTATTAGGTACATTTTCGTTTTTTTTAATGAAGAACTAGTTAATTTCTTTTTATAATAAAATCTTATCAATAATATCGTACTTAGATCGTAATAATTAAATCAAAATAATAAATATTAGTAAATCAGCGTAATGGAATATAAAATAAATATTGAAAAAATAAAAAACATTTTTTTTATTATTATAAATGAAACTATCTTTTCGGATTTTGTCGCGGATTTATTATGATTTTTGGTTCAAAACAAAAATCATCATAAATCCGCGACAAAATCCGAAAAGATAGTTTCATTTATAATGTCAAACATTCGCGTAAACCTAAGAAAACAATTTTTTTATACAAATTATGTACCTACTACATAATTTACTTATTCTAAATCTTACAATCTTACAATATTAACAATATAATATTATATTTAACATAGTTTTGCCCAATAGTTTTCATTTTATGAACATTTTTGTTTGTTTACGTGGATGATGTAATTTTAGTATGTGTACTTTTATATGAGTTTTCATTTTCGTTGTTTATATATTATTATTATTCCGTTCCCGTTTCTTGGGATTTATATTGTTTAAGGCACGCGGCACGATTTGTAGATACTATGTATTTAATATATTATAATTAAAAGCAACAAAATGTTATAGTTTACTTGATGTAATCTAGAAAAATCCTACTGTAGTTTACAGAACAACCTATTACAGACACTGAAATGTAAAAAATAAAATAAGTAAACTACGTTTCCAAAACCGACTTCCAAAACTAAAAAGTTTAAAATAAATTAATAAAGATTAAATTTCATACACATCTTATGCAAACCTAATACCTTTAATATTAATAAATTACTATTATTTGTATGTGCTACCTATTGATAGATTTGAAGTCGGTGCCAAGCCCTAAACAAAATAAAACTTAATATTATAAACAGCTTACTTGCTGTAATGAAATACCTACACTAAAGATCAACCTACATAAATAAAGAACAATGTTCAATGTTTTAGTTCAGTACAGAAAATTAAGGAAAAATATTAAATATTTGAACAATTGTAAGATTTAAAATGAGTAAATTATGTAGTAGGTACATAATTTATAAAAAATTTTTTTTTTTAGTTTTTAAATATTTATTTTATGTTCCATTACGCTGATTGACTAATATTTATTATTTTGATTTAATTATTACGATTTAAGTACGATATTATTAATAAGATTTTATTATAAAAAGAAAGTAACTAGTTCTTCATTAAAAAAAAACGAAAATGTACCTAATACATGAACATTGAATGAACAAATAAAGCATCATCGAAGTGCTTCAAAGATTTCGTAGACCACTTTTTCAATAAAAATTGCTCTTTTGTCACGCGAAATTATTTTCATGAAAGAAAAATACTAGATTTACATCTACACTACATTGTACTCTTGTTTACATCACGTAACAATCCATTCTTTTGCACTCACACTTACCTGGAGGAATAATCGTTGATTAAAAGAAAGCATGGAAACCTCTGGTTGCGGCCATTTTTTAACTGGCAACCATGCATTATCGTGAACAGGTAATATAAAACTTAATTTTGTAATATTTATTTAAAAAAAACAAATGATTGTAAATAACTAACAATAATATACCTGTTTACACCTGGCAACCCTAACGTTGCGGCTGACTGGGAGCTGGCAACCATTTTTTTTTCTATTCTTTACATCATTTCCTTTAAAATTACGTAAAATTGATTAAAAAAACATATAGCTGCAATTTACACCAGAAAATGAATTATACATGAATTAATTACAGATAATTGCGGCCAACTTTTTACTGGCAACCTGTCGCTAATCCATTGAATGCTTCCTCAACATTCGTACCTGCAGAATCATGCAGTGGGATCTTGGAATATTAGTTTATTTTATTATTCATCTATGATTATTAGCATGCATGCGTCACGCTCACGTCAGTTGTCATTTTGTCACTTGTCAGTTGTCAGTCACTTGAGTGATATATACTATATAGTATATAGCAATATACTCTATGGTGCGAGTGGTATATGTGTTCTGTGGTCACTTGTTTGGGAAAATAAGTAAAGATTTATTATTTTATTAAGTAATAAGTAATTATTACTATAGTCATAACTTATAAAGTACATAAAACTTAATTCATAAAAATACTACGATATGGATGACGATGCGGAAACATACAAACTTTGGAGAATCCGTAAAACGGTCATGCAGGTTAGTGAAGAGGTTATGTTATGTACTAGGACTAGCGCTTTCTCCTCCTTCGTGCGGGTATCCCTATGGACTTTATAACTTTTTTCGCGTAACCCTATTAGAACTTCAGCTATCTGCCAGTGAAATTCCCGTTAAAGGCGGTCCAGCCGTTTCGGAGATTAGAACATACAGAATTATGTTTTATTACTTACCTTAAATAATTTTGTGAATTTAGTAAAAATCTGTTTTTCAGATATTACAAGCAGACACTTTAATATCATTTATCTATATAGATATTAACTTGAGTAAGCAGAGAAGATTTAGAATCTTGTGCTTGTAGCTTAGAAGTAACTGTTTAGTTGATAAATAATGTTGATAAATATTATTGTTACAGCTATGTCATGACCGTGGTTACCTAGTTACACAAGATGAATTGGATCAAACTTTGGACCAATTTAAAGAACAATTTGGTGACAAACCTAGGTAAGATAAATTTTTAAATGTTCCTTAATAACTTTTAAAATATGATATTATATTAAATAATATTCTGTTATTACTGTACAATCAAAATTAATTGACTAGATCCATTAGAATAATCAATGCCTTGGGCTGGGCTCATAGTTTTGTCTAATACTTGAGGTATTGAGTAAAATTAAAAAAAAACAAATTACACATAATGTTATTTACCTATATAAAGTTTTGTAGTTTCAGACATTTTTTTATCTAAAATGTTTTCCTTGATTTTTGTATCCAATGCTTGCATTTTTATATATTTAATAAATAATAATCATTATAAGTATATTAAGTAACAATTTTGTTTTTTTTCTTGCCACAAATATTACGAACACTGAATGTACTGTTAATGGTATGTAAGTATTGTTTTTATATAAAATAGGTATAACTTGTTTATGTTTGACATTGTCATATTATTCCTGACAGGTAATTATAAAAAATATTTTTCTAAAGAGTACAGGGTCTAATAGATTATAACACATTAGAATAATAAGAATTGTCTTAATTAATAGGATGACATGCCACTGTATGTGCATATGTATGTATTTAAAAGTTATATTTGTGTGTAGTGTACTCAGATCAAGTAAAAAAAGGTAGATAACACACACTTCATGTAAATATAGCACACATATGCACCAAACTATGCTTATTTTCGTTAGTATCTTATGGGTCGTTGTGCAGTAAGTTTGCCTAAAAAATGCCGTCCTGTGTTATTCATCATCATCATCATCAGCCCTTTTTAACGTCCCACTGATGGGCACGGGCCTCCCTCAGTACGAGGGGATCAGGCCATTGTCCACCGCGCTGGCCTAGTGCGTGTTGGTGGACTTCACATGTACGATAATGTGCCAGACCTGGATTCAAACCTGCATTATTCGATTATTCAAGCGAGCGGGCAAACATTGGGCTACCACTGTCTATATTTGTATATTTATAAAAACTAGGTAATACTTTGTGTTTCCATTCTACTAAGCAAAAACCAATGAAAATTTTCTTCATTTTAGTGAAAAGCGGCCAGCTAGAGGTGACTTGATTGTGTTAGTAGCTCATAATGATGATCCAACAGATCAGATGTTTGTGTTTTTCCCTGATGAAGCTAAAATTGGAATTAAGACTATCAAAACATATTGTACAAGAATGCAAGAAGAAAATATTCATAGAGCCATTGTTGTTGTTCAAGCAGGTAACATGTTTAACTTTTCTTTTAGATTTTAATTAATTATTTTTTATACATCTTTTGTCTTACAACTCTACCTATTAAAAAAAGTTACTCTATTAAAATTAATATATATATAATAAAAATACTCTATAATATGTCCTATGTATAATCTTTCACATTTGCTCCAATCAAGATTTGGATGATGCTTTTTGGTTGCAGTTTACAATTGCTTGGCAGGACGATGGCAATGGGAGAGAGTGGATGGGTAGGGGAGATCCCTATTATCCCTATACTAATCCCATTTCGAGGTAATTCATAAACCTTCTGAACCTATATTTACAATGAAAGCACTTTCACACATGTCCATAGATACGCAGAACTAAATATGGCGGCGTTAGTATAGTTGACAATGACATTTAAGTAATTCAACATATTTTTGACATAATGATCTTACGTCTGTGTCTCACATATATCCTTCTCTCTCACGTTAAGTTTTTATTAATTTTCTCTAAAAATATGAATTACCTTGTGTTGTGAGTGTTATTATTGTGTTTAGTGAATAAGCGCCTACCATATATATAAGTTTCACCCAATAGCTCCTGCCAGGCGATTGTAAACCCAATCCAGCTTTTTACTTCAAGAAACAATCTCTTATCTGAAAAATGTATACTAACCAATATGATGCACCTAAGGACAAACGCGTGAGAGTATACGTCTCTAGTCATATAAGTAAAATTTTAATTTTCTAGGTATGACTCCATCTGCAAAGCAGTCTCTGATTGATATGGCCCCAAAGTATATTTTAGAACAGTTTTTGGAATCGGAATTATTAATCAATATAACTGAGCATGAGTTGGTCCCAGAACATATTGTATTGACACCTGACGAGAAACAAGAACTTTTAGCAAGATAGTATCCTTTTATTCTATGACAAATCTAAAATTACAAGGCAAAGCTTTTCAATTATGCCACTGACTTTTCGTATTTTTCACATCTTTCTCATTTTTTTCAATTTTTTTAAGTTATGGTGACAAATATGTTTTAATATTGTTTTTTTTAAATTGCAATTGCATATGTATACTGTTGGTATTCCTATAAATAATTAAATATGTCTTTAAATCCATAAAGTAGCAGCAAGTGCTTGTGATGTATCCACACATTTGTACGTCTGCAGATATTCGAAGTTTGTGGCAAACATCAAGTGTGTGGATTTGGCATAATATAGCATTCTAATTGACAGGAACAAAAAACAAATTATATCAGCAAAAAAGTGAAATAATAGCTTTATTTAAAATATATGATGGCTAATTTTAGGCTTATTTCGTTAATGTTACTCAGTTACTCCTTAACCAATAACACAGTAAATTGAAAGAAAATATGCTAATGAGAATACAGGCAGGAGATCCTGTTGCTAGGTACTTTGGACTTAAGAGAGGACAGGTAAATTTATATATTGTATTTAAAATTTTACAATTAAGTATACATTTCTTCTTTATGAATTCTTGAGCAGTCAAATATCAAGTATGTAGTTTGAAATTAAATAAAAATATTCTTCAAGGCTTTTTTCATTAGTAATTTTTTTCCAGGTGGTGAAAATTATAAGATCATCAGAAACAGCAGGAAGATACATTTCATATAGATTAGTATGTTAAAATAAGATATTACTATAATAAAATTTCTCTTTTACTAAATTGTTTTATTTTTAATTTCATTTTTTTGATACTAAATTGAGACACAGCTTGATTATATTTTTTCTTAAAATTAAACTTGAGGCAATCTGTATATCTGAACATTTACTGAGACAATAGTTACATTAAGAATTAATAAATATTGGGAAAATGTTATGTTCAATGGCCAATTACATTTGATCCCAAGCTTGGGGGTCAAAATATAGCTAGATAAAGGTCATTGACCTTACAGCATTTTGCTGATCAACGCCATCTATCGCAAACAAACAAAAATAACCATCAATCGTACTCGTCATTGAAGTAATAGTTCAATTATATTATATATATCAATAGATGAATAATGAATGTGTCCAGTCTAGAAAAGAGTTAATTACTAAAAAAAACTGGATCATAATTATTTTTCGTATAAATTTTCGTTTTTGTTGCTAAAATTTGTATTTTTGCTGAAAATTTTAAAGTTAATCTTTCATAGTAATACTTGGCGCTGTTTACATTTAATTAGCTTAGAACGGTAACTAAATCGTCTGTATACGAAACCACACGCAACTCGAAGAAGGAAAGCCCGATAAAGCTTTTCAATTTCTTTATTTGGGATGGGGAATACAATGTAGTGTAAATGGAGAGAGCACTTTTATAATCATTTCATTTCACCATGAATTAATGGACCTGAAATGATTATGTGTTTTGCAATGCTATCTCCCGGACAATAAGCGCCTATAGACTATTTTATAGTCAAATGTCAATAGTGATTCAAAAGATCAATGATTTAAATGATAATTTTCGGACCTATTCCAGACTTAGTAAGAACTAGCGTGATTCATCCATCCATTCAACTTTATTGTGTTTAACAATAACGTTGCCTAGCAAATGTATAAATAACTAATTAATTTAAAAAATGCATTTTGTAGTGGACCGAATTATTGTGAATCTAAACCATTATCGAGTCCACTCGAACAAACAAACAACATTTCATTAAAATCGGTCCAGTCGTTCAAGAGGAGTTCAATTAGGGAAGAAGGGGGAATAACGCTCACTGGGTAATGGCGCTCACCTCTGTAACTCTGTAAACATGATACGTAGCAACACACCACATCGCGTGAATTGTGAGGGGAGGGGGTCTCTTACAGACAGCGATACAAACATACAGTCAGCTCGCGTCATGTGACCGTGAAGTGCTTTTCTTTGTTTCCGCCCGAACTGATCTAACTTTTGGTTAGGAGTTTCTTGACGGTAAGTCCTAAATTTTAATGCTATTTAACTATTATTTTTTCTTCTGACAATAAAACTATTCTATTTTGTAATAATGCAATCAATTTTTAACAATTGTGTATGATTTTTTTTAATTTCTATTCAATTACAAAACGAGCGTTTGGGGTAATACCGCTCATCTGAGCGCAATTACCCCTTAGTGACTTATTTTTTTTTTGTTGTAGATATGCCAAGAAATCGTCAAAGGACCACCGCTAAAGCGGCTTGGACCGAAGAAATTCCTTCCTTCTTACCTTCAATCTGCTAAAACTCCTCAAAACCAAGGGCCAAATGTCCAAAATTTCGAATATGCGCAGTCTGATGGTACGGCCATAATTTCAGGACATACATCTTCTTTGGCAAGTCCATCAAATGAGGATAAATCCTCTGCATCTGTTTTGGCACGTGCACAAGCACGCAACCAAAAGCTAGTTGAATAATGAAGAACTCCGGTATCCTTTGCTGTTATAGCGACGGCACCAACAATTGAACCATTTTATAAACCACGTCAAAGAAAGCTAATATTAACTGCGACTCCTATGAAAATTATTTTAGAGGATAATAAAAAGAAAAAGTCGCGAAACTCAATAAGACCGGAAAAGATGATAAATTAAGACCAAAAAAAGTTCAACAAGAACAAACATATGAAACAAATATCTTACAAAAGAAAGTTCTTCAGAGAGTGAAGATGAAGAGCATCTTTGCGACTATTACAGTGATGACGATATAAATGTGGATGACGAAAGTTATAACTAATGTACTATTTGCAAAGAATTTGGAAAACATAACGAGTTATGGTATCGGTGCACCATCTGCGGAGTATGGGCTCATGCTATATGTTCAGGATGGGATTTGCCAGATGAATACATCTGTCATTTATGTGACCAAAAATAAAATATTACTATTTCTTAGTTGTCTTACCTCCTTATAATAATAATAATTTTATATCTAATATATAAAATTCACGTGTCACGGGGTTCGAACTTGAACTCCTCCGAAACGGCTTGACCTATTCTCATGAAATTTTTGTGAGCATATTGAGTAGGTCTGAGAATCGGCCAACATCTATTTTTCATCCCCCTAAATGTTAAGGGTAGTCCACCCCTAAATTTTTTTTTTAATTTTTTAGACAAAATTTTTAGTTTTTATTTTTTTATGATACAACATACAAAAATACATACAATCCTAAATTTTCACCCTTCTACGATCAACCCCTATTTTTCCAACGCGATTTTTTTAGCAATTAAATAAATGAACGCGGGCGAAGCCGCGTGTACAGCTAGTTATATTATAATAATTGAAGTTGATTTGACATCGAAGACTTCACTATATTTGTTAAATTGAAAAACGCTTATCTTACGTACAAATGGCGATAATTGATGCTAATTTGTTATTGTAGACTTTACTTTCATTGTAGTAGGTTCATCTCATTAATATTTCTTTAATTCAAATGTATTTTACATGTTATATTCCAAAAAACATGTTTGAGCGTCATTACCCCATACACTGAGCGGCACTACCCATAGTCAGGGGCAATGCCGCTCAAACATGTTTTTTTAATATTTTTTTATTACTACTAGTAGGTCAAAGATAAATGCTTTTGTTGTTAAAATCTTAATTACTCGATAGTTAAAGACTCTGTTATTTACCTTAATTTTGATATATAATAAATAATTTAGAAAATACAGCATGTTTTCTTTAAGTGAACGCCATTCCCCCTTCTTCCCCTACATATAACACACGCACAGAAGATTTTTATTATAAAGATACTGTATCTAAGTGCGTAAAGCCGTTATTATAAATAGCACATACCAAGTTATAAGAAAAGTAATTATTTTAAACTTTTTCCTTTAATATACCTTTAAACAAACAAAAACTAAATTTCTAACTATATATTCACGTCGCATAAGTGTTTTAATAACACCTATTTTGAATAAATATCAACAGCACAATAATACAGAAACCTATATCAAGTCGGTCCAATTCTTCTCAATAACGTAAGAACGTTAATACATTTAGATAATCTCAAAGTCGTGCTCTATGGTTATTAAATTATTTGATTGTCCACATCAAAGCGGATCGTGTCAAATTGCAAAGCTGGTAATAGTGACGACGCCGTTATTTACGGCAACGATGATAATAGAAGTAGTAACTTTAGTATAATACCATAAAAATAGATATCTAATATGTAACGCCATGTAAATTCACACTAGTAAGCACCAGGTATGCGATCGATGCATTTCAAACGTCGCACGCGCATCAAAGTTTGCGCACGCTCACAAATATTCGCGATACTACTAAGTATTGTTTAACGTTTTTTTTAATATTAATTCTGGCGTTAAAACTGACGCAAACAGATTTTAATAAAAAATATATTTAAAATTAAATAGTGTTGTGCTTTTTATTTAACGTTAAACGAATGGATTAAGTTACAGGTAAGCTTTTTTTTTTTTGTAACATATTTTTTTATTTATTACACTATTTGTTTAATGTATCATTTACGATATTATATTATATATTTACGAGTTTATTTTTGAAGCCAAATAATAATAAACATTGTGAGGAATAAGACTTCTTAGATAGAATTCTCTCATTATCTCATCAATTATCAACTATCTCATTCACCATTTAAGTAAAAAAATATCCAATAGCCTCAGAGTTCAAAGCATCTCTATTATCATACCTTTCCTTTAAGCCTATTTACTTAATCGTTTATTCAAAGGTATGTAGGCTTACGAAGCAGACAGACACAGTTACATCCGCATTAATAAAATGAAAAACACATAAAACCTAGTCGAATATTTTCACTAAATAAGCAGGTAGGTACCTAGTACCTATCTGTTAAATAAAATATGTTTTTATTTAGCAATTTTAGAACTTAAAACTCAATGCCTATGTTTTCCCTATGCCTTCAATTTATAATAAATAAAAAGTATTCGTATGTAATGTTTTTTTAATAATTATCATAAAGTATATATATATTATATACCTTTTTATTTTAAAAAGGCTGTAAAAAGTAGACATAAATAGCAATTGCAAATAAATGCTGACCTAAATACAAGCCTTATCTATAAATGTTTCTTGAAATGAAAACGATCCTCTAGTGATCGGTCGATCACGAAATTCAAGTTAGAAAGTTGAAAAATCGTGATGATACTGTCGACTATGCTTTTAATATTTAAATTAGACTGGTTTCTCGCAAAAGCAATTATCAAAGATCGTCAGTTTTTAACTAATATTTGTTTGTTGTAAACTTCAGACAAAATAGTCTTATAACATAAGAAAAATATACGAATATGACGTATTGTATGTAGATTAACTTGACAGTTTTAAGCACTTCCGTTAAGTGATAGAGTCTTAAAGTTATTATAGAATAATTTGTAATATTTTGATTTTTAAATCATCAATGTGATATTACTACTATACATTTGTATTTTCTCTTTTTATTATTTGTATATTTATGTTAAAAAATAGATAGGTATAGCTTATAACATAGCGGATTCAAATACTGGTCATTCCTAATCTAAATCTAATGTAGATTTATGCTACAATTTATACCTACATACTGATTTTAGATTTACCCATAGGCACACAAGTACGCAAAAGTATTTAAATTCAGCACCAAATAAATCTTATTCTGAAATCCGAATTTATGCCAAAAACATATTGACCAGTCTGCAGAGGCCAAAGCGCTAATTTCTCTTGTAAAAGCTTTTGATTAATGTTTTTGAACTACTTCCAATTCTAAAAATTCCAGTAAAATAGTATACTATAATATTTTATTAATTTTAATGAATTTATTAGCGATTCATAAAGTCGACGATGGAAATACGAGTTCCTCGTTGAGCGACCTCAGTATTCCGTATAGTGAATAGCTATCATCTATGATCCCAAATCAATAACATCTTTCGTTGTTAGAATGGAAAAAATCATAGTATTTGTACGGAGCTTAGATGTTATTTCTAGTTAGAAAAACTTGATAACGAATGCTTATCGAATATAAGAAATCGGTCGATACGTTATTAGGATCTTATTATGATCACTGTTAGTCAGATCGGCGCTGTGGTCGAAATCGCTCAGAGTCCTCTTAATTTATTATAATAGCATAAATTACGAGTATATACCTAAATTATAAGATCTCTATATCAGTAATACCGATGCCAGTAGGACAAGATTGCCTAGGTAACTAGGTAGGTAACATTTACTTAGTAAAAATTACAAACACAAAAAAACACGAAATATATCTTGTAAATTTTTGAAATTTACCAAAATTATTATATTTACCGTTTACGTTATCAGTTACTTCAATGGTATTTATCATTTTATATCTATAACATGACTTCGAAATTCTTTGAAATGTTAATATGGAAATCGACCCGTTACTTCAGAGGTCAAACTAGTAGTAGAGTATGAAATCCTAATGGCTTTTTAAAACGTTAAATTCGTATTAATTAGATCTGACCTAAAAAACTTACCGCTGTAGTAATACGTAACTCATCTGATTTAATTAAACAAAATATTTTTAGTTTTTTTTCAATATATTTTGTGTTACCTACCTATGTATAGAAACTATATCTCGATCGGTTTCGTTAAAGATAAGTCGCGATTGATCAAGCAGTAATTTAAATGTAAATTAATAAGTTAAAGTTAAATATTAATCGATTACAAATTAATTGAAGTTTTTATGCCTTCCGTCATAATTTGTCAAATTTTGATTACAAAAATTATGATCTCGAAGAATTTTTTTAAGATTAAGTATGCTGTTTTTATCGTAAATTTTCAACTTTACATGAAGTAAAAAGGTTTGTAGATTTTTTAATGTTGTTTGAATTAATTTAAATATATTTGATGCTCGGTTTCTATGTAAAAAAAATGTTATCTAAAAACTACGCTGCAAAATATACGTTCTTTTTTTTAAAGAGTTTAAAATAAAGGGTCTTAAATCTTCTTTTAAGATCTCTCATAAATAGAAGGACAACAACTTATGAAATAATTGCAGTAAACGGTATCACGGACGTTAATAAGCTCTTTATAAAGCAGTAGCTAATGAGCTATTGATACATTAAACACATAACATCATAATTTATACCTAGCAAATTATAGAAAGTAAGAGCCTTTAAGTAAGAATTTTAATTGCATGCTTCTATAGAATTAGGCTATCTTCTTACACTTTCAGATGAAAAATAACTGTAATGTTGCTATAAATATATTCAAGATGTAGGCCAGGCATGCAATAAAGACATCAGTCATGTTAAACTATTTTTTGCGCCCTGCTAAGATATTATATGTTGATATTGAAGACTTGGTTTATGCGATACAAACGCGTTTATAAGATACAATTTTCTCAAATATACTTAGTAAGTTAGTAATAAGTAAGTTATAAGTTTCTCAAGAATAATTCAAAGATATATTTTTTTTGAAAAAAATAACAACTACATGATTTGATTTACAAACATTTAAACTTTGTATATTTAAAAGTTGATAATACCAATCAAGCAACATGAAGAATATGTTTAACATACTCTACGTCTACGTGTATTAGATTAATATTTTCAATGCTACTTTATCAGTGATAATGTGTTACTTCGACACTCGTTCTTCTTTAGGATATTAAAAAGAAACATATTTCGATGTGTCAGAGCAGTTCCAGCTGTCAAAGATATAAAAGATTTAAGATATAGTCATATAATATATTTGGTAATAAATGTTACGTATGAGTACTTTCAATATGCAAAAATTGGATAAGCAAACCGTAAAAGATTACATCATGGTCATAAATATTAAGAAATAAATTTCTAAGTAAATATAATATACATATTAAAAAGATTGCATGGAGACCGCCAAGAATTTACCGCGCCATTTGTTATTTATACAAAAGAATGAAGATTTCTATCTGGGATAGGAAACCTAGTTAAATTAGTAGTGGTGTACCGCGATATTCGTAAATGATCATAATAATCGAACCCGTGATCCAGCGCCCTTCTTGCTTATCAGAGCATCCGCTAATGACAGATACCGCGGTCGGAGATAAATTGATGTGACTTTCTAAAGAATTTGCCAAGAAAATGCATTATTGGCTATTCTGGATGAAAGTTTGATTTATATAGGTATTGGGATAGTAAGTATTATTATAATAAATTTACTGATTGTTCTAACTCTGGTTTTGAATTTTATTTGCTTTATTAAGCTGTGTTAAATCGGTAATCGACAGACCCTACCTATCACAGGTTAAAATTATTTTAAATGCAGTTTAATTAATAGGTAAGATTAATAATAATCGAAGAGAGATTTCAAGTCTTATTTTAATTGTAAGTGTTCTAACTCAAGTGGCTTTTATTCAGGACTGATTGGATATATTAGTTACTAATTTATATAAGTCTCCTTAATCCTTATCGTTTTTCAAGTTCTTTCATTTCTCATTTATAAACGACTTTTACAAAAAAATCTATATACTTACCCAAAATGAATATAACCTATACAAAAATCGCCAGCCAGAGAGGTAGGAGATTTAGAGGATAGTTAGAGGAAGTAGTAAGCAAATTAGAGGAAATAACACTTTGACAAGAATTTGAATAAGTATATTTTAAATTTTGTTAGCCAATCGTTTAGGAATCACCATCGAACCTATCTTTCGACTGTGTTTTGGCCTTAATCCCTAAATTAACGATTTTACATTTAATTGACAATACTAGGGACTATTTGTAAATTGATACTGACCTCAGTCATAACATCCGACTGCAATAACTGGACCGGAGAACATGTTATGAAAGACAGTGAAAGTCATGATTTACTGTTTCATTACCAATCAGGTATCTTCGTTACAAAAATATTTGTACATTTTTTACGCATCGTCAAGTTATTTAATTTAAGCGATAAAGGTTCGTAACTATTTTCAAATCAAAATTACAAAAATAGTTTCTATTGATTACCTTATAACATGAGTTATGACATGGAAAAAAGTATTTTTACAAGTGAATCAAACACCCTAAAATTGATGACTTACTTTTAGTTTTCGAGTAATAAAAGTATCAAAATTTCATATATACGCCATCAAATATTTCTATCTCGATATAAAAAATCATTATTTAGTTATTAGATATGTTTCAGCTGATTGCTAAATAAAATACTAAGGTAGTTATGACTATAACTCATCACGCATTGAGCCTTCGACTAGTCACCAAGTGTATTGATCCAATAAAATTGCAAATCATGATTAGGAAAATTTGTTTGATAAGAAGAAAGATATAATCTCTTTGACTCATGAGTTGTGTTCTGTGGAATATAAATAGGAAATATATTTTAATCATAACCGTCCCATACCTTTTGCTGATTGTCAATTCATTTTAACGTCACGTTTGCCTCAGTTTGTAGCGACCCTACTTGCTTGCACTAGCGTTCGCGGGTTTGAATCCCGCTGTAAGCATTCATTTGTTAAACACGGATGTTTGTACTCCAGTCATGGGTCATATTTAAAATATATATGTATTTAAATTTTAAAGTTATTTATGTGTAGTATTCGTACGGCGGAAAGCGCATGATAAAAATATGTTGATCACTCTATCTAGTATACCTAAATGCATAGCTGGGCACCGTTAAACAAATAATTAACTCATTAATCGTTAATCCGTTACTTAAAACAGTTAACTTCGTTAAACGTTAAAGCGTTACATTTCGAAAGATTTAACGCAAGTTAACGTTAATCGTTAATCCGTTAACACGTGATTAAAATTGTACTTTTATATCATTGCAACAATAATGATCTACTTATAAAATATGTTGATTTGGGTTCCAGAACCCAAGAACCCAGAACTTAAAAGCTTCTCAGCATCTCAGGAGGCGGGACCGGGCTTTTCAGAGGCTCAGTTAAACGCCTTCAATATCCTGCCGTTTGGGATTCTACAAGAGCCATTTCGCTCCATCATGAGGCACCTCTCTCTGGCCCTGGACGGACGCTGGACGTTCCTTTTTCATTTCTACCAGTTCACCCTGATACTGATGGAAGCCGTCTCGACTTTCGGCAGGCTTTTGCCGAATGTCCGGGGCATTGAATCTCTTTGAGATTGTGAGGTCCATGACACTGCATGGTGCCCCCGTTTGGATCGACGCCCTCTCCTTCCCGAACGGGGTCCAATTGTGCAGTACGCAGCGGGTCCTGGCGGTGAAGGCGATAAGGGGATGAGGCACGGTGTTCTTCTGGCGGGTGTTTACCCTAGGTACTCCAGGCGCAGGCAGAGGTACTCGCCGAAGTGTACCAATATCGGGCGAGCATGCGCGCGGGAATCTTCCAATGTGGGATCCCTCCCGTCTAGCTCAAATCTATGTAAAAGTTAAATTATGTTCGTTTATTATGAGTATTATTTATTCTGTATAAGGTACTTAAAAAACATGTTTTAAGTAAACAAATATATGTCAATAAATAATAAATCGAATATAAAAAGTAAAACCACGACAAGAACACTTTCCCATTCACTTAACAATATAAGTTGGCTCACGATTTAATTGACACTATAAATGGTGAAATGTAGTAATCATCTTAATTGTAGACAAAGTTCATCTCGTTATTCAATTTAATCCAAAACATGAAGATTTTTGCAGGCTTAAATATTTATTTTCATATGTCAACTAAGTATAATATACTTAATAATATCGTATGATAAAAAAGTAGAAAAAATTCATATAAGTAATTTATGCTTAAAACCAGTAAAGCCTATAGATAAAGTACCGCCAATTTTTAGAGCTAACATAGACTCATGGCTTACTAGCGACTCACCCTCGCTACGGTCGTGTTCGTACGTCAAACTTGCGAAAGCCCTAAAACCTCCTTAATTCGGCCCGGTCGCAAAATCCGTTCTTAAAGGACGTCTACTGACAATAAAGTGCATCTCTGCCGAATTTATTATTTATATGTCAAGCAGTTAACTTTATGTCACTCACTCACTCACTCAGCACTAGGATGGGTGAGTGAGTGACCTTTCGCTTTTATAAATTTAGATAGATGTATGGCTATAAAAGTAAACATAAATCTGTATTTCTGACGAAGTGTCTTGTTATTGGAAAATCAATGGGAAGTAAAATTTAATAGAAAGCCAAAATATCTTAGCCAAAGCTATTGTCATAACGCACGACACAAAAAAAAAATACTTACAAAACAATCAAAATATTGTCTAGTCCTAAGAAAGCTAATTTTATATGTTATTGTAAAAACCTGTATAGACTTAATTATTCTGCAAGAATTTTCTTATTCTGCATAAAGTTTAATTTCCGTGAAATAGAGAACTTTCACGTTTGCGGCGTGACAATGCTTCAACATTTAAAGCTTTAAAGGCATTATTAATTTTTAAATATTGGTATATTTTTTAATATTCATTAAAATCATAATGGATTTATAGCATTAAAACGGGTTCAACTAATAAACTTTTATCACTTTCAATGTCCTTAATAACAACTTGAGCACCATGGTAATAATCTACAGAAATTATTTCTGATGAAATTATGGTGTGTGGTAGTTTCATCAGGTCTAAGTATTTGTTTACTTCAAATTCTTGGCCATAAATAGGTATAAAGAAAAATGTGTATTGACAATATATATCACCGTGCACAGACGCGTGATAGTCTACTTTGAGAGATAATGTACCTTTGGTTGCACTGAGTATGGCTTTGACACTTTGTCCTGGTTTCAAAGAAACTTCAACATCAGATGTGGTTGTTAATATCGTAGTTTTCGACTTATGTACTTCTTCACCCCAATGCGATTTATAGGAGAAGCTCTTACTGCCATATTTAAATGCTATATCGCTAGCGATAGATAATTCCTCACCTTCAGACCAAGCAGTACTAAGTGTTTCTACAACTTCTTCTTTAATGCCCCCTTTAGCAATGCTTGGTGCAGAACTGTTATTATGGAATTCTTTGACGGTAACTAAAACATTCCTTCGGCCATGATCTATTACTGTGGCTTAAAAGGGGACTAACAAAGTTTTCAATGGTTTATATCCATAATAATCAGTGTTTAAAACGTGAGCATAAGTCGGTGCAGTATATCCACGACGTGGCGAATTATATAAAATATCATGTTTAGTAATTTTAAATGTTCTCAGCTCTGTTTCAGTAGTTCTTGATTCTTCAAATCCTGTGATATCAACTGTTTCTTTGGAAACTTAGTCGCCGGATTTACATTTATGTTTATGCTGGCCATAGTAAATGGCAGGAATAAAAGAACTGCTTTTAACATATCTGAAAAGACAATCAGTTTAATTTTTTTATTGAGAATTAATAACAATAATAAAACAAAATAAAAAGTCAATAAGTAATAAAAAAATTATAAAAAAATGACAGATACATATTAATGTTTTTATTTTTATGAATTTCTTTAACATACCTTTTAAACTTGAGACTGTCCTAGGAACTTTAACACGACTGTCACTTAATAATATTTTATGTATTTAAATTTACACTCCGATATCAGTTACTAGTTACAGTAGCTTATCAAGTACACAGAGCAAATGGTATAACATCTGTTTTATTTATTTTGGAGCTAACATAGGGAAGGCGTTTAAAAATATTATGTTATTAGCACGCAGAAAAATACTAAAAATACTTTTATTTTTTTACCTCTTGCCAATGGATAAGATAAAAGTAATCGTCTCGTTACAACTTATACATGACCTTAAGACTTTAAGCTGTGTGGCTACGGCAAGAAGAATATGGCCACCCCATATCTTCCCGTGGGTGTCGTAAAAGGCGACTAAGGGAAAAACTACCGAACACCATGGTAGTCTCGGTGGTAGGCTCCAACATCAGCCGACGGCTGAGTTACCACCCATCAGCAGAAGTCGTGCCGCCAAGCGCCTAACAGCGCGTTCCGGCATGTGGGAGCTGATGAAGCCGTATGGGGAATGGGTCTGAATAGTTGTGTTGCACAGTAGCCGTGTTGGTGGTGGATCGTTGTTTGTTGTGTCGAGAGCTTAGTCGCGGAGGGTAGCGGGATCCGAAGCACGGCTTGCCGCTGGCCGACCGCAGACAGTTGGGGGCCCAACTAGTGGGCTAGCCACCCATGAAAGGCTGCCCCGCCATCTGTGAAAAATCCCAGGGTGGCTCCATCGTGCTGGTTGGCGACCAGAGGAGGGGGCCCGATGGCGATCCTTGGGGGGGTTCGGGCGTCCCCGCAGTCTCCAGACTAAGCCCTCAACGGCATGACAACACCAATATCACTGCCGGGCTCGTGCAACACCTCGTTCAACTGCCATTCTCCATCCTATTCACTCTTCCATTACATAAATTTCATGGTTAAAAACAAAAAGGGTAATGTTTTTAAGCGGCTGCACTCCCCCTCACTTAATGTGCACCTCACAAATATCCGAGGATTGCACACAAACCTCTCATCAGTCCACCTCCATCTCGAGACTGCGCAGCCACACATGCTCTTTTTGACGGAGACGCAGATTCAATGTCCATTAAGCGCTGCGTACCTGGACTATCCCGGTTACACGTTGGAGCATAACTTCAGCTCGCGGGCCGGAGTCTGTTTGTTCGTGCGAAATGACCTCTGTTTCCAGCGTCTCCGCCACCTTGAAGACCCCACATTCTCTACGATCTGGGTTATCGTAGATACAGGAATCGAAGAGATCCTGTATTCCTGTGTCTACCGATCGCACACAGGTGACCAGGAGACAACTCGATTATTTGGACATCTCAGTGAGGCCGCTGATGTGGCTATCCAACGGTACCCCACCGCGCAGCTAGTCTTTCTGGGGGACTTTAACGCCCATCATGAAGATTGGTTGTTCCCATACCAGAAGACGGACCATGCTGGGAGAGAAGCGTGGAAGTTTGCGGTGTCACTTGGACTCTCCCAATTGGTTGACCAAGCGACGAGGGTACCCGATGTGGACGGCCATACAGCTAATTGTCTGGACCTTCTGCTGACAACTGATCCGGACAGATATAACATCCAGGTTTCATCCCCATTGGGTAGCTCTGACCACTGTCTGGTAAAATCTGTATTACCTTACTCTCCACCTGGTAACGACTCTATTGGTGTTAGACGAGTATGGCAATACAAGTCAGCAGATTGGGATGAGATGCGACACTTTTTTGCATCCTTCCCTTGGCGGCAGGTCTGCTTCTCTTCTTCCGATCCGTCGAGCTGTGCGGATGCTATAACTGATGTGGTACATCAAGCGATGGAATATTTTATCCCATTCTCTGATGTACCCGTTGGTGGCAAAGCTCGCCCATGGTTTAATACCGAATGCATCTTTGCTGAAAAGCGTAAGCATTCGGCTTACCTTGCCTGGGTTGATGCTCGAGACCGCAAAGCTCCGGATGTAAGACCTAAGAAGAGAGCCTTTAACTTAGCCGCCAAGTCCTACAAAAAGACATTAAAGAAGGCTCGTCTTGACCGAATTACACATTTTGGTGCAAAGCTCTCTGCCCAACCATCTGGTAGCAGAGCTTTTTGGTCCCTTGCCAAAGCGGTTGAGACGAACTTCTGTCGGCCTTCACTGCCACCGCTAGTAAAATCTGACGGATCCCTGGCTCATACGGCAAAGGAGAAGGCGTCTTTACTTGCCTCGCTTTTTGCCCAAAATTCATATCTAGACTCTGGCAATGCTACTCCACCACATCTACCTCACTGCGGGATCTCAATGCCCGAAATCTCCATAACTAATAAGGAGGTAAAGAGAATATTGTGTCGTCTAGATGTGAATAAAGCCAGTGGTCCCGATGGTATACCAGCGATAGTGCTCAAAACATGTGCTCCCGAGTTGTCTCCGATACTGACACGTCTGTACCGCCTTTCTCTTAAGACTGGAATAGTGCCTAAATCCTGGAAGCTTGCTAATGTGCAACCTGTGCCCAAGAAAGGTAGCCGTGCTGACCCTGCCAATTATCGTCCAATTTCAATCACCTCCATACTCTGCAAGATTATGGAGCGTGTATTGAACACTCGTCTTATGGCATACCTAGAACAGAACGATCTCCTCAGTGATCGACAATATGGGTTTCGCCAGAATCGGTCGACTGGGGACCTTCTAGTGTATGCCAACCACACCATTGGCGAAGCTCTTGAGCGAAGTGGGGAGGCGATTGCAGTCTCCCTCGATGTCTCAAAGGCCTTTGACAGGGTTTGGCACGCTAGCCTTATAAGCAAGCTTTCAGCCTATGGCATATCTCCTGGCCTGATCGGCTGGATAAAAGACTTCCTGAGCGACCGATCACTCAGAGTTGTGGTTGAAGGCTGTTCATCAGAACCCTTAAAAACCAACTCTGGAGTTCCTCAGGGATCTGTTCTCTCTGCAACCTTGTTCCTGCTGCATATTAACGATCTGCTTATACCCGGTATCTATGGGTACGCAGACGACAGCACTGTTGTAGAGAGATACCTGCCAAATCCTCGAGCCAGTAGAGATCAAATTCAGTCCGAAAGAGAGGCCATGGTAGAGCGTTTGAATCTCACACTCAAGGCAGTCTCCACTTGGGGCGATGCCAATCTTGTGAGTTTCAACGCCACCAAAACACAGGCGTGTCTGTTCACCACAAAAAGGAGTCCTTTTACCTTGACTCCTACTTTCCGAAATGTGCCTCTAGAATACACTGACCGTCTGCAGTTGTTGGGGATGGACATTAGTTCCAACATGAGCTACGGGCGGTTCATCGAGTCTAAGGCTAATGTAGCAGCGAGGAAAGTTGGCATCCTCGCAAAGGTCCGACAGTATTTCACACCGGGACAGCTTCTTGATTTATATAAAGCTCAAGTCCGGTCGTGTGTGAAATACTGTAGTCACATATGGGCTGGTGCTGCGAAATGCCATCTGTCTGCTTTGGACTCGATTGAGAGGCGTGCGCAGAGGATTATTGGTGACCCTACGCTGGTAAATGCCAACCTACAAAGCCTCGATCACCGACGTAAAGTTGCCAGCCTCTGTGTATTCTATAGGTTACATTTTGGAGAGTGTGCGCAGGAATTACATGATTTAATTCCCCCATCCCCTTTCCATCATCGGACGACGCGACGAACAGCTGGTTTCCATCCTTATGTCGTGGACATTCCATCCGTCCGCACGAAGCGTTTCGCTTCGTCATTTATCATACGTGCGGCTAAGGATTGGAACAACCTGCCCACGTCAGTATTTCCGTCCGATTACAATATGGGTGTCTTCAAGGCAAGAGTGAATAGGTGGCTACTGAATTAGTGCGACTTACCATCTCCGGCTGCGTTACCACTTACCATCAGGTGGAACGCAGTCAAGCACTAATTCAGAATAAAATAAAAAAAAAAAAAAAAAAAAAAAAAGAATTTAAACAATTTTTAGTGCAAGTTGTTATGTATACCTAAATAAACGGACATTTTATTTATAATTTTATTTTTTATTCATTTTATAAATAGCGGCGCACTCTCGCTTCGATCGGGTTCACTCCTATAGTTTGTCCATTTTGTTAATGGTTTTTTGACAGCTTGCCGACTGACAAGCTATAGTGATGACAAAAGGACGTAATAATCGATTTCTCTTATTTTTTTAAGTAAAAAATAATATTTATTTTTATATATATTGATATGAAAATAAATATTATTATCGTAAAAATCAAGTGTGGTGGAGAGAACTAAGAGAATCATAATGTGATTCTGGCCGTGACATTGCATATTTTGATAATTTATGCACACAAGAGTTAATAATTAATATAACTGAAGACTCCTCATCGGACAAATCTAATATAAATGATGATTCTGACGAATCATGTTAATAAAAGGAATTAAACTATTTTAGTTGTTTTATTTGTACGCCTTATACTAAGAAGAAAGTAAAACTTTACTATTAACTTTAATATTTTAATTTATTGGTTTAAATCTTAAAATTTTTTTGTATCCCTTATTAAATAACATATTACACCTTATTTACATATTAGCATTGATTTCTATCGATTATTTGTAATCTGTGGCACAATCGTAGTAATCGTTATGTGTGGCACAGCAATAAGGGGGAGGTGCCCGTCCATGAAGTACAATATTAATGTGTATGACATTTTAACTTTAATGGCTAACCATTAAATACGAAACTTCGTGGGCGTGAGCTGTCAAAAAACCATTAACAAAATGGACAAAGTATAGCTCCCAAGTGCCTGTTAACGAATAGTTTCAAAAAGACGTTTACTAATACGGCGCGTTCAGATTTATTTCTCATTTAAACCTGCGTTTTCACCCGTTTAATTGGATTTTCGAAAAAAAAACAAAAAAAAAACATTATAATTTAAACTAACTTTCAACAATAAAGTCTTTTTATTTTATTTATTAATTGGATTTTCGAGATAAAAACTTATTTGACCTTCCTATGATCTCCTCAATTTCTCCATATCGTATGGGTATAAATTAACTGATATACTTAATGCATATTTTAATAATATTAGTTTTGATAAAAAATATACTGTAGTTTTTATCCATCATAGGTACCAAATTTATTAATGGTCGTAATCTTGATTTGCCTTGCCTCTAAATTACATAATAATATATACTAGTCAGTTCACCCCTATAGTTTATTACACCCCTATTTATAGTTCTTTTGAGTTTGCTTTTTTTATTACTTAAGTGTATGTTTATGTAAAAGAGTAATGTGTCACAAGTTGGGTCGTGCGTTATAACCATCCACGAGGCACAGAGCCAAACTTACATCTCTGTAAGTTTGGCTCTGTGTGATGACCTCTTGGTCATCATCGTGCGGACGAAGACCAAAAGGCTCCGTATTCACGATAGTGTGTCACATGCTGTCATCGCGGTGACAAGGCACACCAAGACCTGTGTCTATTACTCCGGCGATGGCGACGACGCAATTGGCAAATTTATTCGTCGAGCGGAGGGAGCCTCAGCGAAGACCATCCTAGAGCACAGCCTCAAAATGTCCATTCTGAAACGTGACAAAAAAATTACAGAGGCTGTGCTTGCCCAAATGCGGGATGGGGCGGGGTTCTAGGGTCCTAAAAGTCAAAAAAAAAATTAAAATTAAAATTTAAAAAAAAAAACAAAAAAAGTCAGTGTCGGACCACGTTACATGCTAATGCATGTATCGCTAGTTTTAAGTTTAAAAATGTAAAATGCCAAAAAATAAAAAAAACAAAATTTTAATAAACAAAAGGCACGGGCGCTTAGGGGCCATTCATTTATTACGTAAGACAATTTAGGGGGGGAGGGGGGTCGACCATGTCTTATGTTTTCTTACAAGGGGGTGGGAGGGAGTCTCGATAGTTCTTACGTAAGATCAAAAAATGCGAAAGTCAAGAGAAAATGCGAAGTCAAAAAAATGCAAAATTATATTTTGAAAAAGCGCGGGCAGCAAGTTTGTTTATTTGTTAAATTGTAAGGGGTAATCTCGGGATCTACTGAACCGATTTTAAAAATTCTTTCACCAATAGAAAGCCACATTATTGCTGAGTGTCATAGGTTATATAAAAAAGCGAAAAATAAAAAGGTTTTTACGTGGTAGTCCGTTTTGCAAAGTGAATCGGAGAAAAAACGGTCGAATGAAAGCGTTTCTTACGAACGCTGCCTTGACTATGAAAGATATATTTTTGAGCTCTAGAGAAAAGATGTGAAGCTTAATTAATATTAGTATATATAGATAATTTAATTTTTAATTTTTAATTTTTAATATTAATAAAATAATTTAAATTATTTAAACACTCTGTACTAAAAAAGGATTATTGACATTATGCCCAACGAAGTGGGCACGGGTCAGCTAGTAAGTTATAAAACAGAAAAGTAGATAATTACTAATTCAAGCGTTGTTATTCTTTGTCTTTTTTATCAGGGAGATTAAAAGTATTTCAACGGGAATAAGGATGTTTTATTAAGAAAGTAATTTTCTTTTAAGAACTTTGTTGATTTAACATAATATCATTTCAATGTTCTGTGCATACTAGGCGCCATTAATGTTTAATATGGGAAAGTCATATCATTATTCATTAGTTTAATATAAAAATCTAGATATTTTCAAAGTCCGCTAACTTACGAACTAGTCGGACACGTGCTCAGTTTATTAAAGTCGTTAAAATCGATGTTATTTAAATAATTAATTTTTTAGTTGGGTTTTGATATGTATGGTTACTATTTTACAGCGGATATATATTATTTAAGCTTATGGTTTTCCTATACTTGAATCTGAACGATAAGATTCGTATATGAAAATATCGTTGGTAAGGCCCGGGATTTGAACCCGCACTCGGAACCCGCACACCAAAGGAAACCGAGTGTAGTAACCG
This sequence comes from Boloria selene, assembly GCA_905231865.2. NCBI lineage: Eukaryota > Metazoa > Arthropoda > Insecta > Lepidoptera > Nymphalidae > Boloria > Boloria selene. Next base: position 5,611,639 of record HG993149.1, read on the forward strand.
AGTCCCTGTAGTATTGGAGGAAAAAAATCATAACAAACATGAAAGGTTGTTAAATAATAATTTAACAGTAAATCTACCAATTTGCAACTTTTTTATAAAACAGATTTATACTAGCAGTATTTATAAAAAAGCAGAATCACACGGAATGTTAATTATTCTCATACACAAGAAAGGGTTCACGCAGAAGTTGACCAGCAGTGATAGAGTCGATGACTTCTTTCTGTAAACATTTCCATTTCGTATTTAATAAATACACTTTTTTCTTTAATTTTATAATTTAAAGCAATTTTTTATCAGAAATAATGTAGAAATTTTAAAATTAGCCAATTTAAGTTATTTGGTAAGGTGGCGAGGCTCTACTCTACTAAGCCATTAGGCAGGAAAAGCGAAAGGAGATTATTTATTCAAATATCATAAACAGAGAAAGTAAATATAGAATAAATTTATATTTACATTTGAGTCAAAACAAATAAATTGCAAAAGTAGGAAATATTTTTTCTGTTAGTATTAAAAATAATAATAATTCTCATAAAATATTCTACTAATATTATAAATGCGAAAATTTGTGAAGATGGATGGATGTTTGTTACTTTTTAAAGCAAAAACTATTTCAAACGGGTTTTGATAAAACTTTACAGTAATATACTTTTTATTTCGGAGTAATATGTAAGCAATAATGTTTATAGTAATACCCGAATTACCTAACCACGTAGGTGGAGCTGCAGCAAAACGTGTAAGTAGGATGCAGTATGATTAAAAGAGAGATTTGCATTTTCTAAGCAGCCGCGTCTTAATATTACACGTAAGGTTGTATACCTTGATGTATTCTCTTAAAAAATCTATTTAGGGACACCTATTTGCATTAGGAATATAAATGGTAATTTGAAATCGCTGGTTTGTGTGTCACGTATCATTAAACAGCATGTGAGCTCCGTCATATTAAAACAAGATAATTTTAAAACTAATAGCAGTTCCCACTAAACTATCTATCTGTGGTTAATCTTACTAGCTTTAGAAATTTGACATAATTTGTACAGAGCTTATGTCGAATTTCTATCTCAGATATAGGTACTTGTTTTGTTTGTTTATAGGAGAATCGATAAGTACATAAACAGCAAATCTATAGATTTAAATCTTTGTAAACAAATAAAAAAAACAAAAGCAGGGTACCAACCGGTAACGCCAATATACAAAATGTTTATATTTGCATTCAAAACAGTTCATAAGGTTTCTTATAGTTACTAAGTTATTCAGAATACGGCATAGAATGTTGTTTTGATATCAGTTTCCGTGTTAATTCCCTAACTACACCACATTCTGTGCCACAAAATCCATACTCAAAGTATAAATATGATTCTATTTTATCGCAAAATATATTCGTTGATTGTTATTATAGGTTCCCGCTTGTTCTTTAGAATTTTATAAGTAACTAAGTACTGAGAAGAAATTTACTTTACAATGTAAGTAAGTTGGTAAGTAACTTATTACGGAAAACAATAATCTTACATTAGTAAGTCACATTATATGTAGGTATATTTTTATTCGCGACAAAAGAACTCCTCTACTCTTAAAGCATTTTAGTTTAATACTAGATTTAAAAAAGTATGTCCAGATCCACCTACTTTATGTTCAAAGATAAAAGTTTCCTATATGCAAAAAACATATGGATCTATGACTTCGGTAAAAAAAACAAACAAGCTTCTTATTTGTACTTTATGGAGTTCCATAATTTAATCCTAGCTGATTTTATTTGAAGGTGGAATATGTGGTTGAAAATCATTCTGTATAAAAAGACGTTGGCTTAGTAACCACAGAATTATCGGTGTATGTACTCGTATATAATATGGAACTACTTATATAAAAAGTCAGCTAAAAATACCAAACATATGTTACATATGTATTACTTCGTCCTTTTTGGAAATTTGTAGTTATAAAAACTCAATCTTTAAATATCTTTTAGTTATTTCTTAATCTATTCATATTATACTTTTTGAGCCATATAGATATACAGTTTTGAGTTGCAAGGAATCACAAAATTGCGTTTGAGAAATCGAGAAGAAGAAGAAGCCAAGAAACGCACATGGAAGTGACTTCGGTGGGTAGTTTATCATGCGGATTGTTCCAGGTACTTGTCTGATAACAGAGTCCCTTGGCTGTGTGGTTTGCTTCGTGGCGCGGTTAAATGCGTAAGCGATCCTGCGAGGCCTCTTTAAAACGGAGGACGAAGAAAGGGAGGTTTTATTGGTTTTTAGTGGGCAGTGTTGGCTTCTTTTATACCGTTGAGTCCCACATAACCACCTACCTGCGTGTGTAATACCTTAATGTGTTTTTTAAATAAAAAAATATTAGTCATCCCCCCTAATGTGTGTTCGGCTTGATGGAAGTTGTGGGTAGGCTTCTTTTAAGCTTTCGAGTCCATGGAACCACCTGGTGGTATACGTAAATATTTTTCAACGTTAAAAAAAGTTCAATTCGGTGAGATATCGCTCGAAAAAGCCAGGATTTTAATGAGTTTTATTGTAGTCAGATAAAAACTGGAGAGACCACTGTAGTTCATTTTCATCATAATTAAAAAATATAATTAAATATGTAGATGACTACGGACCATTAAATATTTAAATGCAATAATAGGTAAAATAACGTTATATAAAAATATTCACTAAGATATTATATAAGGAATACATAATAAGTGATCGTGCTAATACGTCGTTAAACACACAAATCATATAAATCAAAATAAATATCTGTTGCATAGTCAATTGGAGTTTTCTGCTTATAGTTTTTCATATATCTATTTATTGTATTAGATATGTAAATTATTGTTTAAACATGTTTTAAATTTTTATTTTTTTACTGGCGATTGAACCTACATGAGCCTTAAAAAAATTGCCATTTTCAAGTTATGAGCTTTAAGCAACATTCATTTATATTTATATAGAAGAAGATATGTACGGTTTACTTGTACTCGCATAGAGGCTTTTTAGTTTTCAAATGTGTAATGTATATCCACATACACCATACGAGTATGTGGATATAACATAGTCGAATGGTCTAAACTACGTTTGAAAGAAACGAAATCCAACAATTTATTTATATCGATTGTAGACATCAAATGGTCTAAGTACTGAATTAAATAAAAAAATACGATTAACTTTGAATAAATTATAGATTTATTGTGTACTAGCGACTTGCCCTCGCTTCGCTCGGGCTCTTCCATAGTTTTAGCACAGGGAAAGCCGCGGGATCTGCTAGTTATGCATATAAACCTTCCTCTTGAATCACTCTATCTATTAAAAAAACCGCATCAAAATCCGTTGCGTAGTTTTAAAGATTTAAGCGCACATAGGGATATAGGGATATAGGGACAGAAAAGGCGACTTTGTTTTATACTATGTAGTGAAGTATAAAATGTTATTAGATTTTATTTTATCTAAATAAATTGATACGGTGACTCAGTTTAAAATACCGTCGTCTAATCTTTTATTTTAAAACCACTAGATCAACATTTACGATCAATCAGTACAGATAATAATAAATTTATGTGCTTTATAAAAAATTTAAACGTTGAAATGCATTTTATATTTCATAGCGTTTAATCTATAGCTTTTTTAATTTGTTTTTGTAGTTATTTCCATTAGATACATAATCACAATTCACAATACATATAGACCTTATGACCTATTAAACTCTACACCGATAATGATTTATACATTATTGATTAATAATAAGTTTCTCCGCAGTAAGAGCAGTGCCCCCAAAAGTGCGTTCACCTTGTCCTGGTAGGGGGGCTCAGTAGCGTCTGGCAATCCGGCCGGGCGCGAAGCCAAGAAACGCGCTAGGAGAGCTTACTTCAGTGGGCTTACAGGTAGGGCCGCACTTTGGTGGGCGGTGTATCGTGTGGGTTGCTCCTGGTACTTCTCTGAGAGCAGAGCGGAATGTGGCTGAGTAGTGCTTCGGCAGACCTGTCGGGCCGCGTCTGGGTGACGTGGTTGAAGACGGATGAGATTTGTTGGGTTTTAGTGGGTAGTACTGGCTTTTCTGGCCTGTGAGTCCCACAAAACCACTCGTGGTATGCGTTAATGCATTTCCCAACTTTAAAAAAAAAGAGAAAAGTTAGAGCCGTCGGTGCGTCGCGTCGCGCCATTATGATGGAGTTGATTTTATTGCTTTTAGTGCAGGGTAGTACTCTCCTTTAAAGCAAGTGAGTCTGCCTTAATCACCTGGTAGTATGTGTAAAGGTATTTGCCAACGTTTAAAAAAGTTAGAATTAAGGCAAAAGACCCACTGTCTATACCGTTCTCCGAGCTACCAGAGTAAAACACCACCAACTTCCCAACGCCGTTGGGAAGACTGTTACTAATTAAATACTAAACTTGACCCGACCCGGAATTCAGACCTCCATATGAGCAGCCGTATGTACTAGCGACTACACAGCTGTGCCAGTAGAAGTGTTAGTAAGAATGTAGTTGTAAGCTAAACAGTTTGTTATTATAGAGAGATTTTTTATCATGCAAAATCAATTTGCACATGATTTATACTTTCACTAAGTAATAACTAAGTCTTTTATATTTTACTATTGGTACTCTATAGTACAGAAAAATAAAATGATTTCACACAAAATATATAATTAGAACAACCGTAAACAATGCAGTAATCTTGCCACAAGAATCTATGAGTAGGGCATAACCTAAACTTAGTCGCTAATCGTTAAATATTAAAGTTTTTATATATGTATAATTAGGTTTAATGTTCTAGCTCTATGTAATAATAATATCTACACAGTATACAATTAACACAGATTTCTACTTTTTGACGAAACTTTTACAAAATACCTACGAACCTTAAGGAATAAGAGCATTATTCGATACAAACGGCAAGTATTAAACAATGAAATCCATCTTTTGCTGTTTCAAAAAAAAGCTTAACTAAAACGTAAGTAAGTTGGTAGTAACTGTGTCGCGCAGCTGCAGCCGAATACCTTGTAAGAGTTAAAACTTTTACCTACAAATTTTTAATTAGTTATAACATTTTGTAATACTTTATTGACCGACTTAAAAAAGGAGGCATTTGTAAGTTTCCAGCATTTATAGCAAGCAACAACATAACTCTTCACCTTCACTGGAAATCACTTACAAAACGATCCAATTACTAAGTCAGCCCGACCCGGGTTCGCACACAGGTCCTCTAATATGCAGCCTAGATAACGGAACATACACCACCAAGGCATTCAATATTATGTACTGTTCATGTGAGTGCATTTATAAAAGTAATCAGGTTAAAAGAAATGTCTCGAGTAAAGTTGTGTTGATTACCAACCAATAAACACACGGAACCGCTTCGCTATATTCTAGAAACTCTCACTTATTATAAATTCCCATATGTAAAGTTTAAAGTTTAATTATTAAACCACGCATGGTTACCAGCGGTCAATTTTATATTTATTCGCTTTTTAATGCCCTTCAGTAAAATGGTGCACGTATAATGTATTAAAATTGATCACATCGGTTAAATTATTACTGATAAAGCGTTAAGATTTGAACCTACTTAAAAATTTGAACATAGAAACGGTTCTAGTTTATAGGTGGTATATTAATCGGTGGGTTATAAATATGTTTCTCTTACGATAATATAAATATTAGTTTTATTTTCATGAATTTGTTTAAATATTATAAAACTAATAGTGTATATTTTTTGTATAGTGTTTAGTTTGTATGACATGACTTAACAGTCAAATACCACTTTAACTGTATCGCGATTTCGCGATCAATAATTATAAAGCGATAGCCATGTGGTAAACCTTTGATCACTTGATTGGGAAGTAGGCTGATTCCTATCAGTAGCCTATGGATGTATGTTATTGAGTATTTCTGCTTAATAAGCCTCAGTGACAGGCCTGAGTTGGGAAGCTGGCCTTGCGTTACCCCGTACCTCGGAGAGCTCGTAAAGCATTTGATCTTAACTCTCATTGGCCGTGTCACATAGTTATCCCATCAGGATGTAAAAGTGACATGAATAGCCCAACACAATACTGTAGCAGTAGGCTTTTACTTGTGTCAATGGAGTTGGCTAGTCGCAATGGAGATTGGTAGGACATTACTCCTGTTTCTCCTAATCTGTTTAAAAAAAACTTCAACTCAAACCATTTATCAGTCGTTTTATCGTGAAGGAGTGGCAAACATAAACCTACTTGATGATAATTTAGATTACTGTCGTGGAATTTTTATTCATTTTCTTTAAAAAAATATTGACATCCTTAACATTGACAACATCGTAAATGCTGTTCGAGAATAGATTTGTTTAGTTATAACCGCAAAAAAGCTTTCATAAAAAGTTATGTTAAAATTCATAAAACTTTTATAGACAAAAACGAGTATTTAGCTATAACATTTATTTTAAGTATCATTTATTAAAGTCGCAGACTAAAACTTAACGCAGATAAATTACACATAAGATAAACAATAATCGATCGAGATCGCTTTTAGCGATAAGGCCATATTTGCACATCTACTACCTATATATCTTTTGACTCTTTATAATCTATCATTTAAATATATAATACGATATTAATAATAAATAAAAAAACTAAATGTCACTGAACTTTAGTAATAAATTCAACACAATAATAGATAAACATGTACAGAATAAGCAAATTAGTCTGCACTTTTTGTTGGAAATAAAATTACATGCAAGGAAATGCACTGTGAGAAAAACCCATCCGGGAAGTAAGTCTCTTTGCAATGTCTTATTGTTTGTTAGAACTTCAGTCACTGGAAAGAAATGGTAACCTTACAATATTAAACGAACAATAATTATTCATGTTCTTTTTTGGTACGTAGGAAACGTCTGTAATAATTTTGATTAAATTTTGTAATCAGATAATCTTTGGTTTTTTAAGCTTACCTATACACATACATAATATGTCCATGTATATCTTTTCTGGAAAAACTTTTAAAACATGTTTTTCGATAAATGCAAAGTGAAAGTACTATTATATTTATTTAGATAATAATTTAAATATATTTAGAAATAAACATGACGCTATCTGCGTTTAAGCTATTATTATCTAGACCTGTTTTGAAATTTTGAGGTACCGTAGCCAAAAGAAAAGAACGGGTTATTAAGGCTTTTGTTTTGGACTGTTAGGTTAAAGATTATTGTTAGTTATTGCAAGATTAATAGCACTTCTGTAAATTAATTTAATCATAATTGAATAAAAATAATACATATATTATACACTTACATTTATTACCTATATTTATACTTACACGTTAAACTAATAAAAGTCAAGTAAATGCTACGTAATAAAGCCTTATATTATAACAGGTATAAAAAATAACTATTTACGAGATGTCAGTAGCACAGCTTTCAATAAATCCTGTAAATTTTGACTTAGACTTAATTTTTTACACTATGCCTTACAATCAGCAGCTATAGTATTAGTTGTGTATAAAAACATGTGTCTCGATAAGTGGCTCGTTGCGAACTATCTTATCCTTCCTTCCTTTCCTTATATCAGAGATTTCTGTCTGGAGGTACTCATTATAAAACACATTGTACTTATCTTGAAGTTATACATTAAGATCCAAGGGCCACCAGATCTTACTTATTTTCTTAGTAAGCAAATGTATGAGAATAAGAAGTTTACGTTTGTACTTTGAATATTTACAGATCGGCTAGCGTGAGCTGTCGGCCATGCAAGAAAAATAAAAAAATAGTATCCTCTTTTCTTAAAGCTCCAGAGCTGCTTTTTATGTAGGTATGTTTAAGAATATAGTGGAGGTTTGAGACTATTAGGAAGTTAACAGTGTCAATTTCTTGTGTTTGTGAATGAAGATAATAGCAAGTACGCATATGGCATTTTCATAAGATAAGAAGCCGAAAACGATCAGTGATTATTTTTAAGTTAAGCTATCGTGGTATTTTTAATATAGTGAAATGTATGAAAATATACTTATGGAATTAAACAATTATTTATCCAAATAGGTATTTTATCATATAAACATGAATAAATATTTATATCATTACTAATAGGCTATATTATAACTATAAGCATATGTTATGAAAGTTTTCCATCGCGATCAATGTTTATTATTAGTCATAAGTATATATCAGTACGGTAATCCATCATTTACAATAATTGCATTAACATATAATGTACCTATTCGTATTAACTTTCTAAGGGTTATAAGTTTCATCGGCACAAATTCCCTATCTAACTAGGCAGGGTTTTTGCCAACTCAACCTTGATGATGGAACTTGATCGACGTGTCCTAATGCCTTTACGATTACAGTTATTTTAAATCATTTAAATTTAAATACAACAAATTACTAGTATTAAATGTCTTTCCATTTCTACTTTTCTTTCTCTAAATAATTCGTATGACGCTCAGTTTGATCCTCGGTTAAAGATTGGTTAAGTGATACCATAATAATAATTAAAAAGGACAAACAAACGAAAAATGTTCACAATATAAGCTATGGAAGTATGGGTAATGGGTATAGTCTATCTATTCCATATCAATCGTAATTCGTATTACAAAGAACAAGGTAGTACAAAGACTCTATGTACTACATAGAGAGTCTATGTCATAAAGACGAACCCGAGTGAATCGTGAGTGATTCTCAAGTTAAATTATAATAACATAATACATACGAATGCACGTCACGTCACGTTTATAATAAAATATTAGTAAACACTTTGTGTTGTAAATTTTTTAACTGTAAAACTTGGTATTCTACTTAGTTAAAGATTTATAGCTCGAAGAGCAGTGAATTCATTATGTTAAATTCATAGATATTTAATCAGTAAAAGAACTTGTACTGAAGAATTTATTTTGTTTTATTCACTTTACGTATAGGTACTTTATTTTTACCTACCGTAAAATATAAACTATATACATACTAGATAAAGCCAGCATCAAAAATTTTAACATTTTATTTAGTAAATTCCTATCTATCACAAAAGTCTAAAAGTTAAATAGTAGTAAATCTAAAAGATACAGTAATTCATAAATTGTTAGTCCATTTTTATATTTATAAAGTTTATTGGGGCTAATCATATAGTCTGGCTCGATCTTAAAAAAGACAATTAGAATAAGCAGTGGTGTTCTGAGGGCGTACGATTTCTACATTAACGGCAGTAATCTGCATATTTATGTTAAAACCTCTTTTATTGAGCTTCACTCTTAGGACTTTACACCTTATTGATCGATAATAATTTCTATCATTTTATAAGTGAAAATACTGTTTACATTCATTTTCCCTATTCGTGACCTAAACATGTTTATGTTTGTTTACGTACAGTACAGGATTAATTTACATTATACTATTAAGATGTGAAACGATACTCTCCCTTGGATAACCGAGTGAAGCGGGTTCAAGTCTCGCACTTCTACTACAGCTAAACTAAACTGTTATAGGATAATAAATATAATAGATAAAAATAAAAATAGATAATAATGCGAAGAAATAAAATAAAACCCTCCACTGCCTGAACTGTCTTATGTACTTAATAATTTAATCAAGTCTAAATAATTCATTGAATAGTTAGAGATATGATCATTTTATATTGATTAACATAATAAAGAACGTAAGCACTTTAAGAAAAGATAATGTGATGATAAGGTTCCACACATATTATAGGGACTAATATTATAAATGAAGAAGTCTAAAATTGTGCACGTGTATGTATGTTTGTTAATTGCTTTCTTCGTATATATTTATTTGAGTTAAATTCGAATTGGAAATAGCATAAGTGCTAGATTATATTTTTTGATTATGTTTTTTTATATTTGTCAATTCATGGATGTGAAAGAATATGTTGGTGGATCAATGTAAGGCAAATTTAATATTATATAGCTATCAATTGTAATTATTTCTTCGTTAATGCTGCGTTCTTATTAAGCAAAATCTATAATGTATTTTTATCATTTATAAATACTAAACGGTATCTAAGTTGTACATTTATTTTTTATTTTTTAAAATAGGTATGTAGTTCTTCTTACTACTTATTTAAATTTTATCTGTCTGTTTAATTGCACGTCACTTAAGAAAGAACGAGATTTATTTCAATGGGTATTTTTATTGCAAAGATAATGGCTCGAAATAAAATAATGCATTCATTTTAAAATAAAAAAGTTTATTTTATTTTATTCTGGTGCTAGTATCTAAAGACTATTCTAGTATTATTTTTTTAAGAAAGATAAGAATATGTATTAAATACCGTAGTTATAAAATCAAATACATTTTTTGCTATTTTATTTAAACATAAATTCTGTAACACACTATAAAAATTCGACATTTCGAGCTTCCACAGTATATAAATTATACATTACGCTACCGCCACAAGAAAAAGGAAGTGCATGAATAGGTTTCATATAAAAAGTAAAGTACAATACAAAAAAACACATTATCTGGTGCGGTGAAGCGTCGGGAAATTATAAGCTACTTTTGCCTTCGAATGCTCAACATGTTACCTACATAAGAAAGTTTTATAAAAATTATGAATTCATACTTCATATTTATTGTATAAATAAGTCTAGTTTATTGCATATACTATATTATCATAAATCTGTAAGCCAAGGCCCCACGCAGGTGGCACGCTTAGCGGCACGAGGTTACTGATCGATTCGATGACTCATCCTAGTGAACCAACACGTTGTGTGCGCTGTGCGCATCCCCACCGCTGAGTGAGTCGCTTGGCGTCTCGAGCGTGGTTGCCATTTACACGGAAATTGCCGTGTTTAGGGTATTTGGGGGCCATTAGCAAAAAATACACGGTACACATCATTTATTGCCGTATCTTAAAAGACGGAAATCAGAGCACTTACGCTTAAAATACTATTTAAAGAAATAAAAAGTAGAAAAAATAGGTGTTAGTGGTATCAGACAGTTATATTATAGTGATAATTTTAACCAAAGTTGTTCAAATAAAGTTTGTTAATCAAATATATTTTTATGAATTAGGATGTAAGGAGTACTGGTTTTTAGCCACGAAGACTATAGTAACAATATACAATTAGGTACAAAAGTCTACATTTTCATTACATTTGTATGAGACACGGCAATTTTTTAACTTTTACATTAAAAGACGGCAATCTGACATCGTAAACACGGCAACTGCTTTTTTTTTAATGGCAACTCTGGTTTCGATAGTAGCGTAGCGCTTAGCGACGCGAACGGACACGTCGGTTATTTGCTTGGATTACTGGGATGCGTCATGGAAGAATTGATAATAAACTCTGTTTATAAAAGGGAGCCATTGTGGAATCCCTCCCATGTCTTACATAAAAATGTAGGTGTCTTAAAGAAATTGTGGCGAGAAGTAGCCAATGAAGTGAAAATAGATGGTAAGTGATTTTTTTTATTTATTTACAAATTGTATTCAAATACAGTTGAATTATTAGTTACGTGTGATTTCTATAATGTTGCCGAATTGTATGTTTTATAGCTCCAATGCTACCTATTCAAATAGTTTAAAAGAATTTATCTTGTTTGTAATACATATTAGGGGAGCCCGGAATGCTAAATTTGCAGTTACTAAAGCGTCATGAGGACTTTTTGGATTGTGAAGTTTACGTTCTAACACGGAAAAAGTTTATGACGTTTTCCATTTTAGTGGGGGAAAGAGCGTGTAAGTATTTTCAAAAATATAAAAAATAACAGTCATATAAAATACTCGAGCGTTAAACATTCATAGAGTGTACGCGCTTCGTCTTCAATTCAATTCTTTGGTTTTTTGGCTTCAATGCGTGCTAGTTGAGCACAAATTATTTCGCCAATGTCAAGTCGATTGGAAGAGTCACGTTCGAGATTGGCCGGTTATATTTTAATTAATTCCACAAAAAGACTGGATTCACAGTATTAAATAGTAGGATTTTATTTCCACAATAATACCTCCACCTAAAAACGTATAAACGGCACAAGGGTTAGTTAATTTATACACAAAAAAAAAACAAAAAAAAAACATGTTAATGAACTAATACTACTATTAAAGCTTAATTTTATTATATTTAACATATTTACATAAAAAAGTACATAGGGGACCAAAAACGAACATCAACAAAGATTGAACATTGAGGGGACGGGGGAACTTGGACGGAAGAACATCATAGAAGGGGCGACGGAGTTTGGGACAATTAAAGAGAATATGGGAAGCTGAGCCTTCATCTAAGCCACACTCGCATAATGAGTGATCCCTTACCCTCATCTTAGCCAGATGAACAGGAGTACTTGCGTGTCCAAAGCGTAGGCGACTAATAGTAGTAATAACCCTCCGTTCAGTATGTTTCTGATGAAAAAACCATGGACGCTTTGGAATATCCGCCTGGATAGAAGCATAATGCTTTCCCTTAAAAGATTTTGATGAATTCCATACGCGCTTCGTCTTTCTGATAACCGATAGACATCAATCTGACGTTTAGGTTTCTGACTAAAGGGAAGTGGGCGTACAGAGAGGTAGAAGAACAAAAAAAATACACAAATATATTAGGAAAAAATAACCTATTATTTAATACGTTATATATTTATTTCATTCCAATATAGTTTTAAATACAATTGTCTTAGAACATAATTTGGCGTGACAAAAATATTATACGGCTAGCACAAAGTGTCAGTTGCGGCAGTTGTGGTCCATAGTGATTACATTCTCTTTGTTGTGGTCGTATTATATGTAATAAAAATAACGTTAAAAACGCTTTATTGAGGTAATAAATAATAGACGATTTGATTATTTTTTTACAATAGATTATTTTTTCAGTTATCTAATACATAATACAAGTATAACGAACACTCCTACTCAGCATCTGTACGCTTCATATTTTCTGTCAGTTTATATGTTTTCCGTAATTCTGATAGGTAACCTTCAAAATTAAAAATAAAAATTGAACCGCGCTCGAGTATTTCAAGGTGTCGTATTTTTTACAACTTTGTGACCTTTGTATTTCCTTATGTCACCCTCAAATTGTCAGATGATTGAAATATACACTTTTCTCTATTTAACTTATGTTCTCTTAATCTGACGCGCTCGAGAGATATAAACGTGGTGCTTATATTAATTGACGCCAAAATTGTCATATGAAGTACATTCATAAAAATCAGGGTGCCTACTTAGACAAATAACTGCGGCTCTGACTGGACATAGACTATTCAGTGCCACGTGGCTGCCGTTGGTAATGAAAGATATTCCTCTTTCAAAGAGCTCTATAAAATATTGCATGTCTTTTACATTATCAGCTATACTACAGCGTTACAGACCGAAATATAACGAGAGTGAAACGATAACTAAATAAAAAACTGGTTTTATTTATGCATGTTTCATTTTGTTTCAGAAAAAAATGTAAGAACAAAGTGGAAAAATATGAGGGCTTATTTTTTCAAAGAGCTTAGAAAAATACGACATCCAAAAAGTGGTGACGGAGCTGATAGTATTATCACAAGTCATTGGGCGTTTTTTGAGCAATTACTGTTTTTAAAGAGAACAATTTCAGCATCGGAAAGAGATTCTTATTTCTCAAGTTTGAATCCAATTTCGCCTCCAGAACTATTAGTAGCCAAAGAACCTTTTCCATCTGTACCATCTACGTCAAGAGACCCTCTTGATACAAAAGAAAATTTTGATAAACAAGAACATTTTACATCGAGCGATCACAGCACTGCGTCGCTAGCGGGATCATATTATTCCAGTACCCCGTCTAAAAAAAAAGAGAAAAATTATAATTTACTTGAACAATATCATCAGATATTGGAATTAGAAAAAAAGAAAATTGCAATACTCGAGAAAGATACAAATAGAAATGAACCAAATAGCGACATGTTGTTCTTTGAAAGTCTTGTACCTTATATGGCGCATATTCCTATGATCCAAAAACTTCGACTTCGTTCAAAAATTCAAGAATTGATTTTATCTGAACTTGAAACAGCCTCACGTAATGATTAGCAACTACATAATAAAAATTATACCCAAGACAATTCGGTTTCATTACTTCAAAATTATCCCAACAATAAACACAGTTTGTTACACTTCCTTTATATTTAGAAGATTACACTGGGTTTGATGACTAATTTGTTTGTGTATTATTTTAGAATAAATAAAATAAGGAATAAATAAAAATATTTCTAATATAAGTTGTTTAATTTAATTTACCTTAACGTTAAAACGAGTAGTTTTCAGTTGATATACAGGATCTATAATTGGTTTCCTGATTTTGCAAATAATTTTCGATTTTGCTTAGTAAAAGATCAAATGTATCTTGTGTCATACGTAAATAGTCGAATAAGTCAGGGTAGCTACTCAATTTTTTGTATAAAATGTTGAATTCTCCTTCAGTGAATCTCAAAATGTTAATATCATGTAACCAATATGTGCACTTATGTCTGCGCGTACTTGTGCACTATCATATCTCCTGCGTAGTTGGCTAGTCTCAATGAGATTGGCCGCTATGATTGGAATCGGTCGGAGAACATTATTGACTCCATCCTCCATGTAATATTAAAGTATTGTGTACGAGTACGTCAAAAATCGTTAGTAGGTTCCATAGACAAGACGCAAAAGTGGATTCCGTATATATTCCTATATATACTTCGATATTCCTGATATTAAAAGCTACTTACAAGTAGCTTTTTAGATACGGGATACATAGAAATATTATGAACTTTTGTACCGTCAATAAGGAATGTTTTGTATAGGTAATTAATAAATATCTTTTTATGCTTTGAAACAAGAAATTACATAATATGTTAACGACGTGCATACCTCCGAATTACTATATTTTTGATAATCATGATACAAAAGGAACGGAGCTATGTTAGTATGAAATATATTCTAAGCAAGCCATAAACTTATTTTTTTACCAAACAGGCTTTCACATAACATATCCGCTATTTATTACTACCTAATAAAATACTTTTCTAATAAAATATTGGTGACATTATAGTTCTGTGATTTTTTTATAATTTTTACACCTGCTGTAAGAATTGATACCGTAAATCAAGTAAGGTTTTACTTCTCTGGCGATTGTGAACTTTATAAAAGATAAGATATGTGCTTGTTTCCAGTGTTTGCATTTATTCAACCATGACTGACCTTGAAGAGGTCAGCTATGTTATAATTAACCTAATTTTCATCTTAAATATTTTATAATTTTTTAAACGTGACCGTTATAAAATGCTATTTTGTATTCATTAGTATAAAAACCCTATATAATAATAAAATACTTAATTTTAGAATAATATTAAGCTTTCAACCGGTTATTCAATTAGGGGAATCCGTAATTATATGAAATCTCCTGCTGGGCCAAAGGTTGTGCTTTTAAAAGCTAGTCTTCCATAAACTGGTTGGTGTCGAACATCAGACACTTCAATCGTTACTTTAATTTATATATTTTTCTTTGACCCCAGGATTCATATAAGCTCAATTTGAAGTTTTATGATCATTATTAGAAGCAGATTTATATTTTAATTTAATATCCCTTGAGATTCTCATAAAAATACAACATAAACAATAAATGTACCATAAACAAGTGTTTTGGTGTTATAATTTAAGATAAATTTTGTTATTTTCTTTAACATATATTTTATACTAATCTAGGTATTATAGTAATTTATTTTAAATTTATTATAGCTAAAAAGTGTTTCTATTATATAGCATTTCGTATAAAGTAAACTTCAATACTTTGAACAAGTGAACAATTAGTTTATGTAATGTATCATATAATGTATTGTAATGAAAATCTCGTCTCTATGACTAATTGGTAGCGGTGTGGGCTCTATTATACAGCCGGTGGATTCTTTGATATAGCGCCGTGATACCTAATAGTGCCATTTCTATATGCAATTGCTTATTTATTCGGAAATCATACATAAATTCTATATGAGGTAATATATTAGTCTAATCATGCATTAGGTCTACTTTTTTGCAACTGTTGATGTTTAAGTAGCCCTTAATGATATTGCTTAAATATTCAATTTTTTAAATAGTAAAAAACGGAAGTTAAAATGCTTCATTAGAAAGAAAATCGGTAGTGATACCTACCACTACGCCGCATAAATCACTAACTTTCACATTTTATTATTAATTATACGTGAACCGTCCATAACTATTTTTAATTCTAAGATCATGGCTTATAAACTGTTATTAGGTATATTATTACTTTTTTCCGCCCATATTATTAATCAAAATTCTGTGCCATATCGTAGACATAGCAAAAGCATTCAAATAATAACTATTATGTGATTAATCAAAATTTACCATGCAACGAAAGTATTCGCTTCTAAGCGAATTTTAATGAAATATAGATATTCTAACCAATGGTTAAGCAGCAGATTTATTTTATAAGGTCACATCAAAACACTAGCGACATAATTATACCCACAGAGCAGGTGAATATAGATTTGTCAATTCCGTGATTATACCTAATGATTTCTTACATTATGTTGATATTTCCAGGAAAAGAATTATAGTCTTCTTTATACGAAAAATTACTAACTGAAAAAGTAGGTATAATATATTAAAAAACACAAAATAATATATTAAAATATAATATATAATGAAACCGTATAACATTCCTTATAATCTATACGGAATATTTTTTTTTTTTAATATTTATTTACAATAAAGGAAATTACAAGTAAACTTAACTGTACGGATAAATAAAATTGACTTGACTGATGTCAAAATAACAGCTTTTTATTTAAAAGCATACGGAAATATATGAGCTATAGTTTATCTGAAAAAAAAAATTTTTTTTGCTTCTCCGTCTGCTTGCTCCGGCTAATCTCAGAAATAGCTGGACCGATTTTCACGGGACTTTCACTGGCAGATGATTTTGTAAGGAATAACTTAGTCTTCTTTTATATCTATGTTAAAAGAATGAGGGTGCCATTTAAAAAACTAAAAGGTACCTAGGGACGAGGTGAGTCGCTAGTAAATAATGAAGTAAAAAATTATGTTTTAGGTAGGTGATCCCTACAAAATTTAAAGTTTGTAGAACAAAAATCCATTCCGTGATAAAAAATAAATGAAAATTTCTAAAATAAAGTTGCCTAAATTACTCCTTATAACATTAGCTTATCTGCGAGTGAAAGTCCCGCCAAAATAAGTCCAGTCGTTTCAGAGATAAGCCGGAAAAAACAGGTAAAAACTTAAAAATTGATTTTTCGATGTAAGTACGGTATCTACTTTCATACGCATTTAGTAAAAAAGATGTTAATTTGAAATTAAAAACAGACACTTCGATTTTATTTATATGTACTGGTGTAATGATAATAATACTCCTAAGAGCTTTATAAGCATATTTTTTTGGAAGAGCACATTATGTACACCGTAAATTAAAAAATTAATTTATACGCGTAAAACACCTGTTTATGTTACTTATGCATAAATGCGGTATATTGTAGTTATTAGTTTCCATCATTGATTGGCGCCCTCAAAACCAGTTGACCTCATTCTCATAGCGTTTTAGGGCTTATTAAGATAATATTATTCAAATGATGGATTCCGGGACGATGCGTAGGGCAGTGGTGTTGATTAAATGCTACATTTCTTTGAAGGCCGCGCGAGTAAAACCACGCTTCCGTCGGCGGCTACATTCGCGCTAGTCGGTACTGTGTGTGCTTTATTAGTGTTACTTTGATTTGACCGGATATAGTATAGTAAGTTTTCTTTAATTTTAATTTGGAAATAGGTATATTTAAAATAATATATGTATAGATAAAAATTTTTCATGATTTAATATTACTTATAAAACATTTACTATATGTTTGTATTACTGAATTCTGTTTATATTTTAAAGTGAAATCAAAAAGCATTATGTACTTGAATCAGTTGTATGTTTTATGTATGTTACCCGGTATCTTCGCCAATAGTGAATCGAGTTTCAAATTTTTTTCAGGATAATTTGTTTTATTGAGTAATTTATAAGTTTAGGGTTGTCCAAAAATTATTAAAAAAAAAGGAATAGAGTCTTTCCTAAATGATGATGTTTTTTCAAAAATTACCTTCTATTAATTAATACCCGAATGGTTTATAAATTAGTATTTGTATTGTATAATATTAAAAATAACACTATTATAATACGCGGTATAGTTTTTTACATTTTACACTTTTATATTGGCATTTAACTTTTAGAAAGTTGTTAAAAAATATAAAAATCGAAATTTTTGCTATAATATACTATTTTCTAGTAGAGAATTTTTTGAAAATTTTAATTTATGTAGGAATGATTGAATTTCGTTGACAGTTGGATTTTTTTTTGAAAATAACATCCGGGGTCAAAGCCTTACTAAACGTCTTCCTAAAAGCATATAGTTAGTATATACATATAGATATAGTTTTAATAAATAACAAACAGCAAAATAGGAAAAAAGTTGCTTCTTTATTTGATTAATGGCTACTTTTATAGATTTAAAATATGTTAAGTTTCAATAATTTAAAGTTCAATAAACTAATGATAGCGTAGTCGTGCTCTATGAGCTTTTTGTAGATATCGATAGCTTTTGTGTTTCTATATTTTTTATATGCCTTGAAACTTCATACTTTATTTTTACGTTAAATAAAATGAAAACAATACTTGTAGTACTTTGTTGAATTAACTTTCCATAAACTCATTACTTCTTGAAACTCTGGATGTCTCAGAAAGTCACGTACAAGCACGGTACAAACTGTACAACGTAGCAAAATAACAGAATATCAATTTTATAGTAAGACAATCAGACCGTATAGAAATTAAGGGACAGTTTTCATAGGGCTGTAATAGCTTTTAAATTTATTGAAATAAGTGAAAAAGTAAGAAAATTTAAATATTCAAAAAATCTTTTGATGTGAAAATCGATTTGGAAAAGTAGGAAGGGTCCTTTTTCTTAGAAAAGTAATTTTCATTTCTATAGGCTAAGATAGAAATAACCCGATTTCATTATGCTGTTTTAGAACGTTTAATATATTAGTATATTACTATTTAAAATATTAACATTTTTAATAGACAATATTTAAATTCAGTATATAAAAGACGGAATACATAGTTTTTAATCAGGGCTTATAAATAAAAAATATTTAGAATATTCTGTAATTTATAATATTGAACGATTATTATAATATATGATATAGTACAATACGGATCGATTTAGTCAAATACAAAAAACATAATATAATATATACCTACATAGTCAAAATAGTTCTGAGTTGGATCTGTACATTACATACATTATATTGTATTCGAAATAGTCATTCTTATCGATACAGAGGGCAAATTTATAGTATTTAGAATTTTTATTTGTCTGTCTGTGGCCGTATTACGTAAAGCCAATGGACAAATTTTGATACATAGTATGGTGGTTATTCGGGTTACATTTCATAGGAATCTAGTGGTAAAATATCTTATCCAACGTATACTAACGTTCGTAGTTGAGTTCGTAGGTTTAATCGCTTGTTGAATATAAAAAGACAAAATAAATTATTATTAATGAGAAGTTGCTGTGTTTTAGTGCTTGTCCCTTATATGGGACACCTAATTCAAAATCATAGACTTTCGCAATACTATTTTCATATATATGTATTAATTAATATATAATCTTTACACCCTAGAATATAACCCTGACGTCATACCTAACTGTTTACTAGTTCAGAGGTCGGGAGTTCAATTACAACGTACAGCCTACTTCATTCTAGCTATCTACTTACGTCATTCATTAAGGTATACTGTATACGCATATATAATTTAACATAGTTTAGAAATGACATTATTCACAGATTTTTTTAAAAGTTTTCGAATTTTTGTTTTAAATATATCTAATATTTGCATCTTGTGGAGCTTTCCATTCAGAACTGGATTCGAATAGCCATTTCGCGCGAAAGCACTTTAAGAAGATTGGAATAGAATAATAATAATTCTTTTAATTTATACTAGACCAAAGAAAAAGGGTCGGTTAGAAAAGTACCTGACCTAGCTTTATGAAATAAATACTAAATAATTAATATTTGATGAATATTTTAATATGCTTCAATGAGAGTAAAGAAAATGAATTCAATATTCTTATTTTTAATAAATGTAAAATAAATAAAAATGCGTAATTTTCGATATTGAACATTTTCTAACCGACCTTTTTCTTTGCGGGTCGGTTTAATTAAAACAGAGGCAAAGCAAGGTGCATTCTTAATATAAGAAGAGAAAAACATAACTTATGCTAATTATTGTTCGTCGGTTTCGTCCGCTTAGAAATCTGATACACTCCGATTGGCACCTATCGTTATTAGTTGTAAACCGCTTGTAATATGTTCTTCAATATACATCTTAATAAATATTGAATATCTGTTAGTTTGTCACATTATCGGAAATTATAACCGACTCACCGTATTACTATGTATAACTCAATAATTTCAAAAATATTGATGCTTGTTTGTTTATGTGTTCTGACATTTCATCTAACTCTATAGTATCCTATTTTGGCTTTTAATAACTTTCCTGGTTATGTCGTGTAAAAACCTTAAAAAGGTTATTATTAAGATATAATAGGTGAAATATAAAAAAATATATATTTAAATATAGATGAATCTATGAGCAATAGGAACAAACAAGCTGCTATCAAACTATCTTTCATCTACAACATTTTATCAAATCAATTTTCGCTAATATGGGTTTTATTTAAAGAACCGTGATTTATAGCATTAAAAATATTCTATGGGCCGCGCGCTAGAGAACCGGCAATTAAAATACCTCTATGTAAAAAATCATATTGATCATCTGAACTTTCCATAACTACTCTTCGCATTTAAACTATTAACACAGGGGAAAAATCCATATCGTATGCGATCGCCATGAATTTGAAGTAAATGCTTCCAATACAATGGTTTCAAAAAAAATCAAAATTCAAAATTATTTTATGGCAAACAGTTTTTAATAACATTACCATTTCCCGTCTATAATATAAAATAACGTATGACACTTGCATGTCTCTCTCTGCACGCCCCGCACGATATGTTTTTACTTTTGCTGTAAGATATTTTTTCTTTAAAGATTTAAACGATATAAGTAAAACAGTAAAATTAATTACTAGTATATACCTAATTGTTAGTTTTAATAATTTTCTTTGTATCTTAGACAAAGCACACAGGTGTTTTACCCCTCCGTTAATTTTTATGATCATTGGTCGCATAAAAATATATTTCTGTTTTTTGCATCATAAAAATCAATTAAGCACTGAAATTTTATTATCATTCCGATACAGGTATAGGACTGCTATCCACCATCTAAGCAATAACGAACATTTTAATAAGCTAACAAAACGGTATATAAATAAAAAAATATTGTATTTAGTACATTAATTTTTATTAGAAACAACGGTTAGGATACGAAATTGTGAAATAACTTTATGAGTTATTGTATTTTAGTTATACTATAAGCAGTTATGCAAATTAAAGTAATTCAAGGTCTAGTCTCCGACTTTTATCATAAAATATTTACTAAGCAAACTAGAAGTAGGAGATGATAGTAAAACAATATTAATAATATAATTTATATCTTTGGACATTATTACACACAGCACCATCTAGTTGCGTGGTAAGCTACGAGGCTTGTGTTACGGAAACCAGATAGATTCGTGCTCAATAAATGCCCCCAGTGGACCTCGAACCCGCGACAGCTAGCGCAGCAAATAAGGTCACTACAAACTAAGCTATACGCTGTCATAGTCCTAGTACCCATTTCTAGTATACGTCAGTAGCACCTATTAAAGTGTCGAAAGCTTTTTATTACATTATAAATATGATATTAATCAAATAATTTATTTATAAACCACCATAAAAGGATAGCGGTAGGTTCAACTTTAAGTGAGCTTTAAAGCTCCTTATGGGTGACAAATACTTTATAGACACTATTTTATAGTGCACAAAGGTTAACACATAATAAATGTCTCCCATGATAATGCTTTAACTTGATTTATTGATGTTTATAAATATTAACAATACAATTATAATGTAATAAGTATCATAAAATGCAGTTACTAAGTACTGTAATCGTGAAGTAAGTTTTGATGTTTATGCGTATAATTTGAGCCGGTTATGAGGTAAGTAGCAGTTTGAAATAAACATAGATCTTAAAGTATAAATACATGTAAATTTCAGGATACCTACATAATTTTGCATAATATTGATATACATCAGTATTTTTAATATTCTCTGGTTCATAAAAACCTTATCCATAAAACACGCTTTGCTTCATCGCATACAAACCTTATTCAAAGAACAATAAAAACAATCAAGAAACAGGAACAGATCCTGCATACTTCATCTTCAAAGTATCAATCATAGTCTAAATTAAAAATATAGCTAAGTTATATCTTTATCGTCCGAGTATACCAATACCTACTACATAGATTTTTTCAGCAATTTTCGGCCGTTTTTAATTGATAGTAAATTTATAAATTGTAAACAAGGCCAAATTTTAATTTAATATCTTTGCATAATACTTTCTTTTATCATATCATTTGTTTGTACTCTAGTCATGGGTCTTTACATTAAAATATGCATGTCTTTAAACTTATATAAAATGTAGCATATCAACTATCTGTTATGTGGTATCCGTAACACAAGCTTCCTTCGTAGATAGCCACGGAACTAGATGGCGCTGTGTGTAATAATGTCCCAACATATTTATTTTATTTATATACTCGTATGTGAAGGTAAACAGCAAAACTACAGAAATGTTATACTTATGAGCATTTTACATGAATTATGCTGACTATTGTTAACATTATTTGTGTCTGTGGCCAAGCCGCAATGATGAATTGAGAAAATATTGATTTATATCTCTTTGTTTTGAAGAAAATAAATGTTTATGCTGCAGTGCAACTGCGACGGTATTTGATCACTAGCCACTACTGTATATCAGATATATATTTTACGCGTTAAAATCTATATAGAGTCTATTTTTAATTTAATTAAAGAAAAAAATAAACGATTTCTTTTCTAGCGTAAGTGCGAGCCACTCTTTGTTCAAAAAGGAGGTGATACTCTACTGCTCCGTTTTTTGTGCGCTTATAAAATATCGATTTTCATAAATATTTTTAATGAAAACATGTTAAAATAGTAATTTTGAAGTAGATTCAGAACCTATTTTCTTAAAAGGTAATATCTACAGGACTAGGGTTCTAACTAGTGCTCATTTTGAATACTACAAGTTGAAAAGAGGGCTAGCTAATTATTTATTAATGTTGTTTTTACGAACAAAATAATACGTACATCGTTACGGTTGCTTAACTTCATGAGAAAGGGTGTTAGTTTTTCTCAATAAACCAAGGTGTTCGAAAACAATCGCGTTAGTGTTCTTGTTACTAGTTATTATGAAAGTTAATTGCTTCCGTGTATGGATTTAATAATACTTTACCTTAGATAATCTATATGTAGTTAAAAGAATTATGATTTAATCTATTCAATGCACGTACGAGTAACATTGATGAACGTAAGTATATGTGTTGTTGTCCAGGACTTCGTTAGTGTAATTTCACTATTTAAAAAAAAGATACATATATAATCTATGATAGTAAAGCTTTTTTTGAGTTGATTAAGATACCTGCTTAGTTAGTTTCACTAGAAATTAATAATTAGAAATCATCATCATCAGCCCTTTTTAACATCCCACTGCTGGACACGGGCCTCCCTCAGTACGAGGGGGATCAGGCCACAGTCCACCGCGCTTACGTTTAGGCTGACTACAAGTCTTAGGAAAACTTGCTAGGTTTTCTCAAACATGCAGGTTTCCTCACAGTGTTTTCCTTCACCGTATGACAAGTGGTAATCATGATATAAATGATACGCACATGAAAATATCAGTGGTGCGAGACCCGGATTTGAACCCGCATCACTCGGTTATCCAAGCGAGCGCGTCACCGTTGGAGTACCACTCGTCAAAAATTGGAAATTGGAAAAATAAGGCCAATATATGATGCTTTGCATTTATCTGTTAGAGTTTTTAAACAGAATTTTATTCATATTTATTTCAAATAATAAGAATACTACCTATGTATTGTAAGGAAATATTCCAAAAAAAAATAATTTGAACACATTACATATTTTAACATAAGTAGAATCAAAGTTGAAGAATAGAATTTTTAAAAAAGTATGGGAATAAAATTTAGATGACTATGCTTATTTGTCATGTCAATACAATTTTGAGCTATTCTTCAGTATTAATTGTATGACATATTCAATTTTATTCAATTTTCTTGTTAAGCTTAAAACTTTAAAGCGTGTTAAAAGTTGAGAACAAATTACTTCGCCAATATCACTAATATGTGATGGTCTATGCAATATCGAAACAAATTGAAATTAGGCCCATCATTATTCCTTTTTTTTTAAATATACATTTGTCTATTTGCTTTAGTTTATCTCCGCGAATTTATTTTAGTGTGACTTTCACTGGTGCATTCAGGCGATAGAGCGATATCTCTTAATGAATAAGAACTTGTAGCCCACGCAGGAATTGAGTCCGCGCCATGGTGTTATTTTTAAACTGATATATTTTAAACAGCTTTTATGTTAATACAAATAGAAATTTCATGAATATATTTAATTAATTAATTTTAAAAGTAGTATTTTCAAAATAAAAATAATGAAGCAGCATATATGGCATAGTATAATTTAGTTTTAAGCATATAATATTTTATAAGCAAACTTTCATTCAGGTCCTGAATTCAGGTCATTCTTTCGTAGCATTATATGATATAGAAATTAATGGAACTACTAATAGTTCTTTTATAGGACGTGCTTTGTATAACGCAAAAGTCTTCACAAATATATTTTTTATTTTTTATTTTCCCCTTGGCTAAATTAATAATAAAAGAAAACTAAGTCTAATTTCCCTAATTCAATTCCATATGATAATATAAGTAATAATGTGGTAGTGGATAAGATCACGCTCGGTGTAGGACATTGCAATATCAGACGTGACTCCATATTTCCCTTATCGTAATCAGAAATATGAAGTTTAATCTTACTAAGCTTCTTCATAGGATTGTAATTAAATTCAAAAGTATTCTAGTGTAGGTATGTGTGTGATCTATACATATAATTAAACAATAACTTACCAATATCCATGTACGCGTTTCTTGTAAAAAGCATCAGTGCTACAAACCGATTTTAATGAAATTTTGTGTAGTGCTAACTTATTACTTCGATCAACATTTAGGATACCTTTTACGACAGGAAAATCTTTTATTTCCGTGGGAACAAAATAATCGGTTCTATGCACTGTATAGATGTACAGATGTACTGAGAAAATAACTCTATCGCTGGTTAAATCTTGAGGGAAACAAATAAAGTAGAAAACTATAATAAAAGTATTTTAATTATATCAAAATATCGACAATAATCCATATTGAAAATTAAAATTAGCTATATCTCATAATATTATGTATATTGTATAGGTAGGTGTTCCTGAAGTTCTTACGAAATTGAAATCAACTTGAGAGATTAAAGTTGTAAAAGTTATGACTGTTTTGATGGAATATAAATCGAGAAGATTAGATTTATATATTAAAATTAGTTAACGTCAAGTAGTATATCTTCTACATTATATTAAAAGTCTCACTTTATGACAGGTAACGGTCGATATGGAAATCTGATTTTACCGTCATTACGTATTTTTAGCTAGATCGGTATTCGAAAGTTGTTTTTGTGGCATATGTTTTTTGAATCCGTTATTTATGTAGTACAAAATTTTATGCCATCATATTTCTAAGTTTCTGACATTTATGACCTGTTATTGCAAATATCGCCAAAAATGTACGATTGTTTTTTAAATATTTATAAGTATATCTACTAATACATATTTAACGGAGCATATTTTTTTCTTTGAAACATCTTATGACAATCTTTTATGTCAGTTTAATTTTAAAATACGTTCCATTAAATAGCCCCTTTATTTACTTATGTTATAGGCACTTATATTTAAAATAAGACACAAAACAACAAAAATAACGAAGATATGAATTTGGAATACACTTTTAGAAGATTGTAAGAAACAAACTCACGTTACGTCACTTTGAATTATTATAAAATTACATTCAACCCCCATTAGGTACATTCCCATTCAATTTTATATGTTAAAAGAAGTTACTTATATCACATTACATAGTTTAAAATATATGGTAGTTTCAATAAGCTGTTAAACACTTATTTTGGCGTGTGAAGATCATAACTAATGATGTATCGCCAAAAACAGTCTTTATGTCCGAGAAAGGAACAGTGTTTAAGTTTTCTCAATCTGATTCTAACTTACATAACGTAAAGCTGGTTCTAGCTTCTAAGTTATTATTTATTTAGTAACGATGTTATAGACACATAATTGCGTTGTGGTAACCACTTTCATATTCATATTTTTGCAGTAGGTAATCTTGTGAAAGTTTTAATCATATTTTTTCCTTAGTTTCCTTTTAATAATAATTAAAATCTATTTACTGTAGAATATAATACTTTACCTTAGAGACTCTATATATTTAATGGATAATGAATATGGACTGGTATTGACTATTTTATTCTATTATCAATTTACTTTATTGGGAGTTGTATTGACTACCTGAGGGCGCTGTAAAATGGGTGGGATAAGGTTTTATAAGTTCTGTTTAATCGGTGAGTGACACATTTCGATTCATTACTTCGGACGGTATAGATGATATAATATAATTGCTGTTGAAAGTATTGCTGGTAATATTTGCTGTGGGATATATAATTATAATAAGAATAGAAGAATACTGTATATTATTTAATGTGTAATAACGTGTAATTGGAAAACCATCTTGTCGCAGACTTTACAGTAGGATCAAGAAGTCATTATAAAAAATCTGACTACAACTTTTATTATGTCATCTATGAAACAAGTCACTGAAATTTAAAAAGGAAATGTGGTTTATATTTTTACAATAAGTATAAATATTATAAACTTATTAAACTCTCCTGTGTTTTTAAAACAATCGATTTTGTTCACTCACTAATTTCAGTAATAATTGCCAAATGTAATAAATACTAAATAACCAGACGACAAGGAATTAATATCTATAGCGTACATCTATCAATACAGCAAACAGTCTTAGACTCCGAATTCTACTAGAACAAGTTTTTACTTTACTTTCAGAGAAACAAAATAACTGTCTAGACCTATCCTCCGACTCGAACCTGACATAATCCGACATAATCCTATACTAATCTTAACTAGATAAATTGTAATACAATATTGTTACCAAATATTTTTTTGAAAAGAGCAACTGTTGAGTTTCTCGCCGGTTCTTCTCAGCAGAACAGCTTTCCGAGCCGGTGGTAGTTTACTCACAGACTTACAGACTGACTTTTAATTTTGATAATGTAAAAATGACAATTCAAAAGAGCTTGTAAAAGTCTATTTGAATAAAGAATAATTTGATTTGATTTGATTTGAAAACAAACAATAGATATATCTGTACTATCTAAATATACCTATTGGCATAGCAACAGTAACAATTGCTATTGGACCTTATTACATGTATTAAGTTGCAATCAATTCCACGATCTTGCGTAATGCAACCATAATGAGGGATCGAAAGCATAAATCTAACTGTTTTAAGTAGCGGGAACAAAATAGCCAAGGATACGATACCGGTTAATCACCACCCTTAGTAGATGTAAATGTGTGGGAGTGACTGGTTGTGTCTCACGTAGGATAAATAGATAAATTGTAATACCATATTGTTACCAAATATTTGAAAAGAGCAACTGTTGAGTTTCTCGCCGGTTCTTCTCAGCAGAACAGCTTTCCGAGCCGGTGGTAGCTTGCTCACAGACTTACAGACTGACATTTAATTTTATTAATGTAAAAATGACGATTCAAAAGAGCTTGTAAAAGTCTATTTGAATAAAGAATATTTTGATTTGATTGATTTGATTTGATAGCACTAGATGGTCTGATAGGAAATTAATCTGACCTATTTCTGCTATCAAACATTATCTGTATTTAATCGTTAATATATATTAGAATATAATATTTGTTAGGCAGTGGTAGCCCAGTCGCCCGCACTCACTAGGGTATAGAGTGAAGCGGGTTCAAATCCGGGTCACGCACCATTGATATTTTCAAGTGCGAATAATTTTTAACATGATTACCACTTGTATTACGATGAAGATGAGTAAAACAAACCTGCATATCTGAAAGAACCTAGTACCTAAGTTTTCAATTGACATGTGAAGTCCGCCAAACCGCATTTAGCCAGCGTGGCGGACTATGGCCTGATCCACCTCGCTTTGAAAAGAGGTTCGTGCCCAGCAGTTACTAGGTTTATCGATAAACATGCTCACTAATGGTAGTGTTAGTTGTGACTTAAATAGAAGGGATGACTTCAACTACATGCTGAATATTTATGAACGCCAGCCAAATTTTCTTTTCTATTCTAAACTAAAATAATCAAGGATATGCAAACTTCCCTCTTATTACACAAATTTAATTAGTCTGACTCGTAATTGGAAATGTAGGTAATTGCTACTGAATATTTATAAGATTTCCGTAACTTTTTAACACGTAACAACTTAATATTTTAGTGAATCGTGTTTAAGAAACTGTATCTATATTCTATTCGTGTTTACAAATTCGCGTGTTAGTATATAGTATATACTTGTAAATTAATGCGTGTTGTCGCTTTTTTTATTTGATAAATTGAACTTATTACTAATTCAACGTAAGCTAATTAGATTTAGTAGGTTAACTTCATCACCCATATGTAATTAATAAGTATTAACATCTAATTATTATTTAAATATAGATAAGAAGATATTTTTTATATATCTAAAAGTATTTCTTTTTATTATATTTTTTCGGTAATTTTCAGATCAATTTTCAATTTGTGACAGTTTATTTATTTACTATGGTTAACAATTTTAGCGAACTCTATTATTCTAAAACACCATTATCATGTCACGTTTATGGTACCTACTTAACATTGGAAATGTTATCATTTAACTATACATTTTTTTAATCAAATGTTTGTAGTTACGTATAAAGTATACTGTATAGCTACTTAAATTTCAAAGATTATTATTAATCAAGTTGATGACACTAATTTATTTACTTTTGACTTTTGACTACATTTATTTTGGAACCTAATAGCTTTTTCATTACTTTGCTTCACTATTTCCCCCTGCATACAAATATAGTGACTAAAAGCGGTAAATATTTTTACAGTGTTAACACTACTGTTATAAATGACTGACTCATTTTCTTATGTTTTGGTTGGATTAAACACAACAGTAAATACGATGGGACAGAAAGATTTTGGACATGGAATGACTTTTAGGCTACTCTTAGATAAAAAAACGAAATAATGTGACATAATAAGCTTTATATAATATTATACATAAATACAATACGCACCTAGTAACGCATCCGAGCGAAGCGAGATGCATTCGCTAGTATGTCATGATATGTTGTTTGTTTTTATAAAAAGCAAATTATATAAGCTTATAATATTAAATGTACGTATTCATTCGTAATCTAAAATTTATTTAAATTTTAAATGAATTTGACCAATTTATCATATAAGAAATGATTATAGAAAATTTTAATTTAATGGCTGCTAATGGCTTAATTACAACGGAATACAGGTAATTATAATTAATTATTATTATCTATCCACTAACTGTCATTTATAACAATAGCAACTCTCTTCCTATCATTGTTCCAGTATAACAGTTGAACTTTTTGGAGATAGTTTTTCTTAGAATTCTGATTTATATAGATATTGTTAGTGCTTATAGCAAAAACTTAATTTATGTTATAAATTCATGTCAATATTAAAACACGATAAATCAGAGGTCACAGATCACTCCTTGTGAAAAGTAGAGAATGAAATGTCAGCTCTCTACTAAACAACAAGTAGGTACAAAATAACAAAACATGAAGATAAATGAGTGAATAAAACTAATAATACTTTCCTAAGTTTACGCAAATATTTGACATTATAAATGAAACTACCTTTTCAGATTTTGACGCGAATTTATATGGATTTTTGGTTCCCGACGTTTCGAATGCTTTACAGCAATTGCTGTAAAGCAAGACAAAATCCGAAAAGGTAGTTTCATTTATAATGAATAAAACTAAACGATGATAGCACCTTATTTGATCAAATTTAAAACTACTATATGATTATCTATATCCATAAAATTGTTTAAGATACGAAACCTAAAACGTCGATGAAAATAATGGATACAAATGACGAAATTTGTATTCAAACGACTCTTTCGGATTTTCTTTTTGGTATACAATAATGGCGTTAGTAGTAGCAATAAAATTGTATTCTACGCTTATTATAATAATTTCAACACGTTAGAAGCAATGGTCGATCGTCTTACATAGATAAGAATTTATTTATTAGGTCCATACATCCATTACGCAGTAAATTCAGAAGTTATATTTAAAAGCCGATTACGGTTATAGTAAAAATCAATGACTAAAACTTAGGTACTACAAAGTAAACTTAATATAGACTCTTAAAAGCTAAGTTCTAGCTAGCTAAGCTAACTTCGCTCAGCGCAAGTTAAAATAATTAAACTTATCAGTTTTTATAATTATGTAATAAAATAAAGTAGCCTTAGTTAATCCTTATGACATTACCTGTGTGCGAGTGAAAGTTCCATCAAAATCGCTCCGGCCAGAATATTGCCGTAACAGACAGACAAAAATTTTAAAAATAGATTTTTTGATGTTAGTACCGTCTATTCGTATATCCGTATATATATTTATGCATTGAGTTACAAGCTGTTAATTTGAAATTACAAACAGGCAGTTCATTTTATTTATATGTTGGTACCTACTGGTTGGAAAATGCCTAGCAGATCACAGACAAATAACGATGATATTGATGAAAATGTACTGTAATTTCAATTTGTAATACCTATGCCTAACAATATAATATATATTGTTTGTCCGGTACGTGTTTATTCTTATTTT
Organism: Boloria selene; assembly: GCA_905231865.2. Classification (NCBI taxonomy): domain Eukaryota; kingdom Metazoa; phylum Arthropoda; class Insecta; order Lepidoptera; family Nymphalidae; genus Boloria; species Boloria selene. The sequence continues at coordinate 5,642,592 of HG993149.1, forward strand.
AAATAAAATTTCTTAATTCACACCTATATACAGCAAGCTCAATTTATAAAATTAGTAAATTATACAGCGACCGTTACCCGATGCATATCTAATCCGATTACTGGTAATATAAATTATAAATATTGACAAAGGTAGTTAAATATAAAAACAAAGCATTTTTTTTATATGTATAATTAAATATTATAATAATTATGTATTACATATTAGTTACCTATTTATATGAACACCATTCGTAAGACATCATTTTTAATTGTCGTGACCTACCTACGGCTTTGCTCGAGTGTTACCAAAGATAGAAATATGTTTTTTTTTTTTTACTAGTCTCCCACGGTTGCGATTCTACTTACCAAGCAGCTACGACTATGTTTCTTCAGGCTATAATCTATCTGTGCACTAAATATCAACCAAATCTGTCCAGCTGTTTCAAAGTGCGAATTTGTAATCATAGAAAGATTAATATCTTTTACCTATAGCCTTCTAATAAAAAACATATTAAATAAGACAATAGTGCAAAGTTTGAGCTCCACTTAAGTTACATTAAGTTAGACAAAATGGAAAGGAATAAAACATCCATAAGATATATCTGAATATCCATTCAGCTAGTTATTAAGAATCGAAGACGAGCAGACATTAAAATTCAATATAATCTAACAGTTTCGACTAACGGATTCTCGTATTCTGGTTATATATGAATAGTTAGCCTTTGACCATTATGGTTTTATCAAAAACTAAAAATATCTATTAATAAATGTGTATTAGCTATTCATGAATTTAAATATTGTCTTTGGAGACTTGAGTAAGTATAGGCTATAGACATAAAATATTAGATAGGTATGCCTACTAATAAATTATAAATTTTTTTTTTCACATTTGTATTGTATTTATTAACTTTAATCTCTTTTTGTGAAACTCGATGATACTAGATGAACTAAGTCATAAAAACATTTCAGACTTCGTAACCAAAAATCTGAAAAAGCGTCTAGGGCAAGATATAACGAGTGATAAAACGGTACAAATAAATATTTAAATATATATTTTTCTACTCGTATATATTATGTGCCAACAACGAGAACTTTTAAAAAAATGTGTTTAAACCTACTTACGGGTGCAACCCAGTATACGTAATATATTACAGGTAATAATATTGTTTATCCGACAAAACAGTCATTGCTATTAGAGGCACAATGATACATATTATGGAATAAATACTATATATAATATAATAATGTTTAACTGGTTATGTCTAGATATGATCTTCAAAAAGTGAATAGATGCGGCGAGGTGTAGTACGCTGGTACGCATAAATAATTCCATAGCTAGTCGATAGTATGGTTACCATTTATAATTTGAATTGAAAAATTATTTTAGTGTTAGATAGCCCATTTATTGAAGAAGGCTAACGACGAACGAACGTATAACATCACAATGAAGAATTTGGTTTCTGGTCTTTAGAACTTAGAAGGCCACAATTAGCGGAGCCACAAGAAATGCTAGTTTATAAATAAAATGTCACTTATTATTATACTATCAATGTCTTAACTCTTAATTTATATTATTATTATAGTGGTAAATTGTTTCAATAAAATACAATAACGTCAACTTTTGACTCTTGAACTGACATAAAAACTATGAGTAGGCATTAACATTTTCGAAAGGGCAATTTATCAAACATGGAGATAATCCAAAGAATCGGAAGTAGTAGCACAGATAAACGATAATGTGAATAATATATATTTTATAGTAGACAATAAATTTAACAACTAGGTGTAGTGTTAAGTGACATAATGTGGTGAATTTTTGTAAAATCGTAATCGAATTTTGCGTTAAATATATTTTTGCGCTGGAAACCTAAATATTTCCAGATTGACACACATTATGCAGTAGTAGGTACTAGTTTCAGTGAAAATCCTTTACAAGGGGTTTAGAATTTACAAAGGATATCTCGGAAAAACAGAAAGACAGCAAATTTATAAAAAAGTTTGTTAGGTACTAGGTATTGTAGTAGAGTCGACTGTTAACGTTTGTATAAAAAATCAAAATGCCAAGTGTAAGCCCATATATAAATTGTTAAGCGGAACCTAAAACCTCCTCGATGACATCTAAGATATAAAATCTTGTAATTTCTATTCTTCTCAGTACCATACTTGTTCATAGTAGCCATAACCTCTGACCCATCAATATGTTAACATAGGCATAGATTACCTTTACTTTGGTATTAAAATATTCGGCGATAACTGTCGATCGGAAGTCTTTGTTAGATTGTTGATGAGACATAATGTCGTTATTTACATAAAATATTGTTAACATCAACTATTCATTTATAGGCCTATTCAACAAAGACGTGGGTAGATATTGTTTTATAATGATATATGATAAATAACTTTTCTATGAATTGATTTTAAATAAAAGTAAATAATATTTGAATTTTTGATTTTACTAATTGTACTTTATGAGCCTAAGCCGTTAAGGAAAATAGGTTTTATTATCAATTTAGTTAAAATAAGTTGACAGCTAATCTGGACGTTCTTATATAAATGTATGTTTATACGTAAATACTTGAGCTATAAACTTAGAATGTATTTGTTATATCTGTTAGATAAAATAGGTTTGCTTAAATTTGTTTTCGAAACCTATTAAATATTTTATTAATCAATCTCTTTACATAAACAAATATCAGTTTATTGTCTCAAGAGTTAAGTAAGATGTGAGTGATGACCTTTAATTACATTCATATATGTAAAAATAATATTTTTTATCAATTATTGAAGCTCTACGAATGTACATATTATGATGCTAGAAGATAGCCACTACATAATGATGTAAAATAGTAGTTGTACTCGTACTTTGTATGGAAGAGAATTTCAGTTCCGATAGGAAGTATCGTATACTTTTTATGTTCAGTCGAAACTAGTAATGATTAGATATTTTAAAAAAGGAAATAAATAATCATAAGCAGTATAATATTTATTCATAATATTATGACTACAATGTAATTAAAAGCAAATTTGTAAGATTTACTAGACTCAATAAATCATAAAATCCTTACTTATCTATTAAAACGTTGTTACAGATGTAGATGAGAAACGAAAATCTTTACTTTAAACAATTAGTTAAAAATAAAATGAACATAAATGAAACAACATGAAGTTTCAAAACGAAGTACTAAATGGCGACAGCTGGTGGGAATACATATTATTAAAATGAACAGAAGACTGTTGTGTTTTTAACTGTTGCTACAAGATGGCGCTGCTGGTTATACTTGTTATGGTGACGTTTACGCAAGCTTTAAATACTAACGGAGAGATGGCGCTGGCAAATATTACAAGATTTGCCTCAGGAGATCTTTTTTCCTTAGTCGGTAAGGAAAATCAATATTTTTGTATTTATATTACGATTTAAAAAATCATGTCTGACTTTTTAAAATTAAATATGATATTTAATTTAAAAATTACTATATTTACATTATGTACTCGCACTTAATTTTTTAAATGTAGGTACATTTTTCTTTTGTTTTAATCTACACTAATATTATAAAGCTGAAGAGTTTGTTTCTTTGGTTGGTTGAATGCGCTAATCTCAGGAACTACTGGTTCGATTTGAAAAATTCTTTTTGTGTTGGATAGTCCGTTTATCGAGGAAGGCTATAGGCTATATTACATCACGCTACGACCAATAGGAGCTGAGCATCAATGAAAAATGTTGCAAAAACGGGAAGGGCTTTAGTTCTGCGAGGTACCATACCGCGCGACTCAGAAAGAACTTTGTTTCCGGTCTTTAAAACACGTACGAAGCCGTGGGAAATGCTATATGTTATATGTTGTAGTGTAAAGTATTTTAAAAATCTTACAAATATTTCAGGTTCGGACTGTGGATTAACTCGATGCATGGAGGTTAGCCGTGGCACCGCACTTGCCACTTTGGGAAGCAGTGGTTGCGTGTGTCAATGTCGAAGGGAATCCCCTGCTTTTAGGGAGGACCAGAAAGTGTGCGTAAATATCATCGATGGTAAGGATATGGTATTTGCATATTCATTATAATCTATAAAGTTCTAATAATATAAATGGTATTACAATTACTAAATTATCATGGTGATTGACACGGTATAAAATTGAAGTTTTTTTAAAAACTTATTCCAGTTGAATTTTCGAGTAAAATGATGTTTTATTATTATAAAAGATATTAGATAGATTAATGGTGGTGATAGACATTTAAGCATTGTGTAAAGTATTTCTAAAAATGCCTACTTATTTGCTGTCTAACTAGCATTTTTTATATACACATAGTTAGGTACTTAAATTCGACGACTTAAAACTATTGTTTTAAAATTGGTCATTATTCTAAGATGTCTCCGAGCTAAGTCTAAAGGAAAGTGGAAAGTGCTTGTGCAATTTATCATTAATTAAACATGAGCTAGAATAAGTTACAATACGAGATCGACATTACAATGTCAGGTTAAGGCATTTTGAACTTATTCATTTAGTAGGTAGGTATCTTAAACACGACACACACTGCATAAGTAATTCTCAATATAGTTATTACTCATAAATGCTGCTGCCAGAAGGTTATTCTTAAGTGTCTATTTGAATGGTGAATTCTTGCATAGTCAATCAAAATGCCCTCGATGTTTAGTTGAATGAAAATAACATGTAACAAACATATAATAGGCGGTAATGGGGCACATGACTTAGCGAAAGAAAATATTGTGCATGAAATTATTATTTTTTATCTTGGTGGTATGAAAATGTCTCTTTTTTAAAATGGTGTCCAAACTGTTTATTAATATATGTTAGGTATTATTAGCTTTTTATAATAAATCACTCATTAAAGCCCTTGTGGATATAATATGTACGTTTTAAATATTATAAATTAAATACCCTTATTTGAATGTAGAGTAAAAATATTAACTTCTTTTAACTATTTATTGCAGAATGTTCGATGGCAACTTTTGGACGGGGTGCGATAATACCACAGATTCCGTTTGTGTTTTTGCCCATGAAGGGTCAAATAATTTATCCTTCAAAAGAAATCATATTTACAGGTACTAAAATAATTAAATTTAATAACTATATATTATCACGATTGAAATAAAAAAACAATTCCGATACCGGGAATCGAACCCGAGCCTCCTGGGTGAGAGCCAGGTATCCTAGCCACTAGACCATATCGGATATGATGTTAGATGTACAAAATTATAACTATTATTGAACGATATAAAGTATTTTTCAAAATCTTTTTATGGTGATTTTTAGTTGCTCTAGATGGCGAAGTTCTTAATTAATATTAATAAAAAAGTTTGAACTTAAAAAAAACAAGCTATATTTTAACTTCACATTTTTAATATGAGAATTTAAATGTGTATTCTTAAAATGAAAATATTATTTATTTTTCTTCCTTATATAGACGTAGAAGACGCAATTTGTGCGGTTACCAGCGCCCAGTATCTATCTCCATCTGGATGGGTTACATTACGAGATTTAATCGATAATGACGTTCCATTTGGATTATATAGAGATGAAGGCAGTACGTATTTGCAGGTACATGATTATGTTATATCTTATTTAATTTATTTACAGGTCAAACACTAGACAGTTTTTTACTTATTTGAATATAAATATTTGAATAATGTCAAAAAACAGAATTTCCCTACATTTTGATGCAATAAATTAGAGAATTTTGAAGCATATTATGTCAACTCGATATAATGAAATCGGCCCACAGACGGCGGAGAAATCGGTGAACATACCGATTTTGATTTTTTTGTAACAAAGGGTAGGTATACTTCGTAGGGACCACCCATTTGAAGTTATGGAAATTGGTTGAGCCATTTTTGAAAAAATCAACAAATAATCTTAATTTTAAGCTTGTACATTGGTAGGATATTTGTTTTTTTAAATAAGTAATTATAAATTGTTAAACAAGTATTTTTTTAAATTTTACAAAAACAGTACTTATTCGTCGTCCTTATAATAGGTATATATACTCGTACGTAATTAAGGCATACTAATGTTAAAGTTGATGAAACAAACATAAGCTGTATTAAATGTATCGACATCGAGTGTAAAAACGCAAACGTAGGCACGATCTAGATCGGTCAATACCAAGATTTTAAAGTTTCTAGAAAGGCTCATTAATGCTAATTTTATTCAAGTCCTCGTTTTTAAAAAAAGCCAAAGAATCTGTTACAAGTTGTAAATAAATTATTATTATTAAACTTGGCGGGCCTATTTACATGAATGAATAAACATATTGGAAATCAAAATTAGCATATTAATTTGTATATTGACTGTGATGTAGCTTTTTCAGAGATGAATGATGGTTTTGATAGACTTCTAATTTAATTTATTATTTAACAAACTAGTGACGGCTCGATTTTTATAAAACACTAGGTGAAGGTACTGGCAGTGTCTATTGGAATTTACTTCATTTTACATGAATAAGTATAGTGTATAGCCTATAGGGATAGAAAACACACCGTTAGACTTTCCGCTATCATCACTATCTAACAAGCAATAAACGGCAAAATTTACACGATTTTTTTACTTCATTGTTAATTATTTTATTTTAGTTTATATAATATTAATACCTAGAAACTTATACAGAATAGTCGATATTCTATTTTATAATTACTTATTATTTTTAATTTGTTTTATGACTGAAAACATATTGTTAGAAAGCTCTTCGATTAAATATCTCATCTAGAAGGACTGTATTCTCATCCAACTGCAGTCGCAATAATTGTTTTCGGTAGAGTCGTAAAACGTTTATCGCCGGTCGAGAGCGAACTTTTCCTGAGTTGACAAAACATCAAAATACGCTATAAATGAATATAATCAATGCTTAAACTTAGGTGGTCCAAACCGGACTTATAATTGAAATTATATTAATTGAATTAACTTATATTTTTTTTGGTTCTTTTTATCCTTACTAGGTATAAATATGATAGATTTTAAAGTATTTAATAAATATGAATTTGTGAATGTTCATAATATTGTTTACTAACAACAAGTTTAAATTAATTTGTAAAGCAATAAAATTCACGAACTTAAATTCAGTTTGAGTTGTACCTCAATCGAGTTTGAGTTTGAATTAAGTTGTATATCAATATACTTGTACGATAAGTTTTACCCCCTTTTAATCTTATTCCGTTGGTACACACCTAAATATATTATGTAGTAGATAAAAGCTTTATAAGGACTGCATTGCTTTTGCTGTTTTCTATAATATTTATTTTATATTATATATAACGTGCATTTAGGCCACCTTCAACAATTTTACAATACGAACGACTCACCCTCCCTTCCCTTCCAGTTTGTCTAAAATAAAAATATATCTAACGGGAATCGTACCTTTCGCTGATACCTATAAAAAAGAAATTAATGTGCTATTAGTCTACAACCTGTAGGTCTACTCATTCAATCATGATCAATTTTAATTCAGGGACAATCACTAGACATAAGTACTTTGTACACGACATAATTTGTAATGATGTTAAGTCATAAACCCACCGAAAGCGTTTTCCCCGGTGAGTTAAGCAATAAAAAAACACTTAAACGATCTTGCTTAATTAAGAAAAGAATATTTTATTTTATTATAACATAATCGAAATAAATGTACCGTTCATAAGTTTTATGTATGAATAATAGAAGAATAAGGAAAGTTTCCGCGGAAATTTCTAGATTTTTTTACAAATCTGTAATATGCCATATGATTGAAAATAGTTACAAACTTATAGTATATTGCAGTAAAGCAAAATGTAATGGATTTTATTCTTTAAATTTACATTAAATATGCAAATAAATGAAATCTTACAGCACGTGCTCATAATATGTTACCTACACACAACATGGTTGCCTACATATTTATTTTTAATTCATCGATGGACCACCACGAACTTTACATTTAACAACAATCATTCCTTAACAATTTTGGGAACTAAATACAAATTTGTGTAAACGAGTTTGTTTTATTAATCAACTCAATTTATAAAATTTTAAAATACGGAGTTGTGTATGTTAGCGTAGAATATGTACCTACTGAAAAAAGCTTTTATTTTAGTGTTTCATAAAAATAGTAACCATAATGGTTCATCTTATTCTAGATTTTTTATACTCGATGAAAGTATTCTACAGAGATACCTCAGCATATGGCAGGATGCCAGTAATAAATTAACTATTTATAACGTAACATTTGTTTTGAGTAGCCACGTCTATACTAGTATGACGTTGTCCATCTTAATTTAAGAGAAAACAGTTTCAGACTACGACATACCGCAAAATTGTCGTTCGAACATATACTTACATAGGTATCGAATTGAATAGAGGTACGGCTTAGTATAAGAAATATAAATTACTTTAACAAAATATTTTTTGATATAGAACGTTTCTCAAATGCAGAATATAAAATATTAGATACTATCGCATACGAATTTTAACCTTTCAATCGGAAGTCATGTTTTTGGATAAAAGCGGCCGGCAGATTGCGGAGATACTCGCAGGCGTCAAAGGTGCAATTTGTTCAAACTGTCCAAATATTTTGCTGTAACATTTGTACACGTTGATGAGGTCGACTGATATGTCAGTTAAATTAGGAATCAAAAATAAAAATAAACTTTGTCTTTAACAAAATTTCTTATGTTTTTGGTATCTAGTGGGGAAATCAACTTTAATTTCAATAACATTATTTCAAATATACGAGTATACATTATGTTACTAACAATAACTTTTGTGGTTGTTTTATATTTAATTAGTTAGTTTTTTTAAAGATTAAAGAGTCTATTAAAAAAAGGTATCAAAACATATACTAAAACATACCTTACATACTTTATTACCATACTTTATACCTATATAACATATACAGAACCTTTTAAGAAAACTGATGACACATTTAACATGGCCAATAATAATTAAGCCTAAAATAATTCTTGAGACACTTGATTAAATCCCGTAACATTCTTGATATTCCAACATGTGACGAAAATATTTCTCTCAAGTTTTATTTCCTCTGTACAAAATGAGTTAAATTTTAAATTTATAATGTACTAGCGACTTGCCCTCGCTTCGCTCGGGCTCTTCCCTAGATTTAGCACAGGCAAAGCCGCGGGATCCGCTAGTTATGCATATAAACCTTCCTCTTGAATCACTCTATCTATTAAAAAAACCGCATCAAAATCCGTTGCGGAGTTTTAAAGATTTAAGCATACATAGGGATATAGGGACAGAGAAAGCGACTTTGTTTTATACTATGTAGTGAGTCTAAAAAATATATTTTATAAGTTAAACGTATTAAGATGATATTGTTATAAATATTATGTATAAGGTAATAAATTAACAATAAGTTGTACATTAATTGTTTCATAATAGTGGCGCGGTTCATCCACTCTCCATGCTCGTCTGGAAGGACGTTTGATAGCTGTTCATGTCCTATGCTCCTCACCCAAGCCAGCGTATCTTGCAGCATCTTGTGCGGCCTTTCGTGTTGCTGGAATCACCCGCAATACGATATTGGGTATTTACTAATTTCCATTTTATCTCTATATTTCCCTATTTAATAATATCTTCTTGTTTTAATATTTGACATTGGTTTTAAAAAAATCAGGAATATGAGTAATGTACATTTTTAAAAGCATCAAGTATAATATGTTGAGTTTTCAATTTAATATTTATAATTTAATCTTCCATATTTAAATAATATTTTAGATGCTAGATTTAATAAAAATATTCGTTTCAGATGTTAGGTCTATACCTTTCCACGCAGGAGAAACGGTAACTACAGAGCCGACCACACAAAGTCACGGTTTAAGCGTTTTGGAATCCCTAGCAATAGGCGTTTGTGTGTTAATGATAGTTTTCGTATACGCCGCGGGCATTATATTCTATATACATTACAAACAAAAACAAAAGAGAAAAGTTAAAGACCCTGAAATGAATCTCTCTCATACACTGTCTACTGAAAATGGCTCTACTATCGATTCACGCATTGGCATGGATAGTATGGTAAGATTCGCGTGACTAATTTTAAAGAAATAATTTAAATAAGTAACTCGTAATTCTTAATTTTGTTATTTTACAGAGAATGAAGTCCAATCCATTGTTAAATTTGGAGAATATGAGAAGTGATTATTCGAATGACGCAGGTCTTTCAGACGTCAGTGAACATACGGAAGATACTTTTGATTCATCGTCAGTTAATACTCAAAAGGTGTAATAAGCTTTAATATTAGTAGCTTAAGCTTTAATGTAACATACAGGAAAAATTTCTTTATATAATTTAATGAGATATTTGAATTTGAATAATAGCGAATTAAATCCAAGACCATATTTAGAAATGATTGCGTCTGTTACGGCTTTTATATTAATTTATACGAATTATTACAGTTCCAAGAAAGAAGTCCAAGTGTCGTATCCGCTGTAGTACATTCTAGAAAAAAACCGTCCAGACCCACAATTCGTGCGTCCACACCGGAGCAACTCGAGAGAATACAACGGCGATCTTCTTCTCCAGAACTTGAAAAAGCACCACATTCCGACCTATCAATATTACATTGCGTTGATGAGGATGAAGCTGCTCAGCCTGAAGGAGAGCCGGTCGTTAGAAGGAAGTTGTATTTCAACCCCGTGTTCTTTGAAATTGACTTATTAAAGGTATGTATGTTGCAAAATTATTTTTATATTTGATATTTTTTGCTGTTCCTTTAAAGATTTATTTACTTATATTTTTTTCCTACATGTATAATTATTGTTAATTTTAAATAATTAATAATCATTTCAGAATCCACCACCAGCAGCAATGGAGTTTTTGGTAAAATTAAGGGAAGTGATGACAATAGCCAAAGAAAAAATGACTTCAAAAAGATTTATACCAGTGTTGTCAGATATACCTGAGGAGGAATCCTATCACACCGTAGACCTTGGCTGGGACATCCCTTGTGCGAGACGAGGTAGAAGATTTAGTGCTATTAGTTTGAAAAGAGAAAATAGCCGCAGGGCAATCCATTGTGGTGGTTGTCCTGGATGCGACAATTCCAAAATGCAGAAAAATACTAACTTAATTCGATCTAACTCATGCAAGACTTGCGTGAGTGACGATTATAAACAAAAAATAGTTCAAAAATGGCTGGACGATGTACCAACTCCAGTTACTGTTAATAAGCCAATGAAATCTGTAGCCAAGGTTAGTGGTACTCCACGAGTTACTGAGCCAAAAGATAAAGATATGCGACTTAATGTAACTGAACCTCTGACTAAAGTAGACACAGACACTGTTAAAATTACTGACTCGATTGTTAAAGAATATTTAAAAGATAAAATTGTGAGAGATAGTGGTATTAATAATCTTAATAGTGCAAACAAAAATGATGTTATAATAGCTAAAGCCACTGTTATTACAAACACGGAGAGAAAAAGTCCTTCAAACCAAGCCACCAGGCGTATTAGGAAGAAATTACCCCCGCCTCCTCCACCACCTTTAAATATCGTAGAGGGTAGTAGTACATTTGATGAAATTGAACCAGTTTCTCCGGAAGTAAAAAGAAAAATGGAAGCTGTTATTAGAGAATTAAATAAATGCAAGCGTATTGAGCCTGAAATAAATTTAACAGCGCCAAAGCTAATAATACCAGTTATAGCGGCTGACTCACATTACTTCAGCGATGATAACATACTCTCTGAAAATAAAAAGGAGTTAGTTCATGACAACGCAAATGACTTTGATAGCCTAGAAAGAAAAACTCCCAAAAAGAGAAGGTTTTCTTTAGATTTTGGACCGGAATTAAATCACAAAGAATTATTAATACAAAATAAGCAAATATCACGCGATAGATTGACACGCAGTTGGCGAGATTTAAAGGATGCGTCAAAAATATCTCCTCAAACTATAAGCTTTGAGTCAAATAATAAAAGAATGTCTAACCATAACGATGTATTTATTAACTCAGTGGAACCAATATATAATAACGTAGAAAGGCTCGGACCACTCACTATTGAAGTTCGAGGTTCCCCAGTAGATAATTGTAAAAAAGACTACGATGACTTTGATCCAGATACTCTTGATAGGAAACCTAAAAGACAAATAGAAAAGACCGAAAACAAAAAATGCGTTGAAAAAATCCTTCTTAAATCGGGAGGAAGTTTCAAACATAAATTAGTAGTATCTGAATCGCAACAAAAGAAAAGTCCACCAGAAGCCGCTTTTACTCGAAAAATAGGCAGTTTGAGACAAATTTACGAAGCAAATAAAAGTAAAATTCAAAATGAGAGGCCATTTTACGAGCGACGCGGCAGCCTTCCATACGGAACACAGGAAATAGCATCATATGTTCGAAATTTGGAGAAGGACAATAAAAATGAACCAAAGCCACCACTGCCGAGTAAGAAACGTGAATCTTATTCAAAAAATAATACACCAAGAAACAGCCCTCCAAGTGATAGATATCGATCATCCGAAGAAAGAGATCGGTTTCCGCCATACTCTCGGTCCGATAACATCAATATGAGACGATCTGGTCGAAAATCGGCTAGAACCAGATCTAGACGAGTCGATATAAAGAAACTTTGTCGAACTGAAGATTCAGGTTATTTGAGTACTGATTCGAACGAATCTAAACGAAGAGCGAGATATTTAATGCATTTGAAACCTAAAATTCAGTTAGAACCAATTCAGAAAGCTATTAAAGTCAACTCTTTGCATATAGATACAGACACGGACGAATTAGAATCTCTGTGCGACGGCCGGAGCGAGTCTGGAGGAGAAAGCATCGAAACAGACTCGGTGTTTTTTGGTAATTTAGACGATTCTAAGCTAATTTTTGAAGAATTTGGCTTAGAATTGGAGGCTTCTAAGTTGAATCACAGTCAAATAGACTCAGGTTTTGTTGGTGAAACGAATATAATTTTAAGTGGTGACAGTGATTCAGAACACAAAAGTGTTATTTCGATAATAACAGGTCACGACGGTAGAGCCTCAGAGCCATCTTCTATATCCAATTTAGATGATTCGCCATACATACAGTCTGTAGAATGTACGTAATACTTTAGATTTAAAGGAGGAAGTAGCGTGTTTTAACATTGAGTTATTTAAATGAACATTATGTAGCGTAAATAAATTAAGTATGAGTGTATGTTAATTTCTAAATAAATTATTATAAGTGCCACCGAATTTACCTCAACGTAAGACAATTACAAATAATATTTTTGTAGGTTTCAATAAATGGTATATCTTTTTTATTAATTGTTAATTTTTATATTAAAAACTTTATTACCTACTAATTCAATTATCGTTATTCTTTAGTTTAGAGTAGCTTAAATTTGTTATAAAATTAGGTTACTTAGTACTTGTACAGTAGTTCTTTTATAAACACTTAAGACTGATGTTAAATGTTCTATTAACATTGAATATTGTTTCAAAGTCATTTTATATTTATTTAAATACTTCCAATGTTGTTAATGTATCCCACGGGCAGATGTTTCGAAATTATTGACTTTTTCATGATATGAAACTTACCTAATACCTAAGATACGAGATTAATAAAGTACGAGAAGAATATACGCCTATATAGGTAGGTATGATTTTATATAGCTCAACGCGTATACTACAAATAAATAATTATGGCTGCATAGTTTGAAAGTGTACTTCAGGTTTGTAACTTGATCTCCATGGTGCCTCAAACAATGTATGCGTATCGAAAAGATGCTAACTAGAGTACACGTTAAATAAATATGTCTGGTCCTCAAGATCTGGCTTAAAAACGATCAATGCAGAATTTACATGATTTATAACAAAATAGTTGTACTTGTATATGTTTCTTGTAACTTGTAAGCTTTCATCCAATACTAATTTTAATAGCTTATTTCATCAAAGCTTTTATATGTTTATGAAAAACTATAAAAATCTTTTAAAATTGCGATATTCTGACATATTTGCTTCTCAATAATTGCGGAACATCAATTTTTACTTAGTTACTTGTTTATGAATTTGTTTTTAATATTTAAATTTTATAGTTAATTATGAAATTTTTTATTGTAGATAAGACCGTTACGGTGAAATATGCCATTTGAATTGTAAATAATGACCGGCCGGTTGTGCAATTATGTAATACTTGTATAGAGTTTGTATTTTATTTGTTTTTGTTAGAAATATATTCTGTTAATTATGGAATGAAATGTAAAATGGAGTGGGTAAGTTAAATGTGGCTTTAGTATAGCGGAAAGAAAATGTTAAAACTGAATATAAAAATGTTTTATAGCAATAACTGTTTTATTTTTATTAATTAGAGTTTTGGCATCGAATCTTAAATGAAGTAATTTTTTTTATGTTTTATCCTAAAAACACTTTAAAGAACATTATATGTATATATTTTCATTTTGTGCGGTTCTGAAATAATATAAGGCTATGTTCGCTAACTGACTAAAGGCATAACTATTTTGAAAAGAGGCTAGGCATTCAAAGAAAATAATGTGGTTGTGTGCTATTGCTTTATTGTGGATTATATATTTAATGTAAATATAATCCTATTTTTCAGATATTTTAATAAGAGAAGATGTTAAAATCAATATCAAAATAATATTATATGTAGAATAAAAAGTATAACGCGACATCTCTCATTTCTCTCTTCTCATCTCATCTCATTTATGAACTGACATTACATGTATTGCAATAACTACTAAAACGATTGCATGGGTAATACATTCTTAGTTACCTCAGTTGAGTCGATATGCATGAGTTAAGCAATCCTGCGATAAAGACGGGGAGGTTTACTTGGGTTTTGGTAGGTAGTAATGTCCTAACTTGTTTCAAACATTAAACTGGATAAAGGCTATTATGACTCTTTTATTTCTAAACAATCTCTACAACGCATGAAAACAGGGTCTCAAGTCTGCTATTTTACATGAATTGTCATTATAGAACAATGCAATTTTAATTCAATTACCATTAGTCAAAAATTTCGTAGTCTACTAAATTTACAATGGTCGATCAATGGTCTTGTCATTTTGACAATTTGTCAATTGTAAAAGCGTTCGTAAAACGTTTATTTAGGCTAAGTTCGATTATATATGTTATCAATTTATGTTTTAAAGACTAAGCATTATGTAAAATGATCATACAAAGCCTAAAAGATAGATTAACAGACTACGCAATACGTTTGATCATTGAATTGTCATTACGTACGGAACTACTAATTATTTGCAAAGTTTCATTGAAGTGTCAGTGATACACCATCAGAAGACCATTGAATTAGTAGACTACCAAAATTGCAAAAAGTAGCAATTACGATGTCATTGATAGACAATTGTAACACCATTGCAATAGCAGACTTGAGGCCCAGTTCTTTCACACACGCTACATTTATAATGATGAAGGTAATAATTTTAACAAAGCATTAAAATAAAAATAATTAATATCAAAACAACTAAGTATTATAATTTTATTATGTATGTAATTTCTAATTATTCATTAATTTATGCAGGAAGTAATACGTGGAAATTACGAGAACTGATTTAGACTAATTTAAATTTGAGATGTTTGTTACGAATATTATTACGTATAAGTATTAAGTAATATTTTTGGGTCCCAAAAAGAATATATTAAGTATTATTCATTTCTTTTGCTTTAATAATAACTTGAATATTAAAGACTGAAATTATTAACGGAATTACTCAAGCTTAGAGTAAAGCTTTGTTGTTATGGCAAAATACAAATGCCATGTTAAGCTTATAAGTTTTAAATCTTAGAACTTTTGTGACTTTATATAAACAAATTCATTAAATAAATAAATATGTTGGGACATATTATTACATACATCTACTTCCGTGGTAAGCTACAAAGCTTGTGTTACGAATACCAGATTAATTGATATACTACACACAATAACTTTTAAATACATACATGTTGTAAATATAAACACGCATGACTGGAGTATTAAATATTAATATTCGTGCTCAATAAATGATCGAACCCGTGACCGCTGACGCAGAAAGTAGGGTCACTACAAACTGAATCAAACGGCCCTTGGAATTGTTAGTTGTTTAGTTACATTTTGTACTGTATTCTAATAGTTACATAAAATTATACTTATATCGCTCAGAAACCATATTTTAATGTAACGGAATAAAAAGTAGCCTATGTCATACTCCGGCTCATAAACTACTAAAAACAAAAGTAATAAATATTAAAGTGCGACGTTTGCGCATATTTAAACTTTTTATTATAAATATGAGCATAAGTACGTAAATAACTTATCTTGTTACATTATTTCCTCTTGAGTAATATTGTTTACTCCGATATCATTCAGACAATAGTTCGAAAGGAGCCAAGTTTGTGTCTTTAAATATATTTCAGTGTATAATACTTTGTTCTAGCTTCGACTGATAAATTTCTATACTTAGTACCCATACCTACCTATAACCTTAATATTCAATTTTCAGCCTTTTTTGTATTACATATTAAAAAATAAATTCGTTTAATTCGTCGCGTCGCTAAATAATTAAACTTCTGATGCATAACTATATGAAATGTGCGGAATCAAAATGCTGAATGCTAAATAGATAAAGTAAATCAAGTGCCGAAGTTATTGCTTTTATTATTACTTTCAAAAAAAATTGTTTGGTCACTGAGGTATTTCATTCTTTACATTCCAATCAAATTGACATATTAATTAGGTGATTCACAAAAATGCTATTCGTTTGTATCTTTAATGAAGCTAACTTTCAGATATGTAATGATAATTTATGTTAAAAAAATTCTGTTTACACTTAACAACATTTGGTACGATAATTTAACTATGAACACGTTAATTGCAGGAATTTATTTTATTTTTTAGATAGATTTACATCATCTTTGATATTTCGAGTAGCTACATTCCTTTTTCGTTCAAGAAAATAAATTAAGTAAATAAAAATTAAAACATACATGTTTAAACAAACAAAACTTATTTAATGGGAAACAAACAATGTGAGAAATAAAAGTCCCAAAAAATAGATATTAAGATAGGTATTTAAATATTTGGGAACTTCGCCAAAGACAATTTTATGTTTTAAAATTAATCACTAATAAAAAATATTAGCACTGGTTAACTTAAGTTGATTAAAAATGTTAAGAAAAAATAATAACTAAAAATTATGTTCGAAAAATATCGTGGCCCATGAGGGGATCGAACCCGCGACCTTCGCGTTATTAGCACGACGCTCTAACCAACTGAGCTAATGGGCCGACATGACAAGTTTAGAAATTATACATCAATTTCATACACTAGTTTATAACTAAACATAATTGTATTTATAATGTTCTGCCAAATATGTTTTTTTAGTTTATCATTTATCTGGGGGTACTACCGCGTCCCCGCCAAGACGAGCCAAGCGAAGCGCAAGTGTAACCTACTTTTTCTCGAAGCGTTTTGTCTTTTTTTGAACCCTTATAATTTGGGTTTGAATTATGCCAGATCAACAAAATTCAACTTATTAAACATATAAAGTTTTAATTGCATAGCTCCTATACTTTACTCACTGACTCACTGATGATCATCAAAATTCTTAGGGGATTTCCTAATGTCCTGAAATTTGGTATATAAGCTAGTATTCATATACAAACAACAAAAAAATTATAAAACTTGTAACTTTCATCCCCCAACTCCTTAAACTAGGAGATTAAAGTTTGTATGAAATCCGCAACTTTGACGTTATTATAAACAGTAAACAAAGGAAAAAGGCAAAGATCGAGAGTCGGCTATAAAAACAGGCGCCTCTGATGTGATTGTGAAAAGAAATGAAATCCCACCAAACATTTTTATGTAAAATGTTGCCAAGACGAGACCATATGACTCGCACTGTCAAAAAATTAACAGATCTCATGTAGAGCCTCTAATTCTACACGCCCTAACTCTACATTAAGGCCTAACTTCACTAACTCTACACCTTAGTCAAAATATGTGGCTTGGCCGTTTCGTCACTACAAGAACTATTGTATAACAGAAAAGTAATAAACAGTGAATAAATATTTCACCTTACGCCTATGTGAATGTAGCGAAATGGCCTAGCCTCTTACTTTGAATAAGGTGTAGTATTTGTGAAGTTAGGTCTTATAGAGTTAGAATCTTGGCTATACATGAGATCTGATAACTTTTTGTCAGTGCGAGTCATATGGTATCGTTTTGGCAACATTTTACATGAAAATATAATATAGAGTATATTAGTATATTATTAATTAGTTATACCGAATTTCGTTTTAGCTTAGTACCTACTATAACAAATATAGTTTTACGATTTTACTTATCTTGTTGTTCTAAAAACTTTATACAACGATTTTATCTTATAATATAAATAGAGGAATTTTTGCATAGATTTGACCCGCTTATATATAAATTGACGAGTATTTCGTGCATCTCGGAAATGTCTCTAACGATTTGGCAATTTTGTATTTAAATGCGTTACTTATTATTACCATTAATTTTATTATTAGCATAAAATAATCAGTTTATTTTGAATTATTTTTTAATTATTATAAAATTTAATTTAAGTTTTAATTATTACAGTAATAAACAGGTATATAAGAAAATTAAAAAGTCATCAAATGCTTTTAAAATTAACTTTATTATGCTCTTACAAGCACGTTTGAAGTATGTGTCCGAGTAAACTTGAATATTTTTATAAAGAATTTAATCTTGTATTACAAACATAGTTACAAACAGCCACTGATTGAGTGGTTACCCATTACAAGCATATTCAAAATAACTCAATGCTCACAATCAAGCAATTATGATTTATTGTTTGAAAATAACACATACTTATTATAATGTAAACTTTATAAAGTAGATTTACAATTTAAATCCTTATAGAAATGTTATTAAAAGCTGAACGGTTAAAATGATTTTATACATTACATATAGAAATAAACATTCTTATCGATGTATAATTCAAATATGTCATGTATGGTTTATTGTAATCTACTATGAATGGATTTAGTGGTTACAAAAAATATCGTCAAGTGCTTCATCGAAATAATATTCATATTAAAACGGAACGTCCAAAATTTTTACTTAATGAATCATAGACTCATGTTTAGTCTATATAAATAAAAATGTATGGCTAAATGTGTTGCTAAGCGGAAAACACTAAAAGGCTGGACTAATTCGGATATTTTTTAATATTCGCTCAAATCCGAGGAAAGTTCTTATGAATATTATGAATAAAAATCAGTGTGAAACGTAAAAAACATAAGTAGGTATTTTCATTTCCTTAAGACCTTTCAATGAGATTTTCCAGAAAATATTTAATGTACAGATACAACTTAGGGTTTTATTATATGTATAGATTTCATACATATAATATATTAAATACATACAAATGCCAGTAGAAGGATTTACATAGTAGTAGTTAGTACTTATATCATAAAGTGCTGCGAAGAGAACAGGTAGCAAACACTGTTATGTATGGATATAGAGGTAATATCCTCAATTTACTCATAGCCACGGTGGATGATCAGTGTTTTATAACCAAATATAAATAATCTTATAGCATGCAATATAAAACTATAAATTAAACTAATTCATAGCAATAAAAATACAAGTTAGTAATATAAAGGTATTCGAATATGAAGCTATTTTTCAAAAGTAAAAACATGTAGGTAGGTCATTTAACATATGTTTTGTTCTTATTAATTAAAAAGTATATAATAATATTATCATAATATACATTATAAGAAATTATTAATAGAATATGTAGAGTATCTGAAACAAATTTTGTATATGCCTAAGGAAGGTAGGTATAATGTATACAAAAATTTGTTTATTTTTTATTTTCGTATACTTAACTGTTGTTGATTTAGTTAGAATATTTTACACAGTCTCGCAAAATTTCTCGGTTAAATATATTATACAAATGTCACATGCAGTTGTTCTCTCATAAAGTCACAAGTAACACCTTAGCGGCTTTCTATGAAATTGTAAACTCTTGCGTCATTTCAAAGAAATTTGTGAAGCAGTACATTTCGTTACTCAAACTAAATAAAGTAATAGATGTTACACATTATTTTAACTGGTTAGCTTTATACTACATCATATATTATATAGGTAGAATAAGCAGCAAAATTATAGTTAAAGACTGTACTATTCTTTTTCTAAAATCTCATCAATTATCTTAATAATCGTTTATTGTTATTATGTAATTTTTAATTGTTATATAATATGTACAATTATAGAAAGAAAAAACGTACTCATACATTTGCATTTTGAAATAATCTTTTTAGTTATAAAAATATATTTTAACTTGCAACATTTAATTATTATTACTCCAAAAAACTTTATTACGTCATTTATTTGTAAAATATTACTCTAAGCTCTCAATTTACTATTTCGTCATTTTACTAACGGGTAGCGTGGCCGAGCGGTCTAAGGCGCTGGTTTAAGGCACCAGTCTCTTCGGAGGCGTGGGTTCGAATCCCACCGCTGCCATATGATTTTTTTCTTTTTTGTCATATTATTTTTATTCAAATTTTTTACTTTAGCAATCTAAGCTTACACTTATTATTTACATACAGACATTATTTACAATTATGAATTTATACTAAACTTCCTATCTAAAAAATAAGAAAACTGATGTGAATTTACTTAGTCTTACTAAAACATTTTCTACTAATATCTATAGTACATAGAAATATTTTAAAGTTAAATTCTTGCGTAAGAATACAACCAACGTACACATGTAGAGACGTTGCATATTTTCATCATGTAATATTAAAATTTGTATAGGCGCGTACGCGTAGGCTAGTGTCAAGCGCTTGGGAAACCGAGTGAAACGGGTTCAAATCCAGCATCTTTGATATTTTCATATGCACATGTTCAAAAGCCAAAATGATTTCCGCGAAGAAATACATCGTGAGGTAGACCTTTATGATTGAGAGAATCCAGCAGTTCTCCAATTCGGACTTGGTCAGCGTAAGTCATGACCTGAAGTGGGAAATTAAAAATAAATAGCTGAATAAATATGTACGCAATATATATTTAATTTGCATAGAGGCTAATTAAATTTTCAGTATTTTATTTCTTTATAGTTTAGCCGCTAATCTATTTTATAATCGTTACAGCAAATGGGCGCTATGAAAAAGTCATCAAACATTGGCATGCAATTAATCAAGTCAATCAAAATCAATGTTACAAAGGAGCAAGCATAGTGCACTGACTACACTAACTACATTGTGAACTCGAGTCTAATCCGATTCCGATTTCGAGCCAACGGTTAGATTAATTGCTTTGATGGGCATCAATCATTAAAAATTCGCTGTTTAGGGTTCTTCGAAATGCAAAATAAATTTAAATTTAATAAATATATAATTACTATGCTTATAACTCTTTGTACCTAATTCATATCGTAATAAAATTATTTTTATTTTTTATGTTTTATTTTAATAGTATGCCATCTAACACGTCTTTCCCGTATCTTTTTTTGGAAAACCATATCTAAATATAGAGTGGGAAATTGTTCAATTACGTCAAATGATCGCGTAAACTTAAACATTTGTATTTTCGATCGCAGTTTGTTAATATTCATTATATTTAAAAAAATATGTTTACTAAACATTAACTACTAAATTTAACTTCTTGGCATACTATCCGTTTATATAAAAATCGACACATAATTGCATGCATTTAATATCAAATAAATATATATAATCTATCCATTCCTTAACTTTCATAACTAAACTAATAACTAATAAGTACAGTTTAAACATAAATATTTTAGCTACGGAACCAAAACGGTTCGTGCAATAACTTTTTAATTAGCAAGTCATTGATATTGAACATCCCCGTGCGATACCACATGCGATGTGGACAGGTGCCGAGAGACATTTACCCGACACGCGCGGGACTGACGAGTCTACTCTAAACCTCGGACGATACTCGACAAAGCTTTCGTTTTTACAAAACGCCACGAGGTTATGCCCTTGCGATAAAACACCGCGTATTTTAAAGAAATAATTCTATTTTAATTTTTAATCTGTACCAAATATGACAGTTTTAAATGTTTTGAAATGTGTTGTGGTGAAAAAATTATAGATAAAAAATGAATTTTATATATTATGAAGATGAGCTTCCTAAATAATTTGGTAAGTATTTATTTTAACTAGAAAACTAAATTATATGTTTAGATTATATTTTTGTTATAGTTAGATATTTCTTGGAATATAACGTAACTATTAAAAATATTGTCATGATAATAATCATGTAAATAAAAGAAAAATTAATAACTATATAATATTATATATTATGCATATTACAAAATATTATGAAACAATATAAAATTATATTTTGATTAATGATTTTTTTCATAAATATAAAGAACAACATTAAATAAATGCTAAGAAAACAATTTTCTACTCATTAAAATAAAACACAAATCTTAATGAAAACATACATTATTAAGTTTTTTAAATTTAAGTTCTAATCACTACATAGTATAAAACAAAGTCGCCTTTTCTGTCCCTATATCCCTATATCCCTATGTGCGCTTAAATCTTTAAAACTACGCAACGGATTTTGATGCGGTTTTTTCCAATAGATAGAGTGATTCAAGAGGAAGGTTTATATGCATAGCTAGCGATTCCCGCGGCTTTGCCTGTGCTAAATCTAGGGAAGAGCCCGAGCGAAGCGAGGGCGAGTCGCTAGTTTACTTATAAATTATTATAATAAGCAACGGCAAACAGTAAACACAAAAATTGAGGATGCGTTTAATTAACAAATATTAAGCTTTCAGATAAATAGGTAGTCTCTAGTTTTTGTCGACATGTTTGATTTAGTTTATAAAGACGCTACAATGCTACATGCTGAGTCAGCGATCGCGGGTTCGAGTCCCGCTAGGGGCTTCACTTATTTGTGTGATGAGAACATATGCTTATACTCCAGGCATGGGTGTTTATATATTTTATAATAATATGTATATTTTTTAAGTTACATATGCTTACTATAGAACTGAATAGTGTTGTGTGTTGATGTCCCGATGTATTTATTATAAATATTTGTATGTAAGTTGTAGCAGAAAAAAAAAGTGTTATTAACGATATTTTCTTCCTTAGATATTATGGAAAAAATAGCACAAAAAATAGCTTTAAATACTCGTTCTCTTATGGTTAACTTCCTAGGTTTAATAAGTAAGGGTGCGTTTCTTTCATAAGTATAAAAAGACGGTGTTTATACACACGTGATTGCTTCCGAAGATATTGTTCCGGTCGGTTCCCACGCGAGAGCTCTCGATAGAGATAATTACTATGTCTTCAACAATACACGTAATTGTGCTAGAGTGTACTAAACATTACACTGTCTTCATATTGATTATAAGTGCTGCTTGAAGCTTTTGAAGTGGTATTTAAAGTGTGATATGCAATTAATATATAAGCAAAGCATTTATATTTAGTTGGCTTTTAATTAGCTGTTTTTTATTTTATTTTTATAATTTATTATAATTTATAATATTAACATTATTATTCATATTTTATACGTCCATATTTCTTGTGTATGTAACACTATTATAAATTAAATTAACTATTTTAAAGGTCTTTCGGATATATTAGCTAATATCATAATCTGAATTCGTAATTTTACGATACTTTAAAAAAGGGAATATACGAAAAGGAGATATTTTAAGAAATTATAGAGAGAGACAAGCGATAAGGTTATAAGGTTATAAGCGTTATCGGATAACCAATTATCAAATGTGATTGTGGTGCAGTGCTTTCACGATAAATAGGTCGTAAAATACATTTTTTTAACTAGGTTGCTAGTTATAGGTATAAGAACGTTTAAACGATCAAAAAATATTTTCCTCAACAATGAAAACTACTTTAGAAGCATTATACACTTACGCATAAATAATATGTATCACATACATATTTATATCTATCTATATTAATAAAAATAAAACGTCACATGTGCAGTTGCTAAGCGTAAATCTTGAGAATGGATCTACCAATTCGGCTATTTTTTTAATATTTTCGTTAAGACGCGAGGAAGATTCTTTTAGAGAGAAAATATGTAAAAACTGCGAGGAATATAGTAAAAATTACATTTTTCTTTTCCCATATAAACTACGGCATAAAAAATTGAAAAACATCACGAAAGAAAACCACTGTATAGATTTTGATTAAATTTGGTATAATATTATAGATTATTGGTATGATGATAGCTGATTATCCTAGTCAACATATAGCTTACTTTTTATTGTAGGAAAATATCACATCTCTGAGAAAACTTTCATCATCATCATCAAAGCGCTACAGCCCTGGGTGGCTTGGTCAAGCAAAATTCTGCAAAATCTGAGAAAACTTTATTTATCGTTAAAACGTATTTGGTGATGAACCCGAGTCTCTAGTATTATATACACGTTTACTATGAATTATCATATATTTTTGGATTAAAATATATTTAAAACACAAAAACACAAAAAGGACTAAATTATTATAAGTTAGGACTGTGTATTTAAGTTGCGACCGGTGAACATTAGCTGCTGCTACTGAATAGAAAGCATCGTAACCATTTATTACGAACAAGAGAATAGCCTACGTTACAGTAGCATTTTGTTTTGCTAACACTTTTAGCTTTGTTTCAGTATTTTATTGTCTTGTAATACTGGTTTATATTTATTTAAAATCGTACTATGTAAATCATAAAATATTACTATACTTACTATTTCCATCTACAAATCAAAGATCGTAGGTAGGTTTATAAATTATAAGTAATCGTAATACAAGAGAGCAGTGAATGAAACTATTTAAACTTGTGTACTATAGGTAATTAATAAAAATGTTAACTTTCTTAAATTTACGCGATATTCTGGGTTTTTTTTAAAATAATATTTTTGGACGTAACGAGTTATTACTTTCAGTTTTGGTTGTCGGATTTTGATCGCTTTACAGCCTCAAGATCAGCAAAGACTAAAGTTATTTATTATAGACGGTCTAACAAAATATACTATAATATAAAAAATATACTATAAGCAAGAAAGAAATTACTATAACCTTTAAAAATTATTTAATTTGGGATGGGTTGATCTTCACATTTTTGTTAATTTTTGGTAAATTACAATTTCGAAATATTTTTTCGCTTAGAGCTTTTATTATTATCTATTTACACATAAAAGCTAACAAATTTTATTTGTTGGGAAATGCATCTAGGCATACTACTTCCGTACATACAAGCTATGTGGAACTCATCTGCAAAGCCAATATTACCCACGAAAACCCAACAAAAACCTACCCCTTGTTAATCGTCTCAGAAAAGCTTATTCATTCCAACCGGACGCCCCGTCGGCAGGTCATAACACCATGAGGTTGCCCCAACATTCCACTCTACTATCAGAAAAGTATCTGGAGTAGTCCCAAAGCAACCTATGTATTTACCCGGATAACCATCTATCATCATCAAAATTTAATCAAAATATGTACAGTGGTTCGGCCTCTGTGTCGATAATACTAAATTACTATTTCATTAAAAAAATTTTTTAAATATTTAATGTACAGTTTCGACTATGTTAGAATTTTATTATATGCATAGATATGGACAATAATTCATTTGTGTTGATCAATTTTTAAATTAGTTAATTAAATGGTAAAGAACTGCAAAATTTGAATTTTAAATTTAATGAATTTAAAGAAATCAAATATATTTTTTTTAATTTCTTTCATTAAAACCAAAAAATGCAAACTTACATTTTGTTTAAAGTATTATATACGTATGTAAACGTATAACGTTGGGAAATGCATTTGCACATACCACCAGGTTATGTGGTACTCACCGGCTTAACAGAAGCCAGTACTACCCACTAAAGTCTAAAACCCACCAAAAACTTCTCCGTCTTAGGGGGTCGACGCTCACGACGAAGCTTACGCTGACGCTCACATTCAACCACGAGGCCCCGGCGGCAGGTCTGCTGAAGTAAACCACACAAGCAAGGGGTTGCTCCACAGTAGAAGAAACTCGAGTGGGCCACCTTGTGCGTTTTTTTTTGGCTTCGCGATCAACTGGATTGCTAGAGCCCCAAAAGGTGAACGACGTATCATCTAGCTAATTAATATTATTTATAACAATAAATAATTATTCAGTGTTGATATAATTGAAAAAAATGCTAACGAACTGAACATTCATTTGAATGTCAAATTGAATAAATTCAAAGAAGTATAATATTATGTATCTACGATTATCAAGGAAATTATGACAGTTTGGTAAAAACTTTTAAAACTTTCATAAGATTTAGTGTTAGTGCGGTAAAGGGTTCCGTTGGAAAACTGAAGTGGGTTTGCCTCGACCTTGCATCTATGAGTTTTGAAGTAAATATAATTTTCAACTTGCTAACTTGATGATAATACATAATATTTATTCCAACTTTGTGACTTTACAGTAACACTCTAGCTTTATTAAATGCTTGGGTAGGGTTTATCAAATTTAAAAATAGCAAGAGAAAAATTGAATTTTGGCTTCAATCACGAAATTTATTGCTATACTTTAAAAATGTTAAACATATTTTATCGGAACAACACGATATAATATATCTAATCTATGTATAAATAAGCGAGAAATAGCAGTTAACAGTGTCATTAGTTTATATTTTATTGTTTTAGATTCACTTCAAAATGATTTTATATCAAATTAATCGTTTATTGAATACATTATGTAGACGAATTAAATAAAAGCTATTGAAAATTATTAAAACTTACAAGAGTTTTTTCTTTTCATTTATATTTAGTTCATTTGTTCTTTTTGATATTGATATATAATTAAAGTTTAATAATAATGTTATTTTTAAACCTCTATATACACTGACTAAGTAATTACTTATTAGAAAAGGTACAGTTAGAACGCAATTTCATTGTGATATTGATTGTGTCTGTAGAATTCGGTATATAAAACGGACGTATATACGCATAAGCATACACGAGTTACTTTTGATGTAAGTAGTTTATATACTATATTATAGTTGGTTCTAGCTTTGCCCGACCACTTATTTCCTTTTTATTTAGACGCTTTCTGATACTAGCACGTTATCTTAACATCTTATATCTGTGCTTGAAAATGTCATTGTGTATAATTGTATTTCATTGATTTTAATATAAAATAAAACAGAATTCGAAACATAATATAGGTATGCACGAATAAAATTCCACATTAGAAATTAAGCTTTCCATTTTAACAATTACCTAATACCTGTATATTTTCTGTACAATTTAATTTTGATAACTATTCAAGTAAAA
Source organism: Boloria selene (assembly GCA_905231865.2). Lineage (NCBI taxonomy): Eukaryota > Metazoa > Arthropoda > Insecta > Lepidoptera > Nymphalidae > Boloria > Boloria selene. Next base: position 5,669,814 of record HG993149.1, read on the forward strand.
CCAAAAACTTAGATAGTAGCTAGCTAGTCCATAGCCACTTTGATGTAATGTATATTTCTAGTCATATCACGATATTTATAATATACATCTTAAGTAATATTTTTAATCGTAACTGTTCATGTGTTTGCACTAATTGCCTTTTAAAAAACACTCATTATTTGTTAAAAGTGGTACCGCCTTCCAGCAGGCGTCGCCGCAGCGACCAATGTGGCCAGCTTAACGGTAATGTGACAATCCCCACTACTACATACCTATTATTACTTTTAGGGAAATTCGTAAGCTCTTATTTGTTTTTATTGCGATGTTTGACTATTGAGTCAACAAGATAATGATTGATGACTCTCAATACTCTAGAGTCTAGACTAACCTAATCAAGTAGGTAGTATCTACTCAGCTTTTTAGTTGCAAAATTGAAAATTTTAACTTAAATAAAGTATATATTAGAAGCAGGCTATAGTTTTCATATAAGAAATTTGAAATATATAAAAAAACAATAATACCCGCAAAAAATGAGCATTATTCAACAGCTAAAGCAATAAAGAGCAAAAAAAAATTACGAACTTAGAATTATTAAATTAAAGAATTAAGAAGTCGGTGAATCAAGAAACTACAGGCACTCTTAAACGTCGGCGGAACTATTTAAATTATCATAAAAATTATATCGTATGGCTCGCACGCGCCGTTATTTTGGTTACTTAGTAAATCCCGTTTACAATACATAATATATACTCTGGGTCTTTTTTATATTTTTCGTTGAACGCTGTTTTAATGATGTTACTACCAGAATTCTAATATAATATTATACATAATATGTACTTACTCCTAGACAAAATAAAGCGATGAAAACAAAAAAAATATATTATATGTAAATCTTAAGTGTAAATTGTGTAAACTGAAAAAAAATATACCTATATCCTAAAGCAATACTTGCAGTTTTAACGGTAACGTACGGTAATATTTCGTAAAGTGAACTCATTTCATTTACGTATGTAAAATAATATAATAATTCTAAGAATACTCCAATAAATTTTAAGCCGTTTACGTAAACGCTCAGACATAGTGTAAACGGGATCTGGTCAATTCGGTAACGGTAACCGCATAAAGAATAACGGAAGAGCATTCATATAACACGCGACGATGTAGATCATGCGATCGGTCGGATGTCGTATAATGTATATACTGTTAAAGCTGTTAATCTCGTTAAGTATGTTCATTTAAGATATTTCATTATTATAATGAAGATGTTAAAAATTACATTACATACAAATTTAAACACACTTGTTTTCCCATGTTTATTTTAATATTTTAAATGACTGAACACGTGTTAATGAAATAAGTAACCGGTAAAGAATAGATGGTAATGTGAACGTCGTGGGCTTAGACGCTTGTGTAAGTTTAACGTTCATGTTTAATTTAAATGTTCATGTAACATACCGTATACGGATTACATAGACGGATTGAAAGATTCACAAGCTTTTTTCAAAAATTGGTTACATGTAATTTAAAAGAAGATTTACATTAGTATAGTTATTGTCAATATACTTACTTTATACCCATAGAGATCTTTTTTAATTTAGTTTTTTGGGACCTTTGAGATATTATTAGAAGTTATAAGAAGATATTAGAAGTTAGAACCTTCATTTGAAAAAAAATAAAAATTGATTTATGTATAAAGATATAGTGTAACAGATACATCAAAGAAACTGTAATATTTTCTTTTAAAATTGAATTTCTTTTACAATATAGCCAGTTACAAAAGCTACAAACATATTATTATTATTGTACCACACTAGCTTTTGTAAATGTGACTAGTTCTATTCATTTCAATCTTTCTAAAATATGTAAAATGACTTATACTTTCTCTTTAAATTTAAGTTAGCTCATATCGTAAATTTGAATAGATTTTTATTACTTAGTAGGTACTAAAAAGGAAAGCTTCCAGATAGGTAATTGTTCATTTAAAAATAATAACTTGCGTTTTGTTCCCACGTTTTATTAAATTTTGCTTACGAAATGCAAAAATGTAAAATTTTTATAATTATTCAAATTATTGGATAAATAAAAAACAAACTTTTGAAAGTTTGTTATACAAATCTGAAAATTGTGTCTTTTTTATTTCGTACACTTTTATTACGAGACAATATTTAAGAGTTTATAGTTTGCAGCTTAACACTTATAATAATAATTAACAATGTAAAGAAATATATAAAATAAAAAACTTCATACATCGACGCAACAATGTTCAATAAATTAAAAATCATTCACATGTTATAAATTTGATCTCACGGAACAAATTGACATATAATGGGCTCTTAACATAATGATCTTGCCGATCTAACCATATCTAAACTTCAACCGCTAAAATAACTTAGATTTTCTGAACCTGTTACATTATAAGTTTTTAATACTTCTATGGCTGTTAAGATTTCTACGATTTCTTTTTAATTATAGACCATATTTTTTGTTAATAATATATTTTCTAGTATAAATTATTAAGTCCCCTATAGTTGTCATTTTAGTTATTTAAATTTCTTTCGATAGCATAATATTCATATTTTTATTTAAATGTTTTTATTTTAGATTCTTTTAAAAACGAATAATACAAAATCGGGTCGTAATACATTAACCGGTTTTTTATAAAAATAATACGATTTTTGATTGTTAATTATGAATCCATAATTTAATTTTCATATATTTTAACATTAATGGGGACGTTGCATTTTAGTATTTTGAATAATAATCTATTACTAATTTCAAATTTACAGTTATAATTTGTTGGAAGCTCTCTATCATAAATTGGCATTTGGTATACCTATTTTAAATCATCCTCCATATACTATAGTAATAAATATAAAAAAACATATAGTCTCTAGTATTTGTTTATGTTTAAAAAGTAAATGAGCATTTTTAAGAAATTGACACTTATAAAAGAGGTAACGCTACAGTATCATGTATCATGTTTCAAAAGCATTAGTTTCTCTAGATTTAACCTTATGACCGCATATTCTGCACGTCCGAACATTCTCACCGGTAGCGCTATCACGTCTATAGTAAATTTATTATTCTTAATTTCTTCGCATTCTGCAATTTACAGAAGCATAATGTTTTGTTCATGACTTTAAAGATTTGATAGAAAATAAATGGTTTTTGCGTACATACAATTGTACATTGTACATTCATCTTGCTCTATCTTTATGCTATTCTGAAGATTTGAAACTTTTTTTATATCATTAATATTTGGATGTCATAATACTGTCTTATTTTATTATTATATTAAAAAAATAAGTGATTTTAGGAAATCTTAGATTAATATGCAATTAATATACGAATCTATCTTAATAAAAAACATTTTCAATTTTTTATACAAAAAAAAATCCCACAGGTAACAAGCTCGTAATACTCAATTGCTTAAACAAATATTATTTTTATGAGACAGCATTGTTAATTGTGTGTGTTTAACTGGCAACACTAATGTGCAATCACGTTCCAAGGTAATAACACTATGAACCTAGCCATGGCGTATATGTATGATGCATAACTTGCAGTTCGGAAGTATTTCAACTTGCGCTAAAATTTCTGACATCTTATAACTAATATTTTACCGCGAAGCTCTTATTATTTTATTTATAGGTACTATTGCAATGCTTTAACTATTTTTACCTTTAATAATAATTATATGCTGTCGATTTCTGCTGGCTGCTGCTGCTAACTTAAGCTTACAAACGATAATTTTTACAATAACTTTGTATCGTCAGCAGTCTCAGAAGGATGGGTTTTTATTTCTGTAACTTTTGATTGACCATATATATTTTAATTGAATCGTAATAAGTTAAAGATAACCCTATCCATCAGAAATTGAATTTGTGACTTTCTCAGTAGATTTCCGTTTAAAATAAATTACAATTTACGTAATAAAATAGAATGAGTAGAAGTTTATTTTATTTAGAGAGTAAAAGTGCATATCAAAATAAAATGCGCAAAGCGTTATAATTGTGAAATTTTAATTGCGAAACGTGCGGTTGCTGTGATACGATCTGTGGGACATTACTCACACAGATTTATTTAATGCTGTAAGGTGCACTCAGGATCAGATGTTATTAATTTTTTTCTTTTCAAAAGTTTAAAAATTTACGATACCACATAGTTTTCTATACCATAACTTACAATTCAAATTGATTTTCTTAAATTGTAAACAGCATAATGTAGAAAATTTAGCCTATATGAAAATAAAATGATTTTTTTTATTAAGTATATGTAATATGGATTTAGATATGTATGTATAAGAATCTCATATACCTACCTATTCTTTTGTAAGTAAATAATGTAATCTGCAATATTAAAACGTCTATACATTGATTTTGTTTTATATGTATTTCATCTAAAGTGATAATAATAGAATCACAGAAATCTTTTTCATCTTTGAAGCAGTCTTCGTTTTATTTATTGATTTACTTGCTAATTAGTTTGGCAGAAAGCCATCAACCTAGTAAATAATTTTTATAAAGTTATAAATTAAAATTGCTTAATAATAAATAAATTTGCTTAATATAAATTAAATGTTTTTTTATTTATGTTATTTAAACAAGACTTACGGTCCAAACTGTTTATACTTTATAGCAAAAATATAAAAGAATAACTAAACATCTAAATCAAACTTTATATTAAAATATAAAAATAGTTTGAACACGGCAAAACGCGGCATTAAACTCTCCAAATATATTTTTATAGCGGGGTTTTAAGTAAATTATAGATTCAGAGCATTTCTTCAAAAATTCAAACACTCGAGATCAGGTCTAAGATCTTGAGTAAACGTGGTTTTACATCCTAATTAATACAGGCAACATAAAAAACGAGCACATTGAACCTACTTGTTTAATTTTGAACTTAATAAAGCTTTGACCAAGTGGTGACATCATATGTCCGCTATCTTGGCGATCGGGCAAATAGAAATGGATTTGTCCATACTGCATACCAAACATCGGGAGTTACTTAATACACTTATTCGTGATCAGAATTTTTATCAAAAGTGAAATCTGGATTATCGAAGCATACCTAAGTGTATCGTGTTGTATAACAAGTAAAGCTTTTATATCTGTTCTTAAATGCCTTCGATGTCTTTGACTGAATGTAAAAATTTAATATATTAATTACGAACAATAATGATATAGTAAATTTAATAATGAATTATCCTCGCTTTGCTCTAGTGGGTAAATACATGCACAAGGCCTTGCTATAGTTAAACAGGTTTTTGTAATAGGAAGTACTACATTGTTTTCATATAACTTTATTAGTTTACACAGCGTACTCCAATAAAGCTCCCAGCATGATTTTATCTGACATCTTCAACAATCATTGTCATATTTCGGCATTTACACCTAAATCTTTATCATAAATTATTCTAATCTTCAGTGAAAATCATGTGAAAATGCGTTTAGTAAGTAATCTTTTTAATCGCGTTCAAACAACAAGTATTTTTACCAATATTATGTGTATCACCCATGAAAAAAACTTTTACGTATAGAACGTTGCGTTACATATGTACATTTTCTAATTGGTCGTTTAACAGCATTCTTAGTTAGTTATTCTACATAGATTAGTTTATTATAGAACCTAAATCAAATATATTTTACCTTAGCTTAACAAAAATCAACGACAAAAAATAAATCTACAATCTACATACGTACGCTGTAGGCTGTACATTGTGCACTGACTCAATTAAGGTATTCTTAATCATATCTCAAAGGCCTTATATAGTCGTAGTAGGAAATGAAACTATAATTTTATACATTTAAAATCAGCCTTATATTTCTTTGCTTCTTACATATTCTACCTTGGCTATAGATAATAACAGATTAGGTACATATAAATGTAATCACACTAATATAATAATTTCAAGGTGATTTCGTTACGTCTTCATGATAAAACCAACGCCGCGACGCGACGGCTCGACAGATTTATGTGATAACGAGATATATTAATCTTATATTCTAATACGCTGCTATACTTTTCATCAAAGAAAAAATACAATAGATTATCCACAGCAAAAAGCATCGTATATATATAAGAATTAAGATGCTTTGTTGACCCAGATAAGCTATAATCATATCAAATTTTATTAATATCTCAATTTTTTTCTAATGCGTTTTCTAACAGACAGACAAAAATCTCAAAAGTGTAGATTCGGTATCTACATCAATTATAATAAATATTTATTGCACAAATTCAAGTCAGTTAGAATTTTATCATATGCATAGATTTATTATTATATTTTATATTATTTTTGATTAAAACATAAATATTTTAATCACATAAAGTTATTAGAAAGCTAAATAAAAGAATTAAACAACACAGAAAAACAAATCATCTTATTTCAAGTGTATATGATTTCAAACCCACTGACATGTGATGGCATTAAAAAAACATACTTACGTACAGTCGTAAGCAATGACATGTATACGTTGACAACTTTTCAAATATATGTAAACATCCTTCGTTGCAAAAGAAAGTATACAAGCTTTGTGTCAAAATAAAGTATACGTAAGATGTTTCATAATTATGTATACATTTTTATCAATTCATAGTAAATAACATTAAACGAATATTATTGTATACACGTTTCGTGTTATAAGTATGTAGCCATTAGTCTAAGAACTAAAAATAAAACATTAAAGAACATTTTCGTATTTAACAAAGTTTTCTAATACAAATACTATGTCTCTTTCATTAAATACGTGAATTCTTTAAACTGGTCCATAGAAGTTTAATTTATTTTTATATGTTGAGTGATTGAATCAATTCGACGACCTGATTCTCCAGGATGCGCCTTGAATTCACTTCAGGCAGAGCTCTCCTAAACAGCTTTACCCAGGGTATATGAGATATCATCTGCAGCCAACCGCACAGACAGGTTTTAAAGTATTGTAACACCATGATTCGCAAACTTAATAATTAGATAATTAACAGTAAAATATTTTTAAGATCTTTGGCTTATTGCATCGGAAAATGAAACAAAATTGAAAAAAAGAGAACAATACTATGCTTTTAAAAATGTATTATTATGTATTTAAATTTAAATATTATAATACATTTTTAAATCATACGTATAATACAAATATTATCGCGTAATAGAGTGTGCATATGTGTATGTGTAAGAGCACGTTTGTAACACATTCACAACATTGGATGACAGTTTTAAACTTCTGACAATTCGAAGACAAGATCAGTTTATTGAAAATTTTAATTTGTAATAAAGCATTGCCGGAAAGGATTCGAAATTATTAGAATTACAACTGACAATTCTCTAATTGTTTAATTTGCGTTGTTATGGGAAACATACTGTTTCGTAAATTCGCCTTTGATATTGATAGTTATCATAGCTCAATCGGCATGGCTAGTATGCGTTTCATGTCTTTGCAGCGCGAGTTCAAATCCCGCGCGTGTGTGAGTTTTTTTTATTTTTGTTAATTTCATGAGTATCTTTTCATTAATTTTTGTTTTCCACATTTGTGAATGTATAAGAGTATACAATAATACGTATAATTATAATAGAGCAGTGAGTTAAAAAATCTATACATAAATATTTTTAAAAACACTGACTGTAACGTATAGTGCATTGAACTGTTTGTTATATGTTATTGTTTAACACAAAAAGTACAAAATTTTAAAAATTGATGTTCTTTCTGTTTCTTGCTATGCATTTAGTCTTCTTCTTCTTGCCGAGTCGATGGCAATTGTTAAAGTGAGAGAGCCCAAGACTCGGCCACTATAATAATTGCATAAGCTCCTCTAAGTTGCAGGTAACAGGGCAAGGTGGTCATATTAGTAAGTGTAAGAGAGGAAGAGTACCACATCTGCACTCCAGGCCACCGTTCGCAAATCCCTACCTGGTCAAGTTTTCCTTGCTTCTGCTAACCTGAGTCCTAAGTCTGTTAAGAGACTTTCAGGTCTAACAAGGCAAACAAACTATGTCCAAAGGAAAGATTCTCGATATGCATACGGAATGAGAAGCTGTTAATTTATAAAACAGACACAATTTATCAATTTTATTTAAATATTTATATATAAATATCTATGTTTTTTTTATTAGCATACTATGATTAAATCATATTTTAGTAGAACAATTAAAAAATGCATCTTTTTTTAAAATGTAAGAAACTAGCATTTCCCGCGGCTCCGCCCGCATTCTAAAGATCGGAAACTAAATACTTAGATATCGAGATTTTTAAAAATGAGATATTTTCCAGTAGTAAAAAGTATCTTATATCTTGACCCGAGTAACCAGCTATCATCATACTAAATTTCATCAAAATCCGTCCAGTGGTTTTCTCGTGATGCGGTCACAGATAGACAAAAATTCTAAAAACAATAGATTAGACTCTGTATGGATAAAATGTCTATTTCAATTAGGTAGATTTTCCAAAAAAAAATTTAATGTACAGATTTGACTCAGTCATAATTTTATTATATGTATATGTATAGATAGGTAATGAATTATTTGACTTTTCAAAATAGATTTTAAATTGATATCTTTGTATCGACACGCAAAACGGCAACGTCGCTTACGTTGCCGTTCCGTCAAATAACATGTGGCATATATATTATTTTTATTATCTGCCAGTTACTTTATTAAGAAGTTTTATAATGAAACAGAAAAAATATATCAGCAACTATTATCGCTAATCGCCGTGCGCGTTCACACAAAAAGTATTGAACCGATTTTGTGTAGTGATAGATTACCTACTAAGGTCAATATTTAGGATGCCGTTTACACAGGATAATCTTTTATTCTCACTGGATAATACAATTATAGCTGGTTCTATGAAGTGGTTCATATAAAAGAGTGGTGGAAATTTAAATGGGAAATGAATTGTTGGTATATTATAAGTAATAGCATCTATTAATATATAATATTGTTATAAAATATTAACTAAAATGTTAATGGAAGAGAAACAGTATATGTATTAGAAAACTTTGTTTCAAATATGAAAATATTATTTTATGCTTTTCGAAAACGAAGCTGTGCACAAAATGTGCACAGACTATATGTCTACATCCTTATAAATATTCGTTATAGTCGGCTAATATTCGTTTTATGTTATTTACTGTAAATTGATAAAAATGTATACTTAAATATGACGCAACTTACGTATACTTTATTTTGACACAAAGCTTGTATACTTTCTTTTGCAACGAAGGATGTTTACATATATTTGAAAAGTTGTAAACGTATACATGTCATTGCTTACGACTGTACATTATAGGCAAAAACGATATAAGAATATAGCATAAAAAGAATTCTCTTGACGTAAAGTAAATTTAAATATATCTTTTTTAATAGAAATCATTTCTTTTGTGAATATAATCGATTGAAAAACAATTGCGTGAAGTACCTTTATATAAAAACTACGTTTTGAAGACTTCGGTTCATTATTTAAATAGTAATTGTATACTTTTTTAGTTTTGTTGCTTTCCTAATTGATTATTATATTTCGTGATTTCCTCTCCGTCACTAATACTTGTATTCCTAAGACCTTATAAACTAACTTTTAATCGTGACTCTACTTGCGTAGATTATGGCTTACTATGTAATGGTTCTATTTTTGCTAATATATTATATAGGTACTATTCTTTATCAAAAAACTTGCGTGAATTGCGATAACATTTTTATAATCTTAGTGGCAGTTCCAGCTACTATCAAATAAACGTCCAGTCCCGTTGTCTTCATCTTCCAATAACTCCAAAAGAACCATTCAATATGTTACAAAATTCTAATTGAATTTCGCAAATAAGACTGGTAATTTCAGAGATAAACGAAATTTAACGAACAAACAAACAAGTGATAAAACCTTATCTGTATGCATTCGTGTAGATATTGGTTAGTTTACGACGATTTTGTGATATTAAAAGTTATATGACATAGTTCGTTCCTCAATAAGTATCTTAATAAGATATTATAAAATTCTTTTTGTAACTATTCAACGAGCATAATTTATTAAAATTAACTTAAAGAGAAATACGACATAATTATAACTAGTTTTCATATTATCCTAACCACGGCTATTTAAGCAAATGAACTGTGGTTTTTTCAAATTTCTATCCTGTGGGAAAGATGGAGGCTTCACAAACCCAAGCTAAATTAATCATAGTTTTTATACTTACCACATTTGCTTTTCAAATTAATTATATTTATACTATTTTTCAACTTAATAAATTACTAGATAGGACAGATATTAACTAAAATGTAGTGTATTTTTATCAAAACCCCTTGATGTAAGTAATATTGTGATCCGAGAGCGAATACATTGAATGCATATTAAGTATATTCCATAAACAATTGTAGCGAAACTGTACTTTTTTACCTTAATTTTATAAAAGAACCAACTAAATACATCGTTCCACTTGAAAAAGCTAATACTCTAGTAATATTTATCAATTTTTGCTAAGAATTAAAAAAAAAACCAGGAAGCTTCTAAGACAGTGTACATGGGCAGTTATATGGCACGCTCCAGTGCCGACCAACGTACCATATCGCACTGACTAATGCTTCATAAGCACAAGACACGTCATAACCTACCTAAAATCACCTTTAGACCCTTTCACATAAAGACTATAAGTTCATCAGATTATACTCTCTCTTCGATGCTACTATAATTACGTTTAAGTGAATGAACTAACGCAATGAGCATACCTTATTTTTGTACATACTACCAAATATTAATATTTCTAACGGTATTTGTAAGTTATATTTCAGTTCTTCCGCCTTGTTGGTTGATTCGCAAAAAATAATCAGAAAATTTTTAAAGTTTTATTTAATTAACTTAAATAGAATTTGATAAAAAATATTATACAGTTGTGTTTTTTTATACTAAAAGAAATGTTAAAACATAGGATAATCTCCAACAAACCAGGCACACTTGAACAAACGTCTAATATAAATGCCTTGGCAAGTACATCTCATTAAAATGCAATCAAAGTCGAACAATATTTACTTTAAAGGAATTGAAGTTTTAAATTGAAAAATATATGTAAATGTTAGATTTTCTCTAAATATTTCCACTTGAAGATTGTTGGAATTAGTCATAGGTAATTAATTAATTAGATCATATCTTAGCTAAAGTTATAAATAATTATTCAATTTTGACGCTACGAAATGATGATTTGAGTTGATTTATTTCTTATATTAGAAAATCTTTCATTATTATTATAACTGAAAACTATAGAAATTCAGTAAAGTATACAAGAATAGGATAGATTTAATATTAACATAATATGTAATATAATATTATAGGCGAGAGATAGTGAATATGAAGTATCTATCAATTACGTTAATAGATAGTGGGCGGTGTTAAAGTTACACCTTATACTATAATTTATATCAAATCTTCTATTCAAATTATGCTTTTATTCACAGATGATTACCGGAAATAAAAAAAACATAATGAAGATTTAAGGTGAGCAAAATTCTATATCTCTAACACAAAAATTTTCTGTTTTCATTAAAATTCCTGTTGTAATGAAAAATTCATTTGATTATTTTTAATATATCTGTTATAAAACAAAATTATTATCTAAAGAGCGATATACAAGCAAGTTTTGTGTTTGTATAATTACTAAATATTTTGAAAAATAATGGCTAAGGCTAAATTTTGTCAAAATAACCATTTTAAACGATTACATGGCTAACATTCGTTAAACCTAATTACCTTATCTATGCAAAGCGTACCTAGGGTTGAACCCGAGCGAAACGAGTATAAGTCGCTACTGAACCAGAATAAGAAATTCACATATAACGTTGTACTGTATATATTACTAACGTAACATAAATCAGGTAACAGCTTTAGGTGCTGTAAAATTAATAATTAACTACAGATCTATGAGATAAAAGCTTTTAAGACATTAGAGCTGTTAGGTAGCATCGTAATACATGGGATAGGTTGCCTCACTGAAATATGGTCTAATGATAATAATATTTATCAATATTTCACTCTGTTAGTTTGAGTATTTTCACTATTTTATTGAACATTAATTGTCTATATATATATATATATATGTTCGTACGTTATTTACACTGCGTGTAAAGTTTTTGCATGACGAGTAAATGCATGAAGGTTTATCTTTTTTTATAATATATTTTTATATAATATAAAATACAATAAAAAACAAGCGTAAAAAGTCATAACGTAACTTTAAAATTACCTACTATAATAAGGTAATTAATCATATAATAAATTAACCCTTGCACAACTAGTTACTTATCCTGAACTGATTAAATAGTTGACTGGATTTCCTGACACAGGAATGGACCGGTCTCTAGTTGGACAACTGATTTCAATAGAATAAATGGTAGTACAACTTTATCGTAACTGTGAAGGATTGGCTGTTTTAACAGATCGTGGTGGCATGTTTGCGGAGTGTGTAGCGATAGTACCTACTTAATATAGAATAAAATTTTCAGTTTTTTTTAATTAATGTAAAGTTATTATTTAATAAAAACTCATTTCAATAAAAAAACAGTATTAAGAGTTAAATAACAAAACTTATAATTTACATCCTGTGTTTATCATTAAAATCTAATATGTATATATAAATCTTATGTCACAGTGTTGTTATCGAACTGCTCCGAAACGACTTGACCGATTTTATTAAATTTAGGTCTGAGAACAGGTCGGAGGCTATTTTTTATTTCCCTAGGTGGTAAGGGGAGCACTCAGCAGATTTTTTTATTTTTAGATCATTTTTTTAACTTTTTTATGATTTGGCATCAAAAAATAGTTATAAGTTATAACCTTAAATTTTCATCCTTCTACCATCAATCCCTATTTTTTTTTGTGATCAGAATGTGTGAAAAGAACACAATTCTAGTATTTTATAAATTAAAAATGTATAGCATTCGACTCTTTATTATTGCAATTTGTCCTCATTTCTTTTTCGACGACTAATATATATTAAATCATCTCAGTAATATAATATTACCAAAAAACTGGTGAAATAGATTAATGATTTAAACTATTATATTCAAGACAAGCTAATCTCGATATTGTATGGATCGATTTTGTAATTAGGAATTTATTCTTCAAAATTAATTAATTTCTGAGAAGTAAAAATCTTTATGGGAACCTATTATTATTGGCGTTAATAGTGATAGTTTGCACGTAAACTGAGTATCAACAAGTGGTACCTAGTACCTACTAATAACTAGAATAGTCTTAAACAGGACAGTCACGAGAAATGATAACTTCATTCCCTGCCTTTCCAGTATAATTATTGATAGTGTTTTGTTTTGATTACAAGATTAAGTGACGTTTGCAAGCTATCTTATATACACCTCTAAAATGAATTTAAAATACATATACTTAGTATGCATAATGATAATAATCGATAACTGGCAATGTGCCAGCTAGTTGATATTTTAACGTTACTTTTACGAGATAGAGATATATTTATGAGATAATTAAAAAAGACGAACGGATTTATCTTTCTTCCAAGTGTAAATAGAGTATATTTTATGACTATACAATATTCACTTAATGAATTCCCGGTTCCTAATACCCAAGGTACCTATTCCGTGATGTTTGACATTAGTTAAGAATGTTGCTTTAATTAACCATCTTGGAGAAGTTGTATATTATAGTGTCAATACAGGCATTTATATGCCATGGACATCATACCGAAAAATTAAAAACAGACACTCCAATTTCAAAGAAGTAATTTTATTGTTCTAAGTTTTATATATTTATTGATCAGGCATCAACTTTTTCGTTTTGAACTTATTTTTATTTCATTTTTTAAGTTGATTTTTTATTTTAGTAGTGGGGACTGTATGCTGATATTTTAAGCTCATCTCAATAGCTCATATATTTTCATCCTATAATTATGATAAATGCTAGCGTTTGCATGGATGTTTGTTACACAATCACGTCCTCAGAAACGATAAACAAATCTGGATGAAATGTAACACATAGATATATTATAGTCTGGAAAAGGAAAGGATAGCTTTGTTTTTTATTTAAATAGTGGACTATGGATAAAGAGGACTGAAGCGAGGGTGAGTCGCTAGTATATTATATACCTACTTAAACCTAATATTAAAAAGCAATACTACGAGTAGGTACATCTCATTATGGTACTGCACATTATTGGATAGCCAGTCCTAGTAAATTCTATAGCCTTACCTAGCTATTAATGTTGTTTTTGTCCATAATGACCTTAATAACTGTTGAGTGCGTAATCCATCATCGCTCTCAGGTGCTATTCGAGCTACTGGTTACGATAAAAGGTCTATTTATAAACCGGTGATCATATGCGGCTTCTTGATTCTATACGTTCAATATGAGCGGTAATTCTCATTATGTATTATCTAATTAGGTGTTTTTGGCTTTGGCTCCAAATAATAGGTTTCATTCATTAAAATGCTTTAAGTAACTTTTGAATTAATCGCCTATTATTAGATAATTTATTGATAGTAGGTTTCAGAAATATTATGTGAAGATAATTTATTATTTAATTTATAAGTACATACATACATATAATAAGTAACAATTTTAAAGCTAGTAGATATATAGTAAATATAAAGAGCTAAACAACTGCGTTATATTATTATCCAGAAGTCATCAGATTGTATCTAACCTATCATAGACAATATTACGTGAGATATAATCGCAGTGTGTCCAACCGCAAATAGTAAGGCATTAGCTACGCATAAAGCTGGGCACACGAACGATGTCATACATGAATGCCGAGCTATCAACTCGTACATATCAAGCTAAAAGCAAACCACATTGTTCAAAAAAAATGTTTTTGCAATGATTTTACAATCAATATTAAGATAACTTTTCTCACTGTAGGACTGTCTAGGGCCTAGACATTACAAAAATAAATTGCTATGCCGAATGTAAATATGATTAATAAGGCATTTATTCTGTATTGAACCGTAAATAAATTTAAAGATATTTTAAAATTTCTCACAAAGTCGAAATGTACTACATACGAGTATAACAGCGCTACAATCACAGTGGAAAGGGACAACGACGAGCGGACGATAGCAATCACCGGCGCGTGCGCAGCACGGTATGCGGTTTTTTCACATAATCCATCTGTTCAATGCACAATAATTGACCAGATCTAACTACGTCGTAGAAGGAAATGGTCGAGCCTATAGTTAGTGACGGTATTATTACGAACCTCGTTCGTATAAATATAAAGGAATTTCTATCATCAGCATTCTAAATGTATTGGGCGATTAATTCTCATATTCGATCATGATTTGCAAATTCGAATTTCTATAGATTTTGGTCCTCTCAAATCGTAGGTCAGTCAAAACGAAATAGAGGTCAGATGGTCACTTGTAAAAGTGCCGAAGTAAACTCGTATCGCTGCAATTGTTCTCGTATAATGGAAGCGCGGTAATGGATCTTTGATTATCGCTTGATAGACAAGAATGATAAATCAAACTATGGTTATTCGTAGAGTCGCAGCGTGCCCTGCGATTTCTCTATCTATCTACTAAAATAGTTTTTGCCAGCTTTTTGATTAGAATTCAAATTAGATTCCGATTAGATTGCTTGAGTGTGTTCATTGATTAATGACACTTTCTTGCAAGTCTTAGTAAGGCCCTTCTCATTTTATATACACGTACTAGCAAGTCAAGCTAATTAAGGAAGATAATAAAATTTCTGTAAGCGACATTACAAGTCACATAATTAAAAAAAATAATACGTAGTACGATATAGGTACGATAATTGACTACGATTAGGAAATAATGAATGTGCTAAAATAAAAATACATTTTTCAAATAAAAATAAGCTTAAAATTGAAAAAGTTAATAGACAATAAGAAGAGCAAAGTGAAACTAACTTGGATTGATTGGATTTCACGTCGTGATTCTAAGGTTGGTACCCGCCATCACAATTACGTATACACCAGATGACACTTGAAAATTGCAGTCAATTGCAAATAAAATTACCGTTTGCACGCATGGCATGTGTTACATCTAATGCGGCAATTTAAAAGTGTCTCCTTGCTTTCTCCGACTAAACTTGATCGAGCACACATGACAGATTTAAGCACTTTTCTAGTCGAACGGATATTCTCTTTTAGTAATGTAGCATTCCCAACTTATAGTAAAAGCAGATTAAGTAATAGTAACGAACTTTTTGCCGGACTTAAATTAACTATTTACATCCCATGTACCAAGTACATGTTACTTAGAATATAATGATTCCTAATTTAAAAAATTATTAATTAAATACTTTGTAATAAGTATTGCTTTATGTCATCAATCATGTAGCTTAACTATAACAAGTGACTAAATTTTAACGGTTGGTATACATTTCTCAGAAATTGGATATTTTTCAGCAGTAAACAGTATACTATTTATTAACCTGGACAACCAGCAGCTATCATCATAACACGATAAAATATGTCTAATGCTTTTCTCGTGATGCGATTACAGACAGTCAGACATAAAGGTCTATAGACTATAGACTATAGATTCGGCCTCTGTACCGATAATAATGACTGTTTCAATAAGATTTTCCGAGAAATGAATAATAGAATATAGGTTTATAATACCTATTGTCTAGTAATAGTAAAAATTTTTAACTTCCTCATTTACTGTAAGAAAATCAAAAAAGCTCGTAAGCCAGATGTTTTATTACATCAAAACATATGCCAGCTTTTGTTGATTTCTCTAGAGTCGTCATGTAGACTATTATCTTGTGCCATATAAGGCTTGACATCGACAGTTATTGTTAATAACCTCTTAAAAGCTGTATCTAATGAAATCTGACCTCTTGTGATATTTTATTCATTCAGGATGTTTTGGGTCAATTTTGACAACAGTTGAACAATTATTCAAAGAATTCATAGTGAAATTTCCTATTTGTAATACGATAAGCTATTTATAAAATAATATACTTATAAACATTTAACTTGATCAAATTTAACTTTGACAACGTTAACTGCTAAAGTATTAACAGCCAATATTAAAATATGTATAATAATAAAATATGAAAAGAATGAAATCATATAAGAATATACAATAAAGATATTGCATGAATTATTTTTAAAGTATAATACCAGTACAAAAATATAATATATATTTTTATTTTGTTAAATAAAGTCTATTAATTAATTTTGTATAATAACATATAAAAATAAGTGTAAAACAATCAATATATTATGGCGATTGAAAATCGTAATGCTTCATTAAACCAAGATTACAGTCGTAATAAAGGGTTTAAGAATTAACTGAAAAGCTTCGGAGTAAATTATCTTTATATTGCTTTCTTCATATGAAAAATTATCAAAAGGTCTTTAGTTTAATAAATATCATTATTTCTTGATTTGATTTTCTTGTAATTATGAAATATCTATCCATCCTATTTTAAAGAATAGCAACTTTGTATTGATTGGGTATTTTAAATAGAAATATTATAACATAATAAATATTACTTATTCTATAAGCGTATATTTCGAAAATTCAGATACAAGCAGTACAAGTACTCGTTATGAGTAAAATGATTATTGCGCCTTGTTAGTGACTGCGAGTGAGCTTGCATTAATTTATCAGTCTACGATAATGGATCAGATGGCTTAACGATCTTGAATACGTATGCATTAGTGCACAACATAACCTCACAATTACACAGTATAAAATAACAGGTAAAACTGACAAACTGTTTAAGATTTCCTTTTGAACTAAATAATTTACGAGTATATCTATATTTGTTTATTTTATATTAATAAGCTATATTCCCGTAGTATTTATTGTTATCTATACCTACATAAAATAAAATTCTAATTGAGTCGAATCCGTTCATTGAATATGATTTTGCAAATAATTTTTAAACAGTCATTTTATTATACATATAGAGGCCAAATCTATAGTTTTTCGAATTTTTGTCTGTCTGTCTGTGACCGCATCACGAGAAAACCAATCTGTAGATTTTGAAGAAATTTGATATAGTAATAAATCATTGAAAATAAACAAACTCATTTTTCTTGCCATTATTTGCAATTAAGAAAAACAGATTATAACACATATAGGAAAAAGTCATAGTATTATTTTTATATATAACATAACGTATACCAATTCATTATTCACTGACGGTGTACTTCAATATATTGCTACAAACTTATTACCATTCTAAATAAGTTATTACGCGTCGCAACTACGCGTTGGCTGAGTCGCAATTAAAACATCTAATGACTCTATCTAAATCTAACTTGTCTGTTTGTATTAGAGTGCACGAGGATTGATAGAACCTCTTATTTTATAAATTTTACGTCTTTTCAGTTTTTTTTTCAGTAGAAATAATTAAAATTAGAGTAAAATTGTTTTTGTTCAAGAGTTGGATAAATAGGACAGACTGTACAAAAATTTAATACTAAGTAATAATTTAATAGTAATTATAAATATTAATTAAATCTTAAACCTTAGCGTACAATAAAAATCAAAATAATTGCATTTTATTATTTTTTTCGAATCAGATTTATTAAACAGGTGTTTTTAAATAAATGAAATACATAATAACTTATTATTAATATTAATCAATATTTTAGGAGGGTATTAATGTTTTCCCAAGTCACGCCTCTAGTATTTATACCTAACTACATGTATAAGAACATTTGCACACACCGGAGTCCTGTATACACTTGCCTTGCACCATTAATAACTCTAACAAGACGTCCTGTGAAGGTGCATGAATATAACTTAAAGACAAATAACAACAAAATACATGTAATTGTAGTGTGAAATCTCATTAGTTCTACTGTAAGCCCATCAATGAAAATAGAACAAACTACATATTTACAGCTGGCTTAGGTTTAGCAAAATTTATTAATATTAAAAAAAATGTATTTTTAATAAATATATTTGTCCAAAATATTTAAAAAAATATAACATATATGGGCTGTTTTATGCCGCGTGTGTCTGACTGTTCGCGAAAAACTCACAAACTACTGCAACGACTTTCATGCTGTTTTCACCAACAGATAGACAATAGGTTTACGAGGAAAGTTTTGGTATATAATTAGCGGAAACCGCGGCTTTGCTCGCCTTGAATCTAGGGACGAACCCGAGTGAAACGAGTGTAAGTCGCTAGTATAGAACATTAATATATAAATAGTTAAAAATACCATATATCTATGACAAGTACAGCACTAGGTAGACGCAGTCGCCATAGCAACCGAGTAGACATAAATTTTTCTTATTTTATTAACCTCGTAATCATGCGGTTACCTACTCGTATAACGAAAAAGATAAATATAGTAATGCCTAATGGCTTCTTCAGATATGTTATTAACAGTCATGATTTGATAATATTTTTCTTATTGGGGTCAAGAAATTCGAATCGACAATTACGTATTACTTATTCTATTAATGTTATTTTGATAGAGCACTCTATACAGCTATATGTGAAACTTTTTTGTATAACCTTTATTTTGTTTATGATAAGGTCTAAAATCATAATGAATACGGTATGGTACACGCATATAACAAATAAGAATGAAAATAATCGGCGCGCGTGCCGCCATATTTGAATTGATTGATATTTTATTTGAGTGACGACTCGACATAGTTTTTTGCTTATCTTCCAACAGGTGTCAATAATTTAACTATCAAAAGCTTCATACTGTTTATCAACGGCGACAAAAATCTCGATGGCTTATATTTTTAATAGACTTACAAAAATAATGTGCTTTTCAAATCAATTTAACATTTAAATGTTATTTTTACAGACAATGTATTGCAAAGATTTTTTACTAATGTTTTTCAGAATTAGCAAAAATACTTAGCAGACTTATAAGTTTTTATGTCATAAATTTTCGATTAAACGTACCTACCTATACGTTGGAGTTAATGGTACATGTTAGCTAAGACTGATTTCTACGTAATAAGTAGAAAACTGTAACGAAGACACGATTTAATATAAATACTTCGATACAGAAAATGACTCGGCTCTTTATATACCATCAATTATAAGTAAGCAGCAATGAAGACTTAATCATACATTTTACTATAACATCATTTTATTGCCATGTAACTTCTTATTAAGTTCCGTACGTGTATCTCTTATTACGTTAATAGTGGGTAGGTACATATTTAGAAAATGCTGTTTTTCTCCAGTTTTCAATATTTACTACGGCTGTAGAAATTCATAGGTATAATTCATAGGAATGGCAGCAGTGGATGGACCTTACGGTATACTATATTTGTAATGTTAAAATTTATATAAACGGCTAGATAAATTTATATGTTTTAGTATACAAAGAAACTATGACCTGGAATATTTTTTAATATTTTTTATTATTAAATTACTGTTAGCAATAAAAATACCAAAAATGTACAATATATAGTACTACATATAATAGTCTCGCTAAACGTAAGGCTAAAGGTGGTTTAAATATAATAAAAAAGGGTAAAACCAAAAATAAAATTCAAAACTGTTAAGTTATGTGGAAATTACAAACCGTTAGAATGTAACTAAGACCCGAGCAAACCGACGGTGAATCGCTAGTTTTTAATGAAGTATATAAATATTTAAACAGCAATACATAGAAATGAATTAGAGCAGCTTTTAAAAAGCTTTTACAAGCCAATAAATTACCGAGCTTACATATTAAAGGAAACTGTAGATTTACAACGCATACATACATCGGTATTTCAGTTAAATCTAATCACATCAGCATAAAATATTTAACTTTTATTGGTTTTCATTTATAATAAAAGAGGACAAAAACATTTCACGTTACGTAAGACTAGTGTATCTAGTGTTTAAATTATTCCTTTATAAAACATATATTTAATAGCTTTTAAATCACTGTGACAAACACTTTTTCTTCCTTTGATAGAGTTTTGACGTTAAGTAACCTATTAAAGTCGGCATCCACAATTCATAAATAAATCTTATTGTCGTACTTCCAATTGCAAAACTACTGCTTTTACAAAGAGGAAGTAATCGAATTTGAAACACAAACCGACACCTGTAACTTTATCGCTGTACGAGTAAATTAAGTTTTATGGATTTTCATCAAGAAACTTGAAAACGTATTAGAGACAGACAATCATCTATGGATTTTAGAAGGCTTACATTAATACTTAATAATTGCTTATTGAAAGCTTTATTAGCTCATTTTAATATCTTCAAATGAAGTAATGTTAGTATATTTATGTATATTTTAATCGGAATGAGTAATTAGTCTAGCTAACTCGTAAGTAATTAGTAAAAAGTAGTAAAATCATACGATAGTTCAAATCGTCTACATCCGTGTGGCTGGTACATTGTCACGTCGCACGGTGCGTGTGCAATCTAAAAGATTACATTACATTCGCGATCGATGCAATACGCTTCACCCGTTACATGAAGATCACTAATATCGACACGTAACTAAAGTCAAAAGCGAGACGAATTTATCATTAAAGCGATCAGTCCAGACGCTCGATCCGGTTAGAATGCTTTACGTCGTATGTGAATACCTACGATAAAGAGGATGAAGTTCAATAAAAGTCAATCAAAGTATATTTTTGCGTGAATTAGATATAGTATATTAGAGTAGAGTAATATATAGTATGTCAGTCGTAATATCATTATTTCCGTAACCAAATAGCTGTAACGGAACTGTTATAATATTGTCATGTCCGTCTATTCGTTTGTTCGCATAACTAGATCATAGACAAATCATAAATTTTTATGTATTTATATTTAATATTTAGGACAGCGGTATTCCAGTGGTAACGCGTTCATTTGACTGAAGCTGAAGCTGCTTTAAATCCGTGTCTTGTACCTCGAATATTTTAATTTGCGAATCATTTCTAAAATAATTACCACTTCTCTTACGGCGAAAGAAAACATAGTTTTTAAACCTACATATCTGAGAGAACCTGGCAAACTCTTAAAAGACAAGTCCGCCAACACGCACTTGGACAGTGTGGCGGACTATCGCCTGATTCCGTATTGGGTGGACGTTGAAAAAATTTCTTAAAAATGGTAATTTTCAGGATACTCATGAAATTATGGCAAAATATAAATGTAATGAACAACTATTACTCTATGAAAAAAAAATCTGTGCTACTATAGTACTACATAACTTTAACATAATAGCGGAATAGATACGTAGAATATACTATACGATAGGTCTTCACGAACCTTATGTACTTATATCCATACAATTCATCAAATATTACCATAATACATAATAGCAAGTGAATGTAAATCAATATTTCTTGGCTAATATTAGAAAATATCGCTTTCGCTTATAATAAGAATAAATTGAAAGTGTCTTACATTGATCAATTTATAAACGTTTTTACGATTTCTCAAAATATTTTGAACACTTCAATTAGGTCTCAATTGCAATACAAGATAAAAAGTATGTAGTATGTCGTTTTAAAGTAGGTAATTTTTAACACAATCATAGAAAACATTTACGATTTCCTTGTAAGTCTTCATAACAATAACCATTTCTGAACCGCGTTCCAAAAATCAAGCGGAGATTTATAAAGAAATTCTACTAACCGCGGGTCAGCGGGGCATGTACCACTCTTAACGATGGTCATTGTCGTTGCTGCAAAGCCTGACTAACCTGTCCGCACACAATAGCTCCACATAGCAAAAACCAACGCTTGACACATTTGTTTACATGATAGCCAACATGATCGACAAATTATTATTTACAAATAAAGTTTAACATTATGGGAAATAGTACAAGTAACTTTATTTATACGAGTAATCTATACTAATATTATAAAGCTGAAGAGTTTGTTTGTTTGTTTGGTTGAATGCGCTAATTTCAGGAACTACTGGTTCGATTTGAAAAATTCTTTTTGTGTTGGATAGTCCGTTTATCGAGGATGCTATAGGCTATATTACATAATGCTACAACCAATAGGAGCGGAACATCAATGAAAAATGTTGCAAAAACGGAAAGGGCGTGCGTTAGTTCTGCGAGGTACCATGCCGCGCAACTCAGTAAGAATTTGGTTTCCGGTCTTTAGAACGCGTGCGAAGCCGCGGGGAATGCTAGTAGACTATAAACTAGACGTTCTATCAAATTAGTCTAATCACTCTAAACTGATAAAAGTTAAAGGACGAATATATTTATTTGTCGATCGTAATATTTTAATATTTAGGAAAGATACGTCAAGAACACCGTCTTTATTAATATTATTTATATTTAAGTGTTTAAATAATTAGTCAAAGAACGAGTCAAAGATCATTTATCTGTGCAATACAAGCATAATATAAAGTATTAAGTATATAATATAATAATATTAAGTCTTGTGCGGGGAAATCACTTAAACACTTCTTCGTTTAAAGGATATCCTAAGTTAGGATACCAAACACACGTATGCATGTTTCCATTTACTAAACTAGCCCTTTAGGCGCCAAAGAGGTTTGTCCGGTATAGGTAGTGGTAACAACAGGTCGAACAAGCAATTATGAAGTCATAATTATATATAACTAGCAAACCACCCTTCTTAGATTCGTCTCTAGGTACGTTTAAACGGTAAGTATGAAAGACTATATTTACATTATATGTACATATTACATAATTGATCATAAATGTCAAAATATTCTTAAATTATACATAAATATTTGTTCAATGTCTGGTCCTCAACTTGAGAAATGATTAGTTCCGAAAGCAAAATTTCAATCTTTATTTCACCGTTTTCATTAAGTGGAAGAAACATTTGTCTATTTTCTTTTTCGAAGGTCGTTTCATCACTATATCAAAATTCACCAATATTGTTTTGGCAGTTTAGGTAAGAAAATTTTACAGAAAGACAGACAGACAAAGTTATTTTTGTATTTGGATATCAGATTTTGAGCAAACAAACTTATGTGTTGAAGGTTTTCATAGTTTACTTATATGTATTATACGATTATGCCTCTAAGTATGCTTAGAGTCATCGCAAGAGATTAAAAAGCTTTCCCTTAAATGACTATGCAACATAAAAGTGTTTTTCTTATTGGACTTGTACCTAAAACTAAAATTTCTACATGAGTATTAAGACATTAGACATTAGTATTAGAGATACCTATGTAGGTATTTAGAATTATAGGCTTTAGAATTCCGAAATACAAAATACGTTTTATACAAAAGTACGGGAGCGGTTCTAAAAAGTTTTTAGTCAAAGCTACACAAGATCACTAAGTAATATCGATCTTCGACGTTCAAGTGTAAATTAGGTAGCAAATTTTTATTTATTATGTACATTGACATATTATCTATAACGTCACATATTCAAATAGGATAAAACTTTTAAGTTATTATATGTATGACCACGAAATTTTCTAATGCAGTTGCATTACAATACGTAAGCTTATTTAATTGACATAACTGTTTTTTTTAATTGCTATGAATTTTCTGTTAAAACGTTTATTTTCTTGTATGGTACTTTCGACACTTGATCGTAGTAAATACTCAAAATAAAAAACATAATTATATCCATAACTTATGTCAAATCCGTCGTTGAGACTTTTTTTAATTAATTGTCTCTAAGTTTGAAAGATAGTTAATTAAATTTAGCACGCACGTTGCAAAAAGCATGGACACTTTTATCCCAGTCAATGGAGGTATTTCCGTGGGATAATTGAAAAATAATTATAGAAACTCCTTTTTTATTGCTTACATTAATTTATACTAAATAGTCGATTTTTGTTGATCGACTGAAAATAAAACCAAATTTTAAAGCTTATGTTTTTTTACTTACCGTTATAAATTACAATTGAATTTTGAGGACCCTCTAATATGATGAGAAGCTTTAAGCACTTTTTAAACGTATTTATTAAAAATATTTGAATCATATAGAAATTTTGAATTAAGTAGGTACATGACCTAAATGAAAACATATCTAAGCATAAATATCAATAAATATACAAGGTATACCATAAAAGGAGAGATATTAATTATTCCCAGCAAAGATGCAGCTGTATAAAATACTGCAATATGTATGGCAAAATATTTACATAAATCTTGAATAATATTCTATTTTCTTCTTCTATAAAATAATAATTACAATTCAAAATTCAAAATGCAGTTTTTATGGCTATCTAAAGTTATAATAAGCTGTATTTCTCACATGCTTAAATATAGCACATAAGAAATATACAGCTAACTGTTCTTGGCACTTTGATAAGACAAAATGATAAGAATAAAATTGATTAGGTTTTTAGGTTCTGATGCATGGGCGTATTTACCCTAGGGCCAAGGGGGCCATGGCCCGGGGCGGCAGGCTCCTAGGGGCGGCAGGCGCCGAAGAGATGACCACGAGGGGGCGGCGAAGAAGCCCCCTCGTGATCATCTCTTCTGCGTAAACGGTTGAAGATGTGCAAAAATCATGTATGACGAAATTGTTCCTCTTTAAAATTTCAAAAAAAGTCTGCGATAGCATAATGATGTCTATCTTTAAAGGTTGACTCGCTATAGCCTTTTTTATGGTAATCAAATTTGTTATAAGACAATGCATCATTTGCAAAGGTGTTTTATAAATATGATATTAAATAAAGAAGTTATTCATCCCAAGTATTTAATTCTGAACATAATTGCTCTTGGTATCATTTGATTTCAATAATTGTCTTACGAAATAGCAGTTTTAATGTAACTTCGCAACAAAATAATGATCACCGCGTGCAAGACGGCGTGGTAACATATCACGCGAGTCGGAAAGAATTTGGTTTCCAGCCTTTATGGTAGGGGATTTCGGGATTTACTAAAGCGCGGCAGATTAATATACAGGGGGATACCTTGTACCCGGTTAAGTACCTCCACCAAAGATGAGCCCCATATATAAGGCCGCTCGTGAAGGATACAGGATCAGATTAGTAAAAAAAAATTGACCATCAGAAGAAGAGCGCGTTAGATTAAGTTTAAGTTAATTACATCCTAAAAAGTGTATATTCCACTAATCTGACAATTTGAGAGTGACGTAAAGAAAGGGGAGGGCAGCAAAGTTGTAAAAAAAACGTCATCTCGACATTCTCGAGCGTAGCTAGTTTTTTTTTATTTTGAAGGAAGTAATTCAAAAATAACGAAAAATATATAATCTGACGATTTCCGCAAATTCAAGCAATTCCGAAATAACAATAATTCGTCGATAAAGTTAAATGCATGCAGCTGCGTGATGCCTATGTTTCCTTCTCCGCGTTTCTATTCCTCTCTCACTCTTTCTCTATCTATTACTCTCTCACTCCGTCCCCACTCTGGTTTCTGCTGCCATGACACCATCACAGCTGATCATAAAGACTTGTTCGTGGCATACTGTTTACAACGTGTTTCCAACGTTTTGGCTTTTTTTGCTATTTTAATATATAATTTATGTGGAATCGCAAAAATAGTTAATAGGTTCAATAATGTATTTTTGGTATTGGGATGTAATTTGTTTTATGACTTAAGATATTGTAAAGCAACAGATGTTTATTTAAAATAAGGTGAGGTAATAAAGTAAGGTTTAACTAAACGGCGTTCTAAAGAGTTCCCTCAAACTTAGATTTCCTGTGAATTTGAACCGATTTGGACCGATAGATTTTGAGAAATTGTGAAAAATCTCAAAAAAATTTTTTTAAATTGGTTTATTTGGAATAAATTTAAATGGCTTTATCGATCAACTTCAAAAACTAATCCGCCCTTCAGCTTGAAAAAACACGTCGATCGATCAACCGATTTTGACCAGCTTGGTGGCCAAGCTGGTCAAAATCGGTTGATTCGTTCAAGAGATATTGTGAACGAAAGAAACCCGAAAAAGTGTTTTTTCGGAGTTACTCCGAAATTTCTAGTTTGACCAATTGAAAATTAGAAATTCTTTATGAGGCTTAAAAAACTGCGTAGAATGCCACCAACCACGTAAAAATCGGTTCATTGAATCAAAAGTTATTGCGGTTTGAAAATTCCAAAAATAGTGTTCTATGAAACTTCTATCAGACTTTTGAGCTGGGAGAGCTCAAATGCATAGAAATATTATTTCTTTGAACTCAGCGAGCTCAAAAAATCATATAAATTATATTTTGAGCTCAAAAATGTCATAAGTACAATTTTAAGCGCCCAGGAATGGAATTAGCGGGAAGTTGCAGGGATGGCCTTTAGGGTGAACTGTTTTTCTATTTTTTTTTTTGTCAGATCAGGTGAATCCCTCTAGATAATCGTCAGATTATGAGACAGTACGTTTAGAATATAAAGATGAACCATATATGAAACATATAATCTGACGCGCTTGAGTATTTCAAAATGTCGAATTTTTTTGCACATTATGAAAATGGCCGCGAGTTTGCGTCACATCGAAATCGTCAGATTAGTGAATGAGAGCTTTTTTTTGGTGCACTTAACACTCCCTTAGAAAACCTGACGCGCTCGATAAAAAGTTTTTTTTTCATTTTCAACCCTTACATACAACCACCCGCATCATGCAAACGATCATTACGTTATTAAAAATACGCAGGGCATTGATGCTATCAATATCTGACGCGCTCGAGGATGTCCATGCAACAGTTTTTTTTTACATATTTAAAAATCTATAGCCGCTTCCCCCACCGATGAAAAGGTATTTAAGGCTTGTTTCGTTTGAAATTAGCGCATCGAATCAACACATGAAATATTACCTGTTTTAATTTGTATTATTGAAAATTTATCTACCCTATTACTTGGTTTGTTTGTCTTAAATACTTTATCTTCACTTAATAGGGCGGCAAAACTAAATGGCCCGGGGCGCCAAATCTGTAAATACGCCTCTGTTCTGATGTCATTTTCTTACTATGCCATTTTGATTGAAGTTTCCCTTAATAAGTAGGTAAGTATTTTTAAATTTGTTTTAAATAAAATTCTTAGTTTCTTTTTTACTTACTTTTTTGTATGTTAGGTACTAACCAACCAACCCAATTGAAAATGGCCCCCTCTTTATATGGGAATTACAAGAATAGATATTCTCTTTGATCTTTAAACAGAAAACTTACATGCATTATATGAACTATGCACTTACTTTAAACACACTTCATGAATATTCTCAAAATTGGTCTCTCTATAAAATAAAATTTTCATTTTACTAATACTACTAATTTATAGTTCCAAAATGACATACTTATTATGTTTAATTGAGAATGTCCTCTACGTCAGGGTGTCGACTGCAAATTGATTGCATACAGCATAATATGGTATTTTAAAGTACTTGGAACAAACAGAATGTCTTCAAAAGTAACTATTTAATAAAGCGAATATTAGGTACCACCAACTTATATTAGGTATCTAGCAAGTAGCGACTAGCAATTATAACTACCTCAATACCGGTAGAAAGCGAACCGGAGCAAGATTTCTATCTTCGCTCCCAAAATAAAAAATATATTATAAATTTACATAAGGAGACAAAATATTTAATTATTATAGTTTCATTTTTATGTGTTGTGACAGACAGTGTAAATGAAGACGAAACGTTTAATAGCCCCTCGTGTTATTTTAACGTTACATTTATGTTTTGAGAGCTACATTTGTCGCCGCCATAAAATATTTGTACCGTAATTACTTGTAGGTACCGCATTTATTATATTATTATGATCTTAAGGAAAAATTGACTGAAAACTCCTTATTAAATCTCGAATGCTTAAACAAATTATACCTACAGCTCTTGTACATAATAATCTAGTCAAATGATATGACTCTCTTTATATATATGTATTATCTACGTTATTTAAGCAGAAGTTTTCATTTTTTTACAATAATAATAATTGTGTATAACATGATCAATCAATCATCTTTTTTATATTGAAATAATCAAATCCAAAGCAATATATTTTAATCTGCTCTACTTTTTTACATTTCACTTAGCGAGTTCAACTATATACATACTCGTAAACTGTAGTCGATAAAAAAACGTTGTAAGTAGATGATTTTGTTATAGGTACATCTGTTATAAATTAAATTGTTTAACATGTGTACTGTATTACTAGTAGTTTAAATATTTTGGATGCTACGGAACTCTCGTTGTGCGAGCGTGTCTCTAAATTTTTAGAATGACACCTGTAAATGGTTATTTAATTTTATCATTTTAACATTTATACTTAGCTTATCAAGAATCGTGAATTATAGGTACGCAATAAATTTAACAAACTGCGTCACGTATTTACATCTTCAGAATACTTATAAAATGAAATAATTTTCACTAATGTGCTGTTTTATTGGCTCGTTAACACATTTGGTGTGACTTTTTAATAAATTGATATAAAATGAGAGCTCCTTGATCGATAAATAAAGCCATTAAATTTTACAAATTACGACTTATTACTTCTTACATGTATATCGTAATAAAGTATATATGTCGGTATATTTAACAATAAATCCTCTACCTGATAAGCAACAAAATTCTTCGAATAAAGTTAAGTTTCTATGGTGAATGAGATTTCTTTAGACTTTCATAGTTAATTCCTTAATAAATATATAAAATTGCTATCAAAATATGAAAACCTTTGCAACATTACATAATGTAACAGTTATATTTTTTATTATTTAACTAACAACTAGCTTACATAACAAAAATAATATCTTTCCATATAGGAATTATATACAACTGATTACTAGAACTTACATGCCGCTGATTACAGGAATTGTAGGGAATGAGAGAAATATAACTAGTATCTACTTCCTTTACTACGGTACACTCTACAATTTTTTCTACGAAAAGTTAAGGAATATAAGCTTTTGGGAACAAACAAAAAAGTAATTAGTGCAGGAATCACTCCAGACGCACTCTCTCTATTTATATAATTCATAATATTATTATGTATATTAATATTGAATCTTATGTTAATTATTATTTATACCTAGGTAGGTTTAATAAAGAATATAAATTTTTCAGTTAGTGAAATTTCGGCGCATACAGCTGCTGTATAAGAGATAAGCCGCATTATAATCGCACTTATAGATAAAATTGCTCTCTCATAATAAGAGTCGCAGTGTCACGTATGTATGCGAAATCACCCATGGGAACCTTGCCTTCATAGCGGCCCCAGCCGATTGACAATTGATATGCCCACCGTATTTA
The DNA here is from genome assembly GCA_905231865.2 of Boloria selene. Taxonomy (NCBI): domain Eukaryota; kingdom Metazoa; phylum Arthropoda; class Insecta; order Lepidoptera; family Nymphalidae; genus Boloria; species Boloria selene. The sequence goes on from HG993149.1 coordinate 5,699,839, forward strand.
GAAAACAATATAAATTATTTACGCCAAATTAGACTCTACATGAATAATAATAATAACCATAATCCTCTGCATATATGAGTATTATTATCATAAACTGTCGATTGTACATCACGATGAAACATTTCACACGATGACGTCTTCAATGAACGAGACAATGCCAATATTGTATTCGGAATTAATTTACAGTTATGGATATTTGATTGGGATAAGAAGATAGAAGTTTAAAATATTTTTTTTCATACTTCACCTCACTTACGCATAATATACGTTATGATCCTATAATATTTTTTAATGAAACAGTCATCGCCTATCCATTTATACACTAACGACTCTACTAGGTACATTTTAACGGTTATTAAAGCATATAATATATATACATATAATAAGGATAAAATATAAATAAACATGGGTATATTTGTTTCTCTCCCTTACTTGAGATTACCCATGCAAACTTTCGTTAGAACAAAAAGTTAGAACAGTAGTTCCACAATAATGTGTACATCTATTGCATCGAAACTCATACTTCTACTTTAACTTTGTTGATTAAATAAAAGCTTTGTTTTTGCTTAGCTAAGCTCTTTTTAACCACAATAAGATATTAGATATATAAAATACCCATTTCTTAATTAAGCAAGATAATAGCTTTTCATCAAAGATTTTAAGTACATATGGCGTGTATTAGTAAGACATTTAATTATTATTAAACATAATAACTTCGTACAACCAATACCATGTTAAAAATCAATAAACACATGCTAAAGCCAGATTAATGAGACGTCTGTAAATGATCGATCGCTTTCTAACATTTTAACACTATGCCATTGTGTCCAAAATTACTAACTGTTGCTTTCAACGATTGATGATTCAAAATTACATCTCAATATTTTCAATTAAATTATATTGCTCCATTGATTCGTGTTTTTTCTTCAAATCTCATTTGGTATAAAGTTGAATTTTGCTACAATGTTGAAATTAGTGATAATGATGCACCAAAATTTTATGAATTAGTCCGACGTTAGATGATATTTTTTGCCTGAATGCACATAATACTATTTAGTATTATTGCGAAGTGTATAACGGAACCTGAGTTGTTAATAGCTATGATTCCTAAAATTAAATGCATAATTTTATTAAATACTAGCGAGTCGCCCTCGCTTTGCTCGGGCTCGTCCCTAGTTTTAGCAAAACCGAAGCCGCGGGGTTCCGCTAGTTACACAGATAAACCTTCCTCTTGAATCACTCTATCTATAAAAAAACCGCATCTAAATCCGTTGCGTAGTTTTAAAGATTTAAGCATACATAGGGATATAGGGACAGAGAAAACGACTTTGTTTTATACTATGTAGTGATGAAATGGGCGATATTCTCATCAAATATATTTTAAGGATGTTAAGCTAAAACTTTGTTTTTAATTATCACTATATTAATTTTCGTATTAAGAATTTTATTTACTTTGAGAATCTAAATGTTAAAACAGCGGTTAACTTTTAATACCCACACAAAAATATTAAATATTTTAATGTCACTTTTTCGGAAGGCTGGAGCCCTTAGTTTAACGAATACAGGCGTTATATCGGCCATCGAATGTAAATATGCATTTTTTCTTGGGCGGTCGAAACTTTGCCACTTATTGTAACGGTGTCATGAAATTTTGACAATTAGACGATTTTTACCATCACTTTACTCACATACATGTGCGAATGTGACACTTAATTTTGTTACGAATATTTTAAGTATCTCTATATATGCGTGCCGCAATGACATTAGTTTTTTAAACCTTCGGGCTCCGATCATCGACCGAACGCTCACATTCGCATTACAACGTCAATAAAGTTTATGATTTTGTACAATCTTTTATGTAATAAGGACTAAAATGGCAATAAAACCTTTTAATTGTAAAATACACATTAAACTTATCTCACCGATAGTGAAAAATTTATTTTAAGCACTTAAGTAATTGTTCCTAAATAATAATTTTGGTTTAAATATAATTAACTTGTAATGCCATTTACCATGGAAGCTAAAATTTCTCTTCTATGTACAGTAAATATTTTGCTTTATTTGTTATTTGTTGACGGTGATTTCAATGGATAAGCGTTATTTAAATCTAGGAAAACAAAGTATTATTTATTTCTTAAATATTTTGTTTTATTTTTATCAATTTTCATTAGGTGCTTGGATAGCATTTTATGTTGTGTGTTGTGTATATCATCTTTTTTCTGGCTTTCTTGCAATTTGCGTGATTTTATGAAAAGTGACGGAAGTGTGTAACAGGAAGCCGGGAAAGCGCTATATGATTTGACCAATGTGCGGGCGTAATTTAAGAGTTGGCCGTCATTTTAATAAATGTATAAATTACTGTTGTTAAATATCTCAAAAAAGTGCAGATCATTGATAAAAATGTGACACATCATATGCGACTACTGTTAATTCTACGCGCTCGCTAGTTTTAAAATCATAATCAGGACATTATAAGTCACTCTTTCGTTGAATAAGAAGTAGTATGTTATATTAAAAAAATAGTATTATTTTTTGGGAAAATTACGGGATGTATACATTTATTGTTTTAAAGGATTACCATGTTTAACAAGACAGTAAAAATAATAATATGAAAAGAAAGAAACTTTTAACGAAATAATTTTTGCTTAGTAACTCTACATATGACGCATGTGTCGTTAAAATTATACTTTTTAATACTAAGTAGCCATTACAAAGCAAATACTTCTGTGTTATTTACATTTGTCATGTTCTAATATGAGTTATATTACTTAGTTTCTGATTTAATTTATTTTCTTATATTTTGAGTTTTAACAACATTCTCATAAAAGGAAAGAGAATTGATTATTTTAATTTTATACAAACAGCAGCAATATAAATAAAGCCGCTGTGGGCTGTGTACAAGTAATTTGATATATCATAATTTTGTCCCTTCACCTACACATTATTATTTAGTCACGTACTACGTATGTGCAAACAAATCAATCAAAATTGTGTATTTACATAGAAAATACCCGACGGCTTTTAAAAATATTACGCATATGATTATAGATTCTCTGAAATATTTGTTCTTCAAGGAAAAAAGCAGTATGCTAAACCAAGCCATGTATTTCAATAGGAAAACAAAAATACCAGCGTTTCTTAAAGTGTACTAAAATCAACTGTATGTAAGTATAAAATTATGTATAAAAGTGAAACAAAAATGAATCGTGGACAACATGTTATTACTAATTAAGATCGATATGATTTAAAATGTACGGATGATATAAATCAAACTATCTTTTCGGATTTTGTTGCGGATATTTGAACGCTTTACAGCAATCATGGTCACGGGAGAGACTCTCCCGTAAAAGATAGTTCCATTTATAATGTCAACTACTCGCGTAAACCTAAAAAAGTATTATGTTCAGATGAATTAATCATCGCTGTTATAGTAGGCTCTGTGGCTTTTATTAGGCCAACACGCGTATGTACTTACACAAACATAAATCCACCTATCATTATTACTTTATTTTCGTTTTAATCTTATTATAAAACTATGCAACATGTGTGTCATCTATCTTTGTAATTAAATAAATAATTACGATTACATATTATGAAATAGCGAGACAAACTAAATATGTAATATTCTTAGTTATTATGCAGTTTCACGAGTTTCTGTGCAAGAGGTGTGATATATTCAACATGAAGATGTTTGAAGTTTTCAAATTTCATAATTTTCTATTTACATATGTTTGAAATTACAATTAATGTAATCTATAGGTACATGTACCTATAAACACTCTATTGATGTTTTTTTTTGTTTTGTTGGGGGTGTGTCACGAGTTATTTAAGTATAAAAAACAGGGATTAAAAAACAGTTGGAAAATCTAAAAGTTCAAACCTACTTATTATGTATGGGAATCAAAAACTGTAAAAAATCGTTATAAACGGTATATAATAAAGAAACTACTACAGTTTTAATACTAGGTACATTAACCAAATAAAAATTACTTATCGTATGGGTTTACATGAATAAAAATAAGCTGACTTACTCTTAGCTTTTTATTTTACAATACATAGATAATAGAATTATTGAAATTAAACAAAAAATAAAACGATTTGACAATTTACTTTTGTTTTATGTTAAAGCACTCGTCCGTAAGCGGCATGGCAACAGGTCTGACAGAAGCAAGTATTTGTGTTTGTTCACCTGAGTCGCGCCGACTTAACGTACTAAAACAAGCGTTACCCTCGAGGGCATCATTAGCTATGGATGAAACATATTTAAGCATATATTTAATTGTGTAGAACAAAATTGAATGAAGCATTGTTAACACATCGATTGAAAAAACTATGCTATTTAATTTAAAACAATAATTTAAAAAACTGAAAATTGTTATAATATTATTTAATTTATGAAATGAGAGAAAGTTCTATAGCCTCCGTTAAAATTGTTGTTTTACAATTATTAATCGATAAGGTGAATAAATTTGATAGATGCCAACATCATATGTGTCGTATTTGTGTTCAATAAAATAATACTAACTTGGATTATAACTTTAGCTTAAAGCTTGAACTGAAGCTTTGAAGTTTCATTCAACTTTCACAGCTGAAAACCATTAAACAAAGCATAACTAATCTGAAATGATAAGTATCATTGTGTTTAGAATTATTTTGAGAAGAATTATTTAGATTTTCGGTTATGGCATTTAAATGTGCTCTACTCGAGAATGCGGGACTGACATTATTTTAAGAAGATTTCGAAGGGTCGGTTTACAAAATTGTATAATGTAAAATTAAACTGCCACTTAAACTGAGGAGGTCATTTATTTTGGTTTAATACTTCAGATAATTAATTTATTAATAGCAGTGTACTTTCTGCGCCAGCGGTCGCGCTTTCGAGTCCCGCTGGGAGCATTTTTTTTTTGCGTAAATGTCATAAAAATTCATTGCAATAAGCATTGAATACAATTAAATAATTGAGATTATGAAATATTTGTCCAATTTACGTAAACCTAACTTACATATTCGCATTTGCGAATACTCTTAAGTTGAGATAAATTTTTAAGCCATATAATTAATGCAACAGGAGCCTAACAATCTCTTAAGACTTATATGTTAGCAAATTGCAGGTGACTGCAGAGCATACCTCCATAATGAACCTTTCATGCTCTTTGGATCATAAAATACTTTGTTTTTATTTCACTAACGGAACGTCGAGCTCGAGGTAATAGAAACGGCTTATTAAAAGAATTTATCACATATATAAAGTGAAATATTGGTTTTTATCAAATCGACCCCTATTTACCCTTTAACTTTTTATACTTTTTACACTTTGTATAAAAAAATTAAGTGTTTATCTATACTTTGTACTATGAAAACTAAGATCTGACCCATTTTATGAAAAAAAAATAAAGACTGAATTAATAAAGAAGAAAAGTGATATATTATAGTGAATTTGACTGGTGTGTTATAGAATTATTAATTATTATATATCATTCCCGCATTTCCTACTTTACAATTAATGCAGGTTATTTGCACAGTACTAAAGCTTTTTATAAGCATTTTATAATAATATGTCAACTATATACTACTATGGGTCTAATTCAAATACGCGGGGATCAGGCCGTAGTCCACAAGATGACAAAGTGCGGGTTGGCGGACTTCACATGTCTTTCGAAAACTTGTTGGCTCAAACATGCAGGTTTCCTCAAGATATTTTTCTTCATCGTAAAACAATTGACAGGTAACCTCATAATCATGTCATAAATGATTCAAATAAGAAAACATCGAGAAAAGAACATAATACTTTATAACCCGATGGATGTATACATATTGAAAATTATACAAACTTTTGCTCCCGTTGAAATGTTTTAGTACGCAAGCGCAAACCTACCGTAGCCTAACAACGACTTGTTTATAATTGAATATTTCATTTAATATATAAATAACTAATTTATTCAAAAATACATTTTGTAGTGAAGCAATTGTGGTTCTGAACCATTTTCTAATCCACTCGATGACACACACAAAGCATTTCATCACAATCGGTCCAGCCGTTTAGTTGGAGTTCAATTCCACACGCACAGATGATTTTTATATATAAAGGTTACTTGTCATTACGTATTTAACGATAGCTATATAAATTTCATGATTAAGTAAAGCTATAAAGTAATCTTATATTTATTAATATTGTGATCCTATCTATTAGCATGCGTGTGCTTAACACATTAAATAAACTTCATGTGCTTATGAGATGATAAACTGTCTCCATTCTACCTAGCTATATAAAAGTCTTACCATGCTACTTAAGAGTACATGTACACAATATATAATGTTACGTAAATATAAATGATTGAAGATGTTATAGGTATTTGAAAGAGTCAAGATCTTAAAATCAAATTCACTTACCCTGCTAACAGTATATTTTTTCCTGTTTAATTTTGTATAATCTTTCAATTCATTCATCATTCATTTTGGGCTCTCTTTTGCATCGATATAAAATTGTACCAAAATAATTAAATTAAACAGCCGAATTTTTAAAGGCTAATTAGTGTATTTATATACGCAGTATGCTTAATCATAATTATATATTCCAGAGTAAACAGAGCAAATTAATATATCATTTACAGTTTGAAACTTTCAATTATAACCTCACTAATTATAACAGCCAGTTTCATGCTAGAAAACTCAATATAAAACGTGTGGTTTTTATAAATTACACATTATTATCTATCCTGAGGCATCCGGAACAACATTCTGAACTAGAAATCCTTAACCTACTAATCATTAATCTTCATAACTACGAAGAAGTCGCATTAGATGTAAATAATAGTTAACAATTAACCAGTCTGACAACGCTAGTCCCCGTTGCTTGCAGCCACAGCAATTTTAAATGAATTTCCATAAATTGTTGCACTAAATTAGTCTATAATACTACGTCATGATGCTTTAAACGTATGGTAACGGAGCAAAAACGCTAAAATGTGTTTTACGTAGTCGTCACGGCGCTGATTAATATTGTAATATCATTTTATCTCACTCAAGCCTGTTTTACCCGTGTCTCGATTAGAAAAATTAAAGTAGCTGTAAACTATTAAAAGCTTTACCTAAAGCTTGTGAGATAGTATTCCACATAAACATAATTTAAATCATTAAAATGTAAAAATATACAAAAGAAAAATGGTACCAAAAATAGTTGGCAAAGACAAGATGCAAAGATGATAAAGATCATTCTACATTCGCCATCGTTAATAGAATATTAATATATGGAAATAATATAATTAAAATGCAGTTTTTTTAGTACGACAAAATTCTAAGTTCTCAGAAACATTAAAATTGAAAAAACTATCAGATATCAGGACATATTTCATCTTTTGTAAATAATGTTAATGTAAATAGTAAATTAGTTTTGTGACATATTAAGTACTAGCCTTTCCCGCGGCTCCGCACGCGTTCTAAAGGCTAAAAATCAAAAGAAATATTTTTCTCCCGGTTTTGAAACATTTTTCATTGATCGTCGTAGCCTTCCTCGATAAACGGACTATCCAACACAAAAAGAATTTTTCAATTCGGACCTGTAATTTCCTGAGATTAGCGCGTTCAACCAACCAAACAAACAAACAAACTCTTCAGCTTTATAATATTAGTATAGATTATATAACATCAAAAACTTAACTATAGTCTCCTTAAAACTAAATAAGTATAAGTATGATTATGACCTCAATTGCTTGAGTCGTTCAAAGTTACACGAAGACTGCAGAGTTATTTATGTAATATTATAAAGTATGCCCATATCGCCACTATATGAATATATTTACGATATCCGATGTTGACTAGGAAGGTGTATGAGTGTCGTAAAAGTTAAAGTAAATATTTTATAAATGTAGGTTTATATTTTACTGCATCGTAAAAACACATTGAAATCTTACAATAGAACGCAGGATAAGTTTGGATATTTATTTTTTTATTTAGCCCATTGTATGCCCATTGAGTATTTAACCACGTCTTGACATAAAGGCAATAAAATAAAGAGAAATTAATAATTTTTTGTAATTTTAAAATCTAAAATTTAAGTACCAAATTTTTTTGCAGTATATCCCTATTTAATGCTTATGTTATACTATACCTTCACATATTATAAATTTTTTAGGAAATAAAAACAAGAGTGTAAATATTTCTTTATGGTCACTTATATTTACAGTTACTTATTACTAGAATTACTTAGGTCAAATCGTCATCCTCTTTCAAGTAAAACAGAATATTTTAAAAAGCAAGTATGTAAGTACATATTATATGCATTTCTGTGATGTACCTACGCGAACAGTTGAAACGGTAGCGATATAATTATTATCATTGACATCAATACACCTGGTAAGATAGTTTCCTGGAGTTTCTGTGTGTAATAGTAGGCTCTACTATGAAATTAGAAATAAGTTTTGCTCTACATCTATGTTGTAGGTAGTTGTAACAAACTTATTGTGAGAATATATTTTAAATGTACATCGAATAAAAAAGAGCTACTGAATAGCAAATTAAAATGCTTTATAATCACTACAATACTTAGTTTTCTTATTTTAAAAGTTATAACTTACTTACCTTGGTATATTTAAGTTAAACGAGTAGGAGTTAGGACATCAATCAAGAAGACGAATTGTTTTTAAGAGCATTTGTGGGCATTTAAATGCCTGTCATAAATTAATATTGTTAATTAAAAAAAGAGAAAAACATTGAATTTGCTAACGAGATAATTCCCCGTAATAAATATCTGAAATACTCATACAACTTAACATGTCTCATGCTAATTGCTAAGTTGGAGAATAACTCAGGCAATCGTATTATTCAAATTCACGTCTTCATACGTAAATCAAAGTTACAATGCTTTTCTATAAACGTAAAAGTTTTCTCAACATTAATTCTAAAGTTCAAGCGTGCTTATTTAAGTATCGCAATGTACTTTGCCCTCAAAGTGTAAGCATTTCACGCCACAAATCGTCTTTTCTTGGCTGCGAGTTCGAAACCAAGCGTCAATGACATGTAGTAAAACTTAAATGAAAATCGTGTAATCTTTTGTTTTACTCCAAAACAACCTTAACCTCACAATAGATCATTCATCGTAATACTGTGATGTAAGAAACGTGAAAATTGAGCCTTTGTCATAATCAAACGACAGAAGTTATAAGTATAAAATAGGTAAATTAGTATAATTTATAAGTTAGAAACTATAAACTTAGAGACATTATTTTAAACTTTTATGTGAATCAAAACTAATTATTTTAAGACAATTTGCTGCTAAATACGTCATTGAATAACTGAAATAATTCCTTTAAAAGAGAAAATCTGATTTTAAACAGCTATAATACATCATAATTTATCAAAATAGCACATTTCTACCAGCATGTTGATTCTGATGAATGATAGACAGTGCATCGTTAGCAATGGCTGGGGGGTCCGGCCACCGCTGCGCGAGTTTGTCAGTGTCATTACACCGTGAAACATTGTCACTTCAATAATATTTTAAACCGCGTTCCCAATTTTAGTGCGCTATGTTTACTTATTCGAGTAAACACTACCAAAAGCTTGTCGAACACGGAAACAGATTTACGTAGAGTCAACAAACATAGTGGACGCGTGCCACAGACTGCAGTACTCGTGATTTCACGAACTCACCTAACTAAACAAACGTAAGACAATATTTATTGCACGTCCAATTAGCTATCACTAATCATGGTAATCGTATCGTAATTGATTTTATTATAGTTTTTATTGAACTATAGATAGTATAGTATTAAAAACTTCAGTTTTTTTTAATTAGGTACTAGCAATTGCCGCGGTTCCGCTCACATTCTAATCACTAATTAAAAATAAGGATTGGTGGTAGTAGGATAAAACTTTAGGGTTATAAGTAGTTTTTGATGCCAAATCATAAACAAAATTAAATTTGGTCTAAAAATAAAAAGTAAAAAAACTAAAGAGGGCCACCCTTTTTACCCAGGGGAATAAAAAATAGCCTATGTCCTACTCTCAGACCTACCAAATACCTATACACAAAAAAATCATAAAAATCGGTCAAGCCTTTTCGGAAGAGCTCGATAACAAACACTGTAACACGAGATTTTTATATATTAATGTTTTAAACATAAGTTCCTTATGAAAATCTAAAATTAAAACTGCGATGGATACTTTACAGAATAAAACGAATGTGTAATCTATTTTTAATTGCTGCTAATTACGGGTATAATTCAACTTCTAAGAAATAGAAACGATACATTTATGAAGGTTACACAGATAGTGCATACGAGAAAAATATGTACCTACGCCTACATTTTCTCATCAATTTTCTAAGGTTATCTTCAACGAGTAATAATGAGAACTAAGTGAAATCGAACACAGACAATGAATTTTTGCAATAGCGTGCGAGCTTTCACTGCGACATTATATTTTATCGGAACCGTCTCGAGCAACTCTACCTATCATTTCTTACATTCAGATGTCAAAGTAGCGCAATTTTATACCTATTTCAAGCTAACGTGAATAATTGTAGACTATATTGTTATAGAAATATGGAATGAAAAATTATATAGTATTAAAATCTATTTTGCTCTTTTAAGTTTCAATGAATTCTGCAAAATTTACATAAAATTTTTGTAAAATCTAATTGATGTTCAAAACAAAAGCCAAATCGATAGATTTTTTATTTTATAATGGCATCACGAGAAAACTACTAGACATTACAATTGCTTTGCACGAGTAGGTAGAACAACTACATCCTTACGCGCATAATCATACCAAATATTTCACTCTACTTCATAGTATATTTGCTTATACACTTAATATTGTTCCAGATATGTTTTTTTCACATCCACAGGCGTTAAGCGCCCGTGCCTTTTGAATTTATTTTTATTTTGTTTGGCGTTTTACAATTGTTTATAACTCAAAACTAGTGATACATGCTTACTAACTACACTTAAACTAAGTGGACCGTGGCCAGACACTGTTTTTTTTCTTTTAATACTATTTCTTATGCTACATTATATGTCCCAGATATTAAGAATGTGGCGGACAAGCGAGCGCGACGGCGGCGGCTAGCATGGCGGCGTTGCTGCTGCTGGTGTCAGCCGCGGCCGCCGCCAGCCTCGGCGAACTAACGAGACGGGACACCGGCGACGTGTTCACGCTACTTGGTAACTAGAGACTATGTACTTTTTAGGACTTATTTTAACGTTTCCTGAAAAAATATTTATTTTCAGAAATCTGTAGAAAAATTACTAACTTATATAACTTTTTTTCTCTTACGAAGCTTTTTTTTAAAACTTTATATAAGAACTCTGTGTTTTACTCAAATAGACTTTAAATCAAATCGTTTAAATAATACATACCGAAACATTTCTAAATCCATTAAATAATCATGACTTTCCTTTACTTATATAAATTAGGTACATTAAACTAACATTTTCTAGCTTTACAGTCGCAGTTTTGTCAATCTTGAATACTAAACAATTATATAATTATTACACAATACTCGTTATTCAATTGAACATTTAAAACTTTCTTTGTTTAATTATACATTCAAAGGTGGTGAATGCGGGGCGTCGCGGTGCGCAGAGCATGGCGCCGGCGCGGCTAGAGAGGCTAGTGGGTGCGCATGCGCATGCCCGCAACGCGCACCACTGTTTAGAGAAGATCGGGAACTATGTGTTGATGACTTGCCAGGTAATGATATTATATGTAATTGCCTCCGTGGTATAGTGGCCAACACGTATGTACGTTTTTAAAAAGTTGTCAGTCATAGACACATTAGACAGGCAAGAGGTAGGAAGCTGATGGTGTTACATCTACGTTCCTCGAAAAGCACGATAAGCCTGTCATACCCTGAGTTTCAAAGGTTCATCTCGAGTTGTCGTCCAACTGCAGTATGGGGCTTTTATATTCAAGTATCAAAAGCTAAAATGTGCGGCAGGATTAATTGATTCTCGTTTTGCAATATTGACTTTTAGATTTTAAAACAATTTTAAAAGAGAATAGTCTTGATATCACAATACTAGATGCTCATGATAATATATTATTCCCATTTTCATGCGTACCAAATGTACAACCCAAATCATACAAAATCGGTCGAGCCGTTTCGGAGGAGTGCGACTACAAACACCGTGGCACGTCATGATTGATTTTTTTTACATTTTATTTCGTCTCAATGGGGACATTTTATCCAAAAATGCAGCGTGAGCTCAATATTGGACTAATGAACGTGCACACACCGATGAAGCCCCTGATTTTAGCTTGTAAGAAATAACGATATACTAAAGTAAAAAAGATAAAAGTGTTTTTATAGAGCAGATTCGTTAAAGATAGACGCCATTAATAAAATAATAATGGCTTATTTTACATTTGGATATTTTCAAGAAGCGACAGTAAATTTATAGTTATTTTAAATTAGCTTTAAGAAAGCTTTATCTATTAGTCATTTAAATCGACTAATATTCCAATTAAAATGAATTATGGATATTGTAGTATTGACACTTGACATGAGAAGATGGTGATAAGGAGATATAGATACACAAAAAAATGTTAATTACCTTATAAGTATTTTCTAACTAACTTAGTTTTAATATTTTCAACATGTACTAAACTTTAATGTTCAAAACTTATTAATAAATTCTTTTGCACATGAATGAATTATTCTCTTGCATTATTCAATGAACTAGTATATAAATTCTCTATAATCAAAAACGAACTGCTAAAATACTTCAAATTTTCGTATCATTCACGATATTGATTTACATTTTATGTAAACTCGAAATTTTAAATACAGTTGAACTTGTTTATTTCTAGTTCACAGATAATTCTGCGTAGTCACTTCTGTAGAACTACTGTACCTACTTACCAAGAAAATAGAAATGTCGACCTCGTACAATGTAACAGTTTTAAAAACTTGGTCAAATACCCACATGAATTTCCGTACTTAGCATAAGTGCTTGATTTTCGTGCGAGTTTTCGAGTACGAGTTTATTTAAAACTTGATAATTTTTTTTAAATACGGATTTTTAAAGTAATAAAATACACATAAATAAATAAAATAATGAATATGTTCCCATCATGCATTTTTACTTGGCTTGTGCTACGGATACCACATAGTAGATACACTACACAATCATGTAACTTTTCATATATACATGTTATAAATATAAACATCCATTACTGGTGTACAAAGATTCGTGTTCAACAAATGAATGCCCCCAGCGGAACGCGAACCTGCGACCGTTGGCACAGCACATAGGTAGTTTGTAGGTCACTACAAAGTGAGCCAAGTGTGTCGTCAAAACATATTTGTATAATTTAAAATTTTACTTTATAAAATACTATACGTTCCTAAATCGCATTGAAATAACTTTGTATATTTTTAATACGCGTATCTTAGAACTAAACTAATAACAATCAAAATTCCATTGCGAGTAATCCTAGAAGCCATAAAGATTATATTTATTGTTCAGGTTAACCTATAAAGCTCTGTTATATGTTTGTAACTTAAACAATTTAACTTCACCAAATATCAACTGTTTATTGTATTCAGTCCCTTTTAACGTCCCACTGCGGTACAGACGTCCCAATAAACAAGGGTTATACATACATATTTATAGTCTACCAAGCATTTTTTACGTTGGAAAGTCCATTTTGGTAAAACATCTGCATACATACGAGTACTTACATGTGGTCATATGGGACTCGCCGGCAAATCCAGCAACTACTACTACACTAAAACCCAATGTCACCTCTAGCGCCATAATAGAGTGTCGCATGATCGCTTACAACCACTCTCTCTGAAGGCAGGTCTGACATATCCATAAAGTTGCTCTAACATTCCACTCTGCTATCTGAAAAGAACCAGGAGCAACCCACACGAAATACCGAATGCCCAAACATTCTTGTGTGTTTTTTGGCTTTGTGCCCGGCTGGATTGCCGGACGCTAATGATGCATGACATTGGGGCACCAAGTTACCACAGCCTTATCAACTGTTTAACTATCCTTTTAATGCGGAGTCGTGGTTATATTTAATTTGAATACATTAAACAGTGATCAGCAGTCAGTAGCTTATTTCTATTGCCAGCTCAGTAATAATCCTCCTACTCGCCACACTATCAAACTCATATGAACAGTAAACAAAGTTAAATTAGCTTTAATGCTGTTTACAACTGTATTTTAATCTTATAATCGGCTTTTCGAGATAATGAACCCTGGTGTCAATATTTAAAGATCTAGGGATACTTTGCGTGGTGTTTCCAGAGGTAAAGTAAGGATGAACATAACTTTTGCTAAGCTTCAATAAATAAGGACCAAAAATTACATATTATCATATTACGAAAGCGAGCAGAAACATCTCGATTTATTGTACATATTTATTTATACATTTTCCGAACGTTTTTATTGCATTTTACGTGCCATCTTTTCTGTAGTCTTAAATTATTTCATAATGAATGCAGGTATAAGTAAATTTATGAAATGATTAAAGATATTTACTATAAATCGTTTATAGACGTCCAATTCTAATGTTCAACATTGTAAATATCTTATACACGAAAAAACGGCCTAAAGACTTAAAGACATATTATGTTGGGTATACTGGGTATACTCATAAATCAGCTCGAGTAGAGCCGCGGACAACAATAGTTAATTTATACAAATAAAAATTCGACGCTATGTATAATATTAATTACTCATTAATGCAAAGACATACTTTTATCGTTCGCAGAATGTTCCTTGGCAACCTTTGGAACTGGCATGGGAGTGCAGAGGATACCATTTGTCTACTTACCACTTAAAGGTCAAATAATACATCCATCAAGAGAAATCATCTTTCAAAGTAAGCAAGTGATTCCAACCAGTTTCTTACCATTGGAAAATAATGAAATAAATACAAAATATATTGTTGTTTATTTTAAAGTTACCGGTTCAAAATTTTGGAAACTCATTAAAATTGTATTAAATGAAGTTATTTATTTATCACAGATGTGAAGACTCCAATATGTGCAGTGTCAGGCGCTCAATTTCTAACTCGCAAAGGTTTTCTCGACCTTAGGAATACGCTGGATGCCGATGTGCCATTTAGTTTATTTAGAGATGAAGGCAGAACATTTCTTCAGGTAATATAAACTCTTGAATTGTTTAAATTTATTTTAAGAACCTACATATTATGCATTATGGAAAAATTTAAAATGAGAACACCTCTTTTATTATCTATATTTTTCACTTATAAGAGTATGTACCCATGCAATTTTCTTATATTATATACGGCGCTTTTTTCATAATTTGCCCTGATTACATTTTTATTTGATTATGATACTGAATACCATTTAACTATCACTATCTTCATGTAAATCTCATATCCAGCTGGTGACAGACTCTTTATGAAAAATGTATATTTTTCTATTCAATTTTAACACTATATATTATTATTCAAATGTATATGTATACAAAATCTTATACACTTTAACCTGAAATGTTTTTAGTGGAGTGGTGAAGATGAACTACGAACAAGAATGTCCGGTCGAGTGATGGTAGTTCGCCTGCTATGCAGAGATATATCAGCGACACCAACGTCACCTCTGGACTTACGAGGTGTTTTCACACCGTGTGTGGCCTTCAGGGTTCAGGGCAAACCGCCGAAACATGGCAATAGTAAGTTAATCAATACCTTTTATTCAGCCCTTTGTCACGTCCCACTGCTAGGCACGGTCTTCCTTTCAATGCGATGGGAATCAGGCCATAGTCCACCACACTGGCTAAATGAAGGTTGGCAGACACATGTCTTTGGAAAAGGTTCTTCACTATGTTTTACTAATTACTAATTACTTCACTACAGTGAAGTTAATTATTATTTAGTTGTTATTAATCAGTTAATTTTAATTAAGAAATAGTTTTATAGTATGTAAATTAAACTAATTAATAATCAACGTGTGAGGTAACTTGTTTCGTGGCTTTATTTTTATGCAAATAACAGGTTCCACTTGTCACTTTGCTCTCGACGCGTGCTCTTACGACCAAGCATGATATTTGTTTGAAGATTCTAAATTATATATCATATAAAATGTCGCATTGTTACTAAAGTTTACTTTTTCATTTTCCAATCAAGTTAAGAGTAATAAAAAAAGAAAAATTTCTTGAAACTCGTTTATTAACAAGTACCTAACACGTCACAAAAAATATTTTTACACAAAAATTTAAAAAACTAATGGTAAAATCTCTGTTAGATATACATATTAATAAAAGTGTACTTTTTTATATCTCAATAAATAATTAAAGTGCTATGATAAGCTGCTTTTATTACCTCAGGTTTCAGCCACTTAAGAATTCTATTCCCCGAAATTCGAAACCCAATATATGTTTATATTAAAAAGAAACGTACGCACAATGCATTTTGTAAGTATAAAATTAATATTTTAAGTATATTATTCCTATTTTCAGATATAACTGAAGTTCAATTCGCATCAAATGCGCAAACATCGGGAGCCTCTAACACTTCGGGTCTCACCGTCACAGAATATGTCGCTATAGGCATAAGTTCCTTACTTCTCGGTCTCATTTATGTCGCATCTGTTTTCCTGTATTTGCATATTAAAAAACGTCGGAGAGCCGCATCGGAAAAGAGTGGAAAAAAAAAGTTGAAGAAATTAAAAAATAAAGATTCTATAAAAGAACATGATATTATACGAATAAGTAACGAACGAATTCAATCGTTAACGAATCAGGATGATGGTGTTATTAAGAAAAATCCTTTGTTAACTGCTGGACGACAGTTCCACGACAACAAAGGCTTTTGTAGCGACCTATCCGATTTAGAAGATTTTGCTGATAGTAGTGTACGGAGTGAAGACAATGTTTATAATGTAAGTTGCGCAATATGAAATGATTTAAAAATATAATATTTATTTTATCATATGATTTACAATAAAATCAATATTCATACTACTTGATCAATATGTTTTGTTGCCCATATCTGTATTAAATTCTCTTACTAAGTATCGTACATAAAAGCTAACAAATTGCCAATTTTCTAGAAACAAACAACATCCGCAGTAATACACAGAATCTCAACGAAAGAAATACGACATCAAGGTGATGGTTACGAAATGAATCATCGAGACGAATCCGGGATCGAACGTTTGCCCGACGAGCACGTCTCCATCGTAGAGACAATAGACGACCGTGAAATCGCTAGACCAGTGGGAACTACGCGTCGTAAGCTTTACTTCAACCCAGCTTACTTTGAACCTCATTTAATGGCAGTACGTATTTTTAAAACGTCACTCAATGATTATTAATTATTTATTATCTGTTAACTTATTTTGTTGTTTTAACTATATTTATATTTTTTGATAGCTACTTATAATAATAACATAATTTAAGAAATATTTTGAATACTACAATGCAAGTTTCATTTTATTTTTTGTTTTTCTATATTTAAAATGCTAAAATAATAATAGCTAAATTTAATATTTTTAGGATCCCCCTGCTGCCGCAATCGAGTTTCTATCGAAAATAAGAGAAGTGATGGCAATTGCCAAACAGAAAATGGCGTCGAAACGTTTTCATCCAGTATTAAATGAAATACCAGAAGAAGATACCTATGCATCAAATAGTGTTGACCTGTACAATGCATTTGATAGCCAACGTAGTGGCAGCTTAATTAGTTTGAAAAGAAACAATAGCAGAAAAAAATCTTCAAATTGCTTGGGGTGTCCCGGCTGTAAATCTAGCAATAGTGATGATATTCAAAACTTTATAAAATACAACGTCACGACATGTACTAATTGTACCGAAGATAAAGGAGAGAAGCAAAACAGCATACGAAAATGGCTAGAAAATATTCCAAACACAAAATCCCAAACGTTTTACAACGATCATACGCCCAATCAAATTAAAACTAATTTAGCAAATTCACTTTTGTCGTTACCTAAAAATGGAAATCAGTGTAAATTACAAAAAACTAACAGTTTTAGTGCTTCTCATAATATGAATTTTGGCAATTTCGCGAACAAACGATCAACATCAAGATCGGTTAGGTCAGAACCATCTGGTCGAAACTATAATATACCTTTGCCTGATTTCGGTAATGTTGATACTTTGAGCAATCACTGTGAGACAGTTTCGAAGGTAGATGACATAACTCCTATTGGAATAAAAGATTGCTGTTCAGGTAGTCTTAGTAGTGATATCGATCATTCAAAACGAAGCAAACACTCGTTATTTAAAAATAATACCAGCTTACCAGATATGGTCAATGAGGCTATAGCACTTGACCAATTTTCAAGATCTTCATATCATATTAGCAGTTCCGATGAAGAGAAGTTTTCTAAAAATTGTGAATCTAAAGTAAATGAAAATTCTTTTGATAGAAATGTTTTGGATAGTCCTTCGGGGAATGAATATGAAACAGATAGTCTTGAAAGAAATTCAAATAGGAAAGGAAAAATTACACCCGTCGAATATCCTGATGTTCCATCTTCTCAAGCAAGTCCCAGTTTAAGTAACGCACTACCGCTAGAAGAAGAACTTACTATGAGAAATGCTATATATAAAACAAATTCAAGTAGCAATAGCAATACTCCTTCTCCATTAGGGGATATTTTTATTGGTGACAATCATTATGAAACGATAGAACTAAAGAAATCAGTGTCCCCTGTCGAATCTAATACTAATATAGCTTTGAAGCATAATAATAATTACAGCTTGGTAAGTGAAGTTTACGTAAATAATAACTATAATTTCGATAGTACACCCACATCTCCGAGTGGATCTGATTGTTCAATGGGGAGCAGAAAACTTAATCTGGATGAAAAACCTGGTTGTTTAACTATAGAAGTAAAAGATCCACCAGAAAATTACATAAAAATTCATGAATCAGACGGTTTTGAACCTGACACTTTAGACCGCAAGCATGCTAAACAAAGAGAAATAATAGAAAACATTCAGTTTAGTCGAAAGGATCTTTTAAAAAATATAAACATTTCTGAAAAGAAAAACAGTCAACGTATACAACTGAGAAGCAGCGGTACTTTTGTAAAAAATGTTGGAACAAATGAATCGATGCCTAGATTTAACAGTTTACGAAACGATCACGAGCACCCAAGACACTTTCTAAACCGTTCAAAACTGTCACCAACTGTTTGCAGTGGTTCCAAATCACTAGAAAGTACCACAGATGCAACAGATGATGCTTGCGATGATAACGCCGATGGTTGGTCTTCAGAGGAAGGTCGAATTTTAACTTTAGAATTGCGACATTCTAAAAGACAACGACAGTCCACTCCACCTACTATAAAACAATTAAAAAATTTAGCAAGACCTGATATACTTCCACCTCTTCCACCCACGGAAGATAACTCTATTTATGAGAAACCAAAAATTCCACCTAGAAAAGTTCAATGTGATAACAAAAATATTTCATATCCCATAATTTCACTAAATAGAAACTTAAGTCCAAGAACTAAAACCATAAACATGATGACAGAATCTGTCGTTTGCGAAAATTTGTCACCGAGTAGTTCTATTTGTCCATCTTCAAGGAATCCGATAAGAGCATCTATGCGTTCCCAGTATTCCGAATACGAAGATGTGACCGCACATCAAGAAGAAATGGGTTTTGATAATAGTCGAAACTCAGTACGTACATCAAGTAGCCATAGCAGGATCAATACTAATACTTTTGTCCGGGGCCAAAAAGGGGAAAATGTTCATAGAACTAAATTTAGACGAAAAAAGGGACCAAATGTAGAAGATTCGGGGTATCTTAGCAGTGACTCCACTAGTTCTAAGCAAATTCAAAGGAAATTAGTCATTGCAAAGATAGTAAGTTGTACTGAAAGTGATGACACTGAGGACGAAGCTAGAAGTGAGTCTGGTGCGGAAAGTGTAGAAACTCATTCTGTGTATTTCGGTAACTGTCAAAAAATGCAACAAAGTGAGGAAAACGCGAGAAACTCTAATAAAATGATAAGAGACAGTAAAAGAACAATAAAAACAAATAGTGAAAATATTAGCCAGTGAATTGTGCAATAATTAACTTAGTGCAATAACTAAATGTAATATTAAATTATTAAATATTAATTATTTAAAGTAGCATAAATAAAATACCTCTTTATAGACATATAATATGTACATATAAATAAAATAATGGCCGGACGTGCAATGCAATAATAGAATATTAGTTAGTAACTTAAGTTTTATCCTAAATGCAATTAGGAACAAAATAATGGAATGCGGTCACTGTGAATGTTATCACTCCTTTTTAATGTCCCACCGCTGGACATGGATTTTCCTTCAATACGAGGGGTATCACGCCATAGTCCAGTACACTGGCCAACTGTAGATTGGTGGACATGTCTTTCGAAAATATAACCACGTTATTACGTTAGTATAAAATAGACCTCTAAGATCCAGCCGTTATATACAACTTTCTGATATTTAAAGATGACATTTTTATACAGTGCCTATAGCATATCATGATATAAATATAATTATTAGTTCTCTATTATCGATATCGATTTTAGAATGTAGAAAGTCAATCTGTCTAAGAAAATTGAACTAAATATAATAGCTTTTATTTCAACCATTGAATACTATCTTGCAGTGAACACAATCCATTAGTTTCACATTAGAAATTCCATCAAATTCTTAATCAATGATGTGAAAATAATTTTATATGTTAAAGAATAAGAATAGATAATTGAATTGAAGATGATTATTATTTAATTTAGTCGTTCTTTTTTTATTAACTTAATTACGTTATTATATTTAATATTCTTAGGATAGTTTAAAAAATTATGTACCTATTATTTGTAAATAATAAAATGTGAAGAGTCAGGCGGCACTGATAAGCTTCCTAGTACCTGACAAGTATGGGTTGCTCCGGAGAGGTGTGCTAAGCACATTTATATATATCCTCCCCGTAATGTAATAGAGCAAAATGATATAATATATAGACATGTTGAGAATAAGCAATCTACTAAGAAGTACTACTAATTACGTGAGTAAAAGTGATGCGCCCTTGCTTTAATCTGGTTCATGTCATACCTACCTGAGTGAAGCGAAGACGATACTTATCACTTTTCTATCCATATCTGTATAAATAAAAACGAATCTTAGCATAAAAACTTTAAACGATAAGCTTTTTTAAAGTTATAAATGAAATACATTTTTTTATATTACGAGAACTTTTATAGCTGAAAAATAATAATGCTTTACTTGATGATTGTTTGTTCCCAACATGAAGCTTTGTGGTTGTGGGTAAGCTAATATAATTTATAAATATAAATAGATTGGCAAGAGGTGGCAGTGATTTCCGATCTATGTAGGCACATAGTATTATTTAAAGCTATGAAGAAGAAACTGTTACTTTAAGGACTTTAAATAATATTCCTTCAATAAAATCAAAACGGTGCCGCACGACAACTGCCAGCTTTCGTTAAAAAATTGAACTCCTTTTTTGCTCATTAAGTCTTTTAAAGAAATATGGTTTTTTTTCATAAAATTAAACAAATATAAGTAAATTAGGTTGATGGTAGAGACTAGAGAGGTTAGTCAACGTAAAACAAGGCATGTAATTAATTACAAAATACATTTTTTGAGACAAGAAACCACTGTCATCGTTTGTCAACGTTGTGTGTATTTGAAACAACTATACTAATTTAATTATTATAGTTTGTCAATAAGCTGATAAATGGTGCTAATAAAAGGAATCATTCGGGTATTGCAATAATATATCACTAAGGAGAGTTCCCAATCAGTTATCTACATCTAATATTTCTTACTAGTGGTAGAAATTTGACATATCTATACTAATATTATAAAGAGGCAGAGGTCGTTCATTTGTTTGTTTGTTCGCGCTAATCTTAGGAAATAATCCGATTTGAAAAATAAATGTATGTGTGTGTGGGTGTGTGTGTGTGTGTATGTTTTGACGCAAAACGTCATGTCGGTAGTTCAGCATAATTTGTATGTCTAAAGCTTTATCTCTAGTAAGTGAAACCAAATAGATAAATTATTGGAAACCGCTGTAAATTATCCTTTGTTTGATGCTAGTTCTTAGAAATTTAATGTTTATTTATAGTAAAGAAAATATTTTAGTTTCAAATTAAATTGTTTATTAAAAAAATAATTTAAAAATAAAAAATTAAAAATTTGTTTACTTAACATTCCTTAAAGGACTTTTTAATATATGTAAAAATTACAAATGTAATTACTAATTATTAGGTATATTATTTAAGTTACGACTAAGTTATAATGCTCAATAATTTTCTTATTAGTATTTAACTTAAAATTTAGAATAAGTCTCTAAACATCTCTCTGTAAATGCTCTCTTTGCCAACAGGTAGGTTTGTTATAAAGTTTATTTAACTAGTTTATTTTCTAGTATAAATTTTAATATTTTTATATAAATTTTATATTATATAAAAAATGTATACAATATAAACATGTATTTAAAAATTTAAATAAAGTTTCTGTTAAGATATAATATATTAAGATTTTAATTTCACGTTTTATCCTGAGCCTCCTAATTCTAAAAACCACTTTCCTAAACTATTGATCCCACTGCAAATATATCATATAATATGTACTTTAGTAAAGCGTATTTCCCTTTCCGTGTCCAGTTGGCGGCAAAAACCAGCACGGTTTTGTATTACTAACCAACTCGACAAATCCGTGCTTAGTTCGCCTCAACTGAGCACGCTTTTGCGATCAAGCAACATTAAAAACGTTTTACAAAACAGCGTACAGCTGAATCAAACACGGTTTTTTATTACTATGGAATTCAACTAACCCGTGTTCAATTCGCATCAACTGTCTTTGTAACGAGTGGCGCTAGGTGATGTTTTACAAATAAGTGTGTAGTTGAACTGAATACAGCAAGGGTAAGGGTAAAGGTATGAAATTGGTTAAGTATGGAAGTTCAGTGAAACATACAATTAAAAAAAGACATTTATTTTCTCAAAAATAAGTACGTAGTACATGACTAACAAGTGGAGATCCATTGTTTTTGTCTATGTGAACAAAGATACACACTTAAAAATAATAAAGGAAAATTAGTTTGAAACAATTATTTTGCAGAACGCTGGTTTTCATCTACGTTCATACCCTTTACCCTTACCCTTGCTGTATTCAGTTCAACTACACACTAATTTGTAAAACATCACCTAGCGCCACTCGTTACGACGACAGTTGATGCGAATTGAACACGGGTTAGTTGAATTCCATAGTAATAAAAAACCGTGTTTGATTCAGCTGTACGCTGTTTTGTAAAACGTTTTTAATGTTGCTTGATCGCAAAAGCGTGCTCAGTTGAGGCGAACTAAGCACGGATTTGTCGAGTTGAATAGTAATACAAAACCGTGCTGATTTTTGTCGCCAACTGAACACGGAAAGGGAAATACGCTTTAGTAAATTGGTGATAAAAATTCAAAGAATTATTAAATTCCAGGTATTGCTAGCGGAATTTATAATTTATACTTTTAAAATGGAAAGTGAGTGCCTGAAATAGATGAAAAATATACGTTAACGTTCTGAATATATATAACAAGCTCCGTGCCTCGATGAGATTTTTCCAAAATAACTAATAAAATTATGCAACTTTTATTTAAAACACATTACCTACTTCTATTTATTTTGAATATTTTTATCGTGAAAATAATTGATCTTTAAAGATCTTAAACTGTGAACACTGTCTAAAATCTATTTTTCTACGTAGGTAACTTTACACAAACATCAACCATAATA
Source organism: Boloria selene (assembly GCA_905231865.2). Classification (NCBI taxonomy): domain Eukaryota; kingdom Metazoa; phylum Arthropoda; class Insecta; order Lepidoptera; family Nymphalidae; genus Boloria; species Boloria selene. The sequence goes on from HG993149.1 coordinate 5,723,586, forward strand.
TTATACACCTAACTCCATCTATTGACAATTATTTGAACTGATTATCTTTGTTAAAGACTTAAATTCACGAGATTAGAGACCTTACATTTTTTTTTACAGCAAATAAGATTAAAAACTACAACTGCATAATTAGTTTAATGACATAAAACTAACAGACGCATCAACCCTTTTCTAATTTATTTAATTCGTCTTATTTTTGTTTACTTTTATGTAATAGATGTCGTTAACTGTCAAAATACTTTGAACTAAAATGCGATAAATGTAGCCAAACTCATGCTGCATTAAACAATTTCAAAGAATTTAAAGCGTTTTCAACGGTTACAAAAGTCACGAGTAAAAGCGCCATCTGTGAATGCACCACGAACCCATTACCTAATTGTTTTATATTTAGCAATCATGAGGCAGATTTACGAGCGCATAATTTTAATTTTTAAGAGTTTTTAAATCATAATTAACCTTATGATCTACATTATATCATTTGTTAATGTTTAATTATACAAACTTTGGATAGCAATATACAACTAACGCCATCTATTCACATTTACTTATGAAGTTTGGGCCATAACTTAGGGATATTTATTTAGAAATGAAAAATAATGTTCTATGAATCCTCTATTTATTAATAATAACAATTAAACCTTAATGTAATGAGATCATATATACTTTTATAACCACATGAAGCTTGAAAATGATTATACAACTTTACAAAATTATGATGCTAAGTGTTTAATAACTAAAACTCACTCTACACTCTCCGCTTTGTTTGTACTTTAGAACAACAATACATATTTTAGTCATAATTTCTGCAACAACAACATTGTCGTTTCCTAAATGAATTTAATTTAGCTGTTTGTTGGAAAATTGTCTTCATTTACTAAGTTAGCATATTATTATTGTTTTGTAGGTCTGTAAACACGCTCTTAATGCCTATAATACCATATTTAGACTATTTCTTTCATTTCCAAGAAAACATCCACTGTTTTTTCAGGTCTTCTTAGTATTTTATCATAATTAATTTTAATACCAGTAATACACTCCCTTGGGATAACAGTACAACTTAAATTTTTTAATAGTTTATCTCTAAATCTATCAATAGATGGCACTGTCCCAGATATTTAATTTTTCCATTTATTTTGAGATTAATTATTATTGGTGGTACCAATAATGGATAACAGAAACAAATAACAAATGATACTTAGTTATCAATAATCATAACATCAGGATCTGAGTCAGGGAGAGCACTTTTTTCAAATCTTAAACTTTTAATACCATTCAAAGATTCTTCTAGAAGCTTATCCCTAAATTCTAAATACTCTGGCACACCTTGAGCTAACAAATTTATTTCTTTATCCTGGTTCACCATACAAGTGTTTAAGTGATCTTGTATAATATTTACTTGCTTTCTCACTGATAATGTACAATCTTTATAATTTAGTGTAAAGGTTTTTTTCTCATTGTATTTAGACAGCTCGGTGATTTTTGCTGTCAATTCATAGTCTGGAGTTGTTATAATAATTTTATATGGAACTGAGTCATATATGTAATGTATCAAAGACAACACTTGAGATGGGGATCTGAAAGGGGCATTGATTATATTATACAATATACAAAAATTATGTATGTAAATTTTTGAGTTCTACATAGCTAGTCATTAATACCATATGGCATTGTACTTAATTTAAAAAGTGCAGTTGGCAACACAGAAGCTCGAACTAAGCAAAACATATTATTTTAATGTAAATATTTTTGCTATAATTTAATGCCAACTAATAATAGCATTAACCATTAAAAGGAATCCCTCTTTACAGATGAATATGAATCAACTAAAAAATTCAATAAATGTGATTTTAAAATAAGTTTTAGTCAAGAAATTCATGATAAAAACTGAGTTCTATGCCACACAAAGTGGAGTCAAGGAAAAGAACCTAAAATAATTTGGAAAATAAATATTCAATTCAATTATTTGGTTAAATGGCTTCCAAAGGCACTCTTGGAGGCCATGAGAGAAGGGTTCGCCGCAATAAGCATTTAAAGTCATTATTAAATATAGCAGATTCACTGCTTTATGCCATTATGATATTATACTTGTATTCCTTATGCAAAAATTTGCATCAGACTTATATCTAACCCTTGACTTCTTTTGTATAATTTTTTAAGCAATACATTATTTTCTTAAAGAGATAGCTTTGCCAATGTCACATAAAACGACAAAATAATCTGTGCTCAATTGGCATACTTTAAAGCCACAATAGAAAATATAATTCAATTGAATAAGAAATACTAACTACAAAAATATTAATCACTTACCGAGCATAAACTTGAACATTTTTAATATGACTAGATTCAAGTTCATTATTAATATCTTCAAAAATCACCAAGAGACCATAAAGAATGTGATGTGGTGAGTTTTTATAAACTACAGCATTGTCTATGGTTGAAATCTTTTCCATTTTTAAATGTTCACAAAATATATCTGTTGGTGTAAGTTGAATATTATCAGCACTGGACTTTATATGCCTCAAACATAAATCTACCCTCTCAGAAGTGGCAAGAATAGACAATATTAAGTTGTCAGCATCTGAAATTATAAATTTCCATAAGTTATTTTATCATTCTAATAGGTAGTTAATCTAAACACATTTATTTATAAGGTTTAACTGAGTCAATAGATTTTGGTAAAATACTTAATAAATATTGTATGTAGCTTAGAAACTATATAATATAATTACCATCATCACAATCTGCAAATATATCAAATTTTTGTCCCATGATATCCAAAGCTGATATGGCAACACTCTCTACAGGAAGCAAATAGTCCTTATCCTTTAATTCTAAAGATATAACAACATCAAAATCGATCCGGCTGTCCACATTGTGTTTTATTTCATCTAGGTCCACTACTGTAGCTATTGTACATTTTTCTTTACTATCTATTTCTAAGTTTGTTTCTCTCCAAAAAGGAGATTTTAGTGTTTTAACGAACAACTTTGATTTATATTCAATAGATGGTCTTGTTGTTCCATGCAGAAGAACAAATATGTTTTTAAGGGCACTGTAAATATTTAAAAAAATTAAAAGAAATATCATAATATAGTGATGATATCCTCTAATAACTATACTTTTGATGGTGAAGCAACCCTTAGCATGTGCAACGGGTATTTCAGAAGTAGGTCAGGTAGGCCAATTAAAATCCGATGAGGATCCACACAGTTTTATTATTTCATACATTAATTAGGTTCACATTACTTTATACATAATTACTATTCAGATCTTTTATATATTTTTGAGTAATGAACAACGGCTCTAACAACATTACGAATAATCAGTGTTGCCAACTTAAGAAAAACCCAAATTAATATTTTATATTAGAATGTCAGAGCAGGCAACTTTTACAATTGAATAATTATTTATAATTATCATACACATAAATCCTATTTTTATATTATTATAATTTATATTAATTTTATGGTGTAACACATGTATCTATTTTAGATTGGATTAAAATTAGATTTTCCAAAAATTAATGTACAGATTTGACCAAGTTTAGTATTTAATAATAGAACAAGGAAATCTTTAAAATCTCTAGATATTTTGAATATATTCTGAAATTACACTATTTAATTCACTTTCACAATTAAATAAGAGTCACTTCAGACTGAAATACTTACACTTTATTTTTGTTGAGAATTTTGGACAATACAACAATTTTCTTATTACACATTCGAAGAAGAGGAGCCTTTGCTTCAACTTGTAAAGCATTAGAAATCTGGAAGATTTAGAAATATAAGAGCATTTTTGGCTCAATCACATGAATTCTTTTTATATATCTCATAAATAAATAACATATTTATTACCTCACTCTGATCAAGTTTAAATGCAGTGTTATTTGAATTTAGTTGTAAACTACTGTACATTTGAAATGCAGCTAGTTGCCGCAACTTAATATAATCATTGAGTGTAGTTTCATTATGTTTTGTTGTATATTTAGCTTCAACCAGTTTTCTCATTAATTGATTTATTATTGGCAAAGAATCTTCAGATTGAGTGTGAGATAGAATTAATTCAGTGTCTTCTAATCGATTTAAATCCTCATCAAAAGTCAGTGGCATTGCATCATCATTACAAAATATTTTAAGTCCTTTGGAACTTGGTTCTTCAATTGTATATCTGTCTACATTACACACTCTGCTATGTAAGTGAAGACTATTTTTTTTTGACAAGATAAATATTTCATTCTTAGCAACCAATAAATAAAAAAGATCACATTTACTGTTTCTTAAAGTTATGATTTCAGTTGCATTATTTATATGTTCTATTAAAATTGAGTCAACCAATTCACGTTGGTAATATTCTTGCACTTCACCTTTGTGTGTGCACACAGTAATATCTATAGGTCTTTGGTCCCTAGGATGATTATCATAGAAAATAAAACAAGCAACTTCATTTATAACAGATTGTGGAAGTAGCTCTAGAAGCCCCTGACGCACGTTATCTGGAGTTTGAATCATGATAATAATAAATAATAAATATTTTCCTATAGTTATGTATTAAATACAGCTCTTCCTGGAAACGGGAGCTCTCTAGCCACTTATCAATAATATTTTAAAAAGCCGTAATCCATACATAATTCTACTTTTAAAGTAAATATGCGATGAAAACTTTGAAGTTTAATTTTATAATTTATATTAATTTATAATAATTCACATACTTCATTTTTCATACTTCAGTTTTGACCATAGATTATACACTTATATCATAGATGACTATTGACTAATAAAACTTATATATTTTGACTTTTGATTTTTGACATAAGCATTAAGCACAGAACATAAAATATAAAGAAAGAAGATCTAGCATCAAGGGTGGTGCGGGTACGTTGGCTTATGGTGACAATAGTTTCCATTTACAGCCGTCGCGTGACGATAGACTGGGGTGCTGTGCAACTAAGATAGAATATTATTCTGTCTCTTTTTTATCCCACGCGACGCGACGCGTCGGCACTGCACGGCAAAGCCGCGTAGTGCGCTATGTCTCATACCATTTCAAATTAAGAATATTTTGCACTGCAGTGCCACGTCGCTCGCTCCGCTGTAGTGTAGTTACGCCTAGTGCGCGCGAACCTTTACTCGAATTTTGCTTGTTGCTAGGCCTGTTTTACTGGAATGTTGTCATAACTACGGTCGACTAACAATATAGGTTTAGCAATAAGCTCAATCATAGTAGTAAGAGATTTGTACGATTTTTGTGACAAGCTTCCAAGCTTCGCGTCCACGCCGCTGTACGGCGTTGCTATCGACTGGAGCTGCGCAGTGCGCACTGCGCACGCCTTTATGAAATGCGAAGTAAATTCGAGTAGTGTGAAGAGAATTTAGTACGCTTGCATTACGTGGGATAGAAAAGACCATTTAATACCAAAATACTCGATCTCGTTTCTATTCGATGCAATCGATCTATCAATTATGAATATCATTGATTGATCTATCTCGATTCTGATAGATTTCGATTTCGGTGTATTTATTGTTGGTACCTACAATGGAAAGTTGTTCTGTTCTGAAGAACTCGGCCATCTTATACCACCTTCATTACTGCCACGGAAGATTTTTACTCAGGATTGCGTTGAAGAAGATTCTTCATCTGGTTTTCAGTAATGGATATTCGCAAATTCTAAATATTTGACATCGGTAGCTTTGTTAGCATTCTCATGCCCATTTACATCGCACACGTACAAATTGTGGAACGGTATTGCCGACGTTTTCTCTGACTCTCTGAGTTTGCCCTTTTAGTTAAAAAAAAAGGCAAGTAACTATGAAATGTCCTTACTAATAGGGGATCGGACAAATTTTTAGAAAGTGTTTTTAATTAATCTTCATAAATACTTATTCCCATAAAAAATAAAATTTAATTTATTTAATTCATTTATATCATAACAAAACGATTGTATGGGTATAAGTTCGCGAAAAGTTTTGTTTTGTTGTTATAGAACGAAAATGTACGAACACATTAAAAACTACTTCAAATAAACCTGTTTCCATTATAAAAAAGCTAGAGAAACACCTCGTGACAGTTTTTAAATCGATTACCGTACCTAATTAACAGTAATCTTTTAACAACTTTTAGAAATTGTTGAATTCTATTATGATATAGAAATTGTGAGTGTGAGAAAGTTGATATAGAAAATGTGGAAATAACTGAGAGAAATAAGTAGTAACCCGTGCACGTGCAGATATAATATAAAATATGTATTATGTAGAAATATCACGGTCGAATAAAACAGGTCTAACAACAAAGATAATTTCAGTATTAAAAGATTTGTACGATTTGTGTGACAATTTCCAAGCTTCGCATCAACGCCGCTATACGGTGTTGCTATCGACTGGACGCACTGCGCACACCTTTTAAATGACAATTAAATGGTATTTATGAAATACGACATAAATTCGTGTAATGTGATGAGGGTTTAGTACGCTTGTATTAAGTGGGATAAAAAAGAGACAGAATAATATTCTATCTTAGTTGCACAGCACTCTAATCCATCGTCACGCTACGGCCGTAAATGGAACCTATTGTCACGATAAGACGACGTACCCTACTACTCTTGATGCTAGCTAGACCTTTCGGCTGTCAAGTGTCAACTGTCAACTTAGACTGTTAATGCTTTAACAAATGACGTCACGCATTGTGATTGGTGTTTCAGTACAGACTTAAAATATTGTAAATAACAAACTTTTATTTCTTCATTTAAAAATATTTTAATGAATTATATTTAAATATTATTCGATAAATAATCGTAAAACAGTATATTGATTTTATCTAAGTATATTTTAGATTTTTATCTGATTACTGTCCGATCCCCTATTACAAATTTATTTCTAACGACGTGTTTGGCTCAGTAGTGACCATAGAGTATATTGTACTATCTGCGCAAGCGGTCGCGGGTTCGAGTCCCGCTATTTTATAACATGTATGTGTTTAAAATTTATATATGTGTGTAGTATATCAGCTATCTACATAACTCAAGCCTCGTAGCTTTCGGCATGGAACTAGATGGTGATGTTCTAATGATGTCCCAAGATATTATTTATTTATATTTTATATTAACTTGTAATGTAAGTTCACTATAAATAATGTGATGTCACGTGCCTTTTTTTATTACAGTAGATAACGGTTGATTGCGTTAAATGGGCGTGTCACTGACATTGTGGTATATCCGTCTTTTGTGCCGTCATTGCTCTACCATCGCTTATTATGTAGATATTCAATAGATTACGTATTTATTTATATCTATTTGATTATTGACAGGTTTAGTTGAAAAGCGAGTTGATTTAGAAAAGGAAGTAACAATTTGATCTGTATGTAAAATACTATTATGTATAAGGAGCAGCGTACAAGCAATATTATAAAATATTATGACCTTTTTTGATTCATTTATAGGTACCAAATATATATTTTTCGTCCCGAATTAAGTTCAACTTTCACGTTTTTAAGATTTAATGCCTATAGGTATTACTTATTACTTTGTTGAAAACTATTACTATACACATTTTTATTACTAATGCGTGTACTGTTAATTAACACTTGTAGTTAATAATTTAAATAATAAAATTAAAAGTAATAATTTTTAATACCTATACCATGAATCTACTACAAACGACACTTGTTTATAATGAGGATATGTATTATTAGCTTCATCATATGAATTGTTAACCTACATACAAGAATAGCTACTCTCATCTAAAACTTAATAGTTCAAGGCTAGTAAAAATACATTGGAATCTTCGCTATTCAGCGTTTAATGTCGACGGAAAAAAATAGAAATGTGAAAAATATTAATTAATTTAATATTTAATAAATAAAAAATGAAATATTTTGTTACATTTTTCTATTCGGTATTTATACAGATAGGTGAACTGTAAAATATATTGTATAAATAGAATTTGGAACAGTAGAACTTTACTGAGATTTTCACAAACTACTGTATATTTTGTACATTATACATATGCATGATTCTGCGTTACCAGCATTTTAAGTAGGTATAGTAGGTACCTATTGATACCTATAACATTCCACTTAGCAACGCAAATTGTTAGATAGGTACGAGTATGTTTTAACTTTTAATGTTAAAAACTTTATCAACTTTTTTCGAGGAGTGATTTCGCATAATTTCTGCGGTGTACCTACATAGTAGTACCTAACAAGTACTTAACAACTTTATTACAATTTTCAACCAATTTCAAAAAGGAGGAGGTTCTCAATTCGATTGAATAATTTTTCTTTTTGATGCTTTTTACCTCAGAACACTGTCATTTATGAACCGATTTGTATTTAAAAAAATTGGGAATACCTAATTGATGTTTCACTAACTGAATTTTTATATTTGACCACACATTACTTTTTAAGGCTAAATCTAATTTGGACGATTCTTCTTTTATAGGATACAGATTATTTAAAGAAATAAAGTGCAATATCTACTTACTATATCTGCACTGAAAATTTAACTTACCAGTTGCAAAACAAGTAGGTAAAAAAATAATTGTATTAATATAACTGATTGTTTGTTTTTTTTTACTTTCTAAATTCTAAAGATACCAATAATAATATAAATAATAAATAATAATATGTTAAATTTAACCAGCTAATATTCGAAATATTCGTTATTGTAATACATGTTATGGTCTGTATATTGTAGACCTCCACGAATTACACGTCGTGGGTAGCGGCTTAAAATAGTTACTTTAAATGGCATACTTCCTTTCAATGGTAGATGATTGTCACCGAAATGGTTAAGCACGAGTCATGTCTTTGCTGTACTACATGTTAGTATTGTATAATATTATCTATGTATTTATTATATGCATAGCTGGGCATTAACTCGTTAATCCATTAATCGTTAATTAACGAAGTTAACATTTCGATTAACGATTAACTTTTAAGTTAACCTAGAAAAAACTTAACGGACTATTAACTTCCATTACATTTTCACAAGTCCGTTAATCGTTAATCCAGTACCTACCCTTAAAAAAAACCACGTCGCGTCGCGTCGAGTAAAACGAAACCAGGTACCTAAATAAAGTTTGGCAGGTAAGGTTGTCGGTGCGTGTTAACGTGCCGGGCGCCTCTGCCTGCACCTTTTTATGTCATGGACCTCACATTCTCAAAACCGGCAAAGAGATTCAATGCCCCGGACATTCGGCAAAAGCCTACCGAAAGTCGAGCGGCTTCCATCAGTATCGGGGTGAACTGGGAGAAATGAAAAAGGAACGTCCAGCGTCTGTCCAGGGCCAGAGAGAGGTGCCTCATGATAGCGAATTGGCTCTTGTAGAGTCCCAAACGGCTGGGTATTGAAGGCGTAGAACTAAGCCTCTGAAAAGCCCGGTCCCGCCTCCTCGAAATGCTGAGAAGCTTTTAAGTTCCAGAACCCAAATCAACAGATTTTATAAGTAGATCATTATTGTTGCAATGATATAAAAATACAATTTTAATCACGTGTTAACGGATTAACGATTAACGTTAACTTGCGTTAAATCTTTCGAAATGTACTGACTGTGACTTTTTTAAGTAACTGATTAACGATTAACGAGTTAATTATTTGTTTAACGGTGCCCAGCTTTGATTATATGTGTGCATAGTGTAACAGCACTAAAATAAAATATAAATATTTAATGTGGAACTTAGAGAATGCGTTTTATTAGTATTTAAATAAATATCTAACATTCTTTTGTAAATTTTTAATTATTCTAGAACTAAAAGTAACTTTGTTTGAAATAGTAGGCACTTTAGTTTAGTTTAGTCCACTAGTTACTCTGTGTGTGTATTATTATCAATAAAACAATTTTCTGAGCAATTGTATAGACACTTGGGTGAGTAAGCAGCATATAAATTTCCACATATTAGGTTTTGATTCCTGTCCACCGAATTTGGGTAAATCGATAATTGATCCTGACATACTGGCTAAAACAGCTAGCTAGCACCTACGAGCCACTGAATTTCACCTAAATCTCCATCTCACGTCTTAATTAGGTGTCACAGGATCGTTTATACATTCAACGGCTGAATCACGAGGCCTCGACGGCAGGTCTGTAGAAGTAATCACCGCAATCACCAAGGGGTTACCTACGGTTCAATCACAGAAGAAGTAGGTACCAGAAGAAATCAGTATGGTCAACCACTGACCGAAATGGAGCATCCCAGGCCAATAAATCCGAATTGGCGCGTAGCGAAGGGTGTGTAACAACTAACATCATTACATCAAAAATAATAATTAAAAAGGCACGTCTGAAGCATGCTTTAAAACAGTTGTCAACTTTTGGCAATGAAAAGACAAGAAAGGTTAATTTAAAATTGTTATGTGTAAGATAGAAACAAAGGGACAGGGACTTACGGTCGATAAATATTCGAAAAGAAATTGTGACACAAAAATATTTTATTATCTATGTATACTGTATGCTCTATTTTATATTCTTGCTATTTACTAGGCTACAAAAATAAAAAATGATGTACCTACGTCCTACACGATTAAATTGAAGTAGACACCCAATAAGTACCCATATTACTTTCTGTCAGAATACATTTCGTTGAAAAGATATTTGGTGTGTCATTTTTTTATCAGACTGATAGTAATAGCATCCGCTCCCGTTGTCTGAGGTCAAATATCATTGTATTTTAAAGTTTTAAAAATTGTCATTGTAATTTTAAATATTTGTCCATACTGCATTTTACGTATGAAAACAATAGCTATTGATTTTCTATCACAAAAGTTAACTGTCTACGCAAAAATGATAGACACGGATAAGGCGACGCGACGGTCACCGAATTTTACTGTATAATATTATACGTATTACTTTTTGCAATCTTGTAGTTTTATATTTGACTTCTCAAATATAGCCATTAGGTACCTATTTTATCTGAAAATAATTCCAATGGAAATTTCCATGAAAACCATTAAATCACAAACTCTCTAAAGAAGAAAACTAGGTCATATTATTATAACCGCAAAGACTTTCTTTGGGGAAAGAACCAGCGATCATAATAATTACTTACTATATATATACTGTGTCACAATATGCCAGTTCCTACTTCTTACTTAAACTTATGTGAACATTAATATTATAAAATCTCAGCAATATTTCCTATTATTGCTTCATATAATAAAATCTATACCTTATATATTAAAACCACAAATCATGTTCAAAGTAACACGTACACAAGACTTAAGTCTACCTACTACATAATTGCTTACAATATCACGTAAAACCTATAAAATGAAATGTTGTATCGACATATTAATGAGCGACAAACAACTTGAGTAATAAAAAGTACTAGAAAATATCGTAACCCGTAATACTTTTAAGCATAAAAAATGTTTATTTTTTGGAAATCTTGATCAATAATCAAAATAAAGCCGAGCAAAAATCTTAAAAATTAAAAGTATAGTAATACGAAAAAAGTAGTTTAGTATGGTATGGTAAAATTGGCCTTTTTCCGGAACTCGACGACTTACTGCCACTCCTCCTCCGGGTTACTAGTTCCTTTACTTACTAGAGACCTATGGGAGTGTACCTACCAAATTTTGACTTAAATATTTTTGCAAATAACAGTTAGCCATTTATGATTTTTTTGCAATTAGTAGAAGTGCCTAATCAGATCTTTTTAATAATTAAATATTTGCATTTGAAAACACTTGTCTGACTGTTCTTGTTTCATTTAGAGTTTAGACCTCAACCTTCAATCTTGGCATATTTTGGTCGTACTTAATGCTTTAAAATAAATATCAAAATACACCTTTAAAATACACACTTGAACCATAAATTCTGTATTTTGTTCTATTATCATCTTTATCTTGACGATAAGCGTGATTGACATTAACCAATATACATCGCTATATCTTACAATAGAAACCGAGATGAAAATAACGCGATGTGTGATAATAGTGAGTACAATGTGTGTCCAAATTATCTTACAACTATTAAATAAATCTGTCAAGATACGAAAAAAATTGATTAAAATTATCCGTAGATAAGTACATGGGTTTTCTCGTGAATAAATGGAAGTATACGGTACCGGTACGTTTTGAATATATAAGTCAAATATGTACTAGATATAAAACATCTCAACAAATTTTGAAATTCGTACAATTTTACACAGTTAGTTTATAATGATATAATGTTTCACAATTTAATTTAAAAAACGGCACATTCGTCGTTAATTAAAATTATACATTTTTAATTATAAAACGTGATTTTCCAATCTAATCATATTCGAATAAATATTACTAGCGGATAGCAGTCATATGTCACTATTTAGTATTTACTGCAATTTATTTCTCTTCGGCCGTGACTCGACCTCTAAGCTTATATCATCCAGCTGAAGACACAATTATTGTCGTGGGAACAAGGTCATTCATCGCTTGTTCTTGTGTCACGCATGCGTCTAAATTTGATTCAGCTGAAAACCTGGACTTTTTGTCTCTCTAAATGTAAAGAGGTCATTCGGCGGAACTTATGATCTTATCCCCTGTCCTTAAACTTCCAGAGTCGTCTAGGATGATTTGCCAAAAATAAATCTGCAGTGCAGTACCGTGCATGCAGCGAGATACTGCGGTACGGTGGCTTTCCATTCATTGTCAGAGCCCAGAGGTCGATACGACTATAGACCAGACCAGCCAGTGCCGGCGCGTCTGCCTCCGTGCGCGGATGTACAGTGCTTTTCGTAAGCGCCTCTCTCTCGCAAACGTTTCGTACGGAGCTTTTATTTATAAACAAATGCAATACGTTTATTAATATAACTGTATATTGCACTAATAAAATATAACTAACCGATATTTTCAAGAGTGAATTTTATTTTGTGGAAAGTGATTTGTTTTGGTTAATGTTTGTATTGAAAGGTGAAAGCGCACGTGCCGATTCGCGATCAGGATTTTAAGTAAATAAAGGTGATTGGTAATAAACAATATGTTAATACTCCGACAGCCTTGTTTAAATAATGACTTTATTGCGAGAATTAAATGAAATGTATGAATATTACACAACTAGTATTATGAGAATGATTACTGCCAATTGAATTGTGACCTCTGTCATAAGAGAACAAATTAATCTAAAATCCATACCTCCATGTCAATTTGTATTTTGTAGGTAGGTACGATTTTCCGTAACTTTGAATTGGTTTAACATTATTTTTGAATAATATCATTTTATCATTTTAATGACATCATAAATCGTTTCAACCCAAAAAACGTCAATAAGAAACTTAAAAAAAATAAAATTAAAACGCTCCTCTAATTTGTCAACTTATAGCTTCTTTAATATGAAAAAAAAGTAATATCTACTTAGCATTTTGTTGAAATAAATGAGAAAATGGAACATGTTATTGTTTTTATATGCAATGCATTAGTAGACGTTTGTATAATTTTATTGTCAGCGGACTTTCTATTTCGTTGATAACTTCGTATGACACGATCGTAAATAGTATTTCCTACCATGTATTTGATGTTTGCATGTTCTTTATTGCATAGATAAAATTTTATTAATTATTATTCGTAATGTACAAGAAATGATCATCAGACTTTATTTTGAATATTACTACCAATTTAGAAAAGCTATCAAATCTATGAAATATTTCTAATTGACTAGTATAAGATGGCTTTTAACTTAGATGCTTTTGAGACTGAAGAGATGGCTTCTTGAAAATCTCGCAAAAGAGCCCTCTGGGTGCATCTGCACAGTTTAACAGTATATGTGTAGCCGTTTCTTCTGTTTCCAGCAGGCTCTGCATATGGGACTGTCTGTTATACTATAACTTTATATTGATTTTACTATATACTGAATAGATGCTTGTTATACAGCCCGTTTCCGGTCAACGCCGGGGTTATTTGCCCAAGTTGTCGATTGTTCAGGTTTATTAGACCGCTAGCCATTTTGGCGTCAGTTCTCGGTTGCGCCTCTTTAGCTTGTCTGCAGTCCTCAAGTTCAGCGTATAGAGTCTGGCTTTTGAGCAAGCAAGAAGGTAACACAATAATCGAATCATCCCCTATGGCCATCATGTCTGACCGTCTTCTTGCCAAGTCATCAGCCATGTTGTTTCTGCATGTGTTACTGTGACCCTTGATTATTTGTGGTGTTAACTCATTATTTGCACTTACCTGCATCAGGGCGATTTGGCATTCATAAATAATGCCTGAATTAATTGAGTTACTATTGAGTGCCCGTATTATTGATGTTGTCTGATAGGATGCGAATCGGAAAGTCCTTCACATTCTTTATCACTCCGCCTGAAATACGTGTTGTAAGGGCTAATACTCGTATGTTAAGCATTTAATCCAAATCAATATATCCATATCAACGACAAAGAACAGTCTCTGTACCCAGCTACTTTTCATATTTAATCGCAATGAATTTTTGTAACTTTAAAATTACAAGCTCTATTTTAAATTGCAAAATGGCGTGATTAAAGCTTTTACCGCGAACAATCTTAATACTGACGGATGTGCTAACAAAATTATATGCCCGCAAACAGTTCTTAAATCACATTTGATTGCCCTATCAATTTGATACGATTCGCAGTAGGTCTTCCTAAGCACGTGACGGGACGTAGGTGTTTTTCTACTTATCTTTAATTCTAATTTTACTAATAGGCTTAACACTGTTGTATAGAACATTCGGTGTATCATACTTCTTGGAGGTTCTTTTTAATTAACTTCAAAAAGAGAGATCCCGAATTTGTTGGATTTGGTTGTATCGCCTATAACTTGAAGCCGCCTGAACTGTTTTGGAAAATTCCCAGGTGGCTACATCTAATCCTTCGTAAAAGTTTGTACATAAAGGTATCGATTGGAATTTGGAAGTCGGTTTTTGTTTTTTTTTTAACACTTAATTATAAAATATCTTATTTTTTATGTTGTACCTCATCGATAAAGTCTACAAAATTTATTTCAGTTTTATCGCTCGCCATTAAAGGGCTAGTTCAAAAGTAACATAATCAATATTTCATTACAGTAACTAATAAAATAATTAAATATTTAAAAAGATTTTTCGTAACTTATAAATGGAATGTCCATCTAATAGTCAATGTAACTGGATATAATGACACAAATGGTAAATTTTCCAATCAAAATTTTCTTCAAGATGGTATTTTTCTACCCTTTTTATAATATATTTCTTTAAATCTGACCTCAATAAAAGAAAACGAAAGTTTTGATTATATAATGCGATGATCGTAGCGTAAAATAACTGGTTGATTAGCCGGTAGAGCATGTTTATGAATAAAATTTATATGTCGTAGATGGATATATTATGTATTTTTATAAATTATACTATCAATATATTATCGCATAGCATTTAATACGTCAAATTCAAGTTTCCGGCAACTTGCTATTTATAATAATCGATGAATCGAAAATACCATTCGTATGTGAATTATTTGGTACATTACATTACATTCATGTTATATGTTTTTTTATTACTTTTAGATTCATTAAGTGGGTAGGCAATCTAAGTAAAACCCTCCTTCGGGTACATTTATTCTTGTTCAAATCGGATTAGATCGTAAACGATGTGGGACTCAATTAATTTTATTGCCTGCAATCCTGTTTTTTGTCGCATTACTACACATTACAAGTGATTCACTACACCTCACTATTTCTCTCCGAGGTCGACCAGTGTCTTCTAATGTCAAGCGTTCCGCAATTCGATGTTCAATGTCATGCCAATAGTGATGCAAAAAAATGTTTTCTAACAGTAAAAAGCTGGCTAAAAACTTAATAAATGTATTTAAAAATAATTTTCCTGTTGACTAATTTGTTAAAATGATACTTATACGATATTTTAATATTATTATAAAACACGTATGAATGAAATAAAAATATATATGAATTATGTAGTGTACATTATACACTATATAATTCATATCTACTTGGAATATATGCAAAAATACATTGCCTGGCTTGATAGATATATCGATAGTTTCAGCTTGAAGCGAAACTGCAGTCTTATCACTGGTGGAAGTGATAAGACAAAGTGGTATGCCTTTGAGGAGGTTATACTTATTAAGTGATGCCTCTAAGTAGTCTAAGATTAAAATAGAACGATTTCGCAATAGCATAACGAACAGTTTCCGCACTAAAAATATGTAGCTTAAAGTAAAATCTTGACCATCGCATTTTAGTTTCGCAAATCGCAAATGATTTTTTTATACCGACCGTAGACCGAAAACCATTTTTTTAGATTTTACATATTACTAGGTAGGTAGGTATGACACTAAAATATTTTTCAATTGCCGAACCCTACTGATTCGAATTGAAAATACATTTTACGTGGTTTCTGTGATATACGCATTCAACCAAACAAACAAGTTCTTAAGCTTAATAATGTAAGTTTTTGCAACATTTTTCGTTGATGCTCCGCTCCTATCCTATTGGTCGTAGCGTGATGTAATATAGCCTATAGCCTTCTTCGATAAACAGACAATCCACCACAAAAATATTTTTTCATTTGGACCAGTAGTTCCTGAGATTAGCGCGTTCAACCAAACAAACAAACAAGCTCTTCAGCTTTATAATATTAGTATAGAGTTTTATTTTAAGCAGATGTGGAATATTGAGATAGCTTGTTACAAATAGTTATTTACCATGTCGTTTAGATAATATTAGAAATAATACGTGCGGTATACAATGTTTAGAAGAATTCTTCTCGAACCGATTGAGAGAAAATTTTATAATGGCTCTACAATCTTATGAAAAATCGCTGTTACATTTTCTTTTGTGTTATGAAAATCAGTACTTTAATATAAACAAAGCTTAGATATGTTAACATTGCGTTTAATTGGCTTTAGATTTGTGCATTTTATAATAATAATTTAAGCAGCTAAGCAGTATGTTAGATGAAAATTAATTAGCGACCTTGGCATTACGACTTAACTAAAAACTTACCATAGCCCATAGTGTTATTAATTATTGTATTATTTTTTAAAGCCCAAAAAAATTTAAATTTAAAATAAAATATTATATACTATACCTATGTAAAATATAAAACTATTTTACAAGGTGAATACAATATTAAAATGAACTTAATACGTACTAATAATTAATTATGTCTTCATAACTTAGTATAAGATCAGACCAAACCAGACTAAAACTCGCTACACATATATTATACAACTTTAGGTTTAGGCACATATATTTTTATATTTATTATTTTTAGCTGCCTTGATGGTGTAGTAGTTAGTCTGTACGTATGTATGTATCCGGAGGTCCTGGTTTCAAGTGCCGGATTGGACCAAGTTTAGTTATTGAGACTTTCTATCAGTAAGGTCAATAACAGCCCGAAGATGATGAGATGAGACTTGAGAGCACTTAAAGCCGTCTGTCCTGCGCCTTAACTCTGACTGGTCGTGTCAAGTAGTCGTCCCACCGGAATAAGAGAGTGACAAGAATAGAGAGCACATTTATGTCTCCGCGTACACGCGCTGTATTTAATTTATTTTTTTAACAATATATTTTGTGAATTTATAAAGGATGTAAATGTAAATTTAATATATCCCAGATCATCGCTAGAGTGTGGTTCTAAAAATATTCGTACCATATGGGGGAAAAAGATCTTAGTAGTTTACTGTTACAGTCTTCGTAGTATGATATGTAATTTTAAAAATGCAGACCACTAGTTAGTGGTTATCTCTCATACATCGAAATATAACACCGAGAACGCAACCGACGAATGCGGTAGCAAATGAAGTAGCTGTTACTTGATATAGAGGTATTTTTTATCCGTGAACGGTAATAAGTCCCAATAACAATTTCTAAGAACTGTTTTTTACTCTTCCAGAAAGCTATCTATTTCCCAAATTTAATTATAATCAGTACAATATTTCTTCATAGAAAGTAAAAAACAGGCAGATACCCAGATATTATTTTATTATAAAGACATCGCATATTTAGGTACACTAGAAAGATAAGACATGAATTAACATTTCAAAATAGCATCACCAAGAAAATTCAATTAATTCAAAATAATCACGTAATGATTAACTTGATACTACAACTTTTACAAGGGAAGCAATAAAGTGACCTAATAACTTATTTTAATAGTTTAAATGAGATTTAGAATTATTATTTTGACATAACTTACAAAAACCACTTTAGTTAATATTTCTTTAAGGACATTCAGATATTTTGTAAATACTAGAAAATTTATCATTTGATATTATGAAGAAGAAAATTTGAATTCTTATCTCATTGAACTTTTTGATCATAAAACAATAATTTGACATAGCAAGAACAAAACTTTGGACATTCGTACAACTTAAAGGAATGTTTTTCCAAAGAATTACGTCCCCATAACTTTGAAAATCTTTCAAACTTATGTAATTATAAATAATTGGAAAAACTAACTTCATAAAGAACGTACATTTCAGATATCTTTATAATTAGTTGTACCCAAATAATTTGAGAGCGCTTTATAACTGTTAAATAAAACGGTAAGTGAATCATCAAGTTGGCTTTAATGATCACTTTTCAGACGTCATTGACCAGATTCTGACTTTTTTGTCAACTAATAAAACTTATACTACAGTCTAAAGTAGCCAGCGCATAGAGAATTAAATACCTAATAAAGTGTGTATTCAGCCCTTTATAACGTCCCACTGCTTGTTACGGGCCCCTTTTCAACAAAAGGGGGATCCAGGTCAGGGCATAGTCCACCACAATGGCCAAGAGGGGTTTTCTCATAAATGTAACCATTAATAAATTAATATATTATTATTATTAATTAGCACCTGAACATTTACTTTCTCTTTCGATTCCTAAATTGTACCGCATACTGGCTTGAATTGTAAAAAAATTAAAATGAAAAGTAGGAACAATTTGCATTGCATAACAGTTACTTTGGCTTAACGGTAGTTCAGAAATTAATTTTAAACTAAGTAGATTTATGACTGCGGTTACTGACTTTGGCCTATATTCGTTGAGTATGTTTCTGTTATAGTACTGACGGCCTGCATTTCGCATTTACATGGAATTTATAGTCTAGGTGATGTAGTTTAAATAATCTTCTCTACACATTACTATGTATTAATATTTAAATAATAATACATATATACGTTTAATATAACTAACAGCTTTAAACCATATTTATATACTTAAGACTATTTTATTGACGATATTTACTAAGTAGTAAAATAATTAATAAAATAGTTTTTTCCTGACATTTTAATCTATTAGTTCTAGAAATTAACGTATTCAGACAAATAAAAAAATAAATTATACAATATATTCCATAAACAAAATAAATAAAGAACATCATTTTTGTCATTGACGGTGATCGATATCCGGGGGCTGTTTTCTGCGCTCACAACAGCAATGTAAATATTATACTTACTTTATAAAAACGGCACTAATTGCTTTATATTCTTTGGATATTCAGATGTATATCTTAGATACCTTCATAAACATATTAATTGATTAAGTAAGTATATTGGTTTACCTAGGGTTATACTTTTAAAAATAATGCAAAACTTTCTTTTTCCATTACTTAATCTACATAACATGTATTTAATCAGAATAATATTTATATAGCATAATATCTTAATATTAACAAATCAACTTATAGATAAAATAATACTTAAGTAGCGAGACTTGGCTTGACTTTACTGTCAATGAAAATCCTTGGATTCCTTCCAGGAAAATAGCCAATATTCTCCTTTTTATTTAATATGTAACAATAACAATTTTGGCTCAACAAAATATTCTTGAATGACTCATACCGCAAACTTCCAAGAATCCCATGAGGCATTCAATCATCAAGCCTTTGGCAATTTTTACATACGAGTTAATATTACATAAGTTCCTACATATGCAAAACTATTTTACGTTGGTATTATAATTATTACGAACAGATAAGTTTATTAATTAATCTATTATGATTACTAACTGAAATTAATTTATACTAGTTTTGCCTTGGGAATTTTGTGATTGCCTCTCTGCCTAGAATAATTTAAATTATAATGCTAAAATTCTACAACATTCATAATTCTACTTAAAAAAGAAAGAAATACTTAGATAATTAACTTAAATCCTACTGGGCTTTTTTCTCCAGTCTTTCTAAGAATAAAAGTCTTCCCTACATAACTCGTGGTAGACTGATGATGTTCAGTGAAAAACTAAGAATATGCTGAATAAAATAATATTTTGAATTCGAATTAACAAATAATATTTTTGTGGACTTTTTATTTATTCCCTCATAAGCTAAAAAGATTTAAATATGTACAATATATTTATTATGCATCTTTTTGTGAAACTTGACGATTTTTTTGCCACATAAAAAGGTAAATATGAGACAATAATTATTGTTTAAACTACATTTGACTTGCTTAATATATAGCATACAGGCTCTTAAACAAACGCCTGTGGAAATCGATCGCTTTGGAAACACCCTGCACACATCTATGCTTGAATATCAGTGAATTCAGAGCAAGATAATAATAGTCTATCTTTCAAACCCATAAGAGGTGCAACCGTAAGGGTTGGAAAATGAATATCCCGTAAGTCACTTGTGCTGACTCTACTTGTTATGCCAACTGTCTCAGGTTCGTGTCCCCCGGGGGCTCGCCGGTATCATTTGTGTAATGAGCACAAATGTCGATAGTCTAGTCTATTTAGAATGTGTATGTTTATCTGTATAGACTATAGTGTACCAACTATATAGTATCCAATCCATAAGTCTTTATACAAAGGTACGATACCTTAACATGGAATTAGATAGTGCTGTGTGTTAATGTTGTGGTGTATGCAGCAATGCTTTATTTCCAAAAAGTTACAAATAGACGGTTATAGACGTACATTCTTACTTTAGACCATAGATAAATTAAATATTAAATGTATGTTCTACACAACAAATGTCCCAAGTTCCAACATTATACATTGTTATTAGTAGAATTACTTTCTCTCTTCAACACATTTCTGAAGACATGCGTCACGCATGACATATAAAAATACAAGCCTCCGCTGCAAAGGTTGCGTGTTTGAATTCCATAATCCACTACTTATTAAAATCCGTTATCTGTATGTATACCCATTAGCATACATATCGGAACATTATTTATTTAGCCTTGTGAAATATGTTTAATATTATCACTACGCGGCTGTTATATATTTTATTTTTAAATTTCGTTGTTTTATAATTAATTGATTGACTCGTTACTGTAATCAAGATTCAGTATGTCATAAATTAATGTGTTAGCAGTAAAAGTCTACAAAGTGACACTGTTAACGTTAATATCATTAATCATTGAAATCATAATATCTTTTTGTTGTTCCGTATTCGAGATATTCTTGGACTGCTTGCAAGCTTTAACTGATTATTTTATCCAAAATTTTTTTAACATCCTTTATTACGTTTATCACAATATTTACAATTTTTTTTTGAAACACAAATAGAATGAGTGAGAAAGAAAAAGAAATTTTATTTTATTTTCTATATAATATACCTTAAATTATACCTACGAGTATATATGCAGTAGAACGGCAGAACCCAGCTTTTCTAATTATACGAGTTTGACGTATTGTTAAAGAGCGTATGTCAATATTTTATCTTCAGTAAGGGCAATTTAATATAGTATAGATGGTTATAAAGATCCGCCATAAGAAAAGTCCTAACTAATTATATCGACAGTTACTTATGAATGCTCAGCACGTAACGTTACATAACTCGGTTACGTTCATAACTGTACGGGGATGTCATTCAATAGCGCTTTTACTGTTACAACCGTAATTATTATCAGGAAAAAAGGTGAATGTAGGTTTATTAGAAGCGATGATACGAATAAAAATACAAATAAATAAAGTAAAGTACCAAAGTATACCTTTAAATATATTAAAATTGTTTAATATATCTGGTATTTTATCCATATTAGGTACAAGAAACTATAAGTTGATGTAATGATAAATAGCCTATGTTATACTCCATCCCAAAAATATCAATGTATGGAATTTTACTTATCGTTGCTGCGTAACGTAAGGATAACCAACACATTTTCATATTTGTAAGAAATTATAGAATATATTATTGTACCTTCCTTGATAGTACTGGTGGTATATAATAATTTCATGAGGCGTTATGTTAAGTATTTTAATAGGTTTTATTTAATTTTAAATAAGAAAGTTTATTGCCCTGCCTTAAAAATGTTATTAAAGCCAAAAATAAACGTGACAAACCACTATTGGAACACTTGGCAAGTTCACGCTTCGTTGTGCCAATGAGTAACTGACCTATAGCAATAGAATATATTATTATATAATAATTGTATAATTTATTTACACCGCATATTTTCATACTTATTTTGTTTTAAAACGAGTTCATTAAAATAAATATATATGTATACAAAACATTGTACTGTATCGATGTAAGAAAAAAAATATTATTACGTATTCGTTTAAAGAACTTTGCTTTATAATTTCTGTAGAATGCAATTCTTTTTTAATTTTAACATAGCTTGTGCATTTTAGCATGTTTTAACTTAACGTTACTGGAGATCAATGATACAAAATCAAATATGCCTTGTAATAAGAAAATTAATTAAATTTTCACAAAAAATCTGCAAACACTCTCTGGCCGTGAAAAGCTTTTGCAAATGCAATTTAATTTTCAAAAGATTGCCCCAACGTTCCCAAGAAAATTGGTTTTCGATATTAAAGCAATTTCGCCACTCGTTCGTGCAAATGAATTCCATTATTTCCTTAATAATTTATACTTCATTAAGTTTTTTCAGTTGGATTTAAAAATTCATAACACGGTTAAGTGCAAAATGTTCATACTTCTATCTCGTTATATTAGAAGATATTTAAGTTATCTGTTATGTTTGACAATTTAAATTCTTATGTATACCTATATACATAAGCTGTATTTAAACTAATATTATTATAATATTAATATTTATTATATGACTAAGAAATGTACCTACTTGGTCTACATTTTTTAGCTTACCTTACCTGCAATACTTTTTTAAAACCTACAAGTTCACGAACCTTAGTGAAATATCCTTGAATTCTCTAGTAAAAGAACCGATTTTAGTTCTATTTTCTAATCAAAGAAATCTAATTGAAGTATGAACTTATTCATTTTATTGATGAGTTTTTACGCAAATTTTCCATTCGATAAGAAATCATTTCCTTTCAAAGGAAGGTCTCTCACAAGAAGCTTTTTTATCGGATATATTTTCCTATGCCTCCGTCGAGAGGGTAAATTAATTTTGCATTTTCTATATAGATTGGATTTGTTTTGCTTCATACAGCCCTTTAAACTATACACCTATTAAATTGGTTTCATGTGAAATTGTTTTGGATTCTTCTCGCTTATAAAGCTTGCTTTTTTATTGTTGGTAGGTACTTGCTAAACGTCAAATAGCGCGTGTATTTTATACATAGTATCTATATAGTAAAATAAGTATAAATAGGAAATAAATAAGTAATCGTTCTCATAATAACTGAGACAAAACAAAATATTTTATATTTCTTGGTCATCTTTGATGGTACCTACCTCAGTCATTTTATCACAGTGAAAAGAACTTAAAGTAAAGTCATTATTTGTTAATATATACCTAATTATAACAGAGTAAAATGTAAGAATAAAACTTTTTAAAGGTTTTAAGTGAAAGTTGTGTGGTGTATTTATCAAAATGGGTAGAAGAAATGTAAGTGTTATGAGACTGGGGAGGTGTGTGGCATTCCTTGCTGCTGCAGCCTTTCTCCTGCCGTTCACGATACTATTAATGGTGGCGGATCAGCAGTATAACCTGACATACAACTCCAAACGAGTCTTCTACCAAGAGGTATGTATATTTCATAGTATATTTTAATTAAAAAATCGCGTGAGAAGTTAAATTATGAATTTGAAAAGAATAAAGGCATCCTTTATTAGGAAGCTTTTAAAATCCTGCATACTACTTATATAATATCCTTTTACTAGAGAAACATAAGCTGCATGAATCCATGTCGTGTCATCTACGAAGAATATGAAAGTTAAAAAACATACATTCAATTTGCATTTCTTTTTTACAGAGTGACTTCTATAAAATTAACGGAACATTAAATACACCAACATTTTTACGGACACAGGTAATAAAATAAAATGTCACTTGATGCTAACGTTGCACAGCGCTTAATTAAAAACATAACAAAGGTCTAAAGACGACTTTGCACGTATTAACTATTTGCCTTTATCCCGTTACGAACCTGGCAATTATGTAACTTAATAACTATCTATAAATGTCGTTATTTGCTTAGTAAAAATCTTTATAAAACAGACTTACAAGCTTATATTAACGCTATACTTTAAACGAACGCATGCCAAATACAAAATTTTATGGTTTTATTAATTGTTGAGTAAATGTAAGTAAGTTTTATTTAAAATACCTATTTTTCGGGAGCTTAAACATATTATAAACAAAATTAGGTATATAACTTTTAATAATTTTAGTCCTGGGAAAAGTGCTACAAAAATATAATATGTAATAAGTAAGAAAACTACAAATTAAACTAGGTATATTTGTATTCATAGGAGAATCAAAAAATATTTACATTCATAAAAAGTAATTACATAAAAATTTACACATAAAAAAATTACAAGTAAAAATTATCCTATATGTTGACACATCAATAATAATGATTACTTTACACATTATATTTAATGTAGAGATTCGACTCATTTAGGGCTTTTTTGTTATGCGAGTATATACCAGGTACCTATATACAGATATTATGATGGCGGTGTAATGTCATTAGCTAGCCATACACGCACAGATCTGCCCGACGGATCTGTCTGACAGACGTGCCTGGCGGATAGATCCGTGCATGTATGGTGAGAACGGACACGGATTTGCACGCCGGGTGCCTGCCCGCTGCCCGTGGTCAAATCGAGCGGATCGGGCACAGGGCGGGTAGATTCGAGCCATAGATTATACACTTATATACTGGGATTCGAGCTCCCAACTGTGCATGTGTGCGTAGCGACGGGTGTACCCGCCAGATTTGACGTCAGTCGCGCACTAACACTCGAAGTAATATACATGAGTTTGATCACAGAAATGGCGTTTAGTGAAAATAAAGAATTTTGGACAAGTTTTATAGAGCTTTATAAGTCTATGCCTTGTTTGTGGAAAATCAAAGATAAGCAATTGTATCTTAATAAAGATTTAAAGGCACAAGCATACGAAAAATTGGTCGAAAAATGCAACGCCACATATTATTGCTAATTTATGCTTTGAAATAGACATTTTTACAGACTACCGTATTTGCTGGAATTACGATCTGAACTGCTGCCCGTACTCGTGTGTGGCGAATCACGGATCTGCCTGTCGGACAGATCCGGCGGGCAGATCTGTGCGTGTATGGCTAGCTATTTTCTGTTTCAGTACGCTAGATATTTCAGACGTTTTTGCGGTTAACCCTCGCGTTTTATATTATTTTTAAGCGCTAGGAAAATAATGTTACTATGACAGAGAAACAGTCATTTCATTTCCACAATTGTAGCTGACTTTATTATGTTTATAATCAGTAATAATCAAATTATTGTCTTTGACTATGTAAAAATATTGTACGCGTATTACATTTGAATTGAAAGACGTCCTGAACGGTTTAATTTAGAACTAACTAACTACTACGCTATAGGGACTACAGCATTTTTTATAGGTATGCTATAATATTATAAACTGTTCATTGGATTATTTTTAGCATTTCGATGTATCATGTAGTACGAATCGGTTCAAACATTTAGGCCCTACTGCTCCCTATTGTGAACGACATTATAGTGAGTATTGTTCCTTATCGGTTCGAAATCACTCAGTCCAGCGAACTCGTATACAATATCAGAATCATATTTAAAGAGTCATACTTTTTCCTCAATTTGTATTCAGCCCTTTTTAACGTCCCACTGCTGGGCTCGTGCCTCCTTTTAATACGAGGAGGATCAGGCCACCACCCTGGCCAATTGCGAAACTGCAGATGGGCTACCACTGCCTGTGCTCACTCAATACGTTTATAAAATTTAAATATTAATACATACTTATATAACTAGTGAATTACTTATTTAATATAGAGTTTTAACGTGTCTTGGGATAAAGGCAATACTGCACTTTGCTTAAAGCAAATAATTTAAGTAGGGACTTCAAACTTGCACTGGTATTTAGTTTAAAATACGATGCTAGTATTTAAATAGAGAAGACACAATGTTTTTACAAAGCAAATAAAGTTTGATTTAGATAGCAAGGCACCTGTGTGAAACCATTCCAAGTAAAAGCCAATATATTTGAACCTATATATTTCTAGATCTTTCACCAAATTTAAAAGTAAGACAAAAAAATATTTTATATAAATATATTTAAACATACTTACATAAAAGGCTGCTCGCATCAAAGTAATGCGTAGTTAAATCCACATAATATTGAGTTTCAGGAGCAAATGTCGATAAAAGAAGCTGAATTTCTTTTCACGTTATGGTTGTCAAATGCCCGTAAATAAAAATACGAATTCGATTTTCAAGTCAAGTTGACTGGAAACATCCGTAGTCGTTTAGGGGATTCGCGAGACTTATGTATATTATGTTTTAGGGGTCCGCACACCCGATGCATAAAGCAACTTATTTATTCTTTTAAATCTTCACACTTGTATTTTCATTAATTTGATACATATTCTTTTTATAGTTTAAGGTTGTGTAACGTTTAACTTAATAATAAGACATTATATAGGTTTAAAATTCAACATATTTTGTAACAACCAGTTAAACAAGCTTAAGACGCAACACGAACATCAGTCATCATTTATATGATATGAATACTAATCATGACCATTTCTGCCTATTTACTGTATTATATACAGTACATAATGTGTACATGATCATATACACATTATTAATATTATAAAAGTGATTTTTGATATATGTCATTATATCCTTTCGAAATGAACTGATGGAATGTTGAACTGGTTTTTAGTTTTAATCATTAGATAACATATGATTTTACACATTTAGCAATTACTAATCCGTATGTCACTAAAATATGCTAGTGCTGAATTACTAGTAATAATAAAGGAAAAACATTCTGCTGTGTTCCTACATTGTCGATATGCCCTTCTTTCACGCACCAACGGAGCAACGAATCGAAATATTTTTTGTGTAGAATTGGTTTATGGACCGGAGAGTGACTATTACAGCTACATAAAGTGATTTTAATGATTACATAATAAATATTTATTTATAGCTAGAATAAAAACAAATACGTACTTTTTATTAACATAGAAGATACAATAATTTATAATAATAATTAATAAAATGTTAATATTTAATTAAATTTGATTTGACTTTTTATTCTTACGAAAAATAATGACACTTTAAAGTTGAATGCACTTCTCAAAATAAGTATAAAACAAAAGTAACTTTGTATGCACGACCTAACCTTAGGTCAGTGAATATATAACGGGGCTCGAGTTAGAATAAAATAAATGGCTTGAACTGTTTTGTTTGTGCTTTAAAAACATTCTAAACTACCAACAGTAAATCGTGTTAACATCTTTTAAGTTGCGCGTTACATGACTTACGATAAAATCTAGTTTATAGATAGAGTGATACAGAGATGTGAGCGAAAATAAATAAAGTATAACCCCGTACGTACCTTGCAACGTTTAAATTTAATCGAGTATTGATTTAAATCGAATTTTGCGACAGGGCCAGATTGAAAATTCTAAGGGCAGCAACTTGCAAGTTTGTATGAAAATGCTTCTTCTATGTGCTACAAACTTTAAATTTGGTAGGAAGGTTGTTATTGTTAGTAGAAAACCGCTAAGAATGGTTTTTCAATAGGGTCGGACAAAAACATTGATGTGGGCTTCCAAGTCCTACTTCTGAAAAATATAGTGTAAATCTCATAGTATTTTTTATAATATAAAATAAGAATAACTCACTTCAATATAAGCTTATAATATCTTTAATTCAATATGAAATATTTCAAATTTTACGCAATTTCTTCAGTCTAAACAGTCTCTTGACTGCCTAAGTGTAAATTGTTCTGTCTTAGAAGTTTTATCGAACGTACAAGAGAGTCTTCGCAATGATGCGCGAAAGCACGGTATTCTTAATTATTGGAATACCGCTCGAGGGTCCGAACAAATTGAACGTGTAAGATGAAAGACTTTTTTGTGCGTCTGTAATAAAGTACTTAACGATACAAGAGGTTTGAAGATCATTTTGCTATTAAGTTTTTGTGACGACTTATTCTCTATTTCAATATAAAAAATCAAGAAAGATTATGTAATGGAGCATGATGAAAACATCCGTGATTAAAATATTTAATCGAGTATTGATTTAAATCGTATTTTTATATAAAAAAATAACACCTTAGTAGTTAATTAATGTTCATCAATCAGTAGATCCAGAAATTACAGCAGCTAGCATCCAACTAAAAAACCCACAAATACCTACTTAAACTGTTAATATTTACAATTAAGTAAATAATAATTACAATAATATTATATTCAATAAAACATGATATCAAGAGTTTCTTTAGGACTAGGTACTAAAATGTGAAAATTAACTTTTCAAATGTGCTTCTAAAGGTCTGTTTGATTGAATTTTAGATATATTTTGAAGTTTCGTTACTGATAATAATAACTATACCTATTCAGTAATAATCAATAGATAGTGATTTAGACAAATGAATATGTATAGAAATATGTAGTATTGTTTTAAAATATTCACGACTTTAAACACGAAAAAATTAAGGCAACAACAAGTATGAAATACTTAACAAATAATGCACAAACACTTGCAAAATTAATAATTAGAAACTGGTTTTTCAAGCCGTTACTTGCCCCTTCACTTAATTAAGAACGTACCTGTTTTAAATAAAATTCATATTTATAATATTCTTATTCATATCTAGTCTTATAAGAAATTACTTCAAATTATAATTAAAGTTGCCATTATGTGAAGTTGCCTTTTCTTACCTACTGTAAAAATTATTAAAAGAACATTATGTTGTCTATTTTAAGTAAGTATACTAATATAGATGATATCTTCAAGATTTACTCACCATTCAGTCTAAGTACAGGAAGAATGTACTTTGCAGTAATAGAATTCCTTGAAATAAAATTACTTGGAGTACCTTGAATAAAATATGCAGTACCTATATATTGTTCGTAATGGATTCCATTTTGTGATTTTTTTATTTATTTTTAGTATTAAATAAATTCATAAAGATCATTTCGTGTTCTATGCCCAAAGCATCTGATAATGCTGAAAAAGCTTTCGTTCGCCCTAAATCTAGGATACGAATCCGACCAAAGAGAGCGTGAGTCGCTAGTTAATAAAATAATTGTCTCCAAAGGTCATTACCCGTTACTTAGGAAAGGATAAATCAATACTGTTCGACCCCATAAGTGCCTGCCTGTTTGAAAATTTTCTTGAAAAGCTTTTACGTTTAAATGTAAATTATTTGTTGTTTCAAAATATTTACAGAGCAGCCAAAATGAGTTTTTAGATACAATTTATTTTATAAAATGATTAATATAAAATAGATAGAAAATAGAACTTTACCACCACCATGATAGCCTGTTAAAAATATTTAAAATACTCAAATGGATTTGCAAATATACGAGTAGGTACCTATTGAGCGTTTGGCAAAGACCTAATTCTAACATAGTATTTTCTATATTTATGCGAATATTTCACATTAGATAGACTTTCGACAGAAGAATTTCTTCGTGGACGCTTATTTTTTGACGGAATTAGTTTATATATTAATTGTGAGAGTGACAAAAGCAATTATTACTGTAACTTTTGTTGCGTGATAAACTTGAAACGATGGAAATGCTTATGTTTCGAAAGCTTTCAAAATATAGAATGTAAATTATATCAATAATTTTTACTTAGTATTAAATGTCCATTAGACCGCGGTGATGGCATTTGATCGTGCCGTGCGTGACGTAGTGTCCCCGTATTTCGTACGGAAGTCGGCATACTTTTGTATTTACAGTTCTTAGTCAATCGTTCATAGATAATCAACTTTTATGATAATTTTAATATAACAGCAATACTTATATAGGAAGTCGTAATTTTTAAATAAATATGGCAAGAAGTGTACCATGTACCTACATAGCTATATCTTAAGAAATCTTTATCAGTACATACCTATATTCATATCGTTTTTTTATATTGATTTGATGGGAAAACTCGTTAGCGGGGTGCTATAAACTATAGTTATATAAATATAGTAGGTACTAGCTGCCTATACAGGTTTAATAGATATGCTTACAATGCTGAAAGTTTAGACACAATTTTGTCAAATTGTAACAATATTATTTGTATTATAAATTAAAATACTCTGTGGCCGTAGTAGTACCTATAAAATAAATTATCAATGAAATTTCGAAGACTTATTAATAATTATTAATTATTTTAATGCATAGATGCATGCATGGAGTAGGTACTTCTGTATTTGAGATTAACTACCTGATTCTACTTGATCTTTGTAGTGATCAATCGATCTTAGTTTTCCTAGACACGATACCAACTATTATATTATACCTACCCATTATTATGGCGAGTATATTATAGATTAGGAGGGATTATTCTCACTACTACAGACTACACACTAATCCTGCTGATACTTTGGAAAACAGGGTAGAGGGATTTGCTAGAACAATAAAAGAAATAAAAAAATGATATAAAAATTTATCATACATATTATAATAAAATAAAACATTCTTAAAGATATTATTTAAAATTTAATGTTTTAGTAACCAACGTGAGAAATTTTAAAATGACCTAAGCAAAAGGATATAAGCATCCTGGAATCGTTGCGTTTGCGAAGTTCACTACCGACAGTAATACATGTGATTTTAACAATGAAAAATAAGCAAGCAAAATTAGTACTTATCACTATATAAAGAGCACCTATATTTTATCAAGTATATTTTTCAAATTGTTTTTATTGCATTTGTACGTGCCGTGTTTTGAGTGGAAAGAAGCTTACCTTCTTGCGAGATGAAATGAAAAAAATAAGATGTCAACGATTGACCTCATACTAGGAAGTAGCAGAGCTCAATTTTACGAAATCACGTCGCAACGGCACGTTAAAATGGCACAAATATCTTATCACTATTCATTATGCTTCTGATGATTTATTTTATAGCTATTTTAAATTGCGTTTTCTTTTTTTAATCTGTTTTCAGTTAAATATTATAAGATAAATTGTAGATATCCACCCATATCTTTACTTTCCTGTCTCTTAAAATCTCTTCATTAATTAGTTACTACGCCTAGCCTTTTTAGTGAACCAAAGATCTGACACCTCTAGCGAGAATTCTCATGACTAAAATCGTTTATTATGTCATGACAAAATTTACTTATAAATATTATCATCATCACCACTACATAGTATAAAATAAAGTAGCCTCGCTGTCTGTTTCTATGTATGCTAAAACTAAGCAACGGATTTTGATGCGGTTTTTTAAATAAATAGAGTGATTCAAGAGGAAAGCTAATACATGCATAATATAGTATAAAACACTAATCATTTTAGAGCTTTCTAATGCGATGTCGTAAATAAACACATTCTTTTGCGCTTACATTGCAATCAAAATAATTTACTACAGTATTGCACACCTTAAAAAACCCTACAAAAAAGTCCACGATGGCATATCGATGGCATATCTATTAGGAATAATCCACAATAACCATTTTTTATCCTTTACTTTTACGAGAAACAATGGCTTATTTACGAAACGATTATAAGCAATACAGCATTAATCATTATCCTTAAGTACATAAGTACCTTAAGTACATTGTGCATTTAATATAGATCAATAGTGCCCTTTACAGCATGTAATTTGAATGAATAATTTCGAAGATAGTACAGATTTAAAATGCAGGGACATATCACATAGCGGTTGCGGCGGTACCGACCGAAAGGCCGGCCGCTGCTCTTCGCCTTATCTTATAGCACTTTTGATCGCACTCGTTTATCCTCCCTAGATTTAGCGCGAACGAAACCGCGGGTTTCACTAGTAACTTATAAGTCAATATAATCTGTATTGGATGGACGAAAAAATATATGGAATAGGTTACATTTGAAAGGATTTTATGTAGTAGGTATAATAAAATTAACACTACTGTGATACTCGATACGTAAAAGAATTGTGGGCGTTTTCTTGAAATTACAGTGAAATTGATGAGTAGTTGGAATATTAAAATAGTGAGACGATCGAATTAACTTAATTTATAGTGGTGGTCACTATCGACGCCATTAATTACGGGACCATCATCTAAGTAAAGAAGTTTAGCGTAATAGAAGCTATTAAGGGTTCATTAAAGGCTGACCCTCAGTATTTACTTACTGAATTAAGCTTAATACTAATCTAAAATTACATAGGTATAATAAAATTATAATCGATACACAGGTAGAATGTACTTTTGGTTTCGGAGCGTATTGAAAACTACTTGTACAGTTAGTACCTACAAATTAACACTAAATTAATAAAATAAAACAAAATGAGACATGTAGCCGATTTGAGGCTTCTATAATGTCTGAAATACATTCTCAGCCGGCAGATGCCAGGTGGGCATTCTATGTATCTTAATCTAAAACGAATGGACGAGATGCAATCATAACTATGTATACTTTTTAGAAGTTTTGTTTGTTCATCTGTTTTTACTGTAGGAAAATCCGTCTAAACGTAACCCGAGCGGAACGAGGGAGAATCACTTATAAGAAATATTAGGTACCTATGTGTGTTAGGTGATACCTAAATATATAGAAATTTAAGGCCGGAGTGCAAAAAGCTCTTATTTATTTATTTTCGGATCCTTTTAATATCCGGAAAATCACAGCTTGACGATCTGAAGTAGCATAATGTGTGTCTGGAAAATGGAAATGCTATGAATCTTAAAGCTGCTTGAAAAGAGATGGTCTACTGTATGAACTATGAAATTAGTTATAGATATATTTTAAGGCTGGCAATGCATTTGCAAACCCTGTGGTGTTGCAGATGTCCATGGGCGGCGGTTATCACTTTCCATCAGGTGAGCCTCCTGCCCGTTGGTCCCCTTTGTCCCATAAAAGAATATTCATGAAATAACAATAACGAAAGTCCCAAGACTTCGCTCAATTGATTAACAAATAGGATTAGTGAATAGGTGTCGTTTGTATTTACAAGCTTAGTAGATAATCTAGCACATCGACATATACGGATTACCATAAAAAGCCATTATACTCTGTGCTTAATTAACGAAAACGAGGAAAATACGTAATGTCACTATGTAAGCGCTTTTTACAAGCAAATTGCAGTGAGGATTAAGAGTACGATTCTAGGTTAATAAGGCTTATTTTCCGCATAGCACATAGAAGATATCCATATTTACAATGGGTAAGCCTCTAGTATAGGGTTCCAAAGGATTATGACTAAACCCTATCAATGTTGTCTATATGCGCTCTTCGTAGGTTTATCCTTTATCCCTATCCTATTAAACCCTTAGAAATAATTATCTCAATAGTTTTAAAAATTAAAAAATATATCAGTGTAAAAAGTGAAATGTATCTTTGGACAAGTAACGAACTCACATACTTATATTAGCTATTGTAGTAGGTATAGTTTACTTAATATATTATGTTATACGAATAAAGAAAAATTATATCTATATTTTAAATTTTTTATTGTGATGTTTTATGGTTCTGATGTTTGAACAAGTCCTTCAATATCTCAACTCTCCTTCAATTCAAGAATAGAAGTTAGAAGCAAATTCCTATTTATGATTAGACTTGTGTTGGTTAAAAAAGGTAGAACATAAATAACCTAATAATGACAGGTAATAGTGATCAAATTTAAAAAAAAACAAAGACAATATTTTCATACGAATAGAACCTAAGTAGGTACTACTTGCGGTTGTTAGTTGTTACGTACAATAATAAAACCTTGTAAAAATTTTACTATTGGAACAGATCATAAAAAGCTTTGTTCTGTCATAATACATAATTAGTATGATTAAAGCAAATAGGTACGTGCCGAGTATGATCTTGTATGCTCATGCAAATTGCTCGCGTGCCGTCATGGATTGGCAGTTTCCAACGTGATGATAGTGCCTACATAATGGCAAAGTATCCAACCTTACACTATGAAATAATATAAACAGAGTGTCATAGAACTAAACATGACGCCAAACTGTTCCATTTAATATGTGTACAAAATATGACAAAATATGAAAAGTACCTAAATAAAGAATATGCTAACAGTTTTTTTTATAATACTCATTCAAGGGGAGAAATAGTAATGCTCTTAGAATAATAACGCATTCTGGTAAACTAATTAACCTGTGGTATACGTTTATGCACAGTACATAGGTACTAGATGTGTAGGTAGGTAATACTTTGAACTTTTCCTTAAAGTATAAAATCTAAGTTCAATAACTTGTTATTTTAACTCTACCTACATAGTAGGTATAATGGTATCAATAGCAATTATATGATACGGACGTACCTAATCGATTTTTGTAAAGTATTTTTTTTCTAATAAAAAGACGTATTCGTAAGATGTTTGTTTCAAAGCAACTCTTATCGCTAAAATAGTTTCGTGCATCATTTGATACGTAAATATTTATTCTAGCTAAGCATCACATTAGTGCCAGCCAGATGGCAGCTCTCGCCAATTGTTTCTCTTTCGACTCTGACTACACCGGAAAAATGTTATTTTCTTTTTATTTTTAACTTCTTTTTTTGTTAGTAGGTCACGCGTTTTTAGTTCTATTACTTTTTATCTAGTTTGAATAATGTCCACCTATTTATAAAAGCACATCTCGAGATTTACCTGCAGATTGTTATAATAATCATTAGGTAAATTAATTTTGAGTAGGTACGTGAGTTCAACAAGTTTATCAGTTACATGTCAAATATAATATTTTTGGTATAATGTAAAATCAAAGTTCCTTTAGTTTTTCTTTACTAAAATAGATATATTGGGTTTTTTGTAAGAGATAAAGTAGGTCACAAGAATATTTCTAATCTAAGAAATGATATTTTATCTTTATTTTAAATACGTTTATATTAAGGTACCTAGAAACTTAGACTACTTCTTGTGACGTAGTATTTACCTACAAAGTTAGAAATATGATAGGATAGGTATCAGACGGCACGTGTTAATGATGCTACAATTACGGTGTTTAGGTGTTGTAATGAAAAAGAAGTATAATAGGTATTAAGTGTAATGTTAGAGCTATATGAATAATATTGAGTCAGCAGATATAAAAAGTGTTTTTATAACGTACTAGCGACTCACTCTCGCTTCGCCTGGGTTCCTTACATCTAGCACGAGCGAAGCCGCGGGTTCCGCTGGAAATAAATTTAACCTGTAATGTTAGTATAGATAATACCTTATAAATTATAAGATAGTGTATATATGTATATATACGTTGTAATAATTATAAACTCACATTAATAATACTTCACTTTCACGATATACCTATTGTTTTAGGAACTTTCTTGTTACCTAATTTTCAGAAATCTGACATTTGTTCATATTATGAAAGAAAACTATTTACAAATTCTATATTTAGGAACATCTATCAATCTTAACTTATAATTTTAATTTGTAACATGTTTGGTTTGTTTTTTATTGTATTCTCAACTAAGTATAATATATAATATACTTGTATGTGCTCATTCCTAATATAAAAAACAATTTAAGGATAAAATGAAATAAATACATTATACAAGTCATGTTTGTTGTACTTCGTTATACGATCAAATAAATATTTTCTATTTATTTAAACATTTATTTATAGAAACAACTAAATAAAATACAAAGAAAAACTGTTTTACATTTACTGGTGAGTCTAGTGAGTAATGACTGGAGATATCTTTCAGCGAACATTATAAGTGACAGAACAAATACCGGGTGTACCTACCATTTAAATCGGTCAGTATGGGGAAGACTGAAACTATAAGACATACGAAGATCTGTTCTTAGGTTATACCAAGTCATCGATTTATATAGGTAGGTGCATGTTAGTAAGTAGATGTGTATATATATAAAAAAAATCTTTATATAATAATAACTCCGCTGTTTTTATCTTTTTGATTTTTTTTTACATATGGCTTGATTATTTTTTAATTTTCCTACTGATGATTTATGACAATTGACAACAACAACTTCCATCTATCGGGATTGCTTGCCAAATTAATAAATAACGTACTATAAAGAATAAACATAATGATGATACATAAGTAGGTAATTATAAATAATGAGGTTCCTTCTAATATAATTGAATAGAACATTGAATATAAAGCGTTCAAAACAATATAATTAAACTCTATAAAATTATATACGTATGTATAAGAAAAAACCGTCTTACGTTATGATGACGCAACAATTTTTTATTTACCGTTTAAGTAAATAATATAAAGTACATAAGTACATATGGATTAAAATTTGTAAAAGCTAAGCAGGTATTAAAATAATTGTTATTTTTTGAAACCTCGAGCGTCTAAGTCTACATACACATAACACACTACCCACACACAAATTATATATTGATAATAGATATATGTATATTGTATATAATATACATATTATGTCTAATTTATGTTTACTGTGTATAAGTACGAATATATAGTTTGGATCTATTTAATCACATACCTACTCTTTGACGCTGTTCTGGCGATCGTGCGAGTATATCTACCTACCTAAGAGTACCCCTTGGGCCCTTGTCCTGACTATAACTCTTAAAAAGGAACAAATTATTCGGCGTCAAACTCCCCAAATTATACCAACACCAAAATATTAATCAGACACGTGCTTGGAGACGAATTTACGAAAAAAATAGAAAGGCTCTTAAACTGAGTGGCAAGAGCTATTAAGGAAGCCTGACTAAGAAGTCCTTATACAAATTCTAGTACCACGCATAGACTTACGGTGGATAATATAAGTAATCATTGTTAAACATTTACTTAATTACCATAAAGGCGAGCAACACTTGCTTTTATTTGGCTTCGCTATACATAGGTATTACATGTATAGGTTTACGTTCGTTAAAATACAACTTCTATATCGTATTATTATTTCTAGGTAACACAGTTAAAATGTATGGCGTTATATTTCAAAACGTGTAGGCTAGTTGCATGTTAGTATGTTATTTACTGCTACTATTACAGTAGAGGTAAGTGTAGAGTGAAGCGTATTTGGCATTTTTTTTTAAATAAGTGGAAAGGAATGTGGGTTAATAATTCATGAAATTATTGAAAAAATATAAATCATAACATTACAAATAACAGAACAAAAGAAAAACTAGGAACCTTTTCAATTCTACGAGTAGGTAATTCTGATTTCTATCAAACTAAAATCTACGTTTTAGACGTACCTACTCATGGTGTATTACGTATACACTATACATACATGATCTATAGGCCTTTAATCTAAGATTTGATTTTGGATCTCATTTGTATTTGCACTTGAGCAATAAACTTTCGTTTTTTCGTTTGATGATCTATATGCCACAGGAAATGTACCTACTTTGTTTCGGGTTAAGAAGGAGGAACCTTCGTTGTATTCTTACACTATGATCCACCTCAGCTCTGTTAAATTTCTTCGAGATCCGCTTACTCACAATAAGAATAATAAAAAGTTTTTAATTTGTATGCACATCTTTAAAATTTTAAGCAAATCATTTTTCATTATATGTAAGTACTTATGTATAAGTTACTTACAATGACTCTGAATGGGATTCCTATAAGATATTACTTATCTAGTTTAAGAGATACCTATGTACCTACCTACTTTCTATTTACGAACATTTTTGAAATCGTTTAACATGTACACACAAAATAATAATTATCATACGAGTATGATTAGCATTCCTGTCAAGTGACTGAGTGAACTGACAGCAGGTCGCTAGTATAGACACAAATAACATGTATTCATGACAAATACAACACTAGTTCACATACTTAATACGTACTGGGAAACGTAACTGTACCCTAGTTCTCGAATTATTTCATCGTGCATAAAACCATGTGTGATGCGATTGTTGTCATACTCGAAGACTCGTACACACCGGTATGCTTATAATTGCACATGCAAAACATAAAATCACAAGAGTAATCTGCGGGTGACACAGTTTCCACTGGGTATTCAGTTCTAGTTAAACCTTAACCGACTTGACCCAATACTTAACGTCAATATTATGTTACTGTTCCTTATTTAAAATAGCTTTACGGTACTTACAGAAAAACACATAGTATATTTGAAGATTTTTTGTCTGTAGTATGTCTATTTGTTCCGATCATTTTAGAACTACTTTTGGTTTAGAAAAATAATTAATTTACCGAAGAAAAAAATAAAGGAGTACCCTATGAAAATGAAGGGATTTTTAACAATATCCTATGTGGTACTATTCCGGATACATATAGTTTAATCGAAATCTGTTCAGCCGTTTTAGTGTGAGTACCTAACAAAAATTCAAACTCTCGCTCCCATATACATTCAATTTTCGAATCTATAATAAGTAGCTACTACAAGTATGATTTTATAATAGATTCCATACTTATAAACCTACCAATATAAACAAGCAGAGCCTTCACACGCTGTTGCAACAGTGTCGAAACCCATTCAAATATCAAACCGGTGCATCTGCAAGGCCATAGTTTGTCGCAGTGCGACGTTTGCACCAAACTCTTATGAGTATAACAATGCCTGGTCTCCAGTCCCACCATTGATTACAAAGCTTTGTGAGAAGTACCGACAAAGTAGTTTCACAAATAGGTCGATACAAAAACATTAAAAGTCTTTTGAAACGCTTGTAAAGTATTCCGAATGAACTTTTCCAATTGGAAACATTAATTTAAAATTACATACTTTGAATAATGCTTTGTTAATTCATATGTAGGCCTACATGTCTTTTATATAAAAATCTCGTGTCACAGTGTTTGTTATCGAACTTCTCCGAAAGGGCTGGACCCATTGTTATGAATTGTTTGTGTATATTTGTATAATTGTTTAATAATTGTTTGTGGTAGGTCTGAGGATCGGTCGTAGGCTATTTATTAAAATTATTATGACTTATTATTACGCTAGGTGATAAGGGTGGCCCTATAGATTTTTTATTTTTTATTTTAAGGCCTATTTTTTCTTTTTTTTCTTTTTATGATTTGGCATCATAAAATATTATAATCGTATGTTTAATAGTGATTAGAAATTTATCATATTATATACTTAGATTTCTATATATAATAAAATTAGGTAAAATTAGACATATCTACCTACAACAATCGCATTAAGGAAATACTGAACAATGTTAATATTTTGTTATGTGTATTAAATATTATTTTTAAGATAAATAATAATTATATTATAATTTATGTGTAATGATAATTAATAACATTATAATTTAAATGTAATGTACGAATAATTTCTACAAATCAATTGTTCAAGTTTATCTTCTAGAAGTTCAAAGTACCTCCGCAATTACTTTACTTATACTAAATATTATATTTTCTAACCAGTATTTTTAATCAACGTCCATACAATTATATTTTATAATATCATTAAAGTTCAATATTGCTTCTGCAAGACCGGTAATGACATCGTTCAATAATAATTAAGGGCGAGAAAGCTGTGCAAAAGAAAAATAATCATATTGTATATTTTACAGGGTAATCAGACAGGGTGTGATTTCAAACGTTCTACGATTTTTAGTATTTAATGAGTGTTGTTGAGGAAATATCGTTATTATAATAGAAATTTCTGTTTTTATTTAATGGAATTTTATCAGAATTCTTATAATTCGATGAATTATTATCAACAGGACTGTTTTTAGGTACGTATATATTGCCAGGAAGTCCATATTTTTTATCAAATAATTAATATTAACAATATACCGCGCGTGTGTTACGGCAATGAAGAACACTTACAATAATTGTAATAGGTACCTCACCCACGATATTTGCACATGCCATTAAATTATTAATTTGTTAATAGTGTATCAAGATTAAGCCAATGTCTGCCAGTACGTCTATTACGTTTGGACCGGCTGGGTTGTATACGTATTTGGGGGTAAATAATGGTAATCGTATATTATATTCTACCGAGTCTGCTATCCGACATTAAAATCGATTCGGTTATTTTGGTGACAATATAATATTATCAAACAGACAGACACACACGTATATTTCTTACTATTCGATCTTATTATCATGTAACCAGAAACATAGAGCTGTCAGCTGAGTTATATTTATGTCTGAAAACCACATAAAGATTTCTACTTAAATTATATGTATAGATGTAAGCATTCGAACAAAGTTAAAAAATTGCGAGGCATTTACAAAGCACACCGCAGAATGAAGCGGAACTTCAGCGGAATTTACTGAGTCTACTTTAGTACTATGGCCCGTTCTACCGGCAACGTTCCATGCATTTCCTATAAAACTTACCTACGAGTAGGTACTTGATCATATTATGATAGTTACATATTTTTTTATATTAATATACTAATGTTTAAATTGAAAAAATGTTTGTTTATATTTTATGATTTGTGGTCTGGTGTTGGTGTAAATAATGTATGTGGTAATATTTGGAATTACCAGCCAGCCCAATTAGGAATTATACAAAACATATAACATGAGTCGAGCCGATGAATATTGTATTTAAAAATATATTTTAGTTAGTATTAATTAGTATTAAATTTGTTACAATTTAGTAGAGAATGAATTATAATTTAACGAATAATGCTAATAAAATCCTGCGGCTGCGTTTACGAGAACTTGGAGATAGAATAATCGTTATTCATGTCAGATTACACCAACTCATCGAAACCACGAAGAAGGGATTCCTTGCATGTTAAGACCTAAGGGAATATAAAAACTCCGCCATCTGAAGTGACAAATGAAATTATGTGGATTTTCATAGGTTTTAACCTTTTTTGACCGATTTCAAACACCGTCTTCAAAACGATAATCATGTCAAACAATTTATTTAAAAAAATCTTAGGCTACAATAATGACTACTTATTAATTTTTAATAATAAGTCATAAGTATTTTTATTCTTTTTGGAATTTGCAAGGTATTTCTTAATAATGAATTTAAGAAAAACATTTTTACAGAATAGTCAGATTTTTTAACAATATACACACGAAACGCAACTTTTACAAAGTTAAAGATTTTATTCTTGGATATAGTAGGAGTTTATGTAAATACAGGAAATAATAAAATAACAAAATATTTATACGCAAAGTAATTTATTTTACTAAAATGAAGTATATTACCGTTACATCTGTCGTCATGTCCCACTGACATCGAATGTGAATGGCGTGAGCGGTTAATTACGCTTTTCAGTTTTTAAAATAAAACTTTTATTGAGGATGTGTGTAAAATAAAACTTAATTAACGAAATTTATTATAGTAATTATTTATCAAATACAAATAAATTAAACGTATTTATGAGTCATTTCTGCAATCATTACTAATAATAAAATTAGTGACCCACCAAAGGTTCGGTTTAACCCAAAAACAAGCCGCATTTGACCGCGCCTAAGTCATCATGAACTGTCCATCTCATTCGGTAAATTCGCATATTAGCTCGCTAGCGT
The DNA here is from genome assembly GCA_905231865.2 of Boloria selene. Lineage (NCBI taxonomy): Eukaryota > Metazoa > Arthropoda > Insecta > Lepidoptera > Nymphalidae > Boloria > Boloria selene. The sequence goes on from HG993149.1 coordinate 5,765,181, forward strand.
GGTCCTCCGCTCTCTAGTCGGCGAAGCGATTGTATCAAGTTAAGGTTGTTTTAGTGGTGAAACCCGATAAAAAAAACACTGCACTTATGTATATGAAGCAGACGATATTACCTATTATATGACAGGCACGAGGTCAAAGGTTATGTTTGCTTTCGGTTTCGGTTGCAAGCATTTATTAAACTTTGATTACTTAAAAAAATAGTAATCAGTAATATTAATGTTTAATTACTTTAATTGTAGAGGCAAAGGCTCAAATTAAAAAAAGTAGATTTTTTTGAAAACTTCTTTATGTGTTCCTTTTTTGGCGTTTTCTGCCAAATAAAAGTATAGGTACCTATTACGTTACGTTACTCCTTAAAACATCTGCCAATGTAAGTCCTATGCAAATTGGTCTAGCTATTTTGGAGATTAAGTTGGAGCAGACAGACAGACATACAAATAAAATACAATTATAAGGATTAAGTTTTATATGCATTAAGTAAAAAAAGCTTTTATTTTGACACTACAAACGGAGAGTTCAATTTTTTTATACCTATAGAAGATTATGAATTTACTAGAAACAAAGCGGTACAGACGTGGTCAAAGCTGGTGTAAAATGCTCTTGCTTCATGTTGGTCTAAATAATCGGTACAATAAAGTGGCACAATTATTGATCAAAATGTTTTTTTCACACACTAAGCAAATCTCGCCAAACCTACAAAACGAAAATAAACACTAATGACAGTCGTAAAAAGTTTTGCTTGAGACATAAACCGATGATATCTAAAGTCTACCAAAGTACTGAAATGTTACAAAAACATTGTGTTTATTAATTATTTTAAATTATTAATTTCCTGTTCATGCATTTTAACAATTAGTATACATTTCTGATACTATACAAAAAAAAATACATATTCAAGCCGATAATACTAGCTATCATCATACCAAATTTCATCAAAATCTATCCAGTGGTTTTCTCATGATGCTGTCACAGACTTATACTTAGACAAAAAGTCTAACAACTATAGGTAGATTCGGTATCTGCTTTTATCTGGTATGGTATCTGGTTATCGATAATATTAACTTTAAATAGGATTTTTCAAAAAATATTTGATAAACAGATTCGATTCATTAAGAATTTTATTATACAATATATAGCTTATAGATGATCTTAAATGAAATAATACTTTGTATGAACAATACTTTGCAAAGTGCATATAACGTACCTACCTAACATAGACAATAACTTTTGTTCTTACTTATTTATTTTATGAATTTTTAATGAATGCTTCATTAATGCAAGTCATTGTTTTATCATTAAAATATTTAATACAAAAATATGTTTCTAGGTTAATAAACTTAATTAGCTAGTTGTTATTATAAAATTCATAGTAGGTACTTTATTTGAAATTTATTCACGCTTGGCTATATTTCGTATATTTTTTAATTAATATCTAATTAATATAGAATATATATATTATTATATAGCATAGAATTCTTCAGGCTTATACGGCTGAAGTTTAAAATTACGATAATATTTGATAAACAGAAGGTTAGTTTACTGAGTACTGTTACCGAGACGGTAACAGTTCAGACGAGTCGCTAGTGAAATGAAAATGTTGAAAAATTCTATCCTCCTTCTCAAAACATTCGAAGCATAATAACTATGTTTTTTTTTGTTTGGTTGTACACATTTCATGGATGTGCAATTAACTACTAAATAGTCAATAGATACATAACAAAATTTTAGCCTATTACCTTCACCATCTATGATATCCTTAATAATTCTTCTTAATCTCATTTAAATGAAGAGATTATAAAGCAACAATTAATAATTATAACTATTTATAGCCTAAGATACAATGATACGATAATATGTTATTTTTCCTATAAAAAACCAAAGACTTTTTAGGGAGTGCTATCAATAATGTGCACGCGTAGTACTGATAGATTGTTATGATTCAGCGGCACCATAATGTATTCTATGAAGTATGAAGACAAGATCGGAATAAAATGTTATAGTCAACTAACTTAAAGATACAAAAATGTAATGAACGTTTCAATGAAGAATATAAGCATTTGAATAATAGTGAATTACCTACTTAGACTAATTATTTTACTACTAATTTAAAAGCGCAACTGATACGCGTACAGCTAACCTGGTAACTACGGTAGTCAGCGCGACTTGTGGCAGTTTCTAACCTTATAGTTCTAATATTTTTGCAAACGAAATTCTCATGTTATGATAACTTATACTTGAACTCCTTCATACTTATTATTATGCATTCATATTAATTTTCCAACATAAATAACACTAAATTTACTTAAACAGTATTGTTCGAAATTTTTGTTATAATTAACGACTCACCATCGATTTACTACGAGCGAAGCCGCGCGTTATGCTAGTTATACACTAAAACCTTCCTTGAGAGCCAGTCTATCCATTGGTGAAAACAGCATGAAAATCGTTGCAGTCGTTTTTAATATCGATCTTTGTAGAGCTATTTAGTGTGATAAAAAATGATTTATGTAACTCAAAAGTTGTAATAAGTTTTAAACTTTTATAACATTTTATTACTTATGACTAATGTACATTTGAGGTATTCTTATCTGACCGACCTCGTGTGCCATTGGCTTTCCTTTAAAAAAACCTGCTCGTATACCTTCTTCATGATCATGTGTACATGATCATTGCCAAGTTCACGATTAATTTATCCATATATGTCACATGTATTACTAACATGTTAGGCTTATTTGCTCATATATGTGTAGTCTGTAAAAACCACAGTTCTAACAGACCCTACATTTTTTTATTATCTCCCATATTATCCCATAGGTTAGGTATAATATTTTTTTCTTGATACAGTTACAACGAATTCAAAAACTTTTCATAACCAGTTACTTTGGTAAGTCGGAATCGATATTATACAAACAAAAAAGATTTATTATATAATACAATATTCTCACTAATAATTAATAAATATTGATCTTTTTCCGCCAGTTTTAATATTTTTGTTGAGATGCTAAGATAATCCTTGTATGGAGATTATACTGCTTTGTAGGTATATTTTCGCTCTACTATAGAGAATAACACTTTTTCCAGAAGGCGGATAGAGCCCGCATTGCTTGCGGGTCAATAAACAATGAGACCGTGAATCCCTTTGTGGAGCGAGTGCATTTAATAAAATCGCTTCCCGTAAAGACATATTTAATGCTAAATCATCAGCTTTGTTTAGTTATAAAATGACGTAGATATAAACAAGAACAAGTACTCGCCTACTACTATTAAATTTCGTTAAATCATATTTATATTTTAACTCTTATTATAATCACAAATTGAAATAGTCAATTATGATACACAACATTTTGGAAACATAACACAAATGATCAATAAACATACAAATGAATAAGTAGCTTTTTCTAAGTCAGTCAAAAATTTAAGGGCAGATTTCATTAATATTTTTAATAAGGGTGTGTATATACTTGGCACTTACATAATATTATAATATATTAGTGGGTGGTAAATATTACAAAGCTTTTTGATATTTATACGAAAATAATAATACAAAGTTTAGCATTTCCTCTCAGACTGGCATTTGAATAAATTTTAATGTAATCGTAGTAGGTACTAGCGGAACTCCTACACAGCCTAAAGCGTGCTTTGGTTCGCGATGTGAATGACGATGAGATTAAACAATGGTCTGCATAGCATTGATTGTATTTTATAACTATAGATTAGAATAGAGCCCATATACCTATTATTTTGTACTAAAACCATGGATGTATACTTCAATGAAATAAATAAAATAAGATAATATAGCACAAATACTGAACACAAGTGCACTTCTATCCCGTCACTCTCATTAATTCTAGTGGAATGACAACTCGAAGATATCCGGCCTACGGTTTTACGTGTTTTCTAAGGCATGGTGATGATATTTTTTTTTACTTTTACTGAGACTGAATGAATAAACTTTACCCGACCCAGTACTCAAACTTGTTACCAAGTTGGTAATACTAATACACAAAGAGAGCCAATAAACAAAGTCGATTTTAAAATAATTAAATAAATTGTTGTAATTATATACGAACTGAACTTAATGCAAATTTTCATAAGTATTTTTTTGCGCGACATAAAAATGTTAATCTATCATTGCGTGCTAGTATATCATTGACAAAAATATGTTATTAAGGTAAGGTACCCGTACCTATTAGGTCAATTAATTTATGATGTAATTAAAATAGTATTGCTATGAGTTTCGTATGTGGGTATGTAGATGAGAGGTGTGGGAGAATAGAAAGGTTGAATATATTACTAAGCAAGGACGGAGAAATAAGCGCCAATTAGCATGTCAAATTGCCATTAAACTGCCTACAAAAATGCCATCATCCAGGATGCTATTTGTTGAGCATTTGTCACGGCATAGATACTAAATTTACCTATTATGGTTAGTCCAATCATTGAAAAAGCAAATAAAGTCATAATTTAGCAGAGTGTTTGGTGTCCTAATTAATATTCCGAATTCAGGCCTTGAACGAACACCACTCGCGCCACCATTACCTATATTGAAAAATGGTACCAAAAACCAGTTTTCTCAACATAAATTCTGTCCAGCATCATTTATAATATAAATCATCATTACATAAATTATTATAGTTCATAAAATTGCCTGTAATTTTGGTAGAAAACATTTTATGATCAGATAAATTGTATAGAATAGAATAGAAGCTGGGCAAATTTTTATAATTTTAAAAATTTCGAATTTTCAGTATGCACCGAGTATATATATAATCCGTGCTACCATTTTTTTCCAATTCTGTGTCACCATGAGGTAGAGTGAGCCATCGTTGGACAATAATTTCACAAACGTCAGGTTTCCTTTCGTCGTTTTATTTTTCTCTAGAGCATATAAAACCGTTCTGTCATACATGATACGTGCATGATAAAATGTCCACTTATACAGACACTATATGATAGACACGACACGCACCCATACGAAGTGTATGGATACTTATTTTTCCTTCTATGCTACCTGTTTTTATATAATATGGCTTAAAATACGTGTTACATATTATTGTAAGGTTCTCTATAAGCCGTTCAGCCATTAAACTAAAATATTTTCTTTTTGTATCTAATATTGATTTAGTATATTATGATATAAATTATACTAATAATAAAGATATAAACAAACACATCTGTAACAGCTAGACCACATGTGCCCGGCAACGACGTATTTCGTGTGATCGTAAATGTGGGCTCTAACTTCTTCTTTTTTTAATATTTTTTTTTATCGTTTTGGTTAGTTTTTCTTACGAGATCAATCATCATCAGAATTTAATTAGGTCTTTAAATGACGAGAAAACATCAACATCTGCAAAATAACCAATTTTCTATACAAGTCCGATCTAAAGTGATTCAAAAGTTAAAAACAAAAAATAGTACGTTGGTTTTTAATATGCAATATAAATATTTTTCCATACATATTTCACTAGAACCGAAAAACAATTATTTCTAATTATTACCGCATAACGAATTTCGGAAATTCATAGAACGGATCACGCGAACTTTCTGTCGGTACTCTATTTACTTAATTAGCATTATTTAAACCTCATAAAATATGCCAGTGATGAAAGATTTAGAATTAAGTAATAACTAATAATATATACGATCTTGATTTTAGTTTATATTCACATAGTTTCCTCCCAAATTTAATTGGAAAATCACGCTAATTTGTAATAGATTATTAGGTAGAGATAGGTCATAGGTACCTACATGCAAACGCACGTAGTGGTAAGTCAGCGTACTCAAATTTGTTATTTCTTCTCGATTTAACGGCTTAATTGATTTAAATGTTTCAATACATAATCTATAGCTGATAATGATGCGTTTAATTAATTATACATACGCCGTACTTATCAGGAGAGCGAAGGCGCGAGCAATATCTTGTACATTGTATCTTTTAGACCATAAATCATAATTCATAGCTAGAAGATAAGTGACGTTTAAAATCATGTCTTTGTAATCCTTTAAGTACTTATAACAATTTTATCTATTTCAAACAATATCCTTAATACGAAATATCTTAATCTACCATAATAGATTGGACTATCTTTTAATGCAGAGTGTCTTAAAAAATATAAAATAAAATGAAAATATATAAAATATATTAGTAACAAGTATGTAATCAAACTTTTTAATATCTTTTTAAGCTTTATTTTCATAGTATTTAACTCTTTTGTTTTAGTATATGTTTGAAAACGGAAGTCACGATGAAGGACTGCTCTCGCGTGACAAATTCTTAGAAGTTGGAAGCAGAATGGAGGCGAGGAGAGACTATATGAGAAGCCAGTGTTCGAGGCTCGGGCTCGATAGCTCAAGTCATAAAGCGTACGCATGGGAGTTCCTTATCAACAGACAGTATCATGTGATATGGTGAGAACTTATTGCGTTACTAAGACTTTATTAGTGTTGTAATCCTTATGGTTTCCTCTTACACTTAGTAAAATGATGCCTGACTTTGCGTAATTGCGTTACATGTAGAAGACTAGATATTTACTACCTAATGATATATGTATATTTAGAATATTAATCATTTTTATTTTTTTTACCTTTCTATTTATTGGCTTATCGCTGGTCGTAAGGATCCATCAAAATAGTTTTAGACAAACATATTCAAAGAGTATTCGTTTTGGTATTTGAAGATTATATACCTACGTTTATTTTGAAACCATAGAAACACCATTCCATCCAATTATTTTAAAGCAGGCATAGATTAAAATAATACTTTCTTTTAGGTGTAATATCTTTAAGGCTGCTTCAACTTCATGGATGTACAATTTCAATTTGATGGCAAACTACACCGCCTCCTTCCTCGATAAGACGAAAGAAGTTCCCCTAGAACTCGCGAGAAAGAAGTACGCTAGACCTACCGTAGAAATGATAAGAAAAGCTCAGGGAGACTCTTTAACATTCCTGATAGTACGTCATCCGTTGGAACGGTTGGCATCTGCCTACAATGACAAAATCGTGCACGCCTGGCCTAAATCTTTCCACGATCAAATGGGACGACGAATAATAAAAAAGTATAGAAAAGTAAGTAAATAGATCTTGTCTTTTCAATTTACTTAGCAGGAAACTTACTTACCATAAAATAAAGATACTAACGTTTATATATTGTTGAAACATCAGCTAGCTGACATTGTTCGCGACATATACTTAAAAAAGATATAATACGTCGTTATATCGAAAGCAATTCTAATTTCTAATATTAGCATCGCATATTCAATACAAAATGTAGGAATTCTCATATATTTGGCAAAGCGTACAATTTATAGAAAACAAGATGTATTCACGCGGATACTTATTTGTTTTTTGGCTTGTAATTCACATCAGTATTCTAGAGACATTTAGCTATTCTCGACCACTAAAATGAACGTTATTTTTCATTGGTAACCAGAACTAATACTTCACTGATTTAAAGTCGTTGTTAAATTGAATAATTGAATGCTGTCAATTCGATGATTTTACATGAATCTACTGATAAATTGACAAGTAGATTGGTATAATAAGCTACTTAGCATGTGGGCAGCATGCAGTTGTTACTGAATTACAAATTGTAATATAAATTAGATGATTCCTTGTACTTAACGACGAGAATAATCATCTCTGGAACTAAATTAGTAAGCAAGTACCTAAACCAATAAAACTACACTATTATTTCGATTTTAAATATAGTAATAAAAAAGCTTGATAAAATGAACTAAATTTAAAATACTTACCGACCAATATGTTGTAGATAATTATGTGACACACCGCAAATCGCAATGATTTATGTGAGAAACGAAAAATGTTATAACGTCTTCATTATCTTTTAAGGCTTACTTATAACCTATGTCAATTTAAAATTATCTAGTCTTTTTATAAATTTAATGTTTCAAGATATTATTGTACAATCTTTTATGACACTTTACTATATTATAAAATTAATTGAGTGATATTTTCAGTCAGGACCTAAACCCGCACCAACGGAGAGGTATCCAGTTTTTGAAGAATTCGTCTCGTATGTGTTGGACGAAGCTAAAGTAAAACGTGCATTAGACATGCATTGGACGCCGTACACCGATTTCTGTACGCCCTGCAAATTTAATTTTGATGTCATACTGAAGTTCGAAACTTTAGACGTAAGTGAATAACTTATAATTAATCGAACTTGCATTTAACGTTATCTTCCCATGAACCTACGTAATGTGGTAATTTCAAAGTTAGCAAGCTGGTATTTTTTATTGTGATACGTATAGCTGTATTTAATACCTATTAAATTTATATTTTTAAACATTGATAGGAACTAATATTTCTAAATATTATTGAGTTTATACTTACATGAGCTTACTCTCTCAGAGTCAGACTGTCTCTTCTCAAAAAGACACTTCGCTCTCAGAAAAATAATGTAATAAAAACTGTGATCTGTTTCTAAATAATGTATTATTATTATACGTTTAATTATTATAAAACTTTTATTTCTTACATATTAATTGATAAACAAACTTAAAAGCTAATGTTAATATTAAGATAAAACACAGCTCTTAGAATCCCCTTACGAAATTGACTTTTTCGTACAAAAATGCAATTAAACTTTGTAAACCGCTTCAGCTTCAACTAAGCGAATAAAATGGAACTTTTCAATTTGTAAATTCTAAAAGATTAATTAAAAGTCGTTTAGAAAATGTTTTATAAACGAAATTTTTTTATCCTGACAATATTTTGATAAAAAATCGGTACATATTTTTAAAAACGAGAATGATTTTTAAAATTACATATTAAAAACTAGCAAACCCGGCCCGGCAAAATTAAACGGTTTTTATAATATCCTAATAAAATAAATGTAGTTTAGGTTACTCCTTATATGTTATCTGTCTACGAGTGAAGGTTCCGTCAAAATCCGTCCGGCTGTTTTAGACATTAGCCGTAGCAAACAGACAGAGATACAGACAAAAAAATTTAAAATTGCGTCTTTGATAAGTACCTACATCATATGAATTTAGTGAAAAGCTGATAATTTAAAATTAAAAACGAACACTTCAATATTTATTAATTTGAATCTCAGATAGCCCTTTCTTTTCCGTTAGTTTTTTTTTCTTTTTATGTATTAGGATTAATTTATCTAAATACAAACCGGTTATGGCGTGTTTGAGTGATCTTAGGCGAAGCCAAAGCGGATCTTTTCAATGTTTTGAAATTACAATTACCATCTATTTTTCATTGACATTTTCCAACACTTGCATGTGCGATGTTGCAAACATTTTACACAACATAACATGAAAGGCGCAAGCATTTTGCAATTTAATCAATAGAACATTTAGAGTCATTATTGTTACAGTGTATTTATAATAGTTACATCTCGCAAATTTAATTACTTATATTGATTTAATAATGATATAAGTAGGTAGTATATTATATTGAAAATATAACGGTTTTAAGTTAGCCGAAGTTAAAGTTAAGCGAAATATTTATAAATGTAAGCACCCAAGACTGGAGTACCTACAAATATTCCTGTTCATAGCAGAAATTAATGAGAAACACGAACCCGTGACCGCTGGGATAGCAAGTAGTGTGACTACAAACTAAGCCAAAGGTCGTTTGTTAGGTATATATCAGATAGATTAAACCGTTCTACACCGCGATACCTGGGCAATGATGAATGAGTCAGGACAAGGCGTACACATAATAGATTAGTAAGAAAAAACGCCAAAGTATTTTCTTACAAAACCGACATAGTACGTTCGAGGCGAGTTATTGGTTTAGTTGTTATTCATGTGTATACAAGAAATGTCAAGGACCCATACGTGTTTGTTTTCTAACCTGGTCGCAGAGTGGACAATGTCCAAATAAATTACTAAATTATTCTGTTCATATACCTAGTGGGTGAAGCAGTTTTCAAATTATTACATTTAAGTGTGTTAAACCTATTAAATGAAATAAATGAAAATTAACCTATAAAGATGAGTTTTCTAATAAGTATTTTTATCAGTTGACATTTATATACTTTGATCAATGACTCGGTGTAACTGAGTAGTACCTAACTGAATAAAGATTAATTATTATTAACAGAGTGTTGTTTATATTGAAATATTATTGTTAATTAAAAAATGGAGAAGTAGGTAAATCTTCGACGGTTCGAAAATGCAACTTGTACCTATGTTATTTTGTATAAGTATATCGTATGCTACTTGATATCTTCGCCTATTGTCAATCGATTACGAGTAGGTAACTCACGCCCATTGTAGTCATATCATTAATCCCTTTTAGAAATCGCTATATATGTATACTGTATGTATACTGTAGTATAGAAGTGGGCTTTTTAAATTTAGGTCTAATATTTTGTTGTACAGGACACATTCTCCGCGTCTTACTAACACGTATTGTCATTTTCCGTATATTATACCTACTTATTGAAGACTAGCAAACTTGGCCCACTTCGCTGGTCGGAAGTTAAAATAAATTAAACGATTTTTATTATTTTCAAATAAAATAAATGTAGCCTAAGTTAATGCTTATAACATTAGCTATCTGCGAGTAAAAGTTCTATCAAAATCGGTCCAGGCGTTTCAGACGTTAGCCGATATTATTCAATTTTATGTATGTTATGTAATTAATATACACAGTGCTTGGTTCTATGGTAAGCTTCGAGGCTTATGTTACGGGTATCAGATAGTTTATACACGACACGTAGTATATAACTTTTTATATAACGTATGTATGTACATATTATAAATATAAACACTCATGTCTGGAGTATAAACATTCACGCTCAACAAACGAATGCCCCTAGCGGAACTCGAACCCGCGACCGCTGTTGTTGAAATTAGGTCTGAAAAGTACCTACCTATTTTTACTAAGGTAACACCTATTTACTTTACATTATAGGAAGATCAAAGGTTTCTCATCCAAATGGCTCGTCTTCAAGACGTTATCAAGCCGGAATGGCGGAACAGCGGCAAAGGCACAAACACATTGCATAACATCAATCATTTGTACTCGCGACTCAAGAAATCGCAACTAGACGGTCTCTACAATTTGTACAAGTAAGTAGTTATTACAGAATAGGTAGTGATAATTTGACACTTACAAATAAGACATTATAAATTAGTACTGCTAGAGTACGAGACTATTAATATTTTTTTGATGTTTATATAACTTTCAAATTCAATTTTGCTACATAGCTAAATTCCAGTGAATTAATCCTGTTAAAATAAGTTTAAAATACTTATTATTATTGTGCTTTTATTAATATCTTAGTTGGTATAACATTTGGAGTATGAAATAAATATAATGACAATTTCATTAATATATAGGGTATGTACACATTTTGATAAGTAATACGATGCAATAGAAATAAATGAAACACCTACATAATATTAATATATTTACAAATCACAACTAACTTTTTCTTCTTTTCAAATTAGGCGAAACGACATATAACCCCCTTTTACGGCACACGTAGAGACAGAGAATATATTTTTAATTTATTGTTAAACCTGTAAATACAAAAAAATATATAGGGATATTTTAATATAAAACAAAGTATATATTACGTAAGGAATTACGAAACATGGGTAAGTTATGGTGTAGGGCGTGACCCGAGCCACTCTCCCATGTTTGGGCGCTTAGTAATTATCCAATTTACCTAAATATTGTTTTGTGAAAATAAAGAATGGTAAAATAATTACAGGAAAAAGCACGCAGTTTATATTTATTTCGTAATGGAAATGTGTAGCAGACATTTTGGTACTTGGCCATTAAAATAATTGCTATGAAAACCTAATGGGTTAATCAAAGTTATAGTCCCACTTATCTTTATTAAATTTCTCAAGCTGCAAATATTTCTTTAAAGTTGTTGCTAGAGCTAGCATGTTTCGTTTGATCGTTGAATAAATTGGTCGTTAGACTTTCATACCTACGTACAATGAGGTTATAAAAGACATTGCCTACAGTTCGCGTCACGTAAAAAGAACGCTGGAAGAAAGTGGTGGGGGGTGTGTTTGCGCATCGGTACATTCGCATACGAAATTCCTAAGCCTATTATTTTATTGTTGAACTAGCCTTTCGCTCACGATGTATATTGCAATATTATCAGATTCTCTCTTTATAAAACAATATAGGTCAAAAATATGTTTGCACAATTTTTTATATAAAATCATTTCGTAATTAATAACTTTTGTGTGCGCGATGTTATTTTGAACTGACAAACCAATAGCGAGCCGGAAAGCATGCGGTGCGTGCCTTGACGTCCCGCGCCCCGCGTCTTACCACCAAATTGGCCGATAAATCGCCTCTGCGCAACTTGACAGCCAGCGTTCTTTTTACATGACGCGAATTATACGTACAATACTCAGAAAGTCATTCGCGAAAACACGAAAAGCAGGGACTATTTTATTGACAATGTTGCCGGCACGCACTCTCTCAAAGAAGACCGGCGTGAAGTGGCAGCTATGCTGTCGCGTTTCGTCCGGTAAGTGAGAGTTCGGAAGCCCACTCCCCATCCATCCCCCCCCCCCCCTCTCCCATCACTCCCTCCTCCCTCCCCCATAACTACTTACCTCCCTCCCTCCCTTTCCTGAAAGGCCGGCAACGCATCTGCAAGACTGCATGGGCGGAGGTAATCACTTCCCATCAGGTGAGCCTCCTGCCCATTGCCATTCATCAGCAATCAATCTAGAGCAAGTTTATACGTACATATTAAAATTCAAACCTTATATTATATATACTTCCAACGGTTTTTAATGACTTAGTTTTATAGAATCAAAGTCTAATAAAGCTTGACGACCTTACGTGATGTTTATACACACTTATCAATAGGTAAAGGTCAACGTTAGTTCAAGTAAAACTATAGATAAAATTGGACTGATAAGTTCTAATTTTATATTTAATCGAACACGAGCCCTGAGAATTATACTTAAATACGTAATGGATTTCTTTCTATAGGTTACGTTTTTTTTATTTTTATATTGCGAAATGGATTTACATATACCACCTAATACCCCACACTGCACACATAGAAATGTAGGACTCACCAGCTAGAGAAGTCTCTAGCCGAGAAGTGTTCTGACGGTAGGCCTACCGAGGCCAACCAAGGGGTAGTTCGTACGGTCCACTCTGCTGTGTGGAAGTACCAGGAGCAATCCGCAAGGTACACCACCCACCGAACTGGGCCTCCTCCTGTGTCTATTGGCTTCGCGCCCGGCTGGGTTGCCGGACGCTAATTAGCCTCACGACAAAGTCAGGACACAATGGGGAATGGGGGAGGGAGTTTCTATAGGTTTCCTTTCCTTACACGGAAGTGGATGTTGTGACGTAACAAGAGGAAGTATACATTAAGAATGAATGAATGAAGAAAGAATACATACAAGAAAGGATTAGATTGAATGAATGAAATAAACTATATTCTAAGCAATTTTGTATTATATTTTTTATTATTACTAATTTTGAATTATTATATTTCAGATATGATTTCCAACTGTTTAACTACACCGTAGACAATTATTATGAGATAATTAAAAAGGACGAAGACTCCAATCATGGATGAGCGCCTAGACCCCTACATTTTGAATGCTTTATTTCATCGCTATAGAGGCGTGACAAGATGGTAGATGGCAAACAATGGAAGACTGAATGTAAAGAATAAGCATTATATTATCATCTTATTAATCTGCTCTAAGAATTTTGTTAGAATGATAACAGAAAAATGCCATACTAAAGACAATTAAAATTATCCATCAGCATATTTTCAATTTTGCCCCTTAATAAAGTTTAATAATGAATATTTACATAAGATAACTTATTACGTCGTTTTACTAAATTTTATTCGTTAGACAAATTAGATAATATTCTTTTGTTTTAGTTTTAGACGTATTTATTTAATACGGTTATCCGTTATATTTTGTGATTATATATATTATGCTTGCAACTTCCGGTTATGCTTAAAAAGTTATGCACATAAAAAGGTAGGTAAAATATGTACCAGTATTTAAATTACTTTAAAATAATACATAATTTTTAAAGCTTAGACGTAGTAAATACTAAATAGCTTAAATTGTAATAGGTATATTTATTCATTTATATGAATACATAATATTTTAAAAAATGAAATGATGTACCTAATTGAAAATAGTGGGTATGGATATTACATTAATAAAAGGATTAAAATATGATATTCTATTTTAATATTATGATACAAAATTTGTCAGTGCTTCCGTATAGATAAAGAATTGAAGTAAAACATAAAATTATACAAAATGTAAAAATATCACCTAAAAACTTTTAAAAACATTCATCTTTTTATCAGGATGTACCATTGTATTTGATTATTTTAATCAGTTACCGTTACTGTGTTAATATCGTAATAAATAATGTCCAAATATGAAGTTATAATTAATCACAAAGAGTTATAACTAATGAGGTACTTAGGCTCATTATAATTAAATTCGCTATTGTACGTTTATTATTTTGTAAATAATAATATACAACTGCGTTAATTAAATGTTGGTCTCTACACTATTATATCCTTACTTAGTCCATTGCTTAATCCATGCTTCTTCTTCCGGTGACAATACATTATACATGCAGTACTTAGGCTGACTACACACGCTCGATTTCCTGATTGCCGAATAAGAATACGTTTACCATGCATCGACTAAATTCCGAAATCCCAAAAAATAGAATCGTATTAATTGCTATGTAGAGCACTTTAAGTAAATTTTCTATCACGTGTCTATGAAACCGGGGTGTGTGCCACCCTTAGAGTTCGATAAGGATTTGATGTAATTTTAATTATTTGTGAATAAATTTGTTACATACTTAAAGTATAAAATCATTTTTAAATATCTCCGTTTAATGAAATGAATTCGTCTATGTAAATGTTTATTGTAGAAGTACAAATACATTTTAATACAAAAGAAAATGGAAATAAATGATATGAATGTCGTTTAATTTTTGTTTATATAAATTAAAACTAAATGTTGTATTAGGCTAAATCATGCCATTTATGAACAAAATCATTTAAGTCATGAAATTATTTATCTTCGTTATCTAAAGTTAGTTTATATTAACTATAACATAATTGTAGTTCTCTAATTAATACATTGTCCGTTAAAATAATTAAATAATTACTACACCTAGTCATATAGCTCTAGAAATAAAAAAAAAATATTTTTGTAGCTAGGTTGCGTGGAAATATAAAAAAATGTTGCAGCCTCAACATTAAATTGTTTTTGGCTGAACAAAAAGGACTTTTAAAACATGTTGACCAAAATATTTTATTTATTTATACTTGTTTTAAAATGTGTATTTTTTTATTAGATTTAAAAAAAAACTTGTTTTTATCTTTTGATTAAGTTGAGTGTTGTATGTATGTCTTGTTGTTATATGTAATAATGTGTCAGACATTTTTGCACTAAACAATGATGTATGTGGTTTAGTTTATGAGGCATTTATATAAAAGCTTCTTTTCAGATGTGTTAGATTTTAGGATAATATCTTATTATTATCATTTTAATCAATTACATAATGATATTAACGCGAGGGTTTGATGAAATATCGAAATGATTTCCGCTAGTTATACATAAAAACCTTCCTCTTGATTCTTTCTATTAAAAAAACGCATCAAAATCCGTTGCGTAGTTTTAAGCATCTAAGCTTAGATTATGTATATAATCAAAGCATCTAAGCATACATAGGGAAGACAGATAGCGGGAAGCAATTTTGTTTTATAACTATACTATGTAGTAATATTGTCAATGTCAAATTATTTACTCAATAATAGTAAAGTTGAGACACCATATTCGTATGTTGTAGCGGTGGACGACCATGATTGATATTGTAGTGTTATTAACTGGTTTTTATGTATAATATGAATTATTTAACAATATTAGCTCAATTTCTAGAAGTTTCTCAAGTTGTACAATAGTTTAAAACAATATTAAAGTGTTTATTACATTCTTTTGTCATAAGACAATTTTTTTATAAATATTGTTCCCAAGTTATACTCATTCATCATCATTCACCGCTAGGTGTAATTTAATTCTGCTTTTAGATTTATGTACCTAGTGTATGGAACGAATGTTAGACCAAAAGAATGGCCTAGATAGTAACTGAAATGGTGCTATAGACCCTTAGATTTTGATCTCATATCAGCATGAGTGTACTTGTTGCTATTGTGTTATCGACTCAAACTATCGAATCGGTTGTGTTAAATGATGTTAAAGGAAATTTTATTCTTAGTACTTATAGAGAAATAAATAAATATCAGTCTGACGGTGGTGTTTTATTTTATGAAAAATAACTATATACAAAAGTCGCGGAGTATGAGGAATTTCGTACAATGTCCTCTTTGCCTACTGATAGTAGTCACAAACGTTAATTTAATTTACGAGCGAGACGTATTATATTTTTGCGGGAGTGACAGAGACAGATAATAAAAGGTCAATGTACAAATTTCTTTCTGCTGCGCGAACCAACCTTAGTTTTGTAGGTATATATAATTCTATTTATTTTAAATGAACTATTTAAATCTTTACGGTCTTGCAAAATTCCACTATGATTCGTGACTGAAAACATTAGAAAGTCACTTGTATTGTGCACTAGAACATAAGCAGCACAGATGGGCGATAGCCTCTTTGCTCTATGTGATTGATGCCGTGATCGAAGTTAAATTAAAGCAAACAAACCTATAGGTTGTATAAAGCTCAAAAACTACTCATACTCGTACTATAAATTGATGAAATATCAGCAAAATTTATTAAAATAATATTTAAATTTATATGATTTCTAGTACATATATCAACTATCTGATATTCGTAACACAAGCTTCCTTCGTTGTTTACCACGGAACTAGATGGCGCTGTGTAATCATGTCCCAATATATTTACGCCATCTATTGTCATAGACTTTAATGACGTTGTAAGCTAAGAGAAAACATTTTGTCATAAAAGTGTAAAATAAAACAATTTGCATAAAATTAAAAATATTTTTATTTTCAAATAAATTTAACAACCTTAAATAATACTTGTTTAAAAATCACACAATCGACTTCACTAAATGCATAGGGAATTGTGGAAGATATTCCCTTTTCTCAGGTACCTTTGTATTCCTGCAATCAATGTTCAATACTTGACTTCAAAATGAAATTGACGGACATACAATTAAAAAAATATATATAGTATAATATATCTATAGATATTCTCAACTCGGAATGTGAATCAACTCCTTGACTAATGATGTGAACAGCTTCACAGTTTACTTTGAATAGAATTTGTGTATTTATGTTTATATGTATATATTAATTTATAATTTACAATTTAATTTAAAAAAAAATGTGTGAATAAGATAAAAAAAATATTAGTCCCGCGAGTTTCTTTCGCCAGTTCTTCTCAGGTCAGAGGTTTCTTCTTTCCGAACTGGTGGTAGACTCATGACGTTCAGTAAGAAATTGTCACAATTTTTATGCTGAATAAAATAATTTGATTTGATATGTCTGTAGAGCGGAGTGAACTGAACTATAGTAGTCATCAATATATCTATTTTAAGATTTAAAGCTGTTTGTTTATCCACCTGTATCATCTATGCATAAAATAGCGAAAATTCGATAATGCTACATATTATCTTCACCCATTCACATCCTTAATTGTGAGTATAAGTATAACTTTTATTTTCAATTTATCTTAACTTTCTATAGCCTTAATAATGAAACTATCTTTTCGGATTATATCGCGGATACAGATATACAGCAATTGTGGTTTCTCCCGTGACCATGATTGCTGTAAAGCATTACAAACGTCGGGAACCAATAAATCCGCGACAAAATCCGAAAAGATAGTGTCATTTATAATTTCAAATATTCGTGTAAACCTAAGAAAATTTTTCTATAGCCTTCTTTATTACTTGTCAGTAACCAAAATAGTTAAGTTTTATTACTAATAAATTTTACTTTGGACTTTTACTAAGCAAAATAAATGCTTTTTATAAGTAATTTTACTTACACTTTGGCAGTCTCTCTCCTCTTGGGTTTTTCTAGTATATCTATTCGTTCAGTAGTAATAATGATTGGTCTGACTGATCCAAAAAAATCCGTTATAGGCACTTTACTGGGATCGCGCTTGAATAAGTCCCGTCGAACTCCTACAGTTGATAAGCAAGCACTTTTTGGACACACTGCCAGCTGTAATTGCCAAAAAATGCATAAATATAATATATAAAAGTAAATACACTTAACACAAATATCTAAAACTTTTATTTATCTATTATTTTACATATTATAATTATTACTCGTATATAAATATATAAGATAAATTGTTATACACATTATTTATCTTTACAATTTATCACATTAAATTTGACCTATATTCCGTTTACAACTGTCAGAATTTTACTTACATATTATTAACTAGCAAACATGGCCAACTTCGCTGGGCGTAAGTTGAAATTAAACGGTTTTCATAATTTTTAAGTTACTCCTTACAATATTAGTTGACTGTGAGCGAAAGTCCCGTCAAAGTCGGTCCAACCGTTTCAGAGATTAGCCGGAACAAACAGACATACGGACAGATAGACAAAAATTTTCAAAATCGATTTTTTGATGAAAGTAATATATGGGTATATACTTTCATATGCATTTAATGAAAAGCTGTTAATTTGTATAATTTCTAAATGTAAAGTTTATGTAAAACAATTTAATGTACTTAATGTAGTAACTTACAAATTCTGACATAGTTTTTTTACTATTTGGATGTACTTTCTCTAAGAACTCTAATACATAATATGTGTATCGATCAATGATGTAAACCCCTATGGCTGAATCAACGTGATGCTGTAACCAAAAATGAGAAAAAGTTATTATTTGTTATTACATCTCTAATATAGTACAAAATCTTTAAAGATAGATTCCAAGTTTATCTGGGTATAAAAAATAAATCATTTTCAATATGGTCATTGACAGTAGAAATGTTATAAATCAACTTTGCTATCAATTTTAAAATAATATTATGGATAGGCTTCTCATAGCAAGGAAGAAAAATGATGCCAGGTACTTGTCAGCAGATGATGCAATGTTTTTATACAATGTTTTTATAAAACATTATCAAGAATATTTTATTGTATGGGGCGTTCCAGGTGAAGAGGACAGGTAAAAAATGTTGATGTTTCCAATTTTAGTTATAGCTCAATCGTAATCAAGTAAAAGAATTCTTTTTTTTAAATAACATATTAATATTATTATTTTAATGTAAGTTATACACATACTTACAATATTATGTAACTACTAATAGCTAATGACATCATATATTTTTAATTTCATTAAAAAGAAAAGGTCTTACAGATAATGAGTCTTCTCCCACTAAGCTGCTAGCTGTGGCGAGAATATTTGGAGAATAAAATTTCTCATACATTGATGACGCCTGACAGGTGTCTATTATGAAGAAAATTTCATTATACCTAAAAAGAGAGATATATTATAATACTAGCGACTCGCCCTCACTTCGCTTGGGCTTTTTCCTAGATTTAGCACAGGCAAATACGCGGGATCCGCTAATTATGCATATAAACCTTACTCTTGAATCACTCTATCTATTAAAAAAACCGCATCAAAATCCGTTGCGTAGTTTTAAGGATTTAAGCGTACAAAGGGATATAGGGACAGATAGGCGACTTTGTTTTATACTATGTAATGATATTCCTTAGTAAGAATTTATATTTAAAATAGATTTCTTTCATAATATCTTAATTGTTTAGGATTTTTCACAGATTTATTTTGATTTACTTTTAACCTCTCAAAGGTCAATAAATACTTGTTAGTGACGGTAATTACAATTATATATTATTTTATAATTATCTTTACTCAAATTTTGTGGAAATGGTTTTCTCTAAACATCAAATATCCACATATAAATCTAAGAAAGTATTATACACATTTACAATTATAATAATGCTTTTAGTTGTAGGTACTTATATTAAACAAGTAATTAATGTTTTATAAATTTATGAGAATAATGAAAAATAAATGCTAAATATACCTAATACAAACCTTCTTTTTTGCCACATTTGTTCTAAAGCATCAGCAAGCTCTTGGCTGGTAATTTCTTCAGAGTCCTGGAACTTCAAGAATCCGTCTCCACCATGACCAGTCAAATAAATGAGTATATTACTACCTTCATCTGTGAGTAGACGTTTAGATCTTGGTGTATCTGGAGGAACACGCCCTGTTAGAAGACGAACAAAGTTCTCAACTGATACCTGAAATAGTGAAATACTAGAGTCATACTTCTTAGATTTTAATTACAAAAATATAATAACTATTTCATCATAATAAATGACACATTTTATTAATTCTATAAACAATTATTATTTTATTTCAGATTCATTTACTAGGAATAATTCTATCTCTCAGAAAAAAATATAAACTAAGGTTTTAATGTAACAAATGTTGTGTCTATGTAGAGTTGTCACAATATTTTTCTTTCCTACATAATATTATCTTTCAGTCTTTGCCTTTTACAGACTATCTCTACTTAAAAGTAGAATAATGGAGCATATAAATATTCATCCACATTCGTAACTATCCACACCAAGCTAATCTATTACTCAGCTATACCTTTGATCCTCCGACTGTTTTCTATTAATATCCCATCCTGTTTAATGTAATGCAAAATATATAATAAGAATTCTGAGACAATTACTCACTTCATATCCTCTGTAGTCAACTTCAACATCATCCCCATATACATTAATTTGTTCACGAGCATTATTGAAAATGGTGGCTGGACGAGGATTTCGTGGATTGCAAGCCATATCATCAGATATCATAAGTATAATCTGGCTATCAGGTATACCTAGCCGCTTTACACTTCGATAAATAGAAAGCACGTTCGCTACATGCCGATAATTAAACCAAAAACGCGATGTATCTACTAATACAGCCCAGTTGTTTGTATGGTTTGATTTTTGAAATTCTTCTGGAATCTAAGATATTTTTAAGTTATCATTACAGGAATAAGATACCAAGTTATATTTAAATGAATATTAAATTATAATATATTTTTTTACCTCAATTCCATGACATATATATAAGGTAAAGTAGAAAGATAGCAAGAAATATAATGTATTGAAGTCTCGCATTATGTAATTTAAAAATCTAATTCATTATTAATTAAACTAAGCATTTATCTTTTAAAATCACAGAACACAATTTGAAATTGACATTAGATTAGAGATAAGACATATTTTCAGTGTTGCCAGTGGCAGATACTGAAAAGTAACACGAGATAGCTCAAAAAGAAACATTTTCTCAAAAAAAAGTTACTTTTTTTATTTTGCCGTGTTGCCGATGTCAGATTGCCGTGTGTTATGGTAAAAGTTAAAAAATTGCCGTGTCTCATACAAACGTAACGAAAAAGTAACTTTTGTACCTAGTTGTAAATTGTTCCTATAGTTTTTGTGGCCAAAAACCAGGGTTCCTTAGATAATTTATATATTAGATTAACAAATATTTGAACAACTTTGGTAAAAATGATAACCATAATATAACTGTCTGATAACACTAATACTTATTTCTTCTACTTTTTCTTTCTTTAAATCGTATTTTGATCTAACATTTGTTTGGTTGGTTTAAAATTAGTTTAGTTATAGACTAGCTGTTACCCGCGGCTTAATGCGCGTGCGTTGTGTGTACGCTGATTGCCGTGTTTCAGGATACGGCAACGATTGTTCTGCCGTATACCATGTTTTTCTGGTAATGGCCCCCAAATACCGTGTAACACGGCAATTGCCGTGTAAATGGCAACCATGAAACGAACTGAGACTGACTATGACATAACGTGACATGTGCGCCAATACTACAAACGAAATTCCGTTCCAAAACGAGATGCGTTCCGTTTCATGACTAATTTTGGTTGATGAAAAAAAAATTTTTGCTACTTCCTTAAAGTAACGCAAAAGTAACATTTTGAGTCGTGTAACATGTAGGTAACATGAGGCAGTGAAAAGTAACGTAAAATGTTACAAAAGTAACATTCTGGCATTGCTGCATATTTTATTTTGATAAAAGTATAATATTACTTTTCTCTATGATTTTGATTAAATTAGTAATTACTGTAAATACTAAATAGAGAATGTAATAGATTATAGTTGTTGTTTTTTAAATTTATCCCCAATAGGGAAAGGCAAAGGACTATAGTCCATACAGCCTATAATAGATTATAGATTTTATTAGTCATCTATGATTATAGATGAGCTATGACAGTTGACACTAACACTAACAATAAATAAACTCAATAAACTAGTTAAACTCTAATAAGAGCATTTTAAATGTTTTAAAGGAACGAGATAGGCATATGTAAGTGGACTAAGGAAAAAGTAGGACAACATTATTATGTTCCATCCCTTTCTGCGTACACAGAATTAGTATTGTTTATCACCAGGTTGATGACAAATAACTATAAACCGGGTAAATTTAGAAGGCCGCTTATGATATTGGAGTCGCATTCGAACAATGTGCATAACATTTTGCAGAGTTGTAATGAGTTTTAATGTTGCCAGTGATGAGATTTTTTTTACATATTTCATGTGGTACTTTAGTTATTCGTAACGTTTAGATTGATTTTTTGTTTTTTAAGTATACTGCTAGAAAATTTATTTGTATTTTATTTAAAGATTTCCTAAATGGCTGATACAGATAGTTACTGAATGTACAAAGATTGACTAAGTATAAGAGTGAGCACGTGAGAGAGCACGTGATCAATTAGTATTAGTATAATTGTACGGGCCAATACATAATATTTGTGGCGTAAGCACTTTACGCCATATATATTTCGATTCAGTAGTAGTCGTGAGGACTCGTAGTAGCACTCGTCGCGGTAGTCGTCGTCGTACGCGCTCACGGGTCGTTCTATCAACCTATCATTCTATCAACCTATCATATCAAATCTATCATACTATCATTCTATCAATAAGCTTAGTTAATATACAATCAGTTTTAGCCTGGACTATCATTTACCTATCAATTATCTATCAATAATTCCTATCAATATCAATATCAACCAAAGACTGTAGGGGTTTTCGTCTCAGCCCGTACATCTTTGTGGTCCTTCGAGCAACGTGACTGTAATCTTTCGAGTGGACCTCGCGTGTGATCATAGTGAGTATTATTAGTGCCGTGTATCACATGTGAGGACATACGTATCAGGAGACGAATAACGTGAACTAACAACAGTTCCGGCGCTTGGATTTATAACCATTGCCTATCACTTTGGTTGGTGGGTACAAAGGGCTCGCCAACGCAACGCAACGCAACGTGTGCAGCTTCAATCAAGTAAGATCTTTCCTTTTCGTATCACTATCAGCATATCAAAGTAAGGAAGAGAGGCCCGAAAAAATCTATTAAAAAATCAGTTAGTCCATTAACTATGCCTGGTCCGTCTCGTCAGTTGTCATCTCAGTCTCAGGCGATGAGCAGCAAGACTGACGAAATGATACGGAGGCAGAGCAGCAACTTTAAAGCGTTTGAGCACACAATATCAAATATTGAGTTACAATCGATATCAGAGAAATGGGAATTCGAGCATATATTAGCAGCAGTACAATCGCGTTGGTCCTTAATTGACACTTTACACTGGGAATTAGATAGTGAAATCGGGAATAGCAACCCAGAATACGTATCATTATTTTTTAAACACGAAAAAACTTATAATGAAATTGTAAAATCTATCAACCGGAAGCTGTGGTCCGTATCACATAGGGACCAGTTGACGCCGCACGTAGAGATACCAACTTTCAGCGGTAGTTATCATCAGTGGAGTTCGTTTAAAGACTTGTTCACCGAAACAATCCATAGAAGTCCGTCACTATCTAATGCACAAAAGATGCAATTTTTAAAATCAAAGGTAAATGGCGAAGCAGAAAGGCTCATACAACACTTGCCTATTACCTCGGATAACTATACAATCAGTTGGGATATTTTAAATAACAGGTATAACAATAAGCGATTAATATTCCGTTCGCACATCGACATATTATTAAACATCCCTGTAATACAACAAACATCATTAAATCATATTAAGCGTCTTCACGATACAACTTTAGAGACATTAAACGCTATTAAGAACTTGGGTGTTGATGTGGAATCCTGGGATCCACTACTTGTTCACATTCTTTCTCAAAAATTGGATACAGAAACATACCATGAATACCTATCAGCCGTAAAACAACCAAGGGAGATACCTAATTTGCAAGAATTTTTGTCATTCTTAGAAAATAAATTTACTAGTTTAGAATCAGCTCGTAAGAAACCAGAATATCATAATATGAATAAAATACATAAGACAAATAATTATACGCCGCAACAATTTAATAAATATAATAAAATTTTTAACAAGCAAGCATTTCCGGCACATAGTAGGTTAATTTCGCAACAAGCTAATATCAAAAACAACAGTTCATGGAAATTTTTCAAGTGCGGAATATGCAAAACCAACGAACATTCATTATTTTATTGTCGCCAATTTTTAAATATGACACCGCAACTAAAACGCCGTACTGTATCAAAACTTAATGTATGCGAAAACTGTCTTTATTCGCATAACGGTAAACCATGTATTTCTGAAAAACGATGTATGAAATGTAATGAAACACATAATACGATTTTACACGAATCGTTTGCGCAATCAGGTCAAACAAATACTTTTAATTTAGAGCCTTCTCAGCAAATTCAAAGCAACTCGCACGTGTCGTTACAACGCGGCATGCCCGAAGTACTTTTAGCTACAGCCGTTATTAAAGTACAGAAATATGATGGGACCTTTGTTAACATGCGAGCTCTTATAGACCAGGGATCCCAAACTTCGCTTATCACCGAAAATGCAGCTCAAATACTTGGTCAACCTAGATCAAGATGTCAGGGGGTGATATCAGGGGTAGGTGTAAAAGAGAGCAACTGTAAGGGCGTCATATCTATTAAATGTGTATCGAAGAACAGCCATTTTGAATTTGAAACCGAAGTTTATATCATGAAAAGCCTTATCAAGAATTTAGCCAATTATACATTTTCTAAACCAGCGTGGCATTATTTAGAGAACATTACTTTAGCAGACCCCGAATTCTACGTTAGTCGGCCGATTGATTTACTTCTAGGTGCGGATATCTATTCATTAATTTTATTAAAAGGAATTCGGAAGGCCGATAATCATATACCAATAGCACAAAATACACGTTTGGGCTGGATATTAACGGGAAACGTTAAAACTCTACAGTGTAACGTAATTATCAATAACCTAGAGGAAATACAAAAATTCTGGGAAATTGAAGATATCAGTTTAGAGTCAAATTTATCATTCGAAGATCAACAATGTGTGGAGTACTATAAGTCCACAACGACACGACGTGAAGATGGGCGATATCAAGTTCGTTTACCCATGATGCAAAATTTTCAAGACAAGCTAGGAGAGTCGAAAACTAAGGCTATAGCACAGTTTAAGTCTTTAGAGAAAAGATGGAACAAACATACAAACATAGCAAAACAGTATAAATTATTTATGAATGAATATCGCGCGCTCGGTCATATGATACCCGCGCGCGGTAACTCGAGTCCGGAATGTTTCAACACGCATCATTGTGTACAATCTGATGATTCGATAAATTCTAAGTTTAGAGTTGTATTTAATGCCTCTAGTAAGACGACATCGGGAAACAGTTTGAATGACGTTATGCAATGTGGCCCAAATTTACAACAAGATTTACTATCACTTATTATAAGGTGGAGACAGTATCAAATTGCATTTACCGCAGATATTGAGAAAATGTTTCGGCAAATTTGGCTTCATCCCGAAGACCAACAATTATTAAAAATAGTTTGGCGCGATTCAGCATCAGAACGTATCAAAGAATATCAGCTTAGTACGGTTACATACGGTACTAAAGCGGCTCCTTTCTTAGCTATGATGACGCTCAAACAGCTTGCTAAGGATGAGAGTACAAACTATGGAAATAGTCAAGCTATAGATGCATTAAATAATTCATTTTTCATGGATGACCTTGTACACGGGTGTCACACTATCAACTCAGCAAAAAAGTTACAGCTAGACCTTATTAATTTATTAAAGTCGGGAGGTTTTCATCTAAGAAAATGGAAGTCAAATAACCAAGAGTTATTACAAGACGTTGAAATAGACCAAGCCTATCAAGATTCATTTAGTTTCAAGCACGCGGAGCATATCAAGACGTTGGGGTTAGCCTGGAACCCACAAGAAGATATTTTCACATTCTGTTCAAGGTTAGAACTAACAGATTTAACTAATAAAGTTACGAAAAGAAGCCTTCTATCAGACATATCAAAGTTATTTGACCCACTGGGTTGGCTGTGCCCACTATCAACGAAATTAAAAATCCTTTTTCAACAAGTATGGGCGGCAGATATTAAGTGGGATGAACAAGTACCAGATCATATTTGTAAGGAATGGATTAAAGTTCGAAATGACATGCATAATATCAATAACATAAAATTAGAGCGATGGCTACATACCCGCGAGAGTGACAATATTGAGTTACATGGATTCTGTGACTCGTCTTTGAAAGCGTATGCATGCGTTATATACTGTCGTATCAATAGGGATAACAAATCAACCATTGTGTTATTAGCGAGCAAAGCAAGGCTCGTTCCTATCAGCAAATCCGTGACATTACCCAGACTAGAACTGAGCGGAGCACTACTACTATCACGACTTATGAAAAAGGTCGAACAATGTTTGCAAGGCCATAATATCAAGGTTTATGGCTGGGTTGACTCAACGGTGGTGTTGGGTTGGCTTAATGGTGGTGCGGCCAGATGGAAAACATTCGTGGCCAATAGAGTGAGTGAAATTACTCAAACCATGCCATCGAACTGCTGGCATTACGTAAAATCAGAAGAAAACCCTGCTGATTGCGCCAGTCGTGGTTTGACGGCTACTCAGTTGAGAGAACATCATTTGTGGTGGCAGGGTCCAACTTGGCTGGCAGCTTTTGAAGAGGATAATAATAATAAGATTATGTATTCAACGGACCAAGAACTTAAATTATCAAAACAAGTTATTTTAGTTACACAAAAATGCGACGATATCATAGAAAAATGTTTATCAAATTGTAGTTCATTTAATAAATTAGTTCGAATAATAGCATGGGTACGGCGATTTATTTATATCAAGAAAAAACAATACGGTAGTTTTTTGTCCGTAGAAGAACTCAAACAAGCAACTTTTTTAATAATTAAGAAAATTCAACAAATAGAGTACTATCAAGAGATTTCAGATTTAAGAAGCGGTAATAAGATAAATAGGAAAAGCAAAATTTGTGAGTTAAATCCATATCTAGATAAATATGAGATACTTAGAGTGGGAGGTAGGTTGAGAAATGCGAACCTGGACCCGGATATGAAAAATCCTATTATCATACCTGGAAAAAATCGTATTGCGGAGTTACTAATTGATCAATCACATAAGTTAACTTATCATGGAGGCCCTCGATTAACATCAGCATATTTAAGACGGAAATATTGGGTTGTAGGTGGCAACAGAGCTACGAAGAAGAGACTACGCCTTTGTATCCAGTGTAGGAAGCAAGAACCTAGCAAACACTATCAGATTATGGGAGACCTGCCTAGTGCTAGAACAAATCCCTCTAGACCTTTCTATCATGTAGCAGTAGATTATACCGGTCACTTATATTTAAAGGCTAATTCAGGTCGTGGTATAAAAACCACAAAGGGATATGTAGCAGTATTTACATGCATGGCAACCAAGGCGGTGCATCTAGAGCTTGTATCGGACTTGACAAGTACAGCATTTATAGCAGCCTTACGGCGAATGTCGGCTCGCCGTGGGACCCCGCGTCATATTTACAGTGACAATGGGACCAATTTTATCGGAGCAAACAAATTATTACAACAGGAGTATGAAGAGCTGATGAAGATATTCACCCCAGAGTTCCATTCAGAAGTTGCCGACATGGGAATCGAATGGCATTTCAATGCCCCGTCCTGGCCATCAGCGAATGGTCTTTGTGAAGCAGCTGTTAAGAGCCTGAAATTCCATCTTAAGAGAGTAGTTGGGGAACAAAAGCTCACATATGAGGAGTTCACTACTCTACTGGCTCAACTAGAAGCATGCTTAAATTCTAGACCATTGTGCCCGCTCACTGAGGATCATGAAGATTTAAATTATTTAACTCCATCGCATTTTTTATCAAGTGGGCCAATACTATCAATTTATGAAACTGAATGGGATTTAAGGACAAGGTGGCATCTCCAACAAAAAATATTCCAGGACATCTGGAAGAGATGGCAGCAAGAGTACCTCACCAACCTATCAGCGCGACGCAAATGGCGACAACCGCAAGAAAATATCAAATTAAATGACATCGTTATCATAAATGACGCGAATCTTCCCCCGGGAAAATGGGCGTTAGGCCGAGTACTGGCGTTACATCCCGGAAAGGACGGTCATGTGCGAGTAGTAACATTAAAAACAAAAAGTGGACTTATGAAGAGGCCAGTTATAAAACTATCAATTCTGCCCGTACAACAAGAAACACCCGCAGTTGAAGACAAAAAATGTATACGTGAAAGAAATCCGAGATGTATTAAGAAAAAAATCAATTTTGCTACAGTCGCTACTTCTATCATATTATTTTTTATGACTTTAATGACAAACGCCTCTGGGTTATATAATAACACGTCTTTACAAAATAATCGCGGTCTGTTCTTTGATAAAATTGCAAACATGCATTTAATTCAAGATGATTGGCGGCTGGTCGTATATTATGATATCAACCCATACTGGGAAGGCACTAAGGCGGCAAATAAATACATACAATATCTACAAACCATATGCACAACGATAAGGGATCGTTCACCTTGCGACGGTGTTATGTATCAATTAAATCACCAGTATTCCGACCTACAACAATACAATAGCAAGTGGCTAGATCAGCAATTCGACGTAAACACGCGTCAGCGCCGGCGACGCCGAGGTCTTATTAACGGTATAGGCAATATAGCAAATTCATTGTTTGGAATATTGGATAGTAATTTTGCAGATAAATACAAACAAGATATTGGTTTAATTAGAGATAATGAGAAACATCTGATTAAGCTATGGAAAAATCAAACGTCGATCATTGAAGCGGAATTTAACCTTATCAAAAGGGCTGAATCTATCATGAACAAGTATCATAAAACAATCAACAAAAAGCTAATGGACCTAAATTCATCTGTGAATATTCTTAGATCTGAGCTTCAAAATAATTCCTATATAACAGATTTTACTTTATCAGCAATGATCACAAATAATATGCTACATGATCTTAGGAACATTCAAGATTATCTCCTGGACACTATCACCGACGTGTTCCACGGAAAATTTAGTGTACACCTTCTCCATCCCGAGCAATTACAACAAGAATTAAGTGTCATATCTAAAAATCTGCCCAGAGATCTATCCTTACCAACCGACCACGCGGACCTATCAAAATTATACAAAATATTAAAAGTTAAAGCACATCTATCAAAGGAGTTTCTCATATTTGAAATTCGTATTCCCTTAATCACAAGAGATTCCTTCGAAATATTCAAAGTTATATCTATTCCAAAGCAGGAAGTAAACAACATGATCAGCATTTTACCTTTAAGTGAAATGCTAGCTTTAAACTTAAACAAGGATTTGTTTTTATCTTTAACGAAAGACGATTTAAATTTATGTATTGAACAAGATATTGATACTGTGTTGTGCTCTGTTAAGAAACCGATTTATCATATGAAGAATGACCAAAGTTTGTGTGAGAAGAGAGAGAATTCCAATATATGTAAAACTATTATCAGTCCCTGCAAAAATATTTTCACTCAAACGAACAAACTAAATACATATTTTTATTTCTGTTGTAATAAATGCCACATCCGATTACTATGCAGGAATCAAGTTACCGCTATACAATTAAATAATACTGGACTGCTGACAGTGGATCCGGGCTGTCATATAAAATCAGCTGATTTCTCGTTTTATTCTCAAAATCAATATTTTAGTAAAATGAACACAAAATTTGATTTGATATTACCAGAAATTGCACCGATTAACAATTTAATTAATATTTCGGTGCCCGATTCACCTTCCAGTACTAGTTTAGAAACTGTATTTAATCAGAAACAGCTACTTACAATCCAAGAGCAATTAGATACCATAAAAACAAGCGAACCAATTATAGAAGGAGTATCATACCATCATATTCATCACTACACCGTGACCTACCTACTTGTGGCGGTAGTCGCCGCGGCCGCAATGGTATATGGATGGCGGCGCGTCAGACGCGCGCGTCGCCGACTAGCGCCTCGCGCTCGAGGAGAAGAGCCGGGAGACAGTGAAGGGCACAGTGTAAAGTTACAAGTGTTAAGTGACGTAGGGCAGTGTAAGAGCAATGTAGCAAAAAGTGAAGTGAGTGACAAAGTTATCAGTGAGCGTAGATTCCGTCAAAATAGAGGCACTTCGCCAGTGCTTCAGTCAGTTTTCACTATAACTGACACCGGGGTTTAGTTTTAAAATTTAACTGTTACTTACATTTAATTATCATAAGTATAGAATTAAGTGAAAATGCCCATCATGCTGTTATTAGTTTAAGTGCACCTCATCAACTTCCCATCTTTCGGCCCGGGAGCATGTACGGGCCAATACATAATATTTGTGGCGTAAGCACTTTACGCCATATATATTTCGATTCAGTAGTAGTCGTGAGGACTCGTAGTAGCACTCGTCGCGGTAGTCGTCGTCGTACGCGCTCACGGGTCGTTCTATCAACCTATCATTCTATCAACCTATCATATCAAATCTATCATACTATCATTCTATCAATAAGCTTAGTTAATATACAATCAGTTTTAGCCTGGACTATCATTTACCTATCAATTATCTATCAATAATTCCTATCAATATCAATATCAACCAAAGACTGTAGGGGTTTTCGTCTCAGCCCGTACAATAATTTTTCAAAATGTCTCTGCAAAGTCTACTTGAATTGAATATAAGCTACGGAAATAGAAGTTAACTCGTAGATTAATTATTAGAAAAATAAAAATAAGTATTTCTGGTATGAAAAAGAGAATAGGGATAGAGGAAAGGAATATTGGTAGATGTTTTTCTGGCCCAAATGTTTAGTATTATGCCAGTTTATATGTACAGATTTATTAAAATTAATATTTAATTTTTTTAATGTCAGGCATTTTTAAATTTAATCAAAAAAAAAATTTTTGTATTTTCATAAATTTTGTGTTAACAATTTCAAAAACTATAATAGTTATTATTTTCTTAAAACTACCATAGTTGTACTGGTGGATACTAACACTAGCATTGGAGCATAAAAATCATACGTGCCTAATAAAATCTTACTAAAATACAAACAGGATATTCATAGGTAGGATAATATAAAAGAAAATCAATCAAGGTCAGGAGAAATAGTTTGGACGAGTCTAGCAACCCCAGATGTATGTGGTAGTTTATTATTACTATATTATACATATTTTTTGTCTTGCTCAGGTATACGCTAATGGCGCGTCTACTTACAGTTACACGACCGTGATTCATTTATGATTCGTTTCGTACTAGGACCATAGAACAATAATACCCTACGACGATGACCCTAGGACGATGTTATGATACATCGTCCTAGGATTCGTATGTAACTAATACTTAACCCCTCGAACAGCGCAAGCCCGCAGGCGGGTTGGTCACGTGACGTCTAAAAAATTCCGCTCACAGTATCAAGCCCCCTGGCGGCTTCGCCCGAGCATCCCACTTTGAATCCAATTTTCACTAATACAGAGTCTACTTTTATATGGAAAACTTGTGTTCATAAGGTTGACTATTAAATTTTACGTAATGGTAATACTGCGATATACGCGGCAACACAAAAATGACGCAATCCAACCAGTACATTGTGACAGTGCAGTTAGTGCTACAACTCGTTCGTGCGCTCCTGCTAATTATCAAATATAATAAGGTAAGTGCTTTATTAATTAATAACTATTGTGATAATTGTATTCCTTGATAAATACTAAAGCTATTTATAAATTCAAACTTATCGTTTTAGTTGTATTTTTTAATATTTTCGTATTATATAGACGGTCAAATTTCTCGCCTTGTTCAAGTGATTTCCGTGTGAATGTAACTAAATATACGTATTTACAATTAAAACAAACCCATTTGTTATAAAATAATAAAGAATTCAAAGCTAAAACAAACAAAAATGTTAAATAAAGAAACTTTATATCCACGGCCGCCATCTTGTAGCGGACATTGAAAATTCAATTAGCAAAAGTAGTCCTTATGCCTAATGCCTAAGGCCTATAATAGCATCGCAGTCCATATTAGTGGTCAAAGTCGTAGGAATGTGGCATCTATTACATCGTTTTTTATGCTCGATACTTTTATAGTGCAATCTATTTTTAGATTTTATGTTTATATAAAATATTGAATATACGAACTTTTTTTTAAATATATTTTTAAATCTTCTTTTTCTTTTTATATTAGTTAGTTATATTTATAATTTGTATATTAATATTTATACATAATATTTTTATGTATGTATGTAAATGAAATATTTTTATTTAGATTTTATTTTTGTATAATAATATTGAATACAAGAAGTAACCATACAATATTTAGCGAAAACAGTCATTTGTTCAATTTTAAATTCCGTTCCGCCGTATACTACGTGTTTCGCGCGGCTATGCTTATGGATTAAATTTATATCAATAAATATTATAGTGCAATCTATTTTTAGATTTTATGTTTATATTAGTATTTATAATTTGTATAATAATATTTATATATAATATTTTTATGTATGTATGTAAATGAAATATTTTTATTTAGATTTTATTTTTGTATAATAATATTGAATACAAGAAGTAACCATACAATATTTAGCGAAAACAGTCCTTTGTTATAACAAACAAAAGCGCGCGCCGTATACTACGTGTTTCGCGCGGCTATGCTTATGAATTAAATTTATATCAATAAATATTATGAACTTATAAATATAAGTAATTATATATTCGTGTGTGTAATTTGTTGTGTTATTTTTTCAGCTTCAAAATGTGGAATCCGGGAGTGGATTCCCCGCCAAGAACTTTCTTGGACATCCTAGAAGAGGAGGATGAGGAGGAGGAAGTTCCATTATCAGACGTCGATGAGGAGATGGAGGAGCTTTTTGAAGAGATCGAGGTATTTACCATATATTTAATTTGATGTACGATAGGTACATTTTGAACTCTCACTTAATGTCTTGCTTTCTTTTTTTAAAGGACCTATCAGTACAGCCCCTCGAAAGAGGTGATGAGGCGGCCCTGGTGAACTGCGATGAAGAGGTATGGACCATATTTTTGTAATTTGATGTACGATAAGTACATTACAATTTCAACTTTCTAGCTATCACGGTTCATGTGATCCACCCTGGTGACAGACAGACGGACAGCGGAGTCTTAGTAATAGGGTCCCGTTTTACCCTTTGATTGATTCATCTGTATCATCAATGATAACTATTTCAATTTTCAGAAACATTTCAATATACAGAAATATTCGACTGTTTGAATTTTATTATATGTACAGATTTTACTAATAATAATAATAATATTGTAAATAATTATTTTTTTTCTTTTTATCTTTATTGTTGGATTTAATTGTAAGTAAAATTTTACACATCATCTGTGTAAATTTCAACTTTCTAGCTATCACGGTTCATGTGATCCACCCTGGTGACAGACAGACGGACAGCAGAGTCTTAGTAATAGGGTCCCGTTTTACCCTTTGATTGATTCATCTGTATCGTCAATGATAACTATTTCAATTTTCAAAAACATTTCAATATACAGAAATATTCGACTGTTTGATTTTTATTATATGTACTTAGATTTTACTAATAATAATAATAATATTGTAAATAATTATTTCTTTTCTTTTTATCTTTATTGTTAGATCTAATTGTAAATTAAACATTTTATGAACATAAACATTTTTTATTTATAAAACCTCAATACATGTATCATAAGAAATAAATATCGACACTTATCGACTTTGTTCAAATATATGGATGTCACATCACTACGGCCAATCGTCTTTTTTAGGTAAAAACGCTTGTTTTAGAATTAGTTTGTTTTCCTTTTTTTTGTATTGAGCTGGAACAAAACTTTATATTATTATCATAAATAAACCTTTGTAATCCTTATCTAGTAAAATTCAATATAAAATAAAGTAGATTTTATGGAAAAAAATGTCCCTAAAAAAGTGTCTAACTTTTTTTTGCGCTTTTCACTTTTATTATTCTTACATTAGATATAGCTTTAAGTATTTTACATCTATAAATAGATAAACTATTAACCTAGAAATATCCGTTTACAGAACTAAGATAGGTAGTCTAGTTCTGTTTATATTAATCTTTTCCCGCCGCGCGGCATAAAGTCGCGTAAAACAGTAGCGCGGCGGGTGAGTTTATGAACTCTAATGTTATTAGTATAATTTTTTTGCGTTTCTTGAGGGGTTAATCTGTGATTCGTATAACGTTTCACTTGACATAAGAGTAAGACAATGATAGTTCATAGTAAAATTACCAGAACAAAAATTGCTGAGTGCCCTAACTCAAAAGTTATAAAACTATTGTGAGCAGGTCCACATAAATTATAATTTTAAAATTATTTTACGAATATATATCAGGAATAAATAAATAAGTATGTTATAATAAATTAATATTTTTATTTAAAAGTAAAAAATTGTTATATTTTTTTTAATAAAGTCTATAGTGGCAACAATATCAAGGCAAAAGATTTGAGAAATGGTTGTCAGGTGAACAACGTAAACATAAGTTTTATAAAATAATAATTATTTTAGTCATGAGTAGCCGAAACCCCAATACGTTAATGAGTGTTCCTGATGAACAATTTGATTATTTATTCAAAATCGTCCTTATTGGTGATTGTGGTACGGGTAAAACGTGTATTGTGCAACGATTGAAGTCCGGCAATTTCATAGAAAGACACGGCAATACAATAGGCGTAGACTTTTCAATGAAAACTTTGATAGTAGACGGCAAGAAGGTCAAGGTTTGTATTGAAATTAGAAATTTTCTGAATATGAATTTACTAAAAAAAATAATCTTATAAAATAATTAGCTTCAGATATGGGACACTGCAGGACAAGAACGTTTCAGAACAATAACACAAAGTTATTATCGTTCTGCCAATGGAGTTATCATAGGTATGTAAGCCGTATAATTTACACCCCAATTATATGATATTACTTATCAATTTCCGTGCTTAATTATTATGTTGTGACTAATGAATCGAGATCATTTTTATCACTTGTATACAATTTAACTTTCGTTACAGTCTATGATATAACAAAAAGGTCTACATTTTTATCCTTACAAAAGTGGATAGAGGAGGTGAGGCGCTACACATCATCCAATGTGATAGTTTCATTGATAGGCAACAAATGTGACCTAACAGATCAACGAGAAGTTGAGCCAGATGAACCTAAGTCATTTTGTCGTTATATTCCTGAAATAATGTTTGTAATGGAAACATCTGCAAAAGATAACACAAATGTTGAGGATACGTTCCGTAGCTTAGCTACAGAACTAAAGGTAAGAATTGAATTTTTATATATTTTCCTGTTTTTATAGTAATAATACAGGAAAACATTTTACATAAAAGTTAACTCAAAAACATTAATTTTTATCTATTATGCTGAC
This sequence comes from Boloria selene, assembly GCA_905231865.2. Classification (NCBI taxonomy): domain Eukaryota; kingdom Metazoa; phylum Arthropoda; class Insecta; order Lepidoptera; family Nymphalidae; genus Boloria; species Boloria selene. The sequence goes on from HG993149.1 coordinate 5,800,960, forward strand.
TTTGTTATTAATAAATTTTAAACATATATTAAGCAAACAGTTTAATTAATAAATTAAATAATTATAACTTTGTTTCAGCGGCAACATGATAGTAGTGAAGGCCCTCCCACTGAGTCAGATTCAGTAGTGCTAGGTGAAAGTCACCCTGTAAGTAGGTGCCAGCCTTGTAGATCTTCTTAAATAAATTTCTAGACATCTAGACAATCTGCCATTTGTTTAATATAATAATTAATTTGATCATGTCTGTATAATAAATTTTGGGTAAAATGCTTTAAGCTCCTTTTATAGCTTGTACATGATCTGACATCTATGGCTATATTATTATTTTCTCAAATCAAGTTAAAGTCCTAATACAACTTTTTACTTTTTACAAAGTAATTCTGTTTTAATTATTATAACAAAATTTTATTTTCTTTTCAAAATATTGGTGACACATTAATGATACTAGTTTTTGATAAATATCAGCATATATTTGATTTTAGTAGTGTATATTAAACCAAATATTTCCTTTATTTTCTCCTTACTATTGCTTAAGCTGTGAATGATTTGTATATACTGTTGATATAACTTTATCCACCTTAAACATAGAATCTTATAAGTGTACCAATAATGGTGCTGTTAGTTTAATAAGTGCATTAGAGAATCTCCATATAAATATAATATTATTTATTAATTATTAAATTATAGAGTAGTAATTTTAAAAAATACAAAAGTTCGTTTTGCTCTTTAAAATGATTTTTTCTTTAATTTTATTGATTAAAAAGTTAATTAAAAAGAAAATAATTGTATGATTTTTATATTAATATCAATTTTATGTTTTTTTCTATATTGTGATACAGAAAAATAACTGAGAATAAAATTAAATGTATTATATTATGGGATTCTTTAAATTTGTAATGTTATCTTGTACAGATAATGTTTCTGTATATATAGTACACATTGAATTGAATGAAATGAACTAGATCAATTAATACTACCTCTATTTCAGATTTTTAGTAATAATATTGTGATTTAATTGAACAATTGAATTAATGTCAAGTTGTATAACAACTACACAAATATGTTACACACAAATGTGTTACTATAATTTTTCAAATATTTTATTGATTTTAAATAGAAGAATTTAATGAGAATTTATTAATAATTGCATCACTATTCTAAATGTAAAAAAATATGATTATTTAAATATACTCCTACTCTTAGAATGGCTCTAAAATTTGCGTGCATCAAATAGTTTTTAATTCTATAAGTCACAAAATATTAGTTTCAGAATTACGTTAATAATGGCTTTAAGTATTAATTTAAATATAAATTCTCATTAGTTTTAAGTAATTTTTAATGAAATCTTTTAGAAGTCAGTTTCGATAGTGTAAATAATATATTTGTACCACCCAATTGAAACTGACATTCGCCATATTTACATTTTTTACTTATAGATTATTATGTATCTTTATTTTATAATATTATGTCCAGTACGAAGTGTATTTTTTTATTTTTATTTTTCATTTTTTGATAATACTGTGTTCTTTTTGCATCTATGGTTGCAAACTAACGAACAATTTTTTTAAAATAATTGATCTAATTTACATAATATGTAATCAAGAAGATTGTCTAAATGTAATAAGAATATCCAGAAACCTGAAATTAATAAATTAATAATTAAGTTACACCTGTTATGTTATATTTTATTCAATGAAATAAAAAAAATTGAGGTGACCGAATTATTTAATGTAATACTTAAAAACGAGTCTCAAACATAATATATTAATTATTATTAATATTATTATTTTCATAGGGAAAATATTTTGGGAGATAATAAAACGTTATAATTATATTATGTGATTTAATCCTTATTTGTATAAACCAGTGATGTAACAAAGTCATTTATATTTTCTTTTAAAATAAAAGTGTTTTTGTTAACATTTTATATGTTTCATTTTTACCTTAAAATATAACAATTATAATAAATAACGTTATTCTTTTATTCCATTTTTTACGATAAGGAATATGCGTTTGATTAAAGTGAAGTTTTTTGTTTCTGTATTAAGTCTATTTCAATGGTTTTATAATAATGTCTCATTTTTATTTATTACAAGCATTGTTCTCATAGACTATGACGCCACGCTAAGTGCGCAATGAATGACTTATAGTAACAGTTTCTGTATGATATGCTTAAATTTTGTTTTATTATAGTTTCTTTTTTTAAATATATAAGGATGCAAGCTATTGCTTAAAACACTAAAAAACAAGCATCTTACCCTATTATGGCATTCAACCTTTATCCAATTAACTTGCTTTATTATTTTATAGTTATTTTTTTAGTTTAGGTTATATTGTACTTTTAATTGTAATCGAATATAAACATTAACAAAAATTGATATAATCATATACGTATAAACATTTATCAAACTTCTTGTATGATTAGTTATAATTATATAATATTAATAGCAAACCTTATTTCCTTTCGCAAACTTCAACGTAATTAGGACTTAAACTCAACTCTTGACAGACAAACACAAAACCATACAAGTTCTATGGTATATTGTAATAACATCAAATTTTCTATGACCTATGAAAAGAAATTAACAGTACTATTCTTAGAATCACTAACGATTATATCTAATTGTTTTGTTACATGAATGCCCGATATCCACCCAAACTTGCCGGGTTCGACGCCGAGTCTGCCAAAAACTCTAACTAATTGTCCGTTAGGTTTGAAAACTTGTACTCTACAATTTCCCGAGTCTCCCACTAAGATGAAGCCCATAGGATCAACTGCTAGTACTTCGGGCGTCCTAAACTGCCCTTTCCCTTGTCCTAGAGACCCAAATTCCACAATTTTATTCTTATCCTGCTTGTTATATATTTTGACTCGACGGTTCCCGCTATCTAAAATAATAACTCGGTCATTGGTAACAGCGATAGACGTGGGTGCATTGAATTCCGTACAAATCACTTCTTTGGTTTCAAATACGCTAGATGTGTCTGTACGCCATGATTGTAGTTTTTTCGCTAGCCCATATTGGTCTATGAATTGTCCATCTGGTTTTATTACCTGTGCAATATAAATATTTATTGAGGCATTTCAGAATTAAGGACTTGAGATAATTATTATTAGTTCATTACTATGTTTGGATTGATGTAGAGCTGTTTTAAAACAGTTGTTTAAATGTAAATAAACAAATAGCAAAAATAAATAATTTATATCAATAATATTCACAAGATAACAAGTATAACAAAACAAAGTATAAAAATCTGATTAAATAATTTTAGGTCAAAAGAAATCTATATGGATAAATAAAATTGAAGTGTCTGTTTGTAATGCTCAAATAACAACTTATTACTAAAATAAATATAGTAGTGTAAGCAGTACATTTAAGATAAATGTAATTTATAATACAATGTGTCTTTCTGTTTGTTTCGGAAAACTTCTGAAACGACTGAACCAATTTTGACTGAAACAATTTTGACAAAAAACTTAAAATGCTAGTTTTTAGGGTTCCGCACCTCAACAGGAAAAAACGGAACCTCTATATTAAATATAAAATAAAATCAAAGTAAGTACCTGAACTCTATCATTTCCAGTATCGGCGACGTAAATATGATTGTTTGCGTTATCAGTCGCAATGCCCTCCGGTGATCGGAACATGCCCACTCGACTCCCCTTTTGTCCTATACATCTGATGTACTCGCCGTCTTTTGAAAACACGTAGATACAGTGTTTCCATTTATCTGAAATATTTAAATTTTAATATTTTGAAATTTAAAGTTTATATTATATTAAATTTACGATTTACAGATAAATTTCCACTCATTGACAATTAAGTATTTAGAAGCAACATTAGTTAGGTATATTATCTGTGAACTACGAGTATATTTATGTAGGATAAAATAAGTATATAGGAATTAGGATATAAAATTTTAAACTATATCTGAAATTTTGAAAATAAATATTCTTTTGATAATACTTTTCGAACCCGCTTTTTATACGCTTAAAGATATCACCATGAATAAAAATATCGAGTTAAAATATAAGTAATAAAATGTGAATATCTATAACAACTAGACTTAATAGTTATTTTCAAAAACAGCTTTTAATATAACTTACCCGTTACATAGATCTCGCCTAAACTCTTCATAAAAGCAATATGTGCGGGACAAAGCATCTCATCACAGGACAATCTTGTAATAATTCTAGCCTGCGTTCGTTCTACGACAAGGACGCTGTGGCTGTCCACACCGCAGATGTATAGGTGGTTGTTCCATGGACTGACTCCTACCCCGGAAGGTCGCGACGTTTTCTTCCACACGTAATGAGGTATGAAATTTCTAGATCTAAAATTTGGAAATAAGTTATAAGTACATATTACTTTTATCGATTGGCAACTAATGTCTAAATAATCAATAGCTAATCTTGACCCGACCCAGAACTCGAACCCAGGTTTTTTGAATGTGCATCACGATCACTACATCACCTACGTGCTAGTCAAAGGAACTAAACAAGTAAGTTGCTATTGTTGAAGGCCAATTTATATAAGCATCCTAAATATATTGTCCATGTCACTCTCAATTTATGTTTTTTCTATGTAACTTTATTGTGCAATAAAGAATATACCTATATTATACGTAAGTTATCACCTATAAAATATTGCTAGGCTTGCTTCGCTCTCCATAGGGTCGTACGGTTTCGCGGTTTCAGGCATGGGGTCGTCCGACTCGGCGTCGCAAGGCGTCGATGAGTCCACTTCTATACTAAAATTTTCTTTGTCGAAGGTGAACTTATCAGCATCCCATTTTGATACTTCCGACAAAAGTTGTATTGTATTTTGATGTAAATTTATGAAAGTCAACACCTGAAAAAAAATTAAGAATTTCATATTAGGTTGATTATAAAAAATATCCTCCAGGCCGAATTTCGGATAGCTTATAAAAATATCTGTTATATTGTTATCTAGATAGCTAGGTATTGTTGTGCACAAGTATGTGCTGAATTGCTGAGTACACATGTAGAGCCTTCTCTACCTACTCTTTACGCTTTTTGTCAAACTCTTACATCCAGATCTGCTCTTCAGATTTCCATACAGACTAACTATATTATTATTTATACCTAAAACCGGGACACGAACCTAGAAACGTAGAATTTACATACTACTATACAAACAAAACTGTTTAAAGAATACCGCTAAAATTTACCTTTCTTTCATCATGTTGTAGAGCTTAAAAAGAAGAGCTCTATATATAAGTATTTCAATTGTAATTTAATAACTAAATAAAAATAACTTGTAATTTAGAAGTATTAACGATATATTCAAAGGTACCAGATTTTTATTTATCTGATTGAGTTTAATTACTCAATGGTTAAATTATCAACCATTACGATATTTGGCGACCGTATAACATTTAAGATATAGTTTTTGATTCATAGTGATTCCCAATAGATTAGATCCGAGATATGATAAAAATGCAGCGTTTATTGTTGGCTATAATATTTCGTACTACTCGTATATTAATAGAAAAGAATGAAAATACAAACAAATTTTTAACAATAATTATTTCAATTTGTTTCGAGAAGACGACAATCAAAATAATCAAAACTAAAAAAAATTGCGATTAAAATTAATTTAATTTAATACTCTACTTAAGCCTAGTTTATTAACATCTTACCTTTTCAGTGTCCTTTGTGTTATCATTCATGTTCATAGAACTGGCTGCAACAACTCTGGCTTCTTCCAAAGACGATTTCAAAGCTAACGCAGACATATCTCCAGATTTTTGTAATTCTGCTGCTTTACTTAACAATTGCATTTTGATTTCCAAAATAGCGTTTATTTTTTCCTCTGTTGCTATATTTATTTGTTCAACAATGCGCTCGCAGCGGTCCTAAAATTTAATGAATTTGACTTAATACAGTTTTTTACAATAGTGAAAAGGAAAAAAGGAACCTTTATAGAATCTCTTCGTCGTTTATCTGTGTGTCAAGACTTTGCATTTTTCTTAAAAACGCGAGGAGCTATCAAGTTAAAAATCGCTATATAATACTCTGTCCTGCATTTTGCAGCTAAAAAACTTCTAGGTGAACACAATCCAATGCTACGGTTATTTATGCCGCAAACCTATAGAGCTAGAATACTGAAATTTATAAAGTAGCAATATCTTATAGCACAAGTAAAATAATACCGAAAATCGTATAGGTATTTGTGGTCAAATCATAAAAACTATCATTATAAGCCTATTTTAATGTTTCATGCTGCGGAACTGTTGATGAACATTCAGACTGGCACTCGTCGGTTTTTTTAATATAATGATATAAGTTATATAAAGATGAATCTTTTAAATTGTAGTTTTATTGAAAATACAAACAATAAATAAATATCAAAATGTGGGAATCTTAAGCTTTAAAAAACCGATATTAGTATCAACATCATTAAATGTTATCAATACTAGTATTAATTTTATTGATATTTATATGCAATTTAGCGAAAGCATACCTTGTAATGTTCTATTTTATGATCAAGCCGGTTCGTAGCGGAATCTAGTTCCTTTAAGATGGATCCTAATTGAGTCCGCAGGTCTTCTAAATGTCGCGACCAACAAACTGGACAGAAGTTCTAAAAGCATTGTAATTAAGCAAATTGTAATCATCAATTTAGATATAAGTAGATCATAAGTATAGATGAAGTAATAAATTGATATTAAAATAACATTATTTTTTAGCAGCTTTTGATTCCAAACCAGATCATTTTCGAAACTATGTTTAGATTATAGTTACTAAATCAATTCATTATACCTAATTATATAAAATAATTTAATATTCTTTAAGTATTGTACATATGTATTTATATAACGTATTTCACACGATGCTCCTTAAAAAAGGTAACAGTCGGGCAGAATCTCTTGTATCTCTACGGGATTTTTTCAATATAATTTTGCCATTCAATTTTTTAATTCAATAATTTTGCCACCATTTATAGCATAAAGTATTTAATTATAAAAGGAAAATATAAATAATTATGATAAACATACCAATTTGCAATGCTCGCAAAAAGTGACATCATAATTGTCACACATGGTCCTGCAATGTGTGCATCTCACGCCTCCAGCGAACAGTTCAATGCTCTGCATATTGTTTAAGGAAATTGGTGGCGATTCTATTTTCTTTACTTTGTCTTCCTTTATACCCACTATAACTAGGAGAGAGTTTATGTAGAGATTTGTAGGCAAATCGTCTACGAAATTTGGGCTTTGCACTTGAATTCTGGTGCGGCAGATTGGACATGAAATTACCGAATCATCTGCAATATAAATATAAATGTGTTGAGACATTAACACACAGCACCATCTAGTCCATATACCATATTGATACACTACACATAATATGTAACTGTAAATAAATTCATATTGCAAATAAATGCACTCATGACGGTGATGATGATGGGCTACAAACAATCGTGATCATGACACAAATTAATTCCCATAGCGGAACTCGAACCAGCGATTTCTGGCATTGCAAGAAGGGTCACAGCAACATTAACCAAACGTGTCATTAAAACTGATTTCGAAAGATCTTCTAAGGTCTCTTAGAAGGTCTTAGTTCTATTTTTATTAATGTTATAATTAATCTTACCTGCAACATATATTTTCAGACATGTACAACAAAAAGTGTGCTGGCATGGCAACATCTTCGGTTGGTTTAACACTTCCAGACATAGTGAACACTGAACTAGTTCTTTGATGCCGCCTGCAGACAATCTATTTGGACAACGGAAGGCTTATAATCAGAATAATTTAGTTTCCTTTTTAATTTACTCGTAAAGACATAATACGGTCTGAGCATTATAAGAGCATTGTACTTGTTATATCTAGTTGTTTTTTTGATTTGACGCTGTGAGGATGGGGTTCGTATTACGTACCAACACGCTAATTAAGAAAGTTGTGAACTGATTAATAATAATAAATAATATCAACTGAACATTCTGCAAATGAAAGTGTACAAAGGCTTTTGTTACTTGATAATAGGACTTAAAATGAAAAATAAAAGGAACGTAAAATGAGAAGTTTTTTATTCACTGTTTTCTCTCTCTCACTCTACATAGTTTCGTAGTTCAAGATCCCAAGTGAGATCTTGCAATATTTAATTTGGTAATTTCCAATATATGAATCAATGTTTGAATATTATTTATAAGTCAATTTGCCTTTTATCCGTTCGAAAGATAAATGTTCGAAATTTGTTGCTTTGAGGTTCTCACATTATAGATAAAAACACGAAATTGAAACTAGGTATCTAATAATCATTTAAAATATCTCTACTCTACTTTATGCTAAAAACTCGGTAAAAGTAATTAATTGTGAACACCACATTTCAAAACTTTTACCATTAGGTATTTTTCTTTTAATAATGTTAACGGATTTGAATATGCCATAAATTCCGAAGCCAAAACCAAAATGGAGCCAAAGATGTTGCAAATGTTAGTCATTACGGCTAAATTTATGGACATCCTTACACAAACTGTAGGTATTTTATGTTGTGCGATGCCAACTATGGTTTCGACAATGAATACAAAATTTTACGGATATTCTGAACGTATCACATTTTGTATGTTGAACACGATTTACACTAAAAGATGCTGATAAACTGCATAAAGTTTATTTTTCAATTTGTAATATTAACAATGTATTATAAAAGTGCATGAAAGGTAAACACTTAGAGCTGCACAATACTAGAATGTTTTGCTCTTTAGAATTGTTCAATCAAGTGATTTTGATTATACTTGTTATCGATAACGAGACTATTAATATGATAGACAATTTATGACGTTATATATTAGTTGGATTATTGGATAGTTAGCTTAAGTTTTGAATGAATTACTTCCTCAAAATTCTAAATATCTTTCATACGTATGATGTATGTATATGTTATAAGTACCTTGTACGTAATAGATTTCAGTCTTCATCAGTCATGGTCATGGCCGTTAATGTTACTGATTTACTGATGTAGTTATCTAAAGTGAACAAATGTTCACAACAAGTGGAGAATTCCTAAATAGTAAAAGCCAGTAATTGGAATTTTAATGAAAATTTCCTCTAACTTTCCTCTGGACTCCTCACTAAGAAATATAAGAATGCTGACCTGAATACACACACACTTACTGCACTTGAACATTAAAAGTCCCCAAAGTGTGGACATCTTCGAAATGGCTAAATCCTCTGAGCACGCATTACTTTATTTTTAGTATGAAAGTACTTGCTATTATTAGAATCATTTTTGCAATTTTATCAGATACGATGAGTCTCCATAACATTGAAGATTTTGAGGGAGACCAATAATAGTTCACTACGCTGGCAAATAGACTTCACTTTTTAAACTTCACATGTAATTCAAAAATTAGGTTGCCTCACACATGCAATTTTCATCACATTGTTTTCCTTTATCGTAATAACCTCACATTTTAAGAAAAACAAGCAAAATCGTAGCTATATGTACTATACTATTTTGCTTATTTACTACTATAACGTTTGGACTGCCTGCCTTGATTTCACCAATCATTCAAATCCATTTAACGTTTTTTTAAATGCACATACATACCTACGTCCTATATTATAATTTATAAAGTCGTAATTAGAAAATCACTGATAAAATAATCGTCTTAAGATATTCAGGTTATTAGGTATAATAATAAAAAGTAGTTTAATATTGGACAACTTGCTAAAGTTATCTAGCTAAGTGTATCCTACGAGATAAGTGATTTCGAATTTTGTCATTAATAATGAATATATGTACCTATTTATTTAAAGTCATTTCGTTATTTGCGACACTTACCTTTGTTTTTAACTTCTTACACCGAATATTAATGTCTCACGGCTACGATTTTTTATTGTTGTACGAACACACGAGCGAAACCGCGGGCAAATAAAAGCGCGGAGAACGAGGACAATAAAGTCCATCACTTTTTGCAATTAAATTCTCAAAAAATAGCATACCTATAAGTCAAATAATTAAAAATACTGGCTTACTTTCTTGGTTTTGCTTCAGATGTGGAATTCATATTTCTAGAAGTCATTTGTGTTGCTTGTTTAAAGATAGGCGGACTGCTTAGTGGCTGTGGCGTCAAGTTAGGGGATGTATCATCCACTCCCTTTTGGCTATTCCATCGCTTCAAATTAAAAAACGGTTTTCTTTTTACTTTCTCTGCCATATTATTAACCGACAAGCATAAGGCTATAATTAATACTGAATCAATATTACTTATTACAGTGTTATCAGTTTTTGCCGATTTTATGTTAAGATTAGCCAATTTTGATAAGATTACACAAAATTTGATATGTGTCATTATTAATTGTTTACTAAGTTGTAAAGAGTACTGTTTAAAAAGTTGAGAGTGCAAGATGATGCAAAAATTTAATAATATTTATAGGTACCTAATAGATAAGATTTAATAATAAAAATTAAGATTTAATAAAAATAACATACAAAACACAATGTACAAGTAACTATGTATATTGTATTCAGCCTCTTTCTAACGTCCCACAGCCCACTGCTGGTCACGGAGCTCTCTTCAATGCAAGGTAGATGCATGACATAGTCCATCGCTTTAGCCAATTGCGGATTGACGGACTTCACATGTCTTTCGAAAACTTGTTAGGTTATCTCAGATATACAGGTTTCCTACCGATGATTCTAACGAATCCTGCACAGTAAGACCAGTTATAATCACGTGGGAAGTGATTCGTACATGAAAATATGAGACCGGATTTGAACCCCCTTTACTCAGTTTCGCAACCTAGCACATTACCACTGAGCTACAATTGCCACCTATTTATTAGTTATTTACCTATATTTTTTATATAAACCTCATCATTTTTACATATACCTATGGTTGTTAGATTACAATGAATTGTGAAATATGAAAAATCTTCACCACTTAAAAGGAAAAGTATTTAAAGAAACAAGGACATAGCGTACACGTACTTGTATGTTAGTACGTATAAATAGGTATCTATATTTTTGAGAAAGTAAGGAAAGATGTAGGCTTTTGGGTTGCCATATTTTATTTGATTTCATATTATATCGTTTTTACATCGTAATAAACTAAACATATTTCTAATATTTTAAAGAATAAGTTTTTTCCTTAAAAACATTTTACAATGGTTAGTTATCTAACCTTACCTTATTAATTATTATAAGTCTACAATATGATCAGCGTGTCTAACTAATTATACGTCAGTATCTGTAATAAGAATGTCTACAATTCCGCTCAGGTGGTAATTTGTTAATAAGAAAATTCAAAATCGGCATGTCGGCGGCCAATCTTATTGAGACTAGCTATCCGCGCAGGACATATGTATTAATATAGTGAACGAGTGTACGCGAAAACACAGATGCACTCTGGGTTCCTTATCACTCTCATATTTCGGTGGGACGAATAAACGACCAGTGAGAGCTAAGGCACAGGACCGATGGCTTTACGTGTTTGCCGAGGCACGGGGAAACACCGCCAACTTCCCAACTCCAGGCTGTTACTGAGGCTTACGAAACAGAAAGACTCAATAACTAAACTTAGCCCGACCCGGGATTCGAACCCAGGACCTCTCGGTGTGCGACCGTACAAGCTAGCCACTACACCACCGAGGCAGAAAAATCTATTAGGTTGTCTTTGACAACCAGGTTTTAAGCGTTTTTGAATCTACAGCATTCTGGTCCGGGAGGTAGCGTTGCATTTTTCATAGTGATTTCAGGCTGATCCATTTTAGATTTTATTGATAGTTTAGATGAAGATAATAATCGAAAAATTGTTCAGCAGGCGCACCTGAGGTGGACGGACGAGATGAAAAATTTTGATTATGTCAAAAATAAAAAATTTAAAAACGATTTCAGGTCGCTTAATAATTTGTTGAGTGATTGTTTGCATAATATAAAACAATACAAAAATAGTCAGCAGGATAGATAACGGTGGATTACACGTCACGTTATCCTGCTGACTATTTTTAAACGGTTTTATTTAGCTCACCCCGTTTGTTTTATTATTTATTTATTATTTATTCTTGGGTCAAATTTAGTAATTCAAATTTCACCCTCTTCCTGTCAACCGATTAATCTGAAATTTTGTATACACTTTGGATTTTGGTGACAATACAATTATGTTTATTCATTATCATTATAAATTCAAGATGGCGGCCGCTACAAAATGGCGGATAATTTATGTTTTATTAATCCCATCAATATGGGTATCAAATGAAAGGGCTCAACAAGCAGAATACAATATACTACAAAAAATTGAAATCCAAGATGGCGGCCGCTACAAAATGGCGGATAACGTAGGTTTTTTAGCACTAAATGAATTAAACAGAATGCGAAATAAAAACTAAAAACTAGAAAATAAAAATAGGTAAAAAAACTTTTTAAGGGCTCAACAAACAGAATACAATATACTATAAAAAAATTGAAATCCAAGATGGCGGCCGCTACAAAATGGCGGATAACGTGGGTTTTTTAGCACTAAATGAATTAAACAGAATTGTCTACAAATTGTCGACTTAATGAAATGCGATAGAAGAATCGATTGACGTGCCCCACGGTTTTATTTTAGTCTAGTCTATGCATATGTTTATAATTCCCACGACTGTATCTATTTTATTATTTTTTGGTTTTTAGTACATTTATCTTAAACATTGCAATGTATGTTTAACATAAAACCGTTTAACTTAAAAAGTTTTTTTACCTATTTTTGTATTGTTTTATATTATGCAATCAATCATTCAACAAATTATTAAGCGACCTGAAATCGTTTTTGGATTTTTTATTTTTTACATAATCAAAATTTTTTAGCCACCCCGTCCACCCATTTTGAGCCTGCTGACTTTTATATCACTAAATGACAGCTAATAAATATTTGATTTCACCATGAATTATTCGACCTGAAATGATTATGTGATTTGCAACGCTACCTCCCGGACGATTCGGTTTTCCAAACGATTAATCTATCGCTTAACTATTAATTTTATCCCGTATACGTCTATAATTTAGCGAAAACATTAAGGAATGTGATAGCCCTAAAGCTTTTTGTGAGGGATGGTCTCGAGTCTAGACTAACCGTGTCACGCAAAGACCGCCGGCAGATCAGGGTAAACAAGTTTTCAATTTATCGATTAAGCTAGCAATGTGAGAGAATCTATACACTTTGAGTGATGCAAGTGTTGCAAAAAAGCAAATGTGGCGCACGTCTAATTATATTATCCATCTAGAACTACGTTTGTTTTTAAGGTCAATATGTCGATTTCACTTACTGAGATGCTTGCTTAATAAAAATAGTTCAACTAACTTATAGGTTTTGTTTCTAATATTATACCCTTATCATTTAGAGGTTCTATGAAAGAGATTTAGAGGTTCACGTAAAACGATTGAATAATAAAATATTTATTTGGTAAACGGAACTAGAGTAGCAGTATCGCCAAATTACATTATGATGTAGTGATAACAGCCCTGATTTTAATGTGGTCAGTTGGCTACTGTTGGAACGCTTCGAAATGATATGGTTTTAATCACGGACAGATAAATAGTAGGAGGACAAATACAATGAGTAGAGCTCATAAAATAAGCACGTGAAGCTCACTAAGAATAATAAAGATAAGATTTAAAAAAGTGAAGATTGGAAAAACATAGGTATATAGATAAGACCATATACCAACAGGTATCATCACATTTTTTAAAAGTTACTAGTGACTCATTCTCGCTTTTACTTGAGGGGGTAATTTAAAAAACACAAAAATATAGTCAATACTTTTGTCATAAGGAAACAACTGTTAAATTCACATTCATAAAACACGCGAAGCGTCAAATCAAACGCGTAAAGTTAAAATCGTCGTAAAGTTTTTCGCAATTATCCAATTTTCTGCGTAATTTTCATAATTTTGATTTTCTTAAAAACCTTCTACATGGTATTAAAAAACTAAAAACAACCAAAATGTGGTAACGCCAAGGAAAATAGAAGCATACAGCTTGAACACCTACAGGTAAAGTTTAATTTATTTCAATAATATTAATACAATTTTTATTAAAAGTAAATATTCTTGATAAGTGTGCAAATTCTGAAACACTATATTCTCAACATACAAAACTAATAGGTGATTATCTTGCTGAGGAGACAGACATGTGACTGACGTCGGGTCGTGCCAGTTGCCGCTCACACAACTAGGTAACTCTTATATTTGCTCTATGTAAATATATGTCTAACTTAATGGTCTAAGAGCCGGTGGAAGATCGACCTTCACCGATCTGATAACCAAATGAGACATATTTTTTATCAAATATAATTTATAAACAAATATGCCTATAATTACTTGCCTATCTGAAAGTGCTCATGGCTATTTTTAATTAAATTAACTTTAATCGATTTTTTTTAATCACTTTCATTCTTTTGATAACCAAATGAATTTTATTTCACTGTTAGTTTTTAACACACAGAATATGCCTCAGTAGGTTTGCCTACTCATTTTTGTGTATCTACCTGGCAAGCCGATGTGAACAGGTAAGTCAATATAGGTGACTCCATCGTTCTGCTAACTTATCGAAAGTTATATCAAATTTTAGATCATTTTATTACAAAATCAGTCATATAGACTTGCCTGCAAAAAATCATACTTAAAGCACTGTTGCCTAGCTAAAAATAGCCATGAGCACTTTCAGATAGGTAAGTAATTATAGGCATATTTGTTTATAAATTATATTCGATAAATAATATGTCTCATCTGGTTATCAGATTTGTGAAGGTCGATCTTCCACGGTCTCCTCTACTATAAATTACTACTTATGTTCACAAGTGGTTATTTTTCAATAAATTTGACAGCATTATAATTACCGCAATAACTATATTTAAAAAATTATAGTTGTATAGTTTACTTACCACGGTGCGGGCACGGGATCAGGCCATAGAATATAATGCGAGCCAAGTGCGGGTTTGCGGACTTGTCTGTATTTCAAAAACTTGCATATGCAGGTTTTTTCACGATGATCTACTGCAACAAATCATGTTGGGAACAAAACAAATATCAGGTGCAGGACCGGAGTTTGATCCCGCTTCAGCCCCGGATCTAAGGGGGGGCAAACCGGGGCACTTGCCCCGGGCGGCAGATTCATGAGGGCGCCAAATCCTTGAGACATGAATTCGAAATATCGAACAAATAAAACCTCTTTTCCTAGAATCTCATAGGTTTTTATGAAGTAATCTTAATATAATATGTTTGAAAAATTAACTTTTCTATTTCAGTCTCAAGACTAAGCCCTCTATTACATAATCAGCATCCATATGCGGCTGCCATAACTGATGTGGTGCATCAAGTGATGGAATATTTTATACCATTCACTGATGTACCCGTTGGTGGCAACTGGCAAAGCTCGCATGCTTGCAAGCATGGCTTAATACCGAATGCACCCTTGCTGAACTTACTTTGCCTGGGTTGATGCTCGAGACCGCAAAGCTCCGGATGTAAGATCCAAGAAGAGAGCCTTTGACTTAGCCTCCAAGTCCTACAAAAAGACATTAAAGGAGGCTCTTCTTGACCGAATTACACATATTGGCGCAAAGCTTTCTGCTAAACCATCTGGCAGCAGAGCTTCTTGGTCCCTTGCCAAAGCGGTCGAGACAAACTTCTGTCGGTCCTCACTCCCACCGCTGGTAAAACCTGACGGATCCTTGGCTCATACGGCAATGGATAAGGCGAATTTGCTTGCCTCTCTTTTTGCCCAAGATTCATCACTAGACTCTGGCAATGCTACTCCACCTCACTGCGGGATTTCGATGCCTAAAATTCCCATCATTAATAAAAAGGTAAAGAGAGTATTGTGTCGTCTAGATGTGAATAAAGCTTGTGGTCCTGGTGGTAAACCAGCGATAGTGCTTAAAACATGTGCTCCCGAGATGTCTCCGATACTGACACCTCTGTACCGCCTTTCTCTTAAGACTGGAATAGTGCCTAAATCCTGGAAGCTTTCCAATGTGCAACCTGTGCCCAAGAAAGGTAGCCGTGCCGACCCTGCCAACTATCGTCCAATTTCACATTCTCACACTCAGGACAGTCTCTACTTGGGGCGATGTCAATCTTGTGAGTTTCAATGCGTACTTGTTCACCTCACCTCCATACTCTGCAAGATTATGGAGCGTGTATTGATCACTCGTCTTTTGGTATACCTAGAACAGAATAATCTCCTCGGTGATCGACAATATGGGTTTCGCCGGAATCGGTCGACTGGAGACCTTTTAGTAGTAGAGTGTATGTTAACCACACCATTGGCGGAGCTCTTGAGCGAAGTGGGCAGGCGATTGCCGTCTCCCTCGACATCTCAAAGCCTTTGACAGGGTTTGGCACGCTAGCCTTATAAGCAAGCTTTCAGCCTATGGCATATCTCTTGGCCTCATCGGCTGGATTAAAGACTTCCTGAGCGACCGATCACTCAGAGTTGTGGTTGAAGGATATTCATCACAACTCTTAAAGACCAACTCTGGAGTTCCTCAGGGGTCTGTTCTCTCAGCAACCCGCTGCATATTAACGATCTGCTTGTACCTGGTATCTATGGGTACGCAAACGACAGCACTATTGTAGAGAGATATCTGCCAAATGCCCGGGCCTGTAGAGATCAAATTCAATCCGAAAGAGAGGCCATGGTAGAGCTGTTGAATCTCACACTCAGGACAGTCTCTACTTGGGGCGATGTCAATCTCGTGTGCAGTTGTTGGGAATGGACATTAGCTCCAACATGAACTACGGGCGGTTCATCGAGTCTAAGGCTAATGTAGCAGCAAGTGGTTGTTGGTTGGCATCCTAGCTTAGGTCCGACGGTATTTTTTCACGCCGAGACAGCTTCTTAATCGATATAAAGCTCAAGTCCGTTCGTGCGTGGAATATTGTAGTCACATATGAGCTGGTGCTGCGAAATGCCATCTGTCAGCTTTGGACTCGATTGAGAGGCGTGCGCTGAGGCTTATTGGTAAACCTACCCTGGTAAAAGCTAACTTACAAAGCCTCGATCACTGACGTAGGGTTGCCAGCCTTTGCGTAATCTAAAGGTTGCATTTCGGAGAGTGTGCGCAGGAATTACACGAAATAATTTCTCCATCATCGGACGACTCGACGAACGGCTGGTCTCCAGCCTTATATTGTGGACATTCCATCCGTCCGGACGAATAATTATACGTGCGGCTAAGGACTGGAACAACCTGCCTGCGTCAGTGTTTCCGTCCGATTACAATACGGGTGTCTTCAGGCCAAGAGTGTATGAATTAGAGTGTATTGTGGCTACTGAATTAGTGCGACTTACCATCTTCGACTGCGTAACCACTTACCATTAGGTGGAACGTAGTCAAGCACTAATTTAGAATAAAAAAAAACGAGATAGTTATACTTTGTATTTGAATTCGAAATTTATACTCAATATCTCTGGCCCGCGTCGACTTAGGGACTTATAATTAACTAGGGATCTTTGGAAGACATCATGACTCAGGGACTTAAAATTGACTGGTGGCATATGTCAAGAAACCCAGAAAATCATTGAAACGCCAGCGACGCCAAATTTTATATAAAAACGATCGTTTTTCTTCGTATTTGACTTCTATGCTGATACTCCATAGCTCCAGCCCACCGCCCGCGTCGACTTAGGGACTTGCGAATTAACTAGGGATAACCAGCATATATCAAGGAACCCAGAGAAATCATCAAAACGCAAGCGACGCCATATTTTATATAATGTTTCTCACAAAAATGAAAGTTAGTAGTTATTTGATACTAAAAAAATATTATTTTCACGAATGGTCACAAAAATTTTTTACTTATTATTGACACTGAAGAGAGGGGGCGCCACTATCAAGGTTTTGCCCCGGTTCGAAAAAGTCGTAGATCCGGGGCTGTCCCGCTTACCTCACAATACCACAGGGCTAAAAAAGTATATGGGTCATACTCAGAAAAAGTGTACATTTGTCATCTTTTCTTGTCCCGCTACTTCATACCTCTATAAATGTCATATTTTACAAATATAATTAAAAAAATGCCTTTGTTGCTATATTTATCTATTAATAAACTGATTTCTTTAGTATTATATCTATAATTTACATTAGAACATACTTTTTTTTTGAGATTAATTTTCTTAAAAATCATCTCTCTATACATTTTTTCAATGTCCTAATGACCGTTTTACTTGTTCATAGACTGGTTGTTACAAATAATAATAGATTTATCTAACATTGTGTATACCCATATTATATTTGCTAAACTAATCAATTAAATTAGAATAAATTTATTCGTAAATCATAAAAGGAAAAAAATATTTTAATAAAATAATGTATGTCCTAAAATTATGTCATTTTGTTACTCAGGGTGAGTTACGCAGAATAAAATTTAGAAAGAATTTATTTAAAAGAGTAGAAATATTTTTTCTGTATTGGCTGTACTAATAATAACGTTAAAATTGTTATCGCTGCGGCCTTTGTATTTTCATTGTCATAGTTCACTCATGATTTTTTGTTAAACAAATATTTTTTAAAAAATGTCTCAGGGTAATAAACGACTATTATTTTGGTAAATATTTTATAATTTTCTTTTAATAACTAAATACTTTTGTTATATTTTATCCAACCATTATAACTATACTCAGTGTTTTTTTTGTGTAATACACGGTTTACGTGAAAACCTTCTTTAAAGTTATAATTTCTCAGAATTGATTCTCAGGTTTGTTCTATTGCGTGACGTTACGAAACTGAAAAATTTTTAAGCTTAGTTCATAAAAACAAATAAATAATTATTTTATGTAGTATTATAAAATATTTTTTTCAGAGCAAAAATATTAAAATACATGTTGTAGGTAAATGGTGATATGTATGATGGCAGAGATCACAAAGAATATCTAATTTAATAGTTTCTTGAATTTACGCGAATATTTGACTTTATAAATGAAATTTTATTTCAGTAGACACGCCGAGAGACAAAAAATATAGAGAACGTCTGAAACCAAATTTATATATTATTTTTGTTAAAATTCCATTTAACCATTATTCCTTTTGTTTATTAGCGATATCTGCGATCAGTCTCTTTTAGACTATAAGCGGATCTTGTGGGCCTGTGGGATGTGGGCCTATTTCTTGTTAGAGGTGCTTACCGGCGGTAGCTACCTTTTTAAGTAAGATCTAGCTCTTGGATATCGTATCGCTTCAAGCGTGTGTAGTAGCTGATATACAGCAGCACAGATGCCAGGTAATTTGGTAGATTTTTTAAGGCGGTGTTTATATTTTTATTTGGCTGTGTTAATCTGGAGTACCTCATGTATCTCGGCGTCCTTGTGTAGCTCTTCTTTCATTCAATATGTTGTAATATGTAGTATAATTTATTTAACATCAGTATTGTGGACAAAAGTCGAAGGCGGCCGAACGTAGACGAATTCACTCGACGGCGAGTCGTCGACACGCATTTGTTTTAAGCCACGCCCTTTTTATTAACTCGTTAACGGTTAAACTACTGTGTGTATTTAGAGATAGGAGGATTCCATGTCTCAGCACGAGGAAGATAGTCAGCTGGTCACAGTACACCTGGTGGGGATGGACGGGAAGAGACACAAGAATAGTTAAGAATATGAAGCTCCTCCAACCAGAATACGTCAAGCAGGTAGACAACCTGCTGGAGAAGAAATACGCAGTGTAGTGCGACGGCACAGAACATTCGAGTGATGTCTGCTGATACCTTTAGCAGAGGAGTAAGCCTTTACGACCATCTGCTGGAGGGACCTAATCTGCTAACGTCGCTTATATTGTTCGGCTTTCATTCTTGAAAGGGCAGATGGATACCACGCTGACATACAGGAGATAATCCTTCGGGTGAGATTCGACCTGAGGATCAGCCAGCACGATAGTTTGTGTGGTGGGACACCGACTGGATGAATTCACCTCGCCACTGATAACAAAATAAAACGCATTATCGCGCCCTCGGGGTTATCACCAGAAGCCATTGCATGACCAACTGTTCCGGGAGCTGGAATTTCTATAGCGGCCAGAAGAACTATAACCCGCTGAAGGGGCATATCTGATAAATCAAATCAAAACTAAATATTTTATTCAGCATAAAAATTCTTGCAATTTCTTACGGAACGATCAGTTCGGAAAAAAGAAGCCTCTGAATTGAAAAGAACTTGCGAAAGAAACTTGGCGGAACTAATATTATTATTTTAAGTTTATCTCTCTCTCTCTTTTTTCAAATGAAATTGCAAATTAACAATAATTCTATATATTGAAATAGCCTGGCGGCGATCACATCACTCTCAAGATATACTGTCTTCTAAAAAATCGTTAACAGAAGAGGAAGGTCTGCTGCACATAACTGAGGAGAAAAAGCTGCACGTCACTGAGGAGGACAAGCAGTTCAAGCAAGACGACGAGTGGCTACCGGATCCTGCACGCTTCTCTTCTCGAAATCAGAGACATTGGTGAGAGCAGCTAGAGTATTGACATTTGAGAACAAGTGTCAACGTTGAGCTACAGGATGAAGTATTGTCACATCGAAGAAGCTGAACGCGGTCAGCTTCAAAGAAGAAATGTTACGGATTAAAGCATATCGTCCACCACCTAAGACGAGCAGATTATTTCGACTGGATCCAGTACTGGAGGATGATGTGCTGCGTGTAAGAGGCCGTATAGGATCTGCCACCTCGCCCCTCCAGATGAAATGACCTATTATCCTCGATGAAGGCCAACGCATTAGGATACTCCTTGTACTACGAGAACATTGCGCTGGGGTCACGCCAATCGAGAACGTGTAGTTCGTACTTTCCCAACAACCATTCAATTACTTTGGAATGAACTACTTCGGGCCGATGATAGTGAAGATCGGCAGATATCGAGAGAAGCGGTGGGAAGCGCTGTTCACGTGTCTCAAATCGCGTGCCGTGCATCTGGAGATCGCCCGTCACTGTCCACGAGTTCGGCGATCATGGCGCTGAGACGAGTGGCAGCTAGAAGAGGACGGCCGAACACCATTCACTCAGACAACGCCACCAACTTTAGAGGAGGGGACAACGGACTTTTTTTTAACGCTCTGAATTAGTGCTTGACTACGTTCCACCTGATGGTAAGCGGTAATGCAGTCGTAGATGGTAAGTCGCACTAATTCAGTAGCCACCTATTCACTCTTGCCTTAAAGACACCCATATTGTAATCGGACGGAAACTCGGACGCAGGCAGGTTGTTCCAATCCTTAGCCGCACGTATGATATATGACGAAGCGAAACGCTTCGTCCGGATGGATGGAATGTCCACTACATAAGGATGGAGACTAGTCATTTATCGCGTCGTCCGATGATGGAAAGGGGATGGGGAAATTAAAATATCATGTAATTCCTGCGCTCACTCTCCAAAATGTAACCTTTTTTTTTATTCTGAATTAGTGCTTGACTGCGTTCCACCTGATGGTAAGTGGAAACGCAGTCGGAGATGGTAAGTCACACTAATTCAGTAGCCACCTATTCACTCTTGCCTTGAAGACACCCATATTGTAATCGGACGGAAACACTGACGTAGGCAGGTTGTTCCAATCCTTAGCCGCACGTGTAATAAATGACGAAGCGAAACGCTTCGTCCGGACTGGTGGAATGTCCACGACATGGTGATGGAAAGGGGATGGGGGAATTAAGTCGAGTAATTCCTGCGCACACTCTCCGAAATGCAACCTATAGAATACACAAAGGCTGGCAACCCTACGTCGGTGATCGAGGCTTTGTAAGTTGGCTATTACCAGGGTAGGGTCACCAATAAGCCTCAGCGCACGCCTCTCAATCGAGTCCAAGGCTGACAGATGGCATTTTGCAGCACCAGCCCATATGTGACTACAGTATTCTACGCACGACCGGACTTGAGCTTTGTATAGATTAAGAAGCTGTCTCGGCGTGAAATACTGTCGGACCTTTGCAAGGATGCCAACTTTCCTCGCTGCTACATTAGCCTTGGACGCGATGAACCGCCCGTAGTTCATGTTGGGGCTAACGTCCATTCCCAACAACTGCAGACGGTCAGTGTATTCAAGAGGCACATTTCGGAAAGTAGGAGTCAAGATAAAAGGACTCCTTTTTGTGATGAACAGGCACGCCTGTGTTTTGTTGGCGTTGAACCTTACAAGATTGGTATCGTCCCAAGTGGAGGCTGTCCTGAGTGTGAGATTCAACCGCTCTACCATGGCCTCTCTTTCGGACTAAATTTGATCTCTACTGGCTCGAGGATTTGGCAGGTATCTCTCTACAACTGTGCTGTCGTCTGCGTACCCATGGATACCGGGTGTAAGCAGGTCGTTGATATGAAGCAGGAACAAGGTTGCAGAGAGAACAGACCCCTGAGGAACCCCTGAGTTGGTATTTAAGGGTTGTGATGAACAGCCCTCAATCCTCAGGAAATCTTTAATCCAGTTGATCAGGCCAGGAGATATACCATAGGCTGAAAGCTTGCTTACAAGGCTAGCGTGCCAGACCCTGTCAAAGGCTTTTGAGACGTCGAGGGAGACCGCGATCGCCTCCCCGTTTCGCTCAAGAGCCTCGCCACAGGTGTGATTGGCATACACTAGAAGGTCCCCAGTCGACCGATTCCGGCCAATTCCATATTATCAATCATTGAGGAGATCATTCTGTTCAAGCTATGCCATTAGTCGATTGTTCAATACACGCTCCATAATCTTGCAGTGTATGGAGGTGATTGAGATCGAACGATAATTGGCAGGGTCAGCACGGCTACCTTTCTTAGGCACTGGTTGCACGTTGGCAAGCTTCCAGGATACTATTCCAGTCCTAAGAGAAAGGCGGTACAGACGTGTCAGTATCGGAGACAACTCGTGAACACATGTTTTAAGCACTATTGCTGGTATACCATCAGGACCACTTGCTTTATTCACATATAGACGACACAAAACTCTCTTTACCTCTTTTTTTCAGGCATTGAGATCCCGCAGTGAGGTAGATGTGGAAGAATAGCATTGCCAGAGTCTAGACATGAATTTTGGGCAAAAAGGGAGGCAAGTAAAGACGCCTTCTCTTTTGTCGTATGAGCCAGGGATCCGTCAGATTTTACCAGCGGTGGCAGTGAGGACCGATAGAAGTTCGTCTCGACCGCTTTGGCAAGCGACCAAAAAGCTCTGCTGCCAGATGGTTGGGCAGAGAGCTTTGTGCCAAAATGTGTAATTCGGTCAAGACGAGCCTTCTTTAATGTCTTTTTGTAGGACTTGGCGGCTAAGTTAAAGGCTCTCTTCTTGGATCTTACATCCGGAGTTTTGCGGTCTCGAGCATCAACCCATGTAAGGTAGGCCGAATGCTTACGCTTTTCAGTAAAGGTGTATTCAGCATTAAACCATGGGCGAGCTTTGCCACCGACGGGTACATCAGAGAACTCAGAGACTCATCAGAGAATAAAATATTCCATTGCTTGATGCATCATATCAGTTATAGTATCCGCACAACTCGACGGATCGGAAGAAGAGAAGCAGACCTGCCGCCAAGTGAAGGATGCAAAAAAGTGTCGCATCTCATCCCATTCTGCTGACTTGTATTGCCATACGGGCTGTCTACCAAGAATAAAACCAGCGGTGAAGGAGGAAGGACTTCTGCATTGTATGGAGTGGTGCTACATTCCCCGAGGTGCCCCGAATCAGGGAGGCCACTAACCACTTCCTGCTGGGGTCATCTGCTAGCCTGCCTACAACTGGGCCATGGAAAGACGACGACCGATGCACACACGTGAGGGGAGCCAGCAAGGCGCTTGCTGATCATTTTTGGCGAAGATGGGTGCGAGAGTACCTCCCACTCTCATTCTTATCGGTGGACCAACGAACAAGACAAAGATTCTGCAAGCGGGAGACATCGTGATGATGGTTAACCCCATCTTGTCACGTAACATGTAACTTATGGGCATCGTGAAACAAGCCTACTCGACGGTGACGCACGAGGTGCAGACGTTCGAACGAAGAGCGGCGGCTTCAATCGTCCCGTCACTAAGCGCGTTGTGCTGATCGTGCTGATGAAGAATGAGGCGCGCAGCGCTACGCTATGGGGAGAACGTAGTACTACATCCGCCGGCGAGTCATCGACGACGGCACCCGACCACGAGCGGTAGCAGCCGACCGTTCACGATCGTACCCGAACACATTAGTTTTAAACCATGCCCCTTTTATTAGATTGTTAACAGTTAAACTACTGAGTGTAGTTAGAAATAGGCCACGCCTATTTTATTTACGGTGTTTTTTTGTAATGACTTGTCAACACCTAAGCGTGTGTGAGTCATATAGCACTCCTTTAGAGTCCCCCTAAGCCGTCTCCATACCATTCGATAGTTTCGTAAGCCGTGGTCCGAACCTCGCAGGAGGTGCCATTACGAAACTACACCACTTGAACTTCATAGTCCATTTCTAGCCTGTGCGCCTCCACACCCGGTAACGTAGTTAAGGCCAATAGGGCTAACCGCACTCTACATTCAGGAAAAATATGTACGGCATGCATTCACTCCGGACAGCAACATCGAGCTGAGCAGACGTACTACAGAGCGTAGCAGTGGAAAGACAGTATAAGTGAAGTGAGTCTAGCGTTGCCAGAGAAGTGTTAGTGTACATTGTAGTGAACTAAGAGCTTGTAGAGCTCTCAAAGAAATCTAAAGACAAACTCGGACCATCTGTGCCACAACCCGCGTCTATGAAGCATACTCTGCCTTTCGCAACCCACGTGTATTCTGTAAGCCCGTTGCCAACAGTGTCCTCTGCTCCTTCAGAGTGTCAGTGCCTTCACCACATCCTGCGCCTACAGCGCAATATTTGTTACCACTGAGCCGCTAAAAGAGCAGCACTAGAAATATTGACATTGATTTAGACATGACAAGGCGTGGAGCAACCTCACAGCAGCCGTGTTTCCTGCGAACTATAATTTAGCGTACTGTCAAGGCTTGTACACGGGAAGTCTGTGGTTCAGCTGTTCGCGCGGGGCGCTAAATGCACTGCGCGTCCAATATAATAATCTTTTCAGGATGATGTTGAAACTCCCTCGTTTCTGTAGTGCCTCTGGGATGTTTACCCAATCGCTTACAGATGGTTTCCATGCTATCATCAGGAAAAAGGTAGCTTCGCATGTGATAAGGATTTGGGGGAGCATAAATAGCATCCTGAAAATCGTGGCTGAGGACACGAGAGCTCCTGTGCTGAGGCATCTCAGGCAGAACCATTGTCCGCATGAAATGCCTCGTAAGTACAAACACACTAAATCACTTTTGTTATGTTTTGTTTGTATTTGTTACTAACCCTAGTGTATAAGTTGTATTATCTAAGGTGTATACTAAAAAAAATGGTTCCTATATTGTTCCGAATAAAAACAATTACTATTATTTTAATTTGAGTACCTTCAAGACAAGAGTGAATAGGTACCTTCTAGGCAAGCGCACTCCTATTAGGACGGATTCACGCTACAATATCGGCAACAAAGTCAAACTCAAATAAACTTGGAATCGAGCGAGACAACAAACGATGGCAGTTATATTGCCATTAGGTCAGAAACTGTTTTACCCGCCCCCGTTGTGTAAAGTGTCTAGGGGACCACGGGACTTCGGACTGCCCGCGTAGGGAACCCGTACCAGACGCCTCTTTGAGCAGTTCTCTGCGGAGAGCAGGGAACTCACGCGAATTATAGTGGGTGCTCCCGCGCACCACAAGGGCAGGACTCTGGTACGCGCCCTACACAAAGGCCAATGCCAAATGTATACACCGGTACCAGTGCCGACAACTAACGTATGAGCGAACCGCATGGCTACCCAAAGCTGGGGTCTACCCAAGAGGCCTTCATTGCAGACAGATATCACAGTGCCTTCAGGGCAGACACGAGTCACGACACTCACGTTGGATGAAATAGTCTAATCATTTAAGGCGTTATATTCTATGAGAAAATAGGAGCCATTTCTGCTACATTCACCTCACTAACAAACTAACAAATGGCTTGTTTAGGAAGAAATAAACCCAATTGGTGTCTACAACACCAACTCACACCAACCTCAGTAGAGGAGGTTAAACAATAATCAAGACACTTCAGACTAGAAAAACACCTTAGATAGAATCCCTAATAAAATTATTAAACGAATGGAAAGAACCTATAGTTATAGGTATTCACAAACCAGGGAAGGCTCGCAACCTCCTTTTTAGCTACATACCGATTTCACTACTAAACCGCATAAGTAAAATCAACGAAAGAATAATATAAGCCAAACAAAGGGCCATAGCATAGGCCAAAACTCTCATATTTCCTGAACAATTCGGAATGCACCGCTTAACGCAGCACATACATAGACATTTTAACATTTTTAATTGATCAGTAGGCACAGGTGTGCTCTTTTCTATAGTAAAGGCGTTTGACAAAATCTGGCACAACGGTTTATTATATAAGCTTTACCGAATGGGCGTACCAAATGGTCTCGTTCACATCAAACGAGAATATTTGTCAAATCGTTTCTTCCGTTGCAGAGTAGATGGTACATTTCCCACACCACACCCCATAAGGGCAGTAGTACCTCAGGGCTCAAAGCTAAGACACGAGAGATACTTTATACACTCTACACGATCGACATTCCGAGGCATGAGACTACGACCATCGCCCTCAATGCGGATGACACAACCATTTATGCCCCAGCAATATGCACTAATAGAATAGTTTCAAGACTTCAAAAGGCAGTCATAATCATGGGGCATTGGTTCCGAAAATGGAGTAGTGAGTTGAACCCTGAGAAAAGAGTGGCTGCGTACTTTTAACTAAAACCAATTTATACGCATAGCCACAGGCAGCCTGGTGCACAGTAGACCTACACAAAGACTTACAGCTAGAGATCATTAGGGACTACATAAAAACAACTTTCATTAACTAGGTACTTTGCAATAATATCAATGCACACTGACGAGTTATTAGTAAACGCCGCTAATTACGAACCCGTAGATGACATTTCAGATAGGCACAGACGACCAAAAGACGTAATTTAGCCTTTATCTTTAGGAACACACACCGACACCGTACACACAATCACCGTTCTCGCCGACGCGAAAGAGGTCCCAAATCGTATACGACTCCTTCAGAGTCCCACTAAGCCCCCCGAATTTCATGCTCCATTTTTAGGCAGGACGTTCTGTCCACCTCACCACGCTGTAAAGGCCAGTAGAGCCAACAGCACTCTACATTCATCGTCAGACAGCCATCGAAGAGGCGAGAACAAGAAGAATAAACGAACAAGCAAGAAAAGAATTTGAACCTCTTATACAGTCCACGATAATCAGTTTATAATTTTTGTAACTTTAAAATACATTATTTTATTTAATGTAAATAATACATTACAATAATGTAAATAATATTTATTAAACCAAACAATTGTTTCTATACTACGCTTTATGACATCAGTTTTGTTACGAAGATTCTCAGTATCGTTACCTATCAGTTTAGTTACAAATGTCAAATGTACACTTTTTCTGAGTATGACCAATATATATTTCTCGCACAAGTTTTGTTTTCTTTTCACCTCTGTATTGGTAAACTTTTAAATTCTAATTGGCCAATGATACATCAAGACGTGCAAGACTAAACGCCGCAGGGAAACACGCCCAAATGTAACCTGCCGGTGTGATTATTATCTGCATATTCTATTAAATATATTTTATTTTAACATAGATCCCCTATATTTATGTATATATCTATACATATGATATTAGACTATATGATATAGACTCGAACACCATATAAACAAAAGTTTATCTTTGTACTTTCTGTTTATAAGTATTTATACCTTTGTCCGTAGGCTATTCTCATTTTAAGCTAAGTGCTAAGCATTACAAGTGAATAGAGGATGCAAGCGAAAGAGGCATAGTTAACTTCTAATATCCGGTTCCCACGGGATAGATAATAGTAATAAATAATACTAATAATGTCCTCCCGACCGACTCCGGCCAAGGCAGCCAATGTCTTGGAAACAAGGCATCTGCGCAGGAAATATTATAGTGCACAAGTATACGTGCAGACAAGTGGACTCTCTATCCCTGTTACTCTCATACTCCCGCGGGATCATTTCTCGACACGATCAGTGAGAGCTAAGCGCAAGACCGACGGCTTTATGTCGCAATAACTAAACTTGCCCGCCCCAGGACTCGAATGAATCTGCGGTTGTGCAGTCGTTTATAATAGCCACTACACTACCAAGGGGTCCGGTCCATAGACATATATACGGCAACTGCCGAATTCTAGGTTCTAATGTGCCCGAGGACAAACAAAGGGGGCGTGGCCCGCTAATAGCTCCTGTATGATGGTTAATCATAATACCGTTTCTACCGTGTGGCATTAAATCAAATTTGCAAGAACAAACGCATGTTAAAGTCGTCGTAAGATCGCAAGTTCGACATTATAACAACTAAACTAGAATAGTCTTCTTTTAGAAAACGATACGCGTGAAATAAATTCCAAAACATTCTTTAATTTCACATTGGAAAGCTAAGGTCATAGGTAATTCAATTACTTACTCAGTATTTTTTCGCAACGCGAATAATCTTTTTGCTCTAAATTTTACTTTTGAACTTTTTTTGATTCTGTAGATATTATGTTCATAGATTGCGCACTTAGGAGGTACAGTGAAGCACATATGTTAAAAAAAGTAATTTATCAGTTTTTTGCATTTAGCAACCGACATCAAATAAGCAATTTCGAAATCGTGATAGATATAGAATTATAAAAACTTAAAAAATTAACGTTATTACTTTAAAAAATTTAGAAGCTGTTGTAATTTTATACCTGTGACCCCGATAGGTAGATTTAATTCGATGTAGTTAATACCACGATTTAACGTATTGTAAATATCTTACAAATATACAGATTAACACCTCTTTCTATTAGCAGTCATAGTTACAGTGATGGCTAAACTTTTTGAGATGGCTCAAAAGTTATTATAGGTAGTACAACCTATTTTTGTAATAGCCTTTCAAATTATTATTTCACCGACTTTCAAAAAAGGAGGTTCTATATTCGTGACAGATACACACACTGAGTTGATATTCTTACAGAGATTCGGTTCATGAATGATTATTATTAGTTTAAGCATTTTTCCGGTTGTTATAAAAGTGACAAAGTAAGAATTCTTACGTTCATACGAGTAGAAAAAGTATTAATAATTAAACCAATATAAAACGATTTCGACTCATAGATTTTTTTGCAATAATTATTTTAAAACATCTTATAACTTTTGATCGCAGTTTCCAGTTAGTAGGCACGTCAAATTGGCGGTTATCCAAATCAGGTCGTTTCATCTTGTCTAAGATCTTCTCATTACATGACGTGAATTTAAAATAATAGGTACATGAACTAAGACTATTAACTAAAATAAAAAAATAATAGTAATATCAAAATGTGATGCACGTCCTAAGGTCTATGTTAATCGACAATGTCATTTGTTTAATTGATTTCTTAGAAAGCTCTGTTCATCTAGGCAACATAGGTTCATACATATAAAGTAGTTTTAGTTTTGCGTAAATTGACTACTTTCATGATTCAAAAAGTAATTCTAACGGAACATTACATATTGCTTATTAAAATTTAAGAATTTATTAAAAGTTAATTGAGTCGCGGAAGAAATAAAATATTGGTCAAAACGTATATTTTCCTTAGTATTAAGGTTAAATAGTTAATTAACAAAACAATGCTACGTAAAATGCATTATTTATACGTATTTCTTTGAGTTTGATGGGCGTCAGCTGTTAGGAATATAATTTGCATGGTAATGTATAGAAAAGTAGAAAGAAAATCTATACGATACCAGCGTTAATTTAATATATAAATTCATATATAAAAGGGCTATTTAGCGTTACTTTAAAGCTAGCATCAATTTAACGGAACTTAAACTTAAAACTAACTATACATATACTTATTAGGTTATTACTGATTAGTATTAAATATCTATGTTTTTTAATTTTCTCATTCAATAAGGTAATATACTTTAAATGAAATATCATAGTAAGTAGTACGTAATATGCGATACTTATCATGATTACTAAATTATAAATAATTATTATCGTCCATTGTATTTAGCCCGATTATAAAGACATGATTAATAATAATAATAAATAAATTACGTTTCATTAAATGGCCTAGTGCAATAATTATAGATATTGATTCCATCTAAGTACAGCTTTTAATACTTAGTATGTAGAGATGCCTAATACAAGATCGCGCTTTCAATTATATTGCACCACTGCATTCAAAGAGATACTCAGGACACCACGTAAAGAATATGCAATCAGCTGTAATTGTGTACTGAAAACGATTTATTATAGTCGTATTTCCATAAAATGCGCATTTATATTAAACGACGCGACATACATTTCTAAGTATGATTGTGAATAAACAAAAAATACTCAAACTTTACTAAAAATTTCTTACATACATTCATAAATAAATATTTCTTTCATTTATGTAAAAAGATATCAATAAAAAGTGGACATTTCAAGTTTTTCATTAGGTCTCGAAGCAAGCGGGTTTGTTCACAAGTAGGCATGCTACCGAAGCAAAGCAGGAAAAGGAGCACTGCTA
This sequence comes from Boloria selene, assembly GCA_905231865.2. NCBI lineage: Eukaryota > Metazoa > Arthropoda > Insecta > Lepidoptera > Nymphalidae > Boloria > Boloria selene. The sequence continues at coordinate 5,831,546 of HG993149.1, forward strand.
ACCCAGTGGCCAACTCGCGAGGCGACGTCGAGCGATTACCGCTCGCGAGACTCCATTCCATACCGGTACGCCGACCTGTCGCCCGCAACTTTGCAAATTACGAAAACTATAACTAATTACACGTGACCCTATGAAGTTCAGCCTGCTACGATGCCTGCGAGCCTATCGCCCCTGGGTGTCGCGACACTCCATTGTTTCATAAAGACGAAAGCGGCGGACGCTTCTTGCATCCCAATTAGCAAAGAGAGTTTCGACAAGTGAATACAAAGTCGTCAATACCGCGCATCGACGGACAGACGGCGCAAGGACTCGGGGGATATCGTGTGTACATTTTGAAACTGTCGATGAGGGAAATTCGACTTGGATTATTTTAAGGAGGGCAAATTTCATAGTGTTTGTTATGCGAGAACATACCCCAAAGTTAGCGAAATTTTGGCAACGAACGCAACGACTTTGACGAGTGCAGTGCGAAGCAGTAATCATCTGATACATTTTGTGATGATCACCCGTCAGGGACATTATCGTGATTGAGTGTCAATAAACCTTAACTTGTGTTCAGTGATATATTTAAAGCGGTAAGTCTAAAGTTAACTAGCCAGAACTAAACTAACTAAATTGTAATTCAGATTGATCTGCGTAACTTAGTCTATTTTAGTTGATAAAGTGCGGCCTACATCGGAGGTCTTTAATTATAAAGTAGACTGTTACTAGTACTTGAGAACTCAGATTCCTCGAAGCCACATTGAGGGTAATCATTTGAATGCTGACATAGTCAATTATGTGTTACAATGACATTAACTTCGCTATAGCATTTTGTTGTAATATTTGTATGAAATGGTTGTATACTTATTTTTCAAGTATGTTAAAACGGTATTCAAGTAGGTACTTATCTGTAAAGATTTATATGAGTAAAGTTTGGAAGAAAAAGAAAGATGAAAGATTGATAAAAAGATTAATTAGACGTTTAAAAAACAGCTGATTTAGCAATTATTCGTGTTACATAATTTCTTTCAATGATTATTAATTAATGTTTGTGTTTATAGCTCTACAATACATCATTATCATTTTGAATTTGTAAGTGCTAGTTTTGTATATAAATTGTTCTGGCTAATTATAGTCAATCGAGCTAAGCTAAGCCGGCCATAAGTTGATAAAATCTATGATTACAGACACTTTACTTTTTTTAATAACTTTAAAAGTTTGTAATTTTGTGCTTAATATATTTATGCATTTATTATTTACATAGATAGAATGTTATAATATCTAATAATAGTCATATTATCATTAGAACACAGATTATTCATTATTATTATATTTAAATCGTACGTACATAGGTATATGCGTATTAGTCATTAGTAATATTAAGTATTTACATATGAAATTGGCCTTTTATATGGAAAAAATAGGATTTGGTCAGTTATCGTGGCATTAACAATTGTGAGAAGAGGTTTAGATTATCGCACAGAATCCATTTATTATCACAAGTAAGTATTAAAAATCTCCAGGTTATTGTGACGAATGACTGAGTAATGTAACATAACACTAGACACGAGTTTCTTGGTGTGCTTTCCTTAATTCAATCAAAATGATAAATTCGAGCTTTTTCTATTCCAATTGGTTTAAAGTGAATTACTCGTAAAATTGTTGTATGACTCACACCAAAGCTTATCGCTAATTTTGATGTAGTTTGCAATGAATCGGCTTCTACGATCACTTTTTGTACTTTGCCGTCCACGGGGTATGTTCTAGGTTTAAATTCAGAACAAAACCGTTGGAAACAAAAATGTACCGTGTTTTCATTAACGGAAGCCCATACAGAAATCGTCATTAATTAATCCTATAATCTGTTTCTGCGGCGCTGGAACTTGTATAAGTAAAGAATTTGTAGAACAGGACGATCAAACGGAGATGGCGGAAATAAAAAATTAAATGGAACGAAAAAAAAAGACATCAATTAGAAACACAAATACAAGCCTTTTTAAAATAAATTTGAATACGGAATTTCAAACTTAAAGCCAGATAGATATTCATACGTAAAGTCTATTAAAAATCCGGACAAGTGCGAGTCGGCCTCGCCTACAGAGGGTTCCGTACAAATTTAAAAATATACAATTTTATTATATTTTTCTCTTCTGTACTGCTAATGTTTAAAAAATCTATTTAAAGATTTGGTCACACATACAATTATGACGCACATAACGTTACTTAACTTCAATGAATAATTTCGTAATTTAAGTAACGCCTATAAATTTTTATGATTTCATAACAAATGTACAATTTTATTTATAATTTATATATATTTTATACCATGTAATTTTTTTACGTTAACTTAGAAGTTTATTTTTTCACAGCTTTAAGAGACTGTAAACCTGAGTTTATTTTTTTAATTTCAACTCGATACCTCCACGCGTTCCTGAGATAAAAGGCCGTGATAAATAGAAATAGACAGATAGACGGACAACAAAATGATCCTATAATGGTTCCGTTTTTTCCTTTTGAGGAAAGGAACCCTGAAAACGAAAGTGGGTTTTTATATATCGTAACGTATTTTCGCACTTTTTATATATTTAAAGTCACACTACTTTTTGCACTAATACATCAATTAGCGTTGAATATTAAAAATGTTGAAAACAACTCATGTACTTTCATTGGAAATAATATATAATTAAACTCCATTATTTTAAACGACTTCAAAAAAGGAGGGGAAGGATTCCAACAATAACTACATAATTAATTAATATTATTATTTATTTGTTTCTAGTTTCAGTTTGCAACGTTTTGAAGACGGTTTTTATTTAATTGAATAATAATAATAAATTGAGTTGGAATGATCAGGTCTACTTTTATTACGATACATTAATGAGGGTTCAATATTTCATGTACGATATTAGCCAATTTCAGTGAACTATAAAATAAAAAATATATACTTAGCTTTATCATCGAATTGAATAATATAACTTCACTTTTGATTTTATCATTGAAGGCTAAATTTAATATTATTCTTATACCTCTTTGATATCGATATATTTTATTATAATTAAAAAAATCAACACACATACATGCTTTCAAGATAATTTACTCATTTTAAAAACGAGTTTATGTAAAATATAACGGCTCTACAATAAAACAGACCGCAAGTGAAAACAATAACGCATTTGGCAAATGAAATTGTGCCATTTGTCCTCTACAATGGTTCATAATAATATAATACCCACTACTGTAAATTTAGATTTGGTTTAGTGAACTAACACTGTTTCAGTGCTATTTTAGTATCTAAAAGACGAACTTCCTTATTCTAAGTGAGATGGAATTGGTGGCTTAAGTAATAAAGTAAAAAATTGAACGTTTATGAATAAAAATAGTTTTTGTTGAATATAGGTATAGTTGGAACTTTGAAATATAAGGTACCTCATTTTCATTCATTCATTTCTTTTCATAAACATCGACATTAGATACGAGTACGTGCATGCTAAGTAAATTGAAGAATATCTTAAATTTTAAAGCAGTTCTTACTTTTTTATTAACTTTGATGCAATTTCTGAAAAAACTATTACAATTACTCGTAGTTTTTTGTTTTTAATGTGATGCCCTCGGATTGTTAACTCAGCGAAGTTATTTTAACGAACCAATTAACAATCTCAATTCTCATTGGAAACGCATGATGTTATTTTTCCGCGCACAGATTATTTATATGTTTTTATTAAATTTATATATGTTTAAATATATGTTTAATTTATTACAAACTATATTAGCAATAAAACATAAAAATATACTGCCAGTTTAAGTTATTAAGTTAATTCTTTATGAACGCTATTTCGATAATCTACAACACTGTACCGAATATGTAGCACGAGTTCTTTTTATCACTTCCTTCGTTAATGTAAGCTTTACATTTAACTATTATTATTTATAGCTACATCAAAGTCTAATTAATTTTACAAGCAAATGTAACCGCCCAGATCTTAGACCTACCGGACTTTTCTTCTTTTCTCATTAACTAAATCAATGCGGTTTGTTCTTTACTGACAGTTTGACTGTCTGTATGCATATACCCGTTAGTTTCCGTACTGGTACTTTCGTGCGCGAATGTACCCATGCGAAAGCACACCCCCACCACTTTTTTCCAACGTTCTTTTTACGTGACGCGAACTATACATAAACTACAAGTAATGTATTATGTAACATTGTTTATTAGGACGTTTAAAGTGTCTGGTAAAAGTTATCGTAAACGGAAAGTGTCTCGCAGTATTGATTATAATTTTCTTTTGATATTATCTAAACCATATGTAAAATCAGCACTGAAGCTGTAAGAAAAGTGATAACTATTTTGACTATTTAAACTTTAGCACCGAGTACCTCTTAATTGGCCGTGGGCGGAAACTAGCGGGTATTATAACACAGGGTAACAATACAGTCAAATGCCATACATAAGCTACTTAATGCCATACAATTGGTTAGTGATAAAATAAAAAAAGTGTAGCGGATCTGGGATCAAGGGCCATAATTATTTATGCACATCGTAAATATGTTTAATGGACATTTTGTATTTGCAAAGAAAACACTTAAAATGTTTAACAAGGAACAACACTATAAATGAAACTATCTTTTCGGATTTTGTCGCGGATTTATTATGATTTTTGGTTCCCGACGTTTCGAATGCTTTACAGCAATCATGGTCACGGGAGGCATTCGAAACGTCGGGAACCAAAAATCATAATAAATCCGCGACAAAATCCGAAAAGATAGTTTCATTTATAATGTCAAACATTCGCGTAAACCTAAGAAAGTATTAAAGGAACAACACCTAAAATATGTCAGTACCTACCTATAGCGAAAGTAGTATCAGGAGTGAATACAAAACAAAGCGTGATTACACTCCAAATAATCGATTCTTAATCGATATTCAATCTTACCACGATAACGTATGTAAAAGTGCGGTTACACATGATAAGTATAGGTAGGCGGCGAATACGAACTCTTATACATCATTTTCCTACAATTCATGCAACTTCTTGATTATTATTAAATTGATAGAGAGGATTTACCACGAGCTCTTTGTCTCTTTTTGGCATTGAAATCTATACATATAAATAAAATTGGAATGTCTGTTATTAATATCAAATCAGCTTAAAGCAAAACAAAGCAGCTTGACCCCCCTGCTGACAACCTTACCCCCGTTGACTAATCTGCTGACATTTTTTTTATTAATTAATTGATGAAAAGATTGTTGTGTATTAGTTTCATTCGACCAGAAATGAATCAAAATTATTTTTTTTATTCAGTTTTATGTCGGCTGCTGACGTGTAATCCACCGTTATCTATGCTGCTGACTATTTTTGCATTGTTTTCTATTATGCAAACAGTCACTCAACAAATTATTAAGCGACCTGAAAACATTTTTGGATTTTTTGGTTTTTACATAATCGATTTTTTTTATCCAGCCCGTCCACCCATTTTGAGCCTGCTGACTTTCATATCACTAAATGACTGCTAATAAACATTTGATTTCACCTTGAATTAATGGATCTGAAATGATTATGTGATTTGCAACGCTACCTCCCGGACGATAAGTAATGCTATAATTTTTATAAGAGTCTCTGCGAGTCTGGCTTTTGCTTGTGGCCATGTAAGAATATAATTAATTTGAGTAGGTAGGTATGTAGGTTACAAAAATGATATTAATTCAAAAATGGTTAAATCTATAACTGAAAGAAGTTTTTGCAAGTCTGTGTCGAATAAATCATGTGGGGTATGCAAATATAGGTTTTTAGGAGGCGATTACAAAAATATAATAAATAATGTTTTCGAATATTATCATTAATTTATTATTATAAAGAAATTGCATTATGCAGACTGTTGTCAGAGAAATACATATGTACGTGTTTTAGGATTGCTGAATGTGTTGAATGCCAAAATCCTATGACGCCTCATTAGGTTCTGTTGGATTTTGGTACATACATACTTGGTTTTAAGCCAGCGTGTCCCACTTAAAGACACATGTGGTGTCAGGCGCATTTACATAATGACTAACTAGAGTTTCATCAAAATCAGAGCATTTTTGAAAAATGTATTTGTACAATAATTATAATATACAAGTTTTATTTTATTTTTTGCGTGTAAATTAACTGTGTTTATAGAATGAGATTTATTTTAAGTGAAAATCGAATCAAACTTATATTGATTTTGTGAGAAAAATATCTGAAGTAGGTTTAAGTAAGTATGTGCGGAAAAATTGTATCGATTAGGAATTCCGTTCTCGAATCGATAAAAGCTTAACTTGTAAGTACACTTAAACACTTAAGTGTGTAGGTATCAATTGAATAAAGTATTCAGTACTAACTAAATATTTTATTGTTAGTCGTGAAAATATTTTCTAATACAAATGACGGGTTAGTAAGTCAGTGGTAAAAACCATTACCTATAATATCAATTTGAAAATAAGGTCATGTTCGTAAATATGTTTATATTTTACTAGGAAATGCATATAATGTGCGCACCAACACTAACATTTGACATGCACCTACTTTTCAAAAACATGAGTAAATTATGCTTAAAATAGTTAAAGCACAAAGTTTTACCGTCGTGACCGTTTCTACAATTGTTTTTAGGAAACAATAGAAAAACAATGAAGTTTCGAAAAGCTAATGCGTTGCAGAGTTGCATGGATCATTATCATGAATATTTTAATGATTTCTAATAACACGCGTATATGCATCTGCATGCGTGGTACGGCTAATTGTATAATTAGTACCTAGTATCTGTACGTCGGTATTTATTAAGCTTACACTTATTAGTATCTCTTATATGTAATTATTTGTTAGTGTAGCTTGCGTCAGGTCAATTGGAAAGAAGTGAAACACGTTAATAATTTTAGGAAATGCATACTATAAATTGACAATAACATGATTTAGAACGTAACGTACATAGCTTTTAGCAAAACTTGTCAGACATTTCAGTGACACACGCAATTCCTTGGAACATTAATACTGATAATATAAATTAAACTGTGTTTTCGGGAGAGACTTTCTCCGGTGAACATGATTGCTACATAGCATTCGATTAGTTACGTCGGGAACCAAAAACATTATTTATAATGTCAAATATTCGCGTAAATTTAAGAAAAAAAACCGCCATAATATTATAATTTATCAACCGCATTTACCGCAACATTGACATTGATGTCACAGCACTTGCATCGGAGATTTATAATCGATTGTTTGTAACCGGTCTGTGACCTGCCTGCGTAAACTGGAATATTATGCATAACGCAATCTCGTTGACCCGTATCACATATAAGTTGGTCAACAAGTTTAATCCTTGCCGTCCTCGCGACATTCCTCGGTACTTCACTTCTTAATGTAATTTTTATGACGCGAGAAAGTAAGTTACGGCATGTATTTCCGAGACAGAGAGAGCCATTGACACCTGTAAATTTCGCAAGAAAATAGAGTTATAATTTTAAATAAGATTTATTTCAGTGTTTTTTAAATTTATTTATTAAGAATCTCCGTCTTTGAATCTATGTAAATACAATTTATGTTAAAAATAAGATGATTATGTATTATTATAAGTTAAAACATAAAACTTTTTTTAATAGCTTACGATTTAATCAATAAGGAGAATGTTGTCTTGACTAGATGAAGACTAGACATTTCTCAGTAATATTTTTTAACATATAATTTTATAAATTCTGAACTACAAGGAGCTATAATTTCATAGAAAAATGGAGGAACATTACGATAAATAGAATAGTGTCCAATGATTGCTATTTTTAATGTAAAGTAGGCAAAATCTTCTACATTGCTTAAAACAATATTATCATTCACACACATCCTAATTTCAACATTTACATTTGATTTCGGAGAAACTAGCGTTTCCATTGGGTTTATTTTAAATATTTTCTTAAATTTTGGGGTAGTACTAATCTTTATTGTTACTGGAAAAAAAATATGATTATTAGTAATAGTAAAAAAGTCTTTACAAAAACCAAACTTAACTGGGGATTTAGTCATATCAAGCATAGGTGGATGTAAAACTATTGGATGAGGTAAAATTTCAGCAAATACTTTCAGTGTTTTAATAAAAACGGCTTCATCATTTTCAGGATTGACATAAATGACATCATAATAACTATGGTGATAGCCAACATGTTCTGCTTTCGTTAAATACACTATAACAAACCTCTTAGATTTCGAAGTTAGACGTAGATATGTATTTTTAAATACAAATGGTTCAAGAACAATATTTACAAGATCAATTAGTACCAGCGTTACAACATCTATTGTTAGAAGTGCATTATCTTCATCTTTTATTTCGTTAGAAGCATCTGTTGTTCTTTTTGGTATTTTTTGAGTTGATAAAGTTTTACTTCGACTTTCGAAATTGTCATCATTTTCTTTTTCTTGTAAACTCTCTGTATCAAGACTTGCTGCAACTTTTAGCGAATCTAAGCTATGACTGAGTTCTTGAGCCAAATCAACATATTTTTTTCTAATATATACATTATAAGTCTTTTCATCATTGATTTGTATTTGCAGTGCGCCTTTAGGGTATTTATACTCTCCTGTTACCTGCCAGGAATACACAGACGGTATTTCAACTATTTTGGAAACAGTAACAGATTGCATATTTTGAAAGTCACTAGCAATTCGAAGACTGAGAATTTCTTCACCTCCATGACTTAATATGTTACGACCTATTCTGAAATATAGTTTAGAATTTATGACCTCTTCTTTAGGATTTTGTTGAAGTGTGAATATGAATTTATAGGATATCGTCAAACCTGGAGTTAATTTAACAGGTATGTTAGGAACAATAGCAAACTTTTTAAAATAAGAATTATCAGATAAAGATTTAAATCGTACATGAAAGTATTCTGTAGCACAATTTGTTATTGAAAATTTTAAGGTTTGCTCTTGAGATATATTATTTCTTATCATTAACATGTTCGGAAAACATTTAAGGAATTTTGTTTCGTTGAATGTAATAATATTTTCTTTCGTACTCTCTAGGGCTAAGCCCTCTTCAATACTTTTGATGTCTAGAAAATTTAATGATGAGTGATGAGATCCAATGGGAGATATGATTTTATGATCATTTGTATATACAATCATAGGTAAACAGGGGGAACTGTTGAATTTATTTTTCGACTCTATTTCTGAGCTTAATTCAATTCGATCTTTTGATTGAATAATTTCAGTATTAGGATGCGTATTCGAACTTATATTTGCATCCTCACTTATTGCATGACTAATACTTATATCTTGTATAGTTACAGGTACAGGATTGTGCAACGAATAAATTTTGTGCTTTTTAATGTTTGATTTTAAATCTTTCCAAAGATTGGCCGTCCTTAGTAAATTGTCTGTTAATTCAAAAGGTGACAGTCTATAGTTCTGTATATAAAGCTTTTGTATAATTGCAGCTCTACGGTTTTCTGCATTTAGAAGTTTTCTTTTGTAATCAGTTTTCGATATATTGAATAATTCAATAATTTTTTTCCACTGTGCCAACGATTTGAAATTTGTTTTAAACTGTGATTCTAATAAATTTATAATTTTTTCTGCGTCCATATTAAAATTTTCGTCGTGATTTCTAATTCGCAAGTATTTACAGTTAGGCGTGTTCATTATAATTTCTAAATTATTTAGATAATTACTCAAAACCCATATACAATAGTGTTATAAAAAATACAATGACGTTGTCAGAATTTTAGACAAGCTAAAGTCAGTTACAGAACACACAGCAATATAATAGATGTATTTTGTTTTTGACGCCTGAAACCTTTTTATTGAATTAATATACATGAATAGCATTTCGTATATTTTGATTATGTTTTTAGATTATATAGACGGCAATGGAGAGGATACCACGAGTCTTGATCAGTATAGCACTAGCTGCACTTCTGCCAATGGCATCTCCTGAAAAACAGGATGAGCTGGCCAAGGAGAATATCCCACATTCCCGCCAGAAAAGAATACTATGGATCACAAACGACGGACGTTTAGCGCTTCCGCCCGGAACCACTATGGCCATTACACCTTCAATATCTATGCCTTTTGTGAGGCACCCACCAAAAGGGTTCCTTTCAAATATGACTGTCAGTTTTCCTTTTTCAAGTAAGTAATGCAAACACTAGTGTACTTATATAAGGAAATTATATAATTGAATGTTTATCTAAATATTATAATTGATGGAAATATCGAGACCGAGTATTAAATTGTTTGAGTGACATCGATGCGTAAAAAGATGGCTTTCATCGAAATTATTTATTTATGATCGGTAGAAAACTCGATCATACAGTTCACTATGATATCAATTCAATCTCTAATTAAACCAACTGGTAAATTTTAATAACCTATACATCACGTAGGTTTAATAAGAGTGAGTATTATTTAGAAGGTTTAAATACGAACTATAAATATGTTTTTTTTAAGAAGTGTAAGGTTTAATTTGAAGATAAAACAAACGATATTTATGTTATAAATATAATGCATCATGGTTTTGCAGGTACCATAATGTATCAACTGGAATGTAAAAGTCAGTATTTTAAAATTCAATAGTTGAAGTAGTGATGTTGAAGTAGTATACGATATTTGAATGTAGTTGGGTTATTATAATTGATTCAGAATACTGTTTATTAATACTGTAGTGTGTAGTGTAGTTTTAGTTTTAGACTAGCGTAAAATAGTAATCTGCAGTTTAATATCGATTTTACGATGAAATCGATTAAAGTATAATCGGTTTCAATAATTTAGGAGTACTTTCGAGTATTATTCTAAAATAAAATTTCTTTTAAAGAGTTCGTTCTACACTATCTCTACATTTTTACAGTACTTATCTTAAAAAAATAAGCGAAGTTTGACGACAGGTACATAACTACTAGTAACAAAACGAAGTTTTATTAAAAATTTTATGTACTTATTTAAATGTAGTTATAGCTGCTTAATCTAGATTTCTAATAGACTAGTAAATGTATATAATTCTCATTACTTGCTTTTATATGTAGATACACAATCTACTACAGAGTTTATGTTCAATTTATAACCTTGTTCATGTACCAGTAGTTAGTACCTATCATTAAATTACAAATTAAGGATAAGACCTATAACCTATTGATTCATGACAAACATCACTAAAGACCGTGTATCTCTGTAATAAGTGTTTATAAGTAAACATTTATTAGACATACCTACCTATTACGTGAAGATTTAAAATGATTTTTTTTAATAATATTTTGTTTAAAATTTTGATATCCATTTTCTTCTGCGTAAATGACAAACAACCTCTGCAGTACTACTCTTTTCTTATCTATTTTTCATATTTAAGAATCAACTACAAAACCAATTATGTACAATTTACTTAATTCTTTTTTTTGTTTTACTGGGAGTCGGTCAAAGGTGGTTAAGTATAGTTAATAAAAATCACCGGGTTATAATTATATTAAATCTTATTAACCTGTCAATACAACATAATTATAGTTATGTTTAACATGTAATTAATTTAAACATTCCAAAAATTACAGTTGACTTTGACAAACTTGGGCTTACTGACAATGAAAATCCTTATGGGGATTTACCGCCTATTTTTGCTCGATCAATGGGTAATGCCGCTGCATCTATGATGGCAGATTATGTTGGACAATACTTAGATACTAGAAGAGGCAAAAGGTCGACAAAGGAAGCAGTTCCACCGGAAACAGAGAAAGTGATCCTTGACCGATTCCATGGAGGTGAAAGGTATTTTAATAGACGATAATTATTATGTTTTATCATTAGTACCTAATAAAACTAAAAATTATCACCAGCTTCAAAATCCATTAAAAAGTCTCTATTTAACCCTAAGAGGGTTTTTATGGGAATTTATTTTATTATATTATTAGACCACTATTATATGAAGATATTATAAATATGTGGATGAAACAATAGTCATTAAAATTAGTTCATCATTAGAAATCAAAATGATAATCGAAACACATAATAGAAAAATGACAAAGTATTTTAAATAATATTTTAAATATTAAAATATTACCGCTATGTATTATTTCAGCTTATATATAAATGTAAGTTGAAACAGTACATCGTGTAAGACACACATGACATAGTCTCCAGGATGTCGTGACCATATAACTTCTGTCACTTTCACTCCCCTATATCGATATCAAATATTCGGTACGCAACATAGTGCTTGGAAGAGAGCGAACACCGTTTGATATTCCTTTAACGTACTTCGGAAATTCTGTTGCGTAATTTTAATTGGTCACTAAATAGTATAATAAGAACCTGTGTTGAATTTTCAAGGAAGTTGTGAACTAGAATAAAGGAAATTGTTATCTAAACGCTCCACATTTATTACATCTTTATCATTATTCAAAGTCGAATCGCGACTAGTATTACGAAGTCGATCGCTACTGTTAGAAAAATGGCCACATATAAAAAAGTAAATGACCGATAAATTTTTGTATTAGTTTATTTATAATATTTTTAATTTCAGAGCTCTAATGTACGGAATTGCTGAGGATTTATTGGCAAACTTTGGGCTGGACGGCAAAGAGTGTCTGTTAAGGGCTATTTGTGAAATAAACGCTCATCCACTTAAAAACTTTGGTTTCCTTGGAGAAGTTATGAAACTATTCTTTAGGTATGCTTCTATTTCTTAATGGTGATTATAGTAACATACTGTAGTATTATAATAAAGGGTACAGTTTATGAGTTTGAATAAAGCAATTAAACGGCAAATTATGGAAATACGATCGAGATTTCAAATGCTAAGAGCATGGTGTCATCAAGAATAAAAAAAATCATTGAAATAAATGTCAATAGAAATACGTATCTTTATTAAAGTTTGTGTAAAATTAATTAGCAAAAGATAAAATGATATCCTTATAAATAAATTTATTTCATTTTACTGGTTATTATTAATAATTTTCAGTCAGATTTTCAGGTTTGTCGTATCCGATATATTACATATTATAAGTAGGTATTAGTTATTATATAATGTCTGCGGTTTCACTCACTTGGAATTTACATTGAATTTTTTCTATTTAATCTTATACTGGTTTTCACATAGTATTTATGGTATAAAATTAGATATTTATTCCAGACTGAGATTTTGAAAATAAAATAATATTTTTACAGATATAACGATCGAAATATTAATAATATAACGCAATATTTTTTTGCAGTCCAAATAAATCACCTTACGCTGATTTATTAGCTGAATATGTTGAGGCACAACGCGCCGGCGAATCCGGCGGAGAATGTTGGCCGTACTACAGGCTCTGTCCTAAAAGTATCTTCCAACCCTCTAGCAATAAATACTCGTAAGTATTCTATATATTTATTTTATTCGAATGCAAAATGAATTTGACAATAGTTAACATTTGTTAATTAGAACATATTTATAAAATAAAACACTAACTTTTTGTACCAAGTTCTAAATGAAGCAAAGCACTTGCAATTGCACGAATTATCACTATCCTTAGAGAAGAAGATTAGAGTAGAATAAAGTTAAATTTGCTACTTACGGAAAATCTGATCGATGAAAATAATTTTGTTAAAAAGGTTAAAATTAAACAAATAATGATTGTTGCAGGAAAGACGCAGAGACTCTACATAGGCGACAAGAGCATGAGAGCATTGATAATAACAAGATGGAGTTCAGAGCCATGTAGAATAAAACACTAAAATAAAGGCAAAAATTATTATTTTTTGCTAATGTATTCCAAATTCCAAATGTAGTAATAGTTTTCAACCAAAGTTGATGAAAATTTAGTCTCTACTAAAATTTACTAAATTCATAAGTTTGTGATATATTATTCTTTTTATTGGCCTCAATTTTCTGACGTATATGTTATTAGGTATATTAACTTCAGTTTACATTTTTAATAAGCGAGAAAAATATCATTTTTTATCATTCACTCATGATTTGCATATATTGAGAGGTATTATTTATATATAATTTATTAATTTGTTATTTGGATTAAATAAATGTCGATGAACTAATATTGAGATAGTTAAAACATAAAATTGAGGTCAATTTTGTAGCATTAGTTAATTTATTCTATGACAATTTATGAATAGCTTCAATTTTTCAAAGTTTACATTTAAATAAGAGTTGTGAAAATTAATATGCCATATTAACTTGACGTAAAGTGCCATTGAAAAATGAAGTATAAGAGCTTCGTAAGAATTGTGTGTGCGTTTATTGTAAAAATATCTTAGTAACGATAATGTTAATAATACCAGATACTGATAGAAGTTGTATAATTTATTTATTTATGTAATCGTAGTATTTTGATTTTTTGTCAAAGTCCTATTAGAGTTTAGATTGTAAATGTATTTATTTTAGTTGTTTATAAATCTATTTTTAAATTAAAGCTGGTTTTAATGCGTATCTCGTTATGCGAATTCTTATTTTTTGATTATTTTTTTTATAAAGTAATAAATTTGTAATGCGTAATAGTAATAAAATTAAATACCTTATTTATTGATTTAAAATCTATTCGTTACTTCACAAACAAACACTTATTTTAATTATTCAGAAAATATTCAATAACGTCCATCATAGTTATATTTAAGAAAAGATGCTTAAAGTGCCTAAAACCAGTCAATATCTGTTCCCACTGAATATTAAACGGACGAATAAAAAATGAACATGATGTACTACTAATATTCTTTAATAAACCGCTGCGGAAGTCTAATTAGAGACGTCTACCTGAGGCACTTGACACGCTTTTGTCCTGTCCTCCCTGCCCGCCTACACACAGACATAGGTAAATAAACCGTCTGCCTCAATTCCACGCGCGCAGAGCTTTAAGCTCCGGCGAGGGGCGTGAAATAATCACTTTACGCAGCCGAATAAAGTATATTTTGAAGCTTTCTGTTATGTTTGTGTTAAGGAATGTATGTACGGCGTAAGTGAAACAGTGCTGGTAATTTATGTTTCGCGGTTTAAATACAATATGTACTTAATGATGGCCTACATACTCATGTTCAGCGCAATGTTTGAGGCTGCGACAATGAGTAAACGAAGTTATTCTGATCAATCTGTTAAGGGATATATTAATGAGGTAAGAAAAATAATTTAAATTTATAGCTATTGCTAATATATGTATTGTGTCATCGATTTCAGTTTGGTAAAACTAAAGTGAAGTCAATTTTCTTACCATTACATAATATAGGTTAATCAATATAAGCTATAAAGAGTAGGGACGTAAACAACGTATCAAAAAACATTCTCACTGAAACATAATATAACCATATACTTTTTCAACTATTTATTTCAGAGAACATGTTGGTGGAATGAAATATGTAAGGAAGAGTTCCAAAGGCTGTTCCGATGCAAGTGCCCCTCGTGGTCGTACTGCCGTAGTCCTGGGAAGTACTATAACGCTGTCTGCTCTATGACCGAGACAGGCTACATATGGGACCAACCCAACTCTCAATGGAGAGGTCAATAATCAAATGGCTTAACCCATTTCATTTGAGTACTCCATATTTTCTCCCCATATAAAAATACCATGGATACGGAATCGTAAAACATTTCCAAATGTGCCATGTTCAACGAACCTGAGACTGATTTGGTAGGAAAGAAATGAAATTTCATCTTCTATTTTCGTATTATGCCTGTGATGCCTTGTTTGTCCCATATCAGATGGGAAATGTTGTTTTTCGTACGACCAATTTTGTTTAGTATTGTTGAATTTACGTAATAAAAGTCTCGTTAACAAAACTTGTTTTTATTTTATGTATACTTATCTTTATTGGCCTTGAAATTTAAGTAGGAAACCCAATGCCGAAAAGCGCATGCGTATTAGTTTCAACCACTTAACAGAAGGACCAAGAATCAATACGTTCTTTCAGTACTCAGTAAATGAATTCGAACGAGATCTAAATTATATCATATTTTTTGCAAAATGTGGTCGTTCCTATTATTACTTGTTACTTTTAATGGTATAAAGTGTGAACCAGAAACTGTGAGAGATAATCTCGACTACTTTAATTATGGAAATGAAGAAAACGTTCTTAAAAATTTAGACCTTCATGCTGTAAGTATTTAAATATGTAAAATATTTAAATCTAATAATTATTTATGTATTTCATATAAGAAATATACTGTTACAGCCAAAAGATGAGATAGTATTAAGACCTCAGGAAGTTAAGGATTGGCCGCAACAGTCACTTAACGTTGGGCAAATAACAGCTGTCTCTATAAATTCTTTAGGACAACCTGTGATTTTTCATAGAGCTGAAAGAGTGTGGGATGAAAGGTATTATTTTTGTTGAATGATAACTTAAAAATTGACTATTTTTCAAATTGTTACTTATTTATGAACTTTTAGCACATTTAACGAATCCAACGTTTATCAAAACCTTGACAAAGGACCAATAATTGAAGATACCATACTAGTTCTGGACCCTGGCACTGGGTCAGTGCTTCACAGTTGGGGAGCTTACGCATTCTACATGCCTCACGGCTTGACTGTTGACCATCATGACAACGTCTGGGTCACTGATGTAGCTAAACACCAAGTGTTTAAGGTAAATTTATGAAATACTACTTTATAATAACGTGAGTGATGAACTGTATCATCGACACTGAGTGTACAAGCTACAAAGAGCTAAAATAATGATCGTATTAGCATAATTATTTAAAACGTTTTTTTGCAATTAAAGTAGTAACAGGTCACTGAAAAGTAGGTATAGCAAACTTTGTAACGAAAATATTTTAAAAAAATCATGTTTATTTATATTATTATACTTCTTTGACACAATTAACGACCCAACACAAACTCGTTTATTAACCGGACGAAGTCGGGACAGGCTGTTGAAAGTCCGAAATAGAACCAATGTTTACGTACTATATATTTCATAATTAACTTCAAATAAATATAATAAATTTTCTATTTGTTAAAAATATTTTTTTTATTTCCATGTTATACTTCATATTTAATTTTTTGATATTTATTATCGGTTTCAGTACACCCCAAATAATCACAAGTACCCGAGTCTTACAATCGGCGAAGCATTTACGGCTGGCTATCCTTACCGACGTAGAGTCTTACTCTGCATGCCCACATCTGTGGCAGTTGCCACGACAGGGGAGATTTTTGTTGCCGATGGCTATTGCAATAATCAGATTTTAAAGTTCAATGCAGCTGGCACACTTCTATTCGCTATTCCTTCGTTCTCCGATACACTAACACTAAATGTTCCTCATAGTGTTACATTACTGGAAAACCTAGATATAGTATGTGTTGCTGACCGAGAAAATATGAGAATTGTGTGTCCTCAA
The DNA here is from genome assembly GCA_905231865.2 of Boloria selene. Classification (NCBI taxonomy): domain Eukaryota; kingdom Metazoa; phylum Arthropoda; class Insecta; order Lepidoptera; family Nymphalidae; genus Boloria; species Boloria selene. Next base: position 5,848,841 of record HG993149.1, read on the forward strand.
GCCGGCCTGAAAAGCTACATAAAAATTTTGGAACCCGCCACTGTAATTGAAGACCCAACTTTGGGTCGCGTGTTCGCTGTGGCATCTCACGGAGATATGATTTACGCTGTAAACGGACCGACCTCTCAGAACATCGCAATAAGAGGTTTTACTGTTAACGCTTTATATGGAAACATATTGGATACGTGGGAGCCCAGTACCGTAAGTTTTCCTTATTTCATTTTTATATCTTTTCAAAACTTTTTAACGTTTTATGTAAGTGAATAATGATTTAGACTAATAAAAAGCATGTATTTATTGCAGGGGTTTTCAAATCCACATTCCTTGGCAGTGACAAGAAACGGTTCTCATCTTTACGTGACGGAAATCGGACCAAACAAAATATGGAAATTTGAATTGACCGATGTATATGATAAAAAATAGAATTCAATATTTACATACATACGCTAAAAAAATAACGCTTCGTAGCAACGCGGATTAAATTCGTGTGTAGTAGATACATAACTATTTCTTAACTACCAAATAAAGCTAAATACTTATAAATACGTAAAACTTGAAACGAACCTTATAATGATCAACATATTCTTGACATTATGTTTTAATTGTATAGGTATAAAATAGATATAGATGATTCATTAAATCCCTTTGTTTTTATTTTTAATATAAAAAAGTAATATTTTGTTATTTTAACGAATTCTCAAGTCACTTGTTATTCACTATTAATGCTTGCTTCATTTGAGGGCAAAAAAAACTTGAGAAACCCTATGAATTCTATCTCTTTAACTAACGTAACTTTATTAGAGATTATAGGTATATAAGAATTTTAGGATGCCTAACGTATATAGACTAGACTCCAAACATTATATTTAGCTAGGCTAACTTTTAATGCCTGTACCTACATTTCAGATAAATTATAATGTTAAATGAATTAAAGTTCAAGTATTTAACATCGACAATAATGTCTTATCTCAAAAGTTAAGAGGTAATGTGGCATGTGATGATGTGAAGCGGTACCGTAGTGTGGCCCAAGACACCCAGAAAAGTGATAATATTTCTATTGCTTCTTACATTAATACACATATTTCACTATTTATAATAAATATATTTATTTTATATGCATACTATTACTAGGTATATATTACCACTATCGCACTGCTTAAGCTTTTTCTCTTAAAATAGTTGTAGAAAAAACCTGATTTAATATGAATATGTGTCTGATCTATTATAATCTTAATATTATTATTTTTACTATAATAGATATTATAATTGGTTGTAACTTTAAAAATAGGGTATTTTTATTAAGAATTTTTTGAAAAAATAATCATTTGTTGAATTGCAACCCATCGCCGAGTCTGTTGGTAGTATTGATGTGTGGTAGTATATATTTTTAATATATACCTACATAATATGTGGTTGTATTTAAGCGTTCATTAGATATGAATTAAGGTTTAGACCAACGTTTATCATCCTTCTTTAGCCTTATTTTAAATTGAGTTTTATCAGCGGAATCAAAAAAAAATTACAGCAAATAATATGAAAATATTAAATACCTATCTTCAACAAAACAAAATTTGAAAAATATATTTATCTTAATTATGATAAAATATTTCCGTATCAACAAAACTTTTGAATTCTAAGAAAGTTACCTACTTCATATATCTAGATTCTAGAGCCTAATTCTATTATAAAAAAGATTAATTATATATAAATTATATCCTTTTATCTTATTTATATTTACTTCGTAATATTTAATCTTATACTTTGTAGATTATAAAATTCTAAGAAATCTGTAGGGTCAACGAAAACACGCACATTAAAAATATAGTAGGTATCATACTATAGTATGTACTTACCTATAGTAAAAGCTGTTTATTAGAGTTCAATAACTTTTCGCCTAATTAAGATATCCTTACCTTAGTCATATTTGCACTGTGTTAAATATGTATAAGTTAATAAGTTTTCAATCATTTTCTTTTAAAGTAGGTACCATTAATTAATTTAAATCGATAAAATATTTCAATTAAATTAAAGAAAATCCTCAGCACTATTTACCACATTATTATAAAATAAAACTTAAATAAATATTTATGTGAGGTTTGGTTTAGCCAAAAAACTAAACGTATCCCCTCATTTTTTACCCGACTGCGCCAGAAGAATGGTTATGTTTTTCGAGAGTATGTAGTTGTTTGTCACGCTCTACGGCCTCAACGACTCGATGGATGTTAGCTCGAGGGCTGTCGTTAGATTCGTATTTACTGTTACTGGATATATCAAAATAAAATAAAACAAAATAGCGGATTTTTGGCGCCAAATTCAATTGTTTGGCACGCTCTGCGGCCTGAACGGCTCCATGGATTTTAGCTTCGAAGCCCGAAGGTGTCGTTAGGTTCGTATCGATTGAATACAACAAGTTTTAAGCATTTTTCATTTCCAAATACACGCAAACGCAGTCGGTTTTTTTCAGTGTTTTAATTACACTGACTTGTTCCCCTCACAAGTATACAATCACAGATCACATAAAAAAGATCATACAATAATTAGTATGAGGATCATTTATATTTTCCAATATGTTATACTTACTTTACATATTACTATTTATTTATCAGTTTATCAGTTTTTACACGTAGTCTCGACATATTGAAATAAATATTTTTATATCAATGCAGTTAACTTAAATGTAGAATTTTAAAAGCTTTCTAAATATGATGGTGAATTGAATGCGCGATAACCTAAGGACCAATAATGGATTTGGTATGTTAATAATACACGTACGTAACGTACGTAGATGTGTGTATGTACCTTTGAAATGCTATTAGAGAAAAATAAATATATTATAAAGATACCATGGTTTTATTATTTTTGTAATGACCTAGTGAATTTTTATCCATTTTAAATATGAACCTAGCTATGAATAATATAGAAATACTTGAGCACCGTAATTCCCAACACGAAAATTTTTTGATCAGTGTAGAAAATTCTATTTAGATTATTTAAATGACAATAATGATGTCCTCTCGAACGATTACGCGGCCGATTTCATAGAGACTAGCTAATCAAAAGATATTGTAATGTACGCGCAGACAAGTGCACTCTTTGTTCCTGTCACTCTCATGCTCCGGTGGGACGACACTCCACCAGTGAGGGTTAAGGCGTAGGACTGATGGTTTTACGTGCTCTCCGAGGCACGGGGGTGAAACTTCCCACTTACTATACAGAAAGAGTCAATAACTATACTTGGCCCCAAACAGGACTCGAACCCAGGACCTCCAGTTGTGCGACCGTACATGCTGCAGCTACACCACCGAGGCAGTTATCGACATAAACAGTATGTCAGCCGAATTCGTAAAGTAAGCAGAAGATACAGTGGCAGAATCAGGTAATAGAAAGTTGAAAATTTATAGGTTATTTGACGTACCCTCCCAACGTGCGTTCACACGAAGCAAAGAAACGCACAAGGGTGGCCCACATAATATTAATTTTCTCTATGGTGGCCCACTTCGGAGGTTTGTGTGCCATGTGGGTTGCTCCGGGTTATGCACAGGTGGTATGTGGTAGGATGTATGATTTCTTATATGCTTATACTTCATAAGTTCAAGTAAAAATGTCTATTTAGAGCCGCATTAAGTAGTAACAGACAAACAAAGACTTTTCACATATTTGGTATTAATGTGATACTTAAGGCCTCAAATGAAATGAGGTTGTATTATTCAAGGAACATAGAGAGGTCAAGTTTTGATGAAGTTAAACAACAGTTATAAAAGACAGTTTATTTTATACACAGAAGATAAATTATTACAAATAAGTAAATTACAAATAAAATTACTAACCTTATAGACTATTATTTATACTAGCAAAAACTTGAGTTTTGTGAGGGCTCGCTTTCTAACAGGTAAAAATATTTAAAGTTTTTTTTAATTATATTTTTTTGTATAGGATTATTGATTTTATGTTTGATATTCTAAAAGATGGCGTAACAAAATTGTTAATGTTATTTTTTAATGGTCATAAAATTATATTTTGACGGATAGCACATCTATATATGAAGTTAAATTACTGTGTTAAAGCAGAAATCTATAGGCGTGATAGTTTTTCAGTAAAGTGTACCACAAAATGCTCAGGTTGTGGGATAGTTAGATCTCGCTTTGCTGGCCCTAATTTTCGTAAATATTGTAACATTTATGTTTCATATTTTCGCTTCTTCATGACTTTCATAAACATCACCATATCTGAAAATAAAAGTAAAGTTAAAAACTTTGTAGATGTATATATTAATGTAACAGCTCGTCTAAACATATAATAAAATTTAAAGTTGAATCTGTACAAAAAAAATTTAGAAAACTCATGAATAAGAGTTCTCTGAAATTTTTTATTACAGGACTCATAGCTGGTTGTTCAAGTCAACATACCTATAAGGCACTTTTTACTGTGGCAATCTAATTGAAATGGACACTATTATCGATACAGGACCAAATCTATTGTTTTTAGAATTTTTGTCTCTCTGTCTGTCGGTCACCGCTTTTTTCTAAAACATCTTATTTCAAAAAAATCTCAATTAACCGTTACAAACTGGCATGGGTTATGAATTTTATTTTGTTTCTGGTCTTTAGAACGCGGAGGGAGCCACAGGAAATGCTAGTATTCTATATAATAAATCTAACATAATAATTATAAGTTATAGTTTTTCAATAACATAACATGTTATTTATAACAATAACAGTAATATATAGCATGGACTTGTTGAAATCAATCACAAGGACGAAACTGTAGTTTCTTAACGGGAGATTATTTTTAACGGAAGAGACTCTCCCGTGACCATAATTGCTGTAAAGCATTCGAAACATCGGGAACCAAAAATGAAAATGAATCCGCGACAATCCGAAAAGATAGTTTCATTTATAATGTCAAGTATTCATGTAAACCTACAAAAGTATTTAACAAAAACTTATAAATCATAACCAATAATGAGATGACAAGGAATGAATAAGGTAACATAATAATTGACTTACTTATGAATATAGCCATGACTACAGCCAGCATGAGCCAGAGCCAACATTTCCATGCACTCCGACTGTGCTCTTGAAGCTTCTCAGATTCTGATTTAAGAGACATCAAATTTTTATCTGTTAAGTCAGATGATTTCTTTAGTGTCTGTAATCAAAAATTATAGCATTCAATAAAATAGTCATTTATTATTTAATGATAGGGTTCATCCCTAGAATTGCCTGATAAAAATTTTTATACAAACTTGATTATGTATTTAGACCTCCTTAATCTTATCTTGTCACAAAATGTAGTCAACTAACTATCTCCCTACCAAATTTTATCTTTATATGTCAAGCAGTTTTCAATATTTTGTGATTTTGACCTATCCCTTTTATTTATTTTGATTATTGAATTTTTATAACAACAAAACACTAAGTTTTATCAATTACCTCAGTATCTCCTTTAATAATAGTACTAGCAATTTGGGACTGTTCTTTCAAGCTTTTAGTTAACATGACCATGTTCTCAGCAACTTTTTCTTGCATATTTTGATGGTATTTAAGTAATGAATCAATGTCCTCTTGGCTAGTGCTAGTGCTTGTAAAATTTGCTGCTTTGATTATATTGCGCTGCTTTAGAGTATTGTCACTATCTTCTAAAATAAATATATATTAAATCTATATTTTTGAGGTATGCATTAGTATAAATATAAAAAAAACATTAAATACAAATAATAAACCAAGTACTTATTTAAAAGGTTAAAGATATTATTTACCTAGTCCAAATAATTCTGAACGTAGCTCTACTCCATATTTGGCAACAGTTTTTTGGTGTATTTCTTGACCTGAGCCATTATCATTACAATGACTTGCTGCACCATGAGATAATTGTTGTACTGCTTCCAGCTACAATATTACCATATTTTGAACATATGTACCACTATAATATAAATTTAATTTATATTCCAACAAAATAAATTTCATTCATAAAAAAATACCTTTTCAATGGGGTCTTTTATGCTAGTTGTTTCAATTAGTCCTTTAAGAAAAGCCCCTCTTTTAATATAATTAGCTAAAACATCTTTTGGTGGTTTTCTACAATTACAAATATTATTATTATGTGTTTGCATTAGTTTTATGAAGTATAAACATACAAGTGTATTGAGTAACTTACTCTGTACTATTTTTCAGTTCAGTAATCATATCATTTAATGTTTTCACATAGTGTTTGAGCTTACAATCCGCATTCACAGGTTCTTCTTTAGCGAATAGTTCACATCTGTTTAATAGTTGGCGTACATTCATTTCCAGTCTGGATTTCTTAGGTACAACAACATTATTCTTTAATCGTTCTATAGCCATGTTTTGCAAATATATTCAAATTATTTCGACATAAAATGAAGCACAATCTGTTACAAATTTTAATAACTAAAATATATTATCATCATATCATGTAATGGTAATTGGCAAATGGAAATATGTCAATTGTCAATTGTCATTTGTCAAATTTCAAGAAACTAAGTCAATGTCAATTTTAAACTCGGATACATAGAATATAAAACGTCCTTTAGCTTTAAAATAAATTGAATTTAACAAGGTAATGTTTGCGTATTTCGTATATTATATAATTGACTATTTTCAAAGTAGTTATTTTGTAACAATAAAATTACATGTCTATATATTTAGTATTCCAAAAATCAAAATATTCCGCGACAAAATCCGAAAGTAGGTATAGTTTCATTTTTTCAGTCAGTGGAAAAAACTTATTTTCTTATTGGTAATCTTTTCTGCATGACTATATATATTTTGATATCTATATTATGGCAGAGCATATAACATGCAATTTTAAGACTATTTATTATAATAATAAAAACAAATGTTTTATATCATGTAAGTATTATAGTTACTACCAACAATTACAATGTTCTGGTAACAAATAAGATAAAAAACATAGTTTTGTTAGTACCAAATTCCCAGAATAGACAGTTTACATGATTTGTCACCAATGTTGTTTTTTTAATTATATATTATAGGCGAAATGTAAAAAACAATAAAGAAATATCCAAGTGAAATATTTAATGTGCATATAAATGAATTATAGAACTGCTTGTACAAAATTATGATTTAGGTAACAACTTCTTGGCAGCTTCAGCTTCTGCTTCACTCTTTTCAAAGTCAGCAATCAACTTTTCTACTTCTGTACTGGATAAAATTCTGATTATTGTCTTATTGTCTTTACGAGTCAGGGTTGCCATCTCAACTAAAATAAGAATAGGTTATATAAATTAAAATTTTTTGGAAATTGTATTATATATTAAGAATTTATTGCAATTAACAAATAACCTTTTAACCCATCGTATACCATACCCCGTCTATAGACGTGGGCCGAGGTGCAAATCAGGTAGGTGGAGGTACATGAATGGTTAAATAGGTATATTGTCTTTATTCCATTAATCTATGCATCTTGTAATAATAGTTATTATTGTCATATCAAATTAAATAGTTCATCCACTTCTCAGTATGTACTTTAGTTTCATTTAAATTTTTAGAAATAATAAAGAAGCTATTATATACCTTTCTCTGGAGTAAGTTTTGTCATATCCAAAGTCTTGCTGAGAACTTTAACAGCCAATGCTTGTGCTTCAGCCAAAGTTGTTTCATTTTCCTTATATTCTTGTTTGAGGCTTGATACTGCAGCCTAAAATAATAAAAAAATATGTTCAAAAATATTCCATTTCATTGCAATACTTTTGATTTTACATATAAATAAAAAAAAACATGTGAATCAAGCTCTGTCTAAAAGCAGAATAGTATTCATAGTTTTTAAAGACACATTTATACTTACAGCACTGTTATTTCCTATACAGGTAGCTTTCCATCCACCATAATTACCACTTGGATCTGACTGGTACAGTTGATAACCATAATGTTTGTCCCATCCCATATAAAGTATAGATACTCCAAATGGTCTCTTACCTTAAATAATAATAAAAGATTTAACTCTGTTTTGAAGTACAAATATTATAAAATTGACATTTATAGCATATCATCATGATAATAGATAGATAGATATAAATAATTTTAAATGTATAGTTACTAACTTGTGTGACATATAAATTAAATTACAAAACTAAATCTAACCTCCGTATTGTGTATAGGCTTGTTTTACATCACAAAGCCAGGAAACTAACTGTTCACAGGGAATAGACTCTCCATACTGTAGCAGATATCTTTGTGCAATCATTCTTAGCTCATTAGTTAGAACATTGGCATCAGATGTGATACCAGCTACAGAACACACCATGTCATCATTAAGCTTGTATATTTTTTCAGAGAAAAACACTTCATCCAAAAGTTTGTTAGTATTTCTGCGCTCTGCAGCAAGTAAAATTCCATCAGTAGCAAGGATACCAAGGGAAGTACCAGCATGACTTATAGCTTCCATAGCATATTCAACTTGGTACAATCGGCCTGTAATACATAAAATATCAATAAAAGAACATTATATGTATCTAATGCTTTGCATATATTTTATGAAATAATGATTTAAAAAATAGATTGTACCTTCCGGCGAAAAGATTGTTGTCCTCGTATCATAACGACGAGCCTGTAATTTTAAAAATATTATTTGTTGGGAACTTCAATGACCAAGCAATAACTAAGTAACCTATTAATAAGCTATTTAATTTGAAATCAATTGTTTATGTTAAACATGATTACTTACCATTTTGATAATATTAACAGGTAAAGTTTATTGACTAAATATATTTGCAGAATTATAGATATTAGAAATCTGCTTCACTATGCCGGATTATGACAAGTAATTAGAAGATGAATGACAGATTGCAGCACACTGAACAGACTAAAAATGATGACAGTAAGTTTTTGAAATTATGCTACGTTTAAAAATTTTATTGAATAAAAATCAAACCCTTTTTTGTAAAAAAAAGAAATAAAGTTATAATACAAATACTAATATTGCATTGGTTGTATAATAATGTCTGTTGTGTAATATGACAATTACGTTTTGCTATATATCATTGCATTTTAATGCTACGGAAGTAACCCTTGGATTTTTTAAAATTTATAAACATTATTATTATAAAACAGGCCCTATAAAATACTATACGTAAAATAAAATACTAGTTTGTGAATCCAAATCGTTATCGAAGTATCCCTTTCCTCATTCTCTAACCTTTAAAGTATAGACTGGAAAGTTTTGAATAAAATTAAGACAATGTGACTCCATAATATTTTGAACGAAAAGTAGTTTGAGGAAGATCCGTTAAATAGTTTTTAAGATATAGAATATTTTCTGTTTCATGCGTTCTGCCGTAAAGTTAAAATATTTTACTTTTGACATTAATTCTGTGTCATGTTCTTTTAAGTTTTGAGGTCCGTAAGTTATAAAATATTGAGAAAAATGGGGCACTTAATATTCGTTATATATAACCCACTTTATAACAAATAACTCCCTACCTATCTTAATACAAATTTCTTTATTTTATCCATTCTGAATAAGTGCTTGACTACGTTCTACCTGATGGTGGTAACGCAGTCATAGATAGTAAGTCGCACTAAATTCAGTAGCCACCTATTCACTCTTGCCTTGAAGACACCCATATTGTAATCGGGCGAAAACACTGATGCAGGCAGGTTGTTCCAATCCTTAGCCGTACGTATAATAAATGACTAAGCGAAACGCTTCGTCCGGAAAGGTGAGATGTCCACGACGACCAGCCGTTCGTCGCGTCGTCCGATGATGAAAAGGGGATGGGGGAATTAAATCATGTAATTCCTGCGCACACTCGCTGAAATGTAACCTATAGAATACACAAAGGCTGGCAACCCTACGTCGGTGATCGAGGCTTTGTATGTTGGCTTTTACCAGAGTAGGGTCACCAATAAGCCTCAGCACACGCCTCTCAATCGAGTCCAAGGCTGATAAATGGCATTTCGCAGCACCAGCCCATATGTGACTACAGTATTCCACGCACGACCGGACTTGAGCTTTATATAGATTAAGAAGCTGTCCCGGCGTGAAATACTGTCGGACCTTTGCTAGGATGCTAACTTTCCTCACTGCTGCCTTAGCCTTAGACTCGTTAATATTGTTATTATGAATGCGGAAGCTTGGTTGGATGGATCTTAGTTAATCATGCCAGCGAACGGTTGAATGGAGTTTGACATATTTATTTATTTATTTAACACAAACAAGACATACACTAACAAATAACAATAGCTCAATATTATTTATACCAAGTGTTACAATCAAGGGACATTTTTACTCTAGGGACAATTCTGGTTACAATTCAAGTGTTGCCTTAATTATAGGTGTTATATGTAGTAAAAATATTATAAAATAAAAATTAAATATATAATATAGGTATGTGGATTATTACCTATGGTCTGAATTAGCATACAAATTACTTTGTATTCCTATATAATGTACAGTTTTATATAACGGACGAAACCAAGCGAGTTGACGGTAAGCCACTACCTATTAAAGAGATCTATAAAGTAAAATCTCATAAAAGTTTAATAATATACTTTATTGGAAACCATTCATGCACATGATAGGCCACTTATATCTACTTTATATTATTATAAATACTACAATAATAATATAAGTACAAATTTTTCATTAACAATTCAATCAAAAATTATTTAGTGTTTGACAAATTCATATTATATCTTACATTATATAACATTATCTACGAAGTTATTTACATTTTTCAGGATTCTTAATACATATTATTTAGGCAAAAAAAAATATTGTTTGATTTTTGCAATATATTACCGTACATTAAAAAGTCATAACAAAATAAACACAAACTTATTTTAAGGTAATATTGAATTTATAGGGTTTTTATCATCGTACAAGCCAAAGTGAACCTATTATCATACAAAACGGAACTTTTTAAATGTGTAACCTTAAATTTACACATAAAAATTATAACTCATAGAAATTTCCAAACATCACACAGTAAAATATTTTAATGGGTAAAGTGTAAATAAAAAAATAAAAGAAAGAAAGCCCTTAAATATATGAAAGTAATTCTATCTTAAACTCTATACTTAAGTCTAGCAAATAACGTTGTTGGCAACACTTACAACCTATTCAACAAGACATGAAACAAAGTGTAAAAACCTAGTGATTCTAAACCTTTTTATTGTTTATTCTTCTCTTTGCCTTTTAGTCATTTTTTATTAAGACGTTTTAATATTATCTTTTATTTATTTTTATATAGGTAGGTACATACATATACATAGGTAGGTACGTATAATTGAATCGTCTCTGTAAATAAAATATTTTTGGAAAAATTTGTTGCAATAGACATTATTATCGATACCTAAAGAAACTGCGTCCCTACAAGGTGTTCTACGACACCTCACCTCACTTTTGTATATTACTAAACATAAATAAAACAATGGATATTTAAATAAAATTATTGTAAAAAATATTAATAATATTATACGTGCTAATAGTATTTTTAGGCATTACTGTCACCACCGACGGAGCCTGCAATTTTAACTAGTCACAAACTCTTCCGAGTTGCTGAAATTAAGTCTGCCATTGGTTGAACGAGAACATAAAATAGGATTAGAACAACAAATGTCATTAAGGCAGTCGCTAATCCCCCTTGACTAGTTCTAAAGTAGGGTCCATTAAGACCCAATACTATAGTTATCAGGCCCATGGAAACTGCAAACATACCGACAGAAATATGAAGTATTTTCACCGGTCCATTTTTAACCATTAACCTTACTTTAGCGGAGAACAACGTTATAATGCCGGAGACGAAGCTTATGAGAGTAAATGCGAGAGCAATGACTCCTGTAAAATGAAACAAAATTATATTATTTTATATAAGAAAAATCTGTACATGAGATATATTTTAAATTGAATAACAATAACATAACAGAATATACTCGTAGGTTCTAAAATAATAAATAGTTAGTAATAAAAGATTTTTTTTGTGTCTGCGCGTTCCACACAAAAATTAACTTTGAACCGATTTCCGCCAAATTTTCTGTATCTAGTGATAACTTATTACTCAATTAAAAATTTTGCATTTCTTTTACCGCAGGAAAATCTTTAATTTCTGTAGGAAAATATGGTAACTGGCTGTGGTATTAAAAGTTTTAAATTAACGTCTTTAGAAAATAGGGCTAACGCAGGCTAAACCTTAAGATCATTACTTTGCATAGAAAAATGTGTAAAGTCTATAATAGCATGTCTCATAATGCATACTCGCAATAAATATTTGGATAAAGAATTCTATTGAAAATATCTCATCATAAATGTATTTTTTGCAGACTTAACAGATAAGGTGTCAATAATATGGCATAAATCGCTAATCGCTTTATCATTCATCGTTAGAGCTCGCTTTTTACCACACCTCGTACGCAATGTACGAGTATGTTTATCTTCGATTGTAAGTTAACTATCGATGTCATAATAAGTTCAGCGCGTTGACACTCGTGACTATCAATTCATACCTGATAACTAAACTACATATTATATGAAATCCTCTTACCGCAAATTCCATGAGGCGTCTCGATAGCCATTTCTTTTTTAGATAATGCTAAAAAGGTTCCCGCAAGGACTAAGATTGCCCCGATAAGTTGAAGACATCCGTGAATTATTCTCTTGCTATCTTTGCTCAGTTGAAAAGACCAGGAGTTGTGCTTATGTAGTGTCAGAATTGCTTCAACCATGAATAGTTGGTACTAAAAATTATAACGGAAAAACCTTAATTACATGGGTACTCGTATATAACAAACTTTTATAATGAAAAATTGATTTGTACAAGTACAAGTAGTATGATACACACAATATTACTTAAACTTGTAATAAAAGTTGTATTTAGATGTTTTAGATAGTACATATCAATATAAGCAAGCAATGGCATCTTCATAAAATATTTCTTAATTATAATTAAGATCGCTCTTAGCCATAGAATTTATTATTCACTAGAACGGACGGAAATTAAATACATCTTGCAAATGAATAGAAATACCTTATTAATAAAACTAATACGTTACCCCGGTTCCCGCGAAAACTATATGTAGTTGTAAATTAGAGATTGATCCGTCAGCTTCTGAGTTCAATGCAAAATTCCATATACAGAACACTACAAACGCAATTTGCATATGATTGAGTAAGTTAATCAGCTGACAAATAGCGGACCAGGCGGAGTTCCACGAGGAACTGTACATCACCCCGCTCTCTTCATCGTATGCGACGGGAGCACGCGTCAGCTCTGCTTGGTAAGGAACATGTTCGCGGACTTCGAACATTTCTACCTTCTCTATAGATTGCTGACTCGTACTTGGCCTATCCATTTTTCCGGTAATTACAATACAACTATTCTAGTACTCAATTGAATACTTTTCACACACAATCATCAAGACTCACGTACTAAGACATAGTAAGAATTTTTAAGATAGTGTTCTCGCTGTTGATAACAGATGAGAATTCGATCTTCAGTTCACTATCACCATGAGATTGGCAGGTCGGAGATTAGAAAGTTGAGTAATGCTTTGATAATCTTAAGATATTCTAGATTATGGGTATCTTACTTCCATAAAAGTATACAAATGTCGAAATTCTTATTTCTTTTATTTATACTTATTTTCTACGAATTTGATAAGATGACCTATTTAAATTAATTGAAACTTTAGTATAATATGTGTTTAGTACTTAATTGTATAGATTTTACGAGACTCTATGTCAGGTATCATGTAAATACATAGATCATAAACAAGAATGGAGAAAGTACCTACATTGTACCCAGCTTACACGTTTATTATACCGTTTATAGGTGCAATACGTTTGGTTTAAAAATTATATATCTAGGTACCTCATAATGACTATGTCAGACGGACTCAACAGTATTATAAAACGTCTGTAGATTTCATTTGGCTACAGAAGTATTTTTCTTTTTTTTTTGGGAAGTATGAGCGGTAGAAACTTTCGAGATAAGGTAGTGGTAGCGACTAGCGTGTAGTTACGCTCGTTTGGTAAACCTAAAAAACTCGCCCTTCTAATATTTATTAATGCAAATCTTTTCTTACATGATTACCACTTGATTTACGGGTAAAGAAAACATCGCGAGGAAATCTAAATATGTGAGAGAGTCTAGCTAGTTTTCGAACGGTATATTTTGTTGTTCGAATTATTGTGTTTGAATTAAGTACCTATTAAAAATTGTTAAAAAGGACTGAATATAACATTTTTAAGCTAAAAAAAAAAACGATACAAGCGCCATCTACTGTTAATCTTATCGAAGATTTAACTTCGCTACTACTCGCTAGATGTCGCTAAGATTTTACTGCGGGCTTAATATTTGAATAATAGTATTTGTTTAATTTGCCTTGGGTCATAACATTATGTTTTTTTGTTATGGACTAAATAAATATAGAAGGCTAAAATACTATAAAAAAAATTAAATCACCCTACATTTTTTACGCTATTTAGAACGAAATATCAGAATTATGATGTGATCGTTGGTAAAAGTTTTTTTTATTTCAAGAGTATCTAACAAAATGTTGATTAATTATTTTTTTTTCATAAAATAAAATATAAACAAAAATGAACAACAAAACGCAGGTATGTAGGTACCTACTATAATAAATTATAAAAATTAATAACTATAGTAGATCATTTGAGAACGTACACTTACTATATAAAAGCCGCCGTCATCAAGGAGGAGCAGACAGCCTCCAAATTAATAAGGGCGCTAATTAATTCTTACCTGCGGCTAACAGGCGTACCCCATTTGTCACCTTACCACTTGATAATAAGGGTTCAGATATCTAGGTTTTTTGTGTTTTATTGGATATATTATTCTTGTTTCTTTTTAAATGAATACAATCTGTACGTAATCCATACGTATTTTTTCTCTTGCTATTATCTAAATAGCATTAATATAAAGATAACATAGTATTGTTGACGACGCGTTTGGCTCAGTGGGTAGTGATCCTGCTTTCTGCGCCAGCGGTCGCGGGTTCGAGTCCCGCTGGGGGCATACATTTGTTCAGCACGAATGTTTGTACTCCAGTCATGGGTGTTTATATTTATAATATGTATGTATTTAAACTTATATATATGTAGTATATCAACCATCTGGTATCCATAACACAAGGCTCGTACCTTACCGTGGAACTAGATAGTGCTGTGTGTAAATGTCCCAACATATTTATTTATTTATTTATTTATTTATTTATTTAATGTTTCCAAATTATAGCTCAGACGAGTAAAAACACAAATAAAAATATACATGTGTACCTCAAATATAAGTAATAATAAAACAAATCTGCTAAAGTTTCATGCAAACTTGGTATTGCAAGGAACATTAAAGTTATTTTAAACAGTCACCTCTAGTTGCTTCTATACTCTATTTTTAAACTTAACTTAGAATGAAATCTTCGACCCTTATCACTGTTTTCAGGGGTGTTTCAGATACCATGCGATAAGATTTTCAGAATAACAATATAAGTTTCAGAATAGCAATATAAGTTTCAGAACAATCAAAAACCCAATTAAGAAAAAGGCTATAGATATTACCAAATGATAATTATTATTTCCGATTTATACTCGCACTTTACAAATACCGTTTAGCTTTTGATAGATCATAAATAATATAAGCAGTCGTGACTTCAACTATGCTTAAGTTGCACTTAACACTCAACGTACTTCACTATCCAACATAATAATTAAAGTATTTGGCGTATTAATCACTGGACAAATTTAATATAGTTATATTTTTAGATAACATCGTAGTCATTTCCTAAGCCCATAGATGGTTTCCCGACTATTATAAATCGATCGTCGGTATCGGCATCGTGTATCGATTATGGTTGATTATTGATTCTGATTTATAGCATCTTAATCATATTGATCTTTATGTGAATTTGGCTAACAAGAAAAATAGAGTATTCTTTTTTACTATAAGGTAAGTTAGAATATTGGAAAGATAGGCTGTATTTAAATAAAGTTTTTATCCCTACAAGATTATGGTGTTCGCATAAGAGAAAAATAATCATAAACGTGATTTATGCTGCTTTTTAACAGACTTCAAAAGGTTCTCAATTGGATGGTATTTTTTTATCCGATTTACGTGATTATTCTTTAGTTTCATGCGGAATAGTTGCCATTTGGTCCCATAAAAATTTAACATAGTTTGGCCCGGTAGTTTTTATTTTATGAACATTTTTTTATATAATTTTTAATGAAGTAAATCTGTAATGTAATCAGATATTATCAGTAGCAAAATTTTAATATTTCTTCATGTTCATATGAACTTTTTCATAAGCTGCTTTGATAACTGATACAGAAATTCTGTAAAGCTCATAAACAATGTGTTTAATAAATACACTGTATTAACATCGTAAAAACAATAATATTTCTCTAACTAGTGCTAGTTGAATCCTAAGTTAATTTAGTAGGTAAACTACCCAAGTTCGCGTCTCTCTTGATTCCCATACTTATTATCATAAATCGACGCGGCACCGACTGCATTCGATTATTATCGATAGATTTATAGCCACTGGACCATGCGCACGCGCTCGAGAACCGACGTACTCTTGTATTACAAGACAAATAAACTTAATAATTATTTTTAAACGAATATTACCTCATTGATGAGCTTTTGTTATTTGTAGAGCTTTTATACTGATCATAATATGTGTACCTACTATATTTCTGTAAAGTATTTAATGAAATGAAATAAAATTAAGTTTCATTTATTTAACCTTTATAATATAATTTAAGTGTAGTCTCTAAATAAAATTTTTTCCACCGACCCGGCGAAAATCATAACAATTAAAACAAAATATATAATATTACAATATTTCAAAAAAATCTTATGAAGAAGTATGAATTATGATAGACTTTTAATTTTCAGAGATTAAGTGGATATAGGTAGGTACTTAAGATAAAAAATTGCTAATATCATCAATGCAAGTCGTGTGTTTCTATGCTCCGTTAAATTTAAAGAACTTTAGTGGTAAAATGTTTTGATTCAAAGTAAAGAATTACATGTATTTATACACAGTGAAGTGCTAGAATAACAGTATAAATTGTGTAAAATTCTACGAAAAAGTGAGTGAAATCAAGAAACGATGTTAAATAATCTAACCGTTGAGTGATTCAAATGCAGCGTTAGTGGTAGTGAACATAATATACCTACAAATACGCTTACTGAGTGTCATTGAACTTGGTCACGCATGTTGTGAGAACTGTCTTAATATTTCACTATCGATATCAACGTGTCGTTGGCGTAGAGGTGACTTTAGCAGTTAAGCACTCGTTGATTCCGAGTTCGATCCTAACTATAACTATCTGTGTTTTTTTTTTATTATTATTATTTTTTGTTTTTTTTTTACTTTTTATAATGGCTTCAAGTATATATTGGGGTTGTTGTGAGAATGGGTCTATAAGCGAAGCATTTAGATGTTGTAGTATATGCAAAAAAGCCTACCACTATAAATGTTTATTTGCAAACGAGCGAAAGGACTCCAACACTGAATCCGAACAGCCCTGGAAGTGCCCATTATGTAAATCTAAAAAACCGCGAGGGATTGCCAGCGATTCGACACCTGTTAAATCTAAGGATGGCTATAGTTCTAAAAGCTTAAACGACGCTAATGTTACAAAACGATCCACCAAAAGAGCTGCGACATCTTCTCCACCTAGTGAATGTTTTAGCGCACATATATGTGCAGATGATGTACGAAAAATCGTTGAAGAAGTTATCGATTCTCGTTTTAATGAATTGCTTGGAGAATTAAAATCATCTGTATCTCATCTTTTGAATAAAGAGTTGCAGCCTATTCGCGAAGAAATGAAGGATATTAAAAATTCTTTAACCTTCTTAAGCGATCAGTACGAAGACATAATGAAAGCCCAAAAGAATACTGCAGCTAAAGTTAAAAGTCTAGAAGATGAAAGTCAAGCACTACATACTACAATGAAAATTCTTACTAACAGAATCGATGAAATGGAACAACGAGCGCGCAATAACAATGTTGAGATCCAATGCGTGCCAGAAAACAACAATGAAAATTTGTTGAAAATTGTGAATCAGCTAAGTACCGCAGTAGGATGCGACATCCCAGAGAATAGCATCGTTGGATGCACAAGAACAGCGAAGTACAATCGATCTAATCCGCGCCCCCGTGCTATTGTAGTTCAATTTGCCACACAGAGTGCTAGAGATCGCCTGCTTGCAGCATGTAACAAATTTAACAAAAACAACCATAATAATAAGCTCAATACCACCCATTTACAAATTAGCAGCACACCCTTACCTATTTATGTTTTGGAGCATTTGTCACCGGCCAATAAGGCACTGCATGCAGCAGCAAGGATTAAATCGAAAGAACTTAACTATAAGTATGTTTGGGTTAGAAATGGCAAAATATATATGCGTAAACATGATAATGCTGATTATAAATTAATTAAAAACTTAGAATTCTTAGAAAAGTTAACTTAGTCTTTATTATTATAAGTTATTAGCTCTTTTTATTGGAACCATTAATGTTTAAAATTCTCATCTATAAATTTATATTATCAAAATGTTAGAGGACTCAGAACTAAAACACATGACTTTCTCTGTAGCTTAGCTAATTGCAGCGCTGATATAATTGTGCTGACTGAAACTTGGCTAAATGATTGTATTAATAGCTCTGAATTATTCGGTGATGGCTATAACGTCTATAGGAGAGATCGAGCTATTAATAATTTATCTAAAAAGAAGGATGGTGGAGGTGTTCTTGTGGCTGTATCAAAAAAAATTAGCTCTAAACATATGAAGAGTTGGCAAAGTGAATGTGAAGATGTATGGGTTGTTGTTGATATTGTAAATAATAAAAAATATCGTCAACTTGTAATTTGCGGCGTGTATTTGCCACCTCCAGTCGATAAAAACATTCTAGAATTTTTTTTGACAAATTGTTATAAAGTATCTGAACAACATATGTTAAACACTTGTTTGATAGGTGATTTCAATCTTGGACCGATAAATTGGTCAAATACATGTTGTACAGAATTGCAACAACTGCCTTCTATATGTCAAACTTTTCTTGATTTCTGCCTCAATAACAGCTTGCTTCAGTGTAATTATGTTGAGAATGTTAATAATAAGATTTTAGATTTAGTACTAACCGATTTACCAAATTGTATTGTCAATCGTGCCATTGATGTTTTGAGTAAGATTGACCCACTGCATCCACCTATCACTGTAGAGTTTTCAATTTTAAAATCGGAGAGACTTGATCACAACACTAAAATAAAGCGACGTAATTTTTATAAATCTGATTTTGAATCTATTAATGAGTATCTTAAAAACATTGATTGGGATCTGTTATTTATGAATTGCTGCTCTTTGGATGATAGGTTAAATAAATTTTATGAAATTTTAAATAAAACAATTGAAATTTTTGTGCCGTTCTCTAAGCATAGCAACCATAGGTATCCTCCATGGATTAATCATAACTTTGTTAAAAGACTACGTGAGAAGAAAAAACTATTAAGGAATTATAAGAAATACAAGAACCCACGAGACGAATTAACAGTCAAATTATTGAGTAGTCGTTGTAATAAACTTGCCTCTGATTTGTATGACCAATATTTGAATAATATAGAGAATAATATGAAAATAAATCCAAAATGTTTTTTTAGTTTTGTCAAACATTCGCGAAATACTCGTAGTTTTTACCCAGCGACACTAAAGTACCTTAACTCAACCGCAAAGAATGGTATTGATATATGTAATTTGTTTGGTAAATATTTTGCTTCTATTTTAGACCAACCTTATATTAATTTTAATACTAATTTTGAGTTAAATTCGCCGCATAGAACTTTCCCTAATATTAAAATCACGATTGAGGATGTATCAATTAAACTTAAAGGTATTAACTTATTAAAAGGCCCAGGCCCAGACAATATTCCTCCTATTTTTATAAGCAAATGTGCCTCTGGTCTTTCTAAACCTCTTTTTTTAATTTATAACGAATCAATACTTACTGGAGAGTTTCCAACACTGTGGAAGGAGGCAAGAGTTGTACCCATACACAAAGGCGATGATGAATGCTCAGTCGAGAATTACCGACCTATATCAATTTTATCACACTTCGCAAGAATATTCGAAGACATTATCCGCCCATATATGAACTATCATTTTAAAAACATAATTACTAATCATCAGCATGGTTTTTTTAAGGGCAGATCAACTATTACTAATCTTGTAACATTTACAGATTCTGTGATTGAGTCTGTGGATAAACACTGTCAGGTAGACGCAATTTACACAGACTTTAGTAAGGCTTTTGATCGGGTGCCCCATTTTTTACTACTGCAAAAACTCTCTTGTTACGGAGTATCAGATTCAATGTTGAAGTGGTTTTCATCGTACCTACAAAATAGGCATTTCCATGTAACAATTAACGGATATCAGTCACAAAAATATCTCATCACGTCAGGTGTACCTCAAGGCTCCCATTTGGGACCCATACTTTTTGTTATATTTATAAATGACATAATATCATGTTTTGAGTTCTCAACGCCATATATCTTTGCTGACGACCTAAAATTTATACGCACTATTAAATCAATAGAGGATTCCTTACTGTTGCAAAGTGACCTAACACGTTTATCTGAGTGGTGTCAAAAAAATGGCATGCACTTAAATATCAATAAATGCAAGCATATTAAATTTACCCGAAATATTAAAAGAATTGCATCTACCTACGTTGTTAATAATATTAAGTTGGAAGAGGTGAATACAATCAAAGATCTAGGTATAATTATGGACGTAAAACTTACGTTTCTGCCACATCTAAACATGATTATAAATAAGGCAGCCAAAGCTCTAGGTTTTATTATCCGTGTTACTAAAAGGGTTTTTAAGCCAAATACGAAAATTATGTTATATAATAGCATGGTGAGAAGTATTTTAGAGTATGGCAGTGTTGTTTGGCGACCACACTTCGCGACACACTCTCTAAGGATTGAGCGACTGCAAAAGCGTTTTACGTGGCACCTTGCGTATTCCATAGGTGCTCAGAGACGTCTAGACACATACGACAGTAGGTTAAAATATTTCAAGATGATATCTCTGACCACCCGAAGAGATATTCTTGATATGATACTCTTGTATAAAATTATGCGAAATCAAATTGATTGTCCACAACTTTTGCATGCCTCGTGGTGTGATCAAGCCATTATCTGTGCCGTTGCGTAGAACGATATTAGGGGCTAATTCTGCCATACCTAGAATTATGAAAATGTTCAACGGATGCAGTGATTCAATCGATATATTTAATACCTCACTGTATGTCTACAAGAAAAACATTACATCTGTCCTTAATGATACTAGTTAATGAAACACATTAATTGTTTTTATTTCACTATTATGTTCATTTGTTTTTTGATCACGTTGTGTTTACCTTAAAATAGTATTACAATTACTAACCTATATTTCAAATTGTATGTATATTAACATGTATCTAATTGTATACTGCTGGTAGACCTTAATAAATAAAAAAAAAAAAAAAAAAAAAAAAAAAAAAAAAAAAAAAAAAAAAAAAAAAAAAAAAAAAAAATATAATATTTATGACTGTCGATATGTCTTGAATCATGTTATTGAAGCAGCTATTTTATATGTACTATGTGGTTTACTATTAGATAGGTTATTGTAAACTTTAAAACATCAGTTACACGTTTCGTCGGTTGAATCAATGCTATTAATAGTACGTTTGCGTAGAAGTTAATATCTCAATACGAAAGAAATAAGATTATAGGTACAGTGGCGGGCGCTACTCGTACTGTGTGGTCCCGACGGCTAGAACTGACAATGATAATAAATCCTGTTAATAGCAAATACACTTTTAAAGATTAACTTTGTTTTATTTTTCTGTAATATACTTTTGAATAGTTTAATAAATAAAATAATAAATATTATGTTGAGACGTAACTTTTGTCGCATGAAGACAATCGACTTCAGTAAGTATTTGAAAGAATTTGTAAATTCTTGATGTTTCTATCACTTAACTATATATTTATATATTTTTAAATAATTATTTATTTTACCTATTAGCGATCACGATTTTATAATGTATAAGAAACTTGTTAACAGATGATTGTATCCTTTTTATAATCTAGGCAAAAAGTATTTCATTACAAATTGTAGTTAGTCTATGTTCTTCTTAGTATACCTATTATGTTCTAACGTCAATCAGATGGTCGATCTAAGCTCGTCCGTGTCGAATGAATAACCACGCAGGCTCGTAGGCTCCCAGGGAACTGACGGGAAATAATCTGTCATCGCTCTGAAATTGCCAACATAAATCACTAGAAAATTACGAATAATATTGATTATGGGGTAGAGGAATGCTGGTATTTTATGGGGTGCGACGTAAATTATAGAGTTTTATAACCACTTTCAACAAAATTTCAATATATGGGTTGTTATTTAACCATATATTTAGTTTTTAAGTTTGAGTTTTAGTAATTTTACTTCGTTACTCAGTTTTGAAAATTTCATTAAATGAAATTAAGAGCTCGACTCATCAACTTAAAAGTTCCGAAGCTTATTAAAAGCCATCCTCAATTATAAATGAAGTCTTACATTACTTAATAATAATAATTTGTTACAGAATTCGAAAGTTTTTAATTTCATAGCTTCTCATAACTAGAGAAAACTTAAACGGCAATAAAAAATTTACTCGTAATGTTTTTATTACTTATGTTTATCAAAATTGCCGTAAAATACATTAATTATGCAATAACATCATGTATACGTCGATAAATAGAAATTAAAACACTTAATCAGGCAGCGGCGCTTAGTCACTCTGATAATTGGAACTTTTCTCATTTTTACTTTCCACACTTCGTTGTGGAAGTACCAAGCCCTTTCAACGAAAGCCGAGCCGCGTCAGTTGATATCGGGCGTAGGCGCATTACACGTCGTTGTCATAGAATATGCCACTTTTTTCAATGGTCCGTTCACGTTAAGCTGGGCTTAAAGCTGGTATTAAAAATAAACTTTAGTAATATGAGTTTAGCTTGTTGAGTGGAGTTCATATAGCTTACACTACGCTGAGGTATTATAAGGTAAGAATTAATGTTTGACAATAATTATTATGTTTTTTAGCAATACATTTAAAAAAAAAGCTTTTAAGTTTTGAACGATTTGATTGATAATAATTCCAAAATGAGTATTATTATATATATAGCATGAGTATTTTTTGTATATTTGTATACCTAATAAGAAAATACTAACTTTTCGTACCATCTATTAACTTAAATGCTTTTATGTTGTTTTGATGCAATTTTTTATGACTTACAAGTATAATAGAGCTTTTAATCATCATATACAAATGAATAGTTTCGAGCTTTCAAGCAATCTTTTAAATTTTTGCATTCAATTTTAACGAATTTAAGCTCTTTGAAATAATATCAATGTGGAATTAATATTTTAAGTAAAACTAACTTTTTGTGTTTTGTCACGGATTTATTTCGTTTTATGGTTTCCGACGTTTCGAATGCTTTATAGCAATTATTCGAAAATATAGTTTTATTTAAAATGTCTAATATTCGAGTGTTTACCTTTTGTAAATATCTATAGATATGATTATATAAGTTTAATATTATTTATTAAAAAATATAAAAAAATAATAGTAAGTAGGTACGTAATACAATTATTATTATAAATCATTGATATTTCTTAACACTATAAATTTTTTTAGGTGGAATAATCTAATTTGAAAATAAGAAATATTAACTATTAGAGATATAACATATTATATGGTCATAAAAAAGACGATTATAAAATATGCAATCCGTACTTTTCAAGCATTGCACATCTGTTTGTAGTACGCACCACGTGCATGATAACAGGTTACCCGCCTAAAGCAGCGATCATATTGGATGTGGGAAACATTAATTAAAGGGATTTTTGTTAATGAAATATTTATTACTATCGATACAGAGGCTGAATCCATAATTTTATGATTTTTTATTATTCTGTTTATCTACGAGTATCTGTGACCAATTAACAAGAAAACTACCGGACTGATTTTTACAGGGGGAAAATAAAAACAGGGGAATACGTATTTTGACGACTCCGACCGGTGCTAGGGTGAATCGCTAGTATTTTTCTTTTTGAACTTCTGAAATATTACAAAATAAGTAATATAAATTAAAAAATAATATTTAGCACCCCTTTTCTTCTCCATTTGCAAATTATTTTTTGATTGATGAGCTTTCGCGTTATCATAATAATTTAAGTAAATTATATTTACATATTATTTTATAAGTGCTATATTTATTAAAGTATACGATTCCGGGCTTTCGTCTACTTGTTTTTGACCAACTTCAAAAAAGATGGTTTCATTTCTTTTGTATGGTACTTTCTTTCTTTTTATAGGAGGCTATAATTATTTTTTCTTCTATTGTACGCTATTAAATTTTACTAAACATAAAGTGATTTTAAATTCAATTTAATTTTTAGTTTACAAAATTGTAATTCGATAATACATAGATGTAATTTGTATTATGATTATAAATATTTTTCAACTACTTTGACTTAAAAAACAATAAAATTATACCGTTCAAAATAAACAGAAGGCTTGTTTAGCAATGAAGATCTGTATCGCGTGCGCACGAGTTTACTTTCATACGATATTTGCATAGCCGATGCGGACGTCGGACGGACGGATTATTGTAAACTAGACTGCGATGGGTTTGATAGCCATACAAATGTTTTGAAGACACGTGAATAAAATATAAATTAAATCTATTTATACATAACATACAATGTTATAATATAGTTTATTATATTTAACGTCATTTTAGTACTAAATGCAGAGTTATAAAAAAAATTGACCCTGTATTCTAATATTAAAGTTTTGGATTTTAAGTAATTATTTAGGTTTATTATCTAAAAAAATCGAAATTTTTACAAATAATATTATTTATCTCCATAATCAGATGTGCGAAACACTAGATTTTAAATCACTTCGCTCGTTTTACCATGCGAGCACTATATTACCGGGCCACTGCCACAATTGTAGTACATATTATTTAATACCAGTTATTCACTCTCACTTTGCTCGGGTTCATCCCTACGAATATGTACCTAAGTTATAACAAAATCTGTCCACTGGTTTACTTGCGATTTGGTCGCAGACAGACAGTCAAGAATTTTAAAAACTGTAGATCCGTCCTCTGTATCGATAAATATGACTATTACAAAAACATTTTTCAAAAAATATTTAATGTCAGATTCGACTCAGTTAGAATTTTATTATATGTATGTAGTAGGTAGTTAGAGCTATTTAATCTAATGCTTCGATATTTAAAGATACCAGCAGAAATAAATACTGGCACATTTTCTAAGTGTAAGCTAAATGGCATTTAGACACTAATACATGCCGTCTGTACGTGTTATTAAATGCAGCGATTTATGAAGAATGTTATGTGGATGATCATAAAATTACATATATGTTATCGAGTGAGTAGTAGTTTAGTTTAAAATACTATGATTTTTAAAATTATTACAAGTTTCATATTATACGAGTATAATCATATTAAGTTACATGTTAATAACTGAAGAATTACTGCCTAGGCAACACCTCTAAAAATATTTTAAGACTCTGAAATTTTGATAGCATAAAGAAAATGTTTCGGGCGAAATAAGCTTGGATTTAATTAGGGCGAGGTATTTTGTGGTACACTTTACGGAAAAACTATCACGCCTGTAGATTTGTGCTTTAACATAGTAATTTAACTTCATATCTAGATAATTTATCTGTCAACAAAATATAATTTTATAAGCATTAAAAAATGAACATTAACAACTGTCTTAAAAATAATTACCCCTTAGAAAAACTACGCGAGCCCTCACAAAGCTTAGCTTTTTTCTAGTACATTATAAATAAGAAAGTATCACTGCCGGCCACGGGTCGCCTTTATTACTCTAAAACATGGCATTAATACTTAATGCTCTACCAACACCTCCACATTTAACGTAACACTTTTTCGAGTTAAAGTATAAAAAATAATGAAAAATCTGTTTAACAAATACTTAAAAATAATTCATAATTATATTATATTTCTAATGCAATATTTAATATAACGTACGTCTTCTAGAGACCTAGACAATGTGGTACAGACAGGAAATGAACTTGACACCGTCGTGCTAATGGCGCGCTGCGACAACGGGTTGGATTACTACAAGCTTTATATAAATTCCTTCAAAATAAATCTCTGACATATTAAATGTATATGATTATTAATTTAATATAATCATATTTAATACTAGCGACTATCATCGCTTCACTCGGGTTCTTCCCAACATACATTTCTCAGAGTTGAGATTTTTTCCAGCATTAAAAAGTATCGTACTAGTTGACCCGGATAACCTGTTATTATCATGCCAAGTTTTATCAAAATATGTTCACTTGTTTTTGCATAATGCTGTCACAGGCAGGTAGACAGACAGACAGACATAAAAAACAAATATTCAAATTACCGTAAATTTAAATTTACCTATAATAATGACTATTTTATAAAGATTTCTAAAAAGTAAGTAAGTAATAGTAAGTTAGTATAAATATAAAAAAATCTCTACTGCACCATACAAGAGCCGCTGGACAAAGTTACTTGATGATATATTAAGAGTCTCTCCCACTCTAGTATGGCACCTTAACCCTATACCTTTGAATATTTATATTTACATTATTAAGAATCAAGAAAAAGAATCTAGTAAAAATCATCCTAATAATTATTAATTTTGTAAAACTAATACGACTTGTTTTTAACTAGGGGTTTATTTAAGCTTGTCAAGGAAAATTGAACGTTTATTTCATAAATTCTGATGAAAACCACACGGTTGGATTATTTACATCGAAACAATTTGGTACTATTCCAAGATCATAATGCGAGTTGATTTTTTTACATAAGAGCTTAGTAAATCTATAATAATAAAAATATTTAAAAACAGCTGAATTGGATTAAAATCATATGGTTATTGTCCGTATCAGATTAATATGTTACAAAATGTAAATAATTTCTACGTACATGCGTTTTATGACTTCTAATTTTCGATGATTAAACCAATATGACGGGCAACATCTCGTTCATAGAGGCTTCAAGCCAAATTAATATTTACAAAGAGAAATCCTAGTCTCGTACCTCTAACCTCATGTGCGAATCATTTTCAAGGAAAATCCATCGTGAGGAAACCTGCATGGTCGAGAGAACCTAGCAAGTTTTTGAAGGACTACACATAGTCCGCCAACCGGGACATAGTCAGTGTGGTGAACCAAGATATGATCTTGATCACCCTCTTATGAAGGATAAGAAGGGCAAAATATAAGTATGCATTTTCATCTCCTCATAAAAAGTATTTGTTGGATAAAAGAGCTTAATTAATTTAAAAGTTGACTTGCACTGGCGCACATTATTTATATTATTTATTTAAGCCACCATTAAATGGCCAACTCCTGAATATTATGTACATTATATTATAATATATTGTATTAAGCGTTCCTTTTTTATATCAATGTGTGTACTAAAATTATAACAACTACCGCCATTTTAAACATTATAAAAAT
This sequence comes from Boloria selene, assembly GCA_905231865.2. Taxonomy (NCBI): domain Eukaryota; kingdom Metazoa; phylum Arthropoda; class Insecta; order Lepidoptera; family Nymphalidae; genus Boloria; species Boloria selene. Next base: position 5,876,449 of record HG993149.1, read on the forward strand.
CTTGCTATATTAATTATACATCTAATACTGGGTGGTCCTAGCTGCAGTAGTAATTTAAATCCAATCAAGGGTATGGTTATGACTAAATATAACCTGTGGAATCGCTACCGCATAGTGTGTTTAATCGGTCCATCGGTCGATTCACTGAGTATTCATTGAGACCCAACGCGTTTAGTATCTATATAGAGTAACTATTACTAAGCTATTTATGATAAAATACGCATTTGATTTCACGTTATAAGAGCAGGTATCTATTATAGATTAGAGTAACAATTATGACTGTTAGTTGTAGACTTGTTATAAGTGTATTACGTGTACACGTTCTTTCAACTGAAAAAATAGATAACATCTCGTATCTCTTTCTCTGTGCTCTCCGTAAGTATAAAGAAATTACGCGATGGGTGGCACAATTGTTCACTTAAACAGAAAAAAGTGTGCATGGTCAGCATTCGTTACGCACAGGAATTTCCATTAGAATCTTCAGATTCCAGACGATTTATAGCATTATTGCGCCTTGATTGTGATGGTCTTTAATCCTTATTATTTTAGCTGTTCGAAGTCTGCTTTCTTCGCCACTTTGCCATAGTAATAACTACTATTCCTACTTCTAAAAATATTTTAAATCAGATTTAGGTATTCTACAGTCAGAAAACTTATTCGGAGCTGCTTTCAGCGAAGTGTTTCGCAAATATTATTAAGATACAGCAAAACATTTGTTCACTTAGTAAAAATAGGGTAAAAATTGTAAATCTGAGGAAAATTATTAATTTAATTCTTTATAATTAAATTACGTTAAATTTCATGTTAAGTAGTTGTAAACTATTTAGACATAGGTCGATTACTCTACCAACTACTATGAACAAGTCAGTGTAATAAAAAAACTAAAAAATCTGCGTTATTATGTTAAATTTGGAAATTCAAAAACCCCAATTTAGGTTTTTCTGATCCATCGAGCCGTTCAGACCACAGACCGTGCCAAACAATTATACATACATACATACTTTCGAAAAACATAACCCTCCTTCTGGTGCCGTCCTGATGCAGTCGGGTAAGAATATAAACTCATTACTTTTAAAACCATAATACTCCCGTATCGTCATTCATTTTTCAAAACTGTTGTTTTAGTTTTCTATAGTTTGCTTAGTTTAAAAATAAATTACATTTATATTACATTTTTACACAAGAAGTATAAATAATTTTAAAGTAAATAAATAATTTTAAAAGTTCATAACATAGTACCAAAGTACGAGTATGCTTCATGTCATCTTTAGTACGAGTTGTTGTTTTAAGGTTCGGAACGTGATGACGTTCATTCGGCCACCGGCAAAGCTCAATGCACCGCGATAACATCTTCGGTGCGCAAGGCATGTTTTTCTGTCGGCCTAATTGAATTATCTATTAGGTTGGCTCGTTAATAGTTTTTGCGTCCTTTAAGCTTGTGTTTTGATTTCATAGGAAATGTGTAAAAAATCTACCTACTTGTTAATAATATAAAAATAATTAAGTCATTCATTTTTTTATATTTTTTCATACGATATTCGATTTTTTCTTACCAATACGATTTACGTATTAAAACAAATTTATCAAACAACATAAATAATAAAAGAAAAGAAGCCTAAATTACTCCTCATAACACTAGCAATCTGCGAGTGAAACTCCGTCAAAATCGATCCAATCGTTTTAGATATTAGCTGGAAGAAAAGGACAAACAAAATTCTGAAAATGGATTTTTTGATGCAACTACCGTATATACTTTCATAGGTATTTAGTAAAAAACTGTTAATTTGAAATTAATAACAGACACTTCAATTTTTGTAGTATCCAAAGGTATTTTTTGATTAAGAGGTGTCATTATGAGATATTTAAATTAGACTCGCTTTTTTTGTTAAAAAAGTCTCACATGAGTCCTCTTAACTTGTCTTGGCATGCATCTTCATTATTAGTGACGTTATTACATTCCTTTTTGACAGATTATCATAATATAGTAGTTAATTGCTTTACATAGCAACTTTATATTTTTAACCGACTTCAAAGAAGGAGGGGAGGTTATATGTTCCGTTGTATGTATTTTTTTTTTATGTATGTTCACCGATTACTCCGCCGTCTGTGGGCCGATTTCAAAAATTTTTCTTTTGTATGGTAGGGTATAGTTCCGAGGTGGTCCCATTGTCACCAAGTCAGGATCTGATGATGGGATCCCAGGGAAATCGAAGGCAACTCTCAAATTTTACAGGCACCTATTATGTTTTTGATATATTTTCTAAACCCGATAAAGCTTTTACGTATGAAAATCATCATCTCATGTGGATGAGCTGATGATGGAAGGTAAAATTCCTCAACAGTTTTTTTTATGTGTTTTCACCGATTTCTCCGTGAATTGTGGGCCGATTTTAAAAATTTCTTTTTTGTTCGGTAGGGTATACATTCAAGATGTTCTCATTGTCAGCAAGTCAGCATCTGATGATGGGATCCTAGAGAAATCGAGGGCAACCCTTAAATTTTATCGGCACTGATTACCTTTTTCATATATTTTCTAAAGCTGTTCAAGAATTTGTGATGATGTAAGGTATATATCCTCAACGGTTAGGAGTTGAAAGAAAATTCTTTTAATATTATACGTACTTATGAACTGATAGTCGTATTCCTTCAGGATATTAGGTGGATTGATAATAGAAGGTAAATCTTATTAACGTCTACGAGTTACGTGGAAAAATAGACGTGGACAAATCTCGATTGACTATTGTCGTTCATTTCAAAACTTCGCTGACTTATTGGAGCAGTAGTTTAGTTAGCCTTCCAATATTTTATTTAAACATAATAATTTCCACAAAAAAATTTAAAATAAATTATTTTTTAACAAAAATGAAAACCGACTTCAAAACGCTACAAATCGAAACTAAAAAGAAAAAAAAATAATTTTAATTACTTAGTTATTCTTGGAGTCGGTGCCAAAGCAAAATAATCTTAATACAATTTAATTAATGTATCAATTTGTAAATATAATCAAAATATCCGTTCGAAAGTTCATTGCTAAGGCAGGATAAAACTGTCCTTCTTGGCTGGCACCGACTCCAACAATAACTAAGTAATTAAAATTATTTTTTTTTCTTTTTAGTTTCGATTTGTAGCGTTTTGAAGTCGGTTTTCATTTTTGTTAAAAAATAATGGCTTCGAGATATTATGAAACATTTTATCAGAGTCCCAAAAGATTGACGATTTTTTCTACGAAAGCTTTACAGGAGTTAGTATAAAGTTATTGAACGAATTTTTAGTTATATCTCCGATTATTTTTTTGCGTTGTTAAGAAGATAGTGTTGATGGACATTCTTATTTCATTTTTATTTGTATTTCTACAACATAGTCGCTACGAACGACCACTAAAAGTTCTGATAGTTTATATTCTAATCATTAAATATGGGTTTCTATTATGTTGAAAAGATTGTGCCTCTAACCTATTTGAATTGTTCATTATGAATAAAAAATAAACATTATTTAGTCAAAATTTAAGTACTTATTATGTAGTTACATGGTTAAATAGGTGAAACATTAAATGGCCTAAATCAAAGCTGAACAAAGAAATATTTATGAACCGTTACGTGTTTGCATACGGAAGTAATGTGTTTTATTGTCACTCAGTTTATAACCTAAACCCAATTTCCATACTAAATAGCTTTTTGTTAAACCAATTCGTCATTCAAAGTGGATTCACAAAGTGAAAAGTATGTCAACATTTTAAATTTTATAACCAATTTTAGTATCTTCGTTACATTACTATCATAATTTTATTTTTAGTATCGTTTTATGTTTTGATTTTAAATATTCACTTCTTTGTTGTATGTATAATATACTAGCGTTTCATTATGATGACCCAGATAATCCGCTATCATAATACCAAATTTCATCGAGTCTAGTGGTTTTCTCGTGATGCGGTCACAGGCAAACAGACAGACTAAAATTTAAAAAACTTTAGATTCAGCCTCCGTATCGTTGTTAATGACTCTTACTACAATAAGATTTTCCAAAAGATATTCAATATTTACAGATTCGACTAAGCTAGAATTTTATAATATAATAAATGAGTTTCTCGCCGGTTCTTCTCAGCGAACAGCTTTCCGATCCGGTGGTAGTTTACTCGCAGACTTACAGACTGACATTTAATTTTAATAATGTAAAAATGACGATTCAAAAGAGCTTGTAAAAGTCTATTTGAATAAAGAATATTTTGATTTTGATTTTTGATATTAACTTCTTATCAAAACTAAACATGTGTTGAATTACTTCTTAAAAATTTAATAAAATTTGTACTTACAACTTGTACATTCAGCGCAAATACAGGTCAAGCAACTGCACTAGAATTATAAAGAGTCTGGGCTGTGATTTAATGTATAGCTATTCAGCACGTGAGAAAACCTTTAAAAGCATTACCAATAAATTAGCTAATTGCTTCGATTTCAAACAGAGCTGTTTACTTCATATCGATAACTACACTTTTAAAGACGTCTTCACTCTCGCTTAACCCATTACTATTCTCATTTCTTTGGTAAGCCCTTGATATTGAACTTCGATATTAACTGATACGTTTATAGGAAAATATTCTTTGTTATAACTTAATATAAGTATCAGATTCTTTTATCAATATTAGGATATTTTCTTTTAACTCAGCATTGTACGTTAGATATCTGAGTAGAAAATTTATGAGGTTTCGTATCACTGGATGACGTCATAAGTACAGTTTGTCTTTTAAAGCCTAAAACTTTAATTTCTTAGTAACAAATATCTTTAAGAATTGAATAAATAAATAAACAAACATTGTGACTCTACTTAAATAAGTAGATACCTACACTAAAATTGCTATGCTAGTATAAAAATTCCAATAAATAAAAATAATAATACAGTAAGAAAACATCTTAACATAAGTTACACTTTTAAATAAGTATGTAGTTAGTCACGCGAGCTGTATCGGCATTATATTAGTCCAAAATCAGTCATGTCGTGTGTGAGTGTGCACTGCTTTGATCAACCAAGTGGGTTCAAATTCGTCTGATATTTTCGTGTGCAAAATATTTCCTACATTTATCACTTTCCTTAAGTTTAAGACAAGCCGTAGGCCAAGTTTTCGAAAAACCAAGAGTGTTGTTGGTTATAGTCTGATCCTCTTAGCTTCTTATAAGAGAGGCCTAACAATAGCACATTCAAAAGGGCTGAATACATATTAAAAGTATGTATATATCAAAAGGTTTTCATATAATTAAATTATATGAAAACCTTTTATAGCGCTTAGCTTTGATATAATCGTCAAATCGTGATGACAAGATTTTAAACTTAATTTGTCGTACAACATGTATTCCTGTCATGTTACTAATAATTGATGTAACCTTTGTCCATTGCCTTTAGTTGGCATTAATGTTTAGGATGATTGAATCATAACAGTATTATGAGAATATCATTATGGATATGTTCTTATTACATATTAATCGTATTAATAAAATTATCTTTTATTAATTAATAATGCGTTTAGATCCACATTAAGATCGATTTGAGTAATCTTTTTATCTAACTTTAACCTTTTAGTTCAGTTAAAAAGTTACTAAACGTAAGTTATGATGCATGCTTCAATCGTCTCTACATTTTTAGCCTATTTCAAAACAGGAGGAGGCACTCAATTCAACTGTATGTTTTTTCAATCGCTGGTTATCAATCGATTACTAAGTTTATTTTAAAATAAAGTACGAGTACTAAAAAGTAGTTAAATAAACATAAAAATTCCATATAATAAGCGCCATTTGATATTAGATACAATTAGTTTCTATTGCCTTACAAAGTCATTGACCCTCTGAAATCACGGGTGTTCGCAGTTATATAATTATGTCCGATACTGGTCGATCATCGACACTTGACCTCTCAACTATCAAGTAGCCTCCTCTACTTATCTAATGTTCGTTTCAATTATTTTCTTTTGTTCGTGTCCTTGAATTGTTACAGTCCGCAGATATCATGTGTTGTAGTAATTGACACTTTCGATTGACGAGCTGTCGAGCTTAAATAGAGTAGGTATGTATAAAATATATTATTGTGGCTATGAGAGGAGCACGTGGTTCTATATTATAGCTATATCGTGTTATATAGTCTGAAAATAGATTTCCACTGAAATTAGGTTATCTTCGAATATAGCTTCTTCAATCAGTAAATTATATGAATGGTACACAATGATTAACTCTATGTAAATTATTTTTTAAATAATATAATACAGAGAGGAAAAACTCAAAAATGCTTAGCGATTCTTTGAAAGATATCCGTTATAATGAGGATAAATTAATCAGTATATATAATAATTTTATGTTAAATAGTTTTGACCGAATAATTTCATAAATTTTAAGGTGTTAAGAAAGGGCTTTTCTAAAATGTTTGAAAATAAATAGATAAGGCAAGTAAGATAACAAAATTTGACGGTTTTCTAGTTCTAAGGGATAATTAAGTAATAAATTAAATTATTTTATTTAGAAGTAAGTACATATTAAAAATCCTTATGGGTTTGAAGTTCTCTCGCAAGCACAAATATCATTTCCTATTTATAAACTATCTACTAGATTATTATTATCGTCTTTACTCTTTGTCCCCTTATAAGAGGATTGGACATGGGTTTAATAAGCTCATAATAAATGAACCTATGCATAGTTAGTCTCAACCGAGTCTATCTAATATCGTTGACTTAGACATCGTTTTCAATAGAAGTGACATCAGCGCGATTTTCATTAAATAAATAAATAGGTTTTAGCAGAATTATTAAAATTTAATACAATATTAAAAAAAAATTGTTTACCCATTTTTGACGATTTTTACGTTTAAACACTATCGGCTTACCCTGATTCGCTTCTAGGTATGTTTTCAGCGTTAGAATAGCATTATGACTTTGTCAGAGATGATATATTTTCTTGCAGTAAAATTTATCTTATAAATTGACCCGGATAACCAGCTACTATCATACTAAATTCTATCAAAATCTGTTCAGTGGCTTTTTCGTGATGTAGACAGTTTTCCCAGACAGACGATACTACTAAAATGTACAGATTGGGCCTTAATAATAATACTCAATAAATGCCTCGGTGGTGTAGTGGCTAGCATGTACGGTCATACATCGAGAGGTCCTGGGTTTGAGTCCCGGGTCGGGCCAATTTTAATTATTGAGTCTTTCTGCTTAGTAAGCCTCAGTAACAGCCCGAAGTTGGGAAGTTGGCGGTGTTTCACCCCCGTGCCTCGGAGAGCACGTAAAGCCGTCGGTCCTGCGCCTTAACTCTCACTGGACGTGTCGAGCAGTCGTCCCACCGGAGTATGAGAGTGACAGGAACAGAGAGTGCACTTGTGTCTGTGCACTATAATATCTCCTGCGCAGTTGGCCAGTCTCAATGAGATTGGCCGCCATGGCCGGAATCGGTCGGATAACATTATTATTACTCAATAAATTAAAAAACAATGATTAATGAATTCTATTATTATATTATATGATATGTGGAAAATGTTTGACGAGAAATAAGTATGAAATTACAGTGACTGGTATTTTTTCAAATCTAGTTTTTATATTACATAATATACATATTGATAACATTTCTAATATTTATTCTTAATATTATAATAGTTTGCAATTTCCTCCTGTAGGAGGCTCTCTACCATAATTAATGTTCTATAGAACGATACACCCATTTACTGTTGTTAATATCCGATATTTCATATACCAATCGCTTTAATCAGAGCCTTGTAAGCTTAATAAGAATATGATTGAAAGTAACTTTAAGTTATTTTGGTAAGTGGAGAAAATTTACAAGTTAGGGTTACATTAAAGGAAAATTATGGTTAAATTGTGATATATCACAAGATATCTTTTGATTATAATATATATACATAAATAAATAATGTTAATAATAGTAGGGACTAGAAATATTTTTGTATAATTTATAAAAAAATGCTAGGCTGTAGTGTTATCCAAACACAAAATTTGAACACAAAGTTTGTTGTGATTCGTGTTTTTCTATGGCTAAATCATTTACAGTTTTGCATAATTAATATATTTTGCAAATACTTATTAATTATCCTAAAGACCTGATAGAAAATAGTAATGAAGTGTTACTTTGTTAGCATTTTCATTGCTGTCTTCTCTGCTACGCCCAAACCGCATTGTTTATAAACGTTCCTCTATAGTTATTAACTAAGTTTAGTCAATATATTTATATACAGACATGGCTATTAAAACATGTAGGTATCTTCATTTTATGTCTCTAAATGCGTAACTCTAGTCACTATGCAATATATGCATAGCGCTCCGGTCCTTAAACTACGAGTATGTAATACTTTCTTAGGTTTACGCGAATGTTTGACATTATAAATGAAACTATCTTTTCGGATAAGTCCGCGACAAAATCCGAAAAGATAGTTTCATTTACGAGTATGTACTCTATTTCATACAACACCAACACTAAAAAGACTGGTAAAGAAAATAAGAAACGTAAATAAATAAATAATACGCTTTAGTCTATGACACATTCCACATGAAAATACCAAAATGTCATAATTAATTAGAAAATAGCAACACTAGAAAGTGGTCCTTAGTAATATGATACTATCATGACAAAATTGCTATGCGAGTTCACGCTTACCTGCGGTTTCAATTTTACCTAAACCGCGAAGAAAGGGAATGTGTCACTTACTTAAGGCACTGACTGCTGATATGTGGTTTTTGAGCTGCGTAACATGAAGTAGATGGAGAAATAACGTAATTATTTCTTAACTAGTAACCCCGGCCCGCTTCGCTGGTCCTGAGTGAAAATAAATTAAGCGGTTTTTATAATTTTCACATTACATTAATAATCAACATTAGCTATCTACTAGTAAAAGTCCCGTCAAAATCGGTCGAGCCGTTTTAGAGATAAGGCGGAAAAAACAGATACAAAGACAAACAAAAAATTTTAAAATTGTTTTTTTAATGTAAGTACTTTCATATGTTTTAGTGAAAAACTGTTAATTTAAAATTAAAAACAGACATTACAATTTTATTTATATGTAGGTACAGATGAACTGATTATGCCTATACAATTTTTTGGTACACACATAACTAAAATTCTTATGGTTAACATTAATCGATTTTTGGCGACATTGAATGCTTTAATACACTTTGATTGAAGCAAGCTTAATTTTGTTTGCCGACTAATTAATGTCACATACGATTATTTTTAAAATGATATTCAGCTGTGCCCGAGCTACACGCCTAATTTATTTAAATTGTAATGTTAACATTATGTAGTCAATGTTAGCAGCTTTAAACTTGCGTTAGGTAGTTATACGATATTATGATATATTTGACAAAGTGGTCGTATTAGCATAATGTAAAGCAATAAATAATTAAATCATTATTTTAAGCGAGATATTCTAATTAAAATGATAATAATTTGTGAATTTTATTGATGATGATAATTTAAGAATGTAAAATGTTTCAAAAATTTTGTTCTATGATATCATTTTAGAATATCTATATGTTAAAATCAATTGCTGTTCTAACGAACAGGACACAGGTCACACGGAATAGGTAAAAAAGCGTCTTTTCTGTGGTTAGTCTAGATATCATAAATGTAATTCTAATATTGACGACACGTTTGGCTCAGTTTGTAGTGACCCTACTTTCTGCCCCAGTGGTCGTGGGTTTGATTCCCATTGGGAGCATTCATGTATTTAGCATAATGTTTATACTACCACTCATGTTTATATTTATAATGTGTATGTATTTTAATTTATGTGTGTAGTGTATCAACTATCTGGTTTCCGTAACACAAGCCTCGTAGCTTACCACAGAACTAGATGTACAGTACTGTATATGATAATGTCTCGCCAAATTTATTATTTATTTATTTATTAAAATCATTTGCATAAGTACTCTATGGATTTACTAAAGCTTATTCCAACAATTCTATTCGAAAGCTCCCTTGACACGATCATAGCAAATAACAGTATTTTCAAAACAAACATAGAATTAGTAACATGAGCAGTAAGTTAGGCCCTATTATCGTGATTAGCATGCTAGGGCACTTACCTTTAACCCATACTCGATACACTGACCTATTTAAAGTGGTGGTGAAGCTTTCTTTATAGTTGCCGCTCGGTGAATTGTCTAACAAAAGTTTTTCAAAGGTTAGCTTAATGAAACAACATGGCTAATTATACATTATATATAGACAGATAGACAGTCAGATGGGCAGACATACAGACATACATTTTTTTAATGTAAGTAATGTATATACATTCTTTCATATGCATTTAGTGAAAAACTGTTCATTTGAAATTAGACAAAGATACTTCAATTTTATTGATGTACTGATGAATATAAATCCGTAACGATGTATGTTTGTATGTAAGTACAGTTGGTAGTAACACAAAGGTAGGGCGAAGCAAGGATAAGTCTCTAGTATTATTATAACTTAAGCAAAGTATATTAAAAAGAACTCTTAATAAACTCATTAAATTGAAAATAAATAGCCTTTATTTATTTTTATCTTTTCTATGTCAAAGGAAGCTTAACTGTCATAACATCACACGCACGTGCTTGACTTTTAATTGGGATAACAAATATGTAGGACGTAAGGACGACTTTCTTTTTAATTATTATTTATATCTCTCTTTGGAAACGCTTTTCAATTGATTAATGATGACTTTGTGTAATCGGTTAAGGCTTACGCCACAGATCAGTAAATGAAGTACAATTCTCGGATAGAGTTTTAAGTTTTAACGTAACTATCTTTTTAAATGTATTTTGATTTTTGAGTCGGGAGAGTTTTACTCAAAAATTTAAATTAACTCCCAAAAGAAATCTGAAATGATTGTTCGATTTAATATTCGCATAGTATAAGAAAGGATGTGAATTTACAAAGAATGAAGCGAAAATTAGTATCAATAAGAAATTATGATTCCATTTTTATAAATAAGAGCTTTTAAAATATGAGCTAGAATCAATACGAAAAATAATCAAGTTAATACATTTAATACTTTAATTCGTAATGATATAGGATTTTATTTGGAAATATCGTCACAATGATACCATTAAGCTTAAGCTGAGATGTAAAAACAAAGTGGTAAAAAACATCAATGAACTATAAAAGCTTATCAAACAACTTTGTAGTAACGTAATAAAATAGAATGGGTGTTAGACCACCTAGAGTGACAGTGAAAGTCTTGATAAAATGGTATTCGGAAAATTGGTATTTCAAGGGAACTTGAAATGAATTCTTTTAAAAAGCTACCATTTAACTTTAATTGTGCTTTAAGTGTATGTTTTTAAATTTTATGAGTTTTATTACAAGCTATTACTTAGGTACTGCTTTGATATACTTACAGAATCACAAGTAACAGAATAGTAATATTAATAAAAATAAATGATTATTATAATAAATAATGATGTAATTTTAAATTAATGTTCATATTTAAAAAATAGAAATTTTGGAATCAGTGCCGATCTATCATGTTACATAGAAAGGAATAAAATGTATCACTAACTCCATGTACATATTATGTTATATGTATGTTATGTACGTACGTATGTATGTATATTATATACCTATATATTTATTGACTTTGTTAAGACGTCGTCGCAGTGATATATATAAATAATTCTTATCAACCGACTTAAAGTAAGAGAAAGTTTTTAATTTGACAAGTGTGTATTCTTTTTTCAAATGTTTGTACTTACATAGGTGTGCAACTAAGTTCCCGGGTTTCACATATAGATGCCGTTAGCGATAAATGTAGTCGACGTACATGTCTGAAATCGTATTTTTTTACTAGCTTGGACATCTAGTAACAATAACCAGTGGTAATATCAACAAGTACCGCAGCGTACAAATATTTTTTTTAACGAGAAAGATGTCGAGTTTTGTGCCAAATAAACGGCATTTGCGGGAAGTTTTACTTTTCAACTTCAACTTAAAAAAAATGCAGCTGAAGCACGTCGTTTGCTTGAGGAGGCCTACGGCGAACACGCACCATCAAAAACTACCTGTGAAGAGTGGTTTAAACGCTTCAGGAGTGGTGATTTCAACATCGAGGACAAGGAGCGCTCCGGTAGACCAAAAACAATTGAGGACGCCGATCTGCAAGCGTTATTGGATGAAGATGACACACAGACACAAGACCAACTTGCGGAGGCATTAAACGTGACTTGCCAAGGTATATCCAAACGTTTACATGCTATGGGAAAAATTTTAAAGGAAGGAAAATGGGTGCCGCATGAGTTGACTGAGAGACAGATGGAAAATCGAAAAACCACTTCCGAAATTTTGCTTTTGCGGTATGAAAGAAAGAGTTTCCTCCATCGGATTATTACTGGCGATGAGAAGTGGATATATTTCGAGAATCCCAAACGCAGAAAATCGTGGGTTTCCCCTGGCGAAGCATCAACATCGACGGCACGGCCAAACCGCTTTGGAAAGAAGACAATGCTTTGCGTTTGGTGGGATCAAAAAGGTATCCTGTTAAACTACGAGTTGCTGAAACCGGGTGAAACTGTCAATGGGCATCGCTACCGACAGAAATTAATCAATTTGAACCATGCCTTCCTCGAAAAACGGCCAGAATGGAACACAAGACATGAACGAGTGATATTGCAACACGACAACGCACCGTGCCATCGCAGTAAAATTGTCCAGGACACCATCAAAACGCTGAAATGGGATCTGCTACCGCACCCGCCTTATTCCCCGGACCTCGCCCCTAGCGATTATCACTTGTTCCGTTCGATGGCGCATGGCTTGTCTGGGCTACACTTAACTAATTACGAGGAAGTGCAAAATTGGTTAGATGAATGGTTTCAGTCCAAAGACGAGACCTTTTATCGTCGCGGTATCCATGTATTGCAAGAGGGATGGCAAAAATGTGTAGCTAGCGAAGGGAGATATTTTGAATAAACCATTTTTTGTATGTATCTTAAAATTTTCTATTTTTTATTGATCAAAAAAACCCGGAAACTTAGTTGCACACATAATACATATACTAGCGACTTACCCTCGTTTCACATGGGCGCTCTAAGTTGCCTTCGTATTTATTATACCTATTGCATACAGTACAGAGGCAGTGACTGGAAGCCCAGTAGTAACGTTCGCTTTTGTAAACGAGAAAAGGGGTTCAAATCCGGGTCCCGTGTAATAATTTCTTACAAAAAAATCATTACAAGAAAAACGTCGTGAGGCCACCTGCGTGTCTAAAGAGAACTTAGCAAGTTTTCGAAAGATATGGGAAGTCCGATAGCGTCTAACCTCCAGAGTTGTAGACTATGGCATGACTATTCTAGCCACTACACCACCGAGGAAGTTTAAGAATATTTCTATACATTGTATGCAGTGATGTACATACAAGTTAATTGTAATACATATATAACTAGCTGACCCGTACCCACTTCGTTGGGCATAATGTTAATGATCCTTTTTTAGTACAGAGTGTTCAAATAATTTAAATTATTTTATTAATATTAAAAATTAAAAATTAAATTATCTATACTAATATTAAAAAAACTACTTTTTGTCACTTAAATATAAAAGTTAGACATATGCTGTCGTTGACTTTTTTGTAGGCATTTTTAAGCTCCACATCTTTTCTCTACAACTCAAAAATATATCTTTCATAGTTAAGGCAGCGTTCGTAAGAAACGCTTTCATTCGACCATTTTTTCTCCGATTCACTTTGCAAAACGGACTACCACGTAAAAGCCTTTTTATTTTTCGGTTTTCTATATAACCTATGACACTCAGCAATAATGTGGCTTTCTATTGGTGAAAGAATTTTTAAAATCGGTTCAGTAGATCCCGAGATTACTCCTAACAATTTAACAAATAAACAAACTTTACTTCTTTATAATATTAAGTATAGATGTATCTGTGCACTAGTTATTTTGTATTTACTTAGTTATTTTGTTTGTCTCCTTGTAATATACATTTAATGGACTTATTAACGTACAGCAAAACGGGGTTAAAATTCAATGTAACAACACTTGATTGGCATCGACGTTTATCGCTCACGGAACAATTGAATGACGAATGCGATTTTTACGGCCGCTCTACTTGATTCATTCTCAATAATTTTACCCATGTTTGCGAGTTTGCGTTGATTAACAATTTGTCTTCTTTACGTCATAAATGCATTTAAGACAGATGAGAGAAAATTTAAAAAATTTTAAAAAAATTAAAATTTATTTAAACTATATTTTGAAATTTACTACTTTTAAACATGTATTTATAAAATAATATTTTACTTATTATATAATATTTTAAAAAACTAATTTTGGTAAAATGACAAATTTTGATACAGAATGAATATTACTTAAAGATACGCACTATATTGTAAAGGTTATACATATATATCTCTATTAAAACAATAATTTTAATAACAGTATTCGTAACAACTACAATTAAAATATATATAAAGTGAATTATAAAAATGAATGAGTGAAGACTAATAAAAATCCTATACATTAAATGTGCATACAGAATAGTAAGTGCACTGTTTGGGCGCATTTCCAACATTACTCTTCCTGTTGATATCACGTAAGTATGGGAATTATCCATCTTATAGAAGACATGGGAGCGACCGATGTCCAGTCGACTATAGGCACCATACCTACGCGGCCGTACAGTGTTAAGGGCTTTCTTATACCCGGAAATTGTAGCTTTTATATATATGTGGCTATTTAGTTATCTCTCTTCGACTATTGAAAAGTATTAAAATTCGAAGCAGTAATTTAGAACATTTTGTAAGGTAAGATGTATTATATGTTATGATGTGAATTACTTAGTGACAAATTCAATATTTTCAATGGAGAACACTATAAATGAAGAAGAATACAGTCATATTTTTATATATATTATATTATATAAGTAAATATAAAATATATAGTTACCTGCTAGTTAAATGCGACAAAAAATTGTACTTTATTCGTGTTACATTTTGATATATGAACAAACATTAGTCATTTGCATTACACTTTTTAGTGTTAATAAAAACCCATATTTACTGTTCTTATGAAGTTGTAGAAATTAATTTATTGGTATACTACAGAAAAAACCTATATTTTCCTGATTAAATTTTATGATAATAAGTATATGGACAAATCATATACAACACAGTAAATTGATATTAAGAATAACATAAATACACATATTTATTATATGTACATAGAATTGTATGCATCCTCAACTCGCACCATCAACGTTTTTCCGCCAACTTTAATCTGATAACTTATCCAGTGCAGCACAGTGACACAGTGAGGTGTGTTGTAACAGTGTGGTAATGCTTTTATCTCCACTGTTGACTTGATGATAATACTGAAGACACGAAAACGAACAATATTTGGATGTCATCTTAGAAGCTATTGTTGGGAAAAGCGGGAACTGTTTAACATAGCCCACTATTCACTCTCAGTCAATAATCATGATCTGTTAAAAAAACAGTATAGAAGCATTGTGCTTTTGAATCATTTGTTATCATAGTTGACACGTGTAAAGTTAATAGTGGCGTTAAAATATTTTGAAATATACGTGTGTCCTCAATTAAAGAAACGAATTAATACGCAAAATATATATATACCGGTGCTCCGTAGCGCTTCAGCTTTTTATATTATCTAGGTAATATATAGCTGAAATGCTAAGCTTTTTCTGTTTAATCATTCTAATCTTAGCAATTACCAATCTTAATGAATCAAAAATCGTATTTTACTGCTTTACATTAATAAAATACATGGACAGACGGCGCCAAGTGAAAACATTTTGTTTAATATTATATTAAAAATTTTAATTTGTAGATACAAATGAACGTAGTATTACATTTTTAGATGTAGTATTGTGATTATTAAATTATATCAATTTGTTTCAGATTTAAGCTGCTCACACAAATTGGAGTAATTTTCTGAAGATAGATGGAGCACGACTGTAATAAATTGTGAAGTGACGTGAATAACTAATAAAAATGATACTTATAACTATAGTAATATAACATATAGTGTACATTTTATAGTTTGTAAGACTTTATTTAATTACAATGAACTTGAACGTAGATGCTTTAAAGGTGTTAAAAGTTAAGTGAAGACGGAAAATGGAGAATAGAATTTTTATTTATATATGGAAACTGTTTTGGTAAGTCTTTTAATGTAATCATTTTATTTAATAGCGACTCACCATAGCTTCGCTCGGGTTAATCCCTAGATTTAGTGCGAGCGAAGCCGCGGGTTCCGCTAGTTAAATAAATACATTTCTAAGATAAAAGTAGCCTAAGTTACTCCTTATAGCATTAGCTATCTGCGAGTGAAAGTCCCGTCAAAATAGTTCCAGAAATTAGCCGGAACGAACAGAAACAAAAACTTTAAAAATTGATTTTTTGATGTTAGTACCGTACTTCTTTACTAACTTTCATATTATGCATTTAGTGAAAAGCTTGTTATTTGAAATTAAAAACAGACACTTCAATTTTAATTTTAAAAGTAGAATATGAATTGATTTGAATATATAATGGATTTCTAACATAAAATTTGTTATTATATTTAAAAAAACAATAGTTACTAATGAAGGTTAATACTTTACATTGTTCAACGAGATACTCTATGAAATTTTCTCTCCTATGGGTAGCGAAAGTGCTTTGTTACTACAAAGTTATTATATTATATTACTTAGTACCTATAATATGTTCGTTTACTGTGAATTTACGACTTCGCTGACATATGGGTACCCGCAACATATTTAAAATTTTGCGCCACTCAATAGGGAAAGTTACGACACGTCATAACCCCTTACCCTACATATTCTATTATATTATGAATTTTAACACTGATATAATATATATTTGCAAAAATCTAAGCATTTATTAATCTGAAATAAGATATATGTGTGCTGTAAAAAGAAAATACTATTAATTCTGCTTATTTTATTATGATATCAATAGGGATTTACTTATTTTAGGATGCTCCAAAACGGACAATATTTCCTGCAATTTGTGGCTGCAATATTGGCAACAAATTGCAGGACCATCACAAAAATATTGCAACCATGGCCGAACAATATGTGGCTGAGCAATGTGTTGCAATTATATTATTATCAAGACAACATAACAATTGAAAAACAACAATAGCACAAAATATAGCAATTAATCACGGCGTCACTCACAATGAATTTCAGTCGCGTAAAAAAGGACACATTATGCAATAACAATAAAGAGCGACCGAAACAATAATTAGGACTGGCCAGGCAATATTGCAGAAAATCGATCGCTCAGCGATCGTCCGGCAATTTTGGCCAAACATGTTTGGCGATATGGCCAGGACAGTACTGCATTATTGCATAGTTATGCTGGTATTGCTTGCAATGTTGCCGGCAACTGTATTGCAGCCACATATTGCAGAAAAATATTGCCCGTTTAGAAGCACCATTATAGAGATTTCTCCACCTTTTAATTTAAGGCAAATATAGTCATAGTAATATAATAAGTTCCTCCAGTTCAACCAACCTGTCAAACCTATGAACTAAATTTCATCAAAAGAAGCTCTGATAGCTCTGACATGTGCGAATCATTTATATCATGATTACCACTTGTCTTACGGTGAAGGAAAACATCGTGAGGAAACCATGTCTGAGAAAACCTAGCAAGTTTTCGTAAGACTTGTGAAGTTCACCAACATCCACTAGGCCAGTTCGGTGGACCATGGCCTGATCTTGCTCTTGCTCTAGCGTTGAAGGGAAGCCCGTGCCTAGCAGTGGGACGTTAAAAAAGAGCTAAAGACAAGTTCAGCTGCAAAGGAGTAATAATAATATATAGGTACCTTGTTTCAGCCCAAATACGTCCACAGCTGGACGGTATATGTCCCCTAAAGACTCACGATAACCGGTCTTGTGCCGTTCGCATTCAGTCCTGTATCGAATATGTAGTACCTACCTACACATAAAAATAGTTGCATATATATAAATAGAGAATGCGAGTATAATCGAGAGAAAAGCTAGTTAAAATTAGATACACTGACCCACGGCGGTTTAACCAAGTCCGATGCGTCAAACAAACGCCATAGTAACCGCTACGCTTATGTTTACGTTCGACAAATATTTTTATACGTTTCAACGGTAAACTTTTTATGCCCACTCGAGACTCCTTGGAGAGTAAAAGTAAACAAAAATTATACGTCCATTCATGGAGCACGTGCTTAGAAAGGATTAAAAAAATAATGACCAAACGTATGCTGTAAGCGTGTGAACTGTTTAATTTTAATTGTTAAAACTAACTGTAATTTTACCTTATATTATATTTTGATCTTATTTCCTAAGTACTTTATATTTATAAGGTAGGTACTTTGATTTTCTTACATGTAAAATAAGTTCATACTAAAGTATGTTACTTCGGTTTAAATGTTTAAAACTGCTTTACAAATTATTTTTTTATCAATCTGTTATCTGGGTAATTATTTGTGGAGTTGTGTTATTATTATCGACTTCGTCTTTTAAGAACTAAAATTGCATTTTTTGGATAAAAGTGACTATTTGTAGTAATTTAAATTATTTACAAATAAAAAATACATATTGTAATATATAAGAAAAAAATGTCTTAATTTAAAGTTTATATTAACATACCATTGTCAATAATTGGTATAGCAAAGTACTAAGAATAGCTTACTTAGTTAGATTTTTCAATCTTAACTTATCAGGTAAAAACCGTTAAGCATTATTAATCACTAGCCTTTCCTGCGGCTCCACTCGCGTTCTAAAGGCTGAAAATCAAAAGAAATAATTTTTCTTTCCTTCCTTTTCCTCGATAAACGGACTATCCAACACGAAAATAATTTTTCAATTCGGACCAGTAGTTTCTAAGATTTGCGTGTTCAACAAAACAAACAAATAAATAAATAAACTCTTCAGCTTTATAATATAAGTACCTATAGATTAACAAATTATTATTTATATCAATTATTACTCGCTTACAAAAGCTATCCTCTAAATTCCTTATGAAATACTTCGGGATATCTGCATTCTGCATCTCTCTGTGTGTGATAAGTTTCATCCAAACTCATCAAGCCACTTCGTAGGTACATTGATACAAACGTTAAGATTCATAATTAGTTATTTGATTAATTAGTTGTCTGATTGAATGTAGCGTAGAATATATATCTAATCGATTCAAAACCTCATTATGATGTTGATTTTCCGTGTAATCCTACTCAATGAAAACAAAAGTAGCAAACATGATTCAATGGAATTAAAGCAATAGACATAAGACAAAATAATAAATAGCAAATAAAACGGGTAATTAAATAAACTTTATAGTAATCGTACATACTAATGTAGTCTTCATAATATTATTATTTATAACATCTGTTTAAGTTTTTATTACGGCTAGTTATTATTATTAACTAATGCAATAATAATATTTCAACGATATCTTTTTATTAATAACTGCAATTTTAATGTAAAATGTACTACGTGTTGTGTAATTTTAAAAGGTTAAAAATTAAAGAAAACAAAGAAAAAATCATAATCTCATCGAGATGCTGTAGGTATGTTTTTGCTTGTTTTATTTCTGTGTAATCAGCTTTCAATTACTGGGGCCAAGCTTAACGTAAATCCAATTAGGTAGACATGTTTAGCTCTTTTCTTCGCTTGTAATATTTAACTATGTAACATTTTAGCATTCATATTCGTTATTCATACAATATGAAATATTTTCTTTCGCATATATGTTTGTGAGTTTTAATGTAGTATCGTTATTTTACTGGACATTTTGTAATCAACTAACTTTTACCTTTAAAAAAAAGCCTTTTTTTCTTTTCATTTACTTATACCTACATGGGCTTTTAACATATTTCTTCTACTACTTTCTACTGTATAAAACGTATAAGAATCAGTGGCTTTTTTATTTAAAATTCTATTCATGACAAAATCCTTTAAAAACTAATCCTTCATAATAAAATTATAGCAAATTATTGACTAAGAATTTAATTTGAAGTAAATATTTAAGCACAATTTAGCTAGTACTAAGCAAAACCAGTGTCATTGTTATCAGATCAAGAATTATAATTTTTTACTCACGATAAAATTTTTAAGCAGATGTACTTGCCTGCGATGCAATTAAAAGCGACTTAATCGTACATACACATTAATGTATTTCGGTGTGGGAATATCGTTTGAATATGAGTCAGGATAATAGGGATCACGAGAAATAATTTAAACGGGCAATAAAGATAACATAATATGTGCGTAAAATGTGTACCAAGGGCGAAAAACATAAAAATAACGGCGATCGGCACTTAATAAACCACTTAAGAAGTTCATTAGCAGTAAGTCGTTCGATCGCTTTAATGTGTATGAACCGGGTGCATTCGTCGCCTGTCGAAAATGTATCGTTACGACTTTAACATCTAATGGAGTTGTCAGATTGCGCAAACTGATGGGAACTGTGTGGGCTCGGCTAAGGTTGTCACTTGAATCGTTTACACAAACTCAGATGTAAAACATATGATTAAGTATTTTGTATGTTTGTTTTTTTATTAATTAATATTCTAAATTATGATTTTTCTTTATGTATCGGATAAATTAAAAACTTACCATTATTTAGAGTTACATTTCTTGATAAAAGTTTACATTTGTATAAGTAACGAATACATCTGTAAAGAAATACAAGCCTTTTTTACTGCTTTTTTCAAAGCAAAAATTAAGAATTTGCCATTATGTATTTACGCGTAAGAATTAAACATTGTCTTAATGTTATTATATTCCAACAATTATATTTATTTTTTAAATTGATTTTGACAACCCTTATAATAGATAACATGCAGCGAAAGCACGTAAACTAGAAAGGCATTTTTATACAGTACCATAGTTCGTCACCCACATACTCATCAGTTGACCTGATGTATTCTTTGGTTCTAAATAATAGATAAAGCTAATTCAAACAAGTTCTTATCAGTAAATTATACTAACTTTTAAATGAATTAAGCTGAAGAAATAGTCCAATACTAGAGTGATTTTGGGAGCTAGACTCAAGTTAATTATGTAAATATATAATATAAATAAATAAATAAAATATATAATATAAATAAATAAATAAAATATATAATATAAATAAAAAAATAACAAGAAGCAATCCTTTGTATTGACCATGAAAATTTAAAATTTCATGACTTGTGCGAGGTTAAATTTAAGAGAGACGTTTGAAAACTCTAGACGATGATAATACTCGTATATTTAAACAATTTTAATATTTAAAATCATTGTTTAAGTTAGGTATTAAACCGTCATCGTCAACGTGATCATTGCTAAACCGTTGTTGGGTTCAGTAGCGTCCGGCTAAAAAAATAAAAAAGAACCGGATAAAAAAAAATGCATAAAACCGTACTTTTACTTTTAAAAATGTTAAATAATTCTCATATTTGTTGATATCAATTGTCTCCATATAGGCCTACAGTATAGATCCGATAGATGTGGATGGGATAGAATAAAAATAGACAAGTAGAGTCCTGTGGAAGTTGTTAACGCTCATTACGTTAAGCCGTGAGAGTGGTAAATTGTATGCACAATACTTTGACTGACAAATCGTTTGAGGATACGATAAATACGACCATTTTCATTCTTTAAGCAGATAATTTGAAAGTAGATCACGTTTTACGTAGGCTTTGGTTTTTATTAGTAGCTTTAAGTTTTGTTCTTGTAATATAATAAAACAATAAACATTTTATGCTCATTTGCCTACGACTTAATTTGCATATTGAGATGATTAATATGTTTATTTATTCTTGTTTACATTCTTCTGGTAGTGAAAGTTCTCTTAAAATCGGTCCCACTGTTTCACATTACTTAACAGACAGACATTTTAATTATATTTATTCATTCTTATAAACATATAAGAATAATAATGAAATTATATATATTCAAATTTCAGTTTAAACTAAGAATTTCTAATTTTAATTTTAAATTGTCTATATTCCAGGCTGGCCATTACAATGCAGCTTGCAGCGGTCTTAGCTGCCACTAACGTGACTGATTCTCCTCAGGTACTTTAAAACGTCATTTATATTTTATACTACTAAATACATTTTTTAGTCAACCATCTTTACATTTTTTATTAAAGTTTGCTGAGTTCCAACTAAGTGAACACTAAAAAGTCCCCAAAGTCCTGAAAGTCTGTACAGAGGTTCTCGACTTTTTCAACCGCCTTCAAAAAGGTTCTAAATTCGTTTGTAGGTTTTTTATGTTTGTTACCTCAGACGTTTTTTGTTTAAAAGCTTTCCAATTTGGTCCCACTCCCATTTGACTTTAAATTTGAAAATAAAAATCAATCCCTAAGCGTAAAAAAGGACATAAAATGATAAAATCCGATATAAGTTCAAGCAAAGCTTATATATAATATTATAAATTATAATAATTGTCGGCTGGCCAGCTGGTAACAATCAGCTATTTTTTTACTTTTTAGTGTTATTTATTTAGAAGTCGTTTTTAATACAACCTCTGCTATATTTTTAATCGGATAATTAATTTTGAATTAAAGTTTTACAATGCAAGCATATAAAACATAATTTAACATAATATCCTTTATTTTCAGGTAGCAGAAGACTCAACAGTTAATTTGTATGCGTGGAGCGCGTGGGGTAGTTGGAGTGCCTGCTCGAGAAGTTGCGGTGGCGGAGTCTCAGTACAAGAAAGACAATGCTTACCGAGGTATTATCATATTTTAAAGTATATACTACTTTTTACTCACAACTCTACTCATGCTAAGTAGGATAGGAATACTATCTTTCCTATGATGTCAATCTATGTGTTTGTAAAATTTTATCAAAATCTGTACAATAGCTTAAGCGTGATAACATAGATAAGACGGACACGGAGTTAAATTTATATTTTTAAAATAAAGATGGTAGCTGCCTCAGTGGCTTAACTAATAGTTTAATTGATGTCCGGCTGATATGTAGATCCTGTGGTCTCGAGCATTTAATCTTATTTAATCTTCAACATCTATTGTATTAACTAATTAATGAACATATTATAGTGGTAGTGCCATGCTTGTTACCTTCGAGTAGCAGCCGAATGGGCCGGCACGCCCCGTATAGTTCCACTCTCTCACAGAAGACCGGCGTGAAGTGGCAGCTATGCTGTCGCGTTTCGTCCGGTAATTAAGAGTCCGGGAGGCCCACTCCCCATCCCTCCTCCCTCCCTCCTCCCTCATCCCTCCCTCCCTTTCCTAAAAGGCCGGCAACGCATTTGCAAGCCCTGCAGTGTTGCAGATGTCCATGGGCGGAGGTGATCACTGATCACTTCCCATCAGGTGAGCCTCCTGCCCGTTGCCCCCTTTGTACCATAAAAAAAACACCCCGAAGGCGAGATATAAATGCATTTGCTACGAGTAATATGGCGCCATACCTGAGAAATTAATTTATTTGTTAATAAATAGACTCACAGTTGGCGAAGATATTACATATATTATGTACAAAAAAGTGCCATAACATGAATTGAATACCTATTTTATGAAGTATATATCTATTGTATAATAAAATTCCACAGTCCATATTGAACTTGCCTTTGAGGCAATTTAAATCAAAAATTAAAAATACGTTATTGAATAAAGCTTATTACACTATAGCGGAATACCTGGTAGATGTAAATGTGTGGGATTAGGGACTGTTGTCTCACGTAGGATAAATAGATAAATTGTAATACAATATTGTTACCAAATATTTTTTTGAAAAGAGCAACTGTTGAGTTTCTCGCCGGTTCTTCTCAGCAGAACAGCTTTCCGAGCCGGTGGTAGTTTACTCACAGACTTACATACTGACTTTTAATTTTGATAATGTAAAAATGACGATTCAAAAGAGCTTGTAAAAGTCTATTTGAATAAAGAATATTTTGATTTGATTTGATTTGAAGTTGGTGAAATAAGAGGATACTAAACTAGACGGCACTAACTCGCTCGAGGCTGATAAAACAAAATTTGTAAACACCACGCATACATTTACACGCCTATTATAGTAATTCCCTTAACGGGCTACACCTTAGAATCAAAAGATAACCATCTACAGATCACGTTCTAAACACCTTGTTCATACAAAATACAAATATTTCTCTTCCGTTAGCCGTTTATATTCGTATTAAAAATATTTTGGATATTTTATAGCATATCGGGTAAAGGTTTTTAGCTTTACTTTTTTTGTGTTCTAAGTTGTATGAATAAAGCAAAATAAATCTTATTTTTTTCTAAGATATTCCGAATTTCTATAAAGTTCGTAGGCTAACTTACAACGTAAAAAAAATATACGCAGCAATGTACAAGATTTGCAGAAATATATCGTGAGATACTTAAATGCGTAATTTAGATTAAACATGCGTATGTTAAGTATTGAAAAATTAATCTTTTTCAAAATATACTAAAAAATCGTCATACATATTTTATCGTATATTACTATTACGAGTACATCACATATTTTCCCTAAGTAGAAATCAAACCGTTTTGTGCGGGTCATGGGTCAAGCGTAAGTATGAGGGGCAGTAAATTCCAATGTACCAAGATTTGCGTAATCTTTTACTTTATAACTTTATAATTGAGTGTATATAATTTTAAATTTTAGTCATTCAGTAATAACATATCCATTTAGGTAATATGTATGCTTTTTAGGTCTTAAGAATCTATAATGGTATTTATAAAAAAGTTAAAAAGTTATGTTTTTTTACTTTAACTTAAACGTATCGAAATGGTAACATGAGCGAGCGCAGTCGCGGCAAACGTTAAAACGATGTATAAAAATTTGTCATTTTGCAAAAGATATACAGAGCCTTTGAGATAATAATATATTACAGCTAGATTATTGTTGTGATCTTTTTACGTTGCTGAGTTTTTGAAGTGAAACTTCTTTAGAATCGTTGTGATTTCAAACTCAATGAAACGAAAAAATAAGTCAATAGTACCAAGCACTCAGAGACGGGGAAGAGTTAGCCTTAATTTAAATTCAAGTTTTACTTCTGACATGTGTACTTTGTACACACGCACTTTTTTATTTGTGGATTTGTCTTACTCTGTTGTACGAAAGTTTGTTCAGGATCAAGGTTCAGGATATCGCGAAATTGTAACATATACAAGAATCATGAAATTACTTTAAGAAATGTTAAATTAAAAATGTAAAGCTATATAAGTAATGTAGAGTAAGAAATTTGTTAAAAGGCAAGTAGCTATTAAGGTGGTTACTTTAATCGTGATTGACCCGTGAAGTGCTAGCTAATGAGATTGCAATTACTGCCTAAACTGTCTGTACGATAAAATTATCCCGTTTTCTCCTTTTTATTACTTCACTTAGGCTCTATAAAAAGCTTTAATTCGCTTATTATAGATGCCATGTTTTGTATATTAATATTCTTTTATCGCGAGTGATGTTACTAACATTATATATTAGTATTGTTTATACCTATATTAGGTAATAGCAACATTCCCTCACTTTACTGGTATGTTATTCGAAGTATATCCGTTTTTTTACCGAAATGCGTCAAACCATTTTATTATCAAGAAGTCACATACAAACTTTTGAATAGTATTATATAGTATAGTTTTCTATATAAAAGGACTTAGTGGTCCGATAGCTAGTAGGTTCAAAGCTCAAGTTCAAGATTAGAGCAAAAACAACTAAACCTGTAAGTTCCTCTATAATTACTTATCTATTAATCTAGTAGTTTTATAGATCTATTAAGGCCAAATACTGAGAGTTTTTTTTTGTATTTAGTGGAGTACCTATTATTTGGTTGAAAAATCTTTGCGAAGCACTCTTAATTTTTAGTTAACATTGTTTTTTTTAGTTAACAAGTTTTCCATTTCAACAAATTGGTCTTTTAACTGTTTATAATACTAGTTAATTTACAAATAAGATACCTAATACCTTATTAAATTACGATAATACGTCGAAACATCAATTTATCAGAAGCAAGTAGCACTTTATTAAATAATCATTAAATTATCGTTCATAATAAATTAAAAGTTCAAACGTAAACGATCACCATCCATCAAGAGACATAGCTGAGTGATTTATTAGCTTTACCAACGCCACGTATCGTATTTCGCGAGGCATTGTAGCGAATACTTGACAGAAATAAATGAACATGTTGAATGGTATTGCCATTATAGCCTCTATTATCCTAATCAGATTTAAATACAGATCGCAGCGGGAGATTAACCGGTTTAGAAGGTGGCAAGCGGAGATAGCTTTAAGATATGATATCCGTAAAACATTTTGCTGGATGAAAGGTTTTTCTTATTTTTGCACTTATTGCACAATATATTTGTGTCATGTATAATATTTTTGATAACAATGTAATTAGTAAATACGGTCTTATTTACGGCAACATTATAAATTAATTTAGAAGTTTTAAAGTATGTATTAACATAAAATGGTTGCCACAAAAAAGAATATTTATGTAAGTTAATAATATCTTTATCCAAAAGCTTTTTAGAGAATTGATAAAATGTACCAATATTAAAGCAGAAAATCTTGT
Organism: Boloria selene; assembly: GCA_905231865.2. Taxonomy (NCBI): domain Eukaryota; kingdom Metazoa; phylum Arthropoda; class Insecta; order Lepidoptera; family Nymphalidae; genus Boloria; species Boloria selene. Next base: position 5,902,965 of record HG993149.1, read on the forward strand.
ATTTGTGTTAAGATATTACATTTCCATATTATATGAGAATATTTAACGCATATTATAGTTTAAAATATTAATCATAACATTATCATACATCATACTATTGTTAAACAAGCAAGAAATAGTTCAAGTCAGCGATACAGAAACATGCATAAATTAAATTTCAATATTTCAAATTAGTTTTGATCGTCTTTAAATTGGTTGTATGTGGACTTTCAACCCATTTCTAAATAGTTCAAACCGTTATTTTAATGAGCTATTTGCGTACAAATGAAAGCGCACCGTAGATAATTGTAACAAGGACTCAGGATTAATACGACCAGTTTCAAAGTCCTGTTACTTATATAAGTAGGTAATCAAAATACAGTCACTCTTAATTAGGGGAGGTGCCGCGGGCCGGACCGCGAGATAAAGTTAACTAGCAAGACGAAATGAGGAAACAGTTAAAACGATTCAGTTATCATCGTCCAGCTAGCTCATAAAGCTTTGTAATAATGGTTAAATCTAACCGTCAGTTTTAGTTTACGAGTATGTTTTTAAAGTACATTTAATGTGACTGTATTGGATTTTTCGAAAACATTCTAAACGATACTAAATATGACAAGTTATATCTTTTAACTAATAATTTTTCTATTGAAATATAAAGTTACATCGTTGTAATAATAATTTAAAATATTATAATATAATTTATCCCAATACGAGTAGGACACCATCAATTCATTATAGCTCGAAATAAATTATTAAGATCACCTCTGGGTATAAATTCCTTCATTAAGCACATTCTAGTACAGTATCCTGCTGATAGGGAAGGTAACAACCGACAAATTAACTCGAACGTCATTTGTCATGGCTTCTATACAGATGGAAGCCGCATTTATTGGCTGAGTAATGAGAGATGAAATATTGTATTAAAGTGATTTAAATTATAAGTGCTTGTACCGGTTTTCTTTAATTTTATTTTTAACGTTTTATTAACGTTTATTATATATGTATGCTATATACATTGTACTTTGCAACAGTAAAGTTAATAAGTTAAAAAATAATATGTTTCATTACGTGGATTTTTTTTTGATTTATCATACTGGTTTTTAGGGTTCTCTATCTGAAGGATTGGGCTTAAACCTTACGTCTCCACGTTTCGTCGATTCGTTTGCCCTATAATTAAAACTATTATGCCCTATAATAATTATTTCTTGTATTTTAATAGAATAAAGTAGGTACAGTAAATAAAATACCCACATAAAAATGTAGAACATCGAGTTAATTTTAGGTTTTTGTTATATCCTAAAATATGTTCAATGTTCATATTTACATTCTAAGATTACGTTACACGTTATATGACTGCAGATTTCAACGAATATTTCATATATTTCGTAAAACCAATTTTATTCATAGATAAGTTATAAATCCGATTGTTTGTTTTGTGTTGTGTCTTATGTGATTTTTTCATTAATTGTGAACTATTATTTTCATTAAATTTTAATGATTAGATGGAACGTCTAAACTGTAGAGTATCAACAATAAAGTATTATAAAGTGCATTAAAAAATGCTATACATTAATAATAAATGTTGCTATACATCTATAACAATACTTACAGAACCCTCTTTACGCAATGCCGACTCGCACTTTGACGATATTTAGTACACAAAGCCGCTTAATTAGCTATTATTTATAAAAAAAACAATCTAAAATATTTGAAAGAATTCCTATACAGTTGTGATAATATCAAAGTATGTATCATTAAATTAGATTACTGGGTTGAGTTATTTGTTACTAGATCGTTAATTCTAAGGCTTTTATGTTACCGCCCACTTGTTTTGTTTTATTTGTTAGGAAGTAGGTACTTACGTAGCTATAATTAATAAGGCTTAAGATTAATGTTTAATATTATATTTTGTAGAAATTTTTATATATTTGTGATACATTGAAAATATTTATTCCTTTATTAGATTCGTTGCAGTAACAAATAATATAAATAATTAATTTGAAATAAACAATGTAAGTGAAATATATTTTTTGCCACTTTTATTAACTCTACTCGTTTTAACGAGATGTTATTAAATCCTATTTTAATCGTTATACAGATTAAAATTTGTAAAAAGTGTTAATTTTTATCATGGTGACCATAATTAAGAACCATTGAGCTTCTTTCTTCTTCTTCTTTCTTTTGATTACTTTTGAAAATTGCGATACAAGGATAAACCGCTGTTTTCTTAGACAATATGTTCCATTACAAATTAGGTAAATTTAAAGTTAATAAAAAATGTTCTCTCATTTTTTCAAATTTTTAAATTTTCTCACATTGTTTTTTTAATTTAAACACAAGTGATAAATCTTGTCAAAATAAAAATAAGTCAATTGCTTTAATAGGTAATTTTAGACAAGTAAACCTCATACATACACAAGTATGTATAAAAAACATTGTGTGCGGATACAGTTTTTTGCATAATTAACCGAACCGAAAACTAAATAACTGCGAATTTGGCCAAATGGACATTTAATTATTTTCATAACACCCAAAAAATACCGCATATTTTACTTTAACAAACATTTTCATATCTTGTCCCGTTTCAGAAATATAGCCATTTTTGTATTCCAAATGCTAAAGTAAATATGCTGAAACTAGCACTAAACAGTAGAAGGAAAAAGAATCAACTGAATAAATAAATTGATAACTATGATTTATGATCAGTTGAATGTTTAATGACTTAAATAAAATAAGTTGTTTAATTTATCTTGGAAAAAAAATTTGAAAAAGAATCAGTAAATCGCGATTTTCTCCAAACTAGAAAATTTGAGTTATTTAGTTCTCCACCTACGCCAACGATATATAATATTCAAATTTAAGAAATAAAAAAATATTTTCAAAAATAAACAGATTTAATGTAATAAATAAAATACTTGTATGTAAATTCTAATATAAAATAATTATTTCAGATCGCGTAATCTGATTGTAAATGAAACTGGACCTACGACTACGACAGTACGAGTTACGAGACAAGCGACAAACGACTGCCTCGGAGTTTCTAGAAGATACCACGAATGCAACACACACGTGAGTTATATGGGACTTTATTTTACTTATAAAGTAAGAAGATATTCTTAGAAATAATTAACATGTTTTAGTATGGAATAAAAATAACTATCTTTATTAATACATAATACCTACATCTGATATGAGCTAAAACCTAAATAAGCGCGAAGTGTATACTGTATAGTCTTAATTTTTGTAAACAAATAGTGTTGAATATTTGCGAAGGCAGGCTAAGGTAGCCCAGTGTACCGTGCTCGTTTCGGAGTCTGAGTGAAGCGAATTCGAATTCCGAGTCTCGCACGTTTGATGTTTTCATGTGCGAATCATTTTTTATATATTCCACTTGTCATATGGTGAAAGAAAAAAACTTCTCGAGAAAATCTGCGTCACCGCCAACCCGAACTTAGCCAGTGTGGTGGACTATGGCGTTTTTGAATGAGGTCTGTGCCTAGAAGTGGGATTTTGAAAAGGGATGAATACATTTGTGAACATTTATATTTGTCTATTATTATTATACATATGGTCTCTAAAAGTAACAAACGACATGGAAAACATTGCTATCAATAAGCTTAAGCTTATTAGGCAATGTAACTACGAGTACGACCTGTACATTTAATGACTTTAAAACATTTAGCTTTTTATTATTATTCGTTAGGGTCATACAGTCAAATCAGTAATAATTAATATTACAAACAATATTTAAAATACTCACTTATTCCATTTTATGATTAAGTAATAAAGTTTGTGAAGGCTTTTTTACTTACAAAACATACCTTACATATAAAATTTCGTATGTTAACTATTAATTGCTTTATCTAAAGTATTACTTTTAACATAAGTATCTATACAAACAATAAGCTGACATTTCGACTAATAATTATTGTAATTCTAATTACGAAAATTTATGATTAATAAATACTAAAAAGAAAACTTCCAAACACTACTTATATATAGAAATATAAAAAATCTGTTGTCTGTTAATTATATTGAAATAACAGGATTTCATTAAATGCATATGGAATTATACTTATACGACATTTTTAAGAAAATCACGACTGCTCAAAGCTGGTCTTATAAGCGGGAACTTAGACTACTTTTAAAAAAAGACTTATGGCTCTACTAAAAAATAAATAAATAGGGGTAAATCACTACTTAAATGATAAAAATTAAAAAACCCTGACTGTAAAAAAAGCGTACTTGAAAATATTATAAATTAAATAACATTTTATCGTATTCAGTTAATATTCCATACATGTGTTTTAATAATAATTTATTATTCAAATTAAAACATATTTAATTGTGTTAGCTCTTAATAAGCAATGACGTTATACTCGCTAGTATATGTACGTATATAGCCCATAGTAAGCTTATTAAATCGTAACAGCTTGAGTAAAACAATATGCAGGCTAGGCGGGTAATTAAAATCACTGCCCTTTGTTAAATCATTTGTTATTAATGGAAGTGATTTCCCATGTCGCAATACATACGCTTAATAAGCTGTAGTTAATCTTTAATCAAGTTTTAAAGGTTGAAAACACATGGATAGGTAATGTGTGCACGACCGTTGAGTATTTACACTTAGAATGCAGATTTCAGTATTCAAAATAGGTAAAATAGTTGAGATTTTGTTATTTATTTCTAGATGAAGATTTCTACTGAAAGTAACATTAATAAATTGTAGGGAACATGCAACACATTTTAGTAACAATAGTAATAGTTTATTAATCGATAAATTCAAGATGGAGTTACAACACTTACAATTTGGGTGTATTTTCTCTATGCACAAGGTGTCATTAAAATGATTTTCAAGGTAGACATATAAAAGTAATTACATTAGATTAGTTATATGACTTGTACGATAAATATATTATTTTATGCAGCGTTTGGAACGATTTATATATGTATCTTTATATGCCAACTAGTTATTGTTACAATTATTGTGATTTGTTTAAATTTCATATAAAATTAAGTTTGTTTGTATAGGTATGTTTAGGCGGAGAAAGAGATGTACGCGCTGAGCAGTGCTCGTCTTACGACCGTAGGCCCTTTCGAGGAAGATTCTACACATGGATGCCATATATTGACGGTAAGTACATAAACACCAACCATACATTTATTAGTGGTAGTGCCATGCTTGTTACCTTCGGGTAGCAACTGAATGGGCCGGCACGCCCCGTATAGTTCATTAGTACCACTCTCTCACAGAAGACCGGCGTGAAGTGGCAGCTATGCTGTCGCGTTTCGTCCGGTGAGTGAGAGTCCGGGAGGCCCACTCTCCTTCCCCCCTCCCTCTTCCCTTCATCCTCCGCCTTCGTTCCCCCCTCCCTCCCACTTCCCTCCCTCCTCCATCCCTCCCTTTCCTGAAAGGCCGGCAACGCATCTGCAAGCCTGGCTTGCAGATGTCCATGGGCGGAGGTGATCACTTTCCATCAGGTGAGCCTCCTGCCCGTTTGCCCCCTTTTTACCATAAAAAAAAAAAAAATACAACCGTACATAAAATAATAATATTTTAAAAGTGATACTTTCTTTATATATTTAGACTATTGAATTTCAATGAAAGCAATAAATTGCATCGTAGAGATAGTAACAAGTAAATGGCTTTTAAAGTATAACCTCACAATTTAATGTGATGAATGATTTTTTTAAATATTTGTTTGTAATAGTACTAAAATCAGGTTTAATCTCTGATAATGTTCTCTCTCTACTCTCTACTCTTCTAGGGATGATGAAAAACGAAGGTTCCAAGGTTAAGGACCATTTGGGATCAACTGATATAGGCTACCTCTTATCTCGTCTGTTTACTTAGCGAAATCGCCGACAAAAGTTGTTTATGAAAATTATTGGAAAATTTTTGTTATTTAACAACGTCTTATTTAAATAATTTCAAGTAATACTTTTGATACCATCTATTATGTGCCTTATCTTTTTCAAATATGGTGTGTTTGAAATATCTTTATAATATGTAAATTGTATCTAAAAATTATTATCTTCTCGCATATCTATCCATATAAAATGTATCCTTCAATATGCATTCAAATGCTTTATTTTACTACTACTTCTATCCTTATAAAAGTAATATCAAGTAAATACTGGTTTTAATCCGATGACTCATTTATAATCAGAATAACGGTAATCTTAATTCCAATAATTAATCGCAGCGGCAAATGTCAGATAAATTTAAATGAACATTGTACATAATGTGACTTTTATTGCAATCTATAAACATTCATTTGTTTAAAATCTATTAGTGAAATTATTTCAAAATATTTAAGCTATTATACTTAGTAGGTCATTTCAATGTCAAAAGTTTAATGTTTACATATATGGCTAACGTAAGTGATAGAACCGTGAGGAAACCTGCATGTCTGAGTGAAGCCAGCAAGTTGTCGAAAGACTTGTGGAGTTCACTCGCCCCCACGTATCTGATCCTCCTCGAATTAAGAGGAGACCTGAACCCCGAAGTGGGTTTTAGGTCTAAATATAATACGATATTCTTAATTAAATTTAATTAATTCTATATAGCTTTGAGGTTCGGAGGCATACTTACTTAACATATAATATTATTTAAAGATACGATTGACTCATACTTCTAAATTTATATTTAGTTTTATATACCTGTCGTATATCTGATAATAGAGGAACTAATAAACTTTACCAAAAAAAAAAGAATTATGTAAAACAGTGTATATCATCATCATCATCGTCAGCCCTTTTTAACGTGCCGCTGCTGGGCACGGGCCTCCCTCAGTACGAGGGGGATCAGGCCATAGTCCACCGCGCTGGCCTAGTGCGAGTTGGCGGACTTTACATGCCTTTCGAAAACTTTATAGGTTTTCTGAGACATGCAGGTTTCCTCACGATTTTTTCCTTCACCGTAAGACAAGTGGTAATCATGATATAAATAATTCGCACATGAAAATATCAGGGGTGCGAGACACGGATTTGAACCCGCGTCACTCGGTTATCCAAGCGACGCGTTACCGCTGGGCTACCACTGTCAGTGTATATATTAAATTTTAAAGATTTCTGAGCTTTTCCAGGATAATTTTTAAATTGTACATACAGTCAGATTAAATGAATAATTATGTGCTACCGAGCTCCAAAAAAATTTAAATTATTTGTTCGTATTTTTGTTCATTATCGAGAATCGAGATAAATCATCGAATAATTAAAGCTTTGTCTTGAAGTGGGATAGATTTTTTATTTTTGTTAAAGGGAAATAAATATAAACACGTGAAAGTTTAAAGCAAATAATTAAAGTATTAATGATTAATTCAATAATAAAAAAACACAGGTGATTCCCCGTGCCTGTTGAACTGTCGTCCACTGGGACAGCAGTTCTACGCTACACTGGCGTTGGTAGCGGACGGCGCGCCCTGCACGAGGGTCGGGTACAGAGCCATCTGCGTGCAAGGGTCATGCAAGGTTAGTGGGATAAAACTTTATGGATAAAATCAAGTTTAATGTTAAATCCTAAGCAATTGTCCAAAATCTATTCAGATAGCAGGTTCATTTATCCTCTACAATATTTGATACATTTTTACGGTCTAACTGTTTCTATTAAAATTAAATAGTGCCTATGGACGGTTTAAATAAGTACTCCATTGTTGAGAAGTCTAAAATAACAAAATATTTTTAATAAATGTTATAAAATATAATGTCAAAGGAGGTTGTTCCTTCCCTTTGATGTTGTGAAGTAGTCTTGTACCTCGTAATTACAGGCAAATTACGGGAAGGAGAAAAACTGGCACTTTTATAAGAACTCAAGAGAATGTATTAAGTGTGCAGGCATTCGATAAAGTCAGAATTGGTTTTGACAAGTACCTCCAAACCACCATTCAACATTGGTTTTACATAGCTAGATTTTTATTTAATCAAAATAAAGTTTCATTCCATTATATAAGTTTAAAAGCTGTTTAAAAGTTTTAACTCCCCTATAGTTTTAATTTTAATGTCCTCCTTTCCTATGCTGGATTCACAAACATTTGTCTAAATTTGAAGAGACTAATATCGATATCGTTATCTAGCTTGTATCGGTTGTAACGTTCGTTTTATCTTATTTCTATTATAAAAAGAAAGAAAGTAAAAGAAAACGGAACAAGTAAATAAAAGATATGGTGTTAAAAATGTATAAGAACCGTGAGAGGCTACTTTTAGGATTTATCAATTAAATAAATTTATTAACAACGAAAGGGTTGAATGCATTAAAAGATTCTGTCCTAAATTTTCTATGATTTGTAAACAAAAACCGATAACGCTAAGTTCTAGCAAATCTACAAAAGCTTAAGGACGGAGGTACACCTTTTTCATATGTTTGAATTCGTGATGGGTTACGTTACGTATAGTAGAGAGTAGTTATGTAGAGCATAGATTTTTTAACTTTAACCATTATTTCTCTATCTGTAATACAGCTTATTCATTCAGTTCTATAAATAAAATTGAATTATAAACTTATTTTCAAACTCAACAGAAAAAATATTCTTATTCAATTAGTAAATCAAAATAATAAGGTTCGCTTGACTACTCGTAATTTATTTTATTTGGAATTGCATCATAGTGTTTCAATTATTCATATCCTGTACTGAATTCATAGCAACATATACCTATTTGTCAAGACAGTGATAATGTCACGGTACAATATAAAAATTAAGTGTCTCATTTCCGCCCTCTTAGAATAGTGTATTTAATTTAGACATAATTAATTAGCCCCTCCATCATTTAGTCATCTCGCTATCTAGATGTCCTGTACACGTTTCTTCTCACATTACAACTTTAGTATCAGAAGTTACAATCAACTTTGAGTTGACTGTTATTAACCCTCTATATTTATGACAGCTCAGTTACAGTTTCCGCTCAATTCTCTAAGTAATTTACTACTTCATTCTTCATAATGTTTAACATGTAATTCTCAGAAAATATTGTGTTCAACTATAAATAGATTGTCAAGATTGCACTAGAGTCAAGAAGACATACATAACACACAGACATAATATGTATTAGATAGACTAAACAGTTGTTTCAATGTAAAATATTGAAATTACTATTTATTTCCCGTATCATATAGGAATAACAATATTTTTATTTGTAATTTTATTTTAAGCTACATAAACCAATATAATGTTGTGTATTAATAAAATTATTAGAAGATTTTTTTTGAAATCGAACTGGTAGTTTACAGGTATGCTTAGGTGCAGATATTAGCACAACGAGACTAATTAAAATCCAACTCTTAAAATTTATATACGTACAAATTTTATAAATAAATACCTACATTAGAACTTAGAAGTCTATTTGGTAGATAAGTTTTATTAATTATTGTCCGATACAAAAGAGTTTTAGCAAAGAATATTTTATACTTACCTTCAAATAAAGAAAATGGAGGCCCAATGGAAACATTTATTTGTACTACTAATAACCAAGGCTAAGTCACGTTAATTACTCCGTCCAATGTACATTATATTGCATTTGCAAGTCAATATGTGACACAAATAACTAAGATCAAAAGGGGTCTGTTTTGCATCAATTCACTAATGAGACTTTAAACTAACAAGCTACATATTATCAAATTGTGTAATTTTATATACTGTGACAATCGATTTTAGAAATAAGGTCTTAAATAAACCACGTAACCGCAGAATTTAACCACAGCCACCAATTTTATGGACTATTTCTGCTATACGTTTGTAATATTGTTCTAAAACATATTGTTACTCCAAACGTTGAGCAATATGTCAGAATTCGACATCTGTTGTATTAGCTAGCAATAAAACTACATGTATTGCCTACTAAGGTCTCGTACATGCTGATGGACTTGTGTAAACATTTGGCTATGAATCAAATGTAATTTTAAACACAAAAGAAATTTGGCTTTTATTGTTGTTGAATATTGTTTAAGCATTGCTGAGATTCCAAACTCATTGCCGTCTTTGTAATATCTTTTCAAATTGTCTATGAAGCGTAATATGCAATATTAATTATGTACATAAAAAGTCACCCAAAGTTTAATAATTTGTTAACATTTTCTTTGTAGAACTTTGACTCGGAAAGCTTTAAACATTAATTTGTTTATGTATTCTACTTAAATGAATCAGCACTGCTATTATTAATTTTACCTAAAATTTAATATAAAGCTTTTAACTTTATTTTACACAAATATTACTAACAAAGTTTGGTATATTAATTTTATTTAGTACTTCGACTTAAGCCTATAAGTAGATTGAATACCTATTTCTTACAGTAAGTTGGTCGAATTCCTTTGAAATATTAATTTGTTTTAGATGAACAAATCATAAATTTTAAGTCATGATTTTCCTTTATTACACTTATTAAAAATATATTTTGGTAATCTATTTATAACATAATTCTACTTTTTGCTACAATTTTGTGAAGCCTGCTCCTATCTCGCGTACTCATGTAAATTTAATCATTTATATTAATATCTGTCTGTTTATTTTATTTATCTTTTAAATCGTAAATTATTTTATCGTAAATTATTAGTAAGCGATCGATGATAATTACAGGAAGATTTGGCAGTCTTTTCGACTCATCCACCTTACAAGTAGAGTCGCGGGCAAAAAGTAGAATCCAATAATTCACAAAACACTTTTCGTAACATAACATGCGTAGTAATTACTTCGTATTGAACCAATTGTGATTAATTTACACAACGTCTCAGTCAATACCGCGAAATCAATCGTTAGCTTTGATCACATCGATTGCGGAGATAATAAAATATATGATTTATTGTTGCATTATGACAGCGATCACACGCGCCGTCTAGACTCTAGACAGTTTACTTGTTTAGTCTAACTAAATATGAGAAACATACATATTTATTATGACATTCAGTGTATAACAATGTTGTAACTGAGAAAACTCAGTGTAGTTCCAATGTTGTAACTGAGAAAACTCAGTGTAGTTCCAATTTTTGAAATGACTAAAATTATATTATTTTTTAAGCAAACAGCGGTACATTGTTTACAAAAAAGTCCCAATGTGACTAAAACTATATCTCTATGATGACACAATAATAACGTAAAAAGACTGAAAGATTAAACCTTGGGATGTTAAAATGAAATAGGTTTAGGCCTAAAATAATTAATCGTAATGTTTTTATAATATTTATTAGTAGGTACATAAATATTTAATAACGGTATTCAATGGGTTGCGAATTTAGCGAATTATTAGTTTATGTAGTAGGTACTAGTGACCCTTTACACTTTTTTATATATTTAATATTTAAAATAGTATTATAAATAGTAACCTGTGTTACTCCAGGCCATATATGTACTAATTGCGTACTTCGAAATTCATCCAGCCGTTTTGTAAAGTAGAAAATTGCACACGTAACCTTTAGTTACAATAATAGTGTGATTTTAATTATTAAGGAAACATAATAATATTTGTTTAATATAATTTATTTGTTAAAGCTCTCGTATTTTGTATTATACATATTTCTGTATCTTGATTTGTTATTTTCTTCATCATTATTTGTTAAAAGTGTCTGTTTTCACATAGATTGTACATTCTTAAGATAATGCAAAGTAACATGTTGAAAGCTGATAATTTCCAAAGTTGTGTTTAAGGCTTTATATGTATCGTTTCAACGTGTGCTCTATAAAACATTCAATCGTTGCAACATTGTAAGACGTGCAAGGACAGGCGCGTCGTAATCGTAAATTATTTGAACTATTGTTACTGATGTTAGTGCGGTGATAATGGCTTTGCAGGCTGGTGTTTATGGCTCATTTAGTTCAACTCTAGGATGAAAATGTTTGAGTTTTAAGCTCTATCGTTAAAACTCTTCATTAGGATCTTGATCTAGGAGTTGATTTGAATTGCAAAATAGAAACTTTATTAATATATAAAAACTTTTTCATATATTCGTTTACTTGTTAGGCAGGTACAGCATAATATGTATATACACACTTGCTAGCACTAGTGAAATGAATGAAAAAGTAAAAAATGCACGCTTAATTAAAAAAAACAATAAGATTAATGAAAATGAAATTATTCAAAGGTAAGTCGGATATTCAGTCTTTTTTTCAAATAGGTATTTTTATACAATTCCTAAGCAATTCTTAAACAATTTCTTGGTAAAGCAATCAAAAGCTTTTCGTGTGTTTCTTGCGCTAATAGAGAATGCATTAGAAGCTTTTTTTTATTCATATGACGAACCATAATAATTACACATACATAACATAATAAAATGTAATAAACTATTACTAATTTTTTATTATTAGTTTTAATATTTATTAAAAATTTTGATAGACATATAAATAGTATAGAGATACTTTTTTGAAAATGGTAAAATACAGAAGTTATGGATTTTGTATAGGTAAGTTACATTTTTCATCATTAATAAGTATATACTATGTCATTTTTTGTAAAAAAATAATTTAAAGTATCCTATATTATGTGACATAATTTTTGAAAGATTAGTTCAGATTAATATTGACTTTGATGAATTTGACTGTTTTAAATAGATATTCAACATAATAACAGATGTTAAATGATTTCGTTTCAAAGTTTCAATACCCTATTGAAATGTGAGGCATATAGATACGCGGATATCCTTTATAAAGTAATACTTTCGGTACATTCATACATAAACGAATGCTCTAATCAAATTCTTACGTCAACTAATAACAAAACATTAAAGGTTATTCATGTAAATATTATTAACACCTTTTATTGCCAAAACGTTACTACAAACTCCACTCAAATAATAATTATTTGTGACTCACCTCATAAATTCAGCATCGTGGCGCCACCTATGAACTTAAACCTTATTTGGCGCGAAAATTGCTTTTATTTGCAAATGGCTGCCAGTACTAAGTTATTTATAGTATGGTTATATGGTAATTGTGCGGTGTATAAAAGGGTTTCTCTGGTTGGTATTCAATGTTTATTGCTTCGTGTCCCAAATGTAACAATTTTGTAGTATTTAACGTAATTTATTTTGCTGTTGATTGATGATTTAAATTACAAGGTGCGAGTTGTAAATCAAAGTTACACAAGTTAAAACGGCATAGATAATCTATAATAATAAAGTTTGTATAGTTGTTTTACCTTGTAGCCATTTGCAAACATTTGTAGGATATTAAAGAATATTCATTATTACTATTTTATTATCTTTATTAAAAATTTCATATTCTTTTTTACTAAGCAAATTAAGAGGAGAAACTATATACATATTATAATTGTGTTGAGTGACGCCGGCGCCAGTTGCTATCACCCATCAGTGATTATAGCGCCTAGAGCCTTATTCTGATAGCAACTGCGGTAAAATTAATAAAATGATTAGTATTAATCTGTTAAAAATTCTTTGAGAAAATACGGAACAAGTCGATCTTTGAAATCTAATGGAGTTATATACGGTCACAATATTTGTTTTCTTTCTTCAAAAAATTGTGTTAAACCAAGACGAAATACTTGCGCAGGACGTGAGAACCGTAGTGTGAGTAAAACAATAATTTTAAACTATAATGAAAATGTAATAAAATCGATAAATTTATTTCATTTTTGAAAAAAGAAAATATAATATGTATTATGATTATTAGTTACTAGCGACTCGCCCTCGCTTCGCTTGGGCTTTTTCCTAGATTTAGCACAGGCACTGCCGCGGGATCCGCTAGTTATGCATATAAACCTTCCTCTTGAATCACTCTATCTATTAAAAGAAACCGCATCAAAATCCGTTGCGTAGTTTTAAAGATTTAAGCGTACAAAGGGATATAGGGACAGAGAAAGCGACTTTGTTAATACTATGTAGTGATTACAATTACTATTTAGCTTGAAAAATTTGTGAACAATGTATTAAATGTTTTTTTTTTTTAATTTATGTTTTTAATTTTACAAGTATTTATTCAGAATAAGTATAATGATGGTGTTAAATAAGAGAAAACTCGGCATTCTCTTACTTATGTTAAATCGTATGCAAAGGCATTTGCGTTCAACACGTCGTGCATACAGTACTATGAGGATTGGGAAGTTGTTTACTGTCCCAAGACATAATTGCATCTATTTGCCTTTTGATGGTTATCGCTGTTTATTTAAAGAATTTACTGCTTTTAAATGAGGGTCATTTTTCTTACATTTCTCTTTAATTGAAACAAGGAATGAGCATAATATTAGTTCAGAATGATAAAATCTATCGATGAATAACATTTACGATCGCCCTTGGATATCTCTTATAGTATATAGCTTTGTATTAAAAGATTAACCTTTGAAATTTATATCTTAAAAGATTTCACTGCCAAAGTATCTATGTCAATGACTTCATATTATATTTTATGTACGGCTATAAATAATAAATGGCATTCTGGTTGTAACATTGCTCTAAATACCCAAATTACACACGATATTATAATATAGAAATCTACAAATATTTTCATTCATGTCTTGTGTTTCCACATTAAAATACGAATCAGAAATTAATCGCTTGCGTAGCACTTAGCTTTTGATAAACAAATTATAATTGAATGTATACAAATACATAAATAAATAACCAAATGCTATAGGCATTGAAATACATAGAAACATAAACAAACTAAATGCATTGTAATGACGCAATTTACGAGTATCTAATCTCGTTCTGGACTAATGCTTCAGCACTTGGGTTTCGAAATATTTTTTAGATAAAAGCTTTAAAAATTGTTAAATTTATATTCTTATAATTATAGTTTCTTTGATATATTGTACATCTCGCTGCTTTGTACATTCCAGCATAAATTAAATTGATTTTACAGTAATCATTCATGATTTGCATTCAACCCTTTTTAACGCCTTACTTCTGGGTACGGGCATCCCTTCAATACGAGGGGGATCAGACCATAGTCCACCATGCTGGCCTAGTGCGGGTTGGCGGACTTGCTAGGTTCTCTCAGACATGCAGGTATTGCAAGTTTCTTCCTTTTCCTTCATCGTAAGACAAGAGGCAATCATGTTATAAATAAATATGAGGCAATGATTCGCGCATGAAAATATCAGAGTTGCGAAACCTGGATTTGAACCCGCATCACTCGGATATCCAAGCGAGCACATTACCACTGGGCTACTGTCATGATTTTTCAATCATTTCATGATTTTTCTTTTGTTTTTAATAAATAAATAAAAAAAATAAAGAAGTAGATCTTTACAATAATATTACTCTATTTTCTTCAGCCGCTACACTAGATCATACAATAGACTTTAATCTATCTATCCGCGCTTTCAATTATTTACGAAATCAATAATCTTAGATTATATCAAATGGATTTAAGAACGTAAGTTTTTATAAGTACGATCATGTTTTTGTGGGGACAAATAACACAAAATTATAATGTAATTTATACGAGACTAGTTTGAGTAATTATATTACAGCGGTTAATTTATTAATATTATAGGTCGTGCGTTTAACCACGGTGAAGTTTATGTCTTAGCGCGGGACATTTGCGTTTAACATAGACAAGATGATATAGATGTAATACTATTACTAATAATTATTGTTTAATTACCTTATATGTCTTGATATTAAGGCTCTACTTTTAACATTGTATTTGTCCATATTTCATTGTTCAACAAACATTAATTAATTTTGGCATATTTTTACCTAAAATTTAGCAATATTTTCTGAAAAATATAACTTTCTTAGTAGCCGATAAGTAACTATCGATATTCTGTAAGCTGAATCGTTGTGGCTACCAGTCTTGAAACTGGTTACATTTAGGCGTCTATACCGTAATGCCTGTGCTATCTAATTATATACAAAGCAATATTGCATTTAAAGCTAGTCAGTTCTGATCAGAGTGGAGTGTTCAGTGTGCAACAGTCGAGGTTTCCACATATGAACGTTGGCGCATGGTGTGCGCCAGTAGTAGCACGATCGGTCTGCGACATCGACACGTATCGGAAAAACCGTCAACTGTGAAATTACGATTTTGTTAATTCGAAAACCTTTTACGAATTTTTATACCGATAGTATTTTGTGTTTAGTGATATTTGGTAAATGTGCAAAAAAATAGAGTGTTTTACTATTACTTATTACGTTTGCAAATTTTAAGCTTGGTCTTTTTAAATTCCTAAAAGCTTAAAAAATATTTAGTTACTTTATTACTAAATTAAAAAACAACTAAAGTCGACTATAAAAATATTTTACATTGGAATTGATGCTATTGAATATTTTATTAACAGAAGTGATGTTAACTGGTGATCCTTAACGTTACAATGAAAAAAATCCTTTTAATATTTCCTGTTTATCACTTAAACTTATAAGTGAATAATTTATTTTCCGTTAAAAATCTCTTATCGTCGCAATTACAACGGTGTGTGAAGTGATGTAACAATGGCGATCCGATGTTAATTTGATAGCTGTCAAACATCGAACATTATCAATACATTCTCCAATGCATTTTTATATTTGTTTATTTAATATGACGCCATAAATAAAATATGAATGAGTTACAACGTTTCATATACACGTTTTACTGTTAAGGCTTGACCGTGTCATGAAGAGTTCGTCTTCCCATTAGTATTTTAAGTTGCTCTTAAATGTTTAGTTAGTGCTAATTAATGTAGGTCACGCTTCCTTATGAATTAAGATTGAGATGCACAGTCTAGCAAGATTCAGGTTAAAATACCGCGAATCGATGGATGTGACATCTAGTGCGTATCTACGAGGTCTAAAAATACGCTTAATTTTTATCAGAACACTTACTGAGTATACAATCATAATAATTGTTATCATATAAATGAAACTATCTTTTCGAGTTTTTTTGCGGTTTATTTAGATTTTTTGTTACCAACATTTTGGATCCTTTATAGCAATCAGTAGTCACGGTACCTGAGTATTGTGTGCTTCTCACGTAACCATGATTGTAATAAATCCGAAAAGACAGTTTCATTCATAACGTCAATTATTCACATTTCACGTAAATCTAAGACATGGTGGTGGTATAATATATTTACTCCCTTTGTATTAAGAATTATTATAGTAGCTTTTCTCTCACATCTTCTTTTCGCGTGGTATTAAAGTAACATGATTAAGATGACTTTATGAAGGCGTCATTTTTATTAACACCTATCTGTCGATATTTGTATGGATATTCGAAGTTTATCTTCGATACCCAACTTCGATGTAACAGAAGTAAAAAGTAGTCAGATATACACTCCTCTACGACTAAATTCATTTTCGTCTAATAACATATTATTTATTTATTATAGCTTAGCTCAATTGCGTATTAAAAACAGCTCGTAGTATAAAAAATATAATTACACTGCATTATTGACACAGATTATCGAATTTACGAAGTGCCTAGTTAAACAATTATAACATAAAATCGAACAAGTATGTAAATTGCGACCGTTGTAGCAACCTATAATGACTACCGACTCCTTTATCAGCGCAAGTTGATTCGTAGCTCCGAACGGTAATACGAAACCGTTTTAACGAGACGTCTACCATTTAGTTCATGTTTGCTCCTCTTTTTGTAACACAAATCGAATTACTCTATTTGTTTGATCTAAGATTACTTGCTATTTTTAAAAGTGCACTTGTTTGTGTGAAGCTTTTAAAGCTTTTTATAAAAAAAAAGATTAAAGCTCGGCTGGATTCCGCTTCGACTTAAATGTGATTTTTGTTTCATTTTCCAGTTAGTCATAAATGTAGCAAATTGTAATAAAAATAAGACAAAGTTCAGATCAAACAAAGTTTTATTAAATACAATAACTAAAATCTTTTAAAATACGAGTATGATACTAATCACTTTTTATTTCCGGAAATGGCTTTTCGAATGAGTTCACGTTGTAGTTGTAGAGTATAATTATATTTTAAAGTTTTTTGTTTATAATAAAACCATTTATTCAGGGATTATTTACTTATTATAAATTATAATACTTTTCTTACAAATAATTTATTATTATTTATAACTAGATTTAGTACATAGTGTTGTATTTAATAATATATCACACTATATAAAAGGAAATTGTAATATAATAATATTTTTATCTTAAAATTTTCTAGTGGTTTTTAAAATGTACATACTGAACTCTAAAAACTAACTATCTCGTTTAAAACATATTAAACGTCAGCTGGCGCGTGGCGAATGGCACTTAAAATTTTGCTATCGTCATCCGAAGAGGAGTCAGTGTTAATTTTTCGTGAACATTTTATTAGACCGACTATAAAAACCGTATAAAAAGCTATGAGTGTCTATCAAAAAAATTGGGGTTATTATAAGGTTGATGACGATTGTGTACCTCTATAACCCATTTTTACAGTAGAACTAAGAAATGTTCGGTAAAATTGACCTTTACAACAAAAAGCTTTGTGAGGGCTCGCGTAGATTTTCTTACGGGTAATAATTTTTAAGACAGTTGTTAATGTTGATTTTTTTCATGGTTATAAAATTATATTTTATTGACAGATAACACATCTAGATATGTAGTGTAATTACTGTTTTAAAGCAACAAAATGTGTAAACGCTCAGCTTGTGGGACGTGTTAGGGCTCGCTTCACTCGCCTTAATAAATTATTCTCAAGTGAATTTCGATTCTAATATTTATTTAAAGCTTCCGTAAAAGATTATCGAACCGTTGACTAAATATTCAAAATAATCAGTATATGACGGATTAATGAGTTTCAATACATAAGATGATATATTTAATCTAAATACATAGACGAGTATATATTATTCATAATATATATGTATTAAAGTAAAAAATCATATCAATATATATAATCGTATTTTTTATTTGATCAACCCTAACCGTCATGTGATAATTGGATAGAAGAGGACATCTTTGTTTCGACGTATTGCCATTAATCATCATTGTGCTTCTTCGAAATTAATATTTGTGTCACCGTTGCTTCGACGCCTTTTAAGTAATTGGTTTCAAGTTTTTTAATATCTATTACTTTTTCTTATATCATTTTAAATGGAAAGCATCCTTGTGAATATAGTAAATGCGAGAATGTGTTTATTTATTCACTTCCCTTCGCTTGAGTGCGTCCTTAGGTGCCTACGTGCTACTTTGTGATGAACTAACAAACATTTACACACATGTACAAACAAAATTTGCATTTAAAGTACTAGCCTTACTGTATTATACTTTTTTCATGTATTAATAGATATTAACTGTTTATTATGTATGTAGGTATGCATGCATGCGTACTTGATAAAATTTTTAAATGAACTTTATGTATTGCTTACCAAGCTATAGACACAATTCCCGATAGATCGAAAAGGGTTAACTTTTCAGCAATTATTCTACATTAACTTAGGAGCATCTCCGACTTCATATACAACTCATATCAAATTTTTCATTATCAAAATCGGTTCAGGCGTTGTTATTATAAAATAAGATTGTATTAATAACTAGCGACTCGCCCTCGCTTCGCTCGGGCTCTTCCCTAGATTTAGCACAGGCAAAGCCGCCGGATCCGCTAGTTATGCATATAAACCTTCCTCTTGAATCACTCTATCTATTAAAAAAACCGCATCAAAATCTGTTGCGTAGTTTTAAAGATTTAAGCGTACATAGGGACATAGGGACAGAAAAAGCGACTTTGTTTTATACTATGTAGTGATAATATAATTGAAATAAAATTATTATATAACAAATATCAACTTAGTCAAAAACACTACACTAGTATTAAAACCTAGTATTGTTATTTGAAAACATAAAGTAATATAAAACAGTCACGTGTCTACAAAATGTTTATTATAGATGTTATACTTAACAGTGACAATTACAGAATGGCTGTCTTATCTCAAAACACGAAAGATTTATGACTACCAGGTCCTTAGGACCTATTAATTTTTCATATAATAGACTTGTAACATTCTACGTGTCACTTCTAATGACCGATAGCCCTAATAAAGTTACGGTTAAGTTTACAGGTATGTTTTATGATCACAATTTGTTTTTTATTTCGAGTATTTTGTATATATTTACTGTACATATTCCGTTCCGTTTATTATTCGTTACAATAGAATACGAGGGTTATGTAAATATATTTAGATCAAACATGATTTTAAGTTTTAATGTATTATTAGGAATAAAACTTTTTGTATATTGTGCATAATTTATATGCATAGAACACGCGTATTATTTGGTACTTGTAAAACTTACCAATTTATCTATGATAAATTACCTTAGTCATGTGGGGTATCAAACAGCAAAAATCTGCTTTTAATTACTTATATGTTGTTTTTCTTACTGCTTCTCCTGATGACTTAATAAAATGCAGGAATTGTATAAATAAGTTGTATTCATTAAATTCGAGTAGGTCTCGGTCCCTTTGTTTTTCTGAGACATTGAGAACCCTTGTATATAAATATAGTATTAAAGTAAGTAGGTTAGTAAGTAAGTTAGGTGGAAACTAGTCGATTACTCTGTATTAGATTAGACTCATGAGATTTATAATACGTTAAAAATTTATATTTTTTAGTTTAGTACGAGCATTGAGCATGTTTTAAAACAGATCAAACAATCAAATTAACTTAAATCTTAAATTGAACTATGTTTTGATAGAAATAAACTACTTTACTCCATATATAATTTGACAACACGTTTGGCTCAGTTGGTAGTGACCCTACATTCTGCGCCAGCGGTCGCGGGTTCGAGTCCCGCTGGGGCATTCATTTGTTTAAGCACGAATGTTTGTTCTCCAGTCATGGGTGTTAATATTTATATTATGTAGGTATGTATTTAAAAATTTATGTGTAGTATGTCAACTATCTGGTATCCGTAACACAAGCTGACCATGGAACTAGTTGTTATTTATTTATATTATATTTATATTTATTTTTACTACTTATAAAGCTGTGTAATGGTATAATCTACCTTAACAGAGATTGGTAGACATTTATGGTTACCACTCAATTCCTAGATCGTAGCGTGATGTCAATATGATAGTGATTTTAAACAACTAGTGAGTTAATGTAGACCGAATCATACCGAATAGAACCTAAGTGTTTTCAATTGCCATCTTTATAATACTACTAGCAACTCAATTTTAGTTCTAGTTTCAATTAATTTTCAGAGATGAGATATTTACCGTAGTAAATAGTATTCTATATGCTGACCCCCACAACCAGCAATCATTATATCCAATTTTATTAAAATATGTCAAGTGGTTTTCTCGTGATGTGTTCCCTGACTAAAAGATACTCAGAAAGACGATTATTCTAAAAAAATTCATTCGCCTTCTGTATAGATAATAGCGACAATTTAAATGAGATTTTCCAAAAATAAAACTGAATGTACAGTTTTTAATCTCAGTTAGAATTTTATTAAATGTATAGATTAGGCCTTAAAGAGAGCTTCGCCACTAACAGTGATATATGAACAATATTAAATATAGTAACAACGTCGTAGAAAACTATTTAATACGCGCATACCATTTTAACGTTCTATAAAGAATTAAACTAATCTTTCTCACAACGTCAACAAGCGTCGTTCAAAAATGCTTATGCTTACCACGCTTTGCTCGGGTGCTTTCTTAGGTTTCCATCATATTCTTCTTATTATATTTGGCACCGACTTAAAATTTTCTATGCATTATTTCAAGTCACAGTATATCTGTGTAAACTTCTTGCAAATTATTCTACCAGCTAAAACATGCAAATGGTTTGAATTTAAAACACAAATCTTGCCTCTTAAAATTATACTGTGTTTTAGTGGAAGTCTACTATAACGACAATAATATAATTAGATTTAATCTATATTTTAATTCTATTGAAAATATACTTTTTAATATAATAATTTTGTTATAGCTTTGTATCGTATATGAAGTTAACATTAGTATAATGCATTTGCATTAAGTTATTGAAAAATACATGATTTTATCTTATATTCATATCACTGTTGCTTTCCTAACAATCACTTTGACAAATGTCTGTAATTTTGTGAGTTCCATATACGAGTACAATCTTGAACTAAATTTTGCCTGTTGCGTGTTGTCCGCCACAGAACATCAATCTGACCCTATCGTGACAGAGTTATTTGTTATTCAGACATGTCTTCATATCCTGAGACTGAAATTTATTACATTCAATTACACTATTATAAATATGATCTTGCGTTTTCTATTACAATAGATTGATAACAGCGTGTAAGATAGTCATTATCTAAGGTATTTTTAGTAGGTCCAGTTGTAACGCGCTCTCTTGGGAAACCGAGTAAAGCGGGTTCAAATCCCGGGTCTTGCACCTCTGATATTTTCTTGTGCGATGCATTTCTAATATGGTTACCACTTATCTTATGGTGAAAGAAGATATGGTGAGGAAAGCAAACATTTACCTGATCAGCCTATCAGACAATGTCCTGATGCCTCTCGTAAAAGCCCGTGTTCGGCATGAGGTCGCTAAAAAGGGTTGAATACAAACTATTTTATAACAATATATTGCAAGTTGTGTAACCCTCTCATTCCATAGTGACTCAAATAGTAAATTATATTATTAGATGTTAGGTCATTTAGCATACACCATGACGTAACAGGACCACGATTGAGATGGTCTATCCAACCGAAACGGTTTAATCATAGTTACTCTACACCGCCCTCAATATTGATACATTTGGGATTATCCACCCGTTACAATAGCTCGGATTCAATGAATAGTACAGCTGTTGGCGTCCAGCCATCAACGGGTTTACGATCTTAAGAAAATTCAAAGTATGCCACATTTAGTATGCTCCTAGGATGATGTGTACTCAGCCTATATACAAAATTAACTGCAGTTAAAATTTAAATAATATTTTACTGTCATAATTTTAGTATCTATTAAAAATGCAAGACGTTTGATATGTGCAAATTAAATGATTACCTTGGCCTATTTGACTTGCAGTTATTGACTTCATAAGAAAACTTAAAATATAAAATATTTAAACGAAGTAAATAGTTGAGAATAAATTCATACTTTACTACAATAAAAAAGTGCATAAATATTTTCATTACAGCTTTTAAAATATTTTCAAAGCTTCTTTGAAGAATTTAATCGGTATCGTTAGATATTACGACTATAAGTAACCTCGTCCCGTTAAAACGGTGTAAGTTTCTGAATGCAAATAAGATGCTTACTGTAATCTTGAAATACGGGTAATTGCATTACATACCGCATGCAAATCAAAGAGATTGAAATATGACAAATTAATGCTAATGTTATAATCCATAGCGAATGCGAAACGTTTAATGTATGCGGAGTTCCCTGAATAAAGATATCAATGGGATTTAGGCGTTTAGGCTGGCTTCGATTTCTGAGAGATCAAAGTAAGTACTTGGCAGCATTATTGTCATTATTCAAAACGTGGTATTTGTAACTCAGACTCGCGTTATAAACTAGGAGTAAATTAGACATTAAGATTTAATTTAATTTTTTAAAATAGCATTTGTCTTATTATTATGTCGTCGGTTACATTTCTTATTGAAATGTATTTTATTTTTTTCGCAGTTTCTATGAGGGTGTGTAGAGATATAAATTACACTGATCTTTTTAATTGATAAATTATTTTTAGTTCTTTTAAGATGTTTTAAAAAAGAGACGTATAATTCATAAATAATGAATTATTTATGAACATTTATTAAACATCTGTATACTGCCTACAATTTTAATATATACCTACTAGCGACTAAACCTCGCTCCGCTTAGGTTTGTTACCGTTTTTACAGAGCTGCAGAGTGCAGATATTTTCCCGCAGTAAAAATATATTTATGCTATGATTTGACCCGAATACCAGGTATCATCATATCAAACATAAAAAATCAGTCAGTAGTTTTCTTGTGATGCGTTCACAGTAAGACAGACAGATAGACAGACAGGCAAATATTCTAAAAACTATAGTTTATGGTCTCTGTATCGATAATAATGACTATTGATAAGATTTTCCAAAAACTTTCGCGTTTATAATATTAGTCGTATTAATAAAATACAATATACCTATGAGTTTATTGCTATTTTTTGGGATTATTCGTAAGCTTTTGTAGCCTAAGGCTTATTTATAATGTCGTGCTCATTAACGGTGACCTCCATTGACATTATTAGTATACGTCGTGCGAAGATGATAAATCCGTTAATAATACTGTATTCTAATTCGGTGTTATTTATTTTATTAACAGCAAACACTTCGTGTAATAATCACCGCTTCAATCGTCATTAAAATATATTTCATGGCTTTTTGATGACTCAATTAACGATACAACTAGTGTCTGACTAATTTCTTAATAAAATTTGTTACTAGCTAAAATTTTAATCGCGCAAATTAAACAACATTGTGGTTTTATAAATTTGTTTTTTACTATGAATCATGTTATTTAATATAACAATACATTGATAGGAATGTGTTTTGGTTCACGACTTTTATTATTTCCTGTTACTATGTTACTATGATATTTTCGTGATTCTTGGCATTATATTCTTATGGGGTAATAATATAAGCTTTGTAGTGTTTTATTGGCTAGTAAGTTTTATTTTAATTATATTACACGAAATAATGTCCGTGGAAATTAGTGTGTAATAGTGAAAAGGATTTATAATAACTAGATATTCTGTGGCAGAATAAGAATAGAATCTGTACAGGTATCTGATTTATTTATTTATATGTACATTCGAATAATCTTTAATTTGCCATCTCAAATTAAGACAAAGCCTACCAGTAAAACGTAAAACAAGGTTGAATATTCATTGAAAAAATCTTATATAAAATTTTCAATTAAGTTTTTGAAAAATATTTTATACTGAACACAACTGCTATCCGTAGTTAATTTGAAAAACTAGTATAAATTTAATAAAGTATGAAAATTGTCGCGCACCATCAACGAGAATATAAGGAAAAGTGTCCTTAATCTGAAATAAATTACCTTCGTGGCTTAATACGGAAACAAGAGAAGATGAGGCCTCTCGCTACAATATTCATCATTTTTATGATAACCGTAAGTATCATCTAATAAACTATATTATGGTAATTAGAATAAGCTATTAAAAGCTCATAAAAGTTTAATAGAACTTTATTTTCTTTTAATCTTCTTTTCTTCATCTTTCAAATCCTTATCCTTACTAATATTATAAATGTTAATGTAACTCTGTCTGTCTGTCGCGCTTTTACGCCAAAACTACTAAACCGATTTAAATGAAATTTTGAAACTGTTTAGAGCCTGAGAAGCCTGAGGACATAAACTACTTTTCAAGGCCGAAAAAGGGCTATAAGGGATTGAAATAGGGTATGTAAGTTTGTATGAAAATTACGTCATTTTTAAAGCTACACCCTTGAAACTTATTTTTTAGACTTTTGATTAGATATAAATAAATAAGATAAATAAGGCATTCAAAGCTTGTACAAAATTATCCTAAAAATATATCTAGGGACGAATCCGAGCGAAGCGAGGGTGAGTAGCTAGTGTTATGTACGTTTCATAAAATATTTCTATGAATCTTATAATGGAAATTAAATTATTATAACTTTATTGTTCAATCAAAGTGCATCACGTAAAGTTATGATAATGATATCACGACTCGCGTTTCTATAATTTGCATTAGGTAAGTACTTGGATAGTAATTTACTAATAAAATAAAATCGTAAATTTGTGGCTTAAAGCTTTGCCTATCATTAAATTAATATAAGCCGTTATTTATTTATAATTAGGAATGCTTTTTTATTGTAATATGTGCTATTAAATCAGTCATAAATATGCTTTAGGGACACGTACAATGGAATTATTTTGATATTATATAAATTATTTAAGTTGTATTTTTAGTTTTATCTTTTAAAGTTTATTCAGTATAAACAATTTTAAAGTTCTAAGCAAAATTGTCTGAACTTCTGAAAATAGTTATAGGCACAAAAAATAACGTACGTAGGTACAAATAGAAGTGATTTTTAATGTTTAAGATGTTAAAAGTAATAAAATTGATTTTTTATGTTTTAGCCTTAGTGCCAAATTTTATTATTGACTGTTAAGTATTGACATTAAAAATAACGACAATTACACCGTATATTTAAATTTAATCAATATATCATCGCACCTGTCCAATTAAGAATCGACCTGATTGCTTGTAATGTTTTGATTTGAGACAATTTATATTTGTCACCTTAAATGTAGAAACCAATTAGTATACTAAATTAAGGTTGATATCACATGATATGGATTAACGGATACCACATATATTGAACATTTTTGTCTACTTTACAGTACAAAAGCGCTGTATCAAGAATTAAATAGATATTTCATGGTTAATAAATAATTCGTTTTCACTTACCTACAACATATCAAATGAGCATATTAATTTAAATATCATTAAATTTATTAAAACTGAATATCCCAATAAATTGATTAAATCATTGATATATGATATTAATCACGGTCACAACGACAACCGATTCATTTCACACGTAATCCTAATTAATAGCTTATTAGTAACATTTTCAATTACCATTGCGTTTGATTTACAAGGCGATACGTTTACTGATAATAATTAATGACAGTGTCAAGAGCATTTTCTCATTCACTGCTTGAAATCGTATTTGAGTGTTTTACAAGATTGAGTGATTAGTAATAACAAAAAATTTAAATTTTAGATTATAATTCCTTCGATTATGTTAATGTTTAGAATAAATAAGAATTTAGTAGATTTATTTTTAATACAATTAATAATAAAACATTAGAAATGTTCTGAAAAATATTTATCTTGAATTCTTTTTATAGAATCTATAACGTAGTGTACATTAAAGATTTAAATTGAAGGAAATTTCATATTAGAAAGCAATTAACCATCAAAATACCATAATAAAATAAAATCAAGGCATAAAATAAATAGAGTAGTAATAAAAACGTACTTACTAGTACTAGCAAGATAGTAGTTATTATTTATAATAGGTTGATTGATAATAAATAATAGATAAATTACAGTATTTAAGCTATTATCAACATAGCTATCAAAGCTAGGGTGAACGTGGTCTTATAGAATGATAAACACACATTTTAACTTCATTAAAATTCTTACACATATGACATTACCAATGTTAGTGAAACGGCGCCGGCTTTACCATAAATTCGACTTTACTAGCTCATTTGCATGTGAATAAAGTCATTAGGCAAAAATAAAATTTTAAGATAGCCTAGCCTAGCGAATCCTATAAGGAAACTGTCAGCAAAAAGATTGGTAAATGATTTTAATATTATACGCTACTGCTAAAGTGATATAGATAAAGTTCGAAAAAATTCGTATTCGGACATTCTGATTAAGGAAACTGGTATGAAATAAAAGCTCATGTTATCGGGAAACAAAAACTCGTTTGTAAGTTTAATGTTAATGCTAAATGCTTTGTTTAGTTATGGGTATTGTGTCTCACCATGTGACAAGAAGGTATTAAATTCGTTAAGAGCTAGCGAATGTGTAAAATTTGTACTGGATACCTATCCAATTAAACAAAAATCATGTAAAAAGCAATCTAAAAAAGTTGAGAACAAGTTGACGAAGTTATATAATATTATGAAGCAATAATACTACTACTAATATAATAATACACGCAGTTACTATAAAAATGTACATACATACATCCATAGTACCATCGCTGATCGCTCGTCAACTTGTTCTCTTCTTTTTAGTTAGTTTTTTATGATGTCGTACTTTTTTTTTGTAATAACAGTTTTTTAATCTCTTTTTACAATTTCTTATCCTAAATTATTTATAAGCATATAAGTTGTGCATCATATACTTGAGTATTCATCTCTTAAAATCCTGTATTTTAATACCCCTACTCTGGCAAGATTTTTTAAGACGCATAAATTTGCACCTAGAATCCGCTATTTTTATTTTTAGGATATCTTTACCTTCTATGATATTTGCGTTATCAAGAAGAATCAAATGACGTATGAATTATGAAATTTTTTTAAACTATCTAATAACAAAGAATCAGACATACATGCACACTTTTGCCCTCCTTTTTCTCCTCCTACTTTCATAGTATAAAATGTTCTAATTATAAATACTTGCAGGTGAGGAATCAGATACTTTGATAATAAAAAATGTTGACTATGACAAAAAGTTTATATTTATGCAAAGATCGTAAGAAACCCGTTTATGACCGTAAAAATTAATGGTGTTGTGACATACTAATGCAAGAAATAATTAGTTTTATTTCACGTTTGTATATGTGATCGAGTACTTATATTATTTCTCTCGCACATACAATGCTTAAATCACCACCTATTAATTAAAATGTGCTTATGTTTTACTGTTTGCTATAAAAGCTTGAATTACACATGTAATCTTCATTGTAATATTTGTCTAGTAGGTAGTAGCACACGCACGCTTGGATATCCGAGTGATGCGGGTTCAAATCCGGGTCTCGCACCTCTGATATTTTCGTGTTCTTCTTTCTAACTTACCACTTTTCTTACGACTACCACTTGTCTTACGGTGCAGGAAAACATAGTGAGGAAACCTGCATATCTGAGAGAAAATAGCACGTTTTCGAAGGACATGTAAAGTCCGCCAACCCGTTCCAGGCCAGCGCGGTGGACTATGGCTTGATCCCCATCGTATTGAAGCCCGTGCCCAGCAATAGGACGTTAAAAAGGGCTAATTAATTATAGATACCTTCAGATTTAATGCTTTTATTTTTTATTTTTTACCTTATATTTTGTTATTTTTGAAATATAATCCATATTAGTATGTTTTGTACTGCGGAGCTGTATCTACTTTGTATTTATTGACAAATATTTGTACGAGTATGTACAGTCGTAAACTTCACAAATGCCGTGTTTGGTAATCACCAATTCAAAGCTTTAAAGTTTCTAATAAAGCTTTTACCCAGCAATTTTCTCTTTGTCATAAGTTTGTATTGCTTAGTAGGTCCTAAAATAGCATAAATAAAATAAAAGCGGAATGTGAACATAGAATATAAGCTACAAAATATATTTTATGTAATAAAGCTATTGTAGTTAAGGCAGTATTCAAGCTTTCAGTTGTTTGTTACTTCGGGTTCATAATTGGATAAATATTCCCGGGATATTTGAATTTAGTAAAATGAGGAGAAATAAAAAATATTTAACAATTTATTCTATTAATTACCTACTGAAATTTATAACTTTAATATCTTTTTCCATATTGGAAATCAATTAAACTCTTATGGAGTTAAAGTTGCGGTTATCGACTTTACATTTACTTACTAAATATTTTCGTATTCGGTGCCAGTCGATACAAATCAAATTAAAATTTAGGTATAATAAAAATTGTAGGCTGGCACCACGCTGAAAATATTTGATTAGGTATAGGTATAATAAGTAAGAGTATTATATAGTAAGTAAATGACATCTACCGATCAATATTTTTTTTTCTTTTTAGTGTTTTTAATTTTAATATACATATATAAAGCGACTCGTTATTTAAATTAGCTATTTACGAATAAGGTAATATTATTTTGTCAACAAGCCCGAAGTATAATAGGATTTTGAACGTAAATAAAAATATCTTTAAGTTATATCATAATAGGATTTACAACGTAGCTGACATACTGTGTCGAACAATGTGCAACGATTATGATGATAATATTGTGCCGGCGATGTTCCTTCGTCGCCAAGATGTCGCCCTTTTGATGATTGTGTTCTTTACGCTCGACTCAATGCTCAATCTTTTGTTATTATTATGTTATTATTATAGTACAGCAAAGTCTGTTAGATCGGTGTATTGTATGTATAATTTGTAATATTAAAATCTGACAATTAAAATTATTATTTTTGTACTCTACCTATATTTATTTTATATTATTTACTTGTATTATGATAAGTAGTAGTATCTAAATTGTTTGGATTATTAATAATATGCATTATGCAGTTTATAAATAATTTAATGTACGCGAACACAAAAAAT
The DNA here is from genome assembly GCA_905231865.2 of Boloria selene. Classification (NCBI taxonomy): domain Eukaryota; kingdom Metazoa; phylum Arthropoda; class Insecta; order Lepidoptera; family Nymphalidae; genus Boloria; species Boloria selene. The sequence continues at coordinate 5,932,844 of HG993149.1, forward strand.
AACAAATTAATTAACTAAGCATAAACTAAACAACCGTTAAAATACTACAAAAGCGTTCAGTATTCATAATAAGTGAACTAAAAATAAGTAAAGTAGATAAATAAGTGAAAAAATTATAAGTATCAAACTTACTTAATGTTAGTACATATATGTAATATTATATTTTATAATGTATTATTTATGTGTTTATATGATCGTAGGTGGTAGGCCGCGAGGTGCTGTCTGCGACAGGTAGCCGCGACGTGCGTTGTGGTCGGCGGCTAGTGTCGGGGCTGTTCGCGCGGCCGCGGCTGCCTCTCGGCTACTCCTACATCACGACGGTGCCCACCGGCGCCTGTCGACTTAACATCTCGGAAATCGTAGCTAGCGATAATTATATCGGTATGGAATTGTTTCTTTTTATTTTATGTTATTTCTAGCGAGCATGTAGGTTGCAAACGGATGCAAATTCGGAGGTCTCGGTTCGAGTTACGCGGTTCAGGTTTTTGTAAAGAAAACATGAACCGCGTTTTAGAAGCAACATGTAAAGCCGTTGGTCATGCCGCCTGCGTCTGGTCTCTCATTCATTATTTTAAATTGTCTTTTCATCGTAATGAGAGTCACAGTATAAGTAGTGTTAACTCTATACAGTAGTAGTTCGCAATATCTTATTTGCCATAATCACTAAGGAGAACGTTATTATTTATTAATTTCATAATTTGTAATACAAATTATAAACTTAACAGAAAAAAACAAAACGTAACAAAATATAAAAAAGAAAACCATATGTTATCACAATGCTTATATGAATTTACTACACTAATTCAATTTGAGCTGTTGAAAACATCATTACAGTGACGGATGAATTCTGCTTGACAGAGTTCGCATTCGCGTTAGACATTCATTTGTTTGCAGTCAATGGTCCTTTGATGAAGGCAAATGGCCCGCAAACATTAGGTTAGTCACTTATCAATCAGTGCTACGTCGGATTGGTCGTAAATCATTCGTAAACGCAACAATAGGCGCCCACATAGTCCTACGGATTATCAATGAATCGCCTAGCCTTGCAGTTGATTCCGCATTATTTGAAATCAATTAGCTGTCCAACGTGGATTTAGATATATGTTTTGTTTCTTTATGTTTGTTTATAGTGAAAGTAGGAACGGTTTTTGAAGTTTACGTATTTATCAAAACATCATGTTGTTCGTTTTTATATAGTTCAATAAAAATATATATTTAAACTTTAAAGTTAAATATATAATACTAAACTAACTTAGAAACTATCAAAAATAAAACATAATGCAAAACGAAGCACTGTTCAGAGCGTGTTCAACGTATGAAATGTTATATTGAATAGCGTATTTTGTACAAGCTTTATTAACTCGATCTGTTTGAACCAAGGCTAAAGGTTGGGGTCAATGCATAAGATACCAGCCGGTACACCACGTAATAATTCTCCACCATATAAACTTGAGGAACGCTAACGAGCTTTGAATATTGCGAATCGTTTAAATACATTTAGACATGCGATATGTTCTTGCACTTGCTTTACGACTACAACTTTCCAAATGTCTTTTTCTAATTTGAACATGAATGAAAATAAATTTATTTCTACATCTAAAGAGATGTTTAGATTTTCTTACAATACGAGTTTAATGTTTGTTATATCTTATTAGAATATATCAAGTTATGAATGAGGCATTTGACAATGGTAATTATTCCTCAGCATTGAAGATAACAAATGGATCGTATATAATGAATGGAGAGTTCGCAGTCAGTACTCCCGGAACTTATGAAGCGGCCGGGGCGAGATTCGTCTATACTAGAGAAGCGGGACTAGATTCTGTTTTTGCTTTGGGGCCGATACAATATGATATAGATATAATGGTAAGGTAAAAGTTATATTTTAAGTTTTAAGTTAAGATTATTAAGATACCTGTTGGTTAATATAATATCTACCTAATTCTTAATAATTCACAGGTATACATTTTATTTAATTAATATACTTCGAAACTCTATTTATTCCTCTAACAATTAGTCTCAAACCATCAAAAAATTATCATTTTTCTCCATATGAGTGCTTAAACCCTTAAACAGCAAAAGTTTAAAATTACGTCAAAATCACTTAAAATAACCACTTACAAAACATAAATACTAGCAAAAAATTGCCGAAAAAATTGACGAAATTATATATAAAAGAATAATAGACAAATTTAGTACCTCTTACCAGTATTCTTAGCAGTCTGTCAAAAAAATTAATACAATGTGATAATAAATTATTTCATAAGTAAAAATATTTTCAGATTCTATATACACACCCGAATCCAAACATAAAATATGAATATTTTACTGAATCACTGCCAGGTGAAGTTGATTTAGAGTCCGTGACGAAGTCTAATTTACCCGAACTTACTATTTCTCCGAAACATACACGACGACACCACGGGTTCGATTCTCACTTAAAGCCAAAATATCCCGATTCAGCGGGACTAACAAAAGACGTTTCCAGTGAAAGTGTGCTTGAAAACGTTATTGGTGAGAGAAAGTTTGTATGGAAGATACTTTCATATACTCAATGTTCAAGAAGTTGTGGGGGAGGTATACAGGTACATAACAACAATAATTAATTTGTCTTTTAATAATTGCCACTTCAAGAGTTTAGCTGTTATATTTTATACATATTAGTACCTAATCTTGATTTTATTACAATTAAAATATTAATTGGTCTGTTCCACATACAAGTCATAATTGTTGGATAATTTTACGACGCTTGTAAAATATAACTATTACCAAACGATAAAATCCCTATCTGAAACCATCAAAATGCAATAAAAACACTAGTTTAATGACTTTTTAGGTGGGTAAATACAGATGTGTAGAAGTGAGTTCGACCGGAGATAGAGAGATATCACCGGTACATTGCTCGGGGACTCCCCCTGCGGGAAAGAGGCGTAGATGTGGGGGAGTTCCGTGTACGCCGCGATGGAGAGCCGCAGCTTGGTCCTCTTGTCCTCAGTGTGGCCCAGCGACCAGAACCAGGATTGTAGGCTGTGTTCAGGATCACTCGAGGGGAATCACAAAGGTAATTAATTTTTTCTCTTATGTTTGTACTAAATGACAACGATTATGATAGCTGTCGTATCGTCTTGCATTTATTAACATTCAGAATGTTACTGAAATTAGTTTGATGTATCGAATTTTAAGTGTTGTGTATTTGAAATTAAGGAATAAAAATAGATGATAGTTGGCGAGATGATAATAAACCAATTTTTTTCATGATTATTGTAAAGACTAAGTACTACTACTAACAATTACATTAAATACAACAAAATTTCAGATCAGTGACCAAAAATGTCCAGCGCCAAAACCTTCAACAATAGATACATGTAACATACCAGACTGTAGCTCCCTTAGTTCTATACGGCACATTGAGCGAGCTAAGCCACGAGTCGTCACAGATACGTTCAGAGATGGTCCTGTGTATTCTATCGCAGTGAATGCATCTGAGGATATCGGACCAGAGTATAGCTTTAGTCCTGGAGTTGGAAGCTGGCTGTTTACTGATTGGTCTGAGGTAAGTTAAAATTTTGGTTTAAGTATAGAAATATTTTTTAAAGAGTTATCATACAATCTTATCAAATAATCTTATTGCATAATCATGACTTTTCATTTGTTTTTGGTTATGTTAGATTTACGATTACTCTAACCAAGCTAAAAAAATGTAAAGCAACTTTTATTTTCAGCTAGTGAGCTTTCATTTTTACTCAGTATTAATAGAGATATGTCTTATTAGTAGAGTGTAGGTGTCGATTAATTAACAGTGGAGATTATCGTTGTAAATGCTGACTTTCTTTCTTTCGACTCCGTTCCATTAAGATAAAGTATCCTAGACACAAACCTTCCATTCGCTTTGGAACATCCCTAGCAGGCTAAAAGTAGCATATATTGCTTCAGGTTATCTCTATAGATTTTAGTTTATCCTTAAACACTAAAAAAAATACTCGCATTATAAATAAAAATCTTTACATACATACTTTTATTTATAACGTTCATATTTTTGAGTAAGTCTAAGAAAGTATTAAAAGGTTCTCATAGAATTAATCAACTTATATAAAACAAACGTCCAGTGTGTAGGGTGGTGTGTGGGCGGCGGGTTGCAGACGCGTGCGATCCGTTGCGCCGACCCGTCCGGCTGTCCGCACAAAGCTCCTGACACCTCGCGAGCTTGCACCCCTTCGGTGTCATGTGAACCTCACGATGGACACTGGTTTACTGGTAAGATGTATTGTGTAGAAAACTAATATATTCAATTAATATTAAAAATTGGAAAATTAAACAATATTAATAAAACTGCAATATTTTACTTTCAAATATCGCCATTATTAATTTTTTGGTACTAAATTATCGTATAAATTCATTTTTAGTAATATGATTTTTTTAAGAAACTCTTTGGTACGAAAATAGTAAGCGCTCAAATTATAATATAGTATACATTATCCAATTTCATTGAATAATTAGCCAAAAACGTACAATAGGTTATTATATATCTAAACGTCATGTTAGGTGAATGGTCACCGTGTTCGTCAACTTGCGGAGGGAAGCAAGTCCGCGGGGTGCTTTGTATAGGAGGCAGTGGTAGGCATTTGAGGGACTCTGCGTGTAAAGAGCCTAAGCCGGCGCAAGAACAAAATTGTGGAGGCGAGTGCCCTCCTCAGTGGTACTACAGTGATTGGGGGCAGGTAAGTTTAATAAAAGAAGTTTAAATTATTCGATCACCCCAATAAAACTTAAAATTTTTGTTGTTGTATAAAATGTTTCTAATTACCCTTTCTTCAAAAGATTTTTAGTCAAATATTTTTGGCATTACACTTATAATGAAATTACGCTACTAGTTATTGTCTATGAAAATAAAAATAAACTAATGATAATAAAAATACCACATGTTGTAGGAAAATTAATAATAAATGTATAATCCTGTAAACTAAAGCTTAAATAGTGACATAACTAATTACTGTTTTTAATGAATTGATTGATTGGCTTTGGTACATACTTTTGAGCTTTATTTATAACATTTAAAGAAATCTTCTAGGATTTTGTAGCAGTTTAGTCAATTTTGTTCCAACTTAGTTTAATAATAAACTACCCACGTAGCACAATAGTTAAAAACATAGGCAGTAAAAGCAAAAACAATATCAACAGTGTACAGGTAACTGCACAGTAGGCGCAGGAGTGCAGCGGCGCACAGTAGTGTGCACTCGCGAGGGCGGCGCGGCGAGCGAGCGGGACTGCCCTGCGTCGCCGGCCGCCGTGCGCGCCTGCATCCCCACCTGCGAATCTGTCATACCACCCGACATTACTATCGGTACTATTCATGACACTTTTATTTCTTTTACTTTGTTTTATAGCAACATTTTTTTATATTCAATACTATTAGTTAAAAGAACAACTTTTATGTACTTTTATGACTACTGTTGTCAAACTAATAAGCATAATAAGCATATTAGGGATAGGTATTTTTTAAAAAATAATAAACATTGAAATAGTAGTGAATAATTTACTTATTTTATTTTACTTTCGTATATTATTTTGTATGATAAAATTATTGACTAATTTGTTCATTACCACAGAGTCACAAAAGTCCGCAACCGAGCTGCCAATAACCACACAACGAAGTACTCAGCCAAGTATTGATAAGAAAGGTAAGCCATAATTAAGACAAATATTTTTTATAAGAAAATACATAACTAATTTGATTGTTATATTTTTTTTAAAAGAAAATGTATTAAAAAAATATCTTGAAGTTAAATGCTTTAACTAAGTAATTGTTTACAGATTGTGAAGACAAGTTGTCGAACTGTGTTTTGGCGGTACAAGCGAGACTCTGCCATTATAAGTATTATATACAGAACTGTTGTGATTCTTGCAGACTATGAGCACACCCTTATGTGAATTTATGACGTAATCCCTGTTCGATTGTTATAAATCGATTACGAAATCATTCGATTAATTAAACGAATATACGTAAACCGAATCGAGTTTATAAATTATAAATATTATGTATGAATCAGTATTTTTTCTCCGAGCCAATACATCTAATGTCAACAGTGTTTTTTATATGTACGAACATTTGAATTTACAGTTTTTTTTAGAATAAAAAATGTGTGACAAATACTTCTATTAAAAGTTATATTGAGTGGTCACTAAACACATGGTGTTCTAAGCAACGTAACTTATTATACATAATAATAAATAAAAATATTAATATAATTTGGTGTGATATTTAATTATTTTTTATATCTATAGAATATAATTTTAAGACCTATTTTATAATGACTTGATTAATGCAATATTTTATACTGATAATGTAAATAAATAAAATATACTTAAATTATATGAACTTTTCTTTTTTAATCCCTTTGTTAATTTTCCTTTTATGGCAAATAAGTAGATAAAATTAAAAAAAATATTTTTGCATTTTGTATTTCTCTATACAGTATAGTTAATATCTTATATTAGTTTGAATAAAAGTCTATCATATTGTCGCGGAATATAGTGCGAACTCGTCATAAAAGCACGTTTGTACCATGCCTTACAACAGCGAATGTCAATTTATAACTTTTGACAATTAGATAACAAGAACAGTTTATTGCAAATTTTAATGTGTCAGAGAGAGACAACGCATTTTCAGGAAAGATTTGGAAGTTACTAGAAACATTTTGAATTTTCGATACTAGAATGTTCTAAATTTATGCATATAAAAAGGCCGGCAGTGTGTCGAGAGATCAGTTGACGTTCGGAGTTAAGTGAAGATTACGAAGAGATACGAAATAGTAGAAAAGTGAAGAAAAGTACAGTGAATTATTAAAAGTGGTGGATTATAGTGCTCAGAGACTAAATTAAACTAGTGCTGTGTACTGTGCGCGTGTATATAAGGTGTAAATAAAACTTCTTTAGTGCGAGAACGCTTTTAATTTCCGATCCCGAACCCGTAGTACGTAACAATATATATAACCCAGTGCTTTGTTATTTTCCATATGACGTTACCGCGCTTTATACTCCCTTATTATTCTAAGCTCGTAACTTACAAAAGTAAGTCAGAACTACATTTAATGTAAATTAATATATCTAATAATAAAAATACTAAAAACACATTCCGACACACAGAAAGTTATATTACCATCGAAAAAAATTTAGTAAGGTCACCTTTCTGTACCTACTTTAGTTTTACCTAGGGACGTTTTCTAGCACCCAAGCTTTAAGCTTCGTCCGAAATAGACTATTCCGTACAAACAAATAAGAACCAATAACATTTTTGCAAATGTGTATGTTGTTATTAGAAGATTCATAAGTAGTAAGTACCTGTATAGAGAAACTATATTATGGTATTTGCCATATACTCGTAGGTATATAACTATATTTTGGTATGCCGTGGTATTATAAATAAATAAATATGTTGGGACATTTATTAAAACAGCACCATCTAGTTCCGTGGTACGCTACGAGGCTTGTATTACGGATACCGGATAGTACATATTATAAATATAGACACCCATGACTACAGGAAAAACATTCGTGCTCAAAAAATGAATGCCCCTAGCGGGATTCGAACTTCCAAATGAGCTAATCGTTATTTTATCGACATATTCAATTCTGATAGGCTTAGGGAGTTTGATTTTCACTTGTCGCCATTTTTTTAAATAATGTTTGACGAAGTTCTTCTAGACACAATAGGATCATGAAAATTAAGAAATAATAGGTAGAGAAAAGCGGCGTTGTTTGTGGTATAGAAATAAAAACACAGAGATCGGTGTTTAAAGCTTATTATTTTTGTACGTTGTTATACGCGATATTAATACAGAAAGAGTTGTAACATTAGTAGAAACAGTTTAATTAAAATTGTGATGGTATAAGTTATTGTATTTTATCTATTATAAATACTTACAGCCGGTAAATAAATGCGCTATACATAATACAGTAAATATTTACATGAAAATTGAAATTTAAGGCAATGTCACACTGGGATTTTTTTGTATTCATACAATAATATTCCATAATTGAGACGGAAATTTAAAGTTATCTCATTTTAGCCAGAAACAGTATAGTATATAATATAGTAATCATTAAAATTCCGATAGCTAAGTATGGTATATTCTAACACACTTTGTCATTGAATGTCACACGAACGATCATCAATCTTGCGATGCGACGCTACCTCAAAGGACAAATTCTTTAATATATTCTGAATCAATAAATAGTGAACACATTGTTTCTAAACTACTAATAGAAACATTTTTTACGTAACATATTAAGGAATACTATAAAAGCTTAACCTAAACGCATACACTATAATGACTAATCTATAAAACAGTTTCAATGGTTAACTAACTAACTAACTTATATTATAATACAATTTTTGTTGAATCTCTAATGTTAAATACACAATTTCATATATCATCTGTGAACTTCTGAGATCTCAATCCTACTATCAAACAAATTTACAGGAGGAACTGATTTATTTATTTAAATAAGTTGTGGAAAATTCCAGTAAAACAAGTAGAATTATCTTCTCTCATTCATCTATTTAATCTTTTAATGATATTATAATTAAATGCAGGTAGTAATGTTGCTTTTACCAAATTATGATATTAAAATAAAGTTTTGCTTAAAATGCTGGTTAAGCTCTCAGAAGTTCGCATAACGCTATCAGATATCAGAAAAAGGCAATATTATGGTGCAGAAGTAAATTACGTGCATTAATATACTGAAATATTTATCTTATTATAGTATTCAAATATTTCTTCAATGGATCTAATTTTGTTTTGATTTAATTGTTTCGGGCCAAGTGATTTAAAATGATTTTCTTTCTCAACTCATCTACACTGGAGATCACAAAACTATTCCTAACTTATAGAAATACAAATGAACGACACCAAATTTGAACAGGTTTGAAAAGACTTACAAGTTTAGATAAATTGTTAATTTTACATCGAATATAATAGATTTGATTAGCCTTTATATAAATTGAAAACTTAGTATCAAATATTTACTGCTATATGCAATATATCGTCTTAATAATTCAAAGTACGCATGGTTCTAGTGCTAAGGCATGCACAATTGTGTACTCGTGTATTTCACTATTTTTGTCCATTTGTATCACAATACTATGAGTTAATCATTTCTTCCTCTTAGAGTACCTGAAAATTGAAAATATAAATAAACATAGAAATAAAAAAAATCGATTAAGTGCGAGTCGGATTCCGTATTTTTCATCGTACAAGATATAACACTATGTACTAATTGATATTTTTAACAACTTGTACTAGAAATACAGACTGTGAAAATATCAATTCTTTATCATGAGACATATCCCGTTGTACACTTCTATTTATACAGAAGAGTGGACAGTGGAAACTTAGTCTTAGGGTCCTATTTTCACCCTTTGGGTACTCCACTCTGAAAATTAATTTATTTTACTAGGTCCACGTTCATACAAATACTTCTCCTTTCCATAAGCACTTTAATTGAACTACTTAAAATCCGATTCCAGCATCTAAGCGCGCAACGAGCGAGTTCCATTAACAACAGTTGAATTAAACCAGATCTCTTAATTTTTAACACAAAAACTAAACTATATTTTAATTATTAAGAAACAATAGAAACTATTTAAGATACTAAATCAATAAAAATAAATTGTTTCTTACCATCACGAGTTTACCGTCCGTGGCAAGAGTGGCAACAGTTGTCGCCGTAGTAGTGATAGTGGCAGAGTCGTGCCTGTACCGCCAGCGCGCAGTTGCTTAGCTTGTCGACGCATGCGCCTGGATATTTTACGTTTAGTTAAGTTTTTTTATATAAAATTACTATTATTTGAACAAAATGTGTGTTTGTATCTTTGTTGATATCGCTGGTCAGATTATGATTAAGGTTTAGCATAAAGGGATACGCCCGAAAACGACCGTATGCTCTTTTTAATGTTCCACTTCTGGGAACGGGCCTCTATTAAATACAAGGGGGATCAGGCCATAGTCCACCACGCTAACCATGTGCAGGTTAGCAGACTCCACATGTCTTTTGAAAATTTTTTATGCAAGTTGCGATATTTTCCTTCAACTTAAGATGAATGGTAGTCATCTTAGAAATTATTGGTACATTATACATGAAAACGTCTCGCATTTAATATAAAGCATTCAAATATTAAACTTTATAAAAAGAGTCTTGAGGTTAATTATTTACAATAAAGATACTTGACGTAAATATGAATATAGTTAGTTTTAGAATATAATAAAACAAAACTAACCATTAGCGTTGCTAAACGAACGCTGTCTAACGTTTTGGGTGTTTTGGTTCTGATGGCGCGTGACACGCTGTTGTGGATCTGTAATGAACATTTAATTAAACCAAATTTGATATAAATTATTTGCATATTTTACAGATATAGAAGATTAATTTACATGAAAAGCGGGTTAAGTTGATAGAAAATAAATAGTAATTTAATAATAGTTATTAGTAATATCAGTGATTTCATTTAATGGCGGAACATTTTCAGTTATTCTACACAATTTAGCAAATATTCGGGTTTAGGAAACCTTTGTAACATAAAGAAGATACTTTAAAATAATATAAAAATATTTTTACTTTGACCTAGGGACGAATATATCATCTAATAATTTATTGTCTTATGTGTTTATAAAAGCAGCAACGATCTATCATTTGCTCTACATTGCCGCTACTAATTTTCGTCTTCCATAAATATACAACGTCATAAAAACGGGTATAATTATGTGCTACGGTGCAGTTGTTATACTTTAGAGTTCACAGTTAGAATAAGTACTACCTTGCTCTATATTTTCTTCAAGGGGACTCTCGTTATCTTAAATTCAAACTTTAAATCATCATCCAACTCTACCACGTAATTATATTATGTTCACTATTGTATTATATGTAAACCTAGATTATGTTTTGTTATTTAAAATTGAATATCTTATGCCCGTCACTTCTGCTTCTAGCTTACTAGCCAAGTTTACTGTAGCGTGACCTTAAATAGCTTTTAATTTTCCTCAATAAATACCTATGAATAAATCTCACGGGTGGTTGAAATTAGCGTGTTTAAACTTGAAAATAAAATAATCTATTTCGCTTCATAACATTAAGAACGATGTAAGTAAGAGAGGGCTCAAGGAAGAAATAATTATTTGTATATAATGTTATGCATATATTTAAAAGGAGCTGCTATTGTATTCCACGAAAGTCTTATTTGTTGAGCTTCCTATTCTCAGTCGGATTTATTTATTTATTTACTTTCACAGTATAATTGTATTTCTTTTTAAAGGTAATCACAACATGCATAGATTTTTTATAAATAGAAGTATAAAAAGATTTAAAAATTGAATTGAATTACATAATATTAGACAATTGATATGAATAATTTAAAAGAAATTGAATTATTTAACATTATTATAAATGTTTTCATTATTATTCATTAATGCTATACTTATATCACAGCTTATATTATAATTTATTAATTATTTAAAAAAATAACTAATTTAAAATTAAATAATTGGACTATTGCTGGAATATCTATGCTGTTATTTAGTATTTTGTGCAGGAACAACATGTCTGAGAAGAGGAGAGAAGAAGCTTAGAAACACCATACCCGTAGCAACTACAGTGGCAGGTTTGACGACGGGCTTAGAAGTGCATCGTTCCGGCACGCAGGAGCGTCTGGCAGGGGGTCGCACTCCCGCGCAGTCTGAGTCCCGCGCGGCCCCGCCCGCACCCTCCGCCCCGCCCCGCGCGCACCACACTGTACGCTTCTGTATACCCGCTTCACAGGGACCCGTGCACTGGGTTGATAGAAAAAGAAAAAAAATGAATAAATTATTGATTTGTAGTTTTTATATCGAAACATACTTCGATAGAATTATTATAGTTTAAAATATTATACATCAAATTGTCATATAATTTTGCGCATTGCTTCTATCGACATTAATAAAAACTACCAATCAGTTTTTATCACTTTTCAGTGTCAACAATGTGTTTAGTGTTACTTCAGGAAAGCAATCATCAACATCAATAAAAAAGAATTATCTATATTGTTTCTTTAATGTCAAGCATTTCTGAGAAAAGCAAACTAAGTATTTTATTTGTCCTATTTACTATTATCATTTGAAGTTTATAATATCAACTTACTTCTCCCCAATCACTAAGATACCAGGAAGGTGAACATGTTCCACCACAGTCTCTCTCCGATTCTGGTTTAGGAGCTTTACAAGAGCCATCACGTAACCTTCTCCCGTTACCTCCAATACAAATTACCCCTCGTATCTGACGTCCACCGCAACTTGCAGAACAAGGCGACCAGTCACCTATGGTAATCATAAATGTAATATAATATCCATACTAGCATATGTATTTTATATAAAATGTCTTAGTTAACTACAAATATAGTATTGTAGTTTAACTGTTATTTTACAGACATACCAGTAAACCATTGCGCATCACATTGTTTCTTTGGAGAACAGGCTTGCGAGGGGTGTGGAGCACGATGAGCTGAACATCCTTCTATTTCTGAACACCGGACTCCCCGGGTCTGCACTCCGCCTCCCACACACCATCCTACACACTGTAGAAATAATAAATGTAGAAATATTTTTACCTTGTACAAATAATTCATTTTTAAGTAAAACCTTTATTACCTGTGACCATTCAGTATACAGCCATCCACCAGCAGCGCTGAAGCTATACTTGGGTTCTTCTAGGGGACTGACTTCATTGTCTGATACATTAGTAGCAAGGGATATTACTGGTCCTTCCCTGAATGTGTCGATGTGGTCATGTGGCCGGATTTGACGGCGCGCGTCAAGTCGCGGTGAACTATTGGCGTTAGCAGGTGTACCATCGCAATTAGGCACATCACAAAGTTCCTTGCTTGGTGGCATCGGTAGTGGGCATTTTTGGTCGCTAATCTGAAAACGGTTACATTTTTAATACAAATGTATAAGAAAATTATAGTTTATTTATTTATTATTTTTTTTAATTACATATGTTTCCTAATTTATGTGAATTAAACATACCTTTGTGATTCCTCGTGCATGATCTTGTACACAACCTACAATTCTTGTCCGGTGAGCTGGACCACAGACGGGACAAGGACCCCAAGCCGCTGCCCTCCAGCGTGGGGGGCAGGGAGCGACCCCACATCTCCTACGCCGAGACGGGGGTGGTGACCCAGTACAATGTGCCGGAGAGACTTCACGATCTTCTTTACCATCGATTTCGACACATTTAAACTTCCCAATCTGAAGTCCACCTCCACAAGTTCTCGAACATTGAGTATAGGATAATATTTTCCACATAAATTCTCTGTCACCGATTACATTGCTTTCTATTTGATATTGATTTTCTGCGGAAATTCCTTCCGGTTGTTTCGCAAGTGAAGGTGCAGATTTTTCCAAAGCTCTCGTGTGTGATTCCGCATTGTGATGTCGATGATGCCTTTGGGTTTGATGGTGTTCTACAACATTACTTGCACTCGGGATATCGTTACTTGTTTCATCTGACAATGAATCAGTAAGGTATTCGTATTTTATATTCGGATTTGGTTGCGTATACAATATCTGAAATAAAATTATTTTTAGCACCGGCGAAGAGAAACTTTTCAATTACCATGTTGTATAAAAAAGTAAGTAGTTACCATTATATCGACAGATTCGTGAATAGGCCCCATCGCAAAAATACTATCGAGTCCAGCTGCTCGAGAGTATATAAATCTTGCACCAACTGCTTCATAGGAGCCCGGAGCGCTCACCGCGAATTCACCATTTACAATGAAAGAGCCATTAGACACTCTTAGTGCTAAAAAATAAATTATGAAATTCAGGTACCTACTGCTAAATGATTTGTTACAAGATAACTAAATAAATATTGTAAATATGCTCACTATTTTTTTGATAAAAATACTATTTTGCTTAATTTTATACATACTTATGTACATACATAATATATATCGTTCGATACGTTAAAGGTATAGTAATTGATCTTTATGTTTACGAAACAATCAGCAAATTGGTATCCTCAAGCATGTGCAGTGCGTCATGTAAATAATTACTCGCCAATTATAACGGCGGGTATCTCCATTTATCTCACAATTTGTGGCGTAGGCGCTTCTATTGGAGCGATTTACTAGTACCCAGTATGCCTGTAATTTCGATAAATCGATTCGACATCGATCTTTGCACTAGTGCGCTCTTCATCTCTCTATTAAAATATCGAGTGACCCACTATTCGAGAACCAAATAACTCCAATAAAAATTGATAACTATTGGCTGGCACTGTTGTGACCTAAAGCGTTATGAAACGGCCTTGGACCCAGCATCTGCTCATTGCTAATTTACTAAGTATATCTACAATTGAACTGGTATGACCGAGTTCAATCAAAGCTACTTCGACTATATGAAATTATTTCTTTAAATTTGACCTAATTTATAACGATTTCCTTCATTAACTTGTCATGACCCATTCTAATATTTCAACATGCACAACAATAACTATGTTGGGAGCAGTCGTTTGTTATCTGCACACCTGGTTATAGCGACATTATCGCTTACATCTAAGTGCATAATAATAGTTTAATTGATATTTGTTGATAAAATCGTGTCAATGGTCTCATGTTTATTTATTTTGAACACTAAGCATATATACTGATTGAAATATATATTATTTGGTAATATTTGTAGAGAATAGTAAACCAATACCTATGTAATTTTCGCTTGAGATGATTTCGGAGACGTTAAGTCTGCACGCACCGCGGGGGACAGTGGTCACATAGGAGTATCCTAGCGGCAGGCGCGGCCGGGAGAACAGCCCGGACACGAGGCGCCGGCCACAGTGCAAATCGCGGTTGGCGGTAGATGCGAGGACATCTTCGCGCCCTACGACCTGAGAACAAAAATTAACTATAAAAAAATGCAAACAGTACTTTCTATATTTATCATAGTTAGCTATAAATCTATTATCAAAATAAAGTTTATTAAAATGGATTTTTAGAAGCATTTTTTATTGTCATATTTTTAAAATTTTAATTAAACTCGTAAGGCGGTTACAAAAATGAGAACTTAATAGTTGATCCATTAAAACAATAATTAATTAATTATAATGCTATTTCCCATCCTAATGATGTATACGTAAATAGTCTATACCTTATTATATACAATCACAATTCACATATTTCAGAATTTTCTTACTCTACCATTAAGTATTTAAAGTTCTAGTAAGTACTTTATACGCAATATTGAATTAGGCATGGTCATTCCCATACGATGAGCTACGTCCAAGTGTACAGGGTAGGGATTAACACGTCAGCGTATTACATGGATGTCGTGTAGAGCCCGCCAGCGTTGCGCGGTAATTATAGTAATGTAGAGTTCCTTGCTTTGTTCCTTCGTTTATATATTGAGTAAAATATTGCAAACATATCCAATTCCTATGGATATAATTCTTACTATTTCGCAGGATGCAGTACCTTTAAATTCTACTTACTTATATAGATCGATACTTTTCTAGGTTCTAAGTCTATGTAAGTTATATAAGCATATTTAATAATATAGAAATTTCATGTTGTCCACATTAAATTTATTTTAAAGGATTTTTTAAATTCAAAAATTATTCGAATTTACAACAATATGATGTAATCAAAAGCGCTATCAATCGAAATTTTATTACCTGAGCGTGGCTAATTGACCATTTAAATTTCAATAAAATCGAAACAATCAATTAAATGTATTTATTCAGCTATAAAATTAAGCCTGCCTTAAAAGTGACCAGCAACAATATAGTTAGCGCCATTATTTTTTGCATTTTATACGAGAATATCATAAATTAAGTATCTTTTTAAAAGAAGAAGTAGTATATATATTAATTTTGAGTGATAAATAATCTTATATTTTATTATAATGAAACAAATTGTGAAAATTTGATCGGTCACAGGTCTATTGAATTAGAGCTCTTTGGGCGACGGAACGATGATTGAAACATAATATTGACAAGCGTGGAGAACGCTTACAAACCATGGCATTGGGTACTCTTAAGCTCTGCAATTTAGAGTAATGATTCTTGGTACATTCGATTCGGCTCTCCATACTTGAATTCATCATATTAAAGCATTATTACAAATTAAAGTACATCTTCCTTATTCTTATTTATTCCTTTTTAAAAAGTTTTATAAAAGATGTAACAATAACTTTTAAGCCCTAAGTACTACTTTACTATACTATCATATTTTATCCTAGCTTACAAATATGACAATAACAATAATTAATAAAAAAATATGTTGGAACTCTCAGCACCATCTAGTTCCGTGGTATGCCACGAGGCTTGTGTTATGGGTACGACATTAGTTGGTACACCACACATAATAATTACATATTACTGGACTAAAGTATATAACCTTTGCCTGGAGTAGATATATTTGTGATCATCACACACATGACACCAGTATGCATAAAGGCATGGATATACGTAATAAGATAATTAAATTCCTAACTTCAATTTTTATGGAGAAGTTTTAGATAGAAATATTTCGACCGGGGACTCGAACATACGACCTCAAGATCTGTAAGCATTTACCATCTGCAAAGCCAACGAAGCACGAACAAGGCTGATCTTTAATAGGTTATTAAAGTAGACTATAATTTGTAAAATTCTCGTATCTACAAGTAATAATCTCATACTATATTTTTTGCTTATAAATTAATTCGATTAATAACTTTATTTGTATGGCTACATGTATACGAAATAAATACGTATATGAAGAAATAAAATTTCTCACGTCTATTCTCTGATTAGACAATAAAATAACCTATATCCTTTTTCGAATCGTGATTCGAAACCAATCCGAACAATCCAATACCTAAGATTTAAAATATTTATTAAAATCATTGAGATACGCAAAATATCGTATAGATGCATTATTAGTAATAAGTAATTTAAGTGTATGTCAGCAGTAAATTGCCTTTTTGATCACTTTTACTACAATAGTACAATGTTTTCATTACTTTATAATTAAGCTTTCATAATTTTTACAGTAGCACAATGAGAGCCCTGGCATAAAAAGCGCTTGAATCGAAGTCAATATTAAGATGCATATGCTGCGATACTTAAATCATTTCGTAACATTCGTTGTGACACTAATGCGTGTAGAACATTAGTTGATAGTAATGTCAGTTTTACGAGTTGAATACGAGATAACGACGTCCAAATCTACTTTAGATTGAAATAGTATAAGTGCGAAAGAATCTGTAGAGTCTCAATACATGGTCTAGTTAAAAATATTAATTAAAATGTAAGTTAAAAAATGGGTTAAGATATAATAACATCGATTACCACCGTCAGTGTCGATTATTTTAAGCTAGCTTTTACACACAGCATTTCTTATAAAAATTATTTGTATGTAATTGCTATACACCTAAGATTTTTAGCGTTATTGAATGGATAGACCATGAAATCCAAAAATATTTTTTTGGAATCGTTCTAGTTTATTTTACTATAAATTGGACCAGATGAACGTATTAAAAAACCAAAAATCTCTTCAGCTTGATAAAAACAAATATTAATATAGATATTAGATAGGTTACAAAGATCTATTGAAGAATTCAGGAAGAGGATTATTCAGAATTAATTACAATAAAAAACAAAATTATAAATGTACATTCAAATAATTTATTTTCATTATTAACTAACATAATACAAATTGAACATAATACACTGTGCAAACATAATTTAATATACTTACATCCTTGGTGTCTATTACATGCGCTTATTTAACAACGTCATTTAGTCTAGAGCCAGTATATAGTGTCCGACGAAATAGCATTTTTTAGATTACCTTGAGATGGCCGTGATATAAAAGGCTCATTCACTTCTAAACCCTTTTTGTTCTCTTGATGACCCGCACAGATAAACAAAGGATATTCCGTTCTTATACATCGTAAAAGGATTCAAGCAATAGAAAAAAGGTAGCCTCAAAAATGTTACACATTTCGATCGGCATCATTAAAAGAAAGCTCAAAATGATGTGTTACTACCGAAACCAGTATTAATGAAACGAAAGCATTTATGTAACGTCCGGGAGCACATTACGCCCCCGTAGGCCCACTCATTATTTTACTTTACCCGAATTCTAGTAGTTAAATGTTTAAAATATGACGACTGTCAGATCGTTTGATAATGTCTTTTAGTCGCCGGAGGACCAATAAAACACTTAATATAAATTAAGTAGATTCCACAACGGTCATAATGATATTATAAATGTTGTTTTATGAATTAATACTCCATAATGTTATAAAGTAATTAAGAAAACACGACAAACTTATAGAAAATATATTATAATAGCACTATTTTGGAGATTGACTTAATTTTTAATCATAATATTATTAAATATATGATAAACTTATTTTAAATTATTCTTTTTAAATTAAGTGTCAAACTTTTAACAGAAACCATGAATCATTTCTAAGTACAGACATGATCGTTTCCACAAAAGCGTTTTTTATTTTTATTTGATACGGAATCAGCTGGCTTTATTAGACGTGCCTACGTGTGCCTTTATTACTTTCAATTGTTTGTCGTTTATGGCAGAGCTGAACACGGGCAAGGCCGAAACGTTTAGGGTATGCAATTTAATGCAAACACAGTGAAGAGCACAATGTCTTATTAAACCAAAAATAGTTAAAACTATTACGATGTGAAATATTCTAGCCTTCTAAGCAAATTATAACATGGTCTACAATTAAGATAATAGACCAACCTATATAAATTATAGTGAAGTTTCATTTATTAATGTAACTAGACCAGCCGTTGACTTTCCATTATCATACACGATGAGGTTGACTTGGTTGGATTTATAAATTTATAGCCCCGACCCCGGGCGCGGGAGTAATTCCACAGTCTGTTTTCAGCCTCATGGAGCTTGAAATATTCACCAATACGTCAAATTGTTCAAATCGCGGTCGCTTGGTTTGTATCCGTCTAATTACACGCAGGACATTCTGGAAGACTTCACGCCTGATTGCCTTATATTCTCCAAACATACTTAAGTGACATTGATTTATGAACCTCTAGAATGAAATCTAGGCAGTATTGATAATGGCCGGTGGCGAGACAATGGTTCGATAATAACAAGGTCATGAAGCTAAATATTCAGATCGAATATACAATTGAATCAGATAAGTAGAATTCTAAATTAGCCATAAATAATTGTCTGCAAATGAAACAAAAGTGGGGAGTGACAAAGACACTGTAAACAGCGTTTTCAGAACAGTGAAGTGGGTCGCATCGTATTTATCATTACACACAATATTACTCATTGAAATAGTGTAAATATGTAAAGTATTATAATATGAATAATTATGCAATAAGCGCATGTATTACTGTACTGGCTATTATAAATTGTTGAAGTACATACTATTTATATACCTCTACTACCGACTCGCCTTCGCTCGGGTTCGTCCCTAGGCACCGTAGGCAGGTAGATAATTTTTTTACAAACTTTGAATGTCTTATTAATTTTTATATAATAAAAAACCCAAAAAATAAGTTTCAAGCTTCTACGAGTACCTTTAAAATGACGTGATTTCCATATAAACTTTCATCCCCTATTTCAACGCCTTACAGCCCATTTTTCGTCTTCAAAAGTAGCTTATAACTCTTTCAGGCTCTAGACTAATTGTGTACCAAATTTCATTTAAATTGGTTCAGTAGTTTGGTGTGAAAGCGCGACAGAGTTACTTTTGCATTTATAATATTAGTAAGGATTTAATCGTAATACTAAGAATATACCTTATTTTGTGAGTGCTCTTTATTGATTTTAAATAGAAAAACAGCTCTCAATTTTTCAATCTATTTACTTAATTAAATTTAAGCTAAGTGGGTAATTAAAACATAATGTACAAATATTTTGAATAAATCCTATCACCTCAAACTGAGTAATGTCGTTCTTTATGTTATTACAATAAATATGACATCAGGTAATTAGCACTCGTTAAGCAAATGTAGAATCGTATGTAATGAATTGAAAGCTCGCTCGTGTACGTGATATCCGCTCTCAAACAAATCTCGCTATTGAGATGGCGCCAACATGCTTCATTAAATATAAACACAAAAATATTATTAAAACAAAAGACATGCGGCCCATAAAACAGAACTGGGTAAACGCTTTATAACCACCGCTACGTTTGACGATAACATTGATTTCCTGGTACTCAAAATGAGCTAACAATTTCAATGCCACAATTTACGACCGGCAAATGAGGCAAGACGCGTAAATGTTCTCCATACGTAACGATTCTAGTTTCAAATTTTATAATGTAAGTATATTTTTTAAAACTAACATTAAAGTAATTTCGACAACCCATGTGTCACCCATACCTACCTATATAATAGAGTACCATATCTACCCTATTATACAGATACAATTTAATAAGAACATGCAAAAATGTGTCAAATATTACCTACAATGAGCACTTGACCTAATTGAGAAAACATATGTCGTATTCACAAATTTCCTAATCAACACTAGGTGACCACAATGATTTCAAATTGAACGTCTAGACATCATCACAATTTGATGTGATTTACACGTATCGAATGATAAAAAATATTATCTTTATATATTATGTATAAAAAAATGTAGGTACGTCCTGGTATTAAAGTAAAATGGAAGTAGGTTAAAAGACACTTAAGCTTGTAGTCGTCGCGTAAGTACGACGAGGTGAACTTGATTTTCGTAGTTACCTCGTTTGTTCTCGACTTTGATAGCACTCCAGGGTAATTACTATCCCTGTGCACTGGGCGAGTTCAAACTAGATTTAATGCTTCCCATTCAAGCCCTACTTGTATCCATGAACGCTAAGTTGACTTTGTAATACTAGTATGTTACGATGAGATTATTTCTTAGTGGCTTCAAAAATTACAAAATTTGGTGTATAATCATGAAATTTAATATGGTTGTGATAAATGTATCCTTTTTCTATGTTGAAGGTTATTTTATCATACAGTTAACAATTTCAAAAATTTAAAATATATTATGTATAGGAATTTATATTAAGTATCGTATCTGCATCTTATATTGTCTAACTAGAGAAGATATACTGATTTACCTAATTATAGCATCTATTTTTCTAGTCGATGAAATTTAAACCTTTTTGAAGTTAATAATATACCATATAACATTTTCTTAAAATAAACATCTACGAAAGTCTTACCTGAAATATCAGCAAGGAAATCGTATAAATACACAAGAAAACATACAAAATATTTGAGAACTCATTATTTTTAAAGTAGGTCAAGAATAATAAAATACGTAAAAATACTTACTGTTGCGAGGACCATTAAGAATAATACTGCAGCGGTCGCCATATTTTAGTGTTCACTTAACAATTCACTTCTTGTACTCGACAAATCACTTTGTCAATAAAGAATGGTTTTAATTGTAGAATTTAATGTCTTATCTAAGATCAGAAAGAAATGTTCATCTGTGAAAGCGTAACTACCGATGTGATGAGACATAAATAATTAAATAAAATGTTAATAAAATGAAGTAACAAGTTGTAATTAGTTCAATTTACTTATATAAAAATAGAATTCTCCTGTTTGTATAATTTTTGTATTTATTTTATTAGTATATTGCTTTTAATTATAGTTCGTAGATATATTTTAGGTAACAAATTTAAAAACATGAATGAAACGGGTACGTGATGATAGTTAGATATGTATTGATTATATTATTACAAGCTATGATAGTTTGTTTTGTTAAAAATATAATATCATTATTACTCGTATATTAATAAGTATACGAGTATCTGTAAATTTGTATTATTTTACGACATTGTTAACATTTTCAGTTTAGTTAATTTTTATTTTTATTTAATTTTTAAAATTTAAGTTTTATTTTAAGTTACAAATAGTTATATTAAGTACAAAGCTTAAAAGCTTGTACGAAACTAATCTACACGAGTAAATGATCGTAAGACATTATTTATTTCCACCATCAAAAGCTAAATAGCACCAGCGATATCGCGAGATCAGCAAATAGTATGTCCGATAGGACATCGACATTGGCTGATAAGGAATTTCATTCGGTTAAATAGCCAAGTCCAAGCATTCACTAGTGTCTCGTACAACTGTTTTATATACGAGTATGTACGTTGTACATATTTTGCGTTATTATCTATGATTTAAATTACTTTCATAAACGTATTGAGCATCAAATATGATTTTGTAAGCATTATTTTATTTTTTTAGATATAATTAGCGTAATATATGCAGGCTGAATAGTTTTAAATGTCCTGACAGACAGACCTGGACAAATAGTTATAGTGAGTAGTTGAATAAATAAATAAATAATAAATATGTTGGGACATTTTTACAACAGCACCATCTAGTTCCGTGATAAGCTACGAGGCTTGTGTTACGGATACCAAATATATTTTTTTAAATACTACACATATAAATTTTTAAATACATACAATATATAAATATTAACACCCATGACTGGAGAACAAACATTCATGCTCAACAAATGAATGCCCTCAGCGGGACTCGAACCCGCGACCGCTGGCGCAGAAGGTAGGGTCACTACAAACTGAGCCAAACGATACGTTACTTCTGAGCGAAGCGAGGGTTATTCGTTAGTATGTAATAAATGTAAGAAGCTTTCATTTATAAGTTATCTTGTGAAGAAGTTCTTGCAATTTAATTAACACGAGTATGTTTATTTACTATGTAACTTACTTGAACTGTTAAAAAGTATATACAAGAAATAAGTCAGAAATAAAACAGTCAAATAAAAAAAACTTTTTAAATTAAATTTAAAAATCTTGACCTTACACGACCTAACTCATTGATCTAAATCTACTAATGATTAGTGGAAATTGTCGGAACTTTAGTGAGATTGCCGTGAAAGATAACCTTTTAGTTGTTTTGCGTGATTTCTATATGTTTAAATGTATGTCATAATTCTGACGACAAATTCTGTATTTAGGTTACATTGAATTTTACAATTCCAAGAATGCATATGCTGATATGATTTGCAAATATTAACCTGCGTAGGTATTTGGCTTTAGGCACAGGCAGTAGGATATTAAGTCAGTTAGTAAACATTACAGTATGTGTATTTATCTGTATAGTGGGCTAATACTGTGTTCTATTTGGTGGCTGAACCGATTTTGATGGTAATTTAATTAACGCGTTAATTTATAGAGCCATAAACAATATAAATATTATTCTCGCAATGAAAACTTTTTAATAATCGTAGACTATGCAGAAGTCTTGACTAGCATGTTTGTTAGACTTAATCGATAGACTTATTCAAATATTATCTTAACTTATAAAAATATTTATATAAATTATTAACGCAATACGTTGAAAGAAATATTGTAGTTGCCATATATTATATGAACATAATTAAATTAAAATAATGTGATTAGTTCTGTTGTAATGATTAAAAGAGAGAAGAAAATAAAATGATTAATACAAATCATCATAAATAGCGTTTAGAAATTATGTAAAAGAATGCATATATCGTATACAAGTCCGATCGTAATATTATAAAAATAATAATAAAACTTTTAACTATAGTAAAATTTTTAGTTGATATTAATTAGTCCTGAGGACAAGCGTTAGATATTCATATTATGATGCCGGAGTAAATGTGAGTGAGTGAGAGAGTTGAGTCTCAATCAACAAACTTATGCAAAACTTTATAATTTTCGCGGGAATATTTTTTATGAATTTTTATACAGAATGTAGAAGTAAAACTTAATAAGTGTACTGAAAAAGTGTTCATTAATAAAAAATAGAAAAAAGAAAACAAAGTTAGGAAGAAATTCATAAAAGTTGCATTTCATCGCCACGACACATAAAAGAAAGAGTGGCCTAAATAAAACTAATTAAAAATACTATACGAAACTGTGTCTGTCGGTGACAATTTTTAAAAAATATTTTATGGAAAAAGAAAAATATTTCATTATAAACAGACTTCAATCTAGTCATAATTTCTGAAGCAAAGTTAATTGATAGTCAATTCTATACGGCGAGTGGAAACGTCTATACAAGAGAGTTTACAAATAGACGGGTTCGTGGCTTACTTATACATATTTTTCAAAGGAATAATTTGTATTTTTGTATGTAACGAATAAACTCAAAAACTACTGGACCGATTTCGAAAAATCTTTGACATTAGAAACCTACATTATAACGGGGTGTCATAGGCTATATTTATTACTAGCGGAACCCGCGGCTTCGCTTGCGCTAGATACAGGGACGGAACCGAGCGAAGCGAGGGTGAGTCGTTACGAGTAGTTAAGGTTTCATAATTTATTCCTTATAAACTACAAGATTCTGAGTGGTTTTATATATTATACATCTAGGTTTAATTCCCAAGCATATAAAAATATATACATTTTATTTTTAAATGCGTACCAGTACATGTTTCTTATTACATCTAAGATGGTGATATCCACATAACACTATAATATGTTAGTATACTTGTAACGTTATTTTTAAACACGTAAATAGTTGATGCCATAAAGCATCTGTGTGTCAGTTAAAATTTAGTCAAGGACAAGTCGTGTATAAAGTAAACTATATTTTATAAATAACTTTTTATATCATCTGAAAATACATATTGATTTTAAATTTATTAAGGAACTGCTGTGTTACATGCGTCATAGATCTTTTATACATTGGAGCAATATAAGTTTTGTGATGATTTGATAGATACTAGCTTTGCTTTTGGATTTGTTTGTACATATTAGTTCTTACTAATATGTACAAACAAATCCATATGTTTATATATATTGTATATGTTTTTGACAGTTTTATATAAGGATAGGAATTAATTAAATTAGTTATTATTTATCACACTGTCTCTCCAAACTTATATTTATTTATTTAGTTCAAATCAAGTATGTACACAGATGAAGATGTAGAGGGCATTAGTAACGCAATAAGTTAGAGCTGTCTGTATTTTATTATAAAAATGCAAAATATCTAAAGATACCCAAGCGAAACAAGTAAAGTCTTAGTTTAAATAATTTCAAATTGTATTATAGAACCCTTATATTTAGAAAATATTTCAATATTGTGTTATATTGGAACCAGTATGGTATGTGTGCAGTGATAAATAAATAAATAATAAATAAATATGTTGAGACATTATTACACACAGCGCTATCTAATTCCGTGTTAAGCGAGGCTTGTGTTACGGATACCAGCTAGTTGAAATACTACATAATATATAACTTTAAATAAATACATAATATAAATATAAACATTAAACACCCATGACTGGAGTACAAACATTCGTGCTCAACAAATGTATGCCCGCAGCGGTACTCGAACCCGCGACCGCTGGCGCAGCAAGTAGGGTCACTAAAAACTGAGCCAAAGTGTCGTCAAGTGATAGTTCTCATTGACACGAAACGGGATTATCTTTTGCTACAACTGAATGGAGGATATTTTTATCTCAGCATCATTCTTTATCTAGATGTACTTGTTCACAAATCTGATGCTTTATATTAAATTCTTACTAGAATAAAAAAATGCGACATTTAGATAAAAACTTGTGTTTTTGATACAAGATAGTTGATACACTACACAATTATAACATTACATTAATACTATAATCTATATATATATAATGAAAATGGTCTTCGTTTGAGGCTCAATCACGCCTAAACCACTGATCGTATCGACATGAAACTACCACCATTCGATGCGAAATTTTTCCTAGTTGGTTTATGGCTATCTATTTTTTGAATTCCAACATTCCTTCATTTTTTTATTGCTGTTTTACTTTCATGAACATTTATCCCGCTAATAAAAACAAAAGATAAGCATTTTCTCTTGATTCTTTTGTTTTCATGGATTTCAACAGAGTATATTAAACGGATTATGGTTTTTTACATTCAGCTAAGAATCTACTCACGGTAGTGGAGAACGGCTGGACCAATTAGGCTTTTTTTTATAGTCAGAATTGTCAGGAGAAAGTTTTGTATGTAAGAAAATTTTAAAAAAGTCCGATAAAAAGTTAAAAATTTCGATGATAATCGAAGAATTCCCATCTATATAGTCACTCACCACGAAATATCGGGAACCATAAGACTTAGAAACGTGAAACTTGGTAGGAATATTACTTTTGCTATGTAGAGGTCAGCTATGAATAGATTTTAAGAAATCCATCCCCCAAAGGGGATTGCGGGGGCGTTAACAATGAACAATTCCTGTTTTTAAACTATAGCTCCTATAGACTTCAAATTTGGTAGGAATCTTCTGTAAGAGGTGTAGAAATAGGCTATGAACGAATTTTACGATAGCTCACCCCGCAGGGGGTTGTGGGGGTGGGTATTAACAATTAATATTTTTAATTTTCCAGCTAAAGCTCCTACAAGCTCCAAATTTTGTAGGAATTTTCTATAAGCGAAATATAGCCTCTAAAAATTCTAAATATGGTAGGAATCTTTTATTATTCACATAAAGATCATCTCAAAATGGATTTCAATATAGTCTACTTCCGACAGGAATTGCGGGGGTGGGTGTTAAAATCTAAAATTTTAATTTCCAACTTGTAACTTCTACAGACTCCAAATTTGGTGGGGATCTTCGTGTATGTAGGGATATTTGTGTATTTCCTTACAACAATCGTCTTTTTGGCAGCGGAGAAAAAGTCATTGAGAGGTTTCCAAAACTTAACTTTACATGTAGCTATCCAATCAACGGACTAAGAATTTTACATTAATTTTACTTTTGCAGACTACATATCCGACGAATTCTTTTATTGCGGGATCGCGGAAATGTAACAGATTAAAATGAATGCATTTTCTAAGTACTTGAGATGTGGAAAAGAAATTTAGTTACTTATTCCAATAGAATTCATAAAAAACATGAACAATTAATTTTCTATAAAAAATTGATGTCACGGAGAAAATTTTAGTTAACAGAAAATTCGTCGCACTTGAACCTAGACAAATTTCAACTTCACATATGAGACTTGCAATGACTTTAACTTAAACGATTTTAACAACTTTAACTTTAACTTAAATGATTGCACATTGAAAGTTACAATGAATATTAGCGAGAAAAATCACCTGGATGGAAGATACAGGCTAAATCGATGGAATTTGGAATTTGTGTAAGTCTAAACAATATCGATGCTTACAGTTCTATCCGCGGGGCCTATTTATGTTCATACAAAAATAAAAAAAAGGAGAATAATAAAAATATGAAAAAAATAAATAAAAATGAAACATAAAATGTAATTTATTTCCTTTTTCAATTCGCCCAGCGAAGCGGGCGGGAAACGGCTAGTACTCATATATAAATATTAAATAAATATACCATGACTGAAGTAAAATTCATTTGTGCTCGCGGGACCCGAACTCGCGACCGCTGGCACGGCATGTAGAGACAACAAAACGAGCCAAACGTAGGTAAAATAAAAGTAGGTAGATTGCATAAATTTTGACGAAGTAGTTAAGGTTTTTGTTAAATGGAGACGTATTTTTAAAATAATATAAAAAGACATTCTGCTAAAAATGTAATTGCTTACGAAGAAGAGCTGTCGAAACCTACAGTAATATGATACCGAAAGCGCAAATATTTTTCTGGAACTATTTGCATCACTATACTATTGTTTGTTATTGAGTATCCAATTCTAGTAGTATAATACTAAACTAAAGCTAAAAGTACTATAATTCCATTATTTGATGTTTTTTTAATGAATTATTAATCTATTAACAAATGTAGGTAGATATTTTAAAGCTCTAACTAAAAGAGAGGTAAATGGAACGTGGAAACCAAATACTTCACAAGCTACTGGCGTCCAAAAAAAGAATTTTTCGATTCGGACGACTAGGTCCTGAGATTAGCACGTTCAACCAAACAAACAAACTTTTCAGTTTTATAATATTAAGGTATAGACGAGTTGATCTATCGACAAAAGGATTAAATCTAAACAACAGTAATAGGATTGTTTAAAAACAATTTCTTTGTGGATATTTTACTAGATGTGAAAGACGTTTTACCTAATCATGCAATTATACTATTATCCGATAAACAATATACAATAAGAGTATAAAATCCAATTAATTTATACATGTTATAGTAAAATTTTGAGTGAATCTGTTAATTTTTTTGGAAATTCTTATTGAATAGTCATTTTTATAGACACAGAGACCGAATCTATACTTTTTATAGTTTTTGTCTGTGTGTAAACAAATTTTGAGAAAATTTGATATGATGATAGCTGCTTTATCGGGTTATCAAATTACCTATATACTGTACAACTAAAATCATACTCTAAACTATTAATATGTATAAAAATTAAAGTTAAGATATGTGTATGTTTCTATCGCTGAAGTGGTTAAGCAGATTCGGATGAAATTTAGTTTGAAGATAGACTATGACTTAGAACCCTTGAAGTGACTAGTGAGCATACAGCAGAAGAATAGTAGTAATATTAAAAGAATGCTTAAATTCAGTATAGTACGTGAATGAATGTGAATGAGCGTAAAGTTTGGCGAAACTCCAACAACACCGATTGTTTTCCTGCCATAAAATATGAACCACTAATACCGCTTGTATCGCGTTTTTTTCGGAAATTAATAAATCAGCGAGTTGTTAGCCATTAAAATGTTTTCAGGATTAAAAAAGCTCGTTTTTGATGTGGCAGTGAACGTCTAGCAAGCTACAATATTATTATGAAATCAGTTTTGTGGTTCCATTTTACGCACCACTTAAATAAAAGTGTTATTTCTATAACAACTTTACGAGTATTTACGTAAATATAAATGTAGGTCTCTTGATGTCTTTTTCGTTTGTATTTTTACGTCTTGTTCATTGCGTTCAACATTTTATAGATCTGTTATGATTTGTACTTCTTATAGGTACAAGAAAGATGCCACAGAAACCTACTACTTAGTAGTGTATTACAGTAATGTATTTTATTGTGCAAATTTAATGGATATCACAAATATTTTACGTTGTTCTTTTTCAATAAAACCTTGTATAGATTTTTTCTCACTCGTAAACTGGTTTATGTATCTTAATTGCCGTTTCTTGACTCACATAGGGTATTTAGTGGGTGTGGTCTTCAACCAATTACTACTAGATTTATATGAAATAAAATAAATCGCTGCTCCTTCAAAATTTTAGGTGTCGATAAGCAATAGGCGCGAGATTTATAGTTTAGTGTTGATATGACAATGTGTAATCGTGTATAAAATATGTAACAGCTTTATTTTATGACTATATTTTGATTTCTATCGGCGTCATTTATTTTATTAAAATTATAGTCGTAACATTGTAATGGATTGGGATTAACTATGGATATGCGAGGAAATTTAAAATGCGTTACGCTTTTTTAGATAAGGTATTTAGTGTAGATTCTTTGGTAATGAGCTGGCGGTTCAGAATTTGTAATGTTTGTTTAACCTATACGAGTACGCTATGTTCTGGGGTATCGATACAACAACAGGTATATTTTTTAAACGTTAAAACAGCAGTTCGTCGAACCTACCTCATTACTAGTTGTTTACAATGGTTAACATTGCTTTAAATAAATGAACATTACTATATCAGCCTGCCTAGCCATATAGTAAATTTGTAAGAAATATTGGCAAGTCGATGAACTTTAAAAATGTACAAATCTTTAACTATACACATTGTAGGTAACTTCTACATAACATATCTATAATATTATCATAGGTACGAATATATGGTTTTTAAGCTTTCATTGTTAAATTTTCTCGCTATATATCTCGAATAGTTTCATGTGCGAATCATTATAACATGATTACCACCTCTCTACTCTCGTCTTACGGAGAAGGAAAATTAGTAAGGAAACCTGTATGTCTGAGAGTACCGAGCAAATTTTCGAAAGAAAGACATGTGAAGTCCGCCTACCAGGGTTGCCAGTGTGATGGATTGTGGTCTGTTTCCCCTCTTATTAAAGGGAGGCCAGACCCCAGTAGGTTTTTTTATCTAAGCCACAGGAAACTAACAGATGAAGTGAAATTCACAATGTTTAACCACCACCTGATATGTACAATCTCTTAATTTGTGGCTAATATATTAGGACGATAAAAGGTTATAATATAGTTAATAAACAAGTCACTATAATAACCGTGTAAAATTATGGCAGCCATGATACTGTCTGCAGAAGTAGCAAAATTGACTTAAGGAGATAAAATTCGGTCCCTTTTCATTAATTTAGGGCAGGTAAACTGTTTTGCTAGGGCGCCAAGTCGAGGACATATAGTACGTTCGCAATATTTATTATATTTTGTAATTGGCCCATTTTATCACACTATCTTTTTTGTGTCGTAATTCCGATTTGGAGATAGCGCTATCTAAATTTTAATCATATAACATGATATTTGTTTTCAAGAAACATTTTTTATAAATAAGTGTACCTAATAAGTTTGAGTGCAGTAAAATTGTTGTTTTTATAACCATTTAAAAACTTTCCAGTAGGTAAAAAACAGATCTTTCCTACGTAGTATACTCGAAAGTAAATTTGTAAAAGTGATTGAACAATCACATATTTTTTGACATAAATACCATATTATTAAATATTACTAACGACTCATATTCGTTCCGTTCAGGTTCGTCTCTATCATCATACCAAATCAAAATGTCAGATCTTGTCGAGAAAACTTCTTCATTTTATAGATAGAAAAACAAACATTCTAAAAACTGTCGATTCGGCCTTTGTGTCGACTTAGAATGTGATTGTATTTATGTAAAGATATCAAATAATATGTGACAAAAGGAGTAACATATGTATGAACAAGTACAAAGAGCTTATGTGGTTTAAAACATTTAAGACATTTTCTCAAAAGAATTTCAATTATGAACATATAAAGGCATGTTAAGGTATCTATTTATCTCGTACAGACTACAGCTGTCAAAATATTAGAGTGATACTTTTATTTATTAAAATATTTGTGTCAATGTCACAATAAATGTATGTTATGTACATACCTACTTGCAAACACATTACTTATGTAGATTTTAGACTTTAATCACCCACACTAATAATTATGTGTTGTTTTAGCTGTGGTTATTTGAAAAGTCCTGTGACAAAAAGAGCTTGGCAGTAAAGCAGTAAGCAACTCGTGTAACCTAGTTTCTAGTAGTTGATAAAAGAGTTTAGGTAGATAAGATGATAAAAGACTTACCTCTCTGACATTGAGGTCCAACCGACCTTGTAAACTTACAGTTTATAAAAAAATCTAAACAATCCTTCGAAATTTGGTTAAATATATAGTTAGTTCAATTGCATTTTTATTTTTTGGTATCTATCGGTTACGAAGTTATTATAATAAATTCTTCTTTAATTTAGTATTGAAGTTTCTTTTTAATATTATTCTTTATATATTTCACTTTTATTTTATTTGGGAGAAATATTTCATTTAAGAAGAGGCATATTAAAAATGTTAGTGTTATAAAACATTTTTGTTTTAAGTGATGTTAATGTAGAGTATAAATTATGTCGCTACAAAAAATGAAAACATTACTTGCTAAGAGTGATTTACAGCAAAAAAAATGTATCGTTTTCACGGGACATTTACAAACGTCGCGACGTTTCGAAGCATTCTGAAAAAATAACTAATGTTAAATAAAATAAGAACTGGCAGTTGTTTGTTCTCCATTACTCACATGCTGAAGAAATTCATTACTTTATCAACAGATAATAATTTACCCAGTGAAAGCGGTCTTATATCACCAAATGGGTGCAAATAGAGGTTTATAATTTATATAGTTTTTAATTTTATGTACACATATAATCCGTGTTAGAAAACTAAGCACATAATATTATAATTAATGATATTGCAAAATAAACGTGTTATAATGTTAATCCATAAATTTTTAACTAATAAAATAACTCATATCCCCTTTATTTAACTTATTGGCGAATTCTATTGTGAACGTGTTTTGTATCATATTTCTTCACATGTTTGACAGAGCGCTAATTGGTCAACTTTATTCACCTTCATTTTTAAATTGCTAATTTTTTACAAGCAGTTTTGTAGTGACTTTTTATCATATGAAATTTGATATTTTTATTAACTAACGTATAATAAAAATATTTAGTAATTTGAAAGACTCATTAAGTATTTTAAATAGAAAAAATTATTTAATGTTACAACGGTTTATATGTTTGTTGATAAAACATTTAAAAAGGATAATTATATCTATTTAAAAAAATGCAATCGGTAAAATTACGTCGTTTCACAGATGAAATATCATTAACACTTCACATCGGCTGTATGCAGTCAGATCAAAGCACACAATTAAAACGTCGATCGAGTTTGACAGTTCGGCATTTTCGCGCGTTTTTCCGGAGCGCGTAAAGTTTCGTGGTGGCGCGCCCGCGCTCTCAGCGTGGACTGTGAGCGGCACATCTCGCTACCTTACGATTTACGAGCGTGACGCGGATATAGCGTGGCTACGGGATAGGTCACGTGTTGCTACATTTTAAATTAATATCCTATACCTACATCTCGAGGAAAATCTATAAAAGAGAAGGGAATAAAGATTTATTTTGTGACGCACCATTTGAAACTACACACACACACATTTATCGTAAGTCGCTTTAATTTCATAAACGAAGGAAATTGTAGTAAATTTATCTTATTTGTATTGTTATATTTATAAGTAAAGTCGCAAAATTATTATCTTTCACTTGTAACATAAGACTGTTTATAAATTAGAATAGTTAAGTGCAAATAAATCAACTCAATAACAGATTCCAATCTGTTTGTAATCTTAAGATTACACGATGTAATAGTTATGAAATGCATTTAAGCCTTGATAAACAAATCTAGACTACGCGGTATCGATTTCTTCTTAATTATATGCAGTGCTTTCCCGTTAAGGAGAGGCTCTTCAACGATACTGAAAAATATTTTGTATTTTATAATTGAAATTGCTGCTGCGCTGGCATATTATTCTTTTGCAAAGTTTTTCTTGTTCAAAATTTTATAAGAACATTTTTGGTTTACTTTTTATTGGTAGGTATACATTTGTGAATCACTTTAAGATATTGTATTGTTTCTAGTTTCTATTGTTCAGAGAATTCGTTATTCGTATTTACAATATAGGTATCTAGTTTTATAAAATGAAATATTAAATAGAATTTCATTATAGATATAGAATAAATTTAGTGTTTTCTACATAATAATATACTTTTATACCAGCCATAATTTATGTCCTCTAAAGTGTGTTGTTTTTCCATGTAATATTTTTATTTCGTATGGTAATAATACTGGAAAATTTTCTACAAAACAGTGAATTGGCGTGATCTTGTAAGTATTTAGATATTTATGAATATTAATTATATATATTAATTTATATATTAATTTACACATCAATTTCTTACCTAAACAAATAACGAGTTAGTTTTTAAAAATATCTGGTATAATAAAAGTCATGGCGATTGAAGGGTACTTTGAAAAATGATAGCCATTTGACGCTATGACTACGTTGGCAACTACAACCTACATATTTAAAATTTGTAAATTTACTACTTAATATATTTAGATATATTTTAGATAACTCGTTATGTAAATACTTATAAATAATTTTTAAGTTTTTTTATTATATGACTAACGTATTAAAATAGGTACCTACGTCCATCGTGGCCTAATACGTGGGTATATATCACTAAGACATGTTTCAATCAATGATCTTTTAATCAGATAATTTTAAATACCACAAGCAAGGTATAATGTTGAAATAATTTGTTAAAGGCTTCGTTGGAATTTTTGCAGTTTCAGGTTGGTTAAGACGAAATAATAAGAAATCAAAATAGATATATTTTTTTCCAACATTTTTAATAATAACCGGTTGAAAGGACCAAACTATGAAAATCATAGGATAAGATAGTGCCCTTATATGTGTGCATATAGCACATTCGTAATTATAATATTCCCTAGATTGTCAGTAGATTGAACTTTACATAAATTAAAATTTATTTAAGCATTTCAAAACATTTTCAATGCTTCCGTCCAATAGATTCCAAGAATCGTCCTATAATATAAATAAAAGGCTAGTGCTTTATTTTTAGACATGTAATGAAAATATACATTAAATACATACACAGATTACCTAAGCGGATAAGAAACTACATTATCTGTAAAGACATGTTGGCTATGTTTTGAACTTTACTAGATTCAAGCTTAGGCTATTTTTAGATTAGCACGGATATTGTACGTATAATAATAAAAAAATAAAACGAATAAATATTTTTACTTCAAGTAACGTAACTGAGAAAAGTCTGACATTAAAACTGAATTTAGTAAGTTCTCGAAAGAATCTTTTATTGTGAAGGCCGTCAATCCCCACGACTATGGCCAAATTCCCTTTAAAGTAAAGGGAGACCGTAGTCAGCATGGGACGTTACGAGAAAAAGGACCGAATGAATATGAAACTAAAGTAAACGATACGGTCCAATCAAATTATATTTGTCGTTGATCTGCCTTAACAGGGTAACTGCACGATAAATATGCAGATAAACGATTGACGGGCAGGTGTAATTAGCCACTCGCCACCGGCAAATGGATGCATGATAAGGAAAATTCTAACTGAATAAATATCGATCCCAGAACTAATTTGAATAATTGTTCTATATTTATTATTTTCTTAAACTTTTCCTCTTGATAAAATTTGCAACTACTTTCGTTAGATTGTGCGTTTGATTCTCGGACGGGGTATTAAAATTGGGCGATTGGCAAATTGAATTGGGCGAATATTTTTTTTTCATAAATGACCCTAAAGAAAAAATTTAGATAATATAATGATAAAATTAATATTTTCTAAATTACCTACATGTTGTTTAGTGTCTTTCATTTAGTACCTATTCATTATTTTCTATACTTCAAGCAAATCTATTTGCATCTCATAGATCGAATATAACTAAGGAGTAACGTAGTAAAGACAAAAGTAAACAACGATGCCCTTCAAGATTACTATTGATATGTTAATGCTAGTGCGGCTTACGGAACGTTGGAATATTGTCCAGCTGTTGCATTAGTATTGACGATAATCGACGAATTTATCGCTAACTCAAATGTATTGAATGTGTAGACATACATAGACACACTTAACACAGGGAAAACGAAAAAAAAAACACATATTTGCTGAACTATCGTACCCTTTTTAATTTTTTTTTGAAATGATTCCTACATCATATTTTAAATTTATGACATTTTTTTCAAAAAAATTGAAAATAGAAGTTGTAGATAGCGGTAGCTCAGTGGTATCGCGTTCGCTTGTAAATCCGAGTGTAGCTGGCTCAAATCTCGGGTCTCGGGTCAATCTTGGCGCTTGGCTTATGGTGAAGGAATAGATAGTAAGGAATCATGCATGTCTGAGATAATCTAGCAAGTTTTTAAAATACCTCCTCGTACATTTGTTCTGCGTGGATGACTATGACATTGAAAAGGGATATGATACCATATGAAAACTAAAATTTTATTCAATGTTTAGTTTTTCGTAAACAAAGAAATCTACTTTAAACATTTCATTTATCATTTCATTATCGAATGCGTGATTTTGTACCAATTAGAAACAAAATATAAACAACAAGCTGGTGTGAAGAAGGACATAGAAGTTTACGCTATACATTATACCGTGAGCACCTTGCGTTGGAATTTGCGAATAATTTAGTGAAATATTATGCAATTGTATTAGCTGATAAAAATGTTTACACACTGCGTTCCAACTCGTGATAAACAGCGTCCCTAGCTTATTAATAATTTAAATAGTGAATGTTTGCTGATAACAAATATTTTGAACATTCTTTTGGAAATTATGTTTATCCTTCATGTTTTGCCCAAAAATTGAAGATTGGCAGAAATTGATGATACTTGAGCAGATATGGTTAACACTGGTTATTTCATCAATGTTTATTGTAGCCGAAAAGTTGCGTAAATTGGTTGTCGCGGTATCACAAAGTAAAGATTTCCCATAAAAGGTTCAACAAAATGACAGTTGGCTGCCTCATAAATCATTCTACGTGTGTAACATAATTCGAACGTTTTCACGGCGGTTACCATGTCTATAAAATGCCTAGAAGCGTCGTTTTCGTAGCCTGTTTACTCATTGTATTTACATATTCTCTTATAGTCCATAGGATTAGAGTTTATTCGCATATTTTAATTAAATCACTGTTTCTAAATAACAAAATTACATCCTGACAGATTTTTATTTATATTATATTTATCTCCTATAATTTTCCTGTCTTAAACTGTAAAAAGGATTGATTGATAAATGGTTTTTAAGCTGCAATATTTTGTAATATATCTTATATTTAACAAGTAAATGATTTTATTTTTGGTAAGCATTCAGTTTTATAAGTAGGTGTATATGTGGCCTCAAAGTTCCATATAGGAAGACGCCCTATTCGGCGCGATGAACCCGTGACCTTGGTCTGAAATAGTCTAACGAATTCACCAAATTTACGCGCTACTCTAAATAAATTTGTTTAGAGTTTATCTCGGTTCATGGACTCTCGTACAATGTCACATATAAATTCTTTGCAGTCTTTTTTTTAATTTTTAGATAAAAATTCTTTTATTAGTTTCAAATTTCACTAGGTTTCTTTTTTATAGCTAAAACTACATATTTATGTAAAACACGTATAAAAATTAACATACAATTAGCATTACTTAGATTTATATTTAAGTAAATCTTGGCTAATATTAATTAAATTTGATAGCTATGATATACTAGCTACACATATTATAAACAAGAGTGGTACTCGTATTTTTTTTGCGTTGCGTTTAGAATGAACGGAACAACGGCAGGACATTATTTTTATACTCACATTATTTAGGCATATTATTTGGATTTCAGTTAATAAAAGTAGTTCGTTGGAACTTTATCAAGAGAAAAAAAAATAATCAGATCCGAATTAACCAAAAGGTAGGTAGGTTGTCAATTAGTAAGTTATAGGAAACTTACAGAAATAATTCAGTAACTATAGTCTTTAACAATATTTACGAAATATGTAAATTTAAGTAAGCAAAAGTACATTCATATCCACGATAGTTCCCTCACTAAGCATTGCATGCTATGCATTTTTGTCACTTACTTTTCTATTATCTAAATAACTAGGTTTATTTCATGCGAATAGCTTTAAAGTAAAAAGTTTATTTTAATATTATGATATATTTCATCCCAATTTATTCTCTAAATTCTCAATATCTCCAATTATATCCCTATATATATATATAAGTATAAGTAAGTATATCAACATATAAAGAGTCAATAAAATTAAATGTTACTAATAAAACACAAATTTTGTAATTAATCACATCCAAGTAAATAGTTAACTGTTATTCGATTAAATTCTTATTCACCTTAGAAAAGCAAAATAAAGTTCAGGGTAAATGCAGTTGAAAGAAAAATAAACTCGACTACGATATTTCATTATACCACAAGACATATTTATGTTACACAATCGTTTTCTCTTCCAGTTTTCATTGAGTCACAAGTGTTTTCAGAGCTATTATACAGTTATTTATAGTATCGACGCAATGTACTGCATCGTTTAATCTTACGATATATTTATTAGTATCTTCATTTGAATTAGATTCAGTTCCAATCGTGTAACAGATGCCGTCATGACCAAATTTCAATATTTTTCTATTACTTTTCATTGAGTCACAGCTCAATTCAGTTATCGGGCTATTTATATAATTGACGTAACGTAATGCACCATTTAATACTAGCCATATTTAATATTAGCACGTACATCAAATGATTTATTCGAGTAATTATTAGATTATAGGATAGGAATGTTAAGTAACATATGCGATGATTCAGATGATTATATTCGGTCAATGCGTTAACACTTGGCGCCGATGTATGGGATCATCATGGTTATATGTAAATTATGAACGTTTTAAATGCACTGCTTGTCTGTCTGTATGCTTTGAAGTAAGACGCATATAAGAAATATCCATATTTTATTGTTAGCAGTAAGACATTGCCTAAGTCGAGCTACTTTTACTGGCGCTACTTACTTATATTCATGCGAAAACTTGACCGTATGTCCTTACGTTGAATAGCTAGACGGATCTGGATAGAACGTAGTATGTAGATACTACTAGATAGATAGATACTAAGTTGACCTAGTAATAAGTTACTGTTAAGCCTTACCTTGGGACCAACCCCAAGTTGGTAGTACACAATAATTATACTATAATTATTATATAATTCGTCCTTTACATATTTTCATTTAGTCTAAAGAGAAACTGCTCGTAACTTTATGATTCATATAATACACCAAAAACAAAGTGCTAATATTATCATAAGTAAATTATGAGCTCATAAAATTTACAGAAATCCATTAAAGTTTGCTTTAATATTAAATATATTTCTCTCCAGTTTTAGCTCATTTCTATAGTCCATCCTTGGACTTATATTTGAATATAAACAACTAGAATAATATTTCAATAAAATTTGAAATATTTAATGAAAAACGTATTAAATTACTTGTTAATTAGTGTTGCCCAAATGCAAGAACAAGACGAGACTTAGCCAGTCTTGGTCTTGGTCTTGCGCCAACACATCTAGTCTTGGTCTTGGTCTTGGTATTGCACTCCCAGTCTTGGTCTTGGTCTTGGTCTTGCAGCAAGAGTCTTGCAAGTCTCGCAATTACCTATTAGCCTATTGCTATTTATTAAACGTTACTTTAAGTCTTAGAACAACGTAATGGAGTAAGTACATTTTGAGATTGAATTATGTAATATAGCCATAGTAAAGTGCAAACAAATTAATAAATGTCTAAACATTTAATGAGAAATTCGAAATTTGAAATTGAATTTATTGGTACTTCTTTGGGCGCGTTATGAAAAAATGATGAGAGTGAAATTTTAAGAATCACTGTACCACAAAAGTAACAAGTTGAAATTGCCTGCTAAACCGCTCATAGCAAGTTGAAGTTGCCTCTGATCACTGTTTTCATATTATGGTGACGCTTGATCAACGTTCCTTCAAACCACATATAGTATAAAAAATTACGAGTTGAATACAAAAAAAACTAATTGAAAATATTCAAAAATGAAGCCACAGGAAGTTTTTATCGTTTTAAAATTTAAAACCATCATCGTATGTACGCGCAAGCGTAGTTCGCCGCGAAACTCAATAGTCATGTGATTTTAATCATAGTAATAACATTATCAATTACTATAGTTAGTTAAAATGCTTACGTTTATCAAAAAAGTATCTGTATAGTAATTTATTTCCAAAAAAAAACTAATAAATTATTTTCAATTTGTCTTTCAGAGAGAAATAAAAAGATTTTTTTAGCGACTACTTTATTACTAATTATTATAAACATCACATCATTCAATTATTTTAAAAACCTCATCATTTTCGACATACGAATAATTACAAATTTTTTAAATAACATTTTTACCTCAAACTACCACCTCATTTTATAGCCACTTTTGTGTGACAACATTACCTACTAACTTAGGTTAGTGAACCGCATTGATAGGCACACAAAATTATTGACTGTCATAATTACAATAATATGGACTAGAAGTAGGTAGGTACATAAATTATTATCATAACATCATCAATATCAAAATTAAAGCTTAGTACTCGCTACGCATTAAGAGGTAGGTATGGATGTATAGGACCTGCATGCCTAGATAATCAATGACTTTATTGTATTTTTTAAATTTTTAATAAAGCAATTTCAAAATCTACTACTTAACCACTTTTTAATAGGCCAATTAGGTACCCACCTACATGTTATTAATTCACACAACATAAGTTCGTAGTTAGTTAAAACTTAGTAAATGTCTTTACTTCAGATAGGTACCTACCATAATATGCACCACGACGATGATATTAGTCAGTACCTATCTAATTACCTCTACTTAATTATTTTTTTTAAAGATGAAAAGGCATATTATTATGTACCTATGTGAATTTCAAAATACATCTACGCTTGAGTCCTGTACCTACTAATTTAAGAACACCAGTTTTTTGCGACGTAGGTAAGTAGACTAAAACAATAGATTTGTATCAGGTCCGGGTTGTTAACAGTTGCAGAACTAGTCTTCTACAACCAATCAGTACTTAACTGAAAACAAAGCATTAGGTACATGCGATAGGTAAGTAGGTAATTCGTAGATACTAGATGTATACCTACTCCCAGATATGCAGAGGCAGAGCTACTTGTACTAGAACACTGCCTCGTAAGTCGTAACAAGCGTTGACACCGAACCCCTAAATGTTTTTTTGTTCCATCCACCTTGGCAATTATGCACCTAGTAGGTATAATATTTTCATAGCACAGATGTAGTCACTATCTTTTGTACTTCTTTCAGATAATTTATTACGAAGTCTTTAAGGTAGTCCTAGTCATTAATAAAAGCAACTTTTCTTTACGACATTAAACTTGACTAAACTAAAATCAAAATAACTTAAAAGCAAAACAAACACAAACCACCTTTTCAATCAAATTCCGACGTTTAGAGTGCGGCCGTAGCGATTTCGAAAAAGTATTGAAGAATTCGTTTTATTATTATTAAAACTACCTAAATATTAGATGAACATAAAACTCTTAGTAAATCGATTTTTATTTATAGTTAATACTTAACATCAATTTTTAACTAAATTAAGAGCAACAATAAATTAGAAACATGTGATCGAACCGGGATTCGAACCCACAACCTCTATCTGTGGGCCAATAAGCCCACAAGGGCGGCAATTTTTTCTGCGTCGTGCTTCACTAACACGGTTTTACACAAGCTACTCTTTCAATTTTCAAAAAATCTATTTAGGTACCAATAACCTGCGATTTATTTATCAAAATGCCTATGAATTTATCTATTCGATTTATCATTTTACGAGAGACAAGAAAATATGCGTGCAAGAAAGAAGTTAAAGGTTCTGTTAGTGGTATCAATACTTAACATTAACTTAAATAAAATAACAGCAAAATTAAAAAAGTAAAATGTAATCTAACCGGGATTCGAACTTGTGACCCTGGGAGGTCAATTAGCCTATAAGGGCGGCAAATTCACGATGGAATAATATGAAATTTATTTAATAAAATAGGTAGGTAGGTACTAACTTTTCTATTTAGTGTAACTTTATGCGACAGGATAAATTAAACAAAATAATATTATTAGTTACTACTTTATTACAAATTATAAGACATTCGTGTAGCATTAAAATGATTTTAAACCTCCATCAATTCACACAAATATTGATTAAAATAATACACAAAGTTATAATATAAAATTGTTAAATTGAATGATGCAATAATGAATAATGCAATATTGAAAAACGTTCACTAGAAATTACAATCTATTACAATATCTCGTTACATACTTTAAACAAAACACTGTTTAATTTACTTTCGTAAAAATTCTTAAGTGTACTTAAAATTTAAAAATAACAATAATTGCAAAATTATTAGGCAAAGGCACTCGCTAAAATATTCGTAATACCTATCAACCATAATAATTATAATAAAATACATTCAAACTGTTATGTATCTAGAATGTATTCACAAGTTTTTAATTCGAAACGAATGTCGACGATCCATTTAATACTTAAACAACATAAATAATTATTCTGATAAAATTACAAGGACATTTACGATACCTACGAGCATATTTCAAATATTGTAGGTATGACACAGTCCACAGAAAAAAAAAATAGGTACATTGGCACTCGAGTTTTGACTCTTGATTTCAATTAATTTTATCTGTATCACATAACTACACACACTAAACAATCGAAGCAAGTCTTGCTCGGGGTAAGAGTAGGCGAAGGGACTGGGCATTGGCCTTCCTCTACCAACCAAACAGTTCCTCAAAACCAAGTACCAGGTACGCGCAGCGGTAGATAACCGTTGATACCGCCTTGTACGTACGCAGAGCTCTGTGGTCATCTCACATTCCTTCTTCCGCCGCCCACGACTATGAGCGCGTCACTAGGAGGGTACTATCTGGGACCCTTGAGGCTTCGATCGAGTAGGTAGCCGCCCGGGCGATCAGCCCATCCGTGTGAGACTCTATTCAGGGAGGCCCAGCCAGGCGATCAGCGACCGATCGGCGGCTACTCTGGCGTCTCAGGTGAATCTGCCGAATTTCTTGCAGAGCTCCTGATGTTGCCGTTTTATATCATCTCCCGTTAATGAAACAGTTGACACCGTTAAAATATGTTTTCGTGCCTTCGAACCTTATCAATGGCAACCACTGCACCACTTGGCAATGGTACCAAATACCATTGCCATGACGGGGCTTCAGTATGACACTTTCACTATTAGGTACATCGATTCATTAAAATCAGTCCTTTGCTTATGTGCGTACTGCGTGCTCCCACTTCAACACTTTAAAGTCAACTAAAGAAATAGAAAAATTCTAAATAGGTAGTTAAAAGCATAAGCCGCCTTGTCAAAGAAATGCCGACATTGGGGTGCTAGTGTAAGCGTAGTTGAGGCGGTAATTCCATTGCTTTATTTAATATTATTATTGGTATTTTTAGGCCTATTATATTTAATAAATTAATTCAAT
This sequence comes from Boloria selene, assembly GCA_905231865.2. Classification (NCBI taxonomy): domain Eukaryota; kingdom Metazoa; phylum Arthropoda; class Insecta; order Lepidoptera; family Nymphalidae; genus Boloria; species Boloria selene. The sequence continues at coordinate 5,975,425 of HG993149.1, forward strand.
TACTTATTCCGAATTCGCTATTATCCCCGCTATCGCCTATGACACCTCACCACACCTCACAATTCTGTCGGTACACATTCAAAGGGCGGCGATGCTTACACGTGTCTTTAAATTTCTTTGAATTTTACCGATTTGACAAAATGGCGCGACTCTCAAGGATTTTTGCATCATAGACTAAAAAATACACGGTAAAACCTACTTTTAATTAGTATTTAATAATATTGCAAAATGATAATTTATAGTATGAAAATAGTAAAAGCTTTTCCTGTTTTTATTACATTTTTTTTTTTTTTTTATGGTAAAAAGGGGGCAAACGGGCAGGAGGCTCACCTGATGGAAAGTGATCACCTCCGCCCATGGACATCTGCAAGCCAGGCTTGCAGATGCGTTGCCGGCCTTTCAGGAAAGGGAGGGATGGAGGAGGGAGGGAAGTGGGAGGGAGGGGGGAACGAAGGCGGAGGATGAAGGGAAGAGGGAGGGGGGAAGGAGAGTGGGCCTCCCGGACTCTCACTCACCGGACGAAACGCGACAGCATAGCTGCCACTTCACGCCGGTCTTCTGTGAGAGAGTGGTACTAATGAACTATACGGGGCGTGCCGACCCATTCGGTTGCTACCCGAAGGTAACAAGCATGGCACTACCACTTAAAAAACATATTAGATTATTTTTTTAAATACCTGGTGATAAATTGACATCAATGATTTTTTTATAACCATCTTCAATTTTTGTTTTTTATAAGATTTAGGGTCACTTGATGGGCATAAAAAACACAAAATGCTGACCAATCTAGGTGGAACTTCAAGAAAAAATGTTTTAGGCGATATCTCAGAAACTATGCACTTCAGAGCAAAAGTTATTGAAACCATTATTGTAAAGAATAAAATTTCGCATTTTTTATTTCTTGTAAACTTTTTTATAAAACTTATCGTTTACGATTTAAGGCTTTTAATGAACCGGATTTTCTGTCTCGGTCGACAAATCTCACCGACAGTGATTAATCAATAAAATGCGTGTTCAATGAACCGTATTATGCTCATAATAATGTGATTATTTTCATGTATTTTATTTACCTACTTTACAAGATATTTTACTCAATTCTAAGACATAATATGCTATGCCACTCCTGCGAATTCTTATTAATTACCTATTCTATGCAAACGTCGCTAGGGCTAGTAGTACCTACGGCTGCTCGGGGACAGTGTGATGTTGCCGCCTTTAGCTGGGGTCAACAAACTCTGATCTAGTAGTGTTTATTTTTATGACCATTTTTATTGTATTTATAATTTATTTTGTGTGAAAAATTCACTTTTTTATTTGAAGGTATTTTTTCAAATTGTCAATTTTTATCGACTTATATCATCTCACCCTACATGCAGTTTAAAGGAATGTTGATTAAGCGTCACCATCCTATACCTATATAGTATCTAAAAATATGATAGCAAAATACAATTGACATTTACTAAAATTAAATACCTAATAAAAATATTAAAAACGCCATCTATGAGAAATAATTATACGTCATTTGATAAGTGAAAGTACGGAATTATGAGTTAAGACCACATTATTATATTATTCTTTTTTAAAAGTATATTTTACAAACGAAGTAGGTATATTTTTTTAGGAATTAAATATTCTGTATCTGTTTGAACGACTTCATCTTTCTTACTGCAGAGATCGATTTACAACTAGAAAAGAAGTCTAACTACTCACGCGCATACATAAAGTACACGCACCCATATTTTTTTATTATTTTTTACCTACAAAAATCGGTCGCCCAAGTACTATAACTTTAAATACATACATATTATAAATATAAACGCCCATGATTGGAGTTCAAAACAAACATTCGTGTTCAACGAATGAATGCCCTCAGCGGGACTTGAAACCGCGACCGCTGGCGCAGAAAGTAGGGTCACTACAAACTGAGCCAAACAAAACTCAGGTCGTGACTTAGGATACTTTTTATTGCAGAAAAATAATTCATTTCCACAGGAAAACAAAATAGGTACTTAATTGGTTTTATTGAGTCGTCTTTAGAAAGCTAGCGGTGGCTAAATCTTAAGAGATAGGTACATCATATATCAAAACTATGTAGTAGGAAAATGTAGGTAATAAAAAGCCAATTACAGAAAAGTCTGTTACATCAAATATCTTTCTCCTTAGCGGATCGATGTGCACGTTTCGAGTAAAAAGTACTTGTACCTACCGATTTAAGCTAAATTAGGTATAAAAATATATCTGTACTTTACGTCTTCCTATTTTCTTCTTCAAAATTCTATGTACTGGTACCTACTTTCTTTTGTTTTGTATCGTTTGTTTTCTAAGTGTCAATTTTTTGTATTATAAATTAAGCCTGTCCGCGTCCTGAAACGACACTCAGTCCTAATTGCAAGACGCAAGAGTCTCGCAGACTTAGTCTTGTTCTTGCTCAAATCTTGCATGGTCAGTCTTGGTCTTGGTCTTGCTGAAATTAGGCGGTCTTGTTCTTGGTCTTGGTCTCGCAAAAATGCAAGACCAAGACCAAGACTGCAAGACCAAGACCGATTTTGGGCAACACTATTGTTAATACGCATTGTATAAATATATCTTCGTATAATTCAATCGCAATGTTATGTACAGCTCAATTTGTACGCCAATTTTACGTAGGTTTTAAGAGATGGACAGTGGCTTTTAAAATAAAATTTTTAGTAAAAAAATCTGTTATAGTATAGATCGGTCTAACAAAACCGTTAAGGTTCTAAAAACTCTCGACAACTCGACATAACTGAAGAACAAATTGTAAAGGAATCTAGGTGAATCATGTAAATTAAAGCAAAATACTGTATTAAAGAAAGAATGTACTGTAATGACTGTAATGATCCAAGTCTAAATGAACCGTTTTGTTTACCCTAATGAAGCAAACAAATACCATGACGGTCGGCTTATGGAATGCGCACATTGACAGCCTATCCATAACGCTATGAAAGCTTTATGTAGGTTAAATATATGTTTTTACATCGTATTATGTCATCACCATATATACTATATAGTATGAAATAAAATATAATAAAGACATGAAGTATGCCCCGGTAATTAATTTAAGATGTAGATCCCGTAAATAAATGATTGTTTTTGAGAACATTTTATCTATTATTTAGGTATGCACAAAAACAAGTAAGGATCTAAATACATATTATATAATAAACCATTAATTTTCTTATTACTTCTATCCCTGTTAATCATTGTTTTCAGTCCTTAAGATCCCAGTGCTGAGCACCGGTCTTCCTTGGCCATATTCTACCACTCACAAGTACAGTCGGGCCGTAGAACTTTACATGGCTTTCGAAAACTTGATAGGTTATCTTACGCATGCAGGTTTTCTTAAGATGTTTTACGTGACCGGAAGACAGTGGATTTGAACCCGCTTTTCACGCTTTCCCAAGAGAGCGCGTTATCACTGGGCTGCCACTGCCTTCATTATTATTTATAATTTCATAATTTTATCCAATAGACCTAGTTAAGTAGGTTTTTACTTTATATAAAACGTTAAGATGTTTTCGGAGAGTACAAATAGTTTTGCTTGTCACAGATGTCGTGAAAAACATTTAATTAGTTCATTATCTGTCACAGTTATCTTATCAGAATACGTTTGTCTTGTATGCAAAAGTGACACATTTCTGTGAGGATGGTATGTCGGAGGTAAACATTTTGATTGGCTTGTTAAATTGTTCCAATTTTCATACAATAGTAGATTATAATTTGAGTGATAATATTGTATATTTTTGTGGAAAGAATTAATTTTTAATTTATTAAACTGCTTTTGCCGCTGTATTTGTCTGAAGTACAAAAATGAATGCCAAAAGTTATAAAAATGATATACAACTAGAAAAAACTCAAAGAAATTCTTTTGGTACCTTTCTATAAATGTACCTAATATATAAAGTATCAAAAACAAGTAATTTAAAATTTTCATTGGTAATAGAAATAAGTAATATCTTTGCCTTAATAAAACAAATAACATAAATATTAAAATATACGTTCCACGTAATATTGAAATGTAAAATCATATCTAATAACATAATCTGTAAATTATATCTACTAATTTAGCTGACAGTCTGCGCAAGAGCAAATAACGAGGTTTGCTTGTCTTGACAAAATTGTCATCTGTCTAGTCAATAATTTATCTTTCAATGTAATTCATTAAAGAATTATGCAGTTTTATAATTTCTGACTTTACTGCTGTTTCTCCGCCAGATTGCATTAAGAGTTGCGTAATTTTTTGCACTTTAATAAGTTATTATTTGCGATGATCGGTTTGAGACCTTATGCTGTAGAAACGGCTGAATGGACATGAATAATGTATATCGTACTAAAGTTTAATATTTACATTCATGCACTTTGCTTCTGTAGGTTCTACATATTTATTATATATTTTTATGACAGTTAGCAAACTACTAATAATATAATTGTAGAGTGTATACCTCTAAGAATAGAAGATTAAAAAAATTTGTGACGCTTTTATATTGCCATTTACATCGGCGATCTCATTGTATCGTACGACTCGTACTTGACCGAATTTAATACTTTTTTCTAAACAGTGTAACCTGTGTTATGGCATTCTTGTCATAATATATCAATGTTTAACTATAATTAAATACACCTTGCGATTATTTAATTTTAATTGAATTGTCGAGTATACTCGTACATCAATAAAATAAATCAAATCTTGGCCTTTTCCATACAATTATTGTCAAAGATTATACGTTGAAGTTTCACACATTATTCTAAGGCGGTCGTTGAACCGTAAATAAACAAGTATCTGTTTGTTCTTAAATAACAAACACAAAGAACTTTGGGCGGAACTTTTGGTAAAATATTGGCCAGACGTCAGTTATTTTAGTGCATATATTTTTTTTAACATTTTTGTTCCAAACGAGTATTTATGGTTTTATAACTCAGTATTGTTCAAATTTGACCGACTACGTATTATTTATTTAATTTTACTACATATCCTATAAATTAGTTAAATTAGCACATAGATGTGCATACAATGCACAGTTTTCGTGCACTTTAAGCATGTATTTTCTAAATGCAAGCAGCTTTATCTCCATTTTTAGTAATTTTTATATGCGTGAGCTAACAACGTGCCAGATATTAAATTGAACAAATATGAACACTAACTCAGGTGCTCCTCTATTCCCTCACTATCATAGTGTGACTGAACGGCAATTTGTCACGGCCGGAGAGAAATCAGGCGTAAAACCGACAGCTTAATGTTCTCTCCAGAGAATGAGAGTTCACACACCATTGATTTGTTAATTCAGGTCGGCTACTCAGGATTTATTTACAGGGAAATCGGTTACATATATCGCATGAAAAAAGAGAATGAAATGAGATAAAAAATGTGGAGTGAAATTAAAAAATGTTACTTTAAGTATTGGATATGGAATTTATATTTCATTGGATTATGGATTGGATTGGATATAAAAAGTAATTTCGTTATATACCTATAAATTTTACAAATAAAATCGGGAAATTAAAAAAAAACATTTCATAACATGTCTATGTTACATAAATGTATCACATTTGTTTTAGTAGTTTTTGAATAATTTGATATTTTATATGTTTGTAGAAATTTGACTCTGCCTTTTGGTTCGATTCTTAATCGCGGCATTTTCATGATATCAGTTATTGACATGCTCATATTTTACGATCCATTAACACTATCGAATTATATGGATCACTCTGTTATTACGAATACAAGCGTAACGATTACCATCTAGATAGTAATCTTTACGGTTATCAATTGTTATTGCAAACTTTATTGCATGTCGATATTATAACGAACATAAACCAAAAGTCCTTATTTATAACAGCAATTGGCTGTAAAGTTAGACATTGCAATATGGAGACTGATTGCAATTGTTAAGCAAATTTATTTGGTTAAAAGCTGTCAATGATATTTACGACTATAGTTAGGGATACTTAAGACAATATACGAGGTAAAGTAAGTATACTTAATTGAGCTATCTCGCACTATATATGTACTTTAGTGCTTATCAAGAAAATTTAAACAAGTTACGGCTACTTTATTATATTATATACATTATACATATTTTATTCTAAAGTGGACAGTAATATTATTTAAAAGAAAAAGTTTAGAAATTTTTGATAATTATATAGATATGGTATGCCTGTCTGTTTATTGGGTCAGAGGCTCAACATGCATTATTGTATTATTATAATTGAAAAGGAAGATTATTTATGCACTTATTTATTGCACAAAAGAGAAAATAATCAGACACTTTATGGAAAATTAATGCTTTATCGATACGAAATTTCCTGAATAAAACATGATCTTATCGAAAGGCTTAATGTCTAGAGAAGATCGATAAAAAACTAAGCCAGAGCACATACAATCATTATGACATTCAATTGCTAAAGGTTAATTACTTTACAAGAATAATAGAAAATAGATAATTTACTTCATAATGATATATCTAAGATGATTGAATTCCTGATTTCTTGTATTTCGCAACTCCTTCGTAAGAAATAATTGTTAGGAATAACACACGATGAGTGTTCTCATGTTTCAGCATTGCTATCGTAACTGTCGTCTTAATATTATAAATCACGATGTTAAAACGAAATTTACTTTAGTGATCGCTAGATTATAATGAGTCTTAAATTTAACTTCCAACTTTGATTAAGCTCCTTCTATTACAAAGTCTGTAACCGAATCTATGTTGCATCTTTTGAAACATGTTATTACCAATAATTATGATTACTCGTAGAATATGTTATACAATTATCTGTTTTTAAAAATTGAGTAGCATATTTTTTTCCGTAAGAGTTTGGTCCTGTAATCTTAGTATGATGTTTGCTTGGAGTCTTAGAATAGTTTCTATAAGGTTGATTCATATTTTTTTAATTTCTAAATATCTAAATTACTGCTGTTTGAGCAGTAATTTAGAAATTTAGAAATTACATCATTACTGTTTTCCTCACTATACGCGACACTGGTAGAATGTATCGCGTCTACTAACGAAATCCTAAACCGTTACAAAAAAAAAAATTTCTATAAACTACCTCAGGGGACGGGCGATACAAAATTTTGAAAAATTAAATAAACAGAACCTTACCCTAGTATTAATAAATATTTTTTTAATTTTAACATATATGTACGATTATTCATTATAGTATACGATATCAATATGTTGTACTCGTATTACACCTGATATATGTAAGTGATATTTGGGTTATCAGTCGATACAATTTTATTAATGCCTTGGTTTTTTTAGATTAAATTTTATTTACAAACAGAAATTAAATTCGTAGAATTCTAGAATATATGTTTGATTAAGATATTTTAAAACGTAATAATAATTAATGGTAGAAATAGGACAAGCTTTTAATTTGTATGAATGTGGCACTGACGAAGGTACTCTTACCCGTAATCTCTTTAGCTAACCTCTATCCTAAATATCTTGTCATTCTCCTGAAACTGCTTCATTCCATTAATGTAAAAATTTTTTGAGTTATTTTTTGAATTTTTAACTTATTTTGTTGTTTTTTTATTTCATTGATAAATATACAACAAAATTAATCTAGATAGTAGTACGAGTATAACAGTCTTGATTTACAAAGCACTCTATCTCTCCTTTCCGCATAATATTGGCCACAAACGAAGTAAATCGTGCTCAATTTGGACATTTATTTCCCCATATCTTATAAGAAAACTTTAAAAAACTCTGGAAATTTTGTAATTATTTCCAGAGTTTAAGATTTGAATAATTTAAAATTAATAAAAACTATGGTAATTATATATAATTTTATACACAACTTTACGAGTGTACAATTAGTTCTACAGCAAAACCCACTTTGTTGCGCTTTACAGCTTCCAATTGAGACCATCATCGATCGCAATCGGCGATAGAGACGTTCAGAATTATCCTAGGCATTGTCTTTATAAGTACTGTTACAACCTGTATTTAACTTTGTAAGAGGAATTAAATTGATAAAGTAAAGTAAAAGGAATTAAAATAATATGATTCGTAAAATTGATTACCTAATTTCAACTAAATTTTGAATTTTAAATATACATTAAAGTAAAAAAAGCTTTGAAGTCAGAACGTTATAACGATTTATTTGTTATATTCATAATTTGTTAGAACATGTAGTACATTTTATATGTTTTATGTATTATCTGAGAATATATTTACCATTCGGTGTATACTTTTATTATTTCTATATTTATTTTATGATATCGTCGTTTCCGTCTTATTACTTTCGTTTAAAGGGTTGTCTGGTAGAGATTAATTTAATCAATAGAACCATTTTAGTATGCCTTACATACTTTCTCAGACAGCACCTGTAATTTTACTATCCTTTAAATGTGTGTGCAAAAAAATAATTAAAGGAAAGATAATAATAAAAATAACAGAATTACAATTGTTCTTGCTACTTTATGTACCTTAACACACGTCGAGCTCATGTCCTAGATGATGAACTCGTCATTGATGCAAGGCCCGAATCATGTTACAAAGAAAATAATGATCTGGAGTACGTAGATCAATCGGACGCTTAATTATAAGTGATCGAGAGCGAGATCATTATTTTACTTTGTATCAGAATTTATATTTAGAAGGAATTAGAAGAAAACGACATAGGTACGTGCAATAAATACTGTACGGTAATTGTACGAAATATTTACAAACTCATACACGAGTATGAAATTTTCCAAAAGAATGACCCAAGTTATAAATTATCATTATAAAATATTTAGCTAAAATCCATTGACATTAAAGTACAAGAATAAGGACAGCAAAGCTAACATTACAAATTATTAGAAGTAGGCATATATGGACTACATCTTCAAATTTCCTTTGTTTAGCTCTATTTTCGATTGTGATTCATCTAGAAGTTATAAACACGTGTTGAGGGATCGAGCCGCCAAATTGTCGATGTAATTTATCAATTAGTCACTCTGATTGGACACTGACGCTTCTCGCTCGTGCCCTTTGAGATATAGGTACTTTGCCGGTGGGTGTTCAAACATAACATTTTAATAAATTATTTTTTAACAAAAATAAAAACCGACTTCAAAACTTTACAAACGAAAGCTAAAAATAAAAAGAAAAAATTATAATTTTAATTAATTAGTTATTGTTGGCGGAGATATCGGTGAACATACGTAAAAATATATATAATATACAGTGGAGTACATATAACCTCCTTTTTAACGTCGATTAAAAATATAAAGTATGCGGCTCTGTGATATGTATTGTTCCTCAAAGTGGCTAAAAGTGCAAAAAGTTTTTTTTAAATTTGACTGATAGTTTCAGAGGTTAGCACGTTTAAGCATGCAGACTTATCTCCTCAGATTTATAATGTTAGAAACAGTTTATATTACTACATACTCGTAGTATAAAAGAAAGTCGCTTTCTCTGTCCCTATATCCTTTTGTACGCTTAAATCTTTAATACTCGTAGTATAAAAGAAAGTCGCTTTCTCTGTCCCTATATCCTTTTGTACGCTTAAATCTTTAAAACTACGCAACGGGTTTTGTTGCGGTTTTTTTATAGATAGAGTGATTCAAGAGGAAAGTTTATATGCGTAACTAGCGGACCCCGCGGCTTTGCCTGTGCTAAATCTAGGAAAAAGCCCAAGCGAAGCGAGGGCGAGTCGCTATTTTAGATTAAAAGTATATGCGAAAGCGTATGGTGTTATTCTGGTAGGATATTTACGACAATCAATGTCTTAGGATATAATCAAAGTGTAGGTATAATTACCTCAAGGGATTGGTGTAGAGGTTTTTCTAACATTAATAATACAAGCCATTGTCTTTGTTTGTTAGAATAAGTTAATATTTGAAACTATTAGACTGAAAAACAATCAAACTCGAGCGGGTCCGAGGGCAAATTTTTGTAGTACATATGTACTGTGGTACTATGTACGATAATACAGAAGTAGATTGTGGTTTCTGTGACTAATTATTTTCTACGAATAATGCCAATCACATACAAAGTATGTATTATAATAACATTAATTAGTATTTATTTATGTGTCGTTCATTCATTTATTATTTTATAGTTAATAATCGTAAAAGTAAACTCGTTGCTAGTACTTATAAGGACGATATAGTAGTACCAATACTATTAAACTAGATCTTTATATTTTTATGTATTTTATGTGCATTGTGTTAATGGTTGTCTGAATCTAATCGAAATCTGTAAGTGAACGGTCAGTATTAATAATATGGTAAGAAGCAAATTTCAAATTTCATTTAATTGGTTTTTCTAAAAAGATGCGAAGATATAAATACTTATAAAGAAAACATTTTTATACATTTACTTATTATGTACAGCTGAATAATAAAAGATATACAGAAGAATAATAGTCAATCACATTTGTATCTTGTGACTCCATACTTTAATATTCGCTAGAAGGAAATCTCTTATAATATTTTAAATTGCGAAACAACGTAACTATGCAGCATTAAAGTCGAATTAGCGATATAAAGATAGTACTGAAACAACACTCGGACTAATAATCAGGCGATAGACGTCCGACTTCAAGAGTGCCGACTTTTGATTAGCTACAATTAATTTGTCGCCTGCAAACAGCTGGTCTTTCATTATGCGACGTACATTTCAATTTCTAATACATCGCCATTAAATTGTAACGTCCCATTGATTGGATGGGAAAAAATATACTCTATAGCTCATCCAGCTAGTTTCTAACTGTTGTACACATGGTCTAGTTAATTGGGACGCGAATTTCATTTGAAAATATAAACAATAAACATGTAGTATAAAAATAGAAACGCCAGTCTGTAGAGCTTTTTATGATTTAGCGAAATGTATACATTCATTATCCACAGCATACAAGACGTGAGCTCGACAACAATGTACCAGTACTTGTTCGGGTACTTTTTGCAACTTATGATATTATATTTTATTTCCTTTATTTACCAGTAAAACCTAGTAAATAAATGACTTTCTTGGGAATGTTTCGTAGAAACTCCTTTTCTTTGGATTTTAAATTACCGGTTTTGTAAGCCCTATTATTTATAATTGAGGCATAGGTACAAAAAATATCTACAGTTTACTTGCATTTTTTGTTACTTGATTTTAAAAGATAGAGCAATATAATTACAAATAAACACCATTCACGTTTTAATATATTGGAGCAAGTAGTTTATCATAACTTATGAAGTTATTACAAATTAAACAAAAATTATAAATTACCTGCACGAATTAGAGGAAAGGAAATTGTAGACTACCTACTTAGAGAAATGCACATATTAAAGAAATATTAACATATGCTTGGTACAAAAAAATTAAGGAACAAGTATAAAAGAAATGTAATCACCTCTAAAAAGGCTACAAAAATTATATATACTACCTACATGCACTAATTTATAGTGATAGACTCAAACTTTTGTTAAACAAATGGCTAAATAACATAATAAACATGCCCACTTGTTATAATTATAACTAAACTATTGACAAATAATAGAGTAGCCATTAGGCGTTTATTTATGATAGCAGCCTTATTTTACACTTGACCATGCACTTAATGTAAACCTATAAGTTTTCTAACGGTTGTCGCTTGGGCTATTTATCTAGGCTCAGTGAGTCAAGCGGGCAACCAGAGAGATAGCCCATCTGCGGCCCATTACCGCACAAGGAATGTTGTCTGTGTGAAATTCACTATCCTCTGCGTTATAGCACTAGTTAACCACCCTTACTTTGCTCAAGAACTTTCTGTAATTGGTAGAGAAAATTTCGTAGATCCATATAATTTTGAACGATATTTGGATCTAGGGAATCTAAATGCTAGGATAAAAATCTGCATGTATATGACTCTAGCTTACCATATTTTAGAAACTGTTAGGAATATTTTTTTCCTAAAGGTGGCCCTGTGCATTTACCAAAACATGAATGGAGTAGGTCGACGATTTTAAGTCACAAAACGCAGCTGACTTAAAGACGTAAGTAACTCGTAATGGATAAGTCAAGCCAACCCCTAAATTATCTTACAAAAATTAGAATATATGTTTATTGTATAATATCATATATATACATAGATTTATTTACGAACGGGAATCGCACCTATAACATTTGATATCCTCTGAAATTGAAATGAAATCTCCGTATGATTTTGAGCTACCAATGGCGTAAGCAAAATATAAGCTTATATATATTCAAAATAAAATCTCAATAGTTTCATTGTTCGCTATTCTACAAATAATTTTGCTTCACAATGCATTTCGTGAGTGAAATGACAATGCAACTCAGCAATAAATAAACACATACAAACGAGAAGTTGTTCAAAATAAATCGTCATATTTGTGGTTCCTAGTGCTCTAGAACTCTGGAATTTATTGCGGGCCTTCAAGTTATTTGAGGAATGGGAGGTCAATATTGAATGGTTAAGGATCTAAAGCAATCCTTAACAATTACTGTCAAATACTGCAACTGATCCATTGTACCGTTAGAGCTTGAGGCAACAGTGCGGTTCATTTTATAATAAAATAGGGGTACGTGTCTCTTTACATAGAAATGTGATTTATTATAAGTGTTGTAGAGTTATGCATAAAATAAGAAATAAGTGTACAGCGTGTAAAATGACTGACGGATTAAAGCTAGCGGGCGGTCGAGGCAATACGTATATCACCATATTTTTAACGTCTGTATTTGCAAAATTTAGTCTAAAATACTGTTTATTTTATTATTTTTTGAACTGAACCCCATATTTTTCTCAAATAAAAGTAGCTTAAGTCCATCCGTTTCAGAGATTAACGGGAACAAACAGACAGACAGAACTATTTAATTATATTTATCTGTATAGCAAAATAGATATAGATAATCATGTACCTAACAGAATTATCAGTTGTGATAGTTAAGGGATATAAAGATCCTAAATTCAATGCAATACAATAAATAATATAATTCTATACCTACTATAACTTTATATTTTTATTCGATAAGATTTTTATGATTATTGTCTATATTGTTTTATTGGTTTACATAATATATTAATCTCTCTCGCACTTCGTCATAGGCAATTTAAATTGGCAATTTAAATATTAGAAACAGAAAATTAAAAACGGCACAGTAATAATTAAATTTTAATATTAACAATTTATTACTAACAAATTTAAACTAAAGAGAGTGTATAAAATAATCTATTACGTAAAGCACTAAAGGAGAATCTGTAAATACCTCGCGCACTGGTTTCTATAGGGTGATGTTAGGAAACCAATGATACCATAAAACACGTGATGTGATTAACAAAATTAATGGATAAGCTACTAGTGTTTCCCGCCTAGTTGATTTATGAGTAACCTTTTGCAACAAAAAGATAGGAAATCCATATAAATATCTTGATACCTAAGACAAAGTTTAATTCATGCCCGTAGTGCCGACTGACGTTCAGCTAGCGAGGTTTCATTGCTTTATGTTGGCACACACTAATTACACTTGCTGTTTCTGTTATAATTTTATAAATATATAAATAACCTGTTTAATTACCTAAACATCTAATTTACTAAAAAGTAACCAATGTTAGTTTTTAGTACATTGATATAAAAATATCAATTGTCCGACCGAGAGCTTCGCTTTAAAAAATTTAAGGAATAAAGTTTTACCACATGTAGAAGTCCTCTGAAATGTCAAAATCACTACTACTACGCTACTATTTAGTAGCGTAATTATGCTGATTATACCCACTACTGCTTTCGATTTTGCTATACGGTATTAGTTATTCACGGCACTCCCAATGTATTTTTATGAAATTTTATTGTGCCATAAAGAATATTATATTAGTTCTCTTCCCCTTTAGAGAAATTTAGCATAATATTTGCATATTAAAATTTTACTTTTTCATATTAAAAACCGGTAGTTATTCATACCTATTTATTAACATTTATTTAATTATCACAATGAATATGTTATTAATATGATTGGTAAACGGTTTACGAATATTTTATTTAAAAATAATATCAATAAATTATTTTAAAACATTGTTGTTTTGCTTCATGATTAGTAGATATGACACTACCTACCTACCCTACCCACCTCTTCGTATTATTCACCACATGGTAAAGTTAAGGACTCCTCAAACTAAGTTTTATATTCCTACTAATAATATAAAAGGACAAATGTAAATTAATTTCTGTCTTTACTGTACAATACAATCGATGCTATTTTTGAATAAGAATAGTAAGTGTAACTTTGTGCCCTGATACATTAAGCACTTTTCATATGACAAGGGTCTACTATAAGTAAGACATAGTGGCAAGCAATACCGACAAAGTTAAGAACAAAAGCTTAAACCGCTTTCTGTGAAGGCAGGATATATTTCAACTTATCAATAGCATAAATTGTGGGTCTCACACGATGAATAGCTGTAGGCAATGCTCTGCTGTACAGAACACAGACAACTAGTCACGCCTAGCTTTGCAAATCAGATCTGAGGTAAGGAAAATTATTTAATATTTAGTTAAGATAAGAATACAATGGTTACATCATAGATACAGTACTTGTACGAACTTAATAATGTATTAAAATATTATAGGGACTATTATTATCGTTATTGTTGTATATTATAAAATATTTGTATTCAAAATTAATTGATTTTAAACTTTTAATGTTTTTTTTTTCTATTTATTTTCAGGGCTTTTATTTTAACAATATGCCAGCCCTATCATACCTTAACCTAAATAATTACTTAAATCTTATTCTTACAAAGTTATATACCATTTTAGCTTCCTCAGAAGTAGGAATGGACAAAATGGTGTTAAAATATCCTATATCTAACTTATTTATACTTAATGTTTTAATTAGATTTTTCCTTTGTCGGTCGTACCGGACACATTCCATTAATAAATGATACGTGTCTTCAACTACTCCACAAACCTCACAATTTGGTGACAGTGATTTTTTCATAAGAAATAGAAAGTTATTTAATGGCATGTGTCCGGAGCGTAATCTGTGTGCTATTTTAATCATATTATTTCTATTGCTATTAATCAAATCAAACCAGGGACCACGAGAAGGTTGACATTGCAAAGTTTTATACCAGATTCCTTTTTCACTAGAGCGCTCATTGAAATATTCTTTCCACATATTATAAATTTTTTCTCTATGCGATATTAAAACTTCAGAATAATTTGGAATAATATATACTTTACATCCTTTTGTATGTCCAGAGCGGGCTAATTGGTCAGCCTCCTCGTTTCCCTCTAAGCCTATATGTGATGGAACCCATTGCAATTTCAGATGTATGTTTGATTGTATAGCTTTATTTATCTTATCTAGAATAGCATAGGCTACCGGAACACCTCTTAGGCCAGAGGCGCACCGAGCCAAATGCTGCAATGCACTTTTGCTGTCTGTAAAAATGACAATTCTAGCATAATTTTTTGTAAATGCATAAGATATAGCTTCTGAAATAGCAAACAATTCCACTGACATAATACAAGTGTTTGTTGATATTATATTATAAATGCTACTATTTTTACAACTTTGATCATAAAAGGCAGCTCCTATCCTTGTCTCTGATTTTGATCCATTAGTATATATTTTTATCCAATTACTATATTTATAATTTATTTCTTGTAAAATATTAGCCTTAAGTTGATTGATTTCATATATCAATCAACTTAAGGCTAATATTTTACAAAGCCTTATCAATTTAGTATAAATGGTTCTGTGTATATCTATGTTTGTTACCCAAGTATTCATGCTGAACATTTTTAAATTGCCAGATGAAAATAGTTTCTCGTGTTGAGTCTCACCAAATATACAAGGTAGTAAAGGTTTCTTTTTAGCACGCCAAAAAGGTTTTGATCTAAAGTTACTATTGAATTCATCAAGTAAGGTATTTGTTATATTATTTGACCAAGTTCGTAATTTAAAACAAAATTTCACTGCTAAGTAATACCTTCTTAAATATAATGGTGGAATGCAAAGCTCAGACTCCATCACATGAATAGGTGTATATTTAATGAATCCTCCTATTAAGCGCAAAGCTTGGTTTTGGATAATATCTAATTTCTTTAGATGTGTCTTAGCACTATTATCATAAAAAAACAACCATAATCAATTTTACTTCTTATCAAAGATATATATAATTTCCTTAGATATTTTGGATGGACTCCCCAAGACGGTCCAGTTAATATTTTTAACATGTTTAAGCTTTTTGTTGTTCTTTTGCCTAACTCACTGATATGTTTATTCCATAAAAGCGATCGATCTAACCATATTCCTAGATATTTAATATGGTTTGTGGAAGCAATCGTATTATTATTCACGGCCACTATAACATGTTCGTTTCGTCGTTTCCTACTAAAGTGGCAATGTTTAGATTTACTAATTGATAACTCTAATCCTAAACATTCTAGAAATGTAACAAATAATTCTAATGATTCCTGGATATCAATTATGCATTCATTTAATTGGCCATGATGTGAAAACAATACAAAATCGTCCGCGTATTGACATAAGAAGACATTTTTAATTAGGTGATGAATTTTATGGGTAGCAATATTAAAAAGCAGTGGAGACAGAGGGTCACCCTGGGCTAGACCTTTGTGCGCCCTTCTAAATTCCTCTTTATTTTTATTAACATTTTTGATACTTAGTTGTCTTTCGCTTAAGAAATTCCATAAATATGTACAAATTTTACTTCCCATACCTAAATTATCTATTATTTCTAAAACTTTATTTATTGCAATATTATTATACGCATTTTCAATGTCAAGAAAGCACGCCAAGGTTGCCAAATTTTTTGAAAATCCAATTTGTATGTGTGTAATTAATCTTATTAAACAATCTAGACTTGATCGAGCTCTTCTAAATCCAGTAACATTAGGTGCCAAAATATTATTTTTCTCTACAAACCATTCAATTCTCTTACTAAGCATTACATGAAAAATTTTACACAAACATGATAAAAGTGATATGGGTCTTAGCTTATCTGTATTACCTGCCTTAGGGATTGCCACTATTAGAATTCTATGCCACTGTTCAGGGACTTTACTTGTGAGAAAAATGAGGTTGTAAATTCTAAGGAGAGTTAGCTTACCATTAGTTGGAAGATTAAAAATCATTGAGTATGTAATTTCATCTTCCCCTGGGGAAGTGTCTTTCTTTTTTATGCAGGAGTTTAGTTCATGTAGGCCTAAGTCAGATTCCAAGTACATATTATTGGAATAAAAATTTGGTGTATTTAATGCTACGGAGTCAGGAGCTAAATTACAAAGAAGTTCTTCGCCCTGTACATCAGATATAAGAGATGGAGAGTTCTTTCTTCCCTTTAACCACTGCATTTTATGCCACATTTCAGTGTCCGATTTAGTGTCATCTATAGAGTTACAAAAATTGTGCCAGTCATTTGATTTAGCCTCGTAAAGTTTAAGTTTCACTTCCTTTATTTTGTCCTCGAGTACTTTTAGATTTTGTGGTGTAGGATTTCGGCGCAGTTCCTTTAGTGCTAATCGCCTCTGGGCTACAAGCTTCGACAAAACCGGGGTCCAATAACGTTTAGGTGTAAATTTTTGTATAGGGTTTAAACACTTTTTATACTTTGGAATGTATTCATTAGCAGCTTTGTTTATCAGATTGACAAATTCGTTATAGAGTTCCTGTACGTCATTACTTTGCTTAAAATGTTTAAATAAATGTTCTAAATATGTTTTATAACCTACCCAATTTGCTAATTTATAGTTTCTTTTATATGTAAATTGAAAACTAGTTTTATATGCCAGACTTATCTTAACTACTAGATGGTCGCTTCCTAAATTTTCATTAAGTACAGTCCAATCAAAATTAATTGCTATATTTGTTGAAACAAATGTTATGTCAGGAGAGGTTTCTGTTAGAACACCACTTACTAATTTTACTCTGGTAGAGCTGCCTTTATTAAGAGAGATAAAGCCGTTTTCAATAGAAGAGTTTAAAAGGTGATTCCCTCGAGTATCATTTTTATAGGACCAATTGGTATGATGCCCATTAAAATCTCCAGCAATTATAGATGATTTTGAAAATTCCGAAAATATACAATTCCAATCATTTTGCGATGTATGTACAGAGGATGGACAATATACGCACACAATATTTTGTAAATATTTACAATTATAAAGTTTAACATGAATAATTTCGATACCATTATTACTAAAAGCTGTATGGAATTTTTGTGCTTTGATTGATCTATGTACCAGAATAGCTACCCCACCATAAGAATCATCTCTATCTTTTCTATATACATAATAGTCATTAAATTTAATTTCAAAATCAGAGTCAAGCCAAGTTTCACTTACCAAAGCTATGTGGATACATTCTCTATTAAGTAAAGATTCAAATTGTAATCTTTTTGGATATAAACTCTGCGCGTTCCATTGAACTATATTTAACTTAAAGTCCCTATCCATAACTAAAATATTTGAGACAATCTTTCAATAGTTTTCCACCTTCAAAGAAACCACTTACAAATTTCATCAATTCTTTAAATATTATCTTCACACAAACACATATTTTTTCTTCCCAAGTCACGTCTTCTGAAAATCCTAACTCCTTTCTATCTCTATTTTCGCTAGATTCTTCTGTAGATTTATTTCCCTCCTCGTCGACGTCTGTCTGTGTTTCCGGCATACCAGAATCCACAGTTTCTTTAGTGGTATTTTTTTCTTCTTTCTTTTTCGTGTTTTTTTGGAGTTTGTTGACATTCCTTTTACACTTGCTTCACTTTCAGAATATAATTCAGAATTGTCTGGATTTCTTGACTTCTGTTCGTTATCTTGCATTACTACATCTCTATATGTTACACTTCGTTGAACTCTTATATTTTGGTTTTCTTCGTCGCTTTCTAAATATATCTGTATTGTTTGTTTGTTTCTTTCTATTTCTAGATAATGTTCTAAAGCTTTTCGGTACGTGTAATTCTTACGGCTCATAATGCATCTAATTTCTTTTTCTTTAACGAACACAGGACATGATTTATCTAAAGACATATGGGGACCCTTACAATTAATACACTTGTATATGTTAGTTTCGCAGTTTGGATGACCGCCACCACATTTCGGACATACAGTTTTATTTGTTGGGCAATTTCTTATGTAGTGGCCAAATTTCCAACATGTTGAACACTGTGTAACTGGAAAAGTATACGGTTCTACTTTGAATCTACAACCATAACCATAAACAAAGGGTGGCAAGGTCTCACTATTGAAACATAGTCGAATTGTTTCGCTGTCTATCCAATCACCCTTGTCTGTTTGTCTTTTCAGGCGTTTCACAGAAATTAACTCGGCATCACACTTAAAATTTTCTTGAAGTTCTTGCTCACTAACTTCTAACTCGATCTGTCTAACTAAGCCATATGACAAGTTATTTTCTTGTGTCGATTGGCATCTGTACCCCATTTCCTTTAGCTTTTCACAATATAAAAGTTTTTCAGCTTCAAATTTTGTACTTAACTGGATCAGAACTTTATATGGATTTTTATATTTTATTTTAATTATATTGAGTATATTTAAAGAACGCATAAACTTAGCTAAAGCAATTTGTTTCGGCAGTAATTCTTTGGATGTCATAGAAATTTCATATATACTTTCAGGTTTCTTTGCACTGAGTGAAAAACTCCGTGCTAATCTTTTTGGTTGTTTTCCCACAGTAATAAAGCCATTTTCTTCTTCTTTATCTGAAACTTCTTTTCTTGTTCTCTTATCTGGTCTTAAGATAGGAGATTTGATCGGCGACTGCTCGTTTGCCCAAATTATCTCATTATTAATTTGTTGGTCATCTACAGTGTTTCCATCAATCTCATAACATACAATTTCACTTCGTATTTCACTTCCTATACTTTTTTCACTCATTTTATTTCACATTTAAAATGACGGTATTTATAAAAAAAAATGACGGTATTTATAAAAATTGTTGAATATGATATAGTACGTGCAACCGCTTTGCCGCATTATTAATGTTATGGTGTATATTATGTACTTTAAGGTAAACTGAATGTTTGAAAGTTCGAAACATCACATTTCGAAAAAAAAATTTTCTCTAAAATACTAGGGGAAGAAGGGGGAATGACGCTCACTGGGTAATGGCGCTCACCTCTGTAACTCTGTCAACATGATACGTAGCAACACACCACATCGCGTGAATTGTGAGGGGAGGGGGTCTCTTACAGACAGCGATACAAACATACAGTCAGCTCGCGTCATGTGACCGTGAAGTGCTTTTCTTTGTTTCCGCCCGAACTGATCTAATTTTTGGTTAAGAGTTTCTTGACGGTAAGTCCTAAATTTTAATGCTTTTTAACTATTATTTTTTCTTCTGACAATAAAACTATTCTATTTTGTAATAATGCAATCAATTTTCAACAATTGTTTATGATTTTTTTTTAAATTTTAATTCAATTACAAAACGAGCGTTTGGGGTAATACCGCTCATCTGAGCGCAATTACCCCTTAGTGACTTATTTTTTTTTGTTGTAGATATACCAAGAAATCGTCAAAGGACCACCGCTAAAGCGGCTTGGAACGAAGAGATTTCTTCCTTCTAACCTTCAATCTGCTAAAACTCCTCAAAACCAAGGCCCAAATATCCAGAATTTCGAATATGCGCAGTCTGATGGTACCTCCATAATTTCAGAACATACATCTCCTTTGGCAAGTCCATCAAATGAGGATCAATCCTCTGCATCTGTTTTGGCACGTGCTTGTAAACAAAAGCTAGTTCAATAACGAAGAACTCCGGTATGCTTTGCTGCTATAGCGACGGCACCAACAATTGAACCATTTTATAAACCACGTCAAAGAAAGCTAATATTAACTGCGACTCCTATGAAAATTAATTTAGAGGATAAGAAAGGGAAAAAGTCGCAAAACTTAATAAGACCGGAAAAGATGATAAATTAAGACTAGATTAAGTTCTTCAGAGAGTGAAGATGAAGAGCATCTTTGCGACGATGATAGTGATGACGATATAAATGTGGATGACGAAAGTTATAACAAATGTACTATTTGCAAAGAATTTGGAAAACATAACGAGTTATGGTATCGGTGCACCATCTGCGGACTATGGGCTCATGCTATATGTTCAGGATGGGATTCGCCAGATGAATACATCTATCATTTATGTGACCAAAAATAAAATATTACTATTTATAAGTTGTCTTACCTCCTTATAATAATAATAATTTTATATTATATTATAATAATTGAAGTTGATTTGACATCGAAGACTTCACTATATTTGTTAAATTGAGAAACGCTTATCTTACGTACAAATAGCGATAATTGATGCTTATTTGTTATTGTAGACTTTACTTTCATTGTATTCGGTTCATCTCATTAATATTTCTTTAATTAAAATGTATTTTACTTGTTATATTCCAAAAAACATGTTTGAGCGTCATTACCCCATACACTGAGCGGCATTACCCATAGTCAGGGGCAATGCCGCTCAAACATGTTTTTTTAATATTTAATTATTACTACTAGTAGGTCAAAGATAAATGCGTTTGTTGTTAAAATCTGAATTACTCGATAGTTAAAGACTTTGTTATTTACCTTAATTTTGATATATAATAAATAATTTAGAAAATACAGCTTGTTTTCTTTAAGTGAACGCCATT
The DNA here is from genome assembly GCA_905231865.2 of Boloria selene. NCBI lineage: Eukaryota > Metazoa > Arthropoda > Insecta > Lepidoptera > Nymphalidae > Boloria > Boloria selene. The sequence goes on from HG993149.1 coordinate 5,997,052, forward strand.
CCCCCGTCTATATGGTATATCCGTGGTTGAAAAAATTCATTATATACAAACAGGTACACCCACCCATCTGTACACCTATGAATAAATATATAATACATTTTGTGATTCATCAGAAAAATATTTCGACACTAAAGGAATTTATATTCATAATTTCCACGGAATACGTAAAAAAGTCATCTTTTGTGTGATAATTTCATTGTCTAGATATAGGTACCTATACATCTTTGCCCCTCATTGAAAATTATTTTCAATTTATTACACGGGACCGATGCAGAAAAATATAGATTTGTATGGATCGATTGTAAATTTAAAACAATTACAAAAAATAAAAAAAAATGTTTTTTTTTTAAAGCTAAATTATGTTGTGTTAGTGATGTTTATATCTACAGTTCACAATTTTTGTATCAACGGCAAAAAACCTGTTCACACATTACGAGCATATCAAGTATAAAAACTTAAATTTTATATATTTCAGATATAATACAAGTATTATAATTAACATTAATGTTCTGTCCACTGTTTTTGATATCGGTTGAAGCAGCTGTGAAGTAATATAAAAAAGTACTCACTAGAGTATTATAAAAAATATAGTTTAACTATTTGTTAAAAGAATTAAAAGATACCATATATTTATGATCTTCGATAAACATTTAATAAACTTTGTGAATATTTTCTTTCATATAATTTATACGTTACTGAATTAATTAAGTGATATCGGCACTATCTTGATAAGAGAGTTGCAATTTACTAATCATTGATTACTAATACAGAAGTTGTTTGGAAAGTAGTATTCAAATTACCGCTAGTTAGTCAGTAATAATGTATGCAAAGAGTAGGTATAATAAGGTACGATTATGAGAAATCTCAGATAGATGTTTTATCTAGATATTTATGTTAATTTTGAAAAGGAAACGACTTCTAATTTTTAGTAAAATAGCAATAACGAAAAAGTAGTATAACATCTGAAATAAATAATATTACACGAGTAGGTATTGAAGTGTATCTACCGCCTTACATCTTTCATTTGAGGATTCTGTTCAATACCAACAACTCACTATCGCTTTGCTTCGGGTTTGTTTATATAAAAAAATTAAAACAAATCTGTGCCATGGACACCGTACAATTTTTTGGGAAAAAAGTCCATAATCTATGCCAAATTTCATCACATTCGTTAAGCTGTTCTGGCGTAAAAGAGTAACAAAAATCCATCCTCAAAAATTTTCACGTAATAATAATAATAATATTGGTACATCTTAAACCTGAAGTTAACTCAAGCTGTTCATTTATTTTCCAAATTTCGTTAATATGCTTAATTTAAACAAACATTTAAACCAAAATAGTAAATGTCTTTCAAAATAGTTTATAAAGATATCGCTTCTACGAGGTAGTTTTCGCACTTGCTAGTCATCACTAGATGGCGCTGCTTTCAGTAGAATTAAAAACCTAACTATGCATTTGTCAAAGTTTAAAACAAAAATAAAAAATGTATCCTGAGTTAAATAATTTAAAATTTATTTTTCTATAACTTACCTTACAAGAACCTTGCACGCATATAGCTCGGAAACCAGGTTTCGTGCATGGAGTACCATCAGATACTAATGCTAGTGAGGCGTAGAACTGCTGTCCTTGAGGTCGACAGTTGAGAATACACGGCGCGTTACCTAAATAAATAACTATTAATTAGTATACAGTAATATGTCGATTTTATAGATCGTGGTTAAAACAACTTTAGGAGTGAATTCTCTCATACAAATAACAAATGACTGGTAGTGATGTTGATTTTCAGAAAATTACGTCTAAAAAAGCTAGATTTTTATTTCGCTAAAATATCGAGAATGTGAATGTGAGAATGACTTGGCCCTATGTAACAAATGAATGCTTTCTTTTTATGCAACTCAATGGTAACTCATCTGTGTCACTGGGGTTTCAATTCGGTAGCAGGGTTAAATTTCGTTTTTACATTAACATAATCAATTCGATCCGGTTTAGACTAAAAGTGAAATTTGATATAACCATACATAATACAACTTACAATGATATAAGCTTAAAGCAGAGAAAACTATAAAATACTAATTTCGTTAAACTTACCGTCGACGTACGGTATCCAAGTATAGTATCTTCCGCGAAATGGTCTGCGGTCGTACATAGCGCACTGTTCGGTTCGTGAGTCTCGCGCTGGGCCAGGACACGGCTGTAGCAATTATTATTATTAAATTAAATTTCATTATAGTTTTAATTAAATAAAATATTCTCAAATGTACTATAAAATATCTCGTGTACCTTTCAGGCTAACTATAGTACAAAGGTGTATGTTAGCCATTATGTGTATTCTCTATATTTAGTAATACAGTTTGTACTTATAAGTAATATAATTATTACCAACAGCCGCATTATTCTCTTTTTTGAAAAAGGGCTACATTTAACTACAGTTAAAAGTAATCAATTATGGTTAATTAATGCAATACACAAAGAGGTGTTTGAAATTGAGTTTTTATTTCCCGATTATCTATTATATGGAAATCATAACCACCATTGCTTTTTTAAGTCAAATTGAGGTTAGCAATAGTTGCGAATATTATAAAAAAAATATATTTTGAAATTATATTATTTTAAAAAGACCTGCATTATTTTAATTAATTTAATACTTAGATATTAAAAGCCAAATATTTACATATTAAAATTAAAACCTACAGTAGTATTACACTCGTGGTAGCGCCGGGCCAGTCCAGGACAATCCGGCACACTGACATTAGTATTGCGAGCTTTCCTTATGCGATCAGTGCTTCTTACGAGTTTTCTTCTTTTTCTGCTACGACGCCATCTGAAAGTTAAAAATGCTATTAATTTATTACTTTCAGATATATACTACTTGATGACAGTGATAGCCCAGTAGTAAAGCGCTCGCTCGTATAACCGAGAGATGTGGGTTCAAATCCGGGTCTCGCACCTCTGATAATATTTACATGTGCAAATCGTTTATTACACGATTACAACCTATCTTACGGTAAAGTAAAACATCGTGAGGAAACCTGCATATCTGAGGCAACCTAACAAGTTTTCGAAAGACATGTGAATTCCGCCAACCCGCACTTGGCCAGCGCGGCGTAGTGAAGTATGGCCTGATCCCTCTCATATTGAAGGGAGATCCGTGCCCGTGGGACATTGAAAGAGCTAAGTGCATACATTGGTACGTATATACATATACTACACATTTTTTGTTAATAAATCATTAAATAAAGACAATAAATGTTTAAAATGGTATAAAAATAAACTTAGTTATACAGTAAAGTATGTACCTATAACAGTTAGTTTAGTTAATCTTTAGTAAAAAACGTTGAAGTTTTCATTATATTAATATATTTAAATACATTCGGCATAAAACAAAAGAAGAATGTTGAAAGAATTTATGCGTAGGCTTTGGTTTTATTGTCAAATGCGGGTTTATAATGATGTCACGGCTTATTTAAATACAGCCGAAACCACTTAACAATGTTTTAAGTTCTAAAGTAAGTTAATTTATAATAAACTAGTATGATTGAGGTTTAAGTCAAATTAATTAAAAAAATTATAATGCATAATTTTGACCCCCAAGAAATATTTACAAAAATACTTCACTACATAATACAATAAAACAAAGTCGCTTCCCGCTGTCTGTCTGTATATGCTTAGATCTTTAAAACTACGCAACGGATTTTGATGCGGTTTTTTTTAATACATAGAGTAATTCAAGAGGAAGGTTTATATGTATAACTAGCGAAATCTAGAGACGAACATTTGCAACAATAAACATTAATCAAGATCTACAAATCAAAGAATTGTTTATTAATATATTGAGGATCATTATTTTCGACGTTAAGTACAAGTCACGGTCGTCATTGAGTTTGAAATTTTAATTTAAATTGTTCTCGGGCACCCTTATAAGGTACAAACGTATGTTAATGAACAAAACATTACATATGGAAATGGAACCCTTGTGTACAGACGTGCGGTAATGTGTTTGTATAGTTGTACTATAATGCTAATATTTATGTTAAATTACATTATTTATATAAATATTGTTTTCACAGTTAGTATTATTTTAAACTACGATTAACATAAACTTTATGGCGACTATAAACTATTGAACTATCAACATAATATTTTTATTAATTAAATAAGATTAAAAAAATATTTTTCTGCACATTTTATAGTTATAATGAAAACAATATTAAACTTTAACTCAATATTTAACTTTAAAAGGATATTAAATAAAAAATAAATATTTGTCAAACTTTTTTATTAAACGCGAAGTTCAAAATACTTGCTTGATAATGAAATCTGACAATTACATTTTTTTATAATTAGAAGATGTCAGTTGATTATTATCGTTTTCGTGACTGGCCCAAACTAATGTGCTGTAAAAGCTCTGCTAAGCTTACATTTTGCTGTATCCTATATGCATACAGATGGTTTATTCTGCTCAGTGCATATAAATAAAATTGAAAAATCTGTTTTTATTTTCTAATTAACAGCCTCTCACTTAATGCGTATAAAAGTATACACGGTATTTACATCAAAAAAATCAATATTTAAAATTATTCTCTGTCTGTCTGACTGTTTGTTTCGGATAATCTGTGAAACGGCTAAACTGATTTTGACTGGACTTTCACTCGCAAATAGCTAATTTTATAAGGAGTAACTTAGAGGCTAATTTTATTTGAAAATTATTAAAACTGTTTAATTTATTCTAACATCCGCCTAGTAATGCGGGCCAGGTTTGCTGCGGACAAAGCTTGTATAATGTATAGCTTAATTACGACTTTTCTTTACCATTGTCCAGTATCATAACAGAAACCTTCGTTCGAAGCATTGTTTCAGCTCATCAGCAAAGACACGGCAGGGCGCCAACATTGTGTCGTAATTAATATTACGATTACGAAATTAATACGAGTATCACAAGACGCCTACAGTGATCTCCTCTTACCGGACAAAAGATATAATGTTAGAAGTCACTGTACGAATAGTGAAAACTAATAATAAAGAATTAATTATTTACATTATTTTTTTGAATAACAAGATATATTGTAAATTGTAATGCGCACTGCTTTTAAATAGATTAAACTGTCACAGAGATAGCGGGTTTAATTCTTTGTTGCTCTTCTGCTCTAGTAGCATTTTAATTAATTCTTAAATTGAAATTTTTTGTAATCTGTTAAACTGCTAAGGTTTATTTAACTTTATGCATATACCGCCATATCAGCTTCTTGGCCTATAAAACTAGTTGAAATAATACAATAAATCAAAAATATCTCTTACAATCTTGGAATCTAATTTTATATGCTCATTGACGCGATCAAAGGAATAATATACAGTTTCGATGGTTTATGCGTGATTTTACGCGCATTATAGAACTCAAATGACGCAGTTTCATGGGGAAGAGTCGTTAAATAACCGTCAAAAGATTTGGTACTACTCATAAAATTTTAGGTAAAATAAATATCAATTTTAGGTAGGTATCCATTGCCTTTGCGGACAAATTATAAGACGCTGTGATTTGTTATGAGTTAGGTGATTTAATGTAAAATTCCACCCTTATGCAAATTTGTGCATACGTTAATGCACTTAGACACAATAAAATTAGAAAACTAATTATTTTTAAAATATAAAATTGATTTCAATATTTTTCGTAAATCGAAAAATGTTGCCTCTGTACTTACAATATACAGATTCAAAAAATTATATATTTATAACTAAACGACTATGTTATACATTCGGGTTCGGGTTCCGCTGAAAAAGTGCTGTAAAAGAATGGTCCGTTGCAAGGTAAACGTAGTGAATTTAAACGTAGCGTAAAGATATAACCAGACTAGAGACTTCAGTATTTGAGCTTGTAGCTTTAATTACTAGGTCATGCCTAGCATTGTTAACAAACTCTCAGCTAGATCTATAGCGATATACACTGACTCAGCGCAATCTCTAATGATCCCACAGCATTCACATAGAAATCGAAAACCAGCGCAAACAATAAGATAACAATCATACATTAGCGAAAGGGCCTTAAATTATTGTGCGTCAATCAAAAGCCTTGTCGAAAATACTTGTTAGGCTCAAGCTTCATATATAACTTGTTCCGTCTTTCTACAATATTACCTTAATTTGGTATGTTGGACGTAAAAAGGGCGGTCAGGGTCATACTGTATGTAGCCTTTGACTTGCAATGATTGGTTTGATGGCGAAACCACTTTAATGATTATTGGTTCCCTATATATATGTAGGGAACTAGGCAACAATCGATGTACGCAGAAGAATTTATGTTTTGTTACTGGGATGATCAATGTTGCTGTCATAATCCAAGAAAAATCATAGCCCAGTAATAAGTAGGTATTATTAAAGAAGGTAGTGTACTAATGTTATAATTTTATCATATTATACTTTGTATATAGGTTATTTAGGTATTAGGAAGCAAACAACTCCAAAATAAATAAATATAATGTATTAGGTATGCATTTAACATTCCTTAATCTTTTGAATTCGAATTCTTAAGTTAAATTAACCCTATATAGTTAGTTAAAATTTAACTAAAAAAATATCTAAATAATTTTCAAGTGTGAGAAACTGATAATCTTTTGAATGCTGGCTCTACCGTTTTATTTTGTTACGTTTAATAGAAAACCAAACACTCAATTAGTAGATAATATTTTTTATAATGTAGCGCGGATGTGGATGATAGCGAGTAAATTATGATATCACTGACACAAAGGCGGCACAGTGAATCCTCGTATCGACCCCTACCACGTTTGTACCATACTATTGAAATAATAATCTAAACTTTAAAACAAAAAAGAGAAAGAAGAAATATTAATAATTAATATTATATGTTTAGATTATAAAAAAAACGCTGTTTTTAAAATGAAATCAAGTAGTTACATGTGACACATTTTTTAAATACAATCATATTAGCACAGATTAGTTAACTTAACCTAGTTACTTTTTTACGCAATATCGCTTTATTTTATTTGACATCTGTATAATCGTTCCAAATAGGTAAAATACTTTTTAATTAAATATATGTGATAAAATTTCACTAATATTACTAATAGAAAAATGATTCGAGAATCATAAGTAACAAAAGTATGTTCAGCGTGGAAGGCTCTCCCGCGGTGGGCAGATCCTTTTATGATTACGCGCCGTATCATTAGATGTCATTGTGATCTATGATCAATGCGCCATATCGCAGCAGGGCTGGCTATGAGAACTGTAAGCTATTGAAATAAGCCTCTTAGAGCTAACGTTAAGCTAACTTACTCAGGCTTTTTATTATGTTTGTCTTTTATTTTTAAAAGAATATTGTAAAATAATAATACCAAAACATATAATAATCAATTAATACATAATATGCTGGGACGTCATTACACACAGCGCCATCTAGTGCCGTGGTATAAGCTACGAAGCTTTCGTTATGGATACTAGATATTTGATATACTACACGTATATAACTTTAAATACATACACATTATAAATATAAACACCCAAGACTGGGGTGCAAATATCCGTGTTTAACAAATGAATGTTCATGGACTCGAACCCGCGACCGCTGGTGGAGCAAGCAGTAAACGCGTCGTCATAATAAAATATAAACCCAATATCCTAGATTTAAGGGCATATTTGAAAATTAAACTATTTTGTAAGTTTCTTCACAGTTTTATTTTGATTTTTAACTTTTAATGTTTCGTTTTAATCTTTAGAAACCAGTAGTAATCAATTTGTTACAGGTCATAAAAAGTATTTTATGACATTCTTCTGTCCATATATCTTTATGCAAAAATCTCACTAACCTGTTGCTGCATAAAAACAAACGAGGTAATAAACACGCTTTCGATAATGTAGGTATTCTGTACGTTTTATTTTAAAAAATGTAAGATACTCTTACTTTGATGCCACTTCTGTTTTCTTCTATGTTATTGAATAAATTTTATGGGCAAATATTTCCTTTACTCTGTAACTTCTACGACTTAACTACTGTGATGTGTGTGTGACAATCTTACTCGTAGTCTCTCCTTTGACGATATCATTTTGTTAGTATATGTTTATTAATTTAAAACGTTGAAAAATAAAAAATAAATATAAAATAAATTTTCTAAATAGTAATTATAAGTAAGGAGTTAGTAAAGATGTTGAATACCATTTTTACAAATTATTAAAAATAGCGGCCCTAATAAAACAATTAGGTAGATCACGAACAATAGAAGAAACAAAAGAAAAATCATTAATCTTCTTCATGCGTTGACTTGTTTGTTTTCCTATGTCTAACACGAATTTCGTTTTTAGAGGCCTCAGCTAGAGATATATTTTAATTTTATCGATTTTAGTATGTGTTAGGATGAGTGTTACAGATAGTTAATTGGTTGTTTCCTTGTCAGATTATTATCGTTCATTACATTATTGTCTTTTTAGTATTTTAGACGGAATTTATATTTAGAGCTTAGTCCTTAAAAATTAATTTTCATATTTTTCACGGTATGAAAAATTCACGAGACGAACGGAAGTGCCAATTACATCAAATTCTTTAAGTTTTGGCCTGTGTATACTCTGCGTAAACGTTGTCTTTAGGTTTGCCGTGTAGGTGTCCAATAGATTTGGGAGGATACATATACCTATATAGATTATGAACTGAAGTAACATAAGCTATTAGGCATCCAGGGATGCACCCGAGCAAAGGAAAGGTAAGTCGCTAGTGTAAGAACAGTAGGATAGGATAAGAAGGTATAGCATAAATAAGATTATAGGATAATTGTCATAAGTTCGTCACCTAGTGGGGTCCCTCGGTAGACAGTGTCTCTCCTGCATGGCCACGCCGCCGCCGCAGGACCGCGAGCAAGCACTCCACGCGCCCCACGTACTCCACGCGTACGACGACGCGTTCGTTCGTTGCGGCGAGTGAGGAAGCTGGAATGTTTTCAAGTAGGATTTGCTAAATATAGGTGAACTAAGTTTTAAATTACTTTAATTGTTAATATTCAATTATATGGAATAGATTTTTGTATAATTTAGTACCGATACATTAAAATAGTTGTTAAAATTTATAAGCAAATACTCTATAAATGAATTCAGCATTTCCAAAATAATAGATGTAAATATTAATTTAACTAATTGAATCGTTTATGTTATACGTTAACATGCAAATAAAGTTTAATTAATTACAATTACATTACATACAAAATATTTTTTCATTTTTCTTTCATATCGAAATTAATAAAGAGGTCAATTATAATGATTTATTATAAAAAGAAGACGTTATTTATTACATTATTTCTCTTGAACCTTTAAACTATTCTTATTAACAGAATGTAGAGTACGTTGTCGTTGGAGCAATTAATTACGGCCAAATAACTAATTTAAAACAGTAGCATTCCAGGACGGTCATAAAAATCATCTGATTGCCTATTGATTGATCATTGACGTAAGTTAAATATTCCTCTTAGCAAATCAAACAAGCGACATTAGGAAAATGGGACAAAGTCTTAGCAATGAAGCGACGAAGGGCAAACGTTTCTCAATCTTATTAATTTCAAATTTGGTAGCCCTTTGTATAAGCGATTGAAAATGTTATGCCATTAGATGTGTTTTGACTGCCTCGATATAAATACTGCTGGATAAATCACGTTGCTCAATAGCGATGAAAAGAGTTATGTTTAGATGTCTTCGATTAAATATTTTACATATTTTCTGGTGTCACTTTATATTTTCTCAACTTTTTATTTAAAAAAAAAGATCAAAGACAGGTAAGAAAAAATAACAAAATGCTCTGGGTAGCACATTTTCTTGGTCTCCATTAATACTTTTAACTTCACTTGATGACTCAAACATATTTATTCACTACTAGCAATTTCGGCTGCTCCGCCCGCGTTCTAATTACTATAAAAAATAGGGATTGGTGGTAGGAGGATGAAAGTTAAAGCTTATAAGTATTTTTGATGCCAAATCATTAAAAAAAACAATTTGGTCTAAAAATATCTGGAGAGGGCTATTCTTATCACCAAGGGGAATAAAAAATTGCCTACGACCTATTCTCAGTCACGAGATTTTTATATATGAGACAAGTATACAAAGACGATTCTATTAATATAATACAAAATCTACTAATGTAATATAAAACTTGCAATTACTTACTGGTAGGCCAACCTCTGTACTCGTAACTTGTGCGTATGTTAGTGGTATTCTTAGCCACACCGAAATAAATCTGCAACAAAAGAGAATTTTATAATTTTTGCATAAATGTATAAATTGTCATATCCTTGTAGATCTGCGTTAGCTTTGAATATAAATTTATATTTTTTTGCAGTTAGAGAGTAATAATTACTCTTCAATACACAAACAAACATCCAGTATGAATTGTTTATTGGTTGTTTTGATGTATGTGTAAATAGGCATATAAGCTTAATATGTCGTACCTATTTCAACACACTTTCATTTTATTTAAAAGTCGAAGATAATATTTCTAAAATCCTCTTGTTATACGAGTATATAGAAATATTGGTATAAATTAATTATTATACTAGAGATATAACTTAAACAATGTTTTAAATTATTAAAAATATTAAAGAAAAACGAAAATATGACCGATTGAGATGGTGGAAAAATGTATAATTGACATTACGTATGCTTTACTAACTTTTATATAGTTTTTAAATCAAATCACAGCCATATGTTACTTATACAAACACTAATTGAATTCCGCATTGCATTGTATAATGACAAGGATGCGAGCACACCACCATCTGGAGCGAATAGACCTAATTCACACTTCCGATATGGCTATTTCTGATGAACGTTTGATATAAACAATCTATTTACATAATAAAATGAACCATGGTTTTCTTACTATGCTAGTTATATATAGTTTTTGTTTTTATTTTAGATTTTAACATATGTTTACTAACGGTGAAGTAAATACTTAATCGGACGACTATTCGAGTGATTATCAAGAAAGTTTATATGTGTAGTTATGTTTGTTCCTCCATCACATTCAAATGGCTACACAGATTTGCATTGATTTTAGTATATCCAGATTATGACCTGAAGCAACATAGAGGCTACTACAAGGTTAGCAATAAAAATCACCAAAACATGGTGCTATCTGTACAAAATGATAATATTAATTTACAGAAGATAAAAAGTTTTTATGTATGTATATAGTATACGGTACCTAAAAATACGTTCTCTTACATTTTGTTTGTCTGTCTGTTTGCTTCGGCTTATCTCCGAAACAGCTGGACCATTTTTGAAGGAACTTTCAATGGCATAAAGCTGATGATATAAGGAATAGCTATGGTTACTTTTAGTTTAGAAAAAATGTTAGGGTTCCCCTAAAAATACGTACCTAGGGATGAACCTGAGAGAAGCGAAATTGAGTCGGTAGTTTATTTACTAAAAACCATGGGTTGGAAGCATAAAAAAAAATACAAGCTTAAACCAAAACTTTGTTTATCTGTATACTTATTTACTTAAAAGAGTATTATTTTATTTTATTTATAATTCAAAAATATATTTTATTTTAAATAATAAGCCCAGAGGAAAGGCCTCAAATTAGCTCATGCATGCTACTGCTTACCTTCTGTCAATCAAACAAAGTTGATATTACGTTTCAGAAGATGAAATTGAGAGACATGAGCAATATGGTATTTAATTTTAGCGGCTACAAGGCACTGTTATTGAGCTTAAGCCAATGCATATGGTAATTGTAAGATGTAATATTGATCAGAGGGATTAGTAATTTTCGTTTTAAGGACAATGAAGTATTTGTAATATCTTTTTAGTCGCATAGCACTTGTATTACAAATTTTACGGCATTTTTTCAGTATAATTATTTTTAAGTTAAACTGTAAAGTAAAGAATGAATGCTTAAGAAATCGAGGAAAGACTAATCTTTCCTGTGAATATAGGTCATAACTGTTTTTCAATAAAGTGTATATTTTATACAAATACCAAACAAAGTATGCAAGTTATTTATGATATAATATGTTACAACAGAAGCATATCGTAACAAATTACGTATAAGTATATACACGCAAATTCACGTTCTGGTAAGTAGCATCATCGGATCGTTAAGACAGGGAATATTAAATCATTAGCAACAAAGGGCTCCACAAATCCGTGTCAAGCTACACTATAATAAAACCATTATAATTTCTGTCACAACCGCGCGTGTTCTTTATATCGCCGATAGCTGGTGCTTTGAATACAAAATATACGATAAGATCGCAAAGGGCTATCTTAGGTACAAGTTACACTCAGTAACAGCTAAATATAGCATGGAATAGTCAAATATATTATGGGCTATTTCGCTCAAGTTCGTTTCTGATTATGTTTTAACGGTTAGTATGAATTAGATAAATAGTTGTTATGATGTACTTTAACGTGTTTCCCATGGAAATAGGATAATTTTACGCAAAAAAGCCTGTAGAGCCTTCCAACTACTCTTTACAAAAAATCACGTCAATTCGTCACTCCGTAACGACGTGCAAGAAGAGCAAATAAAGAAACAAATAAACAAAGACACTTTTACATTAATAATATATAAAACGAATTATTAGAATGGATAGTATGAATCTAACACATCTAACATGCAATAAGTGCAGCATTTTTTCTAAAACCTAGGTACGGGTTAGTTTTGAACGATGATAGTTGGTACGTACTCGTCATTTATTTTTTTCTATCAAGCTTAAAATTAAGGTGATCCAAATACTAAATTTATTCTTTGGAAAAAAACTATAAATGTACTTTCAATTTTATACAGATTTTTTTTATAGTATTGTATATACTATATTTCTGCTCTACTATGTTCGAGTGAACTACAAGCTTAATTTACAAATTGTCTCCGAGGAATGAATGAACGCAATAAATCGATTGATTTGAGTGATTTACTGATTGCCGGTGTGTATTCGGGTTACATGTGTTGGCTACATTTTATATATTCTATTCGAATTCTTTTTTCTCATGTACAACTTAGTTTCAAGAAATATTGTTTTTACGCTGGGCGCTGTTTTCGTTTCTCGGTACAAAAATAACCCACCATTTTAGCCCTATTCAAAAAATATTGTCGATGTTATAACAATGTTAATCATATCGGATTACATCTGTACCTACTGTAAAAGAAATTATTTGGAATTTTCATCGAACGCACAGACAACATCGCAATAGAAAATTTATCATAGTAGGGTCATATTAAACGTAAAGCATTCTTAATATTATTTATTCATTCATGATTCTCTAATGATATTCAATGTAATCTATGACAGCTCCGGTAAAGTACACATCCTTTAAAGCGATTGCGTACTGAATTTTATTTATGTCACAATAACTCGATACTTATGCAAATTATAAGTCACTAAATGTACTCTATAGTGATTAGTGAATTCATTTTATTTTTAGTAAAATTATATTTATTAAGGTATTTTGAGGAATTAAACCGTAGCGTAGTCTAATACACAAGCTAAGTGGACTTCACATGTCTTCCAAATATCTAAATATTTGACCTTCACTTACATTAAATTTTAATCGTGTAAAAAATTATGCAAGAACCGAGGCATAAGCCCTCTTTACTTGGATTTCCAAACGAGCGTGTTGCCACTAAATGAGAAATGTGTTAGCTGGTTTGTATTCTTTCACGCAACAACGGAAAAGTTGTTTACTATGAAATTTTTATTTTTGCAAGAGGCTACTTTTCTAAAATACATAAATATTAATTATTTATAAATTTGGATTTTAGGTCTATTTTTAAGATAAAAGTAGCAGTTACTGCTATGTTTCAATCGCACTTAAATCGTGTTGACATTGGACACATTGAGATTGGGATCATGTTTACAACGACAGCATTTTTCAGTTGGCACTGGCATATTTAAAAATAGGTCGTGTAGAGGACTTTTATATAAAACGATCTGTCCCTGTAATAATTTAATAGTCAAATATAAAAAATATTTTTGTTTCGGCTATGTATTGGTATCTCATTATATCGTAAATTACAAGTACACGGCGTAACAATCGTATCGTGGTATATAAATAGTAGTTTATAAATAATGTATCGCACTCCATGAGGAATTAGGTAGCTCACATCATCAAGGAGTGTCGGCACTCGGCAGTCATGGGCGGGTGGTCGCTTGCGTCACTTACGGAGTAATCTGCCGATAAATCACGGTTTCTGGATCGAAATGAGATCACGCTTAAATCGCCATCAATGAAAGACGAACCTAATTTGACTTAGATTTATGCCTTGATGATAGCTAATATTTCTTTGTTGATCATTTTTATTACTATAGTATAGTAGTGTAGATTAAATTAAGTGTAACAGGTTTATAAATTAAAATTTTGAAAAGTAAATAATCCGTTTTGTTTCGTTTGTCTTACTAAAACTAAATCTTGCAAGTTTTGGCTAAATATCATAGACAGCGGACTCGCAAGAATGGTGGACCAACGTTTTTGTATAATTTAATGTAGCGCGGGAAGCCGCGGGTTCCGCTAGTAAATGTATACATAAACTTGTCAAATTATATAAGAAAACAATCCTCAAGAACCACTCTATCTATTTATAAAAACTTCATCAAAATAAGTTGTGTAGTTTTAAAGATCTAAGCACACATATTACAGGGACAGACAGCGGGAAGCTACTCTGTTATATACTATGTAGTGATCAGTCTGTCTTTCTATCTGTTTATCCACTGTGATCTCTAAAACACACATCTCTAAGGACAGCTATTGAGGAAACTTTTACTGACAGATAAGCTGATATTATAAGTTGTATTTTTAGAAAATAGAGGTGCGCTTAAAATTAATAAAACGTACATACATAAAATAAATATATATTATTATCGTTTTAAAATAAATAACGTTAGTTCGAAAAGGCATGTTTAATTTGAATAAGTATAGGTTCTTTTAGTTGCGCCTTGAATGCCCCTTAGACTATTTAAAAAAAATGCTATTAGAAACTATACGATTTTCTATATTTATATACCTACGATTAGAAATTTCAATTTTATTAAAAGGTCTGAAATAATATAAAAGTATATAAAACAAATGAATTGGCAGTAGAGTTTGTTGAGCTTTTACGTACATAAATTCACCAGTGTACAGGACGATATGCATAATGAACGACATGTCATTTCCATGTTATGTTTGTTTTGGAAATGTAAGCGTTTATTTAGATGGTATGTATATTTTCTTGTCGGAACATAAAAGACGTCAATGCGTCATGTTAACATTTTGTCCCGATTAAACACGTTTGCGTGTCACTGGTTCCAAAATATAAATATATAATATAAACTATGTCCGAGTGAAGCCGCGGGCCTCACCAATATACAAAAAACTGACAAATAGTATACAAAAACCTTCCTCGACTACCATTCTATCCATTGGCGAAAACATCATGAAAATCGTAGCAGTAGTTTTTGAGTTTATCGTGAACAGACAGACAGACGGACGCGGCGGAGGACTTTGTTTTATAATATGTAGTGATGTAGTGATAATAATATAATATGATATCTGTTTATGTAAAATAATTAATTTTATATATTTATTTTTACAAATACGCACCAATTCAAAACACTGTTAGTTGATGCAAAGAAAGTTCAACCTTCACATTAGTTCAAAGGTAAATGCACTGCGATATTAAGCGTTAACTACCGCGCATGATTCCATAATGCCTGGTTATGTAACTGAAATTCCTTTTATTAATACTAATTAATACTTATGTATTATATATACAGCCTCGGTGGTGCAGTCGCAGGCATGTAGGGCTATACAGCCGGAGGATCTGAGTTCGAATCCCGGGTCAAGTTTAGTTAATGAGTCTTTCTATTTAGTTAACTCAGTAACAGCCCGGTGCTTGCCTCTTACCGGTCGTGTCAAGCAGATGTCCCACTAGAGTCTAGAGTATGAAAATGATAGGAATAGAGAAAACTTGTGTCTGCGCATACGCGTATGCACTATAACATCTTCTGCACTGTTGGTTAGTTTAATTGGCCATCGTTGCCAGAATCGGTCGGAAATCATTGTATCGTATTTTGAATTAAAAGTCTCGAAAATTATGATAATAATATGTTGACATTTAAAATAATTCAAATTCTTTTTTACATTTTTTCTCATTCGGCTTGTTTGTAAAGCCAAAGTGAGATCAATTTTTCAACTTAAATTGTAAAGGTTTATAATCTATACTGATTTATTCTGATTTTGGTGACATTATTACGATATCGACTTTATAGTAATAATTATCATGTTTTTTTAATAACTTTATAATAAAAGGAGAGCTAACTTTTTGAGCTGTAATATATTTTTAAATTAATACATACATTAAAGCTCTATTATTTTATTTTGGTTTGTAGCTAAAAATATTTTAATTTATTAACATTTTACCTAATGGTCTCAAAAAAATCTCTACTTAGTAAAAAATATTTAAGTAATGATAAGGAAGCGTAGTCTAAAATGGACATTCTAAATTCCTCATATAAATTACGTACATTTATTAAGGACGACAACTCGTCAAAATTTAATCTTTTAAACGAGGAGTTTTTCTTTAAAATTAAAGTAAGTAGCCTAAAAACTCTGTACAATTATTTATATTATTTACAAAAACCTTTTAAAACGATCTGTATAACATCGCTAAACTGATACATAATTTAGCGCCCAATTATTCAGAAACAGGCCTCCATAAATTATTACTAATTATTTTTAAATTAATTTTATGCTTTTTAAATTAAATGAGTTAAAACAACGACTTTCGCTCCCACAGTAGCTTATTGTGGCGAATAATTAATTTGCTTAAAAAGTGATAAGATCATCCCTTTGTGTGGACCCATAAAATTAATTGATGTAATTCATCTCAATCGCTACAAGATTGGGGCATGAGGTAGCGAGGCATGCAACCGGCCACTAATCAATGTTTCCTTTGCTTAAATCAGCGATTACCGAATACTGTTTAATGAATAAAATTAGAGTTTAAAATGAAACTATCTTATTGGATTTTGAATTTCTTTAAGCATGACTAAGTAAGTCACTAAGTAAGTACTGTTTACTAACCTACTGGTAAGTCATTGAAAAAGTAGAGACGCAGAAGTGAGAGCCAAAAATTATTAATAACAAAAAAAAATATGTAATGTTTAATATGTAAAGTTTAGTATTATTAAGAGAAACATATACATATTTATTAATAATGAATGTATACACGTATTCCTTGTGACTTATAATTATTGGCTGATTACCTAAAATAAAGCATTTTGTTACTTAAATAATACTTAAGCGTCATCATGTACCTACAGAAAGCTTGTTATGAATTATTAAATAACAAGGGTAATAATTGTGTTAATAACGTAATATAAAAGGGCACCAGCCACTATTCAGTCACATAGCATGACATCAAGATTTTCGTGATGCGAATATCGTCTCATGACCACTCCCATAGAATAATAACTGTCAGGAAATCGGCCAGATTATACTTGCCATTGTTGTCGATATTAATTGCCATGAATATATTTGGGGTGACCCCATAAAATAACAGCTATATCTACATTAATTACAGACTATAAATAAAAAAAGATCCCACTTAATGAGTTTTTTTTTATATTCTTTATTTATAAAGCCATACACCTATATAAGGTTAAGTCAGCTTATTGTTACATAATTACAAATTATACATTTAGACAGACATCAGTTGTTTCCTTAATTCTAGAGAATGTATATAAAACCAAATTATGTGTTTACTATTATTGCTAGCGAATTTAGAACTAAATACAGAGTGAAACAGGAACATAATATCTTGTCTTGTACATTGGGTATCTGTTAATAGCTTTATTCTAAGTGACTCATTAATTTTACATTCTATAAAAAGGTGCATTAGGTCCTCTTAATGAGTTTAAAAAATAAAGAAAAAAAAACATAATATTTAAACAAAAAGAAATAGGGAAGACTAGGCGTAAGTAGATTTTTGTTGTGAGAATGTAAATATTCGATAATATAGAAGTCAAACATTTTACTGTGAAATATCAAAAGAGAGAAGAGATTATAATATTACTAGCGACTCGCCCTCGCTTCGCTCGGGCTCTTCCCTAGATTTAGCACAGGTAAAGCCGCGGGATCTGCTAGTTATGCATATAAACCTTCCTCTTGAATCACTCTATCTATTAAAAAAAACCGCATCAAAATCCGTTGCGTAGTTTTAAAGATTTAAGCGCACATAGGGATATAGGGACAGAAAAGGCGACTTTGTTTTATACTATGTAGTGATAGTGAAGTTTTCTCCAATGGCGAAAGGGCAAAAAGTTTTACCTAAAAAGTTTGATAAAATTAAAGTGGTAGTGCATGGTGTAGTGGGATAATGTAGTGGTATGAGAAAAGAAGAATTCGAAGCTAACATTTTTTTAATAATAAATCAATTTTTTTTCTAAAACAATGTATGATTATGTACAGACTGTTACGAATTTATTTCATTGTGATTATGTTTTCAATTGTCAGTTTATATTATTTGTTAACTACCGCCATCGGTTTCACAGTTGTCTCGCGTACTGCCCTGAATTCCTGCAGAATGAGCTAACAGTGTTTGTAGGTCTATTGATGGTGGGATGACTGGAGTGTTAATATCCTTACTTGAAAATAAAAAAATAAAGTTCTTAAAAATAAAGTTAACATTTAAAGAAATAAAACATTAGCTTTCAATTTTAATTTTTGGTTCCCGACGTTTGGAATGCATTATAGCAATCACAGAAAAGACCATAGCTTTATTTAAGTTATCAAATATCCGCGTGAAGATAAAATAGTTTTATGCTAACTTAAATTTTGAATATAGCTCAACTTATGACTAACTTGACGAAGAACTAGATTAGTACATAATAAATTATCTTATAGGTTATTCGCTCTGTGCGAAGCCGGTGGTGGGGAGAAACTGATTTACCGTCAGCGCTACCCGTGGCTATATCCGATACTACGGGGGGCTGTTTTTATGTTTCGAGTTAGCTAAATATACAAGTGAATTGTTATTTAAAATTTATTTAAATAAAATAACATAAAATGAGTCACAAAAGTTGTTGTGTTGTAAGTTGTAAGAATACAGGTAGAAAAAGTGCTTGTCATTTTTATAAATTTCCAACAGCAAGTTGGAAAATAAATCAGAGGAAAAAATGGATAGCCGCTGTTAGGAGACAAAAGTAAGTAGAATCATAACCTTACTATCCGTAATAATAAAAATCTTGAAAGGAGTAAAACTTAAAAAAATAGTAAGTTTAGAAAATGCTAGGAAATATTATTATTAATTAAAAAAAAATTTTTTTTAAACATTTTTAAATTTAGCATAATTATATATTAAAAAATAAGATTGAATTTTTTTATTATAAACTTTTCATTAATTATTTAAGATTCATTTACTCTTTGCCACTTATTATATTAAACAAAAAGATTATCCATACCAATGATCATAAATTTTAAATATTAAATATTAAAATCTAAAAATAAAAATGATAAATTTAATCGATTAACAATTTTTCCCAGCTTTATTATTGAATTGTAATATGTTAATTTTAGTTAGCAAACATAATCTATTTTTTTTGTACTCAAAAACAATCAGCACTTTTAATTTGTAGAATTTTGAAACATCAAATATTTTGGTAATTTCGTTTAATCTAAATTTGCTATTAAAAAAAAATAATTGAATGTTTATTCAAGTTTTCTTATAATTTTAATTTTAAAAAAAACTTTTTCTATTTTCTTTTTATTTGATTTCAGTCTGATTTCAGTTAACCTACCTTTATGTGTGCTAACTTCTATGCTACTTTTTCGGTATTAACTATACTTACATTTTATTTTTTAATGCACAAGAACACTTTACATTAACAAATATTTATTATAAATATTCCCTTTAATTAAAAAAGCATTTTTTTATTTATCATTCGATATTATTATTACTGACAGCCATTCAATACTTAGTAAAATATATTACAATAGCCCCCTGTAGTTCAAACGTACCATGGCGCTGAAGTCGCGCACAGAGCGAATAAGATATGAAATATTTGTTGATCTAAGATGAATGATGAAGATGTTTGTTGGCTAAGACTTGTTTGGTAAGACGTAGATAATGTAACTTTCTTTCTTTACAAATAAAATCTGTTCTTCTCTAAGAATAAAATTAGCATTTCCTATCTCATAATAATTAAGGATTAACTTGAAATTTTTTAAAAATGCAATCAATTATTATTGAAAGCCATAAAGTAATTTAACTCTGAGTATAGTGTTTTTATGGAATATTGTACAATTTTAAAATACTTTACAATATGTACTTAGAATAATAATATTATGGTAAACTAAGGTAATTACTATTTATAAATATTTCTAACACGTGCAACTTCACGCCGTACAGTCTACCGTTTTGACTCTATAACAAATTCCCTTTAACACTTGTAATACAATCTCGCTGAGATGGCGATTTATCCGGTGCGTGACTTTCCAAAGCGAGTAACGGTGGAGGCTAGCGCAATTAACGCCCTGACACAAGCTAGATATACTAAAGTGTACAATTCCTATGAGCTATTAACAGAATATTATCAATTTTTCATTTATTTTGTTTATATATTTATCAACGTGTGTCACGTTTATTATGTTTACGTATATATTAGGTATTAAGCCAAGTTATTATATTTTACATACACTAAAATCTTCACCGAAACACGCTACATCCTATGAAATAAGTTCAATGTCTATCCGTTTTGTAGTTATTACATGTAGAGCGAACAAAAACACGTCTCGCCATTTATTAGTATGTATAGAGATTGTTTAAAGATGAGGGTCTACTAGGTATCACTTTTATTTAAAAACACTTAATATTATTTGTTCACGTAGGTACAACGCAAATCAAACTGGGGGCGGCGTGTATTTATTGAGTATTTTTGGAAGTTGTAATTGTCTTTTTTTGGGTAAATGTTCTTTTCTTATCGAATATACATTTTGTGTAATGTCTGTTTTCAAAAAAAAATATGTTCAACTACGTTTCACTTTAAATTTCTATTAAAGCATTTCATGGTTCTTTGCTAGTATCAATTTTCTACTTGATTATAGAGCCCTGATTGATACTAGACTGACTTTGCTAACTGTATAATTTATTCAGTGGCTAAATCGCTCTAAAAACAAACAGTACCTACTTTAAATTTGTGTAATTTGGATTTAAATGAATTAACATTGTAAAAATTGAAAATAATGATTATTATTTTCAATCATATTTTAAATAAGGGCACATCTTTTTATTAATGCACTTTTACATACCATACATACGAACATTATTTGATTTACTAATTTTTTGAAGAACTTAGGGAATTGACAGGACCTCATGGTGCTATAATGAAAATATGCGACCACATCAGGCGGCATAATTATATATGGGACTGTAATGAAACCTAAGGGGCATCATTTGGAGAACTTGTATCACTCTAGGAAAATCTACCGCATTATTTTTTGTATGTACTGTTGATTTTAAATAAAATTATATCAATGTTTAAATGTAAACACAACGTGCCTTATTAAATTCTTGTATAATTACAGATATTAACAATCTTTGGGTAAATTGAATGGGTCAATCCTAAACTACTTCGCAATTAACTTTATATTGCAAAAGCACTTACTCAGTAATCCGTGTAATTATTTTGTAAAGTAAATAAATAAATAACGAATAATCTCTATCGATAAACGTCGTTGAATAGTTCGTAAATTCCGTTCCAAAGTTCTTATTTTTAATTTTAACAATGTTATAGATTTAACGTGTAGGTATTCGGGTAAGCCCTTTAAATGACTTTAACCTGATAATCTCATTATGTCCTTTTCCTACATCGTAGATTCTAAGAATATTTTAAGGTCATTTTTGTATTTCGATGGGTAAAAAGTAAAGTTAAATTGACCTCAGTGAGATCTAAAACCATTGTCTCTGCTGTACCCGTAATTACTGTAAAATAAATAAATAATATAAGATTAATTATCTACTTAATATGCAAAGATAACCATTTAAGATTAGCGTACATCGCCATCTCTATTAAAGTACTTATTGCCTCTGTAGAAATATAAATATGCCGCCTGCAATAAATATTCTACCGGTATATATGCTAATGGTTTGAATGCAATTATTTCAGTTATATATACGGATAGAATATAAAGCATAAATCAATGGATTTATTTCGCCGTAAGCATGCTGTTGCATGCATGCAGGCGCCACACCGCTAGAATACTCGTAGTTCGAGTGTGACATCGTTACTGCTGATTTGCACGCTCTTAACCTGATAGTTTACGACTATCTAGGTAGCCTATGCTCCTTAGTACATCTAAAAACGACAAACAATGAATATATTATTGTCACATGAATTCGTGTATATTTTTAAGATTAAGGAAATTTTGGCGCTTATTTTGATTATGGTGTGATAAATTATCTGATATATAATGATAAATAATAAATATAATTAACACAATTATATTTTTTACACAAGAAAAGCTTTTATAAGCTTCCAATCGAGCTTTTACATTATAATGATGAAAGCGGTACATATAAAGCTAGCTTTTTACATATTTACTTAACAGTTTACTAATGGTCACATTAAATACGAGGCCTCTTTAGTTTAAACAAAAGTCTGGCGCCTCGAGTACACCAAAACTCATTTAGCGAAATTAACGACCCGTTTCGTTAGTAAGGAATTTGACCCCTATAGTGTGCAATGAAAAATTTAAAATATCTTAAGTAAAATATTTTTATTAACAAATATACTACTTTTCTTAACGTTAAAATTTCTATTACATCAAAAGATTCATGTAATGTGTATTTTTATTTTTAGGTGTATTTGAGAGGTCAAAAAACAAAATTAATATAAACATTGCCGAAAAAATAAATTAAAGTTTTACGTAAGAACAAAGCCTACGACTAAGCACAAATGTGTGCTTAGACATAACAAGTAAGTATGTTTATGATTTTTTAAGTAGAGCACTTGCTTTCCTTACTAATTACAAAATATGAAGTTTGTTTAAAACTCATTATAATTTAAATTTACGAGTTCTTCAGAAGCAACGTACCAATTAAGTAATTACTAGTGACAATTGTATTAAACTATTTTTAAAACAAGTGATCTCAGCTCGTAAATAGTATTTGAATTATGAAGCTCACATGTCATAATAGCATTCTTCGAATATTTGCCATTCATAGGAAGCAATAAATTTATTTATCTTAGTAATTAAAAATAGTCCTTGAAATAAGCAGAAACTCTGGTTTGTTTTCGTAGACCTAGAAGAGGCCTTTGATCACGTAACGAGAACGCGGATATGGCAGGTTTTAAGATCTCACAATGTCTTTGAACGGTATGTTAAACTCATAATGGAAATGTATAATAACAATCAAATATGTGTCAGAATGTAGCCGGTTTATCAGAGAGCATTGATGTAAAGGTAGAGGTGTAAAAAAGCTCATAAACCCTTTTATATTATATTTTAACTATTAGTAATGGATTTGCCTTAAATGAATAATTTTATCGGCTTTTTTCTGCTATAATATGCATGTATAAAGCTTCCTCTAGAATCACTCTATCCGTTGCGTCCATCATGCTGACGAGTTAGCTACTATGTTGAATTATTAATATTATGTATAAAATGACCCCTACACAAGACGTGGATACGATGTCGGCATGATATCAAAAATTTAAGTCGGTTTATGGTAGGTATAACAAGTTCAAAATCTTATGGCTTTAATATGTGTCAATTTATTTACTACACACAGCTTAATATAAGTCATTTTAATTTAAATTTTAATATCTTTAATACTTTTTACACAAACAAATTGATTTCTTGACATAAAGTCCTTATAAATATAGAGTTTGGTTAAAGTTGAACTTATAAGAATATCATCAATTTATGTCTACGTACATATATTATATATCAATTAATAAATAATTCATTAATTTCCTTCTATTTATATATTTATAAGGAACGCTTATGGTACAAGATCCCTTACGAGAACAATTTGCAAACATTGCACAATGCAAACCGTTATGTGGCATGAAGAAACTTTTGTATTATCGCCAGATACGGAAGATAACATTTAGATAACTCCTAGAAAATAGATCACGAGGTAAACGACTTGCATAGTTTTGAGATAATTAGAAATTTAAATATGAAAAACTAAAAATCACATTATATATTATAACTCATTAAGTTAATAAAGCTATTTTTATATAATAACTATAAGCTATTATTTGTAGGAGAATTGCTATACTGGATGTATGTATGTAAGACCTCTTTAACGTTCTATGGCATGTGGCACCATGCGAAGATGGTCAGGCCATGATCTTACATGCTCTCCAAGTGCTAGTTGGCGGACTTCACACGGTTTTCGATAAAACTCCAGATCTCCAGAACCAAGAAGTAGCAGATACCGTCCTCTAATGACCTAAAAAGACCGATTGCTTGACGAGACAACCCGTTAAAACATTTTTCTTGGTGCAGAAAATTTTGAATTAATTTGATTTCATAACATTATGTTTACAGAGCAATGTAATTAAAGTTTACAGGGCAATGTAGCAGTTTTAGGTATAGAACATTGTTTATTCGTTACATTTAAACTGAACGTCGTTCATTGTTTTATTAAACAAAGCAAATAAACGAGATGTGTCACATTACAGCCACTTTGTGAGTTTGCTCGGCTATTACGATCAAATAACTAACTTCTGGTGAGGCGAAGACTAACACTGTTGTTTACATTGGGCACGATAAAAGACCGATGCAGGAAGATATTAAAATTTAGTCACTTCCGCAATAGTTAGACATAGATGTTAGTGACATTGCCCTTTAATGTAACTTTAACTTTGCTTAGAACAGTGCGATGGTGGCAGAAATAGTAAAATAATATATATAATTTAAGTAGAAATGTTAAATTTAATTGATGATTGTTGTTAATCATGTAACGTCGGCATATAAAATATATAAATATAACTTGTGTTTTGAGTATTAAAGTGATAAGATTTGTAATATCATAGTTTTTAGCTTGATTTTCAAAGCTTATTGCAACTTAATACGTACTTTCGCGATTTTCAGTTTTTCAATATTATAATTTGGTGTAAAGCATCAATTCGCCAGAAATCAGACATTAAAATAAACATCTATAAAAAAATCAAAAATATATTTTTATTTAACGTAGCCTACTTCACTCACATAATACAATATATTCCTGCGAAAATATACGATAATATGATCCATAACTATAATCTTAGATGAAAAAGGATAGTAAGTTTATCGGCCTAAGAGCGTTATAGGCTATTGTTTTATATTTACACAGTATATTAAGTGGTCCCCGGGGAGTTTTGACCTGTCACCAAAAGCGTTTTATGTAATAATGTAAATAACGATCTTTTTAGTACATGTACACATATATTATCAGCATGTTGAGTATATTTGAATATATGTACCTATTTAAAAACTAGCCATTTAGCCTTTCTTGTCTTGGGAATGCTAACTCTTTTTCAAAAATAAAAGTAGCCTAAGTTACTTCTTAAAACATCATATATCTGTCGTTGAAAGCTCCACCAAAATCAGTAAAGCCGTTCACAGGTTAGTCGGAGCAAACGGCCAAACAATAATAATAAATAGCGAAAGCAATGGTTTGGTTCTAGCCAGCTATTCCCTCTATGGGCATTTCTATTCAATATATAGCAGGACCGTTTGTTTACTTAAAATTCACATTTTCGATGGTAACAGAAAACCGCGAGACATTTCTTAGATGTTTTCTTCATGTTAGCTCCGAGCAAATACCAAACCCAAGTATTTGCTGAGAAAACTATAGTGACATGGGCATTAAGTTCTTCTAGTAAATACGTAGGTACATAAATATATAGTAAATATGTACACGACGTGTTTGGCTCAGTTTGTTGTAACCTTACTTGCTGCGTCAGCGGTTGCGGGTTCGAGTCCCGCTAAGGAAATTCGTTTAACACGGATGTTTGTACTCCAGTCATGGGTGTTTATATTTATAATATTAATGTATTTAATGTTTTATATAATATGTAGTATATCAACTATTTGGTATCTGTAACACAAGCTCACATCGTAACTAGATGGTGTTCTGTGTGTGATATATGTATAATCTCGCAATTTATCGTCGTCTCAATGTTTATTTTTTTAAACAACCAATTTACTCCAATACTATACGGAATAATTCACCTTTAAATCTCAATTCTTTTGTTATTAACTACATACTTTACTATAAGAGAGCCAAACTTATGTATTACAATCTTATAAATATAGCAACATTTTTTAAATAGAAATAATAGAGGAAAACATTTAAAGTGTAAAAAAGTTAAGTGTAAAGTGCAACAAGTACTGATAGTTTGAACAAAACATACATAAATTACATTTTACACGTGGTAAAATAAATACAAAATACTTACACAATACAAGTGTAATGTATCAATTTTATCAATAACATACTTTATATTTAATAGTATGTCTTATAAATCCAGTAAAAGTATAAAACAGCTGTATACAATGTACATAGTGTTAATTATTGTCTCTAAGTAAAATGCGTCTCACGTAGTTATTTATACGAATATTGCCTATATATTATAAGACTTATTTTTTAATGGAACTCTAAAAATAAAGCACTACTATTATTTCTTTTTTTCTTAAAGGTTTTAAAGTGTAAGTACAATGTAATGTAATGCAGTGCCGACACGCTACGCGTAATTGAACCATGTGATTACTGTTTACTTAAATCACTTCTGCACTTCATAATAATGTTTTCTTTGATTGTATCAATGATTTGCTGTAGCAATTAAAGGCTGTAGAGGTATAAAACCTCCTTACCTCCTTTCCTATGCTTCAGCTCTTGGTGCTCATTTAAAACGAATTCATATAATAAAATCCCGCTTAAACATTTTACTAAAAAATTGCAAGAAAAAATTATGACCATCTAAATTGGTATGACGCAGAGAAAGTACTTCGTACAGATTAATATTTCATATTTTAAAGAGTATGAGATACTGAATGAGCTACGTCCTCTGGTATTTCATAGTAAAAGAAACATTCCGAGGATTCCTGCATGGTGGACTATGCCCTGATCGTCTGAAGGGTCTTGATTGCAGTGGGATGTTACAGAAATACATTTTAAAGAGAAAGGTTCTAACATAGTCTAAAACAATACTCAAAGAAATAAGAGATAAATCTAATAAGAGATAATTACTAATAATAATAAGCTAATGACGTCTATTAATAAAATAATTGCAGCCAAGAATTAAACGCAAAATCTAAATAATTATAGCACATAGAATAAAAGAATCCTGTGTAATAATTATCACCACAAAAACAGTGATAAATATTGTATGTATATATGTCACACTTTATATGAAAAAACAGAACTCCAAAATATAATTTTCTGAAACAATATTTTTCTTTATATATTTCAAACTCAACACACGTTTGAAGTTTAGAAATATTCGGCGTTTCCAAAACAAATAAACGATTTTGAAAATTTCCATAACACAGGCAGTACACCGTGTAACAACGCGCCGGCCGACACGCTGCGCCTGATTGAACCATGTAATGACCGTTTACTCAAACAGCCGCGTGCGCAGACAGTTTGAAACAAGTGCCATATACATGTAAATATTATTTAGATGTGAACCTTAATCTCGTCGTCGAATTATCGAAAATAGCATGGCTATTTTATTAGTGTATTATTTGGGTTTTTATTCTGTTTCTCGAATTATGTTCAATATAGCTTCGTAAGCTGAAGGAACTAAAAAGTAAGATATACCTAAACTTTTGTATTTTTTGGGATTAATATGAAAAAATGTCTCGTTACAATATAAACTTAGAAATAACTTATTGATAGTTTTAATTTAGTTACCAAAGAATAAACGCGATTTTTAGATTAAAATGTATAAATAAATAATAAATAAATAAATATTTTGGGACATATACACACAGCACTATCTAGTTCCACGGTAAGGTACGAGCCTTGTGTTATGGATACTAGATGGTTGATATACTACACATATATAAGTTTAAATACATCCATATTATAAATATAAACACCCATGACTGGAGTACAAACATTCGTGCTCAACAAATGTATGCCTCCAGCGTGACTCGAACCCGGGACCGCTGGCGCAGCAAGTAGGGTCACTACACACTGCGCCACGCCTTCGTCAATAACATATAAGTTTGTGATGTAAGCTTTTCTTAGATTTTTACCGGCTGGTATCAACTTTGAAAAACCTTTTTCTTGAAGTCGGTTGTAAATTTAAAAAATAATTTACAATAGAAAGAATGGAAATCGGGATACTAATAATCCTCATGAATTTTTAATTTTGTAAATGTAAGTTCGTTACTTCACGCAGAAAATGATAGATTAATTTGGATAAAACTAAGCACAGATATAACACATTCTACAGAACCTGTAAATCCAGAATAAATCGTCAATAACGAAATAGATGTAGTTCAGAAAACATGTATTATTTTTATAACAATAAAGATTGATATCATACAAATATTGAAATTTATGACTTGATAACTCTTTATCAACTCGGTTCCGACGTTGGGTCAGATACCGGAAATCTTGTCCCCTTTCTCACAAGATTGTTTTCAATTGGATTATTATTCATAAGCTAATATAGCTCATTCACTTCTGTGTAGTCATCAGCAATTATGTTAAAACTTGTTACGACAATTTGTCGACGGGCGCATTTTATTGTTAGTACACTTGTAATTTCGTAAGTTCATTTTAAAAGTTAATTAATTTATTTAATATTAATGCCCAATGTGTAATATGCATAACGTTTAACTAAAGTTCTATTTAGCCAGTAGGATAAATAAGTTATGGCAAATAGAAAATTGATTAAATTCCATTTAAAAGTTACTTTCACAAACTTCATTAATATCTCGAAGCCTTGACAAAATTTAAAATACATACATCTGATATCTGGGACATCCGAGTACGACGAATGTCAAGCTTGTTGCTTAAAAAAAATTAACCAACCCTTATAAGCAATTTATCTGGATATATTCTAATCTTACAAGCATAGCTGGGCACCGTTAAACAAATAATTAACTCGTTAATCGTTAATCCGTTACTTAAAAAAGTTAACTTCATTAAACGTTAAAGCGTTACATTCGAAAGACTTAACGCAAGTTAACGTTAATCGTTAATCCGTTAACACGTGATTAAAATTGTATTTTTATATCATTGCAACAATATTGATCTACTAATAAAATCTGTTGATTTGGGTTCTGGAACTTAAAAGATTCTCAGCATTTCGAGAAGGCGGGACCGGGCTTTTCAGAGGCTCAGTTCAACGCCTTCAATACCCAGCCGTTTGGGATTCTACAAGAGCCACTTCGCTATCATGAGGCACCTCTCTCTAGCCCTAGACGGACGCTGGACGTTCCTTTTTAATTTCTCCCAGTTTACCTCGATACCGATGAAAGCCGTCTCGACTTTCGGTAGGCTTTTGCCGAATGTCCAGGGCATTGAATCTCTTTGCCGGTTTTGAGATTGTGAGGTCAATGGCACTGTATGGTGCCCCCGTTTTGATCGACGCCATCTCCGTCCCGAACGGGGTCCAATTGTGCAGTACGCAGCAAATCCTGGCGGTGAAGGAAATAAAGGGATGACGCACGGTGTCCTTCTGGCGGGCGTTTCACCTTGGGTACTCCAGGCGCAGGCAGGAGTACTCGCCGAAGTGTACCAGTTTCGGGTGAGTGAGCGTGCGCTTGGGAAACTTCCAATGTGGGATCCCTCCCGTCTAGCTGACGAGGCCATGATCCGGCGATGGAGGGAGCGACTGGTAAACCCAGAGGCTAGCCTGGCGAAAGTGGATGCAGTTCGTCCTGTTTCACTGGGTCAGGAGGCCCACACGGTGTCATGACTTTCAGACTGATGCAGATGCTTACTGGGCGCCCGGCACGTGAACACGCACCGACAACCTTACCTACCAAACTTTACTTAGGTACCTGGTTTCGTTTTACTCGACGCGACGTGGTGCTTGGTAAAGAGTAGGTACTTGATTAACGATTAACGGACTTGAGAAAATGTAACGGAAGTTAACGATTCCGTTAAGTTTTTTTTAGGTTAACTTAAAAGTTAATCGTTAATCGAAATGTTAACTTCGTTAATTAACGATTAACGTATTAACGAGTTAATGCCCAGCTATGCTTACAAGGGACTAAAATATACTATGTGTTAATATCCCAACATATTTAATTATTTACATATAAGTTTTTTGTTTCGTATAACCTATTTCAAGTTCACTATTGTAAGATTTGGACCTTCTCTACAGTGCCAAGGTATTCTAGATTAATTTTAGTCGTGAATAATTATATTCTGTAAGACTATCCGTCTGTAAGTAAATCGTGACCTGAGATACAATCGTGTAAGAACGGTACACAATACAAACAATACTCAAGTACATTTTGTTCACAAAGGAAAGGCAGAAGATTTTTATTATTTATACAAAAATAATGTATTTCAACTAATACTTGTAGTGAATGATTTGAAGACAGTCACCTGTGCGTTAAGACCGAATAGTTTATCTGAATTAAACCTAATCAAATCAAACCTAAATATTGAAAGTTTAATTATTTTATAAGTATTTTCCATCTGTTGGTAATATTGACAGTAACTTAAATGAAAAAATATATATTTCTAATGCCAAAACAATGAACCCCTATCGGTTTCAGGGATCTTTTTTTATCTTATCCTTCCTCAATCTTAATTTAGAGGAAAATTTTATATAGGTATTCAAACTTGGTAATGTAGGTTTTGCGCTACTATATATGTAAGACAATTAATGCTAGTTTTGATATTAATAATTAATATTATGTGTACATCTATGTATATTTTTTAAGAAACTGTAAAAAAGCTACTTTAAGAAGAACATACCTAATTACCAGCTTATAAAGCATTGTTATATTTTAATCAAAATAAAAAAGTTTTGAAGGTACAATGATAGTCGTATGTACCACATTTAAAATGAATTGCCAATTACTCTTCTCAAAGTTCGTTGTACAGTAAAATGAAAATGTTTAGATATTACAGCATTACTTATACGCAATAAAGATACTTTGCATCATGAAAACACTTTAAAGGCAGTTACATCGATATTGTTATTGCAAATTTGATCGAATGGTAGAGATTAAATTGTATAGATTATACCTAAATATATGCATATGGTTATGAAATAAGCTTTGACTTACTAAATTTTAGTTATAAATGCGCTAAATATTCTATGATATTTGGTAAACTTCATCTACATATCAATATTCTTATTGAAGAGAACTATCGAAAATATGATATTATGTTTAAAACAAACATATTATATTACATTGTAATATAGCTTACTATACTTACGTAAGTTTTCTTTCTAGTCTATAGAAAGTTACGACAGACGTAGCGTTTTATATTACATGTTATTTTAACCAATTACATGAACTGTGTCAAAACATGGTATCATCTCATGCAGTATGAATGTATGCCCTATATCGGTGCCTGGTGACCCGTACAGTCGCGCCCGTATTGCGACAACTTTGACAAAGACTGGCTCTTTGTCGCTTCTGTTTACTGTTTGCATAATTGTTGTCTTTTGGCTTTTATTTATGTCACACAAACCTAATAAAAAAATATTTTTATATATATTTTACTCTTAGTTATCTCATATGAGGTATAATCTTCAGGTTTCAGACATTTCAGTTTTCTATTTTGAAAATTATTAAAATATTAGTTCTTACATACATAAACCGCTTAAGCAAGCTGCTCGTTATCTCTTACTGGTCATGTCGTATAGAGATTATAGGATATTTAGCATAATAGAGAATGCATTTCTGTCTGTATATCCTTTTAGATTAAAGTATACAAATTAATTCCTATTAAGTATATCGATCGAATCTTCTAGGAAATATTATGGATGGAGATTTTTTTTATTTAAAAGTGCCGTTTAAAAAAGTTGTTGATTTAACTAAAAACTAAAAACCTTTTACAAACTATTTAGATTGCTAAATAGACATTTACTCCAGACATAAACTAAACATAATATCGCAGTTTTTACGACCTAAGAATATGACGTATAAAATATTTTGTCATATATTCGGTAAAATAACATTTATCTACTTAGTGACATGCAATATTATTGAAATATTTTCCTAATACAAAATTTATTTCAGGCAACTGGGCTGTTTCACGGTAATTAGAGGTGTCATTCAATGTCGGCACCAATACTCTAGATACAAACTGTCCTATTTATATTACAAGTATTCATAAGGAAAGCGATGTTCTTATATTAATTTAGTTATTGTAAATGCATAAATAAAGATTAATTTTAAAAGATTCAAAGTAAAAACGTAAATAAAAATATTATTAAAAAGTTCTCTTACGTATTAAATTAATTAAAATAAGATTTCAAGCAGTCGCAGGGCTCAGATACGTAAAAGATAAGTCATAATACCTATACCTTCTTAGATAGTATATATTTCCTAAGAAATATGCATGTATTGGGCACTTTATAACATCCCACTGCTGGGCACCGGTTTCCCTACAATAGGAGATGGAGCAGGCCATAGTCCACCATGCTGGCAGAGTGCGGGTTGGCAGACTTCACATGTCTTTCGAAAACTTGCAGGTTTCCTCACAATGTTTTTCTTCACCGTAAGACAAGTGGTAATCATGTTAGAATGATTCGCATATGAAAACATCAGAGTTGCGAGAGCCGGATTTGAACCCACTTCACTCGGTAATCAAAGCGAGTGTGTTACTACTGGGCTACCACTGTATTTAAGAAATATAATTCAATATTATGTGAATATTTAAGTATTTTCTTCAGTATTATGAGATGTATGTATGTAAAAGAACACAAGTACGATTGTGTACACAGTCGTACAATGTGTACTATACATTGTTTTCCTTGACATATATTTTATTTCAAATATAAATACAAATTCACTTGTGTGCAATATTTGTTTTCGTAGTTTTACAGTAATAAAATACTTTCATAATACTTTAATATAATATTGAAAGTATCTTTACCTACAAACTGAATAAATATATCTAGTAAATTCTTAGTACAGATAGCTAAGAATAGCCAATACATTATTAAAAATTAGGTTAGCTTTATAAGGCATTTTAATAGAGTTAGAAAAACATGGAAAAATTGTACGAAATAAAACAGTGTGTGTGAGGTTATGTGTGGACTAAGTGGAAGTGTATGGATCAAGAAATAATGCTGACTCTACATACTACTCGTGTGTATCAAGGGCAAAAGGAAGTAGTTTAAATTTTACTGATGTTTCCTTAGTAACGCGCTCGCTTGGGTAACTGAGTGATGCGGGTTGAAATCCGAGTCTAGCAACTCTGATATTTTCATGTGTGAATCACTTTTTTTACGGTTAAGAAAAACATCGTAAGAATATCGGCATGTCTGAGAGAACGTAGCAAGTTTGGGACCTTGGCTATATAAATTATAAATATTTTCAAACACGTAACCAGAAGAGATGTTAAATAATTATATATGAATGATTTAATTACAACTAATTCGTCACAAGTTAACAAAAGTACTCTTATTGAGGTTAGAATTAAAATTTATTCATTGAAATTTAAATAAACTTATTAATATTACATTAAATACGTTCTAGTATGTATGCTAACATTTTATAACATATACATTAATTATACACTACACCCTCTAGTTCCATGGTAAACTACGAGGCATATGCTATGGATACCAGTTAGTACACCAAAAACACTCGTAACTGGAGTACAAATTCGTGCCTATCGCTCAAATGAGAGCTCCACCGCAAATAGGACCACTACAAACTGCCCCAAAACGTGTGATCATAAAATAATAACACAAAAAATTATAAACCTGCGTTTTTTTTTTGCTGATATAGTTTATTTATTTAGTTTCAGTCAGTAACGCCGGCGTCCTTCAATAAACAGTAATAAAATTTGCCGGCGAAATTTATGCAAAGCATCCGAATTCATCTTTATGAATACGGCCTTGAGTCTTAAAAGTTGACAAGACGTTGACCGCTGATTAATTTAGCACATTCAAATTTTTTTTAGCGCAAAGTCGTTAGCATTTCATTTTATGAAGAAGTCGTATTAAATTGGTATAAGAAATTCAACTTGAGGTCGCTCGACGTTGATTTATTAGTCTTTTGTTATAAAAATGTTAAAAAATATATTTTCTAAAACATAAATTTATGCAAATAAATGCAATGTGTTTCTGAGTTCACTTTTACAATCAGTACATCTATACATATAAATAAAATAGAAGATTTTTTTTTATTTGGGACATTCTTACAACAGTGACATCCAGTTCCGCGTAAGCTACCCATGACTGAAGTACAAACATTCGTGCTCAATGAATGCCCCCAGCGGGACTCGAACCCGCAACCCCTGGCGCAGAATTATTTTTATCTTTTTTTAATTTCAAATTTACAGCTTTTCAATAAATGCACATGAAACTTTACACGGTTTTATATCAAAAAATCAATTTTAAAATTTTTGTGTCTGTCGGCTGGACTGATTTTTATTGGAATTTTATTCGCAGATAGCTAATGTTATAAGGAGTAACTTAGGCTACTTTAAATTTATTAGAAAAATATAAAAACTCTTTAATTAATTTTATCTTACACCCAGCGAAGCGGGTTTGCTAGTTTTTTATAATATTGTTAAAAATATATTTTCTAAAATATAAATTTATGCATATAAACGCAATGTGTTTCTGAATTGACTGTTACAGTAAACAATAAGTTACCTACAGCATTGCGAACATCGTGTAGAGTCAATCGTGATCATGTTCACACGCCTACCCTCGGAGCTTCGCTTGATAATTCTCACATTTGCTACAATACAATAACCGTCGAAGAACCTCTTCCTTATGGCCGTGTAAATGTTACGACATTGGTATCGCTCGATATATATTTGTAACAAAATTATAATATCTTTAAGGAACTACGTTATAGCCTATGTTTCTAATAGTTTCTACTTCATAAGTGAACGATTTTAGTTCTCAAAAATGTATAGCTTTCTTGCTATTTCTTGTTTACAATAAATATAATATAGTGAGTAAAGTTTCCTATATGATTCCATGTGTGACTACTACTAAAGAAAGAATTTGTGAAGTTGTTTTCTAAATTTCTTTGATAACATGTTACTTCTCTTCTTACTTTCGTCATTATGACGAACTTTACTTATTATACAACATATAATTAGTTATTTAATCTTATTTGCAATTAACCTGCCTTTACTACAACTTTTATAAGTAGGCTAGGTTATAGCTAAAGGGCTCATAGTAGAGTTTAGTGGCTTTATATTGTAGAAATATGAACCGTTGTACAGAAAAGTAATGGACAAGTTAACTGACAGCGGCGTTACAGATTATAGAGTTTCTCTCCATCATTACGGTCCATTGGGTATTTACGTTATAACCATTTAATATTTTACATATTATTATACTATGTTTTACCTCCGGTATTACTTAGTACATTACTCAAATAAAAATAATATTTAATATTATACTATGAAAGTACCTTCGTAAAATAATAAAAAATATTACAATCATAATGTATTTTGCATAATATTGAAGAAAATTTAGCACGCATTTTTTCATCACAAATTAAGAATATAAAGTTAAGCAAAGTTGGGGAAAATGGCTATTATAAGTTAATTATTCGGCCCCAAATATTAAAACATGCCTAATAAAGAGAATTTTGCAATTTTATTAGAATAAGATACTTCATTATTTATAACTGCGTAGGTTGGACCAATTTAATCTATATCGCAAAACTATATGATTATTACATGCCATTAGCGGTAATATATGGTGGCGTAAAGCATTTTATTATATCACTTAAAACGACCATAAATACTTATGTCTTAAGTAAAACGTTAAATATTTACACATAATATTAATGTGGTGCGAAATTTAAATATTGATATTAGACTGTGAAATACAGTTAAGTTTAAATTTTGTTGTCGACTTGTTTATAAGATAAACGTTTATGTTTAAATCAACTATTATTTATCAGAATAATTTTAAATAATAATATTATGGATGTACATATTTCAAGAGCTTGTTTTTCTTTTCGTTAACGGTTAGATTTAATAGATTTTTTCTGAGGATATTTGCCACTAAAATCGCATAAAGATTTTAGTAGGCTGATTAAAACATACCTACATAAATGAATAACACGTAGTATTTATTACTGAGTTCATACCGTTATTTTTGGCGTTATTTATGATAAAAAATTCGTTAACAAACATATTCCAGATACATAGAAGAAGTCAGACGAACGTAGTAATCATCACACATGCTAATTCGGCATTCTCATAATATACATATTTACCAGGACTTTCCAAAAATGATAAGCTTTCTAAGAATAATCTTTAAAAGCTTCCCATAGTATATTTTTTTTAAAATTATTCCGTAATTTATTCTTTCTTTAAGCTCAAACCATCCACGTTTTCTATATTCATTTAATTCTGACATTCTGCGTACATCTTTGTTGTATATTTTATCAGATAAGCTGACAATTTCGTTTGATAATACTTTTTATGCAACAAATAAACTAAACATGTTAAAGACCACCCAAGACTACCTTGCATCCGGTGTTCCATTAAAAAAGTATCATCTGCATTTGAATATTGATTTATAGAACTGTGATATTCTTAGTCATTAAATTAATTTTAAATATATCGAGATCTAATTTACATTTCGTTACATTAAAGCCGCTAAATCAAACAATTATTATCTGTTCTTTAACATTTGTTATGAAACTCAACTTATTCTGCGTTTATTCTTCTAACAAATAATAACAAATACATATAAGTAGTAAGCTCGCGGATTAAGCTGTAATGTAATTAATAGAAAAAAAAATTGATTTAATATTCATAGTGTTATATATGTAATCTGTTAAAAATATATAACTATCTAACTAAATAAAACAACAATTTTAATATATTATATTTAAATTTAAAATTAATTAAAGGAAAGTATTTTATACGCCGATTAAGATGAGATCTATACGTTAGAAACTAATAATTTAATACATTTGGGCTTTGCTAAAGGAAAGAAAAATGACAATAATTATTTTCGCTTTCAAAATTTTTGTGTAGTAAATACTTCTGATATTAAATTTTGCTCAGATTAATAATAACAGGAAAGTACATAGCTCAAATTTCTTATCAATGAAGGGTTTTTTCCTATGTTAAATATTACGTCATGTTACGAAACATTAAACTATTAGAACCACTTGTTTTGACTACTCACAAAAGTCACTAAGAGAAATGACTAAGGCTTTTATAAGCACGTGTAATGGAAGGTAATTGACTGTTGATGTAAAGATGAATAAAACCTTATTAGTTACTTTAAATATTGTTTTTTGTATATATAGGTAGTTTTATATATTTTTTTCTTTTTACCCAAAACCCGCTGAGCGATAAATTCGTGTTTTCACGATATTTTTCAGTTTTTTGACTAAATCTAGTAACTTACCATAAATCACTATATTTTGATTACTTATAGTCATTTATTACATATGTTCTATCAAATTCTGGTTAGTCGTTATTGCAGTAAATTGTAATAAACAAACATCGATACAAACTCTTAAACGTTCTCGGTCGTTCTTAATATTAGGAGAATGTACAGTTGCACAAAATCGAATATTAGAACTTCAACATACTTATAATAGAGTGTCGCTGCTTTTTACATTTTATATATTTATAAAATAAATGATATTATATCGAAATCAGTACAGTAACGTACAGCTCTTGCTAATAAATCATAATAATAAATAATAATAATAATAATGTTCTTCGACCGATTCCGGCCATGGCGGCCAATCTCATTGAGACTGACCAACTGCGCGGGAGATATTATAGTGCACAAGTGTACGCGCAGACACAAGTGCACTCTCTATTCCTATCACTCTCATACTCCGGTGGGACGACTACTCGACACGACCAGTGAGAGCTAAGGCGCAGGACCGACGGCTTTACGTGCTCTCCGAGGCACGAAAATCATAATATTATATATATAATACGATAATAATAAGAAAAGATCCACATTTACTATATTAAGTAAGACAACACCACTAAAGTATAATAGTAGGTACATATTGTATAGACACTATCGCTATAAGCTTTGGTAGTTAAATATAAACAGTCAAAGTTATAGTATTTTTAGTAGAAATATAAATATATAGATTTTTAGATAACATTACTTTGTATGAAGGCCTACTCTTAACATCGGAAGTAGATAATAGTGTTTGCAATGTACACGTTTTTTTAAATAAAATTAGTTGATTAGACGCATAGAAGTATTGTATAGTTTTAGTTAAATATCAACATGATACGATTTAGAAATACTAATAAGGAATCAAATTTAAAATTGAAAAGCTGAAAGCTCGAAATATATAAGTTTCCTACTTCCATTTTAATCAAACAGGCTATTTTAGTTTTATTCAGAATAAAATAATACCTTTTTATTTAATACAAATTAATAAAAAATGCAAATAAAATATATCTGCAAAAATAATTTATTCAAGGTAACAGAGACTACAGTTAAATTTATAAACTACATCTAAATCTTTGGACCACCTCTATCTTAACAAATGGCATGGGGCACGTCCATTAACAGTCGTAATGATTTCATTAGTTATCAACGTTAATTGGTAAAATAAATATTGAATCTATCACGTACTTATGTAAAGGTAGAACTAATATTTGAGAAATTGTAATATAAGTTAAGTTTACTTTGATTCTAATAAATGAAAGTCGGTGACAATAAAGTGTTCTTATAACAAAACTAGCAAGTAGTCCTCGCTTCGCTCGGGTCGTCCCTAGATTTAGCACAAGCGAAGCCGCGGGTTCCGCTAGTGTATTATACATATAAACCTTTCTCTTGAATCACTCTATCTATTAAAATAATAGCATCAAAATCCGTTGCGTAGTTTTAAAGATCTAAGCATACATAGGGACAGACAGACAGCGGGAAGCGACTTTGTTTTATACTATTTAGTGATATAAGATTTTTCACAAATAGATATACAGACATAATTTAAACATAGATAAATAGTTGTTTAACCCACTGTGTTATCTCACAACCATTAATCAAGTGTTACGTTCAACCAGTAATAATAATTATAATTAATTATTTTATCACCTATCCAAGCGGCGCCTAAACCAACGTTACCACTTGAGATACGAAGTCAGACGTTTTAATAAGAGTCCATTCAATATTGTTGTACAATGTTAAGTTACAGACGAGATTTGTTGAGTTACGTTGCCTATTACTATGATGTAATACGATAAATGAGTACTGCCTACTAATCTTTTATTTTTAACTTATCTTCGTACATTCCAATGTTTACTAATCCTATAGGTACTAATATTATTAAATAAGTAATTCTTATATATGCCTAACTTTGCGTGTATCTAGAAAACGATTCTTAGTGCCGAGTCACAGTAAAAAATTTTACTTTTACTGTGGCCGAGTGAAGCTCGGTCAACCAGGTACAATGTATAATATAGGTATAGGGCTTATGACGTTAATAGTGACATAGGCTAACTATTTATATACGTAGGTACATGAAATGGTTGATAATTCCTGTCACATGTGAGGTGCTAATCAGTAGTTTATTTTAATGCATAAAAGTTCGCTTTTAAATTAAAGAATTATTTTATTTATAAGTCATCTGTACTGTTAATCCAGAAATCTATTCAATCTTTATATAAATAAGGTAAAGGCCTAAGCCTTTTTCTCCGAAGACAAATACTCGGTTTTGATTAATCTTTAAAATCTATACTTGCGTCTCGCGTACTGAGAATATATCTGGTATTGGACCTTTGCTCCTCTGTTGCATAAAGGTTATGTAATGTAAATTATTAAAAATTATAAAATGTAAAGAATATGGTTGTACTGTTATAAAAATTATTTAAAGTTATTTTTAAAAAAGCTCACAGTAAGAAATTTGAAAAGTTTAAGCACTTCCTCTGATAAGACGGCAGTGTCAGTCAAATATCATATCAAATATATCGTGTCCAGTATTACTTATTAGTGACAATTACACGACATGTATCAGACCACATGCGTAGTTGATATAAATTGAATGAGCCTGATTGTCGAACAGTCGTGATTGTATGTCACAATTTATTTGGCGAACCCAATTGTACTCTATCATACTGGTGTATTCAAGTCACTTTACACTTATGTATCTACCTATTGTCAAGTTAAAATGCTAGTCCAATTATAATAATTTCAATAAATCCGAAAGTGAACTAATGATTTATAAAAAAAAGTAGTAGGTATATAAAAAAGCAATTGCTGTCTGTTTTGTTAAATTAAACGAATCTGTGAAAACGTTAATTTAAATTACTGTCATAACATTATTATTGTTTAAATTATTACATTTCGAAATTGTTAAAAATATACTACTATCTAGATATTTAAAGTAAGAATATTACATTAAGTACTTAAAATAAACT
Source organism: Boloria selene (assembly GCA_905231865.2). Lineage (NCBI taxonomy): Eukaryota > Metazoa > Arthropoda > Insecta > Lepidoptera > Nymphalidae > Boloria > Boloria selene. The sequence continues at coordinate 6,037,553 of HG993149.1, forward strand.
TTAAACAGATTTCGTTTATGGCGGTTAATTTCAATGAGATTAGCCAACTGTGCGGGAAATACTACGTAGAATGTACATATTAATATATGTTCGTAAAGTCAAGTGCATTGCTCTACATCTTTGACACTCGTGTTTCGATGGATCATCGATGTTTGTACACATACAGGATCGATAGTTTAATATTCTCACTGAGACAGAGGAATGTACCTTCTCCTAGCTTTCCAACTTTAAGCTACTACTGTTTCCAAATGACAAAAAGCCTCAGTAGCTATTTTAATTTTATTTTAACTATCATACCAGTATTTGAACCCAGTACCGAACTGTATTGTCACCGTAAAAACTAGTCTTTATACCAACAAAAATAGTAAACAAAGCAGTAAGTCTTTATTTTTTTGGAATATCTAAAAAAGTTCATAACATTTTTTAACGGTGTACCTACGTATTATGTTAAAGCATGTTGTATGTACACGTATATAGCTCTTTACAACGTCCCACTGCTGGGTGCGAACGTCACTTCAATATGGGGTGGATCAGGCGGACTTAACACGTCTTTCGAAAACTTGCTGGGTTCTCTTAAATGCAGGTTTCCTTACGATGTTTTCCTTTACCGTAAGACAAATAGTAATCATGCTGAAAATGATTATCAAATAAAAATGTCAGAGGTGCAAGACCCGGTTTGAACCCGCTTCGATTCTCAATTTCTCTAGCGAGCGAGTAACCACTGGGCTACTACTGTCTATTACCACTAGCATGTTATCATCAGTTATTAATACCTATCTTATTTTCGTATGTAACTTAAAACTTCTCGCACAAGTAGGCCTTTGCCCGTGACAGCAATTGAAAGGTTCATTCGAATCGAATAAATTAATTTGCTTATCGATTATAAGTTAATCAATCAAGTTTTTTCTCAGCTCACAAACCTGAACGGCATTGGCGATAAAATCTAAATATTTATTAGTCCTACAACCACAGTTCAAAAATATCGTTTATCACTATGTTATTATTATTATATTAGGTATATTTAAGATGTTATGGCGTCGTTTGCTTCAAACTTAAGTTTTTGAGTCGATTATAGTTTTTTTATTAAACACAGATTTCTTTATACTTGAAATTTTTAGCATTTTAAATTAGCTTAAAAACTTTGGAAAAAATATTATTCAACCATGAACGAATTAGTATTCAACATTATAAAATATGAACGCCATAATATGCATATGTACTTACAAACAAGTGATCTTGAATTTAGAATTTAATGAAAAAAAAATGAATTGCATATTCTTACCAGTTATTTAGTTATTTTAATTAAGAGCAAACCACAATATATAACTAACTATTTTCATTTCGAAACGATTTAGCCTGAAGGGACTAAAAAACTGCTAAAAACAACAATAAAAGATATAGCATAAAGTTAGTGGTTATTTTAAAATATTTTACGCTATACTTTCTATCGTTCACGCGAATATTTAACATTATAAATCAAATTGCCGTTTCGGGTCCTGTCGCAGTTTTTTTTTAATAAATCCGCGACAAAATCCGATAAGATAGTTTCAATTATTAGATTTTACATTATTAAAGTATGCACAATGTACAATATACAATATACATACATACAAGTATAAATAGGATATGAGCATTGAAATGTATAATACAAAGCAATTATAAAAGATTTATAGCCTAATAAAGTATGGTTGAAATGATTTGTAGAGTCATTATGGGTTTGGTTACATTAGGTCATCCTTTAGAATCACTGGGAATGCCTATATCTAGATATGCTAAGTTTTTATACTACAGTTGATTGAATCTTTTTAATATGCTTTTGTACTGTGGGAGACATGTGTAACAAAAACTGTCCATCTGATATTACTGACCGCATTCGCATTGACATGAGAACAAAGTATTGTGCAATACTACTATTTAAAAAATAAAAAAGAATCTATGGAGTATACAATAAATAATATCCTTGAAAGCTTTTTACACGTTAATATTAGAAGTAGATCTAGTAAATATATGTTTATATACTTATGGAACTATAAGGTTACAAATTATAAATAAATAAATAAATATAAATATGTTGGGACATAATTACACACAGCGCCATCTAGTTCCGAAGTTCCGAAGCTTTTGTTACTGATACCAGATATTTGATATACTACATATTATATAACTTTAAATACATACATATACAAACTTCCGTGCTTAAAAAACAATTGCCTCCGCCTCCACTCGAACCCGTGACCGCTGACGCAGCAAGTAGAGTCACTAACTGGGCCAAACGAGTCGTTGTTTGTCGTTGTAACTAAATAATCCTGTTATTGGATTAATAGACGAATTTTTTTAAGTCCTAATGTCATATACATAAATATTTTAATAATTCAGTTTTTTTTTTCATTAAGGTTGCTTGACGTACTTAATAATTCGAATGACACTGTAGTATGTAGGTACATACGGATCGTGTGAGTATAATACACTGACAATATCTACCGCGCAAAAGCCATTTTAGGTTCGATTATGTTTAGGAATGCATGTATATGAAAAGGTACATAACCTTTTCAAATGTTCATGATAGGAAATAGAAGGATAAGAAAATTCGAGAGAATCTCAAATTGGACCCTTCTATTAATACTTTCTTAGATTTATGAGAATATGTTATATATAAAACTTCTTTTCGCATTTTTCTCAAATTTATTTATTATTGATTTACACTTGCTTTATAGCAATTAAGGTCACGTAATAAACTTTTTTTTTCTCTACAATATTTGTATTACCTAATAGACCATAGATTGGAAGACTCGTATTTGTACCTGTTATCTAGTCAACTAGTAATAGAAAACCTTATTAAAAAATTTAAAAAAATACATATCTTACACTCCCTACACGAAACGTTAAGTATAGTATAATAACCTAAACTTGTTCATACTTGTTCTTCAACATTGTTCAAATTAAAAAGCAAAACATGTACATTATTAGAATCCATTTTCACAACAATATATTTACGAATATATTCAAACATGCAATTTACATACAAACCGTAGTAAACGAATCCCTAATGCCGCAACCGTAAATCTTGCGCAGTTGCGATTTCTGGAACGTGTCCACCGATTCAATAGACAGGTAATAAATAAGGACAGGTATTTTGACACCTCAGCATTTCTCTAAGGAATGTTACTCATTGAAATAACTCTAATTTCTTTTGATATCCTATATATTCACATAAATAATACTAAAATTGATACGTAATTATCTAATTTAATATAATCTATTAAGTCAATTTTTAACTAGTCAAAATTGCCGTCGTGATGTACGTTAACCTCAATAATTTTTCTAAAACTGTTAAAGAGACATGATATTGACTCTTAAAAAAATTTATTTGTAAGAAAATTAATTGAAATAAATTCAATTTCGGTTCAGAGATATGAATAAATGTGTTGAATTTTAACAAAGGTTTTTAGAAAAGGTCTGTATTCCGCCCGTTAGTTTAACGCCCTTTTCAATAATACAGGGATCAAGCCCCCACGCTGCGTCTGCGCCTTCAGTGACTTCATATTCTTTTTTCTTACTAAGGTAATCATGTTGGTAATGATTCGCACATCACAGTATTAGATGTGCGAGAACCGAAATGTGAACCCACTTCACTTCCTTTATTAAGTATGTAAGTCCACTAGGCTACTACTGCCTGCCTAACATAATATGTATGTACAGTAAATCTTTAGATTATCCTAGCTGTCTAAGCTTCATTTAAATTCAACTTAATGGAGTGTAAGCTTTATAAATTAGGAAAGCTCTTTAAGCAAGTGAATGACATGGAATTAGTAAATCGGATCTGGACCGCCCACGAAAAAGCTCGCGCATAAATATCGACCACGTAATTATACAATGTCAAACTAATACAAAACGAAAGTAGTCCTATTTTAATTGCGAAATACTAAAAATTATCGCAATGTAAGAAAATTATGTCATAGTATTAAAAGAATTATAACATTTTGGAAATAATATACAATAATGTTTTTCCCACATCAGTAAGACGAAAATGATTAGTCAAATATACTAATATTTATTACTTCCATATTTTTTTGTAACCGTAATTAAATAATGATAATATAATCAAGCAAAACTACATTCAGTATAGATAACGTAATGACAGAAAAACACTCACAGTACAATATATAACACTATAACCCCTAACAATTACATATAGGGATACGTTTTAAATTATTTTATAAAGATTCGGTTATTTATATGGCTATAAAAATCACATAAATAAACAATAACGGCAACGATGATAGTTAAGTATCTAAGTGTCGATCTAGCGGCTTACAATTGTAACTTACAAGGTGTTAATTTAATTTAAACCTTTTTAACGACCGAAATATATCATATATGAAGTTTATAGTACAATAAATATCAATGATGTTAGATATTATACAATAAAAAAATTATTGTGTGTAACCTTTGCAGTAAAACTTCTATGGCGCTATGGTAGATACCGCAATTACATTAAAACAAATGAAAATATAAAATTGAAGTGTCTGTTTTTAATTGCAAATTAACATTGCTTTTTCCTAGGTAAATTCGTTTGAAAGTACATACGGTACTTATATCACATCAAAACTCAATTTTAATAATATTTTTGTCTTTCTGTCTGTCTGTCAGTTTAATCTATGTTACTAATGATAAATAATATATGGTTTAATAAATAATAATTTTGACTATTACTTTGACCACACTCGCTTCCACAGCACACATTTTTCCAATGTATTAAACTAACTAATATTTAATAACTTATAAGTATTTAATAACTTCAAAAATTAAAAAAGTTAATATTGTTGTTATGATTCTTACAAGAGTTATACTTACATGTATTTGTATATTTCACTTTAACGAAAATTGTTTCTCAATGCCAAGGGTATTGAGTTTAAAAATTGGTTATAAAGAACAGACATTAGAATACGACATATTATACTTACATAAATAAATAAAATAAATTCTTTCTTTGTTGCTCCATGATGGCTTCAGTTTTGTTATTATTTCCACTAAAATGTCAAACTATTATCATAGCACTAACTAATTTTTATTTTTAAATAAGTATTATTCTATGATTCTTATCACGTGACACCGACTTCAGTCATCTTACTTATCTTCTTTCAGTGCATTGTGGAGGATCTGTAAAATAAAGAAAGCATTATAAAAACATGTAAACTATATTTATAAAACCTATGCTATTGTACAACCTAGTACCTACTTAGTACATTATAGTTTGTAATAGATGTTATTGTAAGTTAGGCACCAGCTACAAACTACGGTGTAGTATATAATTAGATCATAGGTTCGATTCCTGCTCGTCAGTATACAAATATTTATTTTATTTAAACGTGCTCTAAATCTCGAAACACTCCACATTAAAAAAATCCCAAATTTCATAAGATTAAAATATCTTGTTTAGTATGTAATAAGTACTAAATCTTTGACTAATTTTTTAATGTTTAAAGCTAACAAATTTATTTGAGCACGTTTCAATAAACACTATTCAAAAGAATGCCGATATGCCTTTGATGATCCCTGAGATTCTCTAGTACTCGAGCGCGTGTCGGAACTAAAAATAAGAATCTCAGATCCATCAATATCTGACGTAAAACAAATAACTCACTACATAAATCGTGCAGCGATCTTAGAGATCGGCTTCCCACACGATTACAAATATATACATGTAGTAGTATTATAAATATCCTTGTTTTTCATTGAAAAAAATCATTAAAATAGTATATTTTTCAGCTATCTTGTATTGTAATATTTAATCTGTGACAATATTGAATAAGCTTGTATATAAACGAGTAAAAACTTTATATACAAGGTATAGTTTTCGCTTTTTATTAAGTTTATCTATAATATTATATACATGAAAAACATTTTTTTTAATAATTCAAATTAACTTAATAAAAACGCTAAAAAACTATTTATATAAAGTACCTTTAAATAACAATAAAATGAATGTGTTCATCAAACAGAATTCAGACCAACAAATTTCAAAAAGTAACCAATACATAAAAATATAATAAAATTGAAAAAAAAACATAGATTTTAATAACAATAAACTTAATAACTATCTACCAGTTAATATAATTGGCATACACTTGACGAATAGATAATTGCTCGCTAAGTGCTAACGTGTAGTTTATATGGCTATTCGGTTGTTATAAATTATTATTATTATATAGGTGTTGATATATGAATGCCTCATTCGTGGCTTCTTAATAAATATATTCCTGGTAATCTCTGAAAAGTCTAGACAGATTTTGACAATACTTTCACTGACAGATACCTAGTTTAGGTTATAAGATGTAACTTAACCAACTTGATAATAAAAAAAAATTTGGGTTGTACTCCTGGAGTATGAGTCGTTAATTTTAAATCAAAAAGAACATCAAAATTAAGCAGGTGTAAATTTAAAGAAAAGCTGGTGAGTAAAGCTCGGACAGCACGCAGCACGCTAGTTGCGAGTATAATCTAAATATTGATCTTCATTAATTAACTACCGATTGAGAAACTCACAAAACATAACTGCGTAAAATGCGTAACTCATAACATATAAATCAGTTCAAATTAACTTAAAATTAACTTAATTTAAATATTTGACCGCTTTTAATAAGAATAACATATATTAATTATAATTTATAAGTTAGTTAAGCCAATAACACGATATTGGGATTATACCTGTCGATTTATTGGTCCATATAACTGTAACAAATTTGTAGTATATCTAAATAATTTATATCTGTTAAACAAGCCTACTGATATGCATAAGAAATAAGAACAAAAAGAAACTAATCGGTTGATGATTTATTATTATTACGACATTTGAAGCATTAATATTTTATCATTTTACCGAAAGTATGTGAGAAATGTATAAGGCTGTTGCTATACAAATGTATAGCTTAGATATGTATAGCTTGTGTATATTATATATTTTTTTAATCTTGAATATACAAGATTTTTGTTAAGTAAAACAACATAATATTAAATACATTAAAGTTTACCCGCGTCAATGGCGCTTGCAGATTTTCTGAAATTTCGGGAACTTGGTCCCGTATTCAATCATAAAACTCGAAAGTATGATCATTTTGAGTAATTAAAAAAATATTTGTTTATTACTAGTTTTGTTTTTGGGTTTTATATCTATCTATCCTTTCTCATATAAATTATTATGGTAATCGCGTGTTTTGAACACAATTAGTTTCACATACCTTGTATATATACACGTGTTACAAGCATAATATTACATATCACTATAATTCCGATAGAAATGCAGCCTAAGGATGCCACAGCTTCCGAACATTATAAACAATAGAAGAAGATTAAAAACGTGTCAATATACAAATTGAAACGTCAGTAACATTGATTTGTTGTCGGTACATAATGAAAGCAAGACGTGTTGATGTATTTAGAATAATTGAGTTACGCTTACAACTGGTTGGATTCAAATTTATTCTTAGATCTACGAGTATGATGTAATTAATTTTATCTTGGAAATTCCATCAGTATTGACCAATGCACTACGATGTTAGGGAATGCATGGTAATACTTTATATGTAAATACAAACCAGCAATAGTCGCCAAATCGTGTCTTAAATGTACTGTCTCATCTTTTTATTTTCTTTGTTATTGTAAAAGTTACTGTTATTCATTTATACAAGATTTTCCTTACAGTTCTTATTAAGAATGCTTAGTGATTTAAATAATAGACCGATTCACTAATCGGGACTTATATTATATTGCCCTAATTTTGAAAGTTTTCAACTCTACACTCAGTAGAGTTGAAAACTTAGCCATCATCTAATATTTTATTTCTCAAAGGTTTTTTATGCTGGTATGCCATAATATATAGGTACGGGTAGTGCATCAGTTCTCAGCAGTTTATTAATAACATATTGTAGAAGTATAAGTTGAATTATATTTAAAAAACGTGTTCGCTAAAAAACCTACTGCACGAAATATTCTATATATATATAGAAAGTGCCATCAATTTATACTCGTAGGGTTCACGATACTGTTCGAAAAATTTGCACATGTCAACTAGTGTCAAATAAAATAAATCAAACTGAAACATAAAGCGAAACCAAATGTGTAATAAAATATGTCAAAAGTCCCAAAAATATTAGTAAATCTGAAGTTTAGCTTAATTTAAATTTACTTCGATAGGCCATATCGAAGTAAATAAACACATTCTACAACTTTAAAACTCTGTTAGAAAATAATGGAAATAATATATAATGAATATTCTAATACGACAGTAAACATAAGATATGCGACATTTATTGTTATAATGTAGGCTAAGTTGAATGTTTTATTTTGGCTATTGATAAAAAATAAACCGCAATTTAAACCGCGATTATAATAAAGATCGCATAAAACTTAGAAAGCCAGTTGTTATCTTCTTTGAGAAGATCGTATCTATTAAATAAATATAACAAAAACGACTAAACTTTTACAAATATAGTAGTAAATCTAGTCTCAACTTATCTACTTGAAAGGTTTCAATTATTGGAAGCACAATTTAATATGAGTAATTATAAAAAAACCATAACTTTCATTTTTACGTAATTTAAACATAGATAATGAAATTTACATTTGATTAGATAATTAAGTATCATTTTATACAGCAAAGCTAGTAAAAAAGCATTTATTTAACAATAGGCAGTAACCAGTAGGCAGGCAAAAAATATACACCTACGTAAGTTCAAAAAAGATACACCTTCAAAAAATTTGAAAATAACGATAACCGAGGAAAACCAATAGGATAATTTAAAAAATCTGAAAACTTGCGTAGATATCTGACGTCTGATTTTCTGACGTCTTGCGTCTCACGTCAGAGAATCCAGCAAGTTTTTAACACATATTGAAGGGAAACCCTTTTATATAATTTAGCCCTGTTTTAACTTCCCACTGCTGGCTACAGGTCACCCTTTAATACGAGACGAATCAGTGCGGGTTGACAAACCTGGATTTGAATAAATTAAAATGTACATTTTAAATCTAGAACTTAGTAAATTCAAGTAAGTTGACTATTATCAGAAGATTATCACTAAAATAGAATGTATAATTTTTTTAAAGTTATATGGTATAAAAGTTTATTATTGGTATATTTTAATTTACTGCTATTATTATATAGAAAGAGTGATAGAAAGTTATTCGAGTACTTTAATACAATTGCTGCAGTTTATAATTATTGTCGACCGGAAATGAGTAATCTTATGAAGTTAGCGCCAACAAATATAATGAGTAAGATAATTATTGACAATCACTTCGCTTCTTGGTGAGCTCTGGAGGAGTGAAATTGCAAAATTAGTTAAAGACAAATATAAGTTTAAAAAAAATTATGCCATACACATACAGCCATACAGTTAATTAGAAATTAAGTAAAAACTAAGTGGTCTAATAATGTTAAATTTTCTCGTTAATTCTCTATTTGCACTAACATACAAAATGAGCCAAAAGCTTTAACTGCTACATTAAAGTCAACAGAGTAACTATTTAATGCCAATATAAAATGTACCTTTTAATTACCTTCGGGTATAATTAGACCAGTAAATGTTCATTTATAAGGAGATAGCTAACAACGTCCGTGTTAATGTCAACTGTGAGAGGAAACATCGTATAGGTACGCTTCTGAATTATCTTAAATCTTCACATCAATTGAGGATTAAAATACAATGCGAGGTCTGACTGGTTAGTAATTTAACCAAACATAAATAGGTTTAAACTTTATTTATTACATTTATTATTTATTTATGGTCCATTTAATGAACCGGTTTTTCTGTCTCGGCCAATAACAAAATAATGGATTAATCAAACAAAATGCATGTTCAATAAATCATTAAAGTAAGTTTTACAAAAAGTTTACAGAAAATAAAAGATGCGAAATTTTATTCTGTACAATAATAGTTTCAATAACTTTTGTTCTAAAGTGCATAATTTCCGAGATATCGGCCAAAAACTTTGTTTCAAGTTTGCGATTGAAGCTCCACCTGGATCTGTCAGCATTTTGTGATTTTATGTTCAGTAAGTGACCCTAAGCCTTATAAAAAAATTAAATCGGAAATTTAGTACGAGGTTGACCAAAAAAACGGCTATTTTTACTGTAGTCACTGTCAAAAGTCAAAAATTTAGAAAAGTGCTATATTTAGGTTTTATATCGTTCTCTACAAACCCACAAATGTTGCAAAAAAAAACGTTGAGATTAAATATCTAGAAATTACATGATTTTTATTAAATTGAAAGGGAAAATACATTTAGGAATAAATAATTACTACATATACCTAAATTATACTAGGCCCTATTACCCACTATTGCCAGTCTAAACTCATAACTCACGCGTTTACAAGAGTGTGAGCTATTTAATATTTACAGGAATATTTTTGTAAAAAATTCAAAATCATACATATTTTTTTAATTTGTTTGTTATGTGATTATTAAATACTACGTTTTTTAAAATTAAAGAGTAAATTAAATAAATCATTCACTTAGTAGGTTTCCGTAAAACCTTCTATGGTAAGGTCTCCTGGTGTTTTATTCATAATAGCGAAAATCAAAATACAATAGAAATATCAACATTATTATAAAATATTTTCTATTAGGTACATATTATGTTAAACCAGCAGGTTTTTAGGGTCTCTTCACAGATATTGATAAACTTTCTATCGTAAATCGTAGACGATTACGATTATTTTAAATTATTTTAATTTAGAATTACAAATTAATATGAATGCAAAAGTTCGCGTAACTAACATTTTATGAGCTGCAAAGTATAGGTTTTATCGGCGAAGATAAACTTTGATTGATATTAGTTATACATATGTATAAAAATGCGGAACCTATAACTTTAAGTACTGGCGCTAAGCTTCTTTCTTAACTCCCACGCGATTTTTGCTGACTACAATAAAAGACGATTGACATTGGACATGAGACAACCAAATCACTCAATCTTTTCTAAAGAAATCATAAAGACGCCCATTATCTTTAATTTATTCATTATTTATACATAATTTTTAAATAACATATGTATGACTATTATATTATAAAATGTATATAATATAGCATACATTCCTTCAAAAATCTATAGGTACATACCTATTATAATACATTCAAAATTAGATAAATCTGTTTTTTTTTTTAAATTGAATATTAAAATAGTCAATTTGTCGATACAGAGACTAAATTAGTAGTAGTAATTATATATGCAAATAACTTCGGTATTATAATTTTAAACTTTAACTTTCAGTCTTTTTTTCTTGTGTATTCAATAATTTTTATTACCTAATGATTATTTTCTAAGAAAATTTTACTTACAGAATTACTTTCTCACATAATATTAGTATTGGTAAAGTTTATTGACAGAGCAAGGCGCTTGCATAAATAAAAGATTTATGCCAAGTATTACAGTACTAGCAATTTGTGCAAACATTTTACTACTCGTATTTTTTTTGTATTAGTCAAGTTCATTATTTTGTTTACGAATTTTTTAAATATATTGTAAGCTATAAATAGTTATTTCTCTAGATTAAGTAAATTAATCGCCTTAGTAGTGCCTACATATAAATAAGTGGATTATGTAATTCGATAGTCATTCTGTTGTACTTCCTATCACAAATTTTCTAATTTATACACGCTACTGTCCGGTTTAATAGCCATCGATCAATAGTATAATTTGATTTACATTATATACAACTGTTTTTTATTTAAATCTGGTACTTTTTCACCCGACTGCTTTATTTTTATTGGGTGGGTTGGGTTGTTAGTTATTAGTTAATTGTTAGTTGGTGAAAATCAAAATGTTATGTTTTTCAAGTGTATGAATGTATATTTCTTTAGCACGTTCTTTACCCTAAACGGCTTGATGGATTTTAGCTCAAGAGGTGTCGTTAGATTCGTCTCAAATTTTTTTCATTTTTGTCCCAACGATTTTTTTTGAATCCGATTTCATAATACTATGTTTTTACTTTAAGAAGTATTTATGTAGTAGGGATTTTAACTGCTGTGATTTGATTAGTATGATTTTTCATATTTGCTTTTTATATCATTGTTAAGCTTATATTAATATTTAGCTTGACTGTTATAGTTAAGAGGAACACAATAAAAATTATTAAACTGAAGTCAAAAAATCAAAACCCAACCTATTTTATTTTAAGAACCGTATATTACATATTACAAAAATGCAAAATCTATCAATGGTCGTTATCAATTCATTAAATGTAATAGAATAAATTAATTAATTTAACATTTTTCTAAAACTTTCTTAGAATGCGTTAGTATCATGTTATATACTATATAATGTATGTAATTGAGGTCAAAATATTAATTTCAAAATGCATGTTCAAATCACACATTTCAATGAATACAACGAAGTGTCGCCGATTTGGCGGAGGCCGGAGTGTGAAGATAGCAGAATTGTTTTACCTAATTGGTAAGCCCATAAAATTACTTGAACAATTAAACTGGAGTATGACGTCATAATTTGTATTTATTTTAAAACATAATATACTTAAAGAAGTAATTCTGTATATTTATTTATTCTGAATAATTTATAACTACATATTATGTAAATTGCAATCTGTAGTATGTATGTACATATAAATATTGCATGTATGTATATAAAGTATACTGAGTTACTAAAAGTAAAAGTCAAAATAGCGTAATACATCAGCTATCTGCCAGTAAAAATCAAAATCTGTTCAGCCATTTCAGAGATAAGTTGGAACAAGACTGACAGAAATATTAACCATTCTATTTTTCTTAGCAAAATAAGTAACGTTTAGGAGTACATTTAAGAAAAATGTTATGTTATTGCAAACAGGCATTTCAATTTTATTTGTCTATTTGTATATAGAGTCTTTGTAAGTAATCTGCACATTTAAAATACAATCGAGTGGGTGAAGCGAATAAAGTATAACTAAAGTTAGTTACTATACATTACAAAAAACACAATTAAGAATCTATTGTTCTGATTGCCAGTAACATATTTTTGTATATTGGGAACTTTTGTTATTCAAATCCTAAGGTTTTAATCTAATATTGAACTTTGAGAATACATTGCAATAAAAAAAGTTAGCTTAATCGACTCTACTTTGATATATTCTAAATAGGTAATTAATACTTTATTTTTTGACAACACTAAATAGTCCTTAAATCAAATATTCAAGAACTTTTTAAATGTAATAAAATCACGTTCTATAATTTGATAACCAAAATTTGCTAACGTAATAGATCTAGATAAACCAGATAAACTTGTATACCATATCGACTCTACCCAAAATACTATGCGGAATGTCATACATAGAATCGTTTTTATATTTTCTTAAATAAATATTATTTCCCTTCCGCTATACGATATCCTAAATACTTTTAGGTTTTTATACATACTTTAATATACATATTAGATTCACGCTCGCTCTCTCAGACACTATTACACGTGTATAAATTCTATATTTGTTGCAAGTCACTTATATCTAATAGGAATAAATTAAGAATAAATTTAATGAAACTTAATATTTTTTTAGTTTTACTCGAATATTTGATATTTAAAATAAAATATCTTTTTGCATTTTTGCAAATTTACTTTCAGTTTTGTTTCCCGAAATTACGAATTCTTCACAGCAATCACGGTCACGGTACAGAATAAGCTTTAGACGTGTTATGTAGGTAGTTAGTTTAATCGTAGACTACTTTACAATTAATCGCATCGTCGCTATGCGATACATTATGTTAAATCATTGCTCTATTTGTGTGTAGAATAAAGAAACTTCTTTCCTGTATAATTTGAGTTATTTGTCCCACTACCACTAGGCTACTGCCTACTGTTATTAAAATTAGTACGTACGTTAAACGTTAATTAATAGTATTTTTTTTAGTTTTAACAACACCTTACACAGAATAAGATTTTAACCGTCTTTATTTTTGAAAACTATTATATGTAGATTGAATTTGCGCAATAATCAGAAGTCTAAACATGTTTTCTCTAACCAAAATTAAGGGAATTGGTGTCATTCTTACTCCAACAATTGACTAAGCTCGTACCAACTGTGCAAATAATGCGCTGCCATGAACCAAATTACTTTATAAATAAGTATGTTTTAAAGACATTCAAGACGTCTCATTCTTGTCTTGCCCTAATATGTACATTGTACAAGACAATGGATGTCATTTTTTGGGTGAATTATTGTTTTTGTTAAATTCGTAATGATTCATTAAGATTTCTAGGTATTAATAATAGGTTTTGTTGGTTTGTATGTGGACAGTATCGTTTGAAACCTTTAACTGTTGAAAACTCTTTAAAGACCCAATTGACACTATTTCTTTTAAAGTTAGTAATATATTGTACTTGTGCTATTTTCAGCCACTGTCTATTAAAAATTAAACACATGTTCGATTCCTGATATAAAAAATCAGAAGAAAGAAATTAATAAAGTATAGTTAACTACGTGTAGTTTCATGTAGTTTTCAGTAGAATAAATATAAACTTAAACTAAATATTAAATATACACATTATACCTACATGATTTGGAAATGGTGACGCCTAAGTAATATTTTTTTAAATGTACATAAACAACGTTAGCTTTTATTAATATAAACCGACTTCTTATTTTTTAATTAAATATTTATTCGAAGAATATAAAACTTTTTATTATAACCTAATCTGGGAAAAAGTTCCTCCGTTTTAGCAAAAAAGTCTATACAAACGTTTTCTGCGAAAAATCACTGATTCACTTTCGCCCTTTGTTTGTTAATAGACCACACGTGGATCATTTTTTTTAATAGAATGTATTGAAAATCGTTAGACGACAGCTTAAATTTATCGAGTGATTTGCTAAAGAAAGTTTATTGGTAAATAAAATTAATATACCTACCTATTTTTTAATGATCTCTTAGGATGACTCTTTCGGAGTCATTTATGATTTTGGTCTTACTAGAGACTACTACTACCTTTGCCTACAAAAATTATATAAAAATATTACCTGTCAAAATATGTACATAGTCGTATAATTCAATAATTATATATTTTACTTACATTTGTCATTTTTTGCCTATTTCATTGCTAGAAAATTGTAATAAAACATTAAGAATCCTCACAGAATGATATATACATACAATCGTATATTTTGACTTAAACTCAAATATTTACAGTATTTCACTTACGTAGTTTATGTAGGTGAAGAAATAAATGTTACATATAAAGATAACTCACCTACTTTACAATAATACAATGAAGCTAAAAAAACCTGTTAATCGCACTTAAAATAATAACTGTCCGTCAGTAAATAAATATTAGCACTGTATATTTTGAAACATACGATATTCGGTTATCAATTAGCGTTTTTTAAATACTTACACATATACCTGTCTGACTAAAAATTAAAAAAAAAACAGCTTTAAAATTCATCTTTAGAAATTAATCTTATAAATATATACCTATAAGTATTGTAAAAACTTTAAATTATGAAGTGTTATGGTTATTCGACACTTGATTTAATCCCTCAGGTACTGGTACTCATATATGTTAAAAATATTTATTACTTACACTTTTCGTGGCCTGTTTTCATATTATTCACAGTTTATTTCAATCACTAAAACAATGAAATCACAACGAATTATATTATATAATATCTTTAAACAACGATAACATGAGCATTTCTCTTGATAATCTTAAGGAAATAATGTATCTAGAGAAAGCGTGATAATTTTAAAATTTTATTTACCTACTAGAAATTAATATACAAATAGTACCTTATTATTTAGGAAATAAAGTTCAAATTTATTACACACTGCGGATGCTGCATTATCGGATCACAAAGATTAGGTTACATTAGGTAACCGCTTATCTGTAGGTGTACTATTTTCCTAAACACTATCTATTTTTGTTTAGCTTATCAACGCATTTGCATATGACAAGTGACATCTCTGTGGACAAAATGATTCAAACATAGTATATTGACAAGCATTCATTTTTCACTTACATAATTTAATAGCTAAATGATGCTTTGCGATGTTTTTCTTATGGCAGTCGACACTATTAATTTATTATACACCACTAAAATACATAATGTACAATATAATATTTGCATTGGAATTTGGATAATTTGAATGAGTTATAAAGTCATACGTCAATTATATACCCATATTCTAAAATATATTGATCTAATTAACTATCATCATCCAGTTACTTTCTCATGATGCATTCAGCCTCTGTATCGATAATATTGCCAATTTCAATAAAATCTTGAATGTACAGGTTTAATTTAATTATTTATTTTATAGATAAGTGATTCTTGTATAATATGTAGGTACATTGTACAATGTATATATATTTTATTTCTTGTACCTCGGAAACACCTCTAACGATTTAGATAGGTATAGATGTGTTTTCTAAAAACAAATTAAATAAGTAAGTATATAAAAGCAAAAGGTCACTCATAACGAAATATCGAAAATCAAGTTTGTATGAAAGTCCTTCATTTTTTGTGCCACAAACTTTGAATTTGGCAGAGAGCACTAGTCTATATCTATATATATAAAAATGAATTGCTGTTCGTTAGTCTCACTAAAACTCGAGAACGGCTGAACGGATTTATCTTATCTTAGTCTTGAAATGTTCGTGGAGGTCTAGGGAAGGTTTAAAAGGCGAGAAAATATCTAATAATTTCCGGGAAAACCCTAAAAACAGCCCTTTTCTATTTCCCATACAAACGTTTTCTAGAGTCAATTTGAACTTTATTGCTATTCAATAAAGTTCATATTAAATTATAATCACTCACTGTTGTCTAACCAATTAAGGCGTGTTCCTAACGTCAAAGAGTCAATTTGCAATTTATTACCGCTGCATAAAGTTCAAATTCAATCATATCTATGAAAATAGTCTTCGCGTGCGCTTTGGAGGATCTAATGTCGCGTTCCGAAAATAAACAAAAGTGAATCGCGAACGCGACAAAAAATTTAATAAACTATTAGTAGTACTGATTTCCAATTAATTTGGTCGGCTTCGCGAAACTTTATTTTAGCTAACTTCAGTTGTAACTGTATCAGATTATTTTTTTAAGTTTGACAAATCTTAAGTTTTGTCACAAATTAAGTTTCTGAACACAACCATAATATTTGACATTAGATTTGACAACCAACTAATATGTCAATCATTCTGTCGCACTTCAGAACACGGGGATTTATGGCTTAAAGGTAAACTCCAAAAAAATAAATAAAAAAATCAGAACACGGAAAAAAGTATTACGATTGACGATATTGTGTTACGATCATGGTTACGATATTCTATGAGTGCATCCTACTATCTTTGTGAGTGACATTCCAAGTAGTGTGCTCTTTTTTTGTTGATATTTTGTGATAGTGACACTTTACTGTTAAGTTACGCGACGGGTCGCATCGAGGAGGTCTTAGGGCCATAGCAAGTTTGTATGAAAGTCTTCATCTTTTGTGCTACGATCTTTATATTTGGTACGAAGGTGGTTAATTGTTGGTACAAGTACGCTAAAAAGGTTTTTTTTCTATAGGGCCGGATTAAGATGGTGTAAAGGCTTCATAAGTTTTTCGAGATACCTTCATTTTTTGTGCAACAAGTTTCAAATTTTGCACTGAATTAGTAGATAACTTTTACAATACTACAAATCGGACACTTCATTCAAAGGATATTACGAATTTAAAAATAATAATAATAAAATAATGCGCAGCACAGCGGGAAATGTGGAGAGGGACGGGGAACCAAGAGCGGGAGAGGTACCCGCGCCACTCAGGAGTATATTAACAATGGGTTCTGAAATAGCTGGAGTAATTTTCGAGAATTTTCAGGCAATCTAAAGATCATCCGATTGCGAGTGATCGAATAAAGATTAGTAGCGATTAAAAAAAACGCGGGCGAAGCCGCGGGTACTGCTAGTAATATAATAAAATATCTAAGTACGTAACAAAGTAACTAAGTAGTTGCTTTTGCAATGGAGTAGCAAAATTAAATAGTTACTTAACATAAATTACTTACAAAACAATATCTCTTTAGCATAAGAATATAATTAGTACAGCTTAACAGTTACTTGATAGTTCCATAAAACGTATGAATTAACTTTGAATGCAATCCTAGATTGCCTTAGAAAATTGTCTTTACATGGAATAGAATCGCTTGTGTACAATAAATGCGGTTAACAGCTTCTTATTTGACAGTTAAGAAACTAGTTAAATAGAATAGTTGTTATTTTAAATACGTAGATTTATAACAAATTGTCAAGTCTTCATTTGCTTTAGTTTTAGTTCGTTGAGAAATCTATTTTATAACAAGTTAATTTCAGGATCTTCTATTTCAAATTGCAAAATTATTTTTGTGTTAGATACCTCGTTTTTATCGTGAAAGGTCATAGGTTATATACCATCAATATATGGTTTATACCACCAATATATGGTTTAATAAAACCTAACAAGTTTTCCAAAGACATGTCAAGTCCGCCAACTCGCACTAGGCCAGCGCGGTGGACTATGGCCTGATCCCCCTCGTACTGAGGGAGGCCCGTGCCCAGCAGTGGGACGTTAATAAGGGCTGATGATGATGATATGGTTTAATAATATGTCTAAGTATATATATCTAAAAATCTGGTTCCCTGTTTTTAGAACGCGGGCGAAGCAGAAAATGCCAGTACACCGTACATATATAATGCTTTTCATTACTACAGTTTTTATGTAAAATACTATATATAACATACATTTAAGATGTATTGAAATCTGCTAGTTTTTAACATTAAAGATACGAAAATTTATTTCCATTTATATGAAGCATAGAATAGCATAGAATTTTACCTTGAGCATGTTACGTATATTCGTATAAATTATTATCGTAATAAATAATAACGGTTTGTCTAACTTAGACAGTATGTCATAGATGCATACAAGTTTCCTAACCGCCAACTTCTATTTATAAACTGGCCCTCACCTTTACTTATACACTTTGCAGATCTCATGTAATTATGGATAAATGTTTTCATTATACTTTAATTAATTATCTAAATCAAACATTAATTCGTATATAACGCTATCTAGTTGATATCTTCTGCAATAAAAAATATATGGTAGAGAATATTAAAATTGTTTATTTGATGACTTAGACAGTCAGATAAGAATGGTCTATTGGTGATAAGCAAATATTAGCAATTTTAATTTAAATACAGTATTTCATATCATATTTTAGTTTTGCCCTATTTTTTTAAGAAACAAAAACAACATAAAAATAATAAAATTATAGGTATATCTCATAATAATGTAACTTTGATAAGTAGACTAATTTTAGTATGGACTTTATTTTATGTATTAGTTGGAAACTTTATTGGTATAAAATCATCGCGGGAATCGAATTGCAAATCATCTGTGCTGTTAGCACATTTGTTCAAAATATAATATAGTTATAGTGCATATGTTATTAAAAAATCCTTCTAATTTTATAAACGCGGAAATTTGTGAGTACCTAGTTATGTATGAACGTTGGTTTGTTACTTGCAAAAAGTACTGAACGGACTTTGACAAAGATCGAAGAATGTACGCGGCCTTTAGTAAGTAATATTGATTTGTAACCATTGAATAATCAGATCTTTATAATTTCTTGATATACTTCGTTAAGTTCAATCCGTTTTCCGTAATTAATACAAACTAAGCCGCACGCAACATCCCACTATTGAGAACAAAAGTTAAAAAATGAACGCTACTATATTAACAGATTATTTTCACAATAAATAAACATTTATTTAATGTGTTAATGATATCTATATAAAAGTTATTTATGGTGTTGATAAATCAGGTGAATGTTGAAACCGGAGTCTAACAGAGCTCTTACTTACTGGTCTGATAAGCGTAATTGGGTTATCTCTTTACCTATTTAATTATAAGCATGGAGTTTGGGAAAAATATTAAGTATTTAAGATAACATGCATAATAGGAAATTATGACGTTTAAAATTATTGGTTTTATCTACGCGTGAGGAATACGAAATATCTGGTTAAGGTGTGTGGTCTGATTGTGTTACAAAACCTGCCTGTGATAAGCGTTTCGCGCATTATCGTAGACTTGGGCATAAATAAAATTCTGATTCATAAGATAATTACTTAGTCTATCCGTTTATAAATTTTAATTCTGCTCTAATTATTATTACGTAATTCTACTTTAGAAAATCAATCAATTTTAATCCAAAAAGATAACTGACCTTATTCTGAGATTGGTGTAGTAATTACTCATTTTGAAGTCGGTGTAATTTTTTAATAAAAAGTACTTGTATAACAGCTGTATAACTGTGTTTTAACCAATTACTTTAATTATACATATTTGTCCAGATTATTGGTCCACAAAACAAATATAAATAAAGTTGAAGTTTCTGTTTACTAAATGCATATTATGTAATTATATACAGTAACATCGGTTAATTATAATAATTAGGTACTTATAAGGAAAACAAAATTTTAGCTGAGCTTTGGAAAAATAGACAGATTTTTAAGATACTTTATCTAGCAGATAGTTAATATCACAACGATTAAAGGCTACATTTAATTTGGAAAAATAAAGCTCAAAAATATTAAATCGTACCTACATAGTAAAACAAAGCGAGGCCCGAGGGTGAGTCGTTACTTAATTACTATAATCTTATATTTCGTTTTCTTACGTATTGACAGATATTAATACATTTTCGAATATTATTCATTGAAAAAGTATCAATGACTTAAATGACTTATGTTAAAAGATCACAAGCTTTTCGAAAGCCTTTTACATTAATCATTAAAATTTGGCCACACAGAGTGTAATTTATCATCTTGACACTTAAAGGTGTAAATATGAAACACATACTTTTTATACTTGCAGTATAATTTTATTGATTATATGGAAATTCCTTTTAAATATGAAAATGTTAATAAGATCTGATGTGAAAGTACCTACATATTACATAGTTTGGGTATTTTTTTTCTTTTCTTACTAAAGTGGATATAAGTATCTGCAAAATAAAGACAACGACTAATTGAATTTATTTTTTATACCCGATTTGGGATGCTGCATATTACGCGATGATCGTGTCCTATTTAAAACTGCTTGGTATACCTACTGAGTGTATCTACATACTAATATTCTACACGCGATATGTTCATTCGTTGTTTCACGAGTATTTGACAGTCTACTTTTACGTCAAGATGGTTCTGACTTACTTACCGACCTTATTACTACTTAAAATAGTAGATCAACCGACCTACATCTTGTATTAACTATTACTACTTAAAATAGTAGATCAATCACAATAATTTTGTTATGACTTAAAAACCGAAAGAGATACTCGAATCTTCTAAACTAAAAATATTTTAATGTATCATTTTTGTTAAATAGATTTTGTTTAATTATAATTATTAAAGCTTGTACACTTAAAGTACATAAATATACAACAAAATAAGAACCTAAGCTTTAAATAAAGTATGTATTTTATTATATTTTATCTCCATTCTGTCATATATAACATTCCATTACATGTCAGTGTACGTGTAGCAGACGTTTACAAATATTTCGGCCATATATTTCGTCATTCATTCGTTTCTACGAAGTTAAAAGTCATTATTAAATGAAAGACCATGTTCATTCTATGAAATCCACTTGTTCAGAAGTAACGTGCTGACGTTTTTCACGGTTTCTTTAACTTTTTGTTACCTTACTATAATATAGATAGTGAAAAAAATAGTGTAATAAAACATGGTCAGTTTTTGCTCGAAATATCATCGTTTAATAAGTATTATACAATATTGGATAATTGTCGCTCATGAAGTTCAAGTGAGCTTTCCAGCTTCGGCTTTTTTACTTATTTTTTTAATTCTTGTCGTGTTATAGCCAGTCATAATTAAGATGACAGATAGGTAAATTTTGTATATTATGTATTTTTATATATGTATGGAAACTTTCCGTTTTTCAGGATGTATGTAGATTCAAATTATTTGTAGGTAAAATCTAATCCTATAATGCGAAATCGCGAGTTTAAAATAAATAGCAGTGATTTCTTGCCGTCATTCTAAAATATTTTATTGAAAATAATATACGATAAGTCAATGTATGTTAAATCAATCAATGTACTTAGGTTAAAACCATAAATTCTTTAAAAAAGAAGTGTTGCGAATTTAAATATGTAATAATAACAAATAAATGAATAAATTGAGATTAAAAATAATTTATGTGTTATAATGTTATTTATATAAAAATTAGACTAACTAAAAATTACTTTCAAAAAGCGCTGGCTATATTTTTCGTATCCACTGGCGAAGTAATATTGTTCAAAAACCCACACTACTAACATAAATTGCATTTTCATTTAGCGTTTCGATGGATTAAGATAAAGTTATCATAATTCATAATCACGGTCGTACGTGTTTCCGTAAATATGGATAGGACAAATTACAAAATTTCACTTTGTAGGTAATAATGAATTCAGTATATAATAATAAATTTATATAGATTTTTGATTTGCTTAAAAAGTAAAGTATTCTTTCCTCTATTCTTTCTCCTTCTTCTGAATGATATAGTTAAGAATAATGGCATTTTTTAAATTATATTTTGCCAATTGTTATGAAAATATGTAAATGATTTTATAAAAAATATGAACAAAATTATTAAATTAAATTATTTATTACTTTTAATTTATTATAAGATAATCAAAGTACTGGAAGGTTATATTAGCTTACTTCATATTGATATATTCAGTAGTTCGCATCGAATACAAGTTTTATAAAAAGCTGGTGAATGTTACTAGTAGGTACTAATAAAATTGGTATTGCCACTCTGTTAAAATATAAAGGCTAATAAAGAGAAGTTTTTATTTAATAACAATTATTTTTAATTAAACCTTTTATTGTTTGTATGAAGTAACTCTACGCACCACTCAGTTATCGAATCGTGCTCTAGCGTTACGAATAACCTACATCCACCAAGTCCAATAGAAAAATCACACAATCGAATGCGTTAAGCCATCCGCCGATAGTGTTATCGTGTGGCCCCATAACGCCGGATCCACATATGGTTCCTAACTATGGAGTCAAATAATATTTCATAGTAGAATTCATTTCTATCCTTTCTTCGCTAAATGTTAAGCACAAACTGAGGGTATAAGTGGACTTTGATAAGTTGCAATTTTGTATTTACGGTAAAACATAACTTAATAAAAGCTTGTAAACATATTGGAACTAGAGATATTTCACTCTAGCTTTGCTCGGGTTTGTACCTCGTTCTAGAAATTAGAGATTTTCCTGCAATAAAAAGTGTCTTATATGTAAGGTCTACATATAATAGATAACCAGCTATCATCATACCCGTCAATATCTGTCCAGTTGTTGTTTAATTTGTCCAATATTTGATAAGAATTAAAAATATTATGTTTTTAAAATAAAATGCAAAAATAAGGTATATCTACTAATAAAATATTTTTTATTATATCAAAATTATGCTTATAATATTTCGTAATAAAAACTTCTTTTAATTTACATGTTACGCGATCATTCAAGATCGAAACTCGAATGTTAGACTTGCATTAAGTACACCCAATGGGATATGTAAAAGAAAAATATTTTTATAATAAAATCTGGTTATTTCAAAACGAAAGCAATTTTTTAAGAGTTTGACCTTATTTCGTCTTAAACAAGAAATTAAAATGATGTTTTAAGCAAATCTCATAATCGATCTTATGGACTAAATGAAAAATTTTCAAGGTCTACCGGCTGAGAGCCACATAAATATGTATATTCAAATATCTAAGCCAATAGTATATAATGTTTTTATATACTAAGAGTGTAAAAATTAAAATTAAACACTATAATAAGCGTAAAGTTTCGCAAGAGAACAACGAAATACCAACGGTTTGTTAAAAGGTTAAATGATAATAAAAAAAATTATGGCAAAGTCATGTTCCACCATCAACATTTTCGCATAAAAACATTTGTAATCCATTGTAAGAAATTTATACGCGTGACTTAATATCACTTATGTAATGGAGCATGGGTCATTAACCTCGTATTTAACATCTGATTTTATTTGATTAGATTCTGAGCTTGAAACTACAAATCTTTGATCTCTGAACAAACAAACCGACCGTTTTTTTATCGCGATGTGCTAATTGACCGGAAAGTGTTACAATTATGACTCATATGAACTATGACGTCATAGACAACGACATTATAGAAAATATATGATAGGAATCCTATGGGATGAAGGATGAAGTAGGTATAATTATAAATATTTAAAAATATAGTTTTTTAAAATGTTTTTAGGAAAAGTGAATTATCTTGTTGATATAAGAAATCATAATTCATAGTAATTTTATAAATATAACAGTTTGTGATAAAGATAAATAAAAAAAAGTGTTTATTTGCAATACCCAAATAACAGCTTATTAAATGTATATGTAATTATAAGGAATCACAACTTTAAAATTTTTCTGTCTGCCTGTTAAAATGTCTAATCTTTGAAACTGCTCGGTCGCTTTAATTGACGAGACTTTCAGTAGTAGTAAAACCGATTACTAATTTAGGCTTCTTTTATTTGTGAAAAGAATTAGGATTCTGAACAAAATTTTTAAAAGTATCTAGAGTGGACATATCAAAGCGAATCGAGGATAAATTGCTAGTGTATAAAATACATACAGATAACTTACATTTGGAACAAGCCTACGTGCTATTTGCATTGCATTTTTATCGTATACTATGTACCAAACCACTTGAACAAATTACGAGCTAAAACTAATTATATAGATTGACATTAAAATTATCTAAATTTTGTTAATACATATAACATTGTAAATTCCTAGCTCTAGAACAATAGAATTTACATTTTAAGCCTAGAGAAGCTGCGAATTACGCTCTATAAATTGCAGGCAAGAAACTACTGCACGATACGCAAATCGCAGTTTATCCCGTTGTATATGTACTGTGTTCCCGTTATAAGACGATAGCCAAGGTGAGAAAATGTGCACCTTGAAGTTAGTTGAAAAATTTAAATCTATTCTATTGTAGAAAATCTATTGGGCTAACTTAAATGTAAAGAATTTGTTAATAAATTATTTTTGCTTGAACAATAAATTAATCATTATGAGACTAGTATTATAAATGTGAAAATTTATACATAGGTATGTGTGCTTGTTTTAAATTCGATGAAATTAAGTACCTACATAAATAGGCTTTGACCCATCGACTACTCAGTCAGGCTGAGTAGTCGATGCTTTGACCTAAACCTAGAGAGACACATACTCACACCTAGGAGCTACTCGAGCAATGCCTGGTTAAGTCGCTTGTTTGTGTGTAATAATAAATGAATAGCTAAAAATATCTACATATTTCTTGCGTTCAATGAATTTGCGAAATTTCACCGTAGTTAATATTCCCATATAAAAAGTTTACGTTAGCGTAACAAAAGCAGACACTGTTGAAAACTAGTTTACATTAATTGGGCACGAATCATTGATGGAAATAATGGAGATTGCGTCTAACGATTTTTTATACCGAGAAGCCGTTGAAAATGTGTCGAATGGTCATAAAATTGAAATAAATAACCTATTTAGTTTTATAAATTGACTTAGTTAATTACACATGTATATTCAAAATCGAGTTACAATTATTACAATACTAGGCTCTCCTGCGGCTCCGCTCGCGTTTTAAAGACTTAAAATCAAAAGAAATATTTTTCTCCTGTTTTTGCAACATTTTTCGTTGATTGAAACTCTTAGGCTTTATAATATTAGTGTAGATAAAGTTAATCTATCGTTGTAGTGATACTTCTTAAATTAGAAAAATACTTTAAAATAAGGAAGCGACAATTTGTATATTTGATTGTAGGTATATTGTCATACATGATTTTCATAAAAAACGATATCAGTAACAAAATTCAGGGCTCTACTTCCTAGCGATTGCTTTCCGTGTTAAAAATCTAAAACGGATTTGGTAACATTAAAAATGTTATTTTTAACTAATTTATTTATTACATTTACATATTTGCGAGCTTACTAGTATTATATCTGTCTAATCTGTCTTCAGACCTTTTAAACGTCCTACTGCTGTGCATTCCTTAAATACGAGGAGGAGTCAGGTCATAGTCTACGCATTTAAGAAGTACAAAATTGCCCATCCTTATTATTCTTATATTTTCCTTTATTATATTTTATATATTGTTATCATTTTACTTGTCATACAAGTCAAAGTCTTGTCTTCAAGAAAGTTTTCAAATAACACTGTCGGTTATCTGACCTATATTTAGTTATCACTGATATACTTTTTAATTGTGACTATTCTATAAACACTGGTAAATTAACTTTTATTTTATTTAAAATTAAATAGTTTTATTAACATGTAAATCGACTAAATTACGAAATTAAAATGTCACACATGTATGAATTGTTATCTTCTTAAAAGTGATAAATAATTTCATAATGTATGCCATAATTCTATTTAAAAACAAATAAGATTAGTATTTCTTACCATTTTTTCTAAGATTTACGCGAATTTTAATAAAAAATGATTGCTCTAAAGTACTTGAAACGTCAAGAACCAAAAGTCCGGGAAACGAATGAATCCATGATAAAATACAAAACAATATTGTATCCAATGCTATTTTCTACCGAAATTAAATATATTTTGAAGGCCATGTTTTGGTTAAATTTTCATTACAATAATAATGAATGGATAGTTCTTAGAAAAACTAAACGCAATATTATATTTTCATGGTCATGTTGCTTCTAATTGCAGCTCTTCTCCTGTTACTGCTTTGGCAAAAATTTTTATATGGGCAGGTTGTTTAACTTAATAACAAAACACGACGTAATATTTATATATATTCCGATAAGAACTAGAAAATATTTAACTTGTACCTATTTTTTTAGTAAATTTGTGCGAATATGGAAGTGCAATCGAATTCGATATAATTTAAGTACTTAGGTATAGCAGAATCAGGAATTAAAATACAGTAAGTAGTTTTATTTTAATTGACATAGTAATAACTCTTCGTCATCTCAGTGCTAATTTCTCCTTACGACAAATTCATCAAGAGTCTTTATTAGAGAGATATTAATTTCAAATGTCAATTTAGAAAATATAATTTTTAACTTTTTTGTACTTAAAATATAGGAAACAATCTCTTAAAGTACAAGAAGTATTGGTACCTTGAACAAATAAATACTGAAGCGACTTATTATTTCATTCAAAAATCAAGCAGGAAAACTACATAAATTTCTATAACTTTACCGTTCAAATTAATTGCAAAGTTCTCTTACTTCTACAATCGATTGTGCGGGCTAGGTTAAGGTTAGCTCATTGAACTATATATCCGGTTAATCCAATAGCGGCGTTAGAATAATTAATACTAAACAATTACCAATTTTTATTTAATGTGTCAAACGTTTCTTGTCACATACTGACCTCAAATTCACGGATCACTGAAAATCATACACTCATTCACTTTTTTTTAATATTTAATTACGTTTTATAATAATATAAATATATGTTTTTTTTTCACCGTCAGTTTTTGTTAGTATCAAGTGCGAAAGCCGCGTGGTGTAGAGTTCGTGGCGTCGAGCGACACGTCCGAGCTCGAACGCGTAATTTTGTCGACTATACCATAGTTCATAGCTGGCTTTCAAGCACAACTTTACTATTTACTCCTTTTAACTATACGTACGTGCTCCCGTTTCATAGATTAGTTAACTGAAAGACCCTTGCAATGATTTTGGTTGAATTATTCAAATTATCATCCAATCACTTTCATTCTTTATTTATTTTAACAAAATGGAAACATTAAAACTTGGAAAATTTACAATATGGAAAGTAATCTTAATCTTAATCATGATTGATAATGGGTAGCTAAATTTTTATATTTATGTTACTAACACTTTCTCCACTCGGGTTCAACCCTATTTCTTAGGCGTGTTTAACTGAAATTTCATTTAAATGTGTTGAGTGATTTTCTTATGGTGTGGTCACAGACAGACGAAAAATTCTAAAAACCATACATTTGGCTTCTGTATCGATAATGATGAATATTTCAATACGATTTTTCGAAACATATTTATTGTACAGATTCGACAAGTTAGAATTTTGTTATAGCTATAGATACTTGGATCAAAAGAAAATTGTAAAAAATGTCTAGTACTGTTAAAACGAATGTTATAAAAACTAGCTAGTGACAGGTGACCAGCTCGAGTCATTGAGTTTATATCATTGTAAAGTAAGAAAAAGTCTTAGTCCATTTTCAGGCATAAGCGACATACTAATTATTTTACATTGTTACCTATTTATTAGTTACCCTCTAAATTAATGATTATGGTACCCATACTATTTTATTTGAGTAATTATATTTAATAGAGCTCTATCCATATACATAGGTAATAATTATTATATTCTAAAGGAATCTGCTTGTAAAATTATTGACAGTTAACGGTATTCTTAACATTAATCTCAGAGCTGAGAATAATTAAATCCGCAGCAATTTAAAGCAGTTAACATACTTATACAATAAATTTTAATATACAAATACTTATTTACTTTTAAATATACATCGGTAGAAAGAATAGAATTCATTAGATCAAAAGAGTTTTTTTAGAATTATTATATTTATTAGCGACTTACGAGTTTTTTTCACATTCTCACTTCGCTCGGGATCGTTCCTAGGTACGTTTTAATTTTTTGACCTCTCATTAATTTAATTTTACGAAAGTCCTAACAAAATCGATGTAGTCGTATCAGAGATTAACGGAAACAAATAGACAAAAATGTTAAAAATTGTGTATTTTCATAGGTTTTTTTTTTCATACAATTTTTAAATAAGACAAATTGTGCTTATTTTTTAAAATTATTTTGTCTTTATATAATGTCAAATTTGTATTTTTCCAACAATTATAATTATTTCCTAATATAATAATATGTAATAAATCAAATTTTATGTACATATCATATGTATAGTACGTAGTTTTGTTTTCGTCTGCTAAAAATGTAATAAAAAATGTTTTAACGTATATATTGTTAGTGTGATTTAAATAAATAAATAGGTAATTATTTATGTATCTATTAAGGGACTGTTAAGTTGCTGAAACAAATAGACACTTCAATTTTTTTAATATGTATAAATAAAATAAAATACAGATATTATTTTTAATATATATTCTAAACGAACGAAGTTAGGAGTCACAGTATACAATAAATAAATCAGACATTTGATGTCCAATTGAAGTCAAAAATTTCTCTTTCATGTGTCAATGTACTCAACGAAGCTATTCGATTTGGTTTCTTTAAATCAGAAAACTTACCAGAATGTTACAAAAATCCAACGAATAAATTTAATACAGTGTAGTTTTATTGCAGTATAAAATTTATCTAGATTTTATTTTTGTGTGAATATAATTTTTAAATCTACGATCTTTATGTCGTAAGTCACAACTTTGATTTTCGCTTGGATAATGTTAATATTACTCAAGGTACTTACTTACTTTAATCAGATTAGAATAAACTGCTGCGATGCTAGTACTGCGATTTATTTTATTTTTTATATAAATAAAAAGCAAAGGATAACAGCAATTTTAAAATGAATTCAATTATTAACCTGTATTTCTAAAGATATTTATAATTGTTGTTGTATGTTTAATTTTACACTTCTTTCTTTGGGGAATTTAATAGGGGCGTTCATAGAGATCGCTAAATTCCACTAGAACAATACCTTATTACGACAGTAACACGTTGTAAAATTACCAAAACATTTTGTTACAAGATATTTACAATCTCACAGCTTTATAAAACAAATTTGTTTGTATCAATCAAATTTATGATCTTATGAATAAGTAAAAATACAAAGGAAATTGTGACTTTTTATTGTTTAACATTTTAATTTGTATAAGCTGATGCGAGCGAAGATCACATGGATGCTTTTACACCTTCTATAATGTTATTGTTTATCAGTATAAATACTTATAATAAAATACAAACTAAGTCAAATATGTGTACTTTATTGGAAAATATTATAATATAAATAGTCATTACTACATCAGTCATGTCAAGTCATCGATACAGAGTCCAAATCCATAGTTTTTATTTATTTTGTCCCTGTTTTTCTGTATCACGAGAGTATAGAGGGTAGTATTAGTCCAGTGCGGGTTGGCGGACTTCACATATTTGCAAAGGTCTTTCAGACATGCAGGTTTCCTTAAGATGATTTCTTTCACTGTAAGACCAATGGTAATCGTGTTAGAAACGATTCGCTCATGAAAATCTAAAAGGTGCGGACCCGGATTTGAACCCGCATCACTCGGTTATTTAAGCGAGCGCGTTACCACTGGGGTACCACAGTCTTGCTTTAACAAATTATATTTATTTATATTATTAATCACATTTCATCTTAATATATTATATTACTAAGCTTTTATTACTTTATGTCGCGCCATATGTAAATGAAATGTCAGGCTTTAACTTGTTACAATATCGCTACGCATATTACAGTAATTGTCACTTGACATGTGATGGTCCGCCAAAGTTATTTGTTTCATGTTTTTGCCAATGTCTATGTAAATATAATTTCGCCCACATTAGCTCATTCAATAACATATTTCTCTATCAATTTAGGCAGTAATGTATTATTATAAAAAATATTACACTAATGTTTGAGTAACACACACAATCTTTTGTAATCTTTTTAATAGAGTATAGACTATAGATATTTGCTTATTTGCCTTAAGTTCTTCTTAATAAAAACCAAAATATTATTATACTATTTTAATAAAAATGTTTTATTTATCACTAACTACTTCGTGTGGTTTGAATTTTTTCGTACACATTATTTTCATATAACTATTGATTTAAATCACTTTAATGCCAGTGCAGCTCCCAGCCAGCCAACCATTTTGACATTTTAACCGTGACGGTTAAAACCGTATGAAAATCCGTTCGTTTGAGTTCGTGGCTTTCAGACAGACAGACGCAGTTCTTAATAATATGTAGTGGTGTAATTTAGAGATTAAATTTCACATGTAATATTGATTATCAGTAATATATCTAAACACTATATTCTATACAATCTCAAAATATATAAATCAATTAAAAAACAATGTATTATTTATTATTTATATTTTTGGGATTGGTGCCGGGGTCGGCCCTTGCTACGTCGACCAGTGTTGGTCCATTGTAGCTAAAGTACAATGTATGTATAATTTCAATAATAAGAATAAAGAATACACAATATACGAGTACGTGTTAGTTATCTATGGAGTGACAACGTATTTTTTGCATCCTCTTTCAATTAACATCTCTGACGTCAGTTAGCTCTTATTAAACCACTGTACTTATAAATAAATGCTATGTACATATATTGTACATCCAGTATTAATATTAAAATTCACTTTTAACTAGTTTTAAGGTTCTTAATTCAGTTCATGTGAAAATGAAATATTCATTTGAAATTTGGACGTCTCACTCGTTGTAGGCCAGGCCTGCTTCTGAACAGGCTTAATTTTTTTCATTTTGTCCTAAAGGATACGTATAACCTATGTATGTAATATGTATGTATACAACACAAAAAAAAATCTTAATTTCCTGTTTCCCCTTTGACTTCCAGCTGTAATATTATTAAAAGCACAATTTATCATACCACTTCAAAAATAATTAGTGAAAAGTTTAAAAAAGGGAAAGATCTTACGAAGCACAAGTAACCAGAGATGATGCCAAAAGTGTTCTCACGGAGTAATATTACCCGCGATATCGTTTATCACTCTCATTACCAAATTCTCGACACCTTATTAGTTGTAGCTAAGAATAGTGAAACCCATTTAGAGCATTACATTCACCTTTGAGATCAATATAAGATGTGCGACTTGTAAATTATGTAAATTCATTAATATTTGTGTAGTCACTTATCTAATCTATACTAATATTATAAACGCGAAAGTTTGTAAGTATGGATGTATGGATGTATGGATGTTTGTTACTCTTTCACGTAATAACTACTGAATGGATTTTAATGAAACTTTACAATAATATAGCTTATACATCAGAATATCACATAGGCTACAATTTATTATTTTATGTTTATTATTTTTTAATTTATTAAAGATATTGTGTGAATTGTCCAAAATATGACGATAAGTATCAAGTAAGTAGTAAAAAATCTACCATCTGCGAGCTATTCTGGCGTGCGCTGCCAAAACCGCTAGAGTTATACATATGTAATGTATGATGGAAATGTTTATCTTAACAAGCGACTCACCCTCACTTCGCTCGGGATCGTCCCTAGATTTAGCGCGAGCGAAGCCGCGGGTTCCACTAGTATAATATACTAGCGAGGCCGAGTGCCTCGCTTCG
Organism: Boloria selene; assembly: GCA_905231865.2. NCBI lineage: Eukaryota > Metazoa > Arthropoda > Insecta > Lepidoptera > Nymphalidae > Boloria > Boloria selene. The sequence continues at coordinate 6,069,910 of HG993149.1, forward strand.
CTTGGGCTCTTCCCTAGATTTAGCGCAGGCAAAGCCGCGGGATCAGCTAGTTATGCATATAAACCTTCCTCTTGAATCACCCTATCTATTATAAAAACCGTATCAAAATCCGTTGCGTAGTTTTAAAGATTTAAGCATACATAGGGATATAGCGACAGAGAAAGAGACTTTGTTTTATACTATGTAGTGATTAAACTCTCGTATCACAGTGTTTGTTATCGAACTCCTCAAAAACGACTTGACCAATTTTATGATTTTTTTGTATATATATTTGGTAGGTCTGAGAATAGGTCGTAGGGTAATTTGTATTCCCCTATATGATAAAGGTGGTATTTTTTAATTTTTAGACGTTATTTTTATTATTCGTCTTTTATGATTTGGCAACAAAAAAATCTTATTACCCTATATTTTAATCTATAAAAAAAACTTTTGTTTTTGATAATTTAGCTGTTATAATAATATGTGGCGAAAGGGCCACCAGCCGAGGTCACAAGTTCGAACTCACGACGGGGTTAATGCCTCTATTTATATTCTTCTATCATACGGATTGGTTCTGGCATGTCACTTGGCACGTGGCATATCGGAAACAAGACACCGAAAACTTGACGTATATATACGTCTCACCTGGAGTAAAATACATTTATATTCCGTATTTTACTTAAAGAATTATATAAACTCGCGAGAATACTAATAATTTTCGCATAAAGATGTTTTATTTTAATATTTTTCATGTGGTTTCACTCTCCTGCCTCAGGGGCATGGTTTTTGTTTTGATTTCACTTTTCAATGAAAAACTTTTAAAGGATATTTTTATTTTGAATTTTATATATAATTACTTAACTCGTATATAAGTGGGATAAAGAATTATGCGTATTATTTCTTTATGCAACACTAGTGCGTGTATTCTTCTAATTTTTGCATACAATTTATCTTAATAAAACGTCTGTTATTAAAATTTATTGTCACCTACAAACTGCACGAGTTATGCGTACAACTGTAATGGATACTAGGAAGTGGACTCAAATATTATATTACCTGGTCGACATATTTATCTACTATTTAGTAATGACCTTAATAAAATACAATATACATATATAAAATGTACAATATACGTGTATAAGACACTCGAGAAATACACACACGTTTTAAATTTAATGTCTAATCAAAATATTAACTGGCGAGAAGATAATTTCTAGGTTTAGAGCCTGGCTAGTTTGTCCAGCAATATAAATTATAGAAAATGATATAGGTATAAGAATATCATCATCATCAGCTCTTTTTTTAATGTCCCACTGCTGGGCACGGGCCTCCCTCAGTACGAGGCGGAACAGGCCATAGTCCACCGCGCTGGCCTAGTGCGAGTTGGCGGACTTCACATGCCTTTCGAAAACTTGTTAGGTTTTCTCAGACATGCAGGTTTCCTCACGATGTTTACCTTCACCGTAAGACAAGTGGTAATCATGATATAAATGATTCGCACATGAAAATATCAGAGGTGCGAGACCCGGATTTGAACCCGCATCACTAGGTTATCCAAGCGACGCGTTACCGCTGGGCTACCACTGTCTTAACTTATAAGACTATATAGATATATAATATATAGACCTATATAGATATACAATACCTATTCTATAATTCCCTAGTTTGTGCAAAACTGAATCCGTACTTAAGCCTTTAAGCTATGGTATGAAGCATTTTCGCGAATTCAGCTGTCGTGTTGAGTAAACGTTCTAACATATAGTAACAATAATTTCTTAAACAAGCGTATAGGTTCACTTAATATCTAATCTATCTAAAATATCTAACTTAAGTATAGTAAGAATGATTTTTATGATTTTCACTAACTAAAGAAAGCTGATAAGAAACCTTAATCCATTGCAGAGGTTTCAAAGTGTAACTTGTTATTTTGACACAACCTTCTTTAGTATCTGCATTTAACTAATACTATACTGCATAAGCGTAAAATTTATGTATAAATTAGGCTCAAGTAGCGTCTCGATGATATCTCGTGTAACTGCGAGCGGCAGAGGTGCCGCCGAAGCGACGCCGCTGTGACCCCTGTCTTACGCTGCACATAGATTCTATAGAGCGACCTTAACTTATGACCTTGATGTATTGTTATATTACATAAGGTTTTCTTATAATAATAACATTTTATAGAAAATTTGTCCAGTTTAATTTGTCGATTCAATCAATCTTAAATATCTATTGAGCCATTATAATTAATGTTTCTCATGTTTTTAGTTTTAACTATTTGTCTTAAATAAATTCACTAGGTTAACTCTGGCAAGTTTAAGAAAATACTTTAAAGTGATACATTCCCATAGATAACTTTTGAAGTAAATCACTGAAAATAATATAAAACATGTTTCCCTCTTAATTTGTTTTAACTGAATAACAGAATATTTTTATGAAATCATGAACTCTCCATGGGAAGCGAAATTTTTATTATCATTACGAAATTATATTCTCTAGTTATATTTACATATACGAGTACCTATACATATGTTTTTAAATTATTTTTCTTTTTTATCCCAAGCTTTGACGAGACACCATTTACACAATATTGAATTTAATGTATAATGTAAAAAATAAACAAAACCTACAAATACGCTATTTACACAATATCAATTATTAAAAAAAAAAAGGACAAACTCTTTTGACTCACATTCGTTTAATTAAGAAAATAAAAATAATTCATTAATAAATTAAAAATGATTTATTCTTACAAGCAAAGTTACTAATTGTAGAGTTTCTATGTCATCTCTATTCTTGGGTGTAAAGTAAGATGTGCTGTTGACAGCTAATTGTCCCGCAAGGATTAACCATTAAACTGTTCTCAATACATTCATTAACACATACTTATTACGTTTACATACGATTTCGCACAAGTGTTTCGTATTGCTATGATCTAAATATATTATGTATATTTATTCAAATTATTCTACATTTGTACAAATGTTAAGTAGTTTTAAGAATATACACTAGATTTTCTAAATTTGTAAAAAATATATTATGTAATGTAGAAAGTCAAATTAATTAATAAAACGACGTAGTTAATTGTACAAAAATATCTAGTAGCAGCCATTTAGAGTTAAATTGATATGTTTTAATTCTGAGACTTTAGACAATGTGTGCAAATTGACTTTTTCTTGATAGTTTCTTTCCGGTATAGAGGTGTTCACTTTCAGTTCCCAATATACGTAAGTTTCAATTTTTATCAAACTAGACCACGAAGTAAAATAATTGTCTCTTGTAAGGTTCGAACCTACGACCTCAGACGCTTGGCTTAAGTTAATTAGATCTCAGTTATTCATTTATTGAAAACATACAACACAACAAATCTCAAAATGAATTTGACATAATATACAGGTAAAATGTTATTGAAATATTTAACTCTGCATAAATATATAAAGTTAATGTCTGATTGAAATTGTATAGAATTTAAAATATGCGACTTTCCCGTTGTGCATCTCGGCAGATCTGACTTATCGTACGAGCTTAGGGCATTCTATTGTCCCCGCGGCCATCGTGCATTGTTCATTGTCTATTCGGAGGAAATTCTCAGATATCCTTATATACGTCGAAGTAAGTTTGTTTGTAATTTTGTGCTCATTGTTTTATATTATTGAGACTTTATGAAGTGACAGTCTACCATTGGCAAATGGTAAAATATCTCTATTATAAAGATATTTTTTGTTATAATAAAAACTAGCTTCTCACTCTCGCTTTGCTCGGGTTCGTCCCTATGTATTTTGGGCAGATTTTATGCTGATGCCGTCTCCGAGAGTCAGACTGACAAAAATCATAAAAACTATAGATTCGGTCTCTGTATCGATAATAATGATACCAATAATCTATTTCAATAAGATTTAAAAATTTGATTTTCATATCCGTATTCAGCTTAAGTTATCTATATTTAAGTGTTTATTTGAGCCCGCTTCGCTTCGTTTTCTAAACAAGCGCGTTACCCCTGAACTACCACTGCCTATACATTTATATAACTCTCTGAATCTAAAATTAACCAATAATTTGTATGCAAGTTTAGTTACTATACAAAAATATCATAACAAAACCAAACTGAAGAACAAAATAACTTATAATACATCTAACTTTATAGCTACGATCGCCTTTAAAGTAGTCGAGCCGATGTCCGCTGACAAGGCGCTTATATCAGGTGGAAATATGAAGCTGCCTCCAGTTACTATGAAATATCACCACACTTTGTTTGGACTTAATTGGAAATCATGCTGCTATAAGCAATTAATTTGTTGATGCTTTAAATTATTAACTCTGTTACTACTAATTTTGTTTGAAGTAAATTTAGTTTATAGATTTAATATAAAATGCAAAATATTCGTAATATGTATTTCTATAAAAATCTTTAGGGTATTAATTATTGCCTAAACTCGAAGAAGTCGCGAATTCGATTTCTGTTTTTCAAAGGAAGTTTTTTTATGCAAATGCATAGTTTTATACTCTCATCTACATAATATATATTTATTTGTGTGAAGAGAATAAGATTTGACTTTGATAAGATAGAATAAAGGTAAGCTTCATCATCATCTTCAGCCCTTTTTAACGTCCCACTCCTGGGCACGGCACTCACTCAGTATGAGAGGGATCAGGCCATAGTCCACGCGCTGGCCGTGTGTTGGCGGACTTAACATGTCTTTTGAAAACTTGCTAGGTTTTTCTAGGACATGCAGGTTTTCTCACGATGTTTTCCTTCACCGCAAGACAAGGGGTAATCATGATAGAAAATGATTCGCACATGAAAATATCTGAAGTGCGAGACCCGGATTTGAACCCGCATCACTCGGTTATCCCAGCGAGCGCGTTACCGCTGGGCTACCACTGTAAGCTTATATAATTATAATTTAAACTATATAATAATTTGAAACTTGTTTAACGTGATATCGTGAAATATTCATTTCTATTCAATAAATGTCAAAGAATTCATTTTTTAAAGTATTTTTGTAAAAAAGTAAAAACTGTAAATCTATAAAACTGCAAAATTTTATCATTTACACTTAGATTCTCATTCCTTTTTAATCGAGATAGGATGTAAGCATGCCTATTTTCGTCACTGTCAGTCAATTACGGTTAACTGTGCTATCACTTATCTGCAGTCTTTGATACGCCGCATCATAAACCTTCATACAAGCAACGCAATTGTTCGACAATATAAATTACTACAGAAACTCAACAGGTCTACCATCCTTGCTAGGCGCTGGACCGATAAAATATCGCATCTGTACAAATAAATAAGTTTGAAGAAATGTCTGTGTGTAATTTAAAAATGTCATTATTTAGTAAATACTGATGAAAAAAATATTAAATCATAGGTCTGTTTATCATAAGTAGTAACGTAATTTTTGTTACTTAATTTTATTTTAGAAATAAGGGTTCCGAGAAAAAAAATTAAAGGAATGGTATTGTAATCAACATTAAAGTCGGTATATCGATGGATAATTGCTACAAATATAAATCTTTAAATTACCAATACCTTTAAAAATAAAGCGATTTAACTTAAGTGTAACCTGTTGGTTTTAATAACATACAGCCATTATTAACTAATACGAGGTCCTTAGTAGCTATTTTTGATTTCAATAATTGAAAATCATAAATTTAAAATTTAAATTCAAACGAAAGCGTCATTTTACTAATAAATAGGTCTGTTTATTGTGGGCGGTCTGTTTTCTTAAACAATTTATGTGTTCGGCGCCTTTGGGACCTATCATGCGGTGACGTGCTAACCAAATCAGTGATAATGTAAATAATGGCTACTGATAATAAACGCAATCTATTCAGAAACTATTTGTGACGATGATCTGTCTGATTCACTTAATTGGCAATTCAATTCGAGCTTCGCGTTTTCTAGATAAGAACTACACGAGCTTAATGGTTATGACGTTAATTTAGCGTTTTCCAATAGAATGTGGACCACATTGTTTATTGTTGCAGCTTTCGATTAATTAGTTACGTCTATCTTCTACCTACGTAATCTTAAAATAACCATGGGTTCAAACTTTCCTAATAATAGTTAATTCAAAGTTTTCTTGGTTTACTACAACACTCTTTGTGTTATGAATTTAAGACAATATTGTCAAAAATATTCGAAAGAAACTTTATAGGTTAAATAAAATTATCAATAAAAACGGTTTAACACTAATGTTATAAGGCAACGTTTACGATATCATATAAATAAGGTTTTGAGGGGAAAGGAACTTGTAAACGTATGTTTTGCGGGAGAAACTGTAAGTGCTTTTACCTTTTTTATGTTTGTATTATCTATTTTAATACAAAAATTTGAAAAATAAGATTAATTGAAGACAGGACGTGTCTTTAGCTAGTATCAAATTTAAAAATCCACTAATCTAAGTATCGTTAAAATTTATTTCTAATAAAATTTACTGCCTATAAATAAACCTTATTATCGATCACACATTACTTTGTATCGTAAATATACAGTTACCCTCAATTATCGTCAAACGCTATATCCCAGGAGCTAAGAGTATATCTGTCCACCGCAACCACTGCGGTTTGACCTTTATTCGACACCACTCTTCTACTTCTGTGTCTGTCACACAGTGCATTCCAGTTTAAAGGAATCAGGTTAGAGTCTAGAAACGATTAACAAGCCTCTTCCCATGACTTTCACCTTGTAAATTCTGCTCACTTGTTTTTCTATCTTAAGATAGATCTTCTGATCCACTACACTATTTATAGCTGATGGGGAAATCTTTAAAACAACGTACTACCTGATCTTAATATAGGCTTATTATTCTTTCGTCGTACATTTGGAGCTAAGCTTTTATTAAAAACAGACAATAAATCACTCGAATATGCTATTATGTATAGCAAGAACCATTACATGAATTTTATTTGGGTGCAGTGGCCATTTTAGTGCTTTTATCAAAAGCTTTATTACGATAATGTGCAATTTAGTTAAGGTGAAGAAAAGATGGCATACATTCGTCATAATTATCACTTCCGGTAGCAATAAAATTAAATGACTATATAACTACAGATTTCTCTCGTCGCCATGAAATATGTTTCGTAATAATACCCATTACTTCGTCACAAAGGACAATGTTTGCACCCGGATAGTATTCAACTCCAATAAAAACATGATTTATTAACGCAGATTTATCAATTGTTAATTTTATTATATTAATATACTTTTATGCTTTAAATTGTATCATAATTGTGAGGGATTATAGAAAAAAAAGGTAAAATACATCCATTAGAAGCCATTATAAGTCATTAGATTACTAAAAATAATTTTATTATAAACTTTAGCGCGAGCGAAGCCGTTAAAATAATCCGCTAGTTAAAATAAAAGTAGCTTAAGTTACTCCTTATACTATTAGCTATCTGCGAGTTTAAATTGATAGAACTGAAAATACTACACTAAAGTGGTAAGATGTGGTCATGGACGTATTACCTAAGGACCAGTCATAAAATACAAATGCATGAAAACACTTTCAACCATTTGAAGTATAACGCACACAAAGAATTGACACAATACATCAAAATTCACTCTAATGCTAGTGCTTGAACGTAGTCGATAAAATACATACATCAATGATATTTTAAATATTAATAATAAATATTGTTTGATTTTTCGCCGACAATCAAACCCAGAACGTTCGAATGGGAAAGAAAAGGCGTATCATAAATAAGCTGTAAGGCAAAGAAAATAAAGGGAGAATAAAGGTGGGGTAAGCTTCCGGTATTTATATTTTAATTATACTAAAATAAGCAGGACATTGTTATGAACTTTTTACTCAATTATAGTTATTATAGACTTCAAATTTTTGGTTAAGAATTTCTTTTCTCTTTCGAGAAGGATCCCTAGGAAATCTAAAATTTTGTGTAATTTATGTGTTAAAATAAAATAAAAATTAAGTACACATACTAATTATAATTTTTGCATTTATAATGTTTTTATTTAATTATAAAAATATTATTATAAATTTATTGTCATCAGATTGTAGGATACTGCGATAAAAGTATTTTATGTTATTGAACTGTACAAATAACATCCATTATTCGCTTAGTTATTTCGTCAAATATCGATATATTTTTCGACATTGTCAAGCACTAGTCGATGTCAAATGGACTTACTCGACGGTTCTGTCATTTGTTTTGAACGGTATAATCCAGCCATTTTATGATGGTTGTCAGATGTCAACAATACATAGATATATCGACTATATTTAACATAGTTGAATAATACGAAATTTTATTTTACATTTACTTAAATTTTGTGATAAATAACATTAAATGTAATAAAATATATTACTTACAAGTGAAAAGAAATAGTGCTGCTTCCGCTGCTTTAGTTTTTACACCATCTAATAGAACATTTAGTCATTTTTGGGAGATGTTTTGTTGACAAGTAAGTGCTTGAGACTGACGTAAAATCAAACGGCCAGGCCTAAAGTATCCTGATTACTGTCAAGGCCGGTAAAGGTACGTCAGCTTATGTGTCTCGTCCTTAGTTAATACGTCCATGGATGTGGTAATCACATTTAGTGTCAAAAATCTTTTTGTATCATATTCTATACAAATAAATGAAGTCCGTGAGGTAGCTATGGTCGGCTCGCTCCTGAAAAAAAGACGGCGAGAAACTAAACAGTTGCATCATTGGCTTGACTTAAATGATGCTGCGACACTTTAATTATAAGTTAACGGGTTTATTAGCTAATACCCGCAATAAAAAAATATTTCGTAATAATATGTTTATTGTCAATAAACATCACGGAATCAACTTGCTCTTCAGCACAAGCTCGACAACTTTTTGCATTCCTCTAAATCTTTTTTCATCATTCTACTAGTTATTTTCCTCACTATGTTTATTTTTTACTTAACGACATATTTTATTTTAATTTTAATTTTTAATCTTGATCTATTTTTTACTTACTTATATTTTTTTAAATGACACTGATCGTTTCATGTATTATATTTTCTTTGTTTCTTGTATTATTGTATATAGCTGTTTGTAGGAGCCTTAGCTCAAAGCAACACAAATAGCGTATGCCATTCTAATAATTATTCGCTAATAAATGTATTTTATTCTTGTATTTTTTTTTTAATCCGCAGATTTTTTTGTCAATGATACAATGTAAAAATTATCTATTACTAGCGCCATCCCAGGGCGGTTGTAAGTAGAACGAAAATATTTTAAATAGTAGTTATTGATTCATAAAAAGATATCTACATTTATCACACTTATATAATTTAACGCACTCGCTAGCGAGTATCGCCATTTAAAACATAGTAACTAAATAGCAATAAAGATACACTAAATCGATCCATAACTTTTCTGTTAGCTAATGTCGCTTGTTAGCGGTTGATTTATTTTCTAGCCATTTCCGCTCAGACAAATAAAGCTAGAGATAGGATCAATGCTTTTAAGCTTTAATAAATCTATCACAGTAATTAATTAACTTTGAACTTCATATACATCATGTCGGATTTTTCGCAGCATGAATAAACTCTTCCGTGATGAGGAATCAAATATCATAATAAACACTCGAAATAAGTAAAGGATAACCGTTCTATAAAAAATGTAAAATGTTCGCTTTAAGTATTAACAGCCTTTTATGTTAATATTTCACTTTGAATTATTATGTACTAGCGACTTACCTTCGCTTCGCTCGGGTTCGCCTCTAGATTTAGCGCAAACGATTTCTATAATAAGTATACAAAAACTTGAAAATTTAAACTAAAACCTTCCTCAAGAACCACTCTATCCATTGGTGAAAGCTGCATGAAAATGGGTGCAGTAGTTTATGAGTTTATCACGAACAGACAGACAGGCACAATGGAGGACTTTGTTTTATAATATGAAGTGATATATTCATATATGAGTAAACGAATGGTATTTTTTAACGTTAATAAAATATACTGAAATTGTATTTCAAGTTTTTCTTTGAAATGTGCTTACAATTCTCACTATAATTGAATCATCTGGACAGGAAATGAGAAGGGTACTGTACTGTAGTAGTTTATTTGTGCTGTTCGATACCTGCAAATCATCTGCCACAATAGATATATTTCTATTGACCCGATAATCTATAGGAGATAGCAATAATTCACGATGTTTTTATACACAGAATATTAAATAGAATGTCACATTTCATTTTATACTCATAACGCGAGCGAAGCTGCGGGTTCCGCTAGTTTATTTATATCGAATCAACAGCCTAAATATAAGTTTCAAGCTTCTAGGTCTAAAAATGATAATACTTCTATACAACTTTTCATCCCACCCTGTCAACCCCTTACAACCCTTTTTTCGCATTAAAAAGTTGCCTATGTCTTTTCTCAGGCTCTAGAGTTAGACAATCTGTGTACTAAATTTCACTTAAATCAGTGCAGTAGTTTTAGTGTGAAAGCGCTACAGACAAACAGACAGACATTTACATTACATTTACTTTCGCATTCATAATATTAGCATTATATTTATTTTACGTTATATATTATGCTCCACTCGATACCAATTCCACGTTAAAAATTACTCTGTGCCACGTGACGGTAGGATCAATTCTGATTTGTGACACGTCACGATCTATATACCGTTTTGCATTCTTCTCGTAAGATATTCTAAGAGATAGACAATTTATGAAATGTCATACATCAACGTGTTTTGAAGTTTTCGATGGGAGTTTCGATATAATCTGATCAAAGCAAGCAAATTTGGTATATCTGTGTGCCCTTTTAATATAAAAAAAACATGAACGGTACTATGTTTAAGCATAACTGCGTTACTATTTTTTATTTATGTTTTAGACAAACGGCTTTGTAAAGAATTTTAAGCAGATTCAAAAATATCGCGGCGGCGTTTGACTGAGAATAACAAAATCAGATAGCTAATGTCGCGGCTAGACAAGCGTGGAATAAAGAGCATTGTTTAATATCCACGCCTAGTCTATCCTTTGGGGTGTAGACAGGACAATGAGGGTAACAACATACTGTTTGATCGATAATCGATACTATTCAACGATTCTGATCGTATCGATAAAAGCTATTGTGAATATCTTACCTATTCTTTAATGGTATTGTGACAGAACTATAGTACCTATATTTTAAAGACTAAGCTAGCGTATAATTACGAATGTATAATAAATGCTTATTAAACTATTTAAATGTAAATATTATATAGTTTAGTGATTTGTATTCAACCCTGTTTAACGTCCTACTGCAGGGTGCGTGCCTCCCTGTTAAGTCTCTCTGATATGCTTAGGATGTTTTCGTTCAGAGCTTATGGATGTCAAGTGGTAATCGTGTTAGAAGTGATTAGCTCATGAGGGATTTGAACCCGCTCTGCTCGTTTTACCAGGCGAGCGCATTACCACTATCTACTTAGATACCCCTTTGTGTTTTATTAATGGGATAAAATATATATATATATATATATATATATATATATATATATATATATATATATATATATATATATATATATATATATATATATATATATATATATATATATATATATATATATATATAGTAAATGAAAGTACCTAAAATAAAAAATATAGACAGAAATCAGAAAATACACATTTTTCTGTATGTGAAAATACAAAAGGTTAGCCCTGGACAACATTTTAACGTTATAAATTTTTCCCCTCTTTTAAGTGTCATTTAAACTATAACTTTTCATAAGTTACACACAAAGATTACACCGTTTAAGTTTACTGGATATTAACTAAAATAAGGTATTTTTATGTTTGACTTTATACCTAATATTAAAAATATTCAGTAATCCAATGAAGTAAGAAATAATCTAAACAATATTTAATGACAATAATCAATTCGTAACACTCACTTTAAACAATAAAGACGTCTAAAAGTATTAGTCAGTTAACATTTTACTTTTAAGAAAATGTCAACGATAACCGCAGTAACGAACGAGGCATAACTCATTCGATTAAAGAGTTGTTCCGAATGCCTGCGGGTGCATTTACTGGTAAAGATGCTGTATCATGGCCATTTAAACAAGACCCCCACTTTCAAACAGATTATGTGTAACAAGTATGTCTTCATAAAATGGCGGGCTTACACATTTTCCTCGCAGTAATGACACCTTAGTAACGTTAGAAAAGTATTAATCCTATTTTAATTCGAGTAATTACAACATTAATTAGATGAATCAAGTATAAATGATGTGGGATGGAAGAAGTGATGATATACTTAGTAAATACTAAATGGTGGTTTAATAATGTTTTAACTAAAATTATAATATGATAATAAAAAATTACTCTAGTTCTAAAGGTCGTATGTTTGACGTGAATCAATAGGTACGCATACGGATATTCATCTCGTTGAGTCGTTCTTGCTATTGAAAATAGCTTTATCTATAACTCAGTGACACTGTTACCTAACACCTTCGAATGAAGTACCTAGGTGCTATTGGAATCACTGTGTAGTAGAATAAAAACTAACTCTCATCACATCTTGTCTGTGTACATCTCTACATACTACAATGTATCTATTGTAAAAGTAAGCATATAAGACAAAAATGTTATTGTTATAATACCTACTTTTATTTTATATTAAACTAGCGGACAGCGGACCCAACAGACATTGCCCTGTACACATCGAAAAATTTTATAAACTTTTGCTCCCGGTGAAATGTTTTAGTATGCATGCGCAAAACAGCGTTGTCTAGCATCGACTTATTTATAATAATTAAATATGTAATTTATTGTTTAAATGATCTAAATGTATTTAAACAACTAATTAATTAAAACATTTTGTAGTAGATGGAATTGTGAATCTAAGCAATTCTCGAATCCACTTGAACACACAAAACATTTCATCAAAATCGGTCCAGCCGTTAAGGAGAAGTTCAATTACATACACACGCACAGAAGATTTATATATAAAGATTGTGATCTACTTATATATTAAAAGAACTTCTGAGAACTTCTTATGAGAAAAAATAATTATTTATTGTACCTTACCTGACCGAGTTGAAAAAATTATAGCGTCAAATTACGTTTTTTTTAAAAGTTACATCAGTGTATGCATTTACACATATTACCATCACATTTCGAACACTAATGGTATACAAAAGTAAAGTTCGTTGAAATTATTTATTTTTAATTCCCCTACTTTCTTGCACCAGCGGTCGCGGGTTCGAGTTCCGCTGGGGGCATTCATTTGTTAAACTCGGATGTTTGTACTCCAGTTATGGGTGTTTATATTTATTATATGTTTGTATTTAAACTTATATAAGTAGTATATCAACTTTAATGTATCCGTAACACAAGCTTCCTTCGTAGCTCACCACGGAACTAGATGGCGCTGTGTGTAATAATGACCCAACATATATTTTTATTATATTACCTATCCTATTATTTAATACCTTTGCTACCAGCGATCCTGTTATAAGTTTTATAGTGATCGAAAGCTTAAGCGCGACTCACGCGAGTATACCTATCAAAGCAATATTTATGCCTAAAAGCAATGATATTATTATATTATTTTTTTAAGACAGACACAAGGTAAATCGCTTTTCGCTAGTATTGTAACGTTCTTATGTTACATTTTAGAAGTAATTTTAATTAAAAAAATATCAACACAAAGTAAAAAGTTATATTTTATTAAAATCAGACTACCTATTGCACTTTACGAAATTTTGTAAACACTTAAAAACCCTAAGTGTGTAATAAATACCTACGAAGAAGTGAAATAGTTATTTGAGTCACACTTGTATTAGGTATAAAGTATTTAAGTCGCATGATCGTCTGTAAAGTCTTTAATAGAGTCGTTTGACAGTGACCGGTACCCTGCTGTGCTCGGCATTACGACTAATAGCCGAATGTTCATTGACAAGGGATTGTCGGCGATCTCAAAATGAGTCCACGACATATTGAAACTTGTAATCCGATTCATGTATTTTGTCAATTTTGATTTATTTGCTTGTAAATTGTTTTTTTATTTGTAGTTTGATTAACAGAGGTAGTAATAGGTTTTAAAAGCTAAGAATTCGTTCACGTTCTTTTTAATTGCAATCTTCATCGTCATATTTTATAAGGATTCATGGACGATATCACTACATAGTATAAAACAAAGTCGCTTTTTCTGTCCCTATATCCCTAGGTATGTACGCTTAAATTTTTAAAACTACACAACGGATTTTGATGCGGTTTTTTTTAATAGATAGAGTTATTCAAGAGAAAAGTTTATATGCATAGCTAGCAGATCCCACGGCTTTGCCTGTGCTAAATCTAGGGAAGAGCCCGAACGAATCGAGGGCGAGTCGCTAGTTTAGTATACAAAATATACTAAATTTTACAGTAGGTAACAGGGCTGTGCAGTGATATGATGCCAAGTTGTGGCATCAGGTGGTAAAAAATAGGGACAGTGTTTTTAGTTTTACGAAAGCAGTCAATTACTATAAATATAATACGTATATTGAGTGATTAAATTTATAAAGTTACTTTTTAAAAGTTAAGCCATCTATTATCTAGTAGAATAAAACCATACTTACTAGTAACCATTCTTATAACCATACTTCGTAGTGTGCCTATTGTATAACAGATGGCGTTATAATTAATATCAAATATTTAACTTAATTATTTTTTATTTTTGTTGAATTTAATTAGTATATTTATTTACTATATAGATAATGTAATAAAATGTTATATAATATAAATCAATATTATAAAATTATTTTAACTGTATGATAAGCGAATTAAAGATCATAACATAAATGTCAAATGTCAGTGCCAAGTGCCAACAACAAAACAGACATAACGATAACCTCTTATTTCTAAAAATGTATTTATTAGGATTTTTTTGCAGTGCTATTTATAAAAAATGTAATCGGTTATAATTTTATATAGAAATAGAAATATAAATAGTTTTCATGACGTTTACGCTACATGTTGTTTATAACTTTATCACCGATCGGTATTTTTAAACTTCACTTGACAATTTGTGATCAAGATGCAGCAAATAAACAAATCAAATAAATATTTTCGATTATTGTTTAACATACAAAGATATGTCCGAGGTCTTCTGCCATATTCTAATTTTACAACTACAATCGATGCAACTGATTTATTTAGTAGTAATGAATTTCAACCTTTTCAAAGGCATAGAGGTATAGAGAGAAACCAATTTATTAGTGTAAATAGTATGAGATATTTCATGGAAAACGAAAATTATAGAGGCACAAATACTGAAAAATTGACCCCTGAAGAGATTGATGATTTGTTGCAAGATCTTCTGATTAAAAATAAATATGCACAAATAACTAACATCATTAGTGATTGTCTCAAAACTTCAAAACTAATTAGTGATAATACAATAAAGAAACTATTCAGGATATTTAGTATAAATGGAAGAACAGATGCTGTAGAAATTTTACAAAAATATTGCTCAAAATTAAGTCCTTGTTTTAATAGGAGAAATGGAGAATTCTTGCATTATATGGCAAAAGCACATTGTATGAAAGGAAATTCAGAAAATGGTCTAATTATATTAAAACAAGCCTATGTAAAATATGAAGGACTGAGAAGCTTTTATAGAGTTATATTTAGAGAACTTATTTATGATTCTGTTCAAAATCGATCAGAAGCCTCTTTAGTAATATTTACAAAATATGTTTTGATGTTTAGTGAAGAATGGAACGATCACTACCCACTCATTTGCTTTTGGCACACATGTTGGTCTAGCTCTTGGTTTTCAGATCAGATGCTTTCAAATAATTTGTTACAAAATTCTGAAGCATTACAAAAAATTGTGCAAGATAAGTAAGTTGAATAACAAACAAATTGAGCTAACGTTGAGTTAGTTTGTACACAATACTTTTCATATATCCAGAATATGTGAAAAAATATTAAAATGGCTAAAAACTCTTAAAGCTAACAAAATTGGAAATTGGAAAGTAAATAATCAAATAAAACATTTTTTCCTACAGGGCAACTACATTCTGTATAAATATGCTCAAACAATACAATGAAGATGCCGTAGTCAGATTGTTACAAACCTTATTAAAATATGAAATGATGGTTGAGTATTCTAAAGTTCTTAACATCCTGTTTACTTTTAAATGTAAGTATAAATATCTAACATTAATTTGTATTTGCATGAAAATATAGCAGAATTTAAAAAAAATTCTACTGATTGTTACAGTAAAGAGTAGAGATGTGAGAGGATGCACTGAAATTTTGAAAAATTGTGATGCTCTGGGAATATCATTGTCCTCATACCAGCAAGGTAGATACATAAAAATGTTAATAAACAGCAATTACACTGAGAAAAAACCAGACGATAAGCCTCAAACTCCATCTACTAACTTTAAACTGAAATTTTAGAGTACAATATATTATATATACATAAATATTTATTTAAAATAAGTAGTATTGTAGTGGTAAAATAAATTGTGATATATTTTTATTGAACTAATTGGTAAGTACTAATTAGCAGGTATTTACTATATTTCAGTATTCTCACCTGCAAGGAATAACTTTTAAAATATTGTGAAATTTGACTTTAAGTATGTAACATTTTATTTTTAAATTATTAAAGTAATTTACGATGCTGTTCTTTGAAAATGTCGATATTTAAAGGATTATAAGACAACACAAATTAAAAGACTATCGGCTTTTTTATATGACCTGTCACTATACAGGCTACTTTTGTTTGACATACTGTCATGGATGAAACTACAGGAAAATCTAGTTTTAAGGGAAAGTCCATTGCTGTTGTTTTATAGTAATAGTACATATTTAAAGGATATTATAAGGCAACATTGTACATGTGTATTCAGTATTGATAATAATTTATATAATTATAGATTAATTTCAATCTATTAATGGTTTTTATTTATAAATGAGTGCCCCCGTTTTTCTCCAAGTCATATCTAGGTATATTAATAAATAGTTTGTATGGAATAGGGAGACTATATATTGAGTACGTAATAAATATATTACAAATGTATTCAAACTTATATAATGTAAGTATTTAAAGTTATCTTATTAGTTTTTACTGAATGTTGTATCAACTATCTGGTAATTCCTTATCATAGAACTAGATGGCGCTGTGTGTTGATGGTCCGACATTATATTTATTCATTTATACATTTATATTATATACCTATTTATATAGATATGATGAGTTTTACATTCCTTACTTGAAAAATAACATATGTTATTTATCCTAAAAACTTTTCAGGGTCTCAAACTATATCTTCAAACTAATTTCCATCTAAATTGCCTCAGCGAATTTCTAAAAACATTATTTTACTCTTTATAATATATGTAAAACATGTAGAGCCAAGCTTTTGACTCTACACGCTCTAACTCTACAAGCCCTAACTTTACAAACTCTACAACTTGTCTAAAATGGGATTGGCCATTGCTTTACATTATGATTAAACACATTTACTTCTTTAAAAGAACACACTGTTCACTTATAGAGAGGTTATAGTATTTTTTTACATTCACGTGCATAGGGCATAGAGTTCAAAATTTATTCACTATTCGTTTCTTTTCTATTATACAATAGTTCCTTACATATCTAATAATAAATATTTGTTACCGTTAATCAATTACACATTAGTTCGTAATTTAATTTAAAGAAGCACATAAGCCCTGGAAATAATATTACCGCCGCCCATTTATTTATCTAGTCGTTATACACTATTACTATAATAACTAAGGGGTAAATCCCGTAGGTGGCTGTGAAATTAGACGGCAAGACGATACTTGCGTGCAACGACCTACTTTGTCGCTCTTTGAGTACGCGTTGCTAGGCATATAGGCTTTACTTTAGCAGCTTAGACTATTATAAGACGGTTGTCATTAGTGCTACATGACTGGGTAGGTACATAAATAGTATTTTCATCATTCACCGACTTAAGAAAAAGGAGGAGTGTTGTGCGATATCTTTGCCAATTATTGTTAATTAATTAAATATTAGAATTTTAAGTTAAAAAATTACACTTAATAATTTTAATAAAATGTGTCTTATTTTATTATTTTTTAATGAATTTAATGTTAGTTGTTTTAAATTATTGGTAAGTTCATTTGTCTTTATGCTACAAATGCGAAATATAAAAGATATTGTCGTTTTACAGCAAATACCTAGGTTGGTTAGAACATATAATAGGTGAAGTGAAGGAAAGTTATTTTCGTTAACGTAATGATATTTAATCATATTTTTTTATTAGTGCTTAAAATTAAAGACACGACGTACCTTAAATGTTTGGTTGGTTAATTTGAAATATTTAATTAGGCTCAAAACTTGTTGAATCATTAAAAATGATTCGATTGTCTAGAAACAGATGTAATAAACGTTATTTAATTTAAAGATATTTGAAACAAAGTAACTCAACCTAAAGCCTTCAACAGAAACTAATCTCAGTGCAATTTCAGAAAGGGAAATGGACATCTCGATTTGGAATTTCAATCATCTATCAATTAAACTAAGACGATACCCAACACTTTAGGCATTTAAATATAATATTCTGGTTCTGATAGTGACACAATATTAACTGAATCTTAAATCATTAAAATGGTAAATTTCCCACGGACTTACATTTAATTAAAATTCAATATTTCAACAATGTAAATAATAACTAGTTAGTGTTTGTAAAAGTCTATTTGAATAAAGTAGGTATAATTTTATTTGATAAAAACCTCTGACTTAGGACTATCATCTTTAAAATATTGTTGCCAATAATTAACATAATATTGTGTACCAATATATGCAACCCGTTGGTCGCGGAGAAAAATTTGAATATCATCTCAAAGCTTTATATTAGTCCGAGAGTCGACGATAGAAAATCTAGCATCGAAACCTATGTATTTACCATATATTCCGAATGATCAGCCTTTAGATTTATATTGGAATGACTTCGTTGAATTTGTAGATACATTAAATATTTTTTTGGCGAATCCTATTGAAATAGTCACCATAATCAATATATTTCACATCTTTCTATAATGTAGAGCATTTGACTTTCGAGAAAATACAAGAATTAAAAACACAATTAATGACATAGTAAATTGAATGAGTGAAATAAATCAATTAAGTGTTATGACCCGGAAAGTAAATTAAAACAAACAGTAATTTTCTGCTCAGTTGCACTAATGTGCGATAATAATCTTTTTAGCGCATCAATATATAGGTATAAAGCCTATTTACAATACACTACATAATTAATGTTCTTGCTAAATTAATTTTATTTTAATGTTAATAAAATTAATTTAGAATAAGTATATCTAAGCAAGAATAATTAAAGTTGCTTATTAATTATTATTATTATTGTGTATCTTTGTGTATAGAAGGTACTCAACTCCTCCATTTTGTAATCCTTTAAAATGTACAGGTAAATGTACGTACAGTCGAAAATTCCTTATAAACTCTTTGTAATCTTATTACAGGGGTTAATTTAAAGCATTATAAATTATTTTTTATTACAATTCCTAATAAGTACCTACATAGAATGCTAACATTGTGTTTAGATAATCCTCAAAATCAATGAACATTTGAGCAAGTAGGAGTCAATATTAATAAAAGTTTGCGATGTCTATAGGGATTTAGGAGCCCAAGTGTAATATCAAAGACGTTATAAATTCCATTATGTTAAGTAAACATTGATTTCTTATTTCTTTCGATGTTTTCCCTAAGTGCTTAGGTACATAAAAACAAAAAAGAATGTGAAATTATTTTAATTAGAATTATTTTCAATTACGTTGCTCAGAGAGTTTTATTTTGACAAGCAATATACCGCTGCGTCGCTCACATTCCAACTTTCAATCGCTACCAAACTTCACAGAATCACCTGCTAGGATAATCTTAAGGATACCTGAAAATTTCATCAAAATCGCTTCAACCATATATTTCGATATCTAATAAATCATAGTTAAAAACGCTTTAAAAGTGCGTTTTCCACATCTTGTTAAAAGTTTCCGATAAAGTGAAGAAGAGAATAACAGAAAATTCTAAGCTTTGAAGTTTGAGGGAAATTCTATTCAAGAAAAGTTTAAAACTGATAATGACCTCTGGAAAATGAATACAGTCAGCCTCATCAAAATTAAAGTACAAGAATACTCATTATGAAAGATTATGACGACAAATGGCCCAGAAAATTATCTTGCTTTTTCTTATACTCTGCATTTTGTAAAATTCAAATTACAGGGATTATTTTTATTAAGTTTTTAATATTTTAATTATATAGTTAAAAAATCGCTTCTGACTTACCTATTAAAACTAATCATATAACCCGAAACTCGAGAGGTTTACTGCTTGCTATGAAGAGTTCCACTATCCTTATCTATTAGGTTCATCATCAGATGAATTATTAGGTACCAGATAAGTACTAATACTACATAAGTTCATACTTATTTGGTTCTTATTTGCTTCTTTGGACTTACTTATTTGATTCTTTTTTGTAAATTAAGTCGGAAGTCGAAGTGTCTTTATTGGTCTCAGAAGAGGTAGGTAGGTATCTGCACTGCGGATATCGAACTCTTTTTGATATAAAATTTTGCAATGTATTAAGTTTTGCTAAGTATATATGTAACATCTATTTTCTATTCTGCGGGAATTCATATCCTTTTTAAAGGCATGCTCGCATAATATATTAATTACTGTACATATACTATGTATAATGTACCTATATCTACTTAAACGAAGACAACGTGTAGTGGATCCTTTTTTCATTAACTAGGCATTTTTCTTACTATTACCACCGCTATTACTATTAAATTTACGAGAGATAACACATTATAACATAAAATAATATTCAAACTGGTGATTTTAACTAAAGTTTGTACTATAAGTCTTAGTAATAGTTAGAGAGGTAAATTTTGACATTCTTCTTTTCTATATATAAAAGCGAACGAAAGGTCACTCGAAAACCGCTAAACGTATAAAGATGAAATTTGGCCTGAAAGTAGTTTATAGTTAGTAGACGACGGCCGCTAACGGATTTTGCGACAGGGAAGGATTAAGGAGGTCTAAGGGCTCTCTCAAGTTTGTGTGAATGTCCGTTATTTATTATAATTATATAATTTATAATTGTTTTTATTTCGGAACTACATTGGAACCATATTTTGTTAGTAAACCTTACATACTATAACTTATACACTAGGGTTAGTAATAAATACAAACAGAACATAACAAAAACAAAACAAAAATAATTTAGTGCGTCATGTACTTACGAGGCATTTCATGCGGACAGTGATTCCGCCTGAGATGCCTCAGCACAGGCGCTCTCGGGTCCTCAGCCACAATTCTCAGGATGCTGTTTCTACTCCCCCGAATCCTTGACACAAGCGAAGCCACCTTTTTCC
Source organism: Boloria selene (assembly GCA_905231865.2). NCBI lineage: Eukaryota > Metazoa > Arthropoda > Insecta > Lepidoptera > Nymphalidae > Boloria > Boloria selene. Next base: position 6,091,242 of record HG993149.1, read on the forward strand.
TGATGATGGTATGGAAACCATCTGTACGGGATTGGGTAAACATCCCAGAGGCACTACAGAAACGAGGGAGTTTCAACATCATCCTGAAAATATTATTGTATTGGACGCGCAGTGCATTTAGCGCCCCCCGTGAACAGCTGAACCACAAACTTCCCGTGTACAGGCCTTGACAGTACGCTTTAAACAAGGTTATTTTGACCTCATCGGTACAACGATAAAATCTGCGTGCCAGCATGTTCCCGCGGACCGCCAACGCCCTGCGCTCCCTCTCCACGTCATCATCGTCTTTAAGGTCGTCGACAAGTATATGTCCCAGATATTTAAACTTGGTCACCTGTTTTATATTAGCGCCATTCAGAGTAATTGAAGGAATGGTGTCTGGGTACTTGCAGGCGGCCCTGAAGACCATGAACTCGGTTTTCTTTACATTATAGATAAGACCATGTGATGCAGCATATTTTTCACAGACCTTCAGCATCTCCCGGATTGACCTCGCAGTCGGGCCCAGCAGCACCATATCGTCCGCGTAGCTGATGTTGTTTACACAAACACCCCCCACCCGACAGCCGACACGCATGCCGCTGAGCTCGACTATGAGATCATTTACATACAAGTTAAACAGCTTTGGAGAGGACAACCCTCCCTGTCTCACTCCGCACTCCAACCTGTATGTATCCGAGAGGCAGTTTGACCACCTAACACAATTAGTCTGATTCGAGTACCAGTATTGAAATATTTTCAACAGTTCTACCGGCATTCCCCTGTCCTCCATCTTTCTCCAAAGTACTTCATACGAAACGAGATTTTGCTTTGGACAGATCCAAAAAACAGGCATATACCGGAGTCTTCCGTTCGGTGTAGTATTGAACAGTGTGCTTAAGGACCAGAATCGCGCTTTCAGTTGACAGTCCTGATTTAAACCCGAACTGTGCGTCATGTATATTTATGTACTTATCCAGACAAGACTCAAGCACACTATCCAACACTTTTGCTACAATAGTCGCAAGAGATATTGGGCGATAATTTCCCTTGTCCGAAATGTCTCCTGTCTTGTTCTTCACTATGGGCACCACTATCGTTTTCATCAAATCATCCGGTAAGTAAGAATGACTAATGCACATATTGAAGAACATGGACAGAAACCTCGGTACTTGTTCGCCAGCATATTTCAAGTGCTCGATACTGAGCCCATCGTGGCCTGGAGATTTACCTTTACGCATACTGTTTATCACCTTATCAATTTGACTCACTGTAAAATTAAGTAAATGTTTCTCGCCTGCCACGATGGGCCCACCATCTGGCATAGTGGTCGAAGAACCCAGAGGAGAGCGTACTTTAAAGTGTTCCATGAACAAATTAGCTATATCTTCTGGATTATTTCGGCCATCAACGTTCGCAGGGAGACCAGGCTTCACATCAAGCTTACTAGTGGACTTCCAAAATTTTTTGAAATCTTTCTCGGCTCTTTGCTTAGCTATTACGTCCATTTTAATTTGGTCCTGGTGTTTCTGACACCATTTTAGCCGGCCTTTAAATATGTTACGGGTCTCACACATCTGCTCGTAAGCCGGACCAGTACTTGGTCTACCCAGAACCATCCAGTTTAGGTATTTTAGCCTGGCCTCCCGATGCGCTTCCCTCACATGTACATTCCAGCCACACACACGTTTATAATGCCGTTTAAATTTTACAATATTTTTAGATTGTACAGCCGCATCTCTAACTACATCAACAAATCTCCTATAGATTTTATCTAATATTAACCTATGATCAGACAAGGTGCAATGCCTAAAGCTACATGTTTCAAATTCAGTGGGGAACTCAATGCCTTGCAAGCCTTTACTGCATATATCTCGATACTTATTAATTTGTGCCTCATCTCTTTCCCCCCATATTACAGCACTGCACGACGACCTTTGGATCGCGGCGATAGGAATAATTGAACTCAAATTACACTCAATAAATATAGGCAAATGATCAGAAACGAAAACATCCTTAGTAATTCCGACGTTAACTGTAGATTGCCAAGCCGCTTGCGAGACAATACAGTGGTCTAACCAACTGCCCCTACGATTAAACGTATCATAATAGGTGAACGTGTCTGAATCAATCCCCAAAAATTCTATGTCTGCGCACACCCAAGATCTATCCGTACAAAAGCTCTTAAGCTCGGTAAAAAATAATTGACCAGGTTGCGCATTTAAGTCTCCTAGAATAATCACAGATTGAACCCCACTACCTTCTTCTACTGAGCTGATTTCACTAAGAATATCTGTGAAAATAGGCAAATTTTCTCTCGCTTTCACTGGCATGTATACACAAAAGACTAGTACGGAGCGACCACCTATAGTAGCCTTGATAGCTAGCAATCTGTCACTATTGCAATTTATAACAGAAACACTATCAAAAACGCCCTTTCGCCATAGTATGGCCACGCCGCCATATGGTCTACCTACCAGTAATTCACCGCTGTCTACTGAACTTTTACCTATATACTCAAAATCAGTAGATACAGTACCTAATAGCGGAAGGTCGTGATTGAGTAACCAAGTCTCCTGGAGACAGACTAAAGTCGCCGACCCACATAACTTTCTCACATCTTCTATGGAAGTTTTAAAATTTTTACAATTAAAGCTAACGAATTTACACTTATTATATGTTATTTTGTGACCATTATCCATAATTTAATATAATTATTAAACTTTAACATTACAATCACCTTTTTTCGGCTCATACTTAAAATGCACGAAACGCCGAAACGTAATGCCATCAGGCCAAAAATCGTCATTTAAAAACAAATGCAAATTAGACTTTGAAACAAATAACTTATAAGCGTTATATTTTCGATTTGTTTTCATTTTTATCATTTTCAATGACACAACCTCGCCGGTCTTATCTTTTATGTAACTAACAATGTCCTGCTCACACGTATCCTTAGAGACGTTAGAAATAAACAAAGGTATTTTTATGTCGGCAGCTTTAAACTTTCCGTCGGGCGCTATAGAAGCCCGGCCTTTTTGACCGATAAGTTTATATCTCCTGGCAGTTTTTGACCGAACAACTTGCCATTCAGAATTCTCTTTAGTTACCTGTGAGCAGTTCTTAGTATCCTGACTAACATTTTTATTTAATAACATAGAAGGCAACTTATTAGTCATAGCTGTTTTCGAATTTGCGCTGGGTAATATCGCCGACTTGATGAGCGACGCTCGCGCACAGTCGAGTTCACTATCCGGTACGATCGAAACCGCGGTACCTTGTGGCGGGGCCTCACCACCGCCCATCGCTGTCCCGCTCACGCCGCAGCGCCTAGGACTGCACCCATTGCTGCTTTCACTCACAAACTTTTAAATTAGGCGGGAGGCATTCGAGCTTAGCGAGGGTGAGTCGCTTGTAACTATATTATTTTTAAAACGAAAGTTATTTAACAGAAGAGGAAGTGATATATTAAGGAATATTTCTTGTTGGAAGCAGCGTCTTTAACTTTTATATCCTTACATTATCTCTTATTATCATTTATTTTAGTTATAGAATTCTCACAATAGAAGCGTGGAATTGATGGGTGTTAAGAACTATTACAAATATTCTCTTTAAGAGTGACTTCTAAATTCTAATGGTACTTTATAAATGTAAATGTAAAGTGTAAATTGCTTAACTAATTTTGAGATTTGTATATAGTTGGATTAATACTTTATTTTTTCTTCACAGAAATTTGATAAGTAAGTAAGTAGTAAGGTAGTATAATGTCTTGTTCTTAATAACAAGTTTATTAAATTTTGTCCAGAATAACCTAGGTCGTCCAAGTATTATAGAGTAAGAGTTGGTAAGAAAATTTTCGTTGGAATTACCGCAAAGCCTAAATGTAAAAGTTTTTTACAAGTTCATCATGCCCTAATCCTTTCACTAAAGGTTGTCTGTACGAGATTGGACATAGCAATAAGACCATCTTGCATGTTTTTTTTGTTATCTTTCTTTTTTATCTTCAGTGTTCTATATTATTTTTATGTGCAAGCACTAATGTGTTTATGTATATATTTAGTATGTACCTACATATTATGGACCTACTATGTCATATTGAACTGTGGACACTATTAGGTATTATGATTGGTCTACCAATTTAAAGTAATTCAACGAGTTATAGAGAGGTTAATGCTCGAAGTTTCTGTGAACAATTGGAGACAAAACGAGGTGCTTCAATAAGAAATCAAAGGTTAAGTGACGGTAGACGAGTTCTGAAATAGAAAGTATGAACTCTGCAAATGCAGTGTAGGATGCTTTCAGAAATGTAGTAAGAGGATATATGAAAAGCTATAAATAATCATGGCAGCGTATAGTAACAAGAATCATAGTGTAAGTAAGTATATGCCTATGAGTTTTTAATAGATAATTTTGCTCTACTATGAGATATAATAAATTATGATTAAGACAAGATACATTTTTCAACAATAATAACGGAATTTTTATTCCTATTGTAAAAATTTAATTTAAATCCATTACATTTAGGTATGTACATTAAATTAATATGAATGAAAATTTTAACACATTATTTTATTTTATAAAAATATTACGGTAACGTAATATTGCTATCACAGATTATGAAATCACAGGTATGTTTGTTAATGATATTTTGTACAGTAAAATTACATTTTTAAACGTTTAATTGTCTCGGTGGTCTAGTGGCTAGCATGTTCGGCTGCAGATTTACTTGGAGTCCCGGGTTCTAACACAAGTTTAATTATTTAGTCGTTTGCTGCACCTGATATCTCTAGTCGTGTCCAATTATCGTCCCACCGGAGTACGAAAACGACAAGAATAGAGAGGGCACTAATTGTGTCACCACGTTCATTTCTGCACTGTTAAAACTTCTGCGTTGTTGTTGGCTAGTTTCTGTGAATTATAAAGGAGTAAAAAGTATTTATTTAATTTATTATCTAATCGAACTGAACTTACAAACTAACACTACTTCTAAAGTGTGAACAATACTCCTTTCTTTTTTGTCGAAATTATATAAATTATAGTTTTATTTTTAATACATAGTTTATTTCTTTTTTGTTATGCACTTAGCGTTGCTTTTGAAATCTCTAAGTGCCTCTAATGCTCCTTTCCTGCCCGATTGATCAACTCTCTTTGAGACTTGAGTAAAAGCTCAAACTATTTCACATTAGGAGTAATAGTTAAGGCAATTCATCTTATTTTACAGTCCATTGTACAGTGTAATACATTGTGTTAATCGTGTTGTTGAAACGAATGTATTGTCCTGTATACATACAAACATCTGACGCACTAGACATTTTCCGCGGCTTCGTTCGCCGTTCTAAAGACCGGAACCAATTTCTTACATTTTACATATTATTATACCATGCCATCTTATGTAGCCTATAATCAACACTAAAACATCTTTTTAAGTAAAACATTTGTTACTGAATTTAGCGCGTTCAACCAAACAAACAAACTGCTATATTAGTAGTATAGTATAGATTATTCATTATTGTATGCTTACCTATTTCAGTTTCCTCTAAACTATTTTACAGATGCCAAATCCCATAAAATCTTTGAAATACAATACGATATAATTTCTTACAAGACCAGCTTAAATATTTGAAATAATATGATGTTTTATTCAACACTTAACAACGCCGTAGCAGCGTAGACTTAGTATTTTACACCAATCTCATAAAATCAGGTACTCAAAGGTACGGATTAACGGCACTATAAAAGTAGGCGCGTTAATAAACAGGAAACATTCTAAGTTGAAGAACCCTTATTTCACTTTAGGATGTTTGCAAATGAAACAAAAGATTTTGAAATCAATTTATTGAATTTAAGAATTATATTTAAGAAACTCTATGACAATATGAAAATAATTCTGAAAAACGTTTTATAATTTTGATAAGTGTTTTCTATCTCATATAAATAAAATTGAAGTGACTGTTTGTATTATCAACTCAGTTTTTCTTACTTGCAAAATGCACATGTTATATTGTACGGTATTTATTACTAGTAGGTACAAGTAATAAATATGTATAGTTTTATGTTATACAAGAAAAACTAAATTTAAAAAAAAAATTGTGTCTGTTTCCTGCTTATCTCTGAAACAAATTCAGAAACGTAAAAAAGAATTAGGACATATGGAAGTAACCGAGCGAAGAGAGGGTAAGTCGTAAGAACATTAATAATAATAATATCCAACGAGTTACTTAAATTTTTTGGTTTTTCATGTAACACGTCATATAACTTGCACGAAATTATTTCTTGAGCTCGTCATATGAATTATTTTAAAACTTAGTAGAAATTTCATTTATATAAAAGCTCTCTCTCTCTCTTCCTGGCTATGTGTCTCATGGTGGTGGGGTCAGCCTTTCTTGTCTTACGCCTCCACTTCGCTCTATCCTCGACTTCGTTTTCGGAGACTTCGCACTCTCTCATGTCCTTTACCTTTTTACCATTTATATAAAAGCTATGCAGGTAATTCATTTGTGCATCCATTTCTAGGAAATTATAAAGCAGTCTTGTGCAAGTTTGAGAAGTTAATGTAGAACTTTAGTTGGAATCAGTACAGTACTGTAATTAGTGTCTCGTATAAAAACAGACAAGCAAACAGTTTTAGTGTAAATAGACGTAAAACATTGATGTTCGAAAAATGTAGCGCTAAATGGACCAATATGGGATTTTATTTTTGTTGTAAGAAATTATTATGTTAAAACCAAATACTCGTATAAAAATGTTTCATGCTACGGAACCACTGTCCGATTTTGATGCATTATTGTTCCGCTTCTTAAGCCTTTCTCTATGGAGTAGTACATCTATTACCTAGCTAATATAAAATGCAAACATATTTTTCTATTGACGGTAGATCCCATTTGTATCTAATAAAAGATATAGTAATTCTTGAGCTATATATATTCGTATGAGTTACCTTGTAGTGCAGTAGATCGTAAGACGGTGTCGGTCGTAGATTCAATATCCGGACGGGATAAATGTTCCTAACCAATCAGGATTTCCACTTCTGTATATGCTTATAAGTTTTAATGGAATTAAGTAGGTTTTACATACAACTAAGTGCATATACCTAAATAATATTATAACTATTTAAGTACAGTCGGGAAAAAGTCAGCAAATTTAGTACTCAGCAGTAGTTTAGTCAGAAATACAACAAATATTTAACTTTATATTGATGTTTAAATTAATGAAGGTCCTTAGAGTATTGTTAATATTCGCGTGAATTGTGCCCAGTTGTTTTTGTTTGTTAAAACGGTTTGTTTTGTACCAAATAGCTATTAAGCTCTGCTTCCGGATTATGGTGGCATCCGGTCTGAGCGGTTAAAGCCTAAACGGTTTTAAAGCTTACACAAAATTTAACGTTTTCGTTTGTTTCTTTTATTTTTATAAGAAATCGTATTTTTATTTATCTACCTATAGCTTAACGCGAAGTTCCAAAAGACCGCCAAAAGGAAAATGTGCCAAGGGCTACAATCCCTAAATACTTGTTTACTTTTACAATAACATTTACATCATACATGTGACATTCGTGGGGAAAATAATAAATAAATATGTCGGGACCTGACTAACTATCATTGAATATTTCGCCGTAGGTTGCAGGTTCGTACCCGTTAGAGGTAATAAAAATTAAATATATTATAATTCTAATATAATATTTTCATTGTGAGCTTCCTTAAGTGTATACCAAAAATTGTAAATAAACAAAGTACATAACACATTCTGTGTGACGTGTAGAGGAAATTGAGTGTCATAAATGATATATCACTCAAAAAGTATCCGAGGAACAAGACAACTTGTTGCTTTTTTATTTTTATTTCACAAAAAATAATGCTGATCTGATGGTTAGTTTTCCAACGTGCGTTCACCTGGTCGTGGCTCAGTAGCATCCGGCAATCCGGCCGGGCGCGAAGCCAAGAAACTCGCAGGGAGGGCTCACTTAGGTGGGCGGTGTGTCATGTGAGTTGCTTCTTGTACTTCTCTGATAGCAGAGTGGACTGTAGAGCAACCTCTTGGCTATATGGCCTGCTTCCTGCCGTTCCGTCGGGGCGTCGTTGTTGAATGCGTAAGCGATCCCATTAAGAGGGAAGGTAGGTTTGCTTTGGTTTTGGTGGGTGTACCTACTGGCGTGTCGTTGAGCTCCATATAACCACCTGTTTCCTACAGGGGGTATGCGTCAATGCATTTCAAGGATAAAAAAGGCAGGAAGTGGAATTCTTAATGGGTTAATAGTTAACTAGCTTATTTCATTTTAGGCTTATTTGGTTTGATCATAAACAAAATACGTTAGAATTAAATTTCTGAGTCTGGTTTCGTACTTCCAAAAAAAGTAAAGAAAACGTACGTACTTAGTACTTGAACGTAAATATCTGATTAGGTATCTACTTTTTTTACTAAAATGAAAACCCTGTATAAAAACCATACATGTATATTTAAGTACATACATCTTGTAGCATTTTAAATAGAATTATATTCATAGAACAATAATTGAAATCAGTTCAGTAGTTCCATTGTAAATGTGTTTTCTCTCTAAAAATCCAATATGAAAGGAATGGTAGCCTTTAAGTGATTTAGTGATTCGTCTGTAAATATTCAGACTTATAAGCAAAGACGAATCGTAAAGAATTTAATGTTAACTTTAACGATACGCAAGCTACGTTTCCTATTTAATAGTTGAATTGAGAACAATAAAGTTGAATATTACAGCAAACACAACAAATAGACGGCACCGTGACCAACGTTTATATAATGAGACTAGCCTTTCCCGTGGCTTCGCTCGCGTTTTAAAGGCTCAAAATCAAAAGAAATATTTTTCTCCCGTTTTTGCGACATCTTTCATTGATGCTCCGCTCCTATTGGTCATGGCTTGATATAATATAGGTTAAAGCCTTCCTCGATAAACGGACTATCCAACATACAAAGATTTTTTTAATTCGGACCAGTAGTTTCTAAGATTAGTGCGTTAAACCAAACAAACAAACAAACAAACAAAAAAACTCTTCAGCTTAATTATATTAGTATAGATTAGTATAGATAACACACGATATGATAGTGACATACCTACATACGTCAAACATAATATGTATTTACTAATAGGTGCAATTGAGCATTCTAGTGGTAGTGCCATGCTTGTGACCGTCGGGTAGCAGCCGAATGCCCATTCGGCACCGGCACGCCCCATATAGTACCACTCTCTCACAGAAGATCGGCGTGAAGTGGCAGCTATGCTGTCGCGTTTCGTCCGGTAAGTGAGAGTCCGGGAGGCCCACTCCCCTTCCCCCTCCTTACTCTCCCTACCCCTCCCTCCCTCTTCCCTTCCTCCTCCGTTTTCGTTCCCTCCTCCCTCCCTCCCCTTCCTGAAAGGCCGGCAACGCATCTGCAAGCCTGGATTGCAGATGTCCATGGCCGGAGGTGATCACTTCCCATCAGGTGAGCCTTCTGCCCGTTTGGCCCCTTTTTACCATAAAAAATCAATTCAGGGTTTGCTTTAGTAAATCTTGCAAGAACATTAACAATTACAGGGTACTAGTACTACATACATAGTACCTTAAAAGTTCTAATAAAAAATATTAAATATACCTACACGTAAATTCTAACTCAGTTAAAATATTTTTTGGTAAATTGGCTATTAAAATAGACGTTTTTATCGATATAGAGTCCGAATCTATAGAATATACTCGTACGTATATATTAATTGTATGTAGTCGGATACACAAATGAAGACGTCACGTCGACTATACCTACTCACATACGATAGTTTTACATTTATGCACCCACCTGATAAGTGCTTGTACGCTGCATAGAGTTATAAATAAATTAATATGTTAGGATATTATTACATCAGCACCATCTAGTTCCACGGTAAATTACGAAGCTTGTGTTACGGATACCAGATAGTTGATATAAAACACATATATAAATTTGAAATACCTACATACATATTCTAAATATAAACACCCATGACTGGAGTACAAACATGCTGTAATCTGATTTATCTGATATTTGTATCACTAGTGAACCTTTTGAAAAAATGTAAAGGAAAAAGGCTTACTGCAAGTAGAATTCTTAAATGTTCCTACAGATTTCTACATGATCAAAATTTTAATATGGCTCTCGTAATTTAGTTAATAAACATAATATTTAGAAAGAGAAACGGATTTGTGTTTTAATATTTATAGTTACAAATGCTTCATCTTTGGGCACGAGTCTATCATTTGTAATTGTAAATGGTAATGCTCATCTCTGTGCCACAGGCAATGAGCCTTTCTTTCATCGTGCTTGTTTAAGGCGATGAAACGTCAAAATGTAAAGCAAGCTTATATCAAAGTTAAGTTTTAGTTAACTTTGAGTAGGTATCATAAATATTATACGCTATATCTTTGCCTAGAGAGAACAAAGCTACAAACTATTCAATCCAGCCATTTGAAAATGACTAAATAGTTAAAAAACATAATTCATTTAGAAAATATAGTATACTAGCTGCTCCCGCGGCATTGTCCGCGTTCTAATCGTTATTGGTGGTAGAAGGATGAAAATTTAAGGTTTTTTAGATGCCTAATCAAAAAAAAAAAATAAAATACACTTTGGTCTAAGAATAAAAAATAAAATAACTGTAGAGGGCCATCCTTATCACCTAGGGAAATTTATATAGGTAGTTTTATTAATATTATATAGTCTTTATTATATCAAAGGTTACTTTTTATATATAAGATTACACGAAAAATGTTATAATTAATAAAAAAAACGAGATGTTGTTTACTGGAAAGAAAGCCAAAGAAAACTTTAAGTCCATCGAGCGTGCTATGAATATTTGATTCCGTTTCCGAACTCGCAAACAAAGGCGTCGTGTTACTCATTTTTTGTGATTCATTTCATGGCGGAAAATTTTCTTAGAAGTGAAATTAGATAAGCGTTGGCTTTTTCATTCACGACAGCGACGTTATCAGTCACATATAAATAAAATTGAAATGTTTGTTTTTAATTTCAAATTAACAGCTTTGCACTAAATGCATATGAAAGTATATACGGTACTAATATCAAAAAATGAATTTGACTGACAGTAATGTCAGACATCTGTTTGTTCCGCCGAATCTCTAAAATGGTTGGACCGATTTGGACGGAATTTTCACTCACAGATAGCTAATATTATAAGGAGTAACTTAGATTACTTTTATTTTATGAGAAAATTATAAAACCCTTTAATTAGTTATAACTTACGCCCAGCCCAGCGCCGGATTTGCTTGTTAATAAAAAACTACAACTTATAGAAAATCAATGAATTTTGTACTTGTTTTGTTTGTTTCTTTGTTTGAACGTTGTTTTGTTTTTGTCGATGTTGATCGTTCCATCAATAAAGTGTTTGTCAAATTATATATGCTGTCATTAATGTATTATTATTTCGACATAAAAGTACGATACGGACTAAAAGACTAAAAAGCTATCGGCAGACTTCTAAAAAGCTCTGAGAACTTTTTTAACCTGTAGAGAAAGCTTTTTAATTATAAACTAAACATAGCAGGCGTATTTCAAACATAATAATGTTAACACTTCTTTTCCTTTTTATATCTAAGGGTTGGATCATGATTATATTGTTTTTGTTTTTATTATAGTGTATTTTATGTACCAACACCTAGTGTTGGACGATGGAGCATGAAGAATGGCATGTAAATCTTAGTTTATTTCTCGAGGAAAAGCTCTTAAGAAAAACTTTTATAAGAATGTTCAATAATTGATGTCATGACTGATTTATCAAAATTTTTGATGTCTTTCCCTATCATATCTGGCCTACAAAAAAAATTTGTTTTGATGCAACTCTGTTCGCATCTGTAGTCGGTAAGGTAGGTAGTATGAACTACATTGTTCAATTCAATTCAATTCTGTTGTTGATGGCTTCAAAGCGTGCCAGTTGAGCACAGATTATTTCGCCAATGTCACGTAGAATGGAGAAGACACAAAGGAGATTGGTCGGTAACATAGAGAACTACATTGTTGCCACTAGATGTCAGCTGACAGCTCTGGTTTACCTACAATTCTCATTTTAAATTTTTTACAGTTTTATTCAAAATCAGTCCATGTTATAACTACTTTTATGACATTAATCATATAAGTTTATGATGGCAAGTAAGTCAAGAAGTTGCATTAACGATCCTGATATGTTTTGTTACATATGCGGTGAGTATATAATCTAATATGAAAGATCAACGGAAACCGATTAATGACACGGTAATTCGCTTGTATTCTGTATACTTTGGTATTGAAATTGGCAATCATGAAAAAGAGCTAATATGAAAAATGTGACTAGTTTTCTCGTATCAGCTCGCAAGATATACCTACCTAAAATCAGGTCTAAAATCTTAGGCACCAAAATGAGTGTAGGCCAGTATAATTGGTAGAAAAAAATTAAATACGTTTATTCGTTAAATATTTTATTAAATATATAAACATTTACATACACGTAAGATGGACACAATTAAATTTGGTGAGAAAATGCTTGCGAAACCAATGATTTTTACATTGAGACATTCATACAAATTATTTACATGTTGATAAAATTTTGATATATTATTATGAATCTTAGAGTATTCACACATATTAGTTCATACTTGTAATATCATTAAACATTATTTTATAATAATAAATGTTATGTAACGATATGCTATATACTTACATACATACATTTACTATACAAATAGCGCTTTGTTTCCCAATTTACTTAATATTAGTTCTTTTATTTCTATATATATAAATGTAATAAAGCTTTGGCAACATTTAATAAAATTTATATTAGAATGATGATAAAAAGAATAGAATATTGATTAAAAAATGTCAGTTAGTTACTTTTACCCGTATATTTCATAATATTTTTGTACTGAGATTTTATATCATAAAGACGTCATATTTTATGTATAGCTGATAGATTTTTAATGTCCACTAATTATGAAGAATTATTGAGGTATATATGTAAATATCTTTACATCGAAACAAGTTCGAGTTAGCTGTATTATAAAAACAATTTTACTTACATAGGTATAGTATTCTCTAAGAAAACATTAAGAAATTCTTTATTTCTTAACTGTTTTTACAAAAAAAGACATCACTACGAGTATAATTTATCTCTTTCAAAATATTTTCACATTTCGTATATTATGTTACATGGCAATACTATACATCTACAAATTATGCTGTCTCCATATATTGTAATTTGTATCTAATATAATGAAAGATAATAAGTTCATAAATATAAGCAATGTTTTGTAAGAGATCTATTTAGGATGATAAATAATTAGAACACAATTTCTTTAGTAGAGAGTATGTATCTAAATTCTAAGGAATCAAGTAATTGCTAATATTATGATTATTAATAAAATAAATTAAAAGCTATAAAAACTTACAGTCACTTTCTATACGTATACTTTATGCTATTTAGTTATGCTAACTTTACTTATATTAAAGCTTCACATATATATATTAGTCGATATATCTATACATATCAAACCAATAAGTTAAAAACACATTTAAACAAATATATCTGAAAAAGGCTGTCTATTTTTGATATTTCCAGGTTCCACTTTTTAATTTTGATTATAATATAATAATAAAATAAGAGATTGCGTTGTTTACCAGTCGATTTTTTTATTTATTTATTTTACACATAACTTTTTTAACATTAGTATATTTATTGATATTTTATTAAATAAACATTATATTATAATAAGTTAACCTACAATACATTCGAGATTTAAAATATTTGAGGTAAGTGACCCAAAAAGTTACTTATAGTTTCTCTTTGATATGCAATATAAAAGTTCTAGAGTCCTGTCTCACAGATAAAGCTATTTAATAAGATCACACCAAGACCACTAAGACATGTTTGACTTTCTGTTTCTACAATCAACATCGTTTTCACAGAAAAACAAAAAAAAATTGGTACAACTGACTGTTTTAGACGTGACATATAATTTCCAAACTATATTTCTAAACATTTTTGCTAATAATATACAGGTTGGTATAAACGGGACATAGAACATCAAATACCGAATACATTACATTTTATTCAAAGTTTTTTATTCTTAAAAATAGAAATTAAACAAAAAAACTTACCACAGCCGATAATCGAACTGGTTAAAAATGTTATATCTATATAATGTATGTCCCGTTAGGAAATCTACGATAAGCGATAGCGATTGTAGCTAATGATATTCTCAATCTACCACGTCGCTATTCATAAATCATGCTTTAAGTAATACATATCAATTCTGTTACGTTTTCCTAATATTTTTATATAAATATGATCTTTTCATCTTTTCTCATATAATAAGAGTACTAAATCTATAGATACTTATATCTTAATTTGGTATAATAATTTATTAAATCTAATATTATAATTTTGCAAAGCTCCGTAAGTCAATCACAACTACGCATTTTAAAGTCTATTTAAGCTCACAGTTAATTGCAAAAGATATATACATCAAAAGATATATACAGATAGATACATTATATATTAACGAAATATTAAAAGTAATTGAAATATATTTGTAATAACGTTATATTTGTGTCAATGTAGAAACTTTTAATAAAGCTTTTATCAGTGAGTACAAAATGTATGTCGTTCACAGTTATTATGAAACATTTAGTAATATTTTAATAATATGCAAACATTTGTCATAATCATCCAAAGACTGCAGTATCGTGATGTACGACAAACATTCCCATAAGTTTTATTACTAGTAATTAATCTCTGTCAATATTCTCTAAAGCTCCATTTAAAGAGTTAGAAAAGGTGTCATTTATGAGATCATTGTAGTGTATGTCAACAGCGTTAGGGTTGTGAAATGTCAAAGAAGTGCTAAAGGAATGCTTAAAAGTTGGTATTTTTTGGGCTTCACAGGGAGAGCCGGGAGATCTTGGCGAGATGGGTATGTGATGAAGGGTGGAAAAGGCGGGGGAGGGAGGGTCCTCCTCATGAAGAGTGTTGAGGCGCGAGAGCCTCCCCCGCCCCCCGCCTCACACCGGGGACTGCTCCCCGCTCGCACTTCCGCTTGTTATGTAGTCCTGCGCATCAATATTTGTTCTATTTGGTTGGTTTGTTAAAGTGTTGAAACAAAAAAAATATTGAAATTTAGATAAGAAGTATATGACATATCACTCTCTCTCTCTCTCTCTTTCTGAAGATTTGACTATATCATATATAATCAGATTTGCTAAATAAAATTGTCTATGCAAAATAACTTACAGCATGTAAATGTCTCCCGTCGTAGTGTGGTGCAAGCGACATGCGAGGTACCAATAAAGTTGTGGTCGTTGTTTCTGACGCTGCTGACTCCCGTTTTGAAGGATGGCTGTATAACCTAACCCATAGTCTTGATATAAGAACAATTATTATTTAATTATATTTATTTCTCAAAACAAAATATGTTTAAAAGTATTATTGTTTCTGTAATGATATTAATCATTATTGTCTATTTTTTACTTTTTTAGAATATTCGTGAATCAAAAATATTTTACTTAGTCAATTCTACTAAAATACCAAAAAATAGAATCAATTATATTAAATTGAAATAATATGAAATGAGTAAACTATCGCATAAATTGTTAACCCCTCGAACAGCGCATGCCCGCCGGCGGGTTGGTCACGTGACGTCTAAAAAATTCCGCTCATAGTATCAAACCCCCTGGCGGCTTCGCCCGAGCATCCCACTTTGAATCCAATTTTCACTAATACAGAGTCTACTTTTATATGGAAAACTTGTGTTCATTAGGTTGACTATTAAATTTTACGTAATGGTAATACTGCTATATACGCGGCAACACAAAAATGACGCAATCCAACCAGTACATTGTGACAGTGCGGTTAGTGCTACAACTCGCTCGTGCGCTCCCGTTATTTCTCAAATATAATAAGGTAAGTGCTTTATTAATTAATAACTATTGTGATAATTGTATTCCTTGATAAATACTAAAGCTATTTATAAATTCAAACTTATCGTTTTAGTTGTATTTTTTACTATTTTCGTATTATATAGACGGTCAAATTTCTCGCCTTGTTCAAGTGATTTCCGTGTGAATGTAACTAAATATACGTATTTACAATTAAAACAAACCCATTTGTTATAAAATAATAAAGAATTCAAAGCTAAAACGAACAAAAATGTTAAATAAAGAAACTTTATATCCACGGCCGCCATCTTGTAGCGGACATTGAAAATTCAATTAGCAAAAGTAGTCTTTATGTGTAAGACAGTGCCTAATGCCTAAGGCCTATAATAGCATCGCAGTCCATATTAGTGGTCAAAGTCGTAGGAATGTGGCATCTATTACATCGTTTTTTATGCTCGATACTTTTATAGTGCAATCTATTTTTAGATTTTATGTTTATATAAAATATTGAATATACGAACTTTTTTTTAAATATATTTTTAAATCTTCTTTTTCTTTTTATATTAGTTAGTTATATTTATAATTTGTATATTAATATTTATACATAATATTTTTATGTATGTATGTAAATGAAATATTTTTATTTAGATTTTATTTTTGTATAATAATATTGAATACAAGAAGTAACCATACAATATTTAGCGAAAACAGTCATTTGTTCAATTTTAAATTCCGTTCCGCCGTATACTACGTGTTTCGCGCGGCTATGCTTATGGATTAAATTTATATCAATAAATATTATAGTGCAATCTATTTTTAGATTTTATGTTTATATTAGTATTTATAATTTGTATAATAATATTTATATATAATATTTTTATGTATGTATGTAAATGAAATATTTTTATTTAGATTTTATTTTTGTATAATAATATTGAATACAAGAAGTAACCATACAATATTTAGCGAAAACAGTCCTTTGTTATAACAAACAAAAGCGCGCGCCGTATACTACGTGTTTCGCGCGGCTATGCTTATGAATTAAATTTATATCAATAAATATTATGAACTTATAAATATAAGTAATTATATATTCGTGTGTGTAATTTGTTGTGTTATTTTTTCAGCTTCAAAATGTGGAATCCGGGAGTGGATTCCCCGCCAAGAACTTTCTTGGACATCCTAGAAGAGGAGGATGAGGAGGAGGAAGTTCCATTATCAGACGTCGATGAGGAGATGGAGGAGCTTTTTGAAGAGATCGAGGTATTTACCATATATTTAATTTGATGTACGATAGGTACATTTTGAACTCTCACTTAATGTCTTGCTTTCTTTTTTTAAAGGACCTATCAGTACAGCCCCTCGAAAGAGGTGATGAGGCGGCCCTGGTGAACTGCGATGAAGAGGTATGGACCATATTTTTGTAATTTGATGTACGATAAGTACATTACAATTTCAACTTTCTAGCTATCACGGTTCATGTGATCCACCCTGGTGACAGACAGACGGACAGCGGAGTCTTAGTAATAGGGTCCCGTTTTACCCTTTGATTGATTCATCTGTATCGTCAATGATAACTATTTCAATTTTCAAAAACATTTCAATATACAGAAATATTCGACTGTTTGAATTTTATTATATGTACAGATTTTACTAATAATAATAATAATATTGTAAATAATTTTTTTTTTCTTTTTATCTTTATTGTTGGATTTAATTGTAAGTAAAATTTTACACATCATCTGTGTAAATTTCAACTTTCTAGCTATCACGGTTCATGTGATCCACCCTGGTGACAGACAGACGGACAGCAGAGTCTTAGTAATAGGGTCCCGTTTTACCCTTTGATTGATTCATCTGTATCGTCAATGATAACTATTTCGATTTTCAAAAACATTTCAATATACAGAAATATTCGACTGTTTGATTTTTATTATATGTACTTAGATTTTACTAATAATAATAATAATATTGTAAATAATTATTTCTTTTCTTTTTATATTTATTGTTAGATCTAATTGTAAATTAAACATTTTATGAACATAAACATTTTTTATTTATAAAACCTCAATACATGTATCATAAGAAATAAATATCGACACTTATCGACTTTGTTCAAATATATGGATGTCACGTCACTACGGCCAATCGTCTTTTTTAGGTAAAAACGCTTGTTTTAGAATTAGTTTGTTTTTCTTTTTTTTGTATTGAGCTGGAACAAAACTTTATATTATTATCATAAATAAACCTTTATAATCCTTATCTAGTAAAATTTAATATAAAATAAAGTAGATTTTATGGAAAAAAATGTCCCTAAAAAAATGTCTAACTTTTTTTTGCGCTTTTCGCTTTTATTATTCTTACATTAGATATAGCTTTAAGTATTTTACATCTATAAATAGATAAACTATTAACCTAGAAATATCCGTTTACAGAACTAAGATAGGTAGTCTAGTTCTGTTTATATTAATCTTTTCCCGCCGCGCGGCATAAAGTCGCGTAAAACAGTAGCGCGGCGGGTGAGCTTATGAACTCTAAATGTTATTAGTATAATTTTTTTGCGTTTCTTGAGGGGTTAATATCATCTCATGTGTGAGATTTTAATAGTAATGAAGGAAGAACAGATTTCTATTTATTTATTTTTTGTTTTCTATATATTATCCTATTTTCTTCTAATTAAAATAACAATAACTCAAGTATGTTCGACCTATAGTGAGCTTTTCTTTGAAAACAATACTCTTTATTGATTAAACAGTACTACAAGTTTGTTTTGTTAATTTGTAGTAGAGTTATTGAATTAAAAATTATTTTAATTTCCAAGTCAACATTACATATATATATACTTATAAAAAATATTTGATGCATATAATATTATAAATTAAGACATGCACTTACCTTAAACAAAAATCTTGCATGCAATCTTTCAAAGTGAAGCAAAGGCAGAAAAAAGTCAGACATAAAGCAGATAACATCGATTTATTGTAAATTATCGTGTAACAAAATAAAAATATTCAAAATTTTCACTCCAAATCCACATTATCCATCTTAAACATCTTCCTAAATGCAAAAAGCCCGTTCGTAAGCATCGGTGAAGTTTTTCGGTGAAGGTCCATGAATCTTCATACCGTGAGCCTAATGAGAAAAAATGGCTGATCAAATATGGATTTGGATATGGAGGATAAGTCTCCACAACTATCAACCCAATATCGAGCGACACATGAACGAAGAAAAACATTTCATGTTACCTTACTTTCGTACATGTACTTACGTTATTGTTAGTGAACGCTCAGAATTTAAACATTCAGGAAGCAAAGCATGCAGTTATTTTAACGAAAAACTAAGTTGTCGTAGCACTATAATAAAAATGTGCATAGGTAATTTATTCCTTTAATTGAAGTAGGTATTATAGTAAAAATGCCTAATTTATAAAAATCATAACCATTTGACAATTGTGGGTCATGCAAAGTCCAGTGCACCTAGTACAAAAATATTCTTACCGAATACTTTCAGTCCGGGATCTCGGAGACCAGTCCTTGGAGTAGGAGGCTCCTCTTCGCCTCCCACCTCCAATATTACGTCCAGTTTTCCATCTCTCAACGTGGTATCGGATCGCGTGCCGTACCTCTGTATTCATGAAGCAGTAGAACAACGCTACCGTGAAACCCTGTAATATAGATATTTAATTACCTGAATAATCATAGAAATTATAAAGAACTAGCAGTACCCGCAGCTTCACTCGCGTCCATTTTTTTAATCACTACTAATCTTAATTTGATCACTCGCAATCGGTTGATATGTAGATTACCAAAGAATTCTACAAAATTACTCCAGCTATTTATACTCCTGAGCCGCGTGGCTACCTCTCCCGCTCTTGGCTCCCTCTCGCCATTGCCCGCTGTGCTGCGCTTTATTTTATTATTATTATTTTGTTTAGATAATTCGTAATATCCTTTGAATGGAGTGTCCGATTTGTACTATCATGAAAGTTATCTACTAACTATAAACTAACTCCCTCACAAAAAATTAAGTCATTTTATATAAACTTACACCACCTCAATCCGGCCCTGCATAAAAATTGTTTTTAAACAATTAACCACCTTCCTACAAAATTTAAAGTTCGTAGCAAAAAAGATGAAAACGTCAATACAATTCAATTCCATTCAATTCAATTCAATGCCATTCAATTCAATTCAATCCAATCCAATTCAATTTTAATTCAATTCAATTCAATTCAATTCAATTCAATTCAATTCAATTCAATTAAATTAAATTAAATTCAATTCAATTCAATTCAATTCAATTCAATTCAATTCAATTCAATTCAATTCAATTCAATTCAATTCAATTCAATTCAATTAAATTCAATTCAATTCAAATCAATTCAATTCAATTCAATTCAATTCAATTCAATTCAATTCAATTCAATTCAATTCAATTCAATTAAATTAAATTAAATTAAATTAAATTAAATTAAATTAAATTAAATTAAATTAAATTAAATTAAATTAAATTAAATTAAATTAAATTAAATTAAATTAAATTAAATTAAATTAAATTAAATTAAATTAAATTAAATTAAATTAAATTAAATTAAATTACATTAAATTAAATTAAATTAAATTAAATTAAATTAAATTAAATTAAATTAAATTAAATTAAATTAAATTAAATTAAATTAAATTAAATTAAATTAAATTAAATTAAATTAAATTAAATTAAATTAAATTAAATTAAATTAAATTAAATTAAATTAAATTAAATTAAATTAAATTAAATTAAATTAAATTAAATTAAATTCAATTCAATTCAATTCCATTAAATTCAATTCCATTCCATTCCATTCCATTCAATTTCATTCCATTCCATTCCAATTCCAATTCAATTACAGATCCAATCCAATCAAATCCAATCAAATCCAATCCAATCCAATCAAATTAAATCAAATCAAATCAAATAAGTGAAAGTTTTCAAAAAAGAAATGATTTGTGTAAATACATAAACCATTTTGTTGCTAGTATCGTATATTTTTTCATATGCATTTAGTAAGAAGCTGTTAATATGAAATTAAAAACAGACACTTCAATTTTATTCTGATTTTAAATTTAGGTAGATATAGAGAACGAAGTCAAGATTTTTTTAAGAAGTCATTCTTATTGCATGATACTCCAAACGCTATTTATATATTAAAAAAAATGTTTCAGTTGTTCTTTTCGCATTCGTGTAATCTGGCTTGTAAAATATTTAATACTTCAAGCGTTAAGAGTCCTCAATACTCTCGCACTTCTAAGAATTCAAAAGATGGGAAAACCTTTGAGAAAACAAAACAGACTGAAATACCGATGTAATCCTTGGATAAAGTAAGGAAACGATTTACTTTGCATTTGTGTAGCATCGCTCGGTTTTTCCCTGAGTACGTTATAATTTTTTGAACGGAATAATAAGTCTTTTTCAAATAAAAGTAGTAGTTACTAAACTAAGGTTCCTTATTATAGTAGCTATTTTTCAGTAAAAGTTCTACTAAAATCGATCCAGTGTTTCAGATATTAACAGGATGTAACAGACAGACAAAAAGCTTAAAAATTAAATACTTTAATACCGTATTTTTCTTGCATTAAGTTATTTTTACATTAAAAACAGACACCACAATTTTATTAATCTATTCATCTGAACAGATTACATAAACTCAACATAAGTTTCCCGTATAATGGTTTTGATAGAAAACCAATTAATATCTAAAACAGCCTACCAATGCTAATATAACCCAGTAATAATAATTACATTCCTGAACGAGGAGCGTGGATTTCATATTATTCTTGCAATCTTAAAGGAAAATACTTACATAATACATTGAAAATAAATTAATTGAAAATAATGTTTTCATCTGAAAAAATAAATGTTACATTCAAGCGAAGGAAAATATTTCTTTGACTTTAATTCTAAACAAAACAAACTTTATATAAAGCAAATGCGCGGTCTCATAAGACGATTTTGAGCAGCTAAAAGGGGATTAGACTCTTAAGTTTCGGTAAA
The DNA here is from genome assembly GCA_905231865.2 of Boloria selene. Classification (NCBI taxonomy): domain Eukaryota; kingdom Metazoa; phylum Arthropoda; class Insecta; order Lepidoptera; family Nymphalidae; genus Boloria; species Boloria selene. The sequence continues at coordinate 6,113,145 of HG993149.1, forward strand.
GTCAACTTGTTTGACGGCAAACTTTCAAATGACTTTTGTAATGACAAGACAATATTAAAATAAATAATTTATGTCGCGAGACGAGGTCAATAAACGTTAATAAATTTTAGTTGTTAAAACAACGTTTCGAATAAACTTCGTCACTAAAAACCGCTTGATTTAAACGTAAACAATATAAACAATATGAAGGAGTTGCAAATAGATTACAAAAGAGAAGTAGTCAGCCAATGGATTGGGTTACTTGTTATTTGCTGTGAAGATCTAAGATAGATGATCCGATACAGTTTATTTATAGGATCTCCGGAGCACTATTTATCAAGGGACGGTATTTGTGTTTTCTTTCGTAAGGGTGTCAATTGCCTATTCCTTAAAAAACACTATCATCGCATTTGCATTTTAAGGAAATAAAAAAAATTTTTTTTACACTTATCTCCTTTTATCTTAATTGCCTAATTGAACATAATATTGATTGATAGACGACATGTTTGGCTTAGTAAGTAGTGACCCTGCTTTCTGCACCAGCGCACGCAGATTCGAGTGTCGCTGGGACATTAATTTATTGAGCACGAATGTTTGTACTCCAGTCTTGGGTATTTATATTTACAATATGTATATAGTTAAAATTTATATATGTGAAGTATATCAGCTATCTGGTATCCGTTACACAAGCCTCGTAGCTTACCACGGAACTAGTAATTGTAATAATGTCTCAATATGTTTATTTATTATTCTACAAAAAAGGGCCATTCGGGCTATTTATAACATAAGCGCTCGTGATACTCTCCGCGGACATTTTAAAGAAATAGGAATTCTTACGGTTGCTTCGCAATATATATATTGTAACATTATGTTTGTACGGCAAAATATTAATTGCTATTCAAAGCACAGCGACAAACACAGTATAAATACAAGAAATAAGGATAAACTTGTAACACCCAGTTTTCGCCTACAAAAGGTAAACAGATCGTTTATGGGGCAAGGTGTACGCATGTTTAATAAAATTCCACAGTCCATATTGAACTTGCCTTTGAGGCAATTTAAATCAAAAATTAAAAGTACGTTGTTGAATAAAGCTTATTACACTATAGCGGAATACCTGGTGGATGTAAATGTGTGGGATTAGTGACTGGTTGTGTCTCACGTAGGATAAATAGATAAATTGTAATACAATATTGTTACCAAATATTTTTTTGAAAAGAGCAACTGTTGAGTTTCTCGCCGGTTCTTCTCAGCAGAACAGCTTTCCGAGCCGGTGGTAGTTTACTCACAGACTTACAGACTGACTTTTAATTTTGATAATGTAAAAATGACGATTCAAAAGAGCTTGTAAAAGTCTATTTGAATAAAGAATATTTTGATTTGATTGATTTGATTTGATTTTATTTATTAATTATTATTATTTTGTGGTAGTAAAAACAAAGAGGTAAATTTTAAAAAAACAAAATTAATAATATTTTTTACAGCTCAATAATTCATGGATGATACATCGATTATTTTGGACGTTTTAAAATGGTTGATTCTTTATTACATTTAATACGTTCTTATCTTAATAATAATTATAAAATCTTTTTAATAATTGTATTATTAAAAAAAGTGTACAAGTAAGTTTACTTACTAAAAATATATAACTGACCTGTGTAGATAGCATCAAAGCGCGCGTATAGTCGAAGGCATGTGCGAACCATGAGTCGTCATTCGGCCCGCAAAGAACAAGAAGGTTGGTAATGCCCAGTAACGGAATAAGAACAAGCAGTGCTTTCGTTGCTTTTCTGTACTGTTCCGTTTCTAGAGTATTTGCTGAGCGCAATTTTGTTATTAGGACCTGTGGAAGTAATATTAAATGTTAAAATAAGATTGATTTATAATATCGATAAGATTGATTCAAATAGGTCATATCATAAAACTGTGTGTTACAAACTACTACGTTAAGTATTTAGAAACGATAATGAAGATTTAGGAAGTACCGATATGACATAGTACGATCTCGATTTGTGTTTTGTGTACGATCAACATGAAGTGTGCCAACCCTAACACTAAGCTTCCGCTGTCCGTGAGTATTTCAGTCAGCGGGCTTGGATATCATGAACCGTAATAGAAAATTAAAATTTTAACTATTACTTACTACAAATAATAAAAAACAAGATGGCGAATTAGAAAATGATAGCCATGAAAATAATAAAAATGACTATGCAATGGTATTTTAGTTAAAAAAAACTATTAAAAAAGACATCTTGTAGGATCATAATTAAATAAATAAATAAATAATGAGGAACCCCTCGACTGCATATGCGAGTCGCATTTGACCGATTTATACCTTCATTAATTAGGTATGTAGATTAGTAGGCAAATCTAAAAAGTTTTTTATTTATCGGGATTTATTTCACGTTCAACAAAGAAATTGCCCATTGTGGTGTTAATCACTTACCCACATGATCCTTATAAGAAAGAACAGATTGAGCGCCAGCCCGGCGAGAGCAGGCGCTTTGTGTATCCAGTCCACCGTGTGCTCATGGATCCATTGACACATTTTAGCCTCCCCGGTCAATGTTAACTAGAGAGAAATAATAATTAAATCTCTTCTTCAAAGAGCTGATTTATAATTGCTTACTACGAGAACTACAAAGAATAAAATATAGTATAAGCAATTATAAATTAAACTATCTTTTAGGATTTTGTCGCGAATTATTTTTGATTTTCGGTTCCCGGCGACGCTTCGAATGCTTTACAGCAATCATGGTCACGGAAGAGACAAAAGTGTTTGACGTCTCAGAGCTTTAGATACTTGTTATAGACAGCATAAACAAATTAAGTATTTTTAATAGTAAAGTGTTTTTTACTTTTACATCCGGTTAGATTATGAAGCAGATATAAGATTAAATTTATATTTTCAATTCAATTATTTTGTTCAATGGCTACAATTTTACTTGTTTAAAAATAATGATTAATATGTTATAATAATCAATTATACTGTTTGAGAAATATAACGCCAAATATCGCTAGTTTGACCACAGATTCTAGTATTAATAAAGATAGGTATTTGTTTTAATCAGATTAGAACAAAGCACAGCCTTTGGATCTATATAGGTACTCGTTACCGACCTACCTACTCCAAAGGAAAGTATATTAAAATATAACTTTAAAATATAATATGGAATACAACTTCTAATTCAAAGAAGTAAGGATCGGCATAAAGGTTTTTATAAAAGATTATTTATTTTACAATGAAATAAATATTATTAGTCAACACAGACGAGGTTAAATTGTCTGTGTTAGTCAATAATATTTTTCAGTCAAAAAAATGTTGTCAGTTTTTAAAGTATCATTTTAGTATAGAGATCTTGAAAATGGATTCTTAAAGGAAGGTGTTAATATTATAAAAGTGTTTTATTAATTATTTCATTGTTTTTTGTTCCGTTGTTTGGAATAAATACACTTATACATTTTCATGAATCCTTACAAACAAGAAAGCCATAACGTCCGCTGTAATGAAGGTCCTAACCCCAACCCAAATTTCGCCATTAACCTTGATCTATGGAAAGTTTCTTTGTGCCGATGCTATTTTGTAGAAAAGATTTTCGTAAAAATATATATAGCAAAATATCGAAATAATGTATAAAATATTATGTAATATATAAAAAAATACTTCATTCATGTGAAAATTAATGAAGTTAAATAAAAAAAACTGAAAAACACGCTTTTTATAGAAAACCGAACTAAAAATAGAAAATAAAATTTTATTTTAAAAAAAGTGTGGGGTGCATGGTGTCATTATCATTTCGATAATATCTTAAAAAGCACCCCACGCTTTTTTTAAAATTATCTAATTAAGAGAGCAAAAGGAAAAATTGTATTGAATTGTAACTTAATTGCTAGCTAAGCAAATTCGATTTTATCGAAGGTGTCTGTAGATCTAATTTTGAGACCACGCTTTGAGAAAATAATGTTATTTGTTCTTTCTAATTCTATATTCAGAATGAACTACAACTGAGCTGAAGTTATGCGTAAGGCAAATTATATCTGGTTGTTTGATTAAGTCAGAGTTATATTTTTTAACAAATTCTTATTCTTTATTCAAGAACATTTTGAATCCAATATGATTACTTGTAAAACTGTATTTATTTTAAGCGATAAATTTTATTTAAATACATTCAGATTCCACTTCAGTAAACATAAAAGGCCCAATTTTTAGAACTGCTAATATTAAAACAATGAAATGTAGAAATCTTAGAAAACTTTTTGTTTAATTCAACCTTCAAAGAAACATCTAAAGTTATACAAATAAAAAGTTACTCTTTGATAAAAAAAAGTATTTTATTTTAGCGTTAATTATAAGGTCGGGAAAGTTTAAGCGTGGTTCATAACTGTTGGCTGTTGGGGGAACATTCGCAGTAAAATTTTTTCTATTTTTCTGTTTTGACAAAAGTTTATATTAAATGCGTAATCAAATACTCAAATATTAATCTTAAATGTGATTTGAAGATTCTTCAAAATACTAAACTGAACTGTTTTAAAGTTTTATTAGTTAAAATATCAATTGTTTATTCAGCCCTTTTTAAAGCTTTACAGTAAAGCTTAAAGTTTGACAGCCTCCCTTCAATACGAGGGGATCAGTCCATAGTCCACCACCAGTCACCACCATAATTTAGTTAGATTTGAACCCATTCATTTGAGTTCATTCGGTTTCCGAAGCAAATACGTTACCTGGGCTACCACTGCCTGTTTATCGAATATAATTGAAAAGTGAAGCTTATAGAGAGAAATTAAATGTTTACTAGGTACTATACTTACTCCATCCGGTCCTGTCGAAGGCACAACGGAGACAAAACATCGAGATATTACCCATATTGTGATAAATATGGCTGGAGCTCCTGTTAAAAATGACAAATAAATAGAAAATTAGTTAAACAGCACTCTAAACCAGTAGTACTTAGTAGCTATTTATAAAATGCTCGCGATTCACGCTTACTTCGTTCATTCGTCCCTAGCGGAAAATTAAAACAAATCTTTGCGGCACGAACCTTATTAAAAAGCGAGTCCCGAAAGTCTACTCATTGCGGGTAGCATATGTTTAATAATTCTCTTTCGTTAACGGAGAAGATCCACTAAAATATGAGTACTGAATATATATAAGGCAATGTGGTCTAATGAGTGAAATTCATTAAAATTTTCAGAGTTTTTTCCATCTAATTTTTAACATGAAAAGTTTAAATTTTGAATAATAAACATATACCAGTGATTCAGCGTTGCTCGTCTCGGATTTGTCACTAGGTTAACATTAAAAAGTATATAAGTAAATAAAGTAAATATGTTAACCCGGATAACTGGCTATCGTTATACCGAATTTCATCAAAATCAGTCTAGTAGTTTTCTCGTGATGTGATTACAGACAGACAGACGGATAGACAATAAATCTAAAAACGATAGATTTTTACTGTAAGAAAATATCTAATTTCTGATAAATCAATACTAACAGATACATCTATTTTACGGACGAACCCGGTGAAAGCGAGGGTGAGTCACTAATAAAATAATATTAAATATCCGTGCTACTAATAAGCTGTTATGAAGTCGTTTGAAGTATTCTATTAGGTGTAAAAGCTTTTTTTTCTCTATAAAACTAACTATAAATATATAAATTTTATATACCGGAGCAACACCAGTCCTTTGATTCAGGTAATAAAATATTCAACTTAAAATGCTACCCTTTTAGTCAAAGTGTTGATGTGGTTCACTAGAATTTCATTACTTTATAAGCGCCTGTTTTTTAAAGCAATTATTTAGAAATATTTTGCATAGGCTACAAGCATTTTACATTAAAATTTTAACAATGTATATGGCCTCCATAATATATTAAAATATTTTTCTCTGTCCAGCACATCATCACATAAAATTTAATCATTTTTGATTTGTAAAGTTATTTTTTTGCATTTTTCGCCTCAATTGATGTCTTAAATATAAACTGATGAAACAAAAAACAGTCAAACTTGGATAGCTACCAATAAAACTTCTATATCAGTAACGGTTATTATTTGTTGTAATTTATAAATTGAATAAAATTGCCACTGTGCGAACTGAGGAGGGAAGGTCTCTAACAAAATGTAATAAACAAGTTAGTTGTAGGTACATGGTACGTTTTTGTTTTAAGCTACACCCACTTTTTTATAATAAGTAGTGGTAAATTACTTCATAGAAAATTTAGCGACTTGCCAATAAAAGTCCAATCAAATTCAATCGTGTCGTTTTTGAGACAACAAACAAACAGGCGGACAGACCGAGTAAAAAGCGTTATTTTGATATTACAAGTGTTTTATTTATCTCTATAAAGATATCTATATTTGGATTGCATTACGTTTTAAATACTCAGTGCAATTTATGATATAGCGAGATTTATTTTGGTTAAATAAATTGGTAATGTACGAACTGGATCCATAATATAAACTGTAGAGCAATTGACTTACCCCATCCGATCGTTGTGTAAACTTTCAGCTTAATATTTTCAGCCGTAAATGTTTCAACCACTAACATATATAAATATAGACCTGAAAATAAAATTAACGATTTTAACTTAATTTAAAAAAAGTTTACATTACATTATTATAGGTCGGTAGTCGAATGAGAGATAATCTAGACATTTGATATTATATAAAATTAAGAGAAAATATTGTTCAATTCAGAGAAGGACCAAAAATAATGATCTCAAATATAAAGAAAGATATGATATAAATCTGTATTCAGTATAACTGACTAACTAAAGGTTTGAAAGCGAAATGGAATATATACTCATGAAAAAGGATTATGCTAAGGGTATCGGATACTCAATGAGGGATTTTATAAAAATATCGTCGGTATAGAATATTTAACACTGAAGAATGATTTATGTTTTCGAATATTCAGAATTCTTATTCATAATACTTTACTGTAAATGTGATTAATATTATTCTAAACTGGTAATTCTCCCAGGTTCCGCTCAATTTCGTCCTCTAGGTATGTTTTAACGATTATTCCCCATACAAAATAATTCTTTATTTATGTACTTTTTCAATTTTGAGCTGTACTGAGACTATCGAACGACAATTGATTTTCACGTACTATGTAGATGCGTTAGACGTGATATATAATGGTTTCTTTAATAAAACGCTTACATTTATATTTATACTATTATACTTATTTTACAAATACAATTTTAGTTTCTGATATCTTTTTATAGTTTATTCATTTCATTTCCTCTTAGTCCTGACGAGAAACGATAAAATTGAACGAAATTGAAGTGATATTTTGAAGTTAATTGTTCTGGTTTTCAAGAAACAATATTAATTATTGTCGTTATTTGTAACTAAATACATACTATAAATATATTTTTTATAGCAGCTATTAGTTTTGGGGAGGAAAATTACAAAGTAAATGATATAATTTTCAAAGACAATATTTTCATGAAGATTTAAAAAAAATCTTGATTTTAAAATCTCTCTTTTAAATTTTCTTCGATATGAGAGCGATAGATGTTTACAGTCTCGCACATCTGTTCATACGTTGAAAGTTTCTAACTGTTTTTATTGCATATTGTGGAACAATACCGATAAAATTAAATAGAAAAGTTTTGCTCATACGAAGTTGAGATGCACGTTTTTGTTATATAATACCTATTAGATACGCTTCAGATAGCTTAAATATATGTGTTATTTTATCTAAAACAAATTTTCTTATTTGATATGACATTATTAGAAATCGCTAGAATAGAACGGTTACTTACTTAATAAATGTTTTAAAATAGAAAAAATATGTGACTCGAAAGAAAAAACATTAAAATTGAGTAAAATAGGTATCATGTATGTAGCGTATATTGTCCATTCTAAAAGGTGAATAATCACTTATATACTTTTTAAAGTCTAGGTTAGGTTTATAAAATGTTAACAGGTAAATAATAATATAGTAAAGCTTTTAAGTAGTCATTCAGGAACTTAGTATTATCAATTTAAAATAGAAAAAAACCACATTTGGTCTTCCTATACCTTTCTTTTTCTTTTCGAGTACTACATAAAATACTATCAATTAAAAATTTAAATTATGATTGAGATTGGAGAAATTTTCGAAATGCTTTACAAAAACGAACTCATGTATTTTTCCTAGCTACGGTTTGTTCTCATGAATAATAATGGTAAATCCTTATCAAACGTACTTTAATTTGAAGTCAATTTACGAACACAAATACAATATCCCACAAAAATATATTCAACAGTATTTGTCGATATTCTCCATGAATATATTATTCTGTTAAATTGAACATGATTGTTATAAATTTTTGAAGCTTTCTACAACTAACTAACAAGGGTCAGTCAGAATTTTACATAACATTATGAATTACTAAAAGGATTCTTTACGGCTTTAACCACAACATTTTCACCTCAAAATTATAAGCTTTATGAATCTAAATTATGTTTTAGTTAGTTTATGAGAGGGAGTCAAACTTTTATACATAATATATATATAATGTAGGTATATGTACCTATGTGTAATGGAAGGTTAAAGTTTGTTTTAGCCAACAAACAATTCGTAATATGTTTCAAAGCGATGATGAGCAAAAAATGATATGTCTTTGCCAAATAATAAATACCTTATCAAATGTATATATTTTAATCAATACATTTAGAATTTCAAAGTAGAGCAGAAATCTCAACTCACCTTCAACTAACATCCAAAAGAAGTTCGTTAGATAGAAATAGTGCATACATATCACTAGAATCATGCAAGATGTTTGTTCTTGTTGAGCTTCATCTGACCAGTTCTGAAATATCATAGTTATTTTAACTTTCTTAAACTGCCATATTTAGATTAAGCTTAAAGCTTGTCCTTCGATCCCAGTGCTATCGTAAAACCTAGCAGTTAGTATTCAATGTATATAAGATACAGATAATATTAACTCAGTAGCGCCCGGCATTCTAGCCGTGCGCGAAGCCAAGAAACACACTGGGAGGTGGCTCTCCTCGGAGGGCGGTGAGTCATGCGAGTTGCTCCTGGTATATACTCGTACCTATTAGCAGAGTAGAATTTTGGAGCAACCCCATGTTTGTTGTGGTCTGCTTCGGCATACCTACTGGTGGGAAGTCATAGTTTTTTACATAAGCATTAAGCGTCCCTGCGACGCCTCATTAAAATGGGGAAGGTTTTGTTCCGTTTTATATGATAGCACTGGCTTTTTTAGCCGGTATGCCTCACATAACCAAATCAAATGTAAATTTTGATATCCACCACATTATATAGAGAGAAGTAAGTTGTATATTCTACTCAGTTCATCAGTTTTCTTCACTACGATATTCACTGCATGTTTAAGTATTATTATTACAAATTATACTTACTTGTAACGCTAAATTTAACATCCAACTACAAGCTGATAGTATATAAGTGGACATAAGATTAGTATGTATTGTATTTCGAAGACATCTCAGGTCTCTGAAACAAAAGATATAAATTTACATTTGAAGCATAGTATTATTATTTTAGTGCGTAATTTCAGTCACCTATTTTCTATTTAATGATATTATTGTCTTCTTATGTAAAACATATAATATTGCTTTTAAAAATACAGTCTGTTAATTTAAAGCAAAAGTTAATGGTCAAAATAAAAGGGAACAAAATTGATATCTAGCAACAAGCTTCGATATCATAATATATTAATGTAATTTTATTTGTGCTATAATAAATATTATATAAGATACACATAGATATAGTCGTACAGTTATTTTGATACACACGAAGATGAAAATACACGAAAAATAATTTTTACACTAACATTTTTTGTGTCTTTACATAATATGTTAACTAAATAATTCATAAAATTTAATATATAAAAATCTCGAGTCACAGTGTTTCTTATCGAACACAAAAATACTTATAACCTTCAAACTTCTACCACTAATCCTTATTTTAATGGTGATTAAAACTTATGATGAAAAATTATGACATATATAAATGTAGCGAAATCACCTATTCTGAACTGTATAAATAAAACGACTAAGTAGTTTTATCAACATTTTAGGCAAATAAATTTATGTTGAATGTTGTTCATTATAAAAGCAATTTATTAATAATAATATTTTGTAAGTAGAATATTCGTACGTTACTGTTATAATGAAAAAGATTAACCTAAAATAAGTTTTTATTAAAAATAACAATCTTAATTACTAGATAAAATAAATAAAAAAAGGAAAATATATTAACATATTATAGTAGGTAATAGATCTTTTTTCGTTGACTACAAAAAATGAAGGGGCTTTCGGTGTTATTCTAGCATACATCCAAAAATATTCTCCTTTTAATGTTTTATCTCTCCTAATATTTTTGTTATTTCAAAAACAACTTTTACTACATACATGTTATTTTGATTGTAATAAACGTAACACGGCTTATAATTTATATAATTTATATAATAATGATAAGATAAAGATCACATACACACTAACATAATATAATAAATATCGATTTAAGTACTATTCATAGAAAATTGGCTCATTTAAGCAATAGCTGAAAATATGGTGAGCCTCGAGCCTGAAAAAGCTAAACTCCCCATTTTTACTAAGTGAATGAAACCAGCAAGAAAATATTAGTCTATACTAATTTTATAAAGCTGAAAAGTTTTTTTGTGTTCGTTTATCGAGGAAGGCTATAGGCTATATTACATCACGCTGCGACCAATAAGAGCGGAGTGTCAATCAAAAATATTGCAATAAACGGGAGAAAAATATTTCTTTCGATTTTTAGCCTTTAGAACGCGAGCGGACCCGCGTGAAAGGCTAGTAATTTATAAAAACATTTAATATACTTACTTGAAATACAAGAAAACAAACACAGCGAGAGACAGTACACCCAGGCTCAGAGAGTATCCGGCCAAGTATATAAGACTAGTGACATCCGTCGGCGACACGTTCGCGATCCTCTCTGTGCAGTTTGCGTAATCCGAATAGTTGTGCCATTCTCCTTCCAGACATAAACGGGACGCGTTTTCTGCAGAAACATACAAAGATTTAGATGTTTGTTTTTAATAACTATATTGTTGGTGTTATATGACTATATTATAAGATATAAAACTTTGTTTATAAATAAATAACAAAAGTTTTTCGGCACGCTAGTTTTACTACTTAAGTATTACTAGCGACTCGCCCTCACTTCGCTCGGTCGGTCCCTAGATTTAGCGTGAGCAAATCCACAGGTTCCGCTTATTTGTTATGTTCAAACTTGACAATTATATTACTAAAACCTTCCTCTTAAATCACTCTATTTATTAAAAAAACCGCATCAAAATCCGACAGACAGACAGAGGAAAGCAACTTTGTTTTATACTTAATAAATAGTGAGGTATACTTAATTAAAAAAACTGAAACGATTATATAGAAAAAAAAATGATCAAATTGATATCTCTCACTAGCGATTTCGATACCATAGATTAATATAAATTCATCAGTGCCATATATTATAAGACCCACATACTAAACTTGAAATTCAATAATATATTTTGTACGTAATAACTTTTGTTTTTTAAGCGCAAGTACCTTTAATCCTTAAGCTATAACAGATATTTCAACATACACTTACGTAATTACACACAAAATAATTATTTCAAAAATATTTTGTGTTTTTGAAGAAATTAAAATACGATCATCAAACTTAACTAATTATTAAATAAAAGCGTCACGAAGGCAAATCTAAAAATATAATAAGTGAATGCCTTATATTCAGATCTAGATAGATTCATCATTTTTGTTTACCCTGCGTCGCGACGGCTGGCACCGACACCAAAAAAATGTGATTAGGGACCTAATAAATTAAATGCGGGACGTTTTAGTCTATCATATTTTGTTTTTTGTGTCTTGAAGTATATTAATATTAAAAAAACGTATTGTTCGTGTGTTTATACGTAGGTACTAATATATGTTTAATAAATGTGCTGTTTAGATTTTTATAAAATCAATTTAAATATGTTATAAAATATGTTGATCAAAACAGTTTTCTGTTTACAAAGTGCTCATTTATTCGCAATTCATTCATTCATTCATTCTAATTCAAACCTAACTTGCATATAACTTAGAGGTAATTAAGTTTAAGTAACTAGGGTACAAAAGAGTTATTGAATAGTTCCACCATCCACCATTTGGGTCAGGATTCTAACCCGATAGTACGAAATTATCGTACTATTATCGTTCATAAATTTGCAAATATTTAAATCATCTTGGAATCTACCTTTATATATTTTTTTATACCTAAGCCGTTTCTGGGACATCGGAGAATACATAAAAAATACGGACCCTCAACAGTTTTATTTTTTGTTTTCAACCTTTGTTTAAAAAGGTTAATATAATATTTTTGTTTAAAACATAGTTAATATTCTTACACTATCTATCAGTCGTGAATGAACTAATTACATTGTTAATAATACCTACTAGTAATTTCGATTGTGCGGTTTAGTTATGTGATAGCATTGAACCAAAATATTTTTTTACGTATTTTATCTTTCTAGGCCGACTTTTAATTACACTTTTGCTTAATAGCTTAGGTTTTTGTCGCAATGAAAATTGCATCTGTGCGATGTAAGCCTTGACTTAAAAAGATAGGTTGGAAGGACAGATAACCTTATTAATTTAGAAAAGCAATTATTGTTACAGTTCCATTGGATAAAACTATGTTTTCATTTCGATTTTCGATTATTTACATCTAATAGTACCTAATGAAATATATATGAAATATTTTGAACTCGATTAATATATATTTAAGAGTACATATGCTTAGTTAAAATCTTTATCAATTTTTATAATTCTATCGAAAATAGCATAATATATTGTTTATACTAAAAGGTTAAGTAATTTTAGAGTCAAGTTCATTCTTACACTGTTTGACGCACTTCGTCTCAGTAGCAGCGTATCATATCAGTTGTATGTAAACAAATGGTTCTTTCATATAATTGTTGCTACACTCTGATTATACTAATTATTTTTGTAACATAAATATTAAAAAGATGTGTGTTATCACTTGGTACAAGAAATAATTTTAAGATATTGAGGATCAAATTATGTAGAGCACAAAAAGCTTTATATAAATTATTTTGTAACTTTTGTTTGATTTTATATTTTCTAACTTTCTAAGGCACTTCAAAAATAAAAATATCGTACAAATATTACACAATTATAATAATTCAAATAAGAATTATAAATATTTCATATTTATTATTATTATTGTTATTATTTCTCACGCTCGAGGGTATCTGAGAGATTTATCTGTTGTTTATATGCGTCTATTTTTGTATGGTACTTTTAATATTGCTGAAGATTTTCACATCAGCAAACTGGATAAATGACTTGTCCAAGACCACGCTTATAAAATATGTAATTTTATAGCAGCACAATTGTTTTATATAGAAAATTACAGCAGTAAAATATTATGTCATCCAAAAGATTTATGACTTTTTCTATGTGAAACAAAATAGATTACTAATATAGTTATTTTATGGCAAAATTTACAGCGTCATAATGAACAATAAATATAATAAATTACTTACGCGTGTCGTCGTATTGTACACCGTGGAATTCACTAAAGCACTTTTGCACGGCCAATGTGTTCCATGGCGTAGGATCCCAGCATAACAGTCCATCGAAATACGCCGGACAGAAGTTCTGGGATAAGTTGAAATTTTTGGCCAAGCATTCCTCACTAGCATTGTCCCCCACTCCCTCTGCATCGTTTAATGTCTGTAGCTCCTCCAGTTTGACTACTTATAATATTGTACCGACTAGAAAATTTTATTTCTGGCTTGATGTTTTGAACTAAATCGCATTTATCTCATTTATCTGTTATTGTGAGATATTAGTTCTTCCATTGCGGATAATTTAAGTGTTTCGCACACCACGCCTTATTGTATTGGATTCTGTGGAGCTATCTAGTGTCAGCATAAGAATGTTACCATGATAAGGTTGTTTGATCACGGCTTGTGTTCTAACTTATCAAGTGATAACGCCCCGAGAGCAAACATCGGCAGTCTATAAGAGTATTTATGGATCGTGCAAGGAACTCTAATTTTTCTCTAATTGCCAACTCGCCCGCTTAACCTGCAACGAAAAGTCACTGATAACATTCATAGTGATAAAGTAATTTAAACAAGTTGTATTTATTTAACTAACGCTACCACGTAGTTTCATGAAAATCATTTAATACATTGTTTATTTATACTATACAAGAGACACACCCTCACTTTGTTTGGGTTCATCCGTACGTACACTTGAATGTACTTTGGATACATTTTGGAGGGATGAGATATTTTCCCACAGTAAAAAGCATCTTATATTTTGAACTGGATAAGCAGTTACCGTCTTTCCAAACTTTATCAAAATCTTTCTAATGGTTTTCTTGTGATGCGGTAACAGATAAACAGACAGACAGACAAAAATAATAAAAACTATAGATTCAAATGACTATTTCAATAAAATTTGTCAAAAAATATTTAGAGTACCTACAGATTGAACTGAGAATTTTATTATGGGTAATAGATGGAACTAATAGTTTAATGTATTTAGTGTAAAGAAGTGTTATTTAGATAAGTTATGTGAATTATATCGATGGGGGTCTATTATTTGGAATGGAAACTATTTAGTCACCTTAAAATATTCCGTTTCTCATTTTCATTACTATGTAAGCCATTGAATATTCGAGTAGAATCGGCTATTTAGTATGAAGTTATAATAGGAACAATAAAATAATGGCAACTCTTAATAATAGCCATAAATAAGATGTACATATGTAAGTATTGTATACGAGAATGTGAATAACAAAAACAACAGAGTGGACTTACAATTTGTTATTTTTGGTTCCCTATTTATTTGTTTGCGAAGCCTAAAAACACCAACGTATTATGATGGGAAGTTGTTTATTTTAATATAACAAAGGGCCAAATAATATAATAGCTGAAGCGTAATACTGTCTATATTATATTTAAACATATGCTACGTAGGTTTTATGACATTTTGTTGGCTGCTTTTGGTTCCATTTCATGTGAATGCATTAAATTATACGGCAATTTAATAATCAGTAAAGTTAGATAATATTTAATCCTGTGGAGGAACTGGTCGGTGAGGATTCGAAAATAAAATATATTTTTTAAATATTTTTTCTTATAAATTCGGCTTATTTCAAAGTTTATTGCTCCTAACGTTACGTTACGTTTTCACAAAAGTTTTTGTATCGTTACAAATTTTTTATACGTTACGATTTTTTTTAATATAATAAAAGTTAGTAAGTAGTTGAGAAAGAAGTTTTGTAGATGAACTATAAAAATAACGTAAAATAGTTAAATAAAACTATATTTTCGGACTTTTTGCGTTGATTTATTTTTATTTTATGTTCCCAACTTTTCGAATTATTAATAGCTATCGTGATTACAAGTGATGTTAAAATTAAAAACAAACGAACGAAATAATGGTTTCGTTATAAATGTATATTAGGATAAATCAAAAAAATATAGTAAAATATAATCATAATATGGAGAAATTTTAAAGGTACAGTCGTAAGCAATGACATGTATACATTGACAACTTTTCAAATATATGTAAACATCAATCGTTTCAAAAGAAAGTATACAAGCTTTGTGTCAAAATAAAGTATACGTAAGATGTTTCATAATTATGTATACATTTTTATCAATTCATAGTAAATAACATAAAACGAATACTATTATATACAAGTTTCGTGTTATAACTATGTAGCCATTAGTCTAAGAACTAAGAATAAAGCATTAAATATTATTTTCGTATTTAACAAAGTTTTCTAATACAAATACTGTCTCTTTCATTAAATACGTGAATTCTTTAAACTGGTCGTTAGAAGTTTAATTTATTTTTATATGTTAAGTGATTGAATCAATTCGACTAATTGCGACCTGATTCTCTAGGATGCGCCTTGGATTCACTTTAGACAGAGCTCTCCTAAACAGCTTTACCCAGGGTATATGAGATATCTTCTGCAGCCAACAGCACAGACAGGATTTAAAATATTGTAACACCATGATTCGTAAACTTATTAATTAGATAATTAACAGTAAAATATGTTTTAAGATCTTAGGTTTCTTGCATCGGAAAATGAAGCATAATACTTTGCTTTTAAAAATGTATTATTATGTATTTAAATTTAAATATTATAATACATTTTTAAATCATACGTATAATACAAATATTATCGCGTAATAGACAATGCATATGTGTATGTGTAAGAGCGTTTGTAACACATTCACAACATTGGATGACAGTTTTAAACTTTTGACAATTCGAGGACAAGATCAGTTTATTTAAAATTAATGTGTAACAAAGCATTGAAAAGAATTCGAAATTATTAGAATTACAACTGACAATTCTCTATTTGTTTAGTTTGCGTTGTTATGAGAAACTTACTTTTTCATGAATTCGCCCAATGATATTAAGTTGTCATAGCTCAATTGGCGTAGTTGTAGTATGCGTATAATATCCTTGCGGCGCGGGTTCAAATCCCGCGCGTGGATAACTTTTTTAATTTTTGTTTCGTGCGTATCTTTTAATTTATGCATTATATACAAGGAGTAAGCCGTGATGAACGTGGCTCGTCATTATCATTGAGTATATGTTTTCCACATTTGTGAATTTATAAGAATATACAATAATACGTATAATTATAATAGAACAGTGAGTTAAAAAATCTATACATGAAATATTTTTTTTTTTATAAAAAAAATACTGTAACGTATAGTGCATTGAATATAAATCCCAAAAAATATGTTTTAATTTTTTTGTCTGTCTTAGGATACTTTTTATTACATAAAAGCATTTTAATTAACAGGAAAAAATAATAATTGGTTGTATTGAGTTTTCCTTGGATAGCTAGTGATTACACGGTAAGTTCATCTGTGTCTATTTTTCGAGCCGAGTTTGAGCTTCTTGCCGGTTCTTCTCAGCAGAACAGCTTTCCGAGCCGGTGGTAGTTTACTCACAGACTTACAGACTGACTTTTAATTTTGATAATGTAAAAATGACGATTCAAAAGAGCTTGTTAAAGTCTATTTGAATAAAAAATATTATCGCGTAATAGACAATGCATATGTGTATGTGTAAGAGCGTTTGTAACACATTCACAACATTGGATGACAGTTTTAAACTTTTGACAATTCGAGGACAAGATCAGTTTATTTAAAATTAATGTGTAACAAAGCATTGAAAAGAATTCGAAATTATTAGAATTACAACTGACAATTCTCTATTTGTTTAGTTTGCGTTGTTATGAGAAACTTACTTTTTCATGAATTCGCCCAATGATATTAAGTTGTCATAGCTCAATTGGCGTAGTTGTAGTATGCGTATAATATCCTTGCGGCGCGGGTTCAAATCCCGCGCGTGGATAACTTTTTTAATTTTTGTTTCGTGCGTATCTTTTAATTTATGCATTATATACAAGGAGTAAGCCGTGATGAACGTGGCTCGTCATTATCATTGAGTATATGTTTTCCACATTTGTGAATTTATAAGAATATACAATAATACGTATAATTATAATAGAACAGTGAGTTAAAAAATCTATACATGAAATATTTTTTTTTTTATAAAAAAAATACTGTAACGTATAGTGCATTGAATATAAATCCCAAAAAATATGTTTTAATTTTTTTGTCTGTCTTAGGATACTTTTTATTACATAAAAGCATTTTAATTAACAGGAAAAAATAATAATTGGTTGTATTGAGTTTTCCTTGGATAGCTAGTGATTACACGGTAAGTTCATCTGTGTCTATTTTTCGAGCCGAGTTTGAGCTTCTTGCCGGTTCTTCTCAGCAGAACAGCTTTCCGAGCCGGTGGTAGTTTACTCACAGACTTACAGACTGACTTTTAATTTTGATAATGTAAAAATGACGATTCAAAAGAGCTTGTTAAAGTCTATTTGAATAAAAAATATTTTGATTTGATTTGATTGATTTACGTAAATTTTTGAACGTAAACCTAATTTTTTTATAATTAATATTTACCACTAGCGAGCCCGGACCGCTGCGCTCGGCGTAAGATAAAATAAATAAAAGATTTTTCATAATTAAAAGTAGCATAAGTTACTCCATAAAACATTAGCTACGATATCTGAGGTCAAAAGTCCCGTCAAAATCAGTGTAGCCGTTTCGAGGATTAGCCGAAACTAACAGACAGACAGACAATTGGTGTATGGATGTAAGTACCGTATATACTTTCTATGCATTGAGTCTTCTTCTTCTTGCCGAGTCGATGGCAATAGTTAAAGTAAGAAAGCCCAAAACCCCTTAAAAATAAAGATAAAAAAAAAGAAGCCCAAAACTCGGCCACCATAATAATTGCATAAGCTCCTGTAAGATGCAGGTAACAGGACCAGGAGGTCATATAAGTAAGTGTAAGAGAGGTAAGAGAGGAAGAGTACAAGTCTGCACTCCAGGTCAATTCGCAATTCCCCACCTGGTTGAGTATACTTATCTATGATTTTTATCACACTATAATTAATTCATATAATATTTAGAAGAATATTTAAAAAAATGTATCTTTTTAAAAATGTAAGAAACTAGCATTTCCCGCGTTCTAAAGACTGGAAACAAAATACTTAGATTTCACACACCGTGTGACGTTTTATAGTCGGTTTGTTACGGTTAGTCGATATTTCTTACAAAATCATCATCAAAACCTGTCCTGAGGTTTTCGCGTGATGCAGTCACAGAAAGACAGACAGACAAAAATTTTAAAAACGATAGATTTGATTGTATGGATAATAATGTCTATCTATTTTAATTACATTTTTATCTATTTTAATTAGATTAAAAAAAAAATTATGTACAGATTTGACTCAGTTACAATTATTTTATTTTATATGTTTATGATAGATAGTGAATTATTTGACTTTTCAAAATAGATTTTAAGTTAACGTCTTTGTATCGATGCGCAAAACGGCAACGTCGCGTCGCTTTCGACGGTTGCCGTTCCGTCAAATAACATGTGGCCTAATATAAATTTATCTTGACACATTGTAATTTGTAGTAGCGCTGTGGTAACGCGCTTGCTTCGATATCCATGTGATGGGGGTTCAAGTCTGAGTTTGAGTTAAACGGGCTAAATACATATAAATTTATCTGCCAGTTACTTTATTGGGAAGTTTTATTATGAAACTGATAAAATATATCAGCAACCATTATCGCTAATCGACTACTAAACGCTTATTACCTACTAAGGTCAATATTTAGGATACCGTTTACTACAGGATAATCGTTTATTCTTAATGGATAATACAATAACTGGTTCTATGGACCACCCACATAAAAGCGTGGCGGAAATTTAAATGGGAATTGAATTATTATAAGTAATAGCATAATATTGTCATAAAATATGAACTAAAAAATGTTAATGGAAGAGACACACTATATATGCATTAGAAAACTTTGTTTCAAATACGAAAATATTATTTTATGCTTTTCGAGCGCAAACCTGTGCACTTTTTTGTGCACAGACTAATGGCTAACTACTTATATTACGAAAAGTATACAATAATATTCATTTAATGTTATTTACTATGAATTGATAAAAATGTATACATAATTATGAAACATCTTACGTATACTTTATTTTGACACAAAGCTTGTATACTTTCTTTTGAAACGATTGATGTTTACATATATTTGAAAAGTTGTCAATGTATACATGTCATTGCTTACGACTGTACCTATAATTCGCGTCATGTAAAAAGAACGCTGGCTGTCAAGTTGCGCAGAGGCGATTTATCGGCCAATTTGGTGGTAAGACGCGGGGCGCGGGACGGCGACGCACGCGTCACATGCTTTTCGGCTCGCTATTGGTTTGTCAGTTTAAAATACCATCGCACACACAAAAGTTATTAATTACGAAATGATTTTATATCAAAAATAGTGAAAACTATTTTTGACGTACATATTGTTTTATAAAAAGAGAGACTAATAAAAATGCTGTTAATAATTTAAAAAATATACTAAACGAATTAATTTTATTTTTTGTAAGTAGATTAAATATTCTACGATGAATCAAACATACTTTATTAATTAATAGAATTCTATTTAATGACATTTTATCTAATATATTTTTCAATGTACCTACCAAATACCAATACTCAATATACATCGTAAGCAAAAGGCTAGTTCAAAAATAAAATAATAGGCTTAGGAATTTCGTATGCGAATGTACCGATGCGCAAACACACCCCCCACCACTTTCTTCCAGCGTTCTTTTTACGTGACGCGAACTGTACTACACTACCTACACCTACTATACAAAATGCAATGACAGAGAATTTACCTTACCAATTAAAAATCTCCCCATTTAAATGTTTCAATTCTTGGGCGTTGAGATAAATCTTTTAATTACTCTTTTTTTTACAAATAATTAGCATATTTTGAAGTCAACTCTCAGATATTAAAAATATAGTAAAGTTCATTCCCTTACGAATGAGATATTCGCAAATATTTGTATCAAATAACTAACAATATAGGAATCTAAACAAAGAAAACGAAGAAAAAATGCTTAAAGCAATAAAAAGAATGTAAATAAGATTTTTATTTATAATGTTTATTCCGCTTATTTGGTATCTTAAGTCTATTTTAACTTTCCTTAACCTACAAAACTGGATAAGTGCGAGTTTTATTCTTACGAGAGTCAGACTTTTTGGGGGTTCCGTAGTATCATCTATTAATTATAACGCAGTGAAATCTTGTAAGATTACATAATATTTAACATTTTTATATTTAAATCCATGGGTTGACTGAAAGAAATCATTTTTTTAAGTCCAAAGTCCACCTATGCGTTATATCTTTTAAATCGTTTCCTATGTGATTTATATACAATGTTATTATTATGTTTCACAAGTGCATTAAAAAAGTAAACCACATATAATTGCTTCGCTCCTGGGCGTAATATATTAAGGGATCTAACACCTTTCAGATTAAAGGCTATAATAAGCATGTTTTACTAAATATTAAGATATATTTTATGAGATGGTGCTTATAACAATGCTTGAAAATATCAGAAACACTCAAAAGAAATTGATAAACAAGGTAAGAAGTAGTTAATAGTTAGAAGACGTTCGCTAAGAACGGATATTGCAACAGGGCTGGATTAAGAAGATCTATTAAATGAGCAATGTGGAGTGAGTGTTTAACATAAATAACAAATATGAAATGAGCTCTGTCTGTCTATTGCCTAAAATTAGTATTTTAAGCGTAATTTTCATATATGTTTTATAAGCTTTTCTTAAACTCCTTTATTTTGATAAGTCTAAGGTTATAGGTTCAATATAAGAAATATTTTTCAAGATACACAATATTACGCCTTATATATTATGTCGCAGTGATATGAGGATATTAGGAATTTCACGAAATCCCTAGGGATACCACGAAATCACGGAAGATGACGAATTTAATTATTAATTACGTCTTCTTACTAAAAATGTTTAGTGATATGACGTTTCACTAGAAAAAATCTAGTAAAATGTTAAAAAAGCGGACGTTAGAAAGAGAATTTAGGTACCCTACATTGAGTGAGGTAGAAGTTGTACCTGGTACCAGTAGAGAAACATGTTCAGAGCAGAAAAAGAGTTCGTTTCTAAGGAGGACTTTGATCGGGAGATTCAAAAAATTTCGGAAGGAAAAAAAAAGAGTGACAAGCCATTGTGGAGTGCAGAAAGGATTAAAAATGTATCCCTAGAGATTTCGTGAAATCCCTAGTATCCTCATTTCTCTGCGACATATACGTCCATCGACTACTAAGCCCGATAGACGCCTAATGTATGTACTTCCGCGTCCAAACATGTCAGACAAAACTCTGAGGTAAGCGATACGGGAGAGGCGGGTTGAAATGCACGCTGATTGGTTAATTCAAGGTCGCGACACTTGCTTATAGACAAATAGTGAAGGGTAATAAATTTGGGTAGTAATTTTTTTGTACCAAGTCTACTTAATGAGTACCAGAATTATATTCTACTATAAATTAGTACAAGAGAGAAAATTACAAAATAAGTTTTATATCTTATCGTAGGTAAGAATATTTTTATTAAAACAAGCTTTCTTTACTACAAGGAATAAATAATAGAATACTTATCTTTATTTACATATTTACACATGTTTAAAGTTTTCGGAACGTGTCGTCAAATGTCAAAATGTCCGAACATATATATAATAAAACATATATATGAACATATATATACAATGGAATATATAACTTCCTCCTTTTTTGAAGTCGGTTAAAAAGCAGCTTACAACTATGTCGTCTGTAAAACATTTAAAAAAAAATGCATAATATTTACTTGTACCAATTTTATAGTTTAACTGGTACAGCAAACTGGTACAGCACTAGTTACACGTGCCGGTAATTAAAGAAAAGTATAGCAACAATGATCTGTATCGAAAAGAAAGGGATGCAATTTCCGAGAATGTCCGAAGACGTCAAATACATCATCGCGGAGTTGCGTTGCGACCAATATAGCTTGAGCTCTGATTTAATCACATTTAATGATTTTGGAAATTAAAATTCACTTACCTATGAAAAGAGATGCCATTTTTTTTAAGTTACATGTTTGGCTAATATTTCCACACCATTTTATTGTACAGGGAGCTATGTTGCGCGACTGTTGTATTTTATTTTGTCGGAAATTCACGAGTCGCAAGTAACATGTTCTCGGGTCACTTATGTGGTCGCTACTAAAGTAAGTCGCGCGGTCGTTTTCTTAAGTCAGACGTATTTGTCTAACGTGTTGACTGAAAGTGTTCGCCTTGCGTGAGGTGTCTATTGGGCTTACTAGTCGATGTATACGTCATTTTGTATTTCATTGATATCTATATTATCAATACAAATCGAATAACACATGAATTATCAATATCGGTTAAGCCGTTTAGTAATTATGAGGGAAAATAGGCTCGTATATAATACATTATACATACCTACTACAAACACATAACCCTCCTTTGAGTTTCACCAAAGTCGGATAAAAATATAGTAGGTATATATATCTGTACAAGATGCGAAATGTTACATAAAATCATTAAATCGGTAATAATGCGTAGGAAGACGGCGCCATTACCCAAATATTGACATTAATAATTTAATACTGTATGCTAATATAATTAATGTACATATTATTATGTTTGTTTATAGATGCCTGCTAAATTTCCATCATTTTGTGTATCTTCGTATGAGGATGAGATATATAAAAATCAGTTCTTTCTAGGTCTTATTAAAAAGAATATCTACTTACAATTGAAATTCAAATAATAATTAAAAAAAATAACTCAAGTTACTTATTTTATCATTGTGATTTCAATAATTAATTAATCCATTTTCATAGTCCTACATCTGTGACTTGGCCTCAATACAAAGGGGGACAGATCAAAATCATCCAAGCTGACCATATGCTAATTTTTTAAATATTTTTTTTGGAAATATTGTTAGGTTCTCTTTGACGCAAGTTTTCTAATGCTTACCTTCTCAATAAGACAAGGTACTTAAATTGGAAATATTCACCCAAAATCTCGGAATTCAAAGCAAGCTTGTCTATCACTTTAAAACATTGTTTATTAAATTAATTTATCATGTGTTATCAATGAATAGGATTGTACGTGTAAATAATACTATGAATTTTATATGAATTTAATAAGCTCACGATCAGCTTATTTTATTAAGCTTTAATTTCATAAATTCATCGCTACAATTTAAATTTCCTAAATAAAAAGAAAACGTTGATAATATTCACTTAAACCGGCTGAAGGCTAGTATTGCTTTTAGTGATATCTAATAGAACAGCTGCTGTACTCAACTATTACGACTATAGGGATGTACCCAAATAAAACGATGGTATGGTGCTAGCTAAAATCAAATTAAAGATCAACATTGAAGCTTGTATTACTAAATACATAGAAAAATATTTAAAATACAAGTATACTTATTACTAATAGAAAAAACTATTTCTTAAATTTTTGTTCGTCTGGCTGTTTGTTCCGGCTTAACTGGTAAACGGTTGAACCAGATTTGATAGGACTTTCATGTTATAAGGAATTAATTTAGCTAATTTTATTTAAGAAAAGTAATTATGGTTCGGTAAAAAATTATAACCCGTACAATTAGAATAATAATGATGAGAGAGCAAGCCGTTAATTTCAGTCGTAAAAAGGCTCTGAAAAACAGTTGGCGTTTGGCGAATATGGTAGATAATGCACTGCTGGTCTAAAAATAATCCCAGTACTGAATCGCATTATACTAATGACAATGAAAAGAATATAATGGAATTAAAACAATCCTCATTCGCCAATTAGTAAAGCTTTCAAGATAAATAGAATTAACATTTTCTTTAAAAATGTTTTTATAATTATTTAGTATTTACTTTTATTATAAGCTCAAACAATTTTTTTTATTACTTATTAATTACATAATCTATACACTGAAGTTTGTTATTATGTGATTATTAAATATTTAGAAATTTCGTTGTTTTCGAAATTATGTCAACATTAATGTTAGAAAATATCGAAATACTTGCTTATATTATATTATACTATACTATTTTTTTTTTCATAAAATCCATACATAAAACACAAGCATGTTCCATATTATTGGAATACAAAAATGTATATTATGCAAAACGTGACTCTGAATGAATTTCATATTGTCAGTCTTGTTAACCTGGGTTCATAAAACCGAAACCTATACCTTATACAAATATTTAGATAAACAGAAATATTTTCAATGTAATATTTTTGGTTTACGAGTTATAAAATTGAACTGAACTTCAATACGCAGCTTACAAATAGAATGAACTGATATTTAAATGTAATTTATAATCTGTATATGATACATTAGGTACTAGGTATGTTCCTATTTACTATAAGTTGCAGTAACGATATAATAGACCTTTGAGGCGCCTAAAATCATAGTACCTCCCGTATTTATTTATTTGACAACACGTTTGGCTCAGTTTGTAGTGTCGGGTTACTACTACATTACTTGCTGTGCCAGCGGTCGCAGATTTGAATCCAGATAAAGGCATTCATTTCTTGAGCACGAAATATATAGCTGACTTCAAACTAACAAAATAGGTAAAGGTTTTCTTAGAAAACGGTTAACTTACATTCGAACTTTCAAACGAAAATAAACGAACTCCTTCCTTCCGAAAGTCGGTTAAATAGCAGCTTTTTTTATCAACTGATCGTTAAAAACAGAACAAAGCTCCAATTACTGAACTAGAAAATTGTAATTGAGGAATCGGGGACTTTTCATTTTGATTGTTACAATATCTAAATTAGATAACAAAACAAACTAGTAAAAACAAGAAATAAAAGAGAAACATTTTATATCAAAGCTACGTAGTTATCTTTACTATAGATATGAAGGAAAAAATACTGTCAAATATATAAATTCCACTTATTATTTTAGATAAGCCGAGATTTTCAGTTCAGTAAGTCCTTTGATCTTTTTTTACTTTATACATATTTTAAGCTCGACATTCGTATGAAATTGAATACACACTTTTATCGTAGTCTAAAATATGAATGAGTGATTTTCAAAACAATTAATGTTAGAGCACAATTAATAATAATTACTTGTGTTGCCATGTTTGATATTTTATAAACGATTGAGTATAGTTACAAGACACATCTCATAGGAAATGTTATATAGCGTGAGTCGATAGCGCGAGTGGTTCTATATATATATATATATATATATATATATATTTATCATACATATTATTTATTTATTTTAACAATAAAAATATATCAATTATAACGTAAGTAATTATAACTAAACGTTAATTATTAATTATACATCTGAAATTCAATTTATAATTTCATATACGCTCATCCAAACCGTGATATTTGATGAAGTATTTGCGGTTTCTGCATTGTAATGATACTGTGGTACATTTTGTCATGTACATATTTTCACGTCCATACGATTTTGTGGCAAATGCCAGCTAGGGTTTATTACCTTATAACATATTTATTAAACTGCCTCCGTGGTCTAGTGACTGGCATGAATGTCTGCACGTCCGGAAATCTTGGGTTCGAATCCCTAGTCTGTCCTAGTTAATAAGTTAATATAGTACAAGTTATTGTGTTTTTCGGTTTAGTAAGCCTCAGTTTAGTTATCAGTGTGACACCCCTTGCTGTACCTCGGAGAGCACGGAAAGCTGTTGGTGTTGGTCCTGTGCCTAAGCTTTCACCGGAATGTAAGAGTGACAGGAATAAAGAGTGCACTTGTGTTTTTTGTCTACTTTACTACAAAGTAACCTTGATTAAACAAAAACTGTCTGTCATACAAGATTTAATAACCATTACAAAAATATAATCATAAAAATATTAATTATGATGCTATTAGAATTACGTAAAACGGTTTTAAGATCTCTTAAAGAGTTAAGTAGAAACCCCGATTGTGAAAAATAGTGTGTAATGGGACACAGATAAAGTACACAGAAAACACACATAAAAGTATAAATATATTATTATAACGATAAGAAACTAAACAATTAATCACCAGGCAGAGACAATCTGGATTATTTCACATTAAATAATAAGCTCTCTATAGTCCAGCTGCTTCATATAATTAAAAAACTTTTACTGATAAAATATGAGCGTACCTGATTGATAAGTAGGTACTTTTGGAAAATTTTAAGTGATTTTACTTTTGTATGCGGGAAATCGATATTTCAACAAGGTTTTATGCTGAGAAGGTTGTTCGTGTATTGTATATGTAAAGAAAGTTAACATATAACATTGAGAGCTCAAACGAAACGTGACTTTGTGAAGAGTGCGCCGCTTAAGACTCTTATGTTTTCAGATTTAGCCTTATTAGTATACAGGGTGTTGAAAGAGCTTTTTCGTCATCTCATATTATTTCTTAGCTATAATTAATTAGTTAAGATATGTATTTACAAGATATAAATTTTATACTGTAATTTTGATGTGAAGTAGCAAGTAAATTCTACGTTGGATTTGTGTTGCATATTTCCATAACCATATAACATAATTGCATGTTAACGCAACTCTACTTTAGACAGCGCTATAATAGTAGAGGAGACCGTGGAACATCGACCTTCACCGATCTGATAACCAGATGAGACATATTTTTTATCGAATATAATTTATAAACAAATATGCCTATAATTACTTGCCTATCTGAAAGTGCTCACGGCTTGTTTATAAATTATATTTGATAAAAAATATGTCTCATCTGGTTATCAGATCGGTGAAGGTCGATCTCCCACCGGCTCTTAGACCATAAGCTTTGAACTTAATGCTGCTATAATTTGCTAATAGATGCTAGGAGAATTTGATTAAAATGGTTTTGTATCAAATTGACAGATTCTAGATAAATTCAACAGTTAGTGGATATAATTGTGTAAGATACGATGCTTATTATGCTCATAATAAGTAAATACGAAACTTTGCTAATTTTCAGTCCCTTGATGTATTGTTACTGAAAAACAAGAGATGTTGTAAAATGAATAAGTTTCAGAAGTCTGTAAATATTTATTTTAAATATTTTAACAAATATTGATGTAGATAGGTAGATCTTATCCCACAGTATATTTTAAAGTGGAAAATATTTTCACGCGGCTAAAGCTTGACTACTCAAATGTAACATCAAAGAAGGCACTGGTGCCTAAAATATTTTTAGAACTTTCAATGTAACCTTCCGTTGGTCAAGTTATGCTATGCGGCATAATATATACTCCATCTGAGGCCGAGGATTCATAGCGCCGTAGGTAGACATAACCCCAAAATAACAAAGAATTCTGGTCCAAATAGACTACTTTTGTTTCGTACCTACTAGACCGTGTTATAAGTTATAATATTTCGTATATGTCGAAGAGAAAGTTTTTCACAGTGGGTAGATTTTTTGACTATAATCGGAATAATTAGACACGTAAAAATGATAATTTAACAATGTTATAAATCTGTCGATGTTTGGTACTTTGCTATCCACATCTTGGAAACTCATTCATATGTACATACTATGCATTTATTTTCATAAAAACAACTTTAATAAGCGATTGATTTCGCTGTATAAAAAAGTTAATGTCAAATCAATATTAAACAGCGCAAAAAGTTTACCTTGAGTTTGGAATTCAGATTTTTAAGCACATCATTGAATTTTGTTTTCATGTTGAGTTTATGGTTTTACATTTTTAACGCGAAAAAATTCAAAATAAATAAGGAAAAATGTGAAACAAAAAGATATAAATATAAAGAATTTTATTATTAGTTTCTCTTACTATTTTTTTGAAAGACATGTGAAGTCCGCCAACTACTTTCTTGCGCCAGCGGTCGCGGGTTAGAATTCCGCTGGGGGAATTCATTTGTTAAACTCGGATGTTTGTACTCTAATCATGGGTTTTTATATTTATAATATGTATGTATTTAAACTGTAGGACAGTGGTAGCCCAGCGGTAACGCGCTCGCTTGGATAACCGATTGATGCGGGTTCAAATCCGAGTCTCGCACCTCTGATATTTTCGAAGTGTGAATTATTTCTAATATTTTGATTAGGTTAATAGCAATTATGGTGACGGAAGAGACTAAGCTTTTAGTGATCGAAGTTCATAGTATATACACCAAAGGAACCCAAAGGAAACCAAAAATCAAACAATCAATCAAATCCATGTTTTCGGATTTTCTCGCGGATTTACCGCGAGAAAATCCGAAAACATAGTTTTATTTAAAATGTCAAATGTACGCGTAATTTTAAGAAAGTATAATATTTATATCGAGCAAAATATCTATTTGTATAAGGTTAATAACTCAAAAAGTATTGAGAAGCTTCAAGGAAAAAGTTATGACCTCAAGAACAAGTTAAAGCTTTCAAAAATGTCCACACTCTCGATGTTTGCAACTTGTCAGAAACACGTGCGTCAGTTGTACTAAAATATTGACAACGTGATGGAATATTGTTGTCCTATATTTATTTTTATAAGGTTTTATTACTTGAATTCAATTGATAATATCAAATAAAATTTGTATAGTGAACAATATGCTATTGTGTGTCACTCTCCGTCTAATCTAATCAGTCGCTGGCATGTAACTTATTCTACGTACATGTACTACTACAGATTACAAGTTTCTAGGTAAAGCCCAGATTAGTTACTAAGTTTTTCTGCAATAAAATTGTAATGAAAATCATCAGTGTATACTAAATTCGTATAGGTAATTATATAATAATTACCCTACACTATAACACTGCTTAACAAAAATCACAACTTTGTTTTTTCACAAGTAGCAAACACTATAGTTCACGGTAACTCTTTTGAACAGTAATAAATCCCTGTCTTATAAAGCACTCCTTATATATTAACTTAAACTTCCATCAACCCACCTTTTTATTATTTTTATGTAACTACTTCCATCGTCCTTTAAATTATAATAGTCAATTTATTTCAATATCTGATTAATTATTAATTTAAATAGTAACATTAGCATATTATTTCATTGGAACTTGAAAATCAATAAATATATATTAATTTATAAATATCTGGCAATGCATCACAAGACTACCAACAACAAGCTTGCTAGGTATCTCCGGAGCAAATAGATATCACAACACTTATAGCAACCCGGAATTGTGATAATAACGATGTTACGTCCCCGTTTCTATGCCACGGAGAGGAGAGCTACGATTATTAGTCCTGCGCCATCACACTCACTGAGTGTGTCAAAACGTTTCGATAGAGAGTGCCCGTTGTGTCTGCGTGAACATATCAGCACTATAATAAGATTATTATTTTTTATTTTGGCTGCCGTAGCGGAAATAGGTGAGAACAGACATTATCACGAGTTTACTACGAGATGACTAATACTAAATAATACAGAATAAATTACATAAATAAATTAATTAGCAATAAATATAAAATAATAATCGCCAGTACATAGTCTTTTCTATCTTTCTCTTCGTTCCTCTAAACTTGGTCAACTTTGAGTATGTACGTGCCTTACATGCTATGCACTACATTACCAAAGCAGCTAAACTTACACTAACACTTACATACAAAATACACATTACAAATAGAATGTACATACATA
The DNA here is from genome assembly GCA_905231865.2 of Boloria selene. Lineage (NCBI taxonomy): Eukaryota > Metazoa > Arthropoda > Insecta > Lepidoptera > Nymphalidae > Boloria > Boloria selene. The sequence goes on from HG993149.1 coordinate 6,143,230, forward strand.
TAGCTTCAATATGACTTATTTATACAACCTATCTGTTTCTAGAAGTAATTTTCGATCTCAATATATTCCCCTTCGAATAAATTCCGATCGGTGCCTTCGGTTTTGAAAACTCACCTATTTTGATAGTTGATACTTCTCGATATTTATGTGGGAATTTTAGTTATTCCTACATAATATTATCCAACGGAATATTTCACTACTATAATATTGTATGTGGCTATTCTGTAGTATTATTGCAACATTTAAATTCGTGTTGTAGTTTTGGTATAGCGTATAAATTTGTATTGGTTTTATTATTTTAAAATATTCTACCGATATGCCCCAACCAGATCATTATAAATCAATAATGCGAAGATAGTTTAAGTTTACTAAAACAATGAATTAGGCACAATTGATTCATTCATGAGGTCGATTTTCGACGATAGTTTATTTATTGTAAGAGAATATCTCATCCCTGAGTATTATATTATACCTACTAACCTCGAGGAGAACGTTGTTTGTTAGTTTAAGTTGCTAGTATTTACATACAAGTTATTCGCGACATATTACGAGTATTCTTCATACATGAATATCAGGGCTATACTGTATACAAATTTTATAAAAAATATACTGTATTCAAAATTGATAGATAGAAAAAAGTATATTATGAAAAATAAATATACACTGTTCTGATAAATTCGAAGTTATTACAAAATTGTAATAATAAAGGAATTCTATAAACGGTTCTTTTGATATAAGAAAAATAGAAAAAAGTTCTGTTGTTTTAAAATTAAACAAAATCCACACAAGTTTTGTGTTTTTGTTTTATAATAGAATCAAAGCTATGTTAATGAGAGGTTTCTTATAGTTAAAGAAAACAAAAAATTATTGTGAAGTAATTTATAATTGTTTAACGAAGGCCAATAAATAGACGATGCTAAAGTTAGAAATAATGAAATTGGATTTGCTTACTTTATTCATATAGACTTTTACAAGTACTTTTAAATTGTATTTTCCTTGCTTTTAAATTTGAAATATTAATCAGTATGAAAGTTCGTGAGAGTAAATAGAGCAGGCGGCAAGAAACTCAACAGTTGTTCGTTTAAAATAATACTTGTACTGTACTTATAATTTTGCCAAACTATTATAGCAATGATGTACTTACTGCCACTGGGTTTAAAATAGCAAAAGAAAATAAAGGTTTGATGTTTTTCAATTTAGTTTAGATTAAAAGGCATTCTCTAGACTCACTCACTCTTTACAACTTTCACTTGAGTATAATTTCTATCGATACGACAAGGCGGTCATATGAAATAGTATAGCAGTTGAAATAACAAGCGTAACAGAATAACATTTATAGTATCTAATTAGCCTAAAAAATAAAACAATTTGGAGTCGTAAACCCTGTTTTACGTTTTAATTAAAGCTGTATTCCTTTAAAATCTTCCAAATTGAATTGAGCTTATTCTAAACATTTTATTTCTTTCAATCAAAGTCTCAGGCAATATACTTTGGATTGAATTTTATTGCATGTAAAGTAGACGTATAATTGTTTTAAGCATTTTAAATTTTGATGCGAAAGTAACTCTGACTGTCTGCCTTGTTGTCTGTCGAGCTTATTATGATTTAAATAAAATTTAGTACACGGATAGTTTAGAGCCTGAGAAAGGCATAAGCTAATTTTAATGCGAAAAAGGGGTTGTAAGGGGTTGAAAGACCATGCATACAACTTTACATAAACCTGGTGGTTTATGGAAAGTTGTATGGAAGTATCGTTATTTTAAAAGCTAGAAGCTTAAAACTTATTTTTTAAGCTGTTGAATCAACAATATAAATAAACTAGCGGAACCCGAAAGAAAGAGGAGAGCGAAACGAGGGTGAGTCGCTAGTCTATAAAATATTTTATGTAATTTTTACCATCTTATCCGAAACCGTAAGATATTCAGTCTGAATGGTTTGTATGAGTTTCATCAATATTTAGGATATATTCGAACCACTAGTATGCTCTTAGGAATAATACGTTAGAAACTTAGAAATATACATGAAGTCTTCAACCGATTTTCATTTGTCGAAATTCATACTGTAACGTTAATCTTCAGCCTATCCCAAGACGCTGAATCACTCTATCCATCATAATTTGTCTTTAACGTCATAACCTGTTCTCAGTATGACAGAGTCCATTTATTTCTGCTTTAATTTATAACCAAAATAAGTAAGGTTCATCAATAAATTTTGGATAATATTATTATGTATTATTAATCTAGATAGGTACGTACTCAATAAAAAAGTTACTTAATATTATGTATTATACATTTTATATATGAAACTAGCTGATACCCGCAACTTCGTCCGCGTTGCTTGAAATATTAACAAAGCTTTCCGCATGCGCGCTACGCCGCTTGCCCCACTACTCCGCGAGAAGGAAACATACTGCATCACTGAACACGCAGTGCATATACAAATCGTTGTTTCTTGAAACTTTAATAACTTTTTATTAAATGAAGATATCGCAATCATTTTTTTTGATAAGGGCCAAGTGTCTAAGAAATAATACTTAGAAAGTTTCATTGAAATCTATCCAGTAGTTTTTCAGTGATGCGCGCACAACTGTAGGCCTCTATCATTTTATTTATATAGATAATGTTTACTTGATTTACTTTATCCCTTTATTTCACACTGTTTTTCTTTTTTAAACAGCCTTTTTTTCTTATTTTAAAAAAGCGACTTACTCTCGATTCGCTCGGTTTTGTTTGTAATTACGTTTTGAATAGATATAAATAGTTTTAAGTTAGTGTAATTCACGTAAATTTTATTTGTTTGTCATATTTTTTTGATCTTTTAATATTTATTTGATTTCATTTGATTTATCCAGAAGGTTAAACCTAATAAAAATCGATCCAACACTTTCAAAGTTGGTATGTATGGTATGTATGAAGATGTATAATAATATTTTGAATGATTACGTGAGTACGGCTAAGATGTACGCAAATATGTTTCATAAGCCGGCCATAAGGAAAACGAAATAGGGTATTTTACTCCATATGAAAAACAATGTAAAAACCTATTATTGAGATAGCTTAGACAAAAAGCAGTCGGGAAATGTAAGTTTTTTTCATAAAATAACAAAATAAATTTTAAAATTAAATTCATAATTTCAAAATTCACATCATTGGCTTATTTAAGAAATTGCGTTACCTCTGGACTACCACTGCTTCATCATTTTTGTAATTTCCCTCAAAATATCCCTAATCATAAAACACTTCCGTATTATTTCGGATTGACAAACCATTTAACTTACAAAGAAAAACATATTTGGAAATTAGATGTATAAATTAGGGTGAATTCAAATAGGAGGAAAAAGCGTGCCTGATTTTCTATTCCAGTAATAAGAAAGTTCAATAATAAGCAAAAAAGCTAAATAACATAGTATTAAAAGCTCTTTAACTTAATTGTATAAAACTTCAAAATTGTTTTATAAGTGGTTTATTTTTGCTAACGTCCCTTGACAGTCAAGTAGGTATTTCAATAATTTACAAAATTTTGTATTAATAACAATAGTGGATTATTTTACTCTTAATCATGCGAATTATATACAGGTACGTGATTATGACAGTTATGTAGTGTTTTGTTTTAATTACATTTAATTTCATAGATAGTAAAATTTCTTTTTAATTTCACATTTATTCAAATGAAAATAGAAACAAATGTAAAGCAGGATGTCAATTGTATTTCGTAATCTGTTATAAAATCCAACATAATAAGATGTTCGCTACAAAAATGTAAGCAATCTTATGGATCGTAAAGTCTTAATGAAACACGAGCTTTTAAAGTTGTGCCAATTGAAGTTATATCAAATTACAAGTAAACATTTTCATGTTATTCAATTAGCTTAAAGCTTTTATGAATGAAAATACCAATAGATGAGGCTCTTTTTACTATATCTATAAATGTATATTTATATGTTTATAATATTTCTAATGATTAGTGAGTATGTGAGTATGTATGTCTGCTATGTGCGTCTCTGTGTGTATTCACCAAATCACATCTCAGTTTTGTCTCACTTACAAAGTTGTGTGTGATTCATTATGTGAAAACAATGTAAGAGTTAAATAGACTGATAGATATTATTTTGGGTGTTTATATTTATAATATGTATGTATCTATAGTTATATATGTGTAGTGTATCAAATATGAGGTATCCGTAACACAAGCCTTGTAGCTTATTTATTAATATTTTGGTATACAATCGAAATGTTTCATTTTTTGACAGTTGAATAATAAAAAAGAAGATATTAAGCAAGAATAAAGTTAAAGTTCATAGAGTAAATCTATATGAGATACAATAATTGTCACTTTAATTTCCTTTCTCGTCTTGCGTCTTTCTTCACATTTCGACGTAATAACAGCTTTTCATAAATGAAATATATTAAAACCTTCAAAAGAAAAAAAAACTGTATTCAAATGATATTTTAAAAGAAGTTTTATAGAGATAATAGTATGTTTGTGTTACAACGTCTTAGTTAGTTAAGCATTACGAAAGCACCGAGTACTAGTGTTTAAAGCAAACTATTTAATGAAATTTTACTCGCATTTATAATAACTTCTCGAGCATTAGTGTCGTCATACATAAGCACCGTATAACCGTGTTTATATCTAAATAAGATGAAACCTTTTTAAAAAGAAGTACTAAGATGTAACGGAAGAGAAAGAGATTTTAAGAATTTATTATCACAAACATAATTTATAAAATGGAGCTTATTAGAGGCCATATTAAATAAGTTATGTTGTTGCTTACTTTTATTTAAAATCTAGATCAAATGTAATTTATAAGATAAAACTCTTGACAAGAACAAATCCTCAAAACAAAAATCACAACACACGTTTTTACATTTTTTGTTCTTAAAAAGTTAAAATAAAAATGTTTTATATTTATAATAGCGTCTGTCTTCTTAGCAAAACATGAAGTTTTGAGTAAATTTATATGTGAATTTATTTAGATTATGGTTCATGTGATATCTAAAATACTTGCACTTAGTCGTCAACCTAGTAATGTTATGGACAATGGAATTGAATGGAGAAAATTGTTAAGAATGTGATGCTTGACTTTCTACTCTGCTAGAAGCTGCATTTTTGTTATGATAAAATATGTAAAACATTAATGTACACACAGCATTCATAGAATTGTTCACATAGCTACAGAGAATGTCTTACAAAATTGAAATACTCGAGTACTTTGAAATAAAGCTTTCTTTTCATTACGCGGTAATAACACTGGTGAAAGTGATATGTTTATAAATTAAACATAAACAAAAATTTTGAAATTAATTGGAAAAGAAAAGATTGTTTATTTTTATAAAAGTATGATTTTATCAGGATTCTATAAGCAAAAGGCAAAACTCTTATTATTTTAGTATTATGAAGAAGAATTTTAGTAGATCTCTCTTGACAATAGTAAAGGTATATTACAATAATTACTTCATACATAACGAAGCATCTCGAGATACGACATTTCAAATTAGGTATACGTAATTTTTTTTGTTTGAGGCAATAGATATTGAGATTTATGCTCCCTTTTTTCTATATTTTAAACTTGGAAGGAAGGACTTAAAATAAAAAAAATATAGTTAAAATATATAATAAAATTTTGTAATAAGGTTTTTAATTTTTTTCAATTCAATTTTCTTCTCAATGGATTTATTATTCCGTTTGAGTTCAAACTCCAGATAACATAGATTAGAAGTTTACATTTTTGTTAAATAAATTTAGTGGTCGCATTTGTCAAAGGAATTTAGACTCTTCAGTTTTTTTACGTTAATTTTACAAATTACATTTTTTTAAAGTAAAAAAATTGCATGTTGTAAAATATTTGTGAAATCCACTGTCTACAGTATTGTTCAGTAAGAACTTCTGTATCATTGACTTATGAACCTCATCAGTCACGTATAGAAGTCAAACTTCAACTAAATTAGAATTTTGATTAAAATTTCGACAACCTCAGAATACTTTATCTGTAAAATGTTAAAATAAAATTACATTACATAGAAACATATTATAAAATACGAATATAAGTAGTATGTAATAAAAAATCATAATATAAAATAAACAGAAACACTAGTATCTTACCTCACTACTTTTGGTTATTCCCTAGGTACGTTTTCAAATGGTTGATATATCTTTTTCTTAAAATAAAACTAGCATCAGATATTTGCCAGATAGTGCCAATTACTTATATTACTCAGGACAAACAGACAGACAGAAAGATTGTGATTTCTTAAAAGTACTTAAGTATTATTGCATAAATAATATGTTCTCCGATTCCGGCCATGGCAGCCAATCTTATTGAGACCAGCCAGTTGCGTAGGAGGATTATATGTTGGTCTTCTGATAGAAGATATTATAATGCACAAGTGTACGCTTAGACTCAAGTGCATTCTCTATTCCTATGATTTTTATACACCAGTGGGATGACTTCTCTACACGACCAGTGAAAGCTAAGGCGCACTGCCGTCTATAAGCTTAAAGGCCGCTAAATGACAAAAACAAGTTTTGAGCTAGAGCCGAAAAAGGCGGCAAAATTTTTAAACCGATGCTACTCAGTTTCTATGAACATTTAGTTATGTGGGCGTATACCAAAAGAAAGGTTTTTTTTTCAACCTTCACATGAAATTGGTTGATTTTGTTAAATATTAATATTCATGTAAATAAATACATATTTTCCTTTATAACCTTGTAAAATTTTAAAGATCGCTTCAAGTATGCAGAACTAAATGGTGGCTAAAGGTTCATAACTACTTTATAGTTATGGATTTATTGATAACGTCCACAAGTATTTTTTTGAGATAGGAAGTTATCAACATTTACATAACTATAAAGCAGTTTAATTTTTTTGCGTTTTTAAAACCTAGATCTGAATGATTTTATATTGATCTTATCCATAACAATAAAACGCCTAATTACACATAGACGCCTTTTAGCCAAGTAGATATCGCTTAACTTCTCTTTCATTATTTTCTAACAACTTTTAATACAGCTGTGCATATCTTAAAAGCGGTTATTTATCAAACCTTTTCATATAACTGCTTTATAGGCTAGCATTATTAGCATTAGTATTTTTCGAATCCTGCAAACTTATACGTAAACTTATGAAATCAAACAAAGTTTTTGCAAAGACAAGTACTTTATTGCGACAAAACTATTAGGCATGAGATATTAAGAAATAAAAAATGGTAACCTCTTCCAAACAAATTAAATGTGAAATAATTCTTCTTAAAAACTAACAACCACAAATCACGAAATATTCCTAAATTTCAGGTACTAGATAGGAACTCTCACTTAAAAATAATATAATCATTCATCATTATCGATGTTTACATACATTTTAATAAAAATAATAAAATTGGAATAAAAAGTAACAGAATTATACATACTGCGTGTTCTACAACTAAGTCAAACTCAAAGAAAAATGCACTAATTTCTATTTTTTTTTATTTGAATTTCACTTAGTTATAAATTGTAAAACAAATATTATTTTATTTATAAAAATAAAAATAATTAATATGAATTAAAACTTAATACACTATACAAATATTTTTTAATTTTGTTTCATGCGTCAGCAAATGTCCTATCAACATTAAGAACTTTATTTTGACACATGAATAACAATCTTAAATTAATCAGTCTTCATTAGTCACAGCCTTAATCAAATGTTGGCAAATTTCTCCAAAAAAGCATTTTATGCGCTGGTATTAACCCAGACAATTTATTAACAATAGTCTATTTTTTATTTTTTTCTACACCTTTAGGTTCTGTGCGGAAAGTTATTATATTCATAATTGTACTTGGGTTTCGTAAGTATTTATCACTCATAAATCGTAACGTAATATATTCATCGTCAAAATTATTTTTATACATTAGATCGTACATTTTTCGCTGGCAACACACTTGTGACATATTTTTGAGGTACGGTCGAGGTTTCGTAATGTTAATACGACGCTCTGATACATAATTTGTTAAATTCAAGAAGCTTTGCGGCATCATAGAATTTACATCTACCTTACCATGATTTATGGTACTTACACTTTCAACGAAATCGGCGTAATTATATAGTCTACATTTTCTCTTCATCGCTAATTCCACTTGATGATGAACCTGATCACAACTCATAAAGGTGTGACCAGGTTCGAAGTAGTATAAAATAATATTCTCTGTAGAGATCAGATCACTATTCACCATATGAGTCAGAAATGAATATAGCAACCAATTTTTGTTCTGCGAGCTGCAGTTATCGAGCCAAATATTTATGGTCCGCGTATCTCGGTATCGTAGCAGAACTTGTTTTTTTTTCGGATCTTGGTTTAAATGAGATTGATTGTCTAACTCACCACAACTACTAACCATATTTAATATGGTTTTAGCTCTTGCATTATATCTGTAACAAGTAATGTAAACTATGATATAATAATATAGTTTATCAGTTTATCACAGTTCAAACACACGAAAACCAATAACTTATTACGAAGTGTCTATTCATCCGATAAGCGGACGAATAAATTAAATATTATTCGTCCGACAATTGGTGTTTGATATATCGCGACTGAGACTTTTTTTCTTCTTAAATGGCGCAAAGGGAAATCAATTTGTTTTTTAAGTTTTAACATACTCGTGAATGCAATTGCGGATGTTTCTGTAGTACTTTTTACAAAATACCATTTTCTTGTACATTGTTTTGATGTAGGTACATACTCTCAGGGAGTGTTAGTAACGTAAATTTCATAGGACGACTCTATAGAGCCAGCTCTTTTACATATAAAAACTCTTGGACTTATTAAAAGTGGGTGGGATCTAAATAATAAATTATCAGCTCGGTAGGTTAGGGTTATTTTATTTTTATTTTTGGCATAGGTATATCCTGCACATAAAAATCGCTTTTTTTATATTAGAAATCAAAGAAGTGATAGATATTCGTACAAACCGACAATAGTAGGACGAATAATATATTTTTTATTAATACGATTATCGGATGACTAGCAACAGCCTTTAAAATAATTTAGTCATCCAACAATTGTTGGACGACTAAATTATTTTACTCGTCCAACTAGCAGACGACTAGCATCAGCCAACTTATTATGTAAGAAAGTTTCGCACACAAAAATTCATCGACCGTCATCTGGGTGGGACTTGAACCCACGACCCCTACATTAGCTATCCGGGCGATTGCTCTTCAAGTTTAAGTCCCACATTACGGTCGATGAACTTTGTGAGCGAAATTTTCTTTCGTAAAACTTGCAAATAAATTCCTTAAATTACAAAAAACAATTATACTTAATTGGATACATAATATCGTGTTACATTACGTACTAAAGACATTTATTATTATAGGTAAGGTTAGAATATTTATGGTTTGGTATACTATTCAGTCTCGGGACAAATCAAAAATCGTTGCCTTCCTTAACTTTCGATAAACCCTTACGGCAATCGAACCCGGAACCTACCGTGCATCCATGCATCCATAGTATAAGCTTTAGCTACTTATAAAATACTTAGTTGATAGCTATTACAACTCGAAATCAAAAGCATCTGCAAAGCCACGCGTGCATACGTAAAACTATTTACATAACAAATCCTCCCGTAGGTACTGCATTGATAAGACACGCTTAGGGCTAACGAAAGACACTGCTTGACAGCACTCGGTTTCAATTCTAAGCGGGTAGGTTGACTCAAGAATAATAGCCGGCTGCGTCTCGATTGTCGCACATACTATTTTGCAGTAAACAAAACATTCTTTTATAATAAATTGCATTGGATAGTTTTATTGGTTTGAAATAACTACATAATAAAATAAAATACGTACCTTGGAAAACGTCCTCCCTCGTTGATATTTTGGTTCGCACTTGCCGGCTTCGGGCCCGCCGCGCCGTGCCCAGGCGCGTCCCCCGCAACCCGAAAAAATTCCCAAGAAGGGCGCGGTAGCTTGCGTAATTTGCCACTTTTTAGCGATGTAATGTTATTTAACGGCTTTTTTGTTATGCGAGATATAGAAAAAATGTTCATTTTACTTTGCGTACGGACTAAAATGGCTTTCTATAATAGTTTATCTATTGTAAAAATAGTAACAATACAACGCTTGAAGGCCGCTAAATGATTCTAACTGCTTTTTAGTTACGTAAGAGCGTATAACCGCCTTTTAGTTAAGTCTATGCAAGATATTACACTTCAATGTAACCAAAGTAAAAAGCCGCTAAAATACTTTTGCTGCCTTTTAGTTAATTGTTAAATAATAACTGTTTTTTAGCTCAGCATTCATAGTAAAAAAATTCAATCGATACTAACCTTAAAGTACTATAGCTGCTTTCTTATCTAGTAGTGCTGTTTAGCGATCTTTATGCGGTGTAAAGTATAATTTTTTTGTATTTAGCTGCCTTTTAAAAAAATATATTTTGTAAACGGTAAAAGATAGAATAACCGTTCCTAGACAGATCGATAGAGAATTTTTTTTTAAGTAATATGGCATTAAAAAGTAAAAAATGACCAAATGTCATTTAGCGGCCTTTAAGCTTATAGACGGCAGCGCAGGACTGATGGCTTTACTTGCTCACCAAGACATGGGGGTGACACACCGCCAACTTTCCAAGTCCGAGCTGTTATTGACGCTTACTAAACAGAAAGACTTAATAACTAAACTTGGCCCGACCCGAGCCTCGAACCCAGGACCTCTCGAAGTGTGGCCGTACACGGTATATGCTAGCCTCTACACGACCGAGGCAGTTATTGTCGATGCAGTCAGATTACATAATATGAATTTAATAAATATGATTATCTAATAAATAGACACTTAAATTTTACTTATGTTTCTTGTAGGTATATGTAACTTACTTACTAACTTATTTGTAAGTAGCAGTCGTCAAATAAGTGTACTCCAATAGACAATTTATGACGATCATCAATAGAAGTCATAATACGCGAAATTTATCTTTCAAATTCAGTAGGAGCCTAAAATAATAAACTCAAGAATACTGTGCTTATATGTAACCTAAAATATCTTGGAGCTCATCGAAAAAGGGGACCAAATATATTATGTAGAGGTAATATGAATTAAAATGAAATTTATTTATGAAGGAACTTTTACTTAATTAGAATGACAATGATACTAAAATTTTATAAATTTTAACATCGTGTCAACGACACAATCAATCCATCGCACCTAAACGATCTCCAGTGTATTTAAATTTACACGTTTGATTACGCTTGCTCTTACAGAGAACAGCTGTGAACTCTCTGTGCACTCGTCAAGTGATGGTTGCAGCTATTACATATTCACATAATGTATACACATACAATGTACGTGCTTTAGGATATTGTTATGCTTAAATTAAATAAATTCTATCGTATTATTTTCGTATACTAAATCTTACATAAAGATTTCTTAAAATTAAATCTTACATTAAAGCATATTTTTGCTACAGAGAGTTACATCACCTCTAACTTCTGACACAGTCAATCTGTCACATTAAGTCTTCGTAGTAAAATTACAGTAAAAATAATTATCTATTTATGATACATTCGTTTTTGGGCTTGGCTTTTACTTTGGGACAGCTAAAGCTGTATTGGCTCACTTTTATTTGCTTTTCCGTATCAACTATCTCGCCATCAATTTAGGGCAGCGTTTATTGTGTGCCGAATTACTTCGACTGTTAACTAATGAAATTAGTCTAATCGTACTTCGATGCTATAAAGTAGGCTTTAGGGCACGGTTCTATTGAGATACTGTAGAATATAGTGATTATTCAAATTAAATCCATTATGATGCTCAAATAATCTTAATGGAGATCATTATGTTGTTACTTAACGAAAGGTCGTTAACTATTGTAATAATGCTAAACATCATTACTAATATCTAACTATAAAGTTCAGTTTATTGATAAACTAGCGACTCGCCCTCGCTTCGCTCGGGCTCTTCCCTAGATTTAGCACAGGCAAAGCCGCGGGTCGCCTAGTTATGCATATAAACCTTCCTCTTGAATCACTCTATCTATTGGAAAAAACCGCATCAAAATCCGTTGCGTAGTTTTAAAGATTTAAGCGCACATAGGGATATAGGGATATAGGGACAGAAAAGGCGACTTTGTTTTATACTATGTAGTGATGACTAATAACACTGTTTATACTTTTGGGTGTGATCTTAGTAACTAACGATAGTGTTTAATAAGGTCCTTTAGATCAAAAATAAATAAATAAATAAATATGTTAGGACTTTATTACACACAGCGCGTAACTGGATGATATACTACATATATATTAGTTTATATACATAAACACATAAATACTATAAATATAAATACCCATGACTAGAATACAAGCATCCGAGTTTAACAAATGAATGCCCCCAGCGGGACTCGAACCCGGGACCGCTGGCGCAAGAAAGTTGGGTCACTATAACAGACTGCACCAAAACGTATCGTCAAAGTTCCTGCGTACAAAATTTTAAAGCTCAGTCGTATCCGTCCAGCAAAATCAACGTAAGGGGCAAACACATGCGCGAACATAAATACGCACACACAAAGAAGCACGCAAGCACGCACGCAACAATGTTTAAAGGTAAATCAAGAATTATTGTTACATAGTTAATTAACTGAGAAGAGAATTAATTTATATACACTGTTTATTTAATATATTAAGATTAAGGAAGCTGTTTGATAAGATCACGTTATTGAATATTCACTAAAACACAACGTACATGCATTAGCTATTAGAGTGTGTTTAGGAAAATCGTGGTAATCGTGGTGATGATATGTATATTAATGAGTTATGTTGTAATGTAATTTATTTTTTGTTTTGACTGTCTGAACATGAACGAAGTGTCTATTCATCCGATAAGCGGACGAATAAATTAAATATTATTCGTCCGACAATTGGTGTTTGATATATCGCGACTGAGACTTTTTTGCTTCTTAAATGGCTCAAAGAGAAATCAATTTGTTTTTTAAGTTTTAACATACTCGTGAATGCAATTGCGGACGTTTCTGTAGTACTTTTTACAAAATACCATTTTCTTGTACATTGTTTTGATGTAGGTACATACTCTCAGGGAGTGTTAATAACGTAAATTTCATAGGACGACTCTATAGAGCCAGCTCTTTTACATATAAAAACTCTTGGACTTATTAAAAGTGGGTGGGATCTAAATAATAAATTATCAGCTCGGTAGGTTAGGGTTATTTTTTTTTTATTTTTGGCATAGGTATATCCTGCACATAAAAATCGCTTATTTTATATTAGAAATCAAAGAAGTGATAGATATTCGTACAAACCGACAATAGTCGGACGAATAATATATTTTTTATTAATACGATTATCGGATGACTAGCAACAGCCTTTAAAATAATTTAGTCATCCAACAATTCTTGGACGACTAAATTATTTTACTCGTCCAACTAGCAGACGACTAGCATCAGCCGAACATGAAAACGATATATAAATGTGTACACCAAAAATATACTAACTAAACGATATTTGTACATGAATTAATTGAGAAAAAAATACAATTGTAGTGGCAGTGCTGACGCGCACATTCTTTCATTAGCAAGCGTATAGCGCATCGAAGCTCGAACGGGCAGTTGCTCCGTAGACGCCTACCGACACGTATTTCCTTTGCAAGTGAATTAATATAATAATATTTTTGTGGACTTGGACATTTTATTATCTCCCTACATCTTCAGTCATCACACACACAACACGCCACTAAATTGGTGACCCCGACCCCGACGAAGAACTTTTAGAGGAACTTTTGTGAACTTTGGTGAACTTTTTACGCAGGTGTGAATAAAATATTTTTTTTTAAATACGGGCAACTCAATTTATATACGGTCGATAGGTGTCATAATACATCGCGTAAAAATAATAAGCTTAAATGCAAACATCAAAAATGTCTCTAGAAAACACGAAAATGGGCACTGAAGAGCACAACTCGCTATCAGCAGTATCTATAACAGCAAGAATTCCGGAATTTTGGAAAAACGCACCTCGATTATGGTTCATTCAAGCAGAAGCAGTACTACTACCACAAAAAATGTCAGACGAGTCAAAATTTCAAATACTCATTTCAAAATTAAATCAAGAGATTATCGCGCAGGTCACTGACATACTTCTTAATCCTCCTCAAACACAGAAGTATGATATGCTAAAGCAGAAATTAATTTCAATTTATGAAGAATCCGAAGACCGTCAAATTAAGAAACTCATAGGAGAAATGGAGTTGGGAGACCAAAAACCTTCCCAGCTAATGCGTAAAATGCAAGATCTGGCCCGAGGACGCGTAACTAACGACACCCTCTCTGTGATGTGGCAAAGCCATCTACCATCATCTGTACGGAGCGTATTAGCGGTCACGGATACCAAGGATGTAGAAACATTGGCAGTAGTAGCAGACAAAATTTTAGAAAATTTGAAGCCGGTGCAAAATGTCGACAGCGTGCAACCAGGGAGAGATGACCAGGTGATAACAGAAATTAATAAATTGAGCGACAGATTAAAAAATTTAGAAACGAGGTCACGTCCCTGGAAAAGAGATTACAGGCATCGAAACAGATCAAGGTCGCGATCGAGCCATAGAAATAATAAGAATCGTCGTACTCCTACACCGGGTAATCCAAACTGGCTCTGCTATTTCCATTACAAATTTCGGCACAGAGCAAACAAATGTGTACAGCCTTGCAGTTGGAAAAGCCACAACGAGAAACCGCAGGAAAACTAGAGTCGGTGCAATCTACGGCGGGAGGCTGCAACCGTGAGTTCGTTAATTACCGTCTCAGTGTTATGGACAAAAAAACAGGTATCAATTTTTTAATAGATAGTGGCGCTAACGTTTCAGTTTTACCTTATAAATTAGTGCATAAAAAAGTAAATTTAGAGTCATGCAAATACAAATTATATGCCGCTAATGGCACTGAAATTAAAACTTTTGGTATACATTTTATGGTGTTAGATTTAAGCCTTCGGCGAGCGTTTCGTTGGATGTTTATATTAGCGGATGTAAAGCAACCAATATTAGGGGCTGACTTCTTAGCTAATCATAAGTTATTAATAGATTTAAACGGACGAAGGTTGATTGATCAGATTACCAATTTAAATGTGTCAGGTTATATCTCACAGTCTCACGAGCCCACTATAAAGACTATAGTAGAAGAATGTCCATATTATGACTTATTAAGTAAATTTCCAGACCTTACTAAGCCTGTGTCATATAAAGAAATACCTAAGCATGGGGTATATCACCATATTGAAACTACTGGGTCTCCAGTGCACGCGCGAGCCAGACAACTACCACCAGACAGGTATGTTAAAGCTAAAAATGAATTTAGAATTATGCAGGAGTTAGGCATTTGTAGGCCGAGCAGTAGCGCTTGGGCAAGTCCTTTGCACGTAGTACCTAAAAAAGATGGTAATATTAGACCTTGTGGTGATTATAGACGTTTAAATGCAGTAACAAAACCAGATCGCTATCCAGTACCTAGACTTCAAGATTTCACCTACAATTTAGCCAATAAAAAAATATTTTCCAAATTAGATATTAATAGAGCATATAATTGTATTCCAGTAGCAGAAAGTGATATAGAAAAAACAGCAGTTATTACACCTTTTGGTTTATTTGAATTTTTACGCATGCCTTTTGGTTTGAGAAACGCAGCTCAAACATTTCAGCGTTTCATGCATCATACAGTTCTAGAGGGTTTAGATTTCTTATTTAATTTCGCTGACGATATAATAATTAGCTCCGAAAACGAAAATGAACATAAACTACATTTACAACAAGTCTTTGAGCGTTTTAATCGGTTTGGCATTACAATTAATTTTTCAAAATGTATTTTTGGTAAAAAAGAAGTAGAATTTTTAGGATATCTAGTATCAACCGAGGGAATCAAACCATTAGAAAATAAAGTAAAAGCTATAGTAGATTTTCCTAAACCAAATACTATTGAAGAACTCAGAAGATTTTTAGGCATGTTAAATTTTTATAGGTCGCATATACCACATTCAGCTGAAAATCAATCCGCATTAAATAAATTTTTAGGTAATTCGAAGCGTAAAGATAAGAGTAAAATTAATTGGACCCAAGAGGCCGAGCAAAGTTTCGAAAAATGTAAAACAGATCTTAAAAATGCAGCTTTATTATTCTATCCAGAAAATGATGTACCTTTATCACTTATGACTGACGCATCAAACTCATGCGTAGGAGCAGTCTTACAACAAAAAGTCAATAACGCATGGCAACCTTTAGGCTATTTTTCAAAAAAAATAACTGAAGCTCAGCGAAAATATAGTACATACGATAGAGAACTACTAGCTATTTATTTAGCGATAATTCACTTTCGTTGTATGATTGAAGGTCGAGAATTAACAATTTTTACTGATCACAAACCACTTTCATTCCTTTTCGATAAAATAGGTACAAATAGAGAATCATCACGACGAGCTAGGCAAATAATGTTTATTAGTGAATTTAGTACAGACATACGACATATTAGTGGTAATGATAATATTGTAGCTGATACATTGTCTAGAGTCGAAACAATAACATGTCCCACGACGATCGATTTCGCTGAATTAGCAGTTGCACAGGAAACGGACGGCGAGCTTGCGAAATTACTGAACGGATCAAATGACAATAACAATTTGCAATTTAAGCGTGTAGCATTATTTGCGAATGATAAACATGTTGTTTGCGAAATGTCTAAAGACAGGGCACGACCATACCTACCTAAAATGTATCGTCGTTTAGCCTTTGATGCAGTGCACAATTTAAGCCATCCAGGTATAAGAGCGAGTAGGAAATTAGTTGCAGATAGATATTTCTGGCCGGGAGTAAATAAAGATGTCGGAAACTGGGCTAAAGTTTGTTTAAAATGTCAAAAGGCGAAAGTTCAAAAACATACTGTATCGGATTTACAAAATTTTAAAAGTGCCAACCGTTTCGATCACATCCACATTGATTTAGTAGGACCTTTGCCAATTTCAACTGAAGGTTATAAATATTGCTTAACAATTATAGATCGTTTCACCCGTTGGCCAGAAGCTTTTCCTTTGAAAGAAATTTCATCCGAAACCGTCGCAAAAGCCTTATATGAAGGATGGATTAGTCGTTTTGGTTGTCCAATCAGACTCACAAGTGATCAGGGTAGACAATTTGAGAGCAATTTATTTAGGGAACTCATGATATTAATGGGTATAAAAAAATTGCGCACAACCCCTTATCATCCTCAGAGTAACGGAGCGGTGGAGCGTTGGCACAGATCATTAAAAACAAGCCTCATGGCACGTCTAAATAATAAATCTTGGGTAGACGAATTGGCAACGGTAATGTTAGGATTACGCACAACAATTAGAATAGATGCAGGTGTCACCGCAGCGCAAATGTTGTATGGCAGTAACATTAGGTTACCAGGCGATTTCTTTGACGTCAGTAGCACTAAGTCTTGCGATAGTTACAATTTTGTTAATAAATTAAAAGACATTATCGAAAGTTACAAACCAATCACTAGAAGTAACATTAACGCATCGAGTAAAATATTTGTGCATAAAGATTTAAATAATTGCGAATATGTATTTTTAAGAAATGACGCAGTACGGAAGCCGCTACAACCTCCATACGACGGACCATACCGCGTCATCAGTAGGAATAATAAAGTATTTTGCATACAACTTCCGAATAGACAGTTAAAAGTTTCAATTGATCGTTTAAAACCGGCGTACACGATTCAGGATGACGAGATAAAGCCTAACGTAAAATGTAATATTAAAAACGAAATTTGTCAAGAAGTGAACAAAAAAGTCACATTTCACACGAGCGAAACCGGTAACTCTAACTATGTTACACGAACAGGGCGCATAAGCAAAAAGCCAAGTAGATATTTAGAACGCTGACATGTATTTTTGAATAGTACTCGTACATAAAATTTTAATTTAGGACACCGGTAACAAATAAATAAGAATTTCAAAATGTATGTATCGTAAGAATATATTTATACCTTCTTAAGCTTAAACGCATCTTCGTTGTTCTAAAATTATTATATTTATTGTACTATATTATAGTATAATGGGTTCCAACCAAACCAAAGAAAAAGTTGTCATTAACGAGAATATAGCTAACGTGGCCGAGGTACATACCAAATTGGATATCATTGGATTCACCATGATAATACTAATAGTGCTTATAATATGTGTATTATGTTTGTTCACTATAAGAAAGTGCGGAATTTGTGCTAAGAATTGGTTAAGGAAACAAATTAGTGTAAATGCAACAACCTTACAGGGAATTAAGGTGGAAACTGCGCAACCTGTACAATCTCAACATAAATTGGTATTCTGATCATCAATCTCCGTGTAGAGTTACGTATATATCTTAATATTGTATCAGTGTAAAATTATTTAGTACCAGCTATAATTGTGTATAGAAATAGACAACCGTTACTTTGTTGTGTTTTGCATACAAATCGTAGGACTTTCCGTATATAAGGTGTCGTAGGTCACGATGATGCCAAGAGATGACTGCAGGATACAACTCAGAGTATATATTATATGGCACATTAATAATGGTATATACTATATATAACTATATATGATAATATTTTTTTTATATAGGAAAATATGTAATAAACAATGGGTAAAACATTCAATATTTAATTAAATGTTAACATACTCGTAATATTATGTATAATTTTATCGTATTGTTAATTTACTATAAATTTAATTAAAACAATAATAATAAAAACTATTCATAAGATAAATTGTAAAATAAATTCAAAGCGCATTGTGAAACAAAGAACATTGTAATCGAACACCTAAGTTGTTATTGTAAGCCTGTTATGCTGAATCAACGAATTCTTTCTAACCGTATGTTTGCAGTAACTATTCACCGTATGTATGCAATAATTATTATTTAATGATATTTAAGTTTAAATGTTGTAAATCGGGAGGCGTTTACATATGATTTTTTTTAAAAAGGGGGGAATAGTGTAGTGGCAGTGCTGACGCGCACATTCTTTCATTAGCAAGCGTATAGCGCATCGAAGCTCGAACGGGCAGTTGCTCCGTAGACGCCTACCGACACGTATTTCCTTTGCAAGTGAATTAATATAATAATATTTTTGTGGACTTGGACATTTTATTATCTCCCTACATCTTCAGTCATCACACACACAACACGCCACTAAACAATCATTGTTGTGTATGTACAGAATGTAGAACCCAGAAAAATAGTTTGAAAATGTTTGGTTAATTTGTCTCTATATCTGATTTCAAATCATTTAGTACCTATTACTGTACGAAAATCTCTCATTCTTTTGGGAAACCCATTAACTAGTTCGGCCGAGTAGTCCTTCATACAAAAGCCGTAATGGATGTTTACTCAAACAGTATTAGTATTAGTGTTAAAAATTAACAAATCAATTTTATTCTTTCATTCACATTGTAAAATACAGAATTTATTTCGAGCGCAAATCACTCATCCTCAACGTATTTTAGCTATAGGTACATACTACATAGTATTGTTACTTTCTACGGGTTCGGGATCCTGGATCGGAAATTAAAAACGCCTGTCTGTCTCTTATCTTAGGTACACTCACAATCACAATTTCATACATATAAAACGTACTAAGAGATGTACCGGAATATCCATATTCTATATAAACTTATTTTAAATAATATTAGTATTAATATTCAGTTCATCGTACCTACACAATCTCCAGTGTATTTGACTTTACATGTTTGATTACGCTTGCTCTTACAGAGAACAGCCGTTAACTGTCTGCGCACTTGTCAAATCATGGTTGCATACAATGTACGTGCTTGAGAATATTATTAAACTTAAATTAAATAAATTCTATCATCTTGCGTTCATATACTAAATCTTACAAAAAGATTAAAGCATATTTTTGCTACAGAGAGCAACATCACCTTTAACTTCTAATTTGTTTAGCCTAGCAGATATTACGTTGTAGATGTCGGGCTGATTTGAAGTTGTATCAATGTGACCGCCTTTCATTATGAGGCACCCAAAAACGTATACGTTCTAATATTATTAAGCAAAGTTTACTCCTATACTATAAAAGAAATCGTCTGGACCACTATAGTTTATAATTCATGAACGTTTTATATTCGTGAATTGTTGGAAAAGTGCACGCAGCTAGGCTCACTAGCAGTAGTACGTTCATAAAATGACTTAAAAGTATCTTACTAAACGATCATTTCGTTCTTTGTTTCAGTTGAAATGAGAACAAAGAACTAGTTTGGTATATATAGCCATGTGCAATTCAACATTTTAATTCAAGCAAATTTATTATGCTATCGAATAAATAAATATGAGCTTCCTGCTTCACAAATAATTCTATAGCTGAGGATACTTAAAAGCTCCAAGTACAGCCGACCGCTGTAAAGTATTAAAAGATGTCACATTAAATTATTAGGTTCAGTCAAACTATCATCTGTACTTCAGTCATGGGGGTCTATAATATGTATATATTTAAAGTTATATATGGATAGTATATCAACTATCTGTTATCCGTAACACAAGCCTCGTAGCTTACCACCCAATGCCTAACATATTTATTTAGGCTATAATATATATATTTATATAAGCTTCCTGCTTCATAAATAATTCTATAGCTGAGGATACTTAAAAGCTCCAAGCACAGCCGACCGCTGTAAAGTAGTAAAAGATGTCACATTAAATTATTAGGTTCAGTCAAACTATCATCTGTACTTCAGTCATGGGGGTCTATAATATGTATATATTTATTTATTTATTTATTTATTTATTTATTTATTTATTCCATAGGTTGCTAACAGAGCATACATCCATACAAAAGTAGATCAATACAATAAAAAAGACAAATACTAGACTAAATGATGCCCTAATTAAAAGCAACACTGCATTCCTATGACATGACAACATAAAAAAAACTTATAGAATAAAAGAACAGACTGAAATTAGAAGGTATAATTTGCGTCATGTAAAAAGAACGCTGGCTGTCAAGTTGCGCAGAGGCGATTTATCGGCCAATTTGGTGGTAAGACGCGGAGCGCGGGAAGGCGAGGCACGCGCCGCATGCTTTCCGGCTCGCTATTGGTTTGTCAGTTTAAAATACCATCGTGCACACAAAAGTTATTAATTACGAAATGATTTTATATAAAAAATAGTGACAAAATATTTTTGACGTATATTCTTTTATAAAGAGAAATTCTGATAATAATGCAGTTAATAAGTAAAAAAAATATACTAAACGAAATAATTTAATTTTTTGTAAGTAGATTAAACATTCTACACTGAATCAAACATATTTTATTAATTAATAGAATTCTATTTAATGACATTCTATCTAATATATTTTTCAATGTACGTACCAATAATCAATATACATCGTGAGCGAAAGGCTAGTTCAAAAATAAAAGAATAGGCTTAGGAATTTCGTATGCGAATGTACCGATGCGCAAACACGCCCCCCACTACTTTCTTCCAGCGTTCTTTTTACATGACGCGAACTGTACCTAAGTAAAACTTATTAAAAAGTTAATAAAGTAGGTACCTTCCTGTAAACAAAAACAAAAACTTAAAAATAAAAGTTTACTTCTATATAAAATTTTAATTAATAACTAAAGTTATATATGGATAGTATATGTCGGCGCATCCCCATATCTATCTCCAGGTACAGGATTCATATTGTTCATATTTCACAGTTCACCATTCAAAAGTACCAGAAAATAAAACAACTAAAAGTTCACACGCGTTACTTTTATTCCAATCAACCATATTTTATATTACATGTCACCGGAAAAACCCCTTTTACTTATTATATCTGCTTTTATTATGATAAATATAAATTATGTTTAAATTTAAATTTATAAGTAGTTTTAAAAATACAAAAACAATATAAAATAATTATTTACTATAACCAAAATGTTCTAATAAAATCATAACATTTAATTAACTTAAATAGTAACTTATTTTGATTTTATGAGTAGAAACTAGCAACAGAATAACATTTACATTCTTACTTCCTTTAAATCAATGTTACATAATATAAAAAATAAATAATTATTTGGCATAAGTCTCTAAAATATTAATTAAAAATAATTAAATATAAATTATAATTAATTATTCAACATTTAATTTTTATTTAAACAAATGCAAGTCTTGTCTTACTTATTCAACTTTTAACTAGATGTCGCTTGCAAACATAATTATGTTATTAAAATTTGTTACCAATATAAAAACTAGATGGCAGTTTAGCCTAGCGCCCATACGGCCATACTGATCTAAGCGCGTTCTCTGCGCTTATAAAATTACAAAATATAATAATAACAGCAATTTACTTTATATTTTAATAAAATAAACAGAATTACTTTATTTTCAATTTTACATTAAGAGAATAAATTGTACAAGATATGGTTAGCAATGAGTTTATTTTACAACACTTATTTATTAATAACAATTTTAAATAAAACAATGGTTTATCACACAAAATATTACAAATTATAAAGCATCATCTCCTTGGAACAGTCCAAGCCAACACAATTAAGCAATGGTTTATCAAAAAAAAAAAAGAAAACAAAATACATGGCATCACCTTTTGAGCTCTAGCCAAAACCATAAACAGGCATCACCCCTCTTGGGCTCTAGCCAACACCATAAACAGGCATCACCCATTCCAGGATCTAGCCAACAACAAACAGGCATCACCCATCCTAGGTTCTAGCCTCTCAGACCAGGGAAGAGGATGCGTGTGGTGGCCAACCAACGCTTAAGGAAGGATTTTGGATAGGAAACACAATAAAATATTAATTATAAAAATAATTAATCAGAAGTCGAAGCTCCTAAATTAACAGGTAGATTTGCACAATTACCAGATCCTGTGGTGGTATTATTATTAGCCCATACGGTCGTTTGCTCAGATTCTGATTCAGTTTCTAAAGGATCATATTGTGCCAAAGGAGCCGCACGCAAGTAATCATGACTAGCAATTTTTTCTGAACAACCACGAAGATTAACATGTTTTAATTTGTATCTATCGTTAGGTAAGACTTCTAAGACTTCCATAGGTCCCTCAAATTTAGGACCAAGTTTAGTGGTATGGCGTTCATGGCGGCGAAGTAAAACAAAATCACCAATTTTAAAAGGCCTTATTTTAGCTTTACCTTTATCAAATCGAAATTTATCCTGAAGGGATCGCTCGTCCATCCTAGACTTGCAAACCATTCGCAATGTATCAAGATCTTCTATCTGTAAATCGTCATCAATTTCTAAAAGCTTAATTCCTGGTGGTGAGCATCTTTTACCAAACAAAATTTCCATTGGACTTTTACCTGTACTTTTAGATATACTGC
This sequence comes from Boloria selene, assembly GCA_905231865.2. NCBI lineage: Eukaryota > Metazoa > Arthropoda > Insecta > Lepidoptera > Nymphalidae > Boloria > Boloria selene. The sequence goes on from HG993149.1 coordinate 6,166,582, forward strand.
AATTTATGGCTAACTGTAAGTCCTGAATAGCTGAATGCCAAGGCTTATTAAGCTCTACCACTGACATGTTATCTTTAATGACTTTCATAAGACGCTCTACCTGCCCATTTGCTCTACTAGCCCCTTTAGCTACCACGTGATGCTGAATTCCATAACGTTCACAAAACTTTTTGAAATCTGTGGATGTCATGCTTTTGTCTTGATCTGTAATAAGTCGAGTAGGAGTGCCAAATATGGATATTAAATTTTGAAAACATTTAATTGCAGTCTCAGTAGTGCGATCGTTTGTAAAGATCATGTGAACATATTTACTGTAGCCATCAATAAAAACAAATGCATATTCTGACATGTTACGCTTGCCATTCATTCGTCCAGTAATATCACCGTGTACAGTATGAAAAGGAATAGCTACTTTATCAATTGGGTGTAGTTCAATCTGCCTAGCACCTGAAATGCCTTTCCGAACTCTACAACTAACACAATTCTCAACAAATTTTCTAACCAGCCGGGACATACTTGGGAACCAGTATTGCTCACGTAATTTTGCAAGCACTTTTTCCCAACTAAAATGTTGAAGGGTGTCGTGATAATGACTAATAAGATTCCATCGATAAGTAGAAGGGACAATAATAAGCGTATATGTTTTGTTCTCAATTTGAACTTTACGCCTCAATAATTTATCTGGAGTAATAACATAGGTATCGGCTATAGTTTTAGGAATAGAGTCACCTTTTAATTGCTCTACAATTTTACACAAAGAAGGATCACGCTTTTGTTCAATCAGGAGCCAATTGTGATCAAGAGAATTAACAGAAAATTTCAAAGGCTTGGAAGGCATCTTGGATGCATGGAAATCATTTTTAATATCAACGGGGTTTCGACTGAAATAGTCGGCATGTGCAAGACGCTCTCCCTTACGATATTCAATGTGGAAATCAAAATTTTGTAAATACGCCCACCAACGATACACTCTGGGGGTTAACTCCTTTTTATGACTAGAAGCCTTTAAAGAATTGCAGTCTGTCACAACTTTAAAAGCCCTCCCGTGCAAAAAATGGCGAAAATGTTTGATCGCTTTCACGACTGCAAGAGTTTCTAGCTCATACGAATGATATTTACTTTCGCAGTCAGTCGTCCGCATACTAAAATAAGCAATTACTAATGGATTATTGTCCTGTCTTTGGATTAACACGGCGCCATACCCAAGAGAGCTAGCGTCCGTGTGTAGCTCTGTAGGTAAATTTGGATCAAAAATTGTCAGAAGAGGAGAAGATGTGAGACGATCGATAACTTCTCGTCTTGCAATATCATGACGCTCAGTCCAAGACCAAGAAATATTAGCTTTGGTTAAATCGTAAAGAGGAGCCATTAACGTAGAGAAATTTGGTACAAATTTTCGGAAGTATCCCGCTAAACCATTAAACTGACGGACTTGTTTGGGATTCTTAGGAACTGGTGAATTAGCTAGGGCTTGTATCTTTCTTGGGCTAGGTTTAACTGTTCCGTTTTCTATGATGTTACCTAAATACTCAACTTTAGTTTTAAGAAAAGAACATTTAGCAACGTTCAACGAAAAGCCGGCCCGAGTAATTCGATCCAATACTAATTTTAGGTTGTGTAAGCCTTCTTCAACTGTTTGAGAAATAACTAAGATGTCATCAATATAAACAAGCGCGATACTATCTTTATAATCATCTAACGCTGCATTGATAGCACGCTGATAAACCGAAGGTGCGTTACAAAGTCCGAAGGGCATGCGCAAATATTCAAATTGACCATCAGGGGTCACGAAAGCTGTCTTTTCTATAGAATCAGGTGCTATTGGTATGCCGTGAAAACCCGCAGCCATGTCTAAAGAAGTAAAGTAGCGTGCTTTTCCCAACTTATCAATCTGGTCGGCTATAAGTGGTAAAGGAAAATGATCCCTGAGAGTATTAGCATTAAGCTCGCGAAAATCCACACAAAGCCTGTCACTTCCATCTTTTTTTTTAACGAGTAAAATCGGACTACTGAATGGAGATGAACTATCTCGTATAATGCCATTACTCTTTAAATCCTGAATGATTACCCTAACCTTTTCACGTTCCAAAGATGACAATCTGTATGGTCGTCGTTGTACAATTTTATCAGGGTTTTTTAATTTAATTCGTAGATCCCCAGTTGTCACCTGTGAAACACGATTCCCAGTGGTGAAGTTATTTTTATATTTACTAAGTATTTCCCGTAATGTGTCAAGTTGTTTTGGATCACTAATATCAGTATTAAGATTTAATGTTGGGTCACTACTAACTACAACCTCGTTAATCAAAAAATCACGCCTCACAGAAATACTATTTTTTTTTAATGTCACGCTAAGACCTGGTACATTTAAAAGATCGAATCCGATAAGAATATCAAATTTTGTGAGATTATCGTTAACTACATAAAATTCTAGCTCTACGTGAATGCCATCTATTGTAACAACAGTGGTGATACTTTGATTTGCTTCTATTGGAGAACCTCCGATACCCGAAAAGGAAACATCTACACTTTTACGTTTTCCAGGCACAGACTGAGAAATACCTTCTTTGATTAATGAACAATCAGCACCCGTATCGAAAAGGCATAAAAAACTTTTATTACCTATTTCTACTGTTATCAGACTACGATCTAAAGATTGACAATAATTAACCGATTTATTTGGCATTTTGAGACGCTCATCATTTTGTCGACGGAAACAATTCTTTTCAATATGACCCGCACGATGGCAATATCGACATTCAATAATTTTAGCAACATTTGTATTATTAGACGAACCTGGTTTATTAAGCTGACTACTGATCTGTGTTGGTACTAAATGTTCTTTAGGGGCCATCCCCTTTTCCTTACAATCGCGGAATACATGACCCGGCTTATTACAAATATAGCATTTAACAACACGATCCTTCCTAGAAATGCTAAATTCAGCAACACGTGGCTTTTTATTATCATGATGATCATAATTTGGCTTAACAAATGATTCCGATTTACGTTTGCGATAAGTTTTTAAAATAGAAATTAACTTAGGCAGTGATTCAGGTGTATTGCGCAATAAATCGGAACGAATAAATTCTGGGTAAATACCTGTGGATATAGCGTCGATTACCTCCACATCTGAAGCCTCAGGTCTCACACGCTTAAACAAAGTCCACGCCTTAGTAGCATATTCCGCGTAACTCGATGCTTGGTCAGAAGTAAAAGCCCTCCACTTCTGGACGTCATCTGCATAACGGAATTCCCCCCCGAAAGTTTGGATAAGTTCACTTTTCACTTGACACCACGACGTTGAACTCAGCGACCACGTGTCGGCCCACGTTTTCGCCCGGCCTCGTAGTTGTAATATAGCTTTCATGCGAGCCTCATGTGAAGTTGAATTTTGATATAGTTTCATCCACGTGAGCGCACCAATCCCTTATATCATGAGATCGTTCATCAGGGTCATAAGGCGGCAGATAGAAATCGTGTCGTTGACGCGATGGTAACGATTCAGATGAAAGAGCGGCAGTAACAGCACTGGCCGCGACTTGTTTCGTAGCAGAATTCAAAAGACTCATGACCTGATCCATCGAGAAGGTCGGCTCCGGTTGACGTGGTGGTCCGGGATTACCGGCGTCTGATCCCACCGCTGCTGTCGGCGCATCCCCATATCTATCTCCAGGTACAGGATTCATATTGTTCATATTTCACAGTTCACCATTCAAAAGTACCAGAAAATAAAACAACTAAAAGTTCACACGCGTTACTTTTATTCCAATCAACCATATTTTATATTACATGTCACCGGAAAAACCCCTTTTACTTATTATATCTGCTTTTATTATGATAAATATAAATTATGTTTAAATTTAAATTTATAAGTAGTTTTAAAAATACAAAAACAATATAAAATAATTATTTACTATAACCAAAATGTTCTAATAAAATCATAACATTTAATTAACTTAAATAGTAACTTATTTTGATTTTATGAGTAGAAACTAGCAACAGAATAACATTTACATTCTTACTTCCTTTAAATCAATGTTACATAATATAAAAAATAAATAATTATTTGGCATAAGTCTCTAAAATATTAATTAAAAATAATTAAATATAAATTATAATTAATTATTCAACATTTAATTTTTATTTAAACAAATGCAAGTCTTGTCTTACTTATTCAACTTTTAACTAGATGTCGCTTGCAAACATAATTATGTTATTAAAATTTGTTACCAATATAAAAACTAGATGGCAGTTTAGCCTAGCGCCCATATATATCAACTATCTGTTATCCGTAACACAAGCCTCGTAGCTTACCACCCAATGCCCAACATATTTATTTACTAGAAAACCCGGCCCGCTTCGCTGGGCGTAAGTTAAAATAAATTAAACGGTTTTTATATATATATAAAAAAAATTATATATATAAAATTTTTATTAAAATATATATTTTTATAAAATAAAAATACTACTCCTTACTACATTTTGGCCACGTACCATCTATAATCTAGAAATAGAAATACGGCGCCATCTACCGGATATCTGTGCAACTTAGATGCCAAACCACCATATATTAGGATTTTATAGAACTAACCGATAAATACACACTAAAGTCGTATAATATACATTTAATTTGAAATAAAATAATATTGCGACTATAAATTAAGATGTAAGCTATCCTATCTTTCAAGTTGGATTAAACTGCACACGGTGTGCAAATTTGATTAAAATCGGTTAAGTAGTTTAGGAGACCATCGCGAACAAACAACGTGACACGTACTATAATTTGAGATTTAAACTATCCTATCTCTCAATTTGGATTGAACTGCACATGGTGTGCGAATTTTATTATAATCGGTTAAGTGGTTTAGGAGTCCATTGAGGACAAACATCGTGACACGAGATTTATATATATTATTAACCACATGCGCTTGGAGGTGATATACAAAAATAAAAACTAGGACTTAACAAGCTAGAATAAATACTTTTTAACAAATTGCTCATATCGATTGTCGGTTTTGTCTAAAACGTCAAAAGACCATCCATAAACGCTATGTCGTAGTTCAATTTTTACAGGCGATTCAGCTCTACGCAACAATTTTTATCGCGAAACAAAATTGCTAAACTCTGACAAAACATACGACGTTAGTACACGAATCTAAAATATTTTACACGAATCTAAAAATATGGGTTTATTCTTCATTTATACTTTTATTTATATAATAAATTTATATTTTAACATCCATTAAATTATTGTCATGAAACAAAAATTTATACTTTTCATTAACCATATTCAAGACAAGAGCTGAAATAAAAATTCAAACTTTGCTTCTTTTTTTGCATTTATAATATAATATACCTAGTGAGGAATTTTCACGTCAATACGTACTAAGAAATATTTTTCAATTTTCTATTTTATTACCGTATAATTTAATTTTGTTATAGGTACTGCATTTGCTAAAACCACATAAACTTTTATTCACTTGCACAGTTCGAAACTGAATAAGCAGTTTGAATTTATTAAACCATACAACAATAACCATAAACTGCAGAAACGATTATTACATATCGCATTCATTTATGTAGATTTATTCACTAAAGAAAATACTAAAGAAATAATAATTCAGGTATATTTGTTTTTTACTAGTCAGAATGACTAAATATATTGAATCCTACGACCTTTTCACGCTTAACCCGCTGTATTTCGATCCCCGCTGTATTTCGATACCCGCTGTATTCGGCAATAGATATCGGCACATCATGGGACATTTTTGTTATTTCTTAGTTGCGGGCACACGTCGACCATTTCTCATGTATTGTGATCGCCGTATAAAGTACGTATTTTAAAAAGCCTGGTAAATACTGTAAAAAATTGAGAAATTTTTTATGGGTTATTTCGTAATTTAATTTGGACCTAGATTCCGTTTTCCAAGATGAAAACTGCGTTTGTGCATAAGAAGCCAACACTGCCCCAGAAAATGCATAGTTGTGTGTCTCTCAAACTTCGGTTGAGCACCGTGCTGGTGCTTGATAAAACAGAAGTTTTTTGTAAGAATTCTTGCCACTAAACGTTTCGGACATAAGTGACCCCTGCTTCTGAAACGCTTATCACGCGAGTAAAACTGCGGTCAAAATCTGGTATGGTATAAATCCTAATTATAGAGCCTGAAATGTATTGGTTAGTTCGTCTTCACTATATACGAATGTAAAGATTTACATACTATTGTTTTTGAGATTTTTCGGTTTCCTTTAATACTTATTTACTTACTTACAAAATAAGTCTCTAGTATCTCATTATTCCGTAACATTCTCTACGATATTAATAGCTACACCATCCCAAGATAGCCTAGCATATGACGCATAAAATTTCATTAAGCCGCATACATTGCTCGCAATGATAAATGTGTTCCGTATAAGTGGGGCGAGGCCTTATTTCGTATAACACAATTAGTCTTTACGAAGCTTTGACGTGTATTGATGAAAGGTCTAACGGCGTGTCGCGTTTGATTTTCAAGTACGTTCTCAAGATTTGCTACTTGTTACTTTTAACATTATTTATCGCATAGTATAGAGATTAGAGATGTTAAGTTTATTACTCGAGCTTATTAATATGTTAATAAAATAATTGAATCATTTTTTATAAAAACACTAGCGATCCACCCTCGCTCTGCTCGAGTTGTCCCTAGATACGTTATAGAAGTTGGTATAGTTTTCTCAGAAATCATATATTTTCCAGCAGTAAAAATAACATAATATACATGTTGACCTGGAAAACCAGCTTTCATCTTACGAAATTTCATTTAAATATTATGTCCAGTAATTTTTACGTGATTTGGTTACAGAAAAAAATCTAAAAATGTTCGGCCCTTATATCGATAATAATGACTATTACATTAAGATTTTTCAAAAAATATTTAATGTAAATATTTGAGTCAATTAGAATTTTATTATAATATAGATTGTAAGAAAATCGTTTGACATTTTGTCTGAAACTTCGCTTCTGTATTTGTATAATTATAATGTTCCCACAAATAAAACAAACTGTTTTTAATCTAATATTCATAACCATCATTCAACTGCTAACTTATTTTTGTCAGAGCTTTAAATCTACATAACTCATGCTTTTTCAAACTTAAGTTTGTTAGTTCTATAATAAACAAACTCCCTAAATTCCTTCAGGAGAGCCCTTCTGCAGCTGCATTTAAAACAACTTTAAAAATTATTTTCTAACTCAAACTTGAATAATACACTTTTCTGTTTGCATCAGAATAATAATATGTACGTTTATGTATTTATTTGTATGTATAATATATTAATGTATATACTTATACATGTATGTATGTAATGTATATATGTATGTATATATTTATTTTTGAGTAAATTTACTTATCTATATACTTTATATTTCTTCTTTGCACTTTCATCTGTCCCGCTATTTAACACTATCTCCCACGCACAGGTTGACTGGAAGAGATCTCTTATAGAGATAAGTCCACCATTGTCCACGTCAGTCTCAATTTATTTTCTTATGTAAATTTATTGTGCAATAAAGAATTTTTAATAAAAAGTCTTCTTAAATCCATTTAATACTGAGTTAACTTCCAAAGAGTTAAGTTACATAGCACTGAGAACAAAAAGTGTTTATATATTGTTAATGTTACGTATGTATTAAATATTACTTTCTAAGCGCTAATGATTTTGTTTGATTATTTAGTACTTTATCTTTAAGTCCTTTATATACGAGTCTATGTATGTGATTCTTAAACTCAGTTTACTAAAATATGTTATCAAAATAGCTATTAAAACATAAAATAACTAAGACAATTATAGCAATTGCATGAACATTTTACAGAACTAGTTCTAATCTATGTAAAATACTGTCTAAAATATCAAATTTCATTAGTAAAACGATCTACGAACATTTTAAGAGGTTTCGATGAAATCGAGAACGCTTTCTACTTTTCTTACTGATAGGTTATATAATATTTACAGGATATAGGTTTTTTATATAATCAATCATAAATACATATAAAAACAAATTACTTATCTGTTGCTGTAGTTTAGTAGAGCGTACACAAAAACAGAGTAGAGTTAGGTTTTATTTACTAACTATATGCATATTCGTACATTTTACGGCATGGGTCCGTTTGGGACTAAGATTTATAACGCTCTTATTTCGCACTTTATCTTCTACCTTATTCTAGTAAAAGCGAAGAAGGTATTTTTGAGAATATGCTAAAGTTAGCATGAGGTTGAGTTTCACAATGAACTTTACGCTATACTTTCTTAGTATTGAGAACAATACACATTTGTTGACTGATTATTTGAAATAACTTTCATGTAAATTTTAATTTACATTTCCTTGCGTACTTTTGGTATAAGATTATTATTATCGTCTATTTTACTTTCTCTAAGCAAACGTAAAATAGAAGTGCTATATATAAAATAACAAGAAGTGTAGTACTAAAACATAACGCTAATTATGTGGAAATTTCAAAAGTAACCTTTTCGAGAGGTCGAAGGCGAGGGTTCACCCGCAGTGCACGCTTAAGCCTAGCGTGTAATCTAATTGTAAGGAAAGCTGGACGCGGAGACTTAGTAAATTAAATACATTATATAGTAGGACGCTTCAAAAGTGTGCATATTATATGAAGATACATACACTGTTTTGAACATACCCTTTAAATTAAACAAAATTTTAAGTTTCTTGTATTAATTATATAAAATTAAACAGTAGTACAACGTACCTACTTTTACAATACTTCTTTTTTTTCTCTTTTAGCTGTGTCATATTGGTTTTCATCGTACTTTGTGATGCTTGGGGATTAAAAAACTTAAATTTAATATACGAGTACATAAATGATTCAGTAGCGCACCGAGCAACAAGTTGCGTTTAGAAGTTATGTTATGTAACTGCCATCTAGTATAAATCATAATACTTTGCTATGAATTTCTACCATAAATTAATTTTGTTTACAAAGTACAACGAATATTTGCCAAAAAAACTTTATTAACTTATTAGATAAAACTCGAAAAAGTTGTTCAAATTTGCGTAGAAGAAAAAAACATATTTAAATATCCTCAAAACAGATTCTGATTTTTGTTAGCGCTCCGCCTTATTTTAATTTTGGCAAAAAGTCAAACAAAGTTTTGTATACATTAGTCTTATTTTCATGAAAATAAAATAGAACGTCTTGAAGGGCAAACGTTTAAGTAATTAGGGACGTGTTTGCTAACACAAAGACAGGCAATGTTTATTTGTTCTCATATTCCTAATTGGTGGTACTGTATATTTCATAAACCTAACTTACGACCATTTAGGAGATTTGATAGAAAAAAAACATGTTATTCTTTAATATTAATTCAAAAAGCTTAAATTTAAAGTTACTATACTAAGATTTTTTTCAACTATAGACTTATTTTAATGTTGTATGCTACAGAGCCCCAAATATACGAATTGACTCGCACTTATGCATTTTTATATCTTCGATAATGTCCGTTTTGTTTTTAAAAAAAAGAATTTGCACAAATATATTTTCGAAAAAAATAATATAATTTGTTTAAATTAATGGGTAATTAAACGTACGAACTCTAGCTCCTTTCTTTTATATAACACATCTCTTATTATCTATGTATTACTACGTTATTTAAAATAAAAAATCGTTTTACTTTTTTGTCAAAGGCAGGTGAATTCCATTATAATTGGGAATCATTAGTTATATTTCAAATAGAATCAATTTTATATTGCTTTCAACAATTTTCTTTAGGCGTAATTTACTTTTAATGGTAGCATTTGAGTTAAAGTTGTTACTGATTGAAAAAGAAATATATTTTTAATATTGATTTTCATATACGTAGATAAAAAAGTTACCAAATACTAAGTCAGCTTTTATGACTAAAACTATTATCGCTCTTTTTATTAATGAAAAGTGAATTATAGACTGTGAGGTAATTTTATTGTTCACATCACGATTTTACATACTTGAAATGTCTATTTCGAAAATAGCATTTTAATTCTTTCGCTTTCCTGCCTGATTTACGACTTAAGTTACGTACGTTAGTGATTAACGCTCACCTCCATTAATCAAACAACTGAATTTCAAAAAGTCTAATTACAAGATTAATTCGTTATAATTATTATAATGAACTTAAATATAAAAATAGGCAGTGGTAGCGCAGTAGGTAACATGCTTGGTTAACCGAGTGAAGCGTGTTTAAATCCGGATCTCGAACCTCAGATATTTTCATGTGCGAATCATTTCTAGCATGATTGCAACTTGTCTTATAGTGAAGGAAAAGCTAGAAAGTTTTTGAAAGACCTGAAATACGTCAACCCTCAGTTGGACTGCGTCGTTAACTATGGCCGTATTCTCCTCGAATTGAAAGGAGCCCCTTGCGACCAGTGAATCGTTTAAAATGGTATGATATAATACAATATAAATACTATAAATATAAATATCTGTTTAGTATATGTATGGTATTGATAATTAATTATATATATTCTATCACATTTGCACGTGTTTGGCCCTTTCTCTTAACCACTATCTCTTACTTCCATGGGTTGGCTGGAAGAGATCTCTTCTAGAGATAAGTCCACCTTTGCAAACTCTTAATTGTTTACAAATTACTGTATGTTTCTTAAAGTGCAATAAAGAATATATTATGTTGGGACATTATTACACACAGCGCTATCTAGTTCCGTGGTAAGCTACGAGGCTTGTGTTATGGATACCAGATAGTTGATATACTACACATATTTTTTTTAAATACATACATAATATGAATATTAATATGACCCCATGACTGGAGAACAAACATTAAATACATACATATGATCAATATGTGATCATGTAATATACCTACTAGAAGAGATAGTACATAAATAAAAATAATAACATTTCCTGCCAACAAACATGAAGATCAAATGTCAACTCCAATACGAAGGTTCGTGTAAATGTATAGCGTACTATGAGTATATACTTAGGATGTCGGCGGTCTGTGTTTCCCGTAACACAAAGCTCTTCATTGTTCCATTCATCTAGTTATCTAAGGATTAAGTTCGAACATTTACCATCTACTAATGATGCATAATGAATTTAAAAATACTCACAAGTATTATTAAAGGTACAACAGAGCAAAATACCCATAGGTCGAAATTTAACCATAAATATTATTTTTATTTAAAAAAATATCAAATAATCAATTTTATTTAAAATCAAATATTCACGTAAATAAATAGAGATAGTTAAATGTCAAAATCGACAAAAAGGTGAAAAAAGTGTTCCCAACTACGTGTACATTAAAGCAACATAATAAAGAAATAAATGATATTTAATGCAGTATTCATATTAGGTTCATTTGAATTCAAAAATTTAAAGTTAAATTAACTGAATTTAAATACATGTAAGTTTAGAATTGGAATTTTCGGTTATATTCTCGGATTTTTAGCGTAATCATTTACGAGTAGACTTTCTGTTACCAACGAATACCTAGTAGATGTAAATGTGTGGGATTAGTGACTGGTTGTGTCTCACGTAGCATAAATAGATAAATTGTAATACAACATTGTTACCAAATATTTTTTTTGAAAAGAGCAACTGTTGAGTTTCTCGCCGGTTCTTCTCAGCAGAACAGCTTTCCGAGCAGGTGGTAGCTTACTCACAGACTTACAGACTGACATTTAATTTTATTAATGTAAAAATGACGATTCAAAAGAGCTTGTAAAAGTCTATTTGAATAAAGAATATTTTGATTTTGATTTTTTGATTTTGAAAACGTTTCGAATCCCTTATTAGTCATAGCCACGGTAGAAACTAAGGCTTTTGATGTCTTAAAAGTTATTTACTTTTCAATTTTCTTGTTAATGGACTCAAAGGAAAGTTATTTTCACATTTAATAGGAAAAAAAATCATCGAAATTTTTTATGCGTTGTCAGTAATGCCACGGCACCTAACTTAAACACAAGATTCCGATAGTAATGATAAAGTTAATCTAAGCTCGTCTATTTTTGTCGTCGATTGTTGGATTTATTGGAAAAGTTTTCATTTGTTGAATTTATTCTCACTCGAACAGTTTCTACTTTATATTCACTTCTATTTTTGTTTTATATAACCGAGCGTTTTAGAAGGGCATTAACATAATGTTCTAAGCGTAATTAAATGCTGACAAGTAATGTTAAACTTCCAACAATTTTGTTTGTTTTGTAAATAAACAAAAACTGAATAATTTGTATAGATACTTCAGGTAGAGCAAAGGTGATGAACTCAAACTTTAACAAAGTTGCTGTTGTAAGTATTGTTGTTGTAACGCAGTGGTAGTCTAATAGTGAAGCTTACTTGAGAAACCGAATATAGTGGGTTCAAATTCTGGGTCTGGCACAGCTAATATTTCCATTTCACCTTTCCCAACATGATCACCAGATTCGTAAACATCTATGTAACCTATATGTCTAAGAGAACTTATTAAGTTTTCGAACGACATGTGAAATCCACCACACCTACCCATCAATTATTCCGTTCATATATAAAGATAAATTCGTTAAGATAGGTGATACGCGAAGGAAATACGCAGTAAAAATGCGTTTAAATACGCTTTTAAAAATGATTTATCCGCCCACATCTTGACATTTTAAAAAATATCAATTTTATTATCTCTACCAAAATTTGTGTCTCAGCTTATAAATAAATTTAATATTCATTTCTGATCGTAGAAGATATATTAGTATAATATTTAATATATATTTACTTATGCAATTATTTTGTCCGTACAATTTTCCACTTCTCTACCTCTCGTGTCAGTTGTTATTAATGTCAGTAGATGCTCTCATAATCCGATATTTGTATCATCGAGCTGGAAAACTAAGATTCATGAGGATAGTTCTTTTTAATATGCTGCCTAGTTAGTACATTCTGCTATGTTTATTTTTGAAATTCAGTATCTTATTAACCTATAAATCCTTTTTTTGATATATCTTTTTCGAATACCTTTTAAAAAGCTGCTCTCGGTTACAAAGGTTTGCTACTAATACAATAGAATTACTATACTTACTTGAAATACATTGATTAGTTCTAGAAATAACTGTCGCAGGTTATTTTTTATTTTAGTTTCGCGTTTTAATTACAACACTATATTTGATATTTCTGTGTATATTATAAACAGAAATTATACTTAAGAAGATCAAAGTCTGAGGGCCGCCAGATTTTACTTATTTTCTCAGTAACCAAATGTATCATGTGATTAAATAGTTTAAGTGCACTTTGAGAGTATGCTACCTGCTAGTTTGGACCTATTTTTTGAGGTAATGTTCATTTATAAATTGCTACTTTTAACTGTGACTATAATGTACTATAAAAATTCACAAATGTTTTATCCCCATTAAATCTCTGAAAACGTTGTTTCCCGCTTGTATTTTCCAGCGAACTTTTCTCTCGCCGAGTAAATAGAAAGAAGCAATACGTACATTATTACTCATTAAATATTCAATGTGATCAGAATGCCTCTTACGATAAATACTTAATCTATAAAGTACATCCACATTTCTTTACAAAGTGCTGAAAGCTTCTAGTCAAGTTAAGAGCTCGTCATTGAATTATTGATACTCTTATAGGCCATGTTTCCAAGTTCACCTTAGCCTATTAGTTATTCATAGCGTTTGCACGGTACAGTTGTCAATGCCATAGTAATCATATGACAATAGGCAAAGCTATAATAATTGTAGACCTACCAGAAAAAATGGATATTTTTGTGAGATGAAATTCAAAAGTCTAAATCATTTTCTTTCATTTTAAAGTTAAAATATAAATTATTTCTAAAGTACATTAAAATACCTTAAAGGCACTTCCAGTATTCTTATTCCAAGCTCTAATTGGTTACATAGTTTGTACTACCCGCAAATATATATTTTTTTCTACTATATAACGCGAGTGAATCCGCGACGAATGACTCTATCCTCTGGTGAAAACAAAATGAAAATCAGTGCAGTAGTTTTTGAGTCTATCGCGAACAGACTGACAGACGCGGCTGTGGACTTTGTGTTATAATATGTAGTGATAAGTATGAGCTGTCCCTTTATACGAGTATGTTACCTACGTAAAACGTGTTTCTCAGTAAGTGAATTGTATTTTTTTGAGAAATAAATGAATCTTCAGCCTCATTTCCAATTTACCAAAATTTACGAAGTGGAAAGCAAGCCTACGATTTATAGCGCAGTACAAGTTAGATAAATGATATGTTATGTCCCAACGGCCTTCGATAGATGTGTGATAAGTAGTAAACAGCTATGTTTTTCGAGTGATTTATTATCCTTTTAGTACAGACAAGAAGTCTATTTATGGCATTTAGACGCCAAGCATTGTAATCAACTTACTTGAATATGCCTAATGCCTATTCTGTACTCTATTATCCTATTTCTTCTTATTTATAATATTTAGTCGAGTGTTTTTTGTGAAATGAATTAAAGACACAAAAATATGCAAATATACGTCTTTGAAATCTAGAATCTAAACTCATTATGTTTTTATGAAAATTCAACACAAACAATGCTGATATTGAAATTATTGTCTGTAATATATTAGTACAATACATTTACTGCCAGTTTCTATAACCTATCTACCGATAGACCGGTAGATACTTTCATACGATTTTGACAGGTTGTAACTTTTAATGTGTCAAAATAGTATGAAAATAACTACCGGTCTATCGGTAGATAGGTTATAGAAACTGGCAGTAAGTAAGTTATTATAATATAAACAATATATTAATAATACTTATGTACAATATATCAGAGATCTTCTAATAAGATAATAAATAAAAACCAAAAAGAACATAATTATTGTATTCCTAATTTTATATCGTTCGTATCGTATCGTATGTATAATGTATATTGCTTTGTCGTAACGGGAATAAAATTTTAAGTTGTAGGCGTCTTTTTATATTATCTTTTAGAAATACTTAAATTTTATTCACGCAGCAACTAAGTCTTTACATAATCCGTCGATATTAAATTTTTGTTTAAAACAATACAACGATTTTAAAAACATTTTGTCAGCAATCCTACTGGGGTAGAATTACTTCTTGAATACCTTAAAGATCCTCTCTTTAGAGGAATATAAAATAGTAATCAAGTACCTACCTAAATGTTTCAAATTTCAATAATTTATAAGAATGAAGTCCGTCATATCAAATAAAAATAATTACTTGCGATGATGATAATATCATATTATATAAAATAAAGATAAAAATATAAAAATGATTTATACAACTTAGAACAATTAAAATATGTTTTAATTTTCTTTTATATTTGGAACTTCTATACTAGTACGGTAAAGACCAGACTCAGCAAATATTATAGAAAAAAATAATCGCATTAAACTTTCTCCTATTAATTTAACACTCTACTTATTTAAAAAAAAACTTAATCTTACACTCGATGTAAATGGTAGATGATAATAATAATTTAATTTTTAATAACAATAATTTATCATATTATTTAGTAAGTAGGTAAATATAAGATGTATAATGTACTTTTATTAAAAAGGATACAATACGGAATACGAAAAATGAAAATAATATTCAGGAAAATAGCAACTTTGCGAAAGACGTGTAAAATCCGCCAACATACACTAAGCGAAGTGGACTATGGACTGATGAACTGAATCGGTGCTGTAGTGGCTAGCATGTACGGCCACACTTCGAGAGGTCCTGGGTTTGAGTCCCGGGTTGGGCTATGTTTAGTTTTTGAGTCTTTCTATTTAGTAAGTCTCAGTACAGCCCGGAGTTGGAAAGTTGGCGGTGTGTCACCCCCGTGTTTCAAAGAGCAGGTAGAGCAGTCGGTCCTCCGCCTTAGCTCTTATTGATCGTGTCGAGTAGTCGAGATGCGAGAGCATGAGAGTGATAGGAACAGAGAGTGCACTTGTGTCTGCGCATACACTTGTGCGCTATAATACCTCCTGCGCAGTTGGCTAGTCACAATGAGATTGGTCGCCGTGGCGGTAATCGGTCGGGAGGACATTATTATGGATCGATGCCGTGCCCTGCAGTTGGATATTAAAAAGGGCTGAATAGATATATCAAAAATATATTATGAACAAAATCTTATCACCCGTACAAAACATAATAAGATTTCGATACTCACATAGGGTTGGCAAACAGCTATCTTTGGTTAAACAAACTTCGCAGATGATTTAAGTGGCCGTATGCTTATCTGAAAGTTTACTTACATATGAAACATTATTTGATTTCAGTTCGTATTGAAATTCAATTCGTTTTGATACCATACATAGCGTGACTCCTAGTACGTGGTCAAACTCACAGCATCGTGTATTTCTCAACATTAATCACGTCATCTTTCTACTTTATATAATTTAGGCAAAGACGAAATAGTTTAATTCATGTCCCCCTCTGTGTATTTTTTTCTAGTAGCTATGAGGAGGGTCTCAATATATTAATTTACAATAATTAGTTTTTTGTATATATTTAGAAATTATGTAATTTAATTCTATTCATGTAATATTCCTGAAATTAGCAATACTAATATGACTGAATTCTGACCTCGGAGCAAACACTAGTAAGATTTGATTTAATAACTGTCCTAGGGTTAATTTTGTCTATGATTGACACTAAATAAATAATTATTTTTATTTTGTTTTAGTAATGAGTTACTCTTAATAATATTATTAAAAAAGGTCATGCTGTAAGTTTTTATTTTTTTGAAATGTAAAGTACCATCAAAAAGACGCGATGTATCAATACGTGGAACTAATTGAAACAACACTAACAGTCGATATTTCTCTAAAAGTTATCGGTTGCATAGGACGTAATCATCATGTAATATTAACATTTATATTTCATTCTATTTATTGCTCTTACATTTCGAACCCCTAGAATTTGTTTAACCTTTACTCTTTAGAAAGTACCTAAACTACACAATACATAGCGCTTTATTTTAGAATTTCCTTTGTAAAGCGTTCGTATGTTTTTCCTTTAGTTTGCAACCGCAATTCTATTTTATTCTTTGTTCTGTGGTGTATAACCCAAACTTTAAACGACTCAGCACTCAGCCTTTTTAAAGTCTCACTGTGCACGCTAGACTAATGGCAGTTAGCAGATTTACATATTATATTTTTTTTGTGAAGGCATGTACAACGTCTGAATATGTTCATCCAAACAAGTACATAAGGCACATATGCCTTCTACTGCATAACTTTCTTTTCGTGAAAATTTAACCCATTTTTTAAACCTTAATTGGTACATACGTTAAAATCACAGACGTTCAAGATGAATGTGTTAAGTAAGGAATAAATAATATCGTAATGATTTGCATTTGATATTCTAAATATTTACTCGTTTTTCATACTATAAAAACTCCGAAGGCTTATTGCTCTTTTACTATATTATAATTACTAACAGTTATTTTTTGACATTTTAAAAGCCTGAATGTAATATCAATGTTCTGAAATACTTATTTACTAGTAGCTTTAAAGATCTAACGCTTTTTAAAAGAAAAAATATTAGGACTTTAATTTTGTAAATAGAATACAAATCAAAAAGTTATGTGTTGTATACTAAACGTTATATAAAAGCAATTATAGCTGGTTGGACATAATTCTTCATCTAAAAATTATAATGCTAAAACATCAACAAAGGTTTTACACGGGATTTTCTGTTGTGACCACAACGTTGAAAGATTAGCCATTGTGGATTCTAAAGCGGTGCCTTCATATTAAACCTGTTGTTTTCCATTCACATTTTTAAGCGAATATTCCATCCAAGCGATTTCGTAAATTTTTATGTTAACTAATATTTTTCATTATTGATCTTACTTAATCTTCTTCCATATCTTTCTAAATAGAAAAATCCACGTCGTCTCATATTTGCAATTGCATATATCCAACATTTTGACTTTAACGTATTTCTCTGCTTTTGAGCAAGATTTATAATTGAGTTTTTGCTGTGGGGTGAATATTGCACACTCATGGTAACTCGCAGGCAAGGTCTACACCAAAATGTATACCCTTATAAATTTTGAGTACTTTTGTGAGACTATTGCTTTGATTAAAATACTTACAGTTAGATGTTTATTTACATACTGAAACCTTCGCTTTATTTACATACTGTATATGTGTACAAAATATTAGTCTCTTTTCATTTAACAATTTGCCTTCAAATATATCTCGTACATAGTAAGTACAAGGGAACAAAGTGCTTGGAGTAAAGCGAAAAACGAATTTTGCCGCTTCTATTAGTCTCAAAATCCATAATAAAAGGATCTTTTACATTAAACCAAGACATGATATTACTAAGTTTAACTGTCGCAAAAATGGGATAAAGAATGAAGGGAAAAATGTATGGTAATACGTTTTAAGTAAATCTTTAAATCGGACTTATGAACTTAATTCCCTCTGAATATTTTCACGCTATGTAATGCTTGACTGTTTTAGATTAACCTTAATTAATTATTACAAATGATTTTGCGTTCTTTTTAATTCAGTGTTATCGTAGTAGATTTAATGTATTTAAAATTAAAATTGTTGAATAAAATTTATCAAAATCTTTTTTATAAAAAAGATATCAAACAAACTTAATAAAGATCCATGAGTTATGGTAAGAGTATTCAGCCCTTTTTAACCTTCAATACGAAGGGAATCAGGCTATAATAGTCCACCACGCTGACCAAGTGCGGGTTGGCGGACTTCACATGTCTTTCGAAAACTTGCTAGGTTCCCTCAGACATGCAGGTTTTTTAACGATGTTTTCCGTCATCGTAAGACACATAGATAGTCAGAGTATTTATTGGAAATTGTCCGCAGACCTGCTTGAAATATCATTTGTTCATGTATTTGCGTGGAACAATCTGTACAAAAGTCAAATCATAAATTTTTTTTATATATTATCTTTCTTTCAAATAAATTAGAATAAGTATACAAATATATACAGAAAAAATTTGAAGTAATTCAAATCAAATCAAAATATTTTATTCAGCATTAAAATTATTTCAATTTCTTCTATCTACTGAACGTCATGAGTTTAGCACCAGTTTGACCTGAGAAGAACTGGCGAAAGAAACTCAGCGGGACTAATAATAATAATAATAATAAGGGGTGTAAGGGGATAATAATGTAAGTGTTTCAAATTATCCCAAATGCCAACCCCACCTGCACGTGGTGCACCCTGCCACTAACTAACGAGGCTCTGGCGACCGTTTGGTAGCGGGATATCTACCAATATAAGCTGTCTAAGGCTCAAAAAAAACACCCACATGGTGTTTAAAAGAGGCGAAGACAGAACAATCGTCATTAGTGCAGGATTACGGTTTAAGGCGGCAGTGGAGGAGTATCTAGTATACCAACAGTGGCGCCTACGAGCTTAATAGCTCACTGCACATCCTCGTGTCCTGGAAAAGCACGTTGGGTTTTAAATTCCAAAAGAAACGTATGAAGATGCAACCAATAGCCCATCCCCAAGTACCCGGGGACTCCGACAGGGATGCCAATGATGGTAGGCAGGTACCTGGAGGGGTCAGGGGAGAGAAGAATCTCCGGGTGGCGGTCTCAAACCATCAAACGACTTTTGCTACGCCCATGGACGCTGATAAAGAAACTGATAGGAAGAACGACGAACAGCAAATTATTATTAATCAGGCTACACGATACAATCTAAGAAAAAGAAAAATAGCCCCCCAGAATATAAAAAATAGTATTAAAAAATCTTCAGGAAGTATGGAAATATTGTCGTCACCTGTATCATCCATTCAAACTATCCCTTCTCCTACATCATCAACACATCTTTTTGATTTACATGATAGCCCGAGCTCTTCATCAGCTATTTCTGATAGTTCAGAGGATGTTGTGCAGATGGCACCTGCTTTAAAATCTGCACCCACCACTGACCAAAATCGTACGCGAAAAAAGTGGAGTTCAGATATGAATAAATTCATATGGCGTACGTACCTTTTAGTTACAGAAATAGAGACGAAGATACGTGGACATTTAGATATACTACATAAAAAATTTATAGAGAAATATCCAAATTACGATGTCTCAAAACAAAGGATAGGGGACCAACGTAGGGCTATTGTAAGAAATAAACTATTACCGCAAAATATCTTAGATGAAATAAGGCAAGAGGTAGAAAAATCTCTTTGTTTACCCAGTTCTATGACATCTTTATTACCCGATAGTGCTACACCTACTACTGATTCGTCATGTACACGAATAAGGTGGACAGAAGACATTAACGAGGCTATAATACGTACATATTTTAAAATAACTAACCTAGATTCAAATAGATCATTTTACCGAAAGCCCTTACATACTATAATAACTGAGCTATTTCCACAAATATCCCATGTGTCTGAACAACGAATTGCAGACCAGAGACGTGTGATTGTAAACAATCGACTTTTACCGCCAGCCAGGATAGAAGAAATTCGAAAAGAAGTAGAAAAGACATTAGATACAACAGCAGAACATGCAACAATAACTTTCACTGGAGAAGATACCAGAGATCAGAGTCCTCTAACTTCAAATAATAATGATCAAAACTCAAATATAAAGTACATTAAATCACATAATTCGCATTTAAATTACCAGACCTCATCAGAATTTAATAACAAAATACAGGAAACATTTCAAACATCATTAAACAATTATGAAAATACTGATCCGACTAAAAGACCATTTATTCCAAAACAAAAAACATCGAAAAAATTTACATATATTGTTCATTATCTAAATAATCAAATTATCCCACAATATATTAAAACAAACGATGATTTTAAAACACTACATACAATAATTTACTGTGCAGCATACACCGCCGCAGTCTGCAATGGTTCTAAAATTAAAAATACACAACCCTCCCCATTAAATACACGATAAACAAAAAACAATACCATCTTGGAAAATAAGATTACAGAAGAAGATTAAAGCACTTAGGGCCGATATAGGTAGACTGACCCAATACATTAGAGGAAATAGAAGTAACCGGCTTATATCACAAGTAACGTATATTAAAGAAAAATTTAAAGTACATTCACGGCATGAGGAACCGAATATTTCAAATGAACAATATCTTGATAGCTTAAAACAAAGACTCTCAGCTAAAACTAGTAGACTTAGAAGATATGACGCTTGCACTTTAAGAAAAACACAAAATAGACAGTTTGTTAATAACCAAAAAAATTTTTATAGGAACTTAAATAATAACACTAACAATCTACAACAAAATATATCATCAAATCGACTTCCTACAAAAGAGCAATTCCAAAATTATTGGTCAGGTATTTGGGCAAACCCAGTACAACATAACATTCAAGCTGACTGGATACAAACACTTTTAAAAGAAGAAAACAGAATTCCTCAAATGAAATTTGAGGCGGTACCTCAAGAAACATTTGAAAAAGTTATTAAAAAAACACATAATTGGAAAACTCCTGGCTCAGATCACATACACAACTTCTGGTATAAAAAATTTTCGACTTTACATCCACTATTATTAATTCACATAAATAGGTTCATCAAAAATCCAAATTCTATACCACATTTTATAACACAAGGCGTGACATTTATGATAGAAAAAGACAGTGGTGAAACCAAGAACCCAGCTAAGTACCGGCCTATAACTTGTTTACAAACATTTTATAAGCTCCTGACATCATGTATTGCCGCTCTTTTTAATGAACACGTTACTAGCAATAATATCCTTGCTAATGAACAGAAAGGTTGTCGTAAAAACAGCCAAGGCTGTAAAGAACAGCTTATAATAGACTCAGTAATAATGAAACAAGCCTACGCAAATAAACAGGACATATTTACTATGTATGTAGATTATCAAAAAGCCTTTGATTCAGTACCCCATAGCTGGCTTCTGGAAGTTCTCCATCTTTACCATATAAATCCAACACTAATCACTTTTTTATCACACGTAATGAAGCAATGGCGAACTAAATTAACAGTACGAAATGAGATTGAAACAGATGAAATAATAATTAGACGTGGTATATTCCAAGGAGACGCCTTAAGCCCTCTTTGGTTTTGCCTCGCTTTAAATCCTCTTTCACATTTATTAAATAAAAATAATCTTGGCATCACAACTGCAGCAAATCAATCACTTTCTAATCCGGTTTTAATTTCACATTTGCTTTACATGGATGACATAAAATTATATAGCCATAACATAAATACCTTACATCAATTGGCAAATATAACTAAACAATTCTCAAATGATATATGTATGGAATTCGGGATAGAAAAATGCAAAACCTATTCTTTTTGTCAAGGTAGACTTCAGTTAAATGATTATGTATTAAATTCAGAAGAAAAAATTGACCCATTAGACCAAAACGATTCATACAAATATTTAGGATTTCAACAAGATTGGCAAATTCTTCAAAAACATACGAAAACAGAACTTATCCGTAAATTTAGACATCGACTTTGTTCAGTATTAAAAACGAATTTAAACTCTGCTAACACTATAAAAGCTATTAATTCGTACGCTATCCCGGTACTCACATATTCATTTGGAATCATATCATGGACCAAAACAGATTTAATAAAGCTACAGCGTCTAATTAATACATCAATGACAAAACAACGTAAACATCATCCAAGATCTTGTACACAACGTCTGACACTCCCTAGAGAAGAAGGAGGTAGAGGTTTAATCGACATTTCCAATTTACACAATAAACAAATAGCTACATTACGACACTTTTTTCACGAGCAGGCAGAACAATCAACAAATACATTACACAAAGCCATAGTAGAAGCAGACAAGCGCTTTACACCTCTTAATCTACAGGACAGAAAAAGTCAAACATCTCAAACTATAACTAAAAACAAAGATAAAATTGCAGCTTGGAATGAAAAGTCTCTGCATGGAAGACATCGCCACGACTTACAGCAGCCACATGTCGATTTAATAGCGTCGAACGCCTGGCTTAAGCGAGGTGATCTTTTCCCTGAGACTGAAGGGTTCATGATCGCCATACAAGACCAAGTAATAGATACTAAAAATTATCAGAAATATATTATTCGAAGACCAAATATAACAGATATCTGCAGGCATTGTCATAGTAGCTCTGAAACAATACAGCATATAACAGGTGCCTGCAAATCCATAGCACAACATGACTACAAACATCGTCATGACCAAGTAGCAGCCATAATACACCAAAACCTAGCTTTTCAGAATAACTTACTCCCAAAACAAGTACCCTATTATAAATATGAACCACAGTCAGTATTAGAGAACAATAAATGTAAAATCTACTGGGATAGAACCATAGTCACAGACAAAACAATACATTTCAACAGACCAGACATAACAATTTTGGATAAGGAACGTAATTCTGTATATTTTATCGATATTTCGATCTGCAATACACATAATTTAGCTTCAACCTATACTGAAAAACTAGCAAAGTACACAGATTTGGAGATCGAGATCAAAACCCAATGGAAAGTAAATACCACTAAAATTATACCCATTGGCGGCTTTAGGGGGTGGCGAACAGGGCAATCGCCCGGGGCCTCGCTCTTGCAGGGGCCTCGCGCAAAAACCCAAGCTAATTTAAAAAAAAATATAGACATTTAACAATTTTTATTTTTATTTTAAACTATTGATTTTGTACCTTAATTACTTATTAAGGTTATAACATAACGGTAAATTAAAATAAAGTTAGTTAACTAATTCATACATTCAAAACATAATAAAAATTCATAATGTAGTACTTGAATATGACGCCTCGAAACACTTGAAGATCGGTTTTTTATCGCATAGCACTCGAGTCAGCTTGAGAATCGGAACATAATGTTTTGGTCCTCTATCGCTCGGGGAGTCACCCCCACCCCGTGTTTCATTTCGTTAGTAAACTCTTGTCATCTTGGAATTATTTTGTTTTCAGTACGTGTTACAAAATCGTTACTATACCGTACATATCTTTCAATTTTATTGAATATTACGTTCTTATAGTATTTAGAGTATTGAGCGAGCTGGAAAAGTGTAAATTATAGTATTTGAAGTATTGAGTAAGCTAAAAAAGTGTAAAAAAAACTGTGTGATACTTAAAAATTATTCCTGACTGTTTGTGCGAAACAAAACAAGATTTACGAAATGAGTTCCCGTGATCGCGATGCCGGTAGAAAATTTGAATCAGGTAGTTCAAAAAGGAAACGAGCTATCAAAAGAAAGCAAGTAAAAGAAAATCTACGTGGATCTTTACATAAATATATTAAAAGTTATGATCAAAAATCCGCTACAAAACATTTATTGACTGAAAGTGACTATGATCCTGATCCCTCTGAAAACATTCCTTCCACATCATCATGGGTGCCGCCGCCGTCATTGAGTAAAAAAAGCGAGGATAATGATGAATTAACTACATCATTGTCTCTTAGGTCACCGGTGCCGTCGTCAACGCTATCCAGTCAAGAACACGAATCTGAGCCCATTACATCCATGACTGCAGTAATGGAAAATCTGAATCCTCAAAATGACCCCGGTAAGTGGCCCACAACAATTACTGAAGAAGACCGAACTGAAATTGTATTAAAAGGTCCAATCCGGGTTAAAGTTGATTTATTTCCCATAAATGATAATGGACGGCGATTCAGCGAATATCATTATAATAAGATATTAGTTAACGGTGAAAAGCTTGATAGGCGCTGGATGATTTATTCACAAACAAAGGATGCCGTTTACTGCTTTCCGTGTCGAATATTCGGTCTAGAAAATACAAAGATTGGATCAAGTGAAGGAGTGTGTGATTGGAAACACTTGGGTGATTACCTAAAGTCTTACGAATCTAGTCGACATCACAAAGATTGTATGTTTAAATGGATTAATTTAGAGAATGGTTTAAAAAGCTGTTCCACTATTGACTCCTTGGCCCAGTCACAAATTGAACAAGAAAGGCAACGTTGGAGAGATATTTTAGAACGATTGCTCGCAATTGTAAATTTTTTAGCATCTCACAATTTGGCATTCAGGGGTCATAGAGAGAAGTTAACATCTGACTCAGATTCGAGTGAGACAATTTGGCATTCAGGGGTCATAGAGAGAAGTTAACATCTGACTCAGATTCGAGTGAGACAAGCGGCAACTTTATAGATTTAGTAAAGTTAATAGCCCGATTTGATCCCGTGCTGAGACTTCACCTAAAACAAGTAAAGGATAAGACGATTAATGACCACTATATCGGAAAAAATATTCAAAATGAGCTTATACAATTAATGGCAAGTCACGTGAAGACTCAAATTGTTGAAAAAATAATAAATAATAAATATTACTCTATTATTCTTGATTGTACTCGCGACGTTTCTCGTGTTGAGCAACTTTCAATTATTATAAGATTTTTTAATACAAATACAGCTGAAATTGAAGAACATTTTATTGGTTTCTTAGCCGTTGAAAAAACCACAGCTGAGAGTTTGACTAATTATATAATCACAGAATTAGAACAGTTAGGTATATCATTGCAAAACTGCAGAGGCCAAGGATATGATAATGGTGCCAATATGCGTGGTGAAAAAAGTGGTGTCCAAAAACGTATTCTTGAAATTAATCCACTTGCTTATTTTTTACCTTGTGGGAGTCATAGCTGGAATCTCATCCTAGGAGATGCAGCATCATCTTGTGTCCAAGCAAAATCTTTTTTTGGCTTGCTACAAAGGTTGTACACTCTGTTCGCCGGCTCAAGTCAGAGGTGGGCTATATTAAATGCTCATGTAAAATCGTTATCGCTAAAACCACTTTCTGAAACTAGATGGGAGTGCAGGGTAGCATCAGTGAAGGCTGTTAAATACCAACTAAGTGATATATGTGATGCTTTAAAGGATTTAGCAGAAAATACAACAGATTGTCAGTTGGTTAGTGAATGCCATTCTATAGAAAAGGAAATAACTACATACGAATTTGTAGTTTCACTTGTCATATGGTATGATATTCTTACAAAGATAAATGTTATAAGTAAAATTTGGCAAAGCGAAAACATGCACTTAGACGTGGCTATACAACACCTAGACGCATTCACAAATTGGCTTGATAATTATCGGGAAAATGGTTTTCAGTCATCCCTTGTAATAGGGAGAGAAATAGCCGAGGAAAATGATATTGACAGACAGTTCAAAGAAGTCAGAAGACGACGTAAAAAAAGGCATTTTGATTATGAAGTGGAAGATGAAGCTCATGAACTAAATGCAGAAGAATTTTTCAAAATAAACTATTTTTATGTCATTGTCGATACTGTGCGCGCAAGCTGCCATCCTAGGTTTGAGGCTCTTAAATATCATGAGAGCATATTTGGTTTCATGTATAATATAAAAAGATTAAAGGAAATTAGTGATAGTGAACTTATGAAGCAATGCAGCGACTTGCAAATATCTATGACAGTAGGAGAATCATGTGATATTGATAAACACGAATTGTACGAAGAACTGAATGTGTTCATCCGTGTTTATGAAGGAAACGATGACATTATCTCGGTGCTGAAATACATAATAGAACAAAATTTAACTGAAGTTTACCCCACTATCGAAATAGTCCTGAGAATTATTGCTACCACACCTGTTACAGTTGCGTCTGCTGAAAGGAGTTTTTCGAGGCTTAAAATTATTAAAACGTATTTGAGGAATTCGATGACACAAGATCGGCTTTCAGCCCTTGCTATTCTTTCGATAGAAAATGACGTAGCTCATTCGTTGGATTATTGTGCCCTAATTAAAGATTTTAGTCTTAGGAAAAGCCGCAAACATGAATTTTGAAATTTATCATTTTTGTATTTGTAAATTTTGTGAATCTTTCAATGTAAAATATTTTAAAACTCAAATTAACATATAAATTAACAAATAAACTTTAACATTTCTCCTCAAACATGACAAATGCCTAAACCAAACAACCAGACCTACTTTCGCATCACATGCTTTTTACGAAGGACGGAGGGCCTCGCAAAGACCTGCCGCCCGGAGCCTCGCAATGGGTAAGGCCGCCTCTGATTATACCTATCGTTTTGTCTAGCACGGGAGTTATTCCAAAAACATTACACCAAAGTCTTAAAATTCTTAATATTCATCCTTCTACATACATACTTCTCCAGAAAGCAGTCATCTTAAACACATGCCGATTAGTACGAAAGTTCTTGTCACAACCCTAGTTACCACATAAATTTCCTATTCCCTTACTATTAACACTTGGCTTAGGCCCGTGTATAGTAAAACTTACCTTCGTTATTGAAGAGATTTTAAAAAGTTGAAAAAATAATAATAATAATAATACACTTTATTGTACACCAAAGAAAAGAATAAAAACACATACAATAACTAGTTAAAACTAAACAAAGATGCACAGCAGGCGGCCTTATCGCTTAAAGCGATCTCTTCCAGGCAACCAACAACCAGCCAGAGAAAAGTGCAAAAAAACGGTAGGCGGTGTACTTGCTACAATTAAATTTTAAATAATTATTTTTTTATCTTAATCTGTTTCTATTTTTAATGTGTTTATTAAGTATTAATTACGTATAAACCTACAGTTACTAATCTAGATTGCAACATGTATACTTAATAAACAAAATCATAAAACGGTATGTTTTACTACTGCGATGTTCCATAAAAACGACGCAATTTAAATTACAAAGTTGAATATTAACTTGTTCGTGTGATACATGTATCCTGTGGTTTTATGAAACTGTAAACTTTCAGTAGACGCAAATAATACACGGCAATAAGCAGGTAAGCTTTCAATTGGACATTGGACAATGGACATGTTGTATTGATCATTTTACATTTGTTCCAAGAAAATCAGGAGCATAGTAATTGCGGGTATAATTTTTAGGAATTTATATTTAATATAACTTATATACCTATGTTTAATAAAAGCAAGCCTTTTTACAAAGCATTTTATAATAATTTGGTAATATAATTAATATATAGTTAGTTTAGATATTTAAAAAGAATAATTAATTATTTATACGACAAATGTAATAAATATCATTCTCCAGCAACAATATACTCTTCGACTTTGTATGGTAGGTACCTAATACTTTGATGACCTTTTATGTTTGATTTTAATTTTCATACATTTGATTAATTTAACATTAAAATAAAATATTTTCGCTATAAATTAAAGTATGTTAGAATGAAAAATAAAAATTAATGTGTATGAGAAGAGAAACAATCTTAAAACTTTACCTAACACCGACAACGCTCTATGTACATCGTACCTAATAATTTCGTTTTTTAATATTTTATTGTATGTATACATAGATTACGTATTACTTTACAGCATACTATATTTTGTGAATAAGATTTTTGTTTCCAAATATATTCTTATTACATTTTTAATTATTATATGACGTATGTTACTAATATGTAAATACATGGAAAATAAATGATCCCTTTATAAATTATCATTTGCTTCAGTAATAATTTGTTTAACACTTCATTGTATTTTTTTTATATTGTAGGGCTTAGTAAACGCCTGGAAGAGTTATTGGTCTATGAAAGATCTCATGAAAGGCCAACTACCGCTATGCCTGAAACGCAAACTCGTGGACATGTGCATACTTCCTGTACTCACATATGGAGCACAGACTTGGTCATTGACAGTACAGCAGAGGTCCGCCCTCGAGGTCTGCCAGCGAGTCATGGAGCGCAGTATTCTGGGAGTTCGTCTCTCAGATAGAGTTAGAAATTCAGAATTGCGCTCCAAAACACAAATCGCCCACGTCTCTCGTAGAGCTGCTCAATTAAAATGGGATTGAGCTGGACACATATGCCGCATGTCCGACGAAATGTGGCCTAAATCCATAACGTTTTGGATGCCTCAAAACGCAAAAAGACATCGCGGTAGACCGAGACGCAGGTTGAGAGACGATCTAGATGCTCACAGAAAAGACTGGCAACACATCGCAACAAAGAGGACAGAGTGGAAAGAAAAGAGAGAGGCCTTTGCCCAGCAGTGGGACAATAACGGCTGAAAAAAAAGGGCTTAGTAATAAAATGCTATTAGTTCAAAGGTGGTATTTTAAGTACCACAATGTCACGTACTTATGTAGGACTATTAAGACTCGTGACGGAATTTTTATACAGTGAGAGGAATATTAAAAATAATTAGGACTTTCATACAAGTACATACTCCCATATGACACTAGTTGTTTCATTTATTGTAACAGAATATCTTACGCTTAGTGAGTGAGATATCTTTTGATCTACAATGAGATATATATTATTGTTTCCAATTGAATATACATTTTGTGTACCTTTTCCTTTTGAAAATTGAACGAATGATTAAATGAATGTAGAACGTCCCAAGAAAGATTGAAAATAATAACAATAACATGTGATTTTATTAAAAACGCTCGACTCGCGCGTAGCACGAAGCATTGTTTTGATATGTTTTAACGTATTTAATAAAATATTGTTCCGTCTACAATATCAAATAATAAGTTTTTAATGCAAAGTATTTTTATTTAATCAAAATAAATAAATCACAAACTAAAAAAACAACTTTTAAGTAATTTTCGATAAAAGTTTTTTTGAAGTTTAGTTTTCTATCATCATATTTTATTCAGAATATTCCATCCCGTACGTTAAGTTACTTTGAACACAACAATAACTTTAGAAGCATATTAACTTTGCAACTATTGGCTTGAATACAAAAGTAAACGACATCTATCTCAATTTTAAAGATGATCCAGAGCGCTTTTTCTTAAGTGGACTTACTTTCTTATCCGTTAGTTATAATATATATTTTTTGTAATTCAACCACAAAGTATAGTATTGTTTTATATTTATATTTTATATTTATATTCTATAGTGGTTGTGCCATGCTTGTTAAAATGGGTAATTTTTAAAAATGCTTGTTACCTTCGGGTAGCAGCCGAATGGGCCGGTACGCCCCGTATAGTACCACTCTCTCACAGAAGACCGGCGTGAAGTGGCAGCTACGCTGTCGCGTTTCGTCTAGTAAGTGAAAATCCGGGAGGCCCACTCCCCATCCCTCCTACCTCCCTCTTCCCTCCCTCCTCCCTCCCTCCCTTTCCTGAAGGGCCGGCAACGCATCTGCAAGCCCTGCAGTGTTGCAGATGTTCATGGGCAGAGGTGATCACTTCCCATCAGGTGAGCCTCCTGCCCGTTGGCCCCCTTTGTACCATAAAAAAAGTAGTATTTTATATGAGACGTTTAACTATTGACACTTCAGCATTTGTTTTAACTAGCACTAATTCAATTTTCTCTTTGGCGTAGACGGTAGACGTAGCGTTGATGCAGATTCAAATGATATTTGAAAAAGCGAAAAAAATTCTGGAAGTCACTGTTTTTACGTATATTTGTTAGTTTACGTACAAAAAACCTAGTTAACTATGTTTTTTTTTTTCAAATCTGCAACAAAAATCATCATATTTCAGACAATTATCCACCTACGTCATGAATCACTCTACCTATCCGTCCGGTCATTTATGAGTTTATATGCCGGGGTTTTTATTTTATAACTAGTATGTAGGTAGGTAACCCCTTAGTTTTTCAAGTTTTTGATTTTTTTATTTTTTTTTATTATAAAACATTCCCTGTCGAGCCATTCTCGAGTTATGCGCTTATGAACATTCATTTTTATTTATAGAGAAGAAGATATATGAAGAGATGGACGAAAAAATGATTGGACATAGACGTAGCCTGTAGACTAACAGATACAGAGAGAGAGAGAGTATGTATGTATACAAGGAATCCTCCTTCTCATAGGCACAGCAATATGTTTGATTTTATCGTAATTTATCGAAAAATTAAAATACGTATAATCTATACTTAATATTATAAAGAAGTAAAGTTTGTTTATTTGTTAAATTGTAAGGGGTAATTTTGGGATCTACTGAACCGATTTTAAAAATTATTTCACCAATAGAAAGCCACATTATTGCTGAGTGTCATAGGTTATATAAAAAGGCTTTTACGTGGTAGTCTGTTTTGCAAAGTGAATCGGAGAAAAAACGGTCGAATGAAAGCGTTTCTTACGAACGCTGCCTTAACTATGAAAGATATATTTTTGAGTTCTAGAGAAAAGATGTGGAGCTTGAAAATGCCTACAAAAAAGTCAACGACAGCATAATATGTCTAACTTTTATATTTAAAAATTAAAAAAAATTACTAAAAAAGGATTATTAACATTATGCCCAACGAAGTGGGCACGGGTCAGCTAGTATAAAATAAAACGCAAATAATACAATTACACTATACTAACTCGATTACTTCTCGAACAAAAATAAACTGTAATAAACACAGAAAGCTTTTAATATATGAAAATGAAAAAAATAATTAAAGTATCATTCATTCATTTTCTTCTAAAAATGATGTTTCTGATTAAATAAAATTATTTTTTTACAAGCTTAGTGCGAATTACACCAAGAAATGAAACTTTGCTCGTTGAGGGAACGTGATAAAATGCTGATGTAGATACTTATAAACTAGAGAGGCCAAGGGCTGTTACTGTGAAGGCCTAAGATATTATAATTATGTTTTGTGTTCCAGTTCAATTTATTATTTTAAAATAAAAGTTTATATAATATATTATTTGTTATTCTTTAGTTTAAATTATCTGGAATACTAAATATTGATAAATTATTTTGGATATAATATAATCT
Source organism: Boloria selene (assembly GCA_905231865.2). Classification (NCBI taxonomy): domain Eukaryota; kingdom Metazoa; phylum Arthropoda; class Insecta; order Lepidoptera; family Nymphalidae; genus Boloria; species Boloria selene. Next base: position 6,198,209 of record HG993149.1, read on the forward strand.
CTGTAAATAATTAGCTTATCATAAAGCTTTTACTAATAAAAAGTAATCTAAACATAAAACAATATTCTGAATCGTATATTTGAAAGTATTATTAGTATTTTTTGTTGGAAAATGTTATTGAAATAATCATTATTATTTATACACAGGCAGAATCCATCGTTTTTAGAATTTTCGGCAGTCAGTCTGTCTCGTAACGCATCAGGAGGAATTCAAAGGAAAATTTTTGTTAAAATGTTTAGTATTGAATACTTTCAATATAAACCAAGCTCTAACTTATATGAATGAAGTTTACTTATATGAAAATATATCCTATTTTCCAGAACGGAAATTAGAATATGTCATCCTCGTATCCTCCTATATTCTAACATAGTGTACGTAATATTGAAAATATATTAAAATGTTCTTCAAAGAGCAAAATTCATTGTTTATACAGAGATGTATAAAAATTCAATACCTTTGTGGAATTCTTAACACAGTTTAGCAAACTTAAAACTCAAGGGAGGGCTGTCTCAAAATTACAAAACAGCAAGTAATACAGGATTTACTAGCAGTCGCTTGTACTTTACCAGAGTTGTATGAAGGAGACGGTAGTTTAGTTAGTCTTGTTAATGTTTTTAAATCAAAACTTTTACTGCTGCTTCTTAAAATTAAACATTCAGAAGATAACGAAATTTCTGTTTGTTTTTAATTTATGTAGTAAAAATAGGCAGGACGCAGGCGTACATAAAGTAAATTATTACCTATTATTTTTTTTTATTTTATGCAATATTTTGTCAATATGTGTTTTAAGAAAAATTATGTTGAAATGATCAACATAATTTTATGTGTAATGTGCAAGTTCTGGTAATATGCTTAAGGGCATGTCCCAATTTTAAATAAGGTAGATTAGCGGCCAATTCATCCGTGCGTAAAGCGAAGAGACTTTGTAGGCGATTCACCGAGATAGGACAAGAAGGTCCGTACAACCTACTTATTTCAAGTACTTTTATGATAGAAGATTGTACTTTAAAAGCAAACTTTCGTTAGATGGCTAGTTAAACAACTTTTATTAAAAATTACCCATATTAAACCACCATCTCTCATCACATTTATGTCTCGGGAGGTCTGTCTCGTTAGGCCAGCCGTTGTAAAGTGCGCAAGCGATCTAAATACGAGGAGAAAAAACCTCTGCGTTTTAGAGTATAGAATAGATTTTTCTAATGAGTACTATAGCCGATGCAAAAGATCAGTGCATTTGTCAATACAATATTAATAATTAAAATTGTCATTTTTTTAGTTTTATAGAAACTCCGCATTAAATATTTTATCAAACCAATGGTTTTAAACAATAGAAGTTAAAGAATGAATATGAGGACATTAATAAGAATAACCAGGTATTTAATTTCTGTAAAAGGTCTCTCTTTATAAAGGTAATAAAGTGCGGGGTATTGTTGTTGGCTTCGCGCGTAACTTCACTCTTTCTACAAAGGAAAGAAACATGGCAATTTCCTTGTAAACTGAATATCGCCTTAGCTTCTCTTGAGACAAATAATATTGTCTATGTAACATTTTCCCCTTACTGTTTGATTTGAAAATAATGTTGTTAAGTACTAAATTAAAAATAAGAATACAGAACTCGCCGAAAAATATCAAATTTAAATATGTATAGATATAGTTTATTATAGTTTTTGTTATACATATGAGTATCACTAGCTTTCTTTAAACAATTAAGAAAATTATAAGAGAAGATTAGTCAATAAATGTCTATTATTAGTTTTATTTCTTTTTACACGATATCATTAGTTTGAGTTAAAACTTAAACAGATTACTTTTATAAAACCAGTGACTACAATCATTTATTTTATGTACTTTTTCTGTAGGCCTTTTTTAAGACCTACAAGTATACAACAACTATAACTATTACATACATAATTACAAGCATTGTTTTAAAGAACCTCTAAAGGTTTAGCCAGCGTTAGTCACGTACTTGTACGATTATGTATACCCTTGTAAATAAACTAGACTAGTAAAACAGAAATTTAAATATAAAGAAAAGAGCTTAAAGTATAAAATATTATTCAACTATGGGTAAACTGACCGATACCTTTGATAACAATAACAAGACACCCCAAGTAAAACAAGGCTGTTTTAAGATTCCCTAGGGTTGAACCTTCATGTAAATTTTTTGCTCATCTATTTTTGGCAGAACGTTTAATTCCATTAGGATAACATAATAAATTGACGGAAAACTGTGAAGATGTGTTAGACTTAATATAGTATAATCGTAGCTTTATATTAATGAAAACACATTATCTAGCCCTTCAAATTTATTATAAGAAATGTTTGTTTTATTTAGCTATGTCTACCATAAAACTATTATGGAAAATTAATTTGACTTTACCTATATACAATGTGATTTAGCTACCAAATCAAAAGATTCTCATATATTCTTTTTACTGTAAGGTATATCTAGATGTTTTTAGTTAGACTTGCTAAAATTTAAGTAAATACCTCGCCGATGTAAAGCTGTTTAAAAATAGTGAACTCTACAAGAGTGGCCACGAATGTCATTGATGTAAGTACATAAATATTAAAATATTTTATTATTTATATCTTAGAAATGTCTGGGTATAATTAAGGAAAAGTGAAAAAGTAGGGGAACAGTGGGTCAAAGTCTAGTGTAATTTGTGGCGAAGAATAGTGGTTAGAGTTAGAGACTGAGTTAAGCCACATCTTTGCTTGTTTGCGTTTGTAAACCACAAGTGTCTTTTATAAATCATAATATAATTATTACACTGTACGAGTAGAAGATGTACTTACTTTATTTTCAATCCCAAAACTCACAGAAGGTTTTCATTAAGTTATCATTTTTTACAAGTCTAAACTTTAAACATGTGTTTTGATTAAATATTTAACCGACGCGACGGGTGGATACGGTCTGTCTTTGGTCTTCGAAACAAGACCCAAGTATATAAGCTAATATAAACTTACTAAGATATATGGCGTTTTTTTGCTTAAATTTACGCGAATATTTGTCATTTTAAATTAATTTTTTTACGGATTTTGTATTTAATTTTAGTTTGGGTAGTTTGAGTTCTTTAGCTTTATTGGATTACAAATTATAAAGCAATTATATAAAATATATATTTTAAAGATTTATAATATACTAGCTAGCTATACTAGATACGTTTTGATAGTTAGTATAGATTTCTCAGAAATTAGATATTTGACCCAGAGTACCAGCTATCACCACACCAAATTTCATCAAAATCAGTCCAGTGGTTTTCTCGTGATGCGGTCACAGACAGACAGACAAAAATTTTAAAAAAGATTGATTCGGCCTCTGTATCGTTAATAATGATTATTTCAGTTAGAATTTCCAAAAATTATTCAATGTACAGATTCAACTACGTTAGAATTTTATTATATGTATATAATATAGATGAAATGATTCCAACTATCTAGTATACATAACAAGCCTCGTAGTTTACTGTGTGTTACTGTCCCAATATTTATATTTATTTATATTCACTTATATTATTGTATCTATATTACGTATACTCATCGTATACAAATATTAGTTTTAACAGAACATACCATATTAATGCGTTGTTTATTGTTTACTTTCAGAATACGCTATTTTACGTTCTAATAACATAAACTAGTGATTTTAAGGAGAAACTATTACTTCGTGTAAACTTATGAAATCATTATAATTATTATCTATTATTAAATTAGAAAATGCGTGAAAAGTTTACGTTTGTTGTTGCTTAGTCGATATTAAATTAAAAAAAATCATTTACAACTACTTTCTCTCAAGCAATTCAATTTCAATATTTTTTAGGTTAGTGAATTTATGGCATTTTCTTATTTCCTCGTCAACTTATTGCCTTCTTTTTAGTTTCGGAATTTACCTATTACCTACTATCATTCATTCATAAAAACAAAATATTAATGTATGTAAATAATTAGATCTTACCCATTGTAACTGAAAAGTCTGTAATAACGTTGAAACTGTATTTAAAACTTTTTTTTAAATAGAAACTTACCCATAACTTTTAGTAAAATTTAAATTATAATCAAAACAAGTCAATTCAAGTTTCCAAAAACCTTTTTTTAATAGGTATTATTTTTAACTCAATTTATATCACAAATTAAAAAGGGGAGTGGTACTTAATTAAGATAAATAAGCGACGCAATAAATGGAGCAGGAAGATTGATCTTGATTAAACGCTATCTGAATTTTTAAGCAATTTAAAACAGGTTTATTTAGGAAAATTTAAGTTAAACAAAAGTTTGGTAAAAAAATACGATGAAAGTATTATACAATGAATAAAATCATTAGATATTATAAATTCATGTTTTTTCCAAGTTAATGTATAATAATTATGTCAAAATTACAATGTAAGAATCACTATCACTACATAGTATAAAACAAAGTCGCCTTTTCTGTCCCTATATCCCTATATCCCTATGTGCGCTTAAATCTTTAAAACTACGCAACGGATTTTGATGCGGTTTTTTCCAATAGATAGAGTGATTCAAGAGGAAGGTTTATATGTATAGCTAGCGGATCCCGCGGCTTTGCCTGTGCTACATCTAGGGAAGAGCCCGAGCGAAGCGAGGGCGAGTCGCTAGTAAAAATATATATTTTTTATTCTGCGTAAACCTACGCACAAGAGACAAAGGAATGTTAGATGGTGGGCGAAATTCCTTGAAGCTGGGATGCTTTATACTCGTATCCCAAACATATTTAATTTATACCCACACTTTAACAATATGTCGCAACAGAAACAACATTCAAACGCTAAAAACTGAAAACGGAGGTATGTCGAAAAATTTATATTTCTAAATAGAGACTGAAATTTACTTTCTGACATTTATTTTAATATGTGAAACGTACCCGGGGCAGACCTACGTCTTCTTAAAGTAGATGGAGTCCACTGGATTCGAAATTTCACAAGACTGCCTACATATTGGAAATCATTGGGCTTTGTCCAGCAGTGGATATCTGTCGGCTGAGTTAAGATTGATAATGAAATAATCACATCGCAGCATAAACGGTTGATTAAGCCACGATACTTAATTAAGAGTTCCTTATCAAAAATATTAAGGATAAAATATATTAAATACTAGAAATTGCCCAGCAGTGCGACGTAAAATAGGGCTGAAGATAACTGACATTATATTATAATAATATAATGATTTATCTCACGCACATTTTATTTACAGGAGTTTGAGTTACATACTCAACATTTTGGTTTTTATAAGCTTCATTAGTTGGAAACAGTATTTTTATAACTTTTTTGTCTAAGTATTAAAGTTCGTTGCTTTTACGAAATTAGTAACCTTTAATGAATTTATAACTTACTCGTAATTCCACCAAAGCTCTACTATTTATAAAAGAATTTGTATAAGCATAAAGCTTTAATAAATTATTTATGGAGTAGGCTTAGTAGATCTTCATTTATTTTTAATAATTTTATTACATATAATAAGATTAATTGGTTTACTTTTAATTTTGCATCCCTAAAATTAATTAATAACTCTAAGAAAACTAGAAAAAAAATATGTTTCATTACAATTAAAATATCTTATCGCAATTACAAATAAGCTTGTAAACTAATTGTCGCTAAATAACTGTTTAACAGTAGTTTTTTTTCATCAATTTTTTTAATAATAGTATTAGATAGTATTAGTATTAGTATTAATATGGTTATTCACAAAATTATTATATTTTGTTAAAAATGCAAAAAATCAGAATCAAATGATATAATTTACAAACAATTTTTGTAATAAAATTCTGAAAAGCGTTTATGGTTTTGCAAACAATTTACCTGTAAGGGTATAACACATAAAATGATATTAGATTATTTCTGTATCACCCTCCTAATAAATCTGTCACGAATAAAGTGAGCTGTTACTTTTCTTTGAAATATGTATTACAACCGTAGAACATTATGTATATGGGTGATTCTACTCGCAAGGGAATTTTCCGTGGCTCACCTTATTTTGTATCGTTTTTGTAGGCAAATTATTATTGATCTACGTCGAAACTGTACAACTAAATGGTTTCTAGTATGACACCAAAAATTAGTTTACTTTTAAATATATATCTTTAAGAAATTGTACTTTAAAGTGCCAAATTCTAAGTCTCCTGGCATGTCTCTCGGATGAAGTGAAAGCTTAAAGGCTGCATCATAACTTTATTTTGAGTATGTACGTAATATCTGCACTAAAATAGAAATGTATAATATATATAGTTTTGATGTGTTTATTTAATTTTACCTTACATGCGAACATAATTAAAAAAAAAGACCATTATACTTTGTCTCTCGGTTTTTACCTCAGTCTCCTGCTACATTAAAACACGTTAATATCTGTATGAATTTATGGCATCTAGCGTCTTGTGTTCGGTCTGAGTGAAAGATCGAAGTAAAGTTAGCTTGCAACCACTCGCATCCGTCTCGACTCGCGGTTTGATTAGTCGTTACGGCGAGTCGTGTGAGTGCGATTGTGCTGCGGCCAGTCAGCTTAACAGTATCCTGGTACGTATTTATTTAAAATCCATTGTTTTATATATACTTTTTTTGCATTCATAGGCAGTAAATTCGTTACATTAGAGTACAGAATTGCATAATTTCAATATTCAACGTTGCACTGACGCAGTTATTGCCTAAAAACTTAAAATAATCTCAGTATCCTGCCCTCAGTCTCCTGGAAACATAATATCCAGGAGACTGAGGAAGAATCAGGAGACTGAGAGTCATCAAGGTTCCGCACGATAAGTAATCCAGTTATCTTTGATGATATTTTAATTATTGGTACATTTATATATTATTTGATTCGTTACATATTATTTATCATAATTATCATAAATTAATAAGCTAGGAATTTTCAGAAGCAGGTTGTGTGCAGTCTAGCAGATCAGAATTAGATAATCAAAGCACTACGACTAATCTCTCTCTCAATTTGGAGAATCTGGAAATATTAGCCGGTATGCCAGACTTAGAAATTGACCCTAGTGATCTTTTCTCAAATGAAACCATTGCTAGTCCAGCCCAAAATTTTAAAATTTTTATGGATTCCTTAGATGAATCAAACAAGGGTACTCGAAAAATGAAAAGAAATATAGCTAAAGACTCTTCAGAAGTTAATAAGATAAATAAAACAAAGAAACTTACAATTAAGAAAAAACCCAAAAACAAACCAAAAAAAATAGTAGAAAAAAACAAGAAACAACATTCAAAAGCTGGAAAATCAAAGGGAACAAGTGACAGAGAATCGGATGATTGTTTTTGCCTTATCTGTGGTGCTTTATATAGTGAAGATACCACGGGGAACGATTGGGACCAGTGTATTTTATGTCGTCAGTGGGCACAAAGTGGTTGCATCAAAAGTGACTCTACATTATTTACATGTCCCGATTGCTCGTCGGACTGTGACTACAAATAATACTTACTGTCTATTAACTGGAAAGTAAAATGGTTTTCTTTTAATAGGATTGATGTTTATTTGATTTTGTTTACTTAAATATTAAAAATTCGATATGAATGTTACCGTTTTGTAGTTGTTTAGAAAACTTGTTATTATTCATAATTTTATGCAAAGTTCCTTATCTTATAATGATGAGACTGATTAGGCACTTTTAAGTTAATTTTTTTTTGAGTTTTGAACTCTGTAAGTAATTGATGTTACTAATAAATAGTGAGATTACTGTTAAGTTACAAATAATTAAGCTATTGAAGACTGATAAAACCTTAAAGGTTTTGTATTAAATAAATGTAAATTGATTTAATTTTCAATAATTATTTTGAAAAAATTGACAATGTTTGTTGTGTAAAAAAACTATTTCATTTGATTTTTTTTCAATTTTCCTTATTTTGCAATAAGTAATAATATGTGACATTTTGTGATTATTTTTAAGTCAAGGTCTTACAATAGAAGTATTCCATACTCGTAGAAGACACTATTTCTATGCCATTGAACTATTTTTATTAATAAAACAATTTTATTTAGATAATTACAACAGTTTTTGAGTTTTTTTTGTATCAATTCTCTCATCATAAAACTCAGTATCCTGTTCATAGCCTCAGTCTCCTGGGCCCATATTTTTTTAAATGGTCGTAAATTTGGTATATTTTATTTTTTTGACTGGCCCGTTTGAGATCAATAAAAGAACGACCTAAGCTAGACGACAAGCTACTTTTCTGACCTTAGATGCCAAAAAAATGTTGTGCCAAAAATCACTTCATTTTCGTCCTTCCTGAGTAGAACCACCCATATTACTTTCACTTTCTTTCTTTACCTCATATTATATTATCTAATTCAAGTTTATATTATATTTAAAATCAAACTAAATATTTTCGGTTAAAATCTGCAAAAAAATTGTGAAAATGCCATCAAAATACATTAATCTATACTAATATTGTAATTATTAAGATTGTAAATATTAAGAATTTGTTTGTTCATTTGTTTGAATGCACTTGTCTCAAGAACTAATAACCCGATTTCATATAAGTATTTTTTAATTAGCTTTGACCGTTTATTAAGGACGCCTATAAGCCTATATATTATATCATCAGACCCATGTAGTATATATATATATATATATATATATATATATATATATATATATATATATATATATATATATATATATATATACATATAGACAACTAGAGCAAAGACAGAGCCAATCGTTAGTCATATACCTATAAATAAACTTATCTATCTATCTAGATCTGATGGCTAACACTTTATTCGCTTTAAAACATTTATTTTGTTGCTTCAATAGATTCTTATATGATAACATTTACATAATATATTATACTAGCTATTAGCAACTTATTTCAATGGCGATATAGTGTTAGTATAGAGCAGGTTATTTTATTTATAAATTACAAAAACATCACTATGTTTATCCCTCAGAGTAAAGGTTAAAAGGAAACAAGAGGTATATCTATTCTAACTTAAATTTTAAATCAAAACTATATATACTCCTTAAGTGCTAGCTTTTAAACTGTTTAAGCAGCTAAGTGCTCCTTTAGATATTCTAGAGGAATTCACATTACAGAATTTTAAGTTTTCAGATACTATTTTCTATATGCGATTTAATAACTACTACTCTGTTTTTTATTATAACTCGATATCATATAATATGTGAAATGATCTATTCCTATCATTACAAATTCGAAAATATATATAAAATTTGAAATATATTATTAACTAAATAGCAAGGCATTTTTTATTAACATTAAATTTTTATCAAATAATACACAATAATACAATTAAAAACAAGTTGATGTCTTTAAGATAGGAGTATCTCTCATTGAAATACTAATAATTTATGGCAAGTAACAAACAAAAACATAAATAATCATCGAATATATAATGTAAAAGCAATATAAAACGTAAAAATAGCATTATTGAATGTAAGATTAGATCGAACATAAAACCGATCGAAGCTTTTATTTAATTAAGTCTGTTTTGTATTTTAATCGATTGGCTCGTAAGCCTTTAATTGCTTTTGCCTTTTACTGGACTAAGGTCAGTCTTAGCATAACAAACAAGCTAAACTCCTTTGATCTCTAGTAGGTTTATGCCACGTAAAATAGTCAAAAGAAACACTAATATTTACTTGTCTTTGTAACGCTCGAATTTACCTCACTATTAAACAGCATTAATGAATCTATAAATATCTTTTTCTGTTATCGGCTTACTGTCTGTACATTGGGGATGTGACGAATCTATAGTATCATGTTAAAAATAACGAATACAGCCTTGTTCTAACTGTTGTTACTAGTTGTTTACTCGCTTCACTTGGCACGTTTTTTTTTTCGAAAAGAAAAGTAGCCTAAGTTACTCCTTATAATACATATACGCTCTCTAGATGTGGAAGCCCCGTCTAAATTGGTCAAGCCATTTTGATAGTTTTCGGAAACTTCGGAAGTTTTCGTTCCTCCTGATGAAGCGTATTAAAGAGACAGACAAGCAAAAGTTTATTTTAGAAATAATTATACTACATATTTTTAAACAGTAGATAAGCAAAAGCTGTTAATTGTTACACTTAAGTTTAAGTTTGTGGTTTTTCAGGTATAGCTACACAAACTAAATTTGATAAAAGGAAATTTAGGGGGAAAATAGAGTTAAATGTACCTTTATATATTTTTGATGTGAATTCCATTTGTCAAAGAAAATACAAGGACCTACGTCCACAGTTCAACTCGCTTGTACAGAAAACAAGTCTATTATATTTTATCTTTGCGTCAGCGTCTTTATAAATCAGTTTCCTTTCAAGAAATAAACGGATTCATTTTCTTTTATACAGAAAATTCAACTTGTTTTATAAAATTGAATATTATTAGAGGACGAATCTGCAACAAATAAATTTTAGTATTTATTTGTACACTTTGAGAAAAATTGTACCATGTAGAGGCAAAAGCTGTTAATTTTCTGCGTATTAGAGACAATTTAAGATAATTTTTATATAGAGTTAGAATCTTAGTTATTTGCATTGCTGTCACATGTAGAGTGCATTTTCAAAGCACACGAATCGTCATATGTTATTAATAAATAGACAGTAAATATACTAACTTATGTTAGTCACGTAATAAAATCTTGCCCTCTACTTTACATTACATACAGATTATCACTTCTCAACATTAAAGAAAGGAAATCATATTATTAATGTTTTAAAAAAAGTCTCGTATTGATGGTTTCTTTCTAAAAAGAATCGCCTCTCAAGCCGTACCTATATTGATGCCCTTTTTATTGACTAGTATAATGAGTTCATTTTGATATAAAGAAAAAAAATTATACATATAGCTTTTCATCATTCCTTTGTCAATAAATTATTAAAAAACAAGAGTCTGAGGATTAATTTCCTTTTTTTTTTCATTATTTAAAAGACGAACATTCAAGACAAATGCAGATTAATAATAATCTATGTCTTGTCAGTGGTTGCTTTTGTGATAGATACAGCGCGTCGGCAAAAAATAGACGTTAAAAGCTTAACTTGTGGCTAATAACATAACACTACGCTTTCAGATATCAGTTTTAGTATGAGGGACCGGTTCTTCGATATCAATGGACAATAAAGATAATAAATCTAATTTTCAAAGTAGCCTAACCTGGCCTCTGGGTGGTTAATAAAATATATTTACTGTGAACATTTATAAAGCACAATCAGGAAATGGCAATCCATTTCTCCTAATAATATTACTGACACAATTCGCTACCTCGCTCGAATAGAACGCAGAAGAACGACACCAATGGAAGTACCTACTCGCATGCAATTAAATATTGACTTGTTAATTTCTATGGTTTTTAATGGATTTAAAGATAGAAGAAAGTTGTAGAGTCGGGTGTTTTTGTATGTATTTTTGTGTTTATTAGCCAATTGTACATAGATTTTGTTCAGTTTTTAACCCATAAACCTGACAACCTTGAGCTAAACTTTTTATTAATATATTTAAAGGTAGGTACTCTTCAAGGTTCTATACCTACTATATAAGATTGGTTTTAATTATAAAAATAAAAAATATATATATTTGACTCAATCAATTTCTTTAGAAAAAAAATTTTTATACCTTAAATGACATTACATGAATAATAAACGAAAATATAATATTTTAACAAAATGAAAGTTACTGTAAGTACATATTTCTGCTGTTAAAACGGATCCCTAAAAGAGACTAATAATTTAAACATTGATTTGCAGATGTCACTTCTGAAATACGCTTATTTGAGGCATAAACTGATTAATTGAGTAATATTTGCACAGTGTTACAATCTAATAACCTATATTGGGCGATACTCACGTCTAGTTAGTGGCTATCGAATTACCTCCCAAGGATCGCAATACTGAGAAATATATACTTAGTCACGTTCGTAGATATGTATTGCTTGGAAGAAAGCTTTGACTACTGTCGGATTAATTAAAACATAATTTCCCAGACTACTTATGTTTAAATATAGGATTCTTGATTTCAAAATTGTTAATTGAGATTAAATATATTTAAGTCATGTGAAAAAAACAACCATATTTCTTAATAAAAAAAATCGTAATAAAGAACCTCCGCCCTTTGAAAGGCGGTTAAAAATATTACAAAGTAATACTTACATAATTCATGTGAAAAAAAACAACCATATTTCTCAATAAAGAAATTTTGAATAAAAAAATTCTAAATAAAGAACCTCCGCCCTTTTGAAGTCGGTTAAAAATATTACAAAGTAATACTTACATAGAGGTTTTCACATGATTTCACGCATCCATTACCAGCCAGATATTAACGGCCGCTGAAAACAAAACATAATAATTATTAATTAAGGGTAAACTACTGTGTAATACTAGTACGTCTGATTGTACGAGTAGTGCCATTGCTAAATGATATTCGCATTTGATTTTAGTGATTTCATCGTACATTTTCATTAGTAAAGGGAATCAGCTACATTCAATTTTCAATTCAATACTCTACGTTAATATCCAGTAATTGGAATTAAATTTACATTTCGTAGATAGAATTAGAAAACCCGGCCCACTTCACTGGGTGTAAATTAAAGTAAAATAAAACGTTTTTATAATTTTCTGATTAAATAAAAGTACCCTTGGTTACTCCTCAAAACATTAGTTACCTGCGGAAATGTGAAAGTCCCGTCAAAATCAGTTCAGCCATTTCAGAGATTAGCCAGAAAGAAACAACATAGACAAACAGACAGACACACAGACAAAAGTCACTGACACTGTGGCTCATTAACCTAGAAACGCACAAGGTAGGCCACTTCGGTAGGGGGTGAGCCATGCAGAAGTGTCTGCTTTGATAGACCTGCCGTCGGGCAATGGTTGAATACGTAACCGATCCTGTGATGCCCCACTATTGTTGAGTTTAAGCTAGTAGGACTGGCTTTTCTAGCCAGCCCTCCATAAAAAACCCATTTTTAATATATCCAGAAAATTCAATAGACACAATAAGTTTTTTTTAATAATTAACTATTTAAAAAATCACTATTTCAAAATATTTTAATAAAGTTATTTGTACTATACGTAATAAAATACCGTTAATAAATCCCGACAAATCTTTATCATAATGCTATAAAATGCCCGTAAAACTGCTAAAACTAACAATTTCTTAAGTTAATCTTTTCAATTTTCTGATTTTTTATAGGATATAAAGCAATAGAAGTCAGCCGGTGGTTATAGGCCGATTTACTTACTTCAAATATTACACATTTGCTCAAGCACTCTGCTTCCTACATCATGCAGGACAGATGTGACGCATATATTATGAAAATTGCCGTTTGATACTTAAGAATGAAATATGGAAGCTTGGTTAATCTAAACTGAAAATTGGCAGATCTAGTATTGCATAAACGTTACTTTTATTCCCGATAAATTATGCTCTTTCCGTGGGACAGATTAGTTTTTGTTTTGCATAAGAGACAATTCGCTAGTTTTCAATGAAAGTATGTTATAGTTGTAGTAGCCCAGCAGTAACGCACTTACTTGGATAACCGAGTGATGCGGGTTGAAATCCAGGTCTTGCACCTCTGATATTTTCAAGTGCGAATCATTTCTATCAAGATTACCACTTGTCTTACGGTGAAGGACAAACATCGTGGGGAAACCTGCATGTCTGAGAAAACCTAGCAAGTTTTCGCAAAACATGTGAATGGCCTGATCCCCCTCGTACTGAGGGAGGCCCGTGCCCAGCAGTGTGGGATGTTAAAAAGAGCTGAAGACTATGTTGTTATCGACGGCTTAGCGGATTCATTTTTAAATTTTATTCCTAACGTTTTGCGTCATTGTCACGGGAGACACTAAGACATTTAGGCATTATAAAAATATAATATTAATATTTGGTTCTTGAAGAAAGATTTCTGAAAAGAGCTAATAATGCTTCAAACCAGATAAGTGCGTGTAGGGCGATGTAGAATTTCGTGGTTGTCCACCACAGACTAAAAAGATTTTTATTGTTTCAAAGCAAATAATGTGTGTAATAGGTAAACTATTTATTTCTTTACTTCATCGGGAAGTTTATTTTCAATGAATGTTTCTTATGGGAATTACATTCATATGTAACTGGAGAACGTAAATAGATTTTGCCAAATCCATGCTCCCACGGGAAGGCGATGGGTTCTGACTTTTTTCACAATACGACCTCATTACCGAGATTATAGTCTGATTTACTTTAAAAGTCGTACTTGACACTTTTTTTCATACAGGTCAAGGAACTGCTGAAATACTGTAAAATTCAGAGGGACGAAGATTAGTGAACCTAAATTTCGTTACCTTTGTTCTACTGTGCCAGGCAAAATATAAATAATTAAGGAATATTTTTAATGTACAAAAAGTTTATGATAATATTTAATTAAAAATAATTACTTTTGAACTGAAAAGGTGAACTAACTACAAAATTACTTTAAATATAATGTAAAAATGTACTATACATTACATACGAGTAGGTATATAGCCTAGTTCTGTTTTATTTTTTATTTTTATGAGAAATTTTGTATAACTATTAGTAAATATAATACACAAAAAATAAAGATTTACACTCGAATTTGTTGATTTAATAATCGATTAAAAACTAAGTGTAGAATTTTATATATTTCTTTCTAGTAATATCTAAAACAAATCTCTAAATGATTTAATACAACTTAAAGCTCTTAGAAACCTATACAATATAATATAACTATAAACTAGCGACTCACCCTCGCTTCGTTCGTCCCTATAGATTTAGCGCGAGCGTAGCCGCGGATTCCGCTAGTAATACATATAAACCTTCTTCTTGAATCACTCAATCTATTAAACAAAACCGTATCAAAATCCGTTGCTTAGTTTTAAAGATCTAAGCATACATAGGAGCAGATAGACAGCGGGAAGCAACTTTATTTTATACTATGTAGTGATTATTCTAGCAACATTGTTATTAAAGGATAAATAAAAATCTGACAGTCAGTAACTTTCCAATAGTTACGATGGAAACGCTCATAAACTTAGCTCGAAGCTCGTTAATAGAGCTGCTTGCCTGCAAACATATGATAAAATAGTCATATAATTTAGGTTCATATAAATAGACTATAATACAATGATTATGACAGTACTAATGTCGCCTACGGATATGATTATTAATGAACTTTATTATTTTATTAATAACTAAACTAGATCTAGCGCAACCGAAGCCACGGGTCCCGCTAGTTAAAATACATAAAATTTCTAAAATAAAAGTATCCTAAATGACTCCTTATAACATTAGCTATCTGCGAGTGAAAATCCTGTTAAAATTGCTGCAGACGTTTCAGAGATTTGCCGAAACAAACAGACAGACAGAAAAAAAAGTTTTTTTTTGTTTTATGTTGTACCTACCGTATATATACTTTCATATAGTGAAAAGCTGTTAATTTAAAATTAAAAACAGACGCTTTAATTTTATTTATATGTATAGATGTATAGCGTATTCTAATTTATATTTCAGTAAAATGTACCACAAAACGCCCAGGTCGTGGGATAGTGTTAGTACTCGCTTAGCTCGCCCTTATAAATATGATTCTCTTATGTTACTTTATTTTTTAAAGCTCTTAAGTCTTAACTTTTAAATTCTTCAAAGTGGAAAAGTTAGCAACTGCTATTGAAGTAGAATACTCAAAAGATCGTTTAAGTGGATGTAATTGAGAGAAATGTCCTTATAGCAAGCAGTTTTCAATGTAACTTTAATAATATCTTCGAACATAATAATTGAAATAAACTTGTGATAGCTTTAAGTATTAAACCACTTTGAAAAGAAGGAAAATATGTATTATTTTGTATATTTTTTAATAATTTCTCGAAAACAGTTCAACTGATTTGAATTGCTAACATGTTTATGTTTGAAAATATATTCTTTTTTTATGTACTTATCTTTTTTCCACCTATATAGATAGGTACACACATCTATGAATATCATAAAATCAATTAAAAAAAAATAATAAAATTCTAAGCGAGTTGAATCTGCAGATTAAATATTTTTAATACTCTTTAATACACAATGTATCTCTATTTATGCATCTGTCTGGGAACACATCATAAGATTTTCATAAAATATGGTATGACAATGGCTGGTTATTCGGGTCAACGATTAGGATATCATTTACTGCGGGAAAATATCTCATATCTGAGAAATCTATACTAAACGTTAAAATATGTCTAGAAACAAAACTGAACAGAGCAAGGGTGATTGGCGAGTTATATACTAATCTAAGTTAAAAAGTATGTGAGGACGGACGAACTTGTAAAAAAATTATTAGCTTAAATAAGAAAGTTACTTTTTGATTGTCACTTCATCAAGTCTAAAAGCATTACTCTCATTAACTGCGAAAGAGTCATTAAATATCAAGTGATCGTTATATTGTGAGACGTGAGTGTCTTTTTATGAAACAACTAGCGGCTGCGCATAAGTTCACATTTATACGTAGTTTGGCTCGCATCCAGCCTCAAATTTTAGCATATTTCCAGTTAAATATTACATATTAGTTTATTAATTAAGATATTTTCTAATTGTAGGTCAACAGGATGTATGTACTCTATAGGTTTTAAGTTCCTTACCAATGTTGTCATTAAATAAAAAATATGTTGTTGGGACATAAACACACAGCACCATCTACTCGTATCAGGTTTCATTTTAAGTTAAGAGCCTTATGTTATGTGTACTAGATAGTTTATACACTACACATACTCGTACATAACTTTAAATACATACATAAGCATAATTATAAGTATTCGAGCTCATCACACAAATAAACCCAGCGGTACTCGAACCCGCGACCGCTTGCAGAGCAACTAGGATTAGTGCAAATTGAGCCAAACGTGTCGTCAAATTATTACGTTAGAATACAATACATATTATAATAGATACTCAGAAGTTTAATTTGTTTTACGGCTTCAAGTGATTGCATACCAGAGCTTAATACCAAATACTTTTGACCAACTTCTTCTGGATACCTCTAAACGTTCCTGAGACAGTTATTTAAGAGATAGGCCGACAATGTAGTGAACTTACTTCAAAAGGGCTTCATTTTATTCTATCAAAAAAGGCAGTTTAATATGGCTAAATAATTAGTTTATGCATGCACATATCGGAAATGGTATAGAACTTTATGATGTACGCATTTCTAAGTTGTCTACTTACATTTTTAAACAAAATTGTTTAGGTTTGGCAAAAATAGTAAAACGCTATATGTTGAATGTCTTAGTATAAAAGTCCATTAAACTATCAGCTGAACTTTGAAAGTTAGTTTCGTTATCGCGTCAATGTTCAAACATTGGAGCGATAACGAAGCACTTTATTAGAAGTCAACTAAATGACGTAATTTAAACTTCACTGACAAATTGTTTAAATACGTTTTGTATTAAATATTCAAGTTATAACTGCTTAACTCTGCTACAATAGGTCTATGATAAAATATAATTTATGTTTTTGACAATTTAATTATAAGATTAATGGAAGCTAATAACAATCACAACATATTATGTGACATCTATTATTAGAATAAATTTTCAAAGGAGTTTTCATTAAACTGGTAGAAAATATAGTCTGAAAATGTTAAAATCAATATTATTACGCTTTCACATGTTTTATAGTAAAACTTCCTTAGGCGTTACTGAATGGTAATTGAAGGCATTGGAAAAATGGATGTTGCGGAAGTGAGAATCTTTGTTATTACTAATTCAAAAATGTTTTGTTATAAAGATTAACATTTTTTACGAATCATTTTATTAAAAGAACCATATACATGGATATTTTGAGATGTTTTGATTTAATGAAATTGCCATATCGGCCACAGCGCCAAAAATTCCTCAACCTCTGAACACTACTATGAATATGTGTTAAGTGTATTTAAATATATTACGTGTAAGTTGTTTCTTTTAAAGACGATAAATTTAATAGTTTCTTGTTTCATCCTTTCAGAGCGTGTTTTTTCAGTACTGGAGTTTTAATTTTTTAACCCACTTTTTTATTACAATTATTTTTTATAAGTAAAATACCTACACATTTCTAAAAGCTCTATTCTTTTGTTTTAATTTCATGTTCATTGCAAAATGGCTGTGTCATAAAGAGAGACTTACATGATAAAATTATAGGGGTTCCATTTTAGCAATTCTTATTGTATAACTAATTAAATATTGTTTTTCCACACAATATACCTTTCAATCTTTAATATTTTAATATTTACTCGAACAGTATCGTCCATTGCATAAGCTGTTTCATAACTAAGTAGTTGAAGGCCTGGGGCATTCTTGCTTCTATAGCGACCTGATAGCGGTTTTCTTCATCGCATAATAGCAGTTCTGTGTACAACTTTTATATCTGAGTTTTAACATAAAAAGCTTTATGTAACGTTACCAAAGTTTAACATTTACGATGCTTAGGATGTGCTTAATTTACTTAATTAAAATAAAATACATACATTAAAATACATTCAAAAATCATAATTAGTAATTGATATTGTACATTTGTATGGTAATCGTAACGTGTTCTTCTTAGGCGTCTTTTATTTTAGAAAAGGAATTATGATTCCCCTAAAAAACGCCTACCTACCTAAGCTAAGAAAATCAGGGCGAAACGAGGTTAAAGCGCTAGTATAAAATAAAGTATTTAGGAATATAAAGGTGAATCGTTAGTTCTATTTTTGTACATAGGATGCAACTAAAACGAGCTACGGCGTAGAGCGAGATTATAGTAGTAGCAGTAGAACAAGTATTGTAGGCGTTTGCTGTCTAGCGGAAGACATGTTTAAGCTCTATTCACATCCGGAATGAGATTAGTAAGAACTTCTAAGCGATGCCTGTTTAATTTTAGATTATTACCATTGAAAAAATATGTTTATACTTTAAGCTTTTGCGACGTAGATACCTAATACGATATTTCCTATTACGATATTTTTATTTTCTTTTTCCATAAGAAACGGAGATCCCCAATGTTGTGCATATTTTCAGATATGTGGTCTTATATCATCCATAGTACAATGATGTCAGATTATAATAACCGCTATTATAATAACCGTTCTTAATATTTATTGGTATATATAATAAATTTTTACTACTTAGTTCTGAGAAAGTTTGTCTATGACCGCGTCGTACGATTTTTTTTATGAAAGTTGGTCATTCAGGTCAACATATAGATTAATTTTTTCATTTCAAACCTTAAAAATGTGAAAGAACGAAACCTAGCAAAACGATGGTGAGTCACTAATCTATAGATTACTACAAAAAGTGAGAAAAACACAGAGTTTTGATTTAAAAGTATTTTTTTTATTTTATATATATTAAGTCTTAATTAGCAAAATATATTGATTGTAAAATTAGATTTCAACGCAGTTAGCCATTCCAAAGCAAATTGCTCTGTAATTACTATAGGAGCATTAAAAGTCAAAAATGTACTGTAACGAGATAATTACACTAAGTTGCATAGTTTACAATTTATCTTAATATTTACTAACTTATCTCAAACAAGTGTTTTTGTTTGTTATCAATGGAAATATTTTGCTTATAAAAATATGTACGATCTAGTATTGATGTTGTAGAGCTTACTTACGTGTCAATAAATATCTACATGTATATATACTAAAGGAGCCTCGTCGCTAGGATTTAAACGTAAAGGTCAAGAGGATTTTATTATATTCTTTTAGCTGCACTTAGCGTGACCACTTGTTGCTAAGAGAGAATCTTCAGTAATTACTTTTTATTTATTTGTGCGAGTTTCAGAAAATATTGTTGGTAAGATAATAATTATGTAATTTTATTAATAATGTAACTAAACCTAATTGTTCTAATTAATTGCTTTTTAAGTGAGAAGTGAGAGGGTACTCTGACTTCAAATTGAATTAAAGCTAATTATATTCCTCTTAGTAAGACTCTTGGTAGCATTTTTAACCCTTACAATATATTTTTTTAAATAAATAAAAACTATGACAAAAAGATAAAATTTTGATAATATCCGATGTAACATATACACAAAAATATACAACTAAATTTTTTAATTCCCTTCTTTTGAAGTCGGTCATAAAAAAAGTTTTAATTCAATCAACAGAGGTACGAGTATATCACCTACATTCGAGGTTTATTGATCTTTCATCTCAGTTTCTTGTTGGAGTTAAAATCTAATCTAACTGCCTGACATACAGTTCTATAGGCATAAGATTTATACATCTGTGATTGTAGTAAAAAAAATCAAAGCATTCCTTTTTATTGTAGCTAAATCCATTTTATTGCCTTAGTCGTTGCCTTAGTTAGTAGTAAATCTTTGCGAAATAAACAGTTACTACCGTATTCTGTTACTCATTGGCGTTTACAATGCTTTAAACTTTATTGTGTGCTTTATTTACTGCTGCACTCACCTTAGATAAAGACGTTATGTGAAGGATTTTATAGGTAATATAAATAATAATAAAACCTGTGTAAATACACATAAAAATGATAAAAATTTAACATTATATACGAATGTTGTTAAATAGTTGTGGTTTCGAGATTTATTTACATCGTTCAGGAATCGAACAAGCCATTTTCATATACTCATCACACCATGACAAAATGATTTGAACAACTTTTAGAAATTGAGAAAATATATCGAAAGCGGCTAAGGTAACTTAACATAAAGATAATTGTCTAAAAATGAAATTCAAATACTGAAGATAAAAGTAAACTTTAAAAATATAGAAATAATATCGGTTTCAGGACAGATTTTGATAATTAATTTATTAGTTATTGCTTGATTTTTGAAAATCTTATTTTCCTTTTCAAAAAAAAGAACAATAATTGATCTTGTAAAAATCCTTGTAATCACACCAATGGATAGTGGCTATTATATGCTAAAATAAACTGTGAATACGGATGTACTAATTATACCTAGTACGGATATCATATCATAGGAAGAGACAGACATTGCTAATCAAAGGAAATCCTACAAATATATTTCATGATGTAGTATTAATCTTAAGATATATGTCCTTTGGCTTGAATATGTTATAATGGTAAAGTGTAATAGATTTACGGAGAGGTTTAACAATCCACATCGTGATTTTCCCTCGCCATTCTCTAGTAACCTTTGAAAGTGAATTCACCTCAACTAAAGGCGCAAGTCAACCCTCCATGATTAAGTTACTCCCCAAAATCATTGGTAGTCTTTTGATTGAATAATTGCTTTTTAACTAAAAGCGTACACTGACTTGACAAAAAAAGCCTTCAATTATATTATTCTGACCTTAGAAAAATATTTATCTTGTATAGATTTAAACAATTTTAATCAGGTAATTTTTTTCTTCTTCTTTGAAAGTGACTTTGCCTCAAACAAAAGCGCTAGTTAACCCTTCATAATTTAATTATTCTCTAAGAGTTATTGGTAGAGCTTTTTGATTGGATATAATTGCTTTATAAGTACAAAGGTACACTTACTTAAACCTTTCAATTCCATCCTTTGAATTGATTTTTTATTTTATGTGACTTTTATACCTATGAGGTCTTCATTACAAAAAAGAATCAATAAAATTGATTTACAATTATAGATGATGATATCGAGTTACTAAGTAAGTTAAAGGAAATTTATTATATATCACAGGTGAGATACTATGAATATAAATTCTAATCATTTTTATATTCATATTTCAGTATAAATTAAACCTTTGAAAATCATTTTTCACTTTATTGTTTTGTCTAGAATAATAAGAAATGTAATGTTATGTCGGAATAGACGATATACAGTCTATGACTTATGTTAATATACATATTTCGATTTACTTTGCTACATCACCGACTTACTTGTTACAACTTAAATATCTGACCTAACCAGAAAAAGCTTTATGCTTAATAACACATGTTCTAAGTTGTATACAGCCCCGAAATAAGTCAAATTAAGTGGCAATATAGGCTTAGTTGCTATTAGAAGTTAATTGAAAAAATAAGCATTCTTTAATTATCTGTAAACTATAACTTCTATTATATATACGTTTTATTAAAGCTTTGCTTAGAATTTCAGTCCGTTCATTGTCTTTTCTAAGTACATCAGTTCAATACGTCTGATTGGATTTGATTTGAAGATCTGTATTTCAAATTTAACTACATCTAAATGCAATTTTCCAAGTAAATCCTAAAATGGAACTCTATATTATGGAGCGAGTCAAATTTAGTAGTTACTAGTTAGTCAAAGTTATTTAGTTATTGAATAAATGTACGTGGGCGAACTACCTCGTTTTACTGGTATCTTTATTCTTTACAAAACAAAATAAATATGTCATATTATATTGTATGTATTTTATTTTTGTTTATCCTGCTGTTAGCATATAACTATAAACAATATTATGTAATACAATTTAATATGTCAACATAAATAATGTGTAATGATTTGTAAATATTACGTATTTACATTATTCAATATGCCACATACAAGTGGTGTATAGCATTTGTAAGCTTTACAAAACTACAACAAATACCATAATATTGATCTTATCAAATGTTCTATTTACTTATCAGCTTAATCTTTTTACAGAAATGGTCTACAAAGCAATTCCGAAGGAAATTTTTCTTACTAACACGCAATTGAAGTGACCACATGAATAATTTTCTTTTGGGCTGATTCTAAATATACATTTTCGGCCCCAACTCGAACACTGTTCTTCTACAAACATTTCGTCAATTCCTTTTTGTCGGGTTCATATTGAAACAAAATAAAACAAGGGTGGTACATTTTTCTATCATCTATGTGATATTTCAGACTAAAATCTATCTCTGAGCCAAACATTCACTTTTAAAATATTAAATATAAGTAATATGCTACCTGCTAGGTTCAGATCGTGAGCATACTTTACCGCATATTACGGGTGACTAAGTACAGTCTTTTCTTTAACACGCGTCGCATCCATCGGCCATCTATATACGAATATAGACATGACCAGCCCACTTCCACTTCAACGTTTAAAATATTCTAACTCAATAGGTACCCGTAGGTAATTATAAGTCGATAATTCTGTATACGTTTCTTTTATAATTGTCAACTTTTTCCTGAACACTGAAGGACGGTGATGATGGTGTTGATGATAATAATAATGAAAAAATCTTAACATTAGCACGTAAAACTATTTTAAAATGATTCTAAAATTGTATATAGATGTGGTTTTTATAACACTTTAAATATTTTTTCAAAAAAGAATTCATTATTTACTTCTATTTTATACAATTTAATCCTGTGCTAAGATAAAATGCTCATTATTTTCTTATATTTAAAATACAAAACATTTAAAATGCATTAACGCAAGTTGCAG
This sequence comes from Boloria selene, assembly GCA_905231865.2. Classification (NCBI taxonomy): domain Eukaryota; kingdom Metazoa; phylum Arthropoda; class Insecta; order Lepidoptera; family Nymphalidae; genus Boloria; species Boloria selene. The sequence goes on from HG993149.1 coordinate 6,221,477, forward strand.
TTAACTTAATTGTTATTTTCATTCCATTTAGCGTTGTAGAACATTACGGTGCGCCATTTGAGATTTCACAAATTACAACAAAAGATGTTTGTATACTGCATCCACACTAATGGACTGTATCACATTACATACACAAAATAAAAATAGCGGAAGTGTCGTGTTTTATTTAGAGAGTTTGCTCAGTATAAATGTTTATTTATGTAGCTATATAAACTTGATGTTCCCGTGATAGAACTCTTTAATTTTAAGAAGTTGTGGATGAAATTTTAATTTTAATTGTATTTTTATCATTTGTGGTTAAATGGTCTTATTTCTATCATGTTTCTATAGAATTAAAACGCGACATATTTTAATATTCCTGTTTTTTTATTTATCTCACTAATTCGTCTAATATTAAACAGGGCCGGATTAAGGAAGTCCGAGGGTTCTCGCAATTTTGAATGACAGCATCACTTAAAAAAAATAAGACGTACCAAGGAACGAACCCGAACGAAGCACACCCTCGCTATGTGTATTTGTAATTTATAATAGGTTATAAATACACCTTTATATATTAAACACTAACTTCGCTCAGATAATTGCATTCATCGCAAATTAACTTTATTTTATAATAGGTACTTATATAGTTAATGTATATTTTATTGTTATCATTCGTTAAAGTTTCTATTGTAAATCTTTTGTTTACAATTTGTGCCACGTTCATTGTCTTAGTACTATATTTATTTTAATGCCTCGAGGCAAAAATTATGTAAATAAACTTTCGTTTAAATTCTTCTCTGAGATTTTAAAGTTTTATAGTTGTTTATTGGAAATTGATAAGAATGTGTTACTTATATTCGATACAAAATAACAATGGATGCACCAAATTTGATTCCAAAATTTGGCAACCTATATGCATAATATGTACGAGTATTATAGGTAAAAAAAATCTTTTTTAGTCAGAGACGATAAATTCCTGAAAATGTTAAGACTGAGCGTGAAAGCTGTAAAGCTCTCTGGAATTAATGTATTAAGGCGATCAAAGCTGCGAAAAAAGCTAGTTTTCTATTTAAAAGCTCACTCATTACTTTGTTGTTACCATAAATCTCAACAGTACTTGACAAAATCTTAACAACTAGAATTACAGCCAGGTACATTTGATCGAGCGATAATTCACGATCATACTAATGAGGTAACAGCTGGGTGTAGTTTATGCATGAGAATAATATGTCCGCTTATAACGCCTGAATTCAATTACGAGAATTCATTGTTAGGTCTTTTCTCAGAGTATGAGAAGTTCATAATATATTAATTCTACCTACTACTGTTCTGAGCATGCCTTTTTATTTATTTTAATGCTCTTTTGAGTGTTTCGTGCCCATTCATTGAATTCATATATTTAGTAATTAGTCTCTAATATTCGTATCATATTTGAGTGTTAAGGACGTAGGTTATTCAATTAACAATGAGATCTACTTGAGCGGTAATGAACTACTTGATCTGATAATAAGTAGCACATGCAGTATAAATCTGTGAAAATGCTTTTTATCACAATCAGTTAGTGACACATTTCGATTCATTACCTCCGATAATGCAGATATTATAATATAATTGCTGTGTCATAACTTCTGAAAGTTTTGCTAGAAAATGTTTCTGCTGTGTGTGCTGTGAAAATAATTAAAATAACGATAAACAAATACATATTATCTAATGGTTTTTCAATTGAAGAGAATTCTATTGCAACGGGTAACTTTATAAATAGAATAGTTTTCAATAATCCGTATCAATTGAAAGAAAATGTACATTTTCTTATTCCACCTCGATTATGGCTGCTCGAGAGTGTTCAACAGTTCAAGTCAGCATAGTCTTTGATCTGTGTTTGTATCTGGGTCTCACTTTGCTAAGACGCTTGACCTATTTAAAGATAAGTTTTAAAGCTTTAGCTTTTATTTTTAAAAATGTAAACAATTTTAAAATATTGATTTTTATTAAATGTCGTATCATGTAGTTATTAATGTTTAGTGTTCTGATATTAATTTCTTTTTTATTCGTCGTGACAGCTTTGTAATTATAATTTTATTACACTGTCACAGAATATAAGCACATATATTGTTGTAAATATTAAAACGCTTCAGCTTACTCAATTTTATTTTGGAAAACTCCATTTGTGAGACACAATGAAAATGAGTATACATATGCAAATTTAGCACTGGGGATTTCAGCTACAAAATCAGTAAGTAGACAATATTGTTAACTACTTTCTTTGGTATTCTTAGAAAAAAGTTTCTTCATTTGATAAAAACATATGTAACTAAGTATTAACAAAGCACACCTAAAACATAATTATTAATTAAATACGTGTCACTACATAGTATAAAATAAAGTCGTTTCCCGCTGTCTGTCTGTCCCTATTTATGCTTAGATCTTTACAACTACGCAACGGATTTTGATGCGGTTGTTTATAATAGATAGAGTCATACAAGAGGAAGGTTTATATGTATAACTAGCGGAGCCCGTGTATAATATATAATATTTTTCTAAATTTAAAAAAGAAAGCTATAACATAGTATATTATATTTTTTTTTTATGGTAAAAAGGGGGTAAACGGGCAGGAGGCTCACCTGATGGAAAGTGATCACCTCCGCCCATGGACATCTGCAAGCCAGGCTTGCAGATGCGTTGCCGGCCTTTCAGGAAAGGGAGGGATGGATGGAGGAGGGAGGGAAGTGGGAGGGAGGGGGTTACGAAGGCGGAGGCTGAAGGGAAGAGGGAGGGGGGAAGGAGAGTGGGCCAACCGGACGAAACGCGACAACATAGCTGCCACTTCACGCCGATCTTCTGTAAGAGAGTGGTACTAATGAACTATACGGGGCGCGTCGGCCCATTCGGTTGCTACCCGAAGGTAACAAGCATGGCACTACCACTTAAGAAAATAATAAGAAAATATAAATATTTTATGTCCTAATTGCCATTTTTATTACCTACTAGTGACTCACCCTCGCTTCGTTCGAGTTCATCGCTAGATTTAGCGCGTGCGAAGCCTCGGGTTCCACTAAATATAAAATAAAAAAGTCATGTTACCGGATATCTGTTGAATTTAATTGGGTTTGAAAGAATCTAACCTAATCTATTCTGTAATCTCTTGTGTAATCTAAATAATGTGGTACAGACTACAGAGGTATGGCGAGATACCTTCCGTCGCATGCCACTTCACATCTAACGGTATTTACAATTTTACGTTGACATGTACATATGTATACTATATAATAAAATTATTATCTGATATTTAATTTGACTGTAATTCAGTTCTAAACTTTAAATCCGAGAAATTAGATCACGAAGCCTTGGACCAAAACTCGCGATAAAACCAATAGATCATAAAGAAAGTGGGTTAATAAAAAGGTTTTATGTGTTCTACGAAGAGACGCCGCTATAAGAAATTAAATTACAAGGGAAAAGCAAAAGGCTACGTGTAGTTAAGATCAGAACTTAGAATAATTAGAGTTATGATGCAGTAGTCTTATTCATGTTTAAGATCATCTAATGCCTTGTAGTTTCAATACCTCTGTTTGCATTTGATTTGCAGATTATCTCAATTTCAGATTAATAAAATGTTATAAAAATAGTCTAGTTTTACTTTAATTGTCTGGTTATAGAGTATCACAATTATTTAATTTTCCTTGCGTTAAAAGGCAATGATAGCTTAATTAAACTTAATGGGACTTTCATCATCATCAGCCCTTTTTTAACGTCCCACTGCTGGGCACGAGCCTCCCTCAGTACAAGGGGGATCAGGCCATAGTCCACCGCGTTGGCTCGCACGCGCACTAACGTGTTGGTGGATTTCACATGTCTTTCGAAAATTTGTTAGGTTTTCTCAGACATGCAGGTTTCGTCACGATGTTTTCCTTCACCGTAAGACAAGTGGTAATCATGATAAAAATGATTCGCACATGCACATATTAAAGGTGCGAGACCCAGATTTGAACCCGCATCACTCGGATATCCAAGCGACCGCTTTACCGCTGGGCTACCATTGATTCGGACTTTGACATTTCAATTTCGATTGCGAATAAATTTCAACATGGTTACCACTTATAAATATTGCAATAGTATAATTCACTTCCATAGGAGGTGTACAGCTGTTATGTTATGGTGTTACTTTTCTCGTGAAGTTGGTTTACTCAAAAAATATTCATTTACGAAAAATATTTATATAAAATAATTTGATTATATTGTCAAACATTATTATACCGACTATAATTAAACATTGAGTATTCTATTCTTCATGAATTTATCGTTACCTACTTTTAAGAAGATGATACCTTTGCTTTTAGGTAGAGGTTTTTTTTATTATCAAGCAAATATATAAAACTCATTGTAATAGTCTAACTATCTCGTACCAAGAGTTAACGAGAACTTAGTGACGTACCCGAGCGATAGCTTCGCTAGTATAACATACTCGTAAGTCGTATTTAATCAAGAGCATTCTAACGCTTATCTTACTAAAGTACTTAAACTTATTCAAATGACAATTTTCTTTCCAAAATTTAAATGAACACCAGTAATTTTTGGAATGAAACAGAGTCTAGACTTAGAAATGTTTTTATTTCTATAATAAGAAACATGAAACCGTAATATGCTATTCAAAAGCAGTCATTTCGAACTAACCTGCGATCGTAAATCGACCCTAACTTATAGCGGCATTTGCATGCATCATATAATTTATTTTACCTGGTAAAGAGAGGGCGTGTAAGTGTTACATATGTAAATGTTGAGAAACATTAGTAATTTACTTATACAATTTGTGTTTCTTATTCATAAAAATAATAGAATTGTACAAAAAAATTATACAAACTAATATATGAATGTTTTAAAAGACTATTTCAACATACAGAATTATTGTTAATTTTTTTATTGTTATTGTTAGTTTCTTTTGCGAGTTCTTCTCAGGTCAGAGGTCAGAGGTTACTTCTTTCCGAACTGGTAGTAGACTCATGTTCACACTCACGTTTAGTAAAAAATTGTAACAATTTTTATGCTGAATAAAATATTTTGATTTGATTTGAACATTTAGACCTTAATGAGACTGGTTAAAGATCACACTAAAAATACTCATATACCTACAAAAAAGAACTACTGTTGAAAAATCTTTTAATAAAATTACAATTATTTCCAGTAGCATAATATATTTTGCAGTTTTGGCCATAACAAGGTAATTTTACTAAAAATTGTATAGGCATTTTGTATCATGGCAATACTTATATAAGATACTGAGAACTCCTGAATACATACCGCCAGGAAGCTCCAGGCAATTTCCGTAATATAAAAACATAAGCCTCTTTTATAAACGAATTACTTAGTTATAATAAGCCTTTGGGATCTATTATTCAATGTGGTTATTAAAATAAAAATACAAAGGATGTTTTTTTACACTTTGTAAAAAGTAATAAGGGTTTCTTTTGTGCTTCACACTTTTTATACCATGGAACTAGATGGTGCTGCTATAATAATATTCCAACATATTTATTTATTTTATTTATTTATTATATTACCATTATAAATGCAAAAGTTTTTATGAGGTTGTGTTTCTTCACTTATGTAATTAAATATTTTATGTTAACAGAATCTTATATTGTATTCGAATAAACCGTAAGTTTTTCTTAAATGAAAGGAAAACATCTGCGTATATTTTGTCATGCTATGGATTATGTGCGATTGACCAGCTACAGCAGTATAGAATCCAACGAAACCTACTCCGTCTTTTGTCAGGTTTATCTATAGAGTCATTCATTAGTCGGTGTATACGCATGGATAACCATTTTACTTATAGACTATTATAGGTAAGCTATTCTGCTGAAGTTTAGTAGCAAGGGTTCTCACATATATAACTAAAATATTATGTAGTGAAATAAAAAAAGGTATTAGTGGCAATATGTTATAAATATTCCATACATGTAACTGAGGGTTTTCTAAAGTCAACATGAGCCTGTCACGAGGCATTTTTCTGAACGGGTCTTTAATTCAGATAGATGTTCCTCTGTGACTTTTTTGTTAATACCTTTAGTTGTTTTTATGTTTTCAAAGTTGTCAAAATGTTGTTCCATCGAACTACTTTTAAAGATATAAAAATAAAGATTAAGTAGTTTTTAAGATATGGGGTATAGTTCTTTTAACTCACCCGGTAGTAAAGTTAATTTTGTTCCCTTTATAATAGCTACTATTAAATTCAAAAAATATTGAATATATATAAAATAATAAAATAAATACATAAATGAATAAATACATTATTTTACCTACACATAAATATTCCACCTCCGAAACATGGTAGGTACTTATGAAGGCGAAAATTTCCTCAATACAATAAAAATTTAAACTTAGTTCATAAAGTTTTTTGGATGAAAATTCATTAAATTTCCGCACGGTTGACTCTTATATTTAAAGCAAAGAGGTTCGATTCCCACCATAGCAACCCGTTTACTTTACTACAATCAATCCTAGTAACACCCTTGAGTTCTTTAATATTCATTTGTCCTAGTATCCTATTGAAATAACTTTTATATTGAAAAAGTTAATACTAAAGTCAAAGACAAAAAGCGAAATCAAGTTTTCGTTTAAAAGTATGACTAAAAGGCATTATGTTTACTAAAAACTAGGTATAAATATAGAAATAGTACCACTATTATAGTTATATTTTGGTTGTATGTAATTATTATTGTGTATTAGATTTTACTTTTTGGAACGAAGTTCCTTATGGGACGACGCGGAGAGGTACCCTAACCGGGAAAAAACGTCCGTAACGTAAGATTTTTATTCATCTAGTATTTAATAAAAATGGATACTTATATAACAGTTTTACTGTTGAGTGTTGCTAGTGATGTAAGATATTTTCTTTTTTTTCAATTATATTTATATTATTTAAAAATGGCAATAAATATCACATTTTTTATGTTTAGATTTTTATTTTTATCGATAAAAACGTATGAAAAATGTATAACAGAACGATTAACTTAAAATTAATATTTTTGTAATAAGGAACTTCGTTTTTATCTGGTATCCCACGACACTACACGTTATCCTTTTTTTATTTTTTATACTATTCTTTTACCTGTATATTGTATTTTCTGTGTTATTTGAGTTAGTATCATTTTTGTTGTGTTTTATGTTGTAAATTATCCATATATGATAAACTTATAAACAAATGAAGCTAGTAACTGCATAGTATAAAACAAAGTCATTTTCCGCTGTCTGTTCTTATGTATGCTTAGATCATTAAAACTACGCAACGGATTTTGGTGCGTTTTTTAATGTAGAGGTCATGTTGGTTGAGTTTTTCTGTCCAGAACTTCTCAATTACATTCTGGAATAAAAAATTTGGTGATACGGAGCCTATCTCTCATCATCATCATCCTGCGTATAACGATTCGAAATATTGTCTATCAGACTACGACAGTGTCAGGAATAGATAGTGCATTTCTTTGTGTACTATAACAATTTCTCCACTATATATAAGAAGTTAATCTCAGTGTCATGTGACTGAAGTTGCTGAATATTAGATGTACATAAAATATTACTAAGTACGTACGTAGTTTGTTTAACCTAAAATATTATTTAAATATTTTTTAAGAATTATTTACACACGTCTTCTTTATTTGTATAATGCTTTTGTGGTTGGGTTTATGTGTCAACTTACTATGACGAGTGAAAAATAGCGTTAGTATTGAATGTCTATAAAATATCACATGACCAAGTCAGAGTTATATTATCATTTAGCGTTATTAATTATTATAGATCAAGGTCTAGTTAAAATATACAAGGCTACGTTGAAAATATTTCTTTTCACTGGTAATTTATTTTTCTGTTGTCTGTTAATTGGAGCCTCAGGGGTTGAATTTTCATAAACCCCTAAGGGAAATAAAGCTCGTGGTAACATTAAGAAACTACCGAGAGGCGCGAAATCATAATTTACTCCTACAGGTTATGACGTGAGTGAAGCGAAAGCGAATCTTAATCCTACTAGTATGAAAATTAGTGCCTAAAATTTTAAAATAAAGATTATAGTACTTAAATTGGAATATAGTACTTAAAGGGAACAGCGTTGAAATACTCAAAATGAAATTTAAACAGACTCAATAATCGAAAACCTTAACTAAAACGATGAAACTAAAAAAACTGGTATCTTCAACTCAACTAATTAATTAAATTATTTCAAATATACTGAGTATTTTAATTAAGTATCAAATTATAATAAAATTAAGTTTACGTTTAATTAAACTCTTTTAGAAACTAACTACTTTTAAATTTTCTTTCGGACAAAAAGCCTATTAAAGTAGCAACAAATTTTAAAATATATGTATTGTGATATTCAGATTATTTAGCTCATTTAACCCTTGATTTATCCGGTGACTTCATACATACACAATTGACCCGGTGGAGTCCCCAGGACTCCCGGAAATAAAATCGTAAAATTAAAATGAAATAAAACTTTTTTTTTAATAAAACGCTAGTAATATATATTTATTATTTATTTGGTCTTACAATTGCACAGGTTTTTACTTAAAATTATAGAATCACAGCCTTTTATTAAGGAACTTCTAGAATACGGCACTTTTGTAACAAAATTACGAGACCTAACTTCTAGTCTCAACATTTCAAAAACAGAACAATTTTTCAAAGTAATTTTTAACGAAACATAACAAAAACATAATCAATTCTTATAAAAAGCAAAAAAAAGAACATAGTTTGAACAAAAAACAAAAACGTGCAAGACTTTCTAGTTTCTGTTGGTGACACAGTCATTGTATATTTTTTTATACATCTAAGACACACAGGCTTAGTACAACTATGGCAAATATACGCATTATTCCATTTTATCCGCGGTGGACACAGGTAACAATACTTTCTGTCATTCCGGGGCAGTCTATCTATCTGCTCATTATTGATCTCGACAGGTAAATTGAGTGAAGTTGGAGTGTCTTATATCTTGTCAATTGTGTCAGTTTTCTTGTTTGTCTACTGTATAATCATTTGAAGCATTGGTATAATAAACATAAGAAGAAACGCTTCTACAGGCGATACAGGACCATTTTCAAAAATGGAGTGTGGTACTCTTAGAATTCTCAGAATGTTCTGAGATTATGTTCGAGAATTCCTCGAAGGTGGTTTCCTTGCCCATTGCATCTGGTTTTTGCCGTAATAATAAAGTTTATTCTTATTCATATTGATATTTTTCATCATTATCTGAATAAACTAAACAGAGTTATGGTCTGATAGCTCGCAGCCATCCTCGGATTCTGACACCATGTCATAAGGTTCTAGTCTCCTAGGCTGATTCAACGGTATATTTAGTTGATTCCCATCATCTGTGTGACTATCCCTTAGTTTTTTGAGTCATTTGATCACTACAGTCTCAGCACCTTCAATAAGGACGTTTATAGTAATACGAGACGCGATTATATCAACCAAAAACAAAAAAAACACACCGTAAAAATACCGTATAAGGCTAAAACTATAACATTCATACCCCGGTGGAGTCCCACGGACTCCACTAGCTTGTTTATTTACCGATCGGAGCCGCGTGCATCGACGTATGCTCTCCTCCGCGTTTGGCACGTCACTTTATGAAGGTACTGGAACGCACAATTTGTAATTCCAAAAACTAAAGATTTTATGAGCATTGAAAGTTTTCATTGGAGTCCCAGGGACCTACCGGGTCAATTAAGGGTTAACAACCAATTAATTGGATAAAATACCTATAAGCTGAATGATTTCCTTTTCTTAATAACTTTGCTTTACCAGGTTACGACTACTATTGAATTACTAGCGATAGCAAGGTACATTTTCATTTTAAGGCAGGACCCTATATCTTTTTATAAAATAAATGTATCCTATGTTACTCCATATATCATCAGCTATCTGCCGGTGAAATTCCCGTCTAAACCGGTACAGCATTTACAATATGTTACATTAACTAATTATATTAATTTAACAATATGTTATATTGTCATTACAAACAAACACTTTTATTTTCCATCCTATGCGTCCATAATGTTTTAACGAGTTAAAATGTAAAACTAATGTTAAAAGTTTGTTAGTACGCATATTCATATATTAGATTGTAGTAACAGCAACGGCGGTTTCTGATTTAATTAACAAAACTTTGCCTCAAGGCAGATTTGAGATTCATAAACTTGTCTTATCTAGTTGCCGCTCATTTGCTCATTTTAACAACTTATTTGGTTCTAATTACGGTTATAAAGGCGCGGAATTACTTACTCCTACAAGTAGGCGCTTTATTTTCGTAATTAAAAGTAATGTTCAATTTATTGAGTTTAAATTTTGCTAATTCTCAAGTATTTATATTAATGTTCATTAGAGTTGTACTTTGTACACTATAATTAGGAGCTAAGCTGATTTTATATGATTGATATTGACTATGAACCTTTCTAATATCGGTATATATTACTACTTCTAACTCAAATAAAAATCACTAAAAACATAAAGCTTCAAACAAAAAGTAACTATGAAATCCGTAGGTAGACCTACTCCGAGTAGGTCTTTTTCGGTAAAAAAGTAAAGTGTTGTTAGACGTAAATAAGTAATTAATTTATATTAGTGAAAATCCGGAAATAACTTTTATTATCAGATCTATTGCCTCATACGCACCTAAGACGAAGTTACGTCGGTGTAGCATCATATATCTATCATACCTACATAGGTACTCGTATTATAACAAAATTGTAACTGAGTCGAATCTATACGTTGCGTTGTATATTTTATGAAAAATCTTATTGAAATTTGAAGACCAAATGTATACTTTTTAGAATTTTTGTGTGACTGTCTTTCTTAGATTATTAACGAATCTCATGTCTTTCTTACATATGAGATTCCTTAATAATCTTAAAATATACTCTTAAATACACATGGATAAAATAATACGAAAACAAAATCTAAAATCATTGAATATTTTGTTTAATTTAACTATCATTTACTTTGTATTCTATAATTATAAAATATGAAGCTCAAATATCATGCATAAGTACAATTATTTTTCATTCTCCTACCTCGCAAATCCCGTAGAGCTATCTTAGTCAGATTGTCGTAGAGGAATTCATTTATGAGGATATTATCATTAATGTACATTTCTAATGATGAGAACGATGCGAGGGTTAATCACTAACACAAGCTCTTTTTGAGCCGGACATGGAAATAAGCTGTATAGTCTCGCTTATTGCAAAAAAATAGAGTATGAACGTCCATAGAACAAATCGCTAAAGTTAATTCAGCGCAATTCATATATCATATGAATTGTAACAAACAGACAGAAAGATAGACACGTTGATATAATAATAAAATTATATAACTAGAGTCTCTACCTCGCTCTGTTCAGGTTCGTCCCTAGGTCATATTTTTTAGCAGCAAAAAGCAGTTGACCATAACTAGCTTTTGATGTCAGATTTTAATTAATATTATCATTTAGTATCTGACAGAAAGAGACAGAAAAAGAAAAAGCATCCTATAGTTGACCATAACTAGCTTTTGATGTCAGATTTTAATTAATATTATCATTTAGCAACAGACAGAAAGAGAAATATTCAAAAAGTTGATTTAACCTTTATCCCGATAATAAGGATTATTTCAATAATATATAACAAAAATATATTTAATGGAAAGATCGAATCGGTTATGGTCCATCGTTCTGACAAAATGCTTGATGATTATACTATATTATAATGTGTAATTATAATAAAATACTAACTGTATATATAGTATAAGTTACATTTTTAGAGTGATATTAAATAAACGTGCATTTATCTGTTTTTACATTTCTCTATGTGTATGTACATCCATTTTTTTCGTATCAACTTGTCAGCTCCCAGGGCTGAAGATTTTATGTGATCGTAAAATGGAACTGCTATAACAAGACTCTATAAAAATGAGTACAAAAGTCCGTAGGAAGTAATATTTTTATATTTTAGTAACTCTCTTTACTGGCGAAGTAATTCAGTGTTCTTTTGTTATCATTTTTACTTATAGACAACATGTAAACTTACTTATTGGAGACATTTTGAGACACCTGAAAAAAAAAATTACCATTATTCATCTAGATTAGTTAATAATGGTTAAACTGTAAAATCACAGAATCGATTTAGTTAAAATTTATGTTATGAAAATAGTTTATAATTAGGGACGAACCTAAGCGAAATGAGGGTGATTCACTAGTTTTAATACAATTATTGTGTGTTAAAATGTGTATCTGTACTGAAGGAGTTAGGCTTCTTTGGCAAATCAAAAAATCTCCTAAAAATGCCTATTAATTATTAATTTATATTAATTAATTTATTAAATTATTATACAATTATTTATTTTTTTGTTACTTAACTTGTTTTAAACGACAATGGTAAAAGCCAAGCAATACGAATTCTTGCTAAATAGGTACTACATTATATAGAACATTAATATTTCCAAAATAATCTAAATAAATATTTATTTATTAGGGCATAGCATTAGCATAACGACGTACATTGTACTTATTGAAGCTACTCGTAATAGAAGTAAAGTCCTGCAAAAGTGAATTCAACACTTATGATCGCCTGGTACTTTCAAACTTCAAGGAGTGCTCATTATACATTATACATATATTATGTAGGTTATTATGTCTTAAGAAACAACTTAAGAAAGATATTTATGGCGGAGAATGATTGATTGAAGGAGCCGACCCCAAATAAAGATGGGAAAAGGCCAGAAGAAGAAGAAGAAGAATATATTATGTAGGTCCCCGTCAAAGAGTGTATACGATTTCTTTACGATTAATGATTGCCTGGTACTAGTATTTATGAAGACATAACATGTTATACTCTTAGAAAATAATAAAGCGTTTTTCGATGCGTGACGATTAGTTTCAGACAATTTTTTTTCATGTTCACTATTTTTATTGTTTCCCTAAGTGAATTTGTGATTTGATTTGATTTGATTTGAAACTCAAACCTTGTCATCAATCCGTAAAAAATTGCACTTGAGAAAGTAAATGTAAATGTCTTATGTTGTTAGAAATATATTATCTCCGTTTCTTTAATTAATTTACGGAAGTAAGGTGCTGGGTGTTAATGTTCTAACATATTTTTAATTTTAATTGTTTATCATAGTTATTAAAATCAATATTTTGGGACCTTATTACAACAGCGCCCTCTAGCTCCGTGGTAAGCTCTCGTAGATTGTGTATAAAAACATACATTATAAATATAAACGCCCATAACTGGAGTACAAACATTCGTGCTCAACAAATGAATGCCCTCAGCGGGACCCGAACCCACTGAGAAAGCAGGGTAATTACCAACTGAACCAAACGTTTCGTCAAAATTATTATTTAAATTGTTATTTAATTCACCCATAAATGCTTATTTTACATAAATAAAAGATATCCGAATGCATTCAATCCTTTGAATGTCCCAATATAATAAAAGCTAACACGTTTCACGCCGTCGGCGCTAGGTAAATAAACTGCAGCGTATTAAATCAGTTGGATTGGTCGTGTCCGGTGAGTCTATCTACGATACAAATTGTAAATCTCGTAGCTCTTTCCGTGAGTAAAGTGGTACTATAGTAAGACATATGGGTTAAATAGTATACACGGTACATGGGTTCGATTCCAGCTGAGGACTTATCTTTTAAGTTGTAACATTTCTCATTATTTCCTTCTTCACTACGGATATCTACTAATTCAACTTGGCTTGGCCTAAGACTAGCGATTAAATGTTTAAACCTAATACCTACGTGTCTTAAATTAGAGAGTTTTTATTGCATACAAAATTATATATTTTTGTAGGAGATTTTTAATGTAGGTATTTCTAATTTATAGTTTGGACTCACAATTGACATTTTTCTGTATTTTTTTTTTGTTTTAGTCTTTTGGACAACGAAGTGTCTATTCATCCGATAAGCGGACGAATAAATTAAATATTATTCACAAATGGGCACTGAGATGATATTTTATTAGAAATCTAAAAACGCGATGAGGCGAAAATACAATATTATAACATAATAAACATTTTATTTTGGATATATTTGGTTTTTATACAGGTGAGTTATTTTCACAAATTTTTCAACGAATAAAAAAAGAGATTAATTAAAATTAGTTGTATTTATATTTAATAATTTAATAAAATATTGTTATATTTATATTTCAGTCAGACTAATTCTAACACAAATGCGGTATGCATAACGCTGAAATCCGTAAATATTTGGACAGGATGTAAGCACGTAACACTCACTCATGAATGTATGGATGTCGATTTAAATTAACCTTAATTACAATATTTAACATTTTAAAGTAAGAAAACATCGTATTGCAAGCCTCTATGTCCGAATAATACTAGCACGTTTTCAAAAGACAATATAAAGTCCACCAACCCGAACTTGGCCAGCCTTTTTTTCGTTGGGAAATAGATTGACGAATACCACCAGGTAATGGAAATGTTTAAAAAAGTGTCAAAAAAAATTAAGATACAAGAACTTTTCTTTCATATATGCGAATCATACATCTTAAATAAGCTTAACCATTTTTTTGAAATTTTTGGCGGATTTATTTTTGATTTCCGGCGTTTCAAATATTTTTCAGCAATCATGGTAAAAGAGAATTAACTGGAATCCCATTATTACGCATTTTTATTTTCATAATCGGTCAAGTTGCTTAGATAGAGAAAAATAATATTGTAAGCATAATATAGTCATTTTATGAATGTATTATACCGATGTCCAATTCATGACAATATACAAATGATAGGAAAAACATGTTGACAGTTAGAGGAAATTAGGAATTATTTCTAATCAATGACAGCCCTGACTATGATGGATCACAATAAAGCAATAAATTGTTTATCTGTCTATTTTGAGGAACCACCGACAGAACGATCGTTTGGCTCCTCTCCAGACATTCTTGGGAATATTTGAAGCTGTCAGTACATCACTTCATCTCCAAAAGCCAATAAAACACCAAAACAGCAGAAGCTCATAAAATAGAATAAAGATCAGCTCTGTACAAAATATAATCCTTATAATTTATTACATTTCGCACATACATATAGAGCACATCATCATTTACTTAGATTTTTTTATTATTTTCTTAGACATATAATGTAACTAGTAGTCAGTCTTTCTACCTTTGCGAATTATCCTACGGTTTATACCTGTGAACATTATTTTTTCATATTCAATCATAATGAAGTTTAATAGTATTTTTATTCCTATGTAACCTCACGGAATCTATACACAATACAATCGTACATAAAATTATTACTACCTATTTATTACTAAAATTATTACATTAAATAAACTTTGCTAACCAATACTCTTTTATGTTGGAAAATTCATACACACACCACCTGCGTACTTATAATATAAGTGGTAATATCTATGCTAGGTAGTAACTTGCCAGTATGACCTAGTGTCTCCTCCTCACTAGTACTCTCTCCTAGGCATATTAGCCTGCCTGGTTTCACGAACGCTAATGACACTTTTTTACAGGTATGCGTGGTTAAGCATGAAAATTTAGACCAACTCTATCTATAGTCGGTACAGATAAAAAATGAATATCAAAATAAATAATTTCCAAATACATTCATAATATGGAAATATTATATAGTAATTATAACAAAAACAACACGATTTTTAAAATTTTTGTCAGTCTGTTTGTCTATAACGGCCTCCCTTTGAAACGGGTGCACCTATTTTTATAGAAATTTTAATGACAGAAAACTTATATTATAAAGCATACTTAAGTTACTTTTATTCTAGAAAAAGAATTAGGGATTCCGCTCTAAACTAATAAAACGTACTTACGAACCCGAGCGAAATATTCAGTCTTCGTCGCAACTCGGTTAATAAATGACGTTTTTTTTACGGACGGACCATTTAAAGTCGATTCACTACGATAAATCCGTGCATTATAACCTCATTTCAGTTGAAATATTAATCAGAAAACATTAAATACTTTAATAATATAATGACATAAGGTACAAAGAGACTTAAGATTAATAATTTCTTAATATGTATTGAATTGAAGATCGAAAATTATAATAATTGAAAATTATTCCGAGCAAGAAGTAAAATCAAACGATCCAGTACAAGAACACGGATAACCATAAAAATATATGAAGCTTAAATTACAGCTGATATAAAGGCATATTACGTTTAAACCTGAAAATGAACTCTCAATTTCCGACCGACAATGAATTTAATGGAAAGTGAATTATGACAAGAGCAAGAAAATGGTCTCCTGAAAGAATTAACTACGAATATTTCGATTGTTAATGTTGAGCTTCATCAATATAGAAAAAGTTTTTTTATATAATTATATGAAAGCTAATAAAACATTCCTACACATGTACACTAATATTGGACTGGTGCTGGTTTAAAAAAATATTAATTTTAAGTTCTATTACCGGTATGAAGTAAATAATTATTCTGGTATAAATTTTTTATATTTTTTTATCGATTAAAAATAAAAATCTAAACTTAAAAAGTTATAATAATATTTTTTTATTATTTATTACGTACAAAAAACCTGTATACACTCAACAATTATAATAAAAATATTAATTTTAAGTTCTATTAGCGGTATAAAGAAAATAATTATTCGGGTATTTATTTTTTACCATGATTTATAAAAACAACTATAGCAAAAAGTGTCGTTACAACTTTTGGTCTTAATTTTTTCCGTCTAGTCACCTTTCGCAACGCGCGATAAGGGACTTCGTTCCAAAAACTTTTTTATCACTTATAGGTGTACGGTATAGTTCACGAAGGACAGATTTTTTGATTTTCAATAGGGCCTTGAAGCGAAGCGACGATGAGTCGCTAGTTAAATAAGTATATAACTTTGTGGGAATACCACAATTATGAATTTAAGCATTTAATACCCAACGTTTGAAATTCTCATTAATTTTGTATAAGCTGGTAATTTCGTGAGCTTATATGGAAGGAAAAATAAATTAATAAAATATTGAAAATGATTGTCTGCATAAAGATTAATGTTCACCGCGGTAACGCAATTTCATATACTAGTAGATATACGTAATAGGTTTTATAAAAAGAATTAAAAAATTTTTCGCTATATTACCTATATTCTAACTCTTATGGAAAATCGTAAATGTATTCCATTTTTCATCTAATACTACGATTTTGTGAACTTACTTGGAGGTCATAAATGACACTGATCACATGATCTTTTCGGATTTATCTCAGATTTATTATATTCTTTGGTTGCCGACGTTTTGAATGCCTTATAGCAATCATGGTCACGGAAGAGGCTTCCATGTCTGCCGAAAAGATTGTTTCATTTACAATATCAAATATTTGCGTACACATATTAATGGTAAACCTAAGAAAGTCGTAAGGTAAAAGATTAATGAAGCAAATATACCTAATTATTTTTCTTTTATAATAATATAACATAATTACGTTTCTTGACTTCCATCACGACAAGGTAAATCGAGGGAGATTAAAATCGAAATTCATTTAATTTTTACTTCGTTAATATGAGAAATCACAATTTACAACTAATAGGTGACCCTAATTTAGGAAGCCGGAATTAATTGATGCAATTACCTTGGGAGTGTCTTGTGGCTTTACCCTTATATTGGGGTTAGGTTACAGCTGCTACCATGTCACCATAGCGATTAGGAATGTTATTGCTAAGAGCTAGGAATGGAAACACAGACTAAAAGCATGGCGTGAGCTTGGCTAGTACTTAATTACTTTAATGATTGATCATTTTTTTAAAAACATTTTAACTTGTATAAATAAAATGAATTATTAATTGCATTTGAAAACGTCATTTACCATACCCCTTAAAAATTGTCAGCTAGTCTATTTGCCTATTTAATACATTAATCTCCAAAACATCTAAATCGATTTTGATGAAACTTCACTCAAAAAAATTCGGCCAAGTGCGAGTCAGACTCGCGCACCGAGGGTTCCGTACAAACCTGTACGGAACGGTGTATGAGTAAAGGGGTAATAAGTTTAAAATTATTAAAAATATTTTTATTATATGATGTAACTAAAAATTTATGCTTTTCGCAATTTTTCCTTTACCTGTGTTATAAGACGTTGCTTCGTACCAAATTTCAAGATTCTGAGTTCACGGGAAGTACCCTGTAGGTTTTGATTCCCTTGCGAGTGTCGAAAATTTGCGGCATAAACGGGAGTATCTTTTGATCGCGTTGACTTAGAAGTTTGATTTTTTCACAGCTCCAAGAGACCATAGACTTGAGTATTTGATATGAATTTCAGCTTGATACCTCCACGCGTTCCTGAGAAAAAAGGTCTTGACAAACAGACAGACAGACAGACAGACAGACAGACAGACAGACGGACAACAAAGTGATCCTATAAGGGTTCCGTTTTTACCTTTTGAGGTACGGAACCCTAAAAATAGAACGTTATAAAAAGTAACTTTAGCTACTTCTAATCAAGAAAAATAATTAGAGTAGAGATGAAGAAAAAGAGTAAGAATCAGTGTGAAGATTAGTACTATGTCACTAGATCAATAAAATATTTGAACTATAACAAAATCATAGGTACAAGTCCGAATTGATGTAACTGAATCATTAGGAACGTATTTGGAAGACATTAGTGCTAACGAGGCTATTGTTATTACTGGTATTACTACTACATGTGGTATTCGGTAGAACATGATCTTTTAATTAGGACCTCATAATATGTTAACGGTATTGTTTAAAGATATCCTATTAATATGGGTATATGTGAAGAACTTGTGAATAACATATATAATAGTTATACAAAGAATCAGTTCTATTAGAATACTAGTGAATAACCATCGCTTCGCTCGAATTCGCGGTCAAATTTCATAAAGGTAAAACATTACTTTAAGAACCTATGATGTATCTTAACGAAATTTTTTTGAAAATAGCTGAGTTGTTCGAGGTGTTCTCGAGTTTTGCGCTTAGCAACATATTTGGTGATGCATTTTTACTTATATAGATTTTCCATATGCACATAATGAACTATTTATGTATGTAATTACCACTAATTATAAAAGAAAGTCCCGAGTCTATGTACGGTGTCTGTCTGTCTGTTCACGTTAAACTTAAAATCTCAATTGAACGGATTTCCATGTAGTTTTTACAAATAGATTGAGTGTTTAATCCGGTAGGCTGAGATGAATTTTCAATCTCAATATGACGATGATTGTTGAAGAATTCGGAAAAAATATTGCTGATATAGAGCTCTATATTGTATGATAAAAAAAGATTCATCTTAAAAAGATCTTAATTAACTGTAGCACCTTTCTAGGGACACTCTTGAGCGAGGCGAGGGTAAATCATATAGTTATCTTACAAATAAAAAAACTTTATGACAAATCGCTAATGTCACAGACGGTGTCTGCTTATAAGTAAAATGAAAGCGAAAGTGAAACGATTTGTACGATTTCATGTAAAAAAGGATTTTCTTGTCCCTAAAAGAGATTATAGCACACGATATTATATTTTTATTTGATTTTGATATATTATATCTATGAGAGCTTTTTCATTTTAACTTTATTGGTAGGAGATATTGCTTGTCTCAGACATGAATATTAGATTACTATTTACTACATTTTGGATCACATATTCTAAGCATTCGTTCATTTTGTATGTAATTATAAAATTAAAGTGGGCTTAACACTTATCACTCCTTGTATGTAGGTAATTGAAGGGTGAAATTTAACGCACGATAGTTTTTCTCGTAATAACGCTTAAACGCTTCTATTGTCGAAAACATTTAGTCATTATTGTCAAAAATTCTTACTTAAATTCAAATATTTTAAACATATTTTTACTAAATTCGTGGTGTTTGCTGTAAAACGATGGATGCTAATTTACTTATTTCTTTACATAATCCATGAGTTCCGAGTGTGAATCAAAATTAACGGTCTGTGAAAGATATTCCTCTCAGCTACGACATTTTTTTCTATTTATCGCACCCTCTTTATTACTCATAACAAGATTCAATCAGATCAAAGTCAGCGCGTGTCGATTGCGCGTCGATGAAGCGTTGAAAATTCTTCGTATGCAATAGGCACTAAATTCAATATTACATATTATGTATTACATATTATGTATTACACATGAATAGTTTATATATTTAATGATTCTTGTAGAAATTTTCCATATAGTTTCATGGTGAGGTAAAGACCTCGTACTTTGTTATGGATATCAAACTTGAACTTTAAATACAAGGTACATACCTTTCACGTAGTATAAACCATGATTGATTGTATTACAAACATTGATGCGCGTCACACAAATCAATGCTCCCATCAGAACTCAAACCCGCGACCGATGGCGTAACAAGTAGTGTCACTACAATCTACGCTAAAAGTGTCGTCAGTTAAGAATCATGTCCCGGTACTAACTATACTTTTTTTCTTTAGTTATGCAAGCGTAATAAAATAGTGTTAGTACAAGAACTACGAGTATTTTGGTGAAATGTTTGATAAAGTTGCGGTAGTGATTCGTAAGAACTAAGAAGTAGAAGTGCATTGCTAGTTTTTCCTCGGACTGGTTAATTTATATAAAAGTTAAGCAGTTTTAATTAAATTACTCAGTACGAGTTTAAGTCAAAGTAAAGTTATTTTAATTAATAATGTAATAGATATAGTACAACATAATTTAAATAAAATTATGTTTTATTGGCTTAGTTTTTTGTTACACACAGCGCCATCTAGTTACGTAGATCGCTACGAAGCTTGTGTTATGGATACCATATGGATATATGGATACAGTTGATATACTACATATATAAGTTTAAATACATACATACATATTATAAATATGACTGAAGTACAAACGTCCGAGTTTAACAAATAAATAACCTCAGCGAGACTTGAACACGCGACCGCTGGCGCAAGAAAGTAGGGTCACTACATACTACGCCAAACGTGTCGTCAAATTTGAATTAACAATTATAGCTCATTTACATCAGGTAAAAATTGTAGTGTATTTTTATAAGGTTTCTATTATCTTAGTGTCATTGAAACTGGCTGCTTCAGGCAGACCTCTTATGAAGTTGTTGTAAAGCGGACCGAAGCACGTCCTTCATGAAACGAAGTGGTCACGTACATACTCGTATGAACCTCTATTTTATTCAAAACCTTGAAATAATATATTTTTATTAAAAGAAGTATATGTATGTCTATACATATAAAAAAATTGTAACCGAGTCAAATCTGTACATTAAATATTTTTTTGGAAAATCTAATTGAAATAGACATTATTAACGATATAGAGGCCAAATCTATTGTTTTTAAAATTTTCGTTTGTCTCGTTGTCTGTGACCACATCATGAGAAAACCACTGAATTCGATTCGATTCGATTCGACGGATTTGAATGAAATTTGGTATGATAATAGCTGGTTACCCAGGTCGATATATTGGACACTTTTTTTGCGGGAAAAATATCTCATTTCTGAGAATTCTTAACTAACCGTTACAAACCGGCTATAAAACATCACACGGTATGTGAAATCTATTTTGTATCCGGTCTTTTAAACGCGGGCAGAGGTCAATGTAAAGACTGCCATT
Organism: Boloria selene; assembly: GCA_905231865.2. Classification (NCBI taxonomy): domain Eukaryota; kingdom Metazoa; phylum Arthropoda; class Insecta; order Lepidoptera; family Nymphalidae; genus Boloria; species Boloria selene. The sequence goes on from HG993149.1 coordinate 6,243,040, forward strand.
TTCATTAGGACAATATGCAACCAGCACATTTTAACAATCTCTACCTTATTTTAAATCTATTAAAAAATCGAATATGTTGATTTCGTTCTCTAAAGCCAAGATAAGCAAAAAAATAGATAATTAATGTACTAAGTAATATAAAGGTAGAAACTAAATATAACGACAAGATGAAAATACTCAATTAATTTTTATGAATCCGTCCCTTGCTTTATATTTACAAATCTATAACATTTCGAATTTTCCTCAAAGCAAAGGTGACCCGGTCAGCTTTTAGTACACCGTTGTTCCAAACCTTTGTTACACCAATATGACGAGCCTTAGTGCAAAGTAAATATTTGTATTAAACAGTATAATGTAGATAGATGTAGATATATATATTTGATCGTCATGGGTTTATTTTACAATACTTAAAAAATATTTGAAATTCTATAATACTATTTAAAGAAAATAAAGAAAAAACCTTTTTTCGCGCCAGAAACCTTCGAAGACGTAAGTAGAGCAAAACACTAGAGTTTCATCACAATTGAAATAATAGTTTTGGAATGCATAGAAGACCAAGATAAATACATTCATTTTGATTTATATAAATAAGAATATTTGAGTCAAAGTGATAAAGGCACAACAGTTTTCCTACATGTAACTACATATTAAATGGGTACAACGTAGAATTTGCAATAAATTTTTATTTTTGTGGGATATGTCAGGCTAATGGGGTACAATTTAAGTAACATTATTGTGAATTTGGCTTAGCACCAACACTATTTGCTGCTGAAAGTTGTTTACAGTGAGATCATTTGGATGTTCTTTTAAATTTAAAACCATAATAAGACTGTTTAAAGTTTTTTAATCAATATAATAATTTTATTTTATTTTATTTTTATTTTACATAAAATATTTTTCAGTTTTCAATTTTATGTTTATAAGCTATTTTATTTATCACAGTTAGGAAAACTTGAACATAAATAGTATTTTCTTTTACAGTAGTAGTGCCTGTGGAATGAATTGAAAGCTGCCATCCAGCATAACGATGACGGACTGATGTAAGCCAAGCTAAAGCTTTCTCTGCTTTTCTCTGGAGAAATAGACTATTGATAAAAATGTAGCTAATGGAACCAAAAATAGATAATATATAGGAAAAACACATATTTTATTTCCTATTGAAGATAAAAATCTTATGAAAATAGAAAGGAAAAATATTTTTAGAAGTTTTATATTAGTCATACTATATACTAAGAGAACTCTTACCATTGCCAACAACAATGCTCGAAATTGCACAAACGCTTCAATATTACGATGTGATTTAATATAACAAATAGTTTAAATAGTACAAGGTATACCTAGCCGTACATTGTAAAATAATAACTAACTACTAAGTACATAATAATAATTAAACCACGAATGATGGCGATGTAACCCTTAATAAATGCGAAAATCAAGAAAAAAGTATCTTTAAACATACATAATGTGTGACAACACATGTTTTGAGAAAATCGGTACAAATTCCATTACAAATACAATCAGTTAGAAAAATTCCAGAAACGATTAAAGCAGAGAAGATGCTCCAAATATCTTTTCACATTTCAAACATTGACAACAATAGAAAACGAAGCTTTCCGCTTTCTGAAAAATCTTGTTGATCCTATTAGTGCAATAAAAGTAAGCTTATAAAGATGTTTGGAATATTGTTAGAGAATTTACGCTATTAAACAGATTGTTATAAATGTTAAAACAGAGATAGATTGTATCCTGGATTAGAAATTATAGGACTTTTGTATATATACTGCCAGTTTCTATAACCTATCTACCGATAAACCGGTAGTTACTTTCATACTATTTTGACACATTAAAAGTTACAACCTGTCATATATGGCAGATAGTTATCTTTAAAAAATAAGTAACGACATATTCGACTTGTTTTTTTTAAATATTTAGTGGCTAATAAGTAATGGCAGATGGCTAAAGGCATAGACGTATTAACTAAGGACGAGACACATAAGCTGACGTACCTTTACCGGCCTTGACAGTAATCAGGATATTTTAGGCCTGGCCGTTTGATTTTACGTCAGTCTCAAGCACTTACTTGTCAACAAAACATCTCCCAAAATGACTAAATGTTCTATTAGATGGTGTAAAAACTAAAGCAGCGGAAGCAGCACTATTTCTTTTCACTTGTAAGTAATATATTTTATTACATTTAATGTTATTTATCACAAAATTTAAGTAAATGTAAAATAAAATTTCGTATTATTCAACTATGTTAAATATAGTCGATATATCTATGTATTGTTGACATCTGACAACCATCATAAAATGGCTGGATTATACCGTTCAAAACAAATGACAGAACCGTCGAGTAAGTCCATTTGACATCGACTAGTGCTTGACAATGTCGAAAAATATATCGATATTTGACGAAATAACTAAGCGAATAATGGATGTTATTTGTACAGTACAATAACATAAAATACTTTTATCGCAGTATCCTACAATCTGATGACAATAAATTTATAATAATATTTTTATAATTAAATAAAAACATTATAAATGCAAAAATTATAATTAGTATGTGTACTTAATTTTTATTTTATTTTAACACATAAATTACACAAAATTTTAGATTTCCTAGGGATCATTCTCGAAAGAGAAAAAAAATTCTTAACAAAAAATTTGAAGTCTATAATAACTATAATTGAGTAAAAAGTTCATAACAATGTCCTGCTTATTTTAGTATAATTAAAATATAAATACCGGAAGCTTACCCCACCTTTATTCTCCCTTTATTTTATTTGCCTTACAGCTTATTTATGATACGCCTTTTCTTTCCCATTCGAACGTTCTGGGTTTGATTGTCGGCGAAAAATCAAACAATATTTATAATTAATATTTAAAATGTCATTGATGTATGTATTTTATCGACTACGTTCAAGCACTAGCATTAGAGTGAATTTTGATGTATTGTGTCAATTCTTTGTGTGCGTTATACTTCAAATGGTTGAAAGTGTTTTCATGCATTTGTATTTTATGACTGGTCCTTAGGTAATACGTCCATGGCTAAAGGTATAAGGATGTAAAAAGATAGCGTCGACTATCTGCCAGTGAAAATTTCTTCAAAATAAAAATCAAAATTGTTTTGACTTTTTTTATGTGTACTGTATAAGTACATATTCCTTAACGGAATTTAAAACCGGTTTATTTTGTTATGTTGTTGGTAAAGAAACCACAAAAGGCATTAAAAATAATAAAAATCTTTATGATTTGAAAATGTTTCTAACGTTTTTAATAATGCAGTATATAAAATAATTAGATTATAAAGCAAAATATGCCGTAATGTAAATATTGAACTGAATGTAAATATTGACTGCCTCGGTGGTGTAGTAGCTAGCATGCACGGTACATCGAGTCTACATCGAGAGTATGGGTTCAAATCCCGGGTCACGCCAAGTTAAATTATTGAGACTTTCTGGTTTAACAGCCCGGAGTTGGGAAGTTGGCGGTGTGTCGAACAGTTGTCCCACCAGAGTAGAGAGTGATAGGAATGCATAGTGCACTTGTGCACTATAATATCTCCTGCGTAGTTGGCCAGTCTCAATGAGATTGGCCACCATGGCCGGAATCGGTCGGAGAATATTTTTAATGGAAATAATATGAATGAAGCTAACTATAGGTCATAACTGATAAGATTTGAATAAATATTTATTGTATAATTGGAAGTCGTAAAATAAGATAACGGAATGATTTAAAATATTTATAGTATTTTAAAATATTTATGTTACACAATACTCATACATTATATAACTTCTTATTTAGTGCCTCCGCTTTTAAAGTGCGTAACATGATTTTAAGTAGTCTATCCTTTAAAAAGCTGTGGAATGTATTTTTTTCTCAAATTGGTCCGAAATTATTAAAAAACTTTTAACATACACATTTTATTCCTTACCAATTCTAATTTTTTTGGAATAGATTTACTTGCGGCTTCGGAGAGTACGTAAGATCGAGCAAGCTTTCTTCTTGACGTTTCTCCCTAATCCCTTCATTATATGTGAAATATTGTCCTTAAAGCATAAAAAAATAAATGGTCATTTAAAATTCCAGTTGACTAACCACTGTCACAAACATTACCAAAGTTATTAATAATCCATTACTATATGTTTGTATATGGTGTATTTTCAAATAAATAAACTAATGGATTAAAACATGTGTATGTGAACAATTTGACGACTCGTTTGGCTCAGTTGGTGACCCTACTTTCTGTGCCAGCAGTCGCGGGTTCGAGTCTCGCTGGGGGCATTCATTTGTTGAGCACGAATGTTTGTACTCCAGTCATGGGTGTTGATATTCATAATATGTATGTATTTAAAAAGTTATATATTATATAGTATATCAACTATCAGGTAACACAAGCATCGTAGCTTACCACGGAACTGGATGGCGCTGTTTTAAGAATGTCCCAACATATTTATTTATTTAATATATACAGTATACACGTACAATATTAATAATAATATTATATAGCTACTAGCTGTACCCGCGGCTTCGCCCGCGTTCATTTTTTTAATTGCTAATCAACCTCATTGGGTTGATCTGTAGGAAAAAAATTGTCTAAAAAATAAAAAATAATAATTTAGGGGTGGACTACCCTTAAAATTTAGGGGGATGAAAAATAGATGTTGGCCGATTCTCAGACCTACTCAATATGCTCACAAAATTTCATGAGAATCGGTCAAGCCGTTTCGGAGAAGTATGGGAACGAAAATTGTGACACGAGAATTTTATATATAAGACTAGTTATTCTCGCCTATGTATTATTTTAATATCACAGCCAATCAACATGATATGCTTTGTATAGCGTGGAATGAGAAACTTAGCTATATCAACTCATTTTGTTGTTCATGCATGTTTTCACAATAGAATCCTTTTCCACTGTAATACAACTTTCAACATTGGAAAATTTGGATTTCGTTTCATATAAAACAATACAGTTTTATGTTTAGTCCCACTGATTTTACGTGTAATTTTACTTTGGACAGTATCTTCTATCGAACTACTAGTATGTATTTGATATAGAGTAAGCTTTTAAAAACGCAGTATGAACTAATTAAATTATATTATTGGCATGTTCTTGGCGTATTGAAATAAAACGTAGCGGGTATAGTTCATTTCTCACAAATATTTTATGCATTCAAAATCTATTGAAAATATCCGTTTAGACGTTGGGTACGATGCTGGGTAAAAGAGACAAAGAAGCAAACAGAAAGTGCGGGTGAACTACGTCAAAATCTAAAATTGACTGGAAACAATTTTTCAATTTTCATCCTTTTTCATTCATTCGTTATGTGTAAGTTAGGTTCATTATATTATTTGCAATTTTTTATCCTCATTTGTAAATGGATATTTTTTCAGGATCTTCCTTTGTGAAAGCCGAGGCAGTAACTGTAGAAAAACCTTTTTGATCCTTATATAACCAGCGTATGCTTTATATGCAGCATATGCTGCATATGGTTATAAATAATACAAATATTATAATATTAAGAAACTGCAGAATTCTTATCAGCGGTCAAGAGGAGATAAACTTGTGTCATTGATTATTATTACATCGTTTATTATATATACATAATTATTTAATCTATGAACATAACAATTTATTACGAGATTTTAAGTTTAAAATAATGATTTATTTGTTTCAAAAAACACGAATTTACCTAAATTCGCATATAAGTTTTGAAGTAGGTATATACTTACTGTTACAGTGTCTTCTCCAATTTGAAACATAAATTATAACGTTTATTTTATTCTCATTATTTTTCTACTCTGATCATTTATTTGTTTATATATTTCAATAGAGGTCTTATATAAAGTTTAAGATAAAAAATATGTTGGTAAGAAGGCTAATAATACCTAGTCTATTCTAAGCACCAAGTAAATCATTACATCTGAGTGTTCAATTAGTCGTTTGATTTTTATGTTTTGCCTTGTCAAGGATGTTAAAATTAAGGTGATGTCATTGGCAGCTTTCCATTTGAGTCGCATTGGCACGTGCTTAACTTCAAAATTAAATTGTAAAAGAAATTTTCTTTTGTAAAAGAAATTTTTTTTTTTGTAAAAATTTAATTGTAAAAGAGAAATAAGAGCTTAGTTCACATTTAGTATTAATAATATTTTTGATTTTTTTGGCTATATTATATTATATACTACTATAGCGAGCGAAGCCGTGTTCTGCAGTAATTGGAGGTACATATTAAGCAATGAAAATTTAAATCTCTATTATTTTTTTTATTTTTGTGTTATGTACTTCTGTTGGTAAGATTCTTAATAAATAATAAATAAATAAGCAGGTTTCGCTAGTTATATACAAAACCTGAATATGACGACACGTTTGGCGCAGTTTGTAGTGATCCTACTTTCTTCCACCAGCGGTCGCGGGTTCGAGTCCCGCTGGGGGCATTCATTTGTTAAACTCGAATATTTGTGCTCTAGTCATGGGTGTATATATTTATAATATGTATGTACTTAAACTTATATATGTAGTATAACAGCTATCTGGTATCCGTAACACAAGCTTCACAGCTTACCACGGAACTAGATGGCGCTGTGTGTAATAATGTCCCAACATTATATTGAAAACCTTCCTCGAGAACCACTCTATCCATTGATAAAAACAGCATAAAAATCGGTGCTACTGCACGTTTTTGAGTTTCTGCGAACAGAATGACAGACACGGCGGAAGACTTTGTTTTATGATGTGTAGTGATAGTGATGAGTACATAGATATGCTATTTACGCTATATAAGATTATTGTTATTTGTTATAGTATATTAGCTAAAGCAAGATTAAGTAATAAATTTATTTGAAACTTAAAATCTACTATACCTATAACTGAAAATATACTAAACTTCATAGAGTTTTTATATTTTAATTAATGTAATTACCTTTAAGTAACTGTCGTGGGTGAGTTTATGTGGGTAGATGACCTGATTATGGTTTGTTAGTTTATTTCAGCTACATATAATTAATTGTGTATATATTTATTAATACAATCATAATATTATATTTTCCTTCGATGGAAATTATTACCCATGATATTCATTTTCTTAGCCTATTTTGGTGACTTAAACATCACGCGCGTTAAACCCTATAATTGCCATATCACGATATTGGCTATGAACTCTGAAACTACTTATCCGATCATGGCGTCTTTTTTTAAATATGTAATTTATTTCGATTTAAAAGATAGAATAGTTTTAATTCAGGTTATTTCCTTTCATTATTCCAAAATTTATGAATTACGATTTTCATATCTAGAAACCCCTCCCTTCCGTAGAGGTAAAAAGTTCGTGAAGAAGCTACCCTTTTTTAATGTTGGTAAATGCTTTTACGCATAATACTACGTGGTTATATAGGACTTATTAGCTTAAAAGAAGCTATTGAAATATTTATTTTAATAGCTAGATTCCGGTTCCGGCCGTCGAAGAGTAAACATCACCGTCCGAATACAATAAAACTTGAAAAAATATATAAAAAATAGTTCTAAAAGAAGCTATTACTACCCACTAAAAGCAAACCTCCCTCCGTATTAATGGGGATGCAAGATCTTACTTTCTAAAATAAATTAATGCATTTGTTATATATATGTTTAATTGTATAATTTTTAAAGTATGAAAAAGATATTTAATAAAATAAACATATTTATGCATTCATAAACTTATAATTTTTAATGCCTTCGAATAGGCTGGCCTAACATCATACCAGAGTTAATGAACTGTAAAGACCACGTCATTTCTTAAAGGAAAAGCGTGGAGTACCTACGCGTTCACAATTACCGTATGCTAATTTTTGATCTCTTATTCATCGTCTAAATGTGTAAAAAAACATGTATAAAAGTTTTACTATTTAATCAAAAAACAAAATTAAAACAAAAAAGCATTTGTAATACTTTTAGTCTCATTACTTACTACAACTATTTTTATGAGCCTACAAATATAAGTTCGATTACAAAAATTGATAAGAGGAACGTTTACGGGTATATGTAGTATTAAAGAAAATATAAAATTATATCGCTAGTATAATGTAAAATTGTAACGATGTCCATAAAGTACTGAAATTAAAATTATATCATTATGAATTTTATTTAAATGTGACTGATTTTATTGAATAGTAGGTACTGTATTTGTCTCTCTGGCTCTGGCTCTACCACTAAAATAAGATCTATATTTTCTCTCATACACGTGCTTAGTTCGTTTGCCATTTAATAAAAGCTTTTGATTTTAGCCTTCATATATCAAAATAATATTAATAAAACTATTTTAAATTTTCGCATCACTAATTTCTCTAATTTTCTCCACTAAATACTTCCAAAACTATAGGTACACGCGTGTTATATCCATACCACAATGCAAGGCCAAGTTTATTGTCTGTGATTATACATAGCGTGAGGTCATTGTCGATAGTAGACACCTATAAGTGGACAATCTTACTAAACGATAAAGCATCGACCTCGTAGCCACGTCTATAGGGCTGCTATTGTGTTGACCTAAATTACCCCGAACACTTAATTTTTACCAAAAACCGAAATGCCAACAATATGGGTTTTGTATTAGTATTTATATTGGTTACTTGCAAACCCAGCCCACTTAACTGGACGTAAGTTAATATACTTTTCTGATAAAATAAAAGCCTAAGTTACTCCTTATAACACTAGCTGTCTGCGAGTGAAAGTTACGTAAAAATCAGTCCAGCCGTTTCAGAAATTAGCCGGAACAATCAGACAGACAGACTTTCTGTGTAAAAAAAAAGAATATTTTGTAACATGTACAATGTACATGCTGGAATATTCTTGGTTCGCTTCGGGTTGGTCCATAGTGAAGAAAAAAGTATCCCACGGGAACCGAACATTTTTCGGAATAAATAGTATGTGCTATTCAAGTCTATAATAATCTATTTCTGTGCCAAATCCATATCGGCTCAGCCGTTCTGACGTGAAAGAGAAACATACATCCATTCATGCTCACAAACTTTCACATTTTTAATATTAGTAGGATAGTATATATACATTTCTTTTGTACGTGGGTACACTATTAGATAAGAAAATGTTTTTTGAATGAGTCTCTGGATAGGTTAGGTTCAGTTACATAATCAGACTGATAGTTGGTTTTTTATACACACGCATACAGAATTTACAGAAATTCACTTATATGTTTGGACAACGTCTGTCGGCTCTACTTATGTTATATGAGATTTTGAGAGACAGGTGAAATGAACATGGGCTTAACACGTCTAAAACAAAATACGCGCGGTCCGCGTCGCTTTTGCGATCCACAATCCTTTGGCTACATCAACCTGTATAATATATTTAAAATATATAAAATCAACAATAAAGATAATACTTCACAAAAGTAGAATATTGACTTTTGGAAACTAAATGAGAAGCTATGAACGTAGAAATTTGTCAATCTTTTGTGTATTATTGACAATAAAACTTGTACAAACCATGCACATGAAAATAAAAATAACATTTAATTTAACGATTTTCATCCATTGAATGTTTAGAAAGGTTAAGTGCTATAATTCATAAACATATTATGATAATAAGCTACCGATTTATAAATAAATAGATATGATGAAACATCACGCTGACACAGCAAGTAGGATCACTTCAACTGAGCTAAACGTGTCGTCAAATCAAATATAAATAAATAAATATGTTGGCTCATTATTACAACACCACCATCGCGTTTCGTGGTAAGCTTGTCTTACGGATACCAGATACACATATATACATTTTAAATACATACATATTATAAATATAAAACCCATGACTAGAGTAGAAACATTCGTGCTTAACAAATAAATGCCCCCAGCGGTATTCGAATCCGCGACCGCTGGCGCAAGAAAGTAGGGTCACTACCAACTGAACTAAATTTGTCTTCAAATCGAATATGACGGATATTTATGTATAAAATTGAAAAACCTGATAATGCGAGGGCCAAAAAAGGGTGCGTCACTAGTTTCGACATAGTTTCTATTATAAATACATAGGTACTCGTAGTATGAATATCCAGAACAATATTGAATGTAAGTTAAAATTAGCTATATATTTGTACTAATAAATATGTAGGGGTCACATAAAAGAAGTTTTATATTGATTATTATCAACAAAAATAACTCTATAGAGTTTGTTTCGCTTGTCCTGTATCTTGTAGGACTAGCATTTTGCATTATTTATTGTAATTCAATAGGTTGCCTAATTCAAAACAAAAATAATGTTTAGGTAAACACTAAAAATGTTTATTGTCCTAAAGTTAATTACTTATTATGATGCTTACGTTTAAATATCGATTAAGTAGATTTAGTTGTGGTGTTTTTACATATTAAGTATTTCTTCACTTTTTACAGGACTACTAATCAAGCGATATAATACTACTGATCAAGCGAGCGAAGTTGCGGGAAAGAACTTGTTACATATACCAATTAAAAGTATCATTGTAATCTCTGAGTCTTGATTAAAAAAAAACTAATAGTTCTATTCCCTAACTCATGAAATTCTTTTTCTTTTCAAATCAAAGTAACCAAAATTTGAAGATACAAAACGATATCCAAAAAAAACCTCCGAGAGGGAACGTGTTGGCATGAATTATCCATACTTATTATTATCAATACACCATTATCTATTTTATCGGATATCATTTCTGTTATTTTTAGTCTGTGCGTTTTAAGCCTCAACATGTTATGGCACATTTAATAGCTGTCTTTATGGCGGGACTGAGTTTCTTGTCTATATACACTTCGCACTTACTCATGGTACTAATCCCATAACAAACAGTGTGAGATTGATTCTTAGTAAGTTTTTGCAATCCGTTATTCACTGAAATATAACATTTTTGTAATGTATAATATATGCTAAATATAGCATTTACAGAGTAAGATTTTCTTTAAAATTTGTATTGAAAATGACATAGCGTTAATCTGAAAATAAATCGTTGGAGCGGTAATCCCAACTTAATGAGTAGAAATCCCACTTTAAATATGTAGTAATAAACTAATTACACTTTTGTATTTTTAACGTTACTTTTTCCTTTTTAAAGGATTTCATTAAAATCAAGTTTTAAAAATTAACGACTTAAATTCGTTTTTTTAGGATGAATGACATACATTTGTAATATTTCTATATTAGCATTCTTTCTTTCTTTCCTATTCAATGAATTAGGTAAATATAATATGAAATATTATAAAACAACGGTGGTTTAAAAGCTTAGTTGAGTTTAAGAGGGCTTATTCTATTTGTCGCCTTGGATTTTTATTTGCTGGTTTGTTTTTACCTATTTTTGTTTGTTATCTTTACTTAAAACAAAAAAGAACCTTTACAACCCCCGTTTTGAAAATAGAATGTGGCCGACATCAAGGTATTCTATTCTATCTTATAAAAATAATCACCAATTTTCGGACTTCTTCTTTTGTACGGTAAGTGTACTTATATGTTTTCTCACAAGAGATTCTTACCAGAGTTACAATTTTATCATACATACGGAACCCTTGAAAGCGAATATCTTTGTGTGCAATGAAATTTTAGAGCCCATTTTCACAATTCCATCATACTTCACAAGTGTTTTCCACAAAGAATGTTATTTATAGGGTCGTGTAATCAGGTACTTATTATACCCTATTTCCTGGCACATTTTAAAATAAAGGAGTCGCTCCACGTTAGGTAGGAGGAAGAGCACTATATATTTTAGTTATAGATATTTTTCTAAGACTGTTAAATAATTATAAGCAATTATAGAAAACGTTATAATATTGTTGTATGAAGGCAAAATATTAGCGAGGTTGAGTTGACTTTTTTTTTTGGATTAACTCGCTATTATCATATGCCTCTTTTGTAATTTTCTATTAATTTGTAATTTTTACATGATACAAACTGTTACTGGTCACTGGTAATTGTGGTAAAAGTAAAATTGGTTTTCTGCCTACGCTTTACTTTTAATGCTAGAAGCATAATCGCTCTGAAGATTGTGTACATTGTAAAGTCTTAAGTGCTCGTTCAAAATTCCTATTCTCCAAAAGAAATGCTCTTTCTTACCGACAAAAAGAAATGGATTATTTTTAAACGTCATTTTCCTACTTTTGATTATGATAAATTAAAAAAGAGAGAATGTGTGTAAAATACACAGAAAATATTAATAATATTTTTCTCCTGAACAAGTTCGGCTACAGTGACCAATTTCACTAAGACTAAGCATGTGTTCAAGAGATTTTATCGTACATATAAAAAAATTATGCAAGTGAACTTAGTGTTATTTTCACCTTCGAAATACTTGTACGACAATTAGACACCACCGGGGAGGTGTGTCAAATCAGGAGCGGCTTAACGCCATTGATGGAACTCGGATCTTTAACTTAAATTGTTAGCAATAATAATATTAAGCTTGACTCATAACTCGAATCTACAGCCATGATACACTACTAGCCGTTATGCCATCGAGGCAGTATTTAATAGTGTTTACAATGGTGTAGTTAAAACAGAAGCCAATTAAACGTGTAATAGATCACAACGATGTAACAAATGAAGAGTATCCAATGGCATGGTACAAGGCCTTTCCATAATATGTAAACTTGATATGAGGTTAAAAATAAACAAGAAAAGTTAGTTAGCACCGACTTTGGCATGTATTTCGAGAGTCATATTGCTGCGGATGCCAAAGGCTGTTTTTGAGAGTTTGTCGAATTAGGTTATTTATATGATGTTGAAGGAAATTTTACAAAATGCCTTCAATGTACATGAATTTTCTTTGTTTCAAAATAATATTAACTTCTTTATCTTTACTGTAATATATAATTAGACCTCTTTATACAATCCTATGCCTTTATTATTACTGGTTATACCGGTTATATAAAAACAGCTATCGTACGTTGATAGTTCTAAACTACAGTTTTATTACATTTAGTTTCATGATAAACTAAGGAAATAATTAGACTGAACTTTATCTTCACTTATATTCATTACAAGCGACTCACCCTCGGTTCGTCCCTAGATTTAGCGCGAACGAAGTCACGGATTAAAATAAATATTTTTTTTTAAAATTAAATTAGCCTAAGTTACTTCTTTTAACATTAGCTGTATGCGAGTAAAAGTCTCGTCAAAATCAGTCGTGCTGTTTCAGAGATTAACTGGATAACAAACAGACAGACAAACATTTTTTAAATTAATTTTTAATGTTAGTACCGTATACTTTTATGCATTTATTGAAAAGCTGTTAATTTGAAATTAAAAAGCAGACACTTCAATTTTATTTATATGAATGGATGTATAAATATAAAAAGTGTTAGGTTCTACGAATTCAGCACGTTTGAATGTTCTGTAAAGCCCTTTGTGAATAGCTATAAGCTATTAAGATATGAGATAACTATTACGCTACCTACTGTACTGTACGCCTGTTGTTTCGCCCACGTAAACTTCTATGTAGAGTGCATCTGCCTTACTGGATTTACGCTTTTCACGCGGAAAACGGAAAAGTAAGGATATATATTTTCTATGTTTTTTCTATGGATAAGGGTGCTTTAAAATGGAAAATAAATCAATGTACGAATGTTAAAATTATATATGTTATCTGACTTATCTTAATTCCTTCCTAAAATAATTATATTTAAATACTTTCAATCAACCAATGAAACCATCATACCATATTACTATGGCTATACCATATTTGCTGTAAACATTCGAAACGTGGAGAACGAAAACATAACGTGAAACATAATTGAAAAAGATAGTTTCATTTAAAACTTTATATAAAAACATGGATGTAATTCTTCATAAAAATGGAAACTATTCATATAGCTTTAATAGAAACGCAATATTTGCAAATTTTGTACCAGTGCATTAATAGAAATACTATTTTGTAAATAGTAGAATGTGAATTTAGCATCCCCCTACTGGACATAGGGAGGGAGGCCTCCCTACAATACAAGGCGCCTCAGATCATAGTCCACCACGTGATGGTCTGCATAATGCACATATTTTTCGAAAATTTGTAAGGTTCTCCCTAACTGCAAGTTTTCTCACGATGTTTTCTTTCACCCTTAATTATGTTGGAAAAAACCCTCCTTTAATTATGTTGGAAAATGTTTCGTACATGAAAATATCAGAGGTGCAAAATCCGGACCTTAAACTCGCTTCACACGATTTCCCAAGCCAGCGCTTTATGGGACTACTTCACTACTGCCACGATTAACAATGTATATTTACTGAAAAAATAGAAAAAACGGTCAAACTTTATGATTTTAAATGAATAGAAGAATCAATGATAAAAAGGCGTTGTTAATTACATAATCAATATATCTAATATCCACCAAATTAATTAAAAATTAATACCTAACAATAAAATTTTATTAATAAATATAATCATATTAATATATATAATAAATATTAATCTATTATTAAAGTTGAAAGTGTACTGAAAGTGTATAAAATATGCTGGCACGTAAAGAAAACTTCCATGTTTTAACGTGTTGAACTTTGTATAAAGCAAATAAACCTAAATAAACATTTCTTCACAGCCGAGAGCAATATTTGTAATTACCACTTTAAAAACGCTTTTTGAGGAATAATTAATTAATAAAACAATGACTATTAAAATAATTACTATATGCACATAATAATTTATTAAATACTAACAACTCACCCTAGCTTCACTCAGGTTTGTCTCTACATGAGTTTTGACGGTTATTGATTTCCATACATAATAAACAGTTTTCGATTCTTTGACTGTTGTTTTCCTTATTTTATTAATATTTAGACCAGCCTGTCTAACTTTTTTTAGTTTTAGCGAGACTAACGAGCAACAATTGATTTTTATATCAAACTTATTCAGTATTCTCTGTTTATTTTATGTAAACACCAGTAGGTACATAGCATGTCTTTAAAATTCCTTGACCCCACAAGGTACGAAGTAATAAAGTAAATTGGTTCAATGTCGTGGGTCATAGTTATGTATGGAGATAGGATATATAACCAACGTGCTCATCATGTAACTTTCATTCCATTAACCTTACCTTATAGTAAAATAAGTTCCAAAAAAGTCCAAAACTTCAGTAAAACTTTTTATTATTCACTTTTTCACAAACTAATCATAGAACATATTTTCTTAGTATAATCTCAAAATTATTCTGTTCATTAAATTAACTTTAGGTTTTCGTAGAGCCGTAACACAAGATGGGTGGATACATGCGTCCGTCCACCGTAGCAGCCGAGTGTGTACTGAAGTACTGACTGAATCATTTGACATTTAATTCTACAGTTTCATATGTTTACCTAAAACTTTTTAAATTAAAAAGTCAAATTTTGGCATTTTGAACTTATTATTACACCGCCTACTACGTATCATCAATATAAGATACAATATAAAACATCTTCTACATCCATACATATTTAATAGATAAGATTAAACAAATATTATGATATTTTATTGATATTGTTCAGAAAACAAAGTATTAATATATATTTTTTTTTATTTTGTGGAAAATTCTTACAATAAAGTTTAATCAAATCGTTTCAACACGCCAAGACGAAGGGTACGAAACGACTGTGATATATGGACAATTTTCTTTTACAAAGACGCTTACAACCTTAGTGATGGACATCCGTATGTTGATAATAACTTACTCATTACATTTGTTTTTTATCGTAATTTTAATAATCCTTTCCGGTATTAAAGAGGAATACCTATAATATCATTGTTTCCACACTAAAATATAAACTTTAACTATTTATATTTTGTAAATTATTATTGTTAAAAATTGAGATCATCATCATGTAGATTACTTTAATTGGAATTTGAAAATTAATAAGATTCCAGGAGGATTGAACTTTATACAATTTATATAACAGTAATGTAATGTAGTCATGTTCATCATCATCAGCCCTTTTTTTAACGTCCGACTTTTGGGCACATTCCTCCCTCAGTACCAAGGGGATCATAGTGCGCCGCGCCGCCCTAGTGAGTATTGGCGGACTTCACATGTCTCTCGAAAACTTGCTAGGTTTTCTCAAACATGCAGGTGTCCTCGCGATGTTTTTCTTCACCGTAAGACAAGTGGTAATCATCATAGAAATGATTTGCACGTGAAAATATCAGAGGTGCGAGACCCGGACTCGCATCACTCGGTTATCCAACCGACCACGTTACCGCTGGGCTACCACTGAGTAGTAGTCATGTTACTTATCATAATTTATAAACTTTCTTCTTTCTTAAGGTAAATTTCGACAAAAAAGTCAATTTTACTAGCTATTTTAACACTAAATATCAGTTAGATTATCATTAAAATATTAAGTTAGTAGGTAAATGTGGAACTAATATTTTCTACACCTCTAACATAACCGTATTTAGCGTAATACTAAATTTAAATTTATTTAAATTTAAATAAATTTAATTTAAATTTAACAGTTCGTCTCTTTTCGCAATGTATTGTGCCTTTTGCAGTTATTTAGTATACAATTTCGAGAGTCAGAGGCAAACAGACACTTGGTCTACATTATTTGAGGGCATTATTATTGACATGAAGAAGCTCTCTGTGGATCAAGAGCGCTTGAGAGTCTTGGGAGTCTGAAGGACACAGGGCGTAAGTTAATGACATAGCGTTTTTTAAGACCCTTCTGTAAAAAAATCCCGTTATCACAACTTTAGCCTTTGGATCGCTGTTACGTGATACAAGTGCCCCCAAACTTTGTAACTGTTGGAAATGTAATGGTAACTTTGGATCACAATGGCCGTCTTTGATGTTTTTTTGTTTAATGTGCGATAAAAGCAATGTTACTAGTACATATTATAAAACAAAGTCCTCTGCCGCGTCTTTCTGTCTGTTCGCGATAAACTCAAAAACTACTGCACCGATTTTTGTGTTGTCTTCACCAATATATAGAGTAGTTCTCGACAAAGGTTTTAATATATAAATAAAGCGGAACTCGTATATAATATGTATTGCAAACTGGCGATATCACTTTGTTTTGATGAACAAGTATCGTATGTGATATAACTTCAAATCTATATAATAAATTTTATCCAAGTCCGTTATCTGTTGGAAAGAGGAATATACAAAATGTGTACGACAGATATTAACTAAGATAATTATAGAGTTAGGCTAGGCACGTAGCAACGTAGGTATAAGTATTGTCAAACGTATTTGTACATAATTATTCATCTACAATATACTATTATGTAGTATAATATTATGTACTTAAGTATATTTAGACTGAAGAGTATGTTACGGTGTTTTAACGTATTTAATACTATAGTCTACGTGATCTATACTATAATTATAATAATATAATATTATAAAGAGGAAAGATTTGTTTGTTTGTTTGTTTGTATTGAATATGCTCCGAAACTATTGAATAGATTTGAAAAATTCTTCCACTGTTGGGAAGCTACACTATGCCCAAGTGACATAGGCATATATAATATTTTCAAAAATATTAGGGATCTTTACTAAAACTCTAATAATAATGTAACCCAAGCTAGCTGAATCTAGGGACAAACTCGAGCGAAGCGAGGGTGAGTCGCTAGTTTAAAATAAAAACAAAGCAAACAAAGCTGTGTGTTTCTACTTTTTTTAAGTATATGAATATTACTAACATATAGACTCGTTTTGATTAAAAACAAAGTAAAGTTAGCTAGCAGCTAGTTAGCTTAGTAAAGCTAGCTAGTTACCAGAAGCATATTTTTTAGAACAAATTCTGTTTTACCAAAACATTCAGTCAAATTTCTCCATATTATTCGAATTTGTTAAACATTTCTAGAGTAGAACTGTAACAACTATAGCAATACAAGTATCTTTAAGCTTAATCTTAAATATAAAAAAAAATAAAAAATGTGATACCTAGTTGTTTGTATGTGGAAATACACTATACAGTGTCTTTTACTCTGAAATGTCTAATAAATTTATTGTCTTGTGTTTTTTTAAGTGCAAAATTAAATATTATAATATATTTAGTTAGGTTACATAACTATCTATAAATAGACATGTACTGGAATCAAATTACTTATTTTTCTCTGCGAAATTTAATACAAAAAAAAATAAATGAAGATTTTTTCTTATTTAAAATAACGATATGCGTTGTATAAATTGTTGGTATGTAGTTTTCTAGTCATACTACTAGTACAAGACGCATATAGACACAGCGGGGTCAATTGATGTGTCTTCTACCGTTTTAGCATCTATTGTTCTCAGAATAATATTAATTATAGAAGGCTACTTATATTATTATTTTTATAAATATTATATAACAAAGTACTAAAGATCAACGTTGGAATAATGGAACATTAGCTCAAGTTAGCCAATTATTTGTTACCAATACTTATTTTTTTGTACGAGTACAGTAAAGTACAGATGACTGCCTTTTTTTCCTTTTTAAAAATATGTATAACATTTATTATTTCTTAGATTTGTGTTAATGTATGAAAATGTGTATTATTTTGTTTTTGCTTTTTCTTTAAAAGTGAAATATGTATAAATTGTACATTGACATAGAAAGTGGACTAAGTGTTGCCAGCCATCAGCTAAAAATGGGGTAAAAACTCAACAAAGACAAAACGAATGCGCGGCTAAAATCTTGTATTAATAATTTACGAATATTATACGTTTAATAAACACATGTATTTGTAAATATTTTGCATTCAAATAAAATATTTTAATTCTGAAAATATTAAAGGTTTTTACATAACATTTTAAAATTAAAATTAGTATAAAAATCATGTATTGACTCATTCACTTTCTCTCTTTCTAAAGTAGTCATTTTTCATGAAATTCATAATTCTCTTTGAAAATTCTTTCGTTAAATTAGTCATTTGGACAAATAAGAATTGGTGCGATAAAATATCAAAGTAAATATTGTCTTCTATCACATTAACGATGTATATTGTGCTCAAAGCAGATCTACAAAACAGTTGAATTGAATTTTTGATACATAGGTATATCTCGGCCGAAATAAAAAATATAAATAATTTGATCTGCCAGATACAGAGAGTAGCGCTAGAATATATTATGATAAAAAAACCTTGTGGCACTTTATTATAAGCGGCTGTATTTGATTAGGCTTTGTTTTTCCGGAAGGGTGAAATATTTTGTTTAATAAACTTAATATTCAACTCTTAGAAAATGAGAGAATCTATGTAATAAACAAATAAATATAGTGTATAAACAGGCTTACATTTATTGTGCTAAACTTTTCGGCGTTCAATTATATTTGTTAAATTATTTAAGAATATGTATTAGATAGGTCCGACTGATCCGACGTGAAAAAGATGGATTGGCGGAATGAAAAACGAATAGGAGCGAACTATGTGTCCAGTGGATCTTTTATCTGTTTGATGTACAGCTGCCTTTTATACTGCGAATACCAGTAATTAAAAAAACATACCTTCTGTTCCATTAAATAAAGTCCGTATAAAATTTTTAAACTGAGCCAGTAGCAATATCGTAATCATTCTTTAACTTAACTTTAAACTTGAACTCCATAAACAATGTTTTAAATAACTTGTGTAATCTATAAATAGAATTAATATTGTACACTTTGTTATCGAAAAGTACATGAAGCAACCGTTAAAATATAAAATGTCCGAAAGTATTTTAATTAAATTTTGTGTAGCAATAACTGAAAGTCGGGTCTTTTGCATAAAACACAATAATTTGTTTAGTTAAATTGTCCTTGCCATGGATAACCTCAAAAAAAAATTATTTAAAACTTGTAGGTCATAAAAGATGAACAGAAAAGTCTGCAAGAGCAGTAATCTCCTACGGTACATTCGCAATACCTATTTTTTATCATTCAAATCCTAGGCGAGCGAAAGTAGACTTAGTCGATACTAATAAAAATTATAAAATTAATGTAAACCTCATAGCCTTTTCTACTACATGTTGAATGTTATAATATTATGTATGGTATGAATTCTTTTATTTAATTTTTCATCTCTTATATTGTTACTGAAACACTTAAGTGTAATTTATAATCTCCATTCCTTCATGGTTTTTGACAGCTTTTATCACATTTTTTTGGTTTCTTTTATTATCATAATATGTATTTACTAAATAAATAAACAATAATGAATAATTAAATAAGTTATAATTTTTGTTCTAACATAAAATTCAGATTATTGAATAGGTACCCTATATATTTATATAAATTAAATTTCAAAAGGTTTCGGGCAATTCATACTTGTCTTTAACTGTTACATCTGGCACTTTCGGTCGACTAACCTCTGAAAACCATTTATATTATACATGATATACGTTTATTTAAACCCGTGATCAAAGAGACCTCGAGTAGAATATTTCCTGAATAGTGACTGAATATCATCAAAAATTATTTATTTGCAATTATTATAACGATTGTATATCTATCTCCTAGTTAAAATAGTATGTAGTCATGTTTGTTAATCCAACTTTCTTTTAAAATATGGTTTTTTGTATCTTAAGTTAGTTAACCATTTGGCACAGTGGTACGATACTTCATGAATTGATTTTAATATTTACTAAACTTATGCGATGAAGCTCTGCGCCTTACTAACACTTATTGAGATGGATTTTGATAAAATTTAGTATTCCCATTTTAAATTTTATCAAAATCCATATATATTAATATTGTAGCAAAAAAACTCCTTAAAAAGATACTCAACAATTACTTTTCAATTCAAAACTAGCTAAATATAATTTTCAAATTCCATGTACAATTTGCTAACCCAAATATTGCCCATATTATTTAGGGGTATGTTGGAATTTAATTAATGCTGACCTTCTTCAAATGCAACATACTTACTCGTATGGTGTTGACGTTGTCATTCCGCATTTTCAACACCTTCAACGTCACTTACTTGTTGTTGTCTCCTACAGGTCTCGGGCCACGTGACAGAATAATAGACACGCGTTCGTAATTATATATGTACCAACATCAGAATGACCATCGATACAGTACCCAATCAATAAGATCTACAGGGCCCTAAGCGCAATGCATCTGACATATTGACTAGCGACAAAGTGTTTGAATTGAAAACACTCCGCATTCGTATTATTCAAAATATTATGCATGTACAAAATAATTTGGGCAAAATGATGGAAAGATATCTTTCATTTGAAGAAAAGACATAATGGTATACCACTTAAACTATTGTTAATATTATTTAAAGTGTTAAAACAGTAAACTAAGACTACTTGCTCGATTTAATAAGGAGTCATTCAACCTAAAAAATATTAGAGCAATTACAGATGCATCGGCGAAGTTGCAGACTTTGTCGTGTCGTCAATAGCGTCATTTAAACAGGTCATTCCCACATAGCCACGTGGTGGTACGTGGGCAATTCATACTTGTCTTTAACTGTTACATCTGGCACTTTCGGTCGACTAACCTCTGAAAACCATTATATTATACATGATATACGTTTATTTAAACCCGTGATCAAAGAGACCTCGAGTAGAATATTTCCTGAATAGTGACTGAATATCATCAAAAATTATTTATTTGCAATTATTATAACGATTGTATATCTATCTCCTAGTTAAAATAGTATGTAGTCATGTTTGTTAATCCAACTTTCTTTTAAAATATGGTTTTTTGTATCTTAAGTTAGTTAACCATTTGGCACAGTGGTACGATACTTCATGAATTGATTTTAATATTTACTAAACTTATGCGATGAAGCTCTGCGCCTTACTAACACTTATTGAGATGGATTTTGATAAAATTTAGTATTCCCATTTTAAATTTTATCAAAATCCATATATATTAATATTGTAGCAAAAAAACTCCTTAAAAAGATACTCAACAATTACTTTTCAATTCAAAACTAGCTAAATATAATTTTCAAATTCCATGTACAATTTGCTAACCCAAATATTGCCCATATTATTTAGGGGTATGTTGGAATTTAATTAATGCTGACCTTCTTCAAATGCAACATACTTACTCGTATGGTGTTGACGTTGTCATTCCGCATTTTCAACACCTTCAACGTCACTTACTTGTTGTTGTCTCCTACAGGTCTCGGGCCACGTGACAGAATAATAGACACGCGTTCGTAATTATATATGTACCAACATCAGAATGACCATCGATACAGTACCCAATCAATAAGATCTACAGGGCCCTAAGCGCAATGCATCTGACATATTGACTAGCGACAAAGTGTTTGAATTGAAAACACTCCGCATTCGTATTATTCAAAATATTATGCATGTACAAAATAATTTGGGCAAAATGATGGAAAGATATCTTTCATTTGAAGAAAAGACATAATGGTATACCACTTAAACTATTGTTAATATTATTTAAAGTGTTAAAACAGTAAACTAAGACTACTTGCTCGATTTAATAAGGAGTCATTCAACCTAAAAAATATTAGAGCAATTACAGATGCATCGGCGAAGTTGCAGACTTTGTCGTGTCGTCAATAGCGTCATTTAAACAGGTCATTCCCACATAGCCACGTGGTGGTACGCGTTAATACATTTTCCATCATTAAAAAAACACAAATGGAAATTAAGTAAATCGTACGTTTTTTGTTCATTCTACTCGAAACTACTCGAACAAAAACGTACGATGGTCTCGACCTATCCTCATCAAATATTTGTTGTCCCATACTGCAATGAAAATTACCTGAATATATTTTAATTAAATAATACTTACTTTTGTATAATGACCCCCTAAATTTGTAATTTTATACATAAAATTCTCATAATTTCGTATACCTTATAATCTACGGGATTACTGTATTTATTTATTATATTACTACGATTCAGTACTTTTCTGTAAAAATTTCAAGCGGTAATTTAAGTTAAATAGTTTGTGCATCCATTGTCATCATTAAATGATAATTGAACCAATATATATTCATTATTGACGTCGATCGACTGAGTTCACCTTTGTAATATAAATTGTTATTTCATGAATAACTAGCGACTCATCCTCGATTCGCTCGGATTCGTCTCTTGGTACTCCCTTCTTATAAAGTTTGTTGCAGAAATAAGAAGGGATTTCATACAAATTTGCTAGAGCCTTTCACAAAATCCGTTCTTAGTTCGTATCAGACGTCTACTAACGATTAACCTCTGCCAAATTTTCTCTTTATAAGTCAATTGGTTATTGGATTCGATATTTCATGATGAGTGAGTGTGTGACCTTTCGCGTTTATATATTTAGATACATAATATGTGTGTCTATTACTTTAAAATATTTTTTCAATCATGAAAAGTGACGCTTTCACAGTTGCTTCCGAAAACCTCTTAGATCCGTTGGGAGCTTTATAATTATACCAATGTGTATACTATTCGATCGTTCCTTCCTTTCATCAGCTGTCCGTCCTACCTTTTAAAGGATATATCTTTTGAACCGTAATAAGTAGCCGCTTGAAGTTTTTATATAGTGCTACCCGAGCTTTATTTACTCGCTCCCTAGAGATGAATGGTTTAAAATGCATAGAGTAGAAATCGACAAACATATTTTTTGTACATAAAACAACTCATCAATGTCTCATCACAATTCATTCAGAAGCTTAGAATCCCATAAAGATTAAAAGTAAAATCAATATCAAGTTTTATTTCCATATGCCTATCTATATAGACTAGTAGAACGGCTAGCTAGAGAAACCGTCGCATAAGGAAGTAAAGGATTATTGTGGTTTACCCCTAAAAGATAGACATATGCCATCACGAACTTTTTGTAGAGGTTTTTTAAGGTGTACAATACTGTAGTAGTACATACCAGCGTTTGCAGTGTAAGCAAAAAAAATGTGTTTATTTAAGACATTACATTAGAAACTATGTACCTATATGTACCTATTATGCATGTATCATACATATAAACCTTCCTATTGAATCACTCTATATATTTAAAAAACGCATCAAAATCCGTTGCGTAGTTTTAAAGATCTTAGCATACATATTGACACACAGACTGCAAGGCTTCATTTTATACTATGTGGTGATGATGATGATGATGATGATTGATGACAGTACGTAACACGATTAATAAGAAATATGCGACATAAAATAAATCTTACTTTACGTTATCACATAATATTGGAGAATTTTCTGTTAAAATTTTAATTAAGTACTCTTAGGTACTTAATAACAATCATACCCATTTTAATTTTCGTGCAATATTGGTAGCGTCCACTATCCAAATTATCTTACAACTTAAGTGAACTCTTCGTTTTATACATTTAAAGTTATTCGATTAAGTTCCTTAAAAATTGTTTAATACAATTTTAAATTCTAATAGTTTTTACAATCAGTGTGAATTCTTCTCCACCGCGTCCGTCTGTCTGTCTGTTCGCGATTAACTCAAAAACTATTGTACCGATTTTCATGCTGTTTTCACCAATCGATAGAGTAGTTCTCGAGGAAGGTTTTTAGTGTACATTTACTAGTAGAACATCGGTCCAATTATTTTTTTTTACCAATTTGGTCCATTTGAATTTAAGTTAGCTTATATAGAAAATACTTTGCTTTGTTATTACAACATGCATTATACCTACTAAAAATGTTTATCATTTATTATTTGAATATATATGTATATCAATATTTAATGCATATTCAATATTTAATTCAATTCAATTTCAAACAACGTCAGAAACATTTTATTTACTAGTTAAATTATTTCATTTTAAGTAACATGAGCAAGTTAACTAGAAGTGAGGCAAAGACCCTCTGGGCACAGACCTGATTTATAGTTGGCTTCTGGCGTCGAATCTTTGCTGGAATGATATGAAAATTGAATACATTTACATATACTTGACATATTTCCAAAACGTATTTCTATATATTATAATAAAATAAAAATATGATGTCGATAAGTATAAGAGTTCTCAATGTTATAAATTAAGACAAACAAGATTTCTCCATGTCACTTATCTCTTAATCTCAGAAATCTCGTATATTTTTAGTTTGAAGTGAAGACGCTTTAATCTAGAAACAATTATAAGTTAAGTGGACTTATATAATTACATTTATAAAATAATTGTGGGTTTTTTCAAACGTTGGTTCACGTTTTTATTTTTCATTTTTAGTACACATTGGTGTAGACTATAGACATAGTAGTGGCAAAGTAACGAAAAAGTAATTTAAAAAGTTAGTAGGCGAAAACTTAATCATTCCCCATTTTCTACATTTAGGGAAGTTTTTTTTTCTAATTTAAGTGGGACCCACTTTAAGATATAGGTACTCGTACCTACTTTATCTAATAAAATAAGTATCATCGAAACTTACTTAACTACAATAATCAGTAGATTTTTAGTTTCTATTCATGAGTACAAACTAGAAGTGTACACTTTCAAACGTAGTTTTATATAGATAAGGAACATAAAAAAATACAACTTAACTAAGAAAAACAACTTTCACAAGGGTTATAAATTTTAATGCGGCCTGCATAAAAAAACCCAGGTGGCTTTCCTGTGATGGATTGCAATCAAATTTTCCAGAATCTTGTTTGTATTACAGTAAAATTTATAAGAAAAAATGAATCGCGCAATTATGTACATGATGATATTATATTATACTGTATAGTATATATACAATATACTTACATTTATAGAGATCGTCAGTATGACGCGTAATCTAAGTGGCTGATAGGTTGCCTCAGGACGTAAATCCTGATTTATTGCTGTAGCACGTAGTCGTTCTGATGCTGTAAAATTCAATATATTAAAGTCATTGATGTGTTTGCTAGTTTCTCTAAGCATTTTGTGAAAAAAAAATATCTGAATCTAAACGTTTATTTCTTTTAATACTTTCTTAGGTTTACGCGAATATTTGACATTATAAAAGAAACTATCGTTTCGAATGCTTTACAGTTTACAGCAATCATAGTCACGGGAGAGACTGATTCCTGTAAAACATTCTAAACATCTAAACAAATCAAAATAAATCCGCGACAAAATCCGAAAAGATAGTTTCATTTATAATGTACTAGCGACTCGCCCTCGCTTCGCTCGGGCTCTTCCCTAGATTTAGCACAGGCAAAGCCACAGGATCTGCTAGTTATGCATATAAACCTTCCTCTTGAATCACTCTATCTATTAAATCAAAATCCGTTGCGTAGTTTTAAAGATTTAAGCGTACATAGGGATATAGGGGCAGAGAAAGCGACTTTGTTTTATACTATGTAGTGATTTCTTTTATTTGTTTTAGTTATTTTGGTGTTTGTGTTCTTCTTATTTCTTATTGGACGCTGATAATTTCTATTAAATAACATGTGACATATCATAATTAAGCGCGAAGTAAAAGACTATTTACATTTGCAGCCTCAGGCACATACGAGTATATCTACAAATATACGTTGAGTTAGCAGAAGATCAATTACAAGATCAATCTCCTTCCAACCAGTTCCGTAAATCCGCGTAATAGATAAAGTTTTTAACTGTTAGGGTTAGACATCCACGTTTTCAAAGATAAACTAACCACTATGTACGTACTAACGCATAAAACGTTTATAAACAACAAGGTTTCCTACCATAAATTCAAGTCGAAAACTTAACTTTTTCGGGTCACACTAACTTATCTCTTACTTGTTTACGAGAAAACTGATATATTCTCAAGCAGACATACAAATATATAAAAATAAAGAAACAAAAATTGTAGATTCCGCCTCTTACTCAATAATACTCGTAGTTACTATTTCCAAAAAATATTTAATGTAGGCATAAATTCGACGAAGAATTTTATTACTTATATGAATCTATAAATTTTAGTTAACTTTATGTCTGGGAATTAAAGAATAATCGTTTGAGAATCTATTGTAAAAAGATTTTTTCATATTTAAAAGCTATTTTTATAAGATATTTTAACAAACAAGCGACTTGCTTTTTTTCTTTCGGGTGAAACTCTAGTTAATGTAATTAGTCTATCTGACCAGTCAATTATGACGGAGAAAGATACCATCACAACACATTTGTGCATGCATTTTAAATTATAGTGTCAACCCTTATTTGTACATTGCCAATACAATTGCGAACGTATTAGCGTAGTCTCGTACGGGAGAACTTAACCGACACTGATAATAGACTTCCGTGATTGAGTGTAACTTTATCCTGTGACGATCTGCAAATTATGTACATATATATACATACATACATAGTAGATACATAAAATATATAATTTTTAAAGTGGTAGTGCCATTCTTGTTACCTTCGGGTAGCAGCCGAATGGGCCGGCACGCCCCGTATAGTACCACTCTCTTACAGAAGACCGGCGTGAAGTGGCAGCTATGCTGTCGCGTTTCGTCCGGTGAATGAGAGTCCGGGAGGCCCACTCTCCTTCCCTCCTCCCTCTCCTTCCCTCCTCCCTCTCCTTCCCTCCTCCCTCTCCTTCGCTCCTCCCTCTTTCCTCTTACCTCCCCTTCCCTCCCTCCTCCCTCCCTTTCCTGAAAGGCTAGCAACGCATCTGCAAGCCTGGCTTGCAGATGTCCATGGGCGGAGGTGATCACTTCCCATCAGGTGAGCCTCCTGCTCGTTTGCCCCTTTTTTACCATAAAAAAATGATATATATAATGCACAGTACACTACACAAAGTAAACGTGAAAGCCTTTGGCGGATTCTAAAAAGATCATTTTAAATTAATGACGGGATGCCCAGCAGATACTAAAACATTTATTATATCTATGAAAAAATATTAAAAATCTTTATTAATTAAAACAAAATATGAAGTTAAATAAATAAATAAAGGTAATTAATTAGTTAATTAAATCTATTTATTATTGTTATGCGGCGTGAAGGAAAAGTATCTGAAATATTCAAAGTATCAAGATTTAATCGTCGGAACATTACTAGTGCAGTTCTTTTTATATTAAAAATATAAATTTTATAAATATTTTTCTAAGACTTATCTGAACTGGGAATCAAACCATTCATTATTTTATTGGCTGTTTGTTTTTATGATATTTTCTAAACAGATTTAAATGCAGGTCTATTTTTTCAAATACAGTAGAATCCGTTTATTATGACTCCGCCTATATTGACCAACCGATTATTATGACGTAATTACACTACGAAGTTTGGTTTTCATATAAAATTCTTAATAAAATAGTCGGATATAATGACTTCCCTTACTGTGACATGTCGCTTATTATGACCCATTTTTAATAAATTACGTCCGATTATAATGACCGACATGATTCTTTACACCTCCGGTAATGTTCGTTGATTTCCGACGACGTTCGGCACGTGGCTCGTTTTTGTTTTGAATCTTAGTGAGTAATTGACGCTTGAAAATGATAATTTGACCATAGCGATGTCCTCTATACACAATAGTATAAGATACTATTTGTACAATAAAATGAAAAAACAAAAGCAGACAAAAATTACAGATTACTTACATTAAAAAATACACTTGTATATGTTATAATGTGCTTATTACGTGTAATTTTGATTTTTATTTAACCCATCGTATACCATACCCCGTCTATAGACGTGGGCCGAGGTGCAAATCAGGTAGGTGGAGGTACATGAATTGTTAATATGTATGTAAACATAATATGTAGTCACACTATGTTTCTCTATTAAAATATGTACTTAAGTACATACATATTTAGGATAAAAAAGGTTTTTTTTTTCACAAAACGCTTTGTATGACATCCGCTTATTATGACGTGTTTGTTTATCCCTTTCGATGTCATTATAAACGGATTCTACTGTATACCCATTAATCATAATTAAATTTACTTTGAGTCTCGATTGTTTAAATATATTATAATAAGCATGGTTTGTATAATAAGTATAATAAGTATGTACGCGTAAACAAAATGGAGTTTAAAGTGTAGCGGTGACATAGAAGATGGTGGCGGGAGGACATGATAACATGTCAGTATGTCCTACCTGTAGCCATCACACGAATCAGTTTTACCGCTTGAGAGCGCCTTTAGATGTACTAAAAGCATCTATGATCTCCGTCTTAAGTTTTAAGTCGTAAAAACCTATTATCATTATTTCCATCAGGTTTTCTTAATGTGGAATCCTAAAAATATTGAAAGTATAATAAATAAGCCTTATAATAATTACATGTCGTAGTTGAAAAGATAAAAAATATACCCTAAATGCTTGTACGGTAAATAATATCGGGAAACCTTAATTGGGTATCAAGTCAGACTTATCAGACAGGAGAAGTTTGTTGAGGCCTTTCTAATAAATCATCTGCCAACTTAAGCGATATCTCACAACAAATAACCAGAGTTAAGTCATATTCCATAGTAAAGAGATTAATTGATACCATTATTGAGCCCTAATTAATTTCGCCTGAATATGCTTTTACTATAGGTAACTTATCACCAGCATCAATGTACAACATACATAACTTATTAATTATTATTATAGTTGTTTATATTATATATTATGCTTCATAAGTGCATTTTAAACTAAGCTACCAATCAGCAGATAATGTTTATGTTAATTTAAGTTTTAAATATTAATCAAGTATGTGAGATGTTGATGATAGTGTAGATGACTTCAATGTACTATATAATATGTATTAATAAAAAACGTATTAGCCTCTCTAAAGCTATAAGATTTTTATTTAATTATAAAAATCTTATATTGTTCGCTTATTAATGTAATAGCGATTTTTCCATAGGTGCTCCCTGCCAGCTTTAAAGTTGCATGTAGTTGTTGCTATTGGTAGCACTAAAAGTTAAACTAAAACTTTCATACAAACTTGCGAGAGTCCTTTGACCTCCATAATTTTCCTGTCGCAAAATCTGTCCAAGCGGACGTCTACTAACTATAAACTATCTCTCTGCCAAATTTCATTTTTATACGTTAAGTGGTTTTTAATATGAGTGAATGAGTGAGTAAGTAAGTGACCGTTCTCTTTTATAGACTTAGGTAAGAAAGCTAATTTTTCGCAAGTCGTTTGTTTACCTAATATTTTACGTATGTATTACCCGTTAACTTAACTTTAAACTCAAACGTGTGATTTAGATTATACATCTTCTATTTAATATGGAAATGCCTAAGAATAAACTTAATAAATAAATAAATAAGTTGGGTCATTATTACACACAGCGCCATCTAGTTCCGTGGTAAGCTACAAAGGAAGCTTGTGTGTAGGATACCAGATACATAGTTGATATACGACATATATGAGTTTGAATACATACATATTATAAATATAAACACCCATGACTGGAGTACACACATCCGAGTTTAACAAATGCTCCCAGCGGGACCCGAACCCGCGACCGCTGGCGCAAGAAAGTTGGGGTAGGGTCGCTTCAAACTGCGCCAAACGTGTCATCAAACTGTCCTTCTACTAGGTGTCAGGTGTCTAGATATCTAGACAAAGGGAACTGTGATGACCTTTGTTGAGAGACGCTATGACTAGGTCATTTTATAAGACGATTTCAAGGTAGATTTGAACTTCCTAGTTCAATCACGTACTTATACGTCTGAAAATGTTTTCCTCGCTTTTTATTTTCTTGAGTATATATATTTTCTTTATTTTTGAGCATAATTACACTTAGGTTATTATGAAATATCATCTTTTAACTAATTTTAAGAACCTACCATAAATCATACCATAATCATATATCATGAAAAAAAAGTTTAAAGATATAATGTGAAGACAAGATGTCTTCGCATTGTTAAATTTTTAAAATTATTTTGCGTTGATACTCACGTATTTATGCATTAAGTTGTTTATTTTAAAAAAATATTTTCTGTGTATACTACATATTTGACGATAACGACAGCGACTGTCACTAAACATTTCGCTCAGATAGAAGTGCTGACCCTTTCCGTTATACAATAGTAGTCTTTGGCTGACCCTACTTTTTGGGCCAGCGGTCGCGGGTTGGAGTCTCGCTGGGAGCATTCGTTTGCTGTTAATAATGTCCGAACATATATACATACATATAGATTTCATCTGTATAATCAAATTAATATTTAAAAAAAATATAATTAGAACTATTAATTAAATCAAAGTCATGGTAACATACCTATTAAGAGGCAATTTAGCTTTTTCCTTATGCATACACCGCTTGTGGTCCGTCACAATAAATAGGCAGTACTTAGGATCACTAAATGAGAGGTGTTTAAAGTGAAGACAATGTGGGCTGCATTAGATTCTGTTAACGCCTATTGGTTCTGGACCTATTTAAACGCTCTTGGCCTCAATTTCAGTTCATTGAATAAAATAGATGTACAGACAATCGTGTTATACAATAGTGAATGCTATTATACATATATTGTGGGCTTTGTGTTATGTAAATTCGTTATGGACATGCTAAATATTCAATAGAAACTAAAATGGTGTATCTATTGAGAAAAATTTTGTGCGAAGATTATTGTTTCGCTTTAGTTGATCATGTCTAGGCTTCATGGGTTAAAAACTCGAGCATTTGCTTTAATAATAAGGCTTCTTTCGCTTATTCTCGTGGAATGGATGTTAAAAAAGAAACAGCTTTACAGGATTTAGTAAGATTTTCACATCAAAGTATAAGTAGAATGAGATTGACATAATCTATTTTAACAAACGGACTTATCTTCAGCAAAGTCTCGACCGGAAGTAGTATACGATAAAATTATGCAGTTAGTTATTACTATTGCTCATCCTATAAGTATCTGATGCTCGACAAATCAATTTTACAGTGGCAGTCCGCTTGTCACATTCACGAGTATTGCAATAGCGTATCTAATATTGAATTTATTATATTCCTCGTACGTATGTCATATCATGAGTAATAATATATTGGAAATTTAATATTGAATTACATAAACACAATTGTTGTATATTGGATTTAGAATGTACTCAGCTTTTTCAAAGAGACGATAATCCGTACCTATACAACTTCGCGAAATAAGGTCACGCACGTAAAGCTAATAGATGTTTGCTTAAAGTGAACGTTTTCCTATAGGTATTTTATCCCATGAAAAAAATAACTACTCAAGAATTTAATAGAAAAAATATTTAATAGTTATATATAAGGATTTTTAACATAAAATCAATGTTTGATTTGGTCTGAAAAATATATTTTTACATAAGCTCCATTAAAATGTAAAATAGCAAGTAAAGAAATAAGATAATGAGGTTACAATTGCGTAAAATCTATTAGTATAGTTTATTTGTTTGTTTCATTTCTTATATCAAGAACTACTAATCCCATTTACAATTTGATAAATTCGTTTTGCATTAGATTACTCGTTTATTGACGTATATCATCATAATATATATAATATATAGGCTCTGAATCATTTTTATCGTCCGAACATCCAAATGTATCTTCGAAACCGAGAAAGAATACAAGTCTGTAGGTATACAAGAAAGAAAAATACGCTTATAAAATGATATTTTATGAACTTTCATGTATTTTAAAATATAATCGTAAATTGTGTACATGTAAATTTCAATCTCAAATCAATTTATGTATTCAAATTATTATATATTTTTTAGACATAAGGACTGCGTAAAAAGCAGAATTAAAATTAGTGTACAAGTTGACAAGGGAACCTTGTATGATACAGATTTCAGAGCCACAAATACTAATGCTTCTTTATATAATTGCTATCTTTAATTTTTAAACTACATAGGAATATATTTCTCGCTGGTTCTTTAAATTCTTTCAGCAAAAATACCTTTCGAGCCGTTGTAAATGCCACACGAACTTACGAGTACACAACAAACTGACATTTAATTTAAAATATTAAATTAACGATTTAAAATGTTTGTAAAAGTCTATTGTAGCCATACGTAGAAATCGTTAAACCGTTACTCATTTTTAAGTCGCAAATAATATTCCTAATCTTAAAATACCTAATCATATAATTAATACATAGGCATTAGCACTAGTGGCTTTATAGAAGGCGGTTATAGAAGCTATTAGCAAGTAGGCTCTATAAACCGCAAGCCCACATTTAACACCCATACTTTATATCGAGCAATTTAGGACTTTATCTCTTAATGATACAGTGCACTATGCCATGAATACATAAAATATGACATCTAACTATGTCTAGTCGATGGGTAACTTAGTTTTTACTCGGATATTGCATCCACCGCTCTACCCTTAGAGAACGGATGTTGGATCACACACCATGAAATTATCTTAAAAATAATATCCTTTTCATACATATAAATGATCTGATCTGTCGTCTGTCCCTTTTTACCCTTTTATCCTAAGCCACTAAACAGGTTTAGCCATTTAGTAAACACAATTAGTTAAAAAAATTAAAACAAGTGCGAGTCTCGCACACCGACGGTTGCGTACAAATTTAAAAATATACGGCTTTTAGATTTTTTTCTTCTGTACAAATTAGGTATTAAAAGTTTAAAGAAATCTACAAAAAGCTTTGGTCATCCATCCAATTATGACTGCGCAATGCGCATACCGTTGTTTAACCTCATTGATTGATTACGTACCTACGTTAAATAAAAACTATATTTTTTAATGATTTCATTACAAATGTATACTTTTCAGATTCTTCCCTGGACTTGTAGTACAAGACGATCCAATAAGGCTTCCGTTTTTACTTTTGAGGTACACAACCTAATAAAATTGGGAGACCGTCTCAGCATTAAAAAAATATACCTACTTGTAAAAAAGTCCACTAGTGTGAGTTGGCGTTCCATAACATTGCTTGAACATCTATTTTTCAACCAAGCTTTAACAAATGCAATTGCTCTTGAAATTAACTACGTTGCTTATTATGAAACCTTTACACTGCACCTTCTGCTCCTATTTCTTATGAACTAGATTGGTTTTTAATGTACAAGTTTTCCAGTCTATTATTATATCTCGCTATATTCTATTAGATTTATATCAAATAACCATGCTTACCTAGATCAAGATTCAAGGTATATATAATTAATGTTGTACTTTCTGTCAGTAATGAGATCGATATCTTTACAGCGATTTTTGATTTATAATTGTTTTCAGTACTTTTTAACGTCCCTCTGCTGGGCATGTGCCTCTCTAAATCACCATGGTACCTCCATGGCCAAACTGGCTAAGTGCTAGTTGACAGACTTCCTATGTCTTTCTAAAACATGGTAAATTCTCTCAGATATGCAGGTTTTGTTTAGGAATTGGAATTTGTAGTTAGTATTGATAGGTTATTAAATTTTCTGGTCTTATACGATCATTAAGTCAGATTATTTGAAGGTTTTGAAGTACCTTCTTTTACATCACGTAGAACATGTATTTATATTTTTATATGAGACTTTTTACAAAAAATATGGTTATACTACTATTGATTTTATCATTGAACAAAAAATGGGACATGTCTAAATATAAAGCTTCGAATAGTGTTAGCTATTCCACAACCTGAGCATTTTGTGGTGCACTTTACTGAAAAACTATCACGCCCATATACACATATAGTTTTTCAGTAAAGTGCACCACAAAATTCCTTAACATAGTAATTTAACTTCCTATCTAGATGTCTCTATGTGATCTGTTAAAAAAATATAATTTTAAAACCATTAAAATGAACATTAACAACTGTCTTAATAAAAATTACTACCCGTTAGAAAAACGACGCGAGCCCTCACAATGCACAAAGCTCATACATATTTTTTTCTTTAATCCATAGGAGCTTTCAATATATAAACTGTAAACACAATATGATTTCAAACTTTTGATTTTCCCCTACACATGTTTGTATCTCCTGTGTGTCGGCAGCTTAAACAAGGCGCCTGACGTGAAGTAAGTTGACAACTTAGTATAAATAAATGTCAGGCGCGACACAGAAAACTTTCTTCTTAAAACGCAAATAAAGTTAAGAACAGACTAAATAGAATTATAATTTTAAAATTAATACCTATATTGATAATTATCATTGACTACATACTTCATGCATAGGCTAAAATTATTTTTAACGCATTTACTTACTTACTAGGCTTATACTTATTTATAAGTATTTATGCCATCTAGGCCTTTTCATTTGCGTTTCGAAATAAATGAAGTATATATTACATCAATATTTCACTAAATGGTCCAAACCTAAAGCCTTATTATTTTTATGTGCGAATTATTTCCAACATCATTACCATGTCTTGTCTCGAAGGAAAACATCGTGAAGAAATCTGCATGTCTGAGAGAACCTAGCAAGTTTTCAAAAGAAAAGACATGTGAAGTCCACCAACTTGCACTTGGCCAACGCGGTGGACTATGGCCTGATGCCCCTCGTATTGAAGGGAGGACCGTGCCCAACAGTGGGACGTAAAAAAGGGATGAATGCAAAATTTTTCGGTAGTCAGTCTCCTCAAAGACAAATTCAAACTTCTCAAAAACAAATTCAAAAAAACAAAGACAAACCTATACTCATTTTAAATTAAGTTAATGGTTGAAGAATATAAATTGCGTTTGTCACTCTTATCATTTTACCCATCTTATTCATGAAAATTAGATTCTAACATACCTACGTGCCTCTATATTAAGCCAATATTTACCTAAGCTTCCTCGGAATTTGATAAAAAAAATATCATTACGCGCCCCTTTTTCCATATTGGTCGGAAATGATATTCTAGCCGAATAACCTTTTTGATTTAGTTTCCTGTATACATTTAGAAACAATGTTTTAACAGTTCAGATTACTGAATTGATTTATATACTTACTTATAGACTTACTTAAAAACTTCAAAGATATTTATGAAACAGGGGTTTTACAAATATACATATCTAACTATTTTTGACACTATTACATAGAAATGGAATACATAAAATAAATAAGACATACTGACAGACAAAATTCTAAAAAAAACAAACAAGATTCTATAATACTCCGTTTCTATAATAATGACTACCTATTTCAAAAAGATTTGTTTACCTAAATATTAAATGTCCAGACACTCCTATGAACGAATTAAATGAAAAATAATCCAAATCCAACTTGGATAATTTTTCATCTAATTCGTTGCTCTCTTATCCAAAAATGAACTTACTACCTTATGGATGTGTGTTATGAATGTCGAATAAAATCTCATCCATTACTGTAACCAAAAAGACCACATACAGGAAAAAAATGCTATAAAACCAATTATGTACAACTATTATAAATGTATACCTATTTTTGATTTATTGATTTATTGATTTATTTTTAAAAAAATGCTGAATGTTATAAGAGTTTTGTATGGAAGCTTTGATCTCTAAATTGTTCTGGATATTATGAAAAAATGAATGTGAATTTCTAAACTTAATTATGTTTAGTAATGATAATATATTGCACAAAATAATAGAAAGCTTTTATCTTTAAATCAATAACTTTATACACAAGGGAAAGTAGAATAGAATTGGTAATTTTCTGTTTTCTATATTGCTCGCCTGACTTTGGAAGGGACAAGTTGTATTTTCGTTCGTATCTGAAAGCTATTTTACTCAAAAACCATTGATACTCAGTACATTGTGTGTAATTTAGTAAGTACTCATAGGAATCATGTAAACCGCCCTCAATTACGTATACATAGGTATTGGGTATGTAAAGGCTGTTTTTATAAGTCTTGATAAGCGTGTGAAGAATCTCTGAAGATTACTTTTTTTTACGCCTGTCTGTCTCTTTGTTCCGGCTAATCTCAGATACGGCTGGACCGATTTTGATGGGATTTTCACTTGCAAATAGGTAATGTTATAAAGCGTTACTTGGGCTACTTTTTAACCGACTTCAAAAATGGAAGAGATTATATTTTAGAAAAATTATTTATTTTAACTAGCGGAACCTGTTTCTGAAACCTAGTTTTAAATAAAGATTTAATCTCATTTTGATTAAATTTATTTAAATGAGGTATTTAAAATCTACAAATTAATGAGCAATTAAAGCAAATTATTTATCTATTGAACTAATTAATATTGTTCAATGTTAAATGTTTTTAAGTATTCTTTATTAATAACAGAGAAAAGTACGCGTTACATATTTATAGCCATTGTTTTTAACCGATTTCAGAAAAGGCTTAATTAAAATATTTTACTTTTCTTTATATTAGTTTTGATTTAAGAAAATATTATCTTATCATCACTACATAGTATAAAACAAAGTCGCCTTTTCTGTCCCTATATCCCTATATCCCATGTGCGCTTAAATCTTTAAAACTACGCAACGGATTTTGATGCGGTTTTTTCCAATAGATAGAGTGATTCAAGAGGAAGGTTTATATGTATAACTAGCGGATCCCGCGGCTTTGCCTGTGCTAAATCTAGGGAAGAGCCCGAGCGAAGCGAGGGCGAGTCGCTAGTGTTAAATAATTAAACCAAAATCTATATTTGTAATAAAGTTCTGGGTTGAATTATTTATAATAGTTTTTAAGATTTTTGTCTGTCTGTCTGATTGACAACGCAGCACGAGAAAACTACTGAACAGATTTTTATTTTTGGTATGTAGAGCTACTTATTCAAAATACATTTAACTGTAAAATAATACCTCATCTCTGAGAAATCTTAAAATACCAATAAAACAAGACGAGACCCGAGCGGAGTGAGGGTGAATCGCTAGTTTATAATAATTATAATTCTGTTAGCCATAAACATAAATGTCCAAGTACGACTTGAGCCACTTATTGTTTAATTATATATTTTTCTAAACGTTGACCCAAGTGATAAGTTTACTTACTATAGAAATTGCGGTCAATATCTGTTCACTAGAGTACCTGCTTAATGAAACGTGAAACGCAAACACAGAACAGACAAAAAAAATATTATTTTTGTTGTAGGATTTATTCTGTACCTACACATAAAAAATATTTCATGTCATATTTCGTTAAGGTACTGTTTTATTGTAAGTGTTGAATATTATATAAACATTTGTAAGCCAGATGTAACTTTATATCCATTATTTTTAACTGAAGGCAATAGTTGTAAAATAATGCAGGATATTAACTTAAAGTATAAGCATTTTTTAATTTCAAAACTTTACCTATAGGGACAGTCGTTATATTAATTACTTACATTAGTATCGGTATACTTATAGTAATAAATACATTAACAGTTATTATACTGGTGTCTGCATTTGATTTGAATGACAAATTGGGTTTCACAAGAAGATACGTACGAGTATATCTGAAAGTGACAGCAAATTAGCCACGGTGCTATTCACTCATTTGTAGAGAATGGACTAATCATTATTACATTGTACCATTGTACTATTACCGAAGTAGAAAAGCGGTGACACTTGTTAAAAGATAGAACGCTTATAGACAATAAAATTGAAACAATTTGTTACATAATAATTTTTTTACTATGAAAATTAGCATTAGTACGATAACTTTTCAACATAATAACTCAAGAAGACAAAAAAAGGAATTATCCCTTTCTTTGCCTTACCTAGTATTTGCTCTGTCATTTATGCAGGTACCTATGTGAACAGCGGCAAACCTCATAGGTAATAACCAATAATTACGCGATTGTTTGTTGTTGTTTTAGAAACAAAAACTTAGCATCTATTTTTGCCCAGCCCAAGATTCGTATTCAGACTAGCTGAAGGCAGAGTAGTGTTTCGTATAAAATACATATTCTCGATTCTCATTTATTTCGTTTACATATTTAAATACGCTTTAATTGTTAAAATTTTCATTTTATTATATGATATAGAGGAACATATAACATCCTCCTTTTTCGTAGACTGTAAAAAATTATTTATCTGGTTAAGTTTATAATTTGAATTATATTATGTTATAGAAAATAAGAAAACAGCTATTTTCAACCGTTTTTTGCTAATTGCTTTAATCATAATAATTCATAACTTGATACGTTTTCATTAACAAAATTTAGGAAAATTCTAATATTGTATCAGAAAAAAACCAAGAATTTCAAAGAAGTCGTTAAAAACATACTTTTGGGAGCTTATATTACTAGAGATGACTTAACCTTACAATAAATATCTACATAGTATTAAAAAATGTTGGTCTTAAAAAGTCCTACAAAAAAAACGCAATGTCATATCTCTATCTCTTAAGCACGCTCAAAGTACGGTTATGTCACTAGTTGCGTATATGATAAGTGTCATTGAAAAGACGTTACGTTTAACTTAGTACTTCACACACAGAATTTATAGCATGACTGAATGTCTAAGTTTTCTATCATCCATCAAAGAAATATTCCTAGCAAGAATATGAATGAAATATTTTCGACTCTTTAGTATAATATGAACCCTTTATAACTATTAGATAGTAATAAAATAAAATAGAAATATTCTATTTATAATTTTAGTTTTATTATGAGTGGAAATAGGGTGGGACGTAATTATACACACAATATTTTTTTGTATTCGATAGGTTGATGTTTATTTAGAAATTCATCGATGATGCTACTGTAGATTAACAAAGATCAAAACACTTAATCCATTTTATTTGCTATTGATAATGGAACATTGAACTTATTAGGGCCAATTGCTAGGTTATCTACAAATAGAACAATACAATCTGATTAGTAGTTTCTAGTAATTATTGAGAAAGGCAACTTATTAAAGGGTTCTTTTAGTCATCGTTAAGCTGAAATCTAAAGGATATTATTGTAATCTGTATAATTATATACATATTAGAGTGAATAAATAGTTTTACTTATAATCGTAACAAATATAAATTTCTATACAATTAAAAAAATAAAATTTATGCGTGTTGTTGTCCTTATCCTATCTATGTAGCTGTTTACTACGATAGCGAAAGTTTTATTTAAGAATACAATTTATATAGCCCCTCATTTTATTCCACACGTATAGGATATATCATATTTCTTAATAAATTAATAATATTTTTAATTAAAGTTGCCTGGAGCAATTTTTTGATGATAATGGATAATGTTACTACATAGTATAAAACAAAGTCGCTTTCTCTGTGCCTTTATCCCTTTGTACGCTTAAATCTTTAAAACACGGAACGGATTTTGATGCGGTTTTTTTAATAGATAGAGTGATTCAAGAGGAAGGTTTATATGCATTACTGGCGGATCCCGCGGCTTTGCCTGTGCTAAATCTAAGAAAAAGCCCAAGCGAAGCAAGGGCGAGTCGCTAGTATTATATATTTCATGATTTTAAAAATATACTTCAAAATATAAATCAAATTAAATCCGCGACAAAATGAGGTGTAGTATTGAGAGGATGATAAAATGTTAGTAGGTATAAGTATAAAAAAACAAACAAGTACTTTATATTTAATTATAATTTTCCCGTATATAAATCATTCACATATAATAACAAGTGTCTCAAAAATAATTAAATTATAAACTATAGAATTTAAAAAATAAATATTTATAACAAACAACAACAACTTAAATTAGCAGTCATTACTTGCTTTGAGATGAAATTAGTAACTAACTTATAATTTAAACGTAACATCACAATAATTATTGTCCTGTCATATTCCGACATATTTTGTTGTGTCCCTTGTGTCCCTTTTAAAAAGCTATGGTAATTATTCTATAGAAAGTAGGTACTAACACATTGTAATCAACCCTATTTAACGTCCCACTGCTGGGCACGGGCTTCCATTCAATACGAGGGGGATCAGGTCATAGTCCACCGCGCTGGCTTGGTAAGACAAATGGTTATCGTCTTAGTAATAATCACCTAAAATATCAGATGGGCGAGACCCGGATTTGAACCCGCATCACTCAGAAATCCAAGCGAGCTCATTACCACAGGACTATCACTCCTACTAACAAATTACACAACTCTATATAAGAGTACCTGCCAGAAACCGTTCTAGTACCGTACTCAAAGCACTTCCCCTACACGCTAGGGTAGTGACAGTTTTTTTGAGTCAAACATATTTTTTTTAAATAAACGAAATACAGTTCAGTTATACAAATACCCATATAATATTATTAAATTGTAACATTGAAGTAAGGTTTGGCGGACTTTACATGTCTTTCGAAAACTGGCTCAGACATCCAGATTTCCTTCATCAGACAAGTTGTAATCATTTTGGAATTGATTTACTCAGTCATAATTAATAATTTATAAAGATCATAAAAAAATTTAAGCTTGAGTTAGATTATATCCTATAGTATAAAAAATGAAGACCCTATATATATGTACGTACCTATGTAGGTGGTTTATGCCGTCTTTATATCTTATACTGGTAAACTCTTTAAATAATAAAAACGATTTACAATATTATAAAACATATTTTTTGGTTTTAACAATTTAAATTAAAAAAAATATTCTAATAAAAAAATTAAAATTTTGATACTTCATTTGTCCTCGCGTACTCTTCTTTTCGTTGTGGGTTCGTTACCATGTTCCTATGCCGTCTCTTTTCTAGGACGTAAATGTTCCTGTAAGGAAATACTTAAGTAAATAAACATTGCAATATAGTACAGATCATATTATTTTATACTAGTCTATTACTATTCTAGTCTAATAATATTCTATTCTAATACTATTTACTAGATATCGTACCTATTGAAACATTATTTATATAGGGTTTTTCAAAGTGAATAACACGTATCTCCAGTGGTTCGCTGCTGTAGGCGAGTGGTTGGGATGTGAGATAACCTTTGTGTACCAATTGAAAAATTATATTATATTTTCTATCCGTACATATTATTAGATTGTATATTTTTTTGAAAACAATGGCTGTTCCATAATGTATGTATCGTGTTATTCGTGTTCCATACACGATATACCTAGTAGGTATACCTAGACTTCAAAAATCAAAACAATAGGTAGTAAATTATTGTAATTTTAATATTTAAACGTTATATACATGAAAATATTTCATTTCCACGGAAACAATAATTGGCTTACGGACTGTATGGGATACATCAAAATAATGTACAAAATGTAGGTCAAAAGAGTCAACAAATATCTACATTTCTATCTTCAGAAGTACACTTACAATGACTATTTTTCTCATATTATGTTATTGTTAGACTAGAATATTTTTAGACTAGTATAGTATTATACATATATCGCTACATAGTACAAAACAAAGTCGCTTCTTGCTGTCAGTCTGTCTCTAAGTATGCTTATATTAAAACTACGCAACGCATTTTGATGCGGTTTGTTTAATAGATAGAGTGATTCAAGAGGAAGGTTTTAGTATATACATTTACTAGTGAAACCCGCAGCTTCGCTCGCGCTAAGGGCAAGTCGCTAGTGATATATATTTTTGAATTCTCTGTTCTCGTGCCAAAAGAATGTAAATAAAAGACATTAATATTTTATAATTCATTAATGAACGTATAATTTATATTTTATACGAGAAATTTAAAGTAATTTGTATGATTAAGAAAGTAAAATTTATAATATAATGTAAGAACACAAAGAAAAATTTATTTTAATCCACTAAACTGTGACAGCGACAATTTGCCGTCTGTTTTCCTTAACATGTCTGTGATAAATATCAGGTCTTTGCCTTGACGATTTGCACTGCACATTAGTTAGGCATACCTCTTTCGCTTCTTCAACAAACATCATTTAGGCACGCATTCTCTTCGCAAATATTTACACTTATAATACAGTTTATATCTTTATATGATACATTTATGTTTAGAAGCAAACTTTAAAATTTAAAATTATGTCTGTCTCATAAATTGATTTGTCCATTAAATATTTATGACAATCTAATTGAAATCGTAATTATTATTGATACAGTGGTAAAATTTATAGGTTTTACAGTTTTTATTTTACTTAACATTTTGATTAAATTTCGTATGATAACATTTGGCTATCCGGGTCAACGTATACCTACTTTTTATTGCAGGAAAATATCTCATCTTTGAAATCCATACTAACACTTAAAATGTACCTACTACCTATACAGAATCCGAGCGGAGCATGTGAGTTGGTATGAGTCGCTTATACCACTAATACTATCTATAATAGCAATAAGTCCTGCTTAGAATCTACTTTAACAAATGCGTTTCAGGTACTATAGTTAACGTTAAAATCATATCAACTTAAAACATTGATCGACAGCGACAAACCAGTTAATAAAAACATTATTTCATATACAACTACATATTATTTTGCCGCTACATCGCTTTCACCATAATAAATATTTTACATTTATTTTAATAGGGCATTGGTAAAAGTGAAACTTCACTGCGAGTTCCAGTTTTATATGCTTTATCTGTGTTTTTATCTCATTGGATTATATTCGGTATTCATACAAATATTTTGTTCTTCGCCTTACTTTCACAGCTCCACGGACGAACCGATTGTAATATAGTTTTAGTTTTAGTATAGGCATAACTTAAGCTGCTATTTTTCTATTTGAATCATTAAAAAAATCTTAATTGAAGAAAATGATTAATTGTACTATGACAAATCGACGACACGTTTGGCGCAGTTTGTAGTCACCCTACTTTCTTGAGCCAGCGGTCGCGAGTTCAAGTCCCGCTAGAGGCATTCATTTGTTAAACTCGGATGTTTGTACTCCAGTCATAGGTGTTATATAATTTGTAGGTATGTATTTAAACTTATATATTATGTAGTATGTCAACTAACTGGTATTCGTAACACAAGCTTCCTTCGTAACTTACCACGGACCTAGATGGCGCTGTGTGTAATAATGTTCTAACAAATTTATTTATTTATAAAATATAAATTGTGTTAAGTGAAGAACATGTAAAAAGTTCAGACTTCTAAAGTTGAGAACGCATATTTCTAATTTCACCGCATTTCATTCGAAAGATTTTAATATTTTAGAAATAATAATCTAGAGTTTGGTTACACCTTGTCAAATTTCAAAGTACATTCGTCTGCCTCGGATATTTAACGAACATAATACGAGTATATCATACAACTTAAAAGTTAGGAAGACCCACACACTATGCAACTGTGATTCATCCAATCGAGTCTTTATATAGAAAAGTCTCTGTTAAATATTCTTCGTATGCACCCGTACATTGCAAATAACCATTGATACAGGTATATTCATGCGTAATTAAATAATTTTAAATCTATATACATAATCGAACAGCCAGACAATTTTTTTATAGTCTCTCTAATATCTCTCTATAGTCGCTCTAATTGTAAAAAACTATGACGGATAGATATAAAACTTATATTTTGGTATTGAGTTTAGAAAATAATAAAATATAAACTGTAACAGCGCTATGTACTACTACTACTACTATGCACCAGAGCAAAGCGATGGTAACTCACTAGTGTTATTATGTTTTGCACATATTGCGTCATATATTTTATAAAATTTCCCTCATTCGTAAACATTCCAAGCGTCAATTTTGTATGGAATGCACATTTTACATATTATCTACGCGAACACGGTCAATAAACCTTGCCATCAAATGATAGTCAGATCCGTACAAACTGTTTAAACAATAAAAGAATAAAAGTTCATATTTATTCAATGTCATCAGTTATTTTATTGTTAAAGTTTTGGAATTATATTTATGTCACTAAAAATATTATGAAAAAAAAATCTAATAATAGTTAGTAAAAAAATATAAGTAGAATCGGAACAGCAATTTGC
This sequence comes from Boloria selene, assembly GCA_905231865.2. NCBI lineage: Eukaryota > Metazoa > Arthropoda > Insecta > Lepidoptera > Nymphalidae > Boloria > Boloria selene. The sequence continues at coordinate 6,287,419 of HG993149.1, forward strand.
AGCAATATTTTTGTTTGCGTGAGTAGATATTTTATTGATTGACTAATTAATGAAAAACAGATCCTAATTATAATAAGAAAACCGTGATAATTCATAAAAGTTATCGTTTAACATTTCAATCATCAGCAAAGTACGCTTAACTTCACGTAATCAATCATTTTTAATTAATAATAAAACATAATTAATTAATATGTTATATTATTACCAACTGTAAAAAATACTTACGCAAAAAATAAGAGGGCTACAACAGTAAGAGCCGCGTCGACTAAATAAAAAGCACCAGGAAAGGTCTCTATAGTATGTACGTAAATAGCGCTGGACGTTGGCATGTATATAATAGGTGCTATTGACTCCATTACACCCATCACAGAATTGAGTTTTGCTGAAACAAATATACGTTAATATGAACAAATATACATGTTATAAAATTTTAAATTAGTCGAATATATATACATACATTGAATATTTTTTTGAAAAATCTAATTAAAATAGCCTTTATTAACATTGCCGAGTGCATAGTTTTTAGAATATTTGTCTGTCTGTCTGTCTGCCGGAACATATCTCAATTCTTAGAAATCACTTTAGATAGCTGGTGGAGCGCGAGAAATGCTGGTATTCTTATAAAGTAGCTTCGCATAGTACCTACTAAAGATGAATTTATCAATTGAACATAAAAATATGAGTGGAACATAAAAAATGGAGGAAAACGTGACAGATAGGAAAACAGATAAGAACGTTAAAATTTTCATGACAACTATATAACTTATAATATTTATTTATAACTTTAAATTAAATAAACATAAACCATAAGCGACTTTTTCTCGCTTTGCTCGCGTGCGTCCCTATGGTCGCAGGTTTTTCAAAATTAGGACTACCGTCTTGGATTTGAGCCGGAACAAGCCTTACAAGGTTTTCTTACAAGTCCCAATATATACTTTCATATGTTTTATAACAAACATCAGTAATTTTGACGTTCAAAACTGTTACTTAAATTTTATTATATATTATAATAACATCAAATACATAAAAGCTTATATTTATAAAAACGTGCTAACAACAAACAAGTTTAACAAACCTATTAGTGGAGATTACATTTCCCTAGTGGCTGATTTCGAACTAACGAAAGCTCTTACAATACAATATTATTAATTAGTTTATCATCTGGGCCTATATTGATTAATACTCTTATTTTTATAGTAAAGCTAAATAGGAAGTTTAGGTCGAAATTATTCTGTAATGTGCAAGCAATCTTATCACTGATAATCCTAGTAACGGTTGGATTTATAGTACTTGTAAATCGAGGTTTAGATGAACAATTTTAAGGATTTTGCTTCACTACTTTTTATTAAGTTTTCTTATTAAAATTTAAGTTTTCGGAAAATTGATAAAAAATAAAAATAATGGTTACCTATTTACATTTAATTCACCGTATTTAAATAATACGTATAACTTTTAAAATACATAAATTCTGATTTTTGTTGTGAATTAAGAAAAGTTAATACAAAATTATTCATATAATAAGATAAGTACAAACAATTATATTTACTGCCACATAAAATGCTAAGGAAATAATTTATTCTTACATAACATAGTAATATACGAGTAATCCTGTGTAACACTTTTCATTGAGACGGCGATTGCGTAAAATTACGTAGATGCGACAAGAATGTTATACGGGCGCATTAAGCAAGCTTACTGCATCTCTTAAATCAAGTACTGTTAAATCTATTAAAGAATTAAGAGAATCAATATCTCGTTATATATTCTATGTATTTTAAATAAAACAATTTATCGGATTCTTTTGCGATTTTATTTAGATTTTTGGTTTTCTACGTAAGCCTTTATAGTAATCTTCTTCAAACTGTAACCATTATAAAAAAAACGCTATAATTTCCAAAAACATATATTTATTTAAAGTGTTAAATATCCTTGATATTTGTTTCTTGCATAGATAATTATAACAATAGAACCCGTCACAGGACGCCAGGCAGATGTGAAACATTGAAACTAATTTGTTTAGAAAATGCAGGAAAACATGACTAACATAGGCAGTAATAATGGCAAACACGTTAAGTATTATAACGCGGTCGATAGATGTTTCATATCAAAATCATTTTATTCAGATAGCGACAACATAACACATTGTTTTATTGACAAAAAGACCACAAACTAATGTTAAAATACATAAACAAAGACTACTGACGTATAGTAACATACTATAGTTATAATCTATACTTAATATTATAAAGCTGAAGAGTTTGTTTGTTTGGTTCAACGCGCTTATCTCAGGAACTACTGGTCCGAATTGAAAAATTCTTTTTGTGTTGGATAGGCTATATTAGATCACGCTGTGACCAACAGGGGCGGAGCATCAATGAACAATGTTACAAAAAAATTAATTCTGCGAGGTACTCGTACCATGCCGTGCGACTCAGAAAGAATTTGGTTTCCGGTCCTTAGAACGCTTGCGAAGCCGCGGGAAATGCTAGTATTTAATAAACTAAATAGACCGCTAAGCAAGAACACAAATTGCTAATTTCAACCACCTAGTACTATGTGTTTTGAAATGTTAGTAGTTGCGGTAATCGAAATATCTTCTAGAAATAAACTGGTTACACATATTTATGCATCGTAATAAATTAAGTTATTTATGCAGCTGTATAATAAAGGAGTAACTTTATTATTAATAAATCTTGTCTTCTTATATTTTGTATATTAATTTATATTTATATATGTCTATATATATTTTTATATATTTATTTATATATTATGTACATTATAAGTATATTATATATGTAAGTAGTATTCTATTTATTTATTTTTATGATAAGTATATTTTATAAATTTACATCCTAGTTTTTTCTTTATTTACTTTTTGCGCCCCCTCTTTCTTATATCATTTTCCTACACCTAAAGGTTGCCTGGAAGAAATCGCTCTTTTAACTATAAGGCCGCCTCTTGTACTTTTTTCTATATTTTCTGTGTTTCTGTTTATTTTCTTCTGTTTTCGGGTGTACAATAAAAAGTTACTTACTTACTTACTTAACGGAGTTTAATTTGTAGGATTTATACCTACTTGTTGAAAGTTTATGCTGAGAGGACATAAATGATACGAGTACACATGAATACGAGGATGAAGGCTCAGTAAATTTCGGGTTGCTCAGTAATTTCAGACTCTATATAGCTTATATTTATTATGAACATTACTGTTTAAATATTGAATATAATAAATTCATGGCTAAGTTTCTTTTAAAAGTTCTTTTGAGATCTATTGAATTCTGATTAATCAAACGTTGTAGCCATATACGCAGAAAACTAAATGAAACTACGAGTATCTTTTCGGATTTTGTCGCGAATTTATTTTAATTGTTGGTTCCCGACTACTACAAACTAGTAGACTACAATAAAAAATTATAAAGTAAACTTTTAATTTTAACTTTGATGTATTTAATTAATACATATATTTTTATTTTGTATTTAAGCTCAGCATATAGCAGCTTCCGTTACTAAGTATATGGTCCGTGGTCGCATATATACATAAAGGTTGTCATGTGAAATTAAGTTGTATGAAATCGATCAAGTATTTCGAGGCCATTCGTCTGAGAGTACGTGACATAAAATATTCCTGAATATTACGCAAAAGAATATGAAAATGAAGAAATATGAAGTATATACACACACATTTTATCTTCTTTTTTGGTTAGAAATAGTTCCAACAAACGATGCTCCGTTTGACCTACGAGTCCTGATGTTACATAAAACTATTACTTACGGCCTATAAGATACATGTACTATCGAAAAAATACCATTCTAATGGTTATGAAACGCAAGAAGATTCAAAGTACTTTAAGGACAAAAAAAAATCGTCATTGTAATTAGGTATATACTTACATGATTACAATTTACACAAGGAATACAAGAAGCAGTGCTGTAAAACCCTAATATATAATATAATATCGAATAATTGAATAAATAACATACCGATTTCTTCAGCAGGTACTATTTTTGTGGCGATGGATCTAACAGCAGTCAATCCAGTGTGACTGAAGATATTGAATATTGGTGCCGAGTAATACCACATTCTATTGGGAGCCAGACCAAGAACTAAGCAGCCTGCTATCCTGCTGACCCCTGCCATTCCACCGATGATGCTGTCCTGCACATCTAGCTTCTTGGATATGACGGTTATACAGAAGAATGTACCTATAAATAAATAAACATATTTGTAAAATGATTTTACATCTTAAATATTTTAAATAATATAATGTATGCATTGTTTCAATTACATTCAGGAAGTTAAATCTGTATTGTCGATATTCGAAACCATCTATATTTTCAGCTATCCACGCATTGTAGTGTGACGACTTTTTATGTTAAATATTGGCATCAAATTATGTTAAATAATGCGCATTTTTCTTTTATTATATTAATTCTACTTTTTTTAATATACTTATGTAAAATAAAGTTAAATATATAAGAAATTATGAAAGAAAAAAGAACATAATTAAGAAATCTAAATTTTATTGTTAGCGCGAGCGAAGCCGCTTGTAAGTGTATACATAAACTTGACAAATTATATACTAAAACCTTCCTCTTGAATCAATCTATCTATTAAAAAACCGCTCAAGATCTGTTGCGTAGTTTTAAAGATCTATGCATACATAGGGATAGGCAGACGGGCAGCGGGAAGCGGGAAGCGGGAAGCGACTTTGTTTTATACTATGTAGTGAATAGTGATATAACTTAAGATTGTATAGCTTCTAATACAAGTTCAAGTTATTATTCATATTTGGATATCAGCATTATATTTTTCGAATGCTTATGGAATGTACAACTTACACGGTTTCAAGAAAGTGCCTACTTTATATTTTACTATGGTTTTCCAAAACCTACTTGCAACTTTATATTGTGTGATAGGTACCTTTCAGCGATATAGTTCCATAATTTATATTAAGAGAAATTGTAAAGTGTAAGACTTATGTTGGAGCGCTAGAATTTTTCCCATGAATGTTGTACTGAATCAAAATAATATTTTTATTAAAATAGGTCATTTTATCTACGATTTCATTATTATGTGTAGATAGTTCATGCATAGATGATAAAGATATTGTGTAAATTATAAAAAAAAAATTAACTTTTATATAAAGATAAACAAAATTAATTCAAATAAAAGTATAAGGTACCTACTTGTATCTTACATCATATAATGATGATATACGATTGCTATCATATTCAATATGCGCTTTTTGATCAGAATATCTGACAGTACGTCCATATCATCACGATTACATTTGAAACTGACCTACCACATTATCTAACGGTCAAACTGGCATCATGAACTGTGACCTAAGCAATATTTTTGTGATAAATAATAATTAATATTTAAGATTGTTTTGATTAACAAACTATTTCCCGTGGCTTGGTGTGCGATTTTGTCATAAATGAAAATTATAATAATGAATTTTAAAACTTCAAACATTCTAACTACATATTAAAAATTGTTTCATATGAAAAAATTAAACTATTCCCGCCGTTTCTGTATTTCGTTTAAATTATTTAGATCTTTATTTTGTCTGTATTCGGTAGGTAATCATCTAAAAAATATAATATATTTTTTCAAAAAAGGATTATTAAACAAATTACAGGAATATTTCCATTAAAAAAAGATTTTGTCCAATAATTCTGTTTAGGCGCTATATTTCTGTAATGGCCACGCGAGAAATAAATAATACAATAGTAAAGCTCGTCAAAATCTATACAATTACCAATTTATAAAACACCCGGACAACTTTTCAGCTAAACCTTCCAAATTTCTGATTTAATGAACAAAATTTTACGAGAGAATATATTACAGAGCATTATGAAAAGAGTAGACCGTACATTGTTGTTTTTAAATAATATTTTTTATAATATTATTTCTTTATTTCTTTCGTAACATTTATAATACAAAAATAACCTTAAGAAGGTGTCTCCAAGTTAATAAACTTGATTATTATAAAATTACGTCTCGCATATAAAATTGAAATTGCACAATTTTTGTTTGTTTTAAAGAAACAACTAGTTTACATTCGTCTTGAAAAGACCAAGATAAATTATAAATAGTATCATAGATTTCGAAAATTACCCGAGACTGACGGACAATTTCGAAATAACAAATGAACACTATAAAGTATAACACTTTAACTATGTAGATAAATACGTACGCATAACATTATCACTAAGAAACGATAACAGACGATCAAATTTTATTATTATATAAATATATTTCCAACAAAGGTCGAAGGAAGTCTTTTATTTGACTTATTACTTTGTACAATAAAATAAACTACTTTATAACTACAGTACTTTTTCTATATTATTTGATAATACGTTTAAAAATTATTGATTTAATGGCTTTAAGCCATATACTTGGAAAATCATTGGATTTCTAAGTTTTAAAATAAATGCTTATATTATTCAAAGTTAGCAAAACTGAAGTTCATACGAATGAAAGGATGAAACTAAGGTTGGATGTTCTACTTAATATAAGAAAAACAAAAAAAATCGATAATAGATGTTTAAAGGGTCTAACAGGATAATGTAGGCTCAGCGGCCCCAGCAAGATATTTTGAAAAAAACTTATGTGGTAACATGGGCGAGGTACAAACTTGCCATTAACACAATTTCAACTTTTCAAGTCGCTGGGTTTAGGAGGTATGTGATCAAATAGACGCTAGAACGGGTATTTATTTCAAAAATGTTTTTTCCAAAACTATTACAGCTGCCCTAATGAAACAAAAAATATTCGTTAGAAGAAATACTAGCGTATACATTATATATTTTTTATATGTTTTTTTCTATTTCATTCTCTATTTGAAATATACAAAAAAGTTTTTTTCGTCATTTTAATATATTTTCTAAAACTGATGAAGTATTTGCGTCTGAAAATCATCATCTCATGTGGATGCGCTGATGTGGAAGGTGAAATTCCACAACGGTTATTTTTTATGTGTTTTCACCGATTTCTCCGTCAATTGTTGGCCGATTTCAAAAAAATATTTTTTGTTCGGTGGGGTATACTTCCTACATGTTCCCATTGTCACGAAGTTAGAATCTAATGATGGGATCGCAGAGAAATCAAGGGCACCCCTTAAATTTTATAGGCACTTATTACCTTTTTCATATATTTTCTAAAGCTATTCATGTATTTCTGTCTGATACTCATCATTTAATGTGGATGAGCTGATATGGAATGTATAGCAATTCAACGGTTAGAAGTTGAAAGAAAATTCTTTTAATATTATACGTATTAATATACCGATAGTTGTTTTCTTTCAGACCATTATTAGGTTTACCTGATAATAGAAAGTAAATCTCATTAACGTTTAGGAGTTAGGTGGAAAAATAGATGTGGACTCCGAAACCTCGCTGACTCATTGGAGCAGTATTTAGTTAGTCTGACCATATTATATGTATTTAAATAAAATACATATAATATTTACTTTCTACTAAAAATTGAAAAATAAATTATTTTTTAACAAAAATATAAACCAACTTCAATATGTTACAAGCCGAAACTAAAAAAAATAATAATTTAAATTAATTTGTTAATGTTGGAGTTGGTGCCAGCCAAAGCAGAATAATCTTAATAGGTACCTGTTTGATGAAAGTATCAATATTCATATACTTATTATGTAATCAATATTTCGAAAGTTAATTGCAGAGGCAGGATAAACTGTCCTTCTTGGCTGGCACCGACTCCAACAATAACTAATTAATTAATTTTTTTTTCTGTTTGGTTTCGGTTTGTAACGTTTTTAACATTACATCCTGGAGAATGGTGAATACATTGGCATATTTGTTTTTTATTGTAGTTATAGAAACCTACATAATGTAGATATGTCATAACTTATATATAAATACACATAATCATCTATACTTATTTAATATAGCTGAAGACATATTTTAGTTGAATTGAAAAATTCTTTTAGACTTTAAGTGTTTAACTCTTCTGAATGCAGGCGGAAAAGCTAGTACGCTATGCTATTATAAATTAGAATCAATAGAAAAGTAAGTGACATTCGGTTAAATCCAGGATAAAAATTAACTATACTTTTGTCAACGATCGACAACTTAACAAAAGTCCTCATGATAAGTATTCATATAGTCATTTTGATAAAGTATAAGATGAAATATAAGTAAAAATTGTTTCAATTTAAAGTTCACAAGCTGTCTAAATATTTTAATGAATATATTATTTGTGTGATTTTGAGTGTGTGTGTGCGTGTTTTTTTTTTTTTTGATAATCTGGCTAGTTCTGAGTTACATTTACAGTGTAATGTTTAAAATTATATATAGTTAAACTTAAATAAAGGAACATAGACTCACCAATTAATCCGAGAACAATGTTAGCTGTCCCGTATATACTGTACTCTACTTCATTGAAGTTGAATTTTCGAATCGCATACAAGTAACTGACTTGAGAATCGCCTGTAAAAAGAAGATTTAATATGTAAATGATTTATTTTTAGTTTTGATTATTTTTGTTAAAGTATAGTTCGAGTGATATTATTTCTTTTATATAGTAATTATAACTAGTTTTAACTTTACTGCTTCCTTATGTTGTTCAGGAATAGTGTAACTTTATATTATTATAAGACATTTTGATATTCAACACAGTAAGTTATACATATAATTTGATTCTAACTTTGTCGTATCTTTACATTGAATATTTTTTGGAAAATCTAATTGAAATAGTCAATATTAATGATACAGAGGCAAAATCTATAGTTTTTCAAATTTGTGTGTCTCTCTGTGACCGAGATCACGAGAAAACCATTGGAACGGTTTTGATGAAATTTAGTACGATGATAACTGGTTATCCGGGTCAACATATAGTATACTTTTTACTGCAGGGAAATAACCTATTTTTGAATTGAAAAGAAGTGAATTTGGTTTCCGAGCTTTAGAACACGGGGAACTAAGCCTGAGCCGCGGGAAATGCTATCATATAAAAGATAAAGATAAAAATATCTAGTATGAAAGAAAGTAAGTCACAATAATATAAAGTTCATTTAGCAGTTCAACGTTAAGGAAAATTGGTTAATTATTTTAACCAATTTGTCATATCACGCTTTATATATTCGTAAGGTGTGGCACAACGATTCCTTAGAAACAATGCATGTTAGTTCGACAGTTTATAAGAGACACTTGTATACATAAAGTATTATATCATTAGCTCTATTTGAAAACATATCGATTGCATTTATTGAGTATTTATTTGAGTATTGGTTAGTGAGTTCTACAACACAAATTGATAAACGAAAGTTTATAATTTATTCCTTTATGCTGTAACATTTTTAACGCATTTTAATGAGATTGGAGGCGATTTAAACGACTTTCACGCGGCTTAATAATAAAAAACCAGCCGATTGAAACGATATGATATATTTTAAAATGATGCTATTCGATATTAATATATTTATAATATGTATGTATTTAAATTTATATATGTATAGTATATCAACTATTTGGTATCCGTAACACAAGCCAATCAAGTTTACCACGAAACTAGTTGGCTTCGTGTGTAATAATGTCCCAACATATTTATTTATTTATTATTTATAATATTATGTACCTATTGATGTAATAGGCAAATAAACCATTATATTTGTACCTACATATAGTTATACTTACTCGGTTGTAACTTACATGAAGTTAACCGCTTGGAAATATAAGAAAAGTTGAAATCTATACTTATAAATAAATTCTAACTTATTGAAATCTGCACATTTGATATTTTTTTGGAAAATCTAGTTGAAGTACTTGTTAATATCAATTCACAGGCTAAATGCGGGTTTGGGAACGCTCGACAGATCTTGACAAAATTTCAATTTTCTTAGTACATTGCTTTAATATTTCTCTCAAGATAAACCTTGACTTAAGCCATCGTTACCGAAGTTTTTAAGGATAGAACTAGTATTCACTATAAAGTTATTTCTTAGGAGAACGAATACTTTTTCTGTAGTAAAAGGTATTTTACTTTAAACCTACAGTTTGTGCTAAATACACACAAAGGTAACAGACAAACAGACAAAAAATAATTTTAATATTTGTGTATATACCACATTATCTTTACAAAACATTACAGTCATTGTTGCTAAAAATATGTCGATTTCGCTAATTTATTATATTGTTATTAATATTTCTTTACCCTAAAATTATTTGTGAACAGCCTTTAACCTACAAGGAAAGAAATAAAGTATGGATAAGAAATCAACTAGGAAAAAGGCCAACAAAACATATATATTCTAATATATTAGTGTTTATATTTACAAGATAGAAAATATCCTAAGCATTTGATATTGAAATTCATTACGTGGATCCCGCATACTAACATTTTTCCTTTTAATTAAAACTCAAGGAGTTCTATCGATATAAATATGAGGAACAAACACTTTTCCACTTACTTTGGCAATATGAGCTATGTATATTAGACTTAAATTGAGGCTGTTGCTATTCGTCCAATTATTAATCGAATGAATAAAAATATATTTTCGGTTTGTACGAAAATACTCTTTTATTTTCCAAAAAAATCTTTTAAGTGTATTCGCTTCTATAAGCTAATAACGAAATAGCCTCGGTGGTGTATTGACTAGACACAAACATTCATTTACCCACACTTTTGTATTTAAATTGTTAATAAGAAACCGTTTATTTCACTATTATCATAAAACTATACTAATACTTATTATTAAGATTTGTATTTTTGTGTGTTACGAATAAACTCAAAAATTACTGGACCGATTTCAAAAATTCTTTTGCCATTAGAAACCTACATTATCACTGAGTAACATAGGCTATATTTTATTACTAGCGGAGCCCGCGGCTTCGCTCACGCTAGAAAGTATTTTAAATAACTAATACTACTTTTATAATAAAGCTTATTTTTAGCTAGCCAGAAGTCCATCGACAAACTCTTGAAATGTATGGTAAATATGTCCTAGTCACCAAAATACTCAGTAGATAGGCGTATTGGATGTTATATTGAATATACCCATATTCTCATTATTTATGTAAGCTGTAGGATTATAGTTCGCTTGACTCCTTAACTTGCCAAATACGGCTAATAAGAATTGACATATTAATATTTTTTAACCTATCTGGTTTACAATTAAAAAATAACTTGTTTTTCAATTACTTATATGTTTAAGCGTCTGCTTTCACCTTCAGACCATAATAAAAAACAAGAAAGTTGCATGTACCATAGATTATTCTGTTTACTAATCATTTATTACTAAAGTTAATCACGAAAACATCTTAATTGCGTTGATTCCACTTACATTGTTGACTAATGAATGTTGTTTTAATGGTTAGTAGCCTGTAGTTAATCGATACTTATTTATTTATTTTATAATTAAGATAAATAAATTACTTTAAACTTTGAATAGCATTAAGAAACACTTCATCTTTGCATGAAACAAGTATTTACTTAACTGGCTACAATTGTTTGCTTAATAAACATGTGATAAATTAATGTTTTCAATCTAATACAACAGTTTTCAGTATCATTATTATTATTTTAATTTTCAGATTTTGCGCTCCCTCTCTCTCTTATTGTATTGTATTCAGTCCTTTTTAAAGTCACACTATTGGGCACGGGCCTTCCTTTAATACGAGGGGGATCAGGCCATAAAATGTACTATGGCGCGCTGGCCAAGTGCAGGTTGACGGACTTCACATTCACAGGTTTTGTCAGACATCAGGTAATCATGATAGAAATGATTCGCACATGAAAATATCAGAAGTGCGTGACTCGGATTTAAACCCGCATCACTCAGCGAGCGCGTTTCCACAGGACTACCACTGCATTATATCTTGTACCTTATTTCAAATTTCATGCCATCGATAGATTTTGATGGATTTTAGTATGTGAAAGCTGATTATCTGGGTCAATGTTCAAGATAGTTTTTACTGTACTAAATCATCTGCCTGAAAAATGTACACTAACGTAGAGAGAACCCGAGCGAAACGGTTGAATCGAGTGAGTTGTAACTAATATGTAAAAGCCTTATAACGTTAAAATCATGAAAGCGGTAATTCATTAATTCTTTTTCTTCTAAATTACTGTTTCGAAGGACACATTAGAGACAAATATTTTTAAAGCAATACAAAAGTAATAAGTTATCATAATACTGAATTATACATGATTAATACTTTCTTAGGTTTACGCGAATGTTTGACATTATAAATGAAACTATCTTTTCGGATTTTGTCGCGGATTTATTATGATTTTTGGTTCCCGACGCGACGTTTCGAATGCTTTACAGCAAACATGGTCACGGGAGAGTCTCTCCCGTTTTCTCTCATTTATAAATAACAAACCTTAGTTGGAATATGTGTACCTGACTGAGGCCTTGTATACACATATGTAATATGTAATTAAATTCTAAACGGTGTACTAGCTAACAAAATCAAGGGCCAATCCGAGACCGACCCGGGACGGTACAAGTATAGTTTTTTAGTTTGTTCAAATCAAGATAAGGTAGTACAAGGTAGTAGACTCATGACGTTCAGTAAGAAATTGTAATATTTTTATGCTGAATAAAATATTTTGTTTTGATTTGGGAAAGTACTAAAAATATCACGGAGTTCATTAATTTTGATGCCTTTTTATGGAGTTATTACTTTTAAATTATTTTTTAAATATAATTTAAATATTTAATATTGACATACAAATTAAGATACTACTATCATATTATCGTTTAAAATATGACATCAGATAACTTAATGACGAAATAAAACTTTATCAGCTACAGACAGAGAAATAAGTGTAGCCTATGGTAACCTTAACCCATAGTATCACATGCGTGCATTTTGAATATAATATTTTGTTTGTTATATTAAAATGATACAAATGAATAGGTCTGGGATAGTACTCCCGTTACTCGTATATTTCCTGTATAAAAGCAGCAGTCGAGAACCAAACGGGCAACTATTGACGTATTTTTTTAATCTCATATTCACAAGGTAGTTTTATAAGCAAGGTTCAAATAAAATGGGAAGTTTATACTGTTAAAATATTGTTCTTACCGTGGTGCTAAGTAGTCATATGTGACCAGAATATAAAACATTTACGGTACAATAATTTATATAAGAACATCAGATATGATTAATCTTTCTTTTACTTAAATAAAATCATTTCAATCAATTACTTTTTCCTCCACATATGTACTTGTAATTTAAGATATATACATTAGTTTTATTTACAATACAATCAAATATTTTTTTATTCAACGGCAAATACTATAATCTTCAAATAGTAATCTCATTCGATTACTTTTGGCGAGCACCTAACATTATTACTATTAAATAACGTATTTAGTTATTTAAAATCAATATGTAATTATTGTTTATATATCCCATTCTTTTTAAATAAAAATTCTTGTAGTCACGGATTAGTTAAGTGCTTGTATTTCACAAGCATAAAAATGAGCTGTTTGTACAGCCTATAGAACCATTTCTGCGTTAACTATCTTATGTTTTAATGCCTGCATGTATCTTTGGTATCCTTGAGTACACGTAGGATGTATTTTTAACCTAGTCTGCTAGGATCTGGGGCGAACTAGGGTCAAGACTCTTTATCGTTTGCAGTTTTTTACTATTAGTAATGAGAAGCTAGGATATTGAATTTTAGTTATTGTATCGTTTCAATACAAAAGAGAAAAAATATTAAATAGTGAATATGTGATTAATTAACAAGTTCAAAAGCCTAATATGTATTTAACTTTAAAAAAACATAATATGCAAATATAGGTCTTTTCAGTGAATTCAAAAATCTGATTCAAGTATCTTTACTATTGATACGATGGTATCATCAAAACTTACTAAAAACTGTTATGTACCTACATATATATTTAATAATGTTCTCCGACCGATTCTGACCAAGGTGGCCGATCTCATTGAGACTAGCCAACTACGCAGGAGATGTTATAGTGCACAAGTGTATGCGCAGACATAAGTGCACTCTCTATTCCTTTCACTCTCATACTCCGCTGGGACGACACGCGACACGACCAGTGGGAGCTAAGGCGCAGGACCCACCGGCTTTACGTGATCTCCGAGGAACGGGGGTGACACACCGTCAACATCCCAAGAGCTGTTACTGAGACTTACAAAACAGACTCAATAACTAAATTTGACCCGACCCGGGACTCGAACCCAGGACCTCTCGATGTGTGACCGTGCATGCCACTACACCATCGAGGCAAATAACCGTATATATATTCACATAGATGATAAAAAGAGATGTAAAATATTTAAGAAAAATAATTATTCTAAACGAGAACGGAACCTATATCATTTCATTGTATCCATAAACAGATTCATTAATAGTAACTAATTGGTTGCAATGTGACCGAGTAGAATCTGGTTGGCATTTATTAAGCAACAGGCCTTGATTGTTCGATGGAAAGGGACACATATTTATATAATTTGTACACGCACAAAACAAATAAATATAAAATAATGTAAATTGCTGATATTTTATTATTAGGTTTATTTTGATAGACCTTAGATTAGATGACAGCCTCTAAGACATGCCTACTTTTGAGATATACTAGGGAGTAGCGGCGCATCAAAATACCACCTCTACAACTTTTAAGGCGCATTATATTCTAAGGGAAGGCAAAGTTTGCGCGAATTCTAACATATTTCGGTGACAAATTAAAAGTAGTAAATATTTTCTCTCTAAAAATAAATATTAATTCTCTTCATATAGAAGCATTTAATACATTTTTAATATTATAATAATAAAATTTAAATATTAATCTACCAGACTCACGTAACATCACGACTCACGAGTAAGAGCTAGAGTTCATAAAACTCGTGTTTTTATTGTTCGAATACTATTGGTAGTAGACGGACGGCGGTCAAGCAATTAGTGTCTACCGCATTCTTGACATCTGTAATTATAAAGGGGACAGTATTTATCACTTTTTATTTTCTTAAGAGGGATTCTGTGTGTTTGTTTATCTCTTCTCATTCTCATTATTTTTACAAGAAGTTTAAAAATTTAGGTAAAACTTTTGAATTGAATTATCCAAATGCGAGTTTTACATTATTCATGCGTTTATTAACATAAGTTAGGCTTTGTTATATAATTAGCATATTATGTTAATATCATAATAAGATAGAGAATTTCCATGATTATTTTGATCATATAAATTTCTCGTAGTTCAAATAAAGTTTAATATTATATCTGTTCAGCGTAAATTAAGAATTCATTAATATGTACCTGTACTTATTTTGTTTCTAAAAATAAACTATATCACTGTTAAAACATGTTTTTAAGCGTACTTGGTTCAAATATGTGGACGCCATAACCTAGTTACGTAAAAGCGATACCTACTGCATTATTATTCAAGGTAAAAGTAAATTAAGTGATGGAAAATGAAGTTTTGTAACATATTTTTTTTAATACGAGAATGGCACAAAACTTTTGCAGATCTGAGTCTAGTGTGTCAAAAAATAAAAAACAAACAATAAAATTTATTTTATTGTTATATTGGATAAATAATATATCTGTGTTACGAGTTTTACCTATGAAATAAGCTCGGATTGAACAATAGGTAATAACAAATAATAAGTCAATTTGAGCCATTCTAAAACGTATTATTCACAAGAATTTAACTCACCCTACTACCCTTGTCTACAAGAAATGCTCGGTTTTAACAGTAAGACAACTCTACATACTAAGCCTGTCCCTACGATGTCATGAAAGTATTATCCCTGACTCCCAACAACCGCAAAAGCGAAGTACAAGGAATGCTTGTGTGGTTAAAAAATTTAGAACTGCTCTGGCTGGAAGACAAAGTAGTATAATGGGTTTTCATTTATATAATAAGATAAATAAAATAATAAATATTAGTTCCAAGTCCCGCCACATAGCAAAAACTATTCTGAGTTCATGGCTTAAGAGTCTTACCTATGATGAAACAGAAGACCTATTGAAATCTCTATCATAAATTGTAATGTTTAATACATGCTCACATCTATAGGACACACATAAACACACACACACACACACACATAAACACACACACACACACACACACACACACAAATTGATATTTAATAAATTTATCATTATTATTGTTATATTTTGGATTCCTTAAGTATATTATTATATTTTATTTCCTTATATAAGAATTCAAGCATGTTTTCTTAATCATGTAAATGAAATTAATGCTTTGTTAAATAGTATAGTTCAATATGGAAGGCAAGACGTTCGTAATACAAGTGTCACTTAGTACGAGCGTCTTAGAACTGTATAATGATTATTTTGTATTTGTTAAATAATAAATAAATAAATAAATTTGAGGCTACTTTTATATTTATATCTATTACGGATTACCCATGTGGTATTTAAACATAAACACATACAGGTACTACATGCGTCATCTTTTATTATATCGTAATTCCACTATGTCATAAACTTATGGAAAGTACCAGAATTATATATTTTACCTGCTAAATGATAATTCTAAGAGTACGTTGATGGCTTTCGATTTAGCCCTTTCGCGATGACATTATAAAAATGAAATTGATTAAATGAAGCTTTAACATTGAAGACAAAAATAAATTTTCATTTTTTTAGGAAGGGCTATAGATATCTTGAATCTGTTGACATACTAGGTAGGTAGGATCTTTAAAAGAAAAAACGTAATTCTATAAAGAAATCCTACTAATTTTGATGGAAGTTGATATCATTATTATCTAAAACTTGAGTTTACCTACCTATAATATAACGGGAAACAACGCAAGACGTTGGAATCTTTAAATTGTAAGGATTCCGATTTATCGAAAACCAATCTTCGACGTCTTCTACGTCAGTATAAAAATTGAAATAGCTACCTCGTTTCTTATTTTAAAGCTTAATACACGACTGCCCAAAAAAGGTGTGTTATGTTTCAGGGTTCATATATGTATGTATGTTTGTGAGTTTCTTTATTCCACCATAGCTTCTAACGCCTAAACCGATTTCGATGTATGTGGTATAGTTAAATTTCTTGTATTAAACCGGGTAACATAGGCTAGTGAAAAACAAAAAAATAAAATAGGGTAGCTGTGATTCATAAAGAAATACCAAGTTGGTTGTTTTACAAAAAAATTTTATCACTAAATGATAATACTTTATAATTGGCGTCGTAAATTAGATATTCAAATTAATTAATTTATGCTATGATTAAAGTAATTAATTTAATGCTCTTTTTAATTTTTCTAACTAGGTGATTTGTTTGTCTATTCTCATGGTAAGAATGGTAACCGGCAGTCGACGTAGCGTGTTAAATAATGTTTTACCTGAATCGTTTGAGTGGAACGACCTAAATCCAATCATACATAATATTAGATTATTCTGACGTTAATGAGCAATTGGAATCATGAGAACAAAATAGTTCACATTCAATTATTTCTTTTTAATAACTTTTTGTTAGCTATAACTGTTGCTTTGTTAAATATAACATTATACGTATATCTTAGTTTTATTGCCATATTTCTGTGCTTATGGTAAAGTTCATTGGTTCGTATGTTGGACCATAAGCGAATTGGTTGTGAGATAATATGACTTTTTATGGTGAGGCTGCCAGTGCTGCCCCTACCACTCAAATAAGGTGGCCCCTTCTAAGTCTCTTAACCACCGCAAACGTGTCCAACAAATCCGCTATTAGTGGATTTGGTGCAAAGTTGCCATATTGAACATGTTAACCGAATTCTGGCTCATTGTCAATCATTATATGCAATCGGTTCATTATCATTCTAAATTCTAACTTATAGCGACACTTCGTGCGCCTGGGAGGATGTTTGGACCATCCGATGGGTCTAGCTGCTTACAAAAAATATTGATATAGTTCCCTGAATATCATGTATAAAAATTAAGACTGAGATATATATAAACTAGTTTCTCTATATAAAGTGTCTGGCAGTATTGATTATAAATTTTTAACGATATTCTCTAAAACATATGTAATAATCAGTACTGAAGCTTTAAAAAAAGTGAATAATATTTTGACTTAACTTTAGCACCTCTGAATTGTCCGTCGGCGGAAACTAACGGGTATGTATACTGTCAACGACCAGACATAAACAACATAATCACATTGGTTTTTTTAACGAAAAAATAAGAAAAGTCTGGCGAAAAAATAAGAATAGAAAAGGGAAAAATTTGAGAATCTTTTAGAATATATCAACGTTCTATTAACGAAATCATTAGGACTGTTTTATATTTGATAAAATTTTAAAAAAATGTAATATATCAAATACCTTTTCAATTTAGTTCGATTCAAGAGAAAAAATATGTTCAGTTAAAATTATCTACTCTGGCACGCTATAAACCAAAATGTAGTAATCGGAAATTTTATAATAATGAACAGGTTAGTCATGTACTTACAACAATAGATATGAAAGTAAGCCTCTCGATGATACTTTATGTGTGTGATGATATCTAGAGTATTTAATTCGCAGATTGATAAGTGAAGAGTTTAAATTCTGAACCCATTTGCCAAAAATATGTGAACAAACAGAAGTACATAAATTATACATAGATTACAGACGTTACTTTTTGTTATATAAATTTGGAATTATACTAATAAATATAAAAGCGAAAGGCACTCATCACAAAATATCGAAAACCGCTTGACCTATAAAAAAGAAATTTGCAGGAAGGTACTCATAGTTTATAGTTAGTAGACGTCCGTCAAGAACGGATTTTACGACAGGACCTAATTAAGGAGGTCTAAGGGCTCTCGCGAGTTTATATAAAAGTCCTTCATTTTTTGTGTTACAAAATTTAAATTCGACAGGGAGCACCTAGGGACGGAACTGAGTGAAGCAAGGGTGAGTTGCATATAAATTATATTATATAGATTAATTAGATTGTAGTATGAAGGATAAAACAAGTAGATAAAATAAGGATATTACAGACGTTACTTTTTGTCATATACATTTGTAATTATTATACTAATAATCTTCTCGTACATTTAATCCGGTTCGTAAACTAATCGCAGGTCTTTGACCGAAGCGCCAACATTAGTCACATACGTCATATTATGATAATTATTTAAATTTCATCACATGCCTGTATTTCTTACACTGTAAAATTATAACGGGTTCAAAGTAGAGTGATTAATACTTTATTGCCCACAATTCAGGTCACAGGTAAATGAAAAAATAGAGGGCTTAGAAGACATATCACAGTCGTCTCTACAATCGTTGAAGGACTTTTAGAAAGAAGAATTGAAATGATAAAATGAATCATTGTGATGGAATCATATTAATACGTCACACGCATATTATTTCTTTTTGATTGTTCAAACATCGAATATTGACATCTAACCCTTCAAGATAAATAAATCCCACCAAAAACATTTTCATGTAAAATGTTGCCAAGACGAGCCCATATGACTCGCACTGTCAAAAAGTTATCAGATCTCATGTAGAGCCAAGCTTCTAACACTACACGCCCTAACTCTACAAGGCCTAACTTCACAAACTCTACACCTTAGTCAAAATATGTGGCTGGGCCGTTCGTTACTTTTGTGTTATACAATAGTTCTTGTAGTAACGAACGGCCAAGCCACATATTTTGACTAAGGTGTAGAGTTTGTGAAGTTAGGCCTTGTAGAGTTAGGGCGTGTAGTGTTAGAAGCTTGGCTCTACATGAGATCTGATAACTTTTTGACAGTGCGAGTCATATGGGCTCGTCTTGGCAACATTTTACATGAAAATGTTTTTGGTGGGATTTCATTTCTTTTTGTAAGTTGTTTGTAACAAATTTTTTTTTTATTTTTTTCTTCTTTTTTTTTTAACAAGGAGTACCTATACATATATATATATATCTGGGGGCACCAAGTTTTAGATTATAGATTAGACCTCTAGCGTCATCAAAATTTAATTTAAAATTACAGGTCTCATACAAACTCCCATCCCCTAGTTTAAGGGGTTGGGGGATGAAAGTTACAAGTTTTATAATTTTTTTGTTGTTTGTGTGCTAATACTAGCTTACATACAAAATTTCAGCTTTCTAGGACATTAGGAAATAACTTAAGAATTTTGATGATCATCAGTGAGTCAGTGACGAAATCAGCGTTTTTTAGATATAAATAAAATCTGAAGTATAAAAGCTAATGTAATTAAAACTTAATATGTTCAATAAGTCCGCTATTGACAATATATCCCGAAAATTTTGTTGATCTAGCATAATCCAAACCCAAGTTATGAGGGTTCAAAAAAACGACGAAGCGCTTCGAGAAAAGGTAGGTAGTGCCCGTGCGCTTCGCTTGGCTCGTCTTGGCGGGGGCACTACCGTGCCCCCAGATATTTCACTTACAGTTCAGAGTTATTAAAATATAATATTAAGTCTATTATTTTGAAAATTACACAAAACAAAATAGTTTATTTATTAATTTCCTAATTTTCTATGTCCATATGTATTATACCATATTAATCTGTCTAGACTTTTATAACTTCTGGGTCTACACAGTAGAGTTTTTCTTTTAATATAGATGTGAACTAGATTATCCGCAGCGTTTACTAGATTTACTAGTACTATTTGTGTTATACAAATAAACAATTAAATAAATCCAAAAGCAAAAAAATATATTACATAAAATTATAAGAATAATAAAATGAAAACTTAAAGTAAATCGTTAAGCTTTTATCTAAATCACGTAACATTAGTGACCTTCGTCAATAATAAGTTTACTTTACTAACCTAAAGCTAATAAATCATGTTTACTTTTACTTACTGCATTACTCACCGTATAACGGTCCAACCATAAGAATGTATAGAATGATGACTGACAATATCTCATTCCTTATTCCAAATGCACGTGGTCTCACAACAACTAAAATCGTCTTAGCAACCAATCCAAACACATCTTGTAGAACATTTTTAATCTGATTATTTTGATTCACTGAATTCCTATTTTCTTCTGGAGGTAAAACGTCTTCCAGTCGAAGACAACCAAATATAAATGTTACAGAGTACAAAATAATTAACACAGTAAATACTCCGTAATACCCAAGAGTCTTAAGAATAATACCACTCAAAGCAGTTCCTGTAGGTGTTCCTAAACTCACACAAATAGTGACGAGACCTAAACGAAATGTCCTGCTTTCCACCGTTGTTATATCTGCCATAAAACTGTACATGCCCATAAAAATTATAATATAACTTCCACTAAACGCTGCCGGTAGTGCTTCTATTAAAGCTGTCTCGGTTAGCGATAATTCGTAAAAATAGTACGTCGCAAATAATAAACCAATATTCGCGATAATTTCACCGATGAATGGAGCTAAAATAAATATCTTTCTTTTCTTTGTCCGATCACTCCACGCGCCAATAAAGAGCACCATCACAGCGGGAATACTAGTTTGTAGAGGGAACTTCCAAGCCACTACATTAGCTACTAAGGATTGCACCTGGTTTAGTTGCTTTTCAAGACCAGTCGTGTTTCTATCTCTAATACGATCACATATCTCGTCACCGAATTGAAAATGCACGCGGCAAGATTTTTCTAAATGCATATTTTGCACTGCCAGAGACGATAACGCCGTACACAGCATGTAAACAAAAAGACATGGCTCAACAGTAGTTTCACTAAAAATTTTTTTTAATCGTCTTATCGCACTCTTGCATTTTTCGCGGAATGTTTTATTTTCTCCGTCTCCTGTCAGACGTATGTTCGACTTAGTAAAGTCGCTCGAACTACAAATGTTAACGGTGCTAGCACTCATATTAAGTGATGGTAAAAGTGAGAGTTAGTAAAAGTCACTGTTCGTTAGTTGAGCCACGAACATCGGCTGGCTGGCGGCGTCGGCGCACGATAATGACTACCTACTTAAGCTGTAGTTTTCAGACTGTCGTTTCCAAAAACAAGACTTCTTAATGTCAGGTTGTAAAAGCAAGCGCGATATGAGAGAGCGCGATCGGGGCGAGCCGTTCGCATCTCGCTTGCTACGATAACAGGGTCTTACTATACTCGACGACCCTTTTAATAACTCGTAGCCTATTATCTGAGCACCTTGAGTTACGCATCGCATAACATTGTTTCGCTCGCCTAGAGTATAATATAGGACAGGTGTAAATGTTTGAACAACTGCAAATACTGGCACCTTACTGTTTATGGGAAGTTAGCGCGTTTTAACGTACCTTATAAATTACATATCAAACAATGAACCTGAATTAAAGGTGGAGTGCCTATATTGTGTTTATGTATTTTTCCATATTATTATATAAAAAAACATAACATTTATTTTATTTTTATATAGTAGTATTAGAATGATGAACTTTTGATTAAATTGTTTACTTTTGATAATAATATTGAGATAATAAGATACTGTAGTATCACATTTTACCTCTAAATATGTGTAGGTACGAGATTTAAAATCTCATGCATTTTAAAATTTTACAACTTTATTTATGACCGCTTTGAGAGTGATAAGCAATATTTTATTTATTTTAAGTAAAAAAATACCTTCAATTTCTTGTTTGCGAACGAAAATATTTCTCAGAGCTACTATTTTTATTTGATATTTTATTACTTTATGATACTTTTTATCGTACCGAGTCATTTCTTATTACGATGATAATTCTTTTTACCTTGATTTCTTCTTATTCTGAATATTTTATATTTATAAGTAGAATAAAATGTATCTAAAATGAAACAATTACGCAGAAGTAATAGCGTATATACGTATACGTACGCATGTTTTCAGCCATCTCATTTAAAATATTGGTTACAAATTTTATTTATAGTCTGACATTATAAAACAATATTTAATTATGACATTGATTACAATAGGATTAATCTAAGTATTTTTAAAGTTTTTTTATAATTTAGCATTATTTTTATCATTCATATCATTCAAAAACCCGACTGAAAAAAAGATACTTTAAGGCTACGTCCGCACAGACAGGCGGCTTGCTTAGCGCCTAGAGCCTAGTGGATTGCGCTCTGGCAACATGGTAGGATACACAGTGGCCGCACTGCAAGAGGTTTGCGTGGTTGCTTGTCGGCGCGTTGACGAGATGTCACTTTCAAAAATAGCTTTCAAAATTATTTCTTGAATAAAATGCCTCGCGGCTTGTGTCAAAAAACCAACATGTTTGTTTACTTAGATACACGCTTAGCAACTAGCTAGGAGCTAAGCGCGCAGTGCGGCCGGTCGCAAATATTTTAGAACGTTCGTTTTAGTAAGCTACTAGTTAAGTGACTCGTTAGGCTCTAGGCGCTAAGCAAGCCGCCTGTCTGTGCGGACGTAGCCTAAGAGTAATGCACTAATGTATGAACCTAACCTAACCCTACTCAATAAGATAAAAAATATCGCAAAAATGTCGACCGTTATAATTTTTATAAATTTGATATAGTACCCAGCGTCACTCTCACAGTTGAGACGAATCTAAGCATACCTCTCAAGCTAAAATCCATCAAGTTGTTTAGGCATGCTAATTTTGAAGGCATCGAAGTTGAATTTACACTGTTCAGTGGAATGTCATTTTCTTCCTAATTTTTTTGAATGGTGCGATGGTTTGGTCATACCTACGAGTGTCCAGTCAGAGGTAGAAAATAAGTAAAAAAAATATTTTATATAATAAACAAAAGTAATTAAATTATTTTCAACTTTTGCCGGTCCCTCTAATCTAACGCACAGGGCTACCGAACAGATTTTTAGAATAAATACTTAATTTTATTTAAATTGATAACACATATAAAGTACCTAACTAATAATAAAAAACGAAACAATAATAAAGTATAACTCACGTTTTCATTCTCATAGCGGTCACATTAAGAAGCTATAGGTAGTTTACATTTAAAAAATATGATAGTTTAAATATTTCATTTATACGTAACTTCAGATCAAAACCACTGATAATAATTAATTCATACTATACTTAGGTCACTATAGGTCATTCGCCTCGAAATATTTACTACTAAATAATAATTACTAAAAAATTAGTATCTACTAATAGTCTTCTTCTTTGTCCAACCCTCTTCCCAGTTTAGCTGGGGTCGGGTCTCCTTGTACGGTTGCGCCAAAGAATTCTAATCTGGCTTGTCTCTGCACTCAGGTTCTCTCGCTGGATCTCTTTTTGCATATTTGACCACCAGGTGGCGCGTGGTCGTCCTCTTCCTCGCGATCGGTCAGGGATATTTAGAACTTTGTGGGTCGGATGGTCGTCGTTCCGTCTAAGAATATGGCCATACCAGTGCATTCGGATTTCATTTAGCTTTTCAGTTATAGGTGCTACCTTAAATGATCCTCTGACATATTCATTTCGTACTTTATCAATTCGAGTTACACCCCCCGCCCATCTACTAATAGTGTTTACAGAAAAAATAAACCGTTAATTTAAAAACTTTAATGTGTTATTTTAAAGTTGTAATTATTTAATATTATTTATATTTTGTTTAGTCTAATGAAAAATAATACACTACGTATTTCAATTTCCATTTTATTCGTTATAAGACAATTGCTTTTAAAATCCATTAGGCAACATATACTAAATTAAATTTCTGCATGTACTTACTCTACTTCAGGTTACTTAATATTCTGTTTCCGCTTTCCATTTTTCGGTTTTTAAAAAAGCTAGTTTAAGCTTTAGCTGAGTTATTTTAAAATGAGCTTAAAATATTATGGCAAATTCTTATGAGATATGTTAGTTCTAAGAAACATTTTTGAAGATAGTCGTACGTAAGTAATAAAGAGTTATTTGGTGCAAGTTTTAGATAGGGCTCGACGAAATCTCGTCAGGTCAAACTTTGAACCTCTTAACAGACAAGTATGTTACTTTCACCACTAAAACCCCATTGACGATATTCAAAATAACCTTGTAACATCTGTAATATTAAAATCTTAGTGGTCGACATATCAAGCCATATCCAGTTTAGATGACATTTGGAACAAAACAAATGGGTATGGTTAGTTAGGCGAAGCAATACAGATGCCTCCATTTACTCTTCAAAGTGCAGCTTCATATTAATGGATAATTGTTTTCATTTTTGCATTGGCATGTAAGAAAGAATTCATCTCTAGGCTCATTTCTAAAAAGAGAGATACATTATGTAAAACTATATTTTCTATATATTTTGTGGAAAGTTTCTGTCTGTAGCAATTACATAATAACTCTTAATACATTTATGACTTATGCTGATTACTGTCATTAAAATGCATTTAAAATGCTTGGAACCAAACATGTTAATAAATCCGCAAATAATCCATAAATAAATAATCAAATAATTGCCTAAATCTATGAAAGTAGATATTATATAGGCCAGTAAAAGTAATCCATTTTTTTATTTATTAGGTTTAGGGTCATTTACTAAGTATAAAATGACAAAATGCTGACACATCCAGGTGGAGCTTCAAGCGCCATCTTGAAAAAGGGCTTTGGTCGATATCTCGGAAACTATGCACTTTAACGCAAAATTTATTGTAACCATTATTGTAAAGAAAAAAAAATTGTTTCCTTTAAACATTTTTGTAAAACTTACTTAAAAAACACGCCTATTTTTTCTGTAATAATAAAAGACAATGTATTTATTTTTCTTTATGTTGTTCTGCTCTATCAGTGAGATTGTGTATAAATTAATATTTGATGAACAACTTCAACAAGAAATAGTCTTAAAATTCGTCCAGTACTTCTTCAGTAAATGCAACTCTATCCGTCTGTCTGCTACGTTTTCACGGGAAAATTGATGAACCAATTTTAATTATGGAGAATCTTAAAGAAGTACAAAGATACTCTTTAGGGCACATATTATGTGTGAATATAAAATTATTTCTATTACTTTTACGAGTAACTAGTATTGCACTATCCGAGCTAGCTCAATAAAACTATAAGCTTATAGAAATAAAGGTGGAAAGGCATTACACTATTTTAATTTAGTTCGATTTGTTTAAAAGGTGACTAGATCGAGATTCGAGAGTGTTCTTAGCTATAAATTAACATAATTCATTAAGTCGTAGCTGGTAATCAGCTCTTTTCTGCCTCTTTACTGCCTCGATGGTGTAGCATATACGGCTGCACATCTGGAGGTCCTGGGTTCAATTCCAGGCCAAGTTTAATTGTTAAACCCGGAGTTAGGTAGTTGGCAGTGTTTCTCTTCCGTACTTCGTAGAGCACGTAAAGCCGTCAGACATAAGCTTTAACTATCACTGATCGCGTCGAGTAGTTGTCACACTCATTAAAATATGAATAGGTTATCCTGTTGAGAGTGTTTTTTTTTAGTTTTTAATTTATTTAATTATATGAGTTTCAGTAAAAAGAAAAAAATATAATTTGTACGTAGCTTCCTTTAATGCAGTAAAAAGTTAAGTTAAGTTATCTAATTGATAAAATATCGTTTACAGAGAATTTTTATTTTTTAGTTTTTAAAATCCATAAGTCTATTAGTGAGCTGCCTAATGTACCCGTTTTTGTTAATATTTAGATTAATATGTTATTATTTATACCTAAGAATTTATAAAACTAACTAAAATATAAAAGTTAATAAATATATGATGATTTTTTCAGTGATTTCAACTTCATAGCACAGTTAGCGCATTTTCATGAGCATATTCTTCCTTAGACTGAGGATTTTTCACCACATCCCTTTGCTGTTTGCGATGTAAGTAGTAAATATATCTGAAATGTATATACATATGTACATTAATCACATTGTTCTCTATTTTTAAAATTAATGTTACATTTATTTATTTATTTTATATATAATAATATATTACTAATAATACAATACTAATCCATCGAACACATATTCGCTTCAATTTTAATCAGGTTATTTATTCGCGCTATATTAAGACTTTTACGGTCTTAACTTACGGTCTTTATAATGGAAAATACTTAAACTTTCGATCTAAGAATTTTTTAAAGATTAATTTATACAAAAAATCTTTTATATCTCTTTAACCTACTCAAGGATATCTTACATGAATTAAGTGCCACAAATATTATTTTATTTTATTAGCTTCATAGTACTATACCAATAGCCTCCGAATAAGGTGTTTATGAAATATGGACCAACGGACCTGACCTAGACTTGATCAAACGGATACGCCCATAGATAAACAGGAAGGAAATAATATGATTATTGTCAGGGTTCCACTTTTACTTTTTGACTCTTTTCATTCTTATTACTTACAAAAATATAAATATCGCTGGTACAGTCATTCCTCCACCAAGTAGATAAAAGGCTCCAGGTAGAGTTTCGTAGGTGGCGGAATACATTTTGCTATACATAGGTGTGTAAATAACTGGAACTATTGCTTCCACGAAACCGATGAGTGAACACATTTTCCCTGAAATTATACGAGTATCATAACAAGCTAAAAAAGTGTGAATATGTAAATAATGTTCGAAAATATCTTGATTTGTTATATTTGTTAATTTAATTTAATTAGCAGTAAATACGTCTTAAATACATTATACCACTGTTGATATCTATTTAAAACAATTTTTGAAGTGAACCGCTCTTTAGAAACGTTGAGCGATGATTTTTTGTAGACGTTCGAGTAAAATGAGTGGTTTCGCATCACCGAAATGCTACGTGTGACGAATGACATGTCGAAGCATTCTGGCATAAGTTTCCTAAGTATAATTTACTCTTTGGGCATAAGTAAGTACTAGTCTGGCGCTGGCGATGCACATATTATATTAAACCAACCATTTATTTATGTATTAACAAATAAACTTTGTCAAAATGTACACAATTTTTGATCGGAATGCCAATGGTGAAAACCAGACTAATAATAATTTTAATGTACAAATTATGTTTTTTTTTTTTATTATTTATTTTAACAAAGTTATTCTAAAATTATAACTAACTTCTTCTTCCCATGAATGCCGTTATTTTACCTTTGTTGTTTAATTACGAGACGTCATAGTAACAGTTTAGTTATAATATTTGAAATCTAGTAATATTGCTCGCCTCTACTTTGCTTTATTTTTATTGTATTTGCATTTTAAAATAAATATTCATATATTGTGCAATTTTCTAACAGTTTAAATCTTTTTAGGTTAATTTAATTCTTACGATTATCGATGCTTCTCTTTGTATTTATTTATGTGGAATAAAAGGCACCTTGTAATATTTTCATAAAATATAAAGTCTGAATAAACAGTGAATATGAATTTAAATATAAAACCATCATAAAACTCATACCTACAGTTTCTTTGTAGCGAGGTAAATATTTTTAATAATAATATAGTTACGATTTTTAAGTTTTTTGTACATCTTATGTTCATCGGTTATTTTCAGAGTATTATGTGATCTGTGTTTTCAGTTACTTTTTATGAGTATGATTATAACAATTATTATTTTACTATCTATCCTTTTTTGCTTTAATATTATTTTTCTTTTAATAAATATACTTTATAGATCCAAGGATAGTACCAGATCCAACAGTACAACCATATGGCTACTAATATTCTACCGCAATTAATAAAATTGTGTTCAGCCCTTTTTAACGTCCCACTGTTAGGCAAGGGCCTCCCTTCAATACAAGTAGGATCAGGCCATAATCCACCACGCTGGCCTAGTGCGCGTCGGCGGACTTCACATGTCTTTTGAAAACTTGCTTGGTTTTATCAGACATGCAAGTTTTCTCATGATGTTTTCCTTCACCGTAAGACAAGTGGTAATCATGATAGAAAAGATTCGCACATGAAAATATCAGAAGTGCGAGACCCGCATTCGAACCCACATCACTCGGTTATCCAAGTTAGCTTGTCACCCCTGGGCTACTATTGCCTTTTCTAAGCATTACATTAATTAAATTACTGGAATATAAAAATCCATTGTATTATGATTTTATAAGTCTCGCATTTCGCATGAAAGAAGAACGAACCCATAAATATTCAAATCAATCAAGCAATTATAATTAATTGTATTACAAATAGAATTAATTATAATAAAAAATTGTAAGACCATTAGTTAGTTAAGTTTTTATATCACCTGCAAAATATAACTTTTATATTTTTTTAAGAAAACTTAATTTTCTCTACATAGTCCGGTATCTGCATTTCTCAAGGAATTTACAAAAATTGGTTCGTAGGTTTACAAGAGGTTACTTCAAATAATAAATCAAAACCAGTTCTTTATTATAAGCCTTCTTATAATCGATATAAATTACGAAATATGTTGACCTTTTAAGTTTTAGGCTTACATTGTGATAGACAATTTCAAATTATTGACGTAATGACAGTACATAATTATATATATATTTAATTAATTTACAATATATACTTTAAAGTGCATATTTCTACAATGTTATGTTTATTTCTATACCTATAAAACTGAAATCATAAGCTCAGAAGTACGTACGTGAGTGAAACGTGCTTATTCGAAGAGTTTATAGGGTAATACATAGTTCCAGTTATTTGACTCGGGTGGTCCATATATATTTATAGAAATGTCAGGGATACTCAAGTAGAGTGAGGTATTTCTCATTAGTCATTACACTACCTCCATCGTTATCGTACTTGCCAAGAGAAGATGACTATTATTTGTCTAAAAGTTGGGTATAGATATTTATGACGTCTTTAAACTTTACTATAGCAAGTGCATATCACTTTAGCAGCCCATATTTTCAAATTTTTACTAAATATCTCTGGGCTTAGCAAACGTTTATAAGCATATTGATATGAATATAGAAAAATGCTTAATGTCAAAAACGCTTACCAACTTTAGTAGGAGCAACGACTTTGGTGCCTAAAGATCTGACTACTGTTGAACCCGAATTTCCAAAGAAGTCAAAAACAGGGCCTGTGAAAAACCACGTCCTTGTAGGTGCGAGTCCGTATACGAAACTTGATACAACTCTACATGAAGTCGCTATTACCCCTAGAAGAGCGTCATGCACTTTAAGACGTTTGCTTAACACTGAGATGGCTATAGCTGTTCCTGAAAAATCAAATAATACTTTATTTAAGATCATTTTTTTTTTTAAATTAATTATAATTGTTGGCGGTAAAAACTGAGACTCAAGCGGCGGATTGCGAACTGTATTTGCGTATGATGACCCTTAAATAGCAGGCGTGCATATAAAGGGAATCGGGTAGGAAGAAAATATGTAGGTATACTATTGGCGGAAACAATAATGTCTAGCTCTTTCCCTTGTAGATAGATGTAGAGAAGGGAAGATGAAGATGAGATGAATGTATGTTTTATTTTGCTATGTGACTTGTAGAGTTACAGACGTGCCGTTTGGGGTGTTTACTTCGCCAATGTTGTGAAGCTATGTATCCCTCAGCTCTCAAACAAAAGGTGACAGCCTACAATCGATTTCGCTACGTACTTGGACAAATTGATATTCAATTATATTAACTAACGTTTAGGAATCACTACATAGTATAAAGCAAAGTCGTTTCCCGCTGTCCCTATGTATGCTTAGATCTTTAAAACTACGCAACGGATTTTGATGCGGTTTTTTATAGAACCCGAGCGAAGCGAGGGTGAGACGCTAGTAGAATAGAAAATACAAATGAATGGAAATAAGTATCACAAATATCTGACGTAACGCTTAACGTGCTTTTGCTTAATATGTAAATTTAAATATTATATTCGTAGAATATATTAAAATGTAGGTAATAAAACGATGATTGACTATACAGAGTTAATTGTATCTATGATTCGGTTAGTCCAGAATTCAAACGCTGATATAGTTTTTTCATGTGGAGCTAAAATTAGATGTTTTTATGACGTGAATATTATAATTAATAATAATAATTAAAAATTATTATTTTTTTATTTTACTAGCGAAGCATCAGCATGACGTATTAAATATCGGAGGTAAAACGAGACACGAGGTTAAATAATGAATTTTGAATAGTAGGTAGTGTTTCTTATTCCGGTTCACTCTATGTAGAATTTAATAGGTAGAGAATGTCTGAAAAAACTAAGGCTAGAAAAAATATATTCTACATTAAAATAAAATAGCTAACAAATCTATAATACCTAGTACCTACTATATTAGTTTTGCCACCTAAACTCATTATTTATTTTCAACATCTTCATATGTATACATATTACATACTGGCCGTGGCGACTAATCTTCGCTTCGCTAGGGTTCGTCCCTAGGTACGTATTATTTTTTGGAGCGAAACTCGAATTGAAACTTGCGAGAGGTCTAAGATCTCCCTAATCCGGCCCTGTCGCAATATTACTACCGGACTACAAACTATAACCTTCTCCCATGCCGAATTTCCTCTTTATACGAGTACATCAAGTGGTTTTCCTTGACCTTTCACTCTTATATATTTAGATTATGTAATGTACTATATAGATCCCTTACAGTTAGACTATAAATGTTCTTGGAGTACTCTATTGCAGAGTAAAGGGAAACAAATTTTAAGATGTACTAATGTATAAATTCTTCATTACTTTACAATTATATGAGAATTAGCTAATCATATCGAATCCAAACTTTGCTTGCTACACCGAACTTGAATGTAAATAACAATTATTGCTTATGTTCTTGAAAAAATGATCATTATCAAGTATGTACAATAGGAATAAGTTTGCATACAAAAATCGTATTAAAATTACTGTATATTTTTTGTGCAATAAAAAAATATAGAAGTTTACCTAAAAACGTTAAGTGGATTTTAATATAGGGGCAGTTTTAAATTTTGCATGTCCATTTAATGGTTAAGATGTTTAATTACTTATTCGTTAAGAATGATCCTAATGACCTTTTTATTGACTTTTATTTTTGTATTCCTAAATCTAAATATTTATGTTCTAAAATAATAATTGCATTGCATGGAAGACTGAAATCCAGCCATTTTCGTATTCGTAAGCATAATTATAGAGAGAAACAAGCCAGATGATCTTCAAACCAGTTATTTTTTATTAGACACAATATCATGACGGTGATATCATTGCTGCATTTTGTGATGTTATGGCTGGGAGATTTTTATTACAAACTAAAATGAACAACCGCATACATAAAGTAATAACATTAAATAATTTTATAATTAAAATATTTTAAAACATAATTTAAAAAATCTTACCGGCTAATCCCATCAGCACAGAGTATGTTGAAAATAGACTAAAATCTACAACACCCATACCAAATTTGCTCAATGTATATAGAAATAAAACAGAACCTTCACCTGAAAGTATAAACAATACGATGTTTTAAATGCTACACATTATTTATCATCATAATTTAAGAATATTATTTTGTGTTGTTATATTTTTAAGAACATAATATCTTACCAAATACTGGACCAATGACCACTATATGAGCCCAAACAACGAGCCATATATGAGTGAGCTCCTTTTTAGGAGACAAAAATAGCAGAGAAAGCGTATCCCACGCGTTTTTTGGATCGAAAAACTGTATAATTTTTTGTAGAAAGGTGCCTTCTGTCGAGACACGATTAACATCGTGTATTCTGAAATAAGTGTGAAGAAATCCAAAAGTAAATAGGATTGCTCCAATACCAAATATTCCATAAAAGCCGACGAGTTCTAATAGAACTCCACTTATAGATGCTCCCAGTGGTATTCCCAACGTAACAATAACAGCTACACAACCCATCCTAAACGTTCGAGATTCGACTGTCGTGACATCAGAAATGTAACTGTAGGAGCCCATAAGTGCAATTGAAATACCACCGCTGAATGCTGAAGGTAAAGCTTCAATTAATGCTGTTACCCATAATGGCCACTCTAAGAAAAAATATGTTGTGAAAATTAAACCAATAGCAGAAATTAATTCTCCCAAAATTGGAATAAGCATTAAATATTTTCTATTTCCTGTTTTGTCACTCCATGCTCCAACAAATAGTATCACTATAGCAGGTATTCCACTCTGTATTGGTTGTTTCCAAGCTGTCATATCTGCTACTAATTTTTGAGCTGCTCCTAATGCTTCTTTTGTGATATTGTCATCAAAATCTCCAGATATCGCTTGGGCACAAATGATTTCAGAGTAGTTAAGATCAGCACGACATGCCTTTTCCATATTTAACTTCTGAACAGCTACAGACGAAATGATATTAGGAAAAATATAACAAAACAAAAATGGTTCGACAGTAAAGAAATTAATAAAACTTTTAATCTTCTGTGTAAACGATGTCTGAGTAACTTCATTTTCTATTTTTCCATTTCCATTAGTCTCATTATTCACTTTCATATCGGTTAATTCACTTTCACTTTGTACGTTGGACTCCATTTTATTTTTCTGCTTCACTTTATAACATTTAACACAATAATATAAAATTTTATGTAAAATATATATAAATCACTAATTTATAATATTGTTTCGTGGCTCGTGAGTCCAAACCGTTTATTTGTAAATACCAATCTCAAATGACTACACGTGACTTTGAAGCTTTGGCAAACATGTTTCCGTGTAGAAGTACTAGGTATACATAGAATCAATTTATGTATCTAATTTGATGATACTATAATCATAGCATTACCTTGAGGCTTGAGGTTGACCTATCCAAGTCAAAGTTCAACATTCCTTTTTGTATAAATAAATATAAGATTTTTTAGTAGTATATTCATGAAATTTTTTTAAACAGACTTTTTAGTAAATTGTATATTTTTTACATAATTTTATAGGTACTAATAAAACTAGTAATGTATCAGGTTACTAACTTTTTATAGTTTTCTTATGAACATAACACTAAAAATCTGAATTTCGTAATTTTTTCATGACGATATAGAAAATAAAAATTGTTAAAGCTTTAATCGTTTAGAATAATATGTATTTCTTTAAAATATAATTTGGATAATATGAAATATTTACTGAGTAGTTAATGCAGTTTTCATCTATAGATAGAGTGCATAGATATATATACAATATAGATTAGCAATTACCGCGCTACGGCATTGTCACTGGAATCTTGAAGATATTCAAGATCGTAGCTTATGTATTCAGTTCAGTCTTCTATGTGACGCCTAGCGAAGTTAACGGAGTGACACGCGACAAAAAAATGGGTAAATGCGCAGTAAATGAGTGCGGTTCTAAATCACAAACACATAATAAATTAAACGGAATTACTTTCCACACGTTAGTTATTGTTTCTGTTTCTATATTGACGAAAAAACGCAATTTAATAAATAAAATGTTAAATTTTATAAAGTAGGTTCAGTGTTACCAGTAAAAACTTAGTTTTAGTTTCCACATTTGTGGGAGTTTTTAATTTACGGAATAAGTGGTTTTAAATATTATTTTTTTATAACAACAACTAACTTTAGAAAAACACAAAGAAGACAAAATATTAAGAGAATTTGCGATACCCCCGGTAGATCATTTATCATCAATACAAGTTGATCATTCCCTTTTATTAATAAATGCCATATTGATAAATACTAAAAAATAAAATAGTAGGTATCCCGAAAGCTAATTATCCACTCAAATTCACAAAAAAGAGTAAAAAGCACAATTGTATACAAAACTAATATTACATAGCGGAATATGATTAATAATAAATAAAAAATATTCGAAAGAAAATTGTCTTAATAATTTATTAGTTATAAACTTCTATTAAAAAATACATATTTAAATATACTAAACTTAATTTATTTGTATTAAGTGTTTTTAATGGCTTAAAAAGTTGGTTAAAATTTCGTATGGGTAGGCAACCCCCATTCCGTCATTGCAAGTTTATACTTTGGTCTCTCTCTAATCGATGTGACGGTATTGTTCTTGTGACTTGTGTAAGTGAGACAGATATATGTTTACATTACATATTGAGTGGTTTCAAAGCTGCGTCGCAGCGTGTAAAAAGTGGTTACACATTTTTGACACATTTTATTGAGGTTTATCTAATATATAAATCTAATATATAAAATTCTCGTGTCGCGGTGTTTGCAGTTAAACTCCTCCGAAACGGCTTGACCGATTCTCATGAAATTTTGTGTGCATATTGGGTAGGTCTAAGAATCGAACAACATCTATTTTTCATCCCTCTAAATGTTAAGGGTAGTACACCCCTAACTTTTTTTTTTTGAATTTTTAGATAAATTATTTAAATTTTATTTTTTTATGATACAACGTTAAAAAATACATACAACCCTAAATTTTCAACTCTCTACGATTAACCCCTATTTTTTATTTGTTAATTATAAACTTTAATTTTTTTGTAGTTTTATAATTTCCTTCATTTTTAATGCTAGAAACTTTAAATTTGGCAGGGAGGTAGTTTAATGTTAGTAGATATCCATTAAGAACGCATTTTGTGATTGGGCCGGATTGAGGAGTTCTAAGGGCTCTCGCAAGTTTGTATGAGATTCCTCTATCTTTTGAGCTACAAACTTAAAAATTGGCAGGGAGGAAGTTAACTGTTAGTAAATGTCCGCTAAGACAGGGCCGGATTAAGGAGGTCTAAGGGCTGTAGCAAATTTCTATGTAAGTACTTATCTTTCGTGCAACAAACTTTGAATTTGGCAGGAAGGTAATGTGAGGTCAGGATAAGAATGGATTTTATGATAGAGCCGGAATAAGGTGATCTGAGGGTTCTTATTATTTTGTATAAAAGTTCTTCATTTTTTGAGCTACAAACATTTAATTTAGCGCAGAGATAGTTAATAGTTAGTAGACATCCGCAAAGAATAAATTTTGAGACAGGGCCAAGAAAGTCTTATAGCTATAGCAAGTTTGTATGTTGTTGTATTTGTAAGTCCTTCATCCTTTGTGCTACGAACCTTAAATTTGGTAGGAACGTGCCTAATTGTTGGTGAAAGTCCGCTAAAACGTTTTTTTCGACAGGGCCGGATTAAGGTTGTGTAAGGGCTCTTATAAAATAAAAAGCAGCATAGCGAGCAATGGGGAGAGGGAGGGGAGACTAAGAGCGGGAGAGAGTATATTAAGGATGAGTTCTGAAATAGCTAGAGTATTTTCATTTCATATTCATTTTCAGTATTGTAGAGCATTTTCAGGCAATCTACAGATCAACCGATTGCGACTGATAAAGATCAGTAGCAATTAAAAAATTAACGCCGGCGAAGCCGCGGGTATTGTTAGTTTCTCTATATAATTTAACTCAATGATAGAGTGATTCAAGAGGAAGGCTTGCGTGTATATTAGGTATATGCATAATATTATTGTAGAAAAAATCCAAGAAATATCTAATTTCTGAGAAATGTATGCAAATGATAATTATAATATACAAATCTACGACCCCAAGCAAAACGCGTGTGAGTTACTACTTTTATATTAATAAACCAGGGCCGCGCGGGGTGCTATGATGCAAAGATGCGGCTGCGTCAGGCGGCACAAAATAGGGGTTGCATTTTTGCCATCTAATACATAGTTAGTACTATATTTTTACTTATTGCCTTTTAGTTACGGAACTCGAATGAAAATTACGTAGGAAGTAGAAAACCCCTTAATGAACCAATAAAATGAACAAAAAATTTTATGTTATAAAAGAATATAAACAATATAAAACCGACTTTCAATTTTTATTAAATAATAAAAATATTAATTATGTACTTAATAAAAAATAATTAGTTATTACGATGAAAAAAAATAACAATGTTTAAGTAGGTACGTGTACTATATTAAAGTTGGCCGCAAAGTATGATTTTTTTAATTATAGGCAAACACTAGCCAACCCCGTCCGCTTCGCTCGACGCAACTTAAAATAAATTAAAAGATTTTAATATTTTTTTATAAAATAAAAGTAGTCAAGTTACTCGTTATTACATTAACTAGCTATCTGCGAGACGCGAGTGAAATTCCCGTCAAAATCGGAATCGTATATAAAACTTTCATATGCAATTAGTGAAGAGCTTTTTATTTGAAATTAAAAATAGACACTTCAATTTTATTTATATGTACTGATAACTTAGACTTATTTCACTTATTTTATAATTTCCACTAATTTTTTATATTTTGTTTAATTTTTTTTTCAATGTTTTGTCTTACAATGAGTCGTCAAGAGTATAATCAGATGAGTTAATAGAAGTAGAGTAGTGGTAGAGCCACTCTACCCTCAGTAACATAGTACATCGGCTCGATCGAGTCTTCTAATCGGTTTTGGTTGGAGAACGGGTTTGGGTGAGTTGAGTCAAGCGGCCCCTATGATTCGCTGAGTATCGTTTTACTTCGTCCTTTAGTATGGTTGTGAGCGTACCAAAGCGCCGATGAACGTACCCTTAGAATACAGTTTTGAGCTCTCTCGAATGCACATAATGTTGGATTTGGTGACTTAAAAGTCCCATTGCATAGAACTGATTTAGTGGAAAATAAGTATTGATAATAACTATTACACATTAAACTTGGAATTAGTTATGTCAGATCCTTCTTATAGACTTATAAAAGCAATAAATAAAAAGTTTTCTAATTTACTATGCAAAACCGATAGAATGTATCTTTCGTTTATTAGTTTGCAAAACAATGTTAGGTACTATTGCCTATAATATTAATACAGGACATTTTTGTAGATGCAGATACCTACCTACTTACTAGTTACTAACACTATATTACACAAAGTGCATGCATAATGCATATACGTACTATATTAAAAAATATTAGATCACTCATCACTGTCTATGTATTAAGTAGATAGTTTTCTCATACCTAAAAATTACGAGTGGCCTTCCATGATATTCCTTCGAGAATTCTGCAGCGCCTACATTTTTTTATTACAAATTACGTTGAAATGAAACTTTTCATCTCGTTTTTATACACTTTTTTCCCTTAATTTGGTAAATGTCACTATGATTTAATTTTAAACATTTAGGTAGTAGTGGTAGGTGGTGGTGGCAGGTGGTAGTGGCGGTGCCATAATATTGTCTCTTTTTTTGCCTAACTAGAATTTAATTACGGCATAGACCGATTTAAATATTTTTTTATTTTGTCAGGGTGGGTGGTAAAAGTATAAAAAATAGGCATAGCTGGGCATTAACTCGTTAATCCGTTAATCGTTAATTAACGAAGTTAACATTTCGATTAACGATTAACTTTTAAGTTAACCTAGAAAAAACTTAACGGACTCGTTAACTTCCGTTACATTTTCTCAAGTCCGTTAATCGTTAATCTAGTACCTACTCTTTACCAAGCACTACGTCGCGTCAAGTAAAACGAAACCAACCTAACGAGTACCTAAGTAAAGTTTGGTAGGTAAGGTTGTCGGTGCGTGTTCACGTGCCGGGCGCCCGGTAAGCATCTTCGTCAGTCTGAAAGTCATGACACCGTGTGGGACTCCTGACCCGGCGAAACATGATGAACTGTATCCACTTTCGCCAGGCCAGCCTCTGGGCTTACCAGTTGCTTCCTCCGTTGCCTCATCATGGCCTCGTCAGCTAGACGGGAGGGATCCCACATTGGAAGTTTCCCCAACGTGCGCTCACTCACCCGAAACTGGTACACTTGGACAAGTACCTCAGCCTGCGCCTGGAGTACCCAGGGTGAAACGCCCGCCAGAAGGACACCGTGTGTCATCCCCTTATTGCCTTCACCGCTAGGAATTGCTGCGTACTGTACAATTGGACCCCATTCGGGACGGAGAGGGCGTCGATCCAAACAGGGGCACCATACAGTTCCATGGACCTCACAATCTCAAAATCAGCAAAGAGATTCAATGCCCCGTACATTCGGCAAAAGTCTACCAAAAGTCGAGACGGCTTCCATCAGTATCGGGGTGAACTGGGAGAAATGAAAAAGTAACGTCCGGCGTATGTCCAGGGCCAGAGAGAGGTGCCTCATGATAGCAAAGTGGCTCTTGTAGATGCTCAGTTCAGCGCTTTCAATACCCAAACGGCTGGGTATTGAAGGCGCTGAACTGAGCCTCTGAAAAGCCCGGTCCCGCCTCCCCGAAATGCTAAGAAACTTTTAAGTTCCAGAACCCAAATTAACAGATTTTATAAGTAGATCATTATTGTTGCAATGATATAAAAATACAATTTTAATCACGTGTTAACGGATTAACGATTAACGTTAACTTGCGTTAAATCTTTCGAAATGTAACGCTTTAACGTTTAACGAAGTTAACTTCTTTAATTAACGGATTAACGATTAACGAGTTAATTATTTGTTTAACACGTTCGCTGCGTTACGGCAAGTATTTTGCCGTTTGTGACTAGTAGCAAGTGCGGCAGCTCATTATCCTTGTCTTACGCTCGGTGCGGGGGTGATTTAACTATGTTCTCGTAAGTGTAGAAAAGGAGCAGTGATCTTTTCAAAATTGTTACTTTAAATATAATAATATTCTACACTAATAATGTACGGCAAAATAGTTGCCGTAACGCATAGTGAATAAAATATTTTTCTCTAGTGCGACACGGCAACTGTTTTGCCGTACCCCCCCAACCCCGCAGCATACCGAATGCGCCCACGTGGAGCCTCAGTTTGCAATAGAGCTGGCCGTAAGTGATTTTGTGCTCGATATTTTTTATGCGAAAAAATTATAGTACAATAAGATGTTCACGAAAAAACTCGGTATGAGTAAAGCAACTTTATTTATTTATCATGCGTTTTATTGTTGCAATTTTATTTATTTCTTAAATTTTATTCCTTCAAATTAAAGTCAATAAAAAATTAAATAAAACGAAAGAGAAGGGTGATGAAATTGACCATGTTGGAATACTTAGCTATAAATTTATTTTATTTCTTCTAACTAGAGTTCCTAATATTGTGTGATCTCATAATAGATACTAAAGTAATTTAAATAAACCTTAAGAGGAATCGTAAAAACTTTACAAAAATCTACTTCAAAAAGAAAACACTGAAAAGTAAAAATGAACTGATTGGTAGTTTTCATTTACTCTCTATCTATCAGATATTTTCGAAGTCGAGTAGTTCAAAGGTGTGCTTTGATTTGTCTGGCAAAAATATCTGATTAGGTATTTATTTTAAAAGTTTTAATTTTTCATGTGTAGTGTAGATACAGTAGTAGGAGTAACAAAGTAAAAAGAGAGTAATTTTAAAAATTCAGTACGTAAGTGTTTTTAAAATTGACGTTAATTATAAGAATTATAATTATTATGTTGATCTATTAAGAAGAATTAAATAAAAAAAAGTTGATTCATACACTGATAAGTTTTAAAGTTTTGTCTAGGATGTCTATCGATTATTTATTTTACAAGTAAGCTCAATCCCTAGCATTTTATCACTTCTATGCTATACGGCAAATATATTGCCGTAAATAGCTGATTTTGAAAAATCCCTTTATCTTTCGAAATATCTTAAGGAACCCCGGGCGGCCGCAGCTACGTATACACGAGGATGTACCCTATGGATTAGTTAAAAAAAATCGATGATATTATGAGTTTCCACATCTGTATGGACCTTGGAAGTCGGGTGCTGGTACGGCAAAATAGAGGTCGTAACGCACATCAGGAAATATATGTACGGGCAGTATTTGTCTCGTAACGCAGGGGCAGAAAGTTTAGCTCTAGCGCCGCCGCAGCGAACGTGTTAACGGTGCCCAGCTATGAAAATAGGAAATACCTACCTCAAAAAAATATCAGAAAAATCATAAATACCTTAAAAGGTACCAAATATAACGCCGAACAAAGCAAGGGTGAGGTACTAGTGTGTTATAATTATAAATACTTACCGTTACCAGTAAACACATTAAGCCGTAAGCAATTTTCAATTTTTGCAAAGTAAATTTGATTTAAGATTAGATTATTCTGACTGTAAAGCTTACGTATAATAATTAATATTAAACTAATACTTAAAGTAACAACTTACTTTTAGCTTAAAACAATAATATTCAATTATCTTAAATATAAACAAAAGGATTTACCATGTCAATAAACTACGGCGTTGACATTTTTTCAGGCGAATACAGATCCATACTTATTACATTTTATAATTTTTATTGACTATAATTTTCTCACTTTATTTAATGTATTATATTTCGTTTTAAGTTTTTAAAACATGTCTTGTAAGTGTTTTCTCCGCCGTCTTTATGACATTTATACTTATTTATTCTATACATATTTTAATGAAATTTAAACTAAGTCGAATCTGTACAATAC
This sequence comes from Boloria selene, assembly GCA_905231865.2. Taxonomy (NCBI): domain Eukaryota; kingdom Metazoa; phylum Arthropoda; class Insecta; order Lepidoptera; family Nymphalidae; genus Boloria; species Boloria selene. Next base: position 6,328,407 of record HG993149.1, read on the forward strand.
AAATTTTTTGAAAAATTTTATCGGTTTTGACCACTAACGCTATATTCTCTATGGCAAATTAAAAGAATCCAGAGACGGAGGACAGATGCTGTTTTTATAGAAGATCTCAGGTCAATGGCCGTCATCGCCTATTAATATACCAACAACGATCATTTTTATATAGAAAAAATAATTCAAATTTCAGTATGCGTCTTAAAGAATCCTGGTTAAATGTAAATAGCAACAAAAGTTTTATGGACCGATTATAATATTTGTGAAACAATAATGTGCAACAGTGTACACATAAAAAAGATCATGTGCAAGATATAAAAATAATATGACAGATTTAAGAAATCATTTAACTTTTATGAGAAAGTAAAGAAACTGAGTGTATTATAATACTTAACAATTTAATGATACTTTGTGAAAGTCATTTCAAGAAGAAAATAAATTAATTTTAATGTATATTCATTCATACATACATCTATACATCTATCTATATACATATAGATATACGATACATATAAATAAAATTAAAGTGTCTGTTTTAATTTCAAATTAACAGTTTTAAGCTCAATGCATATAAATTATGTACGATACTAACAACAAAAATCAATTTTTAAAATGTTTATTGGTCTGTCTGTAAGTCTGTTTGTTCCGACTAATCTTTGAAACGGCTGCACCGATTTTGACGAGACTTTCACTCGCAGATAGCTAATGTTATAAGGAGTAACTTAGACTACTTTTATTTTAGAAATTTTACTTATTTTAACTAGCAGAATTCGCGGCATCGAACGTGTTAAATCTAGGGACGAGCCCGAGCGAAGCGAGGACGAGTGGCTACTGACTCGCACTACAATGTGATTTTAATATTATACATGAAAAAATTTAAATATTTCACTTTTACATATTTATATATCTTTGTATATTCCTGGCTAGACTAAATACATATATCAGAGCTTTGGTTTTGTTAAGTTACTGTTTTATATGAATAGATATAAGAACAAAATATAAGTGCTAAAACATGATTACTTATGTATTTTTTTTCGAGGATTTGTTGTTGTTATTCATATTATAAGTGTATTATACTTATATAAACATACATATACTATATAACCCTTCCTCTTGATTCACTCTATCTATCAAAAAAACCGCATAAAATCCGTTACGTAGTTTTAAATATCGAAGCATACATTGGGACAGACAGCGAGAAACGACTTTGTTATTCTGTGTAGTGAATAGAGATAATAAATATTTTTAAAAAAAATATACAGAATATAATAAAATACAGTAAAACCTTTTTTTTTAAATGTATACAAAGAAGATCGAGATCCTCCATCTACGTTGAGGACACAAGGGTACTGTGACCCTTCTGAGATCTTTCGGCATTATCCCTAAGGATTGAAGAGAGTTTGTACGGTGCGGATAAAACCTAGTACAGGAAAACGCAATATTTTGTTTTTCTATATATGTTTGAAGAGATGGATAGTAAATAAACCATATGACTATTTTAGGATTTTCTTAGTTACCGGAAAAGTAATTATTTAAAAATAAAAATTTTTTGCAACGAAGTCCAAAGGAGGGTTCTATATTGTGTATGTTCTCTCGTTATTACAAACGGTCTAACCGACAAAGTTTGTGCCTTAAAAAATAATTTTCGTCTTAATTTATCTAGTTAGGACTTGTAAACACAGGTTTTTAAGAGGTTGTTACTGGAACAAATCTTATACGCAGAGCCTGCGTTAGGGGAAGCGCTAGAGCGACCGCTAGTGTGCCGGAGAGGAAACGGCGCCGACAAAAGGCGCTGCTAATGTTTCTAGTAAATTCCCTAAAAGTAGTGACCAGAATAAGTTAAGTTGACCTTTTTTTTATTTGATTTTTTTAAGGTATAATGGTTATCGATACAGGGGCGCATTAGTAGAGGAGACCGTGGTAGATCGACCTTCACCGATCTGATAACCAGATGAGACATATTTTTATCGAATATAATTTATAAACAAATATGCCTATAATTACTTGCCTATCTGAAAGTGCTCATGGCTATTTTTAGCTAGGCAACAGTGCTTTAAGTATGATTTTTTGCAGGCATGTCTATATGACTGATTTTGTGATAAAATGATCTAAAATTTGATATAACTTTCGATAAGTTAGCAGAACGATGGAGTCACCTATATTGACTTACCTGTTCACATCGGCTTGCCAGGTAGCTATACACAAAAATGAGTAGGCAAGCCTACTAGGCATATTCTGTGTGTTAAAAACTAACAGTGAAATAAAATTCATTTGGTTATCAAAAGAATGAAAGTGATGAAAAAAATATCGATTAAAGTTAATTTAATTAAAAATAGCCATGAGCACTTTCAGATAGGCAAGTAATTATAGGCATATTTGTTTATAAATTATATTTGATAAAAAATATGTCTCATCTGGTTATCAGATCGGTGAAGGTCGATCTCCCACCGGCTCTTAGACCATTAGGATAAGAAATTGTCTAACTAAACTTGAAATGTCCAGCTGACAACTAAAAGTTGTTAAAAATACATAGAAGAAGGAGTAGAATACTCAGAATAATGTGAGTTTCTTATTCTGAGGTAGAATATGTGAAAAAAAAACAGATTTAAAATTTCGTCACTCACGTGTATCACTAATAATGTTACGCGTGAGTGACTGTTTTATTTTATTTTATTTAAATTTGCATCGTTATAATGGCCAACTTTGCAAGTGTCTAAATTTAAAATTTAAATGTGTTCGAAATATGTTATGACATAAATGCAGATGCAGATAGTAGAAGTAGACTTATTTTAACGGCAAATTTTGGATTATATCAATGAGGTCCTAGCTTCTAACTTTTTTTTATAATATTTCTTCACACATTATAATACAATAAACATATATTTTCTAAAAATTAGGTTGTTTTACTTTAAACTATTTATTAAGGCATCATCGATAAAGAAGCCTAACAGCTAGCTTTTTTTTTAATTTCAATTAAAGTGATAATAATTTCTGACAGTCTCTGGGTAAAATAATACTAATAATTGATTAATAGCTATTATAGATTTTGTTGGTGATATAGCCTCTACTTAGTCTTCAATTATGGATTCACGTTTCAATCATTGAAGAGCACGCCTATAAGCCACATACTCGTAGAACATCTTGTTTAGGGATCTTATTTGTTGACGAACCTTATGCCCTATTAATATTAAAACTCAATAAGCTGGATATACTTTGGTATTATAAATAAATTGCAAATAAAGCATACATTAATAATTATTACATAATATTATATGCAGAAGCCGGTTATCACATTGTGTTAATGTATTCAAAAATTTTCCATACTCGCATAATTGGTAAATAATGAAGTTAACAGCAGTAACGCGCTCTCTTGGATAACCGAGTGATGCGGATTCAAATCCGGGTCTCGCGCCTCTGATATTTTCAAGTGCGAATTATTTCTATCATCATCTTCATCTTCATCTCATATCATCTTACGGTGAATAGGAAAACAACGTGAGGAAACCTGCATGTCTGAGAAAACCTAGCAAGTTTTCGAAAGATATGTGAAGTCCGCCAACACGCACTAGGCCAGCGCGGTGGACTATGGCCTGATCTCCCTCGTACTGAGGGAGGCCCGAGCCCAGCAGTGGGACTTTAAAAAGAGATGATGATGATCCCATATGAAAATTTTAAATTTAGTACAGATTAAATATAGCACGCCAATTACGAAATACGACGTTATCGCTTATCAGTGAAGCTTTTGATATTTTTATAAACATTAAAGCAATTACAAATTATAACTGTGCTATATTGTATATATATTTTAAAATTATAACAGCTACTAAAAACTTGTTATTTACGAAGAACCTTTTTTATATCTAACTTTTTTATAATGTATTATAATAGCTTTCATTAATCTGTGTTTCATTCGTATTATTATGCAAAAATCTCTAAAAAAACTTGAATAATAATTCTATTCGTATGAATTAATTTTATTAATGCCTGTTTTATGTTAAGAAAATATATAAGTTATTTTGCTTACTATCAAGGAACTGGACATTTTTTATGATTTTGTTCGTTAGATAGATTGGAAACTAGCGGGTCCCCTTGCTTTTGCGATCTTACCTAGTGAAAAATTACAAATATATCCTACGGAAACTATATATTTCGAGATAAAAGTATTCTATGTGTTATTCAAGACAATAAGTAAGGTACTGGCTTTTGCCACCGGTGAGTCAAAAACTTGTTACCTAATGGTATACGTAAATGCATTTCCCGATATTAAAAAAGAAGTTTTTTTTACTAGCTCATCATAAGAGGGCCTTCCTCCCCGTGCCTGGTTATCGTTACCTTCTGCGACACCTATAGGTAGCATACTTTTAATACCACATTAGGCATAAGTTACCTTAAACAGAAATAGTCAAGAAATCTTTAAATTACCATAAAATATTCCTCGGTCACATTTGTGGCAATTAAATGAAAATATTAATGTAGTCGTGTCTTGGCTATTTAAAGTTCATTTATACTATGTGACTCAAACTAAAAATACACGTTATTCAACTGGACTTTTAGAATAATTTATAAAATTCTTAAGTGTCGAATTAATATTTTTTTTATCTAAACACATGATTTTGGCAGAAAGCTACCGCCAGCACAAAATATAGTTATCAGTAAATTAAAAGAGGAAGGAGATATTCTATTCAGCTTTTTTATTGTAACTTACGCAATAATTTCCGTAATTGTAAATTAACTTTTATACTAATACTCTTAAAGTGGGTTACAGTACAGTATTTTACTGCATGATGAGTCCCACATAAAAAGTGATATGCGTTAATGCATTTCCCAACAACGAAATAAAAAAATCTATCCGAAGAGTGGTTTTTTACATAACTTTATAGAACAGTAATTATAAAAAGAAATGTTTGTTTTCAATATTACTACTTACTTGCGATCTTGCAATCGTGCGATAGACTTTATCGAAAAAATATTTCTATATCCTTGATCTTGAACCAATATCAAGGATAGCCTTCATACAAGTAAGTAGGTAGGTAGGTAATAAATTACTCTAACTGTACACGATGTACTAAATAGTTATAGGTATCTAATTTAATTTCAATGTGGGTCTTTTTTAGTGACAAAAACCGGACGTTTTTTTACGTTTCTACTATTGTATGTCTGAAATTCATTTAAAAACATAATATATTTTTAAAAAACATTGTATATATTAGCAAAACAAACTGTATTTAAATTTTTTATCATTAATATATTTTTTCCGCAGAGCGAGGTAAACAGTGCTACGTATAGTTCCTAGAAAAATAATCCATAGGTACCTAGTACCCACTATACACATATATGTGAATGGGAAATTTTGGGTAAATATGTAATTGTTACTTAATTACGGCTAAACAAATATGGATAAAATTTGGCACAGAAAAAAATGATAATTTAAAATAAAACATAAACTTCTTATTATCCCGGAAAATGTAAGATAATTTTTTTTCTGTTTTTACTGGAGACAAACCCAAAGGATGGATGGGCGTTCACTTAGTATAAAAAACAATAAATCAAACATTACCGAGATTACACATACAAACAGTCCTCAGTGTTTTGTCTTGCACTGTAGATAGTAGTTACTTTAATATACTTAATATAATATTAATAAACATTAAATAATATAAAATGTGGACCAGCTGGTCTATTGATACGTTATAAAGGGCTAAATCATTGTTCTTCATCAAATAAACCTTTTTGGTCATTATTTGTATAGTAGCTTTTTAGTAGATATTGGCTTTCTTTGGAAAGGATTAATTTTTTTTATAGATACATATGAAAAACAAAAGTACATTTTCGTTTCTTGTTATCTTTTAATTTATTTTTTTGTTAAGTAGCTATGGACTAGCTTTAGAGCTCTAGCGAAGTCCTGTTTAAAATACGATTGTAGACAAATATCGACCATTGATCTAGTAAGTGGTATTAAGTATAACTATTGTTGCTGAAAAACGGTTTGAACGGCAGTCGGATTTAGTTAGTACATATAAAACCATCAAAATGTTTGTGTCAGCCACTAATTTATTATGTTACTTATTTTTTTCTCTCTCGATCAAGAGTTTCGAAAAGAAATCTCTTTAAGAGTTGAGTTGAGTAGCTGTTTATTTTTGTTTTTATATGTATGTATTTTTTGTGTGGTAAATTCAAATATAATATATATGCGAAAAATACTCACTGACTCATCACGAAATCTCAAAAACCGCTAAACATATAAAGATGAAAATTGGCAAAGAGGTAGATTATAAATATTAGACGTCCGCTAAGAACGGATTTTGCGATTGGGCCGGATTAAGGTGGTCCAAGGACTCGCAAGTTTGTATGAGATTCTTCTATCCTTAGTGCGACAAACTTTAAATTTGACATGAAGGTAGTTAATTCTCAGTAAGCGTCCGCTAAGAACGAATTTTGGGACAGGGTTGGATTAATGTGGTCTAAGAGCTCTCGCACGTTTGTATGAAAGGCCTACATTTTTTATGCTACAAACTTAAATTTTGGCCGGAAAGTACTTTATAATTAGTATACATCCGATAAGAATGGATTTTGCGACAAGACCGGAATAAGGTGGTCTAAGGTCTCTCATTAGTTTGTATGAAACTCCTTCATTTTTTGTGCTACAAACTCAAAATTTAGCACGGAGGTAGTTAATAGTTAGCACACACCCGCAAATAACGAATTTTGCGACAGGGTCGAATTGAGGAAGTCTTAAAAGGCTATAATAACTCTTACTAGTCTTAAGACAAGTATGGCGCAGTTTGTAATAGCCCTACTTTCTTGCGCAAGCGGTCGCGGGTTCAAGTCCTTCTGGCGCCATTTATTTGTTCAACTCAAATGTTTGTACCCCTGTCATGAGTGTTTATATTTATAATGTGTATGTATTTATAATATATATGTATTTAAAATTTATATATTATGTGTTATCCATAATACAAGCTTCCTTCGTAGCTTGCCACGGTTCTAGATGGCGCTGTGTGTAATCATGTCCCAACATATTGATTATTTTTCAGACAATCTATTCGCTCTGTGCGAAGCCGGTGGTGGGGAGAAACTGATTTACCGTCAGCGCTACCCGTGGCTATATCCGATACTACGGGGGGCTGTTTTTATGTTTCGAGTTAGCTAAATATACAAGTGAATTGTTATTTAAAATTTATTTAAATAAAATAACATAAAATGAGTCACAAAAGTTGTTGTGTTGTAAGTTGTAAGAATACAGGTAGAAAAAGTGCTTGTCATTTTTATAAATTTCCAACAGCAAGTTGGAAAATAAATCAGAGGAAAAAATGGATAGCCGCTGTTAGGAGACAAAAGTAAGTAGAATCATAACCTTACTATCCGTAATAATAAAAATCTTGAAAGGAGTAAAACTTAAAAAAATAGTAAGTTTAGAAAATGCTAGGAAATATTATTATTAATTAAAAAAAAAATTTTTTTTAAACATTTTTAAATTTAGCATAATTATATATTAAAAAATAAGATTGAATTTTTTTATTATAAACTTTTCATTAATTATTTAAGATTCATTTACTCTTTGCCACTTATTATATTAAACAAAAAGATTATCCATACCAATGATCATAAATTTTAAATATTAAATATTAAAATCTAAAAATAAAAATGATAAATTTTATCGATTAACAATTTTTCCCAGCTTTATTATTGAATTGTAATATGTTAATTTTAGTTAGCAAACATAATCTATTTTTTTTGTACTCAAAAACAATCAGCACTTTTAATTTGTAGAATTTTGAAACATAAAATATTTTGGTAATTTCGTTTAATCTAAATTTGCTATTAAAAAAAAATAATTGAATGTTTATTCAAGTTTTCTTATAATTTTAATTTTAAAAAAAACTTTTTCTATTTTCTTTTTATTTGATTTCAGTCTACCTACCTTTATGTGTGCTAACTTCTATGCTACTTTTTCGGTATTAACTATACTTACATTTTATTTTTTAATGCACAAGAACACTTTACATTAACAAATATTTATTATAAATATTCCCTTTAATTAAAAAAGCATTTTTTTATTTATCATTCGATATTATTATTACTGACAGCCATTCAATACTTAGTAAAATATATTACAATAGCCCCCTGTAGTTCAAACGTACCATGGCGCTGAAGTCGCGCACAGAGCGAATAGATCAACCAATTGCGAGTGATCGAATAAAAATTAGTACTGATTAAAAAAATGAACGCGGGCGAAGCCGCGGGTATTGCTAGTAAGTAAATAAAAAATAATTAAAAGTTTTATATTCAGCCAGTTTTTATCACCTTACTCTGCGCACAGGGTTTACTTCAGTAAAAAATATGAACAAAAGTTTTATTTTATTTTGTTATTACATGCTAGCGACTCACTCATGCTCCGCTTGGGTAAGTCCCGAGATAAATTAAGTATAAAGTTAGTATAGATTTTTCAAAAATATATATGCTGATCCGGATAACCAGCTATATTCATACCAATTTTTATTCAAAGTATGTCCAGTGTTGTATTGTGGTGCGTTTACAGATAGACAGACAGACGAAATCAAAAAAAGAACTGTAACACTTTCTTAGGTTTACGCGAATATTTGACATTATAAATGAAACTATCTTTTCGGATTTTGTCGCAGATTTATTATGATGTAGGCACTGTCTGTAACAAGTATATAACCCCCTGAGACGTCTAATACTTTAGTCTCTCCCGTGACCATGATTGCTGTAAAGCATTCGAAACGTCGTGAACCAAAAATCATAATAAATCCGCGACAAAATCCGAAAAGATAGTTTCATTTATAAAAGAACTATAAATTTGGCGTCTGTGTCGTTAATATTATTTGATTTCAATCAGTTTTTGTTTTAATTATTCAATCGCCATTTTTATATTTAGCTATTAAAAATAAATGATTATAGAAGAAATTTTTTTTCGGAAATGAGGGATTCATTTAAGCGCGCTTCGCTAGGGACGCACCATAGGTTTTTAAGTGAAATCCTAATTTTTTTTTAATTAAACTGAGTTACTCCTTATAAAATCAGCCTTTCGGAGATTAACTGAAACAAAGAGACAGGCCGACCGACAGACAAAACAAATAAAAATTGTGTTGACCGTATATACAACTCCAGAAACGATTAGTAAAAATCTGTTATTTTGACATTACAAACGGACACTTTAATTTTATTTATCTGTATATACATTTTATTTACCAATAAAAGGTTCGATTGTATTATTTTTAAGAAAGAAACAAGTTAAAATATCACGTCATAAATAAAGGTGTATAATAAACTCTGCTGGTGTTAAAGGATTTTATTTAAAACGTATTCTTTATTGAATACTAAGTAGGTATTAAAGTATGTATATATACATAAAACAAAGTTTGTATGTGTATTCTTAACATATATAAATGGCAAGATGTAAAAAATTGTCATTATTACTAAAAATTACCAAAAAAACCTTTTATTAATTGACATGGAAAATATCATGAATTTTCGTAGAGTTACTAAAGTCTAATAACAAAGCTCATAACCTAAGTTATTATAATATTACTAGTCCCGCGGTTCCGCCCACGTTTTATGCGCTATTAAGAATAGAGATTGTTGGTAGAAATCATTAAAAAATAAAAAGTCTGGAGAGGGCCAGATGGCCTTATCACCTAGGTCCTAAGAGAATAAAAATAGCCTACGACCTATTCTCAGACCTACCAAATATACACAAAAAACCATAAAAATAGGTAAAGCCGTTTCGGATATTTTTATATATAAGAAGAATAACAAACATAGCTGAATTCATATTTTAAACTTATTACTTTAAGAGCTTATTTTAAGTTCTTACTTTGGTGTCATTTTCCACCAGATCGTACTTATTCTTAATCAGACTTTGACTAGATGTATGAACATGTGTATTACAATTTGAAAGTATTTTTTTTCAGTTAGGAGTGAGCTTCAGCTTCAGGTGTAGCTCGACTGTGAAAATTGGAAATTAAACAAGTTATAAAAATAGAAAATACATACAAGAGAATTAAGTTATCTATACTTAATATTATAAAGAGGAAAGATTTGTATTTTGTAAGATTTGTAATATACTTATGTTTGTAACGAATTCGCTCAAAAAGTACTGGACCGATTTTAAAAACTCTTTCACCATTTGAATGATTATCACAGATTAATAAAGGCTATTTTAATTTCATAAAAAAATAATCATCCCTACTAAAACTACAATAATGTTACCCACACATGTTGTGTAAAAGAATGCCTATAAAATATCTTTCATCGCATGCGCTTCGAAAACGATTGATGATAGAACAAAAAAATATTCCATAATATTAAAGAACATAATATTATCAATTACGGGAAGGGCGGGCGTTTTTTCTGCGAGGTATCATACCGCGCGACTCAGATAGAATTTGGTTTTTTATATTACCGCTACTCGTTTTGCTCAAATGGAACTGCTATATACCACTTACAATCAACTAATAATATGCCTTAAGAGTTTCTTTCTCTACACCAAAAGTTCTGGAAATAAAGATTTTCTTATTATTTTATGGTAGAAATATTAAAAAAACTACAACAATATTAAATATTGTAAAGACTGATGAAAATATATAACAATTACCGAGTGATATAATATTACAACAAAGAAATGAATTGCGAAAGCTCGTAGCAAGTTTAAAAAATGTTACATCTAATAAGAGCAATTTCAATCTGGAACCTTGAGTCCATAATTACTTTTTTTGTTATGAACTCATTCACAAATTATAACAACTGTCAATAGCATCTAATTTAAAATTACAAAATTTTTATCTTGACCGACATTACAAAAAAATTAGGACGTACTGTATGTACGTGATGTCTGCATATTGCATTTGTATTGATTAAAGCACGTAGGTAAATGATCTACTTAGGAATATTACGCGAAACTGTCCTTAGCTAGATTTACGAATTTCCACAGTTAGTCTTACGGTGAAGGAATGTCTAAGAAAACCTAGCCAGCCTTCGAAAGACATGTGAAGTCCGCCAACACGCACTAGATCAGCGCCAACATGAACTATGGCTTGATCCCCCTCGTACTCGTACGGAGGCCCGTGTTTATTTATTTATTTATTTATTTATTATTAGGTTGCTAACAGAGCATACATCCATACATAAGTAGGTGACATACAATAAAAAAGACAAATACTAGACTAAATGATGCCCTAATTAAAAGCAACACTGCATTCCTATGACATGAAAGCATAAAAAAAACTTATAGAATAACGTTCGTTAAAAACGGCTGAAGACAAAATAAGTTATGGAAATATTAACTAAAATTATTATTTAACAATAAAATATTTACATACTAGCTTTTCCCGCGGCTTCGCTCGCGTTCTAAAGACCGGAAACCAAATTCTTAAATTTTATATATTACTTATTGTGATTAATAACGTATTTATTTGAGTAACAAATAATCCATCATGTTTATAAAGACACCTTCGCAAATATTAAATTATATTTCGTCGCTTCATTCTTCAGATATATTTTTACCCTGTAGTCCCCTCCCCTTGCGCTAGCAACTACGCACGTCTTTAGATGAGTTTTTAAAGTACCTACATTTTATTATTTTTTTTTTTTTTTTTTGTTTTTACCCACACCTTACTTCAACTTCAGTATTCGATCGTGTACGTTTGTCATTCCTTTTTCGTGCGCAGCAACGAACGGACGTCTTCAATTTTTACTTCGTATACGTAATAGTATAAGGTGTTACTATGCCAAAACGAAAAACTAAAGATAAGATTGAATATTATAAAAGCAAATTACGTAAGTTGGAAAACAAAAGTCGCCGGCGGATAAGAAAATTATCATCATCATCGGATTCGGAACAAGATACAAGTAAGTACAAGTTTTTACTTTAAATTGGTGCTTACGTCAATTATGAAGTTATATTTATTATAAATATAATATAACGCCTGGAGAATGTCCGAGATGGCATTACAAAGGCTAATTAAGTTAATAATACCTGAAGGTTATCCGAGTTGATAACATAATGGTTAAATTGTACCGGGAGGTTATCCGAGATGGTAACACGAAGGTTATTTTGTACTGGGAGGTTATCCGAGATGATAACACACTAGTTTTAAAAATAAGACAGTTATGATTTCTATAAAATAGAAGCATAATGCTGTTCTTATATTTACAATGTAAAACTTAAGACTACCCACATGACAGAGAAAAATAATTTTCAGATTTAATTGGAACTGAGGATCCTGTAATTATGAACTCGGTTACCGACGCCGAGCCAGAGACACCAATGGAGACACCAAATGGAGAGGTTACTGGTTCGGATGGTTGTACGAACTTACCAAACGATGTAGTGAATCCCTCAATTGTGCCCGTTTTGGACCCAAGTATTTTGGCAGCACTAGGAGAAATCGTGGATGAAACCCCGGAATTCGGTGAAAAAATTCACGACAGTCTGGTAAAAATTTGGTCACCTTTGTTGAAACACGGTATGTCGAAGGAAAATAAAGAGGTACTTTTAAAAAATTATTTAATCCCGGAAAACTGTACTTGGCTTCAAGCTCCAATTCTAAATCCAGAGATTTCTGCAGCCATGCCTGAGTCGGGTAGAACTCGGGATAAGAAAATGGCCGCGGCCCAACGACAATTAGGCGTGGGTATTACTGCAGTTAACCGTGGATTGCATTTACTCATTCACGATGGAAGCAGGATTGAAGCTATAAAATTTATAAGTGATGGATGTAGAATCTTGTCCGATTTACATCATCAAAATACCGAGACAAGAATTAAATTCATACTACCTGGTCTCGAAAAATCCTTTTTACAATTTTTAGAACGCACTGAACGTGACAGTACGCTGTTCGGTAGCGATCTGTCAGAAAAAATAAAGGCTTCTAAGACTATTGCCAAACAAGGTGAGCTGATTAAGAAAACTTTGCCACCACCAAAGCCTTCTGCTTCTAATTCTAGAGCTCAACCAACATCTAACCGGTCTAGCTACCAGGGAAACTGGCAGGGACCTTCTCGCTCCCAGCCGAACAGGGGAGGAGGGCGAGGAGGTCACAAGAAGATAAGCTACCGCAGCGCCACAGCTACCAGCCAACCGAAGACCATTCACACTTACAAGTCACGTGTGCCTCCGCGACGTCAGTGACCCAGGTACATGCAGGCAGAATTCAGTTTTACTATAATTGCTGGACAAAAATTACACATAATAAGACAGTTCTTAGGTGGATTAAACAAGGTATTGATATCCCCTTTATTAAAAATGTAATTCAATATAATTTCGCCAAGACCATTTGGTCTACTAAAGAAAGACATGACATGACAATGGCTATTAACAGATTATTATGTCTGGGGGCCATTAACGTGTGTGACCCAGTAAAAGATCAATTTATATCTCGAATATTCTTAGCACCTAAGGCAAGCGGTGAAAAAAGATTTATTTTAAATCTAAAATTATTAAATACGTTTATTGAAAAAATACATTTTAAAATGGAAGATCATAGGACAGCATCGAAGCTTATACCTAAACACGGTTTTTTGGCCACTATAGATCTTAAAGAGGCTTACCTCTTAGTTCCTGTCATGAAATCCTTCCGTAAATACCTGCGTTTTGAATTTGAAAATGATAAATCCGATAACGTAACGTATGAATTTAATGCAATGCCTTATGGTCTATCCATTGCACCTAGAGTATTTACAAAAATCATGAAGGAAGTCATGACCTATCTTAGATATCGAGGTTACAAATCAATCATATACCTTGATGACATGTTATGCATAGGAAAAACCTATGCAGAGTGCCTTAATAACGTCAATGAGACTTTAAGAATATTAACTTGTCTCGGTTTTATTATAAATTATAAGAAAAGTTCATTAATACCTAAACAATGTTGTAAATATTTAGGATTCATTTATAATACCACTAATCTTTCTATATCATTACCTAATGAAAAACGTCACAGTATAGCACAGCTTGTTAAGAAATTTCTTAGTTTAACCTCCTGTACAATTAGAGAATTAGCTCATTTGATTGGCGTACTCACTGCAGCATGTCCCGCCGTTAAATACGGTTGGTTATACACAAAAACACTAGAGCGTCAAAAATACCTTTCGTTAAGAAAGTTTCAGAATTATAACTGCAAAATAAACCTAGAAAAATGCATACTTAAGGACTTATATTGGTGGTTACAAAATATATATAAAATTTCTAACTTCACTAAAACACCAGATTTTAAATTAGAAATATTCTCTGATGCATCATTGACAGGATGGGGAGCGTTTTGCAATGGTAAACGAGCTCATGGATCGTGGAAAGAATCTGAAAGTGACCTTCATATTAATTTCCTCGAATTATTAGCTATTTTTCTAGCTTTAAAAACTTTTGCTAAAGAATTATCGGACTGTGCTATATTGTTACGAGTTGATAATAATACAGCCTTAAGCTATATCAATAGAATGGGAGGAATACAATATCCTCACTTAAACGACCTTACTTTTAAGATTTGGCAGTGGTGTGAGAAGCGAAATATATGGATTTTCGCATCATATATTAATACTAAGGAAAATATTGAGGCAGATTTAGAATCAAGGAAAATAAATCCTGATATAGAATGGAGCTTGTCAGACGAAGCTTTTGAAACTATTTTATGTAAATTAGGTCAACCTGAGATTGACTTATTCGCTTCTCGCATTAATGCCAAATGCGAAATATATGCTTCTTGGTTTCCCGATCCAGATGCATCTTTTGTCGATGCATTTACGATCAACTGGAAAAGAACTATCGCCATCCTCTACACAGCCGTCTTATACTGGCTGCGGCGATACTCTCCGGGAAGCCTTCATTCGGCGGAACATCCCAGTCCAAGCTATAGATCTCATGTTGGCATCACTTTCGGATAACACCAAAAAACAGTATGGTGTATCATATAAACTCTGGTGGCAGTTTTGTAATACATACAACATGAATATATTTGACAGTTCGGTAGGGAAAATAATATCATTTCTAACTGAAGAATTCAATAAAGGTGCCTCATACAGTTCACTAAATTCTCATAGATCTGCACTTTCCTTACTTTTGGGTAATAATATTGGGTCTGATGAGTGCATTAAACGGCTCCTAAAAGGAGCCTACAAACTCAAGCCAAGTAAACCAAAATATACTAACACTTGGGACCCACAGATAGTACTCAATCACATCTCTAATTGGTATCCAAATAGAAATCTCGAGTTGAGTCAATTAACAAAAAAAGTTGTTATACTACTTGCTTTGTGTACGGCACAGCGTGTTCAAACTCTATCGCTCATTAAGATAAGTAATATATATATATTGAATTCGGGTGTGAAAATTTTAATAACCGACGTTATAAAAACATCGGCCCCGGGAAGAAAACAGCCAGTACTTTACCTACCATATTTTATTGAGAATAAAAATATTTGCCCAGCTACCGCACTTACAGATTATATTCATGTTACTAAGGAGTTAAGAGACACAAACGAAAACAATTTATTAGTAACGGTTAAGAAGCCTCACAAAAGGGCTACAGCCCAAACAATTAGTCGATGGATTAAAGTGGTTTTATCAGAAAGTGGTGTCAACACATCAATATTCAGTGCTCACAGTACACGACACGCTTCAACTTCTTCTGCAAATTCCGCTGGGGTATGTATTGATACCATACGGAAAACTGCGGGATGGACAAGTCATTCTCAAACATTTGCGAAATTTTACAAGCTTAATTTGATTAATGAAGCAGAATTTGCAGAATCAGTATGCAAAAATATGTGATTTAAATTAGTTATTGTATAATCTATGAATACTTTGTTCATTTTTTGTATTAAACATTAAAGATTGTTTTTTGTAAAAAATCCTTGTTATTTAATTGAAACGTAATATTGCAAATCTCAGTTCAACTCTCAAAATCTACAGGGTAAAAATATATCTGAAGAATGAAGCGACGAAATATAATATATGATCAAACGAACTTCCAAGTGAAGTTCAATCATTATTATATGAGTCGCTTCATTCGAAGATATATGTTCCCTACCCACCCAAAAACCCCTAGAGATTTGCAAAAAATGGAGATCTCTAAAATAATGACAAACGTACACGATCGAATACTGAAGTTGAAGTAAGGTGTGGGTAAAAACAAAAAAAAAAAAAAAAAATAATAAAATGTAGGTACTTTAAAAACTCATCTAAAGACGTGCGTAGTTGCTAGCGCAAGGGGAGGGGACTACAGGGTAAAAATATATCTTCGAATGAAGCGACTCATATAATAATGATTGAACTTCACTTGGAAGTTCGTTTGATCATATATTATTTTTGAACAAATTTGATTTCTATAATATAAAATAGGTTAAAGTGACCTTAGAATATAGACATGCTGTCGCCGAATTTTTTTTAGAAGTTTTAATGGAGAACAATTCCGTTACACATGGTTTCTGCGTAACTTTAACCGTTTACGCAGTGCACGCAACTCAAAGGAATATTTTTTGACATTTTTCGTTGGTGGTTCGCTCCTATTGGTTGTAGAGTGTAACCCCGATAAATAGATTATCCAACACAAAAAGAATTTTTCAATTCGAACTAATAGTTCCTAATATTAGTGCGTTCAACCAAACAAACAAAAAAAATTTTTTTTTGTTTGTCTGTTAATATGTTTAGCTTAAAAAATACTGTACGGCTCTTAACCAAATTTTGTGCAGTGATTACTTATTACTCGGGTCATGACTAAGGATACTTTTTATTGCTGAAAAATATTTCATTTCCGCAGGAAAACAAAATAATTGTTTTTATTGAGTCGTCATTAGAAAGCTGGCGGTGAGTAAATTTTAAGAGATACATCAAAACTATGTAGGTATTAGAAATTTTAGGTCTTAAAAACCCCTACAGAAATGTCTATAATATCTTTCAAATGGGGAATCAATTGTTGGTACATTTAAAATAATAGCAAAAAGCCAAACATTTTTTTGTACTTTTAGCACGAGCGAAGCCGCGGGTTCAGCTAGTTATATAAAAATATATAATATATATTTATACCGTACATAAACTAAAATCAACGTCGAGAAGGATGATAAATGTAAACTAAGTAGCGAGAGCCAGCTGATAGGCAGTAGTGGATTCAAAATCAACCAAAACAGTCGCTGCGGAACTACTTAACTGGCAATCTATTGTCGCATGCGCCACCGTTCGCTCGTGACTGCTTGTTATAATCTCGCGTCATATTTTGAATAATAATATTTGACAGAGACATACTAAATATTTGTAGTAAATTATATTGGTGTGGTATGTTAAAAACAAATGAACTGGGTACGCGAAATCAGTAATCAAAATGACGTTGCGGGTCGAGGTACCCGCAGAAAAAGTGAATTTAGAATCATGCAGGTGCAAACCTTACGATAGCGAAGTAACAATATCTGAAACAAAATTAAATGGGAGGTTGAAAGAATTCATTAAAAAAACATGGGCTCTGAGATCGACAGTGACAGTGGAACCGTATGTAATATGTTATGTGCTACCGAGTGTTTTAGCGGGATTAGCTGTTCAGAATTTATGTTTAGAGAAATCATGTTTAGTGAATCTGAAGTACGATGTCCAAACATGCGATCATATAATGCAGGGGCGTACGTACAACTACACCGAGCAAGAGAAAAACGTTCAAAAGATGGTTGCTAGCATGACAGCTTGGAGCTATCCATTACAAACGGCACTACCTGGAATATTAACCCTCTTTGTGGGTGCTTGGAGCGATCGTACAGGAAACCGAAAAACATTTATGGTGCTGCCAATATTAGGAAAATTAATTTCAATATTTGGTATTATATTGAGTACAGTGTTTTTTCTTGATGTTGGTGTCAACGAAACTGCCCTAATCGAAGGTCTTCCTCCTGCCCTGACTGGTGGGCGCGTAGCCATGACGATGGCAGTGTATAGTTACATAACAGATATAACAAGTGAGTCCGAGCGGACTTTTCGTTTGGGTATCATAACCGCTATTCTAACTCTAAGTAGGCCGATTGGGCTTGCCCTTAGCGGAATAATGACCAGACGTTTCGGCTATTATGGAGTTTTTACCGTAGCGTGCGTTTTCTACATGACTGGATTCATATACATCCTTTTGAGATTAAAGGTGAAAACTGCGAAAAAAATAGATAAAGAAGAACCCCAGTCGATTTTGTCAATGTTCTCAGTGAAAGATTTAGTAGCCACAGTGAACGTAGCATTTAAAACTCGACAGGGATCCAGGCGCTTGCAAATTATATTGATCATGTTTGCATATATGTTCATCGTTGGACCGGTTCTAGGTAAAATTTTTAAACTTATAATAGAATATTTTATTGTTGAAATGGAGACAAAATAACTTTAGTCTACCGTTTTTTTCGTAACTTTAATGTATTTCAGTTATTGTTAATCAAAAGTATCATATCGTAATCATAAAAACATACCACATGTGCTCGGCTCAATTCATTTTATTTTCGTTTTACGATCTAATGCAAATTTGCTTTTACATTTGTTATTGTCGAACAACACGGGAGAAGCTTTAAATAAATAATATATTTTTATACAATACTACTATTATGATTATTTTATAGGAAGTCTTTAAAAATATGTCTTTAAAGTACATCACGCATAGAATCAAATAATAATAACAATAATTTACAAAATTAGCCAAAACCTGTTTATCTATAATCATTAAGGTATTATGTTACAAAAATCCGTTTGTTAATTAAATTTATGAAATGAATTATGTTTCGACATTTAACAAATCAAGTACTTTATGTACAATGTATTTCTTATTACGTATTACGCATATCATAATAAAGTGTAGCTGACGCATTCTTTTATATTAAACTATGATAAGTATATTCACTTTTATGTGATTTGTAAATAACATTTTGTGGTTAGTCTTTGTGTACATAATTTTAAAAGTGTCTTAAAACTTTAAAACATGCTTAAAAATATTTTTATCATATTGTCATAATATGTAACAAAGCAGCGACACATCATATAAAGATAATTACAGTTCAGAGATCGTTAATTCTATGTTTGTACGTGTGTATATTTGTGTTTACATGGACAGTACACATGTATGCGAGCACAAAATAGTTTTTTGCCTTCCTCTAAGGCTCTAAGCTGTATTATAATCTCAGTGTATTATAAACATAAAAGTTTGTTAGTTTTTATAGCTTCGGTAACCCCTAGGACTACTAAAGAGTTTGCAAAACTTCTTTCATATGTACTTAGTTTGCCAAATAGATAGAGCATTTGCGGCTTTTCCTTATTTCGAGCTTTGCATTTAATTATTTCGTTTGACCTAATTACGACAATCGTCTTATATAATTGACCAGAGACTCGAAAAATCTATCCAGATTTTTACCATGAAGGAATAAAAAGCAAAAGCACACACGCTCACACACGCTATATACGTACATCTTAAGACGATGCGAGGTGTAACACCTGTAAAGTAGACAGCGTTTAGTCCTATACCCTATGTTATTTATATTCAGGTCTACTCATTGAACAAAGAACATCACTAGACTGATATTTAAATGGCTCGCATTAAAATATCATTGTTTACTATGTACCTAATAAGTAGTCATTATCGCAGGTTAAAGTTCATAAATGACAGATCAGTGTGCTATTAAATTATCTGCTAGATATACCTAAACAATTTATTCATTACAATAACATATCCAGTTACATCCTTCTTAGAAAAATAACATCACGTGTTAATTTAAAAAAATCTGCATACATTTTTTTCAATTTTCGGTGTTTTTTGAGATCACAGTCTTTTGTATTTACACATTTATTTTGAAAGTATGCTCATAAAAGAAATTAAAACTGAATAAAAATAATATTTAGCAATTTCTTTTGTTAGGTTCAAACAAGTTTTAATTATTCCATTCAGCTTAATATGTATATAGCATGTACCTACAAATAATAAATATTCACACTACGACAGTTTAATTAGTCAACAATCCTAACTAGTCCTAACTATCCTAACTTATATTATAAATGCGAAAGTAACTCTGTCTGTATGTCTGTCTGTTACGCTTTCACGCCTAAACCGCTAAACCGAATCGATGAAATTTGGTACACAGATAGAGAAGACCTTCAGAAAGGACATAGGCTACTTTTTATCCCTGTAATACCACGGGAACGGCAACTACGTGGGTGAAACCGCGGGGTGCAGCTAGTATTATATAATTGGTAAGCACGGAAATAATACTTATATATTATATCTCGTATTGGTTGTAAATAGTGTTTGTTTGATATATAACATAACAGTATGGACTCTGATAAGCGAGAAGGCGGAAGCGAAGCCAAATAGCCATATCTAAGAGGATTATTTTTTAGCATCAATGACTGTAGATGATATAATTAACGTTATAAACTAAAATAATTTTTAAAGCTTCTTCTAATTATATACGCATTTCCCGCGGCTCCGCCCGCGTTCTGAAGACCGGAAACCAAGTTCTTAGATTTCACATACCGTGTGATGTTTTATGGCCGGTTTGTAACATCAGTTAGCTACCAGTGAAAGTCCATTTCATATCTGTCAAGCCGCTTCTGAAATTGCCCGGACAATACATTTATAAAATTAAAAAAATGTATTTTTAGTGTACCATATATAAGTAGGTACTTCCTTTGCATTAAGTTAAAAGCCACTTTAACATTAGAAACAGATACTTCAATTCTGTTTATCTATATAGATATTGTTTGCTGACCAATGGTATTAATGTTGCTGGCAGAAAACCTGTTTTTCCTGAACAAATCATGAATATTAAGTGGGATATTAAATTACATACGTGAGATATGAATTAATTACTACAATATTAATACTCTTACCAATATATAATAAACAAATGAATAAAACAAAAAAACAATAAAGGCTGGTCGGACCAGACGCCATGTAATTCGCAACATTTCTGAAAGAAAGACTGATCAACGCCACCTTGGAGTAGACGAAAAAAAACATCCTCGCTTTACATGTAGAATTTTTTTTTAAGATTTTACCACGTTTGTCAACGTTATTATGTATTTCCATACTAAATATTTCTCTGTATTGGAATATAAAATAAGTCTTACTACTATATTTATGTAAAAGCCGGGATAGGTTAATGGATCTGGTAGAAATTCAATATAGAGATAGGTTATACTTTTATACCAAAATCTGTAGTTTTGTTTTCACGACGAACGGACGAACCCGAACAAAGCGAGGATGAGCCGCTACTTTATTATAATTTCTAATTAATGTTTTATTTTGATATAGTAGGTAAAAAGTAGTTTGCTATTCAGTAGAGGTCAGTGATTATACACTGGGATTAAAACAGAACATGTGGTTTGACGATAAGCTAAATAGGCCAAAGCGTCAGCAATCACAAGTGTGTAAAAACAAAAATTGACCTACTTCTAAAATACATTATCTATCTACATATATGATAAATACGTTAACACGGATGTTTAGGATCAAGAACTTTATAAATGTTCTAAAATTATGACGATTGTTTAATTATAAATGTTCTAATTTTTTGTTTTCTGAATATTTATGAAAAACTTATGCTAAAAAAATCCAATATCTCATACGGACAATCTGAAGGAGGCGTAAAAATTTGGTAACGTTTTCTA
The DNA here is from genome assembly GCA_905231865.2 of Boloria selene. NCBI lineage: Eukaryota > Metazoa > Arthropoda > Insecta > Lepidoptera > Nymphalidae > Boloria > Boloria selene. The sequence goes on from HG993149.1 coordinate 6,350,032, forward strand.
GCAAGCTACTCTATAGGGGCATTTTAATCAATGCAAAGTTCATAAAAATATGTAATTGAAATAAACACGTATTATCTGCTTTTTTATGTAGGAATAAGCCTGACAGTGACTATTATAAATGCGAAATCATAGTTACTAAAATGCCCTTTGTCATTCGATAAGATCAAGTCAACGGACTAGCGCGGTTCTTGCATATACCTACCAACTTATAGTTTGTTAGCTGGAGTCTTTGCTTAAAACTCCGTTCATGTTATGAGTGAATGCAAAGAACAAACAAACATACCATTAGAGCTACTTACATTTATAATATAAGTATAGACATTGCTAGTAAAACGATTCACTACTTATCTTAGTAATAAATAATTGGGATGAGAATATAAGAGATTCGTGTTTTAAAATTGAGACTGGCAAGATGACGAAAAATAATTGGTCATATTTGTCTTGGTTTTTTACTAAACGCTAACTTATAACTTCTTTCATTGTTCTAAAACTTGACCTTTGAGTAATTTCGTCTAATGCCTCTTCTGTCATTATAAACAAAACATAATTTTGTATATATATTTTGATTAGACTGACCGTTATACTGGACTTATCTTAAGAAAACATTATTTATCTGAAGTAAATTTTAAATGTTTCCATTAAAAAATAATAAAGTCTAAAAATACTCGTACATAGTTGACTACTGGAGTGGACGGTCTTACTAGGAGAGCCATCACTATGGTCTATGACTAAATAAAATAAACAAATTATAATAATATAGGATATATAATAAAGTAAAATAAATACGATAGATATTTTTTTAATTATTTTGAGGCACATCATAGTTTCATTCAATTAGTCTTAAAAGACTAAAATGAGGTCAAGTTAATCTTTGTTATTGATTGTAATGTTTACGTTATATGGCGCAATGACACCATCTTTAAGAAGCAGGAAGTCGCAAATTTTATTTGACAATATTATGATTTGCAAGTTTAGTCATTTGCTTAAAATAACATACTAAAGTTAACGTAACAAATAATAGATTAATAGCGAATTAATAAAACATTGGGTAATTTTCATAATAATATTAACAAGAGAATAACCGGTTGAATCTACTTATCTGTAGGATATATTTTTCTCAGCACATTATTAAACACTTATATACTACAATGAATAATTTATTATTCATTGTAGTATATATTTCTTCATAGCATCTTTATTCATAGCAACACTTTCTATTTCTTTACCATACTCATTATTTAAATTACAATATCTTATCACGTCTTTGAACTTTAGCACAAGTTTGACGTGAAACTTATAAGACTTCGAAATGGCGATTGGTGTAAGTTCACTCACCATAGAACTCCTAATATTACTTTTATATTTTTATCTAAGGTGAACGACTCTAAACCATATCGTATTTCAAGTTTACTCGATTTACTTATTATTTTAATTTCAAGGTAAAAAAAACAACACCTATACTTATCTTTCTCGATTTTTTCCGGTATTTAAATATTGTGTACTGAAATATACGTATACGTTTAAAATCAAATAAAGTAGCTCAGTGGTTAATAAGCCTGACCAGAACTAAACCACTATGTGAGGTAAAGATGGTCACAAAGCCATGATACAAATACGAATTTAATACAGTCAAATGTCTATGGACAAAAATATTAAAGATTTTTTTATAAAGTAAGTATTGTACACAACCCAGCAATATAATAATACTCGTAAAACAAAATAAAAATTTGTAAGGGATATATATAATAGTTACAACGTATAATAATATGTATAGTGGTTTATAACATCTTAAAAATATGATTAACGTCGTTAACATAAGCCATTTTAACAAATTTATTTTAATGTACAATCCATTTCACAGAAATGATTACTTTCCATTCTATATTAGTAAGAGTCAGTAGGTTACATCAAAATGAGAGATAACTTGAGCCTTCACTTAGGCCATCGATAGCTCTTCAGCCCTACGTGACCTATCAGATTAAACAGTCATGTGTCGTGTATTGGTAAAAATAAATTAACCAATAAACTCACGTTTTAATGTGATGATCTATACCTTTTATAGTGGATTTTTTGCTTTAATTTACAGCATAGCTATTTATTGTTGATCGGAGTTTATTATAGTAATTTAGACACATCTTGTTGTTGTAATTTTAACATTTTACCGACAGACCGTGCTGTGCATATTTAAATTGATAGATAAAGTAATCGCAGATGAATGAGGTTCATGGTATATATGTATAATATGCAGTAGTATACAGTGGTAGCCCAGTGGTAACCGAGTAATGCGGGTTCAATTATGGTTCTCGCACTTCTAACATTTTCATGCGAGAATCTTTTCCTACATTACCACTTGTCTTACGGTAAAGGAAAACATCGTAGGAAACCTGCATGTCTAAGAGAACTAGCACTTGTTATTTTACGTGTAAAATTAGAACTTGTAACACTCTTTCACAGAAACGGCACATTTTCCGGAATAATAAGTGACTTTTCTGCTAATTCTATTTCCACATTTACAAAAAAACCCTCCATACGCTATAAGTTAAGGTACGCTTGGGTCACTAGATATATATGTGTCCCGGGTCTGGCCAGGTTTAGTTATTGAGTCTTTGTTTCGTAAGCCTCAGTAACAGCCCGGAGTTGGGAAGTTGGCGGTGTTTCACCCCCGTGCCTCGGAGAGCACGTAAAGTCGTCGGTCCTGCGCCTTAACTCTCAATGGTCGTGTCGAGCAATCGTCCCACCGGAATATGAGAGTAATAAGGAATAGAGAGTGTACTTGTGTCTGCGCATACACTTGTGCACTATAACATCTCCCGCGCAGATGGCTTGTCTTAATGAGATTGGCCGCCGTGGCCGACATTATATAATATTAGCAACTCTTCCCTAGATTAAGCGCGAGCGAAGCCGTGGATTCCCTTAGTTATACCATCAAAAAAAACCGCATTAAAATCCGTTGGGTAGTTTTAAAGATACAAGCAGACAGACCGGATGACTTTGTTTTATACTATGTGTCATGATTAAATGGCCTGTCCGATACCCATTAATAGTTATGGCGATTCATCTTAAATTTGTTTTGTTTATATATAGGTACCTACATAATATATTATAACGTTATCTCTATGTTAATGAAACGATTTTTATTCATTTCATAAATATTTCTCATTTCTAAGAATTTAGAAAACTTTACAAATGTTTTCTGATTATATATGGAGGAAAATAAATTTTAACAAACAAGTTTAAAAGTTGCGTGAAATATTATTAAAATATTTTAGTATGAAATAACAAATGGTTTTTACGTATTTATATGTGACTCTATATCACAAAGAAGTTAAGCCAGCATAGTTACGAATAAGCCCCCCCAACGTGTGTTGTGTTCACTTTGTCGTGGTGGGGGGCTTAGTAGCGTCCGGCAGCCGGCCGGCGCGAACTTAGAAACGCGCAGGAGGGACTCACTTCGATGGGTGGTGTGTCATGCGGGTTGCTCCTTGTAATTCTCTGGATAGCAGAGTGGACTGTGGAGCAATCCTCTTGGCTGTGTGGTCTGCCTTGGCAGACCAGCCGGGCTGTCGGGGCGTTGTAGTTGCATGCGTAAGCGATCCTGCGACGCCCCATTAAGACGGGTGAGGGCCTTTTTCAGTAGTTAGTACTGGCTTATTTTGAGCTGTGTGAGTCCCACATAACCACCTAATGGAATTAGTCAATGCACAAAAAGGATAGTTACGAATAAATGAAATAGCTTATATTTTATTTAACTACTCCGCTGCCTGCACAAGGGTCAGAGAGCTTTTGATTCACAGAGCGCAGGTGATACTCATCTCTACCTGGATATGAAAATACAGAAATACTTTGTTTGTATCGAAAGTTTTGAATAAAGCAGAAACGTAGTGGATTTTTAAGTATTAACTAAAATTATTTACAAATATAAAGCCGAAGAGAAATGAAATGAATTCTCTCGCAGTTATATTCACCGTAATAAAGACATATGAAGTAAATATTTCAACGTCTTGTCTTTAGTTACGGTTTAACAAATAAGCCGTTCAGACGGTCAAACATACATGATACGCACAATGTATTCTCCATATTTTTTTGATTGTGACCCATGACTGTGTAAAGTGTGTGTGTGGCAAAGAGAATTTTCTTTCTTTCTAAGCTTTTTACAAAAACTATTCTGTAATTGCAGGAACTCATTACACAAGACGTTATTAATAAATCGTATATCGTGGAAAGTCCACGCCTAGAAGTATGCAAGCTGTTATTTAGGCAAAATGAGATTGCACTCGCTATAAAAATTTAATTTTAAACTATTTTAAATTAAAAACAAAAGTAAAAAATCTTCTCGAATTTATTGACGACAACTTTTCATTGTTTAACGTTCACATCGATTGTATTGAATTCATTCATTGAAAATTATTAATTAATTATATGTAAAAATATCCATAATTTACTTCACGCATATTAATTTTTCAAGATTATTAGTAGAGACTACGTCAAAGAATTAAATCTAATTGAAATTACTGAAATCGGCCTTGGAACGTAAGTTTTTTATGTGTTTGGTGTTTATTTTTGCACATTTTAAGTTTTTAAAAGCAAAAATTATAGTAGAATGTATAATTAATCTATAATGTATAAATGTGTTTTCTCTTTCGCCGTGTCCGATAAAAATTCTTCGACACAGGAAAAGTATAAACCAAATATAATTTAGGTTTTATTACTAGTACTTTCAAAAGTAAACAAAACAATAATTAACGGTATTTTTTACAATTAAAATGTCAATTTACTGTTATTTTACTACATTATCATAAAGAACCCATTTAATTGTCATTTGTTTACGTCATTATTACGTAACGAAATAATGCGAACAAAATAAATATACCTAAATGCAATTTGAAATAAATTGAGAGAGAAAAATTATAGTGTGAGAAATTCACAATCAATTAGGTCGTAATTAATTATTCACTAAAAACGCACGCAATTAGCTTATCGACGTTCTCATTAACTAATATTTTACTTAATTAATAAAACTTAATTAATTTTTCAAGAGTTAATATAACACTCGCCTTTTCAAACTTAAAAGATAGAAGAGTATACTTCTTAGAATGTTCTTAGATTACCTATATATGAATGGCTGTAACATATTTTATAAAAATAATAGCAACTCCGCTTGGGTTCGTACATACGTCTTGACGGTTAGTATAGATTTCTCAGAAATGAGATATTTTTCAACAGTATAATTTTAATTTTCGTCTTATAATTTTCAATTTTCCGGTTGATAATTGTCGGAGACTGCCTACACTAATATGCGAATGCTAATATACCTAGATCTAATTTCTAAACTTTTTTGTCTATTGAACATCTTCCTTTATTTATAGTGAGCGTTATGATTTCCTGTTGGGAAGCAACGAAATGGTACACTTTTACTATTTCATAGCATATAATATACTCGATAATGTATATATCACTTACTCAAAACAAATGTATTAATATATATACTTAGCCGCTAGGTTCCAGACGCTTGCAAACCGACTTACCCCATAGGAACCCAGCTCGACCTTTTGATATAGATGTATAGTTATAGATGTATAGTTACAGATGTATAGTTATAGATTAGTAATGGAAGGTTCCGGAAACTAAAAACTCCCATTGTACGTTTTAGCTTACTAGCTTTACTTTTCTCTTTAGTCTTAATAGTTCTGTAATTAGTCTGATTGATATAGCATACTGTGCCAAGATTACGGCTTCCGCAATGGTTTTAGGGTCTTCCCTATCACACTTCGCAACATGAGTATCTCCAAGTTTACAGCAAAAGGATAATGTGGATATGTCACGTCCCCGCTTTGTATTAATCTAAAAAGTTCCGGACATTAGCGAATGCAAATCTCAGGGACGTTAAATTTTAAATTAAGTTTAAAAATAAATTTATAAAAAAAAAATCTTGTTTAATCGGAATATGAATATCATGAATTGGAAAAAAAGTTGCCGTTTTCTTCTGATATCTTCTCATTTCTGTATTCAAAAAATCCTGGGTTCGAGTCCTGGGCCGGCCCAATCATAGTTATTAAAGTATTCAGTCAAGAAGTCTGAGTAATATAGCGCAGAGTAACAAAGTTTACGGTGTATCACGACCTTGCCTCGGAGACCACGTAAAGCTTTCTCCTCCTGTCCTGCGTCTGATCTCTCATCGGTCATGGTGATAATATTGCAAACGAACTATGAGAAAGACAGGAATAGAGAGTGTACTTGTATATGTGGGCTTACTTTTAAATCTTATTATAGTTAATCTTCGATATCGATATTATTATATATATTGTTTGGGTGGACATTACTATTTTGTAGGTATTCGTGTAGGCTTTTAAGCATAATGTTTGCAGATCGCAGACGCTATGGACTCGATGATTGACTAATAGATGTTTTATTGGAATAAAGGTGAGGCGCAGATGACGTACTGGTTCACTCGCTACAAGTTCAAATTCACCGAAGTCGACTACAGCTTGTTCCTCACATACTCCGTTCTTGTTGGTACTATTGGTAAGCATTCTTTTTACTTTTAATTGAGTAGGTTACTTTTATATTACTATATACTTTTATATTATATTGCTATGTTATTTTGTATACATGTAAAAATTGTAATATGTATAGGTTTTTTTTATATGTCGTTATATCACTTTTTTAATATTTTTAAGTCTTCCCATCGCGTTCATGAAATAGAATCTATAAATATTATCATATTTTTTTAAAGAATTAGTTAAGAAACAACATGGTTTTATTATTTACTAGTGTTGCCCAAATGCAAGAACAAGACGAGACTTAGCCAGTCTTGGTCTTGGTCTTGCGCCAACACATCTGGTCTTGGTCTTGGTCTTGGTATTGCACTCCCAGTCTTGGTCTTGGTCTTGGTCTTGCAGCAAGAGTCTTGCAAGTCTCGCAATTACCTATTAGCCTATTGCTATTTATTAAACGTTACTTTAAGTCTTAGAAGTTAGAACAACGTAATGGAGTAAGTACATTTTGAGCATGGACGTATTACCTAAGGACCACTCATAAAATACAAATGCATGAAAACACTTTCAACCATTTGAAGTATAACGCACACAAAGAATTGACACAATACATCAAAATTCACTCTAATGCTAGTGCTTGAACGTAGTCGATAAAATACATACATCAATGACATTTTAAATATTAATAATAAATATTGTTTGATTTTTCGCCGACAATCAAACCCAGAACGTTCGAATGGGAAAGAAAAGGCGTATCATAAATAAGCTGTAAGGCAAAGAAAATAAAGGGAGAATAAAGGTGGGGTAAGCTTCCGGTATTTTTATTTTAATTATACTAAAATAAGCAGGACATTGTTATGAACTTTTTACTCAATTATAGTTATTATAGACTTCAAATTTTTTGTTAAGAATTTCTTTTCTCTTTCGAGAAGGATCCCTAGGAAATCTAAAATTTTGTGTAATTTATGTGTTAAAATAAAATAAAAATTAAGTACACATACTAATTATAATTTTTGCATTTATAATGTTTTTATTTAATTATAAAAATATTATTATAAATTTATTGTCATCAGATTGTAGGATACTGCGATAAAAGTATTTTATGTTATTGTACTGTACAAATAACATCCATTATTCGCTTAGTTATTTCGTCAAATATCGATATATTTTTCGACATTGTCAAGCACTAGTCGATGTCAAATGGACTTACTCGACGGTTCTGTCATTTGTTTTGAACGGTTTAATCCAGCCATTTTATGATGGTTGTCAGATGTCAACAATACATAGATATATCGACTATATTTAACATAGTTGAATAATACGAAATTTTATTTTACATTTACTTAAATTTTGTGATAAATAACATTAAATGTAATAAAATATATTACTTACAAGTGAAAAGAAATAGTGCTGCTTCCGCTGCTTTAGTTTTTACACCATCTAATAGAACATTTAGTCATTTTTGGGAGATGTTTTGTTGACAAGTAAGTGCTTGAGGCCAACGGCCAGGCCTAAAATATCCTGATTACTGTCAAGGCCTGTAAAGGTACGTCAGCTTATGTGTCTCGTCCTTAGTTAATACGTCCATGATTTTGAGATTGAATTAATATAGCCATAGTAAAGTGCAAACAAATTAATAAATGTCTAAACATTTAATGAGAAATTCGAAATTTGAAATTGAATTTATAGATACTTCTTTAGGCGCGTTATGAAAAAATGATGAGAGTGAAATTTTAAGAATCACTGTACCACAAAAGTAACAAGTTGAAATTGCCTGCTAAACAGCTCATAGCAAGTTGAAGTTGCCTCTGATCACTGTTTTCATATTATTTATAATTATTTTAATATTATACAGGATGGTGACGCTTGATCAACGTTCCTTCAAACCACATATAGTATAAAAAATTACGAGTTGAATACAAAAAAAACTAATTGAAAATATTCAAAAATGAAGCCACAGGAATTTTTTTTCGTTTTAAAATTTAAAACCATCATCGTATGTACGCGCAAGCGTAGTTCGCCGCGAAACTCAATAGTCATGTGATTTTGATCATAGTAATAACATTATCAATTACTATAGTTAGTTAAAATGCTTACGTTTATCAAAAAAGTATCTGTATAGTAATTTATTTCCAAAAAAAAACTAATAAATTATTTTCAATTTGTCTTTCAGAGAGAAATAAAAATATTTTTTTAGCGACTACTTTATTACTAATTATTATAAACATCACATCATTAAATTATTTTAAAAACCCCATCACTTTCGACATAGGTACGAATAATTACAAATTTTTTAAATAACATTTTTACCTCAAACTACCACCTCATTTTATAACCACTTTTGTGTGACAACATTACCTACTAACTTAGGTTAGTGAACCGCATTGATAAGCACACAAAATTATTGACTGTCATAATTAAATAATATGGACTAGAAGTAGGTAGGTACATAAATTATTATCATAACATCATCAATATCAAAATTAAAGCTTAGTACTCGCTACGCATTAAGAGGTAGGTATGGATGTATAGGACCTGCATGCCTAGATAATCAATGACTTTATTGTATTTTTTAAATCACTATCATCACTACATAGTAGGTATAAAACAAAGTCGCCTTTTCTGTCCCTATATCCCTATATCCCTATGTGCGCTTAAATCTTTAAAACTACGCAACGGATTTTGATGCGGTTTTTTTTAATAGATAGAGTGATTCAAGAGGAAGGTTTATATGCATAACTAGCAGATCCCGCGGCTTTACCTGTGCTAAATCTAGGGAAGAGCCCGAGCGAAGCGAGGGCGAGTCGCTAGTTGTTAATAAAGCAATTTCAAAATCTACTACTTAACCACTTTTCAATAGGCCAATTAGGTACCTACCTACATGTTATTAATTCACACAACATAAGTTCGTTAAAACTTAGTAAATGTCTTTACTTCAGATAGGTACCTACCATAATATGCACCACGACGATGATATTAGTCAGTACCTATCTAATTACCTCTACTTAATCATTTTTTTTAAAGATGAAAAGGCATATTATTATGTATGTGAATTTCAAAATACATCTACGCTTGAGTTCTGTACCTACTAATTTAAGAACACCAGTTTTTTGCGACGTAAGTAGACTAAAACAATAGATTTGTATCAGGTCTGGGTTGTTAATAGTTGCAGAACTAGTCTTCTACAACCAATCAGTACTTAACTGAAAACAAAGCATTAGGTACATGTGATAGGTAAGTAGGTAATTCGTAGATACTAGATGTATACCTACTCCCAGATATGCAGAGGCAGAGCTACTTGTACTAGAACACTGCCTCGTAAGTCGTAACAAGCGTTGACACCGAACCCCTAAATATTTTTTTGTTCCATCCACTTTGGCGATTATGCACCTAGTAGGTATAATATTTTCATAGCACAGATGTAGTCAGTAGGTAGTCACTAACTTTTGTACTTCTTTCAGATAATTTATTACGAAGTCTTTAAGGTAGTCCTAGTCATTAATAAAAGCAACTTATCATTACGACATTAAACTTGACTAAACTAAAATCAAAATAACTTAAAAGCAAAACAAACACAAACCACCTTTTCAAATTCCGACGGTACGGCGTAGCGATTTCGAAAAAGTATTGAAGAATTCGTTTTATTATTATTAAAACTACCTAAATATTAGATGAACATAAAACTCTTAGTAAATCGATTTTTATTTATAGTCAATACTTAACATCAATTTTTAACTAAATTAAGAGCAACAATAAATTAGAAACATGTAATCGAACCGGGATTCGAACCCACAACCTCTATCTGTGGGCCAATAAGCCCACAAGGGCGGCAATTTTTTCTGCGTCGTGCTTCACAAACACGGTTTTACACAAGCTACTCTTTCAATTTTCAAAAAATCTATTTAGGTACCAATAACCTGCGATTTATTTATCAAAATGCCTATGAATTTATCTATTCGATTTATCATTTTACGAGAGACAAGAAAATACGCGTGCAAGAAAGAAGTTAAAGGTTCTGTTAGTGGTATAAATACTTAACATTAACTTAAATAAAATAACAGCAAAATTAAAAAAGTAAAATGTAATCTAACCGGGATTCGAACTTGTGACCCTGGGAGGTCAATTAGCCTATAAGGGCAGCAAATTCACGACACAATAATATGAAATCTATATATATAAAAATGAATTGCTGTTCGTTAGTCTCACTAAAACTCGAGAACGGGTGAACGGATTTATCTTATCTTAGTCTTGAAATGTTCGTGGAGGTCTAGGGAAGGTTTAAAAGGCGAGAAAAAATCTAATAATTTGCGGGAAAACCCTAAAAACAGCCCTTTTCTATTTCCCATACAAACGTTTTCTAGAGTCAATTTGAACTTTATTGCTATTCAATAAAGTTCATATTAAATTATAATCACTCACTGTTGTCTAAGCAATTTAGTGCAGCAATTTAGTATATTATACATACGTTTTGTTTGTTTTGAAATTAATTTATACAAAAGTTTAGGTCTTTTATTTATCGATTGAGGCAGTACGAAGTCTGCCGGGTCAGCTAGTTTATTTAATAAAATAGGTAGGTAGGTAGGTACTAACTTTTCTATTTAGTGTAACTTTATGCGACAGGATAAATTAAACAAAATAATATTATTAGTTACGACTTTATTAAAAATTATAAGACATTCGTGTAGCATTAAAATGATTTTAAACCTCCATCAATTCACACAAATATTGATTAAAATAATACACAAAGTTATAATATAAAATTGTTAAATTGAAAGATGCAATAATGAATAATGCAATATTGAAAAACGTTCACTAGAAATTACAATCTATCACATTATCTCGTTACATACCTACTTTAAACAAAACGCTGTTTAATTTAGTTTCGTAAAAATTCTTAAGTGTACTTAAAAATAACAATAATTGCAAAATTATTACGCAAAGGCACTCGCTAAAATATTCGTAATACCTATCAACCATAATAATTATAATAAAAAATACATTCAAACTGTTATGTATCTAGAATGTATTCACAAGTTTTTAATTCGAAACGAATGTCGGCGATCCATTTAATACTTAAACAACATAAATAATTATTCTGATAAAATTACAAGGACATTTACGATACCTACGAGCATATTTCAAATATTGTAGGTATGACACAGTCCACAGAAAAAAATTAAATAGGTACATTGGCACTCGAGTTTTGACTCTTGATTTCAATTAATTTTATCTGTATCACATAACTACACACACTAAACAATCGAAGCAAGTCTTGCTCGGGGTAAGAGTAGGCGAAGGGACTGGGCATTGGCCTTCCTCTACCAACCAAACAGTTCCTCAAAACCAAGTACCAGGTACGCGCAGCGGTAGATAGCCGTTGATACCGCCTTGTACGTACGCAGAGCTCTGTGGTCATCTCACATTCCTTCTTCCGCCGCCCACGACTATGAGCTCGTCACTAGGAGGGTACTATCTGGGACCCTTGAGGCTTCGATCGAGTAGGTAGCCGCCCGGGCGATCAGCCCAGCCGTGTGAGACTCTATTCAGGGAGGCCCAGCCAGGCGATCAGCGACCGATCGGCGGCTACTCTGGCGTCTCAGTATGACTTTCACTATTAGGTACATCGATTCATTAAAATCAGTCCTTTGCTTATGTGCGTACTGCGTGCTCCCACTTCAACACTTTAAAGTCAACTAAAGAATAAGAAATAGAAAAATACTAAATAGGTAGTTAAAAGCATAAGCCGCCTTGTCAAAGAAATGCCGACATTGGGGTGCTAGTGTAAGCGTAGTTGAGGCGGTAATTTCATTGCTTTATTTAATATTATTATTGGTATTTTTAGGCCTATTATTATTATTAAAAAAATATTCTAGTTAAAATAATTCAAATAATTATTTTATAAATGTTTTCCTATAGGAAATGTTTTAAGAAAAATAAATTAATTCAATTACTTATTCCGAATTCGCTATTATCCCCGCTATCGCCTATGACACCTCACCAGTCACCACACCTCACAATTCTGTCGGTACACATTCAAAGGGCGGCGATGCTTACACGTGTCTTTAAATTTCTTTGAATTTTACCGATTTGACAAAATGGCGCGACTCTCAAGGATTTTTGCGTCATAGACTAAAAAATACACGGTAAAACCTACTTTTAATTAGTATTTAATAATATTGCAAAATGATAATTTATAGTATGAAAATAGTAAAAGCTTTTCCTGTTTTTATTACATATTAGATTATTTTTTTAAATACCTGGTGATAAATTGACATCAATGATTTTTTATAACCATCTTAAAAGTGTTACCACAATAGCCAGTAAAAATAAAATCGAATTTTTGTTTTTTATAAGATTTAGGGTCACTTGATGGGCATAAAAAACACAAAATGCTGACCAATCTAGGTGGAGCTTCAAGAAAAAAAGTTTTGGGCGATATCTCAGAAACTATGCACTTCAGAGCAAAAGTTATTGAAACTATTATTGTAGAGAATAAAATTTCGCATTTTTTATTTCTTGTAAACTTTTTTATAAAACTTATCGTTTACGATTTAAGGCTTTTAATGAACCGGATTTTCTGTCTCGGTCGACAAATCTCACCGACAGTGATTAATCAATAAAATGCGTGTTCAATGAACCGTATTATGCTCATAATAATGTGATTATTTTCATGTATTTTATTTACCTACTTTACAAGATATTTTACTCAATTCTAAGACATAATATGCTATGCCACTTCTGCGAATTCTTATTAATTATTCTATGCAAACGTCGCTAGGGCTAGTAGTACCTACGGCTGCTCGGGGACAGTGTGATGTTGCCGCCTTTAGCTGGGGTCAACAAACTCTGATCTAGTAGTGTTTATTTTTATGACCATTTTTATTGTATTTATAATTTATTTTGCGTGAAAAATTCACTTTTTATTTGAAGGTATTTTTTCAAATTGTCAACTTTTATCGACTTATATCATCTCACCCTACATGCAGTTTAAAGGAATGTTGATTAAGCGTCACCATCCTATATATAGTATCTAAAAATATGATAGCAAAATACAATTGACATTTACTAAAATTATAATTCGCGTCATGTAAAAAGAACGCTGGCTGTCAAGTTGCGCAGAGGCGATTTATCGGACAATTTGGTGGTAAGACGCGGGGCGCGGGACGTCGAGGCACGCGCCGCATGCTTTCCGGCTCGCTATTGGTTAGTCAGTTCAAAATACCATCGTGCACATAAAAGTTATTAATTACGAAATAGTTTTATATAAAAAATAGAGAAAAATATTTTTGACGTATATTGTTTTATGAAGAGAGAGTCTGATAATAATGCAAAATTAAAATATATATTAACCGAATTAATTTAATTTTTTGTAATTAGATTAAACATTCTACATTATATTTAACATATTTTATGAATTAATAGAATTCTATTTAATAACGTTCTATCTAATATATTTTAATATATTATATAATATAATTTCAATGTACCTAACAATGACCAATATACGTCGCGAGCGAAAGGCTAGTTCAAAAATAAAAGAATGGGCTTAGTAGTTTTGTGTGCGAATGTACCCATGCGCAAACACACCCCCCACCACTTTCCTCCAGCGTTCTTTTTACATGACGCGAACTGTAAATAACTAATAAAAATATTAAAAACGCCATCTATGAGAAATAATTATACGTCATTTGATAAGTGAAAGTACGGAATTATGAGTTAAGACCACATTATTATATTATTCTTTTTTAAAAGTATATTTTACAAACGAAGTATATTTTTTTAGGAATTAAATATTCTGTATCTGTTTGAACGACTTCATCTTTCTTACTGCAGAGATTGATTTACAACTAGAAAAGAAGTCTAACTAATCACGCGCATACATAAAGTACACGCACCCATATTTTTTTATTATTTTTTACCTACAAAAATCGGTCGCCCAAGTACTATAACTTTAAATACATAGGTACATATTATAAATATAAACACCCATGATTGGAGTTCATAACAAACATTCGTGTTCAACGAATGAATGCCCTCAGCGGGACTTGGAACCGCGACCGCTGGCGCAGAAAGTAGGGTCACTACAAACTGAGCCAAACAAAACTCAGGTCGTGACTTAGGATACTTTTTATTGCAGAAAAATAATTCATTTCCACAGGAAAACAAAATAGGTAATTGGTTTTATTGAGTCGTCTTTAGAAAGCTAGCGGTGGCTAAATCTTAAGAGATACATCATATTATATCAAAACTATGTAGTAGGAAAATGTATAGGTAATAAAAAGCCAATTACAGAAAAGTCTATTACATCAAATATCTTTCTCCTTAGCGGATCGATGTGCAAGTTTCGAGTAAAAAGTACTTGTACCTACCGATTTAAACTAAATTAGGTATAAAAATATATCTGTACTTTACGTCTTCCTATTTTCTTCTTCAAAATTCTATGTACTGGTACTTTCTTTTGTTTTGTATCGTTTGTTTTCTAAGTGTCAATTTTTTGTATTATAAATTAAGCCTGTCCGCTTCCTGAAACGACACTCAGTCCTAATTGCAAGACGCAAGAGTCTCGCAGACTTAGTCTTGTTCTTGCTCAAATCTTGCATGGTCAGTCTTGGTCTTGGTCTTGCTGAAATTAGGCGGTCTTGTTCTTGGTCTTGGTCTCGCAAAAATGCAAGACCAAGACCAAGACTGCAAGACCAAGACCGATTTTGGGCAACACTATTATTTACTGTACATATGAAAAACATTTATAACATTTCATTTTATATAGTTGTTAAGGAAACAATATGCATATACGAGTAAATCAACAAAAATCAGTAAACTCTTAAAATGAATCAATTCAACTCTATCACAATCTCTCACTTTGAGAAAAAAAATCACAGCTTAGTTCATAGACCCGCTTTTTTTAATTAATTTAGTTTATACTATCGTAAAACGTCTTGGTTAGAACTTATATCTTGCTATTTACGGTAGAGTTAAAATTTAATTGTCTTCATACAATTATTTAAATGTTTTTGTAAAAAAAGTTTACAGTGGTCGTGTGATTTAACCAACTTTAAAATAGCTGTTCATTTTAATTAGGAACATACGTATGTCTTATTATGTTATGGGATTTTTACATCATATGACCTATTTTGAAACAATTTTCTTTGTGATTTTACTATTAATAACACACGAATAATAAAAGTACATGTGTAGAGTTTAATCAAAATTGGTATTTTTGGCATAACGACCACCTTATCATATTAATAACAATAAAACCGGTAAGTGGTACGGATAATTGCTTGCTTACTAGCTTTAAGAATATTTTCAGGCCTTATGATTTCACGTAACAGATATAGAAACATTTACTTTCACTTATTGAGAGAATTGACCGACTTCTAAGGATTCTTAGGTTTCTAAATTGTTATAAGGTAGATGTATAAATTACTGTACAATTTAATTTCTGTACAAACCAATTAGTAATAACATATTTAACATTTTGGTTATATTTATTTAATTGATAAACTACCGCATTATCTTTTTTCTGTTATAAATATGGCATTGAGATAATAACTCTAATTTATACTATTGTGAAAAATGTTTAGAGTCACTAAAGTTATCTATATATATATATATATATATATATATATATATATATATATATATATATATATATATATATATATATTGTTTGTAGTCCATATTTGTTTTAAGATATTCATTTCCTTTCATTAATTAATCATTCCAAACATTGATAACGTCTTGCCGGAAAGAGCATCATAAACAAAAATGTTTTATTATAAGTACTATAATCAAGATATTACAAATATGTACTTTGGCGTGGGAAATTTTGTAACTTATTTGTCTACTCTATAGTTATTATTTTTGTCTCATTTTATAATTTACCTAAATAATTAAAGATATGAAGACACCTTTATCCGGTTACATTAAAGGAAAGTATTTTGCACAATCATTATACTTTAAACGGTAGTAGCATATACGTGTATATATTTACATACTCCTATCATATTTTTCTGTCATGACTTTATGACGTATTTATATAGTACTAGCGACTCGCCCTCGCTTCGCTCGGGCTCTTCCCTAGATTTAGCACAGGCAAAGCCGCGGGATCGCCTATTTATGCATATAAACCTTCCTCTTGAATCACTCTATCTATTGGAAAAAACCGCATCAAAATCCGTTGCGTAGTTTTAAAGATTTAAGCGCACATAGGGATATAGGGATATAGGGACAGAAAAGGCGACTTTGTTTTATACTATGTAGTGATGTGTTAAAATGTGTCATAACAACGTCATTGAAATTATTATTATAATAACGTTCTATTTACATACGTATTTTTATGTAGTTCAGAAATCTAGTATATGTTGGTGAGTCGCTTATTAATTAAATATTAAAATTCGTAAAAATCGATGGGAAAAGAGAAAAAAGAAAAGATTATGATTTAACTATTCCGTGGGAAAAATATTGATGTGTACATGGTAGGTCGATTGTGTGGAATTAAAAATAGCCTACAACCTCTACAAATAATTAAGCATATAAACATTTTGGAAGACAGCTTTAGCAATAAAATGTTGTATTTAGATAAGATGTTACTTTTTGAAAGTATCTATATAAGTATATGTTTCGTGACTTTACGGAAAACTAATGTATTTCAAAAAACACGCTTTTACAAATGGCTACCGAAGCTTGTACGTCTATATTTTAATCAAAATTCTTTTTCTAAACTCATAAGTTACTTCTGACAACATAAGCTATCTATATGTGAAAGTCTATTCAAAATTGGTTAACCATTTTCAAAGGCTTGGCATTTTTGGACTATTTTTGGTATTTTCTTAAAAGTACCAGTATATTGCTTATGAAAGTTCTAGTTATCTTAAATACATTTAAATATATTTATAAAAAATTGAAATTATTTTCTTCCGTTTCTTTTAAACCCGAGCTAATGTTCATATTTGCGTTTTTTATTTACCACCGGCGGAAATTTAAAATACTTTAGCTAAAAAAATTAGATAAAAATATAATATTTATTTACAAATCGCTGTTTGAAATGACTAACGGTTTGTTTTTCAACAGGTTCATTCATAACAATATACTTGTTCAGCAAGAGATGGAAAATAGAGGATAGTGTTATAGGAATGGTAGCGTGTGTGAGCCGGGTCGCCGCGAGCGTGGTATACGCACTGGCACCTACTAGAACGGTATATTTCATTGGACCTGTCTTAGACATGTTCAGTTCGGCTGGAGCCACGTCCCTACGATCGATTGCTACTAAACTCGTTGAAGCGGATGAAGTTGGTAAGATATACCTACTCCTACTGTTTATTAATTAACATTAATTCCTTACAATGTGACTAGGCTAATTTTAAAATACTAACTTTAAATTTAAAATACTGAATTGTAATTAAGATTTATCTAAATAAAATTGACTTCATAGAGAAGCAATAACTACAAAGAATTAATTTAAATTTGGCGCGCATTTTTTTATTTTTTTAAATACGGGTCGGCTGTATCCACGGAATAGGTAAAAATCATTTCTGTGGCTGTATCCATAGAGCAGGTGAATATTTGTCAATTCAGTGGCTGTATCGACATAGGTAGTAAGTTATCGACATTGATCAATTGGTGTCGTTATGTTGTAATTGTTAATGAAAACAATATAAAATTCATTAATGACTTACTTCGAGTATATCGAGCTGCCGTCACAAAAATGTATGTAGCATGTACTAAATACTAATTTCAAAAGAAATTCTACCAATATCTGTTGGAAACAGTTATAAATGAATCTTAAGCACATAAAACATTATACATTTTATATTTCTCTATATTCAGATAGATATTTCTTATGATGGTAGGTACATGTATACATGAGTAAACAAGAAATTTATTTTCGCTGTCTAATTATCGAAATTATGAATAAGGTGGCGGTGATACCAACAAACCAAAATAGACTCAACATCAGTGAATTGTTTCCATGTAAAATACATTTTTATGTAAAATAATATATTTATTTACTTATCAAAATCATGTATATTGCTCAGAGACATGTTTAATTACGCACTATGACAGGATATTTCACATATCAATATTGATAAAGAAGGCATACGACGTAATTTTACTTAGTAATTAGGTATAAGACAATGAAACTAGAGATACTCATTGGATTCGAAGATTAAAGCTGCTACATTATATTTTTTTATAACGTGTTCATATAATTTAATATATAGCAGGTATATTAAATATTTTTTAATGTCCAATAAACATAAAATATTATACATATTATTCGTAAATCAATGACACTACGCATAGTTTTAGCCTTAAAACGTGGATATTTACGCAATAATCGAAAAACCGATAGTTTTACATATTTTTTATTTCCGCAATAAAAGAAGGCTCAATAGTATATTACTGGTGTTATTAATCTTCTTTTGTTGACCTTTAGTATCAAAACTAATTAATATACATAGTAACACCTAAAATGAGATATCTCGTCGACCAAAATATTACTACGTAAAATTCCTTGTGATAACGACTTCAAAAGGCAACAAATATATCCATGTATTTCATTTCGTAAATATGCGAAGTTTTTCACGATTTGCTTACATTATAGACCTTGTTATATGTTTATAGAAAATTAATGACGCAATAATTACTTTACATGAGATAAAAAGTGGTCTCTTCTTTGTTTTACCATTATGTATTTTGGTTATTCATGCGCACTACTACCTTTATCATACGTATATTGTACTGCAATGCAGGTGTCTTATACTCCGTCGATGAAGAGCACAGGCTTTTTCCGCTCGAGCATAAACTAATTTAACCTTAAATTGTATAAAATATGTAATCTAAAATCTTAATAAAAATGTAACTAGCTACTGTTTTCTTCCTATTTTATATTATCAACACTGTTTTTTTTAAATTACTAATATCACATACCACGTAGTTTAGTTAAGTAAAGTAATGTAGTGACCCTATGACCTCATAAAATTTATTATCAATATATGTCTAAACGAGGCGCAAAAATTAAGAACGGACGCACACCACAAAATTATAAGTATATAAAGATAATAGAAAATATTATGTTCTTAAAATTATAACCAATTAAATATCATAGAGGCAATACTTTGTAAATGACTACTTAGTTACAGTTGACTGACATTTTCTCGTCGAGGACTCATTGTTCAACTTTTATTGGAAAATTCCAAAGCAGTTAAGAAAAGATTTAATTATAACATTCTAAAGAAATATAAGTACTGTGACTGAGAAAGAATTTGTTCAATTTCTTCGAGACGCAACAGATATTAGAAAATTCAGTAAATATGTAACGTAAGAATGTTGTAATGTGTTCGTAT
Source organism: Boloria selene (assembly GCA_905231865.2). NCBI lineage: Eukaryota > Metazoa > Arthropoda > Insecta > Lepidoptera > Nymphalidae > Boloria > Boloria selene. Next base: position 6,369,875 of record HG993149.1, read on the forward strand.
TATCTATTTCTACAATTAATGAAGTATGTTTTTACACATAAGACATTTTAATTAAAGAAGGTCACAGCTGGGTTCGTATTAGCATTTTAAAGTTTATCATTCTCTATTTTGGCGAACTAATAAAAGCAGACAATTTTAATATTATAACACTTTATTTTAATATTATATCTACTTTTTATTATCACTTTTGTACTAGTATTTTAAAACTACATCAGTGGTATAGTGGCTAACATGTACGGCCACACATAGAGAGGTCCTGGATTTGAGTCCCGATTCGGGACAATCCTCAGTTAGCCCGGAGTTGAGAAGTTAGCGGTATTTAGGAATAGAGAGATGCACTTGTGCACTATAATATCTCTTGCGTAGTTGGTTAGTCCCAATGAGATTGGCTGCCATAGCCGGAATCGGTCGGAGAACATTATTATTAGTATTTTAAAAAAAAATTTTAAACCCTATATTTTTATAACATGATTATTGCATAATTTCAATAAAATAAATAATGGTTATTAAAATAAAATCATATTAAAAAGCAAAAAAGGTCTTCTATTAAAACAATGAGATTTCAATAATAATATTGTAATATAAGTTAGGTATATTTAAAGAAACTAGACTGAATTGCAATAAATGATAAAAAAAATATGTTGGGACATTATTACACATAGCGCCATTTAGACCGGTATACTACGAGGCTTGTGTTACGGATACCAGATAGGTGATACACTACACATACATAACTTTAAATACGTACATATTATAAATATAAACACCCATGGCTGGAGTTCAAACGTTCGTGCTCAAAAAATTATAGGCAGAGCAACTACTGTTACGACACGTCCGTTGTTTACAGGTTTTGTTCGTCAAAACGTTAATAGCTACTCAAGGCACTGCGACAAACACGGTATAAATACAAGAAATAAGAATAAACTTGTAACACCCAGTTTTCGCCTACAAAAAGTAAATAGGTCATTTATGGGGCAAGGTGTACGCATGTATAATAAAATTCCACAGTCAATACTAAGCTTGCCTTTGAAGCAATTTAAATCTAAAATTAAAAATACGCTACTGAATAAGGCTTATTACACCATCACGGAATACCTAGTAGATGTAAATGTGTGGGATTAGTGACTGGTTGTGTCTCACGTAGGATAAATAGATAAATTGTAATACCATATTGTTACCAAATAATTTTTTTTGAAAAGAGCAACTGTTGAGTTTCTCGCCGGTTCTTCTCAGCAGAACAGCTTTCCGAGCCGGTGGTAGCTTACTCACAGACTTACAGACTGACATTTAATTTTATTAATGTAAAAATGACGATTCAAAAGAGCTTGTAAAAGTCTATTTGAATAAAGAATATTTTGATTTGATTTGATTTGATTTGACAGACTCAGCCAAACGGGTAGTCAATAAATGATCACACTGCTTTACATCAACCTATTCCCGTCCACTGCTGAACAAAGACCTCCCCTAATGATCGCCAACTATCCCGGTCCTGGGCATTCCGCATCCATCCGCTGCCTACCTTCGTTAGATCAAAGGGGATGTAAGGGAGGCAAGCACCACCCTTAAGCCTTATTGCCAACCTAAACTGCTCGCGGTACATCCTGCTAAACAACGGACAAACGGAGTACATGGCGATAAAACCACATAAAATCAGGACTGCGTAAATGCCAGACCTAAGGGCGGACAACAGGCCATCTGTTAAAGATTCCTGCAACTGCGGTCACCAACCCGCCTGCCAAACACGGTGGCTAAGGCAAATACTAATGAGAGTCAACTCAGATCTAATGATCAAACGGATTTACAAAAATAGTTTTAAATAAGCGATATCTTGTAATTGTTAAATTTAAAAAATAAATAGAAACGTTAAGGCCCAATTTCACCAATGATGTCGTTATCCAAGAATAACTATGCCAGGTATAAAATTATTCGCTGCATTTACTCTCAGAATAACTCGTAGTACGTTTCACCGCTTTGTAAAGACAAAATGTTAATCCTAGTATAACTATTCTTAGATTAATGTTTTTTTTTACCTGTGGTACATTGAATGAGAATTGAATGTAAATGCAGTTAAATTAAATAGACTTGTCATTATCTCAGTACAGTATAGCATAACAGGACATTTTTAATTTAGTCGTCACTTTGAACTTATGTCAATGTGTCAGTGCTATTTTTCAAGTTAATTTCGTTTAGTTTGCTATGTGTTTTTTTAAAAATTATAATAAATTAAATAATAATAAATTTAATTAATAATTAATTTAATTTAATAATAAATTGTATGCTGCTGCTTTAGATAAACGAAATCTAATCATGAAATCCTTTTCATCGTAGTTGCAAAAATGCTCATTTCTTTCTTTAAACCTTGGACGTCTCAAAATAAAATAGTTATCTTCACTATCGCTTTCACTGTCCGATAAAATTTTTCTCAAACGCTGCATTTTAATAATATTTTCTCCTAATTACAATTCGATGTGCAAAAATATGAATCAACAGTTTACTGACATAAAATTTGACACCATTGTGATTTTATCTGAGGAATAAGCCGGTTATTCTTTCAAAATTGGCGGTATAAGAGTTACTCTCGTATAGCTTTGTTATACTCAGGATAAGTAGTTGGTGAAATGAAAGCATGGTTATCTTAGAGTAAATAACAGCTTTATCCTAGGAATAAAAGTTATTCTACTTTGGTGAAATCGGGCCTAAGTCCTTTACTTAAATAAGTAGATTTTTTGACAAGGTATAAGAAATAATTAACCAAAAGCCTACCGAGTGTGTTTAGGACTTTACGCTGTAATGCTTCTATAAGCTAAGGGTTTATTAGTAGACTTACCCACCGAATTGTATTGTTCAATGATGAATAACTTAATATTATCTATAAATAGATATTAGGTACCATATATTTTATTTTAATTTTTAAATTGTGTGTTTATCTATGTAAATAAACTAAATGGCCAAATCAGTCAAACTCAAATATTAATCTAAATTACTCTTTGCCTGAAGGATATTCTTATATGAAGATCGTTTTATTGAAGTATTTTAAACTTAACTTTGACAAATAAAAAGCTGTGGGGCAAATACTTAACCATTTTATAAATACAAAAGATAACCGATATTGCCTTAGAAATATCGTCCTATTGAGACAGTAAATTATCCTTTTTGAAGCTTGACTATTGGTAGAAACTTAACAAGAAATATTTTAATAGCTCTCCGGTTAGAATATCTTGTTTTATTATTATGTTAACAAATATATTTTATCAAAAAAAAAGCAAGCACAGATGTAACATACATACTTTTAATATTTTATTTATACGCTGAGCTACAATAATTTATTTTGTAAATATAAAGTAAACCTTAATTCAATTTTATAATGCTTTCTATTAACCATTTTTGTGAATGGTTTTAGAGCGGATTACTTAACCCTTGATTTACCCGGTGACTTCATACATACACAATTGACCCGGTGGAGTCCCCAGGACTCCCGGAAATAAAATCGTAAAATTAAAATGAAATAAAACTATTTTTTTAATAAAACGCTAGTAATATATATTTATTATTTATTTGGTCTTACAATTGCATAGGTTTTTACTTAAAATTATAGAATCACAGCCTTTTATTAAGGAACTTCTAGAATACGGCACTTTTTGTAACAAAATTACGAGACCTAACTTCTATTCTCAACATTTCAAAAACAGAACAATTTTTCAAAGTAATTTTTAACGAAACATAACAAAAACATAATCAATTCTTATAAAAAGCAAAAAAAAGAACATAGTTTGAACAAAAAACAAAAACGTGCAAGACTTTCTAGTTTCTGTTGGTGACACAGTCATTGCATATTTTTTTATACAGCTAAGACACACAAGCTTAGTACAACTATGGCAAATATACGCATTATTCCATTTTATCCGCGGTGGACACAGGTAACAATACTTTCTGTCATTCCGGGGCAGTTTCTGCTCATTATTGATCTCGACAGGTAAATTGAGTGAAGTTGGAGTATCTTATATCTTGTCAATTGTGTCAGTTTTCTTGTTTGTCCACTGTATAATCATTTGAAGCATTGGTATAATAAACAAAAGAAGAAACGCTTCTACAGGCGATACAGGACCATTTTCAAAAATGGAGTGTGGTACTCTTAGAATTCTCATGTTGTGTCATAATGTTCTGAGATTATGTTCGAGAATTCCTCGAAGGTTTCCTTGCCCATTGCATCTGGTTTTTGCCGTAATAATAAAGTTTATTCTTATTGATATTTTTCATCATTATCTGAATAAACTAAACAGAGTTATGGTCTGATAGCTCGCAGTCATCCTCGGATTCTGACACCATGTCATAAGGTTCTAGTCTCCTGGGCTCTAGGCTGATTCAACGGTATATTTAGTTGATTCCCATCATCTGTGTGACTATCCCTTAGTTTATTGAGTCATTTGATCACTACAGTCTCAGCACCTTCATTAAGGACGTTTATAGTAATACGAGACGCGATTATATCAACCAAAAACAAAAAAAACACACCGTAAAAATACCGTATATAGGCTAAAACTATAACATTCATACCCCGGTGGAGTCCCACGGACTCCACTAGCTTGTTTATTTACCGATCGGAGCCGCGAGCATCGACGTATGCTCTCCTCCGCGTTTGGCACGTCACTTTATGAAGGTACTGGAACGCACAATTTGTGATTCCAAAAACTAAAGATTTTATGAGCATTGAAAGTTTTCATTGGAGTCCCAGGGACCTACCGGGTCAATTAAGGGTTAAGTTCGCGATTAAATTTCATAATATAACATCAGTTAAACTCGAAAGGAAGAAGAAAAAAATCCTTTAGCTCCGAGTTTTTGAATTTATTATTAAGAAAAAAATGTTAAATTTTTAATTTTATTTTTCTTCTCCTTGAGTCCTCCTCCTTCAAATAAACTAAAGAAAAAGTAAAAAAAACAACCACGCAGGAGCATTTTATATAAAGTTTTACGTACTAAATCTTACCTTCTTAAATTATTTTATAAAAAAAAACAAATGTTACCTACGTATTTGTACGTTGGATCCCCACGGACCACGGACGGAGCTAAAATTTAGGACTTATTCGGTTGGGATGGGATTACCTTATTTTTAAATTATGACAAGACAAATATTTGTGTAAGATGAACATGGGTTGAACCGATAAACATGTAAACGAATGAACAAAGGAGACTCCTTTTATACAATACCTACTTAAACTTTTAATTTCAATTACAGAACAACTTTCTATCTATTAAAATCTATACTCAACCCTTATTCATCAAATAAATAGTCATATAGAACAAGTCCATTACTACAAGAAAGTTTGAAGACGTTCCCAAAAAATCTAAGTAGGTAGATAAAATATGGTCTGAATACAAAAAGCTTCCAAAACAGTGCTTTAACTTTTGTGGTTTTTTCTTTTGATTACTCAGTAAACAAATATTTGTATAAATTATTCAATTTAGATTGGTAAAAAATTGTAAAACAGGTTTGGGAATCGAGACTGTCTCATTTTTATCCTTGCTAACCGTGATAATGTACATTTACATATATGATATAAATATTACAAAGACAAATTATACATTTGAAAAGATTGTTGGTCAAACCGGATTCATACAGGAGGTAGGTATCGCAAAAAATATAAAAAGAAGATGTTTAATTTCGTGTTTACGACTAAAGTAATGCCATATTTTCAAAAAGTAAACTTTTTATTTTTAAACATTTAAACAATATCATGCGTACCTACTAGAAAAGAAATAAGGGGTTGAAAGATACAGTCCTACTTACAATTTGGGAAACGCGGTTAAAACTTACAACTAATAAACTCACTTAAAAAAACATTAAATAAAACAACTTGTCGTTAGGAAAATATTTCTCAATAAACGATATTTTATGAATTATAATAATAAAAATTAAATATGAATTGTCTATAGTCTATAATTAATTATAGACAACTTTTAACTGTAATAAAGTATTCTATGTACGAAATATTTTCGTTTCAGATAATAGAAAATTATTTAAAAGAAAATATGTATTATACAAAATATACTAAAATATTTTTTTAATAAATCAAATAACTATTAATATTATAATGATTAGTTCATTATAATATTAATAGTTATATAAAATACTCGTAATAAAGTTCATGTAAGGGTATGAAGAGGAGTTGTACTTGTAGTCCAGTGTTAAAGCTCGCTTGGGAAACCGAGTAAATTTTAAATGAAATGTATCTATATAGATTTCAAGTATACTTTTCGAACTTACCTATGTCAAGGAATTGAAATGAAAATCTTGTACGCAAGCGAAGCCACGGGAAAATACTAAATGCGTAGATATATAAGTGAATACTATCAGTAACTTATATGTAAATATTTTATTTTACAGGTAAAACTAGCTCTCTAATAAGCATATCGGAAGCATTGGTGCCTGTGATCTATTCACCGGTGTACAGCAAAGTATATCTGAGCACGCTGTCAACTTTCGCCGGCTCGTTTTACCTAATCAGTGCCGCACTTGCTGTTCCTGCTATAGCCATATACATGTAAGTTAAATAATAAATTTGATCTTTGAATTAGCTATATATAGATTAATAAAGTTAAACTTTATGTGATACTTATAAATATTATTATCTTTATAGAAGCAGAGAACTATAGTCAATCTGTTCTCTGCTTTCTTCTTTCTTCACTTCTCTATCTCGTAACTTCAATAGGTTTCAACATTTTTTTCTTAAAATGAACAATTTGATTTTATAACCTATCTACATGCAGGTAGGTTTATTAAGCAGATAGTAATATAATTTAATAAATTATATCACTATAATTATATATACCTAATACTATAAGTAGCTATACTAACTGTAGTCGTAATAGCTTTCGAAAGAGACCTTGTGGTTAACTGTAACTCGCCCTTTTGTCGAAGCAATCAGATTTCTAATTTTAAATGAAAACCTTGAACAGTATTTTCTATTGCTGTCTTCATAATAACCATTCCCAACCATGAGTGAGAATATTTTTATTATGGTGTCTTAATATTTTTTGTTAATAAGGTATTCATTGAAAATCATAGGTCTGTCGTATAATCATCGATTTTGCCTCGCTATGCGTCCCAATTTACCTAGTGTATTCTGTGAGGTTCGATAAACAGATGAATGTTTGTGATTCTTTGACGCCCGAATGGCTGTACGGATCAAGGAAAAATTAATTAACGTGGCTAACGCTGGCTAATTTAACATTAATTATACTCTTTATATCTATTAACCCGACACGACCCGAGCGAAGTGAGGGCAAGTCGTTAGTATTATATTATATAGGATGCGGCAGCTTTTGCCAAATATTGTAGCCAAAGTAAGGCAGTCATATATTATGTTTTGTGTAAAGGGTAGCAAACAATGCTTCGCAAGATAGAACAAGATCTTCGCATATTTGATTTTGGGGTGCCTAATGGTGATAGCATCAATTTCATTTTTGAATATAGATTAAGATGTAAAGAAAAAATCAAACGTTTTATAACCAATCGATTTCAAAATACCTAGAATAGACCGTATGCTTTATATTATACAAACAGAAACAGAAAATATGTAATAAACAAAGATTCTTATCATTAAGTGTCTTTTAATAGAGATTGCGACCTTATGATACGGACGTTGGTACATATAACATCTTACTTTTGTACATGTATAAAACTTTAGAGTTAGAGTTTTTTTAACAAATTATTAAACAAGTTTGTCTTGAAACTCCGCATGAATAGCGATATATGTGTAAAGTTTGCTCGTAAAATTAGTAGGTAAACAAAATATGAAGAATATGAAGCTCAAATTGTTACAGTGGCAGTGCCATTCAATATTATCAACAACTACTCTGAAATGTGAATAGGCATTTAAACTATTATTATTTTTATTCTTGTCCGGAGATAACTATAATTAATGTTAACTTAGTATGTTTCTACGAATTAAATAATGTTTGATTCGTAGAAACATGGGGGAACTACTGTACCAGTACACTAAGTTCTGTTACCTTGTTGATATCATTGTTTTCATAAGGCAACGTAGGTATTAACATTAAATGCAGTCAAAAATAAAATAAAATAACTACTTATTTTCCTACGTTGTTTATATATTCCCTTATATATAAATATTTAAAAGCAAATAATAATAGATGTATCTTTTTCCAGAAGTCTATTCATTTTACGACAAAGAGAAGTAAGAGAAGAGAACCAGTCTACTGAAGAAAAACCCAAGGATAATGAAGTTACTCGATTTTAATAGCGAAATTTGTTGTACATATTTTATTTTTAAGTTTAGCTATACTTACTCGTATGTCTGTCATGTACCTACCGCAAATCTCAATAAACATAGGATTTATATTGTAGTATAGTTTTTTTTCTAGAACACCCATATAGAATAAGTATATAACTTGTAAACTAAATACTACTAATTACCCTCGCTCCTCCCGACATATCCCTGTCGCTGGTGTCTGGTGGCTTTGTTAAATCTATTTTATACCAACACATTATGCTATGGGGTCTCATCAGGGCTTAAGATTTTTTTTTCATATAAATGTTTAATATTTCATTAAAGTGGAACTTTGATTTACTATATGTATATGCTATATATTATAAATCGAAGTTTCAGTCTATCTGTTCGCAATAAACTGAACCACGGAATAGATAAAAAAAATCATTTTCTCTGTGAATTGAACAGACTTTCATACGGAATTCACAAATAGATTGATCGATTCGTGAGGAATGTTTAGTTGTATAATTAATCAAGGTTTTGCGTTAACTCGTTGAACTATGAAGATGATTTTTGAAAATTTTAAAAAAAATCATGGCGATATGGAGCTTTTTTTGACCGCGTTTACCAATATAGTTATGTTACATAAGTATATATTACAGAATTATTCCTCTTAAGATCTTTTGATAAATGGAACACTTCTGACGTAGTGTGAAAGTCACTAAATAAAATATTAGTTAAGAAATAAAATAATAGTCTACACTGATTGTGGCGTAGCAAAACTATTTTATTTATTTTTATATTTTGTGCTTTCGGTTAATTTTAACATCGGTCATTTTATAGCATAGCTACGAGGGTAGAAATGATTATGCGAATTGCGATCTCAAAGCACTTTAGTGGTCAATGTGCGCTGAGACAGAAAACGAGCATAGGTAATTAACTAACAAACAAATTAACTCTAATCCAAATAGGGTTCCCGGGTGTAGAATATACAGTACTACGTAAATAGGAATGCTTATATTACACTAGCAAACCCGCCCCGTTTCGCTGGGCTTAAGTTAAAATAAATTTAACTGTTTTTATAATTTTAATGTAATAATAGTATCCTAAGTTACTCCTTATAACATTAGCTATCTGCGTGTAAAATTCACGCCGAAATCGGTCCAGCTATTTCATAGATTAGCCAGAACAAACAGTCATTTAAAATTTTTTTGAATGGTACTCGTAGTACCGTATGTACTTTCATTTGCATTTAGTGAAAAGCTGTTAATTTGAAACTAAAAACAGACACTTCAAATATTATACTGATTTAGACATAGTTATACTAGGTAAATTTTAACATCGTTTACTATACGATGTAGTATGCTGCGGTTGTGAATCCTTTATCTTTACGAAGGTTGCCAGATGCTTTTCATAATAATACGTTATATTTAAGTCAAAATCTACGTATAATAATATTTCTCAATTCTCGGGAAATGTAGGTTGTTCAACTTAAAATCGATATTCATTCATTTTTGCTCACGTAATATTATAGTTTCTGAACAAACTTTTATTAGATACGATTCCTGGGGGAATGCTTTATTAATTGAGATACAAATGATAATATTTCCGGAAGAGATAACTTCACCTTTTATACATATATACATTATACATGTATGTATAAAACCTATATTAATAACTACAGTACAATATCGACGAAACCCATCACGATTTCTAAACGTAACATCTTAAAACATAGGGATGGCCCTTGCCACCAACCATGCTGGTCAAACGCAGGTCGACAAACTGCGGTATTTAAGTTCTCGCAGACGTGCAGGTTTCCTCCCGATGTTTCCTTCACCGTAAGGCAAGTGGTATGTTACAGACATAGAAATAGATAAGCTAATATGTTTTACTATTTTATAAATTAATACAAATAAAAATATCTAACATTTTATTATATTACCATCCAATTAAATTAATTAAGTCTATTGACACCAATCAAATTCGGATTCGACACTAATCCCTGTGAATGTTATTAAGCCCATTCAATAAGAGCTCTACAATTAATTCAGTTAGGATTGAGTAAATCGTTACGTGGGCTTCAACTGCTTTAATAATAATAATTTAAAAAATCTGAAATGTAATTTACAGTAATTCCAAATATATGTATTTTATAACTAAATATATTATGTATGTAATATATTTTATTACATTATATTTTAACGGTCACTAGAGATTTGTCAGAGATGAGATATTTTCCCGTAGTAAAAATTATCTTTGTATATCTACAGTGGTTTTCTCGTGATGCAATCACAGACAGAGAGAAAAAGACCTAAAAACTATAGAGTCGGCTTCTGTATCTATTTTTGTAGATTAAACGTATTATATATACAATATACATACATATTATAAAATTATTGCTTATTAGGCTTCAGGCATCGTCGCAGTTGAATTAAACTTTTTTTTTATGGTAAAACGGGGCAAGCCGGCAGGAGGCTCCCCTGATGGAAAGTGATCACCTCCGCCCATGGACATCTACAAACCAGGCTTACAGATGCGTTGCCGGCCTTTCAGGAAAGGGAGGGAGGGAGGAGGGAGGGAAGACGAAGGAGGGAGGGAAGACGGAGGAGTGAGGGAAGATGAAGGGAGGAGGGAGGGAAGAGGAAGGGAGGAGGGATGGGGAGTGGGCCTCCCGGACTCTCACTTACCGGACGAAACGCGACAGCACAGTTACCACTTCACGCCGGTCTTCTGTGAGAGAGTGGTACTAATGAACTATACGGGGCGTGCCGGCCCATTCGGCTATTACCCGAAGGTAACAAGCATGGCACTACCACTGTAACTACCTAGAGAATAACAATGCGCTTACATACAAAAAAAAGTACAAGCCCATGTCTGCCTTTAAACAACAATTTCATAACATTTTTATTAAATCTAAGAAGCTACTTTACAACTGAATTATATTTGAAAATATTTAATTTGTATAGAGAAGTTTGTAAAAACTAGAATGCAATTTCAAATATTATTATTCAGACTGAGGCACGAAACAAAACATAGAAATTTTAACAAAAGTAACCTTTACAGGTTTTAATAAAATACGCGCCGCGACCGTCGACCGTCTAGTTAAATATTCAACACCCCTCAACGTACTTAGTTCTACATTGCTTGTGTATTACCTACAACTTTGCTATCTAACTTTTTTCCATAGGACTTGTAGTTTTGCCGGAAATCGAGATAAACCGTTTTTACTCTTAAAACCCCACCCCATCCCACTTGACGACCTCAGATCGCCCGTAAATTATTTTTTATTTCATTTTTGTTATTTTCAATTCCTCCTACAATGGGTTTCATCCACAGACAATTCAACCTTAAATTGTCTGTGGTTTCATCCTACTATAATTTTTTCACTTTTGACTATTTTCAACGGCTCTAACACTGGTTTATTTGTAATAGCTACGCTATTCTTTATGCGTGATAATAATTATAATTAAAATAATTAAATCTTGATCTTTATTAATTGTATTAGACATTTTCCATGGATTTCATACTTACATGCATTTAGGTAAAGAGATATAAATGACTTTTTAGAGTATTTAATTTTATACATATAAATATAGATATTTATTTACATAGCTCTAATCGTAAAACAGTAGTTGCTAGAAAAAAATAACGTACCTATGTACCTACTAAAAAACTTTATAGGAAGTACCTGCTACTTAATTATTATTTAATTATTTATCTGAACAAAAACTCCGCATGTTTTTCTTCAATAAATACATCATAAGCTTTTTAGCTTCATACATTTTGTTTTAAATCTTATTGAAATAGATTACTATTATCGATATTTTTACCTAGAGATTCTAGAGGCCGAATGTATAGTTTTTAGAATTTTCACTACCTGTTTGAGAAAGCACCATGAGAAAACCACTAGACAGATTTTGATGAATTTTGGTATGATAATAGCTAGTTGTCCTAGTCACAATAGTGCAGAAATATCTAATTTCTAGGAAATCTCAACATACCTAGGGACGAACTCGAGCGAAGCGAGAATGAAACTTTGATGTGGCTGTAATTCCAATAAAACGTGTTTTATTTTTTCTTGTTAAAAAAGAACCTAAATTAAAAAATGGAAATCTTGCACATAAGGGTCCAAATGTTTGCCATGAGACTGTGTTAGAACTTAGACCCCTTAGTCATTAAAATAATTAATCTGGGTCGTAACTACATTCGTTGTAGGATTATTTATTTTACTGTTTAATTTGTTTCATGTCATTTTTATAAAAACCATTTGTATATATTGTAATATTTTTAACGTCTCGACTTAACGAATAATATGTTTTCATACAGGTATTGCGAAGTAGCGGTGGGCAAAGTATATCATTTTTGCGATTGGAACATTTGCATCTGGATCACTGAAATGTTCCGGAACACTGATATGTATCATTTGGCTCATTTGAATCATCGACTCAAAAGATATAAAATATACAGAATGTTTCGAATACATTGAGTTACGTCGCGAGTGTTTATTACTGTGTCAGTGAATTTTTATATTATATTTATTTATTTTAATTTTTTTTATGGTTTGACTTAAAATTGTAATTTAAAAAGAAACCTTAAACAGAACTCAATTAAGTTTTCGTAAACAGGCGCGAACGAACATAAACTATATGACAAATGCCGCATCAACGTAAAATGGCAACTTGTTAATGCAAACATTACATGCAAAAAACGACTGTATAGTATTTGATACGTAAGCGCCTTAGTGGTCATTTTTACGTACATGAATACCGACACCGAAAATCCGTACGAATTAAGTGATACACTTCTCATTTGTTATCTCTTTCTGACTTGTATAGATTTCAATTATTTCGCCCGCTCACTCGCAAGTCGAGAGTCGCGATTCAATAGTTTAGTTGTATCTCTCGCTCACCGCTCATACGGAACGCGAGCGACGTGTCGCGCTAATGTTCCAGATTCAAATGAAGCAATTGAAATGTTGCGAGTGAACCAATCTTTTGAATCACTTTAGTGATTCGGAACAGTGAGTCGGTTCCGTAAAGAGTTACACACGCCTATTGCGAAGCTTGTAATAGGATCTAAACGACTGCACTTCGAAGAACTCGCTTGGTTATACAGTAGAAAACATTTTATAAAATTCTATTTTATCGGATCTCCACTCTCCTTTTATCTTTACAAATTGCTTTGAAGTTTTCTATACTTTGATTAGTGAAGTGAAAATATTTGTCACACCTTTAGATCATCGAGTTTTTTAGGTATAGAAGATTATTTTAGTGGCTATTAGAAAGTCATTCAAAAATGTCAAACTATGAATAGCATTAATTCCATAAATATAACGTTATTTTAAAAAATACAAAAATGCAAAAGGAAATGAGTTCCTGACTTATTTAGAGCCTTTCTATTATTTTTTGAAAACTAGAGGCACTCAATATGAAGCCTCACGGGGATGCCAACGTTAATAGCACTTCAGTACACTCATGTATAGTCATAATACAATACTCGTATGCAGGCACGCATAGATGGTCAAACAAGCCTTTAGATATCATTTCCGGAGATAATACATATTGAATATTGTGTATCACACATTAATAAAATTGAATATTTTTATTGATGTACATAAATTTTTTTAAAACATCAAATTATCCTAAGAAAATACGATACAATGATTATTAGTCCAATACTGAGTATTATGGCTTTGTGATAATCAGTGCTTATATCGTTCTAGTGCAACTAACATAACTAGTGAACTATTTAGAAGGCTGAGACTTCGTTAGTATCGGTCACGTAAAATAACTTCCGTGTTCGAAACAAATAGAAAAAGAAAGAAAATAAATTAGATTACTTTTGAAATATAACGTAAAAGTTATTAAGAAAAATTAAGCTCCTCTAGAGCTATCAGAATACTTTCAAGGAAATTAATTTTAAAGAAGATACGTCGAAGTCGTTCAAATGTAGGAGTTTTCAATTACACCGTACACGTCTTCTAAGATCATTGACCGCGAAATTAATTTTATAATATGTCAATTGTCACTTTTCTAAAGGAAATATTTAATATTTGACGGCACAAAACGAGTTTGCTTATGAAACTCACACTTGTTAGTTTTTTATATAATTAGATAGTTATTTTTTTATTCTTTATCCATTTATAAATTCATAATGTCAGCATTTTGTACATATAGAGTTTTTCTACTCTATTTTTCAAAGTAAAGTTACAGCTACATGCAGAAACCCAAAGGATCCCGTCAACTGCGAGTTGGACTCGCGCACGAAGGTTTTCGTACCATTATCTATAATAATTCTTAAGCTATGAGCCCATACAACTCAGACGACATCTCAACTATGTATGCATCTTCTTCTTCTTCTTCTTCTTCTATGCACGGCTGATTTCCGCACTTAGGCAGTGAATGCCCGTTGTGCGTGAAGCTTGTGCTGGTTGTGTTAGTCTGTCCACCCCAGGGCGTCCCAGTAGTCAAGCAGGCTGCCGGTGTCCTGAATGATTTCCTGAAGCGTCCTACTGAGGCCTAGTTTTTCTTTGCGCAGGCGTTCGAGCTCACAACATTCCAGTAGAATGTGGACTGGTGTTTCCTCTTCTTGCAGGCACGCTCTGCATAAGGAGCTGTCTGTAATACCTATATTAAACAGATGTTTATTGAGTCGGCAGTGTCCTGTTATGAATCCCACCACCGTTTTTAGTTTTGTTCTGCTTAGGCGTATTAACTTTAATGTTAGTTGCTTGTCAGTTTTAGGGAAAGCCATTTTTGATTGACGACAGTCGTTATTAGCTTCCCATAGTGTGTTCATTGTTTTAAGAGTTATGTCGTGTAACCATGTCTTGTACTCACTGAAGGGGATTGGTGTTAGTGGAGTAGGACCCTGTATGGTTAGTTTTGAGGCTTGCTTTGCTAAACTATCTGCCATTGTATTACCTTTGTTGTTGGAGTGACCCTTTACCCACGAGAGAGTGAGTTTGTTAGATTGTGCGAGTTGTTCTAAGGTTTTATGACATTCTAGGATGTAATTTGATTTCGTGGTATTTCTTGTTAATGCGAGTAATAGTGCTTTGCTGTCTGTTTTTATGTGTATGGTTGTGTTTTTAATTTCTTTGGTTAGTAACTCTTGGGCACTTACTGTGACGGCTGCACACTCTGTCTGAATTACAGAGTTATGTGTGCCTAGGTGGTAGTTGATTTTAATGTTTAGTGTTTGGCAAAAAATACCTACTCCAGCGCTGCTTTTGTTTCTGGAGCCGTCTGTATAAACGATGAGTGTGGATTCTGTATTGTGTTCTATACAATTTTCTTTTTCATTGTCCGTTAAGGTAATATTGTAATGTTTGTCAATTATGTGTGTCTTGTTTATTCTGTCGTTGGGCCATCGCAGCATTTGGCAGTTTGCTGCATATGACTCGAGTATCTTTGTATGTCTGCTCTGATTTCCATTCCATTGATTTGTAGAGAGGAGTCGTAGAGCAGATATGGCTGCTTCTTGTTTTATGAAGATGTGAAGTGGTGGTATCCCTAGTATTATTTCCAGGGCTGCTGAGGGAGTGGTTTTCATGCCGCCTGTGATGGCTAGGTTGGCAGTTCTTTGGAACTTTTGGAGTTCTTTTGGATCGTATTCAGTTCTGTTCTGGGCCACCAGACGAGGCAGGCGTATGTAAGAACTGGTCTGACAACAGTTGTGTACAGCCATAGCATTATTTTAGGTTTAATGCCCCATTGTTTCCCATCATGCGTTTGCATTGGTTTAGGATCTTGTGGGATGAGGTTATTTTCTTACTTATGTGTTTATTCCAGCTGAGTTTATTGTCTAGTGTTACTCCTAGGTATTTCACTTCGTTCGAGAGTTTTAACGTTTCATTAAATAGCAGTGGCATATTTGTTATTGAAGCTTTTCGTTTATTTGTGAAAAGCATTAGTTCTGTTTTAGCAGGGTTTATTGATAGATCGTTTTTGATGCACCAGTCTTCCGCTATAAGAAGTGCACTTTGCATGAGTTCACCCAGTGTTGATTCGATTTTTCCACTGATTAGGATGGTGATGTCATCGGCGTAGCCTATGGCGTGTACATCGTTTACTTTAAATTCATCCAAGAGGCTGTCAACCACAAGGTTCCATAGCAGTGGTGATAGGACACCGCCCTGTGGGCACCCTCTTGAGACCAGTCCTGTAATGCAGTCATTGCTGCCTGTTGTTATTGTTCTCTTGCTTAGCATTTCATTTATCCAGCTGATGAGGATGTTGGGAATTTTATGTTTTTGTAGTGCATTGTTAATGCTTTTAAAAGTTGTTTTATCAAAGGCTCCTTCTATGTCAATGAAGGCTCCTAGTGTGCTAGTTTTGTTGATCAGATTGTTTTCTATAGTGCTTATAACTTGATGTAGAGCTGTCTCAGTTGATTTGCCCGCAGTGTATGCGTGTTGGTTGTCGCTGAGTGGTGATGTAGTTAAAATTTTGTCCCTTATGTATCGTTCACATAGTCTCTCCAGGGATTTGAGGAGGAAAGATGTTAGGCTTATCGGTCTGAAGGATTTGGGTTGTGAGTAGTCATCCTTTCCTGGTTTAGGGAGAAAGACGACTTTCACTATCCTCCATTGTTTTGGTATGTAGCCTAGTGCAAGGCTGTTTTTGAATATGTTTATCAGCCACGGTTCAATTATGTCATATGCAAGTTGCAGTAAGTGCGGTGTGATTTTGTCTTTACCTGGTGCTTTGTGTTGTTTAAAGCTAAATACCGCCCATTTGAGCTTGTCAGCAGAGATGATCTGGTCCACTAGGGAAGAATCATCCTGTGTTACAGTTTTTATAGGGTGTGAGTCGTTGTTTTCAGTGCTGTGGCCCAGCTTACATCCAGGGAAATGTGTTTCTAATAGGACCATATTTGTTTCTTTTTCCGAGCACGTGTAGTTGCCACTAGGTCTTTTCACTGTGCCTAAAGCACAGTGTCTGTCTTTTGAGATAATCTTTCTTATTCTATTTGCAGTGCTGTCGGATTCGATGCTACTGCAGAAGTTTTGCCATGATTGGTTGTCTTTGCGTCGTATTGTCTTTTTGTAATTTGACTGAGTCTCCTTGAATTTGGCCCAGTCCTCGTCTTTTCTAGTGTTCTTTGCTCTATTGAAGCGGTGTCTTAATTTTTGTCTGATTCTTTCTAGTTCGTTGTCCCACCATTCATTGATGGGTGCTAGTTTTGTATTATGTTTACAGGTACATGCACTTTCATAACTGGATGAGATTGCAGTGGTAAGGCTATTTACATTTGTTTCGATGTTATTTGTGTTGCTTTCTATGAGCAGCGCATTGTTTGCTAGGTTGTGTTTTAATGTTTTAAGAAATTTGTCTTTGTTTAGTTTTTTCGTGTTAATGTAAATTGTTGGTTTTGAAGTTGGTTTTGCTAGTTCCATATTGAATTTGATGTGTCTGTGATCTGAAAGCGTGGGTTCGTCTGAGACCTTCCAATCATGTATGCGGTCTGTGGAGCCCAAGTTTGTTATGGTCAGATCAATAGCTGTTTGGAATCTACTAGTTACAAAAGTCGGTTCGGTTCCTTTGTTCATGATTATTAGATTTGTGGTGTTTAGAAATGATAGCAAGCTCTCACCTCTTTTGTTGTTCGATGTGTTTCCCCATAAGGTGTGATGGGCGTTTGTGTCCGCTCCAATTATAATGTCCAGTTTGTTTGTTTCGCAGTACTCGACTAAGTCTGCTGTGATGGCGTGAGGTATTTCCTCTTCAATTGGTAGGTATAGTGAAACCATGACCAGCGATGACGTTTCTGCGTCATTTTGACTCGCCTTATCATTTTGTATTCTTATAGCAGTTTGGTCTCTGTAACAGAATTGTGTTAGAAGTGTCGCGTTTATATTTTTATGGCAGTATATGCCCGTTCTGGGTTTTTCGTTGGGTGAATGATAGAATATCTTACCGTCACTGAGTGTCAGACCACAGATGTGAAAGCCTCTAATCCACGGCTCCTGGATTAGGGCGATGGTCTCCTTTCCCTCAACCTCCAGCTGCCTGCGTAGAATAGCCGTGGCTTGATGGTTATGCTGGAGGTTGGCTTGAGTGACGGCGATAAGCCGTCGGTTAGGTGTCATTGTTTATAGGTCTACGTCAGCCAGTGCCTCCCAAGACACCGGCGATGTGGACACCTGTGAACTAGGCGTCAACACCTCACCGAAGTCTCGGGGCACTGAGGAGTGTTTGTTGATTGGTTCCGGGTCCGGTTCTTCTGTCATCGGTACGTCGTGGTAGTCCTCCGGTCTGTCAGGTTCGTCAGTCGAAGTCGAAGTCGAAGTAGATGTCAGGGGCAAAGAGCTGTCCTTCTGGGGAAGTTGAGCTCCGTCCTGTTTGTCTGTCTTGGGGGGGGGGATGTCTGTATCGGTCGGAGAGGATTTTTGTCTGTCCGTCTGTCCGTCCGTCCCTCCGTAGGTGGTTTCTTTTGGTACGTTTGTTTGTTGGTTCGCGGGGGCCGACTGGAATTCCTCGGCGGGTGGTACATCACTCAGCCCTTCAGGAGTGAAGAACCGGATGTATATGTTCCCGTGGGAGAAATTTATCCGTCGGCCTTCTTTCATTAACTTAGGGATCTCTTCGCTGGGTATTCCTAGGTATAAAAGCATCCCAGGACGATCTCCCTTGGTTATATCATACTGTGTTAGCTGCCAAGAGTTGATGTTATAGTATTTGCGGTTTTGCCAAGTTAACAGTTTGTGTAGGAAATCTACGTCACCTTGGTAGTCGGGGACGTGTAGTGCAGCTTTGATCTTTGGCCTGATCTGACGCTGTTCGATGAGGGTAAGACTGAAGCCTTCCCTAGGGGCCTTCATCGTGGGAACGACTCCTTTCAGCCAGGCCAGTGTTTCGTCATCCGCAACCCTTAGCTTTACCACTCCATCTTGCAGGAAGGCTCGGCCTCGGAATTCGGGTGCGAAGTCTGATTCTTGTTGTGTGAGTTGTATTTTCATGGCTTCAAAGATAGCCTTTTGTAGTTGGTCCTTTATGGCGGTGGATTCGATTTCCGAAAGGTCTATCCTTGGGACGGTGGTTATAGCTACGTTCAAGCGCGGGTTGAGCACCTGTGCATAGCTACTTTCACCTTCCCTTCTGGGGTGGTCTGTTCGGGGGCGTTTCGAGACCACCTTCGGAGATATGGTGTCGTCTAGCCTGTCCCTTTTTTGTGTTTTTGTTGTGTGGCCTCCTTCCGAGGTTTCACCTTCGCTTGTGCCGCTGTTCACACGTGGTCGTGTGAGCTTCGACTGGCTTTGGTTAACCTTGGAAGAGGTTGCTTTAGGTTTTGTTTGTTTGTGGAGGGGATCCGAGTGGCCAGATGGACCTTTTCCGCTAGAGCTTGTTGGGCGGGCGGTCCCATGGCTAGATAGGCCACTTGGACCACCCTTGGTTCCCTGAGCTACGCGTACTCCAGTCTCTCTCTTGCCCTTAGATCCCCCTGTCGTTTTGTGTTGGTCAGTCAAGGTAGCAGAGCGCCCTCCCCCCTTAGAGTGCCCACTGCCACTGCCACTAGAGGAGCCCGCGGGACCCGTGCTGGATTTCGCCGGCACAGTGTCGCCTTGTACAGGTTTCACTGCGCGCTGGTTTCCTCCAGTCGGTATTCCGGTACCTCCGGGAGCAGCTGTGGGTGGACACCCCTCGGTGGTGTACCGCCTGCCACCTTGAGTCTCGGGTTCGCTGTCACCAGCTCCCCCTGTGTCCTGTCCGTCTAGGGTCCTAGCCCGACGTTGTTTGTCTCGTCTGTTTTTGTTTTTGTTCTTCTTCTTGCGGGGAACCGCAAGGCTCCAAGAGCTTGAGGTGTTTGGTGGTTGTGGCATTGCTGTGAACAAAGAGGTCATGTTAATAGAAGCGGTTTGAGCCACTTCTGCGTTGATTGGTTCTTGAACGGTGGTGTTGTTATTTGGTTGGATATTTTTGTTTTGGTTATCCATAAAATTTGCACGAAATTTCGTCTCAGTAGCGTCCCACCCTCCAGGGAGCCCTCACATTTGGGGATGTCCCGGCACAAGCTGCAGCAGGATCACCAGGACCTACCACTGAGATATAGCCGGCAAGAGATCTGTTACAGAGCGAGTCGGGTCGCAGCTAAAGCGGAGGCAGTCCAACCAGACCACCTACAACACTCGAGCCACGTCGACTGCCTGTCCCATGATCCTCACCGGCTCGCCCCGCACAGTCATAGACCATGCGATGCGCCGAATACACTAGGATGGGCTAGTCCTAATGCAGCCTTGTGGCCTGAATCCAGGACCAAAGAGGGCGTGTTGCTTCTCACCAGTAACTACTCCGACCAGTGATCCGCTCAACCCCCCAGGACTCCTTTTTCCCTGCCTTCGGCTCTCGCTGCACACGGCGATGTGCAGGAGTGTACCCTAGACTGACATAAGGGGTCCATGCAGTCTAGTCACACCCTTTTGAAGTGTAATTGTATGTTTTGTGTGTTGTTGGTGAATGTGTGATTGTGCAAGTGTTTGTGTGTTGTGTCATGGGGAAGTGTATGTATATTGAGTGCGGGATTAATGTGGATAGGAATGGGTTTGTACGGAGAGACTTCGGGTTTACTTGGGATCAAAGGATAGTTCGGGAAGGGGGGGGTGTGTGTCGGCTCTTGGGTTTGGATTGCACCAAGAGTCTCCCTCTTGTCCGGGGTCCAAAGGACATCTTTCCCGCGAACGTGAAAGAT
The DNA here is from genome assembly GCA_905231865.2 of Boloria selene. Classification (NCBI taxonomy): domain Eukaryota; kingdom Metazoa; phylum Arthropoda; class Insecta; order Lepidoptera; family Nymphalidae; genus Boloria; species Boloria selene. Next base: position 6,390,796 of record HG993149.1, read on the forward strand.
TGGGCTATCCGCAACCTGCCCACCCGTCTGGTTGCATGAGGGTATGCCTTGTAAGTACGTTCCGAGATGAGGTGCTGTTCCCCGCAGACATCCCATCTCAGATCGACCACACCAGGTGTATGTATGCATAATGTACCCTTTAATTATCAACTTTTTTTATTTTTTGGATTTTTTTCCTTTATTTGTGCTGTAAGACCTTGCTTTTACCAAATTTCAAGATTCTATGTCGACTGGAAGTATCCTTTAGGTTTTGATTTCCTTGCGAGTAGTTGCTAGTTTCAAAATCTGCAACTAAAATGGCTGTTCCTTTTGATTGCGTTGACATAAAAGTTTGATTTTGTTACAGCTTAAAGTTATTATAGACCTGATATTTGATATGAATTTCAATTTAATTCCTCTATGCGTTCATGAGGAAAGGGGTAGTAAGTTTAAAATTATTAAAAATATTTTTATTATATGATGTAACAAAAAATGTATGCTTTTCGCAATTTTTCCTTTATCTGTGCTATAAAATGTTACTTCGTACTAAATTTCAAAATTCTGAGTTCACGGGAAGTAGGTATTGATTCCCTTGCGAATGTCGAAAATTTGCAGCGGCTGTAGCTTTTGATTGTGTTAGCTTAGAAAATTGATATTTTCACAGCTCCAAGGGACAGTAGATCTGAGTATTTTATACGAATAACGAATTTCAGCTTGATACCTCCACGCGTTCTTAAAAATTTCCCCATTTCCCGTGTTTGATAGATTGGAAACCAAATTTTTTAAATACGTTTTAACTGTGTGTTACGGATACCAGATAAATTTAAATACATACATATTATAAATATAAACACCCATGGCTAAAGTACAAACATTCGTGCTCAACGAATAAATGCCCCCAGCGGGTTTCGAAACCGCGACCGCTGGCGCAATAAGTAGGGTCCTAAAAACTGAGCCAAAAGTGACATCGATATCGCTATTGTACTTACATTACAATAACAGTTGCTAATACGGTCCTCCTGCTCATAAGTGAGATACGTAAAATGTCTGAAAATGCTATTCAGCGAGCCTAACCTGATTGCACGATCTAATTATAGCTACCTACGCCATGCCTTTCAATTCGTTAGTAAAGTGCCCCGAACAAGGTCTATTCAGTTGGGAATTGACATGAAAAAAAATTTCAATGTTTTTTAAGTTTCTGAAGACCCATTTAATTTACTTAATTGAGAAAAAGAAGAACTTTATGGACTCCTTTACTACTTTACTGCACTTTTTACCGCCCCACTGGGCACTGCTGAGCACGAGCGTCCCTTCAACACGAGGACATAGGCTACCACCTTATATACGTAGCAATATACAGTTCTCGAGGCATAAGCTCAGCTTTACATTTGTGTGAGTGCAGTGTACGAATAGGCACGACGATACGGATAAACGTTGCAAGATTGGCTTAAACCTGTTTTAACTGGTTTTTGATGCGCGGCTATTGGCTTTTAGCTGTCACCCACACAAATGCAAAGCTGAGCTTACGCCTCGAGAGCTGTACTCTATGGCTACCACACACATGTGCGGGTTGGCGGGTTTCACATATCTTTCGAGAACTTGTTAGGTTAGACCAACGAAAAAAGAAACTTCGGCCCTGAACACAATAAGCTATAAAAACAAGTTAAAACTTGCAGGTGGTCAAATATAGTTATTATTTTCATATTTATAACTGCATTAAGCTTTGTTAACGACTAGTTTAATAAAACACACATCTTTTATGTGATATCAGAAAAAAGTAATTGTTTGTATTATATATTACTGATTGTACCTACATCAGTAAATGTTACCCCTATTTCTCAACGCCAAGCAATAGAAATACCGCAATATTCATTCTTATTATTCTTATTCTACAATAATGCACATTTATTAATTTTAAAATCTTTGATTATCAAAGGTTAAAATATAATATTTAATTCTCTTTGTAGGTATTGTAACGTTGGTATCTGTATATTTGTTAGCTTTTCTTGTTTTGTAATTTTGTTTAGCGCAAATTTATTATTCGAACCCACATTTGGCCAGATATTTTCCTGTTATAAAAGGTATTTACTACAGGAAAATCTTTTATTCCCACAGGAAATAACTGGTTCGGCCGAATTCTCCATTAGCACATTTAACAATTGAGCACGGTAAAATTCTCTGTATATGTTTATACTAGCGACTTGCCCTCGCTTCGCTTGGGTTCGTCCCTCATTTAGCGCGAGCGAAGCCGCGGGTTCCGCTAAATATTAAGTAGTGCTGCTATTATTTTAACAAATGTTAGAAAATTATAATAATTATAATTATAGTAGCTAAAAATAAGTTAATAATATTGCCATATTTATAATATAATTTAAAATTTTAAAATCTTAAAAGTATAGAATTGAAATGTATAATTTTATAGTCTATCATTTTGAATATTTGTAAAAAATTGTGGGTAGGCACTGTCTGTAACAAGTATATAACCCCCTGAGACGTCTAATACCTTAGTCTCTCCCGTGACCGTGATTGCTGTAAAGCATTCGAAACGTCGGGAACCAAAAATCATAATAAATCCGCGACAAAATCCGAAAAGATAGTTTCATTTATAATATATAATAATAGTTATAAAATAATGTCATATAGTAACTCCCACAACCCTAGTCCCTAGTAGCCTGCACGTATTAAATTATTTTAGTAATAAAACTATGTATAGCTAGATAAGGATATAATGATAAAAGAATCATTTTTAAGTAGTACCTATTGTATACCTAATATACTTAAAAACAATATTATGAATATAGGTAACTTCTGCAATATAATTTTTCGTTGCTTTTTTATTCTCCAGAATTTAGAAAATCAATTAACAAGCAGAAGTTTATCACTCCAATACGATATTTTTTTTAAATATGTTGGGACATTTACACACAGCACTATCTAGTTCCACGGTAAGGTACGAGCCTTGTGTTATGGATACTAGAAGGTTGATATACTACACATATAAGTTTAAATACATACATATTATAAATATAAACATCCATGACTGGAGTACAAACATTCGTGCTCAACAAATGTATGCCCCCAGCGGGACTCGAACCCGCGACCGCTGGCGCAGAAAGCAGGGTCACTACCCACTGAGCCAAACGTGTCATCAAATTTGAATCTATGCAAGATATTTTAAACTTCCCGGTAGTTCCAATTTCCTTCTACGAATGAAGTAGGTAATAGGGTGGAACGACGGCGTGGTAATTAAGTCTTATATTCGATTAAAGGGGTCACTGTTCTGTTTACATAGCTTCCACAGTGGATACATATAGACAAACAAATATGCATGGTCATATTTAAAAATGTAAGTTTAAAATGGAATATTATATACCTACCGAGTTATATTTTTCTGCCTGCAGTTTGTACTCATCTCCAGAATTATGAAGTAAATATACCTACCACTACCACACACTTCTTTTAACGCCGAGAAAAGGAAATTATGCCCACGGGATAAGGAGTAGTACTTAAGAGCTTATTACATAAGTCAGAAAGTTGGTCATTAGAATATAAAAATTGTTCTAGTGCAAACGGTAGGAACATTCAATACACGCTCACTTAACTTTGTTTTAAGTTCCCAATGAGTTCAACGCAAGTTTTAATAGAATTACTTCATATTATTGTTCAAAGATGTTGGTGAATTCGTACCTAACCGGATTCATAATGAAAATACATTTTACAGCCAAACAATATTAAGTAATTCAAGTCTTTTGAAATTCTGAAGGGTCAAACTAAATTAAATTATTTGAATAATTGGTTTGGAAAATTAAATTACGCTTCCTTAGCTTTGCTATAAAATTAATTTAAATATTGCATAAACAACGGCCCGTGTAATTACCTAATTGTATGACACGAGTAGTAGGTGAATAGGCTATGTGATAGAACTGGTTATTAGAAAGCCTCCCAAATTATTAAGTGGTGTTTATTAAAGTCACATTTTTTATACTTAGATATATCATATATGTATTTATTCCAAAAATAACAATTAAAAAAGCAAAACTTAAATTTGCTGCCGAAAAACTATTTAGTACATGGCGTCAGTGATGTCACAGGCAAGTTTCATCAGTACATTTAAAAAAAATTGAAGTGTCTGTTTAATTTCAAATTAACAGCTTTTCATTAAATGCATTTGAAAGTACATACGATACTTACATCAAAGACAATTTTTTAAATTATTGTCTGTCAGTCTGTTTGTTCTGACTAATCTCTGAAACGGCTGGACCGATTTTGACGTGACTTTCACTCGCAGATAACTAATGTTATAAGGGGTAGCTAATATATAATATAATTAAAGTAGTCTAACTTTTATTTTATTAAAAAATTATAAGAACCGTTTAATTAACCCTTACTACAACCCTTACCCTTTAACTTACACCCAATAAAGCGGGCCAGGTTTGTTAGTAAACAAATAAGTGTCATGTTCAAGTTAAGTTAGCATTTATTAGTTATTAAATATTTACAATTACCTATTAAATGAAGGTGCTTATTGCCATGTAATGGTGCACCAATCCAATGAAGTAGGAACGGCAATGACGACATTTCAATGCTCATTTTTCGACGTTTATTGCCTTGTGACGTCAGTGCACATCAGACAAACTATATGAAATTCAAATTAATATGTATCGCTTTTAAAAACCAACATCTTTTGTAGTTTTTTCACTTGTCGGTGTTTTTAAGAAATTATTATGGCAAATTTCTTCAATAATAACAAAGTAAAACTAACATAGGTGTGAATCTTTTTTTATTAAACAGCTATGAGCTAATTTCAACGACCTGTACAGATTATCATACAAATACCATACATTCACTTACACAACAATTTATATTGTACAGCCTTCTAAACTCTAAGGGCCAGTTTCACCAGTTTCTGATAAAGTCCCTGATAGCGTATCCGGAACTTATCTGACGGATGAACTACAAATTTCGGTTTTACAAGTCTTGAATAGTGGTATCTGGCAGTTAAAGTGGCCGGTAAAGGTGGTATCTGGTAGATAACTAAAATGATTCGAATGGAGGGCGCGAATAAAAATATCTCAAAACATTTATTTTTGGTAATAAATAATATCATACTCTTTATAGTAGTCTGCAGCCACAAGGAATAGAGCAATCCGCCCTAGACTAAATTATTTTATATTGCCACCATATATTATATACCAAAAGGTCTGTACAAAATATTCATACGTTAATAGAAAGTGATATAAAGACTACAACCGACTGGTAAGTAGGTAGTAGGCAATATTTTTCAATGATCTTCATGATTTACTTATTTAATAGACTTTTGACTATTTAATTTTCAGTAACTTCGCAATTTCAACAACGATTGCTATTTGCTTATAACTCTACGCTATTTTGCAACGGGAACGTTTTTGATTGTTTGTGGTGATTTCGGTGGAGTAAGCAAAGCGTCAGCTTGCAGAATCATACACAAGGTTTCTGAAGCAATCGCCAAATTGAGACCTTTGTATGTGAAATTCCCCACAAATGCAGAGGACATATCACTAGGTTTTTATGAAATTGCAAGATTTCCTAGGGTCGTTGGAGTCATCGATTGATCGATTTTGTTTTCAATAATATATTTTTTATTTTCTACAAGTGAAATTAATAGCTCAGTTTCAATTTTTTTTTCTAATCAAGCGTCTATTAAATATAACATACAACAAAAAAGCACAAAAGTCGAAATAATTATGACATCCGTGGGTTCATTTTACGCTAATTACATTTGGAACGCAAACTTGTAATCATAATAACATTTACCACCTAAAAGCCACAGAATAAAGAACATGAACATGAACATTTACCATGGATTTAATTAGTTTTCATAACATTATAACAAAATTATATTCAAGAACATTAAAAAGTAAAATGTATCTTATTTTAAATAAAAAAATAATTAAAATATTTTAGTTTTCAAACTAGATTTTAAATAGCGATCATAATATGCGCCTGTGTAATGAAACGCAAAAAAGCGACGTTGCCGTTCTGTAAAATAGCAAGTGGCTTGTAATGTATCTGCTGGTTAGTTTATCAGGTAGTTTAATGGTGAAACAGAAAAAATATATCAGCAACCGTTATCTGTTAGTTAGTGTTAAGTGATAGATTACTAACTGAAACTTTATCAGAAACTGGTGAAACTGGCCCTAAGTCAATTATTTTATACCAAAAGTATCAGATAAAAAAAGATAATTAAATAAATATACGCTTTTAATGAAAAATTATAATTAAAAAATAATTATATTTTTTTTTTACTTTTAATTTTGAATTTGTGTATGTGTCTAGAATTATTTGAAATTTAACTAATTTTTTTTTACTTTTGGTATAATTTACAATATTGTATAATGTATTTATAAGTTTATGTTTCTCTGACGGTTCCCGTGTCGCATTCTTGGCATCCCTGATGATGGGTTTTTCTTTTCAGTCCTTATTTTAATATCTGATGTAATCAATTGATCCAGAGTCTAAAAATATAATAATAAAATTAATAAAATCTTTAATCTCTAAGTAAAAATGAGGGTCTCGCTTACACCCAAATAAGGTGAACCAAACCCAAATATAAATATCACAAAAACATAAAATTTAAAAGATTCGCAAATGAAAATATCAGAGGTGTGAGACCCGAATTTGAATCCGCATGACTTGCATACCTTAAGTGACCGTGTTATCACTAGGCTACAACTGTCTTACAACTTTGATATCGATATTTCATAATTCATATTAATGTGATGCAATTAATAATACAAGAAACATCAAAAAATACCTGTTTATCAATGAGTCCACGATCTCGAAGAGCTTTTTCAATACTTTCAAATTCTTTCAATGTATCCTTATTATCTGATTTTTCTACTGCTAGCTTTACTTCGGTTATCTGCAAAAAGAAAAAATAATTGCATGTTATATAAAAAAGATATATAGTAAATAATAAATAAAAGAAAGGTCACTCACTCATCACAAAGTCTCTAAAAATCGCTTAACGTAAGAAGAATTTAATGTAAAGGGTTTTAAGGGCCCTTGCAGGTTTGTACGAGTCCTTCATTTTTGATGCTAGACTTGAAATTTGACAGGGAGCACCTAGGGACAAATCCGAGTGATGCAAGAGTGAGTCGCTATTAAAAAATATAATAAAACATATATACATACCGTTTCCTCAAAGAATGTATGTTTGTCTTTCTGTTCAGGTTGATCAATTTCTAAGACACCTCTTAATACTGCTATAGAGTCATCTAGCCGGTTCAACCGTGCTAATGATATAGCCTATAAAAAAATATTAATATCATAATATGACTACTTAATAACATATTGTCTAAGAATACATTTTTAGTAACCGCTATTTCTATTAACTGTGTATATTAAAAGAAAATCTTATGAAGTTTATTCATTATTACCTATATCTCTAATTTACTCAAATCTGAGTGAGTCAATTAAGAAGGAAATGAAATTGAATTGAACTTACTCTAATATTCCTTATAGTAATGTAATGAGGTTTCTGTAAAGCTACAGCCTCTAATGCCAGATGTGGTGCGCCTTGGTTTAAAGCTAGTGCTGCAATGAGAATTTACATAATAAATATTAACCAAACAATATTAAAATTAAAGATAAATTATTTAAAAACTAGAACATCATTTATACAAGATTTTTTTTTTAAATGTTGGGACATAATTATACTCAGCGCTATCTAGTTCTGTACTATGTGTTGATGTACTACATATATAGGTTTAAATACATACATATTATAAATATAAACACCCATGACTGTAGTACAAACATTCGAGTTTAACACATGAATGCCTCCAGCGGGACTCAAATCCGCAACCACTGGCGCTAGAATGTAGGGTCACTACAAACTGCACCAAACGTGTCATTCACCAAACATGTCAAATTATATTAACAAACATTATATTAAGTGTATTAATAAGTGTCATAATAGGGATATTAAGTGTATAAGTGTGATTATTTTTTACTTTTTATACAATAACTTTAATCATTATATATTACTAAAATTATAAATAAATAATTTAAAAATATCAATATATGGTACAAATACATTTAGCACCAACCACTTTGTTGAGCTTTGACTTAGTCTAAGACAACATAGCAATCAACCATTGAACTATATTGAATAGATTTTTCCACTGATTTAGGCACAATTCAATACTTAGAATGGAAAGAACCAGTTCATTAATTGAGAAGAAATAAAAATTCGCCACTTACCAGCCATAAATGTAGCCGATCTTCTTAAGGGTACAGTCCCAACCTCTACCATTTCAGACCATAATTTTGTTGCATACTCAAAGCTTTTTGATGTGTTCTTAAATAATTGTTTTTATTAATAAATGCAATTATTAGAATATATTTTAACTTTAAATTTTTCCATAAAAATTTAGATTAAAAGTACTTAGTAATTTAAATTTAATATTAAACATACTAGTTATGGTATCAAAATTCAGTCATCAAGTACCTGTTTATAGCAAGCAGCCAATATCAAAACTACTGAGTATTTGGGAAACTTTGTCATATTCAACTGTTTGTGTTGGATCTTATCAAATATCCTATGCATTTCATCATACATTTCATGATTGTATAGGAGGTCCAGAAGAATTTGATAGGACACTAATTGTGCAAAAAAATCTTCATTATCCGGATCTTCAAAACACTAAAAGCAAAAACTTTATCAATGTAAGCAAATATGCTTATAAAAAGTCATGCAAGCTAGACAATTTAATTTATTGCAAAATTAGTTCATTTTTGCAGTAAAGTAGGTATTCTATAAAAATTATGTAATAAAAAAATTGTGTTCAAATAAAAAAGTTCTTACTTTGATTGCTTCATTGGGAGCATCCAAAAAATGGAACATTCTCATTACTATTGGTCCAAAAACAAAAGAACCAAACCTAAATTCTGTCTTTTGGGTATTAAACCTAAAAATAAATGATATTACGAAAATACAATAGTACAATTCTTTTTAAAATATTATCAGATAATCATTCAAACTTACTTTTTTACCATATCTATTACCAAATCTAAATCATTTGGTTCAGCTATATGAATCATATTTTTTAGGTCTTCAGTGAAAATCATGTTCTTTGAGTCCGATACAAATTCCATCATTTTTGTTCTAAATTTATCAGAAAAATTAGAAAATTGCTCCCGGATCCCTTTCCTTGATTGTAAATATCCGTCAATTCCCAACGCCGATATAGCATACAATTGCAGTGCTAGTTAAAATAAATAAAAATAATAAAATATAAGGATTTGTAAACAGAACCGTATAATAATATTATAATTTTTACCTTGCGTGGCATGAATTCCTCTATAAGGAAGAATAAAGCTACGGCAAAAATGCGTCGAACATTTAGATACTGAATTGTAAAAGAAAGACATTATTTTCGTTTATTTTGCAACACACATTAATTTTCTAAAACGAAATTTTAGGTTAGAAATTAGAAAAATGTACAGATTTAAATTTTAAAATGTTGCTCTAGAGAACACACAGATTAGGAAAACTACAGACACTAGTCAAAGAGAATTGGTATTTGGTACTAGTCTACTAGTTACATTCTCTTTGGTACTAGATGGCGGGAATCGGGAGTTATGGCCATGGTTATCAAAGAGAATGTAACTATAATAATGGTTATGGCTCACTGACACATATTAAAAATGCGAGGGGGGGGGGGGTGGTTGGTCAACTTAAGAGCACATTTTTTTTAAAATAAATGAAGAACAAACAAATATTTATAGCGAACAACAAAGAACAAGCGATGTAATAAAAAAAAGTTCAAAAACTTAAAAAAATATCCTGGGGGGCTAGTTTCAGTGAGCCGGGATCTATAGCAATATACTCTATGATCGAGATGAAGCACTATTAGGCATGTGTAACTCAATGACTTTTTATGAGCTGCGGTTCAGCTCATGAGTCATATGCTTGAGCCGGAGCTGCGAACCGGCTCACAGTTCAGCTCAATTGTTATTGGGTACTTTTGACTACTTATAGATCTACAGCTCAGTTGTGACGCGGTTCAAACAAATGACATGTATGATGTAACTCAATTATAAAATATGTAATAAAGCAGCGTTTCGAAGTTATTATAGTGAATAGTGATATATTTTCGTTTTTACACAATTATAGGGGAATGTTAATTTCATGCATATTTATATTTATTATTATAATTTATATATAATTATTAAATGCTAAAGTGAGTTTGTTTTACTTTTTTAACGTTACTTTAATTAACGTAGGTACCATAGTTTTATATTATAATATTTATATATATTACCATAGGAGCCTGTACCACGCAAGCGAAGACGCGGGCGAAAGCTAGTTATTTATATTAAATCTTTAAAGCTAGAATTTAATATTATTTTATAAGTATATTATTACAATACAAACTGACTACACTGACATTTAATTAAATTTAAAATGTAAAATTATTAACGATTCAAAAGAGCTTGTAAAAGTCTATTTGAATAAATTATTTTCAGTTTTAATAAATCGTATGCATAATCGTATATCGTATGTATTAATATTACAAATATACGTAATTTATTATGGTAAGTAGCTAATATTTTGGATATTAATTGACTATTGCTAGCGCGGTTCGATATATGTAGCAATATACTCTATGCTAATAGCACAGATCACATAATACTATACTAGGTAATAGTGACTCAAGTGAGCTGTTTGGTGAGCTGTGAACCGTTTATCTGGCAACTGAGTCGCAGCTCACGGCTCAAGTTTCTGTGAGCTGAATATTTGAACCGGCTCTGAGCTGAGTTACACATCTTTAAGCACTATATATTATATTCTATTGTATGATGCCGTGCGAGACCGAGGACAGATATTAAGATAAAAAAATTAAATCGCTTTGATTCCCAGGTCAAAAAATGTACATAATAGGGCTGTCCGTTTTTACAAACAAAATCGATTAAAATTCAATAAAATGGACGGAATGGATGGAAAATAAATATGTTCTCATATTTAACAAAGCTTAACAAAGATTTTTTGTGTGATAAGAAACAAAATATATAGGATATGGAAAAAACAAAAAAATTATGACATTAAATAATCTATAATAAATATTCAGCGAAAGTCAAACAGCAAAATCAATGACAAAACTGTCTTCCGTCACTGTCAATATAATTAATTTGCGGAGAAGAGAAGGTTATTACGATTTATAACAAACTAAATAATATTTGTATTACTTAGTATTCTCAATTTAAGTTAATAAATATCTCATTTAATAGTCATCTGTAGAATGCTACTGATACAAATTAAACAGCTTAAAAATATCAAAAACTGTTGTGACCTCATAATACAATCCATAAAAAGTACCTTCGAACTTATGCTAAAGTTTGTGTGCAATAACATTTTTGAGTATTGTGTCAGTGTTTATAAAAGAAGTTTATTAGAAAAAATATAATGTTACTACTCTTTATTAAAACACGTTAACAGTGATGTGTAGTAATCGAGTGCTCACAACATGAATTTTTTCATCTCCATGTAAAGTCAATATAGCATTTTTATTAAATTACTTAGCAATATTGGACTTTATACTGGTAAATTTTCATGCTGTGTGTACTAATGTAATTTCAAACAAAGTTCTGACATATTAAAGTATAGAACACTCATTAAATATTTTCAACTTCTTGAGTGTCATATAAAATGAATACTTATAATATCTATGTTATAAATACATCATACTGTTAATTTACTTTGATGATTTTAATCAATTGTCAATTGATTTTCAATCTAGATAACCATGGATGGAAAAGTAAAGTGACTAAAAGGACTGAGTGAGTGGAGGACATGAAAATGAACATTTTCATCAAAAACAACATGAAAAGTTCAAACTGAGTAATGTTGGAACTGATGACAAAATGCAGGGTGGAAATGTAATCAATAAAACTATAGTACATAGTACTCCATTTGCCTGCCAAGATATGTCAAATTTATGATAACTGACAAATTTTGATTGATTTGACAACTTAAACAAAAGGCAGCTATCATACATGTGACATACTATGCTTTATAATTCACATATTACCAAAATTACTTATTTGGTTCAATAGTTTTTCATTATTGAATTTTCACTAAACACAAACACAAATGTTACTTTTTACAGGTGCAGAGAATAACAGTTTAATAGTGTTGTGCTGTTTAAAGACAATATAGTAACATGGCTGAAAAATTTGAAAAACATTCTAAATACTATACCTCAAAAGGTTCTAGGAACAGTAGCAGAAAAAGAAGCAGGGATGATATGAAATACCAATCAAACGAAAGCAGAACTCCACCCTTACCAGTGAAAACTACTATTGAAGAATTAATGAAACAACGAGAATGCATCAGAAAAGAACTAAAAAATATAACTAAGTTAAAAAGTAGAACAGAAAACAAAGTTAAAGAAGATTCAAGAAAACATACATATAACAATCATAAAAGTTTTAATGAAAATTGTGAAATAGAAACTATTAAAAATAAAAGACCTGTCAATCATGAAAGCAAACGTAAAGATCCATCACCTGAATTATCCCATGATTTTGCACTAGACTCTGAAGATGAAGAACTTATCATAGAACAAAGGCGTAAACAAAGAAAACGATTATTAGAACAATTACATACAACAGAACCTACAATAAATGTGAATCATGAGACTAATACACCTGAAGTTTTTGATGGATTTTGCACTGAAAAAGATATTAAGAATCTCTCAATCATAACAACGAAATCTACAAAAGATAGTACCGATATGTTCTCCGAAGAAGACTTTGCTCCTAAGAATATGTCAGATAATGTTACTCAAGATAACCGAAAAGAAAGTTCACAATTGAGAGATAACTGGGATGATTCAGAAGGTTATTATAACATTAAAGTTGGTGATGTAATAAATAATAATAGATATACAATCAAAGCCCTATTGGGACAAGGAGTTTTTGCAAATGTCATAAAAGCTCAGGATAGTAAAAATAATACTGAAGTAGCAATAAAAATTATAAGGAATAATGATTTAATGTATAAAACTGGATTGAAGGAAGTGGCAATGTTAAAAGAAATTAAAAATGCTGATCCCGACAATAAGTATCATTGTGTGCAATTTTTTTCCCATTTCATGCACAAAGGTCACCTTTGTTTGGTGCTTGAATCTCTTCACATGGATTTGAGAAATATACTTAAGAAATATGGTAAAAATCATGGCATTAATATTAAAGCATTGATGAGTTACAGTAGACAATTGCTTCTCTCATTACGGCTATTGAGAAAGATTGGCATTGTGCATGCAGACATAAAACCTGACAATATTTTAGTAAATGAAAAGAAAAATATTTTAAAACTTTGTGACTTTGGATCAGCAGCCAAAATAAATGATAATGAACCCACTCCATATTTAGTATCAAGGTTCTATAGAGCTCCAGAAATAATACTAGGAGTGCCATACAAGCATGGTGTTGATGTTTGGTCAACTGCCTGCACCATCTATGAAATGGCAACTGCAAGAATCCTATTTACGGGAAGTTCAAACAACAAAATGTTGAAATGCTTCATGGATCTAAAAGGTAAAATACCAAGTAGGATATTAAGAAAAGGAAAATTTAAAGATCAGCACTTTAATTACAACAATAACTTTCTTCTACACAAAACCGATGAATTTACTGGAAGAGAAAAAGTTGTAGAAATCAACAATTTTACAATTACTAGAGATTTGTATAAGGAATTGAAAAAAAGCTATAAAAGTCCAACTATTAGTGAAGAAAAAAAGATTGGACAGTTAAAAGATTTGTTAGACAAAATGTTAATGTTGGACTCAAACCAAAGACTGTCAGCAACTGACTGTTTAAAACATTCTTTCATTCAGGAGGATCTAAACTAATTGCTCAAATAAATATTGATTTAAAAAACTGTTTGTTATTTACCTACTATTAAAAATTATTATAGTTAAAATTTTGTTGTGTTAAATTTTTCATTTTATTTCAGAACCATGTTTTTATTTTCAAAACCTAATGAGGTTAAGATTAAGTGAATGTGACTACGTTAGTATATACACGTGGTCTCACCTTTATTCTGATTCATAGTTGTTTATATTCGTTTTCTTAGTTATCGAGACATAAATAATGTTAAATACTAGCCATTCCCGCGGCTTTGTTCGCGTTCTAAAGGCTGAAAAACAAAAATGTTTTTCTCTCGTTTTTGCAACATTTCTCATTGATACTCCGCTCCTATTGGTCGTAGCGTGATGTAATATAGCCTATTGCCTTCCTCGATAAAAGGACTATCCAACACAAAGAATTTTTTAATTCGGACCAGTAGCTCCTGAGATTAGCGCGTTCAACCAAATAAACAAACAAACTTCAGCTTTATAATATTAGTATAGATGTCAATTACACCTATTAATGTGGAGGACACTCGGGAATTATGACCGACTCGAACAAAACGGACGTCTAATATTAGTCGTTAATTTAAATTTTTTGAGATGAGAATTAAATTTAATAAAATTAAGTAATTTTTCATAAATTATTTTAATTATTATTTATAATAATAGTTTTTTTTTATATTTTTTTATTATTAATTAACTATAGCGACTCGCCCCCGTTCGTCTCGGAGCTTGTCCCCAGATTTAGCGCGACCGAAGTCGCTGATTCTGCTAGTTATACATATACTTCCTCTTGAATCACTATCTATTAAAAAAAAACCTCATCAAAATCCGTTGCGTAATTTTAAAAACAGGAAAAGACAGCGGGAAGCGACTTTTTTTTATACTTTGTAGTGATATTTACTCGTAGTTATAATGAGTACATAAGAGTGTTAATAATTCTATACTTTTAAAAATTGTTTTGTGATAAAACATTTTTTATTCTGTACTTAGTTCTGTGAAACTCGGTTTTTTAATGCCTCTGTTACAGCGTTTTCTCTAAACAATATGAAGGAACAACATAGTGGAAGTAGTAGACCAATCGGAAAAAGAACCAGAAGTCAATAAAATTGTTACTTTAATAGTTTCCTAAGTTAGAAAATAACAAAAATATATGACATCAACCAAAATATCACTTAAAATAAGTTTCACATGGGTAGTGGGTACACAGTACGTACATACGACATGCTTACTATCAGTATCACATTATGTAAAGGAAAATTGACCAATTACTGCTTTTTGTTTATAATTCGAGGGCAGAATTGACATTTTATTTTATTTTTTTAATTATATCGCTTTAAATCATATGTTCACTATTCCATAAATTGTTACCATTTTATTTAATAGCTAAACCCAAACTTTCATAAACGTAAGAACTAAGACTAGTTGTATAAGGCAGAAATTCTAATTTCTGCCAAATTAGCTCATTAAGTTTATAATACCTACTATTCTACACCCGAAAAAAATAATTAGGACATGTTTTTAATCGTACAATCAATACAAAAAAGCAATACGAATTGCCATTGTATTTTTCATATTTCAACTTCTTCGATAATCGATAATAATTACTGAGAAGCAAATTATATTCATATTACCTATATTTAAATTTCAGCTTGGCTGTACACAATATTTCTTATACCATTATCACTTTAATAAACATTAAAAATAATAACAACAAAATAAAATAAGTAGGTAAACCATCACAGTACGATAAAAATAAAAATAAATGTGTAAAATTTTATATTTCATACATATAAATTATAAATATTTAAATATTATGAAATTATTGATTTTTATTTAACCGTAAATGATGGTGTATCGTACTAATACTTAGAACATGTAGATACTCATATGCTCAATTCGATATATAATTTGTATAATGTATATACTTTTCACCTATTAATTAAGTTACCATTTATTTTTTATTAATTTAAAGCGCGATTTTATTTTGACCTAAACAAGGCTTAAATATCTATAATTTTAAAATGATGAATTATATTTGATTTTCTCGAAATACCAAACAAACGTATTTTTTTTAATTGGACATTCACCAAAATATATCAAATCGAACATGCGAGTATAAACCTTGAATAAATACTGTTCAATATACAACTTCATATAAATCAAAAGATACATTTAAAGATTTGTACATAGCGTTCAAAAAAAGACATTCAATTATAAATTGAAAAAATAATTTGGGATAAACTCAAAGTAAAATCTAGAACTACTTATAAAAAAAAAACGAAAAAAAAAAGTTTTTTTTTGTTTAAAACTACGTTTTGAAAAGGTGGTATAATTGAAAAATTATTATTATCAATAAAAAAAACTTGAAATATCTCAAATTTCTTATTCAACGTCACGAATACAAAATAAACATATATGTTACATAATGTAGCTGTTTCGAAAAAACATTAAGAGATCATTTAAGTATATTAATGAAAATTAACTATTTCTTATCCACTTCTCTGTAGAGCAATTTTAAGCATTTTCATTTTTATCAAAGGAAAAAAAAGTATTTGTCCATAGTATGCGCGGTCTAATATTGTTAAGTCCATCTGTTATAGGAAAATATCTGACAAAACCGAAAATTCATCTAATTAAATTAACGTTTTTATTTATTTTCTCGAAGCTCAAAACCAACAAACGTCGATCAAAATATCGATTAGAATAACATGATGTAATGTATCTACAATATTAATGCACTGATTTCAATTTACAACAATTTACTATAACATTCAATTATTTAAAATATTTAATAAGAATTTTAAGTTGTTTAGTAAATTTAACCTAAACATACATAATTTAAAACAATTATTGTCGTTACAATGTATACATGATATAAGTCAGATTTTTCCGTTCAAAATTTTATCAGAATCGATTATTTAAGAAAATCGATTATTGCAAATTGTGCAGATATGCTATAAAAATATAAATGTGGCTTTTAAGTCAGACCATATGCTAAAAGCGAGCTATTTCATCACAGAATATTTGTGAGAATATAATGAGAAAGAAACCCTTGATCAAATACATAGCCATATTAATCTTAGCCTAGCTAGTATGAAAATGTGGATGGATCATTTACACAACTAAGTTTTAAAGCAGAAATACATAAAACCGTCCAATCGCTGACAAAATGAAA
This sequence comes from Boloria selene, assembly GCA_905231865.2. Lineage (NCBI taxonomy): Eukaryota > Metazoa > Arthropoda > Insecta > Lepidoptera > Nymphalidae > Boloria > Boloria selene. The sequence goes on from HG993149.1 coordinate 6,407,851, forward strand.
AAAAATCGTTCATACTTTTTAACACTTAAGTAGAAAAAAGCATATAATCTAACCCTTAAATGATAACATTTCTTTGGATGATTGAAATTAATGTGTATATTGTATCTGTATGTCTTTTTGTTATGTAGATAGCATATTTTGGGGGAATCCTGTCGTTCCAATGTCTATGGATTGTCCTGAAGCTATCGAGTCCGGGCTTTGTAGGGACGCACTATATACTGGGTTCATTGGAGTCGTCCCGCCCGCTTCAAACAACGTACTGTCATAGACGCTATTGCTCTGCTGAAACAATATGCTTGATTATATTACAATTTACAAGTTCTTTTAAACTAAGCTCTAATCTATGTATGTATTCTTCAAGATGTATTCTGGGTTTAAACCCAGAATAAGTGTGAACCCACTTCACTCGGTTTCCCAAACTTTTCATTTAGCTTAGGGGCCATTCATTTATTACGTAAGACAATTTAGGGGGGGGGTCGACCATGTGTTATGTTTTCTTACACGGGGGTGGGAGGGAGTCTCGATAGTTCTTACGTAAGATCAAAAAATGCGAAAAGTTACAAATATAGTTTGAAAAAGCGCGGGCAACTGAGCGAAAGGTACTGTACCTTTAAAATTACAAATAAACATTTAAAAAAATTGTTACTTTGAATAATAAACATTAAAATAAACCAAACGTACATTCATTTTTTATTTTAGACTCTTACGTAATAAATATTAAACAGGGGGGAGGGGGTCGGCCTATTCTTATTTTTTCTTATAATAGGGGGGGAGGGGGTCAAAAACTACCGAAAATAGTCTTACGTAATAAATGAATGGCCCCTTATAGCTTAAAAATAAAAAAAATTAATAGCAAACCTTGTTGCGAGACATTACAACAAAACCAAATTGTAAAGATTCACATAAAATTGTCCATAATATAAATATCTAAAATCTAAATACAAGTCTTAAAGAGTATCTCGCTTTAGAGCAATTTATTAAAAAACAAACATTTCTACACAGAAAACGTACCTGATAAATATAATCGGAGTCGGTTTTCAGCGAGCTGAAGCTCTGTTGGTGCGGCAGGGACACCTGGTCGTCGTCCATCGGCTCGTCCATCTGAGCCTTGTACGAGAACATGATGCTTGGTTGTGATACACTGTAATATACAAAAATATTTGTCCCGTGTGTATTATTGAAAGCAGTAAACTTTCAAGTTATTAGGTACATTATTTGTTTATTTTAAATTAACAAGGTGTTTTAAGGTTACAAGCCTTAGTTCGGCTCTAGAAAATGGCAATTTTCTACCTTCTACCTTCCTAATTTAAATGTTCATAACATTTTATATTTTGTATTCAATCTTTTTATAACGCCCCACAACTGGACACGGGCCTGCCGTCAAAACGAGAGGGATCAGGCCATAGTCTACACTGGCCAGGTGCAATTTTCCTCACGATGTTTTCCTTCACCGCAAGACAAGGGGGTAATCACGTTGAAAAATGATTCGCATGTAAAAATATCAGATGTGCGAGACCCGGGATTTAAACTTTCTTCACTCTACTCTCACTTTCACTCAACTCTCCTCTAACGCGTCCGTCACTACATACCTTACTATAATTATGCACGCGTTCTAAAGACTAGAAACCAAATTTAGAATAGACAGAGCCGAACTAACACTAGCCCTTCCCGTTTTTGCAACATTTTTTTTATTGATGCTCCGCTCCTATTAGCCGTAGCGTGATATAATATAGTCTTCTTTGATAAACGGACTATCCAACACAGAAATATTTTTTCAATTCAGACCAGTAGTTCCTGAGATTAGCGCGTTTAGCCAAACAATCTCTTCAGCTTTATAATATTTAGTATAGATATACTCGTAGATTAAAATAAATTTATTTTATCATCTCACTGTCATATACTTACTTGGACTTTGATATTTTTTATTACGATAACCCCAAAACATTAAACTTTTCCTATATACTTTGAGCATAAAATGTTAAAAAACATATACATTGATAAGAATAAAATAAAAATGTAAATAGTACATGATATTATCACGATTGCGAGACAAAATTTAGTTTCTTTCATTTGTATTTGAAGAAGTCTGTTACGCTTTTACGGTCAAACCACTGAACCGTCGATTTCAAATGGCACACTGAAAATAGCGTACTCTTAATAATACTTTAATATTGTGTTAATATTTTTCTTTCAAAAATACAAGAGTTTTTTAGAATATATACTAAATAAAAAGCAATGAATGACAAGGTGTATTACAAGTTTTCCCAACAATGCTTATAATATGATAGGGTAAATAAACTCAAATAAACCTACCTAATCAAACAAACCTAATACGTTAAGCCTGGATTATATCTATCGCAGGGAATTTATCAGTTAAATTATAATTTCACTAATAAAATCATTATTTTTCGGGGTTTTGTCAATGGTCTCCTTTATTCCTCCGAGACAATTTTGTGTAGGTATATTATAATTTCGCTAAGCACATTAAATTCAACATTTAATGAATTCCGAATGTTTATACTCTAGAAACTCTTATTCTAAACGATTGATCCAAATGTGATGAAACTTTGGTAATCCTGTAAGCGTTCCTGAATCCTGACGTAAGAATTTTTCTTTTGACGTTGGCGCCCCTAAATCACTCTACTTCAGGGATGCGCCTGAACGAACCGAAAACAAAATTAGACAGCAGTTGACACGAGCCTAATAAATAAATTGATACAACGTAGATTTAACAGTAACACTGCCAAATTCCATCAATGAGTAAATAAAACAATTTACAGTATAATGTTAAGATTATACCTACCTATAGCTATAGAATGAAAACGTGCGTATTTTATTTAAAACTTCAAATTAAACTAATTTTTAACCGTTCCTCAAAGTTCAGACTTCGGACAACGTCCCTACCGACGAACACCGTATTTTTCAATATTGCCTCTTTGATGTCTTTAAGACTGGACTTATCACAAAAACATTTTCATAATTAGGCCTTTCTCGGTTTTTAATTATTTTTAGAAGCAATAGTAATAAATAAAAAAATAAGAAGTACTAAATGTGTTCAATCAGTAGAGATTTCCCTGTTTTTTATTCTGCTTCTGTTCTTATCTTTTCCTTATTATTTTCCGTCAATTACATTATGTATAAAACACAAATAAACAACAATATAATAACACTATAATTATAACAATTCAATTCTACTTCCACCGAAAAATCATATGAAAAAGGCACCTATTTACCAAATCACTCGCCACAATATCATTTATTTGAGCAAAGCTTAGAAACTACTGTATAGATTTTCTACTATTTAGATTCGAATATGGCTATAATTTATGCATTTATCATGAAAATATGCTTCTGGCATGATGATAGAGTATCCACTCAGAAATAATGGTCCCTAAAACTTAAAATACAAATACGAATATCAGCTATTACGTTAAATAAACCATAATACAAGCACAATACTGACCTGAAGAATTCGCTCAGAAAGGTGTGATATACCAGCGGGGTGTACAAGGAGAAGTATATCCACGTGGTCACGTCGACTATGCAGAGGCCCGACGGCATCGAGCCCCATGTGAGGAGGCCCGCGCCAACCGCCTGCGTCGTGTCCAGCAGCGCGAGAAGTAATACGTATAGGTAGAAGGAGAGTTTCGCTAAAACAAAAGGATATCTAAAAGTGGTAGTGCCATGCTGGCCGGCACGCCCCGTATAGTTCATTAGTACCACTCTCTCACCGGCGTGAAGTGGCAGCTATGCTGTCGCGTTTCGTCCGGTGAGTGAGAGTCCGGGAGGCCCACTCTCCTTCCCCCCTCCCTCTTCCCTTCATCCTCCGCCTTCGTTACCCCCTCCCTCCCACTTCCCTCCCTCCTCCATCCCTCCCTTTCCTGAAAGGCCGGCAACGCATCTGCAAACCTGGCTTGCAGATGTCCATAGGCGGAGGTGATCACTTCCCATCAGGTGAGCCTCCTACCCATTTGCCCCCTTTTTACCATAAAAAAAAATAAACATATGTTTTTAACTACGATTACCCACGATTTCGCCCACGTTAGGGAATTAAGGCTTTCTTGCGTAACACACATCCAAACATTTAAAACTTTATAATTGCACAGTAGAATATCAACTAGCTTATACATTATGACGACACGTTTGGCTCAGTTTGTGGTACCCCTTACTTGCTGCGCTAGCAGTCGCGGGTTCGAGTCCAGCTGGGATTGAGCGCGAATGTTTGTACTCTAGTCATGTCCAGTTCAGTTTTAACTATCTGGTATCCGTAACACAAGCTTTTTAGCTTACCACGGAAGTAGATGGCGCTGCTGTGTTTAATAATGTCCCAACATATTTATTTATTTGATGGTCAGTACCAACTGAATAATATGTTTATTATATTATATTACATAACATTAGAAAGCCAATTATGTACATAAAATTATGTTCATGTTTTCGTTTCCTTGTAAGTAGAAATAGTAAGTATACATACCTACGTAGTATGTATAAATTTGTTTAGTTAATCCGTCTACGACATTTACGCTTTAAGACTGAAGGGTGATATTAATCCTTTCTTATAAGGTTTCTCAATACTAACAAATTATTCGTTAGCACAAGTATTTTATTGCAATGACTAAGACATTCATGAATTTAGCACCGTGTTTTAATGAAGTTAACGTAAAGTAAAAGTTTAAAATAATTACTTTTTACCGAAAAGGTACACTTATTTTAAAGTTAACAGCCAAAAGGAATACATTTTTAAGTTGGTAAAAATATTTCTTTATTTCATTGAATTATTAGTCCATTGCGAATTGGATGTAATAATAATGAGTTTGTTTTTAAACTAATCTATGTCACTCCAGACTACCCAAAAGAAATCCTGTTGAAAAGGAAAGAACTAATGAAAGAAAAAGAAGAAGAACAGAAGAAAGGAAATATTGCTTATATAAGATATGACAAACTCATCGTGAAAAGCAAAGAAGACGGAGAGAACAAGAGGAAGAGGTTGCCATCTAAGTCACCATCTGATGCAAAACAAGACAAAAAGATAAGTAAGGTTCACAAAATATTTCGCACCAGAGCCAACTCAGCATCTAAGGCACAGAAAAATACAGACGGCCAACCGGAACCGGGAAATATGCAACAATCACAATAGAAATAAAACAATACCTGTCCCCAAGCCGGCTGGTCACCGTGGGGAGAGCGAAGACCACCACCCTCCAACTCAACCATTAAAAATAGATAATAACTCAACGCGGAATAGAAACATACTAAAAATCTGCACTTATAACGTACGAACCCTGTCGTCAAATGAAAAATTGATAGAACTCAACCTAGCCTTAGAAAAAATAGAATATGACATCCTCGGTATAGCGGAAGTAAGGAGAATGGGGTGTGAGATTGAAGAACACCAAAACTTTATATTCTGTTACATTGGAACTACAAAAGGCCTCTATGGAGTAGGGTTTATCATAAAAAAATACCTTAAAAACAACATTGTCGAATTTACTGGGATATCAGAAAGAGTAGCGCTTCTACAACTACAGTTTGAAAGAACACATATCTCTCTGATCCAAGTATATGCACCAACCGAGAAATGTACAGAAGAAGAAATCAATAACTTCTATGAAGACTTAAGAAAAGCTCAGGAATTAACAGGGAACACGACAGTAATCATAGGAGATTTTAATGCAAAAATTGGCCAACCTAAAAAGCATGAAACCCTAGTCATGGGAAAATACGGTTTTGGAGAAAGAAACGGTAGAGGGGAGACTCTAATAGACTATGCTCTAGAACATGGAATGATGATAATGAATACCTGTTTTAAAAAGAGAAAGAGCCGCAGGTGGACCTGGACATCACCTGACCAAAAAACGAAGAATGAAATTGACTTTATAATTACAAACAAACCTAAACTGATTTCAAACGTAGAAGTTATAAACCAACTTAACTTCCCATCGGACCACCGACTGGTAAGAGCTAGTCTCAATTTAAAGTCAATCAAATTAAGCAGGAAAAACTTCAACAATGGATCACGATCGCTAGAAACAGAAAAAAACATAAAAACATACCAAGAAAACCTACAAATAAACATAGAAAAGAATAACAAAATAGAAGACAAAACAGAAGTACAGGCTTACTATGACACTTTAGAAGACATCATTCAAAAAAGTCTGAAAATAGAAAACGAACCTCGTAACAAAAATAAAGAGATCTTAACTAATGAAACTAAGGACTTAATGAGGAGACGCTCAGAATTACTAGCAAAGAAAAACAAGGACAAAAAAGATAAAAAAGATCTAGGAAACCTATTCAAAAAAACTAACAAGGCAATAAATAAAGACTACAATAACCACAGACAGAAAACCATTGAAAAAAACCTTAGAACATACAGAAGTACGAAGCGCTCGGTTAAAGAACTAACACAACATAAAACATGGATAAAAAATCTGAATGACAACCAAAAAGAAACAAAAACCCGAAAAGATGTGCTTAAATGTGCAACAGCTTTCTACTCAAAACTTTATAAAGGACCAATAGAGGACCTGGACAGCGAAGATGAAAAAGAAAAAGAAGGAATTATTACTAGTGTAACCATAGACCCAATTAATGATAAGGAAACACTACAACATATAAAAAAGCTAAAAAATGACAAAAGTCCAGGGCCGGACAACATCAAAAATGAAGCTTTGAAACATGGAGCCCCACTATTGCTTACATTCATCACAAAATTGTTCAACTTAATCCTTGTTACGGGAATTATTCCTCAACAGTGGCATAAATCAGATATAATCCTACTTTATAAAAAGGGTGATCCACTTAATATCTCTAACTATAGACCCATCAGTTTACTTTCAAGCTTGTACAAACTATTTACATCAATAATACTAAGTCGGATATCACCACAAATAGATAATTTACAACCAGTAGAACAAGCGGGGTTTAGATCAGGATTCTCCACTATCGACCACATCCAAACCATTGAACAAACAATAGAAAAATACATGGAGTTTAAGATGCCAATCTATATTGCTTTTATTGATTTTGAAAAAGCATTCGATAGTATAACACACAAATCAATATGGAAGGCATTAGAAGAATGCAAAATCAGCCAGAAATATATAAATATAATTAAGAACATTTACTCCAACTGTACAAGCAGAGTAAAACTGGAAAGGAAAGGCGAGGAATTCCCAATCGGTAGAGGTGTCAGGCAGGGGGATCCTCTGTCACCTAAGTTGTTTATAGCCGTACTTGAAAGTATTTTTTGCCACCTAAACTGGAAGGACAAAGGAATTAGAATACAAAACCAATATTTGAGCCACATTAGATTTGCCGATGATATTGCAATCTTCGCTAACTCTGCTACAGAACTAGAAGAAATGATCTACCTGTTTGCACAGAAAAGCAGTAAAGTCGGCCTTAACATACACATAAGCAAAACAAAAATAATGACAAATTCTGTTGCGAAACCAATCAAAGTAAACAATCAAAATATAGATTATGCTGATTCATATATATATCTAGGGAAGCAAATATCGTTTAAAGAAAACAACAATGAAGAGGAAGTAGAGAGACGAATCAATACAACCTGGAGAAAGTTTTGGGCACAAAAAGAGATCTTAAAAGGACCCTACAGTTTAAACCTCAAAAAGATAGTACTGGATACCAACCTTTTACCTTGCTTAACATATGGCAGCCAAACCTGGGTGTATACAAGCAAAGTCAAAAACAAAATAACAACATGCCAGAGATCAATGGAGAGGAGCATTCTAAAACTTAAAAGGATAGATAAAATCAGAAGCACTGAAATAAGAAGCAAGACAAAAGTCATAGATGCTCTAAACTTTGCTATGAAATCAAAATGGAAATGGGCTGGACATATTGCCAGATATAAAGATAAGAGATGGACACTAAGAACAACAACATGGAAGGGACCAATAGGAAAACGTAGGGTGGGAAAACCAAAGAAAAGATGGTCAGACGATATAAAAGAAATAGCTGGACCAGAATGGATAAATATTGCCAAGGACAGAGAAAAATGGAAGAGCTTGGAGGAGGCCTATACCCAAAAGGGATCTGTTAGTATGTAAGATGTATAAATGTTAAAATGAAAAACCTGTATAACAGAAAAAATAAAGGCTTTATTATTATTATTATTATTATTATTTTAAACTAATCAATTCTAACCCAAGCATAGTACTTCCGGACTGTATAATACATATTATGTTTACAAATTACAATCAAAAGAAACTAAAAACAATAGCTTTTGATATTAAACAATAACAAAAGATCTAAACATATAGATATGTACAAGAATGTACGTAACACTTATATTCAGATTATGTAATGTTAATAAACGGTAAGCCGGCAAGTTTATATGATTAACTGCATACATACTCGTAAGAGAATAATAGCAGAACAATGTTATGAACATAATAAATATTATAAATTTATGTATTATATAATTTTAATATACAATTAAAATTTACAACACATGTATGAGTTATTAAAATTATTTTCTTTTTATAATACTTCTGCATCCAAATAAGAGTATAGTTTTAAGAGATTTGACATTTATTTTATCCACTTTTGTCCTAGAATTAGGTTGTAAGTATTTTCTACAATTCTAGATATACTATATAAAAGCAAAAGGTAACTCGCTCATGCATCACGAAATATCAAAATTGCTTGACTTATAAAAATGAAATTTTGTAGGAAGGTATTTTATAGTTAGTAGATGCACTCTAAGAAAGAAAGAATTTAGAAACAGGGCCGGGTTAAGGTCTAAGAGCTGTTGCAAATTTGTATGTAATTTCTTCATTTATTGTGCTACAAACTTTAATTTGACAATTGAAATAATTTGGCAGGGACCATCTAGGAACAAATCCAAGCAAAGCCAGGGTTGCCTAGTCTTTCACTATTTTTATTTACATTTCGGAAATATAAATGTAATAAAATATATTATCACAAATAATTGCCAAAGTAAAAAAAGACAATAACTGCTAGTCAAAGTAAAGGTGCAACAAATTGTACCTTTACAATTAAGGCCTTGAAACACATTTACCTTTAACTGAACTCATTCTTGCTTTGAAATTACCACTTTTTGTGTTACTATAATTTAACATGAGTCATCTACAGTCAACTAGTTTCCTAAAGTTAAATTAGTCACTAATTTCCATAAAGAAAGATTTTTTAATAATAGGTACAGACTGTACCGTACAGTACATATATATATTCAAAATTATAACATTTTATTTCATTTTTATATTTTGGAAAAAAATTAAGTATACCTAACTATAATATATTTGTAAAGTGACTCTGTTTTTTTTCTTTCAAATGCATTTAATGATTTTTTGGATGTAATTTAAAGGTTAAATGCAATATATTAATAGACTATTACTTCTTGGCTTTAACTTACATATTTTTTGTCAAGATTGTTACTAACTGTATCTATAGAAAGTTGCTTAAAATATTAAGTGGTGTTCTCATTTCTTGTGTATAAACTTAGATATTTTATTGATTAAATTTCATATAATGTTTAGTTTTAAAATGTGTCCATATAATTTATAAATATATATTCTATAAGCTGAAAATCAAATAGACAAAAGAAATTTCTACAGTATCACAACATAGTATAAAACAAAGCTGCTTTCTCTGTCCCTATATCCCTATGTATGTTTAAATCTTTAAAACTACGCAACAGATTTTAATCCGGTTTGTTTTAATAGATTGAAGAGGAAGGTTTATATGTATAATAAGTAATAACGTCCATTAAATAGTGGAGAAATACTGTTATTTTTAAAAATTTAATGTGTGCGGGCCACAGTCAGTAAATAAATCAAAACTACTGGATCGATTTTAATCATTTTTTCAGTGACTGACATAGGCTATATATTTTATACAAATGCGAAGCCGGAGCGGGCCGCTAGTAAATATTAAAATATTGATAAAAAATTATGTATTAAATGGTACTTACTTGGTAAAGCCAAATATTCCCTTAACGGTATCCAAGGCAATAATAGTATTACGAAATATATAACTGCAAATACTAGTGATGATGTGAACCAAAACAGCATTCCACCATGACCAAACAAGTAATATTCTCCATTGTCTACATGGAACAGATCATTAGGCATCATCAACTCGAGTGTTCCTTGTGTTACCGTAAAAGCTAGAGAAATAAGCGATGTTGCCAACAGTACGTATCTGATGCTGCTACGACTGTCCATATGACCTAAAATTAATATATAAAATTGAACATAAATTGCATTTAAGTTCATAGATATTAAAAATATATGAAAATATTTTCTCATTTATCTATTCTTCTACTTTAAACATATTCACAATTAATATTAATTATACTTTTGTTCTTATGAGAAAATAGAATGCTATTTTATTTTGAGTTATATAAATAAAAGTAAACATAATGTTAGTATCTTTAAATAACTTACCAAAAGCCAAACCAAATATAACTACACTCAATTCAGTAGCAAGTAAAAAAAACCTCACTGTGACCCACAACACCTTGTCAACAAGCCCACCAACCGGCACTGCTGCATTTAAAGTCATTGAGACAGCACATCGTATCAAGCTGATGATTACATTACCCCATACAAGCGAGTAAAATGTTAAAAATATTGGACTACTCGTTGCTCGCAACTTCAACTGCGCCTTGTTAAATCTTACCACTAGGAACAGTACGAATAGGACATTGGGTATTAATATTATTAGATCCCATATACGAACACTGCAAGTAAAAACAACCCAATATAAAACCAAAAACATACGGTTTTCACAAACATTCACAATAGCAAAAGAGACTTAAGCTACCTTGAGTTGTTCATTTCATAATACAAGACGTATTTACAAAATGTCTCTTCTTTAACGGGCGGTAAATCGGACCCATTCATTCCATCCATTTTGTAATGTTTTAATTTTTTGCCATTTAGTTACGAAATATTGTTAGGATTCGTAGAAGGGAATCATAACTCGGCTAATGTAATCGAATTAGTTAAAACCTCATAACGTCAGCTTTGTCGTCGCATTATAAAAACACAATTTTTCACTGAGTCTTTCGATCGTGACACTTTCTAATCCAATTTAAAAATTACGACACCAACACCATACAATTCACAACAACAAACGCCTGACTCATAATTTACTCTTTGGCCTGACTTCAATGCTCATTCATATTTCATTGCTCCGCAGTTTGCTTTTCGCCTTTCGGTTTCCACTTTTTAACTCTTTTTGTTGTCTTTGTACATTAAGCAGTGTTGCCAGTGGCAGATAGTGAAAAGTAACATGGGATTGGGACAGCTTAAAAAGAAACATTTTCACAAAAAAAGTAACATTATTTTATTTTGCCGTGTTGCCGGTGTCAGATTGCCGTGTATTATGGTAAAAGTTAAAAAATTGCCGTGTCTCATACAAATGTAACGAAAAAGTAGACTTTTGTACCTAATTGTAAATTGTTCCTATAGTTTTAGTGGCGAAAAACCAGGGTTCCTTAGATAATTTATTAAAATATATTAGATTAACAAATTTTATTTCAACAACTTGTTAATGTTAACTTGTAAATAGTAAAAATTATAACCATAATATAACTGTCTGATACCACTAAAACTTATTTCTTCTACTTTTTCTTTCTTTAAATCGTATTTTGATCTAACATTTGTTTGGTTGGTTTAAAATTAGTTTGACTTTCTATACTAGTTATATAAAATTATTTATCGACTATACATAAATAGTAAAGTTAATCAGTTACGGTGTTATAGATTATAGGTATTAAATTTAGTTATAGACTAGCTGTTACCCGAGTCTTAATGCGCGTGTGTTGTGCGTGTGCGCTGATAGCCGTGTTTCAGGATACGGCAACGATTGTTCTGCCGTATACTATGTTTTTCTGGTAATGGCCCCCAAATACCGTGTAACACGGCAATTGCCGTGTAAATGGCAACAATGAATGAACTGAGACTGACTATGACATTACGTGACATGTGCGCCAATACAACAAACGAAATTCCGTTCCGAAACGAGATGCGTTCCGTTTCATGACTAATTTTGGTTGATGAAAAAAAAATATTTGCTACTTCCTTAAAGTAACATAAAAGTAACATTTTGAGTCTTGTAACATGTAGGTAACATGAGGTTGTGAAAAGTAACGTAAAATGTTACAAAAGTAACATTCTGGCAACGCTGACATTAAGATTTAAGGCACAGATTCAAATCACAATGTGACATGTGTACCACAGATTAAGTATTAGTTACTACGTAAATGTGTACATGCATGTGTCTGCTCTATCATCTATGGTTTAAATAATCATACAATCATCTCTGACGTGTCTCGTTTGAGTACATAGTATAGATGGGCCAACTCGGGATCTGGCTAACTCGAGTTAGCCCGAGTTCGAATCATGGTAACCCGGGTCAACTCGAGTTAACTCGAGTTAGCATGATAACTGGTATGATTTTAGTTTATACCTACATTGTTTCATTTTATTTCGAGTTCAATAGATCTATTCCTTTCTTTATATGTATGGCTATTGATTATTGATTACATTAATTAAAAAAATCTTTTTAAATATATAATTAGTATTAAAATGAAGTCAAATGAGGCGTTTGTTATATTATTATCTTTTCTTACAATAAAATTCGAAGTTAAATCAACAAACATTTAACGATTATTTTTTTTTGGAAAATGTATTACAAATTATAATAGTCATTATCAACGATATTGAGGCCGATTCTACGGTTTTTCGAATTTTTGTCTGCGTTTCTTTCAGTCTGTCTTTTTTTCTGTATGTATCCGCATTACGAGAAAACTGCTGGACAGATTTTGGTAAAATCCAGTATGCTGATAATTGGTTATCCGGGTCAACATATTTAATAGTTACTTTTACTGCACCAAAATATCTTATTTCCGTAAAATCACTTTAGATTACATACAATATTTGTTAATTAAATAACTAGCGACTCGCCCTCGCTTCACTCGGACTCTTCCCTAGATTTAGCACAGGCGAAGCCGCGGGTTCCGCTAGTTATGCATATAAACCTTCCTCTTGAATCACTCTATCTATTAAAAAAAACCGCATCAAAATCCGTTGCGTAGTTTTAAAGATTTAAGCATACATAGGGATATAGAGACAGAGAAAGCGACTTTGTTTTATACTATGTAGTGATAGTGATAGTGATGCTTAGTAACTAGAGTAGATATAAACACACACTTAACTATTAAAACTAAACAATATCTTTTTGTATACATAATTCTAAATTAAAAGCATGCACTACAATGCATAATTAGTAATACATATATAAAGTATATTTTTAAATTTTTTATATTTTACATCTGATACATACTTAGCTGCTTAGCTGTACAAAACTGTTAATTTTTCTTAAAAGAGCGCGCAATTTGTAGTGTAATCCAATCTTAAATAGTATGTTAGGCGATTCTACCACATTTTTCAATGTTTTGTACTTCAATGTTGTGTAGAAATATTAACCCATGAGGTTCTGGCACTTGAAACAACCGTAATCTATATCGCAAAGAGTTGTCCTTTGATCTAAGGGGTTGTCAGAGTTCTTAAAGCAAATACTATACAGATTTAAATTCGCTCGTATTAACGTAGATAGCATTGAGCATTTTAAAACAAGTCAAAACAGATTAATTAACATGTCATTTTTTCGTTTCAGAATCCATAATAGCAAACATCAAGATCCCTAACTTTATTTATTTCTTATAATCTAGGTCTAAGATAATTCGATACCATTTAGTAAATATATCTATTTCTATTCGATAGGGTACATCATTCATAAAACCTAAAAATCAATGTCAGATTGTAGTATTCTTAGGTATTCATAACTTCTTAGATTTCTAAATATTTTTTAATCATGTATCCGCATCACGTAGATTTTATAAACACGTCAAAAAAAAACAAATATCGATGATAATATAAGAATAGAAATTAATAAGTGTCTAACAGTACTTAAATAAAATATAGGTTGGAACTGTCGAATGAACATAAGGTCTAAATATTCCTTAGTATTAGTACCTACTTATAAATAAAATTGAAGTGTCTGTTTTTAATTTCAAATTAAAAACTTTTCACTAAATGCATACGAAAATTTATACAGTAATTAGTACATCAAAAAAATAACTTTTAAAATTTTTGACTGTCTGTTTGTTCCGGCTAATCTCTGAAATAGCTGAACTGTTTTTAATAGGACTTTCACTCGTAGACAGCTAGTGTTATAAAGAGTAACTAAGGCTACTTTTATTTTACTAAAAAATATGAAAATCGTTTAATTTATTTTAACTTAACTTAAAACACAGCGAAACGGGTCATATCTTTACTTCTATACTATTTATTTATTTATTATCCTATTATTATCCTATTATTCGGAAGACAAACAGTATTTAGTTACATATAAAACGAGAAAAAAAACATATTATACTAATTAAGTCTTCACAATTTACAATACTATATTTTATACTTATCTATACTTTACAACGCTAATATACCAATAATATAATGTTTGTAACAAATAATAAAAATATGCATTCAAAAACTACTAGACAGATTACGATTTTTTTTTACCATTCGAATGCTACATTATCCATGAGTAACTTAAACTATATTTCAAACCTCAATAATAATGTAACCAATTGTATAAAAATTTTGCTACTTTTTATGGCATGAAATTGAAATTAATCAAAACGAGTCTAGTACTTTGCTTTGTAATTCTGAAATTTATAAATTCGGCTTCTGTATGAATAATAATAACTATTTCAATAATACATACAAAACATATTTAATATAAAAAAAAGTGCGTGTGTACAAAGCAAAGAGAAAGTACACATGTCAGAAGTAAAACTCGAATTTAAAATTTAGACTAGGCTGTATGGACTATAGTCCTTTGCCTTTCCCTATTGGGGATAAATTTAAAAAACAAAAACAACTTGAATTTAAAATAAGCTAACTCTTCCCCGTCTCTGAGCGCCTGGTACTATGGACTTATTTTTTCGTTTCATCGAGTTTGAAATCACATCGATTTTAAAGAAGTTTCACTTCAAAAAGATTCAGTATTTTAGAATTTGATTATAATGTATATTGTAGTCTGTTATAGTAGTCAATAGTAAAATTACTTTTTTGTAGACTCGCTACTATTTCTAATGGACGTTAATTGCGCGCAAAGAACCCGAGTTGGCTTCCGTCGGAAAGCAAACTTCGTTTCGTGTATGAAGTATGAAACTAAGTTCGCGAGACGAGGTTCGGTATCGCGCGGTGTCCAACCCGGGTTACGATCGGTCGAACTCGGGCTGACTCGGCGCGACGCTAACTCGAGTTGACTCGGGTTGGCAAACCGAGTTGACACATCGCTAGTACATAGAGAAAAGTAATATTTGTTTGAGTAGTTCAGAAAACTACAACAGAGTTCGGACATTTTTCCCGAAGTTTTACCGGTGCCGGTACTGTTTTAGGTTCAACTTTAATTTTTCTATCACAAGTAGATAATTTAAAAGTAAAAATTAATAGAAAAAAGGTAAAATTAATTTTAATCATGGGTATTCTTGCTACGGCACTAGGTGTTCTTTTTATTGTGTCTACCGCTTTTTCGGCAGACGCTCCCAAGGGACCTAAGGTTACTCATAAGGTAATTCATGCATTAGAATTATATAAAATAGAATAAATCAGAAGTTTTTAAGTTTAATATTTGTATAAAACAACTTTTTAAAATTTAACCGGATATAAGCTTCATAAGGTCGATGACCTTGTGATTTTGACTCTACAAAGTTTTAATTTACGAATTCTTTGTTCGCAGCATAAAAGAAATTTTCAAATTTGTATCGATATTTTAATATTTTTAACTGCTTTGTTGATATTTTAATATTTTTAATTGTTTTGTAATTTGATATTCATACTAGATATTTGCCATCACTTTGCTCGTTTTAGGTATTTAGGTTTTATTAAGTTTTAAATTTTTCCTCTATCAATAGTTATGTCTATTTCAAATTATATTAAACAAACAAATTTGACTAAGTTCAAGTAAGTTAAATTGGACGAGACTAAGATTCTGCTAAATGTATATAGATTATGAATCACATTTTGTGTATGTACTGGAAATATTAATTTAATAATAGCAACTTTATTAATGATTTTGTATACAGGTCAAATTTGATATAAGCATTGGTAACAAGCCAGCTGGCACTGTTGTTATTGGACTTTTTGGTAAAACTGTACCAAAAACGGTGGAAAATTTCTTCCAACTGGCTCAAAAACCAGAAGGTGAAGGTTATAAGGGCAGCAAATTCCACCGAGTTATTGAAAACTTCATGATTCAAGGTGGAGACTTCACTAAAGGAGATGGCACTGGTGGTAATTTCATTTAATGTTTTTAAAGTTTTTGTTTTATTAGAATTCATACAATTATTTTCAAGAAATATATTTTTATTAAACTACAGCAACATTTAATTGTAAATAATTGCCAATTTAGTAATAGCAATAAATTTCTGCCAATTAAAGAAGCAATTGACTTTATTTACTGTATGTGCCAATTTACCATCCAATTGTGAACAGTTTTTAGAGTAATAAATTCTCAGGTTGTATTGCTTTAGTATAATGTATATTTTTGTTTCAAATTTAAATGTAGTAAATTTTATAGGTCGCAGTATCTATGGTGAACGTTTTGAAGATGAGAACTTCAAGCTAAGCCACTATGGTGCTGGCTGGTTGTCTATGGCCAATGCTGGTAAAGATACCAATGGATCACAATTTTTCATTACTACAACTAAAACTCCATGGCTTGATGGCAGACATGTTGTTTTTGGCAAAGTTCTTGAGGGCATGGTATGTACTTTATTTAACAGCTTATTTTTTAGCTTTTTTATATTTATTCAGTTTACATTTTCTTAAATATTTTGTTGATAGTATCAAAAATTCTTATTTTGTTAGTAAGATAATGCAAAATATTGAATATTTCATTCATATAAAAAAAACAAGTTGTAAGTTGTAACTATGAACAATACATTTTGCAGGATATAATTCGTACCATTGAGAAGACACCCACTGTAGCCAATGACCGACCAACAAAGGATGTTGTCATTACAGACACTCATGTTGAGATTGTTGAAGAACCATTCAGTGTTACAAAAGACAGTGCTCAATAATAAGTTATTATTATTAATCAAATGTACAGTTAAAATATTGTTTTAATACTACATTTAATATAAGTTTACTTTATGTATGATCAAAAATCATATACCATTAAAGAAATAATATTTCTGTTATAGCATGGTGTATTTCAAAACCAGATTAAGTATACATTCAATGATTATTATTATCATTAGTACAGTTATGAAAATAAAACAGTATATATTATGACAAGTTTTTTACTTCTTTTATACAAAGTTCGGCCTCTCGTTTCACATCATCATTTTTTGCTTGAATTCCAAGTCTCCATGCATATCCACAAGTTTTTCTAGCTATGTCCAGTAAATTTTTCTTCATATATGCCCTTCCTAAGTTAACATACATTGCACCTAAATCAGGAATATTTGTTTTCTTACCAAGATCTATAGCTTTCGCAAAATAATCTACACTCTCATCAATTTTACCCAATGTGTCACACACAGTGCCTATATCATTCAACTGTATAACTAAATCCTCCTGTGTCAAATATAACAAATTTGACATTTTGTCAAAAGCATTTTTCATGTAAGTCAAACCTAACTCAGGTTTACCACAATCTACAAATAAACGACCATACCAATCTTCAGCCATTGCTAAGAGTGTTTTATTAGCCTCTGAAGGATCTTTTGATACTATATTACTAAGTTTCTCTAAGCACCAATCATAACCAAGCTGGGCTGTAGTGTATTCTTTCATCATATGACTTATCCTTGCTAACTTCATACTTATGTGTACAACACGAATATCATCTTCACTTGCTCCATCAGACATAATTCTTTGTGTAACTGCTATAAATAGTTTTTTAGCTTTCTCATACTGGCCCCTTTCAAGGGCTAAATTAGCCATTACGTCGTAAATATAGGTAATACCCAAATTATGTTGCATTTGTTGGGCCTGCCTTAATGAAACATGCAGAAGTTGTTCAGCTTTGTCATATTCAGATCTTTGCATAAATAGTATACAATGCTTTATTTTTAAAATTAATTCATCTTCAAGATTCAATTTCTTTTCAAATCCGAATAATGTTAATATCGAAAATCCAAGTGAACAAGGAATTGTTACCTTTAAAGGACATGATTGATCGATTACGGGTGACTTAAAAGTTTTCTTTATAGAAATAAATCGTCTGAGTAAATGTCTGTATCTTAACATAGCTTTTGTGACTTGTCTTATTCTTATTTCTTAAATAATAGAAAAGTTATGTAACATAAAACGTATGTTAATCATACAAAATACGTCTGACAATTTTTAAACGCACCAAATAATTAAGATAATGGTTTACACTCATTTATAAACTCATTTTGTTTGTATAATTGTTACACAATATAAATCTTTATATTCTAGAATTTATAAGGTTTCACATAGATATAAGATTTCGATAAGAATCAAAAATTCAGATTTCAGATATAATGAACGAAAAATGTCATACTGTACTGGTGAGTGCGAGTGGTGGTACTTTTTGAAGTTTGAACTTTGAAGTTTGAAGTTTGAAGCATAGATGACTAGGCCTGTTGATAAAATATCGAAATATCCATATTATTATTTCGAAATATCGATATTTATTACTAATATTTTTTGGACGATATATCGATAGTTCGATATTGAAATGGCGATGGTCGATATTTTTTTAAATAAATTTTTATTTTTGTTTCTTTTTCGTAATTTATTTAATCTACTAAATCATTGTACATTACCATGCAAACTTACACCGAAAATTGGTTTGAACGAGATCTAGTAATTAGTTTCTTTTTAATACGTCATAAACCGCAATTTACCTTTCATTCAATTAACTCAAATATTTAAAAAATCGTTGTTATACATAGATAATGGCACGGAACCCTTAGTGCGCGAGTCCGACTCGCACTTGGCCGAATTTTTAAAAAATGATGACTGTAATGTATCGTGTATTGACTATAGACCCCAAAATAATAGTATATAATTTTTTTCTGTTTGTCTGTATGTCTGTTTGTATGTTATCGTTTAACACAAAAAGTACTGGACTGATTTTATCCAAAGCTTCTGTGGAGACAAATTATTACTATGGTCAATATTTAGGATACCCTTTTACCTTTATTGCAGGAAAATATTTTATTCTCACAGAAATACACAATAACTGGGTTCTATAGAGTAGTTCTCATAAAACAATCGTTGGTGCATTATAATTATCTATCTATACATCTATAAAATTCTAACCTAGTCAAATGTGTACATTAAATATTTTTGGGAAAATCTAATTGAAATATACTTTCTTATATATTTCTTCTTCTTTGATTTTTATATATCTTATATATTTGATGTAGAGGCCAAATCCATTGTTTTTAGAATTTTTGTCTGTCTATCTGTCTATCTGTGACTGCATCACGAGAAAACCACTGAACTGATTTGCATGAGGTAAGATGATAGCTACCCGGGTTACCCGGGTTAATACATAGGATACTTTTTACTGCTAGAAAATATCTCATTTCTGAGAAATCTCGAGTAACAGTTAAAAACCGACTGTAAAATATCACGCGGTATGTGAAATCTGAGAATTTAGTTTAGGGTCATTAAAACGCGGGCGGAGCCGCGGGAAATGCTAGTGAAAAGTATCATTGAAATGTGTTAAAAGTATTAAATAAAATATTTTTTTGTATATATGTTACTGTAAAAGCCCGAATATTGGTAAAACTTAGGTTCTACCAGTAAATCTTAAGGTTTACCAACACGAGTCGGTAAAGATAAGGCACTGGCAACACTGAGTTTGAAGCTTCTTTGTCTTTTCACTTTTCTTTGTGTCTTGACTTTTGAAATATATTGTTGCCAGTTGTGAATCTATTATTATTTTGTGAATGATGAAATAAAAGATATTACAACTACAATAATATCATTGGAGAGACAAACGCCAAACAGGTGTTCGCCTGAAAAGTATAAAATATCTTATAATAAAATACCCTTATACAAACTTATTAAACGGAAATAATGTAAGCTTAAATTATTTCAAATTTTTAACGTTCCGTATCAAAAAATGTTAATTAGTGTACATTAGGTACTCAAGTTACTTTTAAAAATTATTTTACTTTTAAAAGAGTAATTATTAAGTAGAGCAATTATTGAGATATAGAAACTTGACTGTAAATATTAATTTGTTATAAAATAGGCATTTCACTTTTGACTTTACTTCGTTGGTGCCGGCATTGGTTTAGTCAGACAGTCATTTGTTTTTGCTTACTAGATGAGTACACTGTACACTTATTCTATTAAAGTAAAATACGCAAAAACCGATACAAACATTTTCAAAACCTTAATTTGACATATACTTACAATTTAGATATTGTTGCAATATTTAAATTTATATCCGATATTTCTTTACTATTTTGGCACCTATTAAGCCATTGTTTAGTCGGCTGTAATAAAAGCAGCTGTTTTCTATCAGGCTCATCCTTACTGTAAATGCAATAACATTAATTATACCTAGGTATAATTCGCGTCATGTAAAAAGAACGCTGGCTGTCAAGTTGCGCAGAGGCGATTTATCGGCCAATTTGGTGGTAAGACGCGGGACGCGGGGCGGTTGTGCACGAGTCGCATGCTTTTCGGCTCGCTATTGGTTTGTCAGTTTAAAATAACATCGCGTACACAAAAGTTATTAGTTACGAAATGGTTTTATATAAAAAATAGTGAAAAAATATTTTTGACGTATATTGTTTTATATAGAGAGAATCTGATAATTATTCAGTAAATAATTAAAAAAATATATATTAAACGAATTAATTTAATTTTTTGTAAGTAGATTATACATTCTACACTGAATCAAACATATTTTATTAATTAATAGAATTCTATTTAATGACATTCTATCTAATATATTTTTCAATGTAGGTACCAATAATCAATATACATCGTGAGCGAAAGGCTAGTTCAAAAATAAAAGAATAGGCTTAGGAATTTCGTATGCGAATGTACAGATGCGCAAACACACCCCCCACCACTTTCTTCCAGCGTTCTTTTTACGTGACGCGAACTGTAGGAAGGTCTACAATTAATAAAAAAGTAAGGAAGAGTGATTTTCAAATATTTTCATTTAATCGACAGGATTTTCAATTAATCAACAGGATACCTTTTACTATAGAAATATTTTTTCAAGTCCCATGGAAAACACAACATAAATAACTATTCATATATTTTATTTGCAGTGTCTATTTCAACTAGAATTCATCATGAAAAATAAAAATAAAAAAATTATATATTTTTACCTAAGTACATCCGGTGAACCAGTATTTCCTAAAATTTAAACCATGACGATTAATATTTCTAATAAAATGTTTTTTTTTATTTTGTAGTTATAAACTTACTTCAATGTAAAAGGACGGTAAAATATAATATACATAATACAACCATGATTTAATGTTCCAATGACTTTCATCCTGTCCACGGAGATAAGTACTTACATCCTTTAAGATAATGAAGCAATCTAATAGATAAGTGATATTAATAACGTCCTACAATTGAGACATTTGAATATACAAGTATAATTCGCGTCATGTAAAAAGAACGCTGGCTGTCAAGTTGCGCAGAATAGAGATGAACGATATACATCGATTTATTTAAAACACTCGATGTATAGTAACGATGCATCGTATTAAGCCGATGTATTGTTAATACTTCAACATCGAATATATATTGATGTTTTTTATTCGATGCATCGACCAAGCAAATTATGAATGAGTATAGTGTTGTATAGCCGTCAAATAGCTATAGTTTATTGAACGGGGTTCTTTTAATTCGCCCGTTGGAACGCTGAAGAGCGTTCGACTCGTATTATTCGTTTGTTCGCGGGAAAATTAAATTAAATTTGATTTTTATTATGTGAAAATACTAGATTATGAATTCGCTTTAAATAAATACTCGCTGAATTTATGGTTAAAAGTTGATTACTTGCGCATAATCAACGTTTTATTTAAATGACAAAGTTACAAGTATTCCCGACACTAAAATATGTGCGAAAATTGTTAGCGTGGCTAACTGGACTCGATTTTTGTTTTAATTAAGGCCTAACCTAACCTAAAACACGTCATGGCAAAAACAATCGATGTTTAAGAAACATCGATGTATTTCTCAATACATCGTATTACCATCCATGCATTACATCGAAAAAAACATCGATGTATATTTTAAATGTCCATCTCTAGCGCAGAGGCGATTTATCGGCCAATTTGGTGGTAAGACGCAGGGCGCGGGACGGCGAGGCACGCGCCGCATGCTTTCCGGCTCGCTATTGGTTTGTCAGTTCAAAATACCATCGCGCACACAAAAGTTATTAATTACGAAATGATTTTATATAAAAAATTGTGCAAAAATATTTTTGAACTATATTGTTACAATAAAGAGACAATCTGATAATATTGCAGTTAATAATTAAAAAATATATATTAAACGAATTAATTAAATTTTTTGTTAGTAAATTAATCATTCTACACTGAATCAAACATATTTTATTAATTAATAGAATTCTATTTAATGGCATACCTACTATCTAATGTATTTTTCAATGTACCTACCAATAATCAATATACATCGTGAGCGAAAGGCTAGTTCAACAATAAAAGAACAGGCTTAGGAATTTCGTATGCGAATGTACCGATGCGCAAACACACCCCCCACCACTTTCTTCCAGCGTTCTTTTTACGTGACGCGAACTGTACCTTCACATAAATCCTGCATCCTACTTATCATAAAAACTAAAGATAATTATGTAAAAACTAAAGATAATTATGTTAAACATTACTGTATTTATTATAAACTAGCAGTACCCGCGGCTTCGCCCGCGTTTTTTTTAATCGCTACTAATCTTTATTCGATCACTCGCAATCGGATGATCTTTAGATTGCCTGAAAATTCTCGAAAATTACTCCAGCTATTTCAGAACCCATCGTTAATATACTCCTGAGCGGCGCGGCTACCTCTCCCGCTCTTGGTTTCCCGTCCCTCTCCACATTTCCCGCTGTGCTGCGCATTATTTTATTATTATTATTTTTAAATTCGTAATATCCTTTGAATGAAGTGTCCGATTTGTAGTATCGTAAAAGTTATCTACTAATTCAGTGCAAAATTTGAAACTTGTAGCACAAAAAATGAAGGTATCTCGAAAAACTTATGAAGCCTTTACACCATCTTAATCTGGCCTTATAGAAAAAAAACGTTTTTAGCGTACTTGTACCAACAATTAACCACCTTCGTACCAAATATAAAGATCGTAGCACAAAAGATGAAGACTTTCATACAAACTTGCTATGGCCCTAAGACCTCCTCGATGCGACCCGTCGCGTAACTTAACAGTAAAGTGTCACTATCACAAAATATCAACAAAAAAAGAGCACACTACTTGGAATTTCACTCACAAAGATAGAAGGATGCACTCATAGAATATCGTAACCATGATCGTAACACAATATCGTCAATCGTAATACTTTTTTCCGTGTTCTGATTTTTTTATTTATTTTTTTGGAGTTTACCTTTAAGCCATAAAGGCCATAAATCTCCGTGTTCTGAAGTGCGACAGAATTATTGACATATTAGTTGGTTGTCAAATCTAATGTCAAATATTATGGTTGTGTTCAGAAACTTAATTTGTGACAAAACTTAAGATTTGTCAAACTTAAAAAAATAATCTGATACAGTTACAACTGAAGTTAGCTAAAATAAAGTTTCGCGAAGCCGACCAAATTAATTGGAAATCAGTACTACTAATAGTTTATTACATTTTTTGTCGCGTTCGCGATTCACTTTTGTTTATTTTCGGAACGCGACATTAGATCCTCCAAAGCGCACGCGAAGACTATTTTCATAGATATGATTGAATTTGAACTTTATGCAGCGGTAATAAATTGCAAATTGACTCTTTGACGTTAGGAACACGCCTTAATTGGTTAGACATCAGTGAGTGATTATAATTTAATATGAACTTTATTGAATAGCAATAAAGTTCAAATTGACTCTAGAAAACGTTTGTATGGGAAATAGAAAAGGGCTGTTTTTAGGGTTTTCCCGGAAATTATTAGATTTTTTCTCGCCTTTTAAACCTTCCCTAGACCTCCACGAACATTTCAAGACTAAGATAAGATAAATCCGTTCAGCCGTTCTCGAGTTTTAGTGAGACTAACGAACAGCAATTCATTTTTATATATATAGATATAATTTTAAGACGTGTAACGGTTTTGAGATACTCACTATTTACATCTTTGAAACTTCTACATGGTTTTGCCGTTAATGGTGTAGAGTCGACTGCTGAATATTTTCGTGTCTGAATAGAAAGATATTTTTATAATTACGTACACACGTATTAACGTGAAAATGCGAAAAAAAAAATTGCTAAGTGGGAGTATTTACTTTAATCTCCCGCTTTTTTATTTTACGTTTATTATCTTGCCATTTATTAATGGCATTTTGTTGTTGTACTTTAAGAAACGTGTATTGATGATACCATTCACTATGAGAAATTATATCTTCGGACTTGATTCCTGGAAAACACAAATTTTAGTCACTTTTCCAATGCCTTACAAACGGCTACTACTTCATCGTAGTCTTATCAAATATATCTACTTATAGAAATATAGCATTTAAATTTTTCATTGAAATCATATTTTGTTGTAATGATTAGTGATTTATGACTATATATACGTCATATACTAAAACAGTAATTAAGCGAAAAAAACGTTTCAAAAATAAGTTATTACTCGGATCAACGTTTACATTTTCATTCAAACGGAAAAAAACAAAAACTTGTTTTAAATAAAAATAGGCCTCTACATACGCTGAAGCTGCTGATATCTGGTTGTAATGGTATACCTACCTGGAATGTTTTGAAAGATTTCATCCTTAAACTCTTCAAAACGAGGCAAGTTTTCAATAGTGTTAGATGCTCCAGTTACTTCCTTATAATACTTCTTCCAAATTTGAACGAATGTATTGTGATTGTACTCGTTCCAACCGCCATAACGGTTACTACTATTTTTCAGGAAATTGTGATATTGATGTACTTCCTATGTGACAATAATGAACTAAACGTAAAAGTTTTGTTTATTGATATCAAACTTAATATTTTTGAAATAGTAATAAGTGCTTCTTAATACTTATTATAGGGTAAGTGGTAAGTATAAGGTACTTTAGATCAATTGGGTCTCATCATGACGTTTAAAATTAACTTTCTTTTAGTACAATTTATATGAAATCAGCGATGATATTTCGAACCAAGTGAAGCCAAGGCGAGATTCTACTAGTGTAATATTATAATTAAGCTATTGCATAGCTTTTATCGCGGGCTTTGAGCGCGGCGACCGAATCAAGAAATTCCGTAACGAAAATAACACCTCACACTCCCACTCCACCTATCGTATAGCTCGGCCGAGCATTCGCTATCGTGTATGTATATGGTACGACTATACGAAGCTCGTACGGATCGAGACGAGCTGCTCCGAAATTGGACGAATACGTATAATGTTTCTTATTTCAGTTACCATAAACCTATTTTCAATGATAAAAAATCCTGAATAACCTACATGTATTGTAAGTAGGGTTGCCAGATAGAAATTTATCAAATCCGGGACAATTCTAGGACAACGGTGTTGGGTCGAAATCATAGTAAAAATATCTTAGTTTTTATTATTTTCAAAGGTTTTAGCCGTGTGATGTACTCGTTGTTAGTTAATTTTGTTATAAAACTAGTAGGTTTTCGGAATTTGGGACAATATGGTCTAATCACTGGACATGGGACAAGACGCAAAATTCCGGGACAATCCCGGGTTTTCTGGTCATCTGGCGAGTCTAATTGTAAGGTAATAAAAATCTTTTAAACAATATTGACTTCTCAATTATTCAATAAAAGAAAAAAAAATGTTTTCTAATCGATCACCACGCTCAAAAAGTGTAACTTGAATTAATATCAAAGAAAAAAATACTGCTACTACTTATAAAAAACAAATAAATAATTATAATTGCATAAGTTGATAAAAAAATTAAAATACTATATACTATACTAGCGACTCGCCCTCGCTTCGCTCGGGCTCTTCCCTAGATTTAGCACAGGTAAAGCCGCGGGATCTGCTAGTTATACATATAAACCTTCCTCTTGAATCACTCTATCTATTAAAAAAAACCGCATCAAAATCCGTTGCGTAGTTTTAAAGATTTAAGCGCACATAGGGATATAGGGATATAGGGACAGAAAAGGCGACTTTGTTTTATACTATGTAGTGATGATGCAATAGGTTACCGCAGCAGTCCCCGTGTGTCACACGTTTTCTTTTAATTATTATCATCAAAGTAACTTACGGAACACTTAAATGGAGTCTTAATTATGGCACGCACAGGACTTGGAACAAATTCGTTATAACGTTTCGCTTGATTTTTTTTATTTCCAACATTTTTTATATCTACCTTCCCATTTTCTTTTACCTGAATAAAAACTGGTACTAATAATAATGAAAAAAAAATGAATATAATAAACAATAAAAGAAAACATACTGTATCAAACAAAGTTTCCTCGTTTGCCTGCAATACTGTTAATTCATTTCTTAAAAATTCTTTAAGTGTTTTAATTTTTGATTCAAGTTGCAAAATATCCGTCTTCAATTCGTTCATATCTGAAACATAAAGTAATTGTAAGATTATTTTGTTGAATAAATTGTCTAAATTATTATTAAATTTTAAAACTAACCAACGAAACTAAAATAAAACTTTAAATCGTAAATAAAGACTAACCAAATCTTTCTAAATCTTCATTGATATTTGTTTTAGCTTTTACATCTTCGTATAAATTTTTTATTACATTGTACGAGTCTCTTAGCGAAGTTATATATTTTTTTACGTCAGAGTCAGTACCATTTTGTATATTTATATTAAATTCTACAACATTACGAAAATAATTTATTAAATTGACCGAAAGAACATTTCCTTGAATTTTTAATCTTCTCAGTTTAGCAATATAACTATTATTGTTAGTTATACTATTACTTAATTTATCCATTGTAATAAATTATTTAAAAATAGAGAAAATGTAATGGTTATTAACGATGTTCGTGTAAAGTAATGTAATATATTGATCAAACTTAATTGTAACTAAGGTAATTTATATCCAATAAGTTTAAAGTATTCATATAGTATTTAATGAATGAAATATATCAGTAAAGGATTTAGCAATTGTATGAGTTTTTATAAGTCTGTTATAATCTCTTATTAAAATTTAATTAAAGGTCTCTAACATATAGGTAACGTATAACAAGATAACTATAATATATTCAATCGAAATATAAAATTCACTACTTACAGATATAAGTAATTTTTTAATTAATTTCTATTCTTATCTTTTTAATACATTTTATTTATGTTTAAAATTATATGTACCTATGTAATTTATTTTTCTGTCTTACGAGTTACGGAATACTTCCCGTCAGAATGTGTTTGATGAATAACAGTTGACAACTTGACAGTTGACACTGACGTCTGCTGTCATTACATGTATATTGCGGCTCGTTAGTGAAAAGAATGGGTTATATTGAATTTATTTAATTTTATTCAATGCTTATTGATATTATTTAACAGTAACAACCAAAATGTTTTCGCGTTCCCGATACCTCTTGTCTAGGGTTCTTCCTTTAAAAGTATTTATTATTTTCAATGAACTTTTTTAATATAAAATAAGACCTGTGAAATAGTTTTATAATATCATGATGTTTTTTAGGGTGCTTTCAAAGTCGAATACAAGAACGAAGCTCGTTTATTATATGGAATTACAACTGTAAGATGTCGGTCGACATCTCCTTTGAATACAGTCATAATGTTTGTCCCACAACAAGAGGTTAGTAACTTATCAGTATCTACTCTGTAAACTACATAATACATTTATTTAACTCCCAAGCAGTGAAAGTATTTGAGTGATCTTAACAACCTTTAGTACTATAATTATCTATAAATTGAATTCATTTAGCTATTTTTCACGGCTTTGGGACTTTAGGGAAACAATATTTTATACACTGTTACCATTGAAATTGCAGGCATGGATTGTGGAACGCATGGGAAAATTTCACAGAATATTAGAACCTGGGTTAAATCTATTATGGCCTATAGTAGATAAGGTTAAATATGTACAAAGCCTCAAAGAAATAGCTATAGATGTCCCAAAACAAAGTGCTATTACATCAGATAATGTAACTCTTAGTATTGATGGTGTTTTGTATCTAAGAATTATTGATCCATACCTGGGTATGTTTACAAATACATATTTGCATTTATTTTCTTTTAAATATAAAAATATTCTATAAAATCATTATTTTGATAAGTTACATAATAGTGCACATATAAGCCTATATATTTCTTCTTATTAATAATATAATATATAATAACATAAAACTTAACAGCTTCATATGGAGTTGAAGATCCAGAATTTGCAATAACACAACTAGCACAAACTACTATGAGATCAGAATTGGGACAAATCTCTCTGGATAAAGTGTTTAGAGAAAGAGAATCTCTAAATGTTTCAATAGTTCATGCCATAAATAAAGCTAGTGAAGCTTGGGGTATCACTTGCTTGAGATATGAAATCCGTAAGTGTTCATGTACCTTTTACTTGGCACTATAAAACTTGGTCAACTTTGCAGTGTAGGTTAAAATAAGTTAAACAGTTTTTATAATTTTCTAACTAAACAAAAGTAGTCTATTCCTTTTAATTTTATAATTGTTTTTTTGATAAAAGTACCATATTATATACTTTCATATACATTTCGTGAAAAGCTGTTTTAAAAAAAAAATCTCTTGTCCTTGCTAATAAATGAAATTGTTCTACCAACTGATAATTTTATTTTATAAGATTTTATTTTTTTTACTTTTAAGGTGATATAAAACTACCAACAAGAGTACATGAAGCTATGCAAATGCAAGTTGAAGCTGAACGGAGAAAAAGAGCTGCTATATTAGAATCTGAGGGAGTACGTGCAGCAGACATTAATGTGGCACAAGGAAAACGTCAAGCTAGAATATTAGCATCAGGTTACACATCATATTTTATATAATATTGGCAAATCCAGCCCGATTTGCCTGCTTCCCTGCTCTAAGTAACTCCTTATGTTTAGCTATCTGTGATTGAAAGTCCCGTCAAAATCGATCCAACCCTTTCAAAGATTAGCCAGAACAAACAGACAGACAAAATTAAAAATAATGCTGTATTTGCATATGCATTTAGTGAAAGCCGTTAATTTGAAATTACAAACAGACACTTCAATTTTATGTTACTGTACTCATGCTAAATTATTATGGTTGAGGTTAATTTTGAATATTATTTAATTTAAATACACATTAAATAATATAGAGGCAGAGAAACAAGAACAGATAAACAAGGCGTCTGGTGAAGCGCAGGCAATGTTAGCAGTGGCCGAAGCTCGCGCTCGGGGACTCAAGCTTATTGCTGGTGCTCTTGCTCAACCGGTATGTTTCATTAATGTAACTTTTAGAGCAATATTTGAAAATTAAGATTGTGTTAAATAAATAAAGCTATTATATTATTATTTATTACCTTACTAATGCATCTATGGCACAGGCGCAAAAGGATTACTCTAGCAGCATTCAGCATAGTAATAGACACAATCACCTATTTTTATTTATTTTGGTTATTTTAAAATCCTAAATCAAAAGGAGGTGAAAAGTGTGGCAATTTTTATATTTTATTATTTAAAATAAAATATTTATTCAATAAAAAATTACTAACATTTAAAATTAATGATATTTCTTTCAGGATAGCAAACACGCTGCATCCCTCACTCTAGCAGAGCAGTATGTGGCTGCATTTAACAAATTGGCTCGAACTAACAACACACTTATTTTACCCGCAAATGCGGGAGATGTTCCGAATTTGGTTGCTCAGGTTAAAGTTATTTTATTAAATACATTGATCATTGTAAAATAATATTATTAATAAACTTATATTATTGTATAATTCAAATTGAAAATTGAATTATACAATCATATAATTTTAAACTTTTACAATTATATAAAATATTTCTTTTTCTTAATAAAATATAAGTATTTTTCGTGGTACATAATAAACTAATATATGGTATAATTACCACTGGTGAATTTTTATATCAGACATTAAGCTTTGTTGACTACTGAAGGGATTTTATTTTCATGGAATAATGGAATAAAGTTAACTCTAAAATTGGTCATGATAATGTACCAAGAAACCATAAAATCAATCATATTTTTGTATTATTTAATCCTTTAATCTGCCAGATTCCTTATTAATTAAAAGGTTGCTTTTATTTAACATATTAAATCAATAATATAATGTTATTTCTTCAGGCCATGTCCATATATTCTGCAGTGACAGCACACAATAAACAAAGTCATGGGGAGCCAATAGTCCCTGAAATAATGTATGACGACCCACTCTCCAAATTAAATACACTCAATGAAAAAGGCACAACCATTGCGGGTCAACCAATACCTAATGAAGACTTGGCAGAATACTATTCAGATGATGAAGAGAGAGAAAAAGCATTACAAACTCATAAAGATAAAAGCCATACTGTAGAAAAAGAGAAATAAAATTGTTAAGTAGAAATGTTGTGAATAAATAACACTTAAATGATGCAATCAATTTATTTATAGTCATAAAAAACTTATATTATAAAATAACATAATATATTTATTGGAACAAGTAAAAAAATTGCTTACAGTCTAGCCAATTTTAACAGTCTATTAAATTCGATTTATTTCCAAATGCTTATATCTAAACTTAATTTTACAAACTATATCATTGCTCCAAATAAAGTAATGTAACAACCTTAAAATATTAGATTCAATAAAGATATACATACATATAGTATCAGATTCTCTTTTTATTGGAATGTCTTAATTGTCAGTTATTTCATGAAATTTTTACAAATTTTTCTCTTTCATTAAAGTAACTGACTGAGCCTTCTTCAGATGGACCTTGAGAACAAGATAATTTATGTAGTGTGAGATATGATGCTCTTAGTTCAGTGCCATCAAATTGTCGTAAATGTATCTGAAATGCAAACATAATATAGTAAATATCTCATCCTAATACATTATACAGATATAAATAAATTGCTTGAACTTAAATAACCTTTGCTAGAAGTAAGCTAAATAGTTTAAAAATCTAGTTATCAAAATAAATTAAAATTTCTTACCAGTAAGTGCAAGTTGACTTCATCACTTCTGCTTAAATATGGGAAATTGCCACCACTTTTTAAATGAGCAAGTTTAGCTTGTGGATAGGACTTGTATAGATCTTCACGAACTCTTGCACTTAGGGCACATTCATCCCAAACATCCATAATTGTTATAGGCAAATCACCTAATGCTTGTGGTGTTACGTAACATGGAGTACAATTGAGAGTCAGTCTTGATGCTAATTCAGATTGTGTAAGGGATTCCAGCTAAAAAGATGTAATGTACTAAATTTCATAATGTTTACTGCCCATTATGACTAAATAAATATCTCAAGTAATATTTCTACAATTATTAAAAATTATCAAATATTGGGAACCATTATAGTATAAAATTTGATATAATCATATAATATGACTTACTCTTTCCACCATAAAGTCTACTGATTCTGCAATTCTCTTATCCACTTTCTCAACTGTGAAATTTCCCATTAACATTCTTTTAAGTACTAAAGACGGCAGCAGCCAGAATAAAGCTGATGAATCATGATATTCAAAAACAGCTGTATCAGTGAAAGAGTTGCATAAAACAAGAGAAGCAACTCTAGGGCAATTTTTAGTTAATTCTACAAATTTTTGTCCCATGAATCCACCTAAAATTTTGTAATAGATATTGTATAATTTTGTAATAGATATTGTATAATTCAATTATGTGTTAGATCTCTAGTTTATTCAAAATTTTCTATGCTAACACTAACCTAAAGATGCGCCAAAAATATGTATTTTATCTAGCTCTAGATAGTCGATTAAGCGTTTAAAACCATCACACCACTCTTTTAAATTCCAATACGGAGGTGGCTCTGCTGCGATTACGCGGATACCCCTTGTCGTTAGACCCATTACTTGCTTGTAAAAAATATCAGCAGTGCCTGACACGGGCGGCAAGCATACTAAGGGACAAGTAACAGATTTGGGACCGCTATCGAAAATTCTCCACGCCTGAAAATTTAACATTTGCAAGTGAGAAAACAAATGGGGCAAATGATATGACATATAAACACCGAAGAAAAATAATAAAAATAAAATGGTGTCTAAAACTTAAGTGGAGAGTTGTTTGTTTACCTTGGAACCATCTGAATCTACTACTATTTTTCGTAGTGGAATACTACTTCGAAAACTTAAATATTCACTTGATTGAGATAAATCACTGAGATAACTCATTATAATTATCAAGAAAAAATTATTAAAATATATTAATGGTAGAGTTTAATCATTCGCGTTACAATAAGATTAATTGGATGTTTTATTATCTTTGTGGCATATTATTGTCATTTTTGACATAGTAAATGTCAACTTGACATTGTCAAGTTAATAAATAGCTGTCGAGAACAGACTACATATCACGGTCTAGAAAGAAGGTCAAGAGTAGTGGGGGTACGTCGACTTATCGTGTCAATAGTTTCCATTTACGGCCGTGGGGCGTGGCGTGACATATACAGGCGTGATAGACTTGGGTGCCTGCTATGCAACTGATATAGAATATAATTCTTATTTTATTCCCCGATTAGCAAGCGTACTAAACCCTCATCACATTACTCGAGTTTATTTCGTATTTCATAAATGGGTGAATCTTGAAATCGGACGTATTCAGATGATTGCCCTGGCAGATTTTTTGTCTAATTATTGTTTACTTTTACATGCAAAAGTTTAAATATAACATAATTTTAAACACATTTATTTTGTTTCAAAGATATGTGTTATTTTAATTTTTGGTGGAAATCAATAAAAGGTGCTAGGGTAGTCAAAATTATAACTTTTTATATGAGTTATATGTTTTATTTAAAGTTTTAACTAATCAGTATTTCTACCTTAATATTGTCATGTTTTAAGCATTCACTTAAGTTCAGAAAGATTTATGCAATGGTTAAGTAATTAAATAAATGAGGTGTTTTTATTATCAGAAGATTTTGTTTTACACTGCTCATATCAGAATCGTCCTTGTCTTCAATAAGTACGTGTTCTTCAAGTTCTTTTTACTTCTTAAGTTTCTTCTTCTGGTTGTATAGGGCTTTCTCTATTTTGTCATAAGTTTTTGCCGTCTTGAAGACATTATTCCAATTGTTATCATTATTCCATTCCTTTTTTTTGTCTTTCCGTTTGTTGATGTGCACGTCAAATAGGATCATTTTTTTATTTTTTTTATACTTCGTTGCTCAGCTAGTCGTTTTTTCTCTAGTGTTTCTTCTCTACTTTGTTTCGGAGGGATAAAAATGCATGAAACCTGTAACTTTAACGAATAAAATAGGAATTTGAAAAAATGTCGTCCTAGAATTATGCCTAATAAATTTCATAAAGAGCACAAAACATACTATTTTTACAATGGAACTACTAAATAATAATTTTAAAATAAAACATTTTGTAAGAGAATTGAGGAAAGTAATGATTACCCTGGTGAATGCCAGGGGAATCAACATAAATGGAATCCAAAAAAGTGCATTTATATTTTGTCCAGTAATAATGAAATATATACTTAAAACACTTTATGCCTTACTGAATACCCTAGTTAAGAAATCCAAGATTATAAAAAAACAAATTTAAATGTGGCATGAGTATTCAATGGCGTAGTGAAACAAAGCCAGGGGAATCATTTTTTTACCTTCGTCAATCTAGTTTTAAAACAATGAGACGCTCTACCTTCCCTTACGATGTTTAAAGCGCGACTATAGCTAGACCGACATCGCGCGCTCATACTCCCAAGGGATCATACAAATGAGGGGTACATTGTTTTTTTTATATTTCCTCAGTGCTATAAGCACTAAAGTCTAAATTATTAATAAATACTTATTATTCCAGCAATAGTTATTGAAGTTGATTATAATCGGATTTTTCATCAACTATACTATTGAAGCATGCATTAATTTAGAAAATTAGTCTACTAGCATAAAGAATATAGGCAAAGGTCCAATCTCTGTATGTAAAAGTAGCCCAAAATTTTTTTAAAAAATAATAGGGCTTAGTATAATATTATTAGTACCTATAGTAGAATTTTGAGTTTTTGTTGCTTATTATTTCATAATTCCATAGTAATGGCTTACTTATACCACAGATACAAATACTACACTAGGATAAATTAAATGCCTCATCCAATGACCAATACAAAGAAATTGGACAGCGCTATTTGATTTGCAAACAGTTAAGCTATTTTATTTTCTATGAATGTGCAAACTAAAGTATGATAAATATTGTAAAATACATCCTGCATTCCAATAGAAAAAAGTATTTTGATTTATGACTGATAATTTATGAAAAGAAAAAGCGTAGTCTGTGACCAAAGAGTACAATACACTACAAATCAATTACAAATGATAGCTGATAATATTTCAATAACTTCACATTTAACTTTGACGACACGTTTGGCTTTTTGTAGCATAAAGTATATTGCTACATACTAAAGACCCTGCTTGCTGCGCCAGCGGTCGCGGGTTCAAGTCCCGCAGGGGCATTCATTTGTTGAGCACGAATGTTTGTACTCTAGTCATGGGTGTTACTATTTATAATATGTATGTTTCTTGCATCCGTAACACAGACTCGTAGCTTACTACTAGCTTAGCTTAGAACTAGATAGTGCTGTGTATAATTATGTCCCATCATATTTATTATTATTTTTATTATTTAAGATAAGGATAAAACTAAAAGGCAAGGGGTTAAAATAACTAAAGTCAATATGGCATCCAAACACATGCTGTTTATTACTGAATATCTTTATGTAATGAACGCTTTGTCATGACATTCTACTGTAATTTTCCAAACCACTTATTATAACTTATTCTACATTACAAGTTAAGATTCGGACGATTTTGTAACTCTATGTAAACTAAATAGAAGCAGCATACTTTTTATATTTCATATATTTGTTGTAGCACAGTAGTTTTACATATGGTAGCAAAGAAAACAAAGATTAAAAATTATGAAATAACTGATATCAATAATAATAACTTAATCAAATTTTACATAATAGACTATTTTTTTAACAAAATTTAAGTATGCAAGGGGACAATTCATATGATTATTATTCACAAATAAAAAAAATGGCGCCTAGATACATTTTATTGGATATAAAAGCCAATATATTAGAGAGTCATAAGATAATCTAAAATTGTTGATATTATTATTATGTTACACATAGCTCTAGCACTAACTTATTGTAGACTATTAAAATTACATACTTAAATAATTTCGTTCAAACAACTAAAATAATATGTACTCTTTGAATGTATTAAAGTGTAATGAATTTATTTTTTACCATACACATTCAATTTGAGCATAACTATGTTCGAACAATTATAATTGAATACTCCAATCCTCTAATCTCTGTACATTTTTATAATATTAAAATGACTAAACCGATATATACATTGTTTTGTGAGACATTTATAATGTGATGTCTTGATACATTTGGTGTCTAAACTTCCACAATTCTTGTAGTTAAAGGAAAAAAAATAATGTCAAAAACTATTAATTTTTAATAAAAATGTGTTTCTTTCAGAATTGAAATTGTTTAAGTAATTTGTATTGTTAGAAATATATAAAAAAAACTCAAATATTAGGCAATAATGTATAAAAATCACAGAAACAGTAAGGAATAGAAAAATAATTGATCTACTAACATAAGTACCTTATTATGAGAAATAATAAAAATAGTAAATGACTTATTGAATGGATATAAGAAGAATTAAACTACACAGTTAAAGCCAACGGCGGACATCTCATAAAAAATAGAATTGGCATTTTATATGACATATAAGACATTCATAATTAATGTATTACGAAATATTATGAAATTGTACTAATAACAACCAAAGAATATTTTAATTAATTACATAAAATATTTTTTGTACTTATTTCACATACTAATGTCCTTTTGAATTCAAATTATATCATAAACAAATTAAATTTTCCCATCACACTGTTATTAAGAGATACATTTAAATTTTTATACAATTCTATGAAATAGCGTCATATCACAAATTTGTAAAAGTTTACTCTCTCTCTCTCTCTCTCCGTCTTTTCCCAAGACTCTTTCGACCTTTTAATCTAGTACAGCAATGGCAAAGTATTTATTACAAAATTTTATCATGTGGTACTTTTCTACAATATTTCACCATAAAGTGCCTAATATTACTTATTTGTGATGAAAATTCATTAAACATTACACTTTTTTGGCAGTGATTAACATTTTACTACTTTGGATATCAGTAATTTTGAATTTAATTAAAAAGAAATGTACTTGAACCTCTACGAGAAAGCATATCTATATAGATTTACTTGTTAGCTATAGGTACATAAAAGTGATAAAGCAAAATGTTTTTATTTTGATAGAAGTTACTTTGGGGTTAAATATTTGTATATAGTTAAATAGTATAGTTTTATAGAGCCTTTCATAACTGTTAAGATGGCAACCATTTACAAAGCCATTTTATTAATAATTTCAATTTGGTCAAGCAAAATTGTTTTCCATTTAATTAATATGCGTGATGTTTCGAAGGTAATTTTGCAGAATATTTAAGTAACATTGAATTTTGAAAGCTTTACAACGGTAAGTCTAGATAAGATCTAATCTCCTTTTCTTACATTCGCTATGCTGTTTTGATAGATAAATAATAATTATTAAAGTTTAAAAAGTTGTTACAAGATTTGATTTTATTTTGTTAACATTGTGATGTTTTATCTGTGAAGCACGTTCTATCTGACGATTATAGATTATAAATGAAAATAAAAATTCAATTAATTTTGATCAATTAAGAATCGTATGAAAATAGTGTATGAAAATAAATATTATAGTCATCCTAAGTAAATCGAATGGGAAATAAAACATGTTCAATGTTAGCTATTGCGTTCTGACAACGATCGTCTAATCGAACGTACTTTGACATCAATGACGTATGATGTCATACATGCCAATCATAACTGTCTGGTAGTCCGGCCGTTGTGTGAGATCTGTATGTCATATCACGATTCGCCATTACCGCTATCGTCCCCGTCTTCACCTCCTTCTAGCTCTTCCTCGGAGTCGGTGTCGAGATCGTCATAGTCGTCATCATAGAAATCTGTCATATCCAGCTGTAATAAACGTGTTTGTTTTTGTTAATATATTTAACGATTCATAATTATTCAACTGTTCTACATTGGGATGTCCACTGATTTTATTTCAAATAAGAAAGACCACACTTTTACATATTACTTAAAATAACAGCGAACAGGAAGAGAGCACAACCACTGATTAATGAACGTTACATATACTATAGTATATATTATGAATTTGTGTTGCCAATATTAATGTACTACTCGTATAATTAACAGTTTTAATTCATCATCATCATCAGCCCTTTTTAATGTCCCACTGCTGGGCACGGGCCTCCCTCAGTACGAGGGGATCAGGCCATAGTCCACCGCGCTGGCCTAGTGCGTTTTGGCGGACTTCATATGTCTTTCGAAAACTTGTTAGGTTTTCTCAGACATGCAGGTTTCCTCACGATGTTTTCCTTCACCGTAAGACAAGTAGTAATCATGATATAAATGATTCGCACATGAAAATATCAGAGGTGCGAGACCCGGATTTGAACCCGCATCACTCGGTTATCCAAACGACGCGTTACCGCTGGGCTACCACTGTCTCGGAGACCACATATAGCCGTCGGTCCTACGCCTTAACTCTCACTGGTCGTATCGATCAGTCGTCCCAACGCTATATGAGAGTGATAAGGAATATAGAGTGCACTTGTATGTATGCATACACTCGTGGACTATAGCATCTCCCGCGCATATGGATAGTATTAATGAGATTGGCCGCCGTGGCCGTAAACGGTCGGAAAGACCTCACATTTAGGATACGTTTTAATACAGGACAATCAATCATTCCACGGGAAAACACGATAGCTGATTCTTCTATCGAGTCATCCTTACTAAAGTACATGAATAAGGCTGGCTAAACCTTAATCTCAATCAAAAGACCTTAAGAGCAAATAGCATTAGGTTTTTATGGTACACTATGACATAACTATACTAGGTAGGCACACTAGAAATTAGATTTTAGAATACATCTGAGCGCAGCTAGGGTAAGTCATTAGTTAATAAATATATATTTGAAATCACTACAATACACTTCTTAATGATGGTGATGGCGATGACTAACATATATATACAAGTATTGTAGTATGCCTCATGTATATAGGTCAATTTGGATTACAAGTACTTTATTATTTATCTTATTAATAAAGAACCTAAATTTTAAGATAAAGAAACAAATGACTATATATAAAAAGTAGATTAATATACATATTATTTTAACCCAATTGTGTTATCAAGTATATAATTACATAATATTTTGCCCTACATGTGTTCTTTCCTTCAAATCTGATTCAGCCAATGTCAATTTCTTATTTTGAATTGCAAAAATAATAACGAGACTAAAGGCGACATTTTCGTCGAATTAAAACTTATTTCTTCTTAATACGCTTATACGAGTATATATCCTAGCAATGTCAAGGGTATTTGGCAAGTTCTCATGACTTTGGAACTAGGTTGCCAAATGTGAGGCCTCAAATGTTGCGCCTATTTATCCCTTATGCGATCAATAGAAATATATAGATAACGCAACATCTGTCTTCAGTGTCTTCATCCGTTATCATCTTTTAACCTCTCCAGTATGTAACATTAATAAAATTACGGAAACAATAATAACTATATCGATGTGTGCTTTGGCTTTGCCATGCTTTCTTATCATGTTTTTGTCGACATA
Source organism: Boloria selene (assembly GCA_905231865.2). Lineage (NCBI taxonomy): Eukaryota > Metazoa > Arthropoda > Insecta > Lepidoptera > Nymphalidae > Boloria > Boloria selene. The sequence continues at coordinate 6,446,982 of HG993149.1, forward strand.
AAATATGGAAATACCATGACGAAAGAAAAAAAAAACAAATATTTGGTATAATGGAACTAGTGTATTTTTTAAATCAGATTCGAACTACTAAGTATATTTTGAATTGTATACCTACCCTACAATTTTAGGTCAATATCGTCGCAGAATTTGTGGATGATCTCTTTTAATATTATCTAAATGAAAAGAGTCGTACTAAGTTATTAGTGAGGTCACAATAAAATTATAATCTGTCATAGAGTAGTTACATACTTATACATGAGTATGTGTTCAAGTATATGACGTGATCGAACACTTATCAACGTGTAATAAAAGACCAATATTATCAACATTAAATTGCGATTGTAATTACAAAAATATAATGAAATTATTTCCTAATATAGAAAATAGAAACGTAGGTAACGTATAATTGTCACGTATGTATTGTATATAACATTGTAGTGGCGCCATAGTTGTTCCGCAAGAGTAATTTTCTGGGTAGGTTTTTAGAAATTAGACATTTTTTCGTAGTAAAAAGTATCCTGTATAGTAATCCGGATAACCAGCTATCATATCAAGTTTCATGAAAATCTGGCAAATGTTTTTTCTCGTAATGAGCTCCCAGACAAAGAAAACAATAAATTCGCCTCTGTACCAATACTCACTATTTTTAAAGATTTTCCAAATAAAAAATAATGTAGTCGATTAAGAATTTTATTATATGTAGGAAATAGGTATAGATTTATATAAAGTGTACTGTGTACGTTAAACATTGCACAGTCTTTATTGCAGGTGTTGAAACTATAGAAGTGCTGAGTGCGGTTTTACTCAATCCTATTTAACATTAGTAAATTTATTTTTGTAGATTCCTTTTTCTTCTTATTCTATATTTTTATTTTCTTATTTTAATTATTCGCGTTTTCTACGTTTAAGTATATTGGATAGAGGTTAACGTTTATAAGTTTGTATGTGGGGTGTAATCTCTGAACGTACTGATCCGGTTTTCATTTGTTTCACTAATACAACAAACTACGTATATCATTTAGAAGTAACAGCATTCTGATTTCTTATACACGCAAGCTAAGTAAGGTAAGTCCGTAGATTTAAATAAAAATGTTTTCTGTGAAATCAATCACGTATAAAGACGGTTTAATCTTATTTTTTGCCCAAAGTGCGTGTATTTAGACATTTTAATAAAAAAATACTACTACTATGCTCGTGCATTTATAACCAACCTTCACCATGGTTCCCATATACTTATAATTACGTTACCTCCTGGTTTTGTTCATTTGTAGATTTCGCGGGCTCTTAGGATTGTTAAGAAAAATTTAAAGCATTTTCTTTTGTATCCGAACTATTAAACCTTTTGTCTCTGATCGCAATACATCAGAAACAAAAACTACGCGAGAATTAATTAACATAAAATATTAAATTTCCTTATGATGAGATTTTCACGTTTCTAACAGTATTATATAGATTCTCGTTGTAGAGTACGTACCTGTGGTTCTTGTGTCGTAGACTTAACTTGTGTTTTAATACAATAATCTTCTAATGTGAGGGGTACTACTATTCCTTCTTTTTCTGCTTCCATGCGCGCCACTTGGGCTTGTTTTCTGTAATTACAATAAAATATAATTTATACAACATATTTTTGTGTTTTGATTATATATAAAACTAGCGACTCACCCTGGCTTCACTCGGGTTTGTCCTTAGGTATCTTTTAATGGTAATACATAAACAGTTTTAAACTGTCTGTAGATTTCTACTTATAATCTTTTTAACATAGTTCATAGACATATTAAGATTTCAGTTTTGTCATCTATGTCTTAAGGTTATGTGTTATGTCTATAGGTCATATAATATTTTGAAATTATTTTAGTACAATAGATAAAGGAGATTTTTGCTAGGAGACATCGTAAAGTAGGTCCGGGCCTCTTACGTGGCTTATACTGCTATCAATCGATAACGGGACTAGACGCTAACGTGCCATTAAAAACAAAAAATACTTTCTTTTATTACCATATTAGACGAAGAGTAAATAATGTATATATAGCAAGATAAAATTAAGCCTCTTCACAAACGGGAAGTAAATAATGAATTCTATTCTTACATATGAAGCAAACAAAAGCATCTACGATTAAAACGTACAAAACGTTATTATAGGGACAATTACCTTATAATGTTTTCATATTCTTTATCCTTGCCCTTGGAGTCACGCCAGCGGCGGTACATGACGCTCGCGTCTACGTTGGCTGGACTAAATGTGTTAGGCTCGTTGAGAAGCGAGATGACCGAAAGTAACACTGTACGAACCGATTGCGTTGGGTTCCAACGCTCACAGGGCAGTTCACCTGATTGAGGGTCGTCCACTGGTGGATGTAGAATAGATATACAAAGGTCGCCATTCTGGAATCAAAAGAGGAGAAGTTTTCATAAATTTTACATAACATTTATTATAATTTATAACGTATTTAAATTAACTGCTTAAAGTCCAAAATGAATTTCCAAAAAGTATATGTAAATAAGCATTTCCGCAGATGCATAGATTTAAAAAACTCTGTTCATAAAGTTTTTTATCACTCGTGTGATTATCCAAGTCAATTAGAACAGCAGATATTGCCAGATATTTCTGCAGTAGATATGCGCTTTCATAAAAGGTGAAGGTCGTGATAAACAAGCCTATTGAATAAATAATATGAAATGATAAAATGTATACTAATATTATAAAGCTGAAGAGTTTATTTGTTTGTTTGATTGAACGCGCTAATCTCTGGAACGACCAGTCCGTATTGACAAAATTCGTTTTGTGTTGGATAGTCCGTTTATCGAGGAAGGCTATAGGCTATATTACATCACGCAACGACCAATAGGAGCGGAGCATGAATGAAAAATGTTGCAAAAACGAGAGGTATTTGGTCTCCAGCGCGAAGCCGCGGGAGAGGCTAGTAAAGAATAAAGGAAAAATTCGTCTTTAGAAACGTCTTTCATAGGAACAATTACATTGAAAGGTATTAAAATAAGCAAATACAGCATACAGTACAACATATTTGACTTATTAAATATAATGTTTTTATTAATTACAGTATTTACTGAACTATTTATTGGATTATCGTAAAACTTCGCAGTTGGGTATATATGAGTATATTTAGCTCTCATATATCTGAGTTTCAATGTTTAATTTATTCTTGTCGACTCTAAAATTACGTATCTATGCCCATCTATTAATACTGCTACGGCCCCCACATAGAAATATGACTGTTACTGTACCTACTAATCATTTATATGTTAAGAAAGAATTTTTTAACAGCTTATCGCGGGATATGGAAGTTGATTAATATGACTCTGCTTATTATTATATTATATGCTCTCCATTTACAGGTCAAGTTGAGTCAGAGTAGAATTTTTTCGTTCCCAATTCTTTTAAAACTAGGAAATGCATTAACGCATACACAGTTATGTACTAACTACCAAAGCATGTACGTATACTTCCCAATAAAACTCAAATTATACTAAGTTTCAATTTATCGCTTCACGGTGAGTCGATTTTAGTAAGTCGGGCCTGTCTGATGCAGTGCGTAACTTTGGTTATATAAAGTGTATTTGTTTCCATCGCCATTATATGCATTGTGTTGTGCAAAATCTGTAATCTTTATACACACTACAGATTTGTCGATAGGCACAAGTGTTCATTGTTCATTCTATTCATTGATTTTCATTTATTTAAATTCTATTCCTCTTATTCATGTATAGGTCGGAATAAAAAAGTTTGATCTATTCGTCAAGAATTCACAAAAAAATATAGATATTCTGTTTGCTTTGGATTGTTGTCTATGCACATAGATTTGTCTGGTATCATTTTATATTTTATTCTTTTAATTTACATCACATATTCTTTTAATTTACACCACAAATTCGCAACTTCTTTAAAGCTTTTCTATAGTTTTTAGAGACAATAATATGTATATTAAGTAGTAGGCAGTATCCATTAAAACGTAGTTAGGTAACTTATAAAACGCTAGTTTTATTATATAAATGAAAGAACCAAACATATAAAGCCATATTTTTTAACTATATTTTTTGTCCTACAAGGTTTTTGGCTAAACGTGGAATAAAACGGAAATATTACTGGAAACCTATTCATTTAGTACACATTTAACCTTTGACTGCAGGCTAACGTTATGTAATGAAGGTCTAAGAAAACAAAGTATTATTCATCAAATAAGCAATAGAATGCCATTTTGAGAAATTTTTATTCAAGTTGATTCAATGTCTTAAACTAATACTTCAACAAAGAAATTAGCAATTTTACAGATAAAAATAATATATTTCAAGATTACACACATTATTATGATAATTCTTCAAGTTAATTTAAAAAATATATTGTAGTAATAAATAATACAATATTCAAGTGCTTTATTGTAGAAACACGATACATCCATAAGTAGTTAGGTAATGCCTATATGGACTAGCCAAGGGTAAATATAATAGTGTAGAGGTAAGCCGCTACTGTCTAGGCTTCCGCTATCTCCTTTTGTGTGAAATATCGAAGAATCTTACGCTAGTCAAGCTTCCAGAATAGCTAGCTATGTTCAATCATCAATATATTACGTTAATACATATTTTTGTACATGTCATGGAAATAAGATGAATAATTTAGAGGTGGTTTTATTGTGTGTAGTACGAGAGGTTAATATTTTGTTATATATTATATTACGTATAACATTCAGGTCAGGTCAGGTTACGGTCAGGTTTTTTAGGTCAGACACAGTTAAATTATTTATTACAGTTTATATTATATATTTGGTTACAAAACTTCTATCTAGACTGTTTGTCTTTCTTCCACGTTGAAACAGAGTGATGGATTGGCATGATTGGGTAGATGTTGGAAAGCTTAAGCAACAAAGCAGAATCTAATATTTTTATAACGTTAAAGCGTAGGTATCTCGAAATGAACTGTAGAAGAGCAATATGTATGAATATAATAAAATAGACAAACGAAACACTTCAGTATATTATCATTTTCTTTTGTTTTCCAACCTATTTTATTTTGTTTAACAGCCATTTACTAGTGGAAGTGCACTAAAACAACCTATCTAAGTAAAATCTACATCTCATCTCAATGACGAATTTTGATCTCGAAGCGAATCTCTGCCATCTTACTTAGTATTAATAAATTCGTTTATGTTCTATGACCTACTTAACTAAAACAATTTATACATCACACACGCACACAATTCACGTAATCTCAATTTAAATTATGCTTGTATCTTTATTTAAAATGTGGGATGTTTTCAAACAAAGCGCTCTACATTATTCTATTGCGCAGTGTACATTAACACAATTATTTACATTAATTATTTGTATCTTATATAAAAGCAAAATGTCTGCAACTTGAAAAATTAAATATATTTATATTTTACTACCCGTATACATTTATTATCTTCAGTGTGATTACCTTTCATTTTTAAATGGTTACTACTTTAACAATAGTATTCATAGTTGAAATTCGGCATTTTCTACTTATATAATTAGTAATTACAAGTGAGTAGGTATAAAATATTTTTGGAACAGTTTTTAAAATTCAACTTTTTTACTATTTTAATTGGAATAATTATATTGTTTAAATATTTACAACGTTGTTTATTGCCATATATTTAAAATTAAAATGTTCGCTGCCTCGTAACCTTTCTGTTTTATTATTTATTATGCTAAATTAAAAAAATATGGTAAAAGTTGATTTCAATGTGTCATACGAATATTTGTGTGTATTGACGACACATGGGGCGTCATTGCATGACTACTTAAAACGCAGACAATAATAATTTACATATTATTTTTATGTATTACTTAATATAGCACTTAGCAGTAAAGTGTGTAGGTTATATTTTTTTTGCTTAAAAATAAAAATGTTTAAAGTTTCACATGATAAGTTAACTACATTAGTTATTATAAAATATTACAAGTTACAAGAATTCAAAGGAAAACTTATGACTCTTACTTCTATTTACTAAGAAATAAATCGTCACATCTTACATTAAATAGATATGCGATTGCGCACTTAATTTATAGATTAAACTATTCTCTGAATTATTGTGACGTTTTATCTAATGACACACATTTTTAAAAATATGCGTATAACTCACAATCAGTATAACAAAGACATAGTGAAAGTAACCAAACAGCTAAACTAACGGTCCTGTCTAAGGAGAGCAAGCTAAGTTTGACATAGGCATATCGTAGCTCACGGACTACGAGCAAGCAAATAATATGTGGTATTTTGACAACTCAAAGCTAGCGAAAAATGACCTACATATTAGTCGACTACATATTAGATAATTATGTTAGTAATACAACAACTAACAAAGAGTCTTAATGCTTACAAATTTCTATAAAATATTACATGATTGATATAAAATATTTTTCATAATTTAAAAAGACAATGTTTCGTATTGTACTTTTATTATTGGAAACAACCAAAACTATAGAACTAGCATTCGAATGATTCAACAGGAAATTAAATTATTAATAAGCATTTTCGTATATTACGTAATTAATCTTCCTTTGGTTTATAAAGTTTTTAATAACGGCGCTTTTATTTGTTTTAAACTTGTTTTGACTTTGATTATTTGAAGAATTTATTAATTTTATTTTTAGGATATCCATCTTTCTATCTGCCTATCTGTGTCCGCATCATGAGAAAACTACTAAACGAATTTTGATGAAATTTATTATATGACAGCTGGTTATCGGGACCAACATGACGGGAAATAGGGATGAACTCGAACGGCACGAAGGTGAATCGCTAGTGCAGTAACATGATTGTTAAATTTGACTTTCATTCGCTGTCTACACAATATTATGTTTAATAGACATCGGTGCTGTAAATGTTCTAATTTAAACCAGATTAGTCATCTGAACTTCGGACTTCCACATTCGACCCACTACCCTACTTTTTTGTACTGGTAGAATGCACTACTTTGACTGGATACATTTAAAATAGGTATATATCCAAATAATATAGTCATTTACCCGTACATATAAGTTACGAGAGTACTGATAAGAGTTACTGTAGTATAAATTACTGTCGTTATATTTATTATATAAGAAAAACAATAAACATTTCAATGCTTTTTTTACTACATACTCGTAAGTAGTAAACAAACAGAAAAGCTATATATTATATACATATATATATACCATCTATACAGATAAATTAAATTAAAGTATTTATTTGTCATGTCAAAATATATATAATCATAGTACTGTTACTAAGATGTAAGTTTTTAATTTTATAATAAGTGAATATTAGAAATAATGTATAACAGCACTATCAGTTGTTATAATGATTGAATATAAAGGGAGATTGTCAGTGCGTCGCCCCCAGCTAAAAATATGCAGGCGGTTCACCCAGAGCTTCCTCACAAAGAAAGCGCGTAAGTTTTGACCTCCAATTCAAATCGTATGAAATGTTTCAAATATAAAATTTATGGTGTTCTGTTAAACTATCTAAATAATATGATGAATCACGCATATTACATTTAAATTATTTCTCTAATATCGTAGAGTGAACTTATTTCATTTGCGGAACTGTATCAAGGAAGTGTGCAGACGGATATGGCATATTGCGGAAAACGCTTTGCGTTAAAATATTTCGAGAAGTACTGAACCTTGAAGCTTGGAGACGTCGCTACGGTCGGTTTGAAGGTTCGATGACGCACATCGTGCCTTACAATGCTACTTAGGTTTATAATTCTTAATAGAGTCACAACACTGCGTTTTTACACAATATAATACGTAAAAAATAAATCACGTATGATTTTTAAAATTGCGAGCACGTGGACCTCGGGTTCGAGAAAGTGTTGGCACGAATCGAACAGATAAGACGCTTTAGGGAGCTATTTAAAGAGTTGGTGTAAATGTAGCACAAGTTCAGAGCGACCACCACGACGCAGGTCGTCATGAATAAGGTTAATTACCACAAGGTCGGTAATATCGGGGGTTATAATGTTGCAGGGACCTTCCCTAGATAATACGCAGTAAAGATTGCTTGTGAATTTAATAACATCCAGTTATGAGCTCAGTAGCTTAAAATTGTATTGTATAATATAAATGAAACTATCTTTTCGGATTTTGTCGCGGATTTATTATGATTTTTGGTAGGTGGACATAATATTAATTTAACAAATATTATAAATATTATAGCTAAAAATAAGATAAATTTATTGCCATATTTATGATATAATTCAAAATTTTAAAATTTTAAATGTTTAGAATTAACATAACATATATATAAATTTAAGGTACTTTAATGCCATCTTGAAATTTTGTAAATTGTAGGTAGGCACTGTCTGTAACAATTATGTAACTCCCTGAAACGTCTATAATACCTTAGTCTCTCTCGTGACCATGATTGCTGTAAAGCATTCGAAACGTAGAGTCGCGTCGTCACGTCGGGAACCAAAAATCATAATAAATCCGCGACAAAATCCGAAAGATAGTTTCATTTATAATGTCAAGTATTCGCGTAAACCTAAGAAAGTATTATTGTATTGTATATTAAAATTGTATACTATGTCTTGCCTTTGCTTTTAAATGTGTGACGTCATTTATAATATAAGTTTCTACAAGTCTTATCACATAAATAAATGTGCCTACGTAGTTGCAATTTTATAACATTTTATAAAACAAACAGAACTTTATCAGAATTGTATTATAACAGAACAAAAATACCCCCCAGCAGTGCGGAAGTACAGAAATAAAGTTTGCGCTCGAAGCTTCGGGAATAACATTTAATTTAATTAATTATACCTATTATGATATTATGAATGTTATTTTCGAATCAATAAGATTAGTTCGTTGATCAGCCGATTTAAATCATGTACTATGTTGCTAAGTAATTGCGATTGCTACGAGTTACAGGTCGTTCAACCAATAAGTTTATCCTGTTCGATGAGTGAACGATTTTTTGTAACGTAGGTACTTGTTTTTGAAAACTACTATCATTTTATCTTTGTTTCAAGCCATTTAAATATTGGTAACAAGTAGGATATAAGGCTTAGAATAAGTTTACATAGTTAAGTTAATAAGTTTACAAAGCGTAGTACATATCTATACTAATATCTCAATTTAGCCTTTCTAGCCGGTCGGCGTGTCACCGAGTGATTCATACTTAGTTTGATGACCTGTCTCACCACATTACCGAGTCATTCTTTATTTAAAAGTAACGGTAGTGACAGCCACGGTCTTATGAGTTCCAACAGTATTTTTGGTATTGTAAAACGCTTTTAGTGGTTACGCCATTATTTAGAACTTTTTTAATTTTGACATAAAATTCCTTGACAGTGACAAAGTTGTTGATTATCATTAAATATATGTTACAGTTAAAACCTTTTTTTAGATAGAACGCGTTTTCCGTAGTTAGAACTAGTTTTTATTTAATGCAAAATGGAATAATGTGCATCATTCAATATCTTTATATCTTCTCCACGACACGTTTGGCTCATTCATTTCATTCATTTGTTGAGCACGAATGTTTGTTCTTCAGTCATGGGTGTTAATTAAAAATTAAAATTGTCGAGAAACCTCGAAAATGACACCTATGTCATTGTTGAAAAAAAAACCGGATGTTCGCCATCTTGGATTTGAAAATGGACCTCATTTTCGTAATCAGCACCCCGAGAAACCTCGAAAATGACACCCATGTCATTGTTGAAAAAAAAACCGAAAGTCCGCCATCTTGGATTTGAAAATGGAACTCATTTTCGCAATTAGCACCCCGAGAAACCTCGAAAATGACACCCATGTCATTGTTGAAAAAAAAAACCGGATGTTCGCCATCTTGGATTTGAAAATGGACCTCATTTTCGTAATCAGCACCCCGAGAAACCTCGAAAATGACACCCATGTCATTGTTGAAAAAAAACCGAAAGTCCGCTATCTTGGATTTGAAAATGGACCTCATTTTCGCAATAAGCACCCCGAGAAACCTCGAAAATGACACCCATGTCATTGTTGAAAATAAATATCGTGAATATAGTTGCAAGTCCTCTAAACTGTTGACTTAGCTAACTTCTCCCGTGAGAATTTTGTGTCCGCGCACCGTAAAATTTCACTCTCATCAATTTTTCATAACGCGCCTAAATAATAATAATAATAACGTTTATTTCAGACAAAAAAGTCCATAGAAAACATAGTATTTTACAGATAATATACATAACACATATACGAAACAGGAAACAGAAATAAAATGATAACACAAAACAAAACAAAAATGCAAAAAAAAAAAAAAACTTGGAAATATATTCTTTAACAATTAACATTAATTTAAATAAAAATAATAATAATAAATAACTTTTATGTCAATTTATACTATGTAGTGATGTAAAACAATGTCAATCAATTAATTTAATTTATGGATAATTAAATTACATTAGTTCAAATTTAAAAATATAAATAAAAAAAATGTCATTATTAGATAAAGAAGTATAACTTCAATAATAAAATAAATTTAATGTTAAAAAAATATTATGTCTTATTTATCATCAAGGTTTCATCTTCATAATATAATCTGTTTCTTCGCATACTACATCCATGGCACTGTATGTAAAATTTGCGGGTTAGTAGATAGCGAATTACTCTATAGAATTACTAAAAAATATACAAAACTTAGGAAAAATATCAAAATCGCTTGATCGTAGTTTCTTGTGCAGGTGTCCGGACGCGACGCTTCAAAATACCTAAACTCGCAGAGTGCAGATTTGTAATAGGGCTCTTAAGGAAGCGTCTAGAGTCTAGACAAAGCGTAGGCTTTTTCAGGCTATAAATTGAAACGGTACTTGGAGTGCGAGAAAGAAGTGGAAATTAGCACAAATATATTATAGCTGTCTACAATATTCTACACTTAAACCGCAATTTTGAAATATAAATAATTTATTTTACCTTTTTCAGATTGCTCCTGAAAAAAAGGAGTCTGTCAATGAAAAACCTATATTCTTAAAACATAACTTCTTTAATAGCTAAAAGATAGTAGAGGACACAAAGTAGGTATATATGTAATGTAATTTGAACAGAATTATTAAAATTTATTTAATACACAGCTACGAAAACTATAATTTGTTTAATTTCCAACCAAAGCTTACACAGTCGGCAATTATCTATAATTTAGTCCTAAACGTGTATTTATCTTTCACTAATAATTTTACCTTTCTTTTGTTACTGTAACCTTAGCTTTATTTTATTGATATTGTAATAAACTAAAAAACAGATATGATCTCATCATTCATCTATCACAGGTTACAAACTAACTATATTTATAATATGAAATGAATGTATTTAAAATTTATATATGTGTAGTATGTCAACTATATAGTATCCGTAACACAAGCCTCGTAGCTTACCACGGAACTAGATGGCGCTGTTGTAATAATGTCCCAACATATTTATATTTATTTAAACCCAGCACATTTTCAATTTAATATTTCTAATTTGCCTCTGAAGTCAATAAATGCAATATTAAATACCTACATGTATGAGATACTACCGGTATTTTGCACGACAAAACAGTAGGTACCTAATAGATATACAAAAAACGAACAAACACACGTAAATAGTTTTTTATACATACTTCTACAAATATGGTTACGTTCAATAATTGAGAATAGGGAAAGGGCTATTTAAATGACATCGTTTAATATTTTCGACAAATTCTCTAAAGCTTTGTAATAGATAAGAAGAATAGTAAAAATGAGAATTCTAGTCTTATTAATTCTCTGTACACTCGTTTGCGTAGTTTTAACTAAAGACGATGTTGCAATTAGCTTTATTAAGCAATTCATACATAATGAACGCAAGCCCACTTCTATCGTCTTTATTAATCTGTGTTGGAAAAATTGTAAGTATGCATATATAGGTAGCTTAATATATTACAGGTAGTGTCCGACCGAAACTGGTTTTTACGACCGAAACCGAAACCGAAACCGAATTTCGGCGACGGTCTCAGTTTCGGCCGAAACCGAAACCGAAACCGAAACTTTCTTATAAGGATCATGTTTTCAGAGAAAAATAAAGAAAATGTATTATAATCAGTCAGTTTTCATTAGTAAAATAAATATAAGTGTTAATTTTATACGGATAACCAGGTAGGTATCTACTCGTTTAATTATAAGTGTTAATTTGTAAAAAAAAAAACAATTATTATATTTTAATAAACAATTATTATGAACGCGAAACTCTAAATCCTTAATATTAACACTAATGCACTATAGTAAATACCATGTACCTAACTAATGTTTGTTTACATATCGAGGGTTTACTACGAAAACGTGCTAAACTACATTTTTTGAAAAAATTAGTTAAATCCGTGAAAATTCTTATCTTTTCAAACTCTATAAACTGGTAAAATCAGCTTAGTGCTGCGTTAAATACTTTAGAGTTAGTTAGTTATATACAACAAATCGTTCAATACTCTACTGCTAAAATATCATAAACGACATTACTAATAATTTACCTAATAAATGTTTCAAGTAAAAAATTGAAATAGACATTTTTACCCGACTGCGCCAGAAGGAGGGTTATGTTTTTCGAGAGTATGTATGTTTTATCGATATAGAGGCCAAATCTATTGTTTTTATAATTTTTGTCTGTCTGTCTACCTGTCTGTCCGCATCCGAATCACGAGAAAACCACTGGACGGTATTGCATGAAATTTGGTATGATGATAGCTGTACCCGGGTTAATACATAGGATACTTTTTACCGCTGGAAAATATCTCATTTCTGAGAAATCTCGCGTAACTGTTAAAGACCGACTGTAAAACGTCACGCGGTATGTGAAATCTGAAAATTTAGTTTAGGGTCTTTAAAACGCGGGTGGAGCCGCGGGAAATGCTAGTAATGTGATTAAAATAAGTCATTAGCATACAGATTGCGCATTTACTATTTCTACTTTTTGTTAATATTTCTTGAAAATCAATAAATATTTACAGGTTTTCAATAAAGACCAAAAAAAAGGTAAAACCAGCTAACTTTTTTTCTTTGTCAGACCAAACCATAAGTTCCCACTTTTAGCATTATTTATTTAATCTATAATACAGTATAATATCAAAGCTACCTAATTTTCAACATAAATCAGATTTTTAATTTTTTATGGTAAACTTGATTCTACTATAATCTAGGTACTCCTTTTTTTATATTAAATTACTTTTCGAGGTACTCTTATATTATATGCACTGCAAACAAACAGGTTACGACATGATTACACACGTGGACGCGGCCAAATGTCATCGTCGCTTGAATGTCATATACCGCGCCGAACACACTCGAGCACAGCGCGGAAACTCCCGAATGCAGTTTCGGTTTCGGTCGTAGTTTCGGCAGGTTTGCTGCCGAAACCGAAACATAACCGAAACTCGTTTTTTTGCCGAAACTCGACCGAAACCGAAACCGAAACCGAATATTCGGTCGGACACTAATTACAGGCAATGTGATTTTATTTACTTGACAGATTAGAAAAGTTCTTAAATACGTTTTAAGTTTAATCAACTCTTTTTAACGTCCCACTGCTGGGCACGGGCCTCCCCACGAGGGGGATCAGGCCATAGTCCACCGCGCTGGTCTAGTGCGAGTTGGTGGACTTAACATGTCTTTCGAAAACTTGCTAGATTCACTCAGACATGCAGGTTTCCTCACGATGTTTCCTATCAGCGTAAGAAAAGTGGTAATCATGTTAGGAAAAATTCGCACATGAAAATATCACAGGTGCGAGACCAGGGTTTGAACCCACTCGGATCACTCGGATATCCAAGCGAGCCCGTTACCACTGGGCTACCACTTCACAATCAGGTCTTCATTACAAGAACTGAATTCTCTTCACAGAATCTTAATTACAAAATGTTATAACAGATTCTAATCTAGGTCATCTAGGAGTACCCTATGATGACCTAAGAATATATTCTTATAACTTTTGTAATATTTTTATATTCCTTTTTTAGGGGAAACGTTGAAATTATTAAAAGAATTAAATGATGTTGGTGTTCTGACATCATTAACTTTTAATGAGAGGTCTCACCTTCAAGATCACGCTTTGTTGTTTTTTGTAGACTTGGATTGTCCTAACCCAGAAGTTCTGTTCAACGTAAGCTATTTGACTAATTTCAGTTAAATATGTACATTACAAGTAGTCACTACATAGTATTAAACAAAGTCGCTTCCCGCTGTCCTATGTATACTTAGATCTTTAAAACTACTCAATGGATTTTGATGTGATTTTTTTTAAAGATAGAATGATTCAATAGGAAGGTTTATATGTATAATACTAGCGGTAGATCTAGATCGGTAGACGAAGCCGACCGAAGCGAGGGTGATTCAATAAAAAAGTACAATAATTCATTTTTTACTCCTTCAAAATCTCAACTCATCATATTAAAACACTTGATGTCAATCATTTTTTAATATTTACCTACTGTTTCACCCAAAGACAAAATAATCATCGATCCACACCAGCCCAGAATCTGACCAACATGTATAAACTTAAGGTGGTTCATTATTTTATTGTTGGAGGTGTAGTATTATTAAAAAAAAAATATGTATTTCTTTATGATTTGGCGTTAAAAATACTTATAACACTAAATTTTCAACGTTCTACCATGAATCCCTATTTTTTAATAGTAATTAGAACGCGGGCAAAGCCGCGGGAATTGCTAGTATGAATATAAATATCTAATGCTATATTTTATTAAATCTAGGTACCAAAGCTTCTCCGCTTTCCTTACCGATGGCTCGCAGTGTTTGACAGAGAGCTAACATTAAATATGTCAATGGTTTGGGATCTACCGTTATTGGCAGATAGTGAATTTGTTCTAGCTGAAAGAACTGAAGATAATTACACATTAATTGAATGTAAGAGATGTAACTTTAAAATAAACTCTAACTAACTCTTTTTTATCTATTGACTATATATTTCCTACTTCTAACAGAAGTAAGGAAGCTTAAAAAAATTATTATAATACATAATATTATGTACCTAATTGTCACTTGTCTTGTTCAAATCTACTATAGAGACTATTTGAATCGCAATATTATGAGAATAGTGACATTTTCGTAGCAATTCTATTAATACTTCCTTTAAGAAATCATTTCTTTAAGAACAAATGTAAAATATTCGGATAAATATTCTCCAAATATGTAAAGCAATGTTATTTGCTGTAATGTTTAAACACACATTAGATTTATTTTTAGAAATAATTATTATCACTAATTTGTAAGTAGATATGTGGACGAAAAGCTACAATAAAAATTTTTTTAGTACATAAACCCTCTCCATCCGGTCCTACATATTCCAACCCTCGAGGATACTATAATGGGACACTAATTGATACAAGATCCCATAGAGAACTATTTCGACGGAGGCAAGACATCATGGGACATCCCCTGACAATGGCTAACGTTATTCAAGACAGTAATTCTACGCAGTATCATTTACCTAGAGAAGATAGACTGTAATTTTTTTTTTAATAACAATATTTTTTATCAATTAATGGAGCAAATTCTTCTTTTAATAAATATTAGCAAATTTTTATTATAATAACAATATTTTATCAGGGAGCTTCATTTCGATAGTATAGCTAAAATTTCTTGGATCAATGTTCGTATAGCATTCCAAATGTTAAACGCTACACCTCGTTACATCTTCAGTCATAGATGGGGATATAAGCGGAATGGCCAGTGGTCAGGAATGATCAATGACCTAAACACTGGTAGAGCTGATTTAGGTAACGTATTGAAAATAGAGTTTTCTCTTATATAGCTATAATAAAATTCATAGTCGATTCTGTTCATTGAATAGATTTTCAAAAATCTTATGAAATTTTACTTAAGATATAGAGGCTGTATCTATAGTTATTAGAATTTTCGTCTGTCTGTCTGAATGAAAATAGCTGGTTATTGGGTCAACATATGGGATACTTTTTACTCCATGAAAATATCACATCTCTAAAAAAATCTATTCTAACTCTTAAAACTAATCCGCACCGAAACGAAACCGATTGGAGTGAGACTTGAGAGTGACTCACTAGTCCTTAATAACTTATTTGCGATCAAAATGTCTTAAATTTAATACTCGTATGTAAGAATACAGTTAGTAGATCTAGACCATACCTAAATATTAGCTAAAAATAACTTAATTAAAATTGAAATTTTGCCATTATCGACAAATTAACAATAATCATTCATTCGTTTCTACTGTCTAGGTACGAATTGTGTGGCAAATTCTGAACGTTTGAGCGTCGTTGTCTTTACTGATTCGATTGCCAAGTTCAAAGTAAAGTTCATTTTCCGACAACCATCACTGTCGTATGTCGCTAACATCTTCACTTTGCCGTTCTCCATCAACGTTTGGATTTCTATTATTCTTTCGATAATCATATCCACTTTTACCATTTATTTAGCATCGAAATGGGAAGCTTTTAAGATTGGCACAGTAAGACAGCTTTTATATATTATGTATGCAGTATGTGTTTGTATATGAATCAATAATGATATCATATTTTTTTAGGATCAAATGCAACTAGATGGTGGTATTGGTGACGCAATGCTTTTAACTTTAAGTGCACT
Source organism: Boloria selene (assembly GCA_905231865.2). Lineage (NCBI taxonomy): Eukaryota > Metazoa > Arthropoda > Insecta > Lepidoptera > Nymphalidae > Boloria > Boloria selene. Next base: position 6,463,565 of record HG993149.1, read on the forward strand.
TAGTCAGCAGGGTTGTTCTAAGGAACCGAAAAAACTTTCAGGTAAATTTACTAGTTAGTAATTTTAACCGACGGCTTTAATATTTTAGTTACATCTAATCTAATATACTTATATGTAATAAATCAATATGTTAGGATTACAACAATTACACACAGCGCCATCTAGTTCCGTGGTAAGCTATGGAGGAAGCTTGTGTTACGAATACCAGATAGTTGATATATCTACTACAAATATAAGTTTAAATACATACATATAATAAATATAAACACTCATGACTGGAGTACAAACATCCGAGTTTAACAAATGAATGCCCCAGCAGGACTCGAACCTGCGACCGCTGGCGCAAGAAAGTAGGGTACGCCAAACAACTTTGTGAGTTGAATCTGAGCATTAATTTTTTTATTTATTTTTTTTTATTTTAAAACAGACATTATTATCGATACAGAGGACGAATCTATCTATGGTTTTTAGAATTTTTGTCCGTGTGACCGCATCACGAGAAAACCACTCGCCAGATATGGCCTGATTCCCTTCGTATTGAAGGGTCGCACCCCGAACAGTGGCACATTAGTAGCAATTTAAAATATACATTTTTATTTGCACTGGTTTACTATATTTCCTCTTTACAGGACGTATAATGGTATTCATAATATTCACAGCGCTCATGGCACTATATTCTGCATATTCCGCCAATATTGTAGTACTCTTGCAGGCACCTTCCAATTCAATACGAACTCTTGAACAACTGGCCAATTCTAAGATGACCCTTGCAGCGTTGGAAGTGGATTATAATCATTTTGTATTAAAGGTAATCTTAAATGACGCAAAATCTTATGAACATGTTATGAACTTTGTTATTTTATTTTTAAATTTTTTTTCGTACAATAAAATACTGGAACGATTTTGATAAGACTTCCTATAGTATGTCAAAAAAAAATTTTGTACTTAAAAAAAAGTAATATGGTATTTAAAAAAAATTATAATAAGAATATTTTTTTTTGAATTGTAAGGAACAAAAAGATCCAGTCAGACTTAAAATATATAAGAAAATAGAGCCAGATAAAGGAAAAGCTGAATATTATGGGTTTAATGAAGGCGTCGAACGGGTCCGAAAGGTACGAGTATCTATATATTTTTTATTAATCTTAAAAAAAATATGACATCATTAATATTAGGTTGAGTTAAACTTAATTGTAAAACTTAACTAAAAATATTTATTAATCATCGTATAACTATAAACTAAAAAAATAATTATAATAATAATTATTAGAAGTGCTATTATTATTAGTTCATATTATTTATTACTAAATACCAAGTAGGTAAGAAACTAATAACTACCCTTGTCGTTTACCTAGTTCCTATTTAAGATCCTCGCCAAAAGGCGTTATTATTATTAATAAATAAATAATAAATAAATATGTTGGGACATTTACACACAGCACTATCTAGTTCCACGATAAGGTACGAGCCTTGTGTTATGGATACTAGATGGTTGATATACTACACAAATATAAGTTTCAATACATACATATTATAAATATAAACATTCATGACTGGAGTACAAACATTCGTGCTCAACAAATGTATGCCCCAGCGGGACTAGAACCCGCGACCGCTGGCGCAGAAACTGTAAAAAATAGTTTTTTTTAATTCTCCGTTTAAAGAGCTTAGATACTATATGCAACTATGACGCTCTGTTACAATTACAATATGTATAACAATAGTATTATGGAGGGAATATACTTTAAAAAAATCGAAAGAAATTTTTTGGCACTTAGGCCTTTTTTATCTCTTGTATTCAATTAGAATTGTCTTTATAGATTTTTAACAATACATAATATATTTTTAGGGACTTTTCGCATTTCACGTAGTAGCGGAGCAGCTATACCGAAGAGTCGAGGAGACTTTCTTGGAGACAGAGAAGTGTGATCTTGTGGAAGTAGACTTTATGAATATTCCCAACCCGTTTGTGCCAGTCTACAAATTCTCTCCCTATTTAGAGTTGTTGAGAGTAGCGTAAGTTTTTTTCTTGATGAGCACAGTTTACAGTTCATGCAGTTTGTTTTCAACAAAACGGCATGACTTTATTCAGAAAAAATATCAGTTAATGATAGAATTTTTAAGAAATTTTGTAAGCATGTAGGTAAGAACCATTGCATATTTTGTCGCGACAATAACAATCGTATAACCTACAGTTTTTTTACAAGGCAACATGTTTGCACCAACAACTGCACATGGCCGATTTTGGTAATTTTTTATAACCATGATTCTTCTTATACACTAAATAATAATATACTTAGTGCAATTCTTAACCTAACATAACATTAAGATTAAAAAAAAATTTCACATTGAGATTTTCCGTTTCCGTTTTCAGTTTCAAACGCATCCACGAATCTGGTATTCAAGTAGCTGTAAACAAGCGTATCCATGTTACGAAACCTCATTGCTCCGAGAAAATATCAGCGTTCAGCAGTGTCAGCTTTTTGAATATTCGACCCGTGCTGGTGTTCATGTTGATTGGTATTCTTATATCTATAGTGATACTCATACTTGAAATAATACACGAAAAGTAAGTAAAGAGACTTTCGTCACGTTTGGCTCAATTATCTATTAAGTACTTATTGTATATTTACGGCCCGTCTAAAAAAGTCAGACCCGGCGGCAGGTCTCCTGAAGCAGTCCACGCAGCCGTGTGTTTGCTCCACAGTCTATCTTGCTATCAGAAATGTACCAGGAGCAATACAACCGCATGACACACCACCCACCGAAGTGGGCCTTGCGTCTTCCTTGACTTCAAGCCCGGCCGGATTGCCGGACGCTACTGAGCCCATACCATAACAAGGTGAACGCACCTTGGAGGGCACTATCTGCTATCCATAACACAAGTCAATTCAAACAATTATTCTTCTCTAAGAAAATTCTTCCTCAGCAAACTTTATCATATACAGTACGTAGAAAAGTAGAAAATTAAAGATTGTAAAATTAATCGCATTTTTTATTTCAGATTAACAAAATCCAATCGACGTATTATAGATGAATATAAAATTAAAGCACTTAAAAAGTAACGTTTTCAATATTAATAACACAAACTACCTATGGTAGTTAATTATATAAAATTTAAATTAAGCTTGCATCTAGCAATGGCTGTTACTTTATTTTGTTTATAGGTACCTTCTGAAGCTCTAAGTTCTAACATATGTATGTTTTACGGCATTTATAATATATTGTATAGTAAACATCAAAATAAATAATTTCTTAACACTTCTTGTCGTTATTTTATTATTTCACCTTATTCTCATATTGTCATGCCTCACACCGCCTACCGTAGGTAGATAGGTCGTCTAATATAAAGCATCTATAAACGTGTATTTCATGGAACTATCTATTTACCGCTTCGTGCCTCTTAGTAGCCTATGATAAAAAGGTTTAAATAAACTCACTCTATCAGTTATGCGCTACTTCAAGTTAGGGTAAACATACCGGTTTAAAGACCACTACCCCTTTTCGCATGTTATTTTAAATAATAGACAGTGTTATAGACCGATCTTTTCTAATTTAGCGCCATTCGATCCGGGCGAACTTCACAGTTTATATTTTAACGGCATGACCTCGAAGTTTTCAAATTGAGCACTCAGTCGCTCTTTCAAAATTTGGTGTATGAACGCGTGTAAAATTTAGCGAAAAAAATAGTAGGTGGATTGATTTTCAAAGGTAAGCTTTTAAGTGTTACTCTTACTTTATTGGTCATTGATTTGGTTTGTGTGTATTAGGCATGTTTAATTTCAATATTCAAGTGCCTAAACTCATCAAACTTTTTATAATTTATAATATTTTTGGTGGTCGGACAATACGTTAACGATTAATTTCAAAATCTACTTTCCGACCGGGCCGGTCGCAAAACCGTCGTTTTTCTTTGCCTTTATTGCGGAAACCTTAAATTCACCAACATACATTGCACTATATTTATGAACAGCTAGAGTTTTGTGAATTTACAACTAGATTACGACCGCCTGTATACCTTATATTTTCAAAGATATGTCCTTCCAAAATAGCGAATATTTAACGGCCGATGACCAGTAAAAACAAAACCTGTCCCCGACCGTTTGAAAACTCTTCTAATATTATAAAGGTGAAAAATTGTGAAATCTTACTAATATTATAAAGGTGAAAGTTAAGATGTATGTTTGAATGTTTGTTACTCAAGCACAAAATTTGGTACAGAGATAGAGTATACTCTGGAATAGCACATGCTAATTTTTATCCCGGAAAAATATATAGTTCCCTTGGGATATACCTATCTGTTTTTATTTCGTAAAGGCGAACTTATTCAAGCTTGTAAATAAGCTTATATGTTTTAATGATAATGGATACATTTTGGTTGCTGTGCTTGGTGTTAGAATTGTGCTTATTTTTTATCAGATGGCACCTATCAGTAAAGAAAAAAAAATTAAGAGCCGTGCCGCTTCAACCTCTAAACTTTCCTTTGAATTTAAAAATCCTCCTAACAAGCGTACGAAAACGCTAGGGCGAAAATTTCACATTTTGCACAGCTCTATTAAGATTCCAGAGTTTTTCTTATATATCTCTTATCGACATCTCAATATCACCATTTAGTGACATTCTATTATCACAAATCTTTAGCTTGGCAACAATACTATGAAAAAAGAGATATAGCGAAAGAGGACAAAGAAAACTAAATTAAGAAAAGAAAGCTCGAAAGAGCTAAAGAGAAAAGAACAACTATTTCAACACCACCAACCATCAAAGAAGAGAATTAAAAAAAAATTAGAAGAAACTCAATCCCGTCTTAAATATGGTTCTTGTGATCTTGACCGTAATACCGTTACTTAATTTTATTTTTAAGTCGTAAAAGGGAGTAAAAATATACAGCTTTTGTGAATTTATTAATTGTATTATTATCATACTATTATAAACCTTACAGGCTATTACACAAGAGTCGTTTTTCTACCGTAAAATAGGTGGCCGATAACCAGTGCACTAGTGGACGATAACTGAGTGAAAAGGCCGATAACCGGTATATTTGCTATTTTTACGGATATATATTTTTTTTAAATTACATATCACTGATACATCTATAGGCGCTAGGTTTAATGAAACTAGACTATTGTAGGATGAAATGATATTTTTTTGAAAAATCTTGGAGTACAACATTATGATAAAAATCAACTCCGAAGTCAACAAGCCGCTTAAACGGTCGATAACCGGTATGTTTACCCTATAGTCTAAAAAAGCGAAGGCACACTAGGTACTACGCAAGTTTACCTTTGTCTTATTATATGACAGTCATGTATGCAGTGCTCAAATTAGTTAATATTAATATTATGTATGTATTTAAAAATTTATATATGTAGTACATCAACTATCTAGTATCCGTAACACAAGCCTCGTAGCTTACCACGGAACTAGATGGCGCTGTTGTAAAAAATGTCCCAACATATTTATTTATTTATTCTTAATTTTAAGATTCTTTGATTATTTTTTATTGTATGTTAACCAATGTTCCATTACATTTTTTAACATGGCAAACTATCTCTGGGATAAAATTAAACACGTAAACCTACTTTTTGCATCGCAACTGTGAGGTATGCCGTATGTAGTCATGATAAATTATTAATCAAATTTTCGTTTTTTTTTTTTAAATATTGGCTTATTCATATTTAAAACGATTATTAATATTTATATCTAATTATAATTTTTAATGTTCTACGTAAGGTGAGAAAAATGCAACTTATTCAATATTATTTAAATATAATATTTTAAAATATTAAAAACTCCCAGCAACTTTATAAAAGAGAATACCTACGTTTCTATAGAAATATGTATGTTTTCCTTAACCTTTTTAAAGTTATTATAAACTTTTATACAGAAATTGAGCGGAAATTAAAAATTTATGTAACTTATTTCTTAGTACGTGCTTTTGTGAAGTTCTCTGTGGGGTACCGGGAGGCACTAGGCAAGTGAGGGGCGAGTAGGCATACAAACTCCAACATGCCTCTTTGGCTTCTCTCAATGCATATTTAAGCATTCTTTTATAGATTCTTGAGGTAAGGTATGTACTTGTATATTTTACATCTTTGACCTACCTAGGAAATTTGCAACTTGTTATTTGGGCTTACTTATTAAGATACTTACATTTTTTAGGGTATAAATGCTAGTAAACTCTATAACAAAAACCATTTCTTGGACATTATTGCAATTCAACCCATATTTCCAAGCACTTAAGCTTCTTTTTAGCTTTAACATGCACACCAAGGATACGAGAAAAAGCCACCGTGAAAACAATTTACAGTTTACATTTATCTATACTATTGTTCAGTTTTTCTATTATTATATATTGTGGTTTTTATTGGCTTTGTTATTAGTTGGTAACTTCCATAATAGAAACTATTTAGTTATATCTTTCAGGTTTTTTTAAATTAGGAAGATATAATATTTCAATAATGAAGATGGTACTATGGAAGTAGGCTGTAACCAGCTATGTTAGGTGTATTTTTTATACTCTTTAATTAAAAAGAAATTAGAAGTACATAACTATAATCATTCTAATAATAAAAAAAAAACGAAATTTTGTAATAATTGAGTGTAAAGCTAAAAGCTAATAATTCTGTTTCTGCATAAAAGATATAGCGATTTTTTATAACGTACCCGGCTACAGTTTAGCATATCGGACGCTAAAGTTTCGTACTAGCGACTACCCTCGTATCGCTCGTACGATTTTCTAGGTATACTTTTAAAGATAAGTTAAGAATCAACTATTTATGTAAATGTCCATTGTACATACAAAGGTATAGAAAAGCAAGTATTATAAAAAACTTGAAAAATATTTATAAACGCCTATTATTTTAGTTATTACTAGCTGACCCGTGCCCACTTCGTTGGGCATAATGTTAATAATCCTTTTTTAGTACAGAGTGTTTAAATAATTTAAATTATTTTATTAATATTAAAAATTATTTTATCTATACTAATAGCTATCAAAAAAACTACTTTTTGTCACTTAAATATAAAAGTTAGACATATGCTGTCGTTGACTTTTTTGTAGGTATTTTTAAGCTCCACATCTTTTCTCTAGAACTCAAAAATATATATTTCATAGTTAAGGCAGCGTTCGTAAGAAACGCTTTCATTCGACCGTTTTTTCTCCGATTCACTTTGCAAAACGGACTACCACGTAAAAGCCTTTTTATTTTTCGGTTTTTTATATAACCTATGACACTCAGCAATAATGTGGCTTTCTATTGGTGAAAGAATTTTTAAAATCGGTTCAGTAGATCCCGAGATTACCCCTTACAATTTAACAAATAAACAAACTTTACTTCTTTATAATATTATATTACTAGCGACTCGCCCTCGCTTCGCTCGGGCTCTTCCCTAGATTTAACACAGGCAAAGCCGCGGGATCCGCTAGTTATACATATAAACCTTGCTCTTGAATCACTCTATCTATTGGAAAAAACCGCATCAAAATCCGTTGCGTAGTTTTAAAGATTTAAGCGCACATAGGGATATAGGGATATAGGGACAGAAAAGGCGACTTTGTTTTATACTATGTAGTGATAGTATAGAAGTATAGATTAGTATAGATAGTATAGATACTCCTCTTGATTGGTCAAAATGCCGAAACATTCATTCCCTTAACAAAAATAACGAACGAATTATGTCCATTACTTAAAAATAATTTATTTCCAATACAATCTTTCGACCCCTTCAAGTTTCATTTTTGCGACAAAATTAACCCAAATACTTCTCCAAGGTTTTGCAGTTTTGACGTAAAAACGAGAGTTACTTAAGCATTAATTAATATTACTATTCGCGCGCGCGTTCACCAAATTCTTTCTAAGTCGTGGTATGATATCTCGCAGAACTAACGCCCGCCCTTCCCGTTTTGTAACATTATTCATTGATGCTCCGCTCTTTTTGTCGTAGCGTGTTATAATATAGCCTATATCCTTCTTCAATTAACGGACTATTCAAAACAAAAGATTTTTTCAAATCGAACCAGTAGTTCTTGAGATTAGCGCGTTCAACGAAACAAACTCTTCAGCTTTATAATATTAGTATAGTTTGGAATAACCTAATACTCCACTAAAATAGGTACATTGTACTCACCTCATACACATTTGGATGCCACACTTTAGTTAAAAACCTAATTGAGGGGGGTGAGTATGGGTAGTCTGGAGGGAATTTCATATGTGCCTGTAACAAAAAGGATATTACTGTTTAAGATTATTATTATATAAACAATATACTTGCTTTGAAAATATTTGTGTACTTCAGAAATTAGTAGGTATATAATTAAATGATAAGTATTAAGTATGGATGTAATAAATCAAATTATTAAATATAATAATGTATTATGCATACATTTATCATTAAATATTTAATATACTGTTATTTATTAGAATCATACTGTTTTATTCATAACATATTTACTTGACCTACACTTTCATTATATTATATGATATACCTACTCCTTAATTTACATTATTCACTTAGAGAATATTATCCTCTTTTATTCTTAACAACAAAATATTATATTATCAAAAAATACAAATAAAAGCTAATTTAAATGAATTAATTCTAAACTATGTTTTTACATATTAATTAGTATTTGTGAAAATATTACGTTACATTAATGACCACACAGGGTTGTGGCCAGCCACCAGTTATATCAAGGAATATTTAAAAACATGATCATGATAAAGTATCTAAAATGACTAGAATACCTATCTCAAGTCTGAGAAAATGATATTTACACTTGATTAGGCTAAGCTAATAAATATGTTTATATATTTAATCTATATCTATATATATAAATAAAAATGAATGTTGGTAAGCGCATAACTCAAGAATGGCTGGACCAATTCGGCAAATTTTTTTTCGTGTGTTCCTTAAGTCCCATGGAAGGTTTTAAGACTAAAAAAAAATTTTTCTAAGTTTGCAAAAAAATTATACAAATGGTAACTTAAGGACGAACCCGAGCGAAGAGAGGGTGAGTCACTAGTCAATAATAAAAAAAATATTATCAATAAAATAAACATAAGAGCTGTGTGGAGATTGTAGCGCTTAGTTATTCAACTTTGCTAAGGATAGAGGCAATACCTATATTGAAGTACTTAATGGTATCATTACAAAGTATTGTTGTAGTGTAATCATTTTTACATCATTCTATATAGTGTAATATTAAATAGTACTTTCAGCTTTTAAGATATTAATTGTTATTATTAACCAATTTCATGACTAAATTAAGGCAATGTAAATTTTAAACATGTAATGGAGGTATTGTGCACTGGCATAGAAATGGTACTGACTAAAAAAATACTTATTAAAAGTCCTCTGTAAAAATTACAATAATATTGTGCTTTAAATTGTAATTAATATATAAAGGTATCATATGAGTAAAATTTATAACAACATAGATCTCACTTTTTGTGAACATAATTATAACACAAGCGGAGCTTATAATCCAAATTGGACATATTATGTAAATATGTATAACATTATGATTAATTGATCTCAAATAATTCAATTCATCTCAATGATTTTAGAAATATGGTTTATAAAAATCCAATATTTTTTTTATTAAAAGTAATAAATTACTATTTAGTAATTGAAATGATAATCGATCTTTTTCCATTATTGCTACATAACTTTCTACAGTGTGTTTGATATAAGATAATAAAATATATTACACAAAAATTCAAGATATTATTAATTTACTAGGTACATCTCCCACAATAGAGATTAAAGGCAGTCTATGCCCATGCCTATGATGCAATCTTTTTTCATGCCACTCAGATGTTTTAGCATGAAAAGGTAACCAACAAGCAGCTTCATACATATTTATATTTCATAATAAGTATTAAGCTTAAAATTACGCTGGTATAGTAGGTATTAAAAATGCAGATGTGTAAATTGATAATCAATACATTTATTTTTGGGGATTGTACTCACTAGTACTACCATTTATACATACTACATGGTAATAACAATTTTAGATAATTACGATAGTGATAATTACACATTCTATTATTGCCTAATAAAAATTAATATAACATATTAAAGATAAATGATTTATAACAATATTGTCATTTAAATTTTATTTGTATTGATTTGAAATTTATTTTGTGTTATTTATTTTCAAATTTATAATGTTTTTCACTCTTAGTTACATTCCATTTTACTTACCAAACCATTTTTACTTGGAAAAACGTTCCGTTATGCGTATAAAAAAACACAAACACAAAAACATGAACTTAAAAAAATCATAAAAAAAAACTATTGGTTTCCTCACCGCGGGAGTGATACCATCAGGTAGCCCACACATCCCCCAATCCCCCCTACCACAGCGAAACACCAAAATCGTGTGGCCGTTAACTAAAGCCAACCCAAAAATCACACTGTGAATGTCAATATTTATTTCCAAATAAAATATCTATTTGGAAATTACTATTAATTTACTTACTGTATGACCAATATATAATTATTTGTCCGGCTACTTTACTTTTTTATTATTTTATATTTAGAGTAGCTGGATTTGCAGGATTTAGACATTTGTATGTTTTAATATTCAAGTATGTGCAGGCCTGCATTGAATAAAAGGTAAGACAAGAGCTACACTTCACTCCTACCTTACTTTGTTGTTAAGTTTTTTACCCTGATTTGAGGTTTGGTGACAGATTTGACTAGAAAATTATATGTCTTGGACTGTGGACAGTATCAGCAGAACAGGAAATGTCAAACGTGTTTTTTTAACAATACATTCATGCTGCATAAGCAGTTCATATTATTTATTAATTATAAGTATGCTATTTTGATAATGTCTAAAAAAGATTCACTTGTTTAAGTATTATTGATGATTGCATTACAATGAATTGCTTACCTTGAAATAACCGCCTTGGTAAAGCGTGTCTGGAGGTCCGAATATTGCAACTTCCCATTCAAATAAATTGTCCTCACCCGATAATTTCACTCGAAATCCTTCGACAGGCTCTTCTTGTAGGCTCTTGTATTCTAAGGCCAAAGCCCTCAAAGCTGAACTGGTCGGTACCGTACTAGACATTTTTAATAACTATTTTTTTTCACTATTGATATAAAATTAAAATTGCTATCTACAGGTAGATTCTATTGACATAACACTGTGAAACCCTTCTCGCAGTCCACGTATACACGAGGCATTTCAACTTGTCTCAACTCACAATAACAACGATTAAATTTTGGTAAACATGTCGCAAGGGAATCACGGATAATGAGATTCGCGCACTATCGATACTAACAAAGCAATTGCACGTTGTTTTAAATGGAACTTTGAAAATAGTATCGTCAATAGCACGAGGAGATATGAAACAATGAGAAAGCCACAACTCAACGTGCAAACAATCGCAATTCCAAGGAAAACGGCCGCGTATACACTCGTACGCAGCTGCTACCTGAGTTGCCCGACCGAATATTGTAAAACAGCTGTTGCCTGTTAGTTATTTCCGTGCTTGATTGCGCAGAGATGTGACGCACGCAGCAGCCATTTATCGACTAACTACGCTACTACTGCCATCTACTATTTGCTAGTTAAAATAATAAGTAAATAGAATGTGGTTTGAGTCGATTACTACGTAGTTTTAAAATATTGCAACAGATGGCGGTGCTTGCTTAAAATTAGTTACATTATAAGCCAATAGATGGTACTACACTGCCTTAGAGAAAAGTAGGGTATTATTTTATAATATTACCAGAAAAAATATTGTTAGGTAGGTATTTAATTTTTTTCACTATTTTAAAATGGAACTAGATTCAAAAATGTTTAGATGTAAAGAAGGACCCTAAATGTGAAACACTAAATGTTAAACATATCCATAATAAGTGGTTATAATAATTATTAAAACAACAATTTCCTCCTATGGGTATTTTTTTACATGATTAATTTACTTCTAAACGTTTAATGAATTAAAACTGTGAAAGTGGAAATTAATGATCAAATATCAAATTATTTAGTTTAATATTATGATTATTTTATTAAGATTTAAATTTTATAAGCTTAATGCTGATCGCTTTTTAAGATATTGATTTCCGAGCGCACCTATTATATTATGTAACTAGTTGCTGCTTCCTGCTTTGTTGTACTGACTGAAGTTTATTTTATTGTAAACTAGCGACTCGCCCTCGCTTCGCTCGGGCTCTTCCCTAGATTTAGCACAGGTAAAGCCGCGGGATCTGCTAGTTATGCATATAAACCTTCCTCTTGAATCACTCTATCTATTAAAAAAAACCGCATCAAAATCCGTTGCGTAGTTTTAAAGATTTAAGCGCACATAGGGATATAGGGATATAGGGACAGAAAAGGCGACTTTGTTTTATACTATGTAGTGATGATGCAGTCAATTAGTGTTCGACTGATAAATGTTGGATATATATTATTGCCCGAAACATTCAACATACCGACCTAATATAATTATTTAATTATATCATAAATCATATAATTTATAGCTAGCTAGCTTACCTCTTTTTATTTTAAATACCTTTAAATTATAAAGACACAATAAATCCAAAATAATAAATACTAGAAATCCCATTATCAAACACAGACATGTTAATATTTTATATGTAGTAGTAGGTTCATTAGGCGAGGAACGATTCTAGTTCGTTTCATAGACGGAGCCTAACCGAGTAACCACGGTCATGTAAAAATGTTGTGCAGTGTAAAGAGATATTTTACTTACTTCAGTTTACAAAATAGCAAAAATGTTTGTCCGTGCGATTTGGACGTGTATTATCATGAAGTTCAGAGAATGTGGACATTTTCTTAAAACATAATATGTACTTTAAATTTTGATATTTCTAAATGTTCATTAAAACTTAAGAGCAAGTATCAGCAGTAATTTATTTGGGCGCAAAATTTTCACTAAACTTTGATGAATTTAGATGTAAAGAAATGTGAATATATTCGTTATTATGATATATAATGATTAATAAATTTATTCTTGGTGCATGTAATCAGCCAGTGGGCGCGTGATTCAAAGCTACTCGCCCACCATTACCTTGTAAAGGCAACAAAAACCGGGCCTTGTGCAACCTACGGTTATACCTTTAGCTAGAGATTTTCGATCAATATATTGTTTCATATACAATAATTTTTACTTCCATTCACTTAAATGGTTATGTTTCCCACATTTTAATGAGTATGACCAGATTATTCCGCCCACGTGAGTCATTGATAAATCTGAAACTTGAGGTTAAATGCATTTAAGATCTTCATGTAGATTGCACACACTTTCACTTTATTCCAATGCACATGCTTGATAATATAAGTTCATTGATCATCTAATAATATATTTAGCATGTATTTTTATTATAATATGGTAGACTAAGCTAAGACTAAGGATGTTTGTCACACAATGCGTGACATTTTTTTATTTTCGTCTCTTACCTACTCGTACATACTAATTTTATAGCAAAACACTATAAATAAAGACTAAACTAGCGACTCACCCTCGCGTCGCTCGGGTTCGTCCCTAGGTGCCTCCCTGTCCCTGACAAAAAAAAGTGTGTGTGTACTTACACACGCGTTCACGCGTTAGAAGTTATACTTCTTTGGCATCATCATCACTACATAGTATAAAACAAAGTCGCCTTTTCTGTCCCTATATCCCTATGTGCGCTTAAAGCTTTAAAACTACGCAACGGATTTTGATGCGGTTTTTTTAATAGATAGAGTGATTCAAGAGGAAGGTTTATATGCATAACTAGCAGATCCCGCGGCTTTACCTGTGCTAAATCTAGGGAAGAGCCCGAGCGAAGCGAGGGCGAGTCGCTAGTTAAATAATACATACAGATGGTTAACTTCAATTAAGTATATTGAAGCACTTGAAAAAGTATATTTTAGTACAAGTTTTTATTTACGAATAGTAAATAATATTAATCAAAATATTCAATTCAGCTCCGCCATCTTAGATTTGAAAATGGACGTCATTTTCGAAATCGGCATCTCGAGAACACTCGAAAGTGACACCCATGTCATTGTTGAAATAAAACCGGATGTCCGCCATCTTGGATTTAGAAATGGACCTTATTTTCGCAATCAGCACCCCGAGAAACCTCGAAAATGTCATTGTTGTCATGTCATTGTTGAATAATATTTATTTATTCACACTGTTTAATTGTACTGTTACGAAACACGTGTTCTAAATATAAAAATATTAGAATATACAACTTGAACATAGTTATCGATTTTCATGCCACCTAAAACTAACTTCACGATGTAGAATTCAGGTGTATGTCGGTGTGCGCGCGCATCATAAAAATTCACTCTCATCATTTTTCTCCATCGCGCCAAAAGAAGTATAACTTCAAAAGTATGTAGAACAAAAATCGGCGCCGCCGTAATTAAAATATAATATATTAATTAAATATATTTGTAAAATAATAGTAGCCTAAGTTACTTGATACTTTTTTTATTGACTTAAAGATTACAACACAAACTTGTCGCAAGGGTCTCTGTACTAGGTGGTAACCTGTATTACTGGGTATTCTTATAACATTAGCTATCTGCAAGTGATAGTCCCGTAAAAATCGATCCAGTAGTTTGAGAGCTCGCCGGAACAAACAGACAGACAGACAAAAATAACAAAAAAAAATAGATTATTAGAAAAATATGTATTTTGATGTAAGCAGGTACCGTATAATATATACTTTCATAATATGCATATAGACATAGTGAAAGCTGTTAATTTGAATTTACAAACATATATTTCAATTTTAATTTATCTAGGTATTTATTTATCTAAATATACATGTTTCTAAGACGTCTAGATAAAAAAATCTATATAAAATATACACGTATTTTAATGTACAAAAAATGCCTGGAACTACCGATAATTTTAAATGATCCCGTTTTGATAATAGTCTCTCATACATATGCGTAGGCTGTATTTATTTGCGCAACAATTTCTAGGCTTGCAACACTACCTAGGTATTAAATATTCATCAGTGTTTTATGGTGATTGAAGAAATTCCTGCAAGTATCATTAGACAAATTTACCTAACACTGTGAAAGCATTGTGAACATCCAATTGGTTTAATTGATTTACATATTAAAGTAGAATAATCTTTAGTTTTAAAGAATTTTAGGAGAGTCTTAAAATACCTAGATGATTAATATTTAGGTATATGACGACGGCGTTAATCACATTTATTACATCACCATAGTTATCCTTATGGTTTTCATTTAATATAGCATTTAAATTTTAAAGGAATGGCTATAAACAGAATTTTTCGCTATTCAAAAGTAGAATTACCATTAGAGGTTTTAACCAGACAAAAAACCAATATCTTCAGTTTTACAATACTAAGTAAAAAATTGCGCGACTAAAAATAGAGAATTAGGTATCGCTACTAAAATATACGTTCATTTCGCAATAAGTTAATCTGGAGACTTATTAAATGTAGGTCGATTTGAGTTATGTAGCTTGTGTCATAGCAAGACTGGATTTAATTGACGCCACCAAAGGCTTATGTAAATGCACTTCACACGTACGAGTACAATGTCAGTTTAAAAGGACTGCATGAAAATACTGACTGCATGAACATAAGAGCTGTATGATATATTATAGCCAAATTTTTCTTAGTTTATCATTTTATTATAAAAAATATAAATTGTAAATATTTTGTCGGAGATCCACTCGACTATTGTTTTCTTAAGGATTTCGTAGTGAACCACAGAAATAGCTTATAAGTAGTACGTATGCCTATAGTACAGCTGAAGCCGCAACCGTTGACTCTACCTTAATATAATATTTTCTTAAATCATCATTAATTGTAAAGAAACTTTGTAAAAGATCAATTTTCATTTGATCTCCGATACTTAAATCCTGGCCAGAGTCTATTATTAGCCTTTTTCGGTGTATACACACGCAAACATAAAACTTTTAGGTTAACGTTTTAGGTAGGTATCAAGTAGAAGTAAGTTCGACATTTGAAATTGAAAAATTTAAATATTTTATTCTGTCAAACTTTATTTCTAAAATATGTGAGTTAAGAGTTTAAAACATGTATAATTGTATACTGTATATTACGTACACATGTTTACAATCACTTTATGTAACAATGGAAAATAAGCCGTAAAAACCAAATATCTAATATTATTTTTCATAAAGATAGTAAAGATAAAAGTATAAGTATAGGTACATCAGAATTATCTATACAATCCTTAATTTAAAAGTGTTAACTATATATCCTAAATAAAGTATCTTGAAAATTTCAACCAGCTTTATAGCTCTACATTTTCCTTCTATATCGTATATACTCGCGCAACTATTCTGAAAAGTGAATACATGTCATGGTTGTGTTGTGGTTTATGTATTCTCAATAAATGCAAAGGCATTACTGATTACACTTATTCATAGGTAGTAAAAATATACATGTAAAGGTATTTAGAGCAAAAAGGGATAGTGTTAAATAATGGAAAGTAATATTTGTAGTTTATATAGACATTAGACTCCATTATGCTATTTGATCAAAAAGTCACTTTTCTACACCTTCTTGTGCATTAGCCATGCAGCAATGATTAAATGTTTTTATGACAATTGAATATAAAAATAATTCTGACGTAAGTGCCATTGACAGCAAAATCATTAACTAATGTTGCAAAAATTGTGTTTTCTTGTTATAATTACCAAGAAACATTAAGCTGTCCATATTCATTAAGTAACATTCGGTATGCCATTTTTGGTGTGAGTCCAACAGTGAGATGTAAGCGCTTACGTGTCGCGAAGGTTGGTGGGCGACACTCGCATCAAGGTGCGAGGGGGGACCGGCGTCTGCGCAGACTACGCGAGTCAGTCGCAGCTAGCGCGCGCGCCCGCAGCGATATACGACACGAACGACTCTCGCGAATAGATTTTTATTATTATATACAGTTATTATTGTTACATGGCAAACGTTTGACTTTTTACTATGTGATATAATTTTTTAAGGCTATTTAATCTATATAATTTAAGAATCTCCTATAAAGTAAGAGTATTTAATTTTTTATAATATACGTAAATAAGTGGGACCAAAATGACTATAAAAAATAAAAAGACTAAACAGTCGTCCGAAGTGACTTCATCTAAGAGTGCATCTAGTAGTAGTGTTCAGAAAAGCAGCACTTCAACTTCCGTGCAGAAGAGCAGCAGTAATGTACAGAAGGTCAGCTCATCTGGTAAGAAGGTTCGCTACATTGAAGTTAAGGTGGAGGAGGATGACCCGCTTATGATTACTGATATTTCCGATCATGCTTCAATAAGTGGTTCTACTGTATCCGAACTTTATAATAGCCATCCTCACTACATTATTACCGAGGCTCCTTCTGTTTCCGACTTGTCGCAGACTAGAACTCACGAGCATCATGTAAGCGACATGGCCCAAGCGACAACAGGCGAGTTTGTATCTAGCTCTGTGCTTCAAGAGTCCTCTACATCTCGCCAACAAAGTTCTAAAAGTAAAACTTTTCAGTCTTCTTCTACATCTATTCAAAACTCAGACTCGAGTCACAGCCAAACTTTTGATAGAACTATGGACTCTACATCTAGTAATCAGACTCTTAATACGGCATTTATTGATAATTCGGTAAATAATACAGGCTCTAACAAATTTTTAACAAGATCCCAAGGAGCAAATGCCACTGATTCTTTTATTCAATCCGAACGTCAGAATTTATTGAATCAATCTCAACAACACCAACAACAGCAATCTAGTTCATCGGCAACACAAGCTACGAACCAGGGTATTACAACTTCGGCTGTTGCTGGTACAAAAAATGTTAACATTCGCGAGAATGAAAGCAGTAATATTCCTGATTCTTCGAAAAGAAATCAAACTACAGGATCAGATCGTTCTAATTTTTACGGTGGCGAAGGAAGCCTTGACAGGAATGTCAAATCAAAAGAGTATACTAGTACTTCACATTCCAGTGAAACTAAAAGTAGCAGCGTGGCTAAATCTTCATCTTCTTCTTATGTCGTTGAAATTGTCGATGGAAAAGAACGTATTATAGACAGCTCTAAACGAGAGTGGGGAGATGCAAAAGAACACGCTAGTAACGAAAATTATTCAAGTATAAGTGGAACTGATATAAAACCAGAATCAGCGTATAGTATTAAGAACTATGACATGAAATCTAAATATGATACGGGAAAGGACGGGAACAAACCAATAAATGAAATGACTGTAAGAGAGAATTCTAAATTTGTAAAAGATGGAACTCAAGTTACAAGTCATGACAGTGTTATTTCACACAAAGACAATGCTATTCAGCAAAAACATAGTTCTATACAAGAGGAAATTACATCAAAAGATCAATTACAATCTAGTGATCATTTTCAATCTACTTCTTCGCATAATGTTAATAACAAACAGGTTGATAGAAATGTCTCCCAAATGACTTCTCACAATATAAATAATGAAAAAATTGATAGTAATGTCGTTCAGAATACTTCGCATAATGTAAATAGTCAACACCTAGATAAAAACGTGGTTAAAAGTAATATAACGGAAAGTAATAAGTCAAGTAACGAGACCATCAAGAGAATTAATCGTAATCAAACTGATTCCTCAAATTTTTATGGCTATGATTCTACCATACAAAATCAACTTCGAAAAGTAGGTGATATTTTGCAAGTTCAAAACATAGATAATCTTGATTACTCTACTAAAATCTTAAAGAGTAACACAAGTAGCGCTCAACAAGAATCTACATCTTCATACGTGTTGGAAATTGTAGATGGCAAGCAAAGAGTAGTCGACAGTTCACACCGTGAATGGGGAGATAGTAAAGACCGATCAACTTATGAGAAAAGCCATCAAATTCGAGGTACAGGAATCAAGCCAGAACATGAATATTCACGTCATGTTTTAGACAAGGAGGCATATTACGATACGGGAAAAGATGGAATCCCTAAAAGTGGAACATATGTTACAGAAGAGTCTGCTTTGTACAAAAATGGGAAGGAAATTGCATCAACAAGTAACACTTATGGTGGTGACTTCCGCAAGAAACCAGCTATTACAGAACATGTAACTGAGAGTGATGATGTCACTCGCAAGAATATTACATCAATTGACAAAAACGTTTACACTGATACTTATGGAACAACAAGTGATACTCAATCTCACGTCCAGGATTCTAAAGATGTTACACATACTACTGATTTTATAACTACAGAAAAACAAAATTTAACAAATGAGACTACATCAAAATCGACATCTCAGACTAAAGATACTTTAACAACTTACGAAAGGAGTACAGGCACATGGAACGGCAAATTTATATATGAAACTGACGATGGTAAACCAAAACGTCCAAAAGAGATGTCACCATTTGGCAAGCCGGAGCCGAGGCATCACCTGAAAAGACAAGATACTGAAGAAAATATTATATTATCTTCAAGAGACATAAAAGATTTCACATCTATCAGTGATCTCCGAACAATAATTGAAAGTTCTCGGTACAATAAGGACGTGACAGTTAGTAACAAAAATATAGTCATCAAGAGAAATATAGATGACAAAGTTTTAAAGGAAATAATTGATACTGTGAAAAAGTATCCTTTCAAGAGAATTGACAAGGTTACTTTTGGTACTAAAATTAATGAGGATGTTAAGGACTTGTATGAAGGCATTGATACTGAACAAACAACAGTTTTACATACTACGAGCGGCGATACAGTCAAAAAGACATTTGAAGTAGATAAAACAAGGAGTCAAATCGAAGTGACTCGATATATTACTGAAAATGGCATCACTAGGAAAGAAACTACCTATGAAGATGCGAAAGAGGATGAGAAGATAAAAACTGATGTTTTTGTCGATAATAGCTCGTTAGACATCAAAAATTTGGTAAGTTTCATAAACATATTTTAAAATTATTACAATTACTTTGATAATTCATTGTACTCATAAAATTTAATTAATTTGTAGAAGGATGTCCGCACAACGAAAGATATACGCGAATACGACGTGGTCGATCGAGCGATTACCGACACCACGAGAGAGGATACTGTCGTCAGCACCATCTACGATGAAACTATCATAGATGACAGAAAGACTGTGCGAGATGACAGAACCGTTGTAGAAGAAAAAATCTACATAGACGAAACCAGACCAAGACAGGGTGGACCCAAGAAACCAGAAAAAATCATTGAAAAGGAGCAGTGTATTTGTGAAATCTGTACTTGTGGGTGAGTAGCGTACATATTAATTACTATGACTCATTTTTTTTTCATTCCAATAGATTTATTTTCAAGGTTGTGAGTCGTCTAAATACTAACACAGTGTTATTGAGAATCGACCGCCACTCATAGTAAATGAGCAACTAGTCGCGGAATATCAATCATTAAATTATAAATCATAAAGCAAATGCTTTAGTAGTTACTTAAATTATTTTACTTTTGTGTAAATATCTTTTCATTGAAAAAACAAAGATACTTTAAAGATTCATACTTATCTAAATTGTTTTATATTTTACTAAATATGATGGAAAACAGTGGCTAAAACATTACAAAAAATTCCTTAAAGTATGTGTTAAATGTAAGCTTTTAAGCTCTTACCACTTTCTGAATATATTCGTATTATTACACTCATCCTTTTAAAGGCACTCTAATATCTATGCTTAAGTGTGCCTTCTTAACACTAAGTATAATTTATCAATCGACGGGTGAGAGAGATCGTTAAGCCTATAGGTTCTTACGTAACATATTTAGAAACAGGTTTCCTATTAATAATAATTGTATAATAAAAATGTAGATTTTTATAAAGGTAAAAGTTCAGTGTTAGAATAATAACAAGCAGTTCAGCGACACGAACTTAATTTTTATTATTTAAATATTTTGGACAAGTGCCTAATTTTACATGTGCGCTTCGTTCGCATGTGACCTTCAATTTTTT
Source organism: Boloria selene (assembly GCA_905231865.2). NCBI lineage: Eukaryota > Metazoa > Arthropoda > Insecta > Lepidoptera > Nymphalidae > Boloria > Boloria selene. The sequence goes on from HG993149.1 coordinate 6,484,499, forward strand.
ACAACTGATCTCCCATTCATAATAAATATGTATGTATATATGCTCACGTATTCAAAATAAACAAAATTTTACCGTAGTCGACTAAATCATATTTCGAAATCGCTAGCAGCGAGTCAAAGAGTGTTGGTAGATTCCTTAATCCCTATACTTACAGGCGTCGTTTGTTTCCAACCGAAAGTAGTTTGGCCTAATCGGGAACTCGTTAAGATTGTCAGACAACATTCATATTACATATTTATTATTTAAAAGAAATGAGGTCAGACAAAAGATAAAGGAAACGAAATTAGACAGCATTACTTTGTTGTTCATAAGCAAATAGAGCTACTTAAAATTTTACCTTTAAATCTATACTATCTATATCTATACTAATATTATAAACGCGAAAGTTTGTAAGTATGGATGTATGGATGTATGGATGTTTGTTACTCTTTCACGTAATAACTACTGAATGGATTTTAATGAAACTTTACAATAATATAGCTTATACATCAGAATATCACATAGGCTACAATTTATAAAGATATTGTGTGAATTGTCCAAAATATGACGATAAGTATCAAGTAAGTAGTAAAAAATCTACCATCTGCGAGCTATTCTGGCGTGCGCTGCCAAAACCGCTAGAGTTATACATATGTAAAGTATGATGGAAATGTTTATCTTAACAAGCGACTCACCCTCACTTCGCTCGGGATCGTCCCTAGATTTAGCGCGAGCGAAGCCGCGGGTTCCACTAGTTATGAATAAATCCACAAAAGTAAAGTTTTTAAAAGTCCAGTCCAGTCCAGTTTTTAAAAGTTCGTTAATTCGTTAAGGAATTTACGACTAACCATCGTTAGAATAATCAATTATAAAACAAGAAATTTTTGAATTGCCTTTTTTATGCGAATTATTTCATGTTTTTTTCTTCCTCAATCGTAGGATCAAATTTAATGAAAGTAGATATTATTATGTACATAAAAATTAAAATTACATATAGTATGTAATTAGAATAAGAACATTGGTCAATACATCGATTTTTTATCCTGGAAAACCCTTGCTTTACTATTTATTGAAGATAGGTACCATAATATGTCTATCACGTAATAATAACCTTCTGTTATTTATCGATTGGTATTGATAATGAATTTAATATTATGGTATTCTTGATAATGTAATAGACGGTAAATAAAATTTACAACCTCCATATTTCCGTAAAAAACATTAATTTTACTTATTTATTTATACATTTTATTGAATAAAAATACTCGTATTTAAGTACTCTATCACACCACAGAGTACATTGGTATGTACTAGGTATCACACCTTCACACCTACTTAAACAAATCACTTAATAGATATAAATTACTTTTTTCCTCGGTTTGTTTTAAAAACAATAAGACATGTAGTAGATGTTTTGGCGCCTAGTCAAACATATTCTCTGCGGTAGTTTTAACAATGTAGACTGTACTCACTCGACTCGACTACGTAACGCGGTCACTCTCAAACATGACATCATTGAAATTGTTAAATTAGTTATGATAGGTAAATTAGGGAATAATACTAGTGGGTATATGTACTGACATAACAATTTTTAAACCTAAAATACGTTTAGGTAGTGCTCGATGACAAAAAACATGCTTTTATCAGGTTTAAAAGTTGGTTTCGTTTTAATTGTGTATTATTGTGTAGCTGCTTGCGCAATTGTAATTACTTTCGACATTTGCATTTCTTTGATTGTATCGTATATATGAATATTACTTAGTCACTGCTTTTAACCATGAAATTTTCGACTTCATTTTAGAATTTTATGGTTTTTAGCTCATGTATGGCATAAGTATTGCTCGCGCTTAGGTAGATAAATACAACAAATTTAAAGTAATATCGAAGGAATTGCCAAAGAGAATGTAACTGGAAATTGCTTCAGTAGGTATATATTTATACTTGTTAATACCTATAGCTTAATTTATATTGTTATATATTCAAAATTATATTGCTAGAGCCTTTATGCAAATTGAACTTGTTCTTCCACAAAAAATTCAACGATATTTACGACTTCGAATATAGTCCAGTCAATAAGTTTACCAATCTCCGGGGCTATAGTTTCTATATTCTATAGTTTTTTAACTAAGGACGAGTAATCGCTCTATGTCGATTTCGCCATTTTTTTCTTTTTTGACTGACTAAAAAGACATCATGAATTAACTAACTTAATCTTATAACTTATTATTGGTAAAAGGACTTTTAAACGCCTTTATTTTTTGGCCTGTTTTTTTTTATTTCAGACCTTAAACCTAAAATAGGTTTAGTAAATAAATTACAACGTTAAAGTTCCTCTAAATGGTTTTAGTATTGCCTAAACTTTTGAGATCTATGTTCGCATTTCAATTTTAACATAGGTACCTATATATGGTCATTTTACTCATTAGTTTATTTTTTTAAAGGGCGATAAAACTCTATTCATATTTCTTAGTAATTTGTATCTACTAGAAACGTAGAAGTTGGCAATGCGCTCGTTATTTAATCTGGTTCTTTAACAGGTACCTATCTAAAAGGAATCTAAAGAAATCGCAAAACTAGTTATCCACTTAACTAGTTTGAGAAAGCGTTGACAACTCTAGCTTTAATTTTAAATTTAATAAAATCGCAATAATTTAATGGCGAACAAAATAGTGGGTTTTTAATGCGATTCTGATGCGCTTGCGCAAAGATATTTTGAGAAATATATTAATATAATAATAAGTACCTACTCGTACAATTTTAGACAAAAAATATCAAATAGGAACTTAAAAAATGCACTGAAATTCTATATGATGATTTTATTCAAAGTATTATATTTGCTTTGTTGCTCTGGTTAGCCACCATGACGTTCCACATTGAACAGGTGTTACACTAGCATGTCTCGCATTCTACTAATATAAATGTTAGTAATTTGGGCACGTACACAATGTAATAATAGTAAGCAAATTGAATATAGTATAATTACAATTATAATTTGTGATATGGTAACAATCTCAGACTTAGTAATAATATGGGTTGTGTTATAGTAGTAAACATAAGATATTCGAATTTAATAATGTTTTAAAATAATATTAACATGCTGCTTATTTCCCACGTGTAGGGTTGACTGGAAGAGATCTTTTATAGAGATAAATTTTGTTCACACCATTTTATGTATTTCTTTCTAATTACTGTGTGTGCAATTAACAACAAAATGATAAATTCAAATATCAATAGAATATTCATCACTGTCATAAGTAAATAAATGTTAACAAATCAAAATACAAAGGTAGGTACTATATATACAAAAAAAAATAATATAGTTTTTGGCGGGCTTTATATTTCTTAAGCCTGAGTTTATGCAATATAAGTATGTTTTTAAATTAATATTTAAATATTTATATACGCGTTCAGTTGCTTATGTCACTAGTTATGAGTCTCGTTTCTTAATCGGCTTATTAATTTTATGGACACAATCTTCTTAAGGAAAACAGATATTTTGTTTAATATTTGGTTATTTATATATGTAATAATAATAATAATAATAATAATATACTCTTTATTGTACACCAAAAAAGAAAAAGAAATAAAAAAATACATAAAACAGAATAAGGTACAAAAGGCGGCCTTATCGCTTAAACAGCGATCTCTTCCAGGCAACCTTTAGGTGTAGGAAATAGCAAATTTTATAGAGGGAAGGGGTGCAAAATATAGAGACTTTCACAAAAAAAAAAATATATATACAATAAAAAATACATATATATATATACATATATATACATATATTTATATTATACATACATATACACAGATATACTTACATATATATTATATATATACACTGTAGATATGAATTTGGAGAAAAAAATAATAATAATAATAATTGGCAAGATAGCTTACAAAGAAGATATATAAGAATAAATATTTAAATAAAAGAAAATAATAGTAAATAGATTAGAAGGTAAGAAAGTGTTCCTTTAGAAGCTTTTTAAATAATACATACGTATATTAAAAAACATATTTAGAATAAAAGAATTCATACAAAGATATGGAAGTATAAAATTACAAAACTTGGTATTTACAGTTAAAGTTTAAAATAAGTATGTAGAGTTAGTAGGTGTTTCAGACATCACGACTTATACTCATAGCTATGCTTTCTTTAGAGTATGCTGATTTAAAAATAATTTAAAATACAAATTGTTCTTTTAAAGATATAACAATGTCGCTGCTATATGAAGACGAATCCACATTACTCTGATAATAATTATAATTCATTATATTTACATTACTTCTTTACTTTACTGGTCTTAAAGGATATTCTATACAAAATGATTATATTGGCTATAAATAAATATGCAGTAATACATGAGTAATTTGACTTTACAGATTCAATACAATATATGATGACGCGGGCCTTGTTGATACTATTCTCTGACCCTCATTACACAGATATTCTTCTGAATGTATAAAAATGGTTTATAATAAGAAACGTCTGAATAGTAATTCATACATAGTAGTTATTTAAGTTACTATTTTATGTTATTGCCTGAAAATACAAACATTGGCACCATTAAAATGATTTTAATTCAAATTTCTTTTAGATAGCAAGGCTTATTAAAAATTGTTGTCAATTTTGGATAAAATATCTGACAAATTTAAATTAAAACTGATACGAAATATTATTTTAAATTTATTTTTGACTATTTTCGTTCGTTCGTAACCGTCAAGAAAAAGTTTGGCGTGTTTTTTTTATTGTATTTTCATTATAAAAATTACATAACCTCACAAGGCAAACTAATCAAAATATACTTTTGTGTTATAAATGTATAACGAATGTGTATAATTATAGGTGTGTTGAGATAGATATTTTTAATTTAAAAATAGCCAAGCAGAAAGTAATAATACCAATCAAAAAAGCATACCCATTGCCTTATATTATACTTAGTAAAATAAATATATTTTTTTTTGTCTCTTGAACGTAGAAAATAGATATTGAAATTGATCTTTGTAAGTTTATTATTAGGATAGCAAAATAAACAATAAGATTGAAGGTATATGACATTTGCGCGTGATAGATATTTCGATAGGTATGTGCCCAACCAACCAACGTGTCTGCATTTCATACAACGACCTATAGATAAACTTTAACATCCAACATTTGTTGATTATAGCCACTTTATATATTTAACTTATTTATGATATTCTTATAAAATTGTAGAATTAAGATGAAAATTCATTAAATGATATACCTATAACATCGGGTGCATAAAAAAAAACTTACTTTACAGGCAAATGTAATTAAGCTTTTTTACGAACGTTTTTAAATTTTACGAAAAATAAAAGGTAACTTAGCTAATATAGTCGAAAATTACAAACAATTTATTTCTATAACCCTACGAGTAAATATTTTTTTTACTCGAATTTACTATTAGCAAATCTTTATAAAAACAGCCAAACTTAAAAAAAAATATTTAAATAAAAAATACGCTTAGATACGAGTATAGTACGTTACAATAAATGTGGCTTTTATAAATTAAACATTCAAAACTTTGATTGAGATGAATTATATTACAGGTATTATTAATGCGCATTAATTATGTTTTTGTATTTATGTGTGTTAGTGACTAAAAATTTATAAAATGGTTCGACCTCAATAAATTGTAAACAACACATAATTAATCATTTATAATTATGACACAGCAAAACATTTTACAGTTATGAGAATCCAAGTGACTCTACCATGATTCTACGTGTAGTATGTATTTATAAATATGACTACACGTTTACCTCAGTTGGTATTTTTAGTAATCCTACTTGCTGCGCCGGCGGGCGCGGGTTCGAGTCCCGCATTCATTTGCTTAGCACAAATGTTTGTACTCCAGTCATGGGTCATATTTATAATACGTATGTACTTAAAGTTTTATATGTAGTGTATAAACTATCTGGCAACACAAGCCTAGTAGGTTACCACGGAACTGACGGCGCTGTGTGTAATATTGTCATAACATATTTATATATCTAATTTATGTTTTAATGTCTGTATGATAGACTTATTCAAATTGCCCAGCACAGTACGAAAGTACTCGACTGTGACAACAGAATAGAGATGTGTTCGTTCATTGTGACAGTCGATTGCGACACGCTATGTTGCAAATAGGTCTTTGTGCTTGTATCCGATTCCATGCTTGTATGGAATATTCAGCAAGAGATTAACCTAACTAATGAAAAAACAACATGAGCTATAACTAGAACAACATTAAATTGTGATATCTAGTAGAAGATAGGACAGAATCTATCAACATAACAATTTTTATTAAATTCATATTATGTAATAATATAGTTACGGTCGGTATCTATTTCTCTTTGAAACGGCTTGTCAGATTTTGATGGGACTTCCACTGTGCAGGTATGACATAGCACATGTTAAAATTTAACTAAAATACTTTTATATAAGAAAGTAAATTAGAGTACCGGTCAAGAGTTAAAACGTACCCAGACACGACCCGATCGACGCGAGGAAAAGTCGCTACTTTATATTGTATATAAACATAACTACTAAGTAGGTAGGTAATACGTGGTAATGACGATGTGGTAATTAGTAATTATAATTCAAAGATTTGCAACTCTCAGAATCTGATTGAAGATATGGTGATTATAATATGCTCTACATTTTTCGATTCAAGTAAATATCGGGTACAATTTATGATATAAGTGAATAAGAAATACTTAGATGATAGTAAATAAATGTATAATTTATAATATAAGTGATATAAATTAATGCCTATTTACCAAACTCAAATAGCATTGCAGATTTCTTGTCGAAACCGCAATTGTGCAATTACAAGAAAATGTAACAAATTTTGTCCGTGATCATGAAAAACAGATTTACGTAATATGTAACACACATAACGATTGAATTTTCATATTTAGTCAATCGAACTTAATGTGGTTTTATTGAAGTTAATTATTTAAGTAAACTGTTGGTTACATCTAGACGAGATAAGTTGTTTAGATTAGACATGTTTACGTCATTTTGCATTAATGTAGGTGTGTGTATTCGAGCTGTATTTTATCTACCAAATAAGATATTTAGGGTTGAATAAATTCAAGATATTATTTTTTTTACAGAAGATACATTAAAATAATTACATCATTTACTTACCTACTTACTATATGAAATATAGCAAATAGTTATATACGATTTATTATTCATAGTTTCGTGAAATGACAAACCAACAAACGAATAAACCGACTAATACAAAAAAAATATTAACACTTTTTTTATCATAGCGGAAACAATGAATTTATTATTTTGCTTTAAATAACTCTGCATGCCTTTGTATCTACGCTATGAGGTAATAACTAGAAATCTATTTTTGTTTTGCAAACTAAATATACGGTAAATATCCCACACATGCAGAAGTGCCGTTAACTTTCACATTATTATTAATAATCTGTTCAACCTTTGTTATGCTTGTGTGATACGTGACTAGGTTGGCGCCTAGGCGATAAACTTGGGCACTAGGCATTCACAACACGTCTGATTCGAATCGATTGGCAACTTGTTCTCATAGCTTTATGTAGAATGTAAATTGTTAGTTAGAAAACATGACGGAATTAAATATAAAATTTAAAATATATTTAAATATTTATCATAGAATCTTCGCATTACTATTTTATAATATGTGTAGCAGCAATGAAATATCAACCAGTGATAGTGTCTTTTGTTAAAAATATACCTTAAACTAAATCTCACTTTAAGTCACTTGCCATAATTAATATTAATTGCCTTGATAATACAATAAGAAGAGCTTCATTAATAACACTTGGAAAGAGGATATTATGTTACTTTAGCATCCTCAATTTACGATAAAAAGGAATGAGCAGCAAGATATTTACATCATAATATAGGTAAAAAACCTACCTATTTATGATTATGATTATTCATACTAACTGAGAGTTTTATATAAAGTCACTAGTTTAAATTAGATCAAATTTTATACGTGAGAACAGATTTAATATAAGTACATAATTTTTTTCTGATAATAATAAAAAATCTACGTTTAAACTTGACCCTGTTCTACTGCTTTATAGATGATCATGGATTATTATTATTGATTACAGCGAATGGTCGTATAATTTATAAGCTACAGATTTCGAAAAGTTTAATCAAAATAGAAAATAATTATGTATTCGTATTAGTCTTCTTATATATTATCATTTAACACATTGTCCTTTTGTATATACACGTGTCTTTAGGAATTTATAGTTAATGTCCTTGGCTGTAGACACGGTCACGGCTATCACGTTATAAAACATATGAGTGATATAATATTCATTTGGAAATTATCTACGATCGCACACGATACAAAATTCATGCCGTTAAAAACAGTCGAGACTGTTCCGAGAAAATTTTTCGCGATTTACATGCATTGTATGTTAATTGCACGTTGGGAAGAGACATGACCAACTTTTCAATGGCGCTGATGGTAAAAACTTGTTCGTGTTTTACATTGTAAAGTCTTTATATGTCATTTCTCCGTTGAGCCTATAAATCTCAAATTAGCTTGAAATTCATATGCTATCAGGTGTAATGTATGAAGATAAAATTATAGGTCTTTTAATATTGATTTATTTTTGCGTTCGCTTATCACTAAAGACTTCAATAGAAGCTATACTTACATAAAAACCTATTTGTAACCCACTCAGGCAAATGTTTATTCTAAGCAGACGCATTATGTCATGAGTCGTTAAGGTACATCTACAAAGTGCATGATATAGAAGGTTACGGCTTTTTAACTAGGCATAAGAGTGATAGAATCGCTCGTCAGAATGAACTTAATAAATAGTAATAAGAAAAGTGGACGAAGCTCGCCCACTGCCTTTTCAATTGAGATTGAGCTGTTACTAAATTGACCTTCTCCGTCTTAGCGTGTGCGTATCATTTATTAGTCGAGCAATCACAAACGGTGTTTGATTTTTTTGCAGTTTCAACAAATTGTTTTAATTTCAGCGATTGCGTCATTCGAAACATATTGCACTTCATTTTTGATAATCTTATCCTACATATCTTAATGCAGTACTGTTTTTTCGAAGAAAATACTTTTATCATCATCTTTTGGTTCATTTTGTTTTTGTAGAGAAATTCAATGTAGATAAGATAGATCGCAGCAGTAAACTTTTACTTACGTCTATAAACGTTAATGGGCACGTAGCTATAGGAATGCTTAACTTAATTATGCACATATGCTAACCTTTTAACGTTTATAGGTCGTATTACCTATTTCGAACTTGTTTACCTTTGATAATAAATGGTTAATTTTAATAAAATCAATTTATTGGGATAACTGTACTTCAAAAATTAAATAATTATGCAAACAATATTTAAAACAGAACAATAAAATAGCCATTAAATGTTACAGAAAATATATAGTATATATTAATAAATTTAAATTTTCGTTTGTTATTTTTTATCGATATCAACTTGTTTGGATTATTCCCGATAAAACTATCTATCGCAGCGCATGTGAGAGATAGGAATATTGCCTTATAAAGCCAATAATAAAATCGGCAAGTCAATTAGAAAGACGTGACGCTGTACCGACCTCACGTTATTCGCGTCGGTGATCTCATCATGCCCACGTCCTCGCTTAAACTCGTTTCTTACTTGTTTACTCCATGAACAACTTAACGTTTGGAGCCTGGCGTTCTGTAATCTTACGTCATTTTTGATACAAGACATTTCTTTTTCGCATTCTGATATATAAAATGGCTTCGTTCGTTTTTTAACCGAATAAATTACCTACATAATATAATTTGTTCTAAGAGAAAGCTTGTATCAACGATTATTGTATTTTTTTTTGTATTTCATAACAAAATTGACAATCGGTAATTGTCAGGCAATTGGTCATTTAATAAGTAGCCATAACATAAGTCCTGACTTTTTTTAGATAGTAATGTTTTGTAGGAATTGGTATAATGCATTCTACCGTTTTAGTTTATCAGCTTGCATATGTCAAGATTAATTTATCACACGATTTTGGTAAGGAACATAAGTAATGTGCGATAAGATAGGAAATTATTAAAGTAATTACGTTACATAACGCGAAAATTTTTGACCAAATTGAACTTAGGAAATCATCATTCAAGCTTAATCACTACATAGTATAAAACAAAGTCGCCTTTTCTGTCCCTATATCCCTATATCCCTATGTGCGCTTAAATCTTTAAAATTACGCAACGGATTTTGATGCGGTTTTTTTAATAGATAGAGTGATTCAAGAGGAAGGTTTATATGCATAACTAGCAGATCCCGCGGCTTTACCTGTGCTAAATCTAGGGAAGAGCCCGAGCGAAGCGAGGGCGAGTCGCTAGTTCTTTAATCTAAAAAGAAATAAATAAATGTTATAAATGTATTTGAGAGGAAATCACTTGGACAATTCAGAGAATTCTCTATTTTTTAACATATTCACGAAAGGCATGGGTACTGAGAAGACGATTAGCTACTTGTTTCTACTACCTAGTTTGATATGTAGCCATATGTGCTTGCATTGTCCCACAAATTGAATAAGGCAAGCAAAAAGATCGACCTCAATTCTACACTCGGAAAGTTGTCGGAGAAAAGATACCCAAAAAAGGACGAGTTACTGAAATAAGTATTTAGTACATTCGGTAAATTGATTGAGGACATACGTAATTTTAAATCTGCATTAACATTTTTTATCAAATTGCTTAGACTGTATTTTACTGTATTAGTTTTTAATTTATTATAAATCCTATGAATTGAAAGTTTCAAATTAAAACAATTCGAAATTATTATGCATTATATAAGTTCTTTAAATTAAGTAACGTATTTGTGATCTGTTTTACCTTGTTAAGAATATGACAATATAAATAGCTATATACAGTGTTTATTTCCTGTATGACAGTCATAATAGTAGAGATTTAACATGGCATGGGGCATGACATTATGTTTATTAATAGTTTTATAATTACTGCAAAGTGCGAGCCACAAAATATTCTATAAAGCTTAGGCTTTACCTATTTAGATAGGTCTAAATATGTTGATAATATATACACTACGAACTAACTTCTTAAATGCACGTTAATTAAAAAAAAGAATTTCCGGTTAAAACCAATAACAATTATTATCAGTGCTATTTCCTATTCACTTGATTGCATCATTGAGATGACTCTATAACTTATGATATTTTATTAAAATTCAAATATTCTTCTTACTTTAAATATTAATATTTTAATAGTTTTTTTGGAATAACAGTGACACTTGTTAGTAGATGACATCATTATATTTATTTTTGCAATTGCTTATTAAGGTTATCGTTCCAAAATATTACGGATATCGTTAGATAAGATATACCTAATGTATATCTTGTTTTAAAACCATAAAAATACTGATATTGGCATTATACCGACGAAGATATCTTCGTCCATTGTCCAGAGCTTTGTTAGGTATTGACGTTGCTAACTGAAAAAAAAGAAAATTAATCATACTAAATTCATTGATTAAAGGAACAACTTTTAAAAATACCCAAAACTAAAGGTCACGTTAGTTTTTTTAAACACAATAATATAGTCTATAAAATTATGCTCTAGCGGTTTATTCATAGTTTGAAATTGTAGGTGTCGCTCTTTTAAATCACATTACGGTACTTACTTAAAAAAAGTAGTTATTGTTCCAATAAGAATAGCTATTCAATTACTGTAGTCAAAATATCGAGACGGCTTAAGTTGGTGAGAGCAAGTTGGCATTGCCATGTGGGTGTTGCATTATCCACTCACAGCCATAGAAGGTCGTCGACCATATGGTCGGTCTAGTCTGAAATCACGCAAGCAAATATTTTTGAAAGTCTTTACTCATATTATATATTCATCTTTCATCGTAACAATAACTCTCATCTAGGCTTCGCCACAGTCGAGTTAAAAGAATTCCATTTTGTTTAAAATGATGCGTCAAACAAGTAATTAACGACTGCGTTAAAAGCGAACTAAAAAGTCGTGAAAAGTTGACAAAGAAACAAAGTAATGTCCTTCCGATCAATTTCTGGCAATTTCATGTAGACTTGCCATCTCCGCAGGAGATATAAGAGTGCAGTGCACAAGCATACGTACATTCTCTATTCCTGTAACTTTCATACTTCGATACCTGACTAGAGTTAAGGCGCAGAACCTACTAAACAGAAAGAATAACTAATCATACGAGTATGATTTTGTATGTAGGTATAAATTATCAAAGCTGTTAAGTAATTACGAGAATAAATGCGTACATACAGGTCAAACACATAACCCCCCATTGGGCAATAGCCTTTATTGACATATCATACTATATTATACTATACATACTTTGTTTATGTTGTTTATATTTTATGTAAATTTAACTTTAGTCTCTTAATCCATTGAAGGTGTCTGTTGCGTCTAGCTTCTATGAAGTAGAAAGAGAGGAAATACTTAGACTAGAATTGTAACGCTCTATCCGGATTCTAGAGTGCATAAATTCTTAATACTTTAAACAAAAAAAGGTCGTGTTATAAAAAGGTTAACTTTAAAACTGAATTTAGATATAATATTTCTGCGCTTAGTCAATTTTGTATTCGTCAGCGGCATAAAATTATTTCCGCCAGTTATTATTTTGCACTTGAAGCCGACAATGGGTCACCTTGGTATGGTACCGATTGTGTAGGCAAAAGTAATAAAGCCTTAAAAGTAAGGGCAACATGAAAATAGATTTATGTTTTGTGTAGGTTACATAATATTTTTATTGGGATATGGATATTAGGGGAACATAGTTGATTTGTACATAGTATATGCGTCTCACTCTGTTTTCTGCATAAATGTGACTTTTTTGTCTAAAGGTTCTTTTGACTAATAAACCAATACATCGTATTTATGTTGCGTTTAACTTTTTTAAATGTGTAAAAAGCTTTAAAGTTTTTTAAATCAAAATATTTTATTAAGCATTAAAATTTTGGTTACGAAACCAACGTATCTTCTCGTGCCGGCGGCGATCCGCGTCGATGACCGTGGTTCGTGCCTCCATGACGCCATAAGAAAATGCTAATGCGAATTCACCGAAATTATAAATTATACGTGTATCCAAATAATATGTTTACAATAATAAAACATTTTCCACATATTATTATATGTTCAAAACTGTATTATTCATTGAATACAAAAATCAGAGATTGTTTCTTCACGCGTTCTCAAACATGAGTATAATATACTTTATATAATAATTCATTATACTTACCTACATAACGCAATAAAGAATTTTGTAAAAAATAAAGTTTTGTTTAGCTAAGCTTTTCTCCAACCAAAGTTGGTTCAGCTTGGATGAGATGTTAAAAATGACGACGAGATGACGAAGAGCTTTAAAAAACAATAAACAAATATATCCCCATTTATCACGGACACTTATTGAAATCTTTCGTTGAGTAATATGCCGAATATAGTCACAAGAGTCATCATCTGACTCAGGCTCTGCACTCTGTAGATCGTCTGTTCTTGCAAAACCATATTGTGCATATCAAAATATCTACAAAAATTAAAATTAGTTTCGGGGATCTCCTCCAAAGAGGAGAAAAGGTGGCATAAATTGTATACATAACAGTATTGCTCTAATCATTATTTAAATCTTGTGATTGATATTCGTGCGTTCTGGGATCAATATTTGTATAAGTACATTATAAAGTGATAACAAAATACAACCTTCCAGAACACAATTTTAAAAGTTATGAAAGAGAGTCCAGAATATTTGCTATTCATTGATATTTTAAATTCTAGGTTAAGCCTAATCATTTTTAATTATAGAAATATGATAAAGTTGGAGCGAAAATACCTAAAAGTAATAGGTATATTATTATAGATGTTACAAATAACGATGTGGTCTTATATAGAACATATCCTCATATATTTGTATAGATTTAGTTGCTAAGTATTGCATATGTACTACCCAACGACTACTCTTCGGGCTGAGTAGTCGATAGTACTACCATTAAATGTTTAAGTGGCTGGTGATGTCCTCAATTTTCTCTATAAATGGATGTCTGTGCATTTGTTCCTTCCTGCAACATGGTCCTTATATATTTAGTATACCCTATTTACATTACATAACGATTAAGTGTAAGCATCTTTTTCATCTCAGTCCATTTTAATATCACTGCAGACGGCACTAGTATAATAAACAAAAATAATAGTATAAGCGAAAAAGCAGATATTTATAAATACTTATATGACTTACAAATTACTTATAAAAACGAGGACAACACTGATTCATTTTTGCAGGAAATAAGTCACGGTCAGCTCGCCTGCTTATAACTGTCTTGTTGATTCTTGACCTATCTGAAATGTAGATTTTAATTTATCTGAAATAAAGTAGTAAAACAAAACTTATTTTACTCTTAGGCGAAAAAAATAAAATAAAAAAATACGTTTAACTGATTCTAAAGTCGATGTACCTTTTATTTAGTAAAAATATTTTAGAGTTCCGTAATCTGAAGAATTATGAGGAGTTATCTCTGTATTCTAAGGTTCTATCTTCTAATGTAGTACCAGTAATATGCAGGTTATTATTTATCCAAGTATCGTCTACTGGTAGATAAACAAATAATTAAAATGTATTGTACTCGTAAATTGGACGTTATTCTTCAGAAGCTCTTTCATATAAAGTTTAAATTAATTAGTAGGTTTGTGACGAAAATATATTGTTCGTTAAATATTATCTAAATAAATTATTATTAATGCTATTAAATTGAACAGTTTCTAGCCTTTTTTCATCTTAATTTTGAAGTGCGTCATTTTATGTGTGTTTAATTTTTTTATTATAAACTATGTCATCCCTTATTGATGCTGCTAAAATAAATGACAGATAGCTACATCATTAATTGACGATTGATAGTTTATCTATTTGCATAGAACTCTGAAAAATCTAATAAAACGCACCGATAACAATGTTATGTTAGTCAGTGTGATAATCTAACAATCATCGTTATTAAGTTATCGTTCTAATGTCAGTGTTGAGCAAGGCTGCTTGAATATTTTTGGTGGTAATTTTCATATATTATGTCGGTTTAAGTTTTATGAAACGTTTTTATATCACAAAATTTTTTGGATATATGCTGTCTACACTAAGGTAATGCATAATATATGTATTGTTAATATTTTCTAAAATTATCTAGGTACGATACTGTTCACAGATATAGTAGTTTGAATAATTGTTTTATGTTTAAATCTTTAATTTAACGTATTTTTAAAAAAAAAATTAATTATTTAAGACTTCTGAAAATAATATGTAACATGTCATTCAAAATATTGATCGACGGAAACAAAGACAGATTTAGGACATGTTTGAGTCTGATCGCTAGGCGACAAATTACTTTCATATTGTAACAGTAGAACAGCAATATATCTAGTAAAAATAGGAGAGTAACTTTTAAAAATGGTTTGTTTTATTAATCTTTATGTCTATTTTAATTTATAATACAAGTAAAAATAGTAAATATTACTATTTATAAGAAACGGAAGAATCCCCAGATATAAAGTTAAAGTTGTTCGTAATCTGTAACAATTTCAATACTAGATAAAAATAACTGATGTTCTTATACATATAATTTTATCTAACATTAAATTTCACAGTAAGAGAAAACATTTAAACGAACCTTTATGAATTATTATTGAGTCAGCGCTATATCGGGCGCGAGCCGCCAACTTACAATTCAAAGCTTCTTTGTTCTCTCTTAAGACAAATTAATTACAGCTTTCTCTTTATTTATACACTAGCTGCGCCCCGCGGTTTCACCCACGTAGTTGCCGTTCCCGTGGGATTACAGGGATAAAAAGTAACCTATGTCCTTTCTGAAGGTCTTCTCTATCTGTGTACCAAATTTCATCGAATTCGGTTCAGCGGCTTAGGCGTGAAAGCGTAACAGACATACAGACAGACAGACAGAGTTACTTTCGCATTTATAATATTAGTTTTTATTAGATTTTTTTAAAGTAGAATTTAATTTCCTATAATTTAGAGTAACTAAGAATATTATTGTCATTTATAAAATATATTATCGTCCGTTCGATTACTTAGATGTTCTGTTTCTAAGCAACGCTTTTCATGAAGTATCGTATAAAGCTACCTGAAAGCTTGTGGGGTTTTCTCGTTTTTGTTACTTTTATAAAGATGTAATATAATCTTTACGTGAATAAATGTGAAATTAATAATGCTATGGGAATTTGGAATATTAAAGATATTAGGTAAAAACTATAAGTATCGGATTTGCCTAACAAAAAGAACATGACGTACGGCAGTATGTAATGTGAGCTTCAACGCGCCGTGTTGTGCTCTTTATTTCGTAGAGAAAAGAGGTTAAATCCTCGCAAGTTTAATATAAATCATGAAAATATTTCGTGCTTATACCTAGATTATTTACAATCGACTTCAAATGGTGAATTTTATATTGCAATTAGTGTTCATCTTTCGAATGTTTGCGAAAGTGTTGATACATTAAACATTATGGAAGGGCTATGGCTGGACCGTTTACACTGCCACCTTTACCGCAACAACGACGTTTTCCATTATACTTACATCCGTATCGTAATAAAAGGTTTAAAAATTGAAATATCCCAATGTTTTCGATTTAGGTAAAATATCCAACAAAAAATTATTAACATACGAGTATTAAGGGAAAAATAAAAAAACATTACTGAATGTAATTGACTAATATTACCTAAATTCAATTTTTTTAAATAATATTCGGATTTACTTTGATTTGAGGTTCCATCAATTTACATCAATCATGTCCAGTTTTAATTAAAATGTCAAATATCCGCGTAAATCTAACAAAGTATTATTCTAAATTTTACTGCTACAATTTGATAGTTGAATATGAAAAGCTTTTATTTTATATTGTTAAAATAAATGATTGTTTATAAAGAACGTAGAATCATAATTTCATTTAAAAATATTTTACTTTCATTTTTTTTCTAATAGAAAAATGATAAAATATTATAGGTAGTATATAAGAAAAAAAATATCAATTTTTTTCTTTTTAATTTAAATTAATACTCTACTAACTGTACTTATTTATCGGTAAAATGTGCTTTAAAACTTTATAATTATAAATGTTACCATAATTAAGAAATTTTTAAATATACTAACTTAATCATAATGTATTTATTTGACAGGCATCACCGTTGCCCACACAACGATGTCCCGAAGCCATTGTTCGATGTGGAGCACACTACGAGCGTGGTTTCCGCGTACAAACAAGATTATGACGAAAAACATGTCAGTCGCACAACAGCTATTTATCAAGAAGATCATTTAAGACTTGAGGGCGATTTCCAAGAACCTGAGCGTCCTAAGTGGCAACCTGTAGAACGACCCAAAGCTACGAAGCCTGAAGACAATCTTAAGCCTGAAGGTGATTTTGAAAAGAGGCGCCCTGAAGAATGGCGTCCAGGCGAAAGAGCTCCTGTTAGAAAGCCGGAAGACAATCTAAAGCCTGAGGGAGACTTCGAAAAGCGAAGACCAGAAGAGTGGCACCCTGGCGACCGGGCACCAACTCGTCGCCCTGAAGATAATCTTAAGCCCGAAGGTGAATTTACTACTCCAGAAAAAGAATCTTGGCGTCCAGCTGAACGTCAGAAGCCTCATAAACCTGAAGATAATTTAAGACCTGAAGGGGAGTTTGAGAAACGCACACCTGAGGAATGGCGGCCCGGTGATAGAGCACCTGTGAGGCGTCCACAAGACAATTTAAAACCAGAAGGTGATTTTGAAGATAGGAGGCCTGAAGATTGGAGACCTGGTGATCGGGCCCCTGTAAGACGGCCAGTAGATAATTTAAAACCGGAAGGAGATTTTGAGAAGCGACGGCCTCAAGAGTGGCAACCTGGTGATAGAGCACCCACTCGTCGTCCTACGGATAATCTTAGACCTGAAGGTGAATTTACGAGCCCTGAAAAAGAACCCTGGCGTCCAGCAGAACGTCAGAAGCCCCACAAGCCTGAAGATAATTTAAGACCTGAAGGCGAGTTTGAAAAACGTACACCTGAAGAATGGCAGCCCGGTGATAGAGCACCTGTGAGGCGCCCACAAGACAATTTAAAACCAGAAGGTGATTTTGAAGATAGGAGGCCTGAAGATTGGAGACCAGGTGATCGGGCCCCTGTAAGACGGCCAGTAGATAATTTAAAACCGGAAGGAGATTTTGAGAAACGACGGCCTCAAGAGTGGCAACCTGGTGATAGAGCACCCACTCGTCGTCCTGAGGATAATCTTCGACCTGAAGGTGAATTTACGAGCCCTGAAAAAGAACCCTGGCGTCCAGCTGAAAGACAAACACCTAAAAAGCCGGAAGACAATTTGCGTCCAGAAGGTGATTTTGAGAAACGCAAACCCGATGATTGGCGTCCCGGCGATAGAGCAACTGTTCGTAAGCCTGAAGATAATTTAAAACCAGAGGGTGACTTTGAGGGCAGGCGACCAGAAGAATGGAGACCTGGTGATCGAGCTCCTGTTAAACGTCCTGTAGATAACTTAAAACCAGAAGGGGAATTTTCTACTCCTGAAAAACAACCCTGGCGCCCTGCTGAACGGCAAAAGCAAACAAAACCAGAAGACAATTTACGCCCTGAAGGAGAATTTGAAAAACGAAAACCAGAAGAATGGCGCCCTGGTGAAAGAGCACCTGTAAAACGCCCACAAGATAATTTAAAACCAGAGGGTGACTTCGAAGATAGAAGACCTGAAGAATGGAAGCCAGGTGACAGGGCTCCAGTAAAAAAGCCAAAAGATAATTTAAAACCAGAAGGAGAATTTGAAAAACGCCGTCCTGACGAATGGCAGCCCGGTGATCGCGCTCCAACTAAACGTCCGGAGGATAATCTCAAACCAGAAGGAGAATTTTCTACGCCTGAAAAAGAAACTTGGCGACCAGCAGAACGTCAAAAGATTAAAAAGCCCGAGGATAATTTACACCCAGAAGGAGATTTTGAGAAACGCAAGCCGGAAGAATGGCAACCTGGTGATAGAGCACCAGTTAGGCGGCCTAATGATAATTTGAAACCTGAAGGTGAATTTACCACTCCCAAAAAAGAGCCCTGGCAACCAGCCGAACGGCCAAAACAGAAGAAACCTGAAGACAATTTAAAACCAGAGGGTGAGTTTGAAGGAAGAAAACCACAAAAATGGCAACCTGGTGAAAGAGAACTGGTGAAACGCCCAGAGGATAATCTTAAACCTGAAGGTGAATTTACAACTCCTAAAAAGGAAGAATGGAAACCTGCTGAAAGACCTCAGCAAAAAAGACCGCAAGATAATTTGAAACCCGAAGGAGACTTTACAACATCAAGGACCATAACTGAAGATTACAAGGTAGTTACTGGAGAAAGAGCCGAAATTGTGCGACATACGGACAATATTATAACAGAAGGAGAATTTATAGGTAATTACATTAACTTTCTTATGTTTTCATTTTTTATTAATTTATTTTATATTATATATTATACTCCTAATTAGTCTATATGAGTATATTACATAGATAGGTTCATATGATTTTTTTTACTATATGCTTAATACTTTTTATTAAGTTACTTTAGTAGGTTTTTACTTTGAAATGATAAGTATGTTTATTTACAGTTTTCAATACATTATATACATATATATATTTACAGATACAACCACCACACGTTCTGCGTATACAATAAAGCCAGCTGAAAGGCCAAAACCAGTACGGCGTAACACTTGGACTAAAATTGAAGGAGATATGACAACAGAAACAACATCCCAGTCGGAATATATAGACTATACAGATACAGTTGAAAGAACTACATTAATAACACGAAAAACTGATAATCTAGTACATGAAGGAGAAATTGACTTCATTACTTCAAATCAAAAAGATTTTACAGCAAAAACTTCAATTATTGAACGTCCACAGCGCCGTAGAACATGGACAAAAGAAGATTTTGATAAGTTTTATTCTTCTGAAGATGTTGAAAGAATTACGACAACACAGGAAGAATATAAAACTTACGAAGATGATCGGTCGAAGCGTATTATTATCAAAAAGCCGAAAGATAATCTTAAACCAGAAGGTGAATTTGAAACACCAAAACACGAGGAATGGCGTCCTGCAGAACGGCCACAGCAAAGAAAACCTGAAGATAATTTGCGGCCAGAAGGTGAATTTACAACCCCAGAAAAAGAAAAATGGCGTCCAGCTGAACGACCTGTTCAAAGGAAACCCATGGATAATCTGAAACCAGAAGGTGAATTTGAACAATACACACCTGAAGAATGGCGCCCTGCTGAAAGACAAACTCCTAAAAAGCCTAAAGATAATTTAAAATCTGAAGGTGATTTTGAAAGTCCTATAAAAGATGAGTGGAGACCTGCGGAACGTCCAAAGGCTAAAAAACCTGAAGACAATCTTAAACCAGAAGGTGAATTTGAGAAACCCATTCATGAAGAATGGCGGCCTGCAGAGCGTCCGAAGCAAAGAAAGCCTGAAGATAATCTACGACCTGAAGGCGAGTTTACAACACCTGAAAAAGATAAATGGTATCCAGCAGAAAGACCAGTTCAAAAGAAACCTAAAGATAACCTTAAGCCTGAAGGTGATTTTGAGAGTCCTGTGAAAGAAGAGTGGAAACCTGCAGATCGTCCAAAGGCTAAAAGACCTGAAGATAATCTTAAACCAGAAGGTGAATTTGAAACACCGAAACACGAAGAATGGCGTCCTTCAGACCGTCCAAAACAAAGGAAACCTGAAGATAATTTGCGGCCAGAAGGTGAATTTTCAACGCCAGAAAGGGAAAAGTGGCGACCAGCTGAACGACCTGTTCAGAGGAAACCCAAGGATAATCTTAGGCCAGAAGGCGAATTTGAACAATATACACCTGATGAATGGCGCCCTGCTGAAAAGCAAACTCCTAAAAAGCCTAAAGATAATTTAAAACCTGAAGGTGTTTTTGAAAGTCCTATAAAAGAAGAGTGGAGACCTGCGGAACGTCCAAAGGCTAAAAGACCTGAAGATAATCTTAAACCAGAAGGTGAATTCGAAACACCAAAACACGAAGAATGGCGTCCTGCAGAACGTCGGAAACAAACGAAGCCTGAGGATAACCTACGTCCAGAAGGTGAATTTGAATCACCAATTCATGAAGAATGGCGGCCTGCAGAACGTAGGAAACAAACGAAGCCTGAGGATAACCTGCGTCCAGAAGGTGACTTTGAGGCACCAATTCATGAAGAATGGCGGCCTGCAGAACGTCGGAAACAAACGAAGCCTGAGGATAACCTGCGTCCAGAAGGTGACTTTGAGACACCAATTCATGAAGAATGGCGGCCTGCAGAACGTCGAAAACAAACGAAGCCTGAGGATAACCTGCGTCCAGAAGGCGAATTCACAACACCTGAAAAAGAAAAGTGGCACCCAGCAGAAAGACCTGTTCAAAAAAAGCCTAAGGACAACCTGAAGCCAGAAGGACAGTTTGATCAATATAAACCTGACGAATGGCGTCCTGCTGAAAGACAAATTCCAACGAAACCGAAAGATAATTTAAAACCTGAGGGTGAATTTGAGAGCCCTATAAAAGAAGAGTGGAGACCTGCAGATCGTCCAAAAGCTAAAAAACCAGAGGATAACTTGCGTCCAGAAGGCGAATTTACAACTCCCGATAAAGAAAAGTGGCGTCCTGCTGAACGGCCTCTTCAGAAGAAACCAGAAGATAATCTAAAACCAGAAGGAGATTTTGAACAACCTAAATCTGAAGAATGGCACCCCGCTGAAAAACAATTCCCGAAAAAACCTAAAGATAACCTCAAGCCAGAAGGCCAATTTGAAGCACCAAAGCCGGAAGAATGGAAACCCGCTGAACGACCCGTTCAAATAAAGCCTAAAGATAATTTGAAACCTGAAGGTGATTTTCAACAGCCGAAACACGAAGAGTGGCGGCCAGCTGAAAGACAAACTCCGAGAAAACCGAAAGATAATCTTAAGCCTGAAGGTGATTTCGAGACACCGGAAAGAGAAAAGTGGCGTCCTGCTGACATACCTAAGCCCATGAAACCTGATGATAATCTGCGACCGGAAGGTGAATTTGAAAAACGACGACCAGAAGAATGGCGTCCCGGTGATAGGGCACCAGTTAAGCGACCAGAGGATAATTTAAGACCAGAAGGTGAATTTACAACACCAGATAAGGTTAAATGGCAGCCAGCGGATCGTCCTGAACAAAAGAAACCTAAAGATAACCTTAAGCCTGAGGGTAATTTTGAAACTCCAGAAAAAGAAGAATGGCGACCAGCTGAACGGCCTATGCCTAAAAAACCACATGATAATTTACGACCAGAAGGAGAATTTGAACAAAGAACACCTGAAGAATGGCAACCTGCGGAACGTCCAGTTCAAAGAAAGCCAAAGGATAATCTTAAACCTGAAGGTGATTTTGAACAACCAAAGCCTGAACAATGGCGTCCTGCTGAGAGACAAACGCCTAAAAAACCTAAAGATAACCTTAAGCCGGAAGGGGACTTTGAAGCACCACAACATGAAGAATGGCGTCCCGCAGAAAGACCAAAGCAAATGAAACCGGAGGATAACCTACACCCTGAAGGTGAGTTTGAGAAACGACAACCTGATGAATGGCGTCCAGGTGACAGAGCTCCTGTGCGTCGGCCTCATGATAATTTAAGACCAGAGGGCGAATTTACTACTCCTGACAAAGAACAGTGGCGCCCAGCTGAGCGTCCAAAGCAGAAGAAACCTGAAGATAACCTCAAACCCGAAGGTGACTTTACAACACCTGAAAAAACAAAATGGCAGCCTGCAGAAAGACCAACTCAAAAGAAACCAAAAGATAACCTTAAGCCAGAAGGAGAATTTAACCAACCAAAGCCTGATGAATGGCGTCCAGCCGAACGTACAACGCCTAAAAAACCAAAGGATAATTTAAAACCCGAAGGACAATTTGATTCTCGTACACCTGAAAAATGGCAGCCTGCTGAAAGACAAAGACCAAAGAAGCCTCAAGACAATTTAAAACCAGAGGGTGATTTTGAAACTCCTAAGAAAGACCAATGGCAACCTGCTGAGAAACCTGAAATTAAAAAGCCTGTTGATAATCTTAGGCCGGAAGGGGACTTTGAAAAACCTAAACAAGACGAATGGCGACCAGCTGAACGACAAACACCAAAAAAGCCACAAGACAATTTGAAACCAGAAGGGCATTTTGAGACTCCTAGACAAGATAAGTGGCGTCCAGCTGAAAAACCTGAGGTAAAGAAGCCACAAGACAATTTAAAACCTGAAGGGGAGTTCGAAAAACCAAAACATGAGGAATGGAAACCAGCTGAAAGGCAGACTCCTAAAAAACCACAAGATAATTTAAAACCTGAAGGGAAATTTGACACTCCTAAACGTGATGATTGGCGTCCAGCTGAACGTCCTGATGTGAAAAAACCTAAAGATAATCTTAAACCTGAGGGTGAAATGGAAGTTATTCGAAGAACAGATTACTCCGTTACGAAAGGTGATAGGGCTGATGTTGTGAAACATGAAGATCATCTGAGAATGGAAGGAACTATTAATGTTCAGCGCTCAAGAGATGATTACAAGCGTATTGATAAAACTGAACGAGTAATAATACAAAAACATGAAGATAATTTAAGAACAGAAGGTGAATTTATTGATTTACATATTCGTAATGATTACGGCGCTACAAAAGGTGAAAGGGCACCAGTAGTAAAGCCTCAAGATAATTTGAAGCCTGATGGTAAATTTTATAAGCCAGAAGTAGTCCCTACTCAACCAGCAGAAAAACGTAAACCTATTAGGCATGTTGACAATATCACAATCGATAGGGATATTGATGTGCGTAAACAAAAAGTTGATAGAGTTGACATAATCAGAAGAGAAGATAATTTAAAGATAGAAGGTGAATTTATCGATATGAAACAAAGAAATGATTATAATGTAATAACTGATGATAGAACTACCATTGTAAAACACGAAGATAACCTTAAAATGGAAGGTAAAATGGAAAATATTCGCTCATCTGACACTTACCGCGTTGTAAAAGGTCAAAGAGTTAAGCTAACTCGTAGAGAGGACAATCTTAAAATTGAAGGTGTCTTTGAAGATCATTCTCGAAGAGATGACTATAAAATAAAGAAGGATGGTCAATCAACAATTACGTATTACCCAAAAGATGAGAGATCAAAAGACACTACGGACCAAGTAATAAATGATAAAAACACCATATATAAAAACTATGAAAATACTAATGTTGATGACCGAACATCGGTTTCTAGGCATTATACTACTAAATACACTGAAGATGATTCAAGCCACTATACAACAAAAAACACTGCAGAAATTATAAAAATAACTCATGGACGTTATCCACAAGATATTACGCCAAAAGGTCATCCGTCAGAAGAGATTGACAAATCTATGAGACCAATATTAGAGAAACCTGTAGACAGATTCAATGTCTATCCAAAGGAAAGTGTGGGTAATAGGCCGGAGGAATCAACTAGATTTAAGCCAGGAGATAAACATGGAGATCAGCCAGAACACATTGGAGCAACACATAAGCCAACAGGAAAATTTGGGTATAGGCCGGGAGAAAGGCCGCTGGATATACCAGGAGAGAAACCAGAAGATAGGAAAGGTGATAGACCAGGACAGATACCAGAGAATAAACCAGGTGATAGAACAGGATTTACACCACAAGAGAGGCCATTAAACAAGCCATGGGAGAAGCCAGTAGATAATTCAAGTTACAGGCCAGGTGATAGATCAGGTGACAAGCCAGTACATAAATTAGACGACGCCACAGGATCAAGGCCAAGAGATAGATCAGGATATAGGCCAGGAGATAAACCAGACGATAGGGATAGACCTAGTGATAAATTTGAAGAAAGACCAGCACAAATCCGTCCGGAAGACAATTTAAAGCCTGAAGGGGAATTTGATCGGCCTAAAAGACCACAATGGCAGACACATGAACGTGCTAGCCCAATCCGCCCTAAAGATAATCTTTACCCTGAAGGAAGTAAAAATATTCAGCATTTGTCTACTACTAACAAAATAGTAAAACAAATTACCGAAAAGAAATTAATTGCTGGAAAATGGGTAAACGTAACTAGAAATGTCGAAGTTGCAGTTAGCTCTGATAAGTCAGGAGGTATGAACTTTAAAAATATCACTGACAGACGTACAAGTACAGATAACAAGCAAACTAGAAGTACTGTCGGTAATATTGTATCTTCTAATCAAGAGAACGTCAATAATGACAATAAAGTACATCAAAGCTCTACTCATACTTCTTATGTTGTTAAAGGGCGAAGTAATGATCTTAATCAAAAGGAAAGTGTGGGTAATATGCTGGAGGAATCAACTAGATTTAAGCCAGAAGATAAACATGGAGATCAGCCAGAACACCTTGGACCAACACATAAGCCAACAGGAAAATTTGGGTATAGGCCGGGAGAAATGCCGCAGGATATACCAGGAGAGAAACCAGAAGATAGGAAAGGTGATAGACCAGGGCAGATACCAGAGAATAAACCAGGTAATAGAACAGGATTTACACCACAAGATAGGCCATTAAACAAGCCATGGGAGAAGCCACTAGATAATTCAAGTTACAGGCCAGGTGATAGATCAGGTGACAAGCCAGTACATAATTTAGACGATGCCGCAGGATCAAGGCCAAGAGATAGATCAGGATACAGGCCAGGAGATAAACCAGACGATAGAGATAGACCTAGTGATAAATTTGAAGAAAGACCAGCACAAATCCGTCCGGAAGACAATTTAAAGCCCGAAGGGGAATTTGATCGGCCTAAAAGACCACAATGGCAGACACATGAACGTGCTAGCCCAATTCGCCCTAAAGATAATCTTTACCCTGAAGGAAGTAATGATCGATATCCATCATCTCTTAATGCGTCTGACTATTCACAAACGAAAGAAACTTCACATACATTTGTAGAAGATCGGAAAACATCTCATCGTCCTGTCCTTAGTCCCGAAGAAAGTAAACGAGTACAAGAAACAGATAGTTTTACTAACGACAACAAATACCATTCTGTTACAAGTACTGATAGTTATAAAACTTCAGACGTATCAAATAAACATTCTGATCACGATGTTAAATCCTACATTACAAAAAGTACATCTGACACACGTCATGATAGCACCGTGCAAAAATCTCATTCAGAAACACATACAAAAGTAATAGGAGCTAAAAATAACATTTCTGAAAAGTCTCAAAAAATGACGTATGGAGTTCATGATACACGATCAAGTGGAATACGGGGTGAATCACAAAATAAGTCTATAATTTCTTCCAAAAACATTAGCCGTGCTTCATCACAAGATACGATTAATAGTGATATTACAGATCGTTCATATAAAAGAAATTCTACAGAAAATAATGTTATTAATAAAACCGATTCTAAAAATATTCAGCATTTGTCTACTACTAACAAAATAGTAAAACAAATTACCGAAAAGAAATTAATTGCTGGAAAATGGGTAAGCGTGACTAGAAATGTCGAAGTTGCAGTTAGCTCTGATAAGTCAGGAGGTATGAACTTTAAAAATATCACTGACGGACGTACAAGTACAGATAACAAGCAAACTAGAAGTACTGTCGGTAATATTGTATCTTCTGATCAAGAGAACGTCAATAATGATAATAAAGTACATCAAAGCTCTACTCATACTTCTTATGTTGTTAAAGGGCGAAGTAATGATCTTAATCAGTCAACCAACCACTCAGCCTCTGAAAAACATTTAACTAAAGAAACTGGCCATATATCTTCACAAAAAATAATTAATTCTGAACAACACTTATCATCTTTAAATCAAACACAAAATTCTCAACAGCACAGACATGTGTCCTCAGATGTCCGTTCTCATGAGAGTACACATAGTGCAACTCATTCAACGAATGGAGTAAGTCGAGTAGAACAGAACACATTTATATCTACTCAAGCCAATAATGGACAAACGCCAAGACAAATCACTGGCGATCATATTCATAGAAAACAAGTGATAACGCAATCACCCATTCAACACATGACTTCTCAAAATTTCGATAATCAACATAGTCGTAGTTCACAATCAAGTGAGCGTCACGTGCAACGTTCTATGGGGTCAACAACTACTGAATCTAAAACAAGTCATGTCGATCAAAAAGTTTCAAAGGTGTCATCAACACATCAATCACATAGTATAAACCGAAATCAATTAAGTGATAGTGTAACCAAGACAAGTATAGAATTCCAAAGTGCCATGCATGGCGGAGATGTTCCAACTTCATCAGCAGAACAGACGACACGTAGTGGACATCATAAACGTACATCAGATCTAGTTTCAGACATGTCTAGTACTAATTCAGTGCTCCACAGAAAAGGTGTGTCTTCGACAACAGAGGCCCATCACTCTATAAGTTCTACTGCAGCTGCACAACGTAAGAGCATAACGAATCTAAATGATCGCGGAGAGTATATAAGTAATTCATCACATAGCGCTGATAGAAAAAGCATAAGCTCCATGCATAGGTCTGGGCGTGATCATTCATCTGTGATCTCACAACATACTGAAAATGCAGACATTCGACGTCAGCAAAAGCGTGATGGTCAGTCTACAATGGTTATAGAGCGACAACCACGTGTTGTTATCCGTGATAATCTTCGGGTTGGTGGTGAGTTTCATGGCCAATCTGAGGCTCGCTCATATGGAAATTTTTCAAGATCTAATCATACAGAAAAATCAGAAAGAAATGAACGCGTGGAAAAAATTGAACGTCATGTTAGACACGGTACTACATCACACTTCGTTTTAGGAGACGGTGGCACAAGCTACAAACGCGAATATACGACTCACGTCCAAGGAACTTGTCCGGCTACGTTGATTGAATCTCCGCGTACGCCGTTTAAGCACACTCGAGACTCTCGTGAACACAAATTCTACACTGCAAAAATGAACCAACAGAAATCTTAATACATTTTCTAACTAAAAGAAAACTCATTAATCTGTATTTACTCGAGCTTACAAACCGAATAAATACTAGTTCATATCTAATATTTTTTACCAGCTAACATTGCTACTAGTCTAAAAAATGTAACGTGCCTTTTATTAATCCTTATTTTACGCATAATATCACTTCATATACTATAATAATTTGTAACTTTAAAAAATAAATATATTTATAATTTGTCAAACATTGCCATGTAATAAATTTTTCTTATTATTTTTGTGTTTTTATTTAACAATTTTCCTTGTTGTTTATTAATTGCAACGAAGTTATAAATTACATTTCTTACCTATAACAATTCGGTTTTACAGTTCAGTCTGAAATATCCCGACTAAATTTTGAAAATGATAAGTAAATTCCAGTAATTTAAAGAACACAACATCTATCTTCTATTCTGATATATAAAAATCTCGTGTCACAGTGTTTGTTATCGAAGTTCGAACTCCTGCGAAATGGTTTTTATGAATTTTTTTGTGTACATTTGGTAGGTCTGAGAATAGGCTATTTTGTATTCCGCTAGGTGACCTCCAGATTTTTTATTTTTAGACCAAAGTTTTATTTTTTAATGATTTGGCATCAATAAATACTTATAACTCTAAATTTTCAACCTTCTACCTATTTAATTTTTAAGTGACATAGAACGCGGGCGAAGCCACTGGGATTGCTAGTACATAATATAATAAAATTGTAACCGAGCCAAATCTGTACATTAAAATATTTTGTTTCGAAAATCTGTTATTAGTATCGAAACAGAGGTCAAATCTATAGTTTTTAGAATTTTCTTCTGTCACTTGTCAGTCTGTCTGTGACCGCATCACGAGAAAACAACTGGACAGATTTTGATGTTTGGTATGATGATAGCTGGTTATCCGGGTCGACATATTATAGTTAGCTTTTAAATGCAGGCAAATCTTATTTCTGAGAAATTTATACTAATTGTTAAAGTGTACCTAGGGACAAGTTTTTAAAGATTTTTTCTTAATAAAAGTCGAATTCTAATAAAATATTTAAATCCTGAGGATAAATAGTTAAATAATAATTAGTAGATAGATACTTTTAGCATGGGCGGACTGCTCGAGGGCTTCGGGCCTTAAGTCACTATATTATAAAGCATGTTTTTTACTAAGCGTCCATTTTAACAGCTAAAAAGGCTTTTAAGATATTTTTAAGAAAACATATAATTCTAGTAGTATATTTTATTACAAATTAAATAGTAACATATTTCATAAATAGTTATCTGAAAGAACTGAACTATTAATTAAAAGAAAAGTTTTATAAATATTTAAGATGATATTCCTTTCATATTTTTAACTCGTTTTATCCTTTTAGATCTACTAAGGTCTTCTTCCGAGTTATGTGAAATAGTTCCGAAAGATTCTTCGCCATGATATTGAGGAGTATCTATAGAATTATCTGATCTTAAATTGCTTTCGTTATCTATAGGTGTTATTGTGCGACCACATCGAGTTAATTTCTTGTTATTTTTTTCATATTCAGTATTTTCTTTAAGCCTTTTATTTCTAATTTTACTATTATACATAATATTATCACCTGCTTCTTCATCACTCGATAGTATTCTATCCGTATCTGAACCAATGCTAGATTCATCTGTTTCAACTTTAACTAATTTTGAATTATCGTTTAATTCTGACTTGAGAGCCAGGTTAGCTTTGTTCGGTTTTACTTGTCGATCATCTCCCACGTTTACGGCAGCATGATTTAAGAAGCTTTTATCTTCAAATTCACTTACCTCAACGTTTTCAGGTTCCTTATTCTCAAAAACTGGAACAAAAGGTACTTTATCGTTTATTAATGGAGGCAAATCCCGTTTTTTAACTCTGTGATTCAATTCCGTTCGCTTAACACGTATCAAAGGCTCTGAATTTTCATTTATATCCTCGTAACCATAAGCACTAGGAAATGAGTCTTCTAAAGATTTAATAGAATCTTTGTTTGCGAAGGCATTGTCTTGTAATACTTCACGTTTTTGCGTATTACTGCCATCAGTTTCCGAATCGAACCAACCCTCATTGTCCGAACATACAACATCATGATCAATAAGTGAATCATAAGACCCCTTGTCATTTAAATCGTCTCCTAATTTCGTATCCTTTTTATCTGCATCCTTTTTATCTAAATCTAAATGAATTTCTCTTTTATTATCACTTTTAGATGTGTCTTTATTTACAATATTAGCATCGTCTGTATTTGATGTTACAGCTTCAATGCTGACCTCAAATGTTTGTTCGTTTTTATTAGCAATCAGTCCAGCTTTGTTTTCAGATTTTCCTACATCATTCTCATTCTCTTGAGGTTTTGTGCTCGATTCTCCACTTCCACTTACTGTGTCAGATGCATCGTTATTAGTTGAAAGACTTGAAAATGTATTGGTACCTATTGAATAGCTGCCATCAAGTTTACTTGTATCAAAACCATTGTCATCGACAGCGCCAGCTTTTTTTGTGATCTCTCTTTTATCCATAATTTTTCTTAAAAGAGCTTTTTTATCTTCTGGAAGGGAATTCAGCAGGTTTTCTAAATCTTTATCAGATAACATTTTGATATTTTTTAGGATTGAAATTTCACTACTTTCATTTATATCTCCGTTATTTTCTCTAGAATTAAGGCTTTGAGTTTCACGTCTATCTCTGGTATAACATGAATTGTCATATTTTCTTCTATCAACTATGTCTTTATTTCTTGTTTGCAAGGTACTATAATATTGTTTAATAGAAGATGGTTGTTCATTACTATCTAAATGCTCATTATTATAATCTCTTCTAGCTACATTTAAACTTTCGCCATTTATTTTGATGAACGCATCACTAGGATAATTAGAGTCCTGCCTTCTATTCATATCTCTTGCCTCTAGCTTCGGGTTCGTGTTTTGACGCAACTCCTCATTTGCCTCTGCCTCTTTATTTATATCATTATGATATGTCTTTGGATAACCACTTTGCGCTGAAAATCCATCATGATTTTGTACATTTAAATTAATTTCATCTTGTCTTGGTTCTTTTCCACTATCAAACTCAGCATCTGAAAGCTATAAACAAAACAGAAACCGTCAAATAAAATGGACTTGTCTTTTAAAAAAAATCCGTTATAATCTCAATATAGTGAAATTTCTTATTTACTTTACATTAATTTTTTAGTTCATCCATAAAGAGATCAATTATTTATTCCTGCACCTGAACTGAATTTTACAGTGTATATGTTTCTTTTTTAACTCTTTTCACGGAAAGCAGATAATATCTAGACAGAGAAACACATTTACTTGTTCGACTATTCAACTTATAGTAACTTGTTAGATCAAACATAATATCGTTGGGTTCTACAATGGTTGTATACCATAATAAATGATTACTTACTTTAAATCTTGCTTTATTTGGATCGATGCGCTCGTCACGGATATTTTGATTAAAGGCTTGCGGTTGGTTAACAGTTCTTATTTGAGCCTAGGGCAAAATAATTAAACAATGTTATTTTACTCTGTTATTGATTTAAGTCACATAGAGATAGCATTATTTTTATCGTACCTCATTACTAGCAGACTCTTGGTCTTCGCTAAGATCTTCATCTTCGTTTGAATCGTCGCTATCTTCATACTCTGCGTCACTGGTTTCACTAAAACATTTTGGCAGTGAAACGCTTGTTATTATTTAGCATTCACTTTCTATATTAATATTTTGTATACTAAATAGTGTCAAAACATAGTTACTAATACAAAAAAGTACTTTGCTTTTCGTTTTTCTAAGGTTTTCTTATGACAATACGATATAAATAAAACTAAAATATAATTCACTATGTAAGAACCTGTCGTTTCCTTCAACTGTCGGTCTACTGGAGATGATCACAGAGAAGTATCCACATATTAAAAATATTATGAATACACGCATTTTGTTATCTGAACGAGGAATGCTGAGCACAAAATTTGTATTCGTAAAAATTTGTATTTAATGTCATATGATTTTTTTATAAACAGCCTGCTTTTTTATTAGTTATGAATGTCAAAAATAGTAAAAAATGTTTGATCTAGTTTTATACACTGGAGCAAACTATTCCTACGTTATCTTATAATATTAAAGGGAAAGTCTTGTACATATTACATATCTTATTTTTTTATTATTTATGTATAGAAATTTATTTTCAACGGATTTCAAAAATGAAATCTTTATTCATTTGTATATATTTTTTTATTTGCGTTATTTACTTACTATACTTATAGGCTATATTTACTACATAGGATCTATTTAAATTTGTAAAGAAAATACCCCTAATTGCACAAAATAGGTGATGATTGAATTTTCCCCTACTTTCTTCTTGCTTTGCTACTACTTCTATGTCTACACTAAAAATGTAAAAAAATACTTTTAATATTAATTACTACTTGTTTTATAATTTCTTCTTGTCCAGCAGTTTCCGAGTAATATCCAATCTTAACAGACAGTACAACACGAAATTATCTTTTTTGACGACACGTTTGGCTCAGTGGGTAGTGACCCTGCTTTCTGCGCCGCTCGCGGGTTCGAGTCCCGCTGGGGGCACACATTTGTTGAGCACGAATGTTTGTACTCCAGTCATGGGTGTTTATATTTATAATATGTATGTATTTAAACTTATATATGTGTAGTATATCAACCATCTAGTATCCATAACACAAGGCTCGTACCTTATCGTGGAACTAGATAGTGCTGTGTGTAAATGTCCCAACATATTTATTTTTTACACGCAGACTTCGTCACGACTTTACACTTACATAAGTGTATACATGTCAGTGTATATGTCTGGTACCTACTGACTGCACCTATGGTCTAAGAGCCGGTGGAAGATCGACCTTCACGGACCTGATAACCAGATGAGACATATTTTTTATTAAATATAATTTATAAACAAATATGCCTATAATTACTTGCCTATCTGAAAGTGCTCATGGCTATTTTTAATTAAATTAACTTTAATCGATTTTTTTTCATCACTTTCATTCTTTTGATAACCAAATGAATTTTATTTCACTGTTAGTTTTTAACACACAGAATATGCCTCAGTAGGCTTGCCTACTCATTTTTGTGTATAGCTACCAAAGCCGATGTAAACAGGTAAGTCAATATAGGTGACTCCATCGTTCTGCTAACTCATCGAAAGTTATATAAAATTTTAGATTATTTTATTACAAAATCAGTCATATAGACTTGCCTGCAAAAAATCATACTTAAAGCACTGTTGCCCAGCTAAAACTAGCCATGAGCACTTTCAGATAGGCAAGTAATTATAGGCATATTTGTTTATAAATTATATTCGATAAAAAATATGTCTCATCTGATTATCAGATCGGTGAAGGTCGATCTTCCATGGTCTCCTCTACTACTAAGATGCTATTTCGAATTTCCTCAATATAATACAGATATTTATTTTTACATTGCCCGTGTGTTTTGGCGGAAATGAAAGAACATTTTGTTACGCATTTTTAAAAACAAATCTTGACAAATCACGATATTATATTCTTATAAAAAGAATAGATATAATTTTTAAAAAATATTTTCTACTGAATTAATGACGTGTTAGGAAACAAAAACAAACGAATTCGAAGTACTTACAACAATTTTATTTTAATGAGACCGTTTCATCTCTATCACACTTATTATGTACATTTGGTTTAAATAAAACAAACCATTGAAACATTTAACTGCAAAATTTTCAATAAGTTTGTGCATATTTGAGAAAAAACATTTATGTCTTACATTTAATGTCATACAAATCGATCAAATAGATTAAAAGAGTGTAGAAATACACAATCACACGACTTGGTGTTTCGTTGACTCCAAAATATGTTGGGAGCACCAATACTTGCATCTTGCATAATTGTAGAGTTTGCGCTTAACTCGAGTCATATATAGAACAAATTAACTCTACTTTTGCTAAATTGTTCTATGTAAGACGAATTTTCAGCACGTAATTACAAATATTACTAAAAATTCCAAATACACGTCCAATTCATACATAGGAGATACAACACTATGTCCATATAAACGTATCACTCTTGTCACATCCTCCGCAATGACATTTTACCCAAGATGAAAAAGGTATAAAATTTAAAATATTATAATTAAACAATGTATTATAAATACATTTCAATTTATATTTGCCTAGAAACAATAGAAATTGATATAAACTCTTAACTTTTTAAGTAACTTACTGAAACTCTGAAACAATTATTTTAAATTTTTGGCAAAGTAACTATTGGTATAAAAATTTAGAACATTATGGGATTCGAACCCGTTGCAGTTGCAAATTTTTGGAGTTACGTTGCGTAAATAAAATCTGGCAGTTTGGTATGTTGTTCCACATACAGTTATGTATTGGGCTTTAAGGTGTCAGTAACCTTTGTTAAAGGGTCTTGCAAATATCAATGCTCAAAGGTTATGGTTCTTCTGTATATAATAAATAAAAAATATATTCAGATTCTATAAATTTATAGCATGTATCTTGAAGCCTAAGCTAAGCAAATATCAATAATGATGTAACTCGAAAGTTTAAATCCCTAAAATATGAAACGACGTAGAGAACTCCATATAAAAATATTTTTTTACTTTCAACTAATGAAAAGAACCGTGAAGAGCGATCGAAAACTCACTGTTGCCAACACGAGGCAGTTTGGAATGTGATTGTATAAACATGGCGTTCACGTAATTATTTTAAAAATCCAATTTATTTTATTATTATTTGAAAGAAACTTTAGACAAAACTTTTAATTATTTTTAATTAAAACCTGTCTAGATATTAAATATTATAGAAACCAAATTAGAAATAGAATGTGATAATAATTTATTTCGCACCTAATTAATACAAAATGTATTGACAATAGGTTCAGTTTTCGCTCGCTTTTAATGGGTGGTGGTTAAGGTGCTTCTAAGCGGGCAATATTTTTCAACTATATGTGGCTGCAACAAAGTGGCTGGCAACATTGCAAGCAATAACAGCCAGACTGTGCAATATAGCAGTAATGTCTCGGCGTTATCGCCAAACATATTTGGTATGGCCGATATTGTTTGTTTATTGTTCTTTTAGTCGCTCCCTATTGTTATGGCATAGTCTGTCCTTTTCTACGCGACTGAAGTTTGCTGTGAGTGACGCCGTGATTAATTTCTATATTGTGTTTGTATCATTTCTTTTAATTTTTGGTTCGATTTTGTTTTAAAGAAAGAAAAAGTCACTTTCCCTCGAACCTTCGTCGAGTCACTAGTCCCTTTGACATTCTAGTAAAGTGGCTAATTAATTTATTACCATGGATTATTTGACCCAAATGATCAAAAGTTTCACGCCTATGCTATTTAGATAAGGTCCGTTCCACATGATGTTTTCTTTTTAAAATTTTTGCTTTAAAACAATATAAGCCGCTGTGACAATTGTGATCTCGTCAGCCATTATTGCCGGTTTGTGTAGCCCGTTTACCACTATTGCATTATTGCAGACATCTTGCAACACATTGCCCAGCCACAGATTGCTCGACCATAAATTGCCATAAAATAATTTTCGGCCATAATTGCCATAAATTGCCAATATTTTCGCTATGGCCCTGCAATTAGTTGCCTATAGTGCAGCCACATGTTGCAGAAAAACATTGCCCGTTTAGAAGCTCCTTTACATAAAGTACAATGTTAGGAAATCATAACACGATATGAAATAACTTACATCCGATTAGGCATTACTATGATTTATCTTGTGCTTATTTCCTTTATCACATATATTACATTTATACCTACATCTGTCATACAGTACATTTAGGTGGAATTAGGTATGTCCATACAAACAGACGATTGAAAGTGACAAGTTAATTTTAAAGAGGTGAAATATTTAAAAAAAATCTTACGAAAACCATAGCAAATTACTTTTTTAGACGGACGAGAATTATTAAAAGAAATTCAATATCAAGTTATTAATATTTTGTAATGTAAAAGTTATGATTAATATTTGTCTCCCAAATAGTTTTACCATAGTTTTAAAAATATTATCTTTTCGAATATTTTCGCGGAAGGTAACAGGAAAAATAATTATTTATTATTATACTATTTAAAATGTCGAAAATTAATATAAATCAAAAAAGTATCAGAGCTAACTTATCACTTTCAATCAACTATTTCATATATTTATAGTAACAAATACACACTTCATAGAAAACATTAGACAGATACCCATCATCTAACAACATTCTTGGATAGAACTCGTCGTTAACAGTTAAAGCATATTCAAAAATAAGTCATACAGACAATATATTATACAAGTATTGAGTTAGTGTGCGCTAGATATTCCTGTTTTAGATAAAAACAATATATGTACATATCAGATGATAACATATTAAAATGAATTTAAATTTTAAAACTCCATAATATATTGCTTACTTATAAATATTTGTAATTGGCATATAGAATTGAAAATTGTACAACATTTATAATAATATTAAAATGTATATGAACTATCGAATTAGAATTTACATATTGACTAGCGACTTTTTCTATTTTACAAAAATTATATACACGATATTGGCTGGAAGACGAGAAGAATAAAATCGCATTATACAATTATATATTGAAATAATCAACGGACAGACAGACATATTAACATTTAATAATTATAATTATACAAATATTCATAAGTAAACGCTTACATTAACCGTAACCGAGTCGAATAAAATCTGTACATAAACGAACAAACACATTGATATTGTAGAACAGTTTTTAATTCATTTGATACTCATATAACTCGATGACTAGACTCTTAAAACATAATAAAATGAGCATTAACAAAAAACACGTTCCTACAAAAGTCATTGCACTCGTAACATATCTAACATATTAGAATAATGTAAATTCTATTCATATCTCAAAGCTTAACAAAATCTCACCATATTAAAAATGTACAAGCTACTAAAACATTTAAAAATAACAATATTGTACTGAACTATTTTCATTTTATTATTAATGGCTTCAAAGTTAGTTATTTTTGAGATAGGTTCTTGATAGGTAGAAGGAAGGCTTTCAAATATTTCGTCAAAATAATAAAAAAAATATATTTAATAAATCCGCACAAATCAATACAAAGAAAGAGTAGTTTTACTCGTCATATATTTGTAATTAACGCTAAATAATAAATGAACTTAAAACCCATTTCCTTTCGCTTTTGATATTTATATGATATATTATAAGAGCCTCGTTTAGAGATACAAATAGATTATAACATTTAATTTATAAATGTAATTACGAGTGCAATCGTAGCTAAAAACTAAATATTCCGAAACTTATAAACTATAAAGTTTAACTTCAGATGTAGTTCTACTACTGTGAAAATGCAAATATTCGTCGACATCTATGCGTAATAGGAAATGTACTGATATGTTACAACACTCCACGATAATATAATATAATATACGAATAAAACAAAACCTGTCAATTGTAGACCATTATTTTTTTTACTTTGTCATAATTAAAAAAGTCTATAATATAATTAAATAGCAAAAGCTCAGTTTCCTTCCTGTCTTTAAACCTTCTTAAAAAAGAAGTCATTAATCACATTAAATTCGGATTTAAGACACACAGTGATTTTGAAATAAAACATACACATGTATGTACAAAAATACAAAGAACATACCAGGGCAGCATAACATATCAGCACATCTCCACTTAAAACAGAATTTTGTGTATATAGTCATATACAACAGCTCTCATTGCAAAATTGACCTCCACACGAGTTTATCGCGACCGCACACACATACACAGATATGTTTGCGACAAAAGCTAATTAATTTTTCATTGACAACTTTATTTACAAATCTTAAACACTTCATTCGAATACAGACAAAATAGGGAATCGGAGAACGCGTCACGTCACGTGACCACAGAGTGACGTGACGCTGGCGTCACGCTCACAAGCCTGTGCTAGACAATGTTTATTTAAAGTTGTGGTAAATCGTAATCTAGTATGAATTATTCGGATTAAGGTTCAGTCAACGCTTGAGCAATCGCTGAGATAGATATAAAAATCGAGAGAATTATACTTTAATAACTTTAGAAAAAACACAACCGCGACAACGATTGTTAGTTAAAACGAATCGATCGTTTCAAACTAGCATGCAATATTAGCGTTTTAAATGCAACTCTATAAAGTGAACACTTTCAAGTTTTATGTACAAAAGAGTCGACCGTAGCGGCCTCACGTAGAACGGTGAAGTCTGAATCGAATCCGAAGTAAGTCCTCTAATGATATTCGAGTACATATTCACAATACTTATTTAAAAAATGGTAACTGTACACAAATCGATAAATCGTTCATCATTTAGAAAATCTAAGTCTAATCCTAGGGTCCGTTCGATATATGAACATGAGTAAAACATTTTAAACCACAATGAACACTAGCACTCAATAGGTGGAGCGCGCCGGGAATGTCGTGTCTCACTACACCTACACGTGTATTCACTAACTCAGACTTGATAATTGTCATGGTCGTTTCGGACTACAAGCGGTCGAAGCGATCGAGGTGGTCGAGGCGTTCGAGGTGGTCGAAGCGATCGAGGCGGTCGAGGCGAAACTCGTGTTCGACCGCAGAGTCGGGTAGTAGCGCGCTGGGCTCCTCGAGCAGCGTGAGGTCGTCGAGGTCGAGGCCGGCGCGCAGTTGCGCCTCCTCACCGCCGAAGATAGGGTCCAGTTCCCCCGAATAATCTGTTATTTTTGTTATATATTACATAATGTTTGTGTGGTAAAACTCATAATATTGAGTCGAGTCAAAATCTTGTCACTGTTGAAGAAATTTAAAAAACGAGTTAAATCCTTTTATTTTTAGAATGCCCACTTTAGTTTTGTAGCTATATTTAGGTATACTAGCGAATAAGACTCTTAGTGTTTCATAGACTGTTAGTAAAATAATATTTATATATAGATCAGTTGTTTCAGAAACACCCATTAGGCTGATTTTAGAGTCACGCTGAGTGCGTGTTGTCCGTCGGCGCTGAGTGCCGAAATGTATGAAACTTCAGCAGCGTTTTTGAGTGACGCGTAGCTATCAGCGCACACGATGGTCAGCGCTGATGGCTACGCGCCGCGTAGCTGTTGGCGCTGCAATGGACTAGTTTATCCTGTATCTTTGCCAGCAATTCGTCAAACGTTCTTGTTGAGATTCGAAAGTAATTAAAGAATTTACTTACGTCAACCCTCAAAGAGCCATATAACAAGACAAAGTCTTCTGCAACGGCTCTCTGCTCAATCAATGGATGAACATGGAGTCTTCTTCGACGTCGGCTTTTATTTTTTTGGGATAGGTAGTACAAAGCAGCAATAACTAATGCACTCCGCATTTTGGTGTTTGTTTGTACAATAAGGCGGTCAGTACGATACTAAAACGAACCACGTTGAGCCTCAGCGCTGATGAACTACGCTATGAGCGCTGACGGTGAGCGTGACTCTAAAATCAGCCTTACATCTAACCTTACGAACTTTACCTGTATATAATGTAGTGTAGTGTATAGTATTTATCAGTATAAAACTGTATTGTCATCACCTGTCAATATAATGTCGGGTATGGACGCCGGCGTGGCGGGCGTGGGCGGCTGCTGGGGCGATGCGAGCGGCTGCAGCGCGGAGTACGCGCCGCCACCCGCCACCGGGTCGCGCGCGCGCCGCTGCTCCGGCGCCGGGGACATGTGACCGTGACCGCTGTGACCGTGACCGCCGTGACCGCTGTGACCGTGACCACTGTGCACGTGGCCCGTGTGACCGCCGTGTGACGACTGTTTTGAACGAATTTATTTTTGTTATTAAATATGGCACTTAATGTCAGCTTTGATGTGAATATTTGTGATAATTTAGTAAATAATGTAACTTTATAAATTTATTTTATGTAAAATAATGCTTGTTGAATCTCATGGGATAAATAAGAATGTTGAATACGCTTAACTGACGTATTAGTTTAATTTTAAAACGAAGAAAGTTAAAAAAGTAAAGCAATTGTATCACAATGGATCTTAGATAAATAGATTTTTTTTATTTTTTTATTTTAGGAATAAGCTTACCTGCGAGTATGTGTGCGTTGAGTTCGTTGTTTGCGGCGAGTGCGGTGAACTGTGGTTGATGTACGTTGTGTTGTAGGTCGACGTGGGAGCGTCCAGCTGTCACAATGAGAATAATAACTATAAATTATAATAAAATCGAGCAAAATATGCAAAATAAATATATGAAGCTAAAATATAATAATAAGAAAAATGTTCTAAACCTGATATAGACCACAAGACGGCACATCAACTATGTATATTATAAGAAACCGTAAGCTGACAACAAAAAAATGATTCATTTAATTAAAATGATGATAAAATTATTATTACAAGTAAGAAAACGTAGCATGCGATTTGCTTTTTAAAATGAACTATTTAAATGACAAATTCATGCTTTGTGTTTCTCAAATTTTAAAACGAAACGAAAGTAATGGTCCTATTTAGAACATATGTAACAAGACCTTGGGCGAAGTGAAGCGAGTAAATTAATTCGTGCTAGGCATGCCGATCGAAATAAAGATAATTTTAATAACTAAACGGTAATAAAATAGTACCATAGATTTTATAAACATACTTCAATTAAAAACTAAATTACGAATTAAATAAAATAGTTCATAATGAATTTAATTTAACAAAACTGTAGTACTATCACAAGCGGCATGTAAAACGAAATGTGGCTTAAGTCAAGGTTGAAATTCATTTCCTTTTACTTGCAAAATCAATATAGAACTAACTGTGCGTTTATAGGAATTATTAAAAAGAAGTGCGTTGGATCTATGGCTTTTGTCTGATTGTGAGCAATAGATTGTAGACCTTTTTTAATGCAATCAAGTTTACTGTTAATCTTTATGGTCAGTAATATTGGAAATAAGACATACTTAAAATATAAAAGTTAATTTACAGGAAATATTATTACTTTAAGAAATTAATAGGTAGAGTTTATTTTCTTCGTATATATTTCTTGACTGAAAATAAATATGTAAAAAAACTACAAGATGTATAACCTTCTTTCTCGAATGGCTTAGCAGCTAACTCTAACCTAAAACTTCATAAACTTTAAAACATTTTTAATAATATTTTTCTACAATATGTGGCTGCAATAAAGTGGCCGGCCAAATTGCAAGCAATACCTGCAAGACTATGCAATATTGCGTTTAGAAGCACCTTAATGAACTATCAGGGCACTAATTACAATCCATAGTCTAACATATCGTTCACCAAATTTAAGATGCCTTATAGGTATAATGAATCATCTAAAATGAAGCAATCACCAAAGCTATGAACATTATCATTATGGGTGAAATGCCTCGCAATCAGACAAAGCCCTACGCAAAGTAACGCTAGTATCGCATAGTGCTGTGGCGTACATTTTCCGCGACCTGTACGTGCGCGGTCCAGCCCGACTCCACGAGACTCTGCACCAGCTGCGCCCAATCCTTGGCCAACATCCACCATTGTTACACACAATACTTTACACTTACATAATGCGCACACACAACCGACAACAGCGTTGCTATTTGTCATATTGGCTTATATTATAGTTAGCTATAGTTCAATATGGAAGGCAAGACGCTCGTAATACAAGTGTCACTTAGTACAAGGGTCTTAGAACTGTATAATGATTATTTTGTATTTGTTAAATCACTACATAGTATAAAACAAAGTCGCTTTCTTTGTCCCCATATCCCTATGTATGCTTAAATCTTAGAAGCTACGTAACGGATTTTGATGCAGTTTTTTTAATAGATAGTGATTCAAGAGGAAGGTTTATATGCATAACTAGCGGATCCCGCGGCTTTTCCTGTGCTAATCTTAGGGAAGAGCCCGAGCGAAGCGAGGGCGAGTCGCTAGTAATAAATAAATAAATAAAATATTATGTTGGCCAACAGGTCATCAGGTCTATATAGTTTCGAACAGATAATGATAATAAGAAAAGTTTTAGCATTGAATGATATCATATTAAAACAAAAATATCTATACATATAATAAAACTGTAGAAAAGTCGTTTTTGTACATCAAAAAAAATAACAAAAAAAATAGCCAGGGTGTTAAAGGATAACGAATAGAACCCATTTCCAGCATTTTTAGAATTTTTGTCTGTTTGTCTGTTTGTCGGTTTGTCTGTTTATTTATCCGGGCATCACGTAAAATGTACGAAAGCAATGTAGATAACTTTTATACACAACGATTGAACGCAACTTGAAGTAACATTTAGTTTTTGTTTCATTGCAATCGGTTCAGTCTATCAAAAGATATTTGAGTTTAAAGTGAAGAAGTAGAGAAATTCCAGAAGTAAAATTAGGGTTATGTGCATTTGGTCTCACAACTTCACGTAACTTTTATATACACAACAATATGTGCGTAAATTGAAGTAACATTAAGGTTTTTGTTTCATCGTAATCAGTTCACCACTTATAAAAAATGTAAATTAATAAAAAAAAAAATAGTGTTTCCGAAGTAAAATATTAAAACAGTGCCATCTACGAGTATTCGAACTTAGACGGGACTATAACTAGAGATCAACTGCGTGCAGTATTGTTCGATAGATGGTGTTGTGCGTGTAACGTCATTTTCTGAATCGCGGTGTCAAGATTTTCTTTGAAAGAATGACCTTCGTCCATGCCTGCCGGCCATATTTGAGTTTTGTAGGAGTCTTAGCTAATGTTGTTTATAAAGAAGCACTAGCATAAATAAAAAAAATGATTTGTATCGGTATCCTCCAACAGCGCTTCGCACTAAAAAATACTAATTAAGTTCAGACATCCACGCGAACGAAGTTGCGGGCACAGCTAGTTATTTAATAAACATCAACTTATTAGATGAGTAATACATATCTGTAATTCCTTATTCATAATAATATATATTTTTTAAATCTTTTGTATGTCTTGAAGTGATTTGCCTTAACATATAATCAATCTCTAAGCAATATAATGGATCAAATATTTTCCAACCAACTATAAAATTATTTTTAACTAAAACTAAATTTAAGTTCAGGAGAACTCAAAATTTCAAATCACTTTTCACTGTGATGTACTGTTGTTTCATTTATAAAATATTTTGACTGTACTGTTTCATTTATAAAATATTTTTAGATTTAATATATCATACCATAAGCTCATATGACAAATAGTAACTTTATATTGTGGTTGATAGCACAGATATCATTATCATTAATGAATTAGGCAAATAACGCTGGTCACAATAAATACTAATCATACAAAAATGTATATTTTTTGTTCAAGGTAATTAAGTCATTCTTTATATTATATATTATTCTTTATTAAAAAATATCGTTTTATCAAACATTTATTTGCCTATTCCTAGTAATTATAATCTAATTTACATATATATTTAGTCTGACTTGTCTAAGTGTGCATTATTTTACGATATATAAGTGTGCAAATCTATAGTCTCAAGTGTTCGCTTTTCTTTCAACTGCGAGTGCCAAAATTCACTAAGTATTATCTTCTTAGTCTGCCACATCGTTTTTCATTTTATGTATATTCTATTCTATTTTAGTATATCAATAAAAAGCCACGTTTATTCGTCTTAAATCTAAAATTACTCACAACTCCTTGCTATCCATTGAAGCATTGAAATATTATAAATTATGAATTATTATATAAATGCAAGTGTAAGTTTACTTGCATTTATTTTGCAACTTTTAAGTACATAATATTATAACCATGGGTTCTCATGAAGTAAAATGTTTTTAGCATAACTTTTTTAATTTAAACTTAAATGTTTAGAAAAATATGATATCTGTTTATTCCCGAAAAGGTAATTCCGAATAAAGATTTTTAAATTTAAATTAAACATCCTTAACCCCTTTTTGAGATTTATTTTTAATCTTTTGTTTTAACCCATCATTAATTAATCGATACATGTATCCTCATTTACGACATTTATTTCAACAAATATTTCTTTCTTCGTGAAGAGACCCTCATATAACATTTTGTTCATGGATACCACAAATTTATAATGATTAAACGCTTACATGTTAAGTTTCAACCTACACACGATATATAGCCTGTATAACTCTAAATATTTTTTACCTTTTGTAATAGTGTTAAATTTCGTATAAATTTGATCCAAAATATATACTTAAAATAAAAATACACGTAAGCAAGCACTGCTGAGAATCTCGCCAGATTTTTTCAGCAGAACTGCCTTCCGAACAGGTGGTTGATTCCACATTGATGTACATATTGACAGTGAGTTTAAATGAAAATATAAATTTTGATTTTCAAAAGTACTTATAAGCACTTTTTGTCTTTTTGAATCTTTATTCAATCATAATTTGATATGAATTAAAATATTTTTTATTCATTTTTTATAGTTATATTTATTGGTTATAAAATTGCCTAAAAGTTTTCTCAATTTATGTATAGCTATAAGTTCTAACGAGAGTATCGCATAGTAAGGTGTAGCCTATGTAAGAATAATAATATTGTAGACTACGTTAAATGTTAGCATTAGGTTTATTTGTAATCTTTATTTTCTTTATAAAAGCAATTATGAAAACTAAAATGTTTTATAATCGAGGTCTCACAAATTTGAGTTTCTTGAGTGACAATCAGGTAGAGTTATTTAATACGGGTATAAAACTAAATATAACAATAACATACCATTGTGATTTGCTCGAACGGTTGTAGGAGTGCTTGGTGCAGGTAGTCCGTGTTCTGCGGAGATTCCACCGGACTTCCGGGACTGTGTACCATCTGTAATACATTGAAGGAAAACATTTTGGATATTAACATACACTATTAATAATTATTCAGGCTATGCCCAGTGGCGACGAGCTCGATTTGAAAACCGAGTGAAGCGGGTTCAAATCCGGGTCTCGCACCTCTGGTATTTTCA
Organism: Boloria selene; assembly: GCA_905231865.2. NCBI lineage: Eukaryota > Metazoa > Arthropoda > Insecta > Lepidoptera > Nymphalidae > Boloria > Boloria selene. Next base: position 6,529,440 of record HG993149.1, read on the forward strand.
TGTGCGAATCATTTGTAAAAATTGTTACACTAAATAGAATATGATCTGGAGGTCAAAAATTAAATTTAAAATATCATTGAAAATGTTTACGTGTCCTTCTTGTAACGTTCAAACGGAGCAACGGATTGATGTAATTTTTGTATAGGTAATATAGTTAGAGGAAATTGAGCTCTTTATTAAGCTACTAAATCTATTCCAATAGCAAAGCATGTTAAAATAAAACAATATTCAACTGATATATTTTTTCTATTGAGTAAAGCCATAAAAGTTACTTTAAAAGGTATCAATGTATGTATCTACCAACCAATATGAGTTACTAGTCTAATGGAAATCTAAAACTATAAAAGCGAAAGGTCACTCACTCATCACGAAATATCGAAAACTGTTTGACATATAAAAATGAAACATGGTTTGTGAAGGTAGTTTATAATTAGTAAATTTCCGCTAAGAACGGATTTTGCAACAGGGCCGCATTAAGGAGGTCTAACGACTCTTGCAAGTTTGAATTAGTTTGACTCAAAAAAATAAAATGTGCCTAGTCGCTAGTCACTACATAGTATAAAACAAAGTCGCTTTTTCTGTCCCTATATCCCTTTGTATGCTTAAATCTTTTAAACTACGCAACGAATTTTGATGCGGTTTTTTTAATAGATAGAGTGATTCAAGAGGAAGGTTTATATGCATAATAAGCGGATCCCGCGGCTTTGCCTGTGCTAAATCTAGGGAAGAGCCCGAGCGAAGCGAGGGCGAGTCGCTAGTATTACAATATTTGTGATGATGATGATTACTTACTGTGGGTGAAGGTATGTTTATATTTGATGTGGACGAATATTGCGAGGGCGGACTACAGTGCGACTGGTAATTCGACGTCATCCAGCTATGGTCTAATGGGGACATGTTCTGTAATAAGAGAATATAAAAAATATACTATTGGGAAATTGCATAGGGGATTAATAAGCGTGAAAACAGCGTAATAAAGATATGCCTTGTTTAAATATAATTTATTAGAAAAAAATAACATTTCAGCTTCATATTTTCAAATTGAAACTTTATTAAATTAATTGGATATTTATTATTGTCATATTTTTTTCTATTTTGTTGCCAAACGATTTTTCATTTAAATTATGTTACAATATTAATATAAATATATAATTATAATATTTGTTATATACACCAATACATGCAATTATGTAAATTAATAATTTTATTTACAAAACATAATTTTATAATTTTAAGAGGAATTGTATTTAATTATACAAAATTTAAAGAAGGCAAACAACACTGTTTTCATTACACAGCATTCATGCAGTTAGAATTGAAATGAAGCAGAAGTATTATTTGCGTAGCACTTTAAAACGAAATGGTCCATTTTCATTGGCGGTGTTGTATCCCAGCGAAGAGCGACGAGATATTAAACGCTATTCGTATTGCATGATTCAAAAATAAGCAAAGTTTATATAAATTGTAGATGAAAATAATAATAATAACATATCAATATATTTGGTCGGGTTTCTTTCTAACGTAACCTGACTAAAACTAATATAAATTAAAAGAAAACTTATAAAATACTTTGCATATATTATTTACACCTTAATTTATTATAAGTAAACAGTTGCCCTTAAAGTAATTTGTAGAATAAAAATACCTACTGAATAGACGTTTCTTATAAAATACACGACATAAAGCTTAGTAATGTTAAAAATAAAACTCTCATTTATAGCTTCAACATGCCATAACCCATATTGGCGTAGATTTAATCATATTCCACATAAAAATTATATTAATTCAAATTAAAATCCTCAGACTAAGGAATTATATAGACACATAAAAATACACGATTGTTAAAGTCACGATGATAAGTAAATAAACGTTAAGAAATTAAAAAAAATATTATAATAAAGAAAAAAAAAACACTAACATAGAAAGAAAAAAGTAACTTTTGTTTCAGAAATACAATAGAATATAATATTATCAATACCTTTAATAGTACCTGAATGTCAATTACTATAATCCTTTAGTCTGAGTTTATACATATTTGTTAAATAAAACCAATTCGGCAATCATCGATAATAATTAAAACTTAAGCATAGACTTATATTAAATTTATAATTTTGTCAAATTAAAAACCTTCGAATATTATTTTGATGCAAAGCTGAAACATTTAACATGCAAGTTATATAAAATGAATAAATATCAAAAACCTTAATGAAATATGTTAGTAGTCGAATGCGAAGTACCATCGAGAGGTTAAACGTTTGGAGTTAGACAGCGTTATAAGCACCGAAGCGAAAGTATTCGAAATTGATGGAAGATTATTAAAAGGTTACAAAAGAAAACGAACCTTATTATGATGAAGATAATTATTTGTGTTTGGTACAGATAAGTGATTCTGAAATAAACAAACAAAAAACATGAAAGTTTTCAAAGCAAATAAACACAACAAAAAAATGTAACAACGAAAATGTTAAAACACCTAGCATCCCTATGGGCACTATTCTAGTCATACTAAATGATTGAACCACACTTTTTATTCAATGCGCAGTATAAGCATTATTCACATTGACACACTACTTTTTCAAATTTCTAAATATATGTACGACACCATTACGCAGACCATTAATAAGCATTAAAGAAATAAATATTATATGGACTAAACAATACAGTACACATTATTAGCTTCAGAACACAGGGCTATACAAAGTAGCTGACACCACAAAATTTTCTGAAAATCTAGTGCTTTGCACAATATACACCCTATGGGTTTTTAATGAACTCAAGGTCTAATAATGAAAGCAACTACGGTATGAAATTATTTAGCGAAATGCTAATTGTGTAATTATGTAAAATAAATATCTCTATACCCTTAACAGCACTAATTTTGATTCTTAAATTAGATATTTTGAGATATTTACTTTATATTCAGTTTTGTTCATTGCCAATATAGATTTTACTTTGATTTCAATCCTTGACAATGACCATGTTATAATGGAATGTAAAAATACATGTACCTAGTGTTTACCAAACGTTAAGATTTTCTACGCCTGAATTACGATCAATTCGTTTTTCATGGTCAATCTAAACAAGAGGATCTTAGCCGATTGTTGTTCGGATACTTTTAATATAAAATATCATTTTCATTACAATGTTAATAAACACAAAAAATTAAAAAAAATTACCAACATTTCTAAGCTTTTTGATATTTTTCTTTCATTCGGAATTAATAAAAAAATATATAAATAAACTAGCTGTACCCGCGGCTTTGCCCGCGTTCATTTTGTTAATTGCTAAAAAATCGCGTTGGAAAAATAGGGGTTGATCGTAGAAGAGTGAAAATTTAGGATTGTATGTATTTTTGTATGTTGTATCATAAAAAAATAAAAACAAAAAATTTTGTCTAAAAAATAAAAAAAAGAATTTAGGGGTCGCCTACCCTTAACATTTAGGGGGATGAAAAATAGATGTTGGCCGATTCTCAGACCTACTCAATATGCTCACAAGATTTCATGAGAATCGGTCAAGCCGTTTCGGAGGAGTATGGGAACGAAAATTGTGACACGAGAATTTCATATATAAGATAATATATTGGGACATTAAAAAATTCGTCACCGATTAAGCGCTCAATTGACTATTTGGTCGCGTTTGACATTATAATATTGTTATATTCTCATTCTCATTTCATAATATTGTTATATTCAGGTCTCGGTGCGGATTGAGTTATATATATTTAGTTAGTATTAATATTAATATTATAAATACAGGTATTTTGTCAACAAAACATCGTAAATGGTAAATTAAGTCGTAATAGCAGTAGTTAAAGACTCTTACTAAACGTAGTCATAATACTACCGCATGCCATCACAGTTATTTATTTATTTATTTTTGATTGAATTCCTCGTTCTTTTTAGCAATTTTGACTTTAACTCGTGCGTCTTAAAGTCGTATTCGAAGTAAGGCTGAATTTGTTTTGAATAAAATGTTGGACAGCGAGTCTCGCTCGTATTTTTTTTTGTTTTTATATATAGGTTTGTTAAAACAACTTCAAGTATTAATTAAATTTATGTTTGGAATTACCCTATTGTAGGTACATATGTTTCAACTACTATTAACGAAATACATGGGATTATGAATCTAGTTTTTTTCGATTGATAGGTGTACATTTAAATGTAATAGAACTTGGTAGCAAAAAATTAATTATTCTACTTTATTCCGCTTATTATTAGACTACTTGGCTTCTAACTTATAGGACCATAAAGGCATCATTCGTTATTAAATAATCACAAAATTGCACGGCCCGGCTTCGAAATTCTTACTAAATTCCTCAACTTAATCCTTATGTTACTATGTCTATAAAACTCTCGCAAAAAACGACGGCTTCAGTTAATAAATCCATAATCGAAACCTATTCATAATTAGAATAACCTAATAGCCAATAGGACTCCTTAGTCATATTTTCAATAAATAATTCGAATAAGTAGTCAAGTTAACAACACGAAAGGTAAAACATTAAAGTATTTTCATCTATTAAGATTCCATTCCTTTTTCCAAAAAAAGAAACTAAAAAACCCTGTAAATAAATCAACCATAAATATCCATAACTCACATCACAGGAATTATCATATCTTTAGAGTTGCCAATATCCTAAAATAAGTTATTTCTTCAAATTTATATTTTTTTTATAATCTACTGGAATCCGTATCAAATTCTTCGCAATAAAGTTTGATTAATAACCTAGTATTGTTTAGTAGTTACAGTGAAATTATGTACGGTTATAGTGACTCCTAAAACGCTTTCTCATATATCGGTAATGATATTTTAAGCAAAACAATGTTCTCTTCACACAATAGTGTTAAACTGTTATAACGAAGTAAAGAAATACAAAAGCAGTCAAAAATGATAGATTTTTTACGTAAATACTTCAAAACCATATCCTATAAGTATTTTTGTATTGTGTTAGTTAATAATCCATGTCAATCATCGACAGCTACTACAAAAAGTAGGGTCACTACAAACCAACATGTCAATAAATATAATTATTTCTGTATATTTTCTTATATATATAAAAATCTCGTGTCATAGTGTTTGTTATAGAACTCCTCAGAAACTGAAAAACTCTCAAGATTTTTTATTTTTAGACCAAATTTTAATTTATTATATTTTTATGATTTGGCATCATAAAATACTCTAACCGTTCAACCTTCTAGGCTTCTACCACCAATCTCTATTTTTAATAGTGATTTGAGCGCGGGCGAAGCCGAGCAGGAATTGCTAGTTTACTATACATGTTTTTTGGAAAAATTACTCATATATAGCATGTGTGTCGTATAGGGTTGCCAGATAGAAACTTATCAAATCCGGGACAATTCTAGGACAACGGTGTTGGGTCGAGATCATAGCTAAAATATCCTGTTTTTGAAGTGAAACTTCTTTAGAATCGTTGTGATTTCAAACTCGATGAAACGAAAAAATAAGTCCATAGTACCAGGCACTTAGAGACGTGGAAGAGTTAGCCTTAGTTAGATCTCGCCCACCGCGAGTCAGTGACATTTCTAACTCTGTCTAACTCGTGGGTGTGACCGTCGCGCCATCTCCCTCTCTCGACGAGCTTGGACGGGGTTATTTAGAATAAATATAAACGAGATTTAAAAATTAATTTGCCAAAGAAGTTTTACTTCTGACATGTGTACTTTGTACACACGCACTTTTAATTTTTTTTGAAGTGAAACTTCTTTGGAATCGATGTGATTTCAAACTCGATGAAACGAAAAAATAAGTCCATAGTACCAGGCGCTCAGAGACGGGGAAGAGTTAGCCTTATTTTAAATTCAAGTTTTACTTCTGACATATGTACTTTGTACACACGCACTTTAAATTATTTTTTTTAAAGGTTTTAGCGGTGTGACGTGTATTCTTTGTTAGTTTATTTTGTTTCAAAATTTAAGTTTTCGGAATCCTGGTCAAAAAACAATATGGTCTAATGGTCTAATTACTGGACACGAGACAAGACTCAAAATTCCGGGACAATTACAATCCCGGATTTCCCGGCAAGCCTAGTGTCGTACCTGCGTGTCGTAGAGCGTGTGGTCGTGGTGCATGGCAGCGAGGGGGACGGTGGCGCCGACGGGCGAGCCGGACGCCGGCGACAGCCCGCCCGTGGCCGGCGACACGCTGCCGCCGCCCGGCGACACCGCGCCCGGGGACGTCGGGCTCTGAGCGAGGATACGGATTTATTTGTTTATTTAGCTTTCTAAATTATATAATACTAGCGACTCGCCCTCGCTTCGCTTGGGCTTTTTCCTAGATTTAGCACAGGCAAAGCCGCGGGATCCGCTAGTTATGCATATAAACCTTTCTTTAGAATCACTCTATCTATTAAAAAAACCGCATCAAAATCCGTTGCGTAGTTTTAAAGATTTAAGCGTACAAAGGGATATAGGGACAGAGAAAGCGACTTTGTTTTATACTATGTAGTGACTAGTAAACCCGGCCCGCTTTGTTGGGCGTAAGTTATAATAAATTAAACGATTTTTATATATACGGTTACGGTACATACGGTTTTTATATATATTTTAATAAAATAAAAATACTACTCCTTACTACATTTTGGCCACGCGCCATCTATAATGTAGAAATAGAAATACGACGCCATCTACCGGATATCTGTGCTACTTAGATGCCAATCCACCATCTATTAGGATTTTATAGAACTAACCGATAAATACACACTAAAGTCGTATAATAAACATTTAATTTGAAATAAAATAATATTGCGACTATAAATTAAGATGTAAGCTATGCTATCTTTCAAGTTGGATCAAACTGCACACGATGTGCGAAACTGATTAAAATCGGTTAAGTAGTTTAGGATTCCATCGCGAACAAACAACGTGACACGTAATTTATATACCTATATTAGATATAGTACAGTAAATAGAAAAATTATAAATAACTAGCAAAACTGGCCTGCTTCGCTGGGTGTAAGTTAAAATAAACGCATTTTATAATTTTTTTATACAATAAAAACAACCAAGTTACCCCTTATAACAATTGGTCCAACCGTTTCAAAGATTAGCCAAAAGTGAATATTTGAGATAAGTACCTTATAAACTTTCATATTATACATTTAGTGAAAAGCTTTTTAATTCGAAATTACTAACAGACATTTTAAATTTATTCACATGTACTCATGTACTGATAATGTCCTTCCGACCGATTCCTTCCACGGCGGTCACTCCCATTGAGACTAGCCAACTGCCCAGGAGATATTATATTATTTGAGTATGAGGGAGAACGCAGACAAAAGTGTACTCTCTGTTCCTGTCACTCTCATACTCCAGTGGGACTACTCCGTCACGTATACGTACGTATGTTCGTTCCAGCTAATCTCCTAAGGATCTTGAATGGCTGGACCAATGTGAACCCGTAAATAGCCGATAGTTAATGTTATAAGGAGTGGAAAAATGATTAGAATCCAAAAAAAATGCAAATTCTTACTACTGTAATACTTTTTAAATAAAACTACACTTTAAAATTTTACTAGGCGTAGAGCTTTACGTGCTTTACGATGAATGACGAACACACTATTAATTTCTACTGATACTGAAGTGTTCTAAACAGAAACACTCAATAACATGGTCCAACCCGGGAATCGAACTGCAACCAGCGTCAAGAACACAGAGTTAGTTTGCCACAACACTACTATAGCATCACAACAAAAGAGAATTAAAAACTCACATATCTCGGCTGGTAATCCGGTGACGTCCGATGTGGTAGGTAGTGGGGGGGAGGGAAGTGGACCGACGTGAGGTCTGGTAGAGAGCCTCCAGGTACTTGGAAATCGCAGGACAGACCCCCCGCTCCCCCCGTGTTACCCCCATGCCCCCCACCTGGACCTCCTCCTCCCCCTCCTCCCCCGCCGTCCCCTCCACTCTCGTATACACTGTAACAAGCGTATTAATTTAACAATTATAAAGAGATGATCTAGCTTCTGTCATATGTACAGAGACATAGACTTAAGAGATTGAATAGTGGAATAAGGGTAGTTTCAAATGTAACAAATGAAAATTGTAATATTATTTAGACTGAATCAATAGTTTTAATCTCTTTTACTAAATACAATGGTTTTCTTGTACAGTGGGAAAACATCTGAATTTAAAATAGAATTGATTAAAAAAGTGTGATCCCGAATCAAACTTATCTTTTATTCATAGTAAGCAATTTTCTAAGAGTCAAAATTAAATTTGTAAATATTATAAAGTGAGCACGCGTCGTCGTACATGAGTCAACGAACGTGACCAAATTACGATTATGCAAAAAAATTTCAATTCGATTATATTGCGTACAATAAATATATTCAGCCGTTTATTACGTCCCACTACCGGGCATGGACCGCCCTCCAAAACGAGGAGCATCAGGCCATAGTCCACCACGCTGCCCCAGTGCGTGTTGACGGACTTCGGGTCTTTCGAAAACTTGCTAGCTTATCTCAAATCTGCAGTTTTCTTACGATGTTTTCCTTCACCGTAAGACAAGCGGTGATCATGTTAGAAATGATTCGTACATGAAAATATCAGATGTACCAGACCCGCATATCATGTGTATATCATAAAAGTCACCCGTATGTTATGTACTTCATTTTTCACTACATAGTATAAAACAAAGTACGTATGCTTAGATCTCTAAAACTACACAACGGATTTTGATGCGGTTTTTTTAGTAGAGTGATTCATGAGGAAGGTTTTAGTATATAATTTGTCAAGTTTATGTACATATACATTTACAAGCCCAACCCGCGGCTTTGTACTCGCTAAATGTACGAAGGAACCCGAGCGAAGCATCAATAACTTTTTGCTTTAGTTTTAAGCTAAAAATTTTTTTCCCTTCAATTCAATGAAATTTTTGTACTCTGGTCTTTTACGTATATATACTAACAATCTTTTATTCGCGTAAATTTTTATATTATAAAAAGTAGCTCAATTTTTCTAAAGATCGAAACGTTAGCTTTAATATTTACATGTGGCCATAACTTATAATAACAACTATTTAATATTAACATCAGGTTTAGTTGAGTATGAATATAATTTAAATACTTTAAATGCATAACCAATCGTAAATAAAATTCAATACCAGCAACAAAAACTTATCATAAGTAAACAAATATACATATATATTATCCTTGTATTAGCTTGTTATTATTATCGTACCATATGCGTATACTAACGTTTTTAATGGCATTAATTGATATTCCCAAACATTGTAACGTTAATTGATCGAAGTATATTATAATGAGTCACAACTCACAACTCACTTGTTATTGTTAGGTATCCTTGGTATTTCACACGAAGATCGCGGACGGTTGGTTGGATTCATTCCCAGGGTAGCTAGAACATCGAGATGAATGTTGCCAGCTGTAAATAATATAATAAAAACAGTACTTAATTACTAAATAGTATAAAACAAAGTCGATTCCCGCTGTCTGTCTGTCCCTATTTATGCTTAGATCTCTAAAACTACGCAACAATTTTTGATGCGTTTTTTTAATAGATAGTATTTCAAGAGGAAGGTTTATATGTATAACTAGCGGAACCCGCGGCTACGCTCGCGCTATATCTAGGGACGACGTGAGTCGCTAGTTATTGAATTAAAAAAATAGTTTGCCTTCACATTTAGAATCGTGAATTGCAAATCATGGTAAACTATTTAAAATTACGACTATCTTATACAAAAAAAAATGTTAACAAGAATTAAAATATGTAGCATAAAATCAGCATAACATATTCAAGTAGGTATATTATATTATGTTTATGTAAATTACATTAAACCAAGGGCCCCCTAAACTTTGTATTTTGTGTTGTGATTTCGGCATGTTTCTTTCTTTCAGTTTTAATAGAAAACTAATTATGGTAATAGATAAGTTTAAATTATTATTTGTTCAGTTTTCCGAGCGCAAGAGTCGAACCCGCAATCAGAGTCAAAGGTAATAGGTATTTATAATCAAGGGTAGATTAAGTTCGTCTCACCTCTTCTATGATTTTGGTGGGGGTGCAAGTGGGGGTGGGCGTGGGAATGCAGGGGGTGGTGCGGTGAGAGTGGTTGGGCCGTCGCCTGTTGCTCACCGCACGACTGGTGTAACGCTGAATCTGAGTTCGTCCGCCTCCAGTTGCTGTCCGGCGGTGGACTAGAAACATGATATTATAGTACTATTCATATAATAAAAATGAAATGATAGCTATAAATTATTATGATAAAAACTAATTCAAGTATTTAGTTATGCATCGTTCGAGAACGACTAAACAGATTTCAATATATAATTTACGGTAAAATCTAAAGGCCAGATTTAAACTTAGTCAAATTAAGTTTAGTTTTGGAACCACTAAAGATAGTCTTAACTTCCCGTTTTGAATACTCTTTCGTAAGGGGGGACTGTAGGTAGTTTACTTCGTATTATTTATATAGTTGAGAACATAAATATCTAGTAATGTTTAGTAGTAAATTTATCAGAGTTCAAAACTAAATCGCAAAGCACGCACGCGTGATGCGTGTTGTACTAATTGACATGATTTTTTTTGTAGGCCGATTCGGCATCAGTATTAGTTAGTTACCATTCTATTAGAAACCAGATCATAAGTAACGTCCAAAAGCGATTGTATGTAAAAAAGAAGGAGAACAGGACAGTACAACTTCAATAAATAACTCACGGCGCCATCTAGTTCTGTGGTAAGCTATGGCTTGTATTATGGAATTTGTGGAGGCAAATTCTGATACTGAACTCGCGTCCAGCAATCCGGTCAGACGCGAAGCCAAGAAACCCACACGGAGTCGGCCCGCTTCGATGGGCGGTATACTATGCGAGTTGCTTCAGATACTAATCTGAGAGCAGAGTAGACTGTGCCGTGGCAAACCATACAGCCAAAGGGTTCTTTGGCTGTATGGTTTGCCACGGCTGTTCTGGCGTCGGGGCGTCGTGATTGAGTGTAAAGCGATCCTGCGACGTCTCTTTAAGACAGAGGGAAGTTTTGTTCGGTTTTAGTGGGTAGCACTGGCTTCTTTTAAGCCGGTACATAACCATAGTTTTTAAAATGTTTGTCCGTTTGTTTCATGGAAACATCATACATATATGTTAGCTGACGGACGCGGAGGTCAATACGAAAAATTTCACGGAAGAGAAATCTTTTCAACAAATCCGAACGGAGCAAAAGCGATTCGCTAGTATTGTAGGTATATTAATTTGAAAAAAATATTTCCCTAACTTTTAAGGAGATTTAGAACACTAGGCGGATATCCTAGCAAATAACAAAAAGCTTTTTGCTAAAAAAATAATTGTCGTTCTCGTAAGTAAACAAACCAAATTAGGTACTTTGTACGAACTTAGTACATACGTGTTAAACTTGTGATCACCGTACAAACTTTAAAGTTAAACAATAAATAATGATATTGACAAACTGTTACACACATCCATGTTATAGATTTAAGAATATAACATTCGATTAAAGTTTACTTCGGTAGCAATTTAAAAATATAAATACTAGCATTTCCCGCGGCTTCGCACACGTTCTGAGGACTGAAACCAAATTAATCATGAGTCGTGTGGTATAGTACTACCTCGCAGAACTAAAACCCTTCCCGTTTTTGTAACATTTTTCATTGATACTACGCTTGTATTGGTCGTAGGCCGTAGCGTGATGTATTATTTAACCTTCCTGAGATTAGCGCGTTCAACCAAACAAACAAACTCTTCAGCTTTATAACATTAGTACTTATATATTTTGATGTTGTTACAGAAAATTATTATATACTAGATGCAACCAAAACATATCTATTACATATGCATGTACTTATGGTCATGGTTTATGGTTTAGACAGACTGTTATCCGCAACTCCACGACTAGCGCCTGATTTGCGTGTTATGCTTATGCACGTACTTATCCATCGCTTTTATGAGATCGATTTACGTAATTCTTTTCATTTCGGAACAAACAATCTGGTAATAATATGACCCGCAGATAAACAACGAAATCTTTATCTATTACAACAATAATAATTTATTGCAAAATTTAAAACATAAAACCTCCGTAACACACCTAGATATAAATAAATTGTAGGAATAATACCTACATTAGAACTTTAGAAGTATATTATACATGACAAGTGAAATAAACCATTCAAAAATTCAAACGAGTTTTTTTTTGCAAATGCTATCATTGTTTGACGTAGGTAATAACGTTATTCGACAAAATTAAACGCAAGTTTTAATTACACTGAACCTTGATGTTTAGAGCCATCATAACTCATATTATGTAAAATCAGCTTTCAAGCCAGCCCTATACAACATGTCTATATGTATTTCCTGTTCGCTTATTTATTTTTGAACAATAAATTTATTAATTATGAATGAGTTTTCCTAGAATGGACTATAATAATACGGCCTGAATTAATATGATCGATGTGTCATACTTAAGTAACATTTGCAATTACAATCAGAATATTATGGTGTCGGTTCGATATTATTAAATTAGCGTCCAAGTGGGTACCATAATCATATTATAAAAAGGATTAAAAAAACATTTGAACACAACATTCAACAAATATCTTTGGTACAAAAATAATTAACTCTCGCGGGAATATATCAAGCCAAGCTGGGTTTTAAGAAACTTTAATTTTTTTTAAACTCCTGTGCATCATCTATTTGTTCGTACCTTTTGTATTTTTTTTTCTCTTATAAAATAAAATATTACTATTTTTTTTCACATGTGTCAGACACATCGCATATTGTATTGTTATACTGAGAAGCAAATATTCTTAGAAACATTCAACCAAATAATTACGGTCTCACAATCATCGAACCTGCGCGTACTTACCGCGAACGTACTGTGACAATTATAGATTTTTTTTAAAACAAATTGTCTTATCAACAGATTTTCATAGCGCCTGGGCGATAAATGTAAAATCATTCTATTGATCTAACTTCGAAGTTGTGATTGGTATGATACCCAACTTGAGCTCTATCTGATAGCGAGCTAAGTTATAAAACAAAGCGGCAATCCTTTCATATATTAACGATCATGATAATAAAAATACAATTTTATAAACACGTTTTATAAGTTTTATATAAGATTTATGCTAATATAAGAGGTCTGAGATTTATTAAAGAATAAATAAATATTGTATTACAGAACGAAGTAATACCTATCTGTGATACTGACGAGAAAGAAATCTATTTTGAAGAGAGAAGTTTTTTACATACGAGATGTATAGATGATTAAGCAACCTCTAACAATGATAAGATTGAGGAAATATCATATACACTTATATAATTACTTCCTATGTTAACCTTAATGTAAATGTATCGTAGTTAAGATATAGGTATTAATTCCTCAGAGAAATGCCTACTATTATAAAGAGCTAAAGTGCGCCAGTTTTGCAAGTAGGGGATTACATCTAGAAGAACTGATTCGATTTTGATTATATCACAACAAATTTCTACAGGTTATTTTTTATTTTGCTACAAATGAGTTTACTGGCAGAAATCAATTAATTTATATCAATCAATTTATTTAATTTATAAAACCAGTAATTAGTTGAGTTATTTTTATTACGGCTAGTGTTAGACACTCAAAAACGCACCCAAACGAAGCGAGGATAATCCTCTAGTGTGTAATATAACTGTACATAGGTAATATTTTTCGCTTTTCAGCCTATATCTAGGAATTTATACAATTTTTGACTATTCATGAAGTGTTTTTTTCTTACCTTAAATACACTGTGCTTCCATACGGACTGGTATCGTGCTTTCTATCCGCAGGCCGCCTCATCGGTCCTACTGAACTAGACGCTCGACCCCTTTGTCCTGGGGACCTTGGCGTTGGAGAAGTTCCTCCGCTCCTACCGCCGTGACCATACTGCGTTGCTAATGTTATTTCTTCGGGCTGTTGACAAAAGGACATACAAATACAAAAATAAAATAATGTTTCATATGGAATTAAATTTGTTACTAGTTTTCTTTTTTATTCTAGCTAATTCTATTACTAATATTGCAATTGTCGACTTGTATTAAACTTAAAAGCAGTAACAAATCATTGGCACATTTTATTACTTTTCATAATACTTTTAATTTGCAGAGTTATCACAGATTTCACATTTGTAATATTTTCTTAGACACTTAAAAAATGTTTTATTTTTATTATTTATATATTATTCATTATGTCTTACGTTTAATATATTTAACGGTTATTAATATAAACTTTGTCACATTTTATGTTTGATTTGATTATTGTTATTGAACCTTTTGACTCTGCAGTTCCTAATTTCTTTCATTTAAGGCTTTAAATTATACAACAGGATCTCATAAATAGCTCAAAAGCTTCTATTGCCAAATTAAAAAAATTGTAAAGGAATGTTTGTGTACTAAAGGATATTATTCGATTACGATTTTTTTGAAGACAGTACGCCTTGGGAATGATGTGATCGCCGCCAGGCTACTTCATCATATAGAATGAGTGTTAATTTGCAATTTAATTTGAAAAAGAGAGATTATTATTTTAAAAAATATTAGTCCCGCTGAGTTTCTTTCGCCAGTTCTTCTCAAGTCAGAGGTTTCTTCTTTCCGAACTGGCAGAAGTAATAATTTTATATAATGTATAATAATTTTATAAATTGTATACTTGTGAGTTGGCAATATCCTAAGAATTGTAATGTTTTCAAACTAACAAAAATTAAATAAATAATAAATAAATATGTTAGGACATTATAACACATGTAGCACAATAAACACAGTACCATGGTAAGCTACGAGGCTTGTGTTACAGATACCATATATGTAGTTGGTACACTACACATATAAATTTAAATACATATATACTATAAAAATAAACACCCATCATAACCGGAGCCTGCCCCCCAGCAGGACTCGAACCTGCAATAGCTGGTACAGCAAGTAGGGTAGCTAAAAACTTAGCCAAGTGTTGGCAAGTACATTTATCTTACATACATTAAATTACAAATATAAATGCACAAGATAATAATTAAAAAGGTGTAAGTAAAATATTGTCAAGAGTCCATTCAATCTACTAGATTGTAACAAAATAGGTAGGGTATCTTTATATAACAATATTATGGGATTTATTTCATGCATATTTTAAGTAACAAAATAAAAAAGAAAGAAAAATATACTTGATTTAGAAATATATAACTTCTATAGTATTTTAAAATGTTCAATATTAATAGAATTTTTAATTTTATATTGATATAAATAATAAATTGTTTCCATCAATTTTAATATCTTTGTTTTACATATTTTATGATTAAATTTCTCAACTTTTGTTTTGTTTAAATACAGTAGAATGTAATAAGTATTAGATTCTACTGTATTTAAACATTTCTTATAAAGTAAACAAATGATAAACTTGTTCAACACATGTTCCTATTAAATTGAATTGCTTTCTGCTACAAAACCCAAATGTTGATTAAACCTTTTTAACGGTTTATTTTTTATTTGTTTATTTGTTTCTCAATTTTAAATCAATTTAAATAAAAAAAATAATGTTAAAAATCAAGGTAACCCTAATGGTTGAAAAAAGGAGTTATAAAAACTATACTGCTAATTAACTACTATGAATAAAACTGAAATTTGCAAATTATATAGGGTTGAATAAAAGCAGATTCCGAAATGTGGAACCTTAATAGCTTCTGGCTTTGCTGGTGGCTGTGCTGCAACATTAGGAAGGGAACCACTCCGGAATGTTCCCAAGCTCTGTTGTGTTGGTACTAAGGACTCAACAACTTCTGGTTCAGGGGGAGCTTTGACTTTGGCTCGCCGACTACTAGAGTTAACCTGTAACCACCTTTTCTCAGCAATAGCCCATTACACACTACTTTGCTGCTATATTTAACTTGTTAATTATTTACTATTTATTTTGATTAGAAACCTGATTGAATTAATTATATTCACTTATTTGTATTTGTAAATTATAAGTTGTTAAATGTAATACAGGAATTAATTATAAGTAGTATTTAGCTATAATACTAATTATAAGTACTATTTTAGCTATATATTATATTTACCATACTGTTATACAAAATCAAGTGATATAAAAAGTTATCATTCCTGTAATAACTTTTAATTAAAAATGTTTACGATTCATGCAAATGGATAAAGATTATTATATTAAAACAACAAGTATGACTTTAATAAGTATTTTTTTAATAAAAATATTTTACTCATGTATAGCCTGTAAATTGTGAATGAAATATTGGATGGTTATGGGTACTTAAAACAAATAATATATCATTTATGCTCAGTAACCTTCGACTGATCATAATATTCTTAATCTCGTTATTGTTTAGTGTATGTAAAGGATACAATAATAAAACAATTTCGACAATGACAGTTGTTAATTATTACAAGAACTAAATACTACATAGAAACATTGTTTCCTTTTAATAAATTTGAGACTAATAACTGTAAATAATTGAGTCGCAATATTGAAATGATTATTGTTTACGTCGGCTAGCGCATTTGACGGCCAGGAAGCGATTGCCTGAGTAAATAGGCGACCCGCGACATACCTTATTGGTTGCGTCGGAAACTTCACGCATAATTTTTTCAAAAGCCGCTGTTTCCTCAGCCTGCTTTTGATTGTGAAGGGCAATTTTTTCACTAAATTTTCTAGGATTCGCCATGATGGTCAACAAACATTTATTCTTCTCTTTTTACATCACAATTTTCTACGCTCATAGAACCAAAACGCGCCTGCCTGTCAGGCAGTAACTCGATGTTACCATAACATAAAATTAAAAGTCCAGCAATCTATTTTGAAGAAGGTAATAACTAATAGTTCAATATTATTATCTAATTTTAACATAAAAACAAAAAGGAAACCTTTACATATTTTTATATTTTACCCTATATTTTTTATATACTCTATCTATGCTTTATATTTAGTAAGGACTATTATGTATAATATTCTTTTTCCCCTTTAAAAATATTATTTTTATTGGTTATCCTGAGGATATAGGATGTAGGTAATTATGTAGGTAGATCTTTGGTTTTCAACATTTTGTTTTTTACTTTTGTTTAATTTTGTATTTAACTTTGTTCTAAACATTACTTTTGCATGTCAACTGTGTTTTTTATTGGAGGGAAATAAGTGAATTGGCGCTGCTAGCTGGAATACAGGTTTCCAAGTTCAGCTACAGATGATTTTGACGTATATTATTTTGTAAAACATCTTTTTGGATAATAAATTATTATTATTATTATGTTACTTATTTTCTCAACTAACGTTGGTATTTTGGTTCCGAGGACGGGCATCTTCAAGCCAAGTCTTTTGGAGACCTTATGGGGATAATGATGAGGGATTTAAGAAACGACGTACTATAGAACATATGTCTAGAACTATTGACTTTTGTAACTGAATATAATATGTTAATTTGTGTAATTCTAACAATTCTATAGATTTATGTAGAATTTTTGGTACTACACCACTGGATGAGAGAATTATTGGTACTATCTTTATTAAGTCCTGATGCCACATATCTTTTATTTAGTCTGCAAGTGGAATATATTTTTGGATCTTTTCTTGATGCTTGTTTTTGAGATTGTGTTAGGTATGGCATATCCATATCCCATATCAATGAGGTACGCGGTTTTTGGGGATTTTAATGTGAGTGTAATATCTGGTCTATTGCATGCTATTGTTTTGTCTGTAATTATATCTATTACGTTCCAATATAGTTTAGCTGTTTGGTTTTCAAGGACATTACAGGGAGTATATTTGTAGTAAGGTGTGTATGTATTTATTAATTTATATTTCAATGCTAGAATTTGGTGAATTTGTTTCGCAACGTTATCATGCCTTTTTATATATTCTTTTGTAGCTAATATCTTGCATCCCCCTATTACGTGTTCTATTGTTTGCTTGCTTTGATGACATAATCTACATACATCTGTTTCTATAGACTCTTTAATTATGTACTTAGAGTAATTTCTGGTTTTAATGATTTGGTCCTGTATAGCTATAAAGAAACCCTCTGTTTCAGCTAATAAGTTAACTTTTGTGACTTAAACTATAGATGACTAATAAAACTTAAACAATTATATATAAATACAATTTACAAGTATGTTGGCAACATTTCCTTTTACTGTTGATGTCTCAGTGATGGATGCTCATGCTGTTGTTCACGTCAAAGTCAACTGTCAAAACCGGTAATTTGAGCGGACAGCGGTGACGGGTGAGCGGCTTGGAGAATGGAGTGTCACTGGTCACAACATCACAACTTAAAAGCAACCTTGTGAATCTCGGGCATTTGGATTGGATATTATAATTTATATAATATCTAGTGCGATGAATTGTTAGTACAGTTGAAGTTATTGAAAGAGCAGGTGCTAGCTTTGGAATTGAGAGATATGGAGGAAAAATATATATTATCTTTAGATATAGGCACTACAACAATTCGCTCGGTTATTTACAATTCAAGAACAGAAATTATAGGCAAAGCAGTAGATCAGGTACACTCTTATTAGATTTTCACGTTACAATATATTTGTTACAACTGTTAAATTTATTGTAAAAATATTGTTGAAAGTAATTTACGTTAAAGAAAGTAAATAAATCTTGTTACAATTTAGATATGATGATAAAGATAAAATTTATTCAATTGAGTATCATAATTTAATTATTGTGATTTTTGTGATAAGAAGAGTAATAAATATTAGCACTATTTGCAGTGCTTCTAAACCATGCTATGCTAAAATTTATAAATTAAACTTATATAACATGCTAAGTGAAAATATTTTAAAATAGATTAATAAAATATTGTACCAGTTTTTTTTCCTTGATATTATTTAAAGAACTCTTATAAATATAATTGATATAATAATTTTATTAATTTTTAAGGTAATACTACACTACCCTAGCTGTGGATATGTGGAAATAGATCCGGAAGAACTTTGGACATCTGTAGTAGAAGTTGTAAAGAACAGTATACAAAGTTAGTGTTTATTACTCATAGGTATTATTTGTTTAAAAGAAATAATATATAATTGAAGTCAATTACCATAATAAAATAGCACTCAAGATCTTATTATATTTAGTACATAAGAATATTATTTTAGTTTGCATAGAATCAACTAGTGGAAGAAAATATATATACCATTTGTTCTTTTAGATGCTAAGCTATCAGCTGGACAAATTACAGCTATGGGAATTTCAACACAAAGGAGTACTTTTATAACATGGTCTCAAAAAACAGGGAAACCATTCCATAGATTTATCACTTGGAAAGATCTCAGAGCAGATGACTTGGTGAAACAATGGAATGATTCTTATACTTGGAAGGTTAAATAAAAAATATTTTCTTTTGTTATAAATAATACAATTGTAAATTTATGAATTATAAAACTAAAATCTTGAGTATTTAGATGCAGAGCATGCAAATTAATTTAAGATGTAAATTATATTTCGTGCTTCGTCCTCGAGATTAGTAATGTTAGTAAAAAGTATTTATATGAACACTAAGTAGTAACGCATAGGTACCACCACTTCTGCACTATAGTTGAGAAAAAAGATCTTAATATGACTAAAAAAGTTTAATCGTTTTCTTCCTTTTTTATTGTACCTTGTCTTTAGCAATGGCGACAGAGCTTCATTCGCATTTTAGTGCTCAACCACTTCGCACCTCTTAATTAAATTAAGTACCTACGTTAAAGTTTCGCACTAATACGTATTATACACCGTTACTATGCCCAAGTGTAAAAGTAATGGGAATTTGACTTGATATTTCAAGTGTATCTTCGAGCTTTGATTCGTCAAAGGAACTATCAAAATGTAAGTTTTTTTAAATAACCTAATCTAATTGAATTTACCAGATTAGTCTGAGAGACTATCATGCCGCCTTTAATATTAAGGGCTCTTTAGATTATTATAATCCTACGCCAGTGTTCCGAGGTAACAGCTTAACGAGTAATTTTAATAACCTACTCTAATTAAATGTACCATATCAGTCTGAGGGAATGTTTCGCCACATTTTAAAACCTTACTTACCTCAAATTATGCATCAGAGTAGTCTGATGGACTATCCTGCCGCTTTTTATATTAAGGGTACTCTAAATAGAGTATTATAATCCTATGCCAGTGTTCCGAGGGAACAGCTTGACGAGTAATTTTAATAACCTACTCTAATTGAATGTACCAGATAAGTCTGAAGGACTATTTCGCTTGTTGAAACCTTACTTACCTCAAATTATGCACCAGAGTAGTCTGTGGGACTATCTCGCGCATATTATCATAGCCTTACATAAAAAATGCACCAGGGTTGTCTGCGGGACTATTCCGCCGCTTTTTATATTAAAGGCTCTAAATAGAGAATTATAAACCTATGCCAGCGTTCTGAGGGAATAACTTGATGAGTTTTTTTTTAATAACCTTTTCTAATTGAATGTACCAGATCAGTTTGTGGGACTGTTTCGCCACATTCAAATAATATGGTATTGCACCTCGGTTATCTTAAATCATGCATCAGAGTAGTCTGCGGGACTATCTCGCGCATAATATAATAGCCTTTACATTAAAAATGCACCAGAGTTGTCTAAGGGACTCTCACACCGCTTATTATATTAAGGGCTTTAAATACAATTATAAAAGTCTGCCAGAGTGTTTGAGGGAAGAATTCCACTAGTAATTTTAACAACCTATTCTAATTGAATTTACCAGATCATTCTGAAGAACTATTTCTAATATGGTAATGTATCTCGCTTATCTTTATTTATGCATTTGAGTAGAGAGAGAGTATTCACCTTTCCTTATCAGACTTGGAAATGGCGATTCCTTGTTTTAAACCAAGAATCAAATCCCAAGCTAAATCGATCATGTCGGTACATTAGCCATACTGCCGCCATATGCCAGCGAACATTGAAGTTGCTCCTGCTGGCCACAAGTTACGTGACGCGTGCAAAACTCTGACCTGTCAGACGTTTTAGGAGCGGGCCCATCAATAACAATGGAATATAGCCCAGGCATATACAAAGAGGTGGCAACTAGATTACAGTCTAGATAATATAGGCTATATTATATAGCCACGCTGCTGATTAATCCTTAAAAGACTTTGAGATAAAGCTATCGAGGCGGAACAGAAACTCCTGGCATCTGTTATTACAACCTTGAATAAGGTATATAATGAATTCATTAAGGACCTAGTGTATGTCTGACGAATCTTTTGTGACATACAAGATTAAGAATCGGAAATTCCAGACGTAATTTTGCTCTATATTCTATCATAAGAATGAAATTAATGGATCATAAATTTCTATTTGGAAACAACTTGATAGATCACAGAAAACTGCAAAAGCAGTTTCTTAATCGAGCTTAGATCTTGAACCTAAAATCCCACATAAATGTTCTCATGTGATGGATACTTCAGGCAAAAATTTAAACTGGAAAACGAGAGCCATTGTTCACAGGCAGCCGGCGCGCTGTCAGCAGCGTATTCAACCACCTGCAATTCAGGTGAACGAGACGTCTCAAGGAACCTCGTCGCACACCTACACGCAGCAGCCCAAGCAAACTCGCCGGACCTAGATCCGGTACGATATGCAGGTAGGCTTACCTACATATTATCGAAAACAATGGTCCTCAATTAGTCGAGATGGTTATATTATGCTGTCATTCTTTAATGGTAACGAATGATATGAAGTTTAATAGTTTAGCCTATTAAACTTGTATACCTAAACAAAAAAATATATTCTAATTCGCTAACTAGTACCATCTCAGTAATAATTTATTGACAATAATAATAAATTATTAACAATTGGAACTATTTGCAATTGCGAACCATGCTGTAATTAATTTATATCGCACGTGTCCTTAATACCAAAACCGAATTACGGAGGTTTATTTTAATTTTAAATGCTAAAATAAGTTTATCGACACATCTCGTATAACTCTAAAGTTAGTAACCAAAGAATTCTATACCGCGACTTTAGATCTTAAAGACGCCTATTTTTTGTTAAGTATTCACCAAGCTCTCAGAATTATGTTATCAAATAATTGATTTAATGTATTCAGCCATGTGACCTGTGATCTGTGACATGACCAATCAGCATCTGTACAGCACCGTTCAATATGTACTAATTTATTGAAACCTTTAATTAAATTATAGCGTTTCTGTGGTTATCTATCAACGATATATACCTTGATGCGTACCTACTGCGCTTTACTTATATAAAGTGTACTCAAAAGTTTGAGATCGTACAGAATCTTTTAAGAACTTTAAGATATATCAAAGTACATAAGTGCCCTCTAAATCGTGAAAGTATTATATTATATGCTGTGTCATAGATAAACATAAATGGCAATCAAGTTTATCTTCAGAGAAAAGTAAAAAAAAAAAAAAAGAACTCAACGCTTTAAGATACGTTTATTTACTGAATTGTTAAGATTGTTAGTTTCAGCCTGCCCTGCTGTAGAATATGGTCAGCTATATACGAAAGAGCTGGATTCTGGAACGCTGCAACTACCTTGCTTGTACTTGGTAATATTACGATTACGAAAAATATACGTCCCTTTTAAACTCTACCCGACTTAAACTGATGACTAATTCTATTGATTATTTAATTCATAGAATTAGGAATTAACTTTTTCTTTTTTTTTTTGGATATATCCTCTGACGCTCAACTACGGGGGATGCAGCTTGTAACGGGCAAACAGCTAGTGGTCGTTGGTCCGTTTCAGAATAACGTGTTTGCAAAGCCCAGGCGGATCCATCCCATTGTTGAGAGGGAACCTTCTTACAATGACAAAGCGGTATCAACAAATCTTGACAATGTCCTGTGCTCACAAATTGATTTTATTTACTAGCTTTTGAATTAAAATGTAGTAATTATATCTTTTGGCAAAAAGACGCTGAAGCCCTAGCTGTTGAAGCATATATTGACTGGTTACACCATTATTTTTTCTATGCATAACCACCAATCGATGTGCATTTGACAAAGCACTACGTTATTTATTTTCAGATCAAGCTGAGGGTATTGTAGTGGTACCCTACTGGCTCACAATCGTGGACCTCTCTATTTACTCGCTTATTGACATGAAATATTCTAAAATTGGACTCTAATATTCCAGGAATCGCACTTACCACGCAACCAAACAGCTTGGCGGAGTATAATCGTTATACTCTTATTTCTTAAGACGCTATGTCCAACCCGGCTACTTTTATATTATATTGATATCCCTAGCTGATAATACAATTATGCAATATGACGCTTGCCTTAGAAGTTTGTTTTAAACTGCAAAAATACGGTCTTAAACACGTATGAACCTATAGCAATACAGTTTTTCCACAAGTATTTTTAATAATGAGGCTCAATATGGCACCATCATTAGTCATAGAGCAGCTCATCGCTCATCACTACCAAAATGGGATACCATTACTTATACCTTTAAATTATTTAACCACGTTATTTCCAAATGAAAACTTATCTCTAGATATATTCAAAAAGAAACTTATTACTTTGTTTTCTTTAGTGACAAGTGACAACTGACAACAGACAGCCCACAAAGTTACAGATACATAATATCAAAATGTAATTGTATCAAGTAAAACTTTATAGAACTGGAATTAATATTAAAAATATTGTTTTACAGTAAAAATTTGCCCCGCAAAAACTCTTATTGCATAATATTATATAAACAAGATAAAGATTTTTAGTCAAACCAGCTCCTCTCGTAGCACACGCCATACGTCCATATACAGGACACTTTAACTAGTTACCTTAGAAGTCATTATGAAAATTTCTTAGCTTTTCTAGCTATTCCTCTTTGTAAACTTTGCAAGATTTTATAACATACCATTTACTAACATATTTAATAATACCGCTTTAGCCAGTCTATACATTCATTCTGATTATAATTATATTCCTTTTGAAATAAGAATATAGTTAAAACACAAGTAAATTATTATTTACTTACACTTACATATTATGTAATATGTACATTCTGATACAAAATAATTAATCACTGTTATTTTATTTTGTATTTCTTTTCGATATTTCCTCCACGTACTCTCAACGTCTACTTAGTGTTCATATAAATACTTTTTACTAACATTACTAATCTCGAGGACGAAGCACGAAATATAATTGATGATTAAACGAACTTACCTGTAAGTGAAGTTCTATCATAATTATATGAAGTGCTTCGTCCGAAGAGATTAGTAAGTCCCTCCCACCCATAATGGCCCTAAGCGTTGCGGAAATATCTATTCTATCTAAACTAAATGAAGCTCTGTCGCCATTGCTAAAGACAAGGTACAATAAAAAAGGAAGAAAACGATTAAACTTTTTTAGTCATATTAAGATCTTTTTTCTCAACTATAGTGCAGAAGTGGTGGTACCTATGCGTTACTACTTAGTGTTCATATAAATACTTTTTACTAACATTACTAATCTCTTCGGACGAAGCACTTCATATAATTATGATAGAACTTCACTTACAGGTAAGTTCGTTTAATCATCAATTATACTTCATGAATTTGTGTTAATTAAAGAAACAAAAAAAAAAAACAATTAATTCACCATACTTATCACTTTTGATTTTAATAAATATATATTAATTTAACTTAAATTTCATTGTTATAAATGACAGTTGCAATTTTCAAAACAAATGTGCTATAATTTAATATAATAATTATTGTAATGATGATTTTTTTCAGCTGATTAAATTTGGTGCTACTGTTTTGCATGTGATAACAAGGAGTAAAAAGTTTAAAGTAGGAAGTGTTCTAAAATTTACTAACAATCAGGTAAAGAAATCATTCAGTTACTTCAATTTAACTAAAATATTATAAGTTGTCATATTATATGTTATAATATGTATACATTTATCTTAAAATATTTAACTGCTTACTAGGGTGGTTCACGCAAGTATGGTGAAAAAAAAAATTGCAGGTAGAAGTTACGCCACCTCGTTGTTTTGTTACACATACCTATGGTATTCTCTTTTTAAAATTTCAGCCCCCTACCTTATGTAGAAGGGGGTGCTCATCAACTTTGAAATATTTGAGTTTTATGAAATTTTTATAAAAAAGGACAAGTAAGAAAAAAATGTAAGCTCTTCTCAAAAATGATTTATTTTTATTGCAAAATAGTAATTAGGAACACACAAATATTATTAACAAAGTAGGACTTAAAATACTAATAATACAGTTCTGTTTTTCAACCTGAAATTAAGTTTGTTAACGCTTTTTTGGATGTTTCAGTAGAAATGATTTTTCGGTTATGTTCCACTACTTGAAGTATAAATTGTTTTTCTTCCTCGTTTTTGGTAAGTATCGTATTATAATCTTCAAATAATTTTACACCTCTTTCCGCAGTATCGTTGACCACACGTAGGTTCCTTATGCAGCTTTTGCCTTGAAGGTAATCATCATTATCTCCCCAAGTCTCAGCAGGTAGTTGCAAGAATGTGTCATTGATTTTTAGAATAGCGAGCGTTTGCAATGTTCTTTGTGATGCAAAGGCTTCTAACGTGGCTTCAGTGGATAGTTTATCAGAATTACCTCGTACTAATCGTGAACTGCCTTCAACATCCATCCTTTGAACAATGGCCATTTTCTCTTTACATGACACCCTGTTGGAAAATAAGGCAAAGGCTACCAGCTCATCAGATAAATACCACAAGTGACGCTCTAAGACACCCCTTGCTGCTACACTAATTTCGGAATCAATCGTTTCGTATGATTTTAATCTTTTCCAAAGTTGCAAGTCATTAATCGGTGCATCAGCTGCCAAAGGTGCTTCGATCCAAACCTTTGTGTAAATTAGAGCACCGAAACTAACAAATCGGATAATTTGTTTTTCTTCCCTTTTGGTTAACTTAAATACGTTTGAATTACTTTTGAAAAGAAAAATCTTCATTGCATACAACAGTTTTGCCATTCACCGAGCATGATGTATTGGTCCTGGGGAACGCCAATGAATCCTCGCAGGTGGCTTCTTCAGAACTATCATTGTGAGCTCTATTAGCTCGTTGTAATCATCCCGAACTTGTTTTTCTGAAGCTAAAGCTGTTGTAAGACTCTCTAGAGTACTTTCAGCAAACTGTTCCGCGCTAGAAATTAAATCAAGGCAATCATATTGTTCTCGAGAAAATGTATCCCAAGCAACCCTGAATCTTTTGAACAATGGGATCTCAGGAGAGCTTGATGGACCAAAACACAGTGTAAATACTTTTGAAAGCATTATTTCAAACATGTGATGACGACAAGCAAGCCATAACAAACCACGGCCTGTCTTTGCCTCTAGAAGAGCACATGCACCTTTTTTGGCACCAGTGTTAGAGGCAGTTGTGTCAAAACTCATAGCTTGAACTTGATTTGTGACGTTCCACTGTTCCATTGCATCAAAAACAGCATCGGACATGTTTTCTCCCGTCCCTGCAGTAAGTTTGGGTACTCCTAACAATTTTTCAAAACCATTGCCGGAGACAAGAATGGGTAGGCGCTCCACTTTCTTATTT
Organism: Boloria selene; assembly: GCA_905231865.2. Lineage (NCBI taxonomy): Eukaryota > Metazoa > Arthropoda > Insecta > Lepidoptera > Nymphalidae > Boloria > Boloria selene. Next base: position 6,555,944 of record HG993149.1, read on the forward strand.
CCTGTTATATCAGGCAATAATTTTCCATCCCAATGTATTACAAGTGGATAAGTGGGCTCGAAGGTTTCTTTAATATTTGCACTGAATTCCATCCTAGCTTTTTTTCTGGCTCGTCGAATTGAGCTCCGCGAAATAGGGAGAGAAGCAGGATTGCAGCCAAGTGCGGCAGACAACGGAATTATCAATCGTACTGCTTCTCGATCGGTTATTTTGTTACGGTCAAGAGCGCTGGTAACATGTTGTGTAAAAATACCACTAGCCAATGCCACACAGTCACTGGTAGCGCTTTTCGATTTGGTAATGTCACTACGAAATCTTCTTCTTGCTTATTCTGAATAGTGCTAGCGGCACTAGAAGTGCTACTAAAGCTGGAATCAAGTACTAGTTCTTGACTTGACACAACTGAAGTCAAAGCATTACATTCAGCTGCCTTTTGTCTTAATTCTTCAGCTCTTTGTTTTCGCTTTAAAGAACGTTCTTTGGTCTTTTCTAGCTTCTTGTCGATTGAAGTAATAATCATCTTGCGCTTATCTCTTTGGTCAATAAGAAAGTCTCTATCTTCCGAAATTGTAATTGAATTTATGGCGTTTGAATGGGCAATATCAAAAAGTTTGTCTAACTCTGCTATGAACAAGTTCTCTCTCTTTCTCTGTGCTTCTGAAGCTCTAGTTTTATTTTTCTTCAAAAGCAGCCAGTTCTTATGAACTTTAATAAGTTTTTCAATGCAGTGATTCGGTTGTCTTGTCGGAATACCAGACTTGTTCCACACCTCTATTAATTCTTGAATGACTGTATGCGCAGAATCTTTCACATTTTTTGAGACATGTAATATCTGGTGATACCGTAATAAAACATGCCGAAGTGTTGGAAGTTGGTTTAGCCTTAGCAGTGGCTCAAGATCCCGACATCCAAGTAGAAAAATGTCATCTCTATTACGTGTTGAATAACTCATTTTCATGCACTAATACACTGATTCACAGTCTAGCAATTAGGTTTCTTCTATGTTTGTTTATTAAACACTCTAAAAGTTCTATTTAATATTAATATGATTTATTTAACTCTGAAAACTAACCTGCAACCAAGAAATCAAACTATAGTGTTTTTCACAAATATTTCAAAAAAAACACTCGCTTGAGCACCCTCTTTCGCTAAAGCTAGTCACCTGAAATTTTGCAACGTTATTACTATAGATACGTGTTACAAATTTAGGGGGTGGCCAAGAAAAAAAAACGAAAAAAAAATTTTTGGACCACCCTACTGCTTACTCATTTAAATAAATTACTTATACTAAAACACAACTAACAAAACATTGGATTGAACAGAAATATTTTTGTTAATTAATGTAAATATCCATCAAATCTACACCTTAAACAGCAAAACATTAGCTATATTTAAACACAAGCTATATTTAGCGACAATAATTTTAAAATGATTGATCTAGTATTTTATTAAAAATAACCTGATATAGTTGCGTCAGATAGCAGAGGTAATATTGCAAATTCTGTTACCATTTTTATAAAACTTCGAGACGAATTTCTTTAGCAACAAATATTTTTGTCACAATTTTACAATTAAGAATTAATGTGTTCCACATTCATGAAAGAATTAAATTATTTCTATGAGGACTTATCATTTAATAATAAATTTTATGTTAAATTTGTATTATATTTATCTAAAACTATTGATATTTCATATATATTTTGTCTCCACTGTATTTATTAAGCAGTATAAGAAATTGGCCTATAAGGTAAACAATTCATTTTAGTAGTTAATTTTTTGTTAAAAGCATAAGTTTGTTTTTAGTTCATGACTCATAAAACTTAATTGTTTATATGAGTCATAAACTAAAAAAAAACTTAAATGAGCAACAAATGATTACATTTGAAAAATAAACTATATTTTATCAGATAAACTATCGAGAAAATAATTACAGCAAAATGTTCAATTTTCACAGGAATAAAAATAAATAGTTTTATTGAGTCAACCTTGGAAAGCAAAACAATATAGTAGGAAATTGTAGTTGTAATTAAAAAGGCCTAAAGTCTACAATATCAAATATTTTTCTCCTAGGTTACACTCGCAATACCTACGTATTTTTATCAGTACGTATAAAAACAGTATTAACTTTGCGAATTGATATTGTGTGCGTTTCATCAGACAAGATTTAAAATATACTTTTGATGAAGACTACACGTTTGGCAGTTGGAGGTGACCCTAATTTCTGCGCCAGCGGTCGCGGGTTCGAGTCCCGCTGGGGGCATACTTATGTTGAGCACGAATGCTTGTACTCCAGTCATGAGTGTTTATATTTTTAATATTTTCGTATTTTAGAAAACTACTAGGTACACTCGCAATGATTATTTTTATCTGTACACTAGCATTATAATATTAGTATAGATATTAAAACAGTTACTTAACTAATCGATATTCCCGTTCACGCAAAAAGTACTTAACCGATTTGATTTAAACTTCGTGCAGTTATATTAAACTTCGTGCAGTTATATTAAACTTCGTGCAGATAGATTATTACAAGACCCAATATTCAGATTTTAGGATACACTGTACGACAGGAAATTATTTTATTCTCACAAAAATACACAGTAACTGATTCTACAGAGTAGTTTTAAGAGAGGGGTGGAATTGAACTAAACTACATTACCGCGAATGAAACCGAGAGTTTCGCTAGTTTTGTTATAAGTGTAGATAAAGGTAACCTTAATAGTATATAATATTAAAAAGAACTATATAAAACAAAAGATGTAATTATAATTGGCATAAAGTACGTCTTGCATTTTGAACTATGATCTTGAAATAACTGGAAAATAATTATTTTAATATTATGTAGGTACCTCTGTATACCTATTATCTACACTGTATAAATTCTAATACACACTATTAATTATTTCTTATATTTATCTGTTGTATTTTGGACTAAAGCTTATAAGTCTTTATTATTAACTGATAAAGCTAAGTTAATAATTATGTACGTTAACAGTAGGTACCTACAATTGCGACCTTCTCCTCGTTTTTTGCTTTTAAAGCGATTTCGTTTGTAGATAAGTACGGTTTTGTTTTTTTTAAGCTTATCTTTCATACCGTATTTAAGTATGATAATATATTATGATGTTATTAATGAAACTATATTTATCGCGGGTATAATATTTTGATTTTTGGTCCCGTCCGCGTCGTTTCGAATACTTTTTAGCAATCATGGTCACGGGAAAGACTGGTCTTTGACGTCTCACTGGTTTATACCTATACTTGTTACAGACAGTCTTCCGATACTGATTACAAATAAATTTCGTACTATAAAAGTTCATTTGACAACACGTTTGGCTCAGTAGGTAGTGACCCTACTTTCTGCGCCAGCGGTCGCGGATTTGAGTCCCGCTGGGGGCATTCATTTGTTGAGCATGACTGTTTGTACTCCAGTCATGGGTGTTTATTTATAATATGTATTTATTTAATCGACTGTCTGGAATCCGTAACACAAGCTTCGTAGCTTTCTACGGGACTAGATGGTGCTGTCCCAGCATATTTATCATTCGCATTTTTTTCTTATTTTAGACAACAATAAGATTATATTGGGCTCTACTGAACGTGATTGAATTAAAATCGGCGGTTCAGAATAATGACGCTATGTTCGGGACACTGGACACATGGCTTCTTTATAAAATGACAGGTACTTCAAAATTTACTAAAAACTTTAGAAGTATTAAAACAATATATACTTATTAATCAACTGTTCCAGATTTAATTATCTTTGTGCTTATATTGTTACAACTTTAGAATGTTTTAGGCATTATATCCGATATTCTATTGCCTATGTAATTATATTGAATTTAAAATGCCTCGTTGGATCAGTCAGCAGTTACTGCTTTACATGGTTGCTGGATGTAGGTACTGAATTTGAATCTTTGGTCGGTTCCTTAGCCGGGTTTTGTCTGACAAAAAAATACAAAGTTAGGAAGTAGGCGGGCGTTAAGCTTCCGTGTGGAGCGGTAAAAGTTGTTGATCTCGTGCCCTATCTTCGACCGGTGCAGAGTTTAAAGAGATCGATTTAAGAATGACATCATAATATAAGTAATATTATATTCTAGTATAAGCTAGTTTTACCTCCAGTAAATTCATTTTTAATATTTTTCATCCCGTCCGCATGGCCACCACGCAAATCGGTAGATGAATATTGTATATTTTCAAGCGTTAAAATACCAATATCTGACTCGCTTGAGTATTGATTTTTTTACAATTTTGAAAGTTAGTAGACACTTCCCCCACTGCTGAAAGTGGAAAAATTATAGGGCCATTTAGTTTTTCAATTATCTAATCTACAAAGTCATAAAGATTTCCGCGATTCTCGAGTAAATCCACATTTAACAATTTTGTGTAATTTGTGCAACATTATAAACGCCTTAAAGCCAGGTTTTTATATTTTAGCCTTGTCGTAGAATGAGTGTTATCTTCATCTTGAATTTTATCAAAACGCAGTTTTATAGCCTTTCGTACCTACTGTGAACTTTACTTTTATTACTACTTCTTCATAGTCATATCATATCTCTTATGTGCCTAAATGTCGTCATCAAAATCTGTTCGGATATTTGATTGATCGGAGATGAGATTTTCATAGAAAAACCTTAAAAATTTATAACTCCAATCACATACCATCATCAGTACTAAAATTTCGTACATATTTTTTTTTAATTTCAATTTAACTGCTTTTCAGTAAAAGAGTATGAAAGTATATACGGTATTTTTATCCAACATTTCTTTTAAATTTTTTTTGTTTGTAACTAATCTCTGAAACGGCTTACGATGGGACTTTCACTCGCAGATAGCTAATGTTATAAAGAATAACTAAGGCTACTTTTATTTTATTTGAAAATTATATAAACCGTTTAAGTTATTTTACCTCACACCCAGCGAAGCGGGCCGCGTTTGCTAGTTTTTAATACATTATAACTATATTTTGTGGACAAAAATGGTCTATATTGAAACATAACAAAACATCGAGTATCTAAATCTGTTAAGAATAAGAAATTTCTTAATATTAAATAAAATTTCAGGTAGCAAACTCCACATGTCGGATGTTTCTTCAGCGTCTGCGACAGGTTTTTTCGATCCTTTCACGATGAAATGGGCGAGTTGGGCATTGTCTTTATTCGGGATCCCCGAAGCTGCATTGCCAAAGGTGGTGGATACCGCGGGGGAACACTTCACTAGCACCGACCCAGATATATGGGGACATGCGATACCTATACGAAGTTGTGTAAGTATATTCTATCTAGTCTATATTAAATAGTAGCGATCAATCCTCGCTACTCTGCTTATCCCTAGATTAGAAATTTCAGTGATTAGTATAGATTTCACAAAGATTTTTTAAACTGAAAAGTATATTATATATTATTGACCTATTTCATCGAAATAGTAGTTTTCTTCCAGTTTCCAGTCCTATACAGACAGACAGGTAAAATTCTAAAATAGATTCGAATAAGATTTACTCTAATATATTTTAATCTACAATTGAACCGAGTATTTTATTTTGTAATTTCTTGTATGTAAGTCACAGCAAATGTAAATGCGTTTCGCTCTGGTGCCTCCCTAGTTCTTATAACAGTCTTTTATAATTTATAGTAAAAGTAAATACTTCCTTCAAATAAAACATCTGGTACTAATAATTGTTTATTGGTGTTCAGTTACAACCATGTAGTTACATATACGCATTACATGACTAATCAGTCAAATAGTCGAACTGTATTCCTGAAAATCCAAACGGGAAGTGCCCCCACCATGATGGTATCACGGCTTTTATAATAATTAATGTCAAAACAGCAACTCAAATGTCAATTTCTTTTTAAAATCAATAGCAATACTTATACAAAAGAGTTTAACATAAATCAATCACTTCACTTAAAAAATAACTAAGCTAACAGTTCGGCCATCCTTTAAAAAAACGAGTCCCTTCGTTATTAGAGTTATACATACATAACACTAGTTAATAATGATGAAAACTATTTTTAATAACAATCTTTTAAGATCTCCACAATAACCAAATATAGATATAGCCTTCTCGGCCATCTTGCAATTAGTTTAATTCAAAAAAGTAAAATATGTAGACAAATGCAATCAAAAATATTTTTTTTCAACAGTACAAATAGCAATCATAATAATATCAATTTCCTTTTCAATTCATCATCAAATCTGTTGCACTCATTAGTTGGCTTATCGGCCTCATGTGCAAACAGAATATCATGCGAGCTTGGTACACTCATAGTTGACCTATCGATCTCATGTGCACTAGACTCTATCATTATCTATATCCTTAATCTAATTTACTCTAAGTGTCATAGTCAATAACGTCTTTCTGTTGCACTCCTTAGTTGGCTTATCGGCCTCATGTGCAAACAGAATATCATGCGAGCTTGGTACACTCATAGTTGACCTATCGGTCTCATGTGCACCAAACTCTATCATTATCCATATCCAATTCCTAAATCTAATTACTCTAAGTGTCTTACTCAATTACATCCTATTATACAATATCATTATTGTCACTGTCAAGTTGTGGAACAGTATTCCTTATCGAATTGGGGCGATAAAGCTCAAGTTCATTTTCACTGTTAGAATCCGAAGACTCACTCACCAGTACCTACTCGTCTTCGTTTTCTGGGATTTGAAAGACCCGCAGATCGATGCATTGCAGAACGGGCTTCTAAAGATATCCTCGAAGCTCTCAGGTGTAACCTCGAACGATGCCTGCTAGGAGAACGGGTCCTACTAATTTCATCTTCCACCAAACCACGATGGTGCAACATTGATTTTCGATTTCGCCTTAACTAGCGATCATAATTGCTCCTTCTATCACTCATTATCTGAAACTTAAACACATCTGTTTTAGTTTACTTGTTTTATTATAACATATTTATCTCAATAAAGTGAAACTTCATGAAAAACTGTTTGTAATTATTAATCACTTTAATCCTTCTTCACAATACTAAATAAAAGAAAAAAAATATAATAAAAGGGTTTTATTACATCTAAATCATGTGTAATCTTAAAAACTTTCAGACATACTTTATGATGTTTAATTTCTTAGTTAAAATAATTATAACTATTTATATCAATAATGTTATTAAAACTTATAAAGAAATGCTCCTAATAATTTATCTCTTCACTTCTCAATACAAATATTGAATCATTATTTAAATTTTATTTTATTATAATAATATATATTTTATTTTATACACTTTCGTTGTATCCTTTGTTGTCAGTGACATTTCGATAGAACGGCCAATATGGCGACTTCGATTTGTATGTCAGCAGCATTAAACAAATACTCGACAATCCGAATTTTGCGGATATATTTCGTCGACTCGAAATCTTAATTAATTTTTTTTTTATATATTTCATCCTTTAGGTAAGGTTTCAATCGAGTCTACCATACCCCTCGACGAAATTATTAATATAGAAGTATGTATACACAATTTCTTTACTCTAAAATACTAAATAAATGCAAAAAGGAAAAAAAAACGTATGATATTACAAATAAATAATTACAATTACATATTCATAAAATTATAATATCTTATCTTATATGTTATATAAATTATAATCTCACGACAATATGTATATATTTATTGAAAATGATAAAATAAAAGAACATTGTACTGACCTCAAAAATTTTTTTTTTGAACGCGGAGAGCATCCCACTTCTGAACTAAAAGTAAATACTTCCTTCAAATAAAACATCTGGTACTAATAATTGTTTATTGGTGTTCAGTTACAACCATGTAGTTACATATACGCATTACATGACTAATCAGTCAAATAGTCGAACTGTATTCCTGAAAATCCAAACGGGAAGTGCCCCCACCATGATGGTATCACGGCTTTTATAATAATTAATGTCAAAACAGCAACTCAAATGTCAATTTCTTTTTAAAATCAATAGCAATACTTATACAAAAGAGTTTAACATAAATCAATCACTTCACTTAAAAAATAACTAAGCTAACAATAGTAACTCAACAACATTTTTAATTTCGACTTCATTTTCATTGGAATAAAATTAGCCTCTAGAACTCGGCTGTACTGAGTATATTATAGCTTTTAGCTGAAGGAAATTATCTATTTGTTATTCAGTATTCTCTATCTTGGGTTGGAATTTTAATTTCTGAGAGAGCAAAATATGAATATATACCTTTATAATACGAGTTTACTTGAAAATTCGTATCCGCCGCGAGTTATAACACGTTTGAAAATGTGCGTTTTTTCTAGTGAATAAGGGGATTTGCTTAAAGATAATTATGTATAAAAGCTGTCTTAAGAAAACAATCTTAGAAGTAATGATAGAAGACGTGGGAGAAATTATAGGTGACTCCAACGGAATATAGTTATAACTTAGATTAGTTAATGTTTTCTATTGAGTCGAGGACTTCTATAATTTAAATAAAACTCAAAAATATGCTCTATATGTATTTTATATATTTCTGTCTCTTAATTTACGTTTAAAAAAATAGCGGTTCTTCACTACATAGTGTAAAACAAAGTCTCCGCTGTCTGTCTGTCCCTATGTATGCTTAGTATACTTATCTCTAAAACTATGCAAACGGATTTTGATGGGGTTTTTTTAATAGATAGAGTGATTCAAAAGGAAATTTTATATGTATAATACACAAGCGAAACTCCGCTCGCGTTAGGAATGAACCCGACGGAAGCGAACTAAGGAGTTTTTAATAAAAAAATTATGTTTGATGTTTCTTTTGACATTTTGATACGCTCTGTAACAAAAATGTTGCATTATATATGTAAAACATATGTTATTGTGTGAGTTTTTCTTTATTACTTTTGCTAAGGTAATTAAAAAAGTCTTGATAAAATCAAATTGATTACTAGATATGCAATTAACATTCAAACGTGATCTCCAGATAGCAGATCAAACAGCATCCATGTGGGGTTCATGTTGTTTCAACGTCGGTGACGTGAAACTGACGATGGGTACTGGTACCTTCCTCAACATAAACACCGGGCGGTCCCCGCACGCGTCGGTGTCGGGTCTGTACCCGGTCGTCGGGTGGAGACTGGGGGATGAGCTAGTGTACTCGGCTGAAGGAGCTAACAATGATACTGCGAGCATCATCAAATGGGTTCAGACTTTAGGTAAGCAAATTATAAAATTTTAATGAATACAAATCTTAGTAAGCGGATATGGCTATGTATTCGTCTGTTTGTGTGTTTGTCTCTCCTATTTTAAAGCAAAACTAAAATTAGTATTTCTTTACGCAAATATTAATTACTAGAACAATAAAACTTAGTTCAAATAAAGCTAACAGGTGGCATGCATCCATTTCTTAATAAATTCGTGCTAAATTACAAAATTAAATTTTAATGCACCCTTAAATTTTTATGAATTGGCAAAATTACAATGTTTTTTTCATTCAAATGCATGCGAATGCGAATATTATTTTATATTCATTCGATTTCAGGATTGTTTGAAAATCCGCAAGACACAGCAGATATCGCCATGTCAGTTCCCGATTCTGATGGTGTTTTCTTCATACCGGCGTTCAGTGGCTTAGGAGTAAGAATCTTATTTTTTTATTTTTTAACAAGTGTACCTCGCTTCGCTCCGGTTTGGCCGTTTATAACGTTTTAACGTATAAGATATTTTCCCGCAGTAAAAATATTAATATTTATAATATATATAACCTCATCTATATATAAAAAAAATCGTGTCACGATGTATGTTCGCGATAAACTCCAAAACTACTGAACCAATTTTTATCAAATTTTGTAAGCATCTGAAATTTGGTTCAACGTGGGAGATAGGGTAGTTTTTATCTCAATTATTGATCTCAATATTTGTTATTGCAAATTAAATGTTTATTAAATACGTATGTATTTATCGGTTAGTTCTATAAAATCCTAATAGATGCCGGTTTGGCATCTAAGTTGCACAGATATCCGGTAGATGGCGTCGTATTTCTATTTCTTGATTATAGATGGCGGGTTAGCTAAAATGTTGTAAGGAGTAGTATTGTTATTTTATTAAAATATATATAAAAACCGTTTAATTTATTTTAACTGACGCCTAACGAAGCGGGCCGGTTCTGCTAGTATTAGTATATATTATAAACTTATTTTGATGTGTCATTCTACGGAACTACTTGCCCGATTTCTTTGCATACCGCCTTTATATAATAATAATATTAAAATATATTTTTACCCTACCAGCCACCATACAACGATTGTACGGCAGCGACAGGTTTCGTCGGTATGAAGTCGTCCACAACAAAAGCACATCTGGTACGAGCCGTATTGGAATCCTTGGCCTTTAGAACGGCTCAGTTATACGCCTGCGTGAGATCAGAGACTGACTATACGTTTAGTACTATTCGGTAAGTTGATATTATTTTACTAGCATTTCTCGCGAATCTTGGCCCATTTTTCTTCCTAATTTTGATTTGTTATTTTTTATACGGGTAAAAAATGAGATAGTATTGTTCTCTGATGACACTTTACTTATTTTAAAGTGAAGCGTAATTTACTAATTAACTATTTATGTATGACCATGTAAATGCTTAAATGATGCTCTCTCAAACGTCGTCTATTGGGTTGGTCTATTTGACTATTCGATAGTTTATTATTAAATAACAATAACATAAATAATAAAATTCTTATCACTTAATCTTAAACTTGTTGGGTAAAGTCCACTATATTTCTAGGTATTAACATAAATTCGAAATTGCAGTGGGGCCTCCATATTGAGTGACTAGCGAATAGGCTCAGTTCTGCAGCATTCGCAAAAAAATTAGACTTATTACTGACACAGGTACGGGTCGCGTACTGACGTAGATACTTTAGCTATTTTCATAGTATTATGTCCTATGGCATCTTATTATGGGGAAATGCAGTTGCCATTAATACAATTTTTATCCTACAGAAAAAACCTATTCATGCAATTTATACTTTAAGCCCTGAGTATCATTAAGAGATATGTTTATAGAAATAAAAATGTTGACTGTTGCTTCTCAGTACGTGTACGAAAATGTTATGTATGTTCGTAAAAATATACAAGAATTTCCCAGGAAGTGTGACACTGACATGCATTGCTAATGCAATTAATTTAGGAGCAAAAATAAAGTTATAATACCTGTGACCCGTTTACGCTTTAATTCTTTTAATTCTTTACAACAGGATCCCAGAAAACTTTCAAAAAGCTTTTATGGCCAAATTTAAAAAAAAATGTGTAAGAACGTTTTTGTGCTGAAGGATATTATTAAATTAATGATTTTTGAGAAGACAGTACACCGTAAGAATCGCCTCCAGATTATTTCAACCTTAAGTAGAAAAATGGCTAATTTTAATTTACCTAAAAATATGAATATTTGTCTCGCTGAGTTTTTTTAACCGATCCGATCCGGTCAGAGGCTGACCTGAAAATAACTGACGTTCAATAAATAATGTAATAATTTAACGCTGAATAAAATATTTTAAATTTCAATATAACAACACATGGTATGTGTAAAATTTATATCTTTGGTTTCCGTTACGTTACATGTACTTTACGATACATGTGCTTTAAATAGCCCATAAATACAGGGTGTTTACTCGTTGTTACTGGCGTAGCAAGGGTTGTGATATACGCTTCCTCAGGTATGAAAACATTGCAAAACTCATTCTAGATGTTAGTATTTCTTTAAAAAGAGGGTGGTTTTTGACATGAAACACATTTTGGCTCAGTTTGTAGAGTGACTACTTGCAGTGCTAGTGGTAACGCTTTCGTTCCCCGATACATTCATTTGTGTAATGTGTGTTCACTTTTATAATAATATGTACTATATATTTAAAAATTATGCGTAGTGTATCACCTATCTAAACATATTTATTTATTTTAGTTTTACTTGAGATTAAATTAGAGACCATTACACTAAATGAAATCAACTTTCATACCAGTGTGCCCCACATTTATTAATATTTTTTCATAACTAGGTACCAGTTTTATTATTAGTTTTTTTTAATAACTATCAGTTTTTTAAAACACACTTATAGGTCTAGGTTTGATAGACTAAAAACAATTATCAATTTCTTTACTAAAATAACGAACAAGCATAATACTCGTATCATTGGTTTATTACGAAAAATTAACAGATATAAATTAATATTCAATAATTCCTTATCAATCAAAAACTGGCGCTGTATATTTAGATATTTCTTTTTCCATGTCATCGAAGTATTTGTTATCTGGATCGTAGTGCTGTCTAATATTGTCATATTCTTTAGGAAGCAGAACCTTGACTGCTTCAAGGAAACGCCAGAATTGGTACTTTTGATTGGCGTTGCATCGCAAGCAGGCTTGTTTTACAGATTCTGGTATTAGACCTATTAAAATAAAGAAAATATAATGAAAGTATTATATTATACTAGCATTTCCCGAGGCTCCGCCCGCGTTCTAAAGAGCAGAAACCAAATTGTTAGACTGTTCATATCGTGTGATGTTTTATAGCCAGTTTGTAGTGGTTAATTGTGATTTTTGAAAATGAGGAATACCTCCTCTGGTAGGTATTTATAATTTACAGTCAGTATGTATCCACTCAGTAATTTTGTTTTTTGTTTCAGTTTTGTTATTAGATTTACGCTTTTTGCATTTATAGATACTGTTATGGAGTATTTTTAAAACTTTTTATATGAAAATAAATAAAGGTTTAGTTATTAAAGCAACAATTAATATCTTACGTTTATAACTTGTAAGAAGCTCTGAGCACGGTTTTCTGTCAACGAAGCAATCCACAAATCTTTGTACTGTAGTAATGTTACTGACGAGAGCGTCCATATCCAGGTGATCGTTACCAGTAGTGTAGTACTCGATGTCGGTAGCCGCAAGGACGATTAGAGGGTACAGCACTATTACATAATATACACTCATTTTTATTATCTGTAATTAATTATAATATATCAGTATTTTTTTATTTTGCAAGTTATTCCCAAACATATTTTTCAAGTAAATGTTAAAATTTTAAAAAAATAATCATATGAATACAAAAAAATCGAGAATAACGAAGTACTTTATTTTGTTTTTACGTGTATTTTAAGCAGTATATTTTCAATTCTACGTAAGATTGATTTCTAAACTGGCCCTCCAAAAATTGAATTAAATGAAAATATTTGCAAAATAATAACTTTTTTGGTCTGACCTGAGAGAACGAAACACAAAAAGTGTTTAACCGCTTTATACTTAAATTTGTGTAGTGATAGATCATGTTACTACTCTATTAGTCAATTAGGGTCAATATTTAGGATACCCACATTAATATTTACTACAGGAAAGTCTTTTGTTCTTCAAGGAAAGCATAATTACTGGTTCTATAGGATATAGAGTAGTTTTTATAAAATAAAAAGTAAAAGTATAGAGCCAAAGATATTTTTTGTCCTGTAGCGCGAGTGAAGCCGCAGGTTACGCTAGTAAATTATAAAAAAGACGACCGCGTCATAACTCATAGGTAAATGAAATAAGCGAACAAGTGCTTTTTTGATTCGTACACCTAGGGTTCCTTAATTAGTTCCTTAATTTTAGCATCATACCTTAGCATCTTTAATTTTTTAAATTTTAACATACCAATTTCATATTCTTACATATATTTTCATATTCTTGCCGGTCTAAATATGTTTGTATTTGATATTAATATCTAACAATAAGAAAGAATAACTTTGCGACTGAAATCATGAAACGGACAATCTTAGACATTTTGGTAAGTAATTCTAAAACGGAACCAAGAAGACATACTCGTAGGTATACTCGTTCTAGTTATATCTATACATATAATAATTTTTTTCTAACTTAGTCGATTCTGTACATTAAATATTTTACTAAAATTTTATTGAAATAATCGTTATTATGGATACAGAGACCGACTCTATAGTTTTTAGAATTTTCGTCTGTCTGCCTGTCTGTGTCGGGTAATTATGTACGGGTAAATATCTCATCTCGGAGAAATTTATACTAACCTAAAATAAAAAAAATAAATGTAGTCACCAACCTGAGCGAGGCGAGTCCTAACGTATTGTCAAATCAAACAATCTAACAGTTCCACTATTCACCTTCAGGCCTTATCACCAGATATCAAATTACTACACTATTAACAGAAATACAAATTAATTTTGTTTTACAAGTAAAAAAAACACAGTATTAACTACACTACCTTGATCTCGAATCGTTAAAAAGAAACATCGAAATAAAACAGAAAATTTCAATTTTATTATCTCAAAGTTAGTTACATAATGTTAAGATTAAAAAATACAATATGAATATTTAATTCAGCGCTTATTTACATTTTATTAAGTATAATCTTTTCCTGCTCTACGAACACTTCAGTGATTTTTTCATATAAAATAAGCAACAGCATTTGGAGCAAACTATTAATTTACTAACCTTAAGTTTATAAGAAAAAATAAAAAACATACTTCACCTTAAATATGTCCAGTTTGAAAATTTAATTTAAGTATATTTTTATTTACTCCCTTGTCAATTTCAGATTAAATTTTAAAATAAAAATGTAAGTACACGATAGCACATGTTGTTGTAGAATGTTGATAACACATCTGTTCTTTATATTTATACTAGCATTTCCCGCGAGATAGAGTATTTCGCAGAACTAACGCCCGCCCTTCCCGTTCTTGCAACATTTTTTATTGGTGCTCCGCTCCTATTAGTCGTAGGGTGATGTAATATAGCCTATAGCCTACCTCGATAAGCCGACTATCCATCGCAAAGAAAAATTTTTAATTCGGACTAGTAGTTCTTTTTTTTATGGTAAAAAGGGGGCAAACGGGTAGGAGACTCACCTGATGGGAAGTGATCACCTCCGCCCATGGACATCGCATGCGTTGCCGGCTTTCCGGAAAGGGGGGAGGAGGGCGGTAAGAGGGAGGGGGGAACGAAGACGGAGGATGAAGGGAAGAGGGACGGAGGGAGAGTGAGGACGGAAGGAGAGTGGGCCTCTCGGACTCTCACTCATTGGACGAAACGCGACAGCATAGCATTTTTTTTAGTAAAAACTAGAAATACAATTGTTATGGCCTAACTAAAATACCCAAAGGAGGTCCATATAAAAATAAAGTAATTGTAATAGTTAAGAATTTATAAATTAAATATATTGAACATAAAAAACAAAAGAAATTAATAACTAATTTTTATTTTGTAAAAACTTATTCTAATTAATGAATTACTTAGTTATTTTAAATCAATTTAAGATAATAAAATCTTAATAAACTACCTACTCCTAATTACGTATGTTCAATGTCATATAATTTTATTATTTTATTATGTTTTAAAAATCTTACTTTTATACACTGTTGGATATCCTATATAAATAAATAAATACGTAATACATAAATAAGTTAATAAATAAATAATAATTAAAATAATATTTATATATTTGTCTCCATTAATTTCGCTAAGTCTCCCCAGTAATAAGCTGGCAACACAGGCATGTAAAATTTACCTAAATAGTAACGAATTAAAAATCCATGTTTTCTTAAAAAATAGTAGTAAAATAACATAACTTACCGATGAAAAGTGATCTTGGTGTTATTATACGGTTTCCCCACATAATTTCGACACAACTTGACAGAACAAACCGGTATAATTTTTTTTTTCGTGAGCTTGTTATCTGCTAGTGACTCAAATGACACTGACGTAGGTGAGAAGCGAGTCTACCAATTTTAGTAGTCTTTTTGGGTCGTTCGGGACGATGCATTATGTGTTATCTAGACATGTATATTTTAAAGGTAACTATTAATTACGGATCAAACTGCCAGCTAACAAAAATATATGTGCAAGCTCAGCCCAAGTAATTTTAGTATCGCTTATGAATCCAGCTGAGTACGGATTAACCGCCTAACTTAGTGAACGTGAATTGGCCTTCTTTTAATGAATGTACTACATGCATAAGTTGCCTATTTATTTTGATGTTAAAATTTTACGAAACGTTTCATTTTATTTAATGGGTTTAAACTACGAAAGTTTTTTTAAAAACCTAGTATTACATATACAACATAAACAACATTAACATATGAGTCAACCACAATCTCTCTTTGCTTGGGTTCATCCCTAGATTTAGCACGAGCAAAGCCGCAGGTTATGCTAGTTTTTAAATAATATAAAAGTAACCTAAGATACTCCTTATAACATAAGCTATCTGCGAGTAAAAGTCCTGTCAAAATCGATCCAGCCGTTTTAGAGATTATCCGGAACAAACAGACAGACAAACAGACAAATATAAAAAAATCATGGAAGTCCCGTATATAATTTCATATGCATCTAAATGCACTCAAATTTTCACTAATGAAAAGCTTTTAATTTGAAATTACAAACAGACTCTTCAATTTTATTTATATGTTCTGATTATTCTAATTAAAGCCGTTAATGCAAAAGTGGCCGTAGAGGGGTGATATTAGCATTAAACATCAAATCTAACCATTTTAAAATCTTATTAAATTTAATTATTTATTATTATCAAGGTTTCGGAAACGTTTTTTGTTTATTTTTTACGCTATGTTCGTCATGAATAAAACACCGGAAGAATAGGAGTCTAATTTGAACACCAACGGTTCCGTAGCATATTTTAAGTTTATTTTATGTTATCTTATGGTCTTTCGAAAATTTTCTAGGTTTTCTCAGTCATGCAGGTTTCTTTATAATGTTTTCCTTCACCTTAAGATAAATGGTAATCATGATAGAAATGATTCGCACATAAAAATAGCAGAGGGGCGGGACCCGGATTTGAACCCGCATCACTCGGTTATTCAAACGAGCGAGTTACCGCTGGGTTGCCTGCCTTTTACTCATGGATATGTTCTTTTAATTAACCACATTGTGTAATTTTTTAAGTTACATTATTGAGTTGTTTTTTGAAGCATTGTTTTTACAGGTTTGTACTAAAGAACATTATTAAATATTTTTTTATTCATTATTAATTATCCTACATAAAAACTATTTGTCGGTTGTAATATATACATTGTACCTATTTGAAGAATCTTTATCAAGGTGTTTGTTGTCATTAATTGAACTAAATTTTATATATATACGAAGTGCATTTTTTTCAAAATTATTTCGCTTATAGGCATTATCTCTATTATAATAATAATATTGTATTTATTATAATAGAAATACTATGTTAAAGCTATGTTATCACTACATATTATAAAACAAAGTCCTCCGCCGCGTCTGTCTGTCTGTTCACGTGCGCGTTCGCTAAACTTAAAAACTACTGCACCGATTTTTATGCTGTTTTCTCCAATAAATAATGTTGTTCTCGAGGAAGGTTTTGGTATAATATCAATTCCAAGTTTTTGTAGCGGAACCGGTTTCGCGTGTGCTAAATCTAATCTCACTGGTATCATATAATATTATGTTTCTTTTTCTGTATACATTAAAAGTATTATTATTTAGAAAAATAATACTCGACTACTTTTTTAATACTTGTAAAACATTTTTGTGTTGCGTAAATTATAAGTAACGCGGGTTTTTGGCTAATTTTTAAAGGTTAAATTATGACTCTTATTACGGAAACGGATTGTTTAACCTCCATATCAAAATCCTTATGATTTGTTATCATTATTATTAAATATCCTTATTACAGATTAGATGGAGGCGTCTCTAACAACGATTTTGTGGTGCAACTTGTGGCTGACCTGACTGGCTTGTGTGTAGAGAGACCAGTGCAGGTGGAAATGTCCTCGTTAGGTTGCGCGCACATTGTAGGACTACAGTTAGGTAAGATATTATTACAATATATATTAGTCTTTTAATATCACACACATTATAAATCTAAATTTTATTATTCCTTCAAGGTATATTTAAATCGAAAGAAGAATTGAAGTCACTAAGGAAAGTAGGTAGAGTGTTCAAACCGCGACCACAAGTTAAGAAAGCATATGAACAAATCATGTCACAATGGGAAGACGCCGCTAAACGAATGTGCGGTTGGTATATGGGAAATAAGTCGATAAACTCACAAAACTCAGTTCACGACTCAACTAATAACTCAATAACTCAACAAAACAGTTTCGAGGGTACATTAAAGAACGGTGACTCTAAATAGCGATGGCTTTTTTATCTGTTTCTCTTCATCGCGTGCGTTCCGATGTGCAGATGATATTTACTTCTGCCTTGTTTTAAGGTATTTTGGTCTTTTTTTCTATTCTAATCTTATATGTCATATGAAATGGAGTGCAAGGTAAAGTAGTTGTTTGCTAACTTCATTGTAGTGTTTGGTTGCTTTTTCAGTTCATATGACACAATATGATTCAATATTTTTTCACTCTTTTAATTTCCGATGGAATTCGACCAAATTGCTTGTAATCTAATATTAAATAAAAAATACATTGAAATATTATCTAAATAGTAAAATTATATGATGTAAGCAAGTATCAACTATTATTAAACTATTATTACAGCCCTCGCGCCTTAAGCTCAGCTTTGCATTAGCTAGTGTTAGTGTAGTGTATGGAAAAGTACGGCTTACGGGGTAGCGCGTAAAATATGATTTTTACTTGTTTTTGAAGCGCCGCTATTACTATGCAAAGCTGAGCTTTCACCTCGAGAACTCTTACAATATTTGTATTGGAAAAAATGCGAATAGAAATAAGTAGAGTACTATAAAATATATCAATTAAGGCTTTGTGGTTGTTAAAGAAACATATGACATAAATAATCTAAAATAAGTTTAGGACATAAGTTTAAGTTAATAGGGTATTTGGCATTTTCATCGGTCATTGTAATTGAGCGCATATATAGGTACTCTACTATTTACTGACCGCAAAGATATATAATATATTTCGTTGAGATTCTTTTCCATAGTTGTTTTCTAGATGGAAGAATTATTTCTAAAATGTACGTAATGTAAATATAAATATTTAACTATTTTATTTTAAAGTCATTAAAATGTCTTATAATAGTTCGTTGAGATTTATTGTTATATAATATTGTTTGAATCTATTTTCTTGAAATATTTATTCTGCCTTCAAGTGTTAAGTTTTTTTGTATATATGTACGTAGGCATATACATATTCATTATTATTCATTTTTATTTCCTAACAACTGAAAACAACGAACATTTACAAATTAAATGTTTTTGCCTTACTACATTAAATTTCCATTAGGGTTGTGGTTCATATAAAATCTGATTGTAATTATATAAAAAACAAATTATCTAAGATAAATATCATAGTTTTAAGGTTTGAGTGAAAAAATATTATTGTGAATGAGAGTTATTAAGTGTACGTACTTATAGCATTCGATATTTTCCTTGTGAGTTGTGTAAGGGATGTTTGACAAAAAAATAATTTAGACTCGATTTAAGAAGACTATTTTAAAGATATCCAATTTAAATTAATTATTATAATGGGGTGCTTTGACTATACACTGTGTCAGACTTACGTTTTATATCATGCGTTTTGGTATAGCCGAGTCGTAATAACCTCCGTTTTTAAAGTCGGTTAATAAGACGATTTGTTTCTTATACTCGGATGTTCGAATTACATATAATTATGCATAATACTCGTATATACAAAAATTGCTCTCTTAAAGGCATAAGTTAATGTATTATTTTTCTTTAGTTGCTATATTACTTATATGATTTTATAATTTATATACAAGTTTTTAATATAGACATTTTATTTAAATAGTACCTATGTGATTCCGTTCTTTTTAGTTGAAATATAATACATATCTAAATATAATATATTGAAACTATCTTATAGAAATTAGATGTAATTTTTATAATTATTATCAATTGCATTTTTCTTAAACACATCTTGCCCTTCTTATAACGGGTATTATTTTTAAGTAAATTAAGACCATGAGATTCTCATATAATCAAAAGGATGATATTTGTTAAAAGACGCAAATTTACAGTTTTATATTGTAGTAAGTTTAGAATATTAGTATTTTTTAATAAAATATATATTGTAATGTGGTAATGGTGCGTACCTCTTTATAAATTTAAATAATTGGGTCAATGAGGAATTAAAAAAAATGAGGTTCTGAAATATCAGATAAAGTGATTAAGCTATTAGACGATATGATGGGAAAATAAGATGAAAACCGTACATAATATATATCAATCATTAATCAAGACAGAAATATTTGTAGATTTCGTGAAAGATTCTTATTAATATTATTAGTCTACTAATCATGGGGAGTTCCCAAAAGATACATGACAAGACAATAGCACATAATATGTAGTCTTTTCACCCGTTCATAAATTTAAAAAATAGTATTGATTTTTGGCTGTTTCGTCAAACCAAGTCGCACTTGACCGATTTTTTGTGTTCAGAATGTTCATGATTTTCGAGTTTCCTTTACGTATATATATACACGGCTACTTTAAAATGTACTAATTTTCATTTTATTATCGCGTGATGACTCCATATACGAGTACAACATTCACTATTTGAATTTCATATTAACACGTAGAATACATTACATATAAGTAACTCATCTTTCACAACAGCTCTAGAATATATTAAAATGGCGAAGGGTATAGTTTTGCTCATATTATTTTTGCTCATTAGAAATATATTTGGACTAATACGCGATGGGATGGTTTTGTATCCCGAATTATTGAAAACAAGTGTCAATATTTGGGCGGGAAATGATTACATAGATTATAATCCTGATCAAAATTCTGGAACCGTTTATATAGAGGCTCCCGTGGAATAACATGACCTTCTTAAATACCTACAAATTTTTTTCGAATATAAGGTCTAGCCTAAAATTTTCTGAAAAAATCATGGTAGGATTTAAAGATAAGGAAATGATCCATTTCTTAACTTGGGATGAATATTTGAATGACCTTTGCTTTGGGTGACATGTGCAAATAAAAAAAATAAGATCTACATTTGATTTTTTAAATATTGATCATGGTCTTTTAACTAAAGTCGCATCATTCTGCGTAAACCTATATTCATATTTTAATAAAAATATGAATATAGGTTTAATAAAGTTGATTCCTGTTAAATTGAGATTTAAAACAAATGAATATTGTAATTTGTAATGCTCTAGTAATTTTAAGGAAATGAAATGACATTATTATTATTGTGTAGTATAATTGTGTTTACTCAATTTATATTGTGTTTAGATAATAAAAATGGTTATATTTTTAAAATTTTATGTTTTATTCTTCTATTCTTCTATAAATGGAACCTATTGTTTTGTTGATTTTTCATAACTTATTCTTATTATTTATAAAGAATCAATCAAAGAATGATAAATATAAGAATTAATTATAAAGAGGGAGAATTTCAATGAAATTCAGTAGAAAATTTTGAATAATTTTTCATATTTTATTGAAAGAAAAGATTAAAAAATGTTCAGTTTATCCTATTTTGAAATTCTACTACTGCTACTATATTATGAGTTCCGTTGTAACAAGGGACTTGTAGAATCAAAACTTTCGTATAAATTTGACAGAAAAAATTATAACGTCATCAACGATTGAGTAACCTTACCATGCCAGCGATCGCGGGTTCGAGTCCCGCTGGAGGGATTTAATTGTATGAAGTCGAATGTTTGTACTCCAGTCATGGGTTTATATTTACAATATGTACGTGTTTTAATTATTATGTTTATATCAACAGCTATCTCGTATTCATAACAGTCTCGTAGCTTACTAGGCCATGGGACTAGTTGGTGGTGTGTGTAAATGTCCCAACATATTTACCTGTTTGCCCTTTGTGCCCTGTAGGTACATATTATATTAATGTACTTATATGAGTTTCTATATCTACTAGCCGTTCAACTTCAAATATCGCTAGGGACAAATCACTACTTCAAGCTAATAAGTTTTCAGTTTTTATTGAGTGTACACTGTACAATAATTTAAATAAATTTAGGGAGGGCCAAAAAAACTTTTATTTTTTTTCCTTAGTCACCATGAAAATATCGTCTGAGATGATAAAAAAAAAATTCTGGTACATTTTGAACTATTTCTTCAGGAATTCTATTGAAACATAGTTCTTAAAATTTTACATACCTTATAGTCCAATGCTAATACGGCACTTGAATTTTTTTCAGGGAATGATTAATTTTTTTAAGTCATTATTCAGATGAAGTTAAGTTTCGAGTTTTTTTGAAATTCAGTATATAAAAATCGTTTTTTTTCGATTGTTAATATTTTGTAAAAATTTTATTTTTTTACCAAAAAACACTATAAGTTTTGAAAAAACTCTGATATTTCATGTTTTGGAATCATTATTTTGTGAGAATATGTATTGATTTTCACGAGACATTCATTCTTTCAAGTGCATTAAAAATCCAAACAAAATAAGAAAATATCCTATGTTATTTAAATGGAAGATAAAAAAGTACGATGAGTCACCTCTTAACCCTTTAACCGCCAAGCTTATGTTCGCGTGGCGTGCACCTAGCGCCAGCAACCTTTAGGTATAACTTCGCTTAGTGTTGCGAACAATATTTTATCGATATATTTCCATATTCGTAACATAATTATAATTAAAGTCTAAATCGAATCTGTAATTTAATTTTTTTATGGATTTTTTTATTAATACAGAAGCCGAATCTAAATCTGTTAATTATTTGTAAAATTTAGGCATCGATAAACATACTAATAAAATAAATACAAATTACAAAATTTGAATCAAAAGTTTATTTGTTTATTAGGTGCTAAGTATTCTTTAAAATTACACGGGCTGATATACTCTCTTGATTTTCTTTTTAATCTTCTGCACGAGCATTATGTTTTAAATGTATGATGTTCATATGCACTTGTAACCGGATTTTTATATATATATCTACATATTTAAATAACATACATACATATATAGGTATATAAATACATATATTATTATAAGTACATAAACATACGTATTATTATGATGCAAATAGGAAAGTGTATTGCCTAAGTTTGAGTTAGAAAATAATTTTTAATGTTATTTTTAAATGCAGCAGAAGGGATCGCCTGTTGGAATTTACGGAGTTTGTTTCATGACACTGCAGCACGTACCGAGAAAGAGTTTTGTAAGAATTTAGTGTTACTTCTCGGTATCTCAAGCATCGCTGTGAAGCAGGGCTTTCTGGAACGTGTCGGAGTCGGAAGTAGATTAAACCGAGAACAAAGGTAAGAAGAAAAGTTGTGATTATGAAGGATATTAAATAGAAAAGTAAAAGTGTGCATATCACGGCGAAGGCGAAATGGGAGGCATTTTAGTTAAGCTTGAAAATCGGCGACATGATCATACTTACGCAGCAGACCATAAATATAGCGTATGGCGAGATTTTTGAGACGCTCAAGTTTATTCAGTAGCTCCTCAGTCATATCCAGAAAGCATACATCAGCGTAGTCGAAAATGGGTAGTAACTATTTAAGGTATGAATAGCATTAGGTAAATCGTTCAATTCACAATTTCGATATAGTTGTAAACCATCTGCACACAGATGGTAACGAGAAGAAATGGCGCGAGAAATGTTATTGATAAAAACCAGAGAAGAGAAGTCCAATCACACCGATGAAGTGTCATTAGTTCTTACACCCTGGCGGCAACCGAAGAGATATGAGCGAAACCAGTCTATGACCGCAGGAGAAATGCTAACTGCGTGAAGAGTGCCTAGAAGAATGTCAAAGTCAACAGAGTTCAATGCGCTACTAAAGTCAAGAAGTACCATTGCAGTAAGCCTGGTATTATCCATAGCGTACCGAATGGCCTCTGTGACGTTCAGCAGCGCACGAACAGTGCTGTGAAAGGGGCGAAAACCGGACTGATAAGGACATAAAAGATTATACGAGTTAAGGTAGGAATAATAATGGGCGATAGTTTCAAGGAACACCTCCCAGGGCTGAAGCTTTTACTAACAGGTAGCCCTGCTAGGTATAAGTGGTTATTCCGACACAAATCGGTTGTCAGAGCCTCGTCCGTTAACAGGGGTACCGCGTCCAGGTGAGATTGATTATGGAGGCTGACTAAATGTTATAAACGAATAATGTTTCGAAAGATACTTAGTCGATCATAATATTCTATACATATAATAAAGCTCTGAGTCGAATCTATACATATTTTTGAAAAAGTAATCAAAGTAGACGTTATTATTTATACAGAAGCCGAATCTAAAAATATTAGTATTTTTGTCTGACCGCGTCACAAGAAAACAAGAACAGATTGAGATTGATTGATGAAATTTGGAATGATGATAAAATCTATCATCATCCAGGCTAAAATGTATACTAACATGTGTATTGGGAATCCGATCTCAGCAAGGGTACACCCGTAATAAAATAAAAATAATTAGAAAAAATTACAAAGTTTTATTTCTTAATTAGTAAAAAACAATTAATTACCAAAAAAACAATTATGAGAATATAATGTACTATAACCATTAATCGGATCTTTATTGTTCATATAACAAAAATATTAATACTCCGAATATTGCAAAATGTTTAATAATTAGTACTTCATCTCTTAACATTATCGACAGCTTCCCAACACTATCACTCAACTTATGACAAGTGGGGGAAGGGGGGGCAAGACGGGGTTGCGGGCAAGACGGGGTACCCGTCTTAAATAAGAAACCAATTGACCAATCTCAATCTTTTTTGCACCTGACAGTGCGCCGGAATGTCAGTTATTAGTTAGCAAAGTCACTGGATGACAATACTACATTGTTTAGTTGTCAAATGAAAAAATATATTTTTGGCGGTTTCCTTAGCATTTTTTTACATTACTTGGAACGTGTTAGCTCTGGAAATAACATTATTTTAAATTATAAATAAATTTAGTCATATTTATCAACGATTACGCTTGCAGGTAAGCACTTATTTATGTGTGTGTGTGAGACCATTGTGTAGAGAGGTAACATTTTTAATGCAATCGGGCATGAGAGGGCAAGACGGGGTATGGGTACCCCATCTTGCCCGCATTAAAATATTTTTACAGATTATTTTGCTATGTCAGTTAAAGTGTAATGATTTGTAAGACACTATCGATGATTTTTTTGTTGTAGGATAGTAAACATCTATCTAAAAGAAAAACAAATAGAAAAATTGATCAGTAGAGTCTGTGATACAAGGAAAAATGACTGAGATCAGCTACAATTAAAATGAAGGTTAGGTTAGGTCAGTTAGGTCCTAAATTACTAGTTTGTTTCCTATGATGAAGAGAAAGAGTTACGTGATTATAGATGAGATATGACATAACAATATCTGAGACCCATCCTGCATTGTCCTCACCCACTCAGTAAAGAATAGATCTGGCTAACACACCGGATTTATCTATAACTTTACTATTGCGACTGAGATTTGGTCGGCGGTTAACAAAAAAAAAGAGTGAAAAGTGAAGTGAAAAAAAAGTATCGAGGATTAGCTCATCAATAAACAGTAGCAATAGTGAAGTAGAAAATACATCATGTTTGTATTGTGAAGGTTGTTATTTGGAGTCAAATGTAGGCTGAGCTGCATGTTCTGCGTGCGGAAAATAGGCTCACTGTAGCTGTGCTGGGGTAGATGACAAAGATGAAGATGCGAATTTTGTCAGCAAAAATTATTAATTCAATGATTTTGGCTAACCTCATCTTGCACTTTAGGGTACCCCATCTTACCCGAGGGAGGGGCAAGATGGGGAGATCTGACTTTTCTACTTTTAGTTTTATTTTTATTTAATTATGTAACATATGTTTCTCATTAGACTGAATTATGAAAGACAGATAACCAAAGATGATTTTTAAAATAAAAAATATAATATAAACACGACTTTTCTAACTTTTATTGACCTTCAAACGTTATGTACCCCGTCTTGCCCCCCCTTCCCCTGCGTACGTAATATCACGGGGATGGCGCTACCGGAACGTCATTGAATTTAATTGTCATTTGGTTGACATTGTGCCGCACGTAAAATCACGGTGATGGCGTTCGTGGATCATCTACACTAGTGACGTTACTAGATAAATAATTTATTTATATTTCTTTGTTGATTATAACAAAATATTTTAATTAACCTTATTGGTTTTGAATAAATTAACTGTAAAAAAATATAAAAAATGCATTAAACACTTAGTTAATCATTCAATTTTGTAAATTTAGGATTTCTATTAACTTAGCATCAACATAAACTTCCTAAGCGGTACAACACTACTCTACGTAAAATCACGGCTTTGGCGTTACAGGTAGGATGTTGTATGTATCGTTCACTGAAAATTTTCAATTATTTCCTATAATGAGTTAAAAATTCGTATTAAGTACTATCAAAAGTAAAGTAGTAACAGCTACATATTCATAATTAATAAGCAAAGTCAGTTATATTTTAAAGTTTTTTAAGTAGAGCTGCATTTCGTAATATTACGTGCGTGGCGCGTGGTGTATGATTTGTCGGACCCGTAATATCACGGCGACGGCGGTTAAAGGATTAAGGGCTCAAAATTTACCAGAGTTTACTTGAAACATCTCGGACGATATTTTCATGGTAACTAAGGAAAAAAAATTTTTTTTGGTCCACCTTGTGTACATCAAAATATTCTAAAATATTAATTTTTATAACTTATATATATTTAATTTCAATAACAATAAAAAAATATAATTGCAATTAAATTTATTTAGTAACAGTTGATTTATAAATAACAATATTATATTAAGGATAAAAATATTTTCTTATTGGACAAATATTTAAGGTTGACACAAAATTAAGTGTTTCTTAAAACAAACTTATGCTTTGGTTTTGACAATTTTTGGCTTGACTCAAGTGGAAAAAGTTATACTTCAACCAACCCATGTGGGTAGTGTTTTAATTCTTCTATCCAAGCCTGTGAGCGAATTTTCGTAGTTTGCGCCTTCAAAGTCCGCCAACAGATCGTTACTAGGGTTGTCACCTCTCAGGGCCGACCTTTTCTGAATGTTGTGTTCAGGTTCCTCAGGTATTGAAGAAATCTCTTCTAACGGTAGCACCACGGGAACGAAACCGACGAGTCCTTTACTGAGAAGTAGCTCTATTTCCGACCGATTATCTTGTTTCGAGACTGGCTTCGCACTTATTGCTGTTAATCCCAAAAGTAGAATAAAAAATTTAATGGCCATAGCTGTATTTCTTCGTAACCGTAATATGAACTAGCCCAGTGATTATTTTGAAATAAATATTTTGATGCATACAAAGGCTTTATACTATTCAACCGTAGCGTAGTCTTGAAATATAATTGTGCTAACAAAATTATACTGAAATGGATGCAAACGCATATTTTCGGCCGATCACTTGCTAATATTTTAAATAAATAATGTCAATGATATAATGGCCATGGACATACCTTCGATGTATTGTTGACTTCTCTGAAAAATACCGATTCAATATTTTGAATTACTAACTGCGTATTCTTTCTTCATTGTTAATATGTTTGTATTTATGTGATTCAGATCGCAGCCACTAAGTTTAATTCTTGGAAGTATCAAGTAATCCTGCATCATAAGTTATGATGATGATAAAACATGATAATTGATAACTTATCAATAGATCTAATTATTTGTTTATTTTGTTTATATTTCACATTATGTTCCTTTTGTTGCAACATATTGGTAGGTATTAAAATGTAGATTCATTCATACTCATATATTTTGTATTCTATGGCATGTAAGGAGAGATACATCATTTTAGGTAAGTATTAATAATTAGGATATTTAAAAGTGTCCATCATATTTTTGCATATAAGGAAATTGTTTAAGGCTCATTGTAAATTTTATTTTACCTGATAGCTGCGTAACCCGAAAGTGGGATATTTGTCTGCTCTTCATACACAGAGAGTATGTAGATCCGTGTCAGAGCCTATCATCAATTTTTCTTTAAAATTAAGTACTAGTATTTTGTTAATTAAAAATAACAAAGTCAGTGAATTTTATGAATTGAATTGAACTTTAGCGACTCTTTTAAAAAAGACATTCTTCTCAGATACCTACCTACCCCTTACCTACCTCGTTGCCACGAGAAAGTTGTTTGTAGACTGACTTTTTAGTAGGTATTTATTTAAATAGGTATTATAGTACGTAGTATTAAAATTAGAAAATCTGATTTGTGGTTTGCATAAAAAATATGTAAGTAATTATTAATTTAGTATAGAATATTTTGCCTCCTACGATTTTAATTTAATAGAATGTGGTAAGATGCCTTAAGTATTACAATATCTTTGTATATGGCAAGCGTTGACATGAATAGTTAACACATTCTTATTTAGCGTTACAAGGAGGGTTCATTCCCTTATATGGCACAAAAGATATATGTATATAAGACAATATTTTGTGCAGTGTTACTATCAAGTGATCAGCATTAGGATCGGTAACCTGTGACAGAAAAACCATGCAAGTGATTGACAACTATACAAGATAGGCCAAGAAGGTTTGGCAAATCTTGGTAAGTTTTATAATCTAATATATTTAATTTAACAGATTTTGATTGACCCAAATTAATGGTTGTTACTATATCTATTGATTTTATAAATACTTCTCAAATAGTGCACATACCTTTACAAGACACTAGTCATCTTTACCAGATTTCATTAAAACCTGTCCAGTGTTTTTCTCCAACTTTCAGATAGAAAAAAATATATAAACCATAGATTCAAGAAATATATAGAGTTAGTTATAAAAGTATAGATTTAGACTCTTTAACGATAATAATAACAAATAACTTCAGTATCATTTTCCATAAAATATACTTAGGTATTACTTAGTAAGGGACAGATTCGATTGTATTGTATCTTCAATACATCCTATATTGAATCTAGTTTTGAAGATAGATTTTTATAAAAATACTAGCTTTTCTGCGGCTCTGCCCGCGTGAAAAGCTACATTACTACACCGGAAACCAATTTCTAAGATTTCAGATTCACATATTATTTAGTATTAACGTATGATGTTTAAAAGCCGACTTGTAACAATTTTAGTTAGTTGAGATTTTTCAGAAATGTGATATTGTCCTGTAGTAAAGTATATTATAAGTTGACCACTTTTTATAACCAGCTACAATTCCATCACAATTTGTACAATGGTTTTCTCGTGATGCGGTCACAGACAGGCATATTAAAATAAAAAAATCTAAATACAATAGATTAGACTTCTGTATCGATAATAACGACTATTTCAATAAGATTTTTCAAAAAATAATAATAATCAATGTAAAGATTCGACTTAGTTAAAATTTAAGTGTATGGAATACAAGAAAAAAACATAACAAAGGCTTCATAATATAATGTAATGTTTATTGCGTATCTATTACATTTTTTATTTTTACCATCTTCATGAAGTAAGGGTTGTTAGCATCTTATTAGCACCTGACCGTGAGTCAAGGCGCGTGCATCAACGATTACCGTAAAATTTATTTATTATATTATTTATTTTAAACGTGCGTCAATGCTGCCTTAACAAATAAAACTTATTATAGATTTTATAAGCAGTCCGTATACAGTATCAATAATGCTTAATATTTTCTGTAATCAGTTGGAGATCTATAAAGCGAGAGAATTTTGCTGCGGAAGATTAGTATTGAGTAAATTCAGCCAAGATTGGATCTATTGGAAATGCGTTCAATGTTTTTCGTCGTCGCGTCGTTGGCGCTGTTAGCGACCTGCGCGTGCGCTCCAAAAGGGGAGGTGATCCAGCACATCCCACCAAAAGCAGAAGAAACACCGTCAGCTATAGGCAAAGATGGTGTGGCCTCACCTGCTTTGGGCGGCGCTGCTGGTTCTTCTGAGTCAATCCACGTTGCCAGGACTCGCAGAGACCTGGCAGGACAAGAAAGCGACCTTCTTCCCTCAGCCAATGATGGAGATGCATCAGTATTCGGAGAATCCTCCAATCTCCTTGGCCGTGGCCGTATCAAGGTACTTCCAGCTTACCTCGGCTAACCCACCCTCGAATACACTTTGAAAGATTATTGTAAGGATTTAAAGGGAATTGCTCGGTATTTAGTTTTAAACTACTTCTTATATGTTTAAGCTGAAGCTATCAGCTTATTTTTTGTTTAAATTTTCAAATTTATGTAAAATATTCAAAAATAATAAATAATGTACATATATATTTACATTGCGTTTTTATCCTCCTCCTCCATCCTACTTATATAACCACTAAGGAAAAATTTATTTTTCATGAAATTTTTTTTATTAAATTAATAAGCAATATCATTATTTTAAAAATACAGATTTTAATTAAAATAAAATAAATTTGCAGTGCACTATCTCTATTTGTTTCGAAGCTTGAGAGTAGGGCTTCACCGTCAAATAGGGTTTGTCACTTTGTTGGTTTTAGTAGGCAAAACTGCATTCCTACTGGTGAGTTTCGCATAGTGACTTTTGATATTATAATGACGCATGGCTTTCGAAATCAATATGAACCCTATCAGTTCACCGATATTTTAGGGATTAGGTAAAAGTTAAAAAAGAAGCCTTTAGATTATAATTTTATTCATTTAGTATAGGTACAGCTTTATAAATTTATGGTAACTTAACGCTAATTAGATAATGCACATTACTACTCATTTGAATAAATATTATAATTAAAAACATTTGTTTATAAATATGGCTGATATGGAGCTCGCGTATTCCTTCTTCTATATTTAATCATGAAACCAGTAATCGTTTTTATATTTTGTTTTATATTTGGATTAAATTGTATGATAATTAAAGACAGTATAAAGAAATACCAAGTAGACAGTGATGAAATATCACCATTGGATTTAATTTCTCCTAAATATATTGTTAAAAGAGAGATTCCAGATGATAACATTGAAATGATATCGACAGCGGAGAGCAACAATTATGTTTATCGACCACTTTTCAGCTACAGACGTATTGAACACAGCAAGCGTAGAATCACTATGTATAATTCATTCCTTGGATAGGTAGGTTTTGTAAGTTTTAAGAAATCAAAATTATTTTATTTATAACTTTAGTTTCCCGGATTCTTCACTAGCGTGCTAAGCAAGGTAAGGAAACAAAAGTAGCTACCTAGTGTGTTCATCCCCAGTACTACTCGTATTTATGGCCTTGCCAAATTTTATCGAAATCTGTTCAACGGTTTTACAGTGAAAAGGTAACAAGATAAGTAGAGTGAACGTCTATAATATGAGTGTGAATAAAATTTTCAAATTTTTTTGAAAATTATTTGCCTTTAAATAAATGAAAATATTTCAAATGCACTTACTTCATTTTAATTGGTAACAAAAAATGGTAGCAAATTGCTTGCTTCTTCAATTAGTAAACTAACAACATAGGCAATTTAAATACTTCTCATATGTAACTTGTGCTGAAAGTATTGTATTGATTGTTTTTATAATGAATTTTTTAATAAAAATATGTATTTTTATTATTTTATACGTTTATGTAAGTTTAAAGTAACTGTAGTTAGTAGGTATCTAAATGTTAGACCGCTATTGATCGATCAACTTACTTTGAAACGCTTTGTTACTACTTTATTTGATTTCAGGAAATAAGATCTGGAATATCACCAGTTCACGATTATAAAAATAAAGTTAATTCTAAACTCATCGACGATAAGTTTCTGTTAAGTTCACCTCACAAAGTTCTAAAACATTTGGACAACACAATTCTAAAATCGACCAAAAATGTAACGCAAAATCCGGAAATGGAAGAAAATCTATACAAAATATCTAAAGATTTAGTTTCTGCGATCCTAACCAAACTTGAAATACAGGATAAAATTACAAGAATAACACGAGAGGCGTTAGATGCTCCAGGTAAAACTAAAGGTATGACGGCAATAGAGACAAGGCGTATATTAGATTACATATCAAGAACGCTTTCTGGGCATATCTTGACTATAACTAGAGCTTCTACTGAACCCGAACTGCATCGTTTAGTTTTTGGTTTAGGCCAAATAGCGGCTGAAGTGTCCATTGTTTCCGCGTTAAAGGATATTACATACGCGACAGCTCTATCTAAAAAACAATCGGTTGATTTATCACTTCGGAAAAAGAGGTCTATACTTCCTAAACATGAGTTTATCGCAACTACTGTGCCGCCTGTTATTAGTCTTATGCCTACTGTGTATGATGCCATATTAAATAAATCAAGTAACAGTGGATCTTTGGATACAATTGATTCAAGTAAAGTGCTGGAACAAAGAAAATCATCTGAAAAACTAACTCCATACTCGGTTATGTCTAAAAACGATAGAAAAGTAGTGCATATACTACCTAACAAGAAAAAAGCTTTTGCTGAGCCTCCTAAAGTGTTTTTAAATCAAACAGTTCTTCAGTTTGAGAGCAATGAGATTAATAATACACAAAATGATGCAATCGTTCTAGAAAAAAAATTGAACGCAACTCATTACGTAACTGTAGACTCACAAACATTAGACGCACAAGAATCCAATGTACCTAATCTTATAGACGATTGGATAGACCCAAGGGAAAATATTTATGCTCTGAATCCAGATGTGGTTGCTGATATGGAAATAGATCAACCAGAAATAGAAGAAGAGGGGATAAGCGAAAAGAAAGCAAAACAAAAATTAGATCGCCTAGAATTAAAAGCAAAAAAGGCTATCCTTTATGCTGGTGATGTTGCATATTTAACAGCCGCTAGTGTAGTCGCAATGCGACGCGCTTTAACTGCCTCAATAGAAGTGAATATGTCTGTAAAGTATGCTAAGAATGGTATGTCAAATCATCAAGATTTGATGATGAATTTAGCCAAAACAGCTGCCCAACAAGCTGGGAAGGAAGCTAAAAGCGCTACTTCGAAATCTTTGGCTTGTGAACGTGTTATAAAACTTGCTCTAAAATACACTGCACAATCAAAAGGTGCTAAACTTAACCATGTGGCTAACAGAATTATTATGGACTCTCTGCCCTTAGCTACTTTAGCCAAGTCCATGGCATTTGTATCATCTGATATCGCTATAAACTCATTGTATCAAGCAACCGATGTAAAACCACCTTCATAGATAATTTTGGCTGCAATTTATTTAGATGAATAATTATGTATTCCAGGTAAATTAGTCTAATGTCATATTTAAAGTTTAAAAATATCCATGTTCAAAATTAATAGAATATCTTTGTTAAATGGTTTTTTTCATATTATATAAAATAATCGATACTTTTATTTTTCTTTGTATAATTAAGTCCTAACTAAGGCGAATATGTACATATTTGTTTTCACAATACAATACCTATAGGTAAGGCATATTTTCTCTTGAAAAATAGAATAGAATAAATCACGCTGAAAATATAAACATTTTCGCAACGTAAGTTACAAAATATAGGCTTTGTATATCATTATTATAAAAAGTTTCCTGAAAAAAAAAAACTATCAATTTTATGTCGTATTAATCTACTATAAACTATCATATAAATATAATCTTTGTTCCTGATGAGACCTACTTATTATGCAAACTACATATTGTAGAGTATAGACTAATTTTTAGTTTGCTTAATAAAATTGCTTTGAGGAAAATCTTATTCTTTATATTTTTCGTGAAAAATTATAACGAATACCTAATATAGTTCTTATAGAATACCCTTATACATAATACATATTATACATAATTCTTAAAAAGCTCCATCTGTTTTTATATTACTGTACTAACTGATCAACAATATGAATCATAGAACCTAATGTTATCTACATCACGTTCTTATAACGTGGCTCTATATTGTTAAGGACAAATATCTTATAATTTATTGGTAACTAGATGGCGCTGCTCAGTGCTCAAACTATTTAAGTTTAAATTGTTGGCGACAAACCGTTTTCATAATATGGTTTCTGTTCCCACCTTGCCTTTACAATTAATAATAATTATTAGTTACTACTAATTTTATTATATACTTATAAGAAGAAAATTTAGGGGACAAAATAGAATTTTAACGACGCCCACTACGCTATTACAAACAACCGCGTGCAAAACTACTTTCATTATTAGCATAGATCGCATGATAAAATTTAGTAGTACATATTATGCGTCATAGGGAGACCGAAAAGACGATGGGGTGACGATATAACCGAACTAATAGGACAGGAATGGCTAACTATCGGCATGAACAGAGACAAGTGGAAAAAACTGGAGGAGGCCTTCACCCGAGGAGGGGTCCCGTCCATATCCAATAGCAAAAACTTACTCTTACTAACATTTACACAATAAGATTTATATTAATAACTAACTTAACACTAACAAACAATTAATATAAGGCTGATGCTAGTCGTCTGCTAGTTGGACGAGTAAAATAATTTAGTCGTCCAACAATTGTTGCACGACTAAATTATTTTAAAGGCTAGTTATCCGATAATCGTATTAACAAAAAATATATTATTCGTCCAACTATTGTCGGTTTGTACGAATATCTATCACTTCTTTGATTTCTAATATAAAATAAGCGATTTTTATGTGCAGGATATACCTACCTATGCCAAAAATAAAAAAAAAATAACCTTAACCTACCGAGCTGATAATTTATTATTAAGATCCCACCCACTTTTAATAAGTCCAAGAGTTTTTATATGTAAAAGAGCTGGCTCTATAGAGTCGTCCTATGAAATTTACGTTACTAACACTCCCTGAGAGTATGTACCTACATCAAAACAATGTACAAGAAAATGGTATTTTGTAAAAAGTACTATAGAAACGTCCGCAATTGCATCCACGAGTATGTTAAAACTTAAAAAACAAATTGATTTCTCTTTGAGCCATTTAAGAAGCAAAAAAGTCTCAGTCGCGATATATCAAACACACTGATGAATAGACACTTCGTTAATATAAAAATTTGAAATGTAAATTAAGGATAAGGAAATGCAGGCTTTTTTTATTTTATTTATTATGCGTTACATACAAAAATATTGGATATCGCTAATTCGGGCTAATTTTGTTTACTTGGATAGATAGTAGATGTCGTTGTTCCCTATCAAAGTGTTTTATCTTAGAAATGTGTACAAACGTAAGGTAAATTGTTAAAATATTTGTATTCATGGGATGAGGTATCTATAATAGTTTGTAGTATTATGTCACTTCTTTTTTCTTTTTTTTTGCTGTGGATGAACATAGTGGCTCATAGTGGCTATAAAATAAATGCCTGATAGTTTTACTACTACCACCATGTAAAATTTTATTACAGAGAGATTTTTTAATCACCAGTTCACGATTATAAAAATAAAGTTAATTCTAAACTCATCGACGATAAGTTTCTGTTAAGTTCACCTCACAAAGTTCTAAAACATTTGGACAACACAATTCTAAAATCGACCAAAAATGTAACGCAAAATCCGGAAATGGAAGAAAATCTATACAAAATATCTAAAGATTTAGTTTCTGCGATCCTAACCAAACTTGAAATACAGGATAAAATTACAAGAATAACACGAGA
The DNA here is from genome assembly GCA_905231865.2 of Boloria selene. Classification (NCBI taxonomy): domain Eukaryota; kingdom Metazoa; phylum Arthropoda; class Insecta; order Lepidoptera; family Nymphalidae; genus Boloria; species Boloria selene. The sequence continues at coordinate 6,591,296 of HG993149.1, forward strand.
GGCGTTAGATGCTCCAGGTAAAACTAAAGGTATGACGGCAATAGAGACAAGGCGTATATTAGATTACATATCAAGAACGCTTTCTGGGCATATCTTGACTATAACTAGAGCTTCTACTGAACCCGAACTGCATCGTTTAGTTTTTGGTTTAGGCCAAATAGCGGCTGAAGTGTCCATTGTTTCCGCGTTAAAGGATATTACATACGCGACAGCTCTATCTAAAAAACAATCGGTTGATTTATCACTTCGGAAAAAGAGGTCTATACTTCCTAAACATGAGTTTATCGCAACTACTGTGCCGCCTGTTATTAGTCTTATGCCTACTGTGTATGATGCCATATTAAATAAATCAAGTAACAGTGGATCTTTGGATACAATTGATTCAAGTAAAGTGCTGGAACAAAGAAAATCATCTGAAAAACTAACTCCATACTCGGTTATGTCTAAAAACGATAGAAAAGTAGTGCATATACTACCTAACAAGAAAAAAGCTTTTGCTGAGCCTCCTAAAGTGTTTTTAAATCAAACAGTTCTTCAGTTTGAGAGCAATGAGATTAATAATACACAAAATGATGCAATCGTTCTAGAAAAAAAATTGAACGCAACTCATTACGTAACTGTAGACTCACAAACATTAGACGCACAAGAATCCAATGTACCTAATCTTATAGACGATTGGATAGACCCAAGGGAAAATATTTATGCTCTGAATCCAGATGTGGTTGCTGATATGGAAATAGATCAACCAGAAATAGAAGAAGAGGGGATAAGCGAAAAGAAAGCAAAACAAAAATTAGATCGCCTAGAATTAAAAGCAAAAAAGGCTATCCTTTATGCTGGTGATGTTGCATATTTAACAGCCGCTAGTGTAGTCGCAATGCGACGCGCTTTAACTGCCTCAATAGAAGTGAATATGTCTGTAAAGTATGCTAAGAATGGTATGTCAAATCATCAAGATTTGATGATGAATTTAGCCAAAACAGCTGCCCAACAAGCTGGGAAGGAAGCTAAAAGCGCTACTTCGAAATCTTTGGCTTGTGAACGTGTTATAAAACTTGCTCTAAAATACACTGCACAATCAAAAGGTGCTAAACTTAACCATGTGGCTAACAGAATTATTATGGACTCTCTGCCCTTAGCTACTTTAGCCAAGTCCATGGCATTTGTATCATCTGATATCGCTATAAACTCATTGTATCAAGCAACCGATGTAAAACCACCTTCATAGATAATTTTGGCTGCAATTTATTTAGATGAATAATTATGTATTCCAGGTAAATTAGTCTAATGTCATATTTAAAGTTTAAAAATATCCATGTTCAAAATTAATAGAATATCTTTGTTAAATGGTTTTTTTCATATTATATAAAATAATCGATACTTTTATTTTTCTTTGTATAATTAAGTCCTAACTAAGGCGAATATGTACATATTTGTTTTCACAATACAATACCTATAGGTAAGGCATATTTTCTCTTGAAAAATAGAATAGAATAAATCACGCTGAAAATATAAACATTTTCGCAACGTAAGTTACAAAATATAGGCTTTGTATATCATTATTATAAAAAGTTTCCTGAAAAAAAAAAACTATCAATTTTATGTCGTATTAATCTACTATAAACTATCATATAAATATAATCTTTGTTCCTGATGAGACCTACTTATTATGCAAACTACATATTGTAGAGTATAGACTAATTTTTAGTTTGCTTAATAAAATTGCTTTGAGGAAAATCTTATTCTTTATATTTTTCGTGAAAAATTATAACGAATACCTAATATAGTTCTTATAGAATACCCTTATACATAATACATATTATACATAATTCTTAAAAAGCTCCATCTGTTTTTATATTACTGTACTAACTGATCAACAATATGAATCATAGAACCTAATGTTATCTACATCACGTTCTTATAACGTGGCTCTATATTGTTAAGGACAAATATCTTATAATTTATTGGTAACTAGATGGCGCTGCTCAGTGCTCAAACTATTTAAGTTTAAATTGTTGGCGACAAACCGTTTTCATAATATGGTTTCTGTTCCCACCTTGCCTTTACAATTAATAATAATTATTAGTTACTACTAATTTTATTATATACTTATAAGAAGAAAATTTAGGGGACAAAATAGAATTTTAACGACGCCCACTACGCTATTACAAACAACCGCGTGCAAAACTACTTTCATTATTAGCATAGATCGCATGATAAAATTTAGTAGTACATATTATGCGTCATAGGGAGACCGAAAAGACGATGGGGTGACGATATAACCGAACTAATAGGACAGGAATGGCTAACTATCGGCATGAACAGAGACAAGTGGAAAAAACTGGAGGAGGCCTTCACCCGAGGAGGGGTCCCGTCCATATCCAATAGCAAAAACTTACTCTTACTAACATTTACACAATAAGATTTATATTAATAACTAACTTAACACTAACAAACAATTAATATAAGGCTGATGCTAGTCGTCTGCTAGTTGGACGAGTAAAATAATTTAGTCGTCCAACAATTGTTGCACGACTAAATTATTTTAAAGGCTAGTTATCCGATAATCGTATTAACAAAAAATATATTATTCGTCCAACTATTGTCGGTTTGTACGAATATCTATCACTTCTTTGATTTCTAATATAAAATAAGCGATTTTTATGTGCAGGATATACCTACCTATGCCAAAAATAAAAAAAAAATAACCTTAACCTACCGAGCTGATAATTTATTATTAAGATCCCACCCACTTTTAATAAGTCCAAGAGTTTTTATATGTAAAAGAGCTGGCTCTATAGAGTCGTCCTATGAAATTTACGTTACTAACACTCCCTGAGAGTATGTACCTACATCAAAACAATGTACAAGAAAATGGTATTTTGTAAAAAGTACTATAGAAACGTCCGCAATTGCATCCACGAGTATGTTAAAACTTAAAAAACAAATTGATTTCTCTTTGAGCCATTTAAGAAGCAAAAAAGTCTCAGTCGCGATATATCAAACACCGATTGTCGGACGAATAATATTTAATTTATTCGTCCGCTTATCGGATGAATAGACACTTCGTTAATATAAAAATTTGAAATGTAAATTAAGGATAAGGAAATGCAGGCTTTTTTTATTTTATTTATTATGCGTTACATACAAAAATATTGGATATCGCTAATTCGGGCTAATTTTGTTTACTTGGATAGATAGTAGATGTCGTTGTTCCCTATCAAAGTGTTTTATCTTAGAAATGTGTACAAACGTAAGGTAAATTGTTAAAATATTTGTATTCATGGGATGAGGTATCTATAATAGTTTGTAGTATTATGTCACTTCTTTTTTCTTTTTTTTTGCTGTGGATGAACATAGTGGCTCATAGTGGCTATAAAATAAATGCCTGATAGTTTTACTACTACCACCATGTAAAATTTTATTACAGAGAGATTTTTTATTGAAATAGATACTAGTTATTAGTTAAGTTTTTATAAAAGAAGTACAATAACGAATCGAGCAATAGCAGCGGGGTACTGACCATGAATCGTGTGGTCTTGTGCAGTACGTGCTTATCGAAACAACGTGCGCCTCTACATTGCAACATACTAGATGAATAAATGATAATGAGAATTGATTTAATTTGAATGTTGTAATACAAATTTAATGGTTTATGAAATTGCCATAATTTATAATTTTGAGCATCAGTAGGTTCGGTTTATATGAAAGATTACATTAAACTGGTAGAAATCGGGTTATGAAACCGATTTCTACCATTTTAATGTTAATCTTTGACTATCTTTATATCACTAATCGATACGACAATATTCCGAAAATTAATTAAGTATTTCAAGCAAGTCAAATGGCAGCTGACCTCATTCTGTGTTAATGTTACACTGTAAAAAAATGAGCGCAATTGCTAATTGTTATCAAAAACCTTCAATTTACCGGAAACGTATTTTTATTTATGTGTTAAGTATATGTACGTATATGTATACAACTAGCCTTTCCCGCGGCTTCGCTCACGTTCTAAATGCTGGAAACCAAATACCTCGTGATCATTAGTTTGTTGCGGAGTTATATTTTTCTCCCGTTTTTGCAACATTTTTTATTGTTGCTCCGCTCCTTTTGGTCGTAGCGTGATGTAATATAGTATAGTAATATAGATGTAATATATATATATATATGTCTACCTAACACAAAAAGAATTTTTCAATTCGGACCAGTAGTTCCTGAGATTACCGCGTTGAACCAACCAAACAAACAAACTCTTCTGCTTTATATTTTATAATATTAGTATAGATATACATATATTTTAAATTTAATATTTTTCCATCAAAAACAAAAAAAATGCATTAAACTGGAAACACATTCAAGTGCTTTGTTCAAGTGATTGTCATAACTGAACGACATATTTTGATAACTTAGTATGAGTATACCAATTTAATTACTTATTATCACATAGATTTCTATATTATATCTTTTGCTGGATAACATTGTTTTATTATTTGTACTGGAATAAATTATAATGTATATTATCGACTAGCGACGACAAACGTCGGTCTGTATGTCTGTTTGTTTGGCCTAGTGTGGCCGATAATAATGATAATTTCAATAATATTTTTCAAAAAATATTAAATGTACAGTGCCACTTGCGACATAGAATATAAGTAAACAGTATTGTCATTTGTAAGTATAGATTATGTATTTTTGTATTGATGTTTCTATTATATGCAGGTAAATCAAGCAAAACACATGCCATAACGTTATAAACAGTTCTCGGAAAGCTCCAATTATAATATTTTATTCGAACAAAAACAACAATTTTTCCACGATTTTTTTACGTAGATAGATATCGTAGCGAGGACGCAAAGAACTTTACAGTTTACTTACTTTACTTTGCCAGCATTGCATTTTTTGTAGGTAAGGTAGGTAAGTAGGGGGTACTTCTTACGTTAAAAAAATGTTATATAGTACGTAACTAACGACATTATCAAAAAGTCATTAGTTATGTTCTAATTTATATCGATACAATAATTTAAGGCGTGGCTTCGATTAAAATTCAATGGCTGAACGGGAAAGCCCCCCTGCGCTAAGAGCCTACTGCGCAACAATTTTCAGTAAGGGGTGAGGAAGGGGATGAGAAATATGAAGTCTAGAACTCCTATACACTCATGTTCTCCTAGTACTTCTTGTTTTGATATCAATGTGTACGTTTAAAGTTGTCGGTAATTGTACTTGATAGATTTGAAGGAAAAATTAAATATAATAATAATAAAAAACACTTACTTTATATTTTTTTATCTGTGTACATTTTTATTTACAAATTTTACTAACATTATTGACCAAAACAATTGTATATCCTATAATAACAACAGCAGATACGTTTTCTCTACAATATAGAGACATATTTAATACTACTGCATGGCACTCTTAAAATAAACATAATATATACATATTTTTTAATATTTCTTATATACGACAAAGTAACGCAAAGTGGTGATACACGTAGAAAAAAATGGATACTAAATATAACTTTTTCTAAGTAAGCAAGTAAATAGTTGTCGGTACTTACTATGTTACTTAGTTAGTTTCATCATTATGGTAAAGACGTAAATGATGTCAGATAACAAGTAATTAGAATTACAGAATATTTTTATTGAGATTGATATAACATTAACATGGTACAACACTCAATGTAAACGCTGTTATGTATGATCAAAAATTTAGTGTACCTAATGGTATAATTGTACTGTGACTTTGACTTCGACTTTAATCGAAGACATGTTTCGGGTAAAATGAAAAAGATAAAAGTGTCCTGCAGCACCATGTATTTAAAAAAACAACTGTTGAGCTTCCGGTCGGCTCTTCTCAGCAGAACTGCCTTTCGAGCCGGCGCAGTGGTAACTTCCGCACTGTATACTTACAATTTACATACCTAGACATTTAATTTAAATTCGACATATTAATAATGCAAAATGACGATTTAAAACAGCTTGCAAAAGTCTATTTAAGTAAAGTATATTTGATTTTGAGACGGTCATAAAATGTAGATTTAATATTAGGAACAGATTAAACAAGGAAATCAGACTAGTATTTATTTAAACTTGGCTGACCTTGTTTTCTACTCAATGGATTCATTTTCTGCGCATATTCGACTGCGCAACTGAATCATTCAAATTTGCTGTCTTTTTATTTCTATGTAGGTATATTAGTTTTTTTTATTGATAAAGTTATTTCAATCGATTCATATAAGTGCAAATGTATCTTATTTGTAATGTATGAATTTAAATAATAAACTTTAATGTGTAATTAATAATTATTCAATATACTACATACTTATATATTAATATGCCATTAATAATTATAGCATCTCTTTAAATAAAACCTATTTGCGTCATATTCCATAGATAAAATTAAAATTATTAATAGATTTGTGTTTATGCAGTTGATTGTTATCTATCATTAATTTTTAAAATTGTGCAAAGTAAGTAGAACGCGTACTTACTAACGAATAAAAAGAGTATACATATAAAAATTACTTACCAAACTTTTCGAGGTATCTGCTTTCCTAACATACGTACCGCGTACGAGTAGGAATTTTGGTTTGTGGTGTATTATTATTATTGAAACATTTTGTTAAGCAATCAACAAAAGCAGATCCTAGAAATAAAAAAAATATAAGTAATATATTTTTATCATATCAATCTTACATTATACTCGTTCGTTCTCCGGCAATATAGGTACAGTTCGCGTCACGTAAAAAGAACGCTGGAAGAAAGTGGTGGGGGGTGTGTTTGCGCATGGGTACGTTCGCATACGAAATTACTAAGCCTATTGTTTTATTTTGAACTAACCTTTCGCCCTCGACGTATATTGGTTATTGGCAGGTACATTGAAAAATATATTTTATAGAATATCAATAAATAGAATTAACTTAATTCAAAAAAGTTTTTTTTTTCTTTTTTTTTTTCGCTCGCTTGTTGTGGTTGACACACGTGTAGTGAGATCTTTCGGCCTTTCTTATAAGATTTATTGTTTTGTAAAGTATTAAAATAGTTGGTTTTCTGTGTATTTGTGTGTTTTAGGTGGTGGTAAGTAGTTTAATTGTGTATAGTGTGTATAATTAGTTTTTTAAGGCGTTGCAATGGATGGTGATCCTCCTCCGGATCCACCGGATACTGGAGGTGGAATATATTTAAGTGAAATTCCTATTTTCCGTAAGAGACCTGGCGATAACGATATAGATGCAGTCACTAATAAAAAAACAATAACAGACCCTAATTTAGCCACTCCTTCCATTCAAAATGTATATATTCACCCAAGTATGATAGATGGTCCCAAATCATACTGTAATGATGACAAAGGTCCTTTCATTGTACATGTCTCACGGGAAGTTGCAGACCCAGCAGCAGGAACTACTATACGGGCTATTAAATTCGGCCAATTTTTACACCACAATAAAATACAGTCTATAGTTCATGATGGGGTAAAGAATGTTGGTCGAAACAAAATCTCTGTCCAATTCACTTCAGCTCAGGCTGCTAATGAATTTCTAAATAACCCCTTTTTAAAATTGGCAAAATATGCGGCAATCATCCCAACATATAATATTACAAGAATGGGTCTGATTAAAGGTGTCCCGGTAGACTGGTCAATGCAGGAGCTTGCTGAGTCTTTAGAACTTCCTACTGGTTGTGGAACAGTAATGAAAGCGCGAAGACTGAACAGAAAGAATGTTAGTGAGGGTGTTGTAACATGGGTTCCGACCCAATCTGTTGTCATCACATTCCGTGGACAAATGTTACCAGAAAAAGTGTACTGTTACCATACATCCCTACCTGTAGAAAATTATAAACTTCCTACTATACAATGCCTTAGCTGTTGTCGCTTTGGACATATTAAAGCCCAGTGTAGATCGAAGCCTAGATGTTACAGGTGTGCCCAACCACATACTGGGGATGCGTGTGATATCCCTAAGGAAACTTCAACATGTTTATATTGCTCAGGTAAACATTTTGCCATCGATAAGGATTGTCCTGAGTTTTCTAGACAGCAAGCTATCAAAATGGTAATGTCTCAAGATAATGTGTCCTACATGGAAGCCTCGGCTCGCTTTCCCCCCGTCCAAAGATCCTACTCAGATGTAGCTAAGGAAATGTTTACCCCTCCTGCATATTCCAATACTCAATCTCACTCAACTGTTCCCTCTTCTTCACAAACAAGATCCTATCGCCAAACTGTTGTCCGACAATCTAGTCCCAGGGCCCCAATGGGTAAGGGATATGATAAAGAAGCCCATCAAGCCATTACTGGCAATTGTCCATCCTCCTTGTCCAATGGTTGTGCTCTTAACAATAATGTTAATACCCCTTCAGAACAAAAATCCCTCTTACTTATTCTTTCAGAAGCTTTAATTAGCATTATCTCAATGTGTGATGAACTCCCCCTACCGCCCAACGTTGCCCAAAATCTTTCCCAACTTTTTAAGATCATTAACAATGGCCCCTCTCCACTTTCTCCAATGGAACAGTAAAAGTATAAAAAACAAAAAACACGAATTACTTTCCATTATTAACCTGTATAAGCCTGTCATTATTGCCATCTCAGAAACATGGTTGTTGCCTAGTTCTCGTTTTCGAGTTACAGGTTTCACCTGTTTGAGGGATGACAGAAGTGATGGGTTTGCAGGTAGTGCCATCCTTATTCGGCACTCTATTCCCTTCTCCTCTATTTCTCTTCCTCCTCATAGCCAGCACATTAATGCTGTTGCTGTGAGAGCCTTTGATATTTCATTCCTATCTCTTTATATCCCCCACCCTTCCTCTGCCCTTATTCCTGAGCTACACTCTATCCTAGCTGCCCTCCCCAGTCCATGTCTGGTAATGGGAGACTTTAACATTCATCATATCATGTGGGGGTGTTATTATTGCGATGGGGTTTCTCCTTTGTTTGTTGATATGTTGGATAACCTAAACATGTGCATATTAAACGATGGTTCTCCAACCAGAAGAGTGCTTCCAAGTCAGAACCCCAAGACAGCTGTGGACTTATCCATATCTTCTCCCTCTCTTGCTTCTCAACTATCATGGTCCACTCTTCCATCCACCCATGGTAGTGATCACTTTCCCATCCTCATTTCTATTTATAGCAAAATTTTACCCCTTCTGAATTCCCAACCCCTATTATCACATAACCTAAAGAAAGCAAACTGGGCAGACTATGGTTATTCGGTCGATTGCATGATTGAAACACTTCCGGAGACTGTTAATAGTGAGAATATCGTGTTTTGTTACAACCAGTTTGTTACAGCCATTTTACTTTCCGCGGACCTGACCATCCCCAGAAAATCCTCCACACAGAATCAGTTGCCTTCCAATCCATGGTGGGATCAGGAATGCACTGATGCTGTTAACAGCAGATATTCAGCTGAAGTGTCATATAAGGCCTCTATGACAGAGGAGAATTTTATTACTTTCCAGCGCAGTGCGGCTAAGCTTAGGAGAATAATTTCAAAAAAGAAAAAGTCTGGTTGGATTAATTTCTGCGAATCTTTAAATCCTCGCTGCCACTCCTCTACAGTTTGGAGAAATGTTAAAAGATTTCGCAGATCTCTTAATAATTTCCAGCTCAATTCCAATAATCCTTCCGAATGGCTGAATGATTTTGCAGACAAATTAGCTCCTCCTTTTGTCCCTAATTGTGATTCTTTTCTTAATTTCCTGCCAACGCCTGCTTCCTGTGAATTTGATGCCTCTTTCTCCTTCGATGAACTCAATAACGTCTTAACGGGTTTAAAAGATTCATGCCCAGGAGAGGATGGCATTCCCTATTCATTTTTATCCAAACTTAATGACAGGGCAAAAAAATATTTTTTAAATTTAATTAATTCATCATTTGATTCAGGTATAATTCCGGATGCATGGAAATCCCAACTTATCATGCCTGTGCTTAAACCAGGTAAAAGTCCTTCCGACCCCAACTCCTACAGACCAATTGCATTAGCTTCTACTCAGGTTAAAATTTTTGAACATCTCCTTAAAAATCGCTTGGAATGGTTAGTGGAAAGCAAGAAAATCTTAGCGCCCTCTCAATTTGGCTTCAGAAAGGGCCTGAGCACTATAGATAGCCTCAGCATTTTTACGACAGACATTCGACTAGCCTTCGCCAAGGGGGAGTTCTTGGTTGGTGTCTTCCTGGATGTTGCTTCTGCATATGATAATGTTCTTCTTCCGGTACTCAGGCAAAAAATGCTCCAGCTGAGTATCCCTGCGAGGTTGACTCATTTTATATGTAATCTGCTGACCGGTAGAACCATATCTGTTAGACACCCGTTGCTACGTATTCCTCCTAGGCGGGTTTGGAAAGGTCTTCCACAAGGCTCGGTCCTCAGCCCTCTGCTCTATAGCATTTACACCCATGACCTCGAATTGTCTGTCAACAGTTTTTGCAATATTTTACAGTATGCAGATGACATCGTCCTTTATTTTAGCTCAAAGTCAATAAAGGACATTCAGTTTCGTTTAAACACTGCTTTGCACTACCTTGACCAGTGGCTCTCTAATCACGGCTTGTCCCTGTCTGTGGATAAATGCCGGACAGTGGTTTTTTCAAGAAAGAGAAACATTCCTAACTTTAGTTTTTGTGTGGAAAATCATCCCATTAGGGTGGTAGATAAAGTTAAGTTTTTAGGTATTATTCTCGATAACAAACTGAACGGAGTTTCTCATTCGGATTATATTAGCGATAAATGCGAGAAAGGTGTTAACGTTTTAAGAGCACTATCTGGTGTGTGGTGGGGTGCACACCCGTATACTCAAAAACTGCTGTATAACGCTTTAATTCGGAGCCATATTGATTATGGACTCTTTATCTTAGACCCCTTTAATAAGGCAGCCTCAGAAAAATTGAATAGATTGCAATATAAATGTCTCAGAATCATAATTGGTGCAATGAAATCTACTCCAACCAATGCTCTCCAGGTAGAGTGTGTGGACGCTCCATTTTCTTTTCGTCGCCAGTTCCTTTCTGATCGTTTTGTCTGCAAATCTTTACAGCTTTCATCCCACCCTTTGTGGCCTCGTTTAATTGAATTGTCTGAAATTTCCGCTTCACGTGGACCTGCTTCCTACCTTTTAAATAGTTTCCGTAGATTTACTAACCTTCCTCATCCCATCAATTCTTTTAACTCCAATCCACTCTTCTCTACCCCCTATCCTGCCTTGACTTATTCCCCTCCTATAACAGTAGATATTGGTCTAGTTAAGGGTGCTGCTGATACCAACACGAAGTTCCAAGCTCTTTTACATCAAAATTGGCTGAACCACGTCCACATATATACAGATGCCTCTAAGCTGTCTAAAGATGGCTGTGTTGGTTCAGCGTGTTGGATTCCTAAATTTAATATTATTCTGCAATTTAAATGTCCTCCCCTATCTTCAGTGTTTACAGGCGAGGCTGTTGCTATATTAGAAGCAATCTTGTTCGTCCACTCTCATGACATAAATCAGGCGGTTATTTTTAGTGACTCCTTAAGTTGTTTACTGGCCATTAAAGAAAGCCCTTTTCGTAGCAAAACAAGGTATTCCATTATATTGAAGATCCGTGAAGCTTTACTCTCATGCCTCAATAAGCAGCTTAGTATTCAATTAGTTTGGATCCCAGGCCATTCTGGTATTATTGGTAATGAGTCCGCTGACTCTTGTGCTAAAGTTGCGACTCAGTGTGGCTCTCTTGAACACTTTAGTAATTCTGCTCAAGATGTATTATCCCTCGCTAAAACTCATCTAGACAACTCCTGGATCAGCTACTGGAATTCATCAAAATCTTTTAAGGGAAAGCATTATGCTTCTATCCAGGCGGATATTCCAAAGCGTCCATGGTTTTTTCATCAGAAACATACTGAACGGAGGGTTATTACTACTATTAGTCGCCTACGCTTTGGACACGCAAGTACTCCTGTTCATCTGGCTAAGATCAGGGTAAGGGATCACTCATTATGCGAGTGTGGCTTAGATGAAGGCTCAGCTTCCCACATCCTCTTTAATTGTCCCAAACTCCGTCGCCCCCTCTATGATATTCTTCCGTCCAAGGTCCCCCGTCCCCTCAATGTTCAATCTTTGTTGATGTTCGTTTTTGGTCCCCTATGTACTTTTTTATGTAAATATGTTAAATATAATAAAATTAAGCTTTAATAGTAGTATTAGTTCATTAACATGTTTTTGTTTGTTTTGTTTTTGTATATAAATTAACTAACCCTTGTGCCGTTTATATGTTTTTAGGTGGAGGTATAATTGTGGGAATAAAATCCTACTATTTAATACTGTGAATCCAGTCTTTTTGTGGAATTAATTAAAATATAACCGGCCAATCTCGAACGTGACTCTTCCAATCGACTTGACATTGGCGAAATAATTTGTGCTCAACTAGCACGCATTGAAGCCAAAAAACTAAAGAATTGAATTAATTCAAAAAAATATGTTTGATTCAGTGTAGAATGTTTAATTTACTTACAAAAAATGTAATTCAATAATTTAACATACTTATTTTTTAAAATTATTAACTGCATTATTAAAAAACTCTCTCTTTATAAAATAATATACCTACGTAACAAATTTTTTTCCTCTATTTTTAATATAAAACCATTTCGTAATTAATAACTTTTGTGTGCGCGATAGTATTTTGAATTGACAAACCAATAGCGAGCCCGAAAGCATACGGCGCGTGCCTCGCCGTCCCGCGCCCCGCGTCTTACCACCAAATTGGCCGATAAATCGCCTCTGCGCAACATGACAGCCAGCGTTCTTTTTACATGACGCGAACTATACCTGCCTAATTTATTAATCTGAGATCTGTTACTTACTTAAAGTTCTTTCAGTTTCAGATTTCAATCTCCTACGGAGCAAAGTAATTTCTTTTGAGGCAATCGCATTTTAACTAGATACTGTAATTTTTAAGTTCATTGTTTTTTGTCCTAAATAGTATATACATAAAAAATAATTGTTTTCCGTAGGTTCTTTATATGGAAAATAAATAATTATTTTTCATGCTAAATATTAGATATAACTAAGTAGGTATATCATAGATATAGTAGATTTTTATGATTAAATAACATAACATAGAAAAAAATATTGATATTATATTAATGGCGATTGTTCTCGTTTTATCGTTCGTTAGGTATATCGTTTTTATTTAATGGTTGGTTAAATTCCACAGGCATCTCTTTTGAAAAAAATTTCATACACCCTTATGCGCGCGCATTATGCTATCAAAATTCTAGAATTGTGGGTTATAGGTGGGCATAAAACGTAGCTAGTCTTTGTAGTTTGATATCTTGGTGAACGTTCAAAGCTAGGGATCTATTTGTTACGGATATTAAAATATACATTCATTACGTATATTATGAAGTTACTAAGTGGATAAATTGTGTGCTCTAGCTGAATCTTCCAAGTTCGGGGTAAAATTGTGACGTAATTTGCCACACAATATACTTATAAGTTTAAGAATTAAAAAAAAACATATTCTAAATTGTAGAGCACTTTTACTTACACTAAGGTTATTGAGGCCTATGTTATAATATATTATATCTGGTTGAGCCTAAATGAAACATGTTAATTTAATCTAAAATTATATCGTTGCTAAAATATTTCTTATCATTGCTAATATATAGATTATAATTTATAGGTAAGTATAATGAAATGTTTAAGCCCCTCGAAAGGCTATATAGAATAAGTGAAAACACATTCGTAACGGAATTGAAAAAGTAAAAAAAGGTAAAAACTGGTATCGTCAGTGCTGTATGTTCTTGTAAAAGTCAACGTATTCATTCCATGTTCAAACTAAAAACCTCCTAGTACCTATCCATTGTTTTCAATTCAGCGCGTAGGAGCGATAGTTCATGTTCACTCTAATTTAAATTAATTATTATACAAAAATAACATATTTATTGTTCATGTAAATAAATTTTAATTGTTCTTTTTATGTCGTAAGTTCCCTAATGCAACAGCTGCCAAGTTAACAACAACAAACTTTATTTAACGTTAAGTGAATTAGTAATGTTTTTAAATAAGTAGTTAGGTTATTTTGATATAATAAATACATGGATATATTGATGTTAATAGAATAGTAGAAAAGTTTAATCGAAATAAAATATATACATTATATTATTGAAGCTATTCTTGATTTGCTGTGAAACAATTTTGACCTGTTATGATAATTAATCTTGTAGGTACTCGTATATAAAACAATGTGTGACGTCTCTTGGTTATTTTTCTATTATTTGGACATCTAAATAACTATGTTTTTCACACAAGCTTTACCACTACTTTAAATTTTTAATAACCATAAACTATGCAATTATAAAAATAGGCTCTGATAATTTTAGCCTTTAGGTTTCGATTCAGCAGCTGCTGATGAATCAAATACCCAACGTGATTTATTAGAAGAAGGTTAAATTTTACTAAGAATTAATTTTTAATTATAATTGCCTAAATTTCATTTCCTCTAAATTAAGACCATTGTTATCCAAAATTACTCATTTTACGCTACGCTTACAGTAAATTTGCGTAAGAAATCCTTGAATATTAATGTTTTGTAAATTTTTTTTTACATATTTTTTCTCTAAAATAGCTAAAAACTTAAATCATATAGTGATTTAGAATTAATTATATAAATAAAACAAGAATAAATGTACTTGTACCTAATTCAAATAAAAAAACAGAAATATCTAAATTATAAAAATATAAAATCGAATTAAAAAGAATTGGACATACATAGGTACTATTGAGAGTATATATATAAATACTACGTAAATCGAATTACGAGTATGAAATCAAATACATTCAATAACTTCAATAAACTATCAATAAAAATAAATATAATAAAAATAGGATAAAACATGTATATAACACATGTTTCCGACTGCATAATTACTACTTACTTATATCTTCATTTATTTTTTCCATTTTTTTATCCGACCGAAGGTTATATTTAGCAAGTATAAGTGATAATACTTAACCATATTTTTTGTATTTCCCATTCAACGAAAGAAAACTCGGCAGTTTTAGGCTCAGCTTAATGTATTCTAATGATATTCGTGACGTTTAAATATGTTTTCGTAAAAAATTATAACCATCTGAATAATTTGCTAACTAGAAATCAAAATATTTTGAGTAAGACCTTGTAGGTACGAGCATACCTACTGACGAGTAGTATGTCTGTTTTTAAATTAGCAAGACTCGAATGAATCTGAAAGTTGCTCTGATATTAAGTATATGTAGAGCCCATCACTACGTAGTATAAAACAAAGTCGCTTCCCGCTGTATGTCTACCCCTATGTAAGCTTAGATCTTTAAAACTACGCAACGGATTTTGATGCGGTTTTTTGATAGATAAAGTGATTCAAGAGAAAGGTTTGTATGACTAGCGGCACCCGGCATCGCTCGCGGGTGAGTCGCTAGTCTATTATTAGTATTAAAAGAATGTAACATCTTTAGAACGATATACTATTATTTATACTACAAAATATTAGTTAAGTAAGTTAAAAAAGTTATAATTATAAACAAAGCCGAATTAAGGTGGTACGGGTGCTGCCAGGTCACACACGTTAGGCCTCTCGCACTAGAAATTTCTAGGTATTTTTTCGCTACAATTATTGAAAAATTTGATTTCTCAAATTATACATAAACTTGTGTATTTTTAACAATGTTGTTGGAATGGAAATATATTAGTGACTTCTTAAAGGCTCGTGTAGCTTCCGTGTCACTTTGTCATAAATTTTATTGCTTTATTTCCAACCATTTGGGCAGCGCATGATGATTAAGCAACACGACAGCAAATAAGTCTTTTTCAGAGTTGAAATAAATATATTATTGTTATTGACAGAAAAACACATTTTTATCAGAAAAAATAGTCACTCAGCGATAATGTGCCTTCTTATTGGTGAAAGAATTTCAAACCCGGATCTTACAAAATTACAATATTTACTGTTTTATAATATTAGCGTAGATACGCAAACTAAAACCAAATCATAAGTTAATTGTTAGTGGAATATTGTGGAAAAACTACCGGGATAACGTGTCTGGACACAAATACCGAAATATGTATAGCGGATCGTAGAGCGGTATATTTAAATCACTCGATTTAACATAATATTATGGTAATGATGAAGCCGATGAGCTAGAAAGGAGGGGATGAAAATTCATATAAATTGTAATTGTACACATACAATTTAAACAAAATTTAATTGTCTATTTTTTAAGTTGCATTTTTGAGTAATCGCTGGACACTGACAGATTTTGATGTTTGGTATGATGATAACTGGTTACATGGGTGAACATATAGGGTACTTTTTATTGTGGGAAAATATCTTCGTCACTTCTAACGTTAGGGTTGTAGTACGTAAAATAATAATAAGTAATAACCTTAGTCTGTCTGGGTATTTTCGTAGTTTAGATAAATCATAAGTACATCTGTGAACAGTAATATTAGGATAAAATCTACACTCAGATTAGTTACATGGTAGCTAAGTATAATAAAATTCCACAAAAAGCTAATAGCGAAAACAGAAAAAAATATTCGTTTCTTTTTTTCTATACATTAATTGGGTACATATTTTAAAAATCAACTATATTGCTAATAAATATTAAAATTAATACAGCTCAGCAACTAATCCTTAAACTATATTGTATAGTGTAAAGTAGACTAAATAATAAATATTACCTATTTACGAGTACACAAAGAGCACATAAACGAATGTGATTGACCTTAACTGCGCAAAATGCATATTTTAGCGCTGTTATTGTAAACATGTTTTTAAATGCGATAGTATTTTATGTACATAAATTTATTAAGTATTTATTTAATTTGTATTTTTATTGTAAAATTCAACTATGTATAATGTATAGGTATACAGTCACGAACAACCATATTATGTAATTACGCTTAATTAAGCTACTTAAGTACAAATTTGATTATTATTATTTAAAATCATTTTACAACATAAATAATAAAGTGGATATTTTCTGTTTTATTAAAATTAAATACATTTTGGAAAAAGCCAAAGCCAAATCTAAGTTTTTTGCATTTTTAGCGAGCGCGTAACACAACAAAGACAGGACTTTATGTAAATGTAATAATATAAATCAATTTTAATGGGTTATTTGCATTTCAAGTAAGTATTTTAGTTCACAGCTCGATGATGCTATTGACTTTTGTTTACCGCTAATACAAAACGAGGTCGCTTCACAGTTGTAGGAATTAATTATAACGCATTTGCATTAAACTGATTCATTTATTAGGCCGATAAAAATAGCTGCTAATTTGGTAACCTCGCTTAAATTTCCAATCACATTGTTTTTTTTGTATGTTTAAGATCATTTACTGGGCATAAAATCATTAGGTAAATGTGGGCAAATTCCGGTGCAGCTTCAGACGCACTCTTAACAAAAAATTTAATTAACATTTTAACAAAACTATGCACTTTAGTTTTGCATACACACACATACAAAAGTCATTGGGACCGTTATTTTAGAGAATGAAATTTCGCATTTTGCGATTTATGGCAATGAATCTTTTCTATCTCGGTCGAGAACTCTTTAATTGTATCTAATCATTTTTATACTTTTTGAGCTATAGGAGGTTCAATAATCAACTACCGGGCGAAGAATCGAAATTTTAAGGATAGGATAATGGTACAAATCCGATTATTTACTATGTATTTAACAATGATACTTAGTAGTTATAGTGCCATTCCTCCCCTGTAAGATATTTACATCTATAAAAATAGTAGCAAAAGCTTTTAAAATAGCGATTTTTAAATTATTACCCAACAGTGCCAGACTGATGCGTTTAAATAAAACATTTGTCAACGACTGTCATATTATAAATCTCATTATCACTTCACTATTCATATCAAGTAAGGAATAAAACTATTGACTTAATCGAGCATTTTCTATTAAATGTATAAAAGTAATATAAGTAATACTGTATATCACTTTTAAAAATTTAATGAGCATGATATCATTAAAACAAACATGGCAGTGAATTCAGACTATTTACTTATTTTTTTTATAAGAAAATAGGTATGCGAAATGATTGTTGGCATTTCCAAACACGCTCGAGCAAGGCCGATCAAAGTCCATCGTTCTACGTCGCAGGCGTTCACACGGCTTTATACCGGTATATAAATAAGTGACGAAAACACTATACTATATCTATAGTGTAATACAATGTAATCGATTGACTCGGTCTAAGGTCAGTGATTTTATATGCATATATGTAGGCGTTTATTTTATTCTAACTACAGTCGAGTTCTAAAATGGATTGACGATTATAAATGAACATTATAAATGAAACTATCTTTTCGGATTTTGTCGCGGATTTATTATGATTTTTGGTTCCCGACGTTTCGAATGCTTTACAGCAATCATGGTCACGGGAGAGACTAAGGTATTAGACGTCTCAGGGGGTTATATACTTGTTACAGACAGTGCCTACCCACAATTTTTTACAAATATTCAAAATGATAGACTATAAAATTATACATTTCAATTCTATACTTTTAAGATTTTTAAATTTTAAATTATATTATAAATATGGCAATATTATTAACTTATTTTTAGCTACTATAATTATAATTATTACAATTTTCTAACATTTGTTAAAATAATATTAAGTAGTGTTGCTATTATTAAAATATGTATAATGTGTTATATTAAAATATAAATTATTAAAGCAATATTAAACT
Source organism: Boloria selene (assembly GCA_905231865.2). Taxonomy (NCBI): domain Eukaryota; kingdom Metazoa; phylum Arthropoda; class Insecta; order Lepidoptera; family Nymphalidae; genus Boloria; species Boloria selene. The sequence goes on from HG993149.1 coordinate 6,610,023, forward strand.
TTCATATATTATAAATTAAAGATTAATAGTTTAAAACAACTTGAGTTTTGATAATTTTAAGTTAAATATTAAGCAACACCACTGCAAACTAAATCATTTTTAAATTTGATAATATAATATTAAACAAATCTAACTATGCTCAATCCACATAGACTTCTTTAAGTTCTTTTGAATTATAACTTTTAAACTATAAAAAGAGTTAATGTCATTTAGTATGTCAGTTGGTATGTCTGTCTGAAGTTATTATAGGGATTTGAGACTATAGAGTTAAATTGTTGTCAGTCTGAAGCTACTACCGGTTCGGAATGCAACTGATACTGAGAAGAACCGGCAAGAAACTCAGCTCTTGCTTTTTTCAAAATAATGTGTTTACAATTTCAGTATTATCAATATCTAAAATATATAAGTTTACTTAAGTTTACAATATTGCAATACAATAATTAATATATATAATTAATCATCACTACTATCATTGAGATCTACACAGTATGAGCTAACTACATCTGGCTGTCTGTTATGACTAATTTTATTAGATGATTTTATTATATTAATGACAGGATCCCAAGATGATGGTAGTACCCAGCCGTCCTCTCTATTAAAGTTAGGATGTTTTTTAATTTCAATTGCTTCGCGAATCATTCTTGGTCTATAACGAGTTTCTTTCGCGAGTATTTGAGGATTATCAAAGCGAATATAGTGGTTGGGGCGATCCTGACTATGTTTACAGACAGCAGATGTTGCATTGCGACGGTGTTTCACATCAGCTATGTGTTCTTTGATCCTGGTTCTAATGGATCTCTTTGTTTGGCCGATATAAGAGAGCCCACAGTCACAATCAAGCTTGTATACTCCTGCATCTTGGAGGGGTATATGGCACTTGACTGATGGTAAGAATTGACTAATTTTCTTGGGCGGCTTGAAGTATGTTTTGATAGAAGCACGCTTCAGGATGTAGCCAATCTTGTCAGTGACACCTCTCATGTAAGGCAGAACTGCAGGTACACGCTCGACTGTGGCTGGTTTCACTCGTTCACTGTGACGCAGGCGTGGCACTTGCAGCTTGTTGTCTCGCAGAACCTGCTTGACATGTTGCAGTTCCCCCGCTAGGTGTTGCTCGTCACAGATCCCTTGTGCCCTCTGAAACAAAGATTTTCCCACGGTAGCTAACTGTGAAGGGTGGTGGTGAGATTCACCATTCAGGTACCTATCAGTATGGGTCTTCTTTCTATACACAGTATGACTCAAGGTGTTATCTGGTTTACGTTTAATTAAAACATCTAAGAAAGCTAATGTATTGTTCGATTCTAATTCCATTGTAAATTGTATTTTAGGATTTATAGAATTAAGGTGTTCTAAGAATACAGTTATTTTGTCAGTTGGTAATATTGTGAAAGTGTCATCTACATACCGCTTGTAGAACCGAGGGGTCACAGGTGATGTGCTCCAGACAGTCTCCTCGAAGTCCTCCATGAAGATGTCGGCTACAACGGGGGAGACTGGCGAACCCATGGCCACTCCATCCACTTGTGGATGTGAAGTGGATGGAGTGGCCATGGGTTCGCCAGTCTCCCCCGTTGTAGCCGACATCTTCATGGAGGACTTCGAGGAGACTGTCTGGAGCACATCACCTGTGACCCCTCGGTTCTACAAGCGGTATGTAGATGACACTTTCACAATATTACCAACTGACAAAATAACTGTATTCTTAGAACACCTTAATTCTATAAATCCTAAAATACAATTTACAATGGAATTAGAATCGAACAATACATTAGCTTTCTTAGATGTTTTAATTAAACGTAAACCAGATAACACCTTGAGTCATACTGTGTATAGAAAGAAGACCCATACTGATAGGTACCTGAATGGTGAATCTCACCACCACCCTTCACAGTTAGCTACCGTGGGAAAATCTTTGTTTCAGAGGGCACAAGGGATCTGTGACGAGCAACACCTAGCGGGGGAACTGCAACATGTCAAGCAGGTTCTGCGAGACAACAAGCTGCAAGTGCCACGCCTGCGTCACAGTGAACGAGTGAAACCAGCCACAGTCGAGCGTGTACCTGCAGTTCTGCCTTACATGAGAGGTGTCACTGACAAGATTGGCTACATCCTGAAGCGTGCTTCTATCAAAACATACTTCAAGCCGCCCAAGAAAATTAGTCAATTCTTACCATCAGTCAAGTGCCATATACCCCTCCAAGATGCAGGAGTATACAAGCTTGATTGTGACTGTGGGCTCTCTTATATCGGCCAAACAAAGAGATCCATTAGAACCAGGATCAAAGAACACATAGCTGATGTGAAACACCGTCGCAATGCAACATCTGCTGTCTGTAAACATAGTCAGGATCGCCCCAACCACTATATTCGCTTTGATAATCCTCAAATACTCGCGAAAGAAACTCGTTATAGACCAAGAATGATTCGCGAAGCAATTGAAATTAAAAAACATCCTAACTTTAATAGAGAGGACGGCTGGGTACTACCATCATCTTGGGATCCTGTCATTAATATAATAAAATCATCTAATAAAATTAGTCATAACAGACAGCCAGATGTAGTTAGCTCATACTGTGTAGATCTCAATGATAGTAGTGATGATTAATTATATATATTAATTATTGTATTGCAATATTGTAAACTTAAGTAAACTTATATATTTTAGATATTGATAATACTGAAATTGTAAACACATTATTTTGAAAAAAGCAAGAGCTGAGTTTCTTGCCGGTTCTTCTCAGTATCAGTTGCATTCCGAACCGGTAGTAGCTTCAGACTGACAACAATTTAACTCTATAGTCTCAAATCCCTATAATAACTTCAGACAGACATACCAACTGACATACTAAATGACATTAACTCTTTTTATAGTTTAAAAGTTATAATTCAAAAGAACTTAAAGAAGTCTATGTGGATTGAGCATAGTTAGATTTGTTTAATATTATATTATCAAATTTAAAAATGATTTAGTTTGCAGTGGTGTTGCTTAATATTTAACTTAAAATTATCAAAACTCAAGTTGTTTTAAACTATTAATCTTTAATTTATAATATATGAAAGTTTAATATTGCTTTAATAATTTATATTTTAATATAACACATTATACATATTTTAATAATAGCAACACTACTTAATATTATTTTAACAAATGTTAGAAAATTGTAATAATTATAATTATAGTAGCTAAAAATAAGTTAATAATATTGCCATATTTATAATATAATTTAAAATTTAAAAATCTTAAAAGTATAGAATTGAAATGTATAATTTTATAGTCTATCATTTTGAATATTTGTAAAAAATTGTGGGTAGGCACTGTCTGTAACAAGTATATAACCCCCTGAGACGTCTAATACCTTAGTCTCTCCCGTGACCATGATTGCTGTAAAGCATTCGAAACGTCGGGAACCAAAAATCATAATAAATCCGCGACAAAATCCGAAAAGATAGTTTCATTTATAATGTCAAACATTCGCGTAAACCTAAGAAAGTATTATGGATTGACGATTTGTATGTAATTCAGAAAATGGATCAAATTTTATCTAGTTAAGTAATATATTGTTTAGTTAGCTAGAAGATTTGATTGAAGGTTATAAGAAGATACTCCTATTGGCGCGTTAGAGAAAAATTGTAGTGATTTTATACAATGGACGTACCTATAACATTATTCTTTGTTACAAGATTTGGTAATTCAAATTTCAAAACTAATAGATACTTTATTACTACTCTACTAATAATAATTATTATAATACGAATATTTTTTTAAATTAAATCTCTGAATATTTACTAAGTAAAAAAAAAATAAGTATTTATACTTTTAAGTACATTTTTCTCTTTTTAATTACCTATCTAAAGAAAATCAGTCTATCTATGCAATAAAAATATACCTATTTGCAAAGTAAATAAAAAAAAACTTATTTTCTATTACCCCTTAAAGGTATCGTTTTTTTAAGTTAAGATTTCATATAGATAATAATAACTATCCGATAAAAATTTAATCGATAAAGATGTCTGTTGCCGACTTGATAGTATTTTATCGGTCTCAGATTGTGGCCATGATAAATATATATTATAGGTAATATTACCAATGTTTGTACAACAATGACGTATCTAAATCCTAATAATCATTATTTTGTGACGTTAGATCTTCTAATAATTACGCATCCTATTGAAATAGTCATGACAAAACAAACTTTTTATTTACCACTGTACTTATCTACGAGTAGGTACATGATACAGACGTAGTAGATTATATACAAAGCTAAACAAAGTGTTTTTGTTTGTTTATGTGAACTCGCTAATCTTCAGTCCAGACATATTTGAAATATTGTTATAATAATTATTTAAATAATAATTATATATAAATGATGAGAAATCATTACAAATAGGTAATAATCAGACAGACAGAACAACAAGACAACAAGACTTGAAATATTTTACCCATCTATAACATTTTCATGTAAAATGTCATGTAGAGCCAAGCTTCTATCTCTACAAACCCTAACTTACCTTAGTCAAAATATGTGGCTTAGCTATTTCGCTACATTCTTATTAGCGTAAGATGAAGAACTTGTTCATTGTTTATTATTTTTCATATGTATAATAACTTCCTTTACCTAGCAGCAAATAAGTAGATATAAACTATAAAGTCTTAAAAGACCTACGGGAAGTCAGCAACAGCATGCACTATACAGTATCTCCTATAACAGTCCTAAACTTCTATAGGCACACCTATCTTTACGTACGGTTAAAAATAGATATAATTTTACGATTAAAAAAAAATCAAAAATCAATTAAGTCATTTTGTCAACAAGGCATGCTAAAATGTAAAAAAAATTACAAAATTTTTTTTACAATACTAAATTTAATTTAGTTTTATAACCATATATATTCTTTATTGCACATGAAAAAAAAAACAAACATACATATAATAGAGAAGTTGAGGGCAAAGGTGGACTTATCTCTAACAGAGATCTCTTCCAGTCAACCTATGGGGTCAGAGAGATTGTTAATTAGCAGACAAGATCATACAAAAGTGCAAGATTATACCAAAAAAAAAAAGATATTCATAAAAGGAAAAATATTCATATAAAATATATAGATGTTTATGTATATACGAGTATATCTTATATATTATATTATTTAATATATATATTATACATGCATACATACATACATACATACATACATACATACATACATACATACATACATACATACATACATACTACATACATACTATACATATAAATACTTGATAATATAGAGTTGATGATTAATTAGTAACTTGAGATAGAAAATAATCTTTTACTTGGTGTTTAAACGATGCAATAGAGGGACTGTCTTGAATAGTTTTAGGAAGCTTATTCCATAGTATTGGAGCACGTACTGTGAATGATTTTAGCCCAAAATTCGAATTGCACTTTGGTATATCGAGCGTTGATGTAATGCAAGAACGCTTTGTGCGTGTGGAAGTGGGAAGCAGGTTAATTCGGGAACGTAGGTAAGGAGGGGCGCTAGGATCATGAAGAATATTATAGAGGGTGGACAGGATGTGCATATCACGGCGAAGGCGAATTGGAAGCCATTTAAGTTCAGCGCGAAATTCAGATATGTGATCATATTTGCGTAAGTTATAGATAAAGCGTATGGCTAGATTTTGGAGGCGCTCTAATTTATTAAGAAGCACCTCACTCACATCTAAATAGCACCATGATATAAATCAAAATCAAATCAAATCAAAATATTCTTTATTCAAATAGACTTTTACAAGCTCTTTTGAATCGTCATTTTTACAATATTAAAATTAAATGACAGTCTGTAAGTCTGTGAGTAAGCTACCACCGCACCGGCTCGGAAAGCTGTTCTGCTGAGAAGAACCGGCGAGAAACTCAACAGTTGCTCTTTTCATATATATATACATATAAAAATCATCCGTTTTTTGGCACAGTCGAGTACAAAGTGACTAGATGAGTGAAAGTTATTGTATTGTTGCCGATCAATCTGCAGTGCCAAACACGCATTCACTCGGGTATAAATAATTTCCGGCCATTTCTGTCCGTATGAGAATGAGACCTAAAAATCAACTATCGCGCTATCAAGGTTATGTCTCAAGGTCTCACATAATGGAGGTCACGGGGTTGATAATCTCTTATCTCACATAATGTTTGGTACTACCATCCCATTTCCAATATTCATTGCTACCATACTCACAAAAATGAAACGTATCAGTTATCACTTTATTGGTCAGAAATTGTATGACAATAGATTAAAATTTCTTTTTAATTCCTTCTTTTTAAAATTGTCCTGAATTCTTTAGTATAATTTTCGACTTCAAAGGAATAAAAAATACAAATAGTTTCTATTTTTGAGTGTGACATAGTTATGCTAGGGATTGCAATCCGGCGTCATTTTCAATCCGGCCGGATCCGGCTGAATTTCTATCAATCCGGCCGGATCCGGTCGGATCCGGCCGGATTGACCGATCGATATGATTTTCGCCTTTTTGGTTCAAAATGAACTGTTAGCAAGTTATTCAAGTATTATTGTACTTATTATAGGTAAGTAGTTTATAAAAAACTAGCGGAACTCGCGGCTTCGCTAACTAAAAGTACAAAAAATGTGTTTGGCTATACGCTTTTACTTATAATATACCAAAAATTGATTCCCTATTTACCATATCATCCCTTTTGTTATGAGGACTACCCTTTAAACCAGTTATTCGGTTTTCTTGGCGTAGTTGTAGTAGTAGATAGACCTTTGCCTACTATTACAAACTTTTTGTTGACTTTATTGAGAAAAGTATTACGTTTTCAAACATGTGCAAAAATGAACTGTTATTTAAATCAAAAGCACTAAGAACCAAATTAACCACTTTTTAACCCCGTAAGGCAATGGGTTTCAATAAAATACGAAACACGTTTTCCATCAATTCTGTTAAAGTATATTTATGCAAAATCTGAAGTAGATTGGAATCACACCATAAATACATTGCTCCCTTTTTTTCACTCCCTTAGGCATAAAATTTCGGAAAATCCTTTCTAATCCGATAACTAAGTCATAAACTACAACACACACTAACAGTTTCAGGTCTCTACGATTAGCAGTTTAGGCTGTGCGTTGATCCATCAGTCATTCAGGATGGAGCATTTTCTAACCCAATGTTAAGATTAGGCAAAAAGCAAACAATTAAAATGTAGCGGTGGCTAGTGTAGGCAACTAGGTAAAATTTTAACGTTGTGACGAGTAGCTCAGTGTTCCTAGATGTCACTTTCACAGATAGATCAATTATTTTTTATTTGTAAAGTAACTTTAAAAAATCTAATATAATTATTACCTTACTTTACTGAAATGAGATCATTATAATAATTAAAGTATTCGATAATGCTAACAAACAAGCTTATATTTATGTCAGACACCAACTCGCACGCATGAACACCACGCACTACGCATTTAAAGTACCAACTCATGCAAAAGCTCTATTATTTTGCCAAAAATTAGTAGCACCGGATCCGGCAGCCGGATCCGGTATATTAGTGCCGGATCCGGTGACCGTGAAATGATGCCGGATCCGCCGGATTACCGGATCCGGTTTTCCGGATTGCAATCCCTAAGTTATGCGATATCTTCTGTGAGTTTTACCAATTATCTTGAATCATTAGTCTATTTGTAGAGGTACCTATACCTCGAGGGAGGAATTATTAAATTTAGTCAATTTAAAAGTCTAATGTTAATGTTTATGTTTTAATATACCTACTTATGTTAGAATTCTCTGCGCTTGAGCTATATTTGCCTGGTCTTAAATGATTTTATTTTTATTAGGTATTTCTCGGTCGAGGTTAGTTAGATAAATGTTATTTTTCAACGACAATACCTATAAAATATAATCAAAGCTTTTCACGAAAGCAAATATATCTGTTTAAAATCATAATTAGTTCTCATATTCATTAGAATTATTAACATTTTCATTGCTTTGATTATATTTAAAAAATTGTAGGTATTCCCATGCGATGAGCATGATTTTTATATTTCTTATACTTATATGTATAAAAATCTCGTGTAATTGTGTTTGTTGTTTACATTATGTTTGATTTTTTTTATTTTTTTATGATTTGGTATCAAAAATACATATAGCATTTTTATCGTTATACCACCAATCCCTATTTTTAATAGTGATGGCTAGTTGTGTATATATAATATTATTCTATCTTAGATTTAGCGCGAATTAAAGATGCTTAAAGTTCCTAAAGGTACTTGTATTTAAAGTTTATCTTTATAAAATTGTTTGTAATTGAATCGTAACAGAAAATAAAAGGTTATAAGTCCAAAATTTACTAATTAATAAATATTGAGGCCTCGCGTGTATTTCGTGTGTTGAATAATTATAATGAACAAAGGCTCATTATTACAATGTAAATGAAACACACAAGTCACAACTATCATGTATTCGATAAATTGTATTGTATTCAGCTCTATTTTATAAGTCACTGCAGGGCACGGGCCTCCTCCCTCCAATTCGAAGAAGATGATACCCGAGTCCACCACGCTGGCAAAGCGCGGGTTGGCGGACTTCTTGTCTTTCGAAAACTTTCTAGGTAATTCAAAAACTCAAATATGTACATTTCTTCACGAGTTTTACTATTACTGTAAGATAAGTGGTAATCATTTAGGAAATTATTCGTACATGAATATATCTGGGGTGCGACACCCAGGATTAGAATCGACTTCTCTCGATTTCGCCAGCGCACGCGTTATCACTGAGTTATAACTGCTTTTCCGACAAAATTACAAATCATTTCTTGAATGTCAATTGACTGTCAAGGCGAAAGACGACGACGACTTTCTTTATCCGACTTCATAAAAGGAGAATGTTATGTTACTCTGTGTATTTTTTATACATATAGAGAACGTAAATAATGATAAAAATACTTAAAATAACGACTGCATAGATCAGTAATAAGTACATTATGATTAAAAATAACAATGAATAATTCTGAGAACCTATTGATTATTTAATCACGATAAGCTAGTTTTTTTCTGATTGCGAGAGAAAATAATTATAAAAATGTAGTGTAATTTAAAAGTTTTATCTTCCAACGTAGCCCACGTAGATAAAATATTGTAAAATGAATAGCTCTACACTTGTAACTAATAAAAAAAAGGATATAATTTATAAATATTGAAAAAAAGTCTTCACAACAAAGAACAAAGAAAAACACATAATACTTATACAAATTCTTAACATTCACATAAAACACAAATTCTTTAAAAAAAAATTGAAGTAGGTCAAATAAATTTTTAGACAAGAAATGAAAGGAAATTATCGCTTTTCTTTTAATTATACCTAATTTTTGTAGTCAGAACGGTGGTTTGCGGTGAACTCAGGTCGATTACCCTAATCTGTGCACTGTGAATGTTATGTTATTGTACAATCTAAATATATAAAAGTTCATTCACTCATGATGATATCGAAAATTACACCACCACCATGTCTTTTAAGAACGCATTTAGCGACAGGGTTGGATTAAGGTCTAATGGGCTCTAGCAAGTTTGTATAAAAGTCCTTCACTTTTAATGCTACAAAGTACAAACTTTAAATTTGGCAGGAAGCGCCTGGGGTTGAACCTATGCGAAACGAGAATAAGTTGCTTGTAAGCATGTATATAAAAATTTACCATCAATGATTTAATTATTTCTACGTTGTTTATAATTACCCGATATTTATAAGTAATAGATATTTATAATTGGTAGGTAATTATGATCCCTTAATAATAATATTAAGCATGTGTCATATTATTAAACTTTATAACGATTGTTTTAATTTCAATTTACTTAGTTTAAATTAACTATATTAGCGAAAATTTTTACCACGATATCTCATCTAATAGCTCAGACTTATTTTAGTCTACGAGCAGATTATATCTAATAACAATAATAACTTATTTAGTAGGTATAAAAACTTAGTCTATTGTTAAATATGATGGATATACCTACCTACGACTTCATCGTATTAGTATATAGGTAGTAATAAATATTTAAATTTGCAATGTTATTGTCTTTAATTTAAATTTTTAAGATTAAGTATTATCAATAAGAGTTTGTTTTAGATTGTTTTTGATTTTGCACTTTCAATATAGACGTAACATCACACCACACAATATAAGAGTTTGTTTGTTTGTTTCAATCAATGAAAAATGTTGCAAAAACAGGAGAAAAATATTTCTTTTGAGAGCTTCCATTTCGTCCGTTGCGAATTTTTCAATTCAAACCAGTAGTTCCTGAGATGAGCGCATTCAGCCAACCAAACAAACAAACTCTTCAGCTTTATAATATTATTAAGTATAAATACAATACCTACAATTTACAAAAATACCAATAATCGTAAATAAACAAATTATAATATTTATTCATGAGCTCATTCACCTTAGGTACATACAAATTAAATTACAAAATATGCAAATAATCAAACGTTTCCATTAAATTATTATAACTTGTTTTCAATTGTATAGAAACTTCTGGCGGAAGTAAGCAATACTATGTAATCAGCGCTCCAAAATATAATTCACTGACAGCCTACAGTGCCTTTAGAAATTTCGACAATTTTAATATCTATATAGGTATATATCTAATCTATAGACTATCTTTACGCCACAATGATTCTTTGTCCTGAAAGGATGACAAATTAGCCAAACTTATTTTTCCAGTGTAGGTGCCAAGCATAGAGCAGATGATAGAGTTTTTTATCAATTCCGTGGTGCCAAGTAGGTACCTAATAGCTTATTTATCGTTGCATTTTCATACAATAAAACGATGGTAGCCAACCTATAATTTATTCTTTCTATTCTTCTAATCCTTTAAAAAATATAGGTACGTACTACAAATCTATAGAATGTTTTAATTTATCTTTTCTAAGTAATACTTAGTTGAAAGCAAAGATATCTAAAGTAAGATACCGGTAAAGGAAACTTGTAATATCTAAGTGTGTGAAGGTGAGGCAATAAAAATCTATAGGTTTCTAGAAGTTTTTTTTTAACTTTTATCATGTAACGAGTTTTTTTTGCTAAAGTATATACCTATTTAATATCTATATAAGAATTATACATTATGTACAATAAACATGTAACTATAAAAATAATTTAACGTGTTTCCTAAAATAACTACATATAGTAAAGCACGTATTATTTAAAAAAATGTGATTGTATAACTTTGTAGCAATTTTAAATAATCTTTTGACATTTATTATTGTTTATAGTCATAAAGTCATACATTTGAATATAAATGATCGTTGATTACCAAATGAGTAAGAAGAATTATACCTATTCATCAACGTATCGTATGTTTGGCTCAGTTTGAAGTTACCCTAACCTGCTATGCCAGCGGTCGCGGGTTAGAGTCCCGCTGGGAACATTCATTTGTTGCGCATGAACGTTTGTACTCCAGTTATGGGTGTTTCCATTAATAATAAGAGTGTATTTAAAGTTATATTATATGTGTATTGCGTAGTGTATTAACTCTATGACATCCGTAACATAAGTATCGTAGCATACCACGGAACTAGATGGCACTGTGTCCCAAAATATTTATTTATTTTTACTAAACTCATTTCAGTAGGGACTCTATCTGCAGATATATGTATTTGATCACCCGGTATGCATATAAAATGTAATGATATATCTACATACTCCTACCTATGTAGGTGAAGGACGCTCTCACTTTAAATTTTTTATAAAGAATTCGATAAGCATCCTAGACAAATATGTTGGTGCTTACTCACGGTTTATTATTGTCTTTTTATTTCAAAATACATTTTTAAAACAAAACAAAAGCAACAACTGAACTTAGTATCCATCTTCTAAGCTACAGTAATGCGCTGAAAGGTTCAAAGAACAATGACTGGAATCTTTTAAGAGTTCATTTACACTTGCCCTCAATAACATAAAATAATTCTTTCATTTTATCGTTTTATAATTTCTTTATTTGCTTTCATTTTAAATCGGATAAAGATGGCTAGAAATATCTGAGACAAGTCTGGTTAAACCATAATGTCAACTCTACAAACGTATAAGGTACGTCTAAAGAATCTAGAACGTGTGACGCAAAGATAATAATTCAATTTATCAGTCAGTTTTGTGGGTGTGTATACTTCATACGCCGAGAAATCTAATAGATAATTAATTATATTAGAGGTGTACTAAGAGCCATGATATTTAACTTTGCCGTATTACTTTCAGTATTCAAGGCTGCTCACACCCACTGCGGTTGTTTAATATTATGATCATTCGCTGCCAGTGAGTTGTATTGATTGTACGTGCTACGCGGTTATATTTAAGCGTTGTAATCGCCGGGGACATATAAACATTATTGATTTTTTCATCAATTAAAAAATCAATGAAAATGTATTCCATTGCCGAGGCTACGTTAGCTTTTGTCGTTCTCTACCTATTTTCCTTCTTGTTTGAAGTCGTAACTGGATTAGTGTCGTAAGCGAATAAGTGCATATTTAAAAAATGTGATATTTTAATTATATTTCATTAAGTTAGCTGTAACTTTATTAGTCAAACAATCAATGCAATTAATTATAAATAGGTGATAGGTTTATTTCAAATATTTAGGCGCGTAAGAATTTATTTTATTCCAATACAACAGAAGCTACGTACATAAATTATAGGGTAAGTACTTAATTATTAATTAAATCATAGATATTTGATGTGTCAGTTAATAATTCATCTGCCAAAAAATCTTTTGGAAAGTAAGAAAAAAATATTTTATTTGTGACTTTTTATTATATTTTTGTTCTAAAAGATCACAGAAAAGATGATAGTTACCTATTTCGTGTAAAAGACAAACACTGCTTTTTTGTAATTTATGTACCTTTTCCTACAATGATCAATTACAATAAAAATAGTCCAAATTTTGTTAGAACAAAAGTTTTCATGTAAAATATATAATATACCTACTTAGTAAGTATCTAGTAGTAAGTATAGAGTCCAAAGTCCAATGCGGACGACTTACGAGAGAGCTAGGCCTTTCGCAAATAATATATGCATAATATATGTAATTAGTATCGCGTCGCGATTTTGTCACATTCGTTCATTTATTTTGTCACACTACTTGTAGTAGATAGTATTTTAAATAGTGTACCTTTTAGTATGTTATAATGTATATATACAAATAAAGCTTTTAAAAGAATACATAGTCATGTCATTAGAAATAATTAAATAAAATAAACTGCTAATTTTGTTATTCATATCAATTTTGTCATTTTATACATAAGTATGTACCTTATCGAAAAATATAAAGTGCAAGCAAGCTTTAATAGGGTTAAATATTTTTTCCTGTTTTTTAGTAGTCAAAATTAAATTGAATATAAATTATGTGCTACATTAAATTTTATTCAAGTAATTTACTACGATACTACTAAATTACAATATGGTTTTAACTTTTATAATTGTCTAAACAATATTTAAAATTGATTGTCTGAATGTGTATTTACTATTTTTAGTCTGTTGAATAAGCTGTCGCCTGTCATTTGTCAACTGTCAAGTCAATAAATGTCAGTGTTGTATTTTTTTTATTATAGGTTACAAAATAGTAAATACAAAATAAAAATGATATTGAATATAAGGGTCATATAATTTTGAGAAAATGAAATATTTTATTATTTCAAAAAGACTATTATATACACATAACAAAATATACAAACGTGGCGTTACAACAGTTTGTTCTAAAGACTGGCAAAGTGTCGTCGGTTTAGAAGTGCATGCACAATTAAATACGAATTCAAAACTTTTTTCTGGCGCTGAAAATACATTTGGTGGCTTAGTGAACAATTGTGTTGCATTATTTGATGCTGCTATTCCGGGAACGTTGCCTGTTCTTAATCGAAAATGTGTAAAACTCGGCGTATTGACAGCTTTAGCTCTCTCGTGTAAGATAAATGAAGTATCGAGTTTTGACCGGAAACATTACTTTTATGCCGACTTGCCTTCTGGTTATCAGATAACACAACAAAGGGCCCCTTTGGCTAGTGATGGAGTTATTAATTTTCAGGTATCTTGTTATATAACTCCCATCTTTCAAATTGACTTTTATATGGATGTAGATTATTTTGCAAATGTATTATAAATTCTTTTCTTTTACTTATAGGTTTTCACACCAGGTATTCACAAAAAACCATACAATAAGAGTTCAAAGATAAAACAAATTCAGTTAGAACAAGACAGTGGCAAGTCACTTCATGATGCAGAATTAAAAAGAAGTCTAGTGGATCTCAACAGGGCAGGGGCACCACTTATAGAACTTGTTTTTGAGCCTGATCTTGAGGTTAGTCATATTAAAACAAGACTAACACAAAAAATAATAAAATAGTGTAAAAATAAATAACATAAATATAAAAATGTCATTGTACCCATTAAATGTTAACTTTTGCTAAATTCCTGTAAATTTACATAATGCATATATTGTTAAATAATATGTATATATTAAATCACTGTGGTTTAAATAATAATCCTTTAACTGATATTACAGGATGGTGAAGAAGCCGCGGCTCTGGTAAAAGAGCTTGTACTAATAGTACAAAGGCTAGGTGCATGCACAGGACGTATGGAAGAAGGAGCATTGAGAGTTGATGCCAATGTTTCCTTAAGACGTTTTGGGGAACCACTATCAACAAGAACAGAGGTACTGAAATCTAAACTTATATTGTAATTGCTAGTCATAAAATTTCAATATCATTTTTGTTACATTTCTCTTTAAGTTTTATAATTAAATTATATCAAAAAAAAGTTTTTTCTTAAGAGCAATCATTGATGTATGACCTAGCAAGTAAGATATCTATCTATCTATATAAGAATTTCGTGTCAAGATGTATGTTCGAGATAAACTCTGAAACTACTGAAACAATTTTTATCAAATTTTGTAAACATCTGTAATTTGGTACAACTTGGGAGATAGGGTAGTTTTTATCTCAATTATTGATCTCAATATTTGTTATTGCAAATTAAATGTTTATTATACAACTTTAGTGTGTATTTATCAGTTAGTTCTATAAAATCCTAATAGATATGGCGATTTGGCATCTAGGTTGCACAGATATCCGGTAGATGGCGCCATATTTTTATTTATAGATGGCGCGTTAGCTAAAATGTTGTAAGAAGTAGTATTTTTATTTTAATAAAATACATATGAAAACTGTATAATTTATTTTCACTTACACTTTATTTATATAAATTTATAGTATACTGCACAAAACCTATTATAACAAATCCTTGCACCACTACGGTACATTCCTCTGTATATTATAAGTTTTAGTATTGATTTCTATCAATAAAACATATCCATTTTGTCTACCTGGCGATAATCATACTTGAATGTAAAGAAATAAGAGCTTGTAAAAGTCTATTTGAATAAAGAATATTTTGATTTGATTTGATTAAGACATTTTATTACATTCTTTGAAATTCTTAAGTACCTTTTAATCAGAATGTTAATTAAGGTTTAATTTAAGTATCAAATACTCATTTACACATAACTGTAGTTGGATATAATAGGGTCATCAGGTCATTTGAGTATTTCTTTAATGAATAAGCAAACAATGTGGAAGTAATCAATAAATGAATATTTAATAGCACATAAATTATAAAATTCCTTGAAAATAATTATGACCTTTGGGCTTTGGTGCTTTATATTTGTTTTAATATTAGGTATTTATATGCACATTTTATTTTAGTGCACAAAGTTTTGGTCCGTGATCGCATCATATTAGTCAGGTTTTGATGAAATTTGGTATAATGTTAGCTAGTTATTTAAGTATCTTATGTGGATACTTTTTATTGTCGGAAAATATCTAATTTCTGGGTATTTGTACTAACCGATAAACTCATTTTACACGAACCCAAGCGGAGCAAGCGCTAGTAATAATTAAAAATATTTTTTTTTTCTTCCACAGATTAAAAATATAGGATCAGTGCGTGGAGTTGCTGGCGCGATCAAACATGAGATAGAAAGGCAACGCCAAATACTAGAAAATGGAGGTCGCATTATAAATGAAACTCGTTCCTGGGATGCCACCGCTAAAGTTACAATACCCATGAGAGACAAAGAAGTTGTCCAAGACTACAGGTAAATATTTATATTTTACTTATGTATAAATTTCATTATTTTTCAATATTTTTAAATCATTTTCGACCTCGTTAACACTAGCTTTTGTCTATGTTTTTTGATTTACCTACATTATTCATAAATAAGTATGTCATGGGTGTAACTTTGGGAGGCAACATTAATTAGACATTTAAAATATTTGCTTTAAATATTGTATAATTTGTTTTTCAGGTACATGCCAGAACCCAATCTTCCCCCATTACGAGTCAATCTCAAAACAAAAGATTATAGTGAAGATGTTATAAGTGTCCCTTTGATTAAAGATCAAATTCCTGAGCTACCAGAAGAATCTAGAACCAAATTGATAAATCAGTTCCAACTAAGGCCTGAAGTAGCTGTGCAACTTGTCAACGAACCTGTATTGTTAGACTTTTTTAGATATATTACCACAGATAAAACCAGAAACCCTACAAAAGTTGCAAATCTTCTGCTTAACGATCTTTTAACTGTACTTAATAAGAAAAAAATAGATGTTGACCGTTGTCCTGTGAATGGAAAACAATTAGCAGACATTGTAGACTTGTTATTGTCAAAGAAAATTAATTTAGATGTGTGTCGTAATGTTATCGAGGAACTTCTCGAGAACTCTAATTTAGTTCCCATAGAAATAATTAAAACGAGAGGCTGGTTAATAATAACTGATGAAACTGAAATTTTAAATAGGTGTGTAGATGTGATTAATAGTAACCCTAAATTGGTAAAGCAGTACAAAGATGGTAAAATTAAAGTTTTTAAAGCGTTATTAGGCTTATTGGCTAAAAGCACAGATAATAAACTCGATATGTCATTAGCTACCAAAAAGATGGAGGAATTGTTAAAGAAATAAATATCTTTTAATTTCATAATAGTTTTATTTTAAAATCTAACCTATATTTTAGTATCCATATATATTTTAACCATTTGAACTAGTTTGCGTCGTTGATAAAGTCACTAGATATATACTCTAGATTACTTTTTAAAAACATCTGAAAAGATATCAATCCAATTGTAATTTCAATTAATTTTGCAAAAGCTTTAAGGAAATTCTCAGTTCTGACAAAAAAATTGTTTAGTAATTGACTTTATCCCTTATAATTACTTATATACATTGATAATCTATATTAATAATTTCAAGGGTTACGGTTGACTCGATCGAAACCTTAATTGAATAATAAAACATACAAAAATAAAGATTTCGAGTCGACAACATATATGTATTCGCAAAATTCGGATTGTCGAGTATTTTGTTTAATTCTAATGATGCTGACAAATAAATTGTAGTCGCCAAATATAAATGAAACAACAAAAGTCTATATATTATATTATATTATTATATTATAATTAAATAAAATATAATATATTTACTACATAAAAAATATTTAATTCCTAAAATAGTACTATTAAAAAAGAATAATATAATAATGTGTTCTAAACTCCTAAATCATAATTCCGTTTTCACTTATCAAATGATGCGTTATGATTTCTAATAGATCGCGTTATTAATATTTTTATTATTTAATTTTAGTAAGTGTTCATTGTATTGCTAATTGCTATAATATTTTATATCTATACTATACTAGCGCGAGCGAAGCCGCGGGTTCCGCTAGTACTAAAATAATTCTAATTCTTAAGACTAAATAACCTCCTGGCTTTGAACGGCTTGTGTAACCGTTAATCCTGCACCTTTTCTTCTACATCTAATTTTACACAACCAGTGGAAAACTGTTGACTCTCTAATCTTCAAATATGTTAAAAGCATTATTTTTAACGAATAGTATATTATGAATATATTAAAATTTTAAATTCTAAAAGTTTCAATATTTACGTAATAGCCATGGTATAGATTGCTTTGCCAGCATATTCAGCACTGGCATTCTGAGACCCGCTTAGATATAATATTCAAAGAACAAGAAATAATTTCTATTTGATAAAATGATTTTTATATCTGCCTTTCAATACACATTAAATATAATAAAACTAAAACACCTTAATGGCTTAAAACAAATTATTCCATACACATATTTATTTTCTTTTTCTCTATTATCTGGTTTTTGTAATAATTGGTAAAAAAATCAGGAATAATCTTATTCACTCTCCAATTCCCTGCAGGATATTGAAGAGCAAAGTAGCACTGACAATGAAACGTGTAAGAACCACTCCTACATGAAAAATAACTTTTACTTAGTGAATTTGCTGTTATGATATACACAGGCGCTAACACATATATATTTTAAATTGATATTACTTGCATTACCTGTTATGCAAGTTACATTATACAAAAATAGATTATAGGGTCTTTTTAGATTTTATTAATTATTTTTTTATACAACATTTTTTAGACCAATACAAGTGTAGTGTAGAGTATAGCGGATTTTTGACTGCGGTTCAGGCTAAAGTGAAAAAATATTGATTTTAAGTCAATGATTTATATCATAGATTTATATTATGTTAGTTTTTTGAATTTTAATCTGTTTAATTATCGGGAACAAAGAAAAAATAGTTCGAATACATGTCAATAGGCGCCTTGTGTATTGATTTGTTATTCTTCTAGTGAAAAAAGTGGGAATCGTACATTTTTTCATATTTAAATTACATTTGTATATCACACAAAATAACTTGATTATATTGTGTATTTACCCTGACTTTATTTATTTCTTTAGGAAACAAACGGAAGGAAACAAAATTATATAACATAACCAATAAAAAGTTATAAATTAAAATAAAAGCTATGAATAAAAATTGCAGGAGTATTGCTAAGTTTCCAGTCCCAGGATTAACTTCTAAAATACGACGTTAGAACAACATCCTACAAATACCATACCAATGGCCAATGTTGCCTTGATATTCATTTTGAATCTGGAAGGTCTATTAGTTAATTAGTTTACGTAAACATAAAATAGTCAGAAGTATAACCCGAATTATTGGTTTCCAAGTTTCTTGTATGGGATGAGGCATCTGTAGGTACTAGTTTGTTTCATTTCATTTGTGTTTATAAATAATAAATTTAAATTATGTATATTATGTAGGTACCTAATAAAGATCTTATATTATTACAATTAGATACATGCTTTGATTATATACATTATAATCTAAGATTACATGATACATCTGGCCTATAAGTATATCGGCAAGCTAAATAATTTGGAATGATTAACATTAGGTATTTACATACCTACTTATATATGTATAATAACATGATAATAATAATAATTTCTTCTGATTCTGACGAATTGAGAAACTCCTCCTTTTTAAAGTCGGTTAATAACATAATATTCTAATAATCTACAATAAGAGTTTTTACCTAAATCAATACATTGGATTTGTTTACAATCACTTGGTATGCAGAGTAACTTAAGGTTGTTTGTTGACCATGCCGTACGCGCCCCGAATATTGCAAGCTTCAGAAGTTGACAACGTTTTACATCTTTGTTAATTGTTTATTAATAATAGTTCAGTGGTAGCAATCTTAGTAGAAAAACATTTGATTGGTTTTTCTATAGGTATTTATAAGTTGAATGTTCAAACCTTTTATGTCATGTTTGATATTTTCATGTGCGAATCATTTATGCTGATGATCAATTACTTTATAGTGCAGGGAAATTTTGAACCCTAGAAACTGCCTAAACTTAACATGTAGGTATAATTAAGACCCGTTCCAATTCTTTTTTGCCTTTTCGTAAGTATGTAGGTTTTTAAGTTAATTAGATAAACTTTTAAACTACTAACTAGTAAAAACTGTGCGTAACATCTGCTTACTTTCCTTATTGAAACAAAACAAATTCTGATACTTTCAATTAGTCTTTAATCACGTCTTATTACATCAGTCCATCACTCTGTCACTTTACATTGTAATCAATTGATAATCAACAGTCCAGTAAGAATGACTTTAACAATGCGATCTCTCCTACTTGCAATTTTTCTTTTCACGGCTTATATCGCGGCAGAAATGACGGCTCCAGGAATAGAAAGAACTGTAAGCGATGGTGTAAAAAGCATGGGATATAACATCATATATGGGGATGAAGATTTTGTTCTTTTTAATGAAGTTGTACGGGACTCAGAAAAATCAGTGTCTTGGAAAAAAAAGAATAATTTAAACGAAGTTATTCCGCCGCTACCTGCTGAAGACGTAAAGTGCTTGATGTCAGTTGATAGATATTGTTCAAAAAATATGAGAGAAATGAAAAGTGAGTTGTTTTAATAATTGAACCTTAGCTATGTTAATTAGTGATGATAAAACTTAACTTTATGATTATAAATTTATTAAAAGATGTAAAGCGAAGTGGACTTAATGTAAATTATATAAGCTAATATCATTTTCAGCATTTTTACAGTTACAGATAACAATTATCATACTTATTTCATTATTGCCTAAACTATTTTTTTTTCTTTTAGATATTTTAATAGAAGTTCTTAAGAATGATTGTGAAAAATGTACAATGAAACAAAAGGAGAGTGCTGGTAAGGTTGTTGCGTCGATGATGGCTCATGATGCTGTCGCGTGGAAGCTCTTCCTCACCAGGTACGACAGCCTCAACAGAGTACAGCGAGTTCTTGGATAAAATAGCCATGTAAGAATACATATTTCGTATTAAAATTGCTCGTACGAGAGAGAATTTGTTAGTTGATGGATATCTATATTAAGATACTATTTGGACTATGCTACAGATTTAAAAGGTTTTAATGTTTAAATACTTTTTTACCAAATTTATTGAAAGTAATTCGTGAATTATATTTCAGGTCAACCCTACTATTGTTACCTAAACGAAAACCACCCCATGAAGAAAAGTCCAAATACAGAATTGTTAAAGAACTCGGCTACGTCGAAAGTACTAAAAATAGATACACAATGCCTGGAGTGAAAGTAAGGGTTAAAAGATATGCAACGGAAAAAATTAATTAGATAATTTTTTATATTGTGAACTTATTTACTATTTAGGTATGTCATACTGATAGATTTGTTGTTTCTGAATAAATGGTATTTTGTAAGTAATTGTATTTTATTAATATTTTAATTTGCTTGGTGGTCTACTGGCATATCATATACGGCCGCCATGGACGAATAAGCTAATGGACCAGTCATAAAATACAAATGCATGAAAACACGTTCAACCAATTGAAGTATAACGCACACAAAGAATTGACACAATACATCAAAATTCACTCTAATGCTAGTGCTTAAACGTAGTCGATAAAATACAATATATCAATGACATTTTAAATATTAATAATAAATATTGTTTGATTTTTCGCCGACAATGAAACCCAGAACGTTCGAATGGGAAAGAAAATTTATGTGTTAAAAAAAAATAAAAAATTAAGTACACATACTAATTATAATTTTTGCATTTATAATGTTTTTATTTAATTATAAAAATATTATTATAAATTTATTGTCATCAGATTGTAGGATACTGCGATAAAAGTATTTTATGTTATTGTACTGTACAAATAACATCATTATTCGCTTAGTTATTTCGTCAAATATCGATATATTTATCGACATTGTCAAGCACTAGTCGATGTCAAATGGCCTTACTCGACAGTTCTGCCATTTGTTTTGAACGGTATAATCCAGACATTTTATGATGGTTGTCAGATGTCAACAATACATAGATATATCGACTATATTTAACATAGTTGAATAATACGAAATTTTATTTTACATTTACTTAAATTTTGTGATAAATAACATTAAATGTAATAAAATATATTACTTACAAGTGAAAAGAAATAGTGCTGCTTCCGCTGCTATAGTTTTTACACCATCTAATAGAACATTTAGTCATTTTTGGGAGATGTTTTGTTGACAAGTAAGTGCTTGAGACTGACGTAAAAACAAACGGCCAGGCCTAAAATATCCTGATTACTGACATGACCGGTAAAGGTACGTCCGCTTATGTGTCTCGTCCATTGCTTATTCGTTCATGACGGCCGCAGATGTGGTGATAGGTACTGTATTCTTCTCCTAGTGTTGGGACAATTTATTGAGGTTTTCTGCTAAGGGTTTTTTAATTGAGAAGTTAGTGGAGTTACACTTCTGTATCTAGGGACGACCGTATAATGTCTCATAATGTACCATCGGACTTCAAGTGTGAAAAGAATTATACTTGTCTTTGTGCGTACATATTGTACACAATTATATCTTGTGCGCGTCTTGTGTCTCGTATAGGTGTACTTACTGTGGCAATCCCAAGCTGCCGAGGCAGGAAGACATCACTCTTAACACACAAGACTCTTATTAAATATTAAGCCCAAAAGATCTTGGATTTTTTTGACAAGTAACATTTAAATAAAACAATTAGTTTATTACTATAACTGATACAATATCGAGAGAATGTTACCCACATAAAAAAGAATTAAATATTATTTATTTACATTATTTTAGCCCAGACAGATTATTTAGAAATTTAAATTTAAAATATTTCATTAACTACTTTAAAATAAAAACAATAAATTAAACCCAAAAACTTTAATAAGCGACTTTCGTGGAACAAATCCTGTATAGGTGCAGAAATCCTTAATATTTGTGGCAACGACATTACCTACGACCGCGATATACCTATGTATTATTTCGAATTTTGTCCCGAAGAGTTTCCATTGCTTTCGTCATCATCATCTTCTTCAGCCACTTGTTCTTCTTCCTTTAATTTATTTTGTTCTTTACTGGCCAAGTACTTTAATTTGTATGCACCATCAGAATTGTATCTGAAAATATTATTTACAATATTTTATTAATCTGTTGCTACGTCCATGGAGCATAAAACCAGCCTACGTCACAATCGAATCACTGACTTAGAAATGCAGAGGAAAAACAAACGAACCTTCATTTTTATTATATATATAAAGGTAGGTACTACGTATGTAGGTGGTAGGTACATATAGTTTTATTTATAATATAAAGAACGCGGCTACACATAAAATATTTTTAACCGTATGTAAGAATGGGCAAGAAAAATATTGCCTTCATTCAAAAAAAAATATCGATAATAATTTATACTTTTACAAATATAATTTTTTTAAAACATTAATTTGTTATTTGATACATACTTTTTCTCCAGCTTATCCCAGTCTTCTGGTTTATGGTCAATTATGTAGTGCATAACTTTGTCGGCACCGACTTTTTGTTTTTCAGTACATTTGTTGCAGTCGTTCTCAATTGCATCTGGAAGGTTCTCTGTAAATAAAATATATTAATTAAGTTGCTAAAATAGGAGTAGTTTTAATCTTTTTTTTGATATCTCTGGGGAAGCCCATCATGGGGTCCTGTCGATCCGTCAATCGGTAGGGACTGTGAGACTCCTAAAACCTTGCGCCGCAGTGTTCCGGGAGGGGTTGCGATGATAGGGAGTTGCGGAATCGCTTGGCACACACCAGCACCACAACGCCCCAATAAATCCTCAGCCCAACTGCTGTATTGTGCAGTGGATTTTTTTAATAATTAAGAACGTTTTGATTATTTGTTGAGCTATTTTCTTGTTTCGATTGTTTTTACTCACTATTGAAATGAAAGCCTTACAAAAACTTTAAAGTACTTATATACCTACACAAATAAAAACATGAAATCGTATTCATAATTAAAAGAAAGTGTTAAATTACATTACAACTATGAACTAGCCATTACAAATGTGTACATTGATTATTACTTATTTCTTATAGGAATACTTAGTCATTATCGATACAGATGTCGTTCTGTCATTCTGTCTATCTGACGGTATATCTGTGACCGCATCACGAGAAAACCAAGAGACAGATTTAGATGAAATTGGGTAAGATGATAGTTGGTCATCCAGGGCAACATATTACCTATACGGTATTATATACTGCTTAAATATAAAGAATTTTTAATTTCTGTAAAATCTTAACTAACCGTTACAAACAGACTATAAAATTTCACACGGTATAATAATAATTAATATGTATTTGGTTTTCGATACATAGAATGCGAGTGGAACCGTAGGAATTGCTCGTATTATATAAACAAACATTCCCTGGTAGAAAAAAATAGCAATTTATTGAAACAACTCACTTTTCAATTCTTTACCATCAGGAGTACATGGTCCCTCATCTAATAAACAGTTAACGTATCCTGCGAGTAATCTATCACTGGCTAGTATTTCATCGAGATCAACACCATCATATTTAGTTGTGTATGTTTCATTACACTTATATCCATAGATCAAGAAGAAGATCAAAATACTTTGTAGAATGATGCGCATATCTGAAAAAAATGTACCATCACAATTTAAAACACTAGACTACTACTAGTACGGTATGGCTAATGGCAGAGATAAATGTGGGCTGAATTAAAACGTATTATGTTTTTAGTGGGAAAAGGGGCATTAAATTTAAGTAGCCTATGTTATTTCAGCCGTTCACCTATCTGCTCCCTGAAAATCATCTAATTTATACTATCTCTAATCTATACATATAGTACATATATAAAATTGCAGTGAACACATGACTTTAAAATGACGTCATATATAGGTCACACAGAGGTCAAAAAAAATTAACGTATGTATGACATAATAGTGACTATGTTTGATGACTTTCATTTGAGGTCATGTTGTATTACATCACTATGACCTCATATTGACATCAAAATTGACTATGATATGATGTTACTTGTATGACTTAACTGTTACGTACATATTATATCATATTTTCATCATGCTATGACGTCATACGGGAGTCATTATTTTATGTATTATTTATGTAATTAGTAAGTCATATGATTACATAAGGTACAGGTCAGGTTCCTGACGTAAAAATGATATAATAATTCCATCATATTCGTATGCTAGACATAAGTCCCCACTTTTACGTAAAACTGATGTAACAAGAACATCATATCGTTACATCAGTTATAAGTCATTTGTTTACGTACAGTTGATATTATATTGGAGTTATAAATCGTGATCATATATGAAAACAAAATTTTTTTGCGTATGGATCATACATGTGCTAGATAAATGAAGGTTTTGTATGCAAAATATTAATGCATAGGCTTATATGGAGTACTTAAATGGTCATAGGTAAGTAGTTCGACATATCTTCCACTAGATGGCACTGCTCAATTGTAAGCGATTTCTGAATCGCGATAGCAAGATGTTCTCGCAAACAGTGACTATGGCAGGTCGTGCCAAATTGAGCATACTTACCTGGCGTAGGGGACACCGTGATCAAGAAGGCGGTTCCCCCAGAGCGAGACCCTCCCATTGCACTGCGGCTGGGTTGACCTCTGCGATTATCCCTAATGTGGATATAAAATTTTTGCCTGTCTGTCTGTCTATCTGTTTGTTCCATGCTATTCTCTGGAACGGCTGGATCTATTTTAACGGAACTGTCACTCGCAGATAGCTTATGTAGGATACTTATGTAGGATGCTTATGTAGGATGCTTATGTAAGATACTTAGGCTACTTTTAACCGACAATTTATTTATTTTAACTAGCGGAACGTGGCTTTGTTGACGCTGAGTCTAGGGACGAACCCAAGCGAAGCGAGGATGAGTGGCTAGTCTCTAAATAAGATAAAAAGATTACAAGTGAAAAATATTAAATTAGTGCTTATATAAATACTTATCGATATTTTGATTGGAATATTTTAATTTGTGTTACTACAAAACATAGGTATATTTATAAAACAAAAAATAACTATTTTGCGCTATGCCTATATTAAAGTTTTGATAATAGACCAACTAACGAACAATTTTACTTACTGAAGTTAGCCTCAAGGCGAATATTATTGCAAAAAAATAGACTGACTAAAACTCTGTTCTAATAAGCTGTATGTTGGAAAGCTGATACTCTTTTATATGTTGACAGTAGTTGTATATATACGTGCATAAAATTGGGATTATTATCTAAGAAAATCGCAATCGCATCGTAAATGATCTATGATTTATAAAAAATTGCCTCTTCGGCATGCAACATTGAAAAACCACTTATCACCGACTTTAAAAGAAAATATGTTATATTTTTTTGTAACAATTCATATTTTATTTTTATAAGTAAATATTTTTAGAATATTTTATTAGTTCGAAGATTTATACAATATAGTTTAGTATATCTAACTAAGCAACCTCGCTCTGCTCGGGTTTGGCTCTAGGTAGGTACGTACGTACATATGTTTACCGGTTGTCATTTATTTCTCAGATAATATAAGATATTTTCTCACAGTAAAAACTATCGTCTAAAATCGATTTCATGAATGGACCGAATGTGCCTAATGTATTTTTAGTGGTTTTAGACCATCTTCGCAGTAGGTACTGCCTTAATGAAACGATTTGGGGCAAGAAGTTAAACGGTTTCAAAGAATAATTCTACAAGATAAATTTCAATAACGAACACAAAGGGAAACAATTTTAGTATTGTTGCTGTTATTTATTTATGCTTTGTTATACAAAGAATGACCCGAATTTGCGCTGTTCAGGTCCTAAGTACCCAATACCCATGCATAGTACTACTCGTAGTATAGTATTATGTGATCTGTGCTCATATTAAGAATGACTTTTAACACCATAGTACTTAATAATATAAAAAATGATGAAGAAATATGATACAGAAAAAAATATTTTCTTGTTTGACTTTATAATAACGCTAATTATTTTTTGTTAAAAATACTACCCCTTTACTCATAACTATAAGTTATTAAATATTATTTGCTTTTTCATACATTCAA
This sequence comes from Boloria selene, assembly GCA_905231865.2. NCBI lineage: Eukaryota > Metazoa > Arthropoda > Insecta > Lepidoptera > Nymphalidae > Boloria > Boloria selene. Next base: position 6,636,845 of record HG993149.1, read on the forward strand.
ATCGTCAAATTCAAAATGAATATAGTTTACAAGAATTTTTTGGATTAATATCATTTTATTTTTTGCTAGCGAAGCCGCGAATATAATCTAATCTTTTCAATTAAAATTATTTCTCAACAGAATATTATTCAAGGTTTTTATAATGACTCAAAACAGGTTCATAATAAAGTAAAATTAATTTGAAGTTTTTGTGAATACTATTAAAATTTAATTAAATAAAATTTTATGTATTTAGTCTGAAAAAAATTAATGAAGTAGAAGTAACTTACTTACATATTAAGAATATATCCTACCTACATATATACGTATATAGTCGTCCTTATATTTAGAATCGCGAGGGAAGCCGCGGTTTCCGCTATTGTATTCCTCTTGAATCACTCGGACTTGGGACATAATCTATAGGAACTTTGTAATTCATATAAGTAGTTTTTCTGGGCTAAAATATTGTTTGAAAATGTTCCTTTTATATAAGAAAACTAAAAGTAAACAAAGCAATTAATAATATCGCAAATACTTATAAGATGTTATAGTATAATAGAAACACGTCTTTATTTTACATGCACTTTGTATGGTACATTTATTTTATGCAATTTCAGTAATTCTCGTTTAGCCTTTAGGTATACAAATATACCACAAAGAAAGTAATGCAATCTATACATATAATGAAATTTTAATTGTGTAAAATCTTTACATAATTATTTTTTTCTGTATCATCATATTGAAATGGTTTATTTTTATGGAAACAGATCTGTGTTTATATGAATTTTTGCCTGTTTGCTTTGATTATATACGTATTATGCATATAATCAAAGTCTATCTGTCTGTCTGTGACCGTATCGAGAGAAATCTACCGAATCTGACATAAGTAGTATTAACATGTCGTTTAATTTTTAATTCAATTGCAAAAGTAAATAAAACACTATTATTAATTCAATAATTAGATGTATTGTACACAATATGTACCCTGTATGTAGTAGAACAGAGATGATACGATATTCATCTCTGTTCTAGTATCACTACATAGTATAAAACAAAGTCGCTTTCTCTGTCCCTATATCCCTATGTATGCTTAAATCTTTAAAACTACGCAACGGATTTTGATGCGGTTTTTTTGAATAGATAGAGTGATTCAAGAGGAAGGCTTATATGCATATCTAGCAGATCCCGCGGCTTTGCCTGTGCTAAATCTAGGGAAGAGCCCGAGCGAAGCGAGGGCGAGTCGCTAGTATAATATACAGTAGACTTTATGGGAATATACATAGTTTATTTTAAAAAAAATAGTACTAAAGCCAAAATCCTTAACTAAGCGACGGCACTTCACTAGTCAGTTTAATGGTTAAAACATAGTCATATAATAAATGGTTAAAATAATAATAAAGCAATTAATATTTAAAACAATTTTTCTTTAAAGTGAGACATAAATAATGAACATAAAATATTATGAGTACCTACATTATTTATATAAACTACACACGTACACTTTGAATGACATTAAGTAAATATTAACTAAGCCCATTTAAGCACATATTACATCATTGTAAAGATGTGGGTATCTTATATTTTAGTAACTATAGTAAAGTGAGTACCTAGTGAATCGCTCCGATGGGGGTAGTGGGTTTAAATTTAGTATAAATGATTAAAATTTTAATCTTGTATGTCATAAATAATATTACGTATTCAATTAAAATATTACATTTGTAGCTTAAAAACATATAACATATTATTTAAAAATATAACCAGTGTAGCGTTACAAACCAGTTTGTTTCTAGAATAACTATTTTTTACCATACGGCAATCATTCAAATCTGTCTTATAAATATAATCGTTATTCAATGAAGCAATGGATTAGTTTTATTAGATTTTCTAGTCATGTAAGTTACTTTGTGAACCACTTCTCTTCTGTTCCGTTCTCATATCATCTTGTTTGTTGCTTCCGAAGTTAAGATTATTCTCTAAGCGAACGATCGTATCATTGCCAACAAGCATACCATGCTCACTGATCACATAATACTATAATAGCCATTCTAAAAATAGCGTTGATGAGATGAATACATATCACCAAAGATAGGCAAAGTTGGACGCGCTCATTAGGTTTAATATGTTGCTGTTATGACTTATGAGACGTCTAAAAAAACTTAGTATCTCCAGTGACCATGACTGCTGTGAAGTGTTTGGGTCGGCAACAAAAACAAAAATAAATAAAAGAAATCTGTGACAAAATCAAAAAAGTAATTTTTATTTAAAGTGTGTGCAAACCTGAACGAAGCAAGGATAAGTTATAAATAAGAATTTATAACTTATCCTTGCTTCGTTCAGGTTCGTTCCTAGGTACGCACTGAAAGGAGGATTAATAGCAACACAGAGTTAAAATCTATAGGCTTTTGAATTTTTGTTTGTCGGTCTCGACATAGACATGTCTGATATTGATTATATTTGATATGATGATAGCTGTTATCAGGGTCAACATATGCTTTTTACTGTGTGAAAATATCTAATTTCTGAGAAATCATTACTAACCGTCAATACGAACCCGAGTGGATGAGTCTGAATTAATAGATATAAAGCAAGTCGCTAGTTATTACTTATGGAATTAGTTACGTGAGTGGTCTAGGGCCAGAGAAGACAAAATTCAAAAACATTATTTAACAGGTCAATAACCTTTGAAGTTCGCTTTTAAACGCTCCTGACCGTTGAATAACTCTCCAAAGTTTCATCACAATTGAATAGACCAAATACAGAGGAAAAAACATAATGCAATATAGCTATATATAATACAATATAGCAAGATATATAATTAATTCAATAAATACTTACTAATAAAATATATTTTTAACCTGTCTTATAACCTGACATAAAGAAAAAGGTACTAGTGACGACAACAGTAAACATTGCGTCTGGGGTTTTTCCCTCATACATTAAACTGTGACGCACACGCAGTCTGAAGGAAATTAATGGATTTTAATACTTGCAATTTATATTTTTGTTTTTCGACTGGTAAATTATTGGGTCATGTTACTGATGATAGCAGGGTAATTTTTAAGATTTCTGGTTCGTTTCCTGCATAAATGTCGTCTACAACCTTAGTCTCTTCCATGAGTCATGATTTGAAACTTCAAAAACTAAAATCTAAATTTATCTGAGAAAAAGTCCGAAAAGATAAGTATAGGTATGAATTATAAGAACTGTACGCTCCACTTCACCAAATGGCCAGCCGTGAGTTTTAAATAAATATCAGTATCACAATTATTTATTTCCATTTTAAAGTGAATGAGTCATTTTATATCTAGAATTGTCAGGTTTTTGATCAACCTATTGTTGAATTATCATAACAGTGAAAGGAAAGCTAAAATAAATAACATTTATAGTATCGTAGATAAAACATGCCCATAAAGGTTACATACAAGTGATTTGAATATCGAAGTAATCAACCTTAGGTACAAAGAATTAAGCTACATAAGGATATTTTACAAAAGACCTATTAAATTCTGTGACCTTTGCAATTATACATGCACAAGTATATGTGATTTATGATCATTAAATGAAATAAGTGGCCTTGCACTATACTGTGTTGAGGTTACCTATTATACTTATACGTAATTTGTTTACGGAAAAATTAATAAAAAAGCAAAAAATATTGAATTACTTGTCATCTTAATACTTAAGTATACTTACATATTATATACAGATAAGTAATATGTGGTGTGTAATGTAAAGTTGTAAACAACAGCTTTTTAGAATAGTACCTAATAGTTATATTAGTATATGAAAGTAACTAGTATACTAATAACAAAAATAACAAAACTTACATTTATTATCCCTCTGTCTGTCTGTTTGGTTTCAATAATTTCCGAAGGATGCGAAAACTAGCCACGTACCCTCGCTTCGCTCGGTTAGTCCCTAGCGCGCTATTTAGCGCGCACGCAACTGCGGTGCCGCGGGTTATATACTAATAGCTTCAATTCAATTCAATTAACTTACAAATTAAATTAAAATATTAAAAAATAAATCCCTAACTTACATGGAATAATGTGGAATTGAAAACATTTAGTACTTACTAATAGGTAAAAATAGTCGTTTGTTCTAACTAAATCATAATTATTTGTTTTATCTTAATTGAACTTGGCAGTCTTTTTGTATGTAGATATGTTACGTTTTTTGTTCAAAAATCAAGTACCTACCACATTAATTTATATTAACAAATAGTTATTAATGTGTGTGCGTGTGTGCGCTTATGTGTGCACCTACATCTAAGTATTAAAACTTTAAAGCGTGCAAGTAAAGTAGCGGTCATTTATTAGTAGCTATTTCGTTAGCAAGTATCAAAAAACGATTATTGCAACATTATTTATGATCGCTTTAGTATACATAACAATTAATAAATTAATTAATTTCAAGGTTGTTTTATTGTCCTAATATTTAAATATTTTATTTATTTTAGGTATTTAAAATTATAATATTACAGATCTGAATTCAAAATAAGAATAATAATGTAGTATTCACCTTGTCGTGGTAGAAGGGTTTATTAGCGTCCGGACCTTTCTTTTAACGTTGAAAAATGCATTTATGATTTACGCATAAAAGAAGCACTAAAATTTAACAAAACCTTGCTCTTCTTAGTGAGACGTTGCCTAAGTATTCAACCACGACAGCCCGAAGGCAGGTCTGCCGAAGTAGACCACAAAACCTAGGGGTTGCTCCAGTCTACTATGATATCAGAGAAGACGCACAGGGAGATGGCCCCTTTTGTTGGGTGAACCATGCAGGTTGCTAGTACTTCTCTCACAATTCTTTGGTTGTGTGGTCTGCTTCGACAGACCTGCTGTCGTCTCGGGTCGTCCTTGGGTTTATTAACCTGCGACGACGCGACGTCCTGTTATGATTGGTTTAGTTGGTACTGGGTAGTACATTTAGACCTTTCTAGCCAATGAGTCCCAAATACTGTAGTATATGAGTGTACCTACTCTACATACTAGGTGTTATGCATTAATGTATTTCCCACCATTAAAAAAGGTAGCATTTCTAGTTTTTTGTAGATCAATACATAAATATATTATAATTTTTTATTTCTCATTAAAAATAAAAATAATTGCCTATATAACTGTCAAGGAGGATTATCAAAACGTGTAACTTCTACTACATACTATACTGAGTTTGACTATTGCGCTTATTTCAATTTATGAGGCGTACATTGCCCCCGCTCTCACGAGACCCGATAACGCAAGCGATTTAATTAAATATTCTTAGAACGACGTCAGCAAATCTATTAATGATTCGCCAAAACAACAAAAAAAATATTGATAAAAAAATCTATTAGTATTAAAGATAAAAATACATACGATTTGCTATCGTCATCGGCTTAATATAAGTTCGGGCGAGTTTCGCTCCCCTTTTTTTCTTCAATTTAAAATGCCAAAATCGGTACAGTGGTTTTCTCGTGATGTAAAAGACAGACAGGAAATTAAAAAAAAATTAAGTAAGTGTGAGTCATCCTACAACATAACCCTCATGTAGACTAATAAGCGTATTTTTATATGAAACAAGAGAGTTTACTCCCTGTCTAGTCTAGAACCTTACATTCGAAAGAGAATAATATGAGTTTATATCTTCTTTTGTGACTGGTATTGATATTAGTTTTGGCCAGTCAGAGATTTTTAGTTCTATTAAAAACTTCTAATTAAAAACGTAGGTATAAGTTGTATTGGTTTTTTATCGTATCTCAATCAAATCAAGTTAGGTTAAATGCAGCTTAAAACCTGTATTTGATAAATGATATCTCACTTGGCTTATTCGAAGGAAAAAAATACAAATTGCTGCCTAGGATTCACCATTTTGATTTTTTCATCATATCAATATACATTATGATTTATGATACTTGCGTTATCGAGACAAATTGAATAAAGTAGTATAGTATTACGTGATCTGTGAATAAAGTCATCATAATCGGGTAGGCCGTCTAGTACCTAATTACGAGGGAACATAGAATCGGACATTACACAAAAGTAAAACACATCACTCTAGGCTAGGGTGCCTATCCTATCCTATCCTAAAAGATTTGTTATTCTGAATTCTTAATTCTTTACTCAAGTTTACATTTCAACTCCTCGCCAATCAATTCGCATTTTTCATCTTTTCATTCTTTTTATTTTTAATTTGAATATTATTTTTCTAACCGTTTTCATAATTCAACTGCCATTTTTACAAAATGATCGGTGTCGGATAGGTGAAGTTAAAAACTATTTCATTTTAATCTAGCGACCCACCCTCGCTTCGCTCGGGTTCGTTCCTGGATCTAGCGTAAGCGAAGCCGCGGGTTCCGCTAATAATAAATATTAGAGATGGGCCGAGTACTCGGTTAATAGAGAAGAGAAATAGAGACAATTTGTATAAACTATATAGTATGAAGCAGTGGAATCATGACCCAACGTTCTATACTCGGGTAAGAGCTTATTCAAAAATTTTTAAAAAAGTTTGTCAGCAGGCTAAGTCTATATATATTAGAAATAAAATTTTAAATTCTGACAATAAAATTAAAGCCACTTGGGACGTGATTACTCGTACGACTGGCAGATCTAAGCCCGTTAGTGAACCTATCCAATTGTTAATTAATAATGCTACAGTGAGTTCCAATGAAGATGTTGCAAATTCATTTGTAAGTTATTTTTCGAAAATCCCTGAAAAGGTCACATCTTCTTTAAAATCCTCTACTTCAGATGCAATAATTTCTTTGAAAAGTCATACTCCTCACTGTGATCACCAATTTAAATTTTCATATGTAGATGCGAATGAAATAATTAAAATATTTAAAACTATTAATCTTAAAAAAACTGGTGATTTATGGGGCATGTCTGTTAAATTACTTAATACAATAATAACAAACATTGCACCACAATTATCTCTTATATTCAATAAATGCATAGATACTGGAATATTCCCTGATCTTATGAAAATTAGTAAAATAATACCTCTTTTTAAAGATGGTGAAAAAAATGACCCTGGCAATTATAGACCTATTTCTATATTGCCATGTATGAGTAAAATCTTTGAGAAACTTATTTTAAGTCAACTTCTGACTCATTTTAACGCAAATAATATTTTCCATAGTGAACAGTATGGTTTTACTAAAGGCAGATCTACAGCCGATGCGGGGATTGCGCTTCTTAAACATATTTATGACGCTTGGGAAAAATCACAGAATGCAATTGGAGTTTTCTGTGATTTGTCTAAAGCTTTTGATTGTGTGAATCATGAAACTCTTTTGCTTAAATTTGCTCATTACGGTGTTCGTGGTATTGCTCTCGATCTACTTGCTTCTTATCTTACTGATAGAGTTCAGAAGGTCGCAGTAAATAACGTCAACTCTTCTGGTTCTCCTCTTAGAATGGGTGTTCCGCAAGGATCTATCCTAGGTCCATTTTTGTTTTTAGTTTATATTAATGATCTCCCGTTTTATGCCGATAAGTTGTGTGATATTGTACTCTTTGCGGATGATACCTCCTTAATTTTTAAAGTTGATAGAAAGTCAAATAATTACGACGAGGTAAACAGTGCATTATCGCATATACTTCACTGGTTTAACATTAATAATCTGGCTTTAAATGCCAAGAAGACAAAATATATGCAGTTTTTATTACCGAATGTAAAAAGACAGAATTTGAATTTGTATCTCAATAACGACACATTAAATACGGTAGATTCCACGGTCTTCTTGGGATTGACATTAGATTCGGGTCTGCAATGGGGTCCCCATCTCTCGTCTCTTGCGAGTAGACTGAGCTCAGCTGTTTTCGCTGTTAGAAAAGTCAAGCAGCTAACGGACATTGATACTGCCAGACTTGTTTACTTCAGTTATTTCCATAGCATTTTATCTTATGGTATTTTGTTGTGGGGTAATGCAGCGGACATTAAATCGATATTTATTCTACAAAAAAGGGCCATTCGGGCTATTTATAACATAAGCGCTCGTGATACTCTCCGCGGACTTTTTAAAGAAATAGGAATTCTTACGGTTGCTTCGCAATATATATATTGTAACATTATGTTTGTTCGGCAAAATATTAATTGCTATTCAAAGCACAGCGACAAACACAGTATAAATACTAGAAATAAGGATAAACTTGTAACACCCAGTTTTCGCCTACAAAAGGTAAACAGATCGTTTATGGGGCAAGGTGTACGCATGTATAATAAAATTCCACAGTCCATATTGAACTTGCCTTTGAGGCAATTTAAATCAAAAATTAAAAATACGTTATTGAATAAAGCTTATTACACTATAGTGGAATACCTGGTAGATGTAAATGTGTGGGATTAGTGACTTGTTGTGTCTCACGTAGGATAAATAGATAAATTGTAATAAAATATTGTTACCAAATATTTTTTTGAAAAGAGCAACTGTTGAGTTTCTCGCCGGTTCTTCTCAGCAGAACAGCTTTCCGAGCCGGTGGTAGTTTACTCACAGACTTACAGACTGACTTTTAATTTTGATAATGTAAAAATGACGATTCAAAAGAGCTTGTAAAAGTCTATTTGAATAAAGAATATTTTGATTTTGATTTTTTTTGAATACTCGGTACTCGGCGTACTCGGCGGTTATTTTGATACTCGTACTCGGCCGAATAACTCGGTTTTAATGCCGAGTATACTCGGTTTAAGTATACTCGGTTTATCTCGAATACCTCGAGTGTTTAACAGCTAGCAACTCTAATTTGCGGCCATTTGTTCATAGGCAGCGATATATCATCGTATTTAAAAAAAAATAGCTTTAATTTTATATAAAAAACATGCGTATACTTCATGAACGTATAAATACACCAAAATATTACCTGTTTACACCTGGCTGCTAAGTAGTTGCGGCCGAGTGTGCAACGGCACCCATCGATTTTTGGATTCTTTACATACATTGCTTTAATGTGGATGATATTTTATTTAAAAAATAAGTGATCGAATTTTTTTTCGAAAATTAATTAAAATAAATTTAATAAAAATACTTGCGGCCACTTATTGACTGGAAGCCTGTTATCAATGTATTCTCCTGATCATGAATGTATGTAAAAATGTGAATTCGATTAACTACGCTATGAACGTAGAGATTTTGCAGCCGGATCTCGTACTATTGCAGGTACACATAAAAACACTCTTGCTAATCGTGGAATTTGATTGAACCGAGTTACTCGGCCGAGTACTCGGTCAGAAAAAAATTGAACCGAGTAAAACTCGGTACTCGTTACTCGGCAAAAGTGCTACTCGGCGCATCTCTAATAAATATAGCCTATGTTACTCAGTGAAAATGTATGTTTATAATAGCAATCCCCCTCAATGTGCGTTCGCCTTGTCGTGGATGGGGGGCCTAGTAGCGTCCGGCAGCCGGCCGGCGCGAAGCTTAGCAACGCCCAAGAGGGGCCCACTTTGGTGAGCGATGTGTCATGCGGGTTGCTCCTGGTACTTCTCTGGATAGCAGAGTGAACTGTGGAGCAACCCTCTTGGCTGTGTGGTATGCCTTGGCAGACCAGCCGGACCGTCGGGGCGTTGTAGTTAATTGCGCAAGCGATCCTGCGACTCCCCATTCAGACGGGTGATGGGTGCTTGGGTTTTAGTGGGTAGTACTGGCTTGCCCGTAAGTCCCATATAACCACCTGTTTTCTACGACGGGTGGTATGCGTCAATGCATTTCCCAAGGATAAAAAAAGTTTCTGCCAAAAGAATATTTGAAATCGGTCCAATAGTTTTTTAGTTTATTCGTCCAGTCCAATTCTTTATAAACATTGTTTTACTTTAAGGTTTCTTTTATGTTATAGAAGTCATTTTAACATGTTCAATAAGTATAGTCAAAGTTTTATGTAATGTCGTAATTTTTTTTATTTTAGAAATAAATATAAATTATAATGAAGCTATCATAAAACAACTACGTCAAACTTAATCTGATTTTGTTATATGTAAATAAATAATATGAAATGGCCGTAATGTTTGTTGAATAAATAAAACCATCTGACGAAATAGCGTTCTGAGAATAGTGCCCATGTCCGAAACAAGTTTGTCACGTCCGAATGTTCTTGTTCTATACTAGTATATAAAAACTCGGTTTAAAGCTTGTCCTTAAGATTCTGTGGTCAACCTGTGTCGCTATAAGTCTTTTGTACCCAAAAAAGAGGTGTTCATTTTTTAAATATTTTTTGATATAAAATATTGATAATTTTTTTATTTCATGAATATTACATACAGTACTATACAATAATTGCTTATAATCATATTTTTTTTATAAAAAACTTTCTTATGTGTAATATAGACATATATATATAGATACGAAAAGTATTTTGTTGTGTTTCGGTTGTGAATTTTTAAAAAATACTATTAAGGGTCACATCAAATTGTAACATAATTTGATTTTAAATTATACTTTATTTAAATAACAGGATTTAATATAAGTAGGTGCAAATAATTTATTTTTAATATCTAAATCATTTTTTTTTTATTTTAGAATGAAGTTCGTCGTTATTTGTGTTCTTGCCCTGGTAGCAGTGGCTTCATCTCGTCCAGAAAGTCAATATACGGATCATTATGACAATATCAATGTCCAAGAAATTTTAGCCAACAAGCGCCTACTTGCTGCGTATGTTGCGTGCGCGCTTGACATGGGCAAGTGTACAAACGAGGGTCGTGAACTTAAATGTAAGTACATATATTGATAATTGAGTAAGATATGAGGCATAGAACTTATTTTTTATGGTCATCACTTATTTTTTTTGTTAAAAATGTGATGAAAGGATGACGATAAAACATTAAAAAATTTTGTTCTTTGCTATTCAACGACTTTATAGTCTTCATGTCACGTTCAATTTAAGTTAGCAATTGCTTGTGAATTAGACGTTGTGATATAAATCACCAAAAATAACTATTGCTTTGAGTGTAACATTCATTTTATTTTCATTTATTTTATTTAAACAGTTCTTAACAAATATAGTTTTTTGGATGCATAAAAAAAAACTAAATAAATTTTATAAATTATGTTTTACAAAAGTTTTTGTATTCAACAAGAATTAAATATACTCGTATTATTATTTCTTAATAATCACAACATTCACGATTCACTTTCAGCGACAACGTCGTTATTTAAAACAATATTATATGTAGGTATATTTATTACAAAAAAGTTTTTTGTATTCGCTCATCATTTTGACATATCACTATTTGTTGTATAGGATGTCCCAAAATTCACACAATATTTAAAATTAAATAACTAAAATAACAGTTTATTTTCTGATTTTATTTTATAGTAACAAATAAATTATTTTATTTATAGCTCACATTAAAGAGGCTTTGGAAAATGAATGTGCCAAATGTACTGAAGCGCAACGCAAAGGCACAAGGACTGTTATCGGCCACTTAATCAATCATGAATCGGAGTTCTGGAACCAGCTCATCGCCAAATACGACCCAGATCGTAAATATGTTGTCAGATATGAGAAAGAACTTAGAACTATCAAAGCTTAGAGTAAATAGAAGGTTATGAAAATATTTCCAAATTAAAATCTAAGCATATCAATTCATAGCTGCAACGGTGTACATTTACAAAATATGCTCAAAGGCCCAGTACATAATTTGATATATTATATACATATTTCTTGATATTCCACCGAAAATTACTGATTAAATTTAAAGAATAATAACTAATTAAAAAAAACCTAGCAACCTACAGAGTGATTTATAGTAGACGAAATAAACAAAATCTAGTTATGTAATAAATTATAAAACAAATTACTTGACTTTTACTCATGTTTTTAATTATTCCTGTGTTACCTATTATTCAAGTCTGTAATTGATATTTATTTTACAACTATATTTTTGAATAATTCGATTACAAACGTTATTAATATAATTTTTTGTCTTACAACAACGACCGCAATATTTATTTGTGATGCAAGATAAAAAATTGCACATTATAAAATTTACATAACTTTTTTATTATTATCTTTATGTAAACTAATCCTTGCAAGAATATTTTATATAATAATATGTATATCCTGATTTAAAATATTACAATCAGGAATGATTCAAATGATAAAAAGAGTACCAAGAAAAACACGCACTCAAAAACTTTATCCTTTGCCTTTGAAACTGATTTCATGATAGTATAAAATATAAACTTTCATAGAGAGAGAGCGGCCATAGCGGGTTAAACTTAAAGCTATGGCCGCTAAATTAAAAAGTAAGATTTTTATGTTTGGTATGATATCATATTTTTTGCGTAGTTTTAATATTAATTAACATTCATATCAGTGGCTATTAATAACTTCAAAACAACAAAAACATGCAACTTTTTTGAATTTGACTAATTTGGCGAACCGTCTATGTCTATCTATAAAGCGAATTACCCTCCTTTCGCTGTTGCGCGGTTCGTCCCTAGGTTTAGCGCGAGCGAAGTCGCGGGTTCCGCTAGTTATACATATAACCCTTCCTCTTGAATCATCGTATCTATTAAAAAAACCGCATCAATATCCGTTACGTAGTTTTAAGCATACATAGGGACAGACAGACACGACGGGAAGCGACTTGGTTTTATACTATGTAGTGATGGTAAATATTAAATAACATACTGTTAGTGCAGTAATAGTCCATGTAGTATAATCCTTCTAGTTAGTCTGAGAGTTTCACATTATAATAATTATTATTTATTGAATAATATTACCTGACAATTTTATTATATTTTATTAAAGACTAAGAATGAATTATGATTTGACTCAAAGTACCTTTATTTTATAGTTTTTTAACGAAATACTATATAACTAATGTTTTTACGATTAAATTGCCTTTCATTAATTCTAATAAAAACATGGTTATAAATAGATATAAAAAAGGTTACCTTAGACAAAAACTACGAGGCAATATATTTTAGTGGTTTTTAATGCGACTGGGTTAATAAAAATGCCTGAATTCGCATAAAAATAATTAAATTTTATTCTTGTTTTTATTTTTCTAACCATATTAAGTTTATGTGTACCTTTTATATATTCACCATGTCCGTTTGTCCGTCTCGCCGTATAGAAGGTACTATGTGCAATTTTATATGCCATTTTACTCAAAGACTACTATTTAACCTTTACTCAATATATAAGTAAACATGTGGGGTAATTCTCAACAGTGTTTTAAGTAAATACATATTTGTTTAAACTATTGCTTGCGGTGTTATTTGCTTAAAAATATTAAACATTGTGAATATGTTGAGGTATTTTGAAAACGCAAAATCAACTTAATTAAAATTTACTAGTTCTTAAATATGTATTCAGTTCCTCTTAATATCTCACTGCTCGGCACAGGTTACCTGTCAATGTGAGAGACATCAGACTGTAGTCCACAACGATGGCTGAATACGAACTTCTGTTTGACGGACTCTACATATATATTTTAAATAACTTAGTTATATTGTCAGTCATGTAGGTTCCCTCACGATGTTTTCCTTTTCCGCACGACAAATGGTAATCATGTTGAAAAATTATACGCACCTAAAATATCTAAAGTGCGAGGTTTGGTTATTCGCTTCACTTGGATTTCCAAGCGAGCGTACTAACAATGAGCTACTGCCTATAAGCGGGCCTAATAATTTGATAATACCGGTGAGACATACATAATACATATACTCTCCAAGGCATGGGGGTACTCCAAGGCTCCAAGCAAACTCCCCAATCCCCGCTAAGTTTTGGCAGGGAAACCAATAATATGCATACTTAATAAGGACCTACTTTTATTTATTTATTGTGTTTCTATGTTAGGTTAACAAATGCTAACCAAAAAATTTGTATTTATCAAATGTAACTTTGGTTTCTATTTCATAATTCATTCAAAAATGATCCACTAATAATACGATTTGTTATAAAAATCTGTAAAATGAAACGTCGACAGCTATAGAAATTTATGAGCTGATTTAAAAAAAAAAACAATAATACTTTGGAATACTACTGTTCGATTTTTTTAATTTATCATAAAGTTGTATTTACCTATCAATAGTGGTAATGAAATAAAGTATTAATAATAATTATAGATACTAATATCTACACTAATATATTATACTTAAATAGGAAAGATTTGTATTTTTTGTATCATGTAACGAATAAACTCGAAACTATTGGACCGATTTCAAAGATTCTTTTCTTCGTTAGAATCCTACATTATCACTGAGTATCATAGATTATATTTATTACTAGCGAAACCCGCGCTTGATCTTGAGTTTAAGTAATAAAATACTTTTTTTCTATTAGAATAACAATACTATCTAGTCTACTTTGTCCACTCTATATTTATACCTACTTATTATAAAGCTGAAGAGTTTGTTTGCTTGTTTGCTTGCATGTTTGTTTGGTTGGTTGAACGCGCTAATCTCAGGAACTACTGGTCCGAGTTGAAAAATTATTTTTGTGTTGGATAGTCCGTTTATCGAGGAAGGCTATAGGCTATATTACATCACGCTATGACCAATAAGAGCAGAGCATCAATGAAAAATGTTACACAAACGGGAGAACAATATTTGTTTTGATTTTCATCCTTTGGAACGCGAGCGAAGCCGCGGGAAAGGCTAGTATGAAATAATTTGTGAAATCTACGTCAAGAGCGCTGTATATTAATAGGTACATTCTCGGAAAAAAGTTAATGGAAATATTGATACAGTATAATCCTGATTTAACTTGTTTATTTATTGTCAGTATAAACATTACGTTTCGTAGAAATGTTTCTTGCTTAAGTAAAACATAAAACTATATCTACTTTTGTTTTACTTAATCTTTTAGTTATTTACTTATATAAACTTTTTCTCTCTGTTGATTCGAAATTCACAGATTGATCTGATAAAAAAATGATGCATTATATTTCGATGTGAAGATAGATATCGATACCTTAGTTCGCAAATCGGCTAACTCCTTTTCAATATTTTTTTCAAAGGCTACCAAAATCAAGAAATACAATAATACTTATTATAAATTCGGAACAATATTTTGTTAATAATTAACGTAATATTCTTAATTAATCTAAAAATATCATGTTGTACGAGTTTGTAACACTCATTATTGAAATAATAACGATTTTAGTGGCCCCTTAAAAAGTTCACGTTAACGGAGTTAGCCGATTTGCGAATTAAGGTATTGATATGTGGAATAGTAGATTTTAGAAATATTTTCTAAACATCGTATCTTTTTAAAATATATTAAATTTAATCTTCTCTTTTAATTTGTGTATCTAACAAAATGAACGTGTTTATTCAAATTATTAGTTTCAAAATTGATTTAATAATTTTATCATATATTTTTTATTCTATTATATTTAAGTGTTGCAATAAAGCTATATTCAGAGTCTATTTAATACAATATAATATGGCTAACTTTTGATGCAAGGCTTCCAGTATAGATGATATTAAAAATGAACTTGTTATAAAGTTTTGTATAGCTATATAATAGCTATACATATATTAGACTGTCGTGGCTCTGCAATTACCATGATAGCAAAACCTAAAATAGGTTGATACAGATTAATCTGTAGTTGTTTGTTTGTAAGCTTTTTTAAGTGGTAGTGCCATGCTTTAAGTGGTAGTGCCATACTTGTTACCTTCGGGTAGCAACCGAATGGGCCGGCACGCCCCGTATAGTTCATTAGTACCACTCTCTCACAGAAGACCGGCGTGAAGTGGCAGCTATGCTGTCGCGTTTCGTCCGGTGAGTGAGAGTCCGGGTGGCCCACTCTCCTTCCCCCCTCCTTCTTCCCTTCATCCTCCGCCTTCGTTCCCCCCTCCCTCCCACTTCCCTCCCTCCTCCATCCCTCCCTTTCCTGAAAGGCCGGCAACGCATCTGCAAGCCAGTCTGCAAGTCTGGCTTGCAGATGTCCATGGGCGGAGGTGATCACTTTCCATCAGGTGAGCCTCCTGCCCGTTTGCCCCCTTTTTACCATAAAAAAAAAGCTTGACAACAAGGGTTGTGCACAAGCGAAACCAAGGTACATAGTTAGTATTTTATAAATTATATAGGTGCATAAATAATGTTATATTAGTGGCGATGTCTATTTATATTTAAAATTTTAAAATCACATATTGTTCGACACATCGGTTCTAATGATTTAAAATAATGTAGCTTATTGTTAAGATTATTAAGATAGTTATTACTAGAGGTCAAAGCCTTGGCATTTTGTTACGTATCAATCTAGTGTCGTATGAAACGTCATAGGGAAAAATAATGGAATAGGTATTGCTTGGTTAATATTTAATGTTCTTATTCATTTATTCATACGTGTGATTCAATATAAAAGGCTTATAGTAATAACTAGTCCTCAGTAACCATCTGGAAATCAGTGCTTACGGTGACCATAACAGGTAGAAACTCTATTTAGTTTTAAAGCAAATCTTAATATTATTTAAACATATTTTTAGGTTTGTTCAAAAACTAGTCTACTCGTCTTTTCATTTGGGATATTGGGATACCTTAGTTCGTGTATTTCATGAAGTCCATAATAGTAGGATGCTCACTATATCGATTTTTAAAATTAAAACATAAAGAGCTTTTACAAAACCTTTGCTATTGCATTTTGTATTAAAATTGATTTAGTTCAATTTAAGTTTCTTTTGTAAACAGTTGTCGTTATCATTATAATAAATAAAAAAAAATATTTATTTATTTAATTGCTAACTATTGATTTTAACATAAAAATATAATTTAATTTACTAAGCATATCTATAACAAAATTATACGAAAAACGAGGGCAATGCTTACTAGAGAAACTCATCATTTGAAAATTACCTACTACCTTAAATATACTTTATTCATATTATGTACATACCAATAACCAACCCTATAGGTACATAGTTTAATAAAATATCTTAAATAACAGGTGTCATAATAAAGAAGCATGAAGACCATACTGTGCCTCTTAGCTCTTGTCGCAGTGGCTTTCGCTCGACCTGACTCTACTTACACAGACAAGTACGATAACATCGACTTGGATGAAATTCTAAGTAACAAACGTCTGTTGGTTCCATACGTTAAGTGCATGTTGGAAGAAGGGAAATGCTCAGCGGAAGGCAAGGAACTAAAATGTAAGTTACCCTTTTATGTTACTGGCTTTTTCACTTTGTTCATATTCTAAATGCATCATGAGATAAAACAAGACATTCTACTATTGCTTTGGCTTATAGGAAAATGTCTACGATTATGAAAAGTATTGAAATGGAACTATCCATAACTTATTATGAAATTACAAATTATCTTAGGTACATACAAAACAAATATAAATTAAACATGCCATTTAACTACGCAAGTGATGCCTTATTCCAAGTATGGTTGCATTTCCTTTTTTTCGGGACCATCCCTTTAATATTCCGTTCCGACAAAAAGTAACAACTTCTTATTTCTAATAGTGTCGGTAAGAGTGAGGTGTTTAAGTAATCAGTTATCAAACAGTCTGTCAGTCTATATGTGATCGTATCATGAGGAAACCACATAGGTTATATGATTAGGTAAATCTACTTTTGAATGCGGGAAAATATATCATTTTTGAGAATTCTATACCTACTACACATACAAGGAACAAGAGTTAGTCGTTAGTAGATTCTAAAACTAAAAAGGCAGACAATACAGAGAGCAAGCTTATTTAGCTAATAGGCTGTATACGAGTATATTATGTAAGAAAGTTGAAACATTGAACAATATAAATAATTTGTAGTAGTTTAGCGATTATTTCCTGTAAAATATTAGATATTTAGTTTGGAAATTTTATTATTGAATTTTGTTTAAAGTATTTTTTCGGTTTTCAGCACACATCCAGGAAGCTCTCGAGAACAACTGCGCGAAATGTACTGAGGCCCAAAAGTCTGGCACCAAAAAGGTGATTAGTCATCTCATCAACAAAGAAAATGGATACTGGGAAAAACTCTCCGCCAAGTACGACCCCCAAAACAAATATGCTGCAAAGTACGAAAAGGAACTCAAGGCCGTTAGTGCTTAAATTATCTAGATAATATGTGCGTTACTGATTATAGGTACCTATTTCATTCCGATGAATAAAATAATTTAAAAAAAATACTTAATGAACTTTTATTTCCTAAAATTCAAATTCCATATGCATTGTTCAGTATTTTAAAAAATGAACATTTTTTTAACTTTTTTATTTAAGCAAAAAATAAAAATTTAAAATATTTACACAAACTCTTAGCGAGTTTATATATTAGTATATTTTTAACTACATTTTACAATATCTGCAATTTATGAGGAAGTCAGGAAATCCAAGACATACGAGTATGCTATAATTACGTATTTGCATCAGTGACATTGAGCATTTACCTATATTAAAACAAGGGCTTTTTAAACCTGTTTATTAAGATAACCTTATTTGATTGAGGAGAGATAAATGAACACTAACTACGTATATATAAAAAGAATAACTTTGTCCATCTGTTATTTAAAATACTGTGTTTGACCAAATAATTCAAATGAATACGTTAATTGATATCTTATTAAATAGTAGAGCTATTCAAACTATACACCTTTGATTAGAATTTAGCTTTTCTTTACATATTTCGTTATTAATGTAATGAAATTATTTTAAATGGACAACAAAATAAAGTTAAACCATTCGAATTACTCGTATCTTGATTTAACTTTTTGTTAGCTACTGCGAGACTTAGAGTGAGTGAGGAAATTTTAGAGGAACTTAAAATTCAACTTCCTTATTTATAGTGCTGCTTGGTCATGGATAATGCACTCCGGAAGGTAAATGTAAGTTTTCCGTAACTGGCATCTACATACAAATGACTATACCTTAGCCACTTTAGAGAAATAATGTTTGTAAACAAACCACAACAGCTGATTTTTAGGGTTCCCACATCAGAATAAATCACGATTTCACACTTTCAATAGTTTTACGCTAAAAATCTATCATAGTTTTCATAATATCTAATTGTAAAGACATTTAAAAGATAATACATGATCAATAAACATTTCAAATCACGTGTAAGTAATTATTTTTTACCTTTTTAATTATATTGGGTTGTGATGGTAGATAATTATGCCATCCCTAAAGCTTTCTTGCTTTTTTGGAAGAAATCGTAAACATTTTTACATATTTTTATTATGTCATCAAATGAAAAATACCATCAAGTACCCTACACTATCCGAATAGTTAACTGTTTTTTAAATTAGTCGTATTATTTCTCTAATATTAAAAAAATGGCCGATGTTTTGTGGTGTTGCCAAATCAATGGATTTCGCGTAAAATCTAACGGAGTGAGGTAAGCGATGGACGGGATAAATGCTTTGTTAACGGTTGATAAAACTTGTCACAGATTTCATTATAACTTTTTTTTATAAGTAAAAAAATCGTTCTATCTGATTTAATACGTGGCACTAAAACCTGAGGGCAGACAAAGAAAATTATTGTTTTTGACGGAATTTCGCAGTAGATTTCACGGAAATTCGAAAACACTGTTGGCAACCCAGACGCCATTACTCAAAATCACTCGTTTGTTTGAATTCGTTTGAGCATACGAGTATTATTCGCGCTAATTGCAATTTTTTAGCTTCGCTATACGTTTTGTTATTTGTAATTGGTTTTAAGTGTTTTTGTTGAGTTTCTGTTATATATTGTTACGTTTTTGTTGTTGTTTTGGTGTTACAATGAGTGACCAGCCAGGTCCAAGCTCGTAGATGACTTTCATCGCCCCAGAAAAAGACTCTCTGCCGAGAAGACGACAATAATAAACATTTATAAGCTGGTTGAAGAAACTTGGCCTAAAGAGAAACACCCATACAATGCCGAGTTAATTTCAAGAACAAAACTGCGGGCATAGGTACTTCAACAGTTTATACAGTGCTGAGAGAGTATAAAACTGAGCACCGTGCCATCTCACCAGTGGCAAGACCTAAGAGATTGAAGAAAATTTACCAACTCCTCGGCTTTGAATTAAGTGCTATCAGGAGAAAAGTTCACGATGTTTTCTTCAACAATGAAATGCCCACAGTGGACAAAGTATTACAAACAGTAAATGATTTGCTAAAAAAACTCAAAATCAAATATCTGAAAAGATCAAGAAAAAGCACACTGATAGAGAAAAAAGAAATAGTAAGATGGGCGCAAAATTGACTACACTGATGAAACATGGTTAAAAGAAGGTATTTATTTCAATAATCAATTTAAGCTAATAATCTAAGTTTATAACAAATCAGTCTGCATATATAAGGAGTTCCACGAGGAGCAGCCATATGTTGTCTTCATCCATTATAAGTTTTCATTATTAAGTTAAGTCATAATTATATAAAGTTGAAGTTACATAGAAACAGTTGAATATTGCAGAAGCCTAAGCCTAATGTCCTAAAATCATCCATGTACATACTAATTAAACTCTTTATCAGTGATTTTATCAAACTTAAAATATCCCTTTTATTATAATTTTATTTTTTTTGTAGGTCATACAAAAGATAAGGTGTGGAAAGATCTCACCATTCAATCCACACGAGAAGCTCACAGAGAAGGATTGTCAACTGGATTGAAAGGGCCTTCTGGTAAAGAGAAGCGGCTCATTATAGTGCACATTGGTTAGTATTTATTTATCATGCATTTTTATAATTGACTTGACTTTCACAATTTCTTGATATAATAATAAATTCAAAATTGACTTATGCATTTGTAAAATTACTTATTTTTTTTAGGAAATGAAGATGGATTTTTGGAAGGAAGAGAATTAATTTTGGAAAGCAAAAAAGGAGATGGAGACTACCACAAAGAAATGAATGCTAAAGTATTTGAAGAGTGGTTCAAAAAATTAATAGAAAAAGCCCCACTCCGTTATTGTTATGGATAATGCTCCCTATCATTCTCTAGCAAAAGAAAAAAATGTATAAGTTCTGCGCTTGTCCCTATACCACTGTGAATTAAATACAATTGAAATGATTTGGGGGCAAGTCTAAGGCTATGTCGCAATAAAAAATAAAACATTTAAAATGAATGAGCTAAAAATATTATTAGTTTGGTGGTTCCTACATATAAGTGCATAGTAAAATTTGTGAATAATAAAAATTATAATAAATGTAAAAATTTACCTACCATTTTGTTTTATTTTATATTCTTTAGCAGTTTTATAGGTTTAATAACTTAATTATTTATTGATAATCATTATAAATTATCATTTTAAAGTATTAGCATTTACAAAAATAAACATTAATAAAAAATGTTTTTCACCCATGCTATCAGATGGTTGCCTAGCAACGCTTTGTTATTAAACATTATTTCTCTAAGTTGGCTAGTATATAGGTTCGTTTGATGTTCCACATACCTGATTCTTGTACGTAATGGATTTTAATATTGTTTTTACTGATACAAGCGATTAATTACCGATTAAGAGGAAAGTTTGTGTGTGTAATTTGTAAATATTGTGCAAAACAACTGAAACTAAACTTGGTTAATTATAAAAAAAATTCCGCATGATTACGCAGACATAGTATATGTCGGCGCATCCCCATATCTATCTCCAGGTACAGGATTCATATTGTTCATATTTCACAGTTCACCATTCAAAAGTACCAGAAAATAAAACAACTAAAAGTTCACACGCGTTACTTTTATTCCAATCAACCATATTTTATATTACATGTCACCGGAAAAACCCCTTTTACTTATTATATCTGCTTTTATTATGATAAATATAAATTATGTTTAAATTTAAATTTATAAGTAGTTTTAAAAATACAAAAACAATATAAAATAATTATTTACTATAACCAAAATGTTCTAATAAAATCATAACATTTAATTAACTTAAATAGTAACTTATTTTGATTTTATGAGTAGAAACTAGCAACAGAATAACATTTACATTCTTACTTCCTTTAAATCAATGTTACATAATATAAAAAATAAATAATTATTTGGCATAAGTCTCTAAAATATTAATTAAAAATAATTAAATATAAATTATAATTAATTATTCAACATTTAATTTTTATTTAAACAAATGCAAGTCTTGTCTTACTTATTCAACTTTTAACTAGATGTCGCTTGCAAACATAATTATGTTATTAAAATTTGTTACCAATATAAAAACTAGATGGCAGTTTAGCCTAGCGCCCATACGGCCATACTGATCTAAGCGCGTTCTCTGCGCTTATAAAATTACAAAATATAATAATAACAGCAATTTACTTTATATTTTAATAAAATAAACAGAATTACTTTATTTTCAATTTTACATTAAGAGAATAAATTGTACAAGATAT
Source organism: Boloria selene (assembly GCA_905231865.2). Classification (NCBI taxonomy): domain Eukaryota; kingdom Metazoa; phylum Arthropoda; class Insecta; order Lepidoptera; family Nymphalidae; genus Boloria; species Boloria selene. The sequence goes on from HG993149.1 coordinate 6,659,077, forward strand.
GGTTAGCAATGAGTTTATTTTACAACACTTATTTATTAATAACAATTTTAAATAAAACAATGGTTTATCACACAAAATATTACAAATTATAAAGCATCATCTCCTTGGAACAGTCCAAGCCAACACAATTAAGCAATGGTTTATCAAAAAAAAAAAAGAAAACAAAATACATGGCATCACCTTTTGAGCTCTAGCCAAAACCATAAACAGGCATCACCCCTCTTGGGCTCTAGCCAACACCATAAACAGGCATCACCCATTCCAGGATCTAGCCAACAACAAACAGGCATCACCCATCCTAGGTTCTAGCCTCTCAGACCAGGGAAGAGGATGCGTGTGGTGGCCAACCAACGCTTAAGGAAGGATTTTGGATAGGAAACACAATAAAATATTAATTATAAAAATAATTAATCAGAAGTCGAAGCTCCTAAATTAACAGGTAGATTTGCACAATTACCAGATCCTGTGGTGGTATTATTATTAGCCCATACGGTCGTTTGCTCAGATTCTGATTCAGTTTCTAAAGGATCATATTGTGCCAAAGGAGCCGCACGCAAGTAATCATGACTAGCAATTTTTTCTGAACAACCACGAAGATTAACATGTTTTAATTTGTATCTATCGTTAGGTAAGACTTCTAAGACTTCCATAGGTCCCTCAAATTTAGGACCAAGTTTAGTGGTATGGCGTTCATGGCGGCGAAGTAAAACAAAATCACCAATTTTAAAAGGCCTTATTTTAGCTTTACCTTTATCAAATCGAAATTTATCCTGAAGGGATCGCTCGTCCATCCTAGACTTGCAAACCATTCGCAATGTATCAAGATATTCTATCTGTAAATCGTCATCAATTTCTAAAAGCTTAATTCCTGGTGGTGAGCATCTTTTACCAAACAAAATTTCCATTGGACTTTTACCTGTACTTTTAGATATACTGCAATTTATGGCTAACTGTAAGTCCTGAATAGCTGAATGCCAAGGCTTATTAAGCTCTACCACTGACATGTTATCTTTAATGACTTTCATAAGACGCTCTACCTGCCCATTTGCTCTACTAGCCCCTTTAGCTACCACGTGATGCTGAATTCCATAACGTTCACAAAACTTTTTGAAATCTGTGGATGTCATGCTTTTGTCTTGATCTGTAATAAGTCGAGTAGGAGTGCCAAATATGGATATTAAATTTTGAAAACATTTAATTGCAGTCTCAGTAGTGCGATCGTTTGTAAAGATCATGTGAACATATTTACTGTAGCCATCAATAAAAACAAATGCATATTCTGACATGTTACGCTTGCCATTCATTCGTCCAGTAATATCACCGTGTACAGTATGAAAAGGAATAGCTACTTTATCAATTGGGTGTAGTTCAATCTGCCTAGCACCTGAAATGCCTTTCCGAACTCTACAACTAACACAATTCTCAACAAATTTTCTAACCAGCCGGGACATACTTGGGAACCAGTATTGCTCACGTAATTTTGCAAGCACTTTTTCCCAACTAAAATGTTGAAGGGTGTCGTGATAATGACTAATAAGATTCCATCGATAAGTAGAAGGGACAATAATAAGCGTATATGTTTTGTTCTCAATTTGAACTTTACGCCTCAATAATTTATCTGGAGTAATAACATAGGTATCGGCTATAGTTTTAGGAATAGAGTCACCTTTTAATTGCTCTACAATTTTACACAAAGAAGGATCACGCTTTTGTTCAATCAGGAGCCAATTGTGATCAAGAGAATTAACAGAAAATTTCAAAGGCTTGGAAGGCATCTTGGATGCATGGAAATCATTTTTAATATCAACGGGGTTTCGACTGAAATAGTCGGCATGTGCAAGACGCTCTCCCTTACGATATTCAATGTGGAAATCAAAATTTTGTAAATACGCCCACCAACGATACACTCTGGGGGTTAACTCCTTTTTATGACTAGAAGCCTTTAAAGAATTGCAGTCTGTCACAACTTTAAAAGCCCTCCCGTGCAAAAAATGGCGAAAATGTTTGATCGCTTTCACGACTGCAAGAGTTTCTAGCTCATACGAATGATATTTACTTTCGCAGTCAGTCGTCCGCATACTAAAATAAGCAATTACTAATGGATTATTGTCCTGTCTTTGGATTAACACGGCGCCATACCCAAGAGAGCTAGCGTCCGTGTGTAGCTCTGTAGGTAAATTTGGATCAAAAATTGTCAGAAGAGGAGAAGATGTGAGACGATCGATAACTTCTCGTCTTGCAATATCATGACGCTCAGTCCAAGACCAAGAAATATTAGCTTTGGTTAAATCGTAAAGAGGAGCCATTAACGTAGAGAAATTTGGTACAAATTTTCGGAAGTATCCCGCTAAACCATTAAACTGACGGACTTGTTTGGGATTCTTAGGAACTGGTGAATTAGCTAGGGCTTGTATCTTTCTTGGGCTAGGTTTAACTGTTCCGTTTTCTATGATGTTACCTAAATACTCAACTTTAGTTTTAAGAAAAGAACATTTAGCAACGTTCAACGAAAAGCCGGCCCGAGTAATTCGATCCAATACTAATTTTAGGTTGTGTAAGCCTTCTTCAACTGTTTGAGAAATAACTAAGATGTCATCAATATAAACAAGCGCGATACTATCTTTATAATCATCTAACGCTGCATTGATAGCACGCTGATAAACCGAAGGTGCGTTACAAAGTCCGAAGGGCATGCGCAAATATTCAAATTGACCATCAGGGGTCACGAAAGCTGTCTTTTCTATAGAATCAGGTGCTATTGGTATGCCGTGAAAACCCGCAGCCATGTCTAAAGAAGTAAAGTAGCGTGCTTTTCCCAACTTATCAATCTGGTCGGCTATAAGTGGTAAAGGAAAATGATCCCTGAGAGTATTAGCATTAAGCTCGCGAAAATCCACACAAAGCCTGTCACTTCCATCTTTTTTTTTAACGAGTAAAATCGGACTACTGAATGGAGATGAACTATCTCGTATAATGCCATTACTCTTTAAATCCTGAATGATTACCCTAACCTTTTCACGTTCCAAAGATGACAATCTGTATGGTCGTCGTTGTACAATTTTATCAGGGTTTTTTAATTTAATTCGTAGATCCCCAGTTGTCACCTGTGAAACACGATTCCCAGTGGTGAAGTTATTTTTATATTTACTAAGTATTTCCCGTAATGTGTCAAGTTGTTTTGGATCACTAATATCAGTATTAAGATTTAATGTTGGGTCACTACTAACTACAACCTCGTTAATCAAAAAATCACGCCTCACAGAAATACTATTTTTTTTTAATGTCACGCTAAGACCTGGTACATTTAAAAGATCGAATCCGATAAGAATATCAAATTTTGTGAGATTATCGTTAACTACATAAAATTCTAGCTCTACGTGAATGCCATCTATTGTAACAACAGTGGTGATACTTTGATTTGCTTCTATTGGAGAACCTCCGATACCCGAAAAGGAAACATCTACACTTTTACGTTTTCCAGGCACAGACTGAGAAATACCTTCTTTGATTAATGAACAATCAGCACCCGTATCGAAAAGGCATAAAAAACTTTTATTACCTATTTCTACTGTTATCAGACTACGATCTAAAGATTGACAATAATTAACCGATTTATTTGGCATTTTGAGACGCTCATCATTTTGTCGACGGAAACAATTCTTTTCAATATGACCCGCACGATGGCAATATCGACATTCAATAATTTTAGCAACATTTGTATTATTAGACGAACCTGGTTTATTAAGCTGACTACTGATCTGTGTTGGTACTAAATGTTCTTTAGGGGCCATCCCCTTTTCCTTACAATCGCGGAATACATGACCCGGCTTATTACAAATATAGCATTTAACAACACGATCCTTCCTAGAAATGCTAAATTCAGCAACACGTGGCTTTTTATTATCATGATGATCATAATTTGGCTTAACAAATGATTCCGATTTACGTTTGCGATAAGTTTTTAAAATAGAAATTAACTTAGGCAGTGATTCAGGTGTATTGCGCAATAAATCGGAACGAATAAATTCTGGGTAAATACCTGTGGATATAGCGTCGATTACCTCCACATCTGAAGCCTCAGGTCTCACACGCTTAAACAAAGTCCACGCCTTAGTAGCATATTCCGCGTAACTCGATGCTTGGTCAGAAGTAAAAGCCCTCCACTTCTGGACGTCATCTGCATAACGGAATTCCCCCCCGAAAGTTTGGATAAGTTCACTTTTCACTTGACACCACGACGTTGAACTCAGCGACCACGTGTCGGCCCACGTTTTCGCCCGGCCTCGTAGTTGTAATATAGCTTTCATGCGAGCCTCATGTGAAGGGATTTTGAATTTTGATATAGTTTCATCCACGTGAGCGCACCAATCCCTTATATCATGAGATCGTTCATCAGGGTCATAAGGCGGCAGATAGAAATCGTGTCGTTGACGCGATGGTAACGATTCAGATGAAAGAGCGGCAGTAACAGCACTGGCCGCGACTTGTTTCGTAGCAGAATTCAAAAGACTCATGACCTGATCCATCGAGAAGGTCGGCTCCGGTTGACGTGGTGGTCCGGGATTACCGGCGTCTGATCCCACCGCTGCTGTCGGCGCATCCCCATATCTATCTCCAGGTACAGGATTCATATTGTTCATATTTCACAGTTCACCATTCAAAAGTACCAGAAAATAAAACAACTAAAAGTTCACACGCGTTACTTTTATTCCAATCAACCATATTTTATATTACATGTCACCGGAAAAACCCCTTTTACTTATTATATCTGCTTTTATTATGATAAATATAAATTATGTTTAAATTTAAATTTATAAGTAGTTTTAAAAATACAAAAACAATATAAAATAATTATTTACTATAACCAAAATGTTCTAATAAAATCATAACATTTAATTAACTTAAATAGTAACTTATTTTGATTTTATGAGTAGAAACTAGCAACAGAATAACATTTACATTCTTACTTCCTTTAAATCAATGTTACATAATATAAAAAATAAATAATTATTTGGCATAAGTCTCTAAAATATTAATTAAAAATAATTAAATATAAATTATAATTAATTATTCAACATTTAATTTTTATTTAAACAAATGCAAGTCTTGTCTTACTTATTCAACTTTTAACTAGATGTCGCTTGCAAACATAATTATGTTATTAAAATTTGTTACCAATATAAAAACTAGATGGCAGTTTAGCCTAGCGCCCATATATACTCTGAGTTATTCTTATATTATATTAGACATAATATGATAATATTAAAGGTACTTCTAAACGGGCAATATTTTTCTGCAATATGTGGTTGCAATACAGTGTCCGGCAACATTGCAAGCAATACCAGCAGCAATATTGCAGTACTGTCCCGGCCATATTGGCAATCATGTTTAGTATGGCCGCGTATGGCCGATATTGCCAGACGATCACTGAGCGATCGATTTTCTGCGATATTGCCTGAACAGTCCTATTGTTGTTCGTTCTCTATTGTTATGGCATAGTGTTTCCTTTTCTACGCGACTGATGTTCGCTGTGAGTGACGCCGGGACTAATTGCTATATTCCATGCTATTGTTGTTTTGTCAGTTGTTAATTGCCCGGCTATATACCTACTGCTCAGCCACTGTTGCATTAATTTGTAATGACCTTGTTTTGTTTTTATTTTAAAATAGGTGCCAATATTGCCCGTTTAGGAGCACCCTAAAACAAAGTTTTGCATTATTGTACACCTTGAAAAGGTTCTCGGAACGTCCGCGAAAGCATATGTCTAACTCCTAAGGTTGCTCATTACAACTTTTTTATGTATGTAAAATTATGAACACATCTGATGGAACAAAGCCGGGATAAGTCGCTAGAACAAAATATTCTAGTAGGTATAGATTGTCATATGATATGTTTGTGATATTTAGGAGTATGTTTTGTACATACTCCTAAATATCACAAACTCCGATCCGATAAAATGGTATTTATAATGATTAATGATTATTGAAGTGGAGTATATAAAACATATGTATGTATGTATTTAACCCTTCTTTTAATGTTCCAATGGGACGGTTGGGCACGGGCCTTTCTTCAATATGAGGGGATAAGGTCATAGTAAACCATGCTGGCCAAGTGCAGGTTGGCGGACCTATAACATATAACATTAAAAAGTAAATATTTTACTTTTCCCTCTTTTTAAATTGGGCGAAACATAATAAAATAAAACATCTTTAAATGTTTCGCATCTGGTGCTGCGCCTGGAGATAAATAATAATCTATATTAATAATTTCGTCAAGGGGTACAGTAGACTCGATCGAAACCTTACCTGAATAATAAAACAAAAAAATAAAGATTTCGAGTTGACAACATACCTATTTTATCCGCAAAATTCGGATTGTCGAGTATTTTATTTAATTCTAATGATGCTGACGGACAAATCGAAGACGCCATATTGGCCACTTTAGCGAAACGACACTGACAACAAAAGAAACAACAAAATTTTTTATAAAAAAAGAATATTTTAATTCATAAAATACTGTTAAAAAAAGAATAATATAATAATTTGTTCTAAACTCTTAAATCATAATTCCGTACTTTTACTTTTGCACTTATCAAATGATGCGTAATCAAATTTCTCATAGATGGCGTCATTAATAATTTTTATTATTTAATTTTAGTAACTGTTAATTGTTATAAATGAAAGTATTAAGTGTTAATTGTATTTTGCTATATTTTATATTTATAATATACTCGCGATTTAGAGCGAGCGAAGCCGCGGGTTCCGCTAGTAAGTATAAAATAGCGACTTTATTTCATTTGCAATTTTTGAGTGTTTAAATTATTAAATATTCTAGTTGCGTATAATTAAGTAAGTCCGGGTTGCAAATTGTATAAGTATTTTAAAATTTTAAATTTTATTCCGATTCGCTACATCATTTTTTGCGACTTTGGAGAAGAATAAATAAAATATATTGCAATTTAACTCATCAGGACTGTTTTCATACCTGCATGTGATATACCCTCGGACGTCATTTCGTTGGCTTAAAGACACGCTATGCTCCATAATAAAGGAAAAATACCCATATTCCTAAAAAAGTTTGTTTTTGTTGTAGTTACGAGAATAATACTTTTTTGTGAGATTCGCTTAGAAAAGAAGTACATATAACATAGGTAGTTCTAGTATTTTATAAAATTGTCGCAAAAGTAAACAGATTTTCTTTGAATTTATAAAAATAATATTTATTGAACAATAGATTTTTTCGAATTTTCGTGATGACCTATGTTATGGTATATTTAGATCTTTTCTACATTCAATAAGTGTTTTCTAGTTATTTCGTCATGGAATTTTATAAAACAAAATATCCACCTTTTTATAGTATGCTAGCGACTCACCCTCGCTTCGCTCGGGTGCGTCCCTAGATCTACTGCCAGTGAAGCCGCAGGTTCCGCAAGTGCATTATACGTATTTAAACCTTCCTTCTGAATCACTCTATCTATTTAAAAAAAAAACACATTAAAATCCGTTGCGTAGTTTTAAAGATCTAAACTCTCTCTCTTTGTAAGAGACAGTCAGACAGCGGGAAGCGACTTTGTATTACACTATGTAGTGACAATATAGTTTTGTTCAGTATTTTCATTAAATAGCAATAGACTCATCTAAATTTATAATTTAAAACCCGCAAAATTATACCCAAGAAGCCTTACAGAATTATCGAGCAAATTGTACTGACGCACGTTGTTGAATCATCGAGCGTCATATAGAAAGATATTACTGGAATAAGCTTATCGCTAAGTATGAGTATGAAAGATTCCAAGTTCACCTCGACAAATATTTTAAAATGACTTAGGTTAATAATTATTGTAATAAAGTGTAGTATTGCATTTTTTTATATAATGAGTAATGTATAAAAAATATTTATTTATTTCTATTAAAAGATTTCCCAACTTCTTAAAAATAATTCAAATAGAAATTCAGAAACGCATAGGTACAAAACTGGTCAAGATAGAGCCGTGGTCGCACCCACTTTATACTATTCCTACTTACCATGTCTGTTTAATATAGGTATCCTTTCACCTACATAAACATCTAGTATACATGTGTCTCCTGAATGTAGGAAGACTGCTCGACACGAACAGTGAGAATTATTGTAGGCTTTACGTGCTCTCCGAGGCACGGGGGTAAATTACCTCAAACTTCCCAACTCCGTTTTGTTACTGACTAAACTTGGCCCGACCTAGGACTCAAAACTAGGACTAGAGGCCACTACACCACCGATGCAGTTAAGGCTCGAACACGAAGCCTCGTTAGTATGTGTGCCACTTGCACTTATTATTAGATTATGGTTAACTAAGGAATGTCACGATAATAAATGCCTTAGTTTTGAATTTTAATATACATCGTCATCGTCATCTAGTTCCCGTACTGTGGTAAGCTACGAAACTTGTATTACGGATACCAGTTGATACACTACACATATATAACTTTAAATTCATACATATTATAAATATAAATACCCATAACTGAAGTAAAATATTCATGATCAAAAATTAATGCTTCCAGCAGGACTCGAACCCACAACCACTGGCACAGCAAGTACCCTACTTGCACTACAAATTACGCCAAACGTTTTGTCGAAATTTTCTTTCTGGGATAAATTATGTACAGGAAGATGACAAGACAGTGAAAAATATCACAGCATATAATGCAAAATTGGTGATATTACGCTTCTAGGCACTAGTATGTCACTTTAAGGCTTAATGCCACTAATTGCGGTGCATAAAGTCATGAAGTATAAATATGTTCTCCATGTAACGTGTAGCACCACACTAAGCGATCTTTACGATAATGATACATTATATTTATATAGGTATTGTATTACGTAGGTATTAGATATGTACTTCGCGAACTAGATTTCTAGCGAATCACCCTCGCTCCCTAGTCCTTAGATTAGACGTTTAAGCGGTTAGTATGGATTTCGCAGAAATGAGATATATTCTCGCACTGTAACGGCAGACAGATAAACAAAGTTATATAAACTAAGACTAACAATGACTATTTCAATCATTTTTCGGATTGCATAGATGCAGTTCTTATACATATTAAAAATAGTTAGATATTATATAATATAATTAATTATTTTCCCAAAAAAAAGAACCAGCAATATTCAACATCATTAAACCAAATGCTCAATTTATAGGCATTATGTTAAACGCCCATATCTTAATCATCTAATTTATTGTTTTGTTAAAACTTACATAAGATTTCGGTAGAACCAAATGCAATATGATAGGGAAAAGTGAAACGATGGTTAATTGAATACACTCCTTTAATTCCTTGTCCATGATACCTACATGTTTTTAAAAGTTATAGTTATAAAAGTTTTTTATTTTATCCATCTTTTATTTAAAACAATAATGTTATATGTAACAATTTTAAGTAAATATGAATAAATATGATATGTTATAAGTATGATGTTTTATAAAATTCAATAAGTATTAAGTATAAATTATTACTGTAACACCCTCGCTTTGCTCGGGTTGGTCCCTTATAGGTAGTAATTCGTCCCGAGTATGTATTAATTCATGGTACGAATTGTTTTTTTTATGTTGAATACTTACATTGCAATTGCTTTATAGGGTTTTGCTCACCTTTTAACCCTTCCTTGGACTACTACAAATATATTAAAACCAAAATTAGGCAAATCTGTTCAGCCGTTCTCGAGTTTTTGTTAGACTAACAAACGTCAATTCATTTTTATATTAATTATGTAACTTTATTAAAAGTCTATTGTCTTTATGAATCTTTATGATCTATTCACATTGTTCAATTTTATGAGATGTATTTTATATGAATAAAATAATTACTATCAACACTAACTCTACTTCCGATATGCTTATCTTTTGTCAGTTATATACTTTGTTGTTACTACGACATTTAAACCCAAAATTTCCGATTCCCTAGATAACACGTACTATGTGTACAGGATTTACAATATAGGTACAATTGTCATTATTAATATGTTTTACTGGCATAATCCCGAAAATTACTTGAATTTCAAAATTCTTTTGAAGACTATGTCTTACTTACTTATAAATAAGAAGTTTTATTTTCTATAAGAACCCCTTTATCTGAATTTAATGTTAGTAAAGAGTTGTATTCTTTAATTAACTAAAATTACGTGGTTAATTATCATCAGAAATATTCATAAAATAAGTATAAGAAAGAGAAACATGATAACTATAATTAATTATTGTATTTAAGAAAAGAAATCACATCTTATAGAAATTAAACAAAAATACCTAATTAATAAGCAAAATATAAGGGTACCGTTTCAATACTTAAATGAAATTTGCTACGATGATACCTAGTTTTCTGCGTCAATACGTATATAGGATACTTTTTACTGCAGGAAAATATATCATCTCTAAGAAATCTATAATATATACTTTCATTAAAAGTACCTAAAGATAACCCCGAGCGATGCAAGGGTTAGTCTTTAGTTAATTATATAGTCGTAACTGTATAAGTTTATCAGCTGAAGTGGCGCTAAAAATGGTATTAAAAAGACCAAGTATTCGTAAATGTAGAAAATATATTAGTGTATACAATAAACCCTCCGTAGCGTTAAATTGTTTAGTTTCATTATTAAATACACGGAATTGACAACACCTGCTCTGTGATTAAATATATAATATCTATATTAATAATAATTTAGTCGTCACGAGCAAGGAACGCTTCATAAGTTTCCTTGTAAGTATTGTTAGGATCATATTTCTTTTTCATCTCTTCCCAGTAGTCCTTTTCATGTTCTCGGACGTGGCTGACGACTATTCTGGCCTTTTTCCTCTGCGTTGGTGTACATTTGGAGCAGCCGGTCATTATCGCATCCTTTAGATGCACTGTAAAGAAATTTATATAATTATATTTTGAGCAATTAATGCATTTATTATAGGGACTTGATGTCGCTTAGTTACGTTTTGATTTTTTTTATTGTTTCTAAATTAAAAGTAGCCTAAGTCACTCCTTATAATGTCGGCTTTCTGCCAGTGAAATTCCGTCAAAGTCAGTATAACCATTTTAAAGATTAGACGAAACAACCATTGGCGAAATAATTTGTGCACAACTAGCACGCATTGAAGCCAAAAAACCAAAGAATTGAATCGAATTGGACGAAACAATAGACTGACAGAGATTTTTTTTCAATTTGTAATAAGTAAAAACTTTTATTTTAACATAACAAACAGACACATTAATTTTGTTTATCTGTAAATATAGCTGCGTCGTCAGGTCCTGACCCTGTCCTATGTGTTAATCACAAGTGAAGTGAAGGAAGTACGATTAAACATAATTTATACCTACAAACTTTTTCATATGTTGTAGTCCGACGTCTAATTCAAATCCTCTAATAATTAAAACTTAATATAAAACTTATTTTCTTTACAAAAAATATGACGAATTACTAATGAATGACGTGATTAAGGACGCACTTAGCTCTAAAGAGATCTAATGCAGTACGTACATAAATGTATATGGAAAATACTGGCTATTATGAATTTTATTTTACTTAGTAGGTAAGTTATTTAGAAAACAAAGAAAAAATTGGAAAGCATTAAAGACAATCTTAGGGCTAATTAACAATTTGTTTCGGGAAGTATGTTGTTGTTCAAATAATCTATACATCTATACATAAAATACATCCATAAATAAAATAGGAGTGTCTGTTTTTAATTTCAAATTGACAGCTTTTCATTTAATTCATCATCATCATCATCATCAGCCCTTTTTAACGTCCCACTGCTGGGCACGAGCCTCCCTGAGTACGAGGGGGATCAGGCCATAGTCCACCGCGCTGGCCTAGTGCGTGTTGGCGGACTTCACATGCCTTTCAAAAACTTGTTAGGTTTTCTCAGACATGCAGGTTTCCTCACGATGTTTTCCTTCACCGTAGGAAAAGTGGTAATCATGATATTATAAATGATTCGCACATGAAAATATCAGAGGTGCGAGACCCGGATTTGAACCCGCATCACTCGGTTATCCAAGCGACGTGTTACCGCTGGGCTACCACTGTCTTTATTTAATTCATATGTTGAAAGTATATATACGATACTAGCAACAAAAAAACAATTTCTAAAATTTATGTCTGTCTGTCTGTTTGTTCGAGGTAATCTCTGAAACGGCTGGACTGATTTTGACGGTACTTTCACTTTCAGATAGCTAATTCTAAGGCGTAACTTAGGCTACTATTTAACCGACTTCAAATAAAAGAGGAGGTTATACTTTAGAAATTTTATTTATTTTAACTAGCGAAACCCGTGGCTTCACTGACGCTAAACCTAGGTCTGGGGACGAACTCAAGCGAAGCGAGGGAGAGTCGCTAGTATTTAATATTTGAACAATTCTTGCTACCACAGATTTTGATGGTTGTGTAGTTGTGAAAAGTTTTTAGAAATTAATTAACTTAGGTTGAAGAAGTTATAAATATTATCTTAAATTAATTTTTAATAATCATTGTAATATATAAATAAGAAAAAGCTTATAAGGACATTAGAATTAAATCTGAAAATGTATATATGATATAAAATTCTTTTAACTAGGGTATTTTCCTTTTATTATATTCAAAACTCTTTTGAATTGGTTAAAAGGTTCAGTTAAAAATAATAGTAATGAAATAAAAAGTAAACAAATAATAATTACTATTACGAAAAAATGTACATAAGTGCGTTAAAGTATAATTTTTATCTACAATATAATTTTATTTCAATGTCACTTCATTATGTGTTACTTATTCCGTAACATTGTTGAATTTATTAATGTTTTTGTTTAAATGTGTAATTTTAATAATTAAAAGAGTGCCTACTTTGGACATATACGATACTTTGTTACCTATTAGTATAGACGATACGGATGAGTTATATTTGTGTGATTTAAAAGCCATGTCAGATAATTTATTTAAATAATAAAGCCTACCTGAGTCCTTATAATGTAGTTTAGTAACAGTAGCAGACGTTTTAAATTCTTAATGAAATCTATTAGACATTACATATGTAATTATAAATGAAATGTTGTTAATTATTTTAAGCTTTACTTACATTTAATTTCCTTTCCCTCAGCAGTGCACCGACCTTTGTCCAAAACACATTTCAAATATGATGTCAATAATCTGTTATTCGAGATGACCTCTTGCACATCTATATTGTCGAATTTATCAGTGTACTGTTCAGCCAACACTGTACTTAGAAAAACAAATCCTAACAGAACTGCGAACTTCATTTTCAAAAACGACTTCTCTACTATTGTTATGGAAGTTTCTTTCTGATGCAGTTACTTACGGTTTATTCCTTTATGTAGTCGTAGAAAAAGATGATTTCGATATTAATTACTTGATTTATTCCATTGTTTGATTACATAACAATTACCATTGCGCAGTGCCAACTACCTATGGTTTTATTAAGTTAATAAAAACTATTAGCTATATTCTTTTTGTTTAATATTCTAATAAACATTAGTAGGTATCTTATGTATTGAAGACACAAAGTTGTCGCATTTGTTCTAAAGTATTTTTAAAAAAAATAATAATAGTTCGATCATATGTCTTGATGGACTTAAAACAAAATATTTTCAAAACCCCCTTCAAATTATAACACATTGATACATTGTAGAGTCAACTTTTCTTCATGTACATGGTATAATATGATCTATTTATCTTTATTCTTTTGTGTAATAATCAACATCATCTTTCGACATTTTATTACTAATAACAATTTAGGTCGTAATCAACTTGTGTACTCATCTATATCTGTGTCACACACATTTTATATACATAATATATAGTATTCTTAGGCCCCGGGCGATGGTTTCAGGCGGCACCAAAATCATAATATTATTATGTAATAAAATGGCCACGGTAGCCTGGTTGGCTCACCGTTCACGTGTAAAAAAATAGCGCCACGTACGAGTAGGTCCACACCACAAGCGAACTTGTGGACTAAACGTGCCGATTCGAAATTTGCTGTGGCACCAATTGACGCCATTTAATGAAAGAACCTCAGTTCTTTCGGTGACCGATCCACTTTTAGGTATTTGGCCTGGTACGAAGAAATTGTACATCCGGAGCTTAGACTTAGAGCGAGGTGGGCTGGCTACTATGCTGACTATGTCCTGACCCTCGAAAGGCCTCGATGAGATGCCACAGGCATCAAAAGTCATCCCGGTTTCAAAAGTTTCAAAATTTTTGCTTGCTTGTTTAATATTATTCCAATCAAGGACTGAAAAAATTGTTATGAAATTTTTCCTCATTTTGGTGAATACCTACTTATTTTCAATTCAATTTTTAACTCGTTTGGGTAACTCTAGTTAAGGCGGTTATGGCTTAATTACTTTCACTTGTGACAAATAACCAATTTAAAAGATAAATTAAATATTTATTACATTTAATTTATCAATTAAAAAATAAGAAAATATGCATCTGTTTAGTTATGTAGGAAACCTTGAAACAATGAGAATCAGCAACACCGTAATTATTGTTACACCCATTGTCCTATTGATTAAGTGTTATTATACCTCCGTATTCACTTCACTTATTGCATGAGTCACTTCAATGACAAGATACAAGATATACGGGAGATGTCCACTGTCAATGTCAGATTTAGCTCATTTTTATATTATCTGTTATGTGCTTGTTAGTTAGTCATACTCATAAAGTTATTTTTAATAAATATAATACATATTATATACTTTTTGGTAAAATTTATTTGCTAACTGGCGAATAGCCACTCACCCTGGTTCTGCTTAGAGTCTTCCGTAGGTACGTTTTAATAGTTAGAATACAATTCTGTAAAAAGCAGTAAAGAGTATATAAATTTAAAAATATTTGTGAAGAAAAACGTTTTTCAGCTGAATTTAAATAACTGATCAGACTATAACCTTAACGTTAAATAAAAAAGTGTAGTTTAAATAGATTTTGGCAAGTTGTGATAATATAATCGTATATACACATATATTTATAAAATAATGAAATAATTTACGACTAAATTTATAGGTATTTAAATAGAAAAGTTTAATAGTTATTTTATGATGACAGTATACTTCAATGTAATGTAGACCTGAGGTCGCCGTTAAAGATGATATTAAATAAAATAATACTAAAGTGGAGAACATGGAAATTCATCACATTATTTTAATACACTACAAATATTTAATTTTAAAATCTATTACTAGCGACTATCTATCACTTCGCTCGGACTCGTCCCAATGTCCCCTTTAGTATAAGATTTTTTACAGACTTTTTTTATTATTAAAACCGTGTGCCTTAATTAAGACACAAACAAAAAAATAGGCGGATTGTTCGAGCCATTCTCGAGTTTTGAGCTAAGCAACATCTGTCTGTCCGTTTCTTCCGCCTAATTTCCAAAGTGACTGGTTCGATTATGACATTACTTTCAATGGCAGATAAATGATGTTATTAGGAGAACTTTAAGATTTTTTATAGAAAAACAATTATGGTTCCGCTCCAAAATGAAGGATAAATCATTAGTTTACACAAAAATTAAACCATGCACTGTAAATAAAAAAGATTTTATTCGAATCAATTCGTGAAGTGTAAAATTCATAAGTACTTTAGTCTTCGGGGATAACTATGCCCTTTTCTCTGGCACGGTCTTCATATTTCCTCCTCCAGATACCCTTGGGGTCATACTTATCGGTTAATTCTTTCCAAATTCCACGCTCCTTCTTAATAAGGTGCTCTATCATGGTAGTAGCCCCATTGAGTTGAGCCTCGGTACATTTCTCACAGCCAGTTTCAAGAGCATCTTGAATATGATCTGAAAGAAAATTTTATTTTTTACACATTCATATTCAGCCTTTTAAATGTCTGGACTGGGCTTAAATGTGAGGTTCAGAACAATAATCCACTACACTGAACAATTGCCGGTTGTCTTTTAATTGTCTTTCAAGCATGAGGAAACCCTCACATTGTTCCATTTTTTTTAATTTTTATCCTCAGGATCAAATTAAAAATTAAAAATATATATCATCAAGTACTGTCTTAATTGGTGGTAATAAAATTTTGGTAATGAAAAATTACATTTAAGTATTTGTTACTTTATTTATTACATTTTTTTGTACAAGCATCTTCACAACTATTGAGCATAAAATATTAGTAAGATAACTTAGTTAAAATTGTAACAAAGAAAGAAATTATTCATATGTTTTATAAATACAAATCTAGATGTACTTATTTCCGTTTATCTAGTTTTCTAATTTTCATAGCAAAAATACCACTTTAGCATATATTATGTCACCGTCAAATTGTAAATGCCGTTTATTTACAATGTATCTCACGAGATTGTGAACTACCGAAAGATTGAGAACTTTATTTTTAGTAGAATATAATCTATCAAAGCGAAACTGAAATGTGAAATGGCATGCAACTGTACGCAACTCGCGCGCTATATATCCACTAACCTCTTAGTTCCTTGCCTTCAGGACTGCACTTGCCTTTGATAAGGAGACAGTTGGCATATGCTTGCAGTAACCTCTTGCTGTCCAAAATTTCCTGGATGTTGATGTGGTCATATTTGTCTGTGTACTTCTCCACTGGTACAGCAAGTACTGACATTAAAAAGCAGCACAGCAACACGATTGGTTTGGAAACCATCTGATGGATATCAATTTACAAAAAATAATTATAATAAAAATCTGAGCCGAAATTAAATAGTTTATGGAAAATCTTTTTGAAATAGTTATTATTAGCAATACAGAGGTCGAATATATATTTTTTATAGAAATTTTGTCTGTCTCTGTCACATTACGAAAAACCACTGGACACATTATGATGAAATTTGGTATTATGGTAGTTGGTTATCTGAGTCAACACGTCGACATTTTTACATGCGGGAAAAAATCTCATGTATTATTTTTAAATTATTTTTTAATAATTTCCGAATCGAAAATCCCTGAAAAACTATAAATAATGGTTATTTATTTAAACGTACATAGAAAAGAACTCAGGTAGAGTGAGGCTAAGACGCTAATATTTTTATAAATATTATAGATTTGATGGTTTTTATGCAAAACTCACCGTTACAGTGTCCCACTACTGTATGGTAACTTATGGTATCATGTAGTGACAGTTGTATTTATAGTTGATGCATGCATCTAAGTTTAACATAATATCTAATTTGCCCCTGAGATCATTGTTGCACTTACGCATAGTGCATAAAAATGTGCACGTGCATAGGAAGTTTTATTTCAATATTTTTTTGCAACTTTGTTACTTATTATTTTATTAATATGTAAAAGCTAATAATATAATTGTTTAGTAATTTAAAAAGTATACAATATATTTTCGGCAAACCATTTAAAGCGGGTATACTTATATTGATCGAGGACGAATTGAAATGTGTCCATAATATAATTTAAAGTGTCACTTTCCCCAGATATTTGAAGTTAAATAACACCAAACAAATACTGGTAATCATTAAAATGCACGTCGTAACATTATGTAGTGAGCAAAACAAAGTCGCTTTCCGCTGTTTGTCTGTCCCTATGTATGCTTAGATCTTTAAAACTTTTACGGATTTTAATGCGCTTTTCTTTAATAGATAGAGTGAGTCAAGAGGTAGGTTTATATGTATATTGTATAACTACAGGGCACTCGCAGCTTCGCTCGCGCTAGATCTAATATATCAGTTACATTAAATAAATAGGTCTCGTGGGAATACAAGCATTGTCTTTTCGAATCGCAAAACCTTTACGTCAAATATCTCGTAAACGTGACACTTTAGGTACACTATATTTCAGATAGAGATTTTTGTATATTCTATTAGCTCATACTAGTTTTATTGTGCGCTTCTTTGAAAGATGAGAGAAGAAGGCTTCCTACTGCTGCTTCTATTGAAAGATATTACTGTGGCTTGTTAAAAATGTCAGATAAATAGATGTTACTTTTATTGACGCTACAACTATATATAACATGCTGTTTTATAATTGATAACGGTGTTTATTTGATGTCAATATTATTACAAAATAATATGATTAAGCAAAAGAAGATGACTTTCCTTCTTGCCCCATAATGAGTGTGATAAATTATTTCCCATCTTACCACGCACCGCCTCGGAGTAAGACTGGGAGACATACATATTTTTGATTTTTTTCGTATTTTACTTAAATACATAATAAATAGTTCCTAATATCATCAAATATTTGAAGATTATTAAAAAGTGCTTCAATAAGAAATAAATAAGATTCTGTTTATAATATGCAAGTTTGGATTTTATTGTTCTTCAAATCTTAAGTAGGTACCCTGTCTTACCACTCTATCTTATATGTATAACCTATCTGTGATTTTAACCCTTAATTGACCCGGTAGGTCCCTGGGACTCTAATGCAAACTTTCAATGCTCATAAAACCTTTAGTTTTTGGAATTACAAATTGTGCGTTCCAGTACCTTCACATTGTGACGTACCAAACGCGGAGAAGAGCATACGTCGATGCACGCGGCTCCGATCGGTAAGTAAACAAGATAGTGGAGTCCGTGGGACTCCACCGGGGCATGAGTGTTATAGTTTTAGTCTATATACGGTATGTTTACGGTGTGTTTTTTTTTTGTTTTTAGTTGATATAATCGCGTCTCGTATTACTATAAACGTCCTTGATTAAGAAGCTGAGACTGTAGTCATGAAATGACTCAAAAAACTAAGGGACAGCCACACGGATGATGGGAATCAAGTAAATATACCGTTGAATCTGCCTAGGAGACTAGTACCTTATGACATAATGTTTGAATCCGAGGATGAGTGCGTGTTCTCAGACTACAACTCTGTTCAGTTTATTCAGATAATGATGAAAATATCAATATGAGTGATAATCTTTCTTATTCCGCAAAAACCGGATGCAATGGGCAAGGAAATCACCTTTTAGAAATTCTCGAACATAATCTCAGAACATTCTAAGAATTCTAAGAGGTAAAATGGTCCTCTATCGCCTGTAGAAGCGTTTCTTCTTATGTTTATTGGACCAATGCTTCAAATGATTATACAGTGGACAAACAAGAAAACTGACACAATTGACAAGATATAAGACACTCCAACTTCACTCCATTTACCTGTCGAGATCAATAATGAGCAGAAACTGCCCCGGAATGAGAGATAGTATTGTTACCTGTGTCCACCGCGGATAAAATGGAAAAATGCGTATATTTGCCATAGTTGTGCTAAGCCTGTGTGTCTTAGCTGTATAAAAAAATATGCAATGAATGTGTTACCAACAGAAACTAAAAAGTCTTGCACGTTTTTGTTTTTTGTTCAAACTATGTTCTTTTTTTTGCTTTTTATAAGAATTGATTATGTTTTTGTTATGTTTCGTTAATAATTACATTGAAAAAATGTTTTGTTTTTGAAATGTTGAGACTAGAAGTTAGGTCTCGTAATTTTGTTACAAAAAGTGCCGTATTCTAGATGTTCCTTAATAAAAGGCTGGGATTCTATAATTTTAAGTAAAAATCTATGCAATTGTAAGACCAAATAAATAATAAATATATATTAAAGGCGTTTTATTAAAAAAAAGTTTTATTTCATTTTAAATTTACGATTTTATTTTCGGGAGTCCTGGGGACTCCACCGGGTCAATTGTGTATGTATGAAGTCACCGGGTAAATCAAGGGTTAATATTTAATAGCGACAAAATTACTAGAGACATACAAATACTTTTCTCGGGTTAGAACCTAGTTACTCCTTAAAAGAGTAGCTCATGTCATTCTCTATTTAACTATTTCCAGTCTACACAATTATAAAGTAGTTGTAAGGAATAAGAAACACGTGCTTGCTCCGGTTGCTGTGGTTTTTCGGTGATATTGAATCCGTTCCTATCAACGAAATCGATTCGTGTCATTTACCTTTTTAAGAGAGAAGAAGAAGTTTAGAGAGCAGTTTATTAGCCAACCGTCGTTGAGTGCACAAGCGACTTGTAACGCCTAATTAGGTCTTTAAAAGAAGCAGAGAGATTTTGTTGTAAGCCCTTAGTGGAGGAGGTAGCCCACTTGACTTTTAGTGGGACGTTAAACAGAGCTGAATACAATAATAAACATAATTAGCTAATTCTCGTGAACATAAAATTCGTAAAATCTGTTATCAGGTAATCATATATTTACCAATTAAAAATTAGCATATGTTATAAATAAATTAAATATATATGTAAAAATATATAAATTATTTGATGAGCGTTTACTGAAGTAAAAGTATTTACTTGACAAAATTATTTAGTAAAAATTAGGCAAGTTTAGTTGTCGTTTTTATGACAACTAAAATAAATTAAAATCAAAATAAAGTATACAATTTTTTTATTTATTCATGCACAAAACATATAAACCTAGTAAAGTTTATTTTTGTCCTTTCACTTAGTCTTGAGGAATTATAATGCCCTTTGCTCTTGCGCGGTCTTCGTACTTCTTCCTCCAAATACCTTCAGGGTCAAATCTTTGGGTCAAGTCCTTCCAAATACCACGCTCATTCTTAATCACATGCTCAAGCATGATGGTAACGTTATCCTCTTGAGTTTTAGTACACTTCTCGCAGCCAGTTTCGAGCGCATCCTGGACATGATCTGAAAAGGCGAAAAGTTTTAAGCATCTTAATACTCGATCACGCTCATCAAGCACGGGTGGAATATTATGTTTAAAAAAAAAGAAAAAAAAACTTTATAGCATGACAAAATTTCGTATTTGTTAACTTAACAAAAAAAATTATAAAGTTGCAAGCTAAATAGCATATACATTATAATGCTCTTATTCATCATAAGCTTATTTCAGTCCACTGTTTATAATATGTTGGGACATTATAACACACAGTGCCATCTAGTTTTGTGGTAAGCTACGAAGGAATCTTGTGTTACGGATACCAGATAGTTGATATACTACATATATAAGTTTAAATACATACATATTATAAATATAAACACCCATGACTGGAGTACAAACATCCGAGTTTTTAGCAAATGCATGCCCCCAGCGGGACTCGAACCCGCGACCGCTGGCGCAAGAAAGTAGGATACCTAGTTTTCTTATTAATGTTAGAAAACAATATCACGATTTAAAAGTTTATACTTAGTTTATGTTATAACTATACCTTTCAACGCCTTTCCTTGAGGAGTGCACTTGCCCTTGTCGAGGATACAGTTGACATACCCGTCTAGCAGCCTTTTGTTTTCAATAATCTCTTGAATGTTGACGTTGTCATACTTGTCACTGTACTTTTCTGGTACAGCAAGTACGCACGATAAAAAGCAGCAGAGCAACACAGTGAAGTTTGAAACCATCTAGTAGAAAATTATTATTATTATTTAATTGAACATGAATTGTATTACTTAATTAATATTATATAAATAAACCTACCGTCACAGCTTCACACCCAATGGCTTATGCGGTGGTGGACTAATTCAAACCATATTTATATGTATATCTTTGCCCCTGAGTTTTTTGTGTGAGATGCGCAAAAAGAAGGTTTTTTTGAGCCTCGGTACATTTTTCACAGCCAGTTTCGAGAGCATCTTGAGTATGATAAAAAAAGAAGTAAATATTTTTCTTCAATTTATTACTCCTTGTCCTCCCTGAAATGCTAGATTAAGAAACATTACCCGCTACACTGGTCAAGTGCCGGTTCGTGAACTTAAATAACTTTCATGCAAGTTTCCTCATGATATTCCTTTGTTACCACAATGTTTCATTTTTTTAATTTTCTACTGTCTGTTTGTCACCGCATTAATAAAAAATCATTATACAGATTTTGGTGTCTCGAAGTTTTTATTAAATAAATACTTTAATTAAAAAATATTTCATATTTTTTTAATGAAATTGACATCAAATTGGTTCATATATTGCATCTTATCCGAGATAATATTTGCAGTTTAAATTAATCCCTGTGTATGTTTTAGGTGGTGTCAACGAGGTGTTGGGTGCCGGGCGCCGGGCGCTTGGCAGCCGGGAGACTCCGGAGCCACTCAGGCCGCTACGCATCGGTTTATGGACAGTATAATAGTGTAGTGTATTATGTCATGTAATAGTAATAGTGTTCTGTCCGATGTTTCCCGGCCGGTTTTACTGGAATGTCCGCAATGTACAAATGGAAGGCTTTTTAAAGGTCAAAAAGGTTTAAAAATTCACTTCTCACGAAGTCATGGCCTTCCTCCATCAATGCAGTCAGTCCCATCGAACTCTTTGGTAAGTGATTCGTCTGTTCAAAATCATAAAGACCCTTTCGAGACTCTAATTCCAAAATGTCATCAAAATATTCCTCTTCTGAAAAGAATTCCTAGAGGAGCAAGAATTTCGCTAGCTAGATCTCTCTCCAACGTAATTTAGAAATGCATTTCGTTTAATTCTATTTCGAGTTGGCAAAATTTATTTCTTTTTGCATACACATTCTTACATGTAGACAAAAATAAAAATGGCTCTTTATGTTCCAAATTAAAACAAATCAGTTCGTCTGTTTTAAGCGAAATCCAAACTCAAAATTACAATGTTCGACCCCGAAATTTCGATCTTAAAAAAATTGTTGAAAATAAGGCCATGGATGGAGACCTTAAGAATGCAGCTCGCATACTCTTTTCTAGCGATACTCTTGCTCCCTTTGATAATGATACGCTACAAGTCTTGCATGATAAGCATCCTTCACCTATTTTAAATCCTTTGCTTCCGATCCCTCTTCCTCATTTTTCCCAATCTCTACAGATTAAAGATGAAGATATCTTTGCAGCTATTATGTCATTTACAAGTGGCTCTGCTGGTGGCATTGACGGAATTACACCACAACTCTTAAAGATATTGTGAGTTTTTTTACGAGAGAATTTATACGTTCGCGGGTACTCTTGGGTGACATTACCAATTTATGTAA
Source organism: Boloria selene (assembly GCA_905231865.2). Lineage (NCBI taxonomy): Eukaryota > Metazoa > Arthropoda > Insecta > Lepidoptera > Nymphalidae > Boloria > Boloria selene. Next base: position 6,681,948 of record HG993149.1, read on the forward strand.
TTTTATGTTATCTGGAAAGGTAATTCCATCATTCACTCAATATCTTTATGGTGCAAGACTATGTGCCTTCAATAAAAAGGACGGAGGAATCCGTCTTATAGCTGTTGGGTCTACTTTTCGTCGTTTGGTTTCTAAATTAGCATGTAGGCGCATAGTATGCAACTTAAAGGCCAAATTTCAACCAATTCAACTTGGGTTCGGTAGCAAAGGAGGTTGCGAAGCAGCGGTACATGCCACTCGTACCTTTCTCGCAAAGGGTGACGTGGAGATACTGCTTAAGGTTGACGTGAAGAATGGTTTTAATTCTTTAGATCGAGCAGCTCTGCTGAATGAGGCTTATTCGAACTTCCCTGAAATTTACCCATACATTTGGCAATGTTACTATACATCTTCTAAATTATTATTTGGCGATAATACTATTTTTTCGAATGTTGGCGTTCAGCAGGGCGACCCACTAGGCCCTGCTCTCTTTAGTCTAGGTGTCCATAAATACATTTTAAATCTGCAGTCTAAATTAAACATTTGGTACCTACATGATGGAACTTTAGGCGGCAAAGCGAATGATGTCCTTAAAGATTTTCTTTTTTTGAAAGAAAATTTTAAAGAAATTGGTTTGGAACTAAATTTATCCAAATGTGATTTTTTTTTACTGATAACATTTCCATAGAAAATGTTTCTTTGGAAAAAGGTAATTTCCAAAAAATTGCCCCTAACATTAAAATAGTCGATAAGAATTCCCTTTGCCTCCTTGGTACTCCATTACTTGACGAAAGTATTCCATTGGTATTAATAGAGGAAAAAATTAAAACATTTAGAGCCAATTCTCACAAATTGGGCTACCTTAATTCTCACATTGCCTTTACTATCCAATTCCAAAATTAACATATATTCTTCGTTCAAGCCCAATTTGGAAATTTCCTGGCCTAACCGACAAAATGGATGTCACATTAAAACAATGTTTAGAAAAAATTCTAAATTTATCTTTTGATGAATTTTCCTGGACCCAAGCATCCCTTCCAATTAGAAACGGCGACATCGGCGTGAGGCAAATTTCAAGTATAGCCCTTCTAGCTTTTCTCGCACAGTGTTTGAGAACTCTGTTCTCGAATTTTAAATTCAAACCAAAACATTGCTTGTGCTGTAGAGGCTGTAGAACACTGGAAGTCGAAATGTCCCAGTGTTGAGATCCCAAAGGAAGTTTCCATTCAAAAACTTTGGATTGCACGATTGGTTCATTCTACATTCCAAAATTTGGCTCAAAATCTTACAAGTGACGTTCACCGTACAAGACTTTTAGCGTCAACATCCAAAGATTCGGGGCACTGGCTCCACGCCCTACCCTCAACCAATCTCGGTACACTTTTGGATAACGATAGTTTTCGTATCGCTCTAGGTCTCCGGCTGGGAACACCGCTATGCACACAGCACAGGTGCCCGTGTGGAAAAGAGGTCGACTGTAATGGACTCCATGGACTCTCTTGCCGTAGAAGTTCAGGTAGACTTTTTCGTCATGGTTCCCTAAATGATACTATCAAATATGCCTCCCTTAGTCAAAATTATATTTTTATACCTTTTGATGTAGAAACCCTTGGGCCATGGAGTCAAAGTGCTAAGCACTTTTTAAAAGACATAACACCTCGTCTTTTCGTCTCTACTGGTGACAGGAGAGCTGGCTCATTTTTCGCCCAAAGAATCGGCATTGCCATTCAGCGGGGGAATGCGGCCAGCATTCTTGCCACTATTTCAGACACGACTTGTACAATAATAATTAAGTGTATATTTGCTTTGTACATATAGTTAAGTTTACTTGTAATTTCCTTTATTGTAAATAAATAGATTTTTATTCTTATTTACGAATTACATATATGAGACATAAAAATGATTTTATGACTTATCTGGGGAGCTCTGGCTAGTGGCTTTTCTTGCTTGGTAAGTCCAAAATAACCACCTGTACGTATAGAGCGGGTATGCTTAAATGCATATTACAACATAAAAAAGAAGTAAATAGAACAATATCTGCTTTTTATTTAGTTTTTTACGATATAATTAACTTATTGTCGCAAACAAAAAATCGCTATGCTTATCAAAAATAAATATCTATATATTAATAATTTCGTCAAATATTGATATATTAATAATTTCGTCAAGGGGTACGGTAGACTCAATCGAAACCTTACCTGAATAATACAAGATAAAAAAATAAAGGTTTCGAGTCGACAACATAATATATCCGCTAAATTCGGGTTGTCGAGTATTTTGTTTAATTCTAATGATGATGACAGACAAATCGAAGTCGCCATATTGACCACTCTATCGAAACTTCACTGACAACAAAAGACACAACAAAAGTGTATAAAATAAAATATATTATATTATAATTAAATAAAATATAATATATTTACTACATAAAAAAGAATATTTAATTGCTAAAATACTATTAAAATATAATTATATAATAATGTGTTACAAACTCTAAAATCAGAATTCCGTACTTTCACTTATCAAGTGATGCGTAATGATTTCTCATAGATGGCGTTATTAATATTTTTATAATATTTTAATTTTAGTAAGTGTTAATTATATTTTGCTATAATATTTTATATCTATAATATACATACATAATGAATTATTATATGAAATACATAATAGCGATTTAGCGCGAGCGAAGCCGCGGGTTCCGCTAGTATAATATTATTATGATTTAATTTGATATATTACAATATATCAGTGATCTGATGAGCGTTTATTTAAACGGTTTATCTCTACATAGTATAAAACAAAGTCCCTTCTCGCTGTCTGTTCCTATGCATGCTTTGATCTTTTAAATCAAATCAAATCAAAATATTTTATTCAGCATAAACAATGTTACAATTTCTTACTGAACGTCATGTGTCTACCACCAGTTCAGAAAGAAGAAGCCTCTGACCTGAGAAAAACTGTCGAAAGAAACTCAGCGGGACTAATAAAAACTTTGAAACTACTTAACTGATTTTGATGCGGTTTTTTAAATAGATAGAGTGATTTTATGGGAAGGTTTTAATATATAATTTGTCAAGTTTATGTATACATTTACTAGCAGAAAGCGCGGCTTGGTTCGCGCATTTTGGTTACTTAATAAAATTATTTACTAAAAAATATGCGTGAGTACAAAGTACACATGTCAGAAGTAAAACTTCTTTGGTTTGGTCTTTTTTCGTTTCGTCGAGTTTGAAATCACAACGATTCTAAAGAAGTTTCACTTCAAAAATTGCTAGTTACTTAATATATTTATGACAGCTGAAATGAACTGATAACAAAATAAAGTATGCATACTTTTTATTTATTCACAAAATAGTTTAAAAGTAAAATATTGTTTAATTTAGTCTTGAGGAATTATAATGCCCTTTTCTCTTGCGCGGTCCTCGTACTTCTTCCTCCATACACCTTCAGGGTCATATTTTTGGGTTACGTCTTTCCAAACTCCACGCTCGTTCTTAATCACATGATCAATCATGATGGTAACGTTATCCTTTTGTTTTTTAGTACATTTCTCACAGCCAGTTTCGAGTGCGTCCTGGACGTGATCTGAAAATGCCAAATTTTTTAAAGTTTTTATATATAACCTACATGAATTAGATCATGCTCCTGCATTTTTTTGTTTTCTATTAGCGTTAGTACTGATATCTACTTATAATGTCACAATCCCCAGTTTCGCTAATGTACTTTTTGGCAGTAATGAATAGAACAGCAAACATTTATATTTATTACTCGTACTATATTTGATTACTTATTAGTGTGTAACACTTAATTAAATTATTTTGTTTTGGTAAGTCAACAGTGGAATGCTGTATTTGAATAAAATGTACATTGACAAAATTTCATGTTAGATATTTGTTAAATTTACAAGATTATATTAATTTTATGATTTAACAAGCTTAGTAGCAAACATTTTAATTTTCTTATTCTTCAGCAGCCATTTTTAGTCCACTTTAGAACCTAGCCTCTCTCTAGTGTCTCAGTGCTGTTGAGCGTGATCTTGAGCTTTATGCATTCAGTACACCCCAGGTCGTCGCACCATTTAGAAGAAAGGACGTCCCATGCAGCGTTTCCCTCGTCTTGGTCGCCACTCAATAATTTTCTTACTAAGGTTAGAAAATTAACATCACGATTTATAAGTATAAACCTCAACTGTACCTTTCAACGCCTTTCCTTCAGCAGTACACTTGCCCTTGTCGAGGAGGCAATTCACATACGCCTGTAGCAGCCTCTTGTTTTCAATAATCTCTTGCATGTTGATGTTATCATACTTGTCACTATACTTTTCTACTGGTACAGCAAGTACCGACGCTAAAAAGCAGCAGCAGAGCAACACAGTAAATTTTGAAACCATCTGAAGTAAAAAAAATATATTGTAAAATATTATTGTTTAATTATATTATTTAAATTATAATATAATATTTAAATAAACTTACCGTCACAGCTTCACACTCAGTGGTTAATGATGTGGCAGATGAATTCAAACCATATTTATATGTAGAACCGTAGGTATATTTAAGCTTTACCCCTGAGTTTTTTGATTAAGACGCACACAAAGAAGGTTTATTTGAAACTTCGCCACATTTCTCATAGCCAGCCTCGAGAGTATCTTGAATATGATATGAAAATAATATAATTATTTATTGTATATATCGTATTCAGACTTTTTAACGTCTAGACTGCACTTAGTCATCCCTTAAATGGTAGTTTCCGAACCATAAACCGCTACATTGTCTAAGTGCAAGTTGGTGGACTTCAAATGTCTTTTATGCAAGTTTCCTCACGACATTCCTTGTTTTCTCTACATATTTTTTTTAGTTTCTATCTTTAGAATATAATTAAAATATAAAAAAAATATAGTCTATACTATCTTCACCTAGTAATTTATAAATAAGATTTAATAAACAATACATTTTATAATTAAATATGAAGTATTAGTAGGATATATTTTAAAAAATCACGTACCTAAGTCCTAATGAAGGAAAGAGATTTTGTAGATATGTCTTTTAAAGAAAATCTGGATGTATGTCAGTTTATATAGTTTTGTAATTCTCAATAGCAAAAATACTTCTTTAGTTTGTTTTTAGCACATTATATTGTTCTCCGCCAACTTCCCAACTTCGCCCTCTTATTGAAGGTTACTAAAGAGAAAACTCAATCTCAAAAACTAAATTTGATCCGACCCGGGACTTGAACTCAGGACCTACGGATATGCGACCGCACATGCTAGTTACTACATCACCGAGGTAGCTGATTTTTATCAACATATTATATTTTATATACATATAATATTATGTATTCATTACGTACATAATTATTATACATATAATTATTTTTGAAAGACATTTTCATTTTAATTCAATTTTAAATACTTATTCGTTATTTTTTACTTTTCTTATCTTTTTTCTATTTAGTTTTAAATCGTTTTTGTTAATCACAAAAAACAATATAATATATTATGAATAATACCTACTATACTTTTAGTTCCTCGTCTGCACACGCTCTTCTCAAAGGGGGCAAGGCATACCTCTTGTTCGCGAAAATCTCTTGATGTTTTCATATTTGACTGTGTTCTTCTCGACTGGAAAAGTGAGAACGCTGTTATGTTTGGAAATCCTCTGATGGATATCATATTAAATAAATAAATAAAACAATAAATAAAAAATATTTAAATATATAAAATAAAAACCGACTTCAAAATCTAAAAAGTAAAATAATAATACTCTTAATTACTTAATTAAGAGGGCAATGTATCGCTCCATATCGTGTTAGTTTTCTATGTATTACGTTTATTTTTTTCTCTTACCAACTGTGAAATATGCTATTTATTGAAAGACTAAATAATAAATTAAAAATTAATATGTTGGCTTTCCATTCATATTAATAATATTATAACGTCGAAACACGTACGAGGGTCCCGTTGCACATAATAACTTACCAATTCGTCGTCGTTCGTCGTATTCGGTGCCACGGAAAACATCGTGAGTAAACCTGCATCTGAGCAAGTTTTTGAAAGGCATGTGAAGTCTGCCAACCCGAACTTGGCCAGCGTGCCAGCCAAATGTTAAAAAGGGTTGAACAAGAAACACAACAACATACGTAAAATCATCACCAATGATTTATTTATCATACCGATGATTGACCTTTTAGAAAAGTAAGCTCAGTAAAATATACCTAGCGTAAATATATAATAATATAAAGGTGTACCTTGTATATATGTGAAATCAGCTGTGGAAGCGTTGCTGGACCTGGAGTCTTTGGTTCTGTCACAGATTACATAATACTATATACGTTCTACGGAGGCACTGTGTATAAATTATATGGTCCCATAACTATTGCGACCGAAAATTTAAAGGCGAAGGTCAACTTTTATTAAGCAAGTTTTATTTTTTATGAACTTTAGCACTTGGTACCTTTAATCGGCTAGAATAAAAGTAGCGGGTATGCATGCACTCTAAGTACTTAAACTACTAAATTCCATACGATTGGTTACTGAAAAAATTAAATAAAGTCAGAAGGTCCTGGGATCTTGGTCGCCAAGAATTATAATTAATTATAATTAATTAAAATAAGAATTTTTAAAAGCAACAATTTAAATCATACCTATGTGCTTTAAAATTAAGATGAGTGATGTGTATATTTGCATATATCAGATAATTGACCTAACTTGAAGAAGGACGATACAAGGTATTTCATTCGCACCCCCTGCAATTCAGGGACATATATAGAAAAAATTGAGAAGTAAAATTATGTGAGTAATCTCGTCGTTGTTAACATATCTTCACAGAAAAGACGATAAATAAGAAGGTAATTTGTTTTTCAACGTCAAAAGTTTTATTTTATCAGCATTCGGCAACCCCGCCAAGTATAAAGCAACGAGGAAGAGAGAAGGTGGCCCACTTTAATCAGCAGTGTACCATTCAAGTTGGTCTTAGTATTTCTCTGAGAGCAGCAAAGGCCGTGGGACCAACTCTCGGATGTATGGTGGATAGCACTAGCTTTTCTAATCGGTACGTCCCACATATAGTGTATACGTATACAAATGGTGTGCGTAATTGTATTTCACATCATAAAAAAATTAGTAACCAGTATTTAGTTTTAAACCGACTTCAAAAAAGGAGGAGGTCATATGTTCCAATGTATATATAAATATGTGTGTCTGAAAATCATCATCTCATGTGGATGAGCTGATGGTAAAATTTCTCAACGGTTATTTTTTATGTTTGTTCATTAATTTCTGCATCAAATGTTGGCCGATTACAATGTTTTTTGTTCGGTACTTGTGTCGGCTGTTATGGCATGCGTGAACAGAAATCTCCCGCACCCCGAATGCGTGCTCTAACGACCAATGAAAATGAGCCCTCAGTCGATAGGAACCGCACACGGGTTACGGGAGATTTTTGTTTAAGCATGCCATAGGGTCAGCATGCGATAACCGTTTTCTTTAGTCGATAGGGCCCGCTCGCGGATTGTTCACTAACTAACTTCACAGAAGAAAAAGAAAAAAATATTCGTAGACTGAGTCCCCGCACGGCGCACTACGCATGCTTTATACCAACCGATGAATTTCATTGGTTGCTAGGCCACGTGCGGGGAATACCCGCATGCCGTATTGCGACCGAGATATAGATAGCCTATTTTCATTAGTCGATAGCCCGTATTCGGGGATTCCCCGCTTGCGGTGTAACGACTGAGTTAACAACCAATGCAAATGAGCCCTTATGAATACGATTAAAGCATGCGGTCCCTATGGCATGCGTGAACAGAAATCTCCCGCACCCCGAATGCGTGCTCTAACGACTAATGAAAGTGAGCCCTTCTCGCGGAGTAGTGGGGCAAGCGGCGTAGTGCGCATGCGGAAAACTTTGTTAATATTTCAAGGAACGCGGACGAAGTCGCGGGTATCAGCTAGCCCACACATATATTTATTACTTGACAATATTTTATCAGACTATAGCCTTATACGTCTAGCGATTTTCGATATTTCGTGATAAGTGAGACTGAGAGAATGAGTATTTATTAGTTGATATTTTTTTAAAAAAGGCAAGTTAAACTGTCGTTTAATGTCAGCTAAAAAGAATTAAAAAATAAACCGTTAACATATTTTTTATTTATTAAAAAAAAATTCGAATTCCCTGAAAGTTAAAATTTTATCGTTTAATTTAGTCTTGAGGAATTATAATGCCCTTTGCTTTTGCGCGCTCTTCGTACTTCTTCCTCCAAACACCTTCAGGGTCAAACTTTTGGGTCAGGTCCTTCCACATACCACGCTCTTTCTTAATCACATGATCTATCATGATGGTAACTTTATCCTCTTGAGTTTTAGTACACTTCTCGCAGCCAGTTTCGAGTGCATCCTGGACGTGAGCTAAAAAGTGAAAAAAGATTGAGTTTTTTACATACGAAATGAATTGAGCCATGCGCCTGTATTTTTTGTGTATTTTTTAAGGTAAAAAGGGGGCAAACGGACAGGAGGCTCACCTGATGGGAAGTGTTCACCTCCGCCCATGGACATCTGCAAGCCTGGCTTGCAGATGCGTTGTTGGTCTTTCAGGAAAGGGAGGGAGGGAGGAGGGAGGGAAGAGAGAGGGGGGAACGAAGACGGAGGATGAAGGGAAGAGGAAGGGAGGGAGAGGGAGGAGGAAAGGAGAGTGGGCATCCGGACTCTCACTCACTGGATGAAACGCGACAGCATAGCTGCCACTTCACGCCGGTCTTCTGTGAGAGAGTGGTACTATAGGGGGCGTGCCGGCCCATTCTGCTGCTACCCGAAGGTAACAAGCATGGCACTACCACTTTAAAATGTGTTCTATTATAAATAGTATTTATTATACTTATAATATCTGAACCCCCAGTTCCGTGCTCTTTTCTCAGTTATATACTAGTATAAGCATATACTTAGATTTATAACAATATTTGATTACTTATTACTATGTGATACTCATTATAATTAAAATAATTAAATTTCTTAGTTACGGTAAGGTCCGGGTGGAATGATACATCATTTTTCTTTTTAAAAAAGATAAAACATTTGTTGCATGAGAAATTTCATATTTGCTATAATTATCTTAGTAATTTTCTCAAGTTACAAAACTTAATAGCAAAAACTGTTATTCTTATTAATGTTTGAATGAGAATATCAACATTTATAAATATTAGTGTCAACTGTACCTTTCATCTCTTTTCCTTCAGGAGTGCACTTGCCCTTGTCGAGGATGCAATTCACATACGCCTCTAGCAGCCTCTTGTTTTCTATAATCTCTTGAATGTTGATGTTGTCATATTTGTCTGTGTACTTCTCCACTGGTACAGCAAGTATGGACGCCAGAAAGCAGCACAGCAACACGATTGATTTGGAAACCATCTAGTAGAAAAATATCATGGGATTTTTTAGTTAAACATTATGTATTATTTTAACATTTATAGTATAATATAGTGACTAAAGAAATTTACCCTCACAGTTTCACTCTCAGTGGCTAATGATGTGGTGTACAAATTGACATCTTATTTATAGTTAGAACTATATGTATAGATATCTTAGCTTTGCCCCTGAGTTTTTTGCGCGAGACACGCACAAAGATGGTTTTATTTGAATAATAATTGCATGTTTTTAAAAACAAGGAATATCTAAGTTAATAAAATAGAAAATCTAAAATCAGTCCTCGATAGTTTGGCGGTTCACTTTGATCAATATATAGTTTTATTATAAGGATATCATTTCATGTGGTGTGATTTCAGGTCTTACACATACATACAATTAGGTATTATACTATTCGTTGGAAAATGAATTGTAGTATAAAAATATTATTTTTTTTTGTAAAAAGATGTTTTTACGTTTAGTCATTTATTATGTTGCTCATTTTATTCAAATGTAATTTTTTTGTAAAGAGTAATAAATACATGCCAACCACGAAAATATTCTTCAAATATTTAAGTATGTACCTACATAGCCAATACAAAGATTTAAGAAAACATCTTTACCAATGTAAAGACGACCCAACATATGAGTAGAAGATATAGGTTATAATAATGGCAACAAAAAAATAAAATAATAATATATTTAATTAATTACATTTTTAAAGTTTAAATTAACCAATTGTATAATTTTGTGGGTAGCAACCGTCCGTAACAATTTTATAATTACTTTTGAGACGTCAATTACCTTAGTTTCTCCTGTGACTATGTTTGCATAACAGTATGTGATATAAAATGATGGAAAAAGGTGGACAGAAAATCCCTTTTTTTCCATTTATCGCCATAATTTATTATTCATTTTACTACGACCTACACTATTATATGGACCCAACTTTTAGATAATAGCCCCTTTATTATTATAGGTTATTAAAAATCACTACTTCTGCTGTATGGAAAATATGAAAAGATTTATCCACCACTTAAAGATAAAATATATGACATAACGTTTCACAAGTGTAAATTTCAAAAGTGTAGCTGGTTGAAAACAACAAGTAAAATTATAAACGAGCTGTGTCCTCGTTGATGTCGTTTGGAAAGCTATCTATCACTCATTAGTGCCAGTGTCTCCTTTTTCCATAAAAGCAATAGAATAAAGAAAATAATCTATGCTTAGTGAATAATATATATTCTACATTTTTTATGTATTTTATATCTTTTTATACTGGTATTTAGCATTTCTAACGTCCCACTGCTGGGCATGGTCTTTCCTTCAATGTTTCACAGTTCACAATTCTGTTATAAGTGCGGTTGTTCAGCAACACGTAAATGTGTCTTTTTTAAAACTTGTTAACTATCTCAAACATTCAGGTTTTCTCACGTTGTTTTCTTTCACTGCAAGATATGTTGAAAATAATTCGTACATAAGAATATTAAACGTGAGGCAACTGGGATTTGAGAGGGAAAAACGCTCACATTATAACTGAGCTACAACTGCTTATCATTTTATACTTATTATGTCGACACATTTGGCTCAGTTTATAGTGTCTAAAGGAAATCTAAAGGAAATAATGTTCTGTTTATGTTTTTAATATAATTAAATATTTTTTGTTCGTAAATAATCTACACTGTACTTGTTATTTGCGTGTACAAGCTTCAATTTTAAATTATAAGACTTAAAATGAAAATATTGTATTTAGCTTAAATTTAAAACAATAACAACAAACATTTAATGTAACTGAGACCGCCATTTTTTGATTGTCTTATTTTTTCAAATACTCTTATATCTGATCTTGAAAGAAACATATTATATTTTAATATTTTTTTTCAATTGATGTTAAAATATGACTTAGTATAACGATATTTTATTAAAATATTTTACATTTTACTCTTATAGATAATGGCATTGGCCTCATTCGATTCATATACGAGTACGTGTAATACATGTATCACGCACACCTTGCCATAAAGAAAATATTATAACCTTATCTTGTAATCATGAAATAGCCAGAAATTGCATTCATCACTCCTTGAGTTACTAATTGCTCGAAGTCATATTTGTCAATTCGATTCTTTTTAGGTATGATCTGTAGGTTTTCCGTCATGAAATTTTCAGTAGCAGGCAGGTATAATATTAGCCATATGGCAGTGAAAGTCCCTTCAAAATCAGTCTACCTGTTTTCGAGATTAGCCGGAACAAACAAACCGACAGAAAAAAATATATAAATATTGTTTTTCTTTCATATGCAGTTAGTAAAATCTATTATTTTGACGTTTTCACATAGTTTTGAATTATATTTATCTGTATAGATTTTAATTATCATTAAAGAAATTTTATTTACAATAAAGGAAATTACAAGTAAACTTAACTATATATACAAAGATTTATATAGATGATTGCTGTAAAGCATTCGAACGTCGGGAACCAAAAATCATAGTAAATCCGTGACAAAATCCGAAAAGATAGTTTCATTTATATGTAATGTCAAACATTCGCGTAAACCTAAGAAAGTATTATAATATATACAAAGCAAATATACACTTAATTATTACTATACAATAGTCGCAAGAATGCTGTCCGCATGAACCCCCGCTGAATGCCAACGCCGATTCTTTGGGCGAAAAATGAGCCAGCTCTCCTGTCACTAGTATAGGCGATAAGACGAGGTGTTGTGGTGGTGATATCTTTTAAAAAGTTCTTAGCACTTTGACTCCATGGCACAAGAGTTTCTACGGCAAAAGGTATAAAAATATATTTTTGACTAAGAGAGGCATATTTACGCAACTTGTGAAGCTCAGCCTTCTCCACCACGGCCCCACTTTAGTTTAGTCTCTTTAGTCTCCCTGACATGAAACGGGACTAATGTCGTTCACACATGTAGCGTCCCCGATAACGCCCGTCCCCTTTCCCAAGGAACCAGCGACAGACCGTCTGGTCTCTTGCCATCATCTCGAAATATTCCAGAAGGCTCAATGAGAGCAGGAATGTCAATGGCAGCAAGAGCCCTTTTGATCGTATCATTTAGGGAACCATAACGAAAAAGTCTACCTGAATTATGGAAATGGGAAATGCTAGTTAGCTAGTCTTACTATTTTAATTCTTATAATACTTATACATAATATGATAAGAAATAGCAAAAAAAAATAATAATAATATGTTTAATAAATTAAAGTCCTAAATAACAATGGTAAATCATTGTTATCTAGGCTCCGACGTGTATTTTATGTTCCTTTGCTAAAAAAATTGAAAGGAGAATCAACAAAATAACTGTAAGTGGGTTGGACGGTCTCAACTGAATTGAATTTTTATGGTAAATATAATATAATAAATATATCAATAATTTGAAGTCACCACTTTGAAACTCTCTAAATACTCGTAGTGTAAGACAAAGTCGCTTTTCGCTGTCTGTAAGCTTGGTTCTTTTAATCTACGCAACAGATTTCGCGGTTTTCTCCAATAGACACATTTTTGCATATTAATACAATATTTTTTTTGCATATTAATATAATACAATTATTTATTTATTTATGTAAAAGTTGAGAAAATATCTTGTTTAAGACAAACCTATACTAATCCTTATAAAATGCATGTTGTATTGAAACAAAATATTTAATCATTGAACGACTATATTAAACACTAGCAATACCCGCGGCTTCGCCCGCGTTCATTTATTTAATTGCTACTAATCTTTATTCGATCACTTGCAATCGATTGAACTGTAAATTGCTTGAAAGTTCTACTAAATTACTCCAGCAATTTCAGAACCTATCGTTAATATACTCCTGAGCCGCGTGGCTACCTATTTCATATGAGTATATGTGCATGCCCCTCTCCCGCTCTTTGCAACCCCTCCCTCTCACCAATGCCCACTGTGCTGCGCATTATTTTATTATTTTAATTATCTTATTTAGATTGAAATTTTTAAATAATGTCCTTTGAATGGAGTGTCCGATTTGTACTATTGTAAAAGTTATCTACTAACTACAAACTAACTTTCTACGAAATTTCAAACTTATGGCACCGACTCCAACAATAACTAAGTAATTAATTTTTTTTTCTTTTTAGTTTTGATTTGTAACGTTTTGAAGTCGGTTTTCATTTTTGTTAAAAAATAATTTATTTTTAATTTTTTTGTGGAAATTAGATATTATGTTTAAATATAATATTGGAAGGCTAACTAAACTACTGCTCTAATAAGTCAGCGAAGTTTTGAAATGAACGACAATAGTCAATCGAGATTTGTCCACGTCTATTTTTCCACGTAACTCGTAGACGTTAATAAGATTTACCTTCTATTATCAATCCACCTAATATCCTGAAGGAATACGACTATCGGTTCATAAGTACGTATAATATTAAACAAATTTTCTTTCAACTCCTAACCGTTGAGGATATATACCTTACATCATCACAAATTCTTGAACAGCTTTAGAAAATATATGAAAACGGTAATCAGTGCCGATAAAATTTAAGGGTTGCCCTCGATTTCTCTAGGATCCTATCATCAGATGCTGACTTGGTGACAATGAGAACATCTTGAATCGGAGAAATCGGTGAAAACACATAAAAAACAACTGTTGATGAATTTTACCTTCCATCATCAGCTCATCCACATGAGATAATGATTTTCATACGTAAAAGCTTTATCGTTTTTAGAAAATATATCAAAAATATAATAGATGCCTGTAAATTTTGAGAGTTGCCTTCGATTTCCCTGGGATCCCATCATCAGATCCTGACTTGGTGACAATGGGGCCACCTCGAAACTATACCCTACCAAACAAAAGAAAAAATTTTGAAATCGGCCCACAGACGGCGGAGATATCGGTGAACATGCATAAAAAAAAATATATACAACGGAACATAATATAACCTCCTCCTTTTTTGAAGTCGGTTAAAAAACGAAGAAATTTCCCTTACACAACCTTAATCTGGCCCTGTGGAAAAAAATACGCTTTTAGCGGACTTTTACCTATAATTGACCGCCTTTGTTCCAAATTTAAAGTTTGTAGCATAAAAGATGAAGACTTTCATACAAACTTGCTATGACCCTAAGACTTCCTCGTCTCGGCCCGTCGCAAAATTCATTCTTTACGGATGTCAATCAACTATTAACTACCTCCATGCTAAATTTAAAGTTTGTAGCACAAAAAATGAAGGACTATTATACAAAATAATGAGAGCCCTAAGATCACCTTAATCCAACCCTGTCGCAAAATTCGTTCTAAGCGAAAGTCTTCTGACCACACATTATTTCCCCGCCAAATTTAAAGTTTTTAGCACGAAAGATAAAGGACTTACATAGAAACTTGCTACAGCCCTTAGACCTCATTAATCCGGTCCTGTAGCAAAATCCGTTATTAGCGGACTTTAACGAATTTACCTAATATAAACTACTTTCCTGCCAAATAGTTTGTAGCACAAAAAATGAAGAACTTTCATACAAACATGCGAAAGCCCTTGGAGCTTCTTAATCCGGCCCTGTCGCAAACTTCGTTCTTTGCGGACATCTAGTAACTATTGACCAACTCTCTGCCAAGTATAAAGTTTGTAGCACACAAAAACATTTTGGAATTTCTTACAAACCTGCGATAGCCCTTAGACCACTTCAATCCGGCCCAATCGCAAAATCCGTTCTTAAACGGACATTTACTTACTTTGAACTACCTCCCAGCCAAATTTTAAGTTTCTAGCACAAAAAATGAATAAATAAAAAAAATACTTGTGAGAGCCCTTAGACCTCCTTAATGCGGCCCTGACGCAAAATTCGTTCTTAGTGGAACCTTACTAACAATTAACTACCTCCCTGCCAAATTTTAAGTCTGTAGCACAAAAGATGAAGGACTTTCATACAAACTTGCGAGAGCCCTTAGACCACCTTAATACGGCCCATTCGCAAATTCCGTTCTTAGCGGACGTCTACTATTTATAAACTACCTCCCTGCCAATTTTCACCTTTATATGTTTAGCGGTTTTCGAGATTTTGTGATCAGTCAGTGGTGTTTTTCGCATTTATATATATTATAGATATATATATATATATATATATATATATATATATATTATAGATTATAGATTAAGAACATTAAAATGAATAAAGAATTAGTATGAATTTAAGAACATATGTTTTATTTATAAATTGACAGAAACTGTTGTTATTATTATTATAATTTTTAAAATTGATGTTCGGTGTTAATTTATTCTTAAGGGTTTAGGTTTACACCCCTTTGTTTCGCTTCCTCTTCGTATCTTTTTCTCCAAACACCTTCAGGATCATACTTGTCGGTCAATTCCTTCCAAGTATCATGTTCGTGTAGTATGACATGGTCCATCAAGGTTGTAACTTTCTCTTTTTGTGCTTTAGTACACTTGGTGCAGCTAGTTTCTAGTGCATCACCGATGTTCGCTGAAAGGTAGATAACATTATAGATTTAGTTATATTACTAAGCTATTAACTATATTATTACATATTTATAATTAGTTTTAAGTAGACAATTATTATATATTTAACATCACTACTAAATTTAGCTTTATTCTTATTAAATGTATATAATAATATGTCCAACAGGTTAATCGTATTTCATGCTTAATAATATTCGAAATTGGATTTCTCAATAGATAATTTTGTATACATATATTATATTGAACCAAGAAAAAAACTACATCTTTTTAATGTCTGTTTTGTTGCACTTTGAACTCAAAAATTTTGGTTAGAGTGTATTTCGGGTTTTAATATACTAAATGTACTATCTGAAAATCAAATATTATGGAAACTATTTCAGTTGCAAAAATATGTGACAACACATTGTCAGGAATGTGAGTTGTCCTTTTAAGTATACCATAGAGAACCAATTTAAAACTATTAAATTTATATGTATTTAACATATTAAATATACCTTTTAATTCTTTGCCGTCAGGAGTACACGGGCCTTTTTCGAGAAGACAGTTGGTATATCCTCTCAACAGCTTCTTGTTTCCTAAGATCTCTTGAATATTCACGTTGTCATACTTGTCTGTATACTTCTCTACGGGGACAGCAAGTACCGACGCCAAAAAGCAGCACAGAAATACTATCGATGTAGAGACCATCTAGCGGAAAAAATATTTGAATAAATTTTTAATTAAATATTAATTTTATCAATTCAGTTTTAGAACCCATCATCACTAGTAATAGTATACAATAATTGGATAATTGAATATATAAATTAAATTATAAAATATGTTCAAACTCACCATCACAGTTTCGCACACAGTGAATATTGATATGGAATTCAAAATTTCATACAGTATTTATACATATTATGTAGTTAAGAATTATTCATAATTCAGTTAACTTATTTATGATGTTTTTTTTATTTTACGTAGAAAAACTTTATAAATAAAGGCTGTTGTATTTTAATTAATTGGCTTATATTCTGTATTAAGTTTTAAATGTACACATAATTTCCTGTAATTTAAACACGAGCTTTTATTATTATTATATGCTTAGCGTGTGTTTCAAAGAAATATAGATCCCCTCTAAAACATCAATGTAGCAATGGGAATCTAGTTTAATATTATAATGATGATGATGAACTCCCGACCGATTTCGATCACGGCAACTGCTTCAGTTTTGACGGGATAATTGTCGTTCATGTGCTCTCATATGACTATTGTAACTAATCTTCTTTGAAAAGATCTGCATGCATTGCGGGCATGTGAGCACGCCATTGTGATAATTGTATCTGATCGCCACAGATGGTCGGGCTTTTAGATTGTCACGTTTAGTATCAAGCTCGGACCGTCGTCGCATCTCGAAATCAACAGTGTTCTTCTTCACTTGGGCTCTCCAATCTGAACGTAAGGCTGCTTGCTTCTCCCATACCTTATATTCAAAGCCGCACTTTTTAATATGACGCTTAATCACATCTTTATTTCGGAGCATCTGACCACCCTGCTTGCGTTTACCCTCCCGCAGCTCGGAATAAAAGATACGCTTAGCCAGCCGTTCCTCTGCCATGCGTGACACGTGACCGCACCATCGAAGCTGTCGTCTCATAAGATATGCTTCTATGCCGTGAACATTGGCTCATCGCAGCACTTCAGTGTTTCGTACACGATCCGACCATCGAATATTAAGTATTTTCCGCAGGCACTTAAGGTGGAACTGATCTAGTATACGTATATGCCGACGGTAAACAGTCCACGTCTCCGCAGAGTACAAGATGTTAGGTAGCACTATGGCCATGTATACAGAAACCTTAGTTGTCAGTTTCAGGTCATGCGAGCGGAATACCTTGGCATTTAGCTTACCGAATGCTCCTGCGGCAGCACAAATCCTCCTGCTAATCTCAGCGTCAAGGTCGCACTTAGTTGTTATAGTGCTCCCTAGGTAGCAAAATTTATCAGTCTGCAAAAGCAAATCCTCTCTGAGGTTAATGGCCAGAGACTCACGACCGTGGATATCAATGGACATCACTTCTGTCTTCTTGACGCTTATCTTTAGACCGAATTTATGGCATGCCTGATTAAAACTATATACCTATTAGTTATTGTAGCCCATCCGGAGTCTCCGCCACAAAGCACAAGTCATCTGCATACATGATTTCAGATATGAGTGTGTATTATACCTTAGTGCGGGCTTTTAACCTAGCCAGATAAAAAGAAAACCGTCTGTACGAAAGCGAATGCGAACTCCTTCAGATGATAATTGCATGCTCTCACGAACAACAACAGCAAAGTATAAGGCGAACAGTGTAGGTGCCAGAACGCATCCTTGCTTAACACCACAGGTAACGGGGAAGAACTCCGATTGATCACCAGTAATTGCGATGCAGCAATCCATGCCGTCATGTAAAAGTCTTAGTAGCCTAACAAACTTATTTGTACATCCCAATTTTTCTAGTACAATCCAAAGGACCTCCCGAGGCACGCTATCGAAAGCCTTCTCAAGATCAATAAAACAAAGGTATAGCTGTCTCCCCTGTTCTATACTCTTCTCTTGCAATTGACGCAAAGAGAAAATTGCCTCACAGGTACCTCGGCCAGGTCGAAAGCCAAAGCCAAAATCTTTTCGGACAGTGAGATTAGACGGTTCAGTAGAATTCTGGCAAAAAAATTTCCAGGGACTGATAGAAGTGAAATACCGCGGTAGGAATTGCAGTCAGAACGGTCACCCTTGTTTTTGTATAGGGTGATGATGCGAGAGATTTTAAAATCCATTGGCACACGCTCTGATTCCCACATAAGTGTGAAGATTTCCCAGAAGGCCGAGTACAACTCCTCACCACCATATTTAATTAGTTCTCCCGGTATAGAATCAATGCCAGTAACGCGATTATGATGTTGTTGCTTAATTGCAAGGATTATCTCATGACGCGACTGATTCTTGTCCATCTCCTCTGCTACTGGCACCGTATTTTTTTATGCAACCGTATTATTTTAATGGTTTGTGACTGATATTTTTATAATTATACTGCGTATTTCTGCGTATTATTTATATACGTATATTTATATATGTTACAATATTATTACCATTAATAACAAAAAAAATTTGTACTATTTTTGTTAGAGAATTATTAAAGTCTTGGCGCCAAATTTTAATCAAAGTTTCAAGATCTGGCCATCAAATTCTATCGAGTCGCCATCTCTGGTTTTATTTCCTCAGTTGCAATTAGAAAAATAAAATATGGCGTTACGAAGTTCGCCGGGTCAACTAGTTTATTTATAAAAAAACATAAACGAGTATGTTTTTATTTACATAAGCTATAACGCCCTGTATATAATTTTTAGTTTTAATAAACATGCAATATAAAATAAATTCATAATATATTTATTTGCCACATTACGTATGAGGGTGTTGATATGATTTGCATTTTAGTTCATTATAATGTGAGAATGACGTACAAACTCTTCGGAACCGACAAATGTAATTGCTGCTGTTAAGGCATGAATATTTATTAAAATTAAAAACATGAAATGTTCTGCCTTTCGTCCGTCGTAGCATGTTGTATTAAGTGAAAAAAACGAATAGCTTTCGGTTATTAGGTATCTAAGTTGAATACTAGAAAAGTTTTTCTTCAGAACAAGTTAATCAAACTTATAGGATACTTTGGGAGCAAATGTTTCACCGGTTTTATATTTGCATGAAGGTGCAAAAAATTAACGTGGAAGATAGTGATTGAATAAATAGTAAAAAAACATGATTCAAACGTTTTAGTCGATCATGCTGTCACGGTACGTATTATAACCAAAGAAACAAAGATTTCTGGTACTTGTAGATTGCATAGCATTTTAAACGAACGCTTTGGGACTAAGAAAGCATCGCGCTATGTCTCTAGAATATATACTGATACACAGTAACAAACCAGCCTAATAATTTTTCGAGCTTCATTGGAACTGTTACAACAAAATCCTGATCGTTTTTGTGGGTCATGAAGTATATCTTTACCATGGAGGGTCCTACGTACTCTAAAATAAATAAATGAATCGAATAAAAAAAACGTGAAGAAATTTTTAAGTCTGAAATTTTCAGCTTCGAAAGAAGATATTGCAAGTGCGTATTTAATATGTAAGGAAAGTGTTTGCCCCAAGTACACTTAAATTTTATTTTCTTACTCTATGATTAGCTGTCAAAATTATCTAGTTTCTGCACCTTATTGTAAAAAAGATATCGTTAGGTTAGGTTAGGTTAGGTTAGGTTAGGTTAAGCAAAAAAGTCTGAAACTATTATGTCACAAGGTTAAAGAGTTATAGCCAATTTATTTACGATGAGGAATTTGTACGAATGCTCCCCACGCGTGGGGCGCGTTCGTACAGCAGGCTACACTTTCATATACAATGTGGTGGATTCATACAGGGTAATTAAAAAGACTATTAAACTTGATAACTTTTATTAAATCATAAAGAATATTTATTCATCATAAAACTAATTCACTATGATTATTATCATACTTAAAAATTTGTTTTCGGAAAGTAACAAAAAATTAAATGTTTCTAAAATAAAATATTAAAATTTACTGTCAGTCTATATGGAATATTTGTAATTAGTCTTTTACAATTTACGTTTCATTAGATACTTTAGCTCGAGTTTTCGTTTCCTTGTCTATTTTCTAATTTCTTTAATTATTTCTGTTTATATCTCTTTTCTAATTAGTAGATGTTATTCAGGCATATCTGTAAAACCTGACAACCATATCTTTGTATGATACGATTAATCGCTAAATTCATAGAATTACTATTCTTATACCCTTTTTTATAAAAACTGCACAAAGAAAAGTAAACTATGAAAAGTTTCACATCAATATAAATAAAAATGTCTTAATAATAGTCGGTATGTCAAAAAAAATTAAATGTAGTTATTCAATTTAGTTAAAGTAAAGAAAAATGGATATTTGATGTATTAGTCGAAATAAAAATCAAAAAGGGAAGCCTTCGTACGCGTACGAATGTACGGGCCCCTCTAGTAGTGTACGAATGTGCCTCACCCTCCACACAAAACTAAATTACAATTTTATATTATATAAATTCTGAGTTGGTATGAGAAATATTACTATTAAAGCGGAAAATAAACAATTTTAACATCTGTTGATTATGACTGTACTACTTATAAAAAACATAAAAAAAATATAATTACGAACTAAACTTCAGTAAAAAATTACTTACCGCGCGCGAAAACAATTTCGTTTTCACAGCTCAAAAAGCGTGGCGGGATTGACGTGAAGTTTTGCTCACAAAACGGCGGTCAGTATGGCTACACTAAGAAGCAAAAGCATCTACTTATATGTTTGTGTTTAGTTTTTCTGTTATACTTAATTTATGAATGTACCTGTGTACGTGGGGCAAACACTTTCCCCTATGTATTTAAAGTTACATATGTGTATTGTGAAGTGTATCTGATATCTTTTACATAGGCCTCGTAGCTTATCACGGAAGCCAATGAAGCTGTGTGCAGTAATGTCCCAACAAAATAATATTTATTATTTACTACCAAACCCTGCCCGCTTCGTTAGATTTTTGTAATTTTGTAATGAAATAAAAGTAGCCTAACTCACTGCTTTTAATATTAGCTACCTGCGAGTTAAAATGGGTCCAGCTGTTTCAGAGATTAGCCGGAACAAATAGACATACACACAGAAAAAAAATGACTTTTTGATTTAACTACCGTATAATATACGAGTATATGCATTTATTGAACACACTTCTTTTTTTATATGTACATTATGTAATTTTGTACACACACACACACACATACACACACACACACACACACGCACGCACGCATGCACGCACGCACGCACGCACGCACGCACGTGATAGAATAAGTAGTAAATATGTAATGAATTATATAAAAATATATAGTAATTTATTAATAGGAAATCAATATGAAATACTTTCTTTATTTTGTAATAATTATCATGTCAATTTTAGAAGTAAAATGTTCTATAAGGAAGCTTAGACTACAGACCCGTGTTGAAAAACTTATAGGTCATTTGAACCACCACGTGACCTATCTAGAACGATATAAGAGCATAAAATAATAAGATTCAGCACTATGCCGTCACTTGTAAGCTGTCCAATTGAGTGCTGGTGAGAATTCAAAGTACAGGTAGAATGAGTACATTTTGGTCATATATTTTTGTACGGCATTCTTACCATCGATAGATCCATGAAAAATAATAAGAAAGCGCGCAGTGCCGTAAAAAATGGTGCGCCACAAAGTCGGTAATTTTTTTTGATTTTCAGACAATTTCCAGGGTAAATTTGGTCATTTCGTTCTGTACGGCATCAGTTTTATACTGTTTCAATACAGCTTCTAATCCATTATTCCACAACGCCTTACAAAAATCATGCGACAAGGGGAAAAAATCGAGGATTGCAACCGCCTCTCTTTCGGTGGTTCAGGGGGTGATTTGAAACAACATAAAATTAATTTATTTTGAAAGTATTTTATGCATAGATAATATTTTTTTACATGCCGTACATTTTCGTTGGTCCAAAGATTGGTTCAATTTTTGTGTTATATATACACACCCTTTCACTTCAGTTAGACGTCATAATGATTTTCTCATATTATCAATTGTTCTCTTCAAAAATATGTTAATACCGTAAAGTATCAGATGGCCATAAAGTTTACACCTTTAAAATGGTAGCGTCATTTTCATCACGTACGGCATCATTTTTTCCTAATTTATTTATGTTAATACTATTTAAAACAAGGGATAAAATGTAGAAAACTGCTATATTTCATTAATCTATGATATTTAAACTTTTGCAATAATTTGCGAAATTTCACTTTTTGTATTTCTCTATAATTTTTTTAGAACAGTTTCTTTTGAACGGCAATACTATATAACAATTGTATTTTACAATATCATGTTAAAAAAAAAGTTCCCGTACAGGATCAAATGACTTTAGCCTTTAAAAATCAAGGATACGATGAAATTAAGATAATTATTGGTATGCATTCAAATGAACAATAATTTTTTGACGGCATTATTTTTAATAGAACTTTTGAGTGCTAGATAATGTTTTGGAACCGAAGCCGTACTTTTTCAAATCACCCCCTGGACCACGGAAAGAGAGGGGGTTGCAACCCTCGATTATTTCCCCTTGTCGCATGATTTTTGTACGGCGTTGCGGAATAATGGATTAGAAGCAGTATTGAAATAGTATGAAACTGATGCCGTACAAAATCAAATGATCAAATTTACCCTGGAAATTGTCGGAAAATAAAAAAGAATTCCGACTTTGTGGCGCACCATTTTTTTAAGGCACTACGCGTTTTCTTATTATTTTTCATGGATCTATCGATGGTAAGAATGCCGTACAAAAATATATGACCAAAATACTCACTCTACCTGTACTTTTGAATTCTCACCTGCACTCAGTTGGACAGCTTACAAGTGACGGCATAGTGCTGAATCTTATTATTTTATGCTCTTATATCGTTCTAGATAGGTCACCTGGTGGTTCAAATGACCCATATTTTTTTTAACACGGGCCTGTAGTCTAGTTGTGTTGACTGCAGTTGTTGATTGTATTTTATTCTTTCGAATAAATTATTGTTGGTAGTCATTACAAGTGAAATAACTTTACGAAATTATTAATGAATAATATTAAAAACACTATTTAATTATTATAACGAATTTAAGAAATATAATTAACAAATTACAGTTAATGTCATTAAAAAACAATCTCCTTTGATTTATTAGGATGATATAAAAAGGGTTTGTTGAGTTGTGAAGCGGTTGGTCGTATACGGACTACAGCCCAGAGCACTTCACTGAGCAAGTTAAGTACTCTAACTTTGTTATTGTTACTATTTTATATTTTGACAATAATTATTGTAATTTAGTTAAGCCATATATTGTATTTGTTTGTTTATTCCAATTATCTAGTTAGTTCTTTTGTTGATATGTTTCTATGTTATATAAATATTTCTTTGTTATATATTATGTTCAAACTATATTGTGACTGAATTAATTATGATATAAAAGATACATAATAATATGATAATGATAATAACGTCCCGCTGAGTTTCTTTCGCCAGTTCTTCTCAGGTCAGAGGCTAATTCTTCCGAACTGGTGGTAAATGAAAAATTAATTGCCTGAATTCCCTTTGTCTTATTTACCTATGCCTAAATTTTTTAATTATCTTAATAATATATAAAGTAATAAAGCAGCAATAAGAATATTTCCTCTTAATATTAAAGTATTATAGAGTAGTTTGAAGCTTTTGTTATTTCTATAATTTCTAAATTTCTATCACACGCAGTTCAGTGGTTTTCTGGTGATACGGTCACAGACAGACAAAAATTCTTAAAACTATAGATTCGGCTTCTGAATTGTTAATAATGACTATGTCAATTAGATTTTCAAAAATAAATTCCATGTACAGATTTGACTAAAAATGTTAGATTATATTAATAGAAGATATTATATTAGATGATATTATGTTTTCATGGGATTTGATATTTCTGCAGTGCTTAATAACAATTTAACAAAATTTATTTACCAGAAGCAACAAGAGTTGCCAAGGGTTTGTATCGAATAAAATTCATCCATAAAAAATATTTTTCAAACGTAACTTCTTGTGTTAAGTCACAATATAACATTGTTGTTTATAATTTACTAAAACCTACTTAATTGCTCTTCGTAAGTCTCGCTAAAATGTTAAACCGTCTGGACCGATTTCAAAAATTCTTTTTTTTTTGTTGGGATTATCAAGGATGGTGTAACTTATATTTAAAATAAGAAAAACATAAAAGCAGCTGGAAAATTGAAAGGTTTAGAGTTTATTAGAATCTAAACTTACCTAGGGACTAACCTAAGCGAAGCGAGGGTGTGTCACTAGAAAAATAAAAAAGTATTGTTCATTTTCATTTACGCAGTTTAGTTCATGTGCGTGTTTAGGTGTACTTTAGCTCTGACATGTACGCTTTCAGTGTACATATTCGACTCTACATACGGTGGATGCGGTAAACAATAAAAACTAACTGACGTAAATGCAACGCATTCTCATTCTTCTACTCTTCAGAAATTTTTGATCAATATGCCTAATATAAGAACAATGAAGATTAATATTTAAGTTATTACTTATTATAGATTAATTATAACTTTATATGCCATACAGGGCCTCAAGTCTGCTATTTTACATACAATTGTCATTGTGAAACAATGCAATTTTAATTCAATTACCATTGGTCCAAAATTTGGTAGTCTACTAAATTTACAATGGTCGATCAATGGTCTTGTCATTGGATTGTAATTGGATTGTAGTTGAATTGTAGTAGAACAGAAATTGGTATTGCCATTAGCTAAAAAAGCGATCACCGAAATGAGTTTTAGGCTAGTTTCGATTATATATGTTATCAATTTATGTTTTAAAGACTAAGCATTATGTAAAATGATCATAAAAAGCCATAAATATAAATTTTAAATGCAATATAAATAATAAATCCTCAAAAATAAATAAGTTTAATCTGTAACTGTCAAATTGACATTAAATATCAATGTCGTTTCACATTTGATAGGTCAATTATTTATTCGTGGACGGTCGTGGTATAAATTACCTACTGTACTAGCATACATAATAATGGTGATAGTTATAGTTAATAGTTAACAGTGAGTTAGTTCAGTGGTCATTAGAACTGTCAAAATATTAACAGACTACGCAATTCATCCGATCATTGCCTTGTCATTACATACGGGACTACCAATTATTTGCAAAGTGTCATTGAAGTGTAAGTGACACACCATCGGAAGACCATTGAATTAGTAGACTACTAAAATTGCAAAAAGTAGCAATTACGATGTCATTGATAGACAATTGTAACACCATTGCAATAGCAGACTTGAGGCCCAGGCTACTTGTTTGATACTATTTTACGGAATATGTTGTCAATAGCGTACTTATTATAATTGCATCGTTAGTACAAGAACTATTGTTTATCAGAAAAGCAATGAACAGTGAATTAATCTTTCACCTTACGCCTATGTGAATGTAGCGAAATAGCCAAGCCACATATTTTGACTAAAGTGTAGAGTTTGTGAAGTTAGGCTTTGTAGATTTAGGGCGTGTAGAGGTAGAAGCTTGGCTCTACATGAGATCTGATAACTTTTTTGACAGTGCGAGTCATATGGTCTCGTCTTGCCAACATTTTACATGAAAATGTTTTTGGTGGGATGATAATTTTATAAAATAAAAGTAAGATATGAGTATACGGTTTTTATTAACACAAGAACACGAAAATTATAATTTAATTTATATTGATGATCTTTAGTCTTCAGGGATGATGACGCCTTTTTCTCTCGCCATATCCTCGTACTTCTTCCTCCAGACACCATCAGGGTCGTACTTTTTGGTCATTTCATTCCAAATAGCGCGTTCGTTCTTAATCATATGATTTGTCATCGTAGAGATTATATTTAATTGAGCATCAGTACACTTCTTACAACCAGTTTGAAGTGCATCTTGAATGTTATCTAAGTACAAGCAAAGCGAAAATTATGTTAATAATTATAAGAATATAATTTATTAAATCTCTTTTTTAGGGGACAAACCGATAGAAATACTTACCAATTAGTTTCTTCAAGGTTGTTTTGAAGGGCTTTACTATAAAACAAATAAATAATAAGCTTACCTTTTAGTTCTTTGACATCAGGAGTACACTTTCCCTTGTCTAGGACACAGTTGGCATACGCCTCAAATAGTTTTTTGTTTTCCATAATCTCTTGAAGGTTGACGTTGTCATACTTGTCTGTGTACTTCTCCACAGGCACAGCAAGCACTGACGCCAAAAAGCAGAACAGCCACAAAATGGGTTTTGAAACCATCTAAAATAAAAAAACAAATTACTTATATGATATAAGTTATATCATTTTTATTTATATCTTCATTACTGGTATTGGAAGTTGAGAAATCAACACAAGTCCACGTGGAATTATGTGTTTCTAACAAATTGCAAAGTAGGCTAGGTTGAACAAAGTAAACATTCACAGTGCTGTTTGAATTACTACTTTAAATCCCCTATTACGAGAACCTTTGACAATATTCAGCCGTTATAACGATCCCCTGCTGGACACGGGCCTCCCTTCAATATTTTAAGTCCACGCTACCACATTAGCTAAGTCCAGGTTAATTAATCGTAACTTCACATGTCTTTCCAATACCTGCTAAACGATTTGATTTAAATAAAATGGTGATCATACTAAAAGTTATTCGCACATGTAAAATATCAGAGGTGCGAGATCCGGGATCTTATCTTGCGTTACTCAGCTTCCCAAGCGAGCGCTACCACTGGACTTTTACTATCTCCTCTTCCCTCTTTGATAACCACTGAATAACCGTTTCAACCCATGAGGTGGAGGAGTTTACTTTGCAGTATCCCACATAAATGTGACCTACCACACCAAGCGACACCGTACCACATAAAAGATTTTTCATAAAGAAAATTTAAGTAAAAAATTTAAAAATAGATATTAGATATTGGTATGGTATAAGCGTAATCATACTTGTTACGTAATAACATTTATTATACAATCACGGATAAACTAATGTTTTATTTATAAGTTTAAGTAGTAATATGAATATTTTTTTTATATTTATACTTTGATTGTGGTCACTACAAGTTTAATATAATTTTACGCGTTACTGTACTCACCTTCTTAGTTTCTCACTCAGTAACCACTGATGCAATCCACGATATTATTCCCTGTATATATATACTAATTAAATCTTATCTCGAAAAATATCTTGTTTGCCCGTGAAACATGTAGAACTCAGTAACTTTGATACAAAAAAGCGTATGTTCAAATTATTTCATACATATTGATAAATTACAGTCTAATTGGGTTTCAGCTGGTTTTTATTGACCATGTGAAAAAACGATTAACTTATTTAGAGTTGCTTGCTGTCTTTTAAATGGTTAGAGATACTTTTTGTTAAAACTAAGTAATTTAAATTATTATTTTTTACTTTTTAGTTTCGGTATGTAAGGTTTTGAAGTCGGTTTTTATTTTTGTAAAAAATAATTTATTTCTAAACTTTTAGCCTCAAAGAATACGACTATCAGTCCATAAGTACGTATAGTAGTTAAAGAATTTTCCCACCAATCTTCTATCACCAGCTCAACCACATGAATTGATGATTATGAGACGGAAATACTTGAATAGCTTCAGAAAACATATGAAAAACGTAGTAAGTGCCTTGGGCACTTACATTTGAGAGTTGCCCTTGACATCTCTGGGATTCCATCGTCAGATTCTGTTTTGGTGTAAATTGGACCCCCTCGGAACTATACAACTAACAAAAGATAAATTTTTGAAATCGGCCTACAGTTGGCGGAAAAATCGGTAAACATACATAAAAAAGTATACAATGGAATATATATAACCTCCTCCGTTTTTGAAGTCGTTTAAAAAGGCCTGATATTTGTATTTGAAGAAAAATAGTACGTAATACTATTTAAAGATCTTGGAAATTTTTATTCCTTACTAGCGACTCACCCTCGATTCACTCGGGTTCGTCCCTAGGTACCCCCTTTAGTATAAGTTTTTTACAAACTTTGGATTTTGTTTTTTTTAATATTTGTTTTATTATTATTAAAACCTTCCGTGTGCCTTAAGGAACATACAAAAAAAATAGCCGAATTGAGCCGATGTCGAGACATTATCAAGTTAAGCGCTTAGCAACATTCATTTTGAACGTTGCAACAACTACTATAGCATAGTATAAAGAGAAGAAAGTAGGGCAACTTCGGCCCAATCCGCGATATAATTACCTGTCATAGTTACCATAGTTGCCTGTCACAGGGTTGTCACTGTAGCTAAATTTTAATTCAGTGCTCAGAAACTGGCATTGAGCCGGGAAGTGTGTTATTAAAAAATATTTATTATTTATTTACATTTAAGAATGTAAAACATTTTGTTTCTACATGTTTACGATTATTTTTATTATGCCTGTAGTTACTTGCTTAACTGATATATCAGTAGAAAATAGTATTAAAAATGTTTGTTTGTTAGATTTATCTCAAAATGTATTTGTGTAAATAAATAAAATAAATCCTTTAATTTCTTGCGTTTACAAAAACATAAATATGCTATTAGTAACAATTAAAAATAATTAAAAGTATAATATATTAATATAATCATATCACATCCTATTAAAATAATAAACTAATACAACAAAAATAAAAGTACCTACTTAAGTATTTCATCATCAAGAATAAATTATATTCTAGAGTAAGTGATTTGTTTACCTTTCCTGTTTAGTAGGTAATCTGAACAAAGACAACTCTGGAATCGATGAAGAATTTAGACACCCAAACACACAGCTATAAGTTCTTCTACGAATATCACACATTTTTCATATAGTGAAAAACCGTGACGCACGAAACTTGTACGGCGTCAGCCTTGACTGGCGCACTGATAAACGGTTCGAGATATTGTTTGAGTGTGCGTGCGGCAATGTAAAGATACTATGACGCACACATACAAGCCGCGCGCGGTGCGTTTGTATGAAGTTGCCCTACTTCGTCATTCTTTATACTATGACTATAGTTTGTAGTGACCCTACTTTCTTGCGCCAGCGATCGCGGGTTCGAGTCCCGCTGGGGGCATTCATTTGTTAAAACTCGGATGTTTGTACTCCAGTCATGGGTGTTTATATTTATAATACGTATGTATTTAAAACTTATATATGTAGTATATCAACTATCTGGTATCCGTAACACAAGCTTCCTTCGTAGTTTACCACGGAACTAGATGGCGCTGTGTGTAATAAAGTTCCAACATATTTATTTATTTTTATGTATATACAAATAAATATTAAAGAAGAACATATAACAAATATGTTAAGTTGTGTGATCCGATTTTTTAGAATACAAAAACAATCGTTATAATAATAATTAATATGAATTTGGCAGTTTCCGTTAAACAACGTCTCATTAACTTGGGTTTACGTGCGTAATTAATTTTTTTCCATATTCAGTTTTTCTGCTTTAAAACTGTTTGAGATATTATGTTTAGAATTCCCCAATTGTCAAGTTTAAATTATTACACCATAATGATTTAATTGACGTAATCTTTGCTTGTTTACAATTAATTATCTTGAAACTAGCTAAATCCTCTGGCTTTTGTAGGTATTTTTTTAAGTCGGTATTCTGGAAAATAGCCGACATTCATTAATTGTGACGAAGAGCTATTAGGTCAGTAAATAAAGCATTTAACTTCGCACTAAATTTCTTTCTTTTATTTCTTGTAAAAATTACCGTTTACGATTTATGGTCCATTTAATGAACCGGTTTTTCTGTCTCGATAGACAACTCTCAAAATATTGGATTAATCAATAAAATGCATGTTCAATAAATTGTTAACGGTAAGTTTTACATAAAAGCTTACAGGAAATAAAAAATGCGAAATTTTAATTTCTACAGGTTATATAGGTTTCAATAACTTTTGCTCTAAAGTGTATAGTTTCTGAGATATCGGCCAAAAACTTTTCTTCAATATTGCGATCGAAGCTCCACCTGGATCTGTAAGCATTTTGTGTTTTTATGGTCAGTAAGTGACCCTTAACTTAAAAAAAAATATGATCGGAAATTTAGTGCGAGGTTGACCAAAAAAACGGCTTTATTTACTATACTATATGCTACCAAGAAATAAACGAATATTTTTCGAATAACTATAGTCGCCCTTTTTAGGATTCCGGAGTCTAAAGGAAGTTCTTATAGTTTTCAAGTCATTTACTTTGAGATTATTGGTGTATATATTCAATATATATACATTATACAAGAGTCTTTGACAAATAGGTGTTTTTCTTAATAGCTAGTCAATGAAGAGGAACTTTACTATCAATTTTTGAAAAATAATAGACATTCAGTTGCCTAAGAAATCATTGACTGACACATAAACCAGTAGCGTATTATTCGCAGTTAATGGTTTTTGTTACTATGTATACTATACTAGTATACAAACTCCACCATGTACAAAAAAATTAGTATCTACTTATAAAATTTTCCTTTGACTGAATGTCTATATATCACGAAGACCTTATTACGATTAACGTTTACAATTATACGCATGTTGAATTAGGATGCATTATGTTTTAATAGCGCGTCTGTGACACGTCAATGCCCGTCGTCTCGCTGTTTTAATGTCTCGAAGTCCCTTTACGATCTAATCTCATGAAAGCTTTACCCATCGAAAAAATTGGTGTCATTTTTACTACACATATCAATTAAAGCTAACCTAGCTTCATAACATAGAACCTTTGTGCTCGTGATTTGATTGGAAATATATATAACATGTTTGCTATTTTTTATGGCTAATCAAATTAATCAATATGTCTAAAAAAATACACAGACAGTTTTTTCACTCACGCGTTCTACATAATCAATTCATCAGTAAAAGTAAAAAAAATTAAAAGACTATTTTATGATGAATACTTTATTTCAGTTAAATATATTGAAATATATATTATTATGCTTAAGGCACAAACTGTTTATTTGCAAAGTTTTAGTCTTCAGGGATAACAATGCCTTTTTCCCTCGCGCGGTCTTCGTACTTCTTCCTCCAGACACCCTCAGGATCATACTTGTCGGTCAGTTCCTTCCAAATGCCACGTTCGTTCTTGATGACATGTTCTATCATTGTAGTGGTTCCTTTTACTTGAGCTTCAGTACACTTCTCACAGCCAGTTTCCAATGCATCGTGAATGTGATCTATAAATAAAGGAATTAATTATTGTTATATTTGTAATAAAATATTATTTTTCTGATGTTCATGACTTATAATTTACTAGCATTACTCGCGGCTATGTTCGTATTCTAAAGCCTAGAAACCAAATTGTTGGGTTTTTATTTATATATTGCACAGAACAGATTTTTTATCTATTCCATGATATATTGTATAAACTTACGTTATGAATACGTTTTAACTGTGTGTATAGATTTCTCACAAAAAGAGAAATTTTCTAACAGCAAAAGCATCAAGATATATAATATTTATAAGATTGTAAAAGTTAGAGCGTATTTATTTTTTGTTTTAAAGGTTTATTTTAGATCTAAGAGCTTACCTTTCAGTTCCTTTCCCTCAGGGGTACACTTGCCCTTGTCGAGAAGACAATCTGCATACGCTTTCAGAAGTTTCTTGTTTTCAATAATTTCTTGAATGTTCATGTTGTCATACTTGGCAGTGTACTTCTCCACAGGCACAGCAAGTACTGACGCCGCAAAGCAGCACAGCAACATCATCGATTTGGAAACCATCTAATATTAAAAGAGATTTAATATTTTTAGCTTTTTTTCATGAATTTTAAAATAAATAGTTGAAAGGAGATAAGACTCACCGTCACTGTTTGTCACTCAGTAACTTATGATACGACACACAATGCCAGAATCTTTTTATAGTAGGTAAGTACTAAAGAACCCACTAATCTCTTAAAACGTCAACATAATTTGCCTATGAAAACGAATTTTGCACTCTGTAAAAAAATGTACAACGCATAGGAGGTTTTATTTAGATTAACTTTTGCATGGTCTTAAAATATAATATATGTATATATA
This sequence comes from Boloria selene, assembly GCA_905231865.2. Taxonomy (NCBI): domain Eukaryota; kingdom Metazoa; phylum Arthropoda; class Insecta; order Lepidoptera; family Nymphalidae; genus Boloria; species Boloria selene. Next base: position 6,714,420 of record HG993149.1, read on the forward strand.
TTAAATTGTGAATTTAAAAAAATATACTGTCTTTCTCGTTTTTTTTATTTTCAAAAGTCTAATTACATTTATAATTTTCACAATAGGAATATATAACTGACATATTTAATTTATATTTAGGTACATACTATACTAATAAGAAATAAACAGTGATAATATAAACCTTCACTTTACTTATTTCACTTTTATCTGTCATTTCATCATAAACTTTTTAAAAATGCATATTTTTCAAATATTCCACCAAATTACTATTAATTATGATATTCTCATAAAAAGTAACACTAATCATTGTTTTTCCTGCTCGAAAAAAATATATTTAACAAGTTCCGGAATTTTTACCTCTTGTATCTATTTCAAATATTTCTGTAATATTTTATATTAATAGCTAAACTCAACACTGAATAATAATAAATAATGAATGACTAATTATTAATTAATTATTAATTATTAAATATGATATATTAAAAACACCGTAAGAGCACGTTATCCTTTTAAATATTTCAAATCTAAAAATAAACTCAAGTAGAATGTAAACTTCCTTCTTTTCCTAGCAAAATTATTTAATTTCAATACAATAAATAAGAGGCAGTAGTAGCATATTGGTAAAGGGCTCGCTTGATATGTAGGTATATATATTTTTCGGTTTTTTTAATAGAGAATAGATTCAAGAGGAAGGTTTAAATATGTTTTATACACTAGATTACATAAAATCACACGCGCTAATAATATAAGACGACTGAGTTAATTGTATAATTAAACTTTAAATGGTGTACTTAATAATACATACTATATTTTTAGTATCACAGAAAAGCAGTAATATACAAAGTACATATTATGTACAAAATATTTTTTTATTTTAAAAACTAAAACAACCTGTATATGCATTCATAATAGTTTGACAGTTTCCGTGAACTAAAACGTTTGTTTGCACCTTGAATTTACTTGAATATTAGCTTTTTTTTGTTGTTTATAATAGCTTTATTTTATAGATGATAATGTGCTTTTGAATCATCTTATGTAATACTAGCGGAAATTGTGGCTTCGCTCACGTTAAAAAGACAAAAAAATTTTTTTTAACTTTATGCTATTCCCTTCTTTTATGAGAACTACTCCAGTAATTGAACCAGTAAATGTGTATTCCTGTGAGAATAAAAAAATTTATTGTAGTAATAATAATAATAAAAAAATTCAAGTAGTGTATTCAAAATATTGACCCTAGTCATAATCTATCACTACACAAAGTTTAGTTAAAATCGGTTCGGTACTTTTTGTGTGAACGTGCATCGATTAGCTAAGTTACTGTTTTTAATAGGTATGTAGGTAGATGAAAATAGATATTGCACGTGTACCTTAGGAGGCAGACATTATATATCGTTTCAAGCTTTTCTGTTCGCCTAGATGATACTTAGAATTTTGTAGTACGTAGTTTTGATCTATCTCTTAAGTTTTAGCAAGAGTTTAGCCATATTTGATAAGGAGAACTCCATAGAACCAGTAACCGTGATTTTCTGCAGAAATAGTACTACTTACTTTTTATTTTTTAACGTACAGGACGTTTTAAGAAACAATTTATTTAAAGAAATATTTACTAGACAGCAAAGACAATATTCCTAAGCAATAAGGGGTGGTAATATTTACCTATTAAATCGCTGTAGAAGGCGATTTAATTTTATTCTTTAAGTATTCTGTCACTCAGTGTATAGCATTTAGGTACACTATGTAATATTGTGCATTGACGTTCCACATAATACGTATTACGTATTGAATACAGACAAAACAATAGTAATTAAAATGTTTGTCTGTTTGTGAGTCATCGTTTAACAAAATACACTTGACTGAATTGAACCAAATTTTGTGTAGTGATAACTTATTACTCGTGTCAACACTCACATTGCATAAAAATATTTAATAAGTTCATCAAAATGTTAATGTGTCGATTTCATATTGAAGTTTGTTTTAAATTAATTAAAAAACTAAGAGACCCACACTCCGCTCGAGTTCATCCCTAGATACCTAGCAGTTAGGCACTAGGCCTTACTGCACTCCAGCGGAGCAACGCGGTACCTTTAGCATAGATTTGTGAGAAATTAGATATTTCACCGCAGTAAAAAGTACCCATTGTCGTAAGGCGATCACAGACAAACTAATAATAAATTTAAAAACTATCGTTTCAAAATATTGAATTTTATTACATGGATAGATTTCTTAGATATGTGAAAATTTACTGCAGTAAAAGTTTCTTTTATGTTACCTGTATCACTTTCATCATTATAATCTATCATTATACCAAATTTCAATCTGTCCCCTGGTTTTTTCATCACAGACAGACAGACAAAAATACTAAAAACTTCAGTGTATATAGAAAACAATGCCTATTCCAATAACATTTTCCATAAAAGAAACTAAGACTAAACCCTCTCAATCACATGAGTTGTAAACAAAAAACAATGCATTATATTTGCCATTCTTTTAGAAACTACGTTGCCACAGGCACACATAAAGATACACAAATAACATACAGATACGTCAAAAGAAGAAGTGCTTTTTTACTTCGGGTGTAAAAATATAACACAATATTTCTATCGAGCAGCTCCATGTAAAAACTCAAAGGGTATTAAGCCTATAAGAGGGTAAAGATGTTAAAATAAATTCATAATATTATTTTTCGATCGTTTATTTTTCGTGAATTAACAAATGATTAAAACGATTAATTGATTATAGGTAAATGCATGTAATTAAATAAAATATCATCCTTTATTTAATTTCATAATAATTTTTATTTTTTACTGAATTTGTATATTTATAATGAACTAAAAGTATAAGCGTGTGGGGACCAGGATATTGACTTTATTGGCAAAATAGAACTTAAATGAAACATAAAAATTAGTAATTTATTTTATAATAACAAGATATGATTTTTTATTACAACAATGGAAAGCTTAGAGCCGTTAATTATAACATTTTCGGTTAGTCTTCAGGGATGACAATACCCTTTTCCTTCGCGCGGTCTTCGTACTTCTTCCGCCAGATACCTTCAGGGTCATATTTGGCGGTTAATTCCTTCCAAACTGCTCGCTCGTTTTTAATCAAATGCTCAATCATGGTAGTAGTTCCATTTACCTGAGCTTCAGTACACTTTTCGCAGCCGGTCTTGAGAGCGTCGTGAATATTACCTTTGAATAAACAGAAAAGCATGTTTCAAAGTATAAAGATGTCTTGCATGTATTATCTAAAAGAAAATTTATATTCTACTATACTAGATTTTTTTCGTAAAAGATTATACCAACTTAAGAAATGTTCAAGCATGAAGTCTACAAATGAAAATAGAACTAAAGTATTACTATATTATATCGTAATATTTTATCCTCGCAATTGCCTGTGTTTTTCCAGTTCCTTATATGTAAACTAAATTTCATCCAAATCAGTCTAGCCGTTTGACAGCGATCCAAGTTTCAAGTTATACAAATATTTTATGTAAAATAATAAAATTAGTGATAACCAGAAAGAATTTGTTTTTTAAATCTTTTAATTTCCTTTTACAACATTCCCATTTTATTTCCGTCATTTACCGAAGGTAAACCTACCTTTGGTAGGATGAAGTCTAGTAAGTATTATTAGAATTATTTAGCTATAAAATAAATAAAATTGTGGAAATTAAATAAATCAATGTTTTGTTAAGTTTAATTTAGATATTCTTTTTCATTTGTTTTTTTTGTAAATCTATAAAATAATTTTGTCATTTTAACTTATTCGTGACTAACGTTTTTTTCGTAATAACTTAATAAGCTTACCTTTCAGTTCCTTGCCTTCAGAAGTGCACTTGCCCTTGTCGAGAAGACATTTGGCATACGCGTCAAACAGCTTCTTGTTTTCCATAATCTCTTTAAGGTCTATATTGTCATACTTGTCAGTGTACTTCTCCACAGGCACAGCAAGAACTGCTGCTAAAAAGCAGCACAGCAACACAATCGGTTTGGAAACCATCTATAAAAATAAATATAAAAAATAATATCAATGATAAATATATTTTTTATTCATTGCAGATTTAGTTATATACTAAGCAAGTCTTACCGTCACAGTTTCACATTCAGTGAGTTATGATATCAGTACATAGGAGATCACGTATTTATAGCGTTCACATCTAATTTGCCGCTGCCCACGCTTGTCTAATAACGTCTAGTAGAACAAAAAATAAACACGCTAGATAAATAAAGGTATAAACATAAGTGTGGGCATAATGTTAAGCCCCCCATTTGTACGTAAAAGTTCGGTATTAGATTCGTAAAAACGTAAATGAAATTTAAATATTGTAGTCTTGATTAAATTATCTCTCTTTATGGGACTTAATTTGATTGATTAACTACAACTATAAATGCAAATCATACCACTCAATATTTAAGACAGTGGTATCCGAGTGATGGGACTATGGCCTGATCCCCTTCGAATTGAAGGGAGGCCCGTGCCCAGCTGTGGGTAATAAGGGCTGATACATATCACGTTTTGCGCACGTCTTGCATTAAGTAGATACAACCGATAGCAGCAAAATATTTTTTTTATGGTAAAAAGGGGGCAAACAAGCAGGAGGCTCACCTGATGGGAAGTGATCACCTCCGCCCATGGACATCTGCAAGCCAGGCTTGCCGGCCTTTCAGGAAAGGGTGGGAGGAAGGGGGGAACGAAGACGGAAGATCAAGGGAAGAGGGAGGGAAGAGGGAAGGAGAGTGAGCCTCCCGCACTCTCACTCACCGGACGAAACGCGACAGAATAACTGCCACTTCACGCCGGTCTTCTGTGAGAGAGTTGTACTATACGGGGCGTGCCGGCCCATTCGGCTGCTACCCGAAAGTAACAAGCATGGCACTACCACAAAAGAATAAAACTAATAATGAGAAAAATATCTTATAACGCTGAAATCAAGTAGACCGTATTTTGGCTACTTCTCCAAACGATAAAAAAAAGTGCGTCTGCCTGGAGAAACACTTCTTCTATAGATATTTTTGTTATATAAAAATTGTTTTACAATGTAGTTTGCCATTGTACACCTTGGATATTTACATAATGGTGCCTAACTTTATTTTAAGTACATTAAAAAAAATCGTAAACAGTCAAAAATTGATCGCTCTGGTGTGTCCTGACTCCAGATTTGTTAGAATTATGTTTCATAACTTTTCTTCTATTACCGAATTTTGACTGGAAAAATGTTTATTAATTAACTAAATAATGGTTTTATTGAATCAAATGAATTTTATATAATTACGCTTATTAGTTTTGGTTCAATACAAAAAGAAAGAAGTGTCCGACGTGTTTTGTTGATAGCTCTGGAACAACATGAAATCATTTGCCAATCCCAAATTATGCACTCCAATACTCCACTCTCCTCCCAGCTAGGTGTTCTAAGTCGCGTTCCAAAAGCTACAAAGGTTCGTTGTGCTCTACACTTCCGCAATTTCGATGCACGAAGGTAAGTCATTGATAACTCTGGCTTTGGTTTTCAAAATTATTGATTGCTATGGCACATTTTTTTAAATTATTAATAAGTTGGTATATAAATTGATTAGCCTAAAGTGTGTGTAGTGAGAATGTTAAAATGATGTGAAAATAAGGAATTTCTAATGTTAAAACTTTTGTCAGAATTTATAAAAATGTTACTTTTATTGACTGCTATAGCACTGATCGCTCTGGGCAAAGTGGCCATAGCGATAAAAATATTGTAAGAAAATTTGTATCTGAGAATTAATTTCTTATTCAAATTATATTTGTTGCATATATGTGGATTTATTACAAATCACTAAAATTTATATAAATACATATGTAACTCCAAAACGTTTTTTTTTAATATTGCTCACAACTGTTAACTGGTTGCAAAAACAGATAGAATATTTGTTTGAAATCAACACAACTCTTTATAGTATGAAATTGGTAAATATCCTCGCTACACGCACCTCTTCCACGCGCATGCATCGCTACGATTCCTAAAAGTCTTCACTATCGCCAGTGTTAATCGCAGGTGTATGTGGGAGATAACAGTATACTTTCTTCTCTTTCATGCACATACATTACAAATAATAAAAGAAAAGTGTTTTTTCAGATCATTAAAATGCTTCGAAAAACACTATCGGTCGAAGAAGCGAGAGAAGAAGAAGTTGGCCGATCGTCGTCGTATAGAAAAAATTAGAAGAGATCCTGATCTTTACGCTCAATTGCTAAGTAAATCAAGAGATAGCTATCAAAGAAAAAAAGAACGAGGCAAAGTAGTACCAATTACAGTTCTCGAGGCATAAGCTGAGCTTTGCATTTGTGTGAGTGCAGTGTACGGATAGGCACGACCGAAGGCGTACCAAGTTGCAAGTGGTTTAAACTGGTATAAACTGGTTTTTGATGCGCGGCTATTGGCTTATAGCTATCACTCACACAAATGCAAAGCTGAGCTTACGCCTCGAGAACTGTAGTGACGTTCGCATTTTTGTTTTTGCTTTTTGTTCTTTCGCCAGTTCTTCTCAGGCCAGAGGTTTCTTTTTTCCGAACTGGTGGTAGACTCATGATGTTCAGTAAGAAATTGTAACAATTTTTATGCTGAATAAAATATTTTGATTTGATTTGATTTGATTTGATTTGCCTTTACTTCAAAACAACAGAAATTAATGAGGATAAAAGTAGGGAAAGCTCTAATAAATATAGTGAAAAACAGATTAGCAAAATTAGCTCAAATTCAAGAGCAACCAATCGTTTGTGATAATCGGGATGCAGAAGAAAACACAGAATGTAATTCCTTGGAAGTTTTGTCCTGACCATTTGCCGCTCGATATCTATAATGATAACTTAACAAAACCAATAACCAGATCTAGGGGATTATTACGCAATGTTACGAACTTATTGCAAAGTCATGAAATTCAGGGTGCAAGTTGTTCAAATATTAATGATACATCTACAGTTTGTCCTTAATCACCCCAAATATAGTATTGGTATCGCATAAAAAAGAAATGATTCTATTAGTTAAGATTTTCTATTAAAAATGATCCTATTTTCTTGAGTTTTTTTTTCATTTCTTGTATATTTAACAGGCTTCGACTGACATGTGATTGCTTTAACAGATTCTATTATGTTTTAGTCAGTGGATTGATATGAATTTTAATAAACTATACATATATAACAGATTTTCTATGATTCAAAATATTTTTTGATTGCTCTGGCATCAATATTGATCGCTCTGGCTACGCAAAATTTCAAACATGAATTTCTCATAAACCGCTGGTAGAGAAAGAGAGACAATAAGAAAATTAGTTTTTTATAGGCCTCCTTATTTGTAAAAAACACATTAAACTCTATTATTATTAATAAATAAAAATCACCAGAGCGATCAACTAAATAACGGTATTTTGGAGAAGTAGCCATTTTATTAATACTTTAAAAATCCAATAAAATAAAATATAAGCGATGATTGTAACTAAAATTGGAATTTGACATTTCATAATAAAATTATTATAAATGCGAAACTTTGGATGGATGTTTGTTCCTCAATTATGCCTAATAAATAACTGAACTAAGACTAGATAATAGTCCGAAATAGTATATATTTTACTTTGTGTTCTGATTCTTTTTTCTTACCCACAGATACCATTTTACACCTACTAATTATACTTATTTCTGCCTTTCTGCAAGTATCTCTAGTAGGACAAAAATACAGCCAATAGGGATTTTGTGTTTTTGTGATCCGGGCCTTAAAACTAACAACGTTATAGTATTATTGATAGATCTGCCCGTTCGATGTTGAAGCAACATAGATCATAACTCATAACCATAATGGGGTGCCTTTATATTGCAAAATAAAAGTAATTATACGCCACAATTGTTATATTAAAAAGTAGCAATAGAAATAGGATTGAATCTTTTTCAAGTTTACTTGGCTTGGTAATCGTTGTTAAATTCTACTTTTTTATTACATGAATCGATAGGATTGTGGTAATAACAAAGTTTCTAGAACTATTCTAATCTATACTAATATTATAAAGAAGTAAAGTTTGTTTATTTGTTAAATTGTAAGGGGTAATCTCGGGATCTACTGAACCGATTTTAAAAATTCTTTCATCAATAGAAAGCCACATTATTGCTGAGTGTCATAGGCTATATAAAAAACCGAAAAATAAAAAGGCTTTTACGTGGTAGTCCGTTTTGCAAAGTGAATCGGAGAAAAAACGGTCGAATGAAAGCGTTTGTTACGAACGCTGCCTTAACTATGAAAGATATATTTTTGAGTTCTAGAGAAAAGATGTGGAGCTTAAAAATGCCTACAAAAAAGTCAATGACAGCATATGTCTAACTTTTATATTTAAGTGACAAAAAGTAGTTCTTTTAATATTAGTATAGATAATTTAATGTTTAATATTAATAAAATAATTTAAATTATTTAAACACTCTGTACTAAAAAAGGATTATTAACATTATGCCCAACGACGTGGGCACGGGTCAGCTAGTTGTATCATAAACTAGATAATCCCATGATGACTCTAACTTAAAAATTATAAATAAAATTTTCTTTGAGAAAAACATTCCAAATTCAATATGAGGTACTTTTTATCCAAATTCTATTAATTTTTCCACTCTATGTAGTGAATAATTTTTAAGAAAATCTAAACTGAACAAAAATGGTACTAAAAAAATTATATTAGTAGGTACAAAGATATGTTGATCTGGATATTTAGGTTACTCTTAATTATAAATTGTGCCAAAAGCTAGCGCTACTCGTTTTCTGTACATAGTATGGGCTTTTTGTATATAAGTAAAGTTATATAAATTACGTTAAGTTAAGTTAGGTATATAAATTACGTTTTTGAATGAATTCGCAAAATGCACCATGTGAAGCGACGTAAAAACAATTGTCGTCCATATTTAACAAATATAATAGATATTTCAATACGTGCTCTCTTACCACAAAATAATCATTTATTCTACCTTGAGTCATATGTACAATTTTTTGTACATAGCAATTTATCATTGCAGCTCGTTCATTTAATTTTATAACGCAGACTTAAAATACATAGACGAAGTCCAGCATAATTACGAGTATAATAAAAAAAAGAAAATTAGTAATTCGCTGTTTATGCTACCATTCTCGATTTGGTTATACAAATCGTTACTATCTTTAAAAAAATTGGGAAAATTGAAATAATATATATGTATTAGTTTAATTATTATTAATAATATGAAGAATTTTGAGAACAAAATATAATATAAAAATATATCTACTATTTTGTACTTTTAAAGCATAATATTTCTCTCCGTTAATTAAAAGAGAAATCATATTTAATTATTGTCTTTATTATACAAAAATTCGTTAGCTATTTTTAATTATAAAGTTACTTGTCACTTAGGCTACGTCCGCACAGACAGGCGGCTTGCTTAGCGCCTAGAACCTAGTGAATTGCGCTCTGGCAACATGGTAGGATACACAGTGGCCGCACTGCAGGAGGTATGCATGGTTGCTTGTCAGCACGTTGACGAGATGTCACTTTCAAAAATAGCTTTCAAAATTATTTCTTGAATAAATGCCTCGCGACTAGTGTCAAAAAACCAACATGTTTGTTTACTTAGATACGCGCTTAGCAACTAGGTAGGAGCTAAGCGCGCAGTGCGGCCGGTCGCGAACATTTTGGAACGTTCGTTTTAGTAAGCTACTAGCTAGGTGACTCGTTAGGCTCTAGGCCGCCTGTCTGTGCGGACGTAGCCTTAGAAACTACTCAGATTACAAATTTAAAGTTTTGCTTCATGTTTAGTTCTATGACGCTCTGTCTCTATTATTAGTTAGTAGGTATACTGAGAGTTATATATTTTAAAGACTACGTTTGCGTGTTCTTTATTCTTAAGGTTTTCTGGAAAATTACAGTAATATGTTACTCTAAGTACAAGTTATATTTTATTCATAGGATTTATCTTACAACACCCTTCATGGAATATATTTAGATATTTTATACATTCTTATATAGTTCCCAGAAACGATTTAAGGCATGCTATTTTATTTATAAACTCCTTATGTATCTTCTATATACATAAAAGGCGATGCGTGTATGTATGTTCCTCATAGAATCCAAAACGACACTGCTAGTTTGTTGTATTTAAAAACTCTATTTGTAGCAATCATAATACGTCAAAAGTTAACGTAAGTATTAATTTTTGTTTTCCACTATTCGAGGAAGATGTTTTTGTTCAAATACTGATATTATCTGTTAATTACATTCGCGTAATTATATAGGTATACATGTGTTTGTGTAGAAGAATAATATTGTTACTTTATGGCCTATGTACGCGTATATATTTATTATATACTGTAATTTTGAAGCAAGATTAATGTGCTGAGACTCTACCATCGAATTTCACAAAAAAATATGTTGAGACATTATTACACACAGCATCATCTAGTTCCGTGGTAAACTACGAAGGAAGCTTGAGTTACGGATAGTTGATTATATACTACATATTATGTATATATAACTTCTTTTTTATGTGATCTGTGATATAACTTTTAAATACTTATACTTCACTACAAACACTTCGTCATTAATTTCCACGGGAAATAAAATATCTGGTTCGAATCCTTAGAAAGTTATATAGAAGTGACATATTTAACACTGGATAAACATGTGAGATTTAACATGGTTTTACTTAAAAAGGTCTATAGAAAAGTACACCATATCAAGAGTGAGTCTATCTCCTTTGCAATAATTATTTTTAAAATGTCTCTATGCAGAGACAGCAAGTCGTCTTTATTCAAAAAATGACCTTGAAATGACTTTGCTAAGTAGTTTGTAAGTGCTTAAGCACTTGTAAACGTCTCTATTATGCTATTTTACTAAATTGTTGAATATTTATATGTTTCATAAAACCTCTAAAATACTGGTGAAAATACAGATTCTAATAGAAATATAATATGCTTGATGTTAATTTGTTACATTCATGGTTTACTGCCACTTAACGTTGAAGCCGTAGGACAATATAATGACGCTCTCGGCCTCCTCTTGTGCACTAGATTAATAGATAATATACCTAATGTTTACAATTTATTTTATAGGTAATTTAAAATACAAAACATATAGTAATAAAATATAACTTGTCCTTTATACTATACATTCGTCACAAAGTCATCCGTCGCGTCTGGCTGTCTGTCTATTCGCGATAAACTCAAAAACTACTGCACCGATTTTCATGCTGTTTTAACCAATGGATAGAATGATTCTCTAGGTAGGTTTTTGTATATAATTTGTCAAGTTTTTTTTGATTTAGTAGCAGAACCCGCGCCTTTGTTCGCGATTATAAAATAAAGGGATAAAAGGATAGTTGTATGTGGTAGAAATGTCGTACTCCACTTAAAAATTATAAGGGTTCTTATAAATAAATAAATAAATATGTTCAGACATTTTTTACAACAGCGCCATCTAGTTCCGTGGTAAGCTACGAGGCTCGTGTTACGGATACCAGATAGTTGATATAATACACATATACATTTTTAAATACATAATATAAATATTAACACCCATGACTGGAGAACAAACATTTGTACTAAACAAATGAATGCCCCCAGCGGGACTCGAACCCGCGACCGCTGGCGCAGAAGGTAGGGTCACTGCCAACTGAGCTAAACGTGTCGTCATAATCTAAATGGCAACGTCATACTTATTTTATCTTAATATCAAAATAATAGTATGATTTTAACAGTTATTAAAATATTAAGCTCGCTAAACGCTAAGTTTCATTAGAGGTATAGGTACTCGTGGCAAAAACACGACACTTTTGACGTATAAAGAATACCACGATAAAAAGGTATGTAATATAAAAAGTGTTATAAAAAGTTTTGGAAAATTTATTACTTGTTTAGAATGAATGATGTGACGCAAAATAATAACTAGTTTGTATTTATAACAAATTACAATACATTTCAGTCTATGACTCATGCTAAATTTTTTTGTAAGTCTGCTTATTTCTAAGAAGTTAATGGTAAAGGATTTTTAATAGATTTTGTAATTATATTATACTAGCCTTTCTTGAGGCTCCACTCGCGTTCTATAGGCTGAAAATCAAAAGAAATATTTTTCTCCCGTTTTTGCAACATTTTTCATTGTAGTGTGATGTAATATAGCCTATAGCCTTCCTCGATAAACAGACTATCCAACACAAAAATAATGTTTCAATTCGGTCCAGTAGTTCCTGAGATTAGCGCATTCCACCGAACAAACAAACATACAAACTCTTCAGTTTTAAATCTATTTAACTCATTAGGTACCTTTTAATTGCGTGAAGTTACTTTACTTTATATTATTCATGTAATTTATTTGAACATTACTTTTATAAATATTATAAAAATCCTTGGATAAACTTTACATCTTTGTATGTATAGAACGATAAACATCTAACCTCTGCAAAAGATAAATATATTATAGTTAACTGTAAATGTTGTTGTTCAAACAATTCAATTATAATCACTATCGATATTATCAGAGCTCATCAGAGTCTATATACATAGGTAAATAAATGAATAAATAAATATGTTGGGACATTATTACACAGCGCCATCTAGTTCCGTGGTAAGCTTGTGTTACGAAGGGAGCTTGTGTTACGGATACCAGATAGTTGATATACTATAACTTTTAAATACATACATATTATAAATATAAACACCCATGACTAGAGAACAAACATTTGTGCTTAACAAATGAATGTCCCCAGCGGGACTCGAACCCGTGACCGCTGGCGCAAAAAGCAGGGTCACTACTAACTGGTAACACTAAAGGTTAATTAACCAGCCACGTACGTACACGTCACATTGGATCGGAACGGAAACAAGTATCAAATGATCAGCTCATGACGAGCAACCCCGAGACACACGCCTTGAGGCCATCAATGACTTAAACCTATTGTTAATAATGAAGACGATTCGAATACACTTTTATATATAAAATAAATGTTTAGGATACTCCTGAGTTTGAGTCATAGTTCTGAGCAAAAAAACTGGTTGCAAGGTTTTTCCGTCAGAAATTATAGTTTTCAAGAGCATATTATACATTATTTAGTTTTGCGTCTGCTCTTCCTACAGACGTTTTCAATTCCATATTTTTCCTTTAAAACTTAACATTGGTTTTAGGATATTCTTGTTACGAGGAATAGTTGTAATAATCTATACATCTACGAATATATAGATATAAATAAAATTAAAGTGTCTGTTTTTATTTTCAAATGAATAGCTTTTTACTAAATGCATATGAAATTATATACGGTACTAACATCAAAAATCAATTTTTAGATTTTTTGACTGTCTGTCTGTCTATCTGTTTGTTCTGGCTAATGTCTGAAACCGCTATACCGATTTTGACGGTACTTTCATTCACACATAGCTAAGGTTATAAGGTAACTAAGGCTATTTTTATTTTAGAAAATTTATTCATTTTAAGCGTAACCCGCTAAATCTTAAAGTACTTAATAAAAAAAACAGTTTTAAATAAACTTGTACAAAGTACTAGATTTATGATACATCAATAATAGATATTTATTGTTCACTAGTTGAAATAATATTTGCCGGAGTTTTGTTAATCATCTCCTTTTCTTACAATATCACTGGGCAACTAGTTGGGTACTTATATACAGTGCTACGTAAATAAATAAGATTTTGAAAATTACACAAAAAATTACAGACTCCTAAATAAAAAAAACGGTCACTGATTGGTTAAATTTAAAGAATTTTTTTGTTGCACATACTTGTAATGTACTGTAACTTAGTAAACAAAGGAATTGAAATTTTATTCTTTTTATTTATAGGTTAAATTAATAGTGAGTTTAGGTAGATTGTTAATATTGTACTTGCGATATTATTTATGTTTTTCATAAAATATGGTATTACTTTTCACTCAGAATTACTTGCATACTGGCAGTTTGTCACATCACGATTAAAGTTTGTTTTCCTTGTCCACATACGGAATATCTATACTTATATTATTAACACGTAACTATATTACTGATGTTTAGTTTATTGCTTTATCATATATTTCTTTATTATTTATTATATCTCCTTCTTCTTTCGTGTATAAAATCTCGTGTCACAGTGTTTGTTACCGAAAGCCTTTGAAACGGCTTGACTGATTTTTATCAATTTTCTCTTTGTGTTTATTTGGTAGATCTGAGTATAGGTCATAGACTATTTTCTATTCCCCTAGATGATAAGGATGTCCTTCTACAGATTTTTATTTTTAGACCAAATTTTTATTTTTATTATTTTATAATTTGGAATCAAACAATACTTATAACCCTAAATTTTCATCCTTCTACTACCAATCCATATTTTTAATAGTGATTAGGAATTATTATTAGTAGTTTTTAATAAGTTCCTACGTTTACATTTATAGTATCCCTCAATTAAATAAGCCTAGCTCTCAATTTAAACGTATGCGCGTTAAAAAAGCGTTTAGGCACCCAGACTATTTTATCGTTCATATTATGAACATTCTTCATAAAGAAATCCCATTTAAATGAATTCAAGGTATATTTATGTATGTACGAGTATGTATGCAAGCATTGAAGTTTTATTATTATAGTTCCTCGTACATGACACTTATACTAATACTAGCGACTCACCCTCGCTTAGCTCTGGTTCGTCTCTAGGTACCCCCTTTGGCATAAAATAAGTTACAAACTTTGAATGTCTTACTTATTTATACATAACAACATGCTTGTACTATCAGCACTGAAAAAATTTCAATTTGACAGCAAAATCCACATTAACAAAATGATCCGCCATTTAATGAATTCATTTGTTACAAAAAATGTGTTAAATAAAGAACCGCTCGACCGATTTTGTGCAAACTTCACATAAACCATCTACTAAGTAGTCCGAACAAAGTCTAAACATTTAGTTTGGATAGGTGAGCCCGTTCTTGAGTTATAAAATTACAACGAAAAGTGGCATTCATTTTTATATATATAGATAATGACATTTTTACTTTAATTTTGAAATCATTATCATTTCGTATACTTTGTCGGTAGGTATGTTTTAATATATATATACCTACTTATACTGCGGTAACATTGTAAGAAAATATATTAATTTAGTAACAAGGTATAGGTTAGGTTAGTTTAGGTTAGGTAAGGGTTATATAGGCACATTATTTTTCTGTAATTTTATATTTTTTGACTCAAACGTATTTTGTAATGTAATACAAACGCCTTTAATAATTTTAAGAGCAAGATATCAAGAAGCAGAATGAAATTAAAATAATATGAGAAAACGAAATGATTCGAACATGAAAGAAACGAGGGACAAAAAAATTAAAAAACTGATTATTTTTCTAATAAATTGTAAGTTATGTGGACCAACAAAAATTTTAAACATTAAAATCCCCTCTTTGTCTCTACTCTAACTTACCACACTCATTGTTGATTAAGCTCTTCTTCACAGAACACAAATCTGTTTATGAGTATAGAAAATACTTCATCAATTTGTTGCCCATTTCTTTACATTTTTCTAAGCTATAGCAGTAGCATAGCTATAGCATAGACTATACTGTGTACTCGACTTGCCTTACCACGGTCTCCACTCTAACCTATCTAAAAAAAGAGTATAGAGAGTCAAGGTTTACCTACATCTTTACAATTTATTTCTATTTTTAAGCATCGCGCCCAAAGTATTCATCAAGACAATCACGTCGCCAATCTCATGTGTATGACATGACATATATTTTAAATCATAACTGCCGCGGTGAGTGTTGAGTGCTCAACATGTACGGTAGTAGTTAGTTTCGAGAGGTCCTGGGTTCGAGTCCCGGGTCGGGCCAAGTTTAGTTATTGAGCTTTTAGGAGCTAGTTGGGAAGTGGGCGGTAATTCACCTCCGAGCCTCGGAGAGCACGTAAAGCCGTCGGTCCTGCGCCTTAGATCGCACTGGTTGCATCGAGTAGTCTTCACACCGGAGTATGAGAGCGATAGTAATAGAGAGTGCACAATATTATGTGACTGTGCGTACACTTGTGTACTACAATATCTCCTGTGTAGTAGGCTAGTCTCAATGAGATTGGCCACCATGGCCATTATTTATTATTTAAATGAGAACATTAATATTTATTATTTAAATCATATAGAATAAACTTGAAAAATATTGGATTAATTAGAAAATTATTTTTTGTCAGAAGCTAATTCTAAGGCTATTTCACCTATTTTTTTTCTTATTTTGATTTAATATACTTCATTTTCATATCTTAATAAAGACGCCTTCATAGAATACAAATGCAAAATCGTAAGATGCTGACACAAAAATGAAACTCCTGAAGTTGAAACATACGAGTATATTTAAACGCATGATCTTTTAGAAAGTATTATTCTAAAGTGAGATTGTTTGTTTTTCGTATGGTTATTGTTGTATAATTTCTAGTAGGTAAGTATATGTATACATCTACACATATAAAATCTCAACTAAATCAGATTTTTACAGTCAATATTTTTTTCGAAAATTTAATTGAAATAGTCAATATTCAAGGAAATCTAAACCGATAGATAAACTACAAAGATTTTTATAAAATAAGGTGATAGCTGATGTCCCGGGTTAACATATACGTTAACTCGTTAATCGTTAATCCGTTACTTAAAAAAGTTAACTTCGTTAAACGTTAAAGCGTTACATTTCGAAAGATTTAACGCAAGTTAACGTTAATCGTTAATCAGTTAACACGTGATTAAAATTGTATTTTTATATCATTGCAACAATAATGATCTACTTATAAAATTGTTGATTTGGGTCCTGGAACTTAAAAGCTTCTCAGCATTTTGAGGAGGCGGGACCGAGCTTATCAGAGGCTCAGTTCAATGCCTTCAATATCCAGCCATTTGGGACTCTACAAGAGCCACTTCGCTATCATGAGGCACCTCTCTCTGGCCCTGGACGGACGCTGGACGTCCTTTTTTCATTTCTCCCACTTCATCCCGATACTGATGGAAGCCGTCTCGACTTCGGTTTTTTTTACCGAATGTACGGGGCATTGAATCTCTTTGCCGGTTTTGAGATTGTGAGGTTCTTGGTACTGTATGGTGCCCCCGTTTGGATCGACGCCCTTTCCGTTCCGAACGATTGTACAGTACGCAGCAAGTCCTGGCGGTGAAGGCAATAAGGGGATGATGCACGGTGTCCTTCTAGCGGGCGTTTCACCCTGGGTACTCCAGGCGCAGGTAGAGGTACTCGTGCAGTACCAGTTCCGGGCGAGTGAGCGGGCGCTCGGGAAACTTCAAATGTGGAAGTCCCTCCCGTCTAGCTTACGAGGCCATGATCCGGCGATGGAGGGAGCAACTGGGAAACCCAGAGGCTTGCCTGGCGAAAATGGATGCAGTTCGTCCGTGTGGGCCTCCTAACCCAGTGAGGGTTAGGAGGCCCACACGGTGTCATGACTTTCAGACTGGCGCAGATGCTTCTCGGGCGCCCGCCACGTAAACACGCACCGACAACCTTACCTACCAAACTTTACTTAGGTACCTAGTTTCGTTTTACTCGACGCGACGCGGTGCTTAGTAAAGTGTAGGTACTGGATTAACGATTAACGGACTTGAGAAAATGTAACGGAAGTTAACGAGTCCGTTAATTTTTTTCTAGGTTAACTTAAAAGTTAATCGTTAATCGAAATGTTAACTTCGTTAATTAACGATTAACGGATTAACGAGTTAATGCCCAGCTATGTACATAGGACACTTTTACTACAGAAAAATATCCCATATTTGAGAAACACATACTAAAAGTAAAAATGTATGTACGAGTATTATAATCTCTACCATAGAAAATATTGCTTTCGTATTAGCCTTCTTAATATTTTTAATGATTTTTATGCGGAAAGCTCACATGCCATCGACCATAATATTACTACATCATCATTATCATCATCATCACATCAGTCCATTTTTAACGTCGAGGGGATCAGACGATAGTCCACCGTGCCGGCCTAGTGCGAGTTGGCGGACTTCATATGCCTTTCGAAAACTTGTAAGGTTTTCTCAGACATGCAGGTTTCCTTACGATGTTTTCCTTCACCGTAAGACAAGTGGTAATCATGATATAAATTATTCGTATTACGCATATGAAAATATCAGAGGTGCGAGACCCGGATTTGAACCCGCATTACTCGGTTATCCAAGCGACCGCGTTACCGCCGGGCTACCACTGTAAAAATATTAATAATAAATTAATAATAATATTACTTATGAAATACGAAATAAAAATAAATATTATTATTTTTCATGTCTACTTACTTCATAGTATAATTTTACTTCAGTTATGTTTGTTACATACTTCGTTCGGGTTCACCCCTAGTCATCAAATCCGTTACATCAAACTATTGCGTAGTTTATTAGATCTAAGCATAATATGGACAGACAGACATCGGGAAGCGTTTTATACTGTGTAGTGTTTAATTATTATTATTTACTTAGAATAAAATATTATTATATCTTTTAAGCTATTAAGAAATAAAGAATAGTAGGTAGTAAAGTACAATACAAGAAAGACGGAAGCATAATATTGTAAAAAAATATAAAAGTTTTCCTCTTAGTTTAAGGACAAATCTTAGAGCAACCGGTAAACAATCGCAACCGTATTTTTTTAATTACATATTAATTCATAGATACCTATTAATAGTTTTTTTTTCTTTGTCTTTTATACTTATGAAATACAACATTTTAGGATAAATATAATATAACCTTACATACCCTATGTTATCACTTAATGAATACAGGCAATTAGTTCAAAATAATATCATTTTGTTATGGGATAATAAGATTAGTAATTTTATACCTTAAATATTAATCCTCATCTTAGGTACTGTTTAGACAGTCGCTGCTAATAACGTTATTTCTTCCGGATCTCCTCTAAGATTGTCCTTTTTTGTAGTAGCATCTGGCAATGTGGCCGGGTGCGAAGCCAACCAACATAATATGAGCTGTACCATCTTTTATCTACGAGTGGTATGCGTTAATGAATTTCCTAAGAATAAAAAGGGATACGCTTTAGTCCAATTTTTATTGGTAGAAATAATTCTTCGTACCTACCTACTTTATTATTTACTTCATGTAGAACTTGTAAATGACAACTTCTGCATTACAACTTTTCCTATACAGTTAGCATAGCTGGGCATTAACTCGTTAATACGTTAATCGTTAATTAACGAAGTTAACATTTCGATTAACGATTAACTTTTAAGTTAACTTAAAAAAAACTTAACGGAATCGTTAACTTCCGTTACATTTTCTCAAGTCCGTTAATCGTTAATCCAGTACCTACTCTTTACCAAGCACCATGTCGCGTCGAGTAAAACGAAACCAGGTACCTAAGTAAAGTTTGGTAGGTAAGGTTGTCGGTGCGTGTTCACGTGCCGGGCGCCCAGTAAGCATCTGCATCAGTCTGAAAGTCCGTGTGGGCCTCCTGACCCAGTGAAACAGGTCGAACTGCATCCACTTTCGCCAGGCTAGCCTCTGGGTTTACCAGTCGCTCCCTCCATCGCCGGATCATGGCCTCGTCAGCTAGATGGGAGGGATCCCACATTGGAAGTTTCCCAAGCGCACGCTCACTCACCCGAAACTGGTACACTTCGGCGAGTACTCCTGCCTGCGCCTGGAGTACCCAAGGTGAAACGCCCGCCAGAAGGACACCGTGCGTCATCCCTTTATTTCCTTCACCGCCAGGATTTGCTGCGTACTGCACAATTGGACCCCGTTCGGGACGGAGAGGGCGTCGATCAAAACGGGGGCACCATACAGTGCCATTGACCTCACAATCTCAAAACCGGCAAAGAGATTCAATGCCCTGGACATTCGGCAAAAGCCTCCCGAAAGTCGAGACGGCTTTCATCAGTATCGTAAACTGGGAGAAATTAAAAAGGAACGTCCAGCGTCCGTCTAGGGCTAGAGAGAGGTGCCTCATGATAGCGAAGTGGCTCTTGTAGAATCCCAAACGGCTGGGTATTGAAGGCGTTGAACTGAGCCTCTGAAAAGCCCGGTCCCGCCTTCTCGAAATGCTGAGAAGCTTTTAAGTTCCAGAACTTTTATTAGTAGATCAATATTGTTGCAATGATATAAAAATACAATTTTAATCATGTGTTAACGGATTAACGATTAACGTTAACTTGCGTTAAGTCTTTCGAATGTAACGCTTTAACGTTTAATGAAGTTAACTTTTTAAGTAACGGATTAACGATTAACGAGTTAATTATTTGTTTAACGGTGCCCAGCTATGACAGTTAGCTATAGTAGTTATCAGGCAGATTATGCACCGTGTTAAAAAAAGTGTATGCCAAATAATTATTAAAAGTAAATAATTACAGCTAGTTTAGGTTTGATGGGATTTATATTTCTTTGAATTGCCGTATCTTCTGATTTTGATAAGTTCCTCTAACTTTGTATTCATCTAAGTTTTAGATTTAAAAAATCAACAATTGAACGTGTGGACTTAAAGATAAATACCTACTCATAATATTTACATAATAAAACAAAGAACATTACCTATGTCTTTTAATGATATATTAAAAAATATATTTTTCCTTTAATTATATATAAATACATAGTAAAATGACAAATTAAATTGAGTTTCGTAACTGTACAGCATAAATGGAACCTTTATATTTTTGTTATGTCATGACATAATACCTGTTCATTATTAATCTGTACATATAGTTGTTTTAGCTGAAAACTAGTGGCAATCCATTGGACATTGAATTAAAAAAAATGTAATTTCTATTTATATATTCTATATTTCGCCCATGGGCACTGGGAGGACGGTGCAAGGGTGCGAGTTTTTTTAACTCCCATTTGTATTCTCAACAAGTTTTTTATTTAATACCCATGTTGTAGAAATGCATAAGAAACTTGGTCCGCCATGTTAAGAAGTCCGCCATATTGGATTTAGAATGACTTCACACAGCTCAGCTTAATCGGTTTCTAGATATGTGCTTCAAAATTGAGTTGCAAGATTCCACCCAAACAAACATACTCGTAGTTACATAGTACATACATACATTGCAAGTTAAATTATATATGTATAGAATCTAAGCTATCATAATACATTTGTTAATTGTGTTACTCTCCTCGATACATTTTTAAGAATAAGCGCCTGAAATCCAACATTTAATTATTTTAAATTATTTTTACGATATACCATTTATCAAAATCAATTAAGCCGTTTAATAGCTACGAAGAACATAGGATGATACGTACGGTCTATATAAGCTTTCTTGGACTTAGTCTGGTTAAGATATATTTTTTTTTACAAAAACAAAATATTTTTTATTCAATATTCATAGCGTCGGTAACAAAAATTAAAATTCGCGATAATCCGATAGGAGTTTCATTTAAAACTAGCAACTCAACCGCGTTTCGCTTATCCCTAGATTTTTAACGGTTAGTGTGAAATAGCTAGATTATACACAATATGTATATAATACATTTAGTTTATATAAGTATATTCAGGTATGATGTATTTCCCAACGTTAAATAATATTAATTGTTGTGAGTTATATTATAAAGTGTTTCCCGTTAGATTGAGATAATTTCTTGTGGTAAAAAGGAGCCTATGTGCCAGCCTTAGAGGGCTAGAGAGTAAGACTCTACACAAAATATTATCTTTTCTTCTAAAACAGCTTTGACGTAAAAGAGGGACATACTATAAAAACCAATAAACATTTAGAAAGAGAAAGTGTCAAAATTGCAAATGAATTCTTGTAGTTTTACAACTACAAAACCTTGCAGATATGACATAATGCACAAATTAAAAGCAATGGTTCTTTACAATTGATGGGATCGAAGATTTTCTTCCGCGGGAAACTATTGCCCAATCAATTATGATTCACAGCCCTTCAATTGTTATGACGCCAATAATGCAATATTTAATAGTACCCGTAGAATGCAGTATAAATATCCTTACCTAGGCTAGAGATCTTCACAACACTGTCAGATTCGATCAGTGAGTAATATCAGGATCGAAAATGTAAGTAATCTTTTTTGTATTTTTTTTCTTGTTAACTTTTAAAATGAAGAAACTAAGATATTAGTATCTCGTGGATATTCAGTTCGAATTCTTAGCTAGTTTATAATGCCTATGTACTCGTACGATTTATTTATTAAAATTGTGTATATGTGCTTGTATATTTGTACTTAAATAAAAATTTATTTTAATTTTATTTTAAGCCTACTTATTACCTATTATTAGGTAGTGCTATTGCGTTACGTAGTACGTGCTATTGAATTTAGATTAAAAAAAATAACTTTTATACAGTAACTATTATAATATTATGTGATGATAACATAAAAAAATAAATATACATATTTTGAATTCTCAAACTCTAAAATATAGACAGTTTGAATAATTTTCAAACTGTCTACATTTTAGAGTTTAAAAACTTAAAACTAACTATTCTTAGTTATTTTTAGATGTCTATTTTTGCCGTAAACTGTTCTTAATTTAGACAATGTAAATTTAGTATATTTTCGTTAACATTAAATCAGTTTTCATATCCCAATAACATATCAATATTATGTTAATGTATAACTTTCTTCTTATGTTGACTATGTTGGTGTGAAATATTCTCTGTTTCATTAAATATTTAATATTAAAATGCTCATATTAGTTACTTATAAAACCAAATAATAGGCGTGGTTCAATTACGCAGTACGGAGGCGACAATAGGTTATTATCCAACAATAAGACAATAGATAATTAAAACAATTGAGGTATTAGTGGTATTAGTACCAAGTTACTTCGCAGGACTTAAATGAACAAATACTGTTAAGAGCATTTATATTCAAGATGGGAAAATATGATTTCATGCTATAACGTGAACATTTATCTATCCTCATAATTTACATAAAAAACAAGCTTTGCGTGGGTCTAAATGTTTGTAGCAAACATGTAAATAGTACTTAGGTACTAGATATTAGAAATAATAATTACTGAGAATATTTACACATTTGTTGATAACCTATTACTTTTTTAATTTTGATACTGTTTTATTACAGACCAAATATGAAGTCCGTAATTCTAGTTGCATTGGTGTGTTTGGTGGCAGGAGTTTGGGGCAAGTACTTGTACACAGATAAATGGGATAATCTCAACATAGATGAAATTCTTGAATCTCAGCGCCTTTTAAAGGGATACGTCGACTGCTTATTAGATAGAGGCCGTTGTACAGCAGATGCTAAGACTCTCAAGGAAACACTTCCTGATGCCTTAGAGCATGACTGCAATAAATGCACGGAGAAGCAAAAATCTGGCTCTGATAAAGTTATTAGACATTTGGTCAATAAACGCCCAGAAATGTGGAAAGAACTTGCCGTTAAATATGACCCCGACAACATCTACCAAGAGAAGTACAAGGACAGATTTAATAAAAAAGCATAATTAGTTCTATGTATTGTTCCGAAATTTCAAATGTTCAATGAAAAATTTATAAAAATAATGATATGTATAAAAATAATGATATTATGTTGGAATAAATTTTAAACCATTCGTTATTTTATGTTTCATTTATTATTATGGGTATAATAAAATAAACACTATTTTTTATTTTTTAAAATGCTCTTCACGCATGCAAGCTAGTGTCTTCCTTCTATGAAACTGTTGAAATTTACTTAGTCTATATTTATTATCTTTATCACATTTCTCAACTAACTGGTTCCATGCATCAGGATGGATTTCCATCATAGATTTTATAACTCTTCGAATTAATTGCTTTTGTTTAGGAGTACATCTTCCACAGGTACTCTCTACGACTTCAGGTACCTATCACTTCTGTAAAACATAAACTTTTAATATTAAGGTTTCAATTTTTCTTATGCTTGGCATATCTAAATACCACCACATAATATAGATACTGAGTGAAACGATTCACTATAAATCATTACATTTAATTTGACAATAGATAATATTAAAATAGTATGTACAACAGTTTCTATAATTTATATATTATTT
Organism: Boloria selene; assembly: GCA_905231865.2. Lineage (NCBI taxonomy): Eukaryota > Metazoa > Arthropoda > Insecta > Lepidoptera > Nymphalidae > Boloria > Boloria selene. The sequence goes on from HG993149.1 coordinate 6,738,383, forward strand.
TATATCGAAATAGTAAATATTTTTTTGTCTATTAAGCGTTTATCATAAAATAATCCTTATGTCCAAAAAATGAAATATAAATAAATTATTATAGATCTTGGCACCTTACTTTTAAAATATTTAGCATCAGGAGTACAAGGCCCTTGATCCAAAAAACATTTGGTGTAACCTAATAGTATTCTATCGTTTTCTAATAGAGGTTGTATGTTATAGTCATTGTATCGTGAGCTATAATAATCTGCCCAGACCAAAGGTAGAATTATACAGGCAATGTTTATGATCGTTAACTGAAATGAATTAAGTAATTATTAGGTAATAAACATAAAATTTTATATTGATTACACCATCAGCAATACAATGGGGATTTTTTTCTAACGACCATAACTTTTACAACCTGAATCTATTATCCTACCAAATTATTGCTGCAAAACTGTGATATCTTTTATTGCTACTCGTAACTAGTAACTAGCAAACCCGGCCCACTTCGCTGGTAGTAAGTTTAAACAAATTAAACGATTTTTATAATTTTCTAATAAAATAAAAGTAGCCTAAGTTACTCCTTATTAGCTGTCTGCAAGCGAGTCCCGTAAAATCGGTACATCCGTTTCAGAGATTAGCCGGAACAAACTGACAGAAAGACAGAGAGACAAAAATTAAAAAAATATTTTTTTAATGTTAGTACCGTACATACTTTCATATTATGAATTTAGTGAAAGCTGTTAATTTGAAATTAAAAAGGACACTACAATTTTATTTATATGTACTATGTACTGATAGTTTTGTGATAGTGTGCTCTTTTAAAAGGATGTGAACAAGACTGCAGATCTAATCCGTTCAAAACATAGCATCCCGTTATTTCCATTTTTTTAATGAGAGAGAAAGAGATATTTCACTATTATTTTTGCCATAAATAAGATAGATAGAGTATCAAAAACGTCTAATCTTCTGTGAGTTATTTAAGTTTCTAAGCTTAAATAATTTCCAAATCAAATATGCTTATGATATAAATTTTTAGAACTTACGTGAACATTAATACGTTAACTGCTTTGGTAAATTTTCTAACATGACTAAAGTATATATTAAGGTCCCGCATGTATTAATAAAGTGTACAGTACTGTTATTACGTGAGTATACATTGTACATAACAGACAATTTACTATCTTTGAAATCATGGGATCCATTAGTGTATTCATGAGTTGTGACAAATAATACCCAAATGTTGACTTCTTTATTTCATTATGATAGAACAAGGATAATTTAATTTCTAAAATATTAATTAAGAAACTGAAACGTTTCGAGCAGTTTATATTACTTTGCAATAAAAAAGGAATATAAATTAACACATTTCCGAAGGGAATCAACAATATCTAACCAAATTCAAACAAATTGCCAAAATCTACGTATTTATAACTATTTGGATGGTGGTAGATCCAATTTTTCTTTGGGAGTCCAAAATAGTACATTTTTGTCTGTCCGGTTGCTTTGTATGAAAAGGGTATAAGGTAAAGGTATATTGCATTAGTAAGTAATTTTAATTTATTTCTTTCATAGCTTTTTCATCTCTGTCTTGAAAATTTGTTAGAAAACATAGATTCATCATCACCAGATAATTTTACTGTTGAAGTGTTAATCCTAATTTGATTCCTTAACAATGCATAAAAAAGGTGAAATAAAACCTCTTTTTATTGGATATCGCGATTGCTAAATGAAAAAAGTCAATATAATGACAAATAATTGTATTTTGTACGTGTTTATTGGCATTAGCTACCTAATTTTAAATTATTATAAAATATTATATAAAAAATAAATAATTATGCCCGCGGATTGTCAGAGATATACTTCTGGAGGTAAAGGTAATCATGGTATGTTTATTGAGAGAGAATCAAGGATTTGTGCGGCAGGTATACCGACAGCTCAACCTGATGAGTTTGTAAAGGACAGTTTGCAACATTATTTATTGAAAGACGAAGTCGATGCCATAGTAAGTGATGCTATACTGCCTCCAAAGAAACCCAGACCGTTGCCACCTCTACGTCATCCAATACCACTTGACAAACGTTTTGCCGGTCCATTTGGACAAGTTGCAGAACTTATAAATCCGCCGATAAAAACTAAATTTGAGACTTTAGTAGCTGACTTCAAAGATACTTCTTATTCGTCGTATTGGAAAAAACCTCTTGGTGAAACAAATGATCAAGTCCCTATGCTACCTGAAGGTTTTGATACTTTAAAGACTACTTTTGGAAAAAAAACTGAATTTCACGGTAATTTATATGATATAGTTATGCCTAAAGAGCCCATGTTTGATAAAACTCCTTCATCGAAGCAACCTGGCATTCAAATCGTTCGTAATTATTGCAGCCCGCCTTTTAATCCAAATTTGACATATGGACAAAGAACATTAGTTGATAACCGTGGTTCTTACGCTAAATGCTGTGTAACTGATGATAGAATATCACTTGGAAATGGCCAACGGACTATATTAAATAGTATTCAATCCGACAAACAAGAATTAATTCAATCCAGTATAGGAACTGTTTTAGCTCCCAATGAAAATATAAAAAAAGTTCCAAAAGGTTATTCTTTTGGAAAAATGAAAGCTCCCGGTAATTTACCGGAGTGCTTAACCTTTTGTAGTATAAATCCAGATCGAGATTTCTTTAGAAAATGCTTAGCTCATCTCAACTCTCTTAGAAAATTTTTGTCTGTTCGTTTTCTCCCTACGTTTTTTCGTAGGTTTTATTTGAATATAAAATTTTACGATAAGGAAAAGTCAGGCTGGCTTTCAAAAGGTATTGTGTATAACGAATGCGCGTCAAAACTTATAAGGTTTGATCCTACCTTAATTGAACCGTTACTATCTATGTGGGAAGCTTTTGATGGAACATGTATTGAATATAAAAAATTTGTTCATGTGATTAATTATAAAGAACCTTTACCAGAGCTTCCCAAAATATTGGATTTACCATTGGAATGTCTTGACTTTCGTACAACTTATACTGATATGGTGAGACCTGGACAAGAGGAGAATAAATTACCAATGGCAGGACTACCTTCAGGCCGATACTTTGACTTAGATTATCCAATAACACCAGAGAGGTGTTGTAAAGCTGATCAAACTTGCTTACTTCAGGAATCTGATATGAAAGCTTGTCTTTGTCCTAGTATTTTAACATTATTACATGTTAATCATAGGGATATGTATGCCAGACGTGACCCAGATACAATAAAAAAAGTTTTTGAAGCAACTGGGGAAATATTAAGTGAGGAAAAATTTAATTCAGTTTGGGAGGAAGCGAAAAAATACCATTCACTGGAATGGGTTTGCTTTGAAACATTTCGAAAAGCTTTAGAATTGTTCTCAAAAAATAATGATGAAAATAAAAATAAATAAGTGAACAGGTTACAAAAGTTTATTTAATTCCATTAATAGATTTCCGTTCTCAATTTCTTTTAATTTAAGCTTTAAGAAAATCTTCAAAAGCTTGTTGATATTTTCCTTCTGGATCGTAGTGAGACACAAGATCCTTCCAGATTTCAGGATGCTTATCTTTTAATTCTTTAACCAATTGTTTTCCCATTTGCTTTTGTTTATCAGTACATTTAGCACAACGAGTTTCCAAGGCTTCGGGCAGCTTTTCTGAAACATAAATTTATGTTAAAAGACTCATTCCGTAATCCCAGTACTGTTTCAATAAATTTTGTGAGACATCAATGGCTTAGATTTTTTTAAACTATAGTTTTATTTGAGAAGAATAAACTCAGTCTAAGCTATGAAATACAAACTTGCAAAAAGCTGAGCTTTGTGAGGGCTCGCGTAGTGCTTTTAACGGGTAATAAAGTTATAGGGGTGTTAACTCTTAGGTTTTCTAACAGATGGCGTTCGTAGTATAGCAACATTCTATCCAATGAACACAATTGTTAATGTTCATTTTTTAATAAAAATGTTACAAAATTATATTTTTATAGATACACATCTAAATTATTTGTTTATTTATCCCTCTTACACATTGAAACAGCGCAGAGTGACGGGTTGACTTGATTTTTGTGTGGAGATAGTTGTAGGGTAGAAATAAACATTTTGGAAAATATTTATTTGAATATGATATATTGATTTATTATTGTAAAGAAAAGAACACGTGTAGACTGTACAGTGTACATAGTAAATATGTATGCATGTCTCCGGCTACATTATACTCGTAATACGTTCCATCCTCTACTCATTCTTATCTTACTTATTAGTTCGTTTCTTACGATTTTCGCTTTCCTTTTTTTGTAAATTCATTATTTATTCAGGTACTTATTTTAGTTTTGGTAAGTAAGACCTTTTTAGTTTTATTTAACAATTACTTACTTGGGGTATGGGCTTTGTAACATAAAAGTTATACTTATTTTTGTAATCGCCCTTTAAAAATTGGCACTTTGATACCCTTATTCACATACTAATATAATTTTTGAGGTTTGCATAATATATTGAAGTCTTTGTTGTTGTGTAAAAATAAGTAGTACTAAACATTAATTTAATGCTTCTTACCTTTTAGTCTTTTGATTTGTGAAGTGCACGGTCCTTTGTCAATTAAACACTTAGAATATGAAGTTAAAAGCCGGTCATTTCCCAAAACTTCACTAAGATTTATTTCATCGCTTACAGAGTCGTATTTATCTTCAGCAAAGGCCAATGCGGCCATGCAAAAGAGAATGATAAGTTTCATGCTACTGCTTGCTCAAATCGATATAACAATGATCGAACTACAATACAATATGGTTATAAGAACAAGATCGTTCCTCTATTTATATAGTTTACTAGAAATTCTTGGAAGTGCTAGCAGAAGCAAATATGTTTTAATTATTATCTAACATGTTAAATTGTCCTTGTTATGGCGACGCATTATAATTTTCTATACTTAACTGCATTTCATGTAAACTGATCAATTATTTATGATTGTGATCTACGAGGAATAAACACATATAAATCAAAAGCAGGTTACCATTATGTTGATTTTATTTAGTAAATGCATTTTAATAATACTTGTCTAACTTAATTTGCATATTGAATGGCGACAATGTAAACAAACGTACTTAACTATTTCGTGTCAAGTAAATTTGGTAAAAATAATAATTAAATATATAATATATTTTCTTAAAATTAAAAACAATCACATCTTATTGTACTAGAATATATCTTAAGATTATTATTCATATTATGTGTTTAAGGCATTATTTTTTTATAAGATATTTATTTTTGTTCACAGGTTTCATATCATGGGGGCCATTTTAACATTCACACATTTGACTTATAACAGAATTATTATAATTTCAAATAATTTAAATATTATTAATAACATCTAATCATTTTTATTTTGTACTTATTTCAAAAGGCCACTCGAGTTTTCTCATCATTTTTTAGATATGGTTAACATTTAAACTAACTAATACCTATAATATTATATCTACTAATAACACTAAGCTCCAGTAGCTAAGAAAGTATAAAGTGCTTCTCTATTCGCCTGTGCTGGATCATACTTGTCTAAAAGTTCCAGGAAGCGATTTTCGCTTTTTAACCTTATACCAAGAAGTAGTTTGCGAACTACTACCTTCTGTTTTGGAGAGCATCGTCCACAAGCCGTTGTTATAGTTTCTGGCAAAACACCTGAAAAAATAATACATTATATACATTTTCTTAAATTAGACTGTCTTTTCGTGTTTTATTAATAGATACATTTTCTCAGATATATATGTACACAAACAAGACGTAGAAATATTCGAGTTTAGCTTATGTTGTTAGACACACTTTTCCTTTTCTTAGAAAAATCGGGCCGAATTTGCATTTGTCATACTAGTATTTGACACGGTGTTTCAGATTTCAATGATTGGCATAAAATTGTACAAGGAAATATGGGAATATTTTATCTTAATTAAGATTGAATTTTATTTTCTTGTGTAGTAGAAGTCAAATAAGTCCAGCCGTTACGGATATTTGCCAGAACAAACAGACAGACAAAAGTTGGAACCGACTACTTTCATGTGCAATTATTAAAAACTTGTTATTTAGTCATTACAAACAGACACCCTAATTTTATTTATGTGTCTGATGTGTATTGATGTTCCCTTTTTTATTTGAGGTAGAGAACTCTACTTGTTTATATAAATAATTTATACTTATTAGTTATTATTTAACACCAAAAACTATGAAATAAATATTCTTCTATTTTGTTCAACATATATACATTATATACCCCGTGCAGGAATCGAACCAAAATCTAAGTAGATATAAGTAGCATCTAACATACAAATCAATCAAGAAAACAATTCTACTTATTTATTCTAAGTATATGATGATATACTTACGTTTAAAATTCTTGCCGTCCTTTGTGCAAGGTCCTTTTTCCATGACACACTTGTAGTAAGCGAGTAGAATCCGCTCATTTTGTATGATAGAATCTGTATTGAAATTGTCATATTTGTTGACAAACTGTTGATACTGTTGTGCTGCGCAGGAAGCCACCACAACTAGCGCACATAAACATACCACCCAGATTTTCATTTTCCTAAAAAAAATTAAAAAGATGAACTCTACAGGAAATCTCATATTAGCCAACATGTGTTTTAATCGTCATCCTTTAGCTATGTAAATCAATGGGATGCCCATACAAGATGCAAAGAACTATGTACATTTGTACTATAAAAATTATACTACAATGTTGTGTTACCATTAAAGGAAAATCAATAATTTTTTTCGTTATAAGTAACATTCAAGTATTGTAGACATACTTAAATAATTTAATATAAATATAATAAAATCTTAAACAATTTAATATAGTAACAATAATTGTATGACAATATTTTTTACGAAAGTACACACGCACTCTTACAATAAGAAAAATTAAATCATTTGTTAGATATATAGTAAATAAGGGAGAATAGAGACCAGTAAATAAGGGAATCGATGAGAGACGGTAAAAAAATACCATTAGGTCCCTACCTACCATAAAACGTTTAAATATTTTTATTTATAAACTTGAAACAATTAACACGCAGGTACAACACACATTTTCTTAATTATCTAATTCCAATAGTTTTTATATAGATTTTTTAATTATACATCCATCATATATATAAAACCATGTATTTATAAAGGCAAAAGTCACATTATAGTACTATTCTTCTTACTGTATGGACTCTATAAATTGCTAAATACAAAAATATTTTTTGTATCCTTAGAAGTAATGATTTTACTCGCGATATAAACAACAGTAGGTTTAGAATAGGTTCGAATATTTGTTACACAAAAAAAATAATTTCAATAATGACTAGGTCAACGTCGCACTAACTTTCTAAGCGAAGAAAAAATAATTGGGTACTCACTGTTAGATGAAAGTATGAAAGTTGTAAGTCCTTCTGTGGCGACGGTCAGACTCGATGTGATGTGAGTGGGGTGGCATTTCTCTAAACCGAAACCAGTCCCAGAGTGAAGAGGTCGATGTAACGGACCGAATACAAAATATATACCCGGAATCAAAGAAAGTAGAAAGGTTTCAAATATATTATGTTTTTATGTCTTGCTTTTCATATAGTTAAGTTTAGTCATACGGTTACCTATATTATTAGAAGTGAATAAGAAATGTAAATGTCCTCTTTCTTTAGTAGGTTAGTCAGCAGAAAATGATTAATATAACTTATTACGTATAATTTATTATTTAAGTTTTGAATATTGACTTATAGAATATCAATAGATTGCTTTCTGATGTTTTCTAGTTTCTACTACGCTGGTGTTAGTAGGTTCAATTTCTACTTAGAGCAAATATTAAAGGTAGGTAGTTGATATTCTAATAAAGTAATAAAAAAGTAATAATAAAAATGCCAGAAACGTTTTCACATTTTAGGGTAAATTATTATTTCTGAATAAAGTCAAGGATGCAATTTCATCATAATTACAAAGTTACATCTGCATATGCATCTGCTACGTAGTCAGTGTTCAAAATTCATACCGAATAGATATAATTTTGAGATGTACCCGTTAAAAACCAGTATACCCCCAATAAAAGGTGATCGAATTTGTCTTTATGACTTTCGTCCATCTAACCTGAACTGCATTTAAAGCTTTTTCCAAATCTAAACAGGTTTTTGAAGTCATTACACTCGATCCTCGACCTATTTTTATATTATACGTATTTGTTTATATTATACGTATTTGTTATTGAGATTTTAATTAATTCGTTGAGGCCATTTCAATAAGCCTAAACATGATAATAGATTTCTCCACATACGTACTCTCTCTCTCTTTCTCTACTTTACAAAAGAGTTGAGTATCTCGCACATCCAGTTCAGTTGCTGCATCAAACCAAGGATGTACCTACTTGTAACCGTATCAAAAAGGTCATTAAAGAAACGGGTTACCAAATTTATATTGGATTAGATTAGTTGTTAAGTTGCTCAAATCTGGACTGTAACATGTTCTTTATTTTTCTTAGTTACCAATCTAGAATCTAGATACATTTTCTAACTTGAGAGTTAAGAACATTCAAAATTAAGCCACCCTACAAATAAAACAAACCTAATTGCGTTAACTGAATTAAGACACAGACAGACACGTCCAGAAGTTAGATATAAATACACATACTCGTAACATGAGGATTGATAGAGTACGTTTAGTTTTGTGTCGGAGGTTATAAGTGTTAACCAGTGGTTCAAAACAAGTTGAACTTATTAGAAGTTAGAAGTTAAGTTACAAGTTGAATTTATTATTATTATTATATAGGTTTAGTTCAAGTCACTAAACCTGTACAAAACATTATTCTATATTCGAACTTCCTGGTTTAATTTCTTTTAAAGTGGTCCTGTTAGTATAAAACTGGTTGTTACTTACTACTACTTTTACGTTTAATAACACCTTTTTGTAAAGTATACCAGCTTTATAGCATATCTTACTCGTATTTAGAGTGAAATACTTCAAGTTTATAAGAAAGATATTGAAAATCAATAGTATTAGCTACCTATTAAATTTTAAATATCTATACTTTTTAGTTTCTTTTATTAATTTTGATATTGTTAAATACGTAATTTACCGTCAGTCGTCACTCATATGACGTTTCTATGATAGCTAATATTACATTATTATATATTAGACATATTAATTCATATTAATGTTGGCTCATGGCTCCACAAAAGATTATCTCGGTTTGCCGTCTGGTAAAAATAGACTTCAAACTTGTTATAACTAACAGGGTACTTAGATATTTAATATCCCTCCTTCTCGCCGTACCTCAGCTATGGAGAGCTCTCTATACATGAAAGTAAAAAAAGAAGATAAGAAAAACATCTGTATTATTTTGAAAAAGATTTTTAATACTTATCAAAAATTTCTTTATGTTTTCCTTTTCCCATAGTAAAAAAAATTATAAAAGCTTATGTTATGGCAAAGTATGATATTATGACATCAGAAATATTTTACATATTATCGATATAATTTATTACTATTTAGACTAGATTAAGTGCGAGCGAAGTCGTTACTTTCGCTAGTTAATGTATTCAAAAACTTGACAAATTGTATACTAAAACCTTCCTCGAGAACGACTCTATCCACTGGTAAAATGAAAATCGGTGCAGTAGTTTTTGAGTTAATCGCGAACAGACAGACAGACAGACGCGGGGGAGGACTTTGTTTTATAATATGTAGTGATGTACATAGTAGGTATTTAGAATGTCAACTCAACGTCGCTATGCTCATGTACTCCCTAAATACTTTTTAATGGTTTTAATTTAGTATAGAGTTTTCAGAGATATTTTCGCGCAATAAGAATGTCTTAGACCCGGATGACCATTTACCATTATACATACATTATACCTAACTACATAAAGATCTAATTTGTTTCCGAAAATTATTTTATGTACAGATTCGACTCAGAATTTTTTGTTACAGGTATAGAAATTAAATGATCATACGCCTCAGAAGTTTATTTAGCAAGAACTTGTAACAGAGCTTTTGCCATTTTGTTAAATAAAAGTAGTACTTGTTTGGAATCTAATAATTTGTTTTAAAAAAATTATACAGGATTATTATTGAATAAAATCTCTGTATTGAATGTGAATTTAGTGGGGTAAATTTCGACCGCTTAAAGGTTATTCAATTGAAAGCGATGGCTCTACCGTCGGGACACTTTGACGGGACTGATTCCTCATTAGAAAATTAGTTTTTTTTTATTATCATTATCATCATCATCAGCCCATGTCCACTGCTGGACATAGGCCTCTCTAATGGTGTGCCTATGATTGCGGTCTTGAACACTGCCCATATAATCCAACCCAGCCGTACAGCGCAGGTCGTCCCATACTGAATTTTCCTAGCCGTGTTTTTATCGAGAACCTGCTTGCTCCAACAGTAACTAATTAGTTCTCCTGCTGATATGGCCGGCCCACTTCCACTTTATCCTGCTTATTCTCTGAGCAACATCAATTACACCGGTTTTCTATCTGATAAAAAATTATCAGTCGGCCCGTTGACTAATTCCAATGATCGTGTTCGATGCGCCGCCCAATCGCGCCCACAGCGAGGCGCACCGCTTCCTGATGATCGTATGGAAGCAGTCAGTACGCGCCTCAGCGAACATAGATGACGCGCTGCAAAAACGCGGCAGACCGATCAACATCCTGAACACATTAAACTTTATAACTTTTATTAAATCACAAAGAATATTTATTTATCATAAAACTAACTAACTATGATTAGTATAATACTTTAAAAAAATTGTTTATGAAAGTAACAAAAAATTAGATGTTTCTAAAATAAAATATTAAAATTTGCTGTCAGTCTATATGAAATATTTGTAATTAGTCTTTTACAATTTACGTTTTATTAGGTACTGTAGCTCGAGTTTTCCATTCCTTGTCTATTTTCTTCAATTCTTTCTGTTTATATCTCTTTTCTCCATATTTCAACCTTATTTTTGTATCATATGATTAATCGCTAAATTCATAGAATTAGGGATACCCTTTTTATTAAAATTTGCACCATGATTCTGCAACTAGTAAAAGCAAAGTAAACTATAAAAAGTTTCACATGAATATAAATAAAAAATGTCTTAATAATAGTAGGTATGTCATAAAAAAATGAAATGTAGGTATTCAATTTAGTTAAAGTATTAATAATTATTAATATAATATAAAATAAAGTATATAAAGCATTCATCTGTAGTACATAGTATACGAATGTGCCTCACCCTCCGCACAAAACTAAATTACAAATTTATATATAACTTCTAAGTTAGTATGAGAAATATTACTATTAAAGCGCAAAATAAACAATGTTAACATCAGTTGATTATGACTGTATTGTAAAAAACATTAAAAAAATATTTATAATTACGAACTAAACTTCAGCAAAAAATTTACAATTACCGCGCGCGAAAACACTGTTCGTTTCCCAGCTCAAAAAGCGCGTGGCGTGGTTGATGTGAAGTTTTGCTCACAAAACGGCGGCTGGTATGCCTATACTCCCAAACAAAGGCATCTGTATGTGTTTAGTTTTTCTGTTATACTTAATTTATGAATGTTCCTGTGTACATGGGGCAAACACTTTCCCCTATATATTTTTAGATGTATTATTTATTCATTATGTTCTCTCAATCCTAATTTAATTGAAATTTCCAGTGAAGGATGATAAGGGTCAACTTTACGTATCGGGGTCTGGCATTCACAAATATCTATCACATTATTATTGCTTAAGACTAGATCCAGTATATTGCCTTTAATTTTTTTAATTTGGTTGTACTGATGTAAAAGTCATTGAAGTTGATAAAATCTAATACTTAATAAGTTATTAAGAGGTGAGTTGTTGTTAGAATGCCAGGAAATGCTTGGCAGGTTAAAATCACCCTATAAGTAATATGGTTGTGTAGTGGCTATCGTCAGAAGAAATAATTTTACTAATATTTTCAGTCAACATTTCTAAAGTATTTAATTCTACTGGAGGTGGAAGATATACTAGACATATGTGTAACATTTCTATGAATTTCCCTGAGTTTAATTCGACTGACACCCAAATATCCTCTTGATCACTTTCCTAGTCAAGACGACGGCGTGAAACTAAACCTTTTGAGATTCCCATCAAAACACCACCACCTATTCTTTTATGTTAAAACGAAAGACTCGTTTCTCGATCACGCCGAAATACTAAGTACCTGTCATCAAGTACTTCAGAGTCAAATACAGTGCTATTTACCCAGGTCTCGGTTAGGAAGATAAAATCATAATCGTTACTTAACACGTTACGGCGTACATCATTGCATGTTTGTGTTCAAGCCCCTAACAATTTGATAATAACAAGATAACATTGAGAATTTTGATAAATAGAGTGAATACGTGCAATACATTTTTGTTTAAAATTATTGTAAAGATTTGAGTGATTCTAAATTTTTTATTTATTTGATTTGTCTGATTTACGCACAGAAACACGTCCATTTTTGACCCACACATAGCGATAACCCAGTTTTTTACATTTTAAACGAGCTTCAGCATGTAAAGCTTTTATAATCGGAAGTAAATGTTCGCACACATAAATTGGCCTCTTATCACCACTTATTTCTAGGTGTCTTGTGTTTAATTTGTCCTTTTTGGTTGCAGATTTTTTAATGAAAAAAAGAACAGGGGGCGTACTATGAACTCTTATAGCATGAATACTATAATTTTACTTTGACTTTTCGTATCATGACGTCAGTTTAAAACAATCTTACTTTTTTAGCCGCGTTTATAACGTCAGGCAACCAAAATCTTCATTTAATTCGTACCATGAGGTGAATTTAGACAAATAGCATTTTTACTTTTATGACACATTTGACAATCCTATCAAAATTGTTGTTACGTGTCGCATGTATTATTATTTTCAAAATTTATAATATAAATGCTTATTGAGTGTGCCAGATAAACTTAGATAAACCTATTATTTTTGAAAATGTGTCGAATTACTTGAGTAATTTATTTATACTTCGATTAAACAAATGTATAATTTCCAGTTTTCCTCAGTTTATTAAAGCTGATAACGCTGAAGCTTAAAGAATTACACGAAATCTTGTTTTGCCCGTGCCTTCGTGACTTCAATTTAGAAGAATTTACTAAGCATTAGGTAACCTACCTATTATGAAACATGTAAAACAAACTATAACAAGACTATTAGATAGTCGAGACTATTAGATAGTCGAGATTTTACATACTCGGAGGTAATAAAGTAAAGAAAAATACGAAAAACATTGTTTCCAGTTTGAGTAATTTTGCTTATCCCCTCTATTCGCAAAATACCAAGATTAAGGTTTGAATACCTAAGGTATTATGGATATAATAGGTCAAAAATTATAAATAGAGATATATAATTACTTTCTCTTTTAGTAGACTGCTTACTATGATTTTTCATTATATAACTTACATAATTTATAACAACTTTTTAAGCATAATAATATTATTTTTATTTTTTAAAACATAATTGAAACTAATTTACAGCACTATAACAGTAATCGACCACAGTATATCATTGAACGGCAGTAAAATGAAGATACATGGGAATTTTTCTCGACTGAATAAGGAAAAGGCAGCAGTTGAAATTCTAATAAAAGAGTTTGTAACAAAATTATATTTAGTTTTAAATTGTGTATTTTATTTTTGTATTTGCGTAGCTGAAACGTTACAATGCTAACTTTATAATATTCAACATGTGTAAATAATAAAAAAAAAGTTTTTTAGGTTACGTTGTATGAAATTGAAATTAAAAAATTCAAATATTTAGCAATTTTTCTTGCTTCTCCATATGATTCGTTTGCATAGTACTTGTCACTTAGAGCCATTTTTTATATTACATAGGTAGTATGTATAAGTATCCAAATCACGTTAATACACGTCTATTATTTCATTAATTTAATATATTATAAAGTGTTTCTTAAGTTTAATCCATTAAGTGCAAATCTTTAGTAATATAATTAGTTCAACTTATATATTATATGTATATTATACACAATCATCTTATATTGTCAATTTTCGCTCATCGTCAAGTAAACAAATTGGCAGACGGTTGTGAAATAAATAATTTGTTCCGAATATTGTGTCACAACTTAGCCAAAAGTTATAATATTACATTTTTAAATATTTTTTATTATTTTTTAAGACTAAACTGAAAATAATTATTGTATAAGTTGTATATAAATGCATATAGATTGCGTATATTTTTGTGATAGATACTTATAAAATTAATAATTAAATATTTAATTTTATTTTATACAAGGGAAACGCACTAATCACATTTACGAACGACTATCGTGTGACGAGGACAACGCTATACAATTTACATAGAGCTATTTCTTTTCTTTTAGCAGTTGTAAAACAATCTTGCTTTGTAAAACTCATGGTACGAATTAAAGTAAGATTATTGTAAACTTGAAACAAAACAGTCTTTAAATACGAATGTTTTCAAATAGTTCATGGTATGCCCCCAGCTACTAAGAAGGAATCTCGCGTTCTGGGTTTGGTGAATTTTACTAACACAGAGCGAGGACGTGGGCTATCTTTGTTCATATTCATTTTCCTAGCACAACTTTGTATATCCTGGTCATTAATGTTCATGTTATCATTATTAAAAAAACGAACATTAATAATTTTGTGTTCATTGGATACAATGTTATTGTACCAATAACGGCTAACGCGATCTGTTAGAGAACCAAAGAGTTGACATCGCTGTTATATTATTACCTATTAGAAAAACTACGCCTCACAAAGCTCTGCTTTTTTCTAGCTTATAATTGAAACTGTCATTTATTGCCTAAATGTATAAATCTAAACCATGTGAATCTAAACCATGCTCCAACTCCAACATCGACTCAACTGCACAACTTGAACAACACCAACTCGAATGCACTGGAACACACACAAAACATTTCATCAAAATCGGTCTAGTCGTTTAGGAGGAGTTAAATTACATACACACGCACATAATTTTTTTATATATAAAGATAGTATTCATTTATATATGTATTTCTATAGTATCTATGTCATACTATCGTAGGAACGAACGTAAGCTAAGGGAGAGTTAGTATCTAGTCCCTTATATTTTCACAAACATATCTTATATTAGGTGATTTTTCCCGAGATTATTTCGAATTTTGTTCTAAAATGTGTAAAATTGTATAAGTATCGGTAACACTAATAGACGGATTATCTGGACCGATATTGTAGTGTTATTTTAACTTTTAAATAAACCTTTTTTTTTCTTGCAGTAAAAAATATAGGTAGGTAAGTACCTACCTACTATAATTTCTCTATGTTCTCAATTTCTGAGGAAAAATACAAAACTGATTAAAGTCAAGTGGAAGCTAAATAGGTATGTCTATTTAAAAAAAGAAAATAATTAAAAAAACTAAAATAACTACGTAAAAATTACTCAATAAGCATTTGCGTACGGTTAGTTTTTAAAATAAGTAATTTAAATTCTAAAACAAAATTAATGTACTGTCGCGAATACCGTAGGGTAGTCGCGAAATAGTGATAAAATATTTAAATATTATTTCTTATAAACTTGAGGGTAGAACGAAGACTGTCAAATAGAATAGATTGCGATTTCTATCAGTCGTGTGCGGAACGCGACCGTGGCAGGTCGGGTGCGAGCTTCTGAGTAAAAGTGTTCTGTAAACGTGCGAGGCAGATCAGGCCGCAACACCGTGTTTGCCAAGTAAGTGAATTCAGTTTACCAATGTGTGAATATTCAAAGATTCAGTATAATTCAGTGGTATTGCGCGGGAGCCGTTTGATGCTCATAATTTAGATTCAGAGATTCAGTATAGACATGTGGCAACCTCAGATTATATAATAAGAGATATATGGTCTGAGGTGGCAACATGTATGAGAGATTCAGAGATTCGGTATAATTCATAGTAATAGATTCAGTATTCAGAAGTGTGAGTTCAGTCACCGTTAAATCAGACCAGTTACAAGCTTAGCGAGGCTCGGGGTGGCTATAGGGGAGGTTGGAGGCCACTAGCGAGGGATCAAACCCTCGTATGATAAATCAGATCACATTCATTATCAGTAAATCATATTTGTGTATTTATCAGTTACATTATAATTGCGATACGTCGTTATATTCGTTATATTCGACAAATACCAACGAACTGGGTACCCGGCGCCCAGGGTATTTGGCGACATGTACACTTATGACCTCACTATAATATTATTAAAAGCACTAGCATTATCCAACAACTCCACCCGTATTAACGTGTTTAATCGACCAAAAAAATAAACTTTATACCAGCTTCATAGTGCACTGCAAACTTGGCCAAAAGTAATATAATTTTTTACATTATAGAAAGACACTGACAACAAAAGACACAACTAAAGTTTATAAAATAAAAGATATAGTATAATTATATAAAAATAATATATTTACTACATAAAAAAGGAGTATTTAATTCCTAAAATACTGTAAAAAAAAGAATAATATACCTAATAATGTAAAATAAATTTTAGAAGTCAGTACGCCTTGGGAATGATGTGATCGCCGCCAGGCTATTTCAACATAATATAGAATTATTGTTAATTCTCAATTTAATTTGAAAAAGAGATATAAAAAAAATATTAGTCCCGCTGAATTTCTTTCGCCAGTTCTTCTCAGGTCAGAGGTTTCTTCTATCCGAACTGGTAGACTTTTGACGTTCAGTAAGAAATTGTAACAATTTTTATGCTGAATAAAATATTTTGATTTTGACTATTGATTTTGAATGTGTTCTAAACTTAAATCATAATTCCGTACTTTCAATTATCAAATGATGCGTAATGATTTCTCATCAATGGCGTTATTAATATTTTTATTATTTAATTTTAGCAAGTGTTAATTGTATTTTGCTATAATATTTTATATCTATAATATAGGTACTACCCAGTGAACACAATTATGTCAGACTGATGTCTGAATGACGTCATGCTACGTCATGATTTACGTAAGATGTGAGTCATATATGACTCATTATTTCCCACTTCCTGACGTAAGATAGATGACGTCCATTTGACATCATTATGACTGATGTGACGTAAATTTGATATATATAATAGGACGGCGTGTACGCAGTCCCCACTACCAAAAATTACGCGTCCCTGTTATCCGCATTAGGGATAATCGCAGATGTCAACCCAGCCGCAGGGCAATGGGAGGGTCTCGCTCTGGGAGAACCGCCTTCTTGTTCACGGTGTCCCCTACGCCAGGTAAGTATGCTCAATTTGGCACAACCTGCCATAGTCACTGTTTGCGAGAACATCTTGCCATCGCGATTCAGAAATCGCTTACAATTGAGCAGCACCATCTAGTAGAAGATATGTCGAACTACTTATACCTATGACCATTTAAGTACTCCATATAAGCCTACGCATTAATAATTTGCATACAAAACCTTCATTTATCTAGCACATGTATGATCCATACGCAAAAAAATTTTGTTTTCATATATATGATCACGATTTATAACTCCAATATAATATCAACTGTACGTAAACAAATGACTTATAACTGATGTAACGATATGATGTTCTTGTTACATCAGTTTTACGTAAAAGTGGGGACTTATGTCTTGCATATGAATATGATGGAATTATTATATCATTTTTACGTCAGGAACCTGACCTGTACCTTATGTAATCATATGACTTACTAATTACATAAATAATACATAAAATAATGACTCCAGTATGACGTCATAGCATGATGAAAATATGATATAATATGTACGTAACAGTTAAGTCATACAAATAACATCATATCAAAGTCAATTTTGATGTCAATATGAGGTCATAGTGATGTAATACAACATGACCTCAAATGAAAGTCACTATTATGTCATACTTACGTGAATTTTTTTTTACCTCTGTGTGACGTATATATGACGTCATTTTAAAGTCATGTGTTCACTGGGTAGCGATTTAGCGCGAACGAAGCCGCGGATTCCACTAGTATTATTATAAAACCACCAAAAGGCCAACCAATTTGTAATTTATATGGAACATTCGTGTAATTGTAATATAAATACGAGGACAATGAATAAAATGTAAACTACACTTTGAATAGTATGTAATTATAACAATTGTCATTTTCCGCATATTTTTGAGTATATATTTTCAAAAGTGATGTATTTTTTTCATTACTACTAAGACTGTCTGGAAACTAAGTGCAAATATAGTAAGTAAATTATACTTTTATTTCAAATTAGATTTTCATGGTTTAATTTGTAGTTCTGAATATTTTTTTAATTTAGTTTTTACTCTAAAAATTTATATATAAATATTTTCAAAATTAATATTTCACGTTTTTTATAACCAGTTATGTATCCTTAATCTTTTATAAGATTTACATAATAATAAAAAGTCTAATAGACCATTGCTTATAGATTTAGATAATTTTTCTATTTCTAGATTTTAGTGAGCAGTTAGATGAGACTTTGACTTAAACTGAATCTTAGGCAGACATTAGCTCGACTCCTACTCGGAAGAAAGTCAGACTATTTTGAACTATTATATTATTGTAAACTATAGTTATTGATATGATGACATTATGATCAAGGATCATCATCGCGTGACATAATCAACGCATGAATCACCGTTTTGGTCACTTAGCTTTTGTACTTCATAATTCCGAACTACAAATAGAGCCATTTCAGAGACAAGATCTATAAGTTATTATAACCAGTAGATCTCATTTTCAGGATATTGTTTAAAAATTCAATAAATTAAAATAACTACGACGCATTCACCTGCTGTATAAATATCTCTATTTCCGTTATACACTTATGTCACTCTACATAAAGCTATACTTATTTAATATAAGCACTACACATACTTTTTCAGATTCAATAAAAATGCTGTCTTTATACTGCATTTTACCTGTGATTATGGCATCCGCTGTACTTTGCTACGATGAAAAATTTGATAAAATCGATGTTGAGAAAGTTATCAAAGATAAAGACTTATTCGATTCGTATTTAAATTGTTTTCTTGATAAAGGCGATTGCACTGCTGAATTTTCTTCGGAATTTAAAGGTATATTTATTTTTTAATAAAAAACAAAGTAGATATTTATATGAGATGCTAAATAAATCAGAATTGACTTTAGTTAATAACTAAAGTTTTTAAAGAAGTTTACGAAAGGATTTTTGCTAAAAAGCCAAAAATGATTGTAAATGAAAGTTCCAACATTTCCAAGTAAACTATGTATAAGATATTTAAAGGACATCTTTTTAGATTGACTACTTATAATTAATAGCATCTGGATACTAGGTAGTGAACGAAATGAGATCTGTCTGCTTTCTACACCTACAAAGGAAAATACGCGATGTTCAAAATCTTATAGGTTATTTAAAATTAACAAAAAATATTTTTTTCATGCAGAATTGTTACCTGAAGTGATTTCGGACGCGTGTGCTAAATGTTCCAAAATACAAAAACGTAATGTTCAAAAACTTTTCATATATTTATTTGAAGATAGGAAAGATGTCTTGCTTGAACTGCAAAAGAAGTATGACCCGAATAATCAGTACAAAGAAAATTTTATGGCAATGTTAGAAAACAAAGATGAGTAAATAGGATAAGTAAGTAATGGATTCGATTGAAATGTAACCTTGGCAATGTTTTAACTTAATAATAAATTATTTGGCAAAGTTAATTTAAGTTTCATTCTACCCCCTTTTTAACATTCTCAATTGTTTTTTTCAGTACATCTTATCTTAAAATTCGTTATTTCACAAAATTGACAATAAAAATGGTTTATCCGTACAAAATATTAATTGCAGTGTTTGTAACACCAAAATAGCAACTTTTTACTTAATGCAAATGTAACGTTATGTTCGATACTTATAAGAAAAACATTTCTTTTCTCATTTTCATCTGTCTGTTTGTTCCGATTAAGCTCCGAATCGACTTAACCTATTTTGACAAACTTTCGGTGGATGATAGCTTATGTAGTAAAGTTTCATTCAAATAAGTTTAAATTACGTCTCTAGGTAACTTTGATTAGACGAATCAGAAGCGAGTGAGTCGCTAGCCAATTATAGAATAATTAATTAAAATCAAAAACTTACCATTTTCTTCTGTATATAGTTACGTATTGAAACAAAACCATTCAATATTTAGTAATAGGAAGTAAAAACTTTAAAAGGAAATATTATTAGTACGTGAATCATTAAAAGTCTGAATTTAATAGCGATACAAGAAATTAAATTATAACCCTCTGACACAATTATAGCCTGTTGAATTCCTTAAGGTAGCTTGATGATGATGGAACACGATGTCTTGGCAGTACTTTTCTGCAATTTGGACCTTGCAGATCCCATTCCAGCTACATTTCAATATTCAGTGGAGGAACAGCAACAGGCCAAAGTTGCCATGCAATATTATCAAGTTAGAATAACTACTTGTTATCATAAATATCTTCCACTATAATATATACATTGTATCAATAATGTGTAAATACTATCTCATTACAACATTATATCATGTTTCAGATTAACTAAACAGATTATTACTGTTGTTATGAACACATAAATTGAAACGAATTACCCCGCAGATTGAAGGCGTTATACAACGACCGTTACGTCACATTGCAGCACTGCGCAACTGACCCGGCGACATACAAACACACATGCAACCGTACTAGCCTCGTCTTGCTTCACTCAATACCGACTTTGATCAAATATGGACTGGTAGATACTATATATTGGTTGTGATGCTTCGATCGTGTATATATTGACACTACGCTAAATAAATATGGGATTGTCTCCTTGTATTTTAATTGTTTTGACTACTTGAATTAAGTAAAAATATCGATATCTTAATCGAAATTCGGATAACTCCGTTTCACTTACACTTTTTAAGGGACAATAAAAAGTTAATGTTTCATCCTTATGACGAATCATTTTAATATCATTTGATTATTTAAAAATTTGTATATTTTTCCGACACATAAGTAGGTAGTACTACTTAAGATTAACATATTATTTACGTTTTTGGTGACCTTTAAAAGTTGACTGAGACGGAGTTAGTCGACATGGGATATGGAAATAAGGTGTCGATATTCCATTACATTTACATAACTCATTATATTCTTTATGAGAACGTTAGTCAATGTCAGTACGAATAATCAACTTGTAAGATATATGATTTTCTTCTAATTTATAATCTCTCAAGCTTGTACCAAAAGCCATAATTTGTCTTGTTTAGACCTGTTATATAGCCCCCTTATATAGCTCGGATGACTTACTAGGATGCTTATTACATACTAGGATTATACTCTATTATGTATATAATGATTATTAATATATTATACAATATCTTATAATTGACAACTTACAATTGTAAACAGTGAATGTAGTAAATAATAAACAAATAATGTAATAACGAGTTTAGTTTATTGAAATCAGTCAATACCAATAGAAATAATAAATAACTCAATTTATACATGAAATGCGCTCGGGATACTAACAAATATCACATTTTGTATCTCATCGTCAGCATCACTCTCTTCATAATAACCTCTTTCCTCAAATTTGCTTATATATAAATGTTAATCTAATTTTAATCTACTTTTTGTTCAAAACTATCTAAAATTTTTAGCTGCTTTGAATGAACTTCTCGAAGTTTTCGCGATATTTGCCTGAGGGGTCATTTTTCTCAACGAGTTCTTCCCACTGTTTGGGGTGTTTCTGTTGGATTGCTTTAATCACTTTTTTGATGTTAGCTTTTTGTTTCTCTGTGCATTTACCGCATATCGTCTCGAGAGTTTCTGGTAAGGCTTCTGAAATTAGAGTATGCAATAAATATTTCAACTACCTATAATTGATTGTTACAATCTATTAAAATATATTGATAATAGAAAAATGTATGAATATAGCAGGCCAAAATTATAAATGTCTCCAAATTGTTTTACTAAAGATAAAAAATATGACGCATTTAAATATAGATCCGCTACAATGCTTAATTTTCATCAACTCTGTCGTGGAATAAATATGTCATATATATTTTCACAACTTTTATAAATACTTCAAGGCTTCAATACAAACCTTGACCTCGACCTTTTTATGCAATAAATCGAACGCATTGTCCTGAGCTCCTCACATGCAGAATAAATACATAGTGCTGAGTGAGCATTGCGCATTCATTATACACTTAAGTAGAGTTTGTGTAAACAAACGATTTAAGTGTCGAAAGAATTTTGCTCAACTAGTATTTAACTTTTAAACAAGCCTTGCATATTTTTTATTAATTGGCTATAACTTAAGGAATAGATAATCTGAAAAATTAACTTACTTTTAAAATCAGTTCCTTCTGTTGTGCACCTGCCTTTGTCCAAAAAGCAGTTGACATATGATTTGAGCAATCTGTCGTTTGTAATAATTGTATCTACATCGAAGTTATCATATTTTGCATTATATTTATCTGCCGCAAAAGCCGACAGTACCAAACAAGACATAACGATTAAGAACTTCATTTTTTATTCTGAAAACAATTTTATAAAATTAGCAAGTAGAATATAGATTTAACAAAGTCGGTTGATAGTTTGATATATTTAAAAATACAATGAAGCAAATGTACTGTGATTTGAATATTAATAGGCGATTTGTTTGTGACAGAACGAATGACTTGTAAAGTTACTAACAACACACTTTGAATACAAATTAGTTTTAATAACTATTCAAACCATTGAAACAAAGGATATTTATCACTATAAAAATAATGGTAAGGATGTTAAATGCATAAATAAATAATTGACGATAAAAATTCAATACCAATATTCGAACAGGAGGAATTAGATTATAAGAAAAATTTCGAGAAGTATAAGAAAACGATTATAAGAATAAGTTTGAAAGGTATCATAAGCCCAATCGTAAGATTGACACCAATACACAGGGTTACGAGAGCAGTGTGCCCAGTTACGCAACACTATCACTATTCGATTACCGTTGACACTGATTGCAATATGCGATTCGTTCACCCACCTTTTACTCTCTACACAACCCAAAGAACTAGCCGTCGCAGAAAGCGACAGTGCTTTTATATCGAACAACATTAAGCCACCTCCTTCATCAACTCGTAGCCCAAATACAGAAACAACGTGTATGCGATTCTAAGCCTTTTGTTAGAACCTATAAATACTATTGTTTGGCCAGTTATAGTACGGTTAAGGAACTTCATTGTTGTTGAAATCTATCATATACTGTTGAATATTACCAGGAAACTAAATTGAGTAATTCAAAATTCCCTGCTGTATTTGTGTACGGAAGAATAATGTGGCAATGGTAGTTAGATTTTGTACTAAAATTTGCCTCATCAAATTGTTTTTGATACTACTGAAACTGTAAATAAGCAAATTTTAGCGCAAAATGTATCCGTTAATACTACTTTATTTAACTTCAAAGTATGTTAAATTATAAAGGTCACAGGGTTTTCCAAGAGTACGTTTTTATTGCATATCTAATATTTTAAGATTCGACTTTCCTATTATCTTATATACTTAAATAATCAAAAATTTACTATTCTTAGTTGAAATTGTTAAAATCTATTTTGTAAAAATTTTAAAAGTTATAGTAACAACATTACTAGCAAGTTAATAAAAATTTGTAGCTGAAAACTATGAGATGGTCGATACAATGTGAGCTTGACTAACTCACATTACGATGAAAAAAGGTTCCTACTGGAGGAAGAAATACTATTCTACACTATATTTTAGTTTCTAGTTTGTATTTTTTATTATTGTAGTGTCTGTGATATGAGTTATATGAGAAAAGCCATACATATATGTATAATAAAATTCAAAATTAGTTTAATCTGTACATTCAGTTTTTTTTTTTGGGAAATCCCACTGACAAAGTCATTGGTAACGTTTTGGATTTTGGCTGTCTGTTTCTGTCACGAGAAAACCACTGGACACATTTTGATAAAATTTGATTTGACTGGCTATGCGGGTATATAGAGGATAAGTTTTACTGAGGGGAAATATCGCATTTCTGAGAAATCTATATTAATTATTAAAACGTGCCATACGTATAGTAGGTATAAAATATATTTAATGTTTTTTTTAAGTGTAAAACTTTTTGAAAAAAAATGTGTTACCATTATTATTACACAGAACGGATGTTTACCTATTCCGTGTATTATTACTATATATTATTTTTTCTTAAATAACGATGACGGTGATAAAATGATCTCAGAAATATCGAGGTCAAATTATCGGTCCTTGTGAGCCTGACAACAGTTGAATTAGGCAGAAATTGGTTTGTTTTGCTTGTAAATATTATGTTATGTTTTTTACTAACTTAATGTTTATTTTGCAACACGAATTCTCGTGTTTTTACCGGTTATTCTAAAACGTGGAGAACCGATTTAGTTTTACTTTAGATAAAGTTTTACAACGGGTAATAAAAAGACATACCTTTAGGAATTTAGGTAAGGGTAATTCTGGCTTAAATAGTAAATTGCCTATTGTCTTACTAGCCAGTAAATTTGAGTGCTTACATAGAATAGGTATTATATTAATAAGTCGCCAAATTGTATAGAAATCCCGCATCTTTTACAATGTTATTTAATTCAACAGACACTAATAACATTCATTCTATTCAATCTAATGATTACAATGATGCTACTTGTAGTTATTACTGGCTGCCCTAAAATCTTCTTTACCATAAAAGCAATGTGAAATTAGGAAGAGAGGTAAAGTTAAAAAACTAACAAACTCTTTAGTCTTTACACTAACATCTAAGCTTTCATATTATATCACTAAAGAATAATTAATTATTGTCGGCTATAACCAAGACCAACAGAAATCTAATGTTTTTTTGTGAAATAGCCGCATTATGTATATTTGTTTTACCTGTTTCTTTTATTTGAGAACAAAGTCTGCTGTAACTAAGTTTGCTTATAAATCTAGGTTGGATTTATAATAATTAACATACAAGTTGACCTTTTGACGATAACAGCGGCAAGTTTACACAAATATGGTTTTTCGAAGGTTCTCAAATACTTAAACTATGATTGAGGAAAATAAATAATCCTTTTAAGTAAAAGAACTAAATTTTATTAAGTAATTAAACAATTAGTAATAAAATTTACATAGACTGTGCAGGGGCAGTAGTCCAGCGCACTTCGCATTTCTACCATGATTGCCTTACGGTTAAGGAAAACATCATGAGAACACCTGCATGTCTGAGAAAACCTAGCAAGTTTTCATAAGACATGTGAAGTTTGCCAAGACGCACTAGGCCAGCGAGGTGGACTATGGCCTGATCGCCCTCGTATAGAAGGAACGCCTAGCAGTGGGACGTAAGACTTTGCTTTTTTATATACAACTAGCGACTCATCCTTCCTAGATCTTGCGCGAGCGAATCCGCGGGTACCGCTAGTAATAAATATAGCCATTGTTACTCAGTGATAATGTAGGTTTCTAAGGGCTAAAGAATTTTTAAAATCAGTCCTGTAGTTTTTGAGTTTATTCGTTACAATATACAAAAATACAAAACTTTCCTATTTATAAGATTATATATTTGTATTTGTATAGATTTCAATAATAGAATAGTATCTCACTGTACGGGAAACTCGTTATCCAGAATTTGTTTTATATTTATGAACAAATATATAAAAATTCTGAAAATGTTCAGTTATTGCCAATATAACTTTTTTAAGCCTTTTAATTTACACTCCCATTCTATTCCCGTTATTACATTTTTATTATTTGTATAATTAATATGAAAGTTTTGAGTAAATTTTTTTAATACCATACTAGGATAAAGAAAATAATCATAGTACTAACATATTATAGGCTAACGTTCTAAAATTCCGTAAAAAAATTGAACACTTATAATTTCGTTTTTTGATATATTTGAGGCATGACAGAAATTGGTGTAATCAACCATCAACAATTCTGACGCCAAAATGCCAAAATAAAATAAAACCAACATTGGTACTATAAATGCAACTAAGGTGCAAAAAACATTTTAAAGTCAATTAGTCAATTGAGCAACTGGATTATCTTATAGGACCCTATTATGTAACAAGGTTTCAATAAAAATAATATCTTTTATCATTATAATTAAATCTCATCTAATTCTGCAGCTTTCCAAGCCAAGAAAGAGAGTAACTTTTAAGAAGAGCATAATATTATATGAATACCGATATTTGATTTCTCGTTTGGCTTAGTTTGTAGTCTACTTTCTGTGCCAGTGGTCGCGGGTTCAAGTGATGCGGGGTGCATTCATTTGTGTGATAAGCACAAATCTTTGTCCTCCAGTCATGTATACCTTTATATTTAATGATATAATATGTATAATGTATCAACTATTCGTATTAATAACACAAGCTTCGTAGATTACCAACTACATACAGCTGTGTTTTAATGTCCCAACATATTATGTATCAATGTCTAATAAAACTTATATATTTGTGACACTTACCTTATTTTTAAATAGCTCTTGCATCACTTAAGATTCCGATAAAACAGTCTCAAAAGTTGTGAAGTACTTGTCTTGTGGATCAAGTTTCTTCTTAAGCTCCGCGTGACTTTCCGGTAAGTATTTTTGAAAAGCTTCGAAAGTTCTTCGAGCGAATCGCTTTTGCGGTGGTGTACATTTTGCACATGCAGTTCGAACCACTTCTGGTAGGACAGCTGTACACAAAACATATTTAGTTACCCCCATTCACATTAATAGAAATATTATGCATGGTCATAGAAAATTTAAAAATTGTGACTAACTGTTATTAAGATACAAAGTTTTAATTAAAAATTGTATTTGGTAAAATCTTTCATATTGAACCTTTTGGATAATAAGGAAAAGGAAGGGAATATCAACAATATTTATTTATTTTGACAGTTATAATAACTAGGTACACTACACTTGTTTGTTTGGAAATTTAAATAGAATCTTACCTTTAAAAATTCTTCCTATAGGTGCGCACGGTCCTTTGTCTAAGAAACAGTCCAAATACTTTTTTAATAGTCTAGGATTCTCAATAAAATAATCTATATCATAATAATCGTAACGCCTGTCGTAAAATTTATCTTGAGCAAATACGTAAGAGACCACCAAAACAAAAATAAAAATATCTTTCATTATAAATATTACTATAAACGCAATATAAGACCGCGAAGTAACCGACGGCTTTGAATAGAATAATGGAAGATGGAATGAATGATGCAAACTTAACAAACTCATCTATTTTAAGTATGTAATAAACCGCTGTTAACCTTCGCGCAAAAAAATGTAGGATAAGCAAAAGCCTGGGCCATTCTGATACGAGACTTATGAGTTTAAAAAACTTTAAATACTTAATCCTATTAATACTTATAAAACCAACAAAGTATATTTTACTGTAAAAGCTCGCGTTTTGGATTCGCAAATAGGTGTTGGTATATTATGTATATATTTTATGAAAGGTAAAGGTAGTGTAAAGTTTATGAAAGGTAAAAGTAGTATTAGGAAATATGGGATATTACCATCAAAGGTTGGCACTAATTAGGTTTTAGCAACGATGCTGTGTAAAACAATTACAATATTGGAGGTTCTTGATTAAGAAATCTTCTTCTTGTCGTGTCGATGGCAATTCAACTAAGTCAGCCTAAAACTCGGCCA
Organism: Boloria selene; assembly: GCA_905231865.2. Taxonomy (NCBI): domain Eukaryota; kingdom Metazoa; phylum Arthropoda; class Insecta; order Lepidoptera; family Nymphalidae; genus Boloria; species Boloria selene. The sequence continues at coordinate 6,766,009 of HG993149.1, forward strand.
CCATTATGGCTTTATCACTGACATGCATAAGCTCCTGTAAGTTGCAGGGCAAGCAGGGTATAAGTAGGGAAATTAAAAAAACAGACCTAAAGATATGCAAGACGGGTTTTAATCTCAACAAGAACAATTCCCTACACAATAGTTTAGGTAAACTTACATTAATCAAACATCGGTGGGAAAAGCCCGAAAAATCGTGTCTATTTATAAAGTACTTAAATTTAGTTAACCTTACCATATACTAAATAAAACCAATCTATTTACCTAAATACGGATTTTACAGCAACATTTATTATAGTAATAAATTAAATGCAGTTGTTTGGTGAGCGCATCACTTAAGACATTTCGCAAAAACGTGAAATTGATATTTTTCTAAACAATTTTGGTATCATCTCAAAGATCAACATTAAAATAGTAATGGAGACAAGGCAATGTCTTTTCAACAACTTATTGGAATTTAAAACTAACAGACGTACGAATACATAATATCAGCTACTTCTTTCAAAAAATTGTGTCTTAGAGATGTTGGAGCATTAAGCAATGTTGTTTTTATTTAACATCGCAGTCTAATTATATATTTTTTCAAACTTCAATTAACTGATTCCAAATTGTTAGATATGTAGATATGCAAAGATTCAAGATTGTAGCTTTAAGATAATTAAAATTGGAAACAAAAATATTTTTCTAGCAAAAAATTATACGTATTATCTACAGAGTTGGGATAAGGAACGACTAAGTAGATAATCATCTAAATGATTTTGCCTTTCCGTAACAATGCCTACATTGTTACAAGTTACAAGTGTACCTATACACTGTACAGTAGTATATTCAAAAAAATAAAAGATTTTTGTAATTTTTATTACATAAGGGTTGATCACATCGTGATCAATACGCCTATATGAATAACTAAAACAAAAAAGATTTTAGTTGTGCTAATTTTGTGTAGTCTATTATAATTAATCAAAGATTCTATATCGTGTAGTCTATTAATATTTATGTATTCTTTGTTCTCTTTTTAAGACTTTGCCGAAAACCGCAATAACTTATAATTATATACACAACGCTTAATTGATAAAAGAATTTTAAATTACAGCTTGTGATTCCGAAGATTTGTGTTCCAATAAACCCAAAAACAAGCTTTTAGAATAGGTTTATACTTGAGTGAGCTTATTAGGTATTGTTTCCATTTCTGGAAGTAACGAAAGACCTAATGTTTAATCTATACTAATATTATAAAGCTGAAGAGTTTGTTTGTTTGTTTAGTTGAACGCGCTAATCTCAGGAAGTAATGGTTCGATTTGAAAAAATATTTTTGTGTTGGAAAGTCCATTTATCGAGGAAGGCTATAGGCTATATTTTATCACGCTGCGACCAATAGGAGCGGAGCATCAATTCCGCGCGACTCAGAAAGAATGTGGTTTCCGGTCTTTAGAACGCGTGCGAAGCCGCGGAAAATGCTAGTCTATACATATAATAAAATTCTTACCGAGTCAAATCTCTAACAATTTTTTAATTTTTCAAACATACATTATATGTTTATATGGAAAATCTTATATACAAATAGTCATTATTCACAAAACAGAGATCGAACCTATTACCTATGGCTTTTAAAATTTTTATCTGTCTGTCTATCTGTCCGTGACTGTATCATAAGAAAACCACTGGACAGATTTTAATGGGTAGGTATGATTATAGCTGGTTATCCGCTTCAACATTAGGAGTTATACTTTCTACTGCAGGAAAACATATTTTCTCTGAGAATTGTATAAAACCATTAAAATGTACGTAGAAACAACAAGATACCGCAACAAATTGAAGTTCCCAATTAATAATAACATCGGAGTCACGTGTAAGAAGGAATTTTCCGTACATTATATGAATTTAAAGACTTAGGTTTCGTTTTATTTTTCCTCAATCATTAATTACCGCGATATATGCTTAACGTGGCTCAAAACACCACATTAATGAATTTTTCCTTCATTTTTTGTAGTTGACTCCGTTAAAATAAGCTCTAATATAGACAAACTTAAGTGCCAATATGTCCTAAAAATTTTGATTTTTCTTTAGCTATGCGGATCTCTAAATAAATAAATAAAACAACACATCATTTCAAACTATCTTTTATTCCATGGCCAAAACAGTTTTAAAGAATTATTTATCTTGAATCAAAGGTTATTTAATTATTCGCTATAGCTGCTTCTAAAGCAGCAAAGTGTTTATCTTCTGGGTCGTACTTTTGCTTAAAGAACTGATATTCTTCCGGGTTTTTCACTTTACAAACCTCTAAGAAGCGTTTGAAGATATGTTTTTGTGGTACAGTACACTTTGCACATGCTTCTTTGACTGCTTCGGGAATATCCTCTGCAAAATAAATATACGATTTTTTTTATTTAATTTTATGAATATGAAAATTAATAAGTATTATCTAGACTACTGATATAATAATAAACATTTAAAGTAAAATATACGTGTATATTATTTGATACGAAGGACTCTTAACACCTTATATACCAAAACACAAAATACATAGAAAAATGTAAATTACACTATATATGTTATATCGTAAAAATATAATAAACTATTTAAATTATAAGGACTATTAGTAATAAAGTAATATTAATAAATACTTGGCACCCTAAATGAGTTTTAATATTTACTCATCCCTATATTAAAATACTAGTGACTCACACTCTAGTGACAACGCGAGCGAAACCGCGGGTTCCGCTAGTAATTAATATAACCGATGTTACTAAGTGATGATATAGGTTTCTAATGACAAAAGAAATGTTGAAATCGGTCCAGTAGTTTTTGTGTTAATTTGTTACATGCATAAATACAAATCTTTCCTCTTTATAATATTAGTACATTAATTATCATTTTTTATTATATTAGAATTAAAAATATTTTAATTTCATAATATTCATAATATTTAAATTAAAAAAATTATAACACAACTACGTAAAAGGTGTATAAAAAGGACGAAACAAGAAAATAATTCGGATAGAAATCCTAAAATTCATTGGTACAAAAATGGTCAAGATAGCGCCGTGATCACACTCCCTTAGGGTTCGTCCCTACACTACGGTACACCTTAACAATTAGAATAGATTATTCAGAAAATACATATTTTCGTAAAAATGTAATATGTTGTCTTGAATAACCGACTACCATCATACCAAATTTCATCAAAATCTGTCTCGTGATGCGGTCACAGAGAGGCAGTAAATATTTTATAAACTATAATAATAGCTTCATGAGGAGTTTATTCAACTAAACTATAACATATAAATAATAGTATAACGTGTAATAAGATAAATAAATATAATATTACATTAAAGTATTATATATATTTATCTTATTATAATTATTTTATATAAGGAAACTAATATACTTCTGTATATATAAATTTCAATGAAGTTCAATGCTGACAAGCTCATTAAAATTTAAAAGTTATTCACTATTAACGCGTATCATAACACTTACCCATGACAGTTAACTAAAATATTATCTATAAAATGGTAAATAGAGGAAGATGAGTTTGTTACATATATTTTTATTTCTTTGATTGACCTTTTCTTTGATTGATTGCATGTTATATGTTAACTAGCGACTCGCCCTCGCTTCGCTCGGGCTCTTCCCTAGATTTAGCATAGACAAAGCCGCGGGATCCGCTAGTAATGCATATAAACCTACCTCTTGAATCACTCTATCTATTAAAAAAACCGCATCAAAATCCGTTGCGTAGTTTTAAAGATTTAAGCATACATAGGGACATAGGGACAGAGAAAGCGACTTTGTTTTATACTATGTAGTGAAGCATAATATTAGAATATAATTCTGAATAAGTTTCTAATGTAGAGTTCATTTTTTTGAGATTAACAGGGAACTTACTTTTGAAACCAGCCATTGGATCAGTACAAGAAGCTTTATCGTTGAAACAGTCGAGGAACATTTTTAATGTGCTCGGGTCTCCAACAACCGCTTCAATGTCTAAATCATCGTTTTCAGAACTGTACAGCTCCGCAGTAACCAGTACCAGAATAGAGGAAATCACTAGCAGGCACTTCATATTTGAAATCTGAAACAATAAAAATTATTATAATATAAGAATACAGCAGGTATTCTTCGAGACTTTGACCCTCATAATAAGTGTATGTATTCTTGGAAATTTATATGAAATATTGCATATTTTACCAAATCAAAACAGACCAACTCGCTAAGCGGTTTCAATGCTGACTGAAAACTAAATAATGCTTTATATTGTTTATAAATATTTATTAAAGGTTATCGTTGTTGTTAAAATAATGAATTCACGTGTCTTCTGAACACTATTTTATTAACCTTGCAACAACAATAATACTAATCTGAAAATATTACAATATTCTTATATTTAAAAGAAAAAACATAGGTATCTCATATAATAATAATAAAGATAACAATCGACCTTTAGTCGTAGAGATGCTAGATTTAACGCTCGAAAAATATTGTCGATAATATTTTCTCACGTTTATTATAACAAATTAAAACATTAACTAAAATGTAGATTACAAAGCAGTTTATCAAGTATTATTATTTTGTAATAAACACTTATATAAAGTCTAATCGAATGAGGTAGTTATGTGTATCATTTAAGTCTGTTCGCTGTAACTTATCTATGTTTCATGAAGTTGCCAATAAAATTTAAAGACAATTATTTTGATCATATAGCTAAAATTAATTATCTAATATGTGTATCGAATTGAAAATCGTAATTTCCTGCAAATGTAAAATCCATACTTAAAGTGAAAACTACTTTGTCTTTCGCTTTTCTCGCTTAAACTACTTTAACAGATTTCTATTAAAAATAAAAAGTACACATGTCAGAAGTAAAACTTCTTTGGCAAACTAATTTTTAAATCTCATTTATATTTATACTAAATAACCCCTTATAAGCTCGCTTAGAGAGGGAGATGGCGCGATGGTCATACCCACGAGTTAGACAGAGTTAGAAATGTCACTGACTCGCGGTGGGCGAGATCTAACTAAGGCTAACTCTTCCTCTCTGAGTTCCTGGTACTATGGACTTATTTTTTCGTTTCATCGAGTTTGAAATCACAACGATTCTAAAGAAGTTTCACTTCTAAAAACTAAACGTGTTTGATAAATATTGTCAGATATCTATGTTAAAAAAATACATATGTAGATATAAGTTTTAGTTAATATAAGCAACGAAAAACAGTATGACCGAACGAAGGTCGCACTTACATAAATACAAAAATTTGACATGTAATAAATTTTATAGTATTAAGTACTTACCTTTATAATTCGGACTACTAGTTTACACTGAATAACAAGATACTTGTGTTACTTAAATATGGAGACAAGTGCTTTTATACTTATTCCTGTGTCGTTGCAAAGCTATTTACATATTAAGAAAATTGCCTACCGAATCAGTTTTTTACTCCATTCTGATGGGTAATACAATAAACATAAGTGTTTTTTCCCATAAAACGTGCTCTGAATGAACATCGAAAACAATACCATCACAATTTATAAATAACTTCGTCCTTTTAAACATTTTACTATATTTGCTTTGTTCTAATGTCAATCTATTTAGAATTCAATTTTGCGAGCTCTTGCTCGTTCCCATTTTAATGTTGATCAGGTAACAATCCAATAATATGATAACATGGAACTGGTATGCAACGAAGTTGATTATAAATAAATGAAAATATTTATTTAATTAAACTTTAAGAATCATTTTTGAGTCTTTAACTTATTATACTATGCAGTCTTTCCATGGGGAGGGTGAGAAGGCTGAAGGGAAACTCAACAATTTCTTTTTTGACCGACTTCAAAAAAGGAGGGGGTTATATTATGTTCCACTGTATACTTATTATTTTTTATGTATGTTACAATATATATATATATATATAGCTATCCTATAATATAGGGATTATATAAATTCGTATTTCCACATATTTTCATTATTTCTGGGATTGTCTCTGCCTTTGTTGTTTCAAATTTATATTTATACTCAATAGAATAAAACCGATAGAAACTTGTTAACATTTAGTAAACAAATATCAGTTTTTTGGGTACATTTAATATTTTAGAATTATTACCTTGTTCATAAGTAGTTTTTTATACTTATTTATAAGAATGTAGGTCCAAGCTCTATTCTTAGATAAGTAAGTTTATACATGATATTCGTAAATGTCTTTTATCTATATTTAATGTCTATAATGTTTACTTATGTATATTGACACACATACAAATATTACGATTACATTAACAACATTCGAAAGGATTCGACATTGAACTAAATGAACTGGCGCCGGAAGTGGCTCTATACAAAATGATTACATGACTACGGAGAATTAACCTAAATATTAATATCCTAAATTAAATCTAAAAATCAAAAAAGTCTTACTTTCTACTTGCCGACACAATCGGTTTTGTCCAAATTTCAAAATTAATTATCTTTCTTTTTCTCCTTAAAATCTAGTTTTAATTAATACTTACCAATATTTTAGATATCCTATTAATTTAATATTTATAACTAGGGATAACATTAGCTATCTACAAAGTCAAAATCGGTCCAGCCGTTTAAGAAATTAACTGAACGGATATACAGACAAAAAAAATTAAAATTGTTTTTTCAAGTCCCAGATGTCATTTCATATGCATTTAGTGAAAAGCTTTTATTTTGAAATTAAAAACAGACACTTCAATTTTATTTATATGTCTAGAAGTCTTAGTGACTTACCCTTAAGTAGATATTCATATTATGTGTATCTACATTAGTTTGCGACAGGAAAATCTGCTTAAGAGGAATAATTCTTTTATGCAATAATAATTCTATTTATCAATTACACAAAATGTCGATAAACGACTCGATTGAACAAGTTAACAAGTAAGGAAAATAGGATTAAAAACATAACCCTTCTCACTCGCATTCGGGTAATCAATTAAGGCTGCTGTGCGTTATATGAATAAAAATTAATAAAAGAGTATAAAATAAAAAATAATCCTGAAAGTTTAATCTATCCAGATATACTTGTAGTACATACTCGTATATAAAAATATTTAAAGTCAAATAATTACGTAATTGAAAAAAAGAAATAACTTGACTTTGAGTATTGAATATTTATCTTTAAATAGGTGCATATAGATAATTATGGGTCATCATTTTAAAAGAAGAAGATCTTGGACAATTGTACGGAATAGACTATAGTAATCATATCTACTAGTCTCATTAGTGTGATTAATCTACCAAGTCGATGATATAATAGAGCTAGATATCATAATATCCGTGATTACCAGTCTGAGCTGGGTTTTAAAAGCTTCCACATTTGTATAAACGTACTTTTTTAACTGGTAACATTAAGATTTTTTTGAAAAAAACATAATTAAGTCGTTTGTTAGGCTGGCTTCTCACGGTGCGTGATATCGCGAGTCGCGTCGCGTGGCAGTGGCTCGACGCGACTCGGGCTAGTGCGTTAAGGCGCGTTCGATCCGCCAAATGTTGGTAAATTCAAAGGCGCGGCACGAGCGCGCTCGTAAAGGCACTGGTATGCACGGAGAGGCTCGCGCTATTGAACACGTTCATTTCATCTCGACTCGTTCCACCGTGGAGTACTCTAAATAATACGTGTGTAGATATGGAATAGTCGTATGACATAATTGCCAGACTTAAAATTTTATAGGAAAAGGAGCCATCTTTGTGGAACTCGAAAAGAACGTAGCACAGAATATAAATGACCAGCACGATGCCTGGATTAAAATTCAAAGTAAGGTAAAAGTACCATTCCAATAAATAATATAAAAAAGACATTGCTCCATGAATGGAGATCCGTGCCTCGGCCTCAAAAAAATATGCGGTTCAGAAATTTCAACGCACCACGCTGCATTCATGAGGACAGGTGATGCGGGTTCGCCCGTGGCCGTGGCGCGTATTTGTACGTTCAAATCGACTCGGCGCGGCGTGACTAGTGATGTCACACGCCGTGAGAAGTCAGCCTAAGATTAAAAGCAATGCACATAATAATTTAACAATCATTTTAAATTTACTAAATTTGCATAGAGCCTGCTTGCGATTTATAATATTTTAAAAATTAAAAAACAGATTTTTTATAGACCCGCGTCACAATTCACGTAGTAGGTTACCAACAGCGATAAAAAATTACCTATGTGATAATCTAGTGATAGTCTACACATTAAAAAAAATGTGTAGACTATCACGAGATTCAAAGTGACTCGAATTTGTAAATAAAATATTTTTTGGAAAATCTTATTGATACTTTTATTATTATCAGATGTAATTTTTGTCTGTTTATGACTGCATGACGAGAAAATCACTGGATAGATTCTTAAGAAATTTGGTATGATAGCTTATCCAGGTTATCCGAGTCAACATATAGAATAGATTTTTTGCAGGAAAATATCTCATTGCTGAGAAGTGTAATCGCTAGTTCAGGATGTAGGAATTTGTACTGTTCACAGTAAAATATTTTATTCTCACAAGAACAAACACAATAGCTGGTTCTATAGACTTAGAGTATCCTTATAAAAGAGGGTGGACATATGGACTCATCCCTTGGTAGATTATAGGTAAAAGTAACATAAAGTCAAAGGTTTATTGTACTCTTAGCGCGAGCAAAGCCGCTGGTCCCACTAGTCTAAAATAAGTAGAAAAACATATCTAGGTACTTTTTTATTTAATTGAATAACAAACCAACGCGGCTGCCTGGTACTTGCAAATTAAGCATTTTTTTAATGTTAACATAATTAAGTTGTTGGTAGATTAAAAGCAATGCACATAATAATTTAACAATCATTTTAAATTCACTAAATCTGCATAGCTGCTTGCAAATTTACAAGATTTTGATAATTGAATACTAGATTTTTTGTAGACCTGCGTCACAATTCATTTGTTAGGTTACCTACAGTGATAAAAATGGCCTATGTGATAATCTAATATTCTATCTACATTCTACACATATAATAAAATTATAACTGATTCGAAACTTGTCATTAAATATTTTTTATGTAGATAAAGAATCTATATATTATTATTAGCGGCCGAATTTATAGATAGTAGAATTTTTGGGTATTTGTTTTTCTGTGACCGCATTACAAGAAAACCACTGGATAGATTTTGATGTAATTAAGTATAATTATTGAGCTTATCCGAGTTATCCGATAATATTGCTCTTTATGATTAAGATAGATATTTCTTATAGATTTTTTTCTAAAAGCCAACGATTTTGTGTTTCATGGCAAATATTTATGCTTCTAATGAAAACAAATATTTTCTTACAAACTTTTCTCCTGCTTTTGAAGTAGGTATAAAGGGGACTGTTCTGAGTAAGTTTGAGATAATAGACCTTTTAAAACATTATCAACGAAAATAATTATGAACAAGAACGAAATTATAAATATCGTTAAATATAAATTATTATGTCGCTCTTCCTAATAAATTATAAAATTCAGATTGTTCAATATTTTATTTTCAAAAATATTACAAATAATACTAATATATATTTTCTATACATACATGAAATAAAAAGCTATTATCTTTTCAATTACATTGAGAGCGTTAATTCGTCTTTTTATTAGTCTAACAAGTTGGCGAAAAAATACTCTTAAAAACCTTCATCGAATACAAACAAAAATACAAAATTGACTTTAGCAAACAATTGAAGAAGTAATAAATTATATTATATAATAAGCTTTGCAAAATCATTCTGTTATTCTTATAAGTATATTAATAATGTAAGTGCCTTGCATTACTTTCATAGCAAAGTGTTGCTAATTTTAAACTTAAAGGAAGATGTTTTTGCTTAATTATTTGAATAAAAATTACAATAAAAGAATTATTTGAAAGTGTATTTAATTCATGTTATTTTGTGTAGCTATAAAGGTTTATTATGTAAAAGAAAATAAAAAATCCTACAAAAGTATCATCAATTAGTATATTTGTACATTGCGAACGACAAATAAGTACGGCAGAATTGTATCGAATGCGTTACTTGTACAATTTAAGCAAAAGCGTTAAGCTTCATACCGGCAAAGTATTGAATCAATTAAACAAAACAACAACTTAATAAGTAGATAATAAATAATTATATAAATTTAGCTAATTCTTCTTCTAAAGCATCGAAGAACTGGTTTTTCGCATCATATTTAAGTTTGAATTTTTCATATTCTTTTGGTAGAACTCTTTTAAGACCCTCCAGGAAACGTCCGAACATTTTCTTTTGAGGTGGATTACATCTTCTACAAATTCCTTCTATGGATTCAACTAGATTTCCTGTCAAATAAACAATAACTATGGCAGATATACCTAATTTTTTTATTACATTGCAACAAAGTTACTCGTAGTCGTTAGTTAAAGTAAACATATAAGTTTTTGAGAAGCTTTTTTTTTATCCTTGGGAAATGCATTGACGCATACCACCTGTAGAAAGCAGGTGGTTATGTGGGACTTACCGGCAAGCCAGTACTACCCACTAAAACCTAAGCACCCGTCTTAATGGGGAGTCGCAGGATCGCTTGCGCACATCGCCCACCGAAGTGGGCCCCTCTTGTGCGTTTCTTAGCTATATATAGCAATATACTCTATGCCGGCGGGTTACCGGATGCTACTTAGTCAGGTTTGCGCAACACCTTCAAGTTTCAAGACATTAAGTAAATCATTTTTTTTAATATACATCAACATTTATACTTTATATATACTTATATACAAATAATTATACTTTAAGAATAATTTATACATACTCTTATAAGTTTCCTGGAGTTCAGAACAGGGTCCCTTTTCAAGGAAGCAGTTAACATAATGTTGCAATAAAGTAGAATTTGCAATAATAGGCTCCATATCAAGATTATCATTTCCTGTAATGAAATATTCGATTTCTGCGCCTGCGAAAGCCAATATGACCAGGAACACTATTTTCTCCATTATTAAAATATTGACCATTAATTATGTTAAAGTTTATTCGGATTAGATAATAATACTTATTGAAAAAAAAAACAATGCATTTATCAGTAAATTGCTCAAAAATCAGTAAAAGCTGAATATCAGTTTGATAAACTTATATAGGTAAGTAGTTACTTCACGAGTGTATGAATTGTGAGTTAACAATAATGTAAGTTATGAAATGATACAAACAAATATTTATATTATGAAACTTCTGACGTAATCAAGACATTTAAAATACGTAGTCTTTTCTCAACATACATTTTATTTTAATGATTAAATAAAGTCTGCTTATTTTTGTTGGTAGGTGCTTATTGTATACTAGCGGGGGCGGGGGTGGCTTGGCTCGCTATAAAAATACAAAAAATATCTTTGGCATATATGCTATAACTTAATGTTGATGTATGATTCATTTAAAGGTTCACCCTCTTTTATGAGGATTACTCTATAGAACCAACTATTGTGTTTTCCTGTCAGAATAAAATATTTTACTGCAGTACCTACCTGTATACATTCTAGGTAGTTTGAATATTGACCCTAGTAATAATAATCTATGACTTCACAAAGATTTGTTAAAATCGGTTCAGTACTTTTTGAGTAAATTTTAGCTAAGTTAACGTGTCCGTTCACATTTTTAATTTAATTTTTACTTTTAACGTTAATCGAAATGTTAACTTCGTTATGTAACGAATAAATGATTAACGAGTTAATGCCCAGCAATGAGTATGATGATGATTTCCTTACAAAATAATGCGAAAAACGAGAAGATTTTTCAAAAATTACTTAATGTACAGATTCGACTCAGAATTATATTGTACTTATGAATAAGTAGATTATATAGATACACATTTGATTATGTAACGTAGGTACATTACTTTGAAAGGAAATATAATTTTTAACAAGTTAATACTTTTTAAGAAATAAATTAACATTTGTTATAAAGTTTTATATACGTTTTAATTAATTAATAATGTGTATTTTAATAGGTTTTTTAAACATTTCGGAAAAAGAAGGAATATTATTAAGCTATATTAATTTTATTTAAAAAAGTATTATGTACATTTAAAATATGTGATGTGATTTGATTACAGTATTGTGATTATATAGACGCTATCATAATCAATAAAAAAAATCATCAGGTATTATTCGACAGACTAATAGACATCTAATCAGTGCCGTTCAAGAAATTGTTAAAAGATTCCTTATATTGGCCGTTAGGGTCTTCTTTTTTAACAAGATCGTTCCAGAGTTTCGGCAGTTTAGTTTGGAAGCCATGGACCACTACGCGAATCAGTTCACGCTGTTTGGGGCTGCATTTGCCACAGCTTGTCCTTAGCGCTTCGGGGATGGTCTCTGAAAATGATATTTTATTTATAAACTAACATACGTACGAATGGATTCACTCACGTAACACATTCATGTAAAAAGAACGAATACGAGATATTAATTTAAGGGCAACAATCATTATTTTTAAATATGTTAAATATTTAGTCAAGGGTTCCGTAACGCTGAATATTGTGCTTTTAGTAACATATTTATTATTTAGACACAAAAAAAAGTTAAACGTTTTCGCAACGTGTGTGCGTGTTAAGTTTGCAACAATCTTGTTATTCAAAGATATTTAATGCATAATGTGTTAATTAATTTCTGCCTAAAGTACTTTCCAAAAGTAGCGGAAGAGAGTACCTACAAAGACAATTGCAATGCAAACGCATTATATGCTTACGACTTTATAATCATGTAACTCGGTTTGTATAGCTTTTATCTAAATATAAACATCTACGTTATTGTTCAAGACCCAATATTTCTTACAACAGAAACTTAGTCTTTCTCCTCCCCCTTCTTTTTAACTAAATATTTAAATTCATAATTTTAAGGGGTGAATTTCTAAAAATAAAAAAAAGATTTTTCTAAAAAAAAGAAAGATCTTTCTAAAAAAAGAATTTTATCATAAACGTATTGTTTTATGTTTACGGTACTCGTATGTACGATATTAATATTAATAATAAATTCTAGTAATTATAATTATAAATTATTTGTTTTTAAACCCACATAAACACTATCATTCCCTTCTACGACTTTAAGGGTGAATATCTAAAATTTAGAAACATAATATATTTTTATTTATAATTTTAAAGCTAAATACGACTTTCCATGAATTTCCATTTTAAAATTAAATATCTCACAAAATACTAATTTCCTACAATCGCCCCTTTTAAGGTAGGTCTATTTACACCTCCTTCGCGTTCCCCCGCCCTCCTTTCCCATAAAATCGAAAGTCTATATTGTACAGTTTAACCCAATGTTTTTACTTTTAAATAAGTATAATGAATATGTTAAACAAACTCACTTTTAAATTCCAGTCCCTCTGATGTGCAAGGTCCTTGTTCCAAAAAACACTTGGCATAGTTTTTAAGCAGGCGAGTGTTCTCTACCAACTCATGTGCATCGAAATTATCATATATAGGATTGTAAGTATCAGTTGGTAAAGCCAAAGCCGCTGCCAATACAGCCGCTAATACAACGAACGTCTTCATTCTATTATAAAAATTAAAAATATTGTCATAAAAATAGTAATACGATTTAATAAATGATCAAAGAAAATTAATATTTAACACAAAGAAATACTGAATTAGCGTTAGTGACAGTAAAAATAAATAAGTTCTCTTACGCAAGAACAGACAACCAATGCAGTACGGAATACAATTTACTAATATCCGTTTACAATAGAAGGCGTTCACATTATTATTTCTAAGATTTTTTTTGGTTTATATATGAAAAGTATGATTAATTTCGTAAATATCTAACCAAATTAAATTAATGGGACAGGTACTTACGTTAATGTACAACTTGTCACTATGATGTTGCAAGACTGCGTGTTTTTGTGTCTAATAATCTTTTATTAGCGCATTTCGTATGTCTATTTAAATTTGTCAGCAAAATCAATAGATTCGACAAATGTAAACAGATTCAAGTATGCTCACGTATAGCGGAATTGGCGTATAGTATATAATGTACACGAATTAAGATACTGAATCAAAATGTTATGGTAAATTGGGCACGTCTAGAGACAAAACTAACTGAAAGTATTTATTACTATTCACTAGCGACATACCCTCTCTTCGCTCGCTTTCAATAACAAAATCATTTTTGTTGTCATATTATATAACTTTATTATAATAGTTAACGCAGCGCACGCCAATAAAGCTCCATGTCGGCTTCATTTTTTCCAACATATCCAACAATCATCTTCACATTTCATAAAATTAACACAAAAGCTAGATGAATTATGCCATGAATTATGCCATCCATTGGTAAAAACGACATGAAAATACGTTCAGTTGTTTTATAACTAGTAGACAGACAGACGCGACGTAGGACTTTGTTTTATATGTTGAAATAATTTTTTTTTTTTTTTTTATTCATTCTGAATAAGTGCTTGACTACGTTCCACCTGATGGTAAGTGGTAACGTAGTCGTAGATGGTAAGTCGCACTAATTCAGTAGCCACCTATTCACTCTTGCCTTGAAGACACCCATATTGTAATCGGACGGAAACACTGATGCAGGCAGGTTGTTCCAATCCTTAGCCGTACGTATAATAAATGACGAAGCGAAACGCTTCGTCCGGACAGGTGTGATGTCCACGACATAAGGATGGAGACCAGCCGTTCGTCGCGTCGTCCGATGATGAAAGGGGGATGGGGGAATTAAATCATGTAATTCCTGCGCACACTCTCCGAAATGCAACCTATAGAATACACAGAGTGCATAACTTTGCGATATGCTTTGCTTTATTTGTGATATGCTGTTATTTTCATAGGTATAAATATTTTCTTATTATTAGTTTTTTAGATTTATTTTAATTGTGATTCCTAGAATTAATAGTATATATACGTATTACGTACGTTCTATAGTTAACAGCCCATGTTCGTTAACTGCTGAACGTAACCTACTTTCATGTTGCGCCACATTTCTCCATCCTGTGGTACTTGGGCTCTACCCATTCAGCCAATGCTTGCAATCTTCATGCAATAAATATACGTATTTACAGACATAATATAATATATACATATAAGAAAAATGATTCCAAAAATAAGTAAACCTTCAGACATCAGGGAAAACCAGATTTATATTATCACAATATCAGACGTGTAAATTGTAGTTTCATCATTTTGCTGTGTTAGCCAATGTAATTACTATACACGGCATTATTTAGCTGCCGTTTCAGATCCTCTTTCAAAGTCACGTATATTACAGAAAAAGATAGAAGTATGTACATAAGTACATCTTATTTTTTAATTCAATTTACTTAATAATGTTTGTCTTAATGGACAATATTTACAGTCACATATATGTAAGACATTATACAACATCTTTACACTATGCATTTGATGTGCCTTTTAAGAAATGATAGTATTTTGTTGTCAATTATCTCAAGACGTTTTGAATTTTAAATCTCATCTTTATTATGTGATAATTATTTATTATGTTTTTAACAAAAAGATATTTTATTAAAAAGTGTATTACTTAATACTTCTAGAGAACGCTATAATAGTATAATAACTTTGAGTAGAGCAGCTATTATATTTATACATAATACTTTGTTAGGTCCTCGCGAATATTTGACATTATAAATGAAACTATGTTTTCGGATTTTGTCGTGGATTTATTTTGCTTTTGGTTCCCGACGTTTCGAATGCGTTACAGCAATCATGGTCACGGGAGAGACTCTCTCGGATTTCATAAGCTATAAAATAGTATTATTTAATTAAAAAATAGATCTTATTAGTACTACATACTAGTTGTTATCGTTATTTTGTTTTTCTTAAGACGCTTGGTTAAAATATCTCGTTGTGGACTTGCGGTTTAATTATTTCAAGATCCTGTAAAAAATTGGTTATATTCCTGAAAATGTGGAACGCTTCACGATTTTGCTTGACATCCACCAATTTTAGTATGTATATTGCCGAAGCGAGTACAAACTTCTAAACTAGCCTAGCCTATATATTCACAAAAATGTTCAAAATTATTTTGTACACTTATCACATTTTTTTATTTTTTTATTAACCGTCGATACAATGAGTACATACTAAAGGAGCTATTTTTGTAAATAGCGCTTTATATTCTAAAGGAAACAATTAAAGTTAGGTATATTTTATTACAAATTATATTTCAATTAAGCTAATTTATACTACGTTTTGTTTATTAGTATATCGTTAAATCTTAATGCAATTTGAGCAGTAGGCTATTA
Organism: Boloria selene; assembly: GCA_905231865.2. Classification (NCBI taxonomy): domain Eukaryota; kingdom Metazoa; phylum Arthropoda; class Insecta; order Lepidoptera; family Nymphalidae; genus Boloria; species Boloria selene. The sequence continues at coordinate 6,782,220 of HG993149.1, forward strand.
GCAATAAGTCCATTAGTAGTATAAATAAGTATAAAATAAACGAATGACTGCTATTCCAATAGACGTTGTCAGTAGAGGTAAGCTTTTTAGATAGTTTATCAGATTGCTTTAAGTTTTAATTCTGTGATCAACTGACACGCTTTGAAGCCATTAATAAATGAATGAATATATGAATAGAAGAAATTTTAAAAAGAAGTCTTCATATGAAGAAATAAAAAAATTAGAGCAGCAAAAGTAAAAACGAATAATATTACTGACTGGCTATTTTCGTATCTTGCAGGTTTTGAAGATGAAAGTTATTGTACTGTTTTCTTTTATCGCGCTCACGGCCGCCCAAAACGTGTACTACACGACTGGAAATGACCATCTCGACGTGAACGCTCTCATTGCCAACCGTGCGGAAATCAAGTCTTATTTAGATTGCTTCTACGAGACAGGACCATGCTCAGATTTGGCCCTCAGTTATAAAAGTATGTGTCTATTTACATTTGGTGTATTGTTATGGTTTAATTAAATCTTTGTCTATGTACTAATTACTACCTTCTGGCCGATAAATTCTAACCCATTTTCATATTTTTATTCCTTATTTATGGGATTCGCTTTATGGCAAATAAAGTTATTATCAACTAATTCTAGATTTAAAAATTTATGGCTCATTTACAATATCAATACAACATTGAATTTAATATTTTCTTATTAAAATGTTCTATTCTGTTTTTAATATTTTCTAGAAAATATAAAAGAAGCAGTTGAACAAGCGTGCCGGAGGTGTAATGATGACCAGAAAATCTTATTCTGGCGGTTCCTACAAGGAATCAAACTGGCACTTCCCGAAGAATATTGGCACTTCAGACACTTCTATGATCCTGAGAATAAATATTTTGATATCTTGGAGAAGGAGATTTCCAAAATCAAGCCTGTATTAGGTGTATAAGCAAATACTTACTGCTAAATTTCACAAACAAAATGATCTCACCAACCATTGATTTTTTTATTTTTTAATCAGATTGTTATCCAAAATTATAAAAAACCCCTAAAAGTATTGATTGATTAAATATAATTGGGGTAATTAATAAATTAAACGACTTAATCTAGGTGTTGTGGTGTTTTTTACGTGTCCTTATGTTTCGCTTTCCTCTAGTGGGAAGAAAAGTTGTATTAAAAGACAGCAGTGCCAATAAAGCATATTGTCGTGTGACCGTTACACTATTTAGGTTTCTGCTCATCTCTCTTTTAAAATTTTCTAATATAAAGGAAGATTAAAAAACTTTACAAATCCTTTTTATTAATAGGAAGGCCATGATGTGAAGTGTTTATTATTAATTATTTTTATTATTTTAAATACCATATAATATACCTAAATTGCAAATAAAAATATAAAAGTTGTAACCAGTAAGCTTAAAGATTTCAAATGTTTCGATCATATAGTTTGCTCCGTTTTACGAAAAGGCGTTGAGAATATACTTATAATAGGCAGTCACTAAAAAAATATATTATGTTGTCAAAGGCTAATTTTAGATTGTAGTGAAGTCCGCCAACGTGGTGGGTTATAACCTGATCCCCCTCTTATTGAAGGGAGACCCGTGCCCAGCAGTGGGACGTTAAAGTATTATTTCTATTTATTCGGCACTGTAGTTTTTGAGTTTATCGCGAACGAAGACGAAGACATGCAGACAGACACTATTCTACGATTATATCCCATTAATCTTAGATATAAAAAACGTAAGAAAAAACCACAAAATATATCTATAATCTGTGATACGGTATAAGGTATAACATTTGGCCCTTTATATTTAAGGTTCAGTGCATAATACAAATATAGAAATACGAAAGAATTAAAAAGAAGAAAATTAAGTAAAATAAAAAAATACTTGCTACGCTATTATTTACACTAGGTGCTTTAATTTTTGTGATTATAATATTATGGCTAAATGATGTAATTATAATTGGCATGTAAAGCATGCACTGGTTTTACCTACATATATAGAGGCAAATCTCCTAAAAATATCTTTTAAAAAGTGCATCGTAATTTGTAAATGACGTTAAGTAAAACCCAAAAATTAAACTCACTCACTCACCTATAAAAACAATTTGCGTTACAGTTTCAAAGTTTTCCAAAGAACAAATCGCTTTTGGAGTGAGAGAGACGAAAATTAACATAGAGTAGAATCGTTATTACATTGACTTTGCTTTAAACTGCAATATTAAATAAAATTTTTCCAAAAAGTTTCAGGGAATGTACCAAAAAAACCTTGAAAAAAATGATATTATAGTCTTTTGACATACAAAACAATGTGTTAACACTTACCTACTGTTCATCTATCCATCAAAATAATAAGAACTACTAAATGAACTCCTATACCATGACAAGGTGAACATATACCTACGTAGATCGAAGATAACTAAAAATCTAAAGTAACCATACCTACTAAATTACTAGAAACAACATCTTGTATATCGCTAATCTAAGTACTTAATCATTGTAGCACTCAAGGTTACTACCATATCTGTAATACTAATTGTATAGATACTTCTACCCTGTTTTTAAAACCTAGAAGCATGAACATATACAGTATGTTTTTAAAGAACGATTAAAAACCTCAAATTTAACATATTTTTTGCAGAGCCCTATATTAAATAAATGAATATATTTTATACACTTGTACGTAATACTTAATGTATAAGTCTCATTACAAAATTCACATTATAGTATAAGCGCAATAGTGTTTGGGAGTACAATATTTTTAACCAACTTCAAAAAAGGAGGAGGTTTTATTATGTTCCATTGTATATATATTTTTTTTATGTATGTTCACCGATTTCTCCGCCGTCTGTGGGCCGATTTCAAAAATTTTTCTTTTGTTTTGGTAGGGTATAGCTTCGAGGGGTCCCATTGTCACCAAGTCAGGATCTGATGATGGGATCCCAGAGAAATTGAAGGCAACTCTCAAAATTTATAGGCACCTATTATGTTTTTGATATATTTTCGAAAACCGATAAAGCTTTTACGTATGAAAATCATCATCTCATGTGGATAAGCTGATGATGGAAGGTAAAATTCCTCAACGGTTGTTTTTTATGTGTTTTTACCGATTTCTCCGTGAATTGTGGGCCGATTTTAAAATATTCTTTTTTGTTTGGTAGGGTATACAGTCAAGATGTTCTCATTGTCACCAAGTTAGCATCTGTCGGTGCCAGCCAAAGCAAAATAATCTTAATACAATTTAATTATCGTATTAATTTGTAAATATAATCCAAATATCCGTTCGAAAGTTCATTGCAACGGCAGGATAAAACTGTCCTTCTTGAATAGCACCGACTCCAACAATAACTAAGTAATTAAAATTATTTTTTTTCTTTTTAGTTTCGATTTGTAACGTTTTGAGTCGGTTTTCATTTTTGTTATTATTATTATTAATTTATTATTAGAAAATATTATTATTATTAATTTATTATTAGAAAATATAAAAATATAGGTACGTACAAAAATACACAGTCAATATTAAGCCCATTATATTTAACTTAAAATTGAAATCCTTACTATCTTCATAGCAAAATTATGTTGTATTGTTTTTTTTTCTAAATTAAACCTTAGTCCTAGATAAATGACGCTTATTATAAATCTATAAATTGGCGCAGTTTTGACTTTCTTACGACTCGGAGGTGAGAAATATATAAAGAAGAATTATTATTATTATTGATGTTTTATTTTCATTTAGATCGTAGACAATGGCAAAACCCATTATAATGTAGTTTAATTAAAATTATCGTATAGTAATTGAGATTCGTAACAAATATATGAATATGGGGACTAAACCTATAGGTAGATTGTGATTTTTGATCCATCGTTCACGAATCACGGTACGTCTAATTGTAAATGGTCCCCGATCGCATAAGTGCACCAATAATTTCATTTATTTTAATGCATTTTGATTAGTTTAATAAAACTATTTAACTCTTACAATTTTAATTTTACTTACATATTAAAATAAATATATTTTTTTCTTGTATACAACCAATTACTTCACGAATTAAGAAAAGTATTTTTCCTTAATTCAAACACATTAAGACGATGACAATGACAATTATATTTCACGCAATTACCAAAAAAATTGAACAGTTCATTAGTGAAATTGTATAAATAAGTAATCTCAAGTAAAGTGCCAGTATTCCAATACAAGTGTTCTGTTGAAAAGGTGATTTTCTTATATTGTCTTCGGCCCTTTTTAACCGACTTCATTAACATCCCACGTACTGGGCACGGGCCTCCCTCAGTACGAGGAGGATCAGGCTATAATAGTCCACCGCGTTTGCTTAGTGCGTGTTAGCGGACTTCACATATCTTTCGAAAACTTGCTAAGTTATCTTGGACATGCAGGTTTCCTCACAATGTTTTCCTTCACCGTAAGACGAGTGGTAATCATGATAGAAATGATTCGGACATGAAAATATCAGAGGAGCGATACCCGGATTTGAACCCGCATCACTCGGTTATTCAAGCGAACGCGTTACCGTTGGGCTACCACTTTTATATAGAGAGATAAAATTATAAGCATATTTAAGACTTAATTTACTGACTAATAACATTAATAAAAATTTTCTTCTAGATTTTGAAAATGAAGGTTATTGTGCTGTTAGCATTTGTTGCTCTGGCTGCTGCTGCTGAGGTGAATTACTACAAAACTGGCAATGACCACCTTAACGTAGAAGCTCTCATTGCCAACCGCGCAGGACTTAAAGCGTACTTGGACTGCTTCAACGATGTAGCACCCTGCACAGAACTGACCACCTCTTATAAGAGTATGTTCTAATATATTTTCTAATTTTAAAGACAGCAATTTCATATAAGAAACAAATAATAACATTTTAGTATTAGAAGCTCGCAAGTTATTAGATTATTTCTTAGAACATTCTAAAACGATCGTTACTGCTTTTTAAAAATAACTCTTATAGATCAAGATCAACAGGTACTAGCGACTTACCCGAATCTTGCTTTCGGGAACCGTACATTTTTCCGTGATTAAAGGTAACCTAGGCATGTGTTACTCCAGTCTATAATAACCTATTTCTGTGCCAAGCAAAAATAATAAAATTTAGAAACATCCATGCATCTAACTCCAAACCATCCAACAATCTAACTCCAAATATAAAGATCAATAATGCTGTTCGTTTGTTTCTCTATAACACAAAATAGCTTAGGCGATTTAAATAATTCTATTTTATGCAAAGCCAGGGACAGTCTAGCGACGCTCCCTGGCTTTGCTCTTAGTTTAGTATATTATAAAGAAGATGTAATAGGTATATATTATTATTAATAATAATTAATATAATATAGGCTTTAATATATCATCTGTATAAATATTTCAATAACATGTCACTCAGAAAAAAGGAATCCTTTGTTTATGATTATATGTAACAAATAACATAATTTTGTATGAAGAAATAAATATATAAAGATTTATTTTTCAGAAAACATACCTGAAGCAGTTCAACAAGCGTGCAGGCGGTGCACTGCCAACCAGAAATACATGTTCTGGCGGTTCCTCCAAGGAATCAAAGAGTTCCTTCCCGAAGGATATCTGACATTCAGACGTCGTTATGATCCTGAAGATAAATACTTTGATGCATTGGAGAAGGAGATTTCTAAATATACGAAATTTGAGGATAAATAAATATCATACTCAAAATTTAATAAATAAATGATTTTACCTAAAACATAATGTTTTTATAATAATTTTAATTTTGTTAAGCATTTGAAAAAGAGAGACAAATTCTGTTTGGAAAATGATTCTTTCGAGTTTCGGGTGAAAGAATAAGAAAATATTAGATATGATCGCTAAGTTACTGTTTTTATATGTATGGATAAAAATAAGGAGGTATTGCTAGTGTAACTTAGGACATAGAAATATAATGTTTTAAAGTTTAAACTTTTCTGCAGGCCTTTTGTTATACCTACCTACAATTTTCTACTACGCTGAAGCTATCTATGGTCGACTCAAAAAAATGTTATTGTGTTTTCACGGGGAAATAAAAGACTTTATCGCAGTAAAAGCTATCCAAAATGTTAACTCGAGTAATAAGTTATCACTACACTAAAATTTGGTAAAAATCGGTCCAGTACTTTTTGTGTTAAACGATATCACACTAACCGTCAAACAGATATACAGCAAACAGACAAACATATTTCTACAAACAAATAAAAAAAATATAAGTATTGTTTTGGGGTCTATATGCAATACACAATAAGTTCGTCATTGTTTTTAAAACATATTTCATGCACAGATTTTGATAAGTTACTCTTTTATTATATGTGCGGTCGTCCATAAATCACGTGATGTTTGAATGGGGGGGGAGGGGGTTCGGAAAAAATCACGAAATATCACCAGGAGGGAGGGGGGGTGTAGTGAGTTATCACGTGATTTTTTTTTACTCACCGTTGGGATTATCCCGCGCGCCGCGACATTCGCCGATCTTTTATAATAATAAGCCTAGTCACCTCCAAAACTTCTCTGAAAAGATCTGTACGGGAACGACTATTGCAAGAAATGGCACTATTAAAAGCTATGCTATGCTTTAAAAAATTCGTGTATTATAAATTCTTCATAACAGATGATGATACCAATCGGATGGGCCAAACTTTCCCCCAGACACACGAAGCGTCGCTATTAGTAAGAATGGAAGTGTAATAATGAACCGATTGGTCTTAATTGCTTTGGATTGCTTATAAAAAGTATTGACATACCTACTTCCATTAGTATCATGTATAAAAATTAAGACATACATAAATTATAAGTAACGTTACATTGTTATAGTAGTAGTTATAAGTTACAGACGGACGAATTATACATTTTTAATGATATTCTCAAAAACTTTTACTAAATTGACATATGTGAATATCACTGAAAGTTTAAGAAAGGTGAATACTATTTTGACTTAACTTTAGCACCGGGTGATGTACCCAGTGCAAACCAGTCAAAGTTAATTGACCGTCGACCGAAACTAGAGGGTATGCATACAGTCAAAGACCATACATAAACCACCTAATCCCATTGATTTTGTTAATGAGAAAAAAGAAAATTCAGGCAGGATTTTAGTCGAGTCGTAAGGATTCTGTAGGTGCTAGTGCACAAAAAAAGGAGCAGTAGCCAGTAAGTATATTATGCGTCACTCCCAGTCACATAGGCTAGACTCATACAGTTTCCGCATTACTCTTATGGAACCCAACTTGATGGACAAGGAAGGACAACAGATCTTGAAAAAATTTACTTTTAAAAAAGGCTGCAGAAGTCCACACAGAAGTGTGAAATAATAAGGTTATCGACAGCCATGACGTCTGAGTAGAGTATGTCGTATGTCGAGTAGAATGACAGTGCTTTATTCTATAACTTCCTTCTCTGCAGTAGTATAGCGAGCATGTGTGAGAGAGCCAGTATTTGCTTCAGGTACAATAGTAAAATTTCACGATTATTATTTTGTCATTTATTCTTCTTAATTAGAATTTTTACATTTTTTTCACGGTGCTTAATTTACCAAAATTATATTAGATTATACCTGTTAACCTTTATTGAAAAATAATATTCAGACATTTTAAGGTACTTTGTAAAAAAATACACGTGATTTTGAATGGGGGGGGGGGGGGGGTAATCTTAAACCTCACCACGTATCACCATGGGGGAGGGGGGGGTCTAAAAAGTTGCTTAAAAACATCACGTGATTTATGGACGACCCCTAAGGTAGTATAGGTACTTCATATTTACTTACAACTACAGAAAAGCATGCAGCATACAGCAAGATGCACATGTACTCAATAATATATATCGTACATAATTACAGTGTACAAATAATAAATATAAATAATTTTTATGCGTATTTCAAAAGAATTCTTTCAACATTTTGGTTTGAATACATGTAAATCAATAGAGTTGTTTTCTTTAATCAGATGAATTCAGGAATTTTTCCAAGCTTTCTTTGTACTCTCCTTTGGGGTCTTCTTTTTTAAGAAGTTCTTCCCAAAGCTCGGGTAACTTAGATTGGTAACCTCGAATCATTATACGGGCCGCTTCCTGCTGTTTGGGCGAACATTTTGCGCATTCGGTCTGTAGTGCGTCAGGAATGATCTCTGAAATAGAAATTTTCATAAATAAATGTTTAAATAAAACCTAATTAAAAATCAAATTATATACTAAAACCTGCCTCTTGAACCACTCTATCTATTTAAAAAAAATCGAAATAAAATCCGTTGAGTAGTTTCAAAGATCTAAGAATACATGGGGATAGACAGACAGCGGGAAGCGACTTTGTTTTATACTATGTTATAGTCGTATTATTACGATTATAAATACTTTGCTAAAATAACATTTTATTTGACTCTAGTTTATTGTATTGAATACAAATTTAATCTTAAGTGATGTAATGTTCTTACTTTTAATTTCGGCTCCCTCAGAGGTGCACGGTCCTTTTTCCAAGAAGCAATTACCATAGCTTTTCAGAAGACGAATGCTCTCAACTATCTCATGAACGTCAATATTATCGAACGCAGCGCTGTACGTGTCAGTAGGGATGGCCGCTACCACCGCCAAGGCGGTAGTTAATATTACAATAGTCTTCATGTTACTAAGAATGATAAAAAAAATTAATAAAATAGCATATTAAACAATAATAAAAAAAATAATAAAATAGCATATTAAACAATAATATTAAAAATTAATAAAATCCATATTTATCATATCCATCTATTTATTATTTATGGGCGAAAACGAATAGGCACAGCGATACTAGTCAACTAACAGTAAGCAAATGATTATCGGCTATGGTCGACTTAGACCACTGCATTTGGTGAAAATGAGTGATATTTAATAACTATGGAATAAAACAACGACTAAATAGTAACTAAAAATATTCTTTGGCATAATATGTTAACTTAAAGTATTAAGTTTTCACCTACTTAAGTTTTTAATAGCAATGCCGATTTTTTGGGCAAAAACTGATCCTGCTCTCTTGTCGAGAGAAACGAAGGTGAGTCATAATAATATTATATGTAAAGGACACTGTGTAGTGTTCACGTTATATGAACAATAGTTGAAAATCATCATCATCATCATCAGCCCTTTTAAACGTCCCACTACTGGGCACGGGCCTCCCTCAGTACGAGGGGGATCAGGCCATAGTCCACCGCGCTGGCCTAGTGCGTGTTGGCGGACTTCACATGCCTTTCGAAAACTTGTTAGGTTTTCTCAGACATGCAGGTTTCCTCACGATGTTTTCCTTCACCGTAAGACAAGTGGTAATCATGATATAAATGATTCGCACATGAAAATATCAGAGGTGCGAGACCCGGATTTGAACCCGCGTCACTCGGTTATGCAAGCGACGCGTTACCGCTGGGCTACCACAGTCCATAGTTGAAAATATTGCAGTAAAAAATAAAAAAATATTCCAATGTTAATAACTTTTGACCTTGAACAAAGATAATAGTGCACATTAAATCAAAGTTAGTTTGATTCTAGAATTGATTTGCGTTTGAGATGTTACATATTAATATTAAATATTAAAGGTGCTTCCGGCTAAAAATGTGTGTAGCACAAAATCTGAACTTTCATAAAATCTTGTGAGAACCTAACCTAACCTTAAACCTAACCTAGACCTTAATGAGGCTCTCGCGCCAAATGTGTTTTTAGCGGATGTCTACTAACTATACCTATACTATACTATATCTTTCTATACTATATCTTTCTATACTATCTCCCTGCTAAATTTCATCTTTATATGTCAAGCGGTTTTCGATATGTCGTGATCAGTTTTATTAACGCTAAAAAAGTTAACCATATAGCGCGTTAAAAATACTTGTATAATTTGTAATAATAACTGTATTAAGATTAATTTATAAGTACTAAAATTATAGTATACAATAAAGTTAAGTTTGGTTTAAGTTATAATTCTAACTTAGTTGAATCTGTACATTGAATATTTTTTGAAAAATCAAATTGAAATATGTACTATGTATGATGTTAATAAAATCTTAACATCATACATTTCTACAATCTACAGTTATTTGAATTTTTGTCTGTCTGTCTGTGTCAGTATCAGAAGAAAACTACTGCACAATTTTTTTTTTTTTAAATTTGGTATGATGATAGCAGGCTATTCGGGTCAACATAAAGAATACTTTTTACTGCGGGAATATATGTAATTTATAAAAAAATCTGTACCTACTAATTATTAAAGTGTACCCATGGGATGATCCTGAGCAGAGCGAGGTCAGAGAGCCAGGTCAGGCAGAGAGGAGGATTGTGTCTAGTATAATCTACCAACCTGATGAAATTAACTGACATGAAAAGAAGGATGCTACGCACTATCTTCGCAACTTGTGAATTTTTACAAAATAGATAAAAATTAATTAACAAACAAACAGGACAAATAAGCAAACTGGATAAAAAGGCTAGTGTTTAAGGCTAGTAAACAGAGAGTTCTACTAGCTAAACTGCTTTGTTCCATTGATTAAAATTAATAATATATTTACCCTTAAAACGAGCTTATAATGCAGTTTATATTTAACTTACCAGTTTCTTGGTGCAAAGCTGTATTAGAACTGTTTGAAGTATCGTCCAACAATCTTTTATATATCCTAAAGAAGGAAAACCTACCAAGATGAATTGAAAAAGTCAATGACATCAGTGATTATGACGTGATTTAGTGTTAGAATAGAACAATACATGTATTATTTTGTAGCTATATATAAATCCAAACTATTTTTATATTAATACTATTTTAATTAGTATTTCCGCTTTCCCTTTACGTTCAATGTTCTAAGCGATGTCATTTTACGAGAGTTTATACCTAAAATATTTTTAAATAACAAAATAAAATAAACAAAGTTTAATTATTATACTCACAAGAAAATTTTATAGTAATATTATCGCATCCTATATGTTAAAAGTATCCCTTAACACATACAACCTGCATTCATACAGATCATTACGTAAGCCTATTCATCTAGAAAAGCCATAGAACAAATCCAATAGAACTCGTCCCCGTCTTAATACAAAATCGCTTATGCATTCAACGACAACTTTGCCAAGGCACAACCAAGGAGTTTTGTTACCACGCTCTACAGCTCTACTCTCAGATAAGTACCAGAAGCAATCGCATGGTACACCACCGACCTCCCAGGGTGTTTCTTGGCTTCGGGTCCGACTACTGCTAATGTGCCTCCCAACCATAACAAGCTGAACGCAGGGGGGGATGTTAAAAGTATCCTATGCTATTATGGTCTAAGAGCCGGTGGAAGATCGACCTTCACCGACCTGATAACCAGATGAGACATATTTTTTATTAAATATAATTTATAAACAAATATGCCTATAATTACTTGCCTATCTGAAAGTGCTCTTCTTACCAGTTTTCCGGTTTTTATTACTGAAAATAAACAATAATAGGTACAAAAAACTATCATTAGTAAAATGTAAATTGTATTCGGTAGTGGAATATTTTAAAGATTGGATAAGTTGAAATATTACCTATTTCTCATATTTCGAGGAATCTTATTTAATTTTAATTACTTCGTGGATATGAATTATGAAGGCTATTCTAAGTTAAAATTAAATACTATGTAGTTATTTTTAAAAATACGGTCACTTACAGTATTTTTTTAAAATAACAACGTTCGACGTTTTTGCATACAATTTTTTTCGATAAACCAGAAGATATTCCAGGCGAGTCCTCGAGACTCCTGGAGAGATGTAGAGTGTAAGTGGGGAATCAAACTGGAACGTTAGATGAGTGGCTATATTATATAAGTAACATAATTTCAACAATTTAAATAGTAACAATTAATTTTCTCAAATTATCTTTACTTTTTCGTTTCATCATTTCGAGCTAATAAAATAATACCTTTTTTCGTTACTAAGTATATTATATTTTTGTATTTTGTGTATTCAGTCTGCCTCCAACGTGTATCACTGTGATTAAACTATTCAATAACATTTAAACTGATTTATAAATAATATAAGTTTGTTTCTCTCTCTCGTTCTGTTCTATTAGAGTATTCCCATTCCCATAATTCTACTTTTCTCTTGTATATATAAATTTACAAAAAAAAGCCAACTCTATCTATGGAAATTTACCCGTTGACGCAGATCGTGAATTAACAATGCTAGGAACGTAAGAGGAAGAATACTACATGGTCAAATCTGTATTTAGATGATTGAGATTAATAAAAGCGTCCGGTTTCTGAGTTCTAGAGCTATTTTAACTAGAAATAATAAACCACATGTTAAATTATTGGTAAGATTCAAAATATTGTCACTATATATCACTACATGTTATAAAACAAAGTCCTCCGCCGCGTCTGTCTGTCTGTTTACCGTACACCGATTTTCATGCAGTTTTCACCAATGGATAGAGCGGTTTTTCAGTTTTTGTATCTACATTTACTAGCGGAATCCACGCCTCGCTCGCGCTATATTGAGGGACGAGCTCGAGCGGAGTGAGGGTACCTTAAATTTATACATTTTAATTCTAAACATTTAAATATATCCGAAAAGATAGTATAATGTCAAGTATTCGCGTAAACCTAAGAAAGTATTATAATATTTTCTTTTATTTAAAAAAAAAACAAAAATTTGTTATTGTAATATTATAATCTGTTGCTGTTATTATTTTTTTTTGTATTTCAGTGCAAATCGATGACGGACAAAACCAAGGTACCTGTTTATTCATATCACTTTAGTAATTCAAATATTACATTGCACATTGTTATATTAAGGAGTGGCTAAGGTTACTTCTATATTACCTACTTAAAGGATTAGAGTTCTTGACAAAAATTAAAACCAATGAAATTGTGAATATAACCCGCTTATCTAGCGATGCAACCGAGCAAATAGATCACAAATAAAAAGTTAAAATCTAAATTAATTATTATATTTATTTTTCTTAAGTATTATTAATTTTACCTTTATAATAATAATAATCTGTTTGTTGTTATTTATATACATTTTTTTTATTTCAGTGCAAGTCGATAACGGAGAAAACCAAGGTATTAAAATGTTATTCAACAAACTGTAGACGTTAAGGAGTAGCTTAGACTACTTTAATTTTATTAAAAGAATTGGGGTTACCGTCAAAAAATCAAAACTTATAAAAATTGTAAATAAAATGAGAGGATAGAGAGAGAGAGAGAGAGATCGCTACTAAAAATAAAATGTTTTGATTATCAGTAACAAAATAATTTAATTTTATTTAAGTATTCTATTAATTTTAACAGTGCGTTAATCTGATTAATGTTATTGAAATATTTTTTTGTTTCAGTGCAAGTCGATAACGGAGAAAGCCAAGGTATTATTGTAAACTATATTGCTTACATTAAAATAAACACATTATAACGAATAACTTAGGCTTAGGGTTCCGTACAAAAAATTAAGACCCATGAAATTGTGAACAAAATCCGCGTCACATATTACGCACCCGAACGAAGCGAGCATGACTAACTGATTATTAGAAAAATCAATCATTTTATTTTAAATATTATTTATTATTACATTAAATTAATTTTATATTTTTTGTTGCAGTTCAAGTTGTGGATGGGGCCGAACAAGGTAATAAATGTCTTTTTTTCTTTTCTTAGAATAAAAGTATTTAATTTTACTTTATAAGACTTGTCATTGTCATTGTGATGACTCATATCATCTACTACTAATCTTTATCTTAACTTAGTTTATTATAGTTATAATTTCCTTTTTTTTTTCTCGTATTCTTGAATCTTGGGTTTCACAAAAATCCTTATTTTTAATTAAATCTACAAACCTAAGTTAAAGATAACTAAGGTTGAACATTCAAGATATTTAAAAATACACAAATAAACGACTAATAATTGTGCTTTAACGTCGTGTAAACAACAACATAAGGTCATGTTCAATCTTCATATAGGGGTCACCTCTATATGACGAGTCTTTTTTGAAACCACACACATTCGACTTTTAAATTCTATGTTTAAACTAGCTGAACTGACTGTCTGATGCTGTTTAGTAATTTCAATTTTATATTTGTTTTTATCTGGGTTGCGATAGCTATAATAAGAGGGCCCAACTAAATATAAAAAAACTATGCAATTGACCCCATAAGCACACAAAAACCATCAAATCGATATCGAAAAAAATTTAAATACTTGTATATAAAGGTATAAATGATAGCTTTTCTTCATATTTTTATATTATGGCTAGTAGGTATAACTATAAATTTTCTTAACATAACTTTTTGGTTCATGGTTTCAGAAAAAGGCGCTGATAATGATGGTGGTAAGATTTTAAATATTATTTATATTATGGGCAATAATGTATATACTATCTGTATGTATCTTAAACTGCCTCGGTAGTGTAGTGGCCAGCATGTACGGTTATACATCGAGAGGTCCTGGGTTCGAGTCCGGAGTCAGGCCATGTTTAATTATTCAGTCTTTCTGTTTAGTAAGTCTCAGTAATAGCCCGGAGTTAGGATTCTCGAATGTTGAGTGACCAGGACCACCGACTGGAGGGTTGTATGTGTTGTCTGAGACAAGGGGTCAAAAACCGCCAAACTCTCCCAATGACTACACTTATCTCGACACTCAGCCGTACATGCTAGCATAGCAGCTATAACACCCTTTTAATTTCATATTAGAAGTTTAAACATTACTTATAGAATATATTTAAATTATTTTTTAGGTAGGTAGAGCAAACCAGGAGTAACTATCAACCAAGAAGCAAAGCAAGCCTACGAAGCATTTTTTAAATAAATACTTACTTAAAAATAACTGTTTACAAATTACATTATAATATATCAATTAATGAATACTTTTCATAAATGCACATAATATTTGAAAATGTTGACAAAATATACTTTTAACTGTTGTTATTCTGTTATTTGGTAGATAACAATACTTACCGGTGACCTCAATGATTAGGCGAAGAGGTCAAGTACGCAGCATCCGGCAACGTGATTGATCCATTTAAAAATCATTGTGGCTATTTTCAAACGACTTTAAAAAGGAGGAGATTTCAATTCAATTGTATTTTTTGTGTTTGCTACTATATTATATAATTAGTTTCATTTTGAAAGCATAATATACTTGGAATTTTCACCTGTAAATTTTCGAAAATATCTTGTTATATTAAGTTAACCTTATTTTGTTAACGTTTTTATTTTATTTTTAATAACATACCTATACCAAAAAAATAATTATGACTCTAATGTCAACTCCCGTTTATTAGCTGCGGTTTTTTGGAATATGGAATAACAAAGTATTCAGCAAAGTAAATTATGCTTAAGTTATGATACAAAAATAGTTCAACTTTATGTTCGTGCTATTATTAGGATTTTTTGCTACCTTATTTTAATAAAGAAGCTTACTCGCTATAATTAGAGGTTTAACCGTTTCTTAACAAAAACTATTTTAAATAGCAAAAAAGCGGTAGAACTGTTCGATAAGCGAAACGATTGCATCAAACACACAAGAACCACTTTAGTGCCCCAGCGTTGTCTTAATGTTGAAGCGCCGAAAGAAAATTCAATTAATAAATCTGAGAACCTATTTTTTTATATTTCTGACAATGCCATAGACCTGTGAAACGATCATTGGGCACGACCGGTACCAATTAAGACGCAGGAACAACAGTTTTGTATGCCTTTTGAGACATGGGAATGTATCATTTGCTGACCACGCTGTTACTAAGAACTTGTTGGGAGAGTAACTCAACAAATATGTAAACTTGGCCCGATCCCGGGATTAGAAAACCAGAACTTCTGCATCCGTTAATGCAAGTCACAAGACCACGGAAAACTACGTTACCTAGCAACGACTTATTAATAATAAGTAATTGAATATATAATTTACTGTCTAAATGTATGAGTAACTATTTAATTCAGAAATACATGTTGTAGTGGACCGAATTGTGAATCTCAAACATTCTCGTATCCACTCGAACACACACGAAACATTTTTCATTTCATCAAAATCGGACCAGCCAATTGGAGGAGTTCTATTACATACAAACGCACAGAAGATTTTTATATATAAAGGCTTAGTATAAATAGATGTGATCAATGATGTTATATAGAACTAGATAAGCAATGTACGGCATCGATGCGGGACTACATTGAAGATGTCCACAGGCATATTAGATCTCAGTTGTCAGCTGGATGTCAACAGAGCGGTTGCTTGGCAATAAAAATAATCAAAATGGTGAAATGTGTGGTTAAAGTGTATCAATCACGGTCTGAAAAGATTAATAAAGCAAGTGGTGTTACTTTTCACAAGTAAATTTGTTTGATTTACTCCAGATTATCCATAAAAACATTATAAGACGAAATAAATTTATCCAACATCGTATTTGTCATAAATGTTACCAGTATAAACGATTTAGAATTTCCTTGACTGTTGGGAGTTTAGTAAATGAAAACGTTTGAAAACAAACATTATGTTAGTGTAAGTTTAAATTGATAATTAAAAACTGTTTTGTTAGACACACTGCAGTATAGTACTCACTCACTGATTGAAGAAATAGTACAATCACGTTTATTTTACCTCAATATAACATTTTTCTTAAATTTAAACACCTAAACCACCTAACCAGTAAATTAAATTTTATTTATTTTTAAATGTAAAATTATTGTTATTCCTTATGATATACGTGCATTAGTGTTATGCTGTATGAAGAAAACATCGGTTCACTTTTAATTGAAGAACTTAAATTAATTATTAATCGATTATTTAATAAAATTGCTAAATAAATAAAACTTAACAATCAAATAAACTTCTATTTGAATTTGTATTTAAATATTAGAGAATTTTTAGATAGTATTTAGTTTCTAGTTTCTAACTGTGTTAATCTAGCAATTAGAAACTATAATTATTACTTATTTCATCTTGATTTTATAGTTTTTAAATACATATAATATACACTAACGCTTTTTTCCATCATAATCTACCTAGTCTTTATCAATTTCTCTAAAAGATCCGTCTAATAAAAAATATTTCATAAATAAATAAATAATTCAAACTTTGGTTTTTTTTGAAATTCTGGGGAAATTAATTAAATAAAGTTGATCAATGGCAGCACCTAACCGTTTCGTCGATGACAATGACTTGTCTCTTTTCAAAGTAATTAGCCTTATACATACATCCTTCTCTATGGTAATTAGTTTGCGATACAAAAAATGAGACAAACATGAATTATTTGGACGGATTGACATATTTATCTATCAGTTTCAAAGCTACGACTTTTAAACGCGTAAGTGGGTACGTTTTTTTGCAATGTTTTTATTGGTAGTTGCTCCTCTAGTCTTTTATAATCTCATTGGATGTGATAATCACAATTAATTAAATGTACTTTATACAATAATTATGTTCATATAAAAAAATCTCTTTTGAGTTTTAAGTCACTATTTATAACCGTTTCATTTTGTGTCACAACTTAAAACAATAGAATGTGTGTATATTGTACTGTCAATAACACTAAAATTAACCTTTTAATTATTTCCGCATTAAGTTGTCAGTTTGAAATGTGACCGTATTTCATGGCTCATGTTATTTCTTAATATTCCATTGAGATTAAAATTAAAAGTAGCCTGTTCTTAAAAAAGAGCAATTATTAAACTATGATAATGGTAATTAAAACGAAGTAGGGGAATTAATATTTTAAGAAGTACCGTACTGGTAATTTTAATATCATGAAGTGTGAAATAATTCATATTTAAACGTTTCTAATAAAAAACTAATGGGAGTTAGTAATACTTGGATAAATAGCGAAAAAAAAACCTAATATTTAAAATAACCCCTTGAAATGTAATAAAGGTACCGACGTATATTTCACAGGATAAGCTCAATACAACGAACATAAATTGATTGGAGTGATTAGTGCTGGTCACTACTTATCTGGTTCTTGACGTAGGAACGTGCTGTTCTAGGCTAGATTAGGCAATTATTATTAACGACATAATAACGGATAAAGCTACTATATCTACTTCATGTAGTTTTAAACGGACTTCAAGAAGAAGCCTACTTAAAATTACATTAACAACCCGTTAAACAATAAGGCAGTTATTAATTATAATTACTACCTATTTACTTTTTAAATCAGTATGCTAACAGCCCATACATTTTTGATTTTTTAGAAGAAAGTACGCCTTGGGAATGATTTGATCGCCGCCAGGCTATACCAACATAAAGAATTTTTGTTAATTTGCAATTTAATTTGTAAAAGAGTGAGATTAAGATAAAAAAAATATTTGTCCCCACAGAAAAGATATTCCGTGTTTGTCCCGCTGAGTTTCTTTCGCCAGTTCTTCTCAGGTCAGAGGTTTCGATCTGGTGGTAGATCATGATGTTCAGTAAGAAATTGTTACAATAGTTATACTGAATAAAATATGTTGTTGGTTTTTATTTATTTTCTTACGGGATTTTTAATCGACTTAAATTACGACTTCATAAATTACTATTTAACAATATCATTAATAGTGACATCAATTTAAAAAATAGGCTTAGAGTCTAGAGAAAACAGCGATTTGATGCTAACATACACACGCGAGGTTTACACAAACGAGTAAAGTGTACATAGGTACATGAAGTGTTTTATATTTTTACAATTAATATCTAAGTATTGATTATAAGGAAATATGAACACTGACAGTAAGCAACTTTACGTATACTTAGTTACGCGTACCGAAGAACTCGAGTCATTTTAAAATATTGCAGAAACGATGTTAATAATAAGAAATGTAAAAATTAGCTGAGCGGTATTGTCAAATTAATTTACTTAAATGATTCCAATGACATCACCCACTAAAAGTATTTACAACTGGCTTTAATTGAGAACGACGACGTTGTACCGATCGCCAGCGACTGTTCCAATCTCGATTGCAGCACTCGTGTCACACTAGATACGTCCTAGATTAAATATAAACGTTTAAACTTTTAAAATGACCGTTTATATAGTTGGATTCATATTCGCTTTAGTTCTGGTAAGAAATATTTATTTATCTTAAAATATAAAATACATAATATTTGTACTGTATTTTCGATTGCAGTCGGCATTTCTGGTCGCTTGGATAGCGTACTGCATGTTTTGCAAAGAGCGGCACAAATCGGAGAGTTATCAGTACAACATATCAGACATACGACGTCACAACTACGAGTTCGCTCAAGAGCAACAGGAAAATAATACTAAGGAAGTTACCGCTGGTATATTTATGCTGCCATCCCGCCACAAAAAAAAAGAAGATTTCACATATGAAAAAAGGCCAGACTATCCAGAAGGTACTGTGAAAGATTTGCAGCCTAAGACTGATAAGTTGATAGAAATATTCAACGAAAGTCCAGACGATAAGGAGACTCGTAAATGTGTCGATTTCGATGTTATTGACTCGGACGTACCTTACCATAGTGAAGTTTGATTGCGCAACTCATTGTTTGATTACAATATACAATACGAATGGTTTACAATGTATTAACTATTATTAATGCACTGAACTTATATTTAAGTAGATAAGAGATTTTTTATGCTGCTAGGTACTAAATGTTTAAATAAAATACATTTATTTACAACTATTTAATTAACATTGATATTAATAAACAATTAAAATAACATTTAGTGTTTCATTATTATAAAACACATTTACTACGCATCACTTACATAAAAAAATTTACACATTTTTTAAATCGCTTATCATAAAATATTCGAGTATAAATGCAAGTGTTTACCATTAAAATTGAAAAACAATACAAAGCATTGTGTAACATTGATCAAATTACTTCTAAATTGAAATGACATTCATTTGATGATTATGACATTCATGCAGTCCTATATTATTTCTCACTAAGAAACTGGTTATTGTGTAAGACTTTTGACCCCGTCGGCCATTTTATCGACGAAACTTTTCTCCGTGGGTTTGAAGACATGTACTACAGTATCTCCGGCGTCGCTCAGGGTCTTAACTACTTCACTCCAAGCAGATTTCATTGATTCCATGACATCTCTCTTAGAACGATCCGATTCTAATGATAGCGCTGACACATAAACAAAAAAACACTGAAACAAAAATAAAATGTTCTTTATTTACTATGATTATAGTATTATATTATTCCATACATAATATATATTTAAACTAGCCTTTCCCGCAACTTCAAACCAAATAACTCCCGTTTTACAACATTTTTCATTGATGCTCCGGTTTCATTAGCATTAGTCGTAGCGTGATGTAATAAATATAGTATAATATAGGCTATCCTATAACATTCCTTGATAAACGGACTATCCAACACAAAAAGATTTTTTCAATTCGGACCAGTCGTTCCTGAGATTAGCGCGTTCAACAAAACAAACAAACAAACAAACTCTTCAGCTTTATAATATTAGTATAGACTAGGCCTCATTACTAAGTCAATGCGCAAGAGTAATCTAATAGCCTACTTTTCCTTATAAGTATAATGTATGTAGTCAATTGTAAAGGCTATTTATAACTATATGAGCCTATTTTCACTCTCATGATGATTTGATTGTGATTATTCACAGGCGTGTATTCATTATATATTATGTACATCGATACATATAAATAAAATTGAAGTGTCTGTTTATAATTTAAAAATACAGTTTTCACTAAATGCATATGAAAGTATATTTAAGGTACCTACTAACATCAAATATTCATTTGTTTTAATTTATTGCCAGTCTGTCTGTCTGTCTGTCTGTCTGTCTGCCTGTCAATTTGTTCCGGCTAATCTCTGAAACGGCTGGACTGATTTTAATGGGACTTTCACTCGCAGATAGCTAATGTTTATTGCTCTTATATTTTTGATTTATTTTAATTACACGCTAGTGCTCAAATAAAGTACAAAAATATGATAAATATTAATTATCATGATTGTAAAAGTAACATTGAAAGACGGCGTTCAGTATTATTTTTAGGATATGATCAAAATAGAGCACCATGCCACTAATATTACTATCCTATAATCAATATTTTGCTTGTATTCCTTGGAGATTTGAATACAATAAAAACATATAAGTAATCTCATATTATATACACAAAAACTCAAAATTACGGGATTGGAGAAAACTGAAACTCACACTTTTCCCCAATTTTAAAGTTTTTCATTTTTTTAAATAAGTAAAGGTATCTGCTTGATTTTAATTTTGAAAAAAGGAGGAAGAAACCTCTTAAGCTAATCTATTTTAAATTGAATTATAAAGTTGTTATATTATATAGTAATATTACTGTAAAAATCAGTTAAACAAAATATTTCGGCCTTATTACTATTACTTACAATACAGAAAGTGAGTACTAGTCGAATTTCCATATTGCAGGTTCAAATATTTTTGGAATACTGTTGTGAACAATGTCGAGCCCAGGTCCCTACTGGATACGGATCATCGACAGGAAAGTCCGATATACATACTTTGGTCACGCATGTATGTCAGTAATAAGCGTTCAGACAAAATTGCTGAGACTAATATGACGTTGACAAGGGCTGCGGAATGCCAAACAAATGAACATTTGATCATTATAGTGCGTAGAATGTACTGATTTGTAATATTGATACGAATATTTGCACCGGACCTATGGAATATAGATTAAAAGAAAATGAAAAAACGGCACGCTTATTTTAAATTACTATTCAATTACATGTCGATAGTAATATATCCAGCGTACTAGAATAATTATGAATGCATTAAAATATACCTTATTTCTACTAATACCTAAATCATTAAAATTATGTATATATTTTCCAATTATTGGAACGAAGTTCCTTACGGCAGGCTGGAGGAGATAGGGATTTTGCTGCGCGACCGAACTGAAAAAAATGTGATAGTAAAAGCGTGGAATAAAACCGTTAAATAGTGCGCAGGCGCGACAGCAGGGGCTGGAAACTTAGAACATCTACCACAGATAAGAAATTGGTAGTGTCATCTATTGCTCGTCACCCAAAACTTTTGCTTAAATTTATCAGCGACTATAAGTTGGTGTAAGAGATGTCGCTACGGTCGCAATCGTCAATACAGCAGTCCAGTACACGCATACCAAACAAATTTGCATGCAAAAAATTATTAAATTTTGAGAAAAATAAGCATAATGTCACATAAAAATAATACTGTTAATTGCTTAAAATAACAATTTAAATATTTGAATCGATATATTTCATTATAACTTTTTAGTGAACCAGCATTTCAAACAAATAATAAATTTATACAAATGCGTGAATTGGATAGCTTGCAACATTGTTTTGTTTTTTTGACATTTTAAACTTCTTTAAATTTTATTATTTTGACGCTTAGTAAAAATATTAAATATCTTAAAATTTAGTTGGGTTTAATTTAGTTATATGATATTGACACTATTTTAAATAAGCAGTCTAAAGGTCGCTTTATTTTTTGTTGTCTAGTTTAAGCAATTACGCCTAGCTTAAGCCGTTGTGTCTTTGGGTGTCTGTATGACCAGAGGTAAGATTTTATATCTACGATCTTCATGTCTACGCTCTACGTAATGCCACGCGCGGCGAGCTGTGTTATACAATAACTGTATTACACTAAAAATATACAAAATAAAGTTTAAAAATAACATTTTCTTGTATTATTTATTACATAGAACGACAGTCTTCAACCCTACTTAATTATTTGAGTAGATCGATTTTAAATTTGTAAATATGGTGATGTTAAGTATATATTTTTCTTGCTTTTATTATTTTAATGTTAATAGATATAATAAAATCATCACTATATTTACACATTTAGAATCGATCGACTTTAATTTTAAATATAATTTTTATGATATCAGAAGGACAAGTATAGGCCATGGGGTGAAAAATTACAGATGGCGCTAGTTTAGTGTTGGCAAAAAAAAACGGTAGAGAGGGCTCTCTATTAAAAGTATAATATTACTTTTCTCTATGCGCGACAGTCGTCATAGTAACAATGGCAAGTAAAGTAACAAGTGACTTGAATGCAATTGACAGTGATAATAGTGGGAAATTATTTAGTGCAAAAGAATTAAATACGTAAGTATTAGTTTATTTATAAATATAAAATATTTTACATTGGTTATTTTATTATTATTATTTTACTTCCGAACTCATTACTCATGTACTATATTAATATAATTCTATCTGATTAATGTTTTAGAACAAAAGTAAAGTCTTGCAGTAAATGTGTGAGCACTGGAAATCTTAATTCGCGATGTTCATGGTCTACGAGAAAAGGGTATAGCTGCTAAAAAGACAATACAAGATTTTTTTACTACCAGCAGGCCTTCAACTTCAAAGCAGAGTATATCCTCAGCGTCGTCAACTAATAACAAGTGGTTCCTAGCGCGAGATCTAGCTCTCTGGTTTTGTCGCTCTTTGATGCCATTTAACTCAGTATCAGACAAATGAATGCAGGACTTTTTCATGCTAGGTACACGTGGTGTACGTAGATAACTTAAAATAAAGAATTTCTTTATTTAATCCATAGACTTGACTTCAATGATTAAAGTTGTTTCACCTTTTTTTAGAAATACAAGGTAATTGGGAACACGGCAGATTTACCATCTCGTTTTACAATATCTGGAACGGCTCTGGACGATGTATTTGAAAGCTGTTTATCATATGTGAAAAAGACAATTCAGCTAGATGCGTCATGCTGTGGAGCAATAACCTTTGATTTGTGGGTGATCAATATCGGAGTCAAAATTATATCACTTTCACATACCATTATCTGACAGAAGGTATATATTTTTCCCCTTTCCTTTATTTAAAGTACAATGCAAAGTGAGAATCTAATTGTAACAATATGTTTTATACAGATATTTCACGTTATTAACGACCTTAGTAACCGAAAAAAACTGGTCAAAAATTTGTGATATGATCGCTGAAGTAAGAAATGACTTTGGTTACAAAGTATAAAAATATAGTGAAGAAGCTGCGATATAGATTACCTGAATTAGAAGCTGAAGCTGATAAGGAACAGCGAAAAATAATTGTTTTACTAGAAAAAACAGGAGAAGATTTGGAAAACGACGAGAGGGATCCAATCCTTGATAATTTTGTGTACGATTATAATGAGATGGATGATGGCGATTCCAGTGAAATCGATGATTTTATGAAGCCAATACCAAGCATAAAAACTTCGACACCGACCCGCTGGCACAGCGTTTTGGCCATGCTAGAAAGTTTAAATCATTCTTGCAATCGTTACGCTGTCAACATCTTGCTTGACAAAATTGGCGAAGAGCAACTTAAATTAAACAATTTTGAGTGGAAGTTAATGACAGATTTACTCACATTTCTAAAAAAAATCAAGGTCATTGTAGAAATACTAAGCTCTCAAAAATCCACATCTTTAAATATTACGCTGATATTCCGAACAGAAATTAAAGACGCACTACAGTCCTCAGATGATGATGAACCACTTGTATTGTTAACTCTTAAAAGAAATATGATGGATAAATTAAATCACCGATTCCCGATCACAAAACTAATAGTGGCTGCTACTTTGTTGGACTGTCGCTTTCAAGGGATACGTGAAGTAGATGTGTATCTTGAGATTTCCAATCAAACGAGGGTGTCTTTCTTATCAGATTACATCAGAGAAATTGTTAAAAGTCGTCCACATCTAATCCCTTCTATGAGGACTTCTGAATCTCAAGCAGTAGCAAGACCGACTACGACATCTGATACCGTTACCGTTAGTTCCTTTCTAATCAGGCTTTCCGAAAAGCATTCTGGCATTGAAATTCAGTCTGTACCTGTAGATGATCCAATTGAACAAGAATGTTGGAAATATTTTGCAACATGCAAGCTGCAGGATCTTAAAGATGGAGATTTCTTGAATTACAGGCTTGTAAATAAGGATTCTTTCCCGTGACTTTCTTCGCTAGCGAGGTCGATTTTAGGAGTACCCGCAACAAGTACGCCTAGTGAAAGAGTTTTCTCGACCGCTGGGTTAGTTTTGTCTGCCAAAAGGTCTAGATTGACTTATAATCGTGTAAACAAAGTGATATTCATGACAATTATAGTGCATGCAAAAGCGCTATTTTATAGTAGTCCAGATTTATTTAATTTTATTTATGTCAGGTTTCACTTCACATTTATTGTTGATTAATGTAGTACAATATGTTTTTCAGATTCAAGATTATTGTATATTTATATTTTATATAATATATATTTCAGGATTATTTTACTTTTCGGTTGCGGTGATTTTGTAAATCGATCTCATCGAATGGTTTACAAAACAATTTTGGGTTTAATAAAACTAAAGCTTTGTTTTCTCTTTAAGATAATTAGGTAAATGAAAATTATTCAAATTACTACTAAACTCTATTGTTATATTTATTTTATTTGATTTCATTTTAGTTTTACTAAAGAGACATATTTTATTATTTTAGTTGATAATTTGAATTACGATTTTTTTATTTTACATTATTTATTATTTCCTAAAATACTGAATTTCCTAAATACTTTCCTTGTACTTAAATAAAAACTAATCAGCAAAATTTAAGAGAAAAATCAAGAAAACCTACATAAAATTGAGCACGTTTTTTTTGCAAATTGTGTCGATTCTACATTAACCGAAGGAACTTCGTTCCTACCTGGTGTCCCACGACACCATTTAATTTTTTTTTAAAATTATGGATATATTTTCCATTTACTTTCGAGAAGTTATCATAAAAAATAGGTGATAATTTGTATCTGACCGTATCTGATAATAATTCAGGCAAAATAACTATATAGACAGAGCTTTCTAACGCATTGACGCTACCACCAGGTGGTTATGTGAGCTTAACCAGCTTAAAATAAGCCAGTACGATCCACTAGAACCCAACGGACCTCACCCGTCTTAAGAGGCAACGACCCGACAGGTCTGCCGAAGCAGACCACGCCAAGGGTTGCTCCACAGTCCACTCTGATATCCAGAAAAGTACCAGGAGCAAGCCTCATAACACACCGCCCACAGAAGTGCGCGTTTCTTAGCTTCGCGCCCAGCCGTTTGCCGAACGCTACTGAGCCCCCCCCCACCACTACAAGGTTAAAAATATTAGGTTAACGCATGTTAGGTTAAAAATATTTGCAAGCGATGATAAGACGGGCTGGGCCTTCCTAATTTTTTTGAACACAAAGTTATATTAACAGTACATATACACAAAAAGTGTGTTTTTAATTTCAAATTAACAGCTTTTCACTTAATGCATAAGAATGTATATTATAATTCTACTTACATCCAAAAATCATTTTTTATTTTTTTGTTTGTCCGTCCGGCCATCCGTTCATCTCTCTCTTTCTGTATCTTTGTTCCGAGTAATGTCTGAAACGGCTCGACCCATTTTGAATGGACTTACACTCGCAGGTAGCTAATATTATAAGGAGTAACTTAGGCTAATTTTATTTTACTAAAAAGTTATAAAAACCGTTTAATTTATTTTAACTTATGCCCAGCGAAGCCGGGTTTGCTAGTATAGACAATACTTTTAAAGTAATAAATTAACCAACTATAAAACGCCTATAGTAAATAAATTATAGATTTTGCTCTGTGTGATAACCTCTTGATTTAAATTGGGTAACAGCCGGAGGCGACGAGCTGCGTTAGCGTGTGACATTAAAACCGCAAGAGCTACTGACAATGAAATAAAAAAAATACTGGAGAGCATTATATCACGACTAGCTTTTCCCACGACTCCGCTCGCGTTCTAAAAGCTGAAAGTCAAAAGAAATATTTTTCTCTCGTTTTTGCAACATTTTTCATTGATGCTCCGCTCCTATTGGTCGTAGCATGATGTAATATAGCCTATAGCCTTCCTCGATAAACGGAATATCCAACACAAAAAGAATTTTTCTATTCGGACCAGTAGTTCCTGAGATTAGCGCGTTCAACCATAGGTAAACCATAGGGTATAGGTATGGTTGATATATAACAAAAATATTTACTAAGTAGTATTTTCTTTGACCCCATTAATGATATCATCAAAATTAAATATTAGTTATAAAATATATGTCTGATGAAATGTTAATTAGTGCTAAGCTTTATCAATATTATATTGTTGTTAAAAACATGTAAGAAGTAAAAAGGTTCCTTTATCAAGTGACTTTAAAATAACATTTAAGATAATAAAAAAATTCGAATTAGTGTCAATACTTTACTGGTAACAATTAAAGTTTTAGTATTAACATAATATTATTTAAGTATTTGAGATTAGTACTAAGTACTTTATCAGACTCATTTTAAAGCTTATCTAAGAAAAGCCTGCACAAAGTTCGCATAAATTTCTTCTTCTGTTATGATTCTTGCAACATACACTTCTTTATGATCGCCTAGTACTTTAGTTAGGAGCACTAGGGGACCATGAACCTGAAGGAGTGCTCATTACTCATTATATAATATGTAGAGCCCAGTCACTGAGTGAGAACCTAAAATTTATGAGATGCTTCTACCAATCAACTCCTTTTTTTATAATGTTGGGAAATGCATTTACGCATTCCACTATACTAAAGGAAATAGTACAACTAACTTCATGTGCTAGTCTAATAACAAATAAATTATAATTTCTAATACTGCAGCCAGTTCAATCGCATCGTAAAAATTCACTCTCATCATCTAGTCAGTAATAAACAGAACCGAAAGAAGAATAACTTCTAAAACAGAGAACTTGTGTAACTTGTGTATCAGTAGGACGCAGCTGGATCTCTACAATATTCTTTCTAATATTTATTATTATTCGTTCATAAAATGATGTAGTATATGTATATCTAATTATATCTCTCAAGGTGTTCGAGGTCAAAATGCTGATTATTTTCGATACCATTATTGTTAATTGAACATAGTAAAATTAATATTCTTTTATATTTTACTTGGAAGGAATATAAAAAGGTTAGAAATATGAATTTTTATACTTTATGTTTTTTCTATAATTATTTATTACTGTGATTTCCCGGTTTTTTTCCAAAAAATAATCAATGTACAGATTTGCCTAGATTAGAATTTTATTATTAGTATAGGTAGTTATAGGAAAAAATAAAACATGTAAGTATGAAGCAGAGAAAGATTTAATTAAAAAAAAGAGTCCTAATTCCCGTACATACGCAATAAAAACATACTAGTTTTTTCTGTTAAGTTAGTTAAATATATAAGCGTCGCTGATTGAATTACATACAAATTGTAGTCCAAGTACACAATATTTTTAATTGCTCAATACATACATATACAAACATTAAAAGGGTTAAATATATTTTAACATTTAAAAAAACGTTTTTTTTATGAACTTTTCAATAATATTTATCACAAATTATCCATGGCAAATGCTCTATATACTACAATTAAGAGAACGACATACATTAAGAGAATGAGGAAAAGAATCACAATAATATAAAAGAAAAAATCGAATAGATATAATAAGCTTTATGAAATACCATTAAAATGACATCCATATGATGATTATACATTCATGTAGCGTATAATTGTACATATATATGTTAGTTCGTATAATGATTAGTAATCCAATAGTGTAAAATAATTGCTCAGAAATTGGTTATTCTTGGAAGGGCTTAGCCTTTGATCCCATCGGACATTTTATCGATGATACTTTTCTCTGTGGGCTTAAAGGCGTTAACCACGGAATCTCCAGCATCGGACACACTCTTAACAGCATCAGTATAAGCAGATTTTACGGAATCCATAACATCTCTCTTAGAACGATCAGACCCTACTGATAGAGCTGACACATAGACAGCAAAACACTGAAACAAAAATAGTGTGTGTTTCTTTACCGTGAATATGGGGTTATCCCATGCGGGATATGATATATTTAAGCTAGGCTCCATAAATAATGCAATACTTGCCCTATAGGCATAGTTTATAATAATTTTATTAGAAAATGGACAGAACTTTAATGGTTTTATTCTTATACAAATGCATTTTTCATTAAATATGATGTACATACTCGTAAATAAAAAAAATATTTTAAACCATAAACTTAATTTCAAGTACTTTTATGAAACTTGTCATAATACATTGTTGCGTTGCTATACGTTGGTCCCCCAGCTGACTATGAACATAATATGTACATGAGGCACTGACGAAGGTATATCACCTATGTGCAATAGGATGTTTTTGACTACCATTTTTTTATTCCCAACACAGACTTTTATTGAAAATATATAAAATAATTCCCTGAAAATTGGAGGCCTTAAAATGAACTCTATGTTCTTTCCCAGAGGGCTTTTTTACAGCATTTAACGCTATCATATTTGTTAAAAATAGGATTAATTACTTATTAAATGCTCTATAAAAGTGTGCATCATAAAAACTTGCATTTATGAAAAAAAATATATAATAATTATAGAAACATTAATTTTATCAAAAAGTTGCTCTATATCTCGAGTAATATCAATAATTCACTTTTGAGATAGATTTTTGTAGATTATTAAATTTTCTATAAGTTTTTCAATTGGATTTTTGCCGTAATTTAAGTCATTTATGAAATTAATTGAAAAAACAGAAATCTTCGACAAAATCTGATTTAGTGACCCGTACAGTCATACAGGGGCAGCATACAGCTACGGCGAAATGGGAAGATGGTCAAGAATCAAGATATGTACATCGAATCTGTTGTACCTTGGGCAGTTTTCCATTTTTTCTAACGGCTTTTGTTCCCTACTTTATAGATTATCCCCAGATTTCATTACTACATTATATAGGTAGCCTACATTGTATATTCTTCCCATATACATGCAAATTTTACAGTTTTATGTAAGTACTATATAATTTTGCTAAACGAAAATTTAAATAATTAGGTACTTCAGGTTAACCTACAATTTATATACAGGACGACCAATTAAGAACAGATGCAGTCGCCTACGCACTGCGACCATAGTAGAGTTATCAACTAACATTAAATACTAGATGACCTTACACACAATAAATAATTTTCGTTTCCAAGCAATATATTTCTAAGTGAACTTTTGATTTTTGGAAACTAAAAAAAATGTACGTAAGTTATAAATGAAACTATCGTTTCGGATTATGTCGCGGATTTATTTGGTTTTTTCTGATCATCAGATCAGTCTCGTTATTGTATACATATCAGTAAAGTTATTGTAAGTAAAATATCTTATATATATACTTTAAGTTTATCCCAAATTTCCAGGTATCTTTGTCATTTTTAGGGTGTCTTTGCTGAATCTAATTCATTAAAATTTTAATTAAAAGAAAAATTATAAATAAACTAAAATATTACTTTTAAGTTACATATTATGTTTACTTCTGTAAAGCTTGATAAAGTTTTTTTTACCAAATTACCATATTATTTTTACTACGACTATTATGCGTACAAAAATACGAGTAGGTATATTTAAAGGATATAAATCAGCGAAATAATCTAATAGTAATAATGTTGTTATATACTTACAACACACAAAAGCAGTGCTAGTCGAAAATTCATATTGCTGGATTTTCTTTTTATTGTTCGAATGAAACTGTTGTGGACGATGTCGAGCGCAAGTTACTACTGGAATGATAAAATCTACAGGAAAGTCCGATATACATTGGCCATGCATTAATGTCAGTAATAGGCGTGCAGACAAAATTGCTCAGAATATGACACACAAGGGCTGCGAAATCTACACATATAAATAAAATTGAATTGTCGGTTTTTAATTTCAAATTAACACCTTTTCACTAAATGCATATGAAAGTATATACGGTACTAAAATAAAAAAAACAATTTTAAAAATGTTTGCCTGTCTGTCTGTTTGTTCCGGTAAATCTCTGAAATGGCTGTACCGATTTTTACGGGACTTTCACTCTCAGATAGCTAAATTTATAAAGAGTTACTTAGACTACTTTTATTTTATTATAAAATTACAATAATCGTTATTAAACGTATAAATTATTATTATTTTAACTTACGGCCAGTGAAGCGGGCCGGATTTGCAAGTTTGCAATAATCAGATCGCATAGTGGTACACAAAACTTTCCAGAACGATATAGTAGACATGAATAGAGTCAGTGATCGAATTATGGTGATTAAATTCTCACTTGATGATTACCAAGCCTTGTATGAGTGTCATATCAGTGTATTTATTATAATAGGGCTGCCACAAACAGAAAAACATATTTTCTGGGACAAACTTCACGATCTGACTCAATCTATATTAACATGGGAGTCGAGTTTAGGGAAATCCACGGTAACCAGAGCTACGAAGATAACTCGCAGGGATGATAATATCTTGAATTTTGCGTCTACATTTAACATGGCAATAGGCAGAAGAAGAGAAGTAGGAGAAATATTTTTTACGTGACAATGTGGTTACAAAAACCACAAAATATAAGAGGACTAGCGGCCCGCTTCGGCTTCGCACGGGTATAAAATATATAGCCTACTGAGTACTGTTATTATACACTAGCGACTCGCCCTCGCTTCGCTCGGGCTCTTCCCTAGATGAGGCACAGGCAAAGCCGCGGGATCCGCTAGTTATACCTACCTCCCTCTTGAATCACTCTATCTATTAAAAAAACTGCATCAAAATCCGTTGCGTAGTTTTAAAGATTTAAGCATACATAGGGATATAGGGACAGAGAAAGCGACTTTGATTTATACTATGTAGTGATATAAACCTTCCTCTTCAATCACTCTATCTATTAAAAAAACCGCATTAAAATCCGTTGCGTAGTTTTAAAGATTAGGCATACATAGGGATATAGGGACAGAGAAAGCGACTTTGTTTTATACTATGTAGTGATGACACTAAAGTCGTTTAATAAATTAAATTAATTAAGTACACTTTGATTGTAAACAAGTATAAGAATACTAATTGTAAATAAGAAAAGGAAGGAACATAATATTAAAGTACTAGGTTTCAAATACAAATACAAACCAATAATAATATGTTTAAATTTTGAACCGACTTCAAAAATTAAGAAAGTTCTTAATTTAAAAAAATATTTTTTGTTTGCAAGAACTTTTAACTATATCCCTATAAAAATAGCTTATGAAAACTTAACCTACTTACTTCTAATTATCATTTTGATCCGAAACTTATGAAAACTACTATTATTACGGCTTACCGCTTATCTATACTAACATTATAAATAGGAAAGATTTGTATTTTTGTATGTAACGAATAAAATCATAAACTACTCAACCGATTTCAAAAATTCTTTATTCCTTAGGACGAACCCTACACTTTTTCACTTCTTTTAACTAATAATTAGTCTATGAAGATAAAATAAAAAGAAAATAAAGATTAGTTTAACACTATGATTTATACCTAGGGATTAGCAACTCAGCCTCAGCCAGTACCTAGTGAAGGTACGTTTGTATGTTTTTGAGCGAAAACTATTTTTTTTATAAATTAAAAGAAGCCTAAGATAATCCGCAAGAGAAAAAGCCGTGAAATTGAGTTCAGCTGTTTCGGAAATTAGCCAGAATAAGCAGACAGAAGACAGTCAAAAAAATTATAAATTGTGTTTTTCTTATGTATATTATATGTACCGCTTTATACTTTTACATGCATTTAATAAAAAGTTGTTATTTTGATATGACAAAGAGAGACTCCAATTTAAATTATCTGTATGTATAAATAAAGCAAATAAACCTAACTATACAGCTTTCATCAATAATATAATCAATCATTAACATTACTTAATTATTTTCTTTAATATGTAATGAAAATTGATTATAATATTATTATTTTTGGGTAGAAAAAAAATAGAAGTGTAGTCTAAATGAGGATGTTACTGGAGCTCTACAATATTGTTTTTAATATTTCTAATTATGTATTCTTATTCAAAGTGCTCGGGTACAAAAGGTCGACTATTTTAATGCCATTATCATTATATATAAATAAGTTGGCACAGTATTACACACAGCGCCATCTAGTTCCGTGGTAAGCTACGAATGAAGCTTGTGTTACGGATACCAGATAGTTGATATACATAATATGTTTATTATATAAGTTTAAATACATACATATTATAAATATAAGCACCCACACCGGCGGGACTCGAACCCGCGACCGCTGACGCAAGCAAGTAGGGTGTCCTGAAACGTGTCGTCTAATTATTGATTGAAGTATGACTATATCAATAAATGCGAAGTGTATTCAAGTATTTTGAGTACATTATCTCAAATTCATATAAGTTTCTTTTATTAAAGAATTTTAATTAAGCCCATATTCAGATTTTATTTACCTAGTAAAATATAAAAATTAAAAAGGTAAAAAATAGCAATTCATTTATCTATTTTTTTTCTATAATTAGGTATAATAATGTAGGAAAAATAAAACATGTAGGTCGTAATAGAAAATAAATATTTTATTAAAAAAACAAATGAGTCCTCTATTCCCGTTTGTACGGAATAAGCATTAAATAGTTTTCCTGTTAAGGGTACAGATAGCGTTGCGGGAAATGGTGTAATTTGTATGCATTGAGTCCGCTATAGTAAACTTAATGGTTAACTATTAACATTTACATAGGCTAATAATTTGAACATGTGTGATAAAATCGAAGTACAGGTACATAATTTTCTTATCGCTCATTACTTACGTATAACGTATACTATACTTAATACTTATTTTAACATTTCGATGGAAATTTTCAATACCGTTTATCACATTAATCTATGGCACACGCTCTCTATACCGCAGTTTAGGCATTGCTGAACCAATCAGACTGTAAAAGTCATAGGTCGCAATCCCCATGAGTGAGGGAACGAGGAAGAAGAATCACAATAATATATGAGTATAATTATGAATTGATGATGTAATAAAAATTCAGGAATACCATTGAAATGATATCGAAAAAAAAGCTTTTTTGCGTTAATTCAAATTACTTTTAAATTAAAATGGCAT
Source organism: Boloria selene (assembly GCA_905231865.2). NCBI lineage: Eukaryota > Metazoa > Arthropoda > Insecta > Lepidoptera > Nymphalidae > Boloria > Boloria selene. The sequence goes on from HG993149.1 coordinate 6,816,061, forward strand.
GGTATCGCTCAGAAACTGGTTAATTTGTAAGGCCTTTGACCCCGTCGGACATTTTATCGATGACACTTTTCTCTGTGGGCTTGACGGCGTTTACCACAGACTCTCCAGCATCGCTCGCAGCCTTAGCTGCATCGGAGGCAGTATCTTTCGCGGAATCCAGTACATCTCTCTTAGAGCGATCAGACTCTAATGATAGAGCCGACACATAAACAGCAAAACACTGAAACAAAAATATAATGATTTTATTTGCAATGAATTATAGTGTTTTTCCATGCATGTAAATTAATGAAATTAATCATCATCATCATTATTATGTGAAGCTGGGTCTCATATACATATAACGCATTACCAAGTCAATGTTTAAACGTAATCTAATAGGCTTCTTCTCTTTATAGACATAATTTATAATATATCTAGTGAATTATTAGAACCTTTCAATAGTTCTGTAGAATAAAATCATTAAGAATGGAAAGAACTTTAGAGAAAGAATGAATAGAACCACCAAAAGAGACGACCAAATGAGAGCAGATTTTTAAAACTTAGGTCCTCTACCACGCACCGCGATTACGATAGCTAGTGATCAATAAGATACATAGTTTACAGACAACAAATTTTATTTCCTACGGATCTTTTAAGTTCTAATCACAAAAAAATCCATAGAGAAAGTTGGTATTTCCCAATTTTCCGGTAAACTTTTTCATTTTTTAAATGTAGTAGGTTTTTATAATTTAATGTCTAAAGTAATTACCACTTGTCTTACGGTGAAGGAAAACATCTCTGCTCTTATGCTCAGCAGTGGAACGTTAAAAAGGGATGATTACATATAATACTATTGAAACTTACATTCTTTTATTTTAAATTAAAAGAAAAAAAATCATTTAAAAGGCCGCGCAAATCTTAAATATTTATGTAATTAAAAATAAAAATTTCCTAGAATGGAAAAAATATAATGTTTAAAAAAATAAACCACTTATCTGATATAATATGTAGGAGCTATTTGAGTACATAATAATAATAATAATAATAAAACTTTATTTGCTAAACACAAATGGTAATACATATAATATTAAAAATATAAACAGTGTGTGTATAACAGTGTGTTTCCCAAAAAGGTGGGACCTCAGCTATAGTCAGGGCTAAAAGCCCTGACACTGGTTTTCAGGACCACCGTTGCATTTTACATTTTGGCGGTGACAGTATAGAGGAATAAGAATATTAATAAAAATAAAAAAAAAATAATGCGAAATAAATAATAATTGAGGTATTAAATATAAGTATATTATACATGCATGCTTATTTACATCAGGCACTATTATATTGACTTACCTATCATATTGTTATTACAGCGACTATCTTGCCCCAAAATATAATTTTTAAGGATAAAAATTATTGAAATAATTAATTATTTAATATTATTTTATACTTACAATACACAAAGTGAGTGCTAGACGAAAATTCATATTGCAGGTTTAATTTAACTTTTCTATATATTCAAGTTGCACTGTTGTGGACAATGTCGAGCTCAAGTTCTTACTGAAATTAGATCAACAACAGTCCCTTATACATACTTTGACCACGCTTTAATACCAGTAATAGACGTGCAGATTAAATTGCTGAAGATAATATGACTCACAAGGGCTGTGAAAAGCTAAATAAATTTATAAATAATATAAATAGAAAAGTTACGATTTATGCATCGATATGAATATTTGCCATAGACCTAAGATTTTTGGAATAATCTTATATTGGACACTTTAAATAAACTCTTTTGAGGAATTTATAAATTTTTTTTCGTTCTGGACATTCCGAATGCTTTACAGCAATCATAGCCACGGGACTAAGGTTTTAAACCTCTTAAAGATTATAAGATTGTTACAGACAGTGCCTACCCACGAAATTATAGAACGATATTGATATCTTAGAACCCTCGACCATGATTGCTGTTAAGCGTTCGAAATGTCGGGAATAAAAAACCAAAATAAATCCGAATAGATTTCCGAAAAAACAGATTTTTTGAGTATTTGTTAAATGTCTTAAGTAGGCGTAATTTACTACATATTTTACCAGGCATGAGGCAATCCGGCCGGGTGAGAAATCAAGAAACGTGCAGGGAGGTCCATCTGTCATGCGGGTTGCTCCTGGTACTTCTCTGATAGCAGAGTGGACAATGAAACTGTCCTCTTTTTCTCGTGGTAGAATGCGCCAGCGAGCCTGCGACGCCCCATAAGGGCGGAAGATGGGTACTTGGGCTTTAGTGGGTAGTACTGGCTTGCCGGTGAGATCCACATAACCCCCTCTACAGGTGGTATGCGTCAATGCATTTACCAAGGGGACAAAACTATTTATTTTACCGTGACTTTTTACGCAAACATTAATATTATTTGTAAAAAAAAGAAATGGAGAAGTGACTCATTTACTTTAAGTACTTAAGTGAAATTCAGAGTAATACGCAGAAATTCACTAGTTTATATGATTTTTATAACGAGTCGACATTAATGTATCTACAGCGTAAATTACAATTAAAATTAAAGTGATATCATAAGTAACAGAATTTGAAAAGCTTTATTATAATCTTTTGTTAAACATAGTTCACATGGAAGATAGTTGTAAAACCTTAGTTATATTATGGAGAATAGATAAATATAAATGTAAGTAATACTATTGGAACTGTGTGCTGCAATTTTAAATATATTTTTATTATACCTACAACGGCTAGTTACTTATAACTAAAAAAAATTTTAAGCAAAAAATCTCTCTTCTTCTGCTCAGTTTACTTGAACTTAATGACGGTTTAAGATGCAGTAAAACATAATTAAGTAAGTACTATGTTTAGAAAATTAAACCTATTAGAAGAAGCAAGAAAATGATGATTCTCACCCGAATTGTATGTTTTTGTATATTTGTATCACATGTATGTGATAAAGGCTCAAAAAATTACATGGTAAGAGTCCCCTTATAATCTTTAAGTAAAAATATTATTATACTCGAAAAAGCGTTAACATTTAATGCTTTACTCGTAAAGCCAGTAACAATTATAAAAACTAGGAAGCAAAAAAATATAAAATATTATTTTTATTTTATTTTACACCCCTTAAAACCACTTGGTGACCGACCTCTCGATACAAATTAGATAACTACCGGAGGTGACAAGCTTGCGTTAGTGACAATAACACCGCCTAAATCACTCACAATGACGAATTCGCAACAAATAACAAAAATAAAAAAAGATAAGTAGATTGACATTGAAAGCAATTAAACTTATGACCTATCAGTTATGATTTGCCTTGTTTTCAAAAACATGTTTACTTTAATTTACTAATAATTTTCTATTTTTATAGATACTTTTTATGGTTTGTTTCTTCATGCCTTTTCTATACTTGATGTAGTATTATAAGTTTCTAAGCGTTTATTTTGTTAATTAGTCGTTCTACCACATCGTTCTTCTGGGTCATGGTCATACATATTATTATGCCAAACACCTGTCCTAATCATCATTGTTATTAAATTAAACAAAATCTATATATATATATATATATATATATATATATATATATATATATATATATATATATATATATATCAAATAATATTTCATTTTATTCGTTATTCTAATTTTGTTATTTATTATTGCGGTTACAGTTTTTTACTGATAAAAGTACTGTAAAAATATCTATGACGTCATCACAAACTCAGTATTATAATGTAGGGAATATCATTAATCTAGAGAAATTTCTTTTAGATGTAGCATTCAGCACTCTACTCAAGTCCAATATGCGACGATCACCATGTTTGGTCGCAGTGATATTCTACAGCCAAAATGATTTAGCCGAGAATCTATGATATCAGAAACAACATTAAAACAAATTAATGCTACTCTCTTTATTCATATCTCTGTTATTAATTATTTCAGTAAAAATTACTGGAGTTCAAATTAAGAGGTTAACGTAGCGTTCGTGTGATAAACAAAATTACATGTAAGTATTTTTCCAGACGCTAAAGGTCAAGATGACGACTATTTTCTGCACCAGTGTTGTTGATTGAATTATAGCAGTAAGTGCTAGATCTATTCAATATAGTCTATTGAGTACCTAATCTAATACTTAAAAGTTTCTTTTATTAAAGGATTTCCTGATTCAAGCCAATTTCCTTTTACATCGACAGTAATAACAGTACATTTAAGACTTTGAATATCACTACATAGTATAAAACAAAGTCGCTTCCCGCTGTCTGTCTCTCCCACATTGCTTAGATCTTTAAAACTTCGCAACAGATTTTGATGCGGTTCTTTTTAATAGATAGAGTGATTCAAGAGGCAGGTATGTATAATACACTAGTGGAAGCTGCGGCTTCGCTCGCACTAGATCTAGGGATGCGTGGGTGAGTCACTAGTCACAAATAATGTCAGATATGGCCTGTCTTAAATCAGTTTCTAAGACTATTTACCTACTAAACTATAAAAGGTAAAGGAAGAGAATTTATGTTTTTTTTTGTATGATTAATATAAAGAAGCAGAGAGTAATTAAGTATGTAAATATGTAGTAGTATGTATGTAGTATGTTATGTAGTACATAAATGTTTTTTGTGAAAAAAGAAGGCTCCGAAATTTCGGTTTAAAATTAAAACAGAGAAAATCAATGTTTTATTCTATAAATACCCAGTGTATTGTGTTTTTTGCTATTTGCTTAGGTTGGATATTTTGTTCTAATATGCAAAACAAACTACGATGGATAAACATACTTTTAAACAGTTTATATCTAATATATAAAATTTTCGTGTCACAATGTTCGTTCCCATACTCCTCCGAAACGGCTCGACCGATTCTTATGATTTTTTTTAATGCATATTCAGTAAGTCTGTGAATCGGCTACTATCTATCTTTCAAGCCCCTAAGTGATAAGGGATGTCTACCCCAAAATTTTATTTTCATTTTTCGGATAACTTTTTTATGATACAGCATTCAAAAGTATATACAACCCTAAATTTTAACCCTTCTACGATCAATCCCTATTTTTTATTTGTTAATTTTTTAATTAATTTCTTGGGCAAGATTTTTGTTTTTATTTTATCCAGACTTGAAAAAACCATGTAAATCTGAACTTTGCACCCTTATACGATCAACCCCTATTTTTCCAACGCGATTTTTTTATTATTATATCTTCAGATCCGCAATAGGGTTGCAAGAAAGCAATTGAATATAATAATTAAAGAACGATACATTTTCGTTCAGAGTTTATAATTACAATTTACTTTAATTATATTTTTTTAATTTAAATTGATCTTCAACCCTCGCCGGTCGATAACTCATCAACTATCAGTTGATAAGTTATCCCCGCCAGGTGTCTACCTTTGTCAACTCTCATTCACTCACTATACAGTTACGGCCATTTTTTTGCTTTGTTTGTGTATGGATCGTAGAAAATACTAATAGAAAAATAAAGCGCAATGGGGAGAAGGAGGGGGTGCCGAGAGCGGGAGTGGGGCGTGCACATTATATGAAATAGGTAGCCGCGCGGCTCAGGAGTGTATTAACGATGGGTTCTGAAATAGCTAGAGCAATTTTGAAGAAATTTTCATGCTACCTACAGATCAACACAGCCAGTGCTTGTATGAGATTTATTAGCAATTAAAAAAATAAACGCCGGCGAAGCCGCGGTTACAGCTAGTTATTATATATATGTATGAATGTAATAACTTAAAAATTTAAAAAATCAACATGATTCAATTTTTTACAGTAATGATTATTACACGATTAGATTTTCGCGATAATTTGTAATTTTAAATAAAACATATTTTTTTTATTTTCTTGATTTATTTCGATTGAATTAGTCTCTCCCATGGACTACTAGTGAAGTATTGGAATAGTCGACGAGTCAAATTTCAAAAGCCGAAAAGACAGTTTTATTTAAAATAACACTTATTGATTTTTTAATCCTTCGTCACCCTTTTATATAGAACATTGAGTAAGTCACTTGGACCATTATCACCTTTATCTTTATCACCTTTACCTTTATCACCTTTAATTCTATCAATACCTTTCATAAAAATATCAACACCAGGTGAATTAGCTAAAGTGCAAAGAAGTCTAAAGTCATCAATAAAGTTCCTATTTTCCCTTGATTCTAGTACTGCGCCTCCAAATAGTCCTCTTGGTTCTTCTCTTTTGACTTTTCCACAAGCCAGTGACTGAATTATACACATGAGCATAATAACGGTAAATATTATAACCTATAAAGAGAAAAGGAATCTTTGTACATTTAATATCGATTTCAAGGTACTTAAATTAAAATAAGCACAATCTTCGAAAATATCATATTATCTATTTTTCTATTTTTTATTTTTAGTATCTGGTAGTAATAAAAAAACTCATTGATATAAAAAAAGACATAATATAAACTTTTGTATGCCTTTGTATATGCTAGATTACTTCGAAAATATATACCTAATATAATAGTATTTCCGACGAATATGGTACCACAAAAATACACAAAACATGTAAGCAACAAAAAGTATGAGATAATCAAACATAATTTTTTCATTTACAATGGGTCCTATATTTTGAATTCGGCTTTATATTTCTCAATAATCTGATGATAATTCTCTCAAAAAAATACGAAAGTTTTATCAAAGTTACTTATAAATTTTTGTATAATTTTGTAAAATATACCAAATATCTGAATTTTAGTACTCACTTTAGAAGACATTATTGTTGATTGAACTAAATTAGTAAATTCGAAGTCTAATATATACTGTTTTAAAACTGTTTTAAATATTGAATTAACCACGAACATAAAAGTTTTGTTATCAACAAAGGACTTCCTGAAATATATTGATTTGCAAGACAATAAAAACACAAATAACAATACCTACGACTTCAGAAGTAGATAATCTGATAACTAGTAGCTATTAGAATCACCGACAGCTTTAAAAATACCTCATTACGGACAAATATACATTACTTTTTATTCAACTACTAGTGACTCTGCTTTCCATTCTATATACGCTATATAGCGGTTAGTATAGATTTTTCAGAAATGACATGTTTTCTCGGAGTAAAAAGTATCGTATATTATGTTGACCGGAATAATAAGTAATCACTTCACTTCACTTTGGTTAAAATCGGTCGATAACATACAAATTACAAACAGATAAAAATTTTAATAACTTTGGTTTCGGGGGTCTATATTTAATACAAATACATAAAATCTATACTAAGTAATACTAATTACTAATTACTAATATACTAATTACTAATATTACTATATACAGGTACAAAAAATGAAATAAATAAAAATATTGTATATGAAACACTCAAAAGAAAATAAATATTTTTGCTGAGAATTGCTCAAAATATTTTCTAAGTTTCTTGTGAGCTCACGCGCTGTTCCTAGTTAATTTCCGTACAACTGCTTACTTTTTAGTTATTGGTTGTTTCTTTTTTGGTCGTTTAGTCATGTGACGTCACGCCATTATTAATAAGAGTTTCATATTTTTTTAATTCATTGAGGTATTTTAATAATTCCTTAATATTTTTGGTCTAGTTATTAACCAGTAACCTACACGTAAGTTCACATGTGAAACAACTATCTCCGAACAAAAGACTCCTTCATAGAAACCGCCTTAACAATAACTAAAATTGGCCAGATCCGGGTCTCGAACCATAGACCTACGGATCTATAGCTGTACATGCTACTCATTAGACCAACATCTGTGATGTCATTCCAATGTAGCAGTGACATAATAAATAATAATAAATTTGTGTACGAGTGAAGTTCATTTCAACAGCGCATCGTGCCTTTCGGATGTAGCCAATAACGATGATTCTTCTTTTGTAAAAGCAATAAATATTCATTGCGACTAATTCGCCATCATCCATTTCCGTATTTAGAAAATTAATTATATATGTATACATATAAATGTCAACATTATGAACTTGTAAAGTGGGTAACGACTTCTTATTAAAATTAGCTATACCCCTATAGTATAGTATATACTCGTAATATAGTATAAGTTTTTACAAACTTTGTTTTTTTTTTATAATATAATAAAATAGTCGAATTAGTCGAGCCATTCTCAAGTTTTGCGCTTTAAAGCAACATTCATTTTTATTTATATAGAAGACAAGGTTGAAAATTTTACGTGCTCTAGTAATTATCATATGTTCCCTTTAAAAAGTAAAAAATAATAAAAAAACTCAATCCTAAAGTACCTACCTAAGTATGTATTAGTAATTCTAAAACAAATACGTCGCGTTGGGGGACCACTCCAAATTATTTATTATCTACAGGGCCTATTCGCGTCTACGTCGTTAACAGTCGTATCCTTAATGAAAAATTAATATTATATTATATATTGAAGTAATTTTATAAATGTTTTCTTTTCTTAATTTTGTTTTTAAATTCATCCATGTTGCTTAGTAACGTAATAGACTATTTGTAATTAAATTTTTGTAAATGTAACTGATGAAACGTGTATAATATTCCCGGCTATATATTTTTCCTTAATTTAACAAAAAAATAAAGTATGATAACATATGTTTGTCAATTAATAAAAGGATATCCTTTCGATAAGTTTAAATATTGCATAATTAAGCCGGCAAGCTAACAAATAACAACACTTACTTACAACTAAAGGTTTGTCTTTTTAATTTTTAATACTCTTTTAACCAACTTCAAAAAAAGAAGGCAGTTCTCAATTCACCGGATTTTTTTTATGTATGTTCACCGCTTACTCGGAAAGGCCGCCGATTTGGAAAGGATTCTCCTTGGACCCAAAGAGCACAGGCAGTACACCATTCGAGGGGATGAGAAGGGTAAGCTGACTCTCCAGCTCGCAACGCACAAATGCTTTGCAACTGATTTCGAATGGAGTGTGGTCGGTAGCCAGGCGGATTTGGGATAAATCCTACCACAAAGCGAAGACACAATTGAGATTATGCCGTGCGGTATCAGACATAGCGATGTCCCAAAAGGGTCGCTATGTCTGATACCGCACAGGACTGGGGACTTAGGCTAATACTGGGAGCGTCAGACGCTCGTTGGCAGATTGTCAGGGCACACCGCGAGCAGGTGAGGATGACTTTGGCCACTAAGATGGTGTTCAGGCCACTTGCACCCCCCATATCTGTGAGAACCTAGCAAGTTTAAGTGCAGTCCGCCAACTCCCACTTGGCTGTGGTGGAATATGGCCTGTTCCACTCTTTGAAGGAATGCCCATGCTCATCAGTGGGAAGCGCCTCAACATTGCACATAAATAATTTGTATGCTTAGGTAACAATTAAATTGAAAGCTTATGTTACAAATAAAACAAATGGTTTTAATTGCAAATATAAACATCTTAAGTATACGTATATAAGATAATATACAAGCGGATATAATCTCATAAAGAGGCAATTTAGAACATTTTCTTCAAATGACGTAGCTTTGCCATATATAAAGGGTTAAAATTGTAACATTTCATATAATTAAATACATTTGCCATGGGTTATAAGGTAAGATTGATTTAAAGAATATTTTGTTTATAGAAAAACCTAATTTAGAATGCGAGTCTAGAAATTGAAGGTTGCAAAAAGAAAGAAATATCTTTAAAAATATTAATATAATACCAACCCTTTAGATAAATAATTAGTAAATAGTAGTAATTACCATATCACGTTGAAAACAGGTAGGTCTCAAAATTGTTAGAAGCTGCTAAAAACAAACAGAACAGTTTCATGTAAATGGGTCGCTTTAATTAACGGCCACACGATTTTATAGACACTAGATTGGCTAGTCGAGTACAATAAGAATTACTAGGCCAGATTAGAACAAGACCACAAACATAAGCGACTTTAATATTTTTAATTGTCAATTGAATTTTATTTGTATTGATTTGAAATTTATTTTGTATGTTATTTATTTTTTAATGTTTTTCACTCTTATTTACGGTCCATTTTACTTAGCAAACCATTTTTACTTGGAAAAAACCTTTCCATTGTGCGCATACCAAAACATGAAATTAAAAAAATAATTAAAAAAACTACTGGTTTCCTCACCGCGGGAATTATACCATCGGGTAGTACATCGCCCCCCTTTCCCCAAGTACCGCAAAACACCAAAATCGTGTGGCCGTTAACTAAAGCCAAACCCTTGTCAAAATTGGATTATATAATTCAATTTCAAGAAATAATCGTGAATATGCTATATTTGTAATCAAAAATTATTGTCATTTTATATAAATATGAACAGGGCCGGATTTACCATAAGGCTTTTTTTGGCTTCAGCCTAGGGCCCCGTGAATTCAAGAGGCCCTCAGCTATGTTAAAGTCAACATTAGACGATAATGCGAAAATCCATAATTTTATTGAATTAAACAGATCGTAAGGTTTGCAGATTAGATGGGCCCCTAAAGTATTAGCCGAATCCCACGGTCCGGCCCTGAATATGAATCCCTATTTGCCTTGGTCATGGCATCACGCGTGAACGGCTCAATTGATTTCATTTATTTTGTTGTCTTTTTATCGTCATGAGAAGGTTCTTATGACAGAAAAAAATTATGGGACTTATTAAAATAACGGAGTTTGTTGATATCTAGGATATCTAGGAATCAAACAGCACTATTTATCGAATCAGACATAAAGTATATTATTTTAGTACGTATGTATTTTAGTATCTATGTATTTACGTAAGTATGTATATAAATATGTATGTATATAACTTATAAGTATATATGTTTATAAGTATATATGCATATAAGTATGTTTGTTAGTAGTTATTTGTTTTGCGTCATTGATACAATAATTAGTATCTTAATTATAAGTTTATAATTTTAGTAATAATGATTTACTGTACCTACACCGCGGGCACTGAATCCACATATTATTTTACTTCTGTAGGATTTCTGGAAGAGATCTCTTAAAGAGATAACTTATAAGATATCCTTTGTCAACATTATGTTATTTCATTTTGTGTTACTTTGTTTATGGTACATAAATAAATAGATAAATAAATTAAATTACCAAGCATGGAAGCCGAGCTAAAATAAGAAATGAAATGCATATGTTTATCTTTTTTTACTTACGACTTTAATAGTGCATAGGAAAGAGACATATGATGCCGTTCTGTTTCGTTATTATGCAGGTTGTCACAAGTAAATTTTTTGATAGTGATGAGTTTACCATCGACATTGTCGTGTCCATGTCCATGAAAAACATTTTTTTTTTAATGGTAAAAAGGGGGCAAACGGGCAGGAGGCTCACCTGATGGAAAGTGATCACCTCCGCCCATGGACATCTGCAAGCCTGGCTTGCAGATGCGTTGCCGGCCTTTCAGGAAAGTGAGGGATGGAGGAGGGAGGGGAGTGGGAGGGACGGAGGAACGAAGGCGGAGGATGAAGGGAAGAGGGAGGGGGGAAGGAGAGTGGGCCTCCCGGACTCTCACTAACCGGACGAAACGCGACAGCATAGCTGCCACTTCACGCCGGTCTTCTGTGAGAGAGTGGTACTAATGAACTATACGGGGCGTGCCGGCCCATTGGGTTGCTACCCGAAGGTAACAAGCATGGCACTACCACTTGAAAAATTTTAATTTAAAATTAAAATACCTGGCTGTTCATCATATGAGTTGTAATATGTCGTAGGAAGATTGACAAACCATTTTTTTGCAATAAAACGAAAGATTTCTGTAAGACACGGAAAGTTAGGTAACGGCTATGATATTATTTAATTAATTATATTGAAGAAAAAAATAGCTTAGATTAGGTATTTTTAATCATAAAACTCCAAGTATTTTTTTGCGAACTATCTGTTTGTGTAATCTTCCTATCTATATGTAACAGTTAAGTCCCGTTTTAGTTGGAACTAGTTTTTACTAGGTAGTAGACTTTAGTAGGTTTTCTTGATTCGTAGGCCCGAAGAGCATTCTTGATTCGTAGGCCCGAAAATTGTTACTCAACACTCGAACTGCGCGGACGTGTGCATTATATTTAACAAACCTTTTAATATATTTTACAAATTACGTTAATTTAATACAGCTGAAAGTGATACTTATTAGCTTATGAATTGTGAAGTGAATTGAAGAAAACAGAGTTCATTTTGCCTACGACTAATCTATACTATCTGTAGATCAAACATCTTACGAAGCTCCCCTCACCCCCTCGGGTAAAGAGGACGGCTGCGATTTTTCGACCCGCTTGCACCACAGCTAAGTGTACGACTGCATTGTCTTCGATTGCCTACACTCATTAACTCGTTTTATAAGAATGGCTACACAACAAACATCGCGTAGCGGAAATCTCGCAAGCGGGAGCGGAGGCGGGGATTCCACGTCGAATTTTGATGATGATGAAAAATATATAGACATTCGTCCTAGAAAACGAAAAGAGCGTCCAACAGAATACGAATTTAAAAAAGACCTAACTGAATTCCGTAAAGAAATAACAAAATTTTTTCAGGAGTTTTCAGTCTCCCAAAACGAAACTCTAATGCATATCCGTCAAGAGGTAACAGAAATCGTAAACGAAATTAAATGTATAAAGAAAACTACTGAAAAATTAAGCTCAAATTACGAATTACTACAACAAGAAGTTGAAAAAATTAAATCTGAAAATCAATTACTACAGAATAAATTAAATCAACGTGAATCAAGAAGCACTTCTGCGGATGACGGCAACACCAACCGAAAATCGCTTTCGCCTATTCAAGAAGACCTCATGCTTGAAATCAGAGACCGAAGCCAGCGAGAGAAAAATATTGTACTTGTGGGTATAAATGAAATTTGCGATAAAAATTACCAGACAAGGCGTAAACATGATGATTACGAAACATTTAAAGTTATAACTTCGTTATTTGAACAATGTCCTAAACCTATAAAAACAATGCGCCTGGGTAAGTACGACCCAACAAAAACTCGACCCGTTAAAGTATTTTTTGATACGACTACCACACCTAAGCAATTGTTACGTAATAAAAGTAAGTTACCTAGTAACATACGATTGTATGCTGATCAAACTCCATCTCAAAAACAATTTTTAAAACAACTTTCCGAAGAACTAAGTCGACGTAGATAGAAAACGGGGAAAATGGCCTCATAATTAAATACATTCAAGGAACACCTAAAATAGTCAAGTCAAAAAACTAATAAAACGTACTGTTCGATATTCATTTGTAAAATATCCTATCACTACAGACAGTAATTACATCACGCACCACTTAGTCAAAAAATACCAAGAACTGCCTATTAAAAGCACAAATTCTTTAAAAATATTTTATGCTAATTTACGAAGTATTAAAAAACCTGGAAAGTTTGAGGAAATACAATGCATACTTCAAGCAGTACCTACATCACTGCATATACTAATTATTTTTACCGAGACCTGGCTTACTTCTGAGCAAGATGCTACTCAATATGAATTAACAAACTACACACATATTTACAACTATAGAAAATCCCGAAAGGGAGGTGGTGTATCAATATATATTCATAACAGCATTAAATATGAATTGACAGAAGAACTAACAGAAAGCGGTAATCATTATGTATGGATATATTTAAGAAAATTTGCACTTAACATAGGTGGGATATATAAACCTGGTGAGTCTAACATAAATAATTTTTTGGACATATTTTCAACCCAATTAGAGACCCGTAAAAGAACAATAGTTGTGGGAGATTTTAACCTGGATCTCTTGAACACAAACAACAATACTGTCAGTTACTTAAGAACTATAGAAGAAAATGGTTACGAAATATTAAATAAATTAGAAAAGGAATACTGCACACGGGAGACAGACACATCCCAAACAATATTAGACCATGTATGTACAAATTTAAACAATAATATGTTTGCACTCTCTATTATTGAATCAGCTTTATCTGACCATAAGCAAATATATGTGGAAGTATGTAACTATAAGCCAGATACGCTGCAACGGGTCCATTATACTGCTCTGGACTATGATGGCCTATTAAAAAGCTGCGCAAAAACAGAATATATTAATAAAAACTGTGACTACAATCATCTTGAACAATACATAATTGAACAAATTGAACGAAATAAAGTAACGAAATCTAAAATACTAAATCTACCACAGAAGGACTGGATCAATAAAAGCATAATCGAAGGGATTGATAAACGTAACGTCTATTGGAATAGCTTAAAAAAAGACAGTAAAAATGATGAGTTATTACATAAATATCAATTAGAAAAAAAGAAAGTGAGTGACATGATTAGAGTTGCTAGGGAAGTTTACTATTGTAATAAATTCAATCAATGTACAAGTAAACCGAAGAAGATGTGGGACCTGATTAATACGTTAGCTGTAAATAAAATTAAGAACAATTGTCCGTTGCCTAAGCTCTGTACACTCTCCGGTACCTATACGGACGGATATGAGGTTTGTCAAATTTTTAACAATTACTTTGTGACAATAGGCACTGAATTAACAAATAAGATACATCCAAAATACCACTCAAATTCAATTCACACTTGTATGTATAATGACACTTACCAACATACTATTTTACTAAATGAATTAGAACCTTGTAGTGTTAATGAAGTTTTAAAAATTATTAATAGTCTCGATAGTAATACAAGTACTGGCATTGACGGAATAAGTTCGAAAGCTCTTAAATGCATTAAAAATATAATAGCTACTGACCTTACAAATTGCATAAATAAATGCCTGTCAACTGGGACATTTCCTAACAATCTAAAAATAGCGAAAGTCAGTCCAATCCACAAGTCGGGACCAAAAACCGATCCAAATAATTATAGACCCATATCGGTGCTCCCTGTAATTTCTAAAATATTTGAAAAAATTATATACTACAGATTGAACGAGTATTTAAAAGCTAAAAACTTTTTTATTGAACAACAGTACGGTTTTAGATCTAAGTCTAACACATTATCAGCAACAATTGATGTAATTACTAAAATAAAAACCAACATTGATCAGAAACATGTCTGCTTAGGAATATTCGTAGACTTAAAAAAGGCTTTTGACACCGTAAGCCACTCAATACTTTTACAAAAGTTAAATAATCTAGGAATTACAGGCTCAGCACTAGATTTGTTTGTTTCTTATCTTACAAACCGCCAACAAATAGTACACATATCTAACTATAAGAGTGAATCCCAACAAGTTTCCTGTGGTATTCCTCAAGGCTCAATATTAGGACCGTTGCTTTTTCTTATATACATAAACAACATAGTAAACTTAAAATTATCAGGTCATCTATCCCTCTATGCAGACGACACTTGCCTCTTCTACTTCTCACACTCAATTCATGAAGTTATAAGTCAAGCACAGAACGATTTGGACTTACTAAATGATTGGTTTCAATACAATCTTTTGACAATAAATGAATCTAAATCATCATTTATGATTTTTGGTGCCAAAAATAAAAAAAATACCTTCTTATACACCTCTTAAGATTAATAATATAACTCTTAACAGATCTAAAAAGGAAAAGTATTTAGGCCTTTTATTGGATGACAAACTCATATGGGACTACCACATTGACAAAATCACATCTAAACTCGCATCACTTACGGGAGCATTACGAAAGGTATCAAACTGTATTCCTTACAAAAACAGAACAACTATTTATAATGCCCTAGCTAAGCCCCATCTAGAGTACCTAATAGAGGTATGGGGCTCAGCCGCACAAACACACATAAATAAATTACAACGAGCACAGAATAAACTAATCAAAACACTATTCCACTACAATTACCTTACACCAACTAAAGAGCTGTACAAAAAAACCAAACTCTTCAACACTAAGCAACTTTATACTTACAATACATGCCTTACTATAAAAAAAATAATAACAAAAAATCTTCATTCTACTATAACATTTACACCAAAACCTATTACACATGCACTTAGAAACAAAATCAAACTCCAAATTTGGCAACCCCGGACGAGATCTTATGGCAATAAAAATATAATGTGTGAAGGTGTACTTTTATATAATAATTTACCAGATAATATCAAAGATTGTAATAACATTAATCATTTTAAAAGTAAGCTAAAGTTATATATCCTGGATAAAATTTCATAACTGTATATTTTTACAATACCAAAATCAACACAAAATTGTAAATTTTAATACATTTAAGTTAAAATAAGAAAAAAATATTTAAATTTATATAATGCATGCGTATAATTACTCTAATCTCTGTAAAAGTGAACAGTGTGTTCTTATGAGAATAAATGTCTTTAACCACAAGAGCCAAACAAATTATTTACTATGTTACTAATTATTATCGACAATCATTTTTACATCACTAGACATGTATCAACAAAACATAACACTGAAAAATTTAGTTGATAGCCGACCTAAAGTTTTAAATGTCTTAGATAGAACTTTTGTATTTGTTAGCATTATAAGATGACCAAAGGTAACCATATGACATTTCTCATGTTTTGCCTTGTGACAGGTTCCAAAATAATAAAAACAAACAGCCATGTTTTGTTTCACTCACACCTTATGACATAGCATGTCTACTGAACTACCTGAGTAAACTATAGTTAACTCTGTTTTTATTTTAGTCTGGCTTCCATGCTTCGTTATTCTTCTGAGTTTGATATAATATAATGACTATGATGACAGTTGCCATGGCAATGAATATTAAATCGGCAAATACATATCGAGCGGTGCGATGTAGATATAAAAAACTCCACATACGAGTCTATCTATCCCCTGTCGAAGCGAGGGAAAGCCGATAGTCTAAAAATGGATACGTAAATTTTATTAAAAACTCTAGGTAGTCTCTCGCTATTTCAAGAAGCGTACCTATTCTAATAAAATTAGTATATGGACACATGTAAGAAAATACTGAGTCGAATCTGTACACTAAAATATATACCTTCTTTAAAAAATGTTACTTAAATGGTCATTATTAATTATTACTCTCGATAAAGATGCCAATTCTGTAATTTTTAGAATTTTTGTCTGAAATAATGTCTTAACTGAAAAATGATTATCGTTTCCCAGCCTATTTATTTATAAAAAATAATATTTTTTCTTCATCTTTTATCACAGGTCAAAATCATCAGCTTAATCGTACTACTATGTATGATCCAACTTATACAATGCGACGAAGAGTCTAAAGGATCTTCAGATGACAAAAGCAACAAAAATGATTCTAGTAATACTAATTTTGCCATAAGCAGTTTTAGCCCGATTGTGTTTATAAATATAATAAAAAAAATCTTGCAGCGATACAATTAATCGTATTGTTAATACATAATAAAGAATTAATAAAATATCATCCAAAAAATATATTGTGTTTATTTTTGAAAAAATTATACCTACTCTGAATTTTACACTGACCTTTAAACTTTTAATGCTATAAGAAAGTTAACTTAGCTAAAATCTAGCTGAAAATTTAATTTAGAATACGCCTACGATAGCTGACCTGAATAAGTTGTTATCATAATCTGTAATCAAAAATTCAGCTTTACATCATGAACGAATTAGCCACTGGACCTGTCATATAAACGGATGTACCTTTACCGGTCTTGTCAGTAACCAGAAAATTTTAGCCTTGGTCGTTTGTTTTTGCGTCAGTCTCAAGCACTTACTTGTCAACAAAACATCTCCCAAAAATGACTAAATGTTCAGTTAAATTGTAGCGCTATTTAATCTTACTAGTAACTACATTATTATATTATATTTATTGTTATATATCACAAAATTTTATCAAATATAAAATACAATTTCCTATTATACAACTACGTTAAATATAGTCGATATTTCTATGTATTGTTGACATCTGACAACCATCATAAAATGGCTGGATTATACAGTTCAGTACAAATGACAGAAATGTCGAGTGAGTCCATTTGACATGGACTAGTGCTTGACAATGTCGAAACATATAACGATATTTGACGAAATGACTGAACGAATGATGATGTTATAATATGTACAGTACAATAACATAAAATACTGTAAAAACGTCCTCTTTCTTTTCAAAAAAATACTGGTATATACTTTACTGGTATATACAGGTCGAATCTATGGTATTTTTTTTTTCTTTCTATCTGTCTGTGACCGCATGGCGAAGAAACTACTGGACAGATTTTGATGGAATTTATTACGCTTAGGTAGTTATTCGGGACAATATATAGGATACGTTTTACTCCTATAAAATATCTCATT
Organism: Boloria selene; assembly: GCA_905231865.2. Taxonomy (NCBI): domain Eukaryota; kingdom Metazoa; phylum Arthropoda; class Insecta; order Lepidoptera; family Nymphalidae; genus Boloria; species Boloria selene. Next base: position 6,834,207 of record HG993149.1, read on the forward strand.
TCTGAAAAATACCTACTACATGTTAAAACGTATCTAGGGACGAATCCAAGGGAAGCCAGGCCAGGCCAGCCAGAATAATAATATATTGTTCGTTTTGGTACAATGAATGTTTATTTTTATGAAAATTGCAAGCTACATGTATTTTGTCAAAATTTAATTCAAAAAATTATACATTTTTGCTATCGCTAAATCGCAAACGTCTAAAGCGATATGACATACAAGGCTTAGACGCTTTTCTATAATATGGATTTTACATTAGTGAAATATCACAATTTACATTTATTTTTTTGTAAATAGTTAGATTTTAATATTATTGCGGCTATGAGCACTTTCACCGAGCAGGATTCTAAGTTACGAGTACGACATCGGACGTAGAATCGAATTTTGTGTCCATTATGTAAAGCATGAACGAATTAGACTCTGGACCCGACATAAAATACAAATGCATGAAAAATCGTTCAACCAAGTGAAGCATAATGCACACAAAGATTTCAATACATTATTAAAAAAACAGATACAAAGTACATAACAATTCACTCAATTTCTAGTGCTTAAACGTAGTCGATATAAAATACATATATCGATTTACAATTGCCTAATTCGTTTAGTTGTCATAGGTTACATAATAATAGATAATAAATACTGTGGCGTTAGTAATAAAATTAAAACGCGCTAACACATCGAATGTATGACCATAGTAAAAAGATGTCATTCTTTATACTATGGTATGACCCTAGGCGATGGGCAAGTTTTGGTTTGAGTTTGTTTTATTAAAGATAGAGATCACTCAATATATATATATATTGAGAGAGATTGATATGTGAAGTTTATTAAATAGGTGCTCGTTGCTAGTTGTTTGCCAGTAACGCTCAACGCGTAAAAATACACAAATACACAAATTTATAATTCTTTCATTCGGAAAAATCTAAAAATCAAACAAAAAAAAATACTACATAATTTTTATTTATGGCCAAAATATGCCTAAAAGATGCACATTGCAAATAAACGTTAGCTTTAGTAAAACCAATATTACAACAAATATAATCATTCAAATTTAAGTGCAACCACATGTGAGGATAAAAATTATCTCTGTTTGGTGAAAATTTCGTAGAAGTCTGTGGGGTTCATTTGACTTGCCATTTGACCAATATTTTGTATAATGGAGTCTATGGCGTCAACAGAATTTATTGAAGTAATGTCGTTAGTAGCAGATACTTCAGACTTTTCACCATCACAATGCATTGACTGGATCATGCACACCAACAAGATGGCAGCTAGAATTATAACCTGTAGAAAATATATTAATTATTTGTATTTTTATTCAATAACAACATATTTGAGTTATAGTGCATTAAAGTAATAAATTTTGTATTCAATAAAAGAACCCTCTGTTACTGGTCTTACCTTGGAAGCCATTGTAAATGAAACTGATGAAAGGTGTATAATATTCCCGGTTATATATTTGCGCTTTATCTTACAAAAAATAAGGTATTTTAGCATGCTTATCAATTAATAAAAGGATATCCTGTCGACAAGTTCAAATATTAGCATAATATGGCCTACCATCTAACAAATTACTAAATAAAAACCACTTTTACTTACAAATAAAGAATTAATCTTTTAAAGACATTTTTATACTCTTATAACCGACTTAAAAAAGTAGTTTCTCAAATTAAATGGAATGTTTTTGAATAATGAACAAAAATCTTTAGTTTAAGTTTATACTTTGTTTAAGTTTGTACTTACGAATAGTTTTTAAGTTGGATTTAGTTTTTTCTACAAATGGCATTATTGCAAATCCAATATAATGATTAATGAACTTTCAAAATGGCGGACTTACTAAATTTTTGCTTTTTTTTAATTTTTCATGTTCAATTAAAATATGATGTTAACTATTGAAAAAGTTTTAGGATATGATTCGATAATATGTGCAATCCGTCAACGCCCACTTGGCTGTGGTGGAATATGGCCTGATCCACTCGTTGAATGATGCCATGCATCGATGCTCATCAGTGGGAAGCGTCTCGAGTATACTCGTAGATATCATTAAAAACTGCACATAAATAATTAGTATGCTTAGGTTACAATTAAATTGAAAGCTTATGTTACAATAAAAGAAAATAATTTATATAATGGTATTTTTATTTATGTTACAATAAAATAAAAATATATGGTACCTATTAATTGCAAACATAAACATCTTAAGTATACGATAATATACAAGCGGATATAGTCTCATAAAGAGGCAATTTAGAACATTTTCTTCAAATGACGTAGCTTTGCCATATATAAAGGGTTAAAATTGTTCCATTTCATACAATTAAATAACATTTGCCATGAGTTATAAGGTAAGATTGATTTTAAGAATATTTTATTTATAGAAACATCTAATTTAGAATGTGAGTCTAGAAATTGAAGGTTGCAAAAAGAAAGAAATATCTTTAAAAATATTCAATAATACCAACCCTTTAGAAAATTAATAGTAGAAGCAACCGTATCACGTTGAAAACAGGTAGGTCTCAAAATTATTAGAAGCTGCTAAAAACAAACATAGTTTCTGAGATATAGGCCAAAAAACTTTTCTTTAAGATTGCGATCGAATCTCCACCTGGATCTGTCAGCATTTTGTGTTTTTATGGCCAGTAAGAGACCCTTAACCTAAAAAAAAATTAAAGTTGGATCGGAAATTTAGTGCGAGGTTGACCAAAAAAAACGGCTTTATTTACTGTACTAATATTTGTAATCAAAAATTGTTGTCATTTTATATAAATATGAATCCTTATTTGCCTTGGTCATGGCATCACGCGTGAACGGCTGAATCGATTCCGTTTATTCTTTTTTGTTGTGTTTTTTATCGGTTCTTATGGTAGAAAAAAAAATCAGAAACTTAATAAAATAACGAAGTTTGATGTACAATGACTATAATGATAGTTGCCATAGCAATGAATATTAAATCGGCAAATACATATCGAGCGGTGCGATGTAGATATAAAAAACTCCTCATACGAGTCTATCTATCCCCTATCGAAGCGAGGGAGAGCCGATAGTCTAAAAATGGATACGAAAATTTTATTAAAAACTCTAGGTAGTTTCGCTATTTCAAGAAGCATATTCTAATAAAATTAGTATATGGACACATGTAAGAAAATACTGAGTCGAATCTATACATTAAAATATACCTATACCTACTTTGAAAAATGTTATTTAAATGGTCATTATTAATTATTACTCTCGATACAGATGCCAATTCTGTAATTTTTAGAATTTCCGTCTAAAATAATGTCTGGACTGAAAAATGATTATAATATCCCAGCCTATTTATTTATAAAAAATAATATTCTTTTCTTCATCTTTTATCATAGGTCAAAATCATCAGCTTAATCGTACTACTATGTATGATCCAACTTATACAATGCGACGAAGAGTCTAAAGGATCTTCAGATGACAAAAGCAACAAAAATGATTCTGGTAATACTAATTTTGCCATTAGCAGTTTAAGCCCGACTGTGTTTATAAAAATAATTAAAAAAATCATGGGGCGAGACAATTAATCTTATTGTTAATACATAATGAAGAATTAATAAAATATCATCCAAAAAATATATTGTGTTTATTTTTGAAAAATTTATACCTACTCTGAATTTTTCACTGGCCTTTAAACTGTTAATGCTTTAAGAAAATTAACTTACCTAAAATCCAAATGAAAATTAAATTTAGAATACGCCTACGATAGCTGACCACGATCATTAAACAGATTTTTCTTAAAGCTCTTTTTAGATTAGAAAAGTTTGAAACTACGCTGTTTTGTCTAACCATTGAAGGTATACTATCTCCAAAAATATGTTTATTGTGCTATGTTAAAATTGAACAGAATTTTTCAGATGTCATGTGACGTGTAAAATTCTATTACATCTGTTTAGGAAAATAGAAAAAAATCTAAAGAATCTATGCTAATTTTATGATGAAATTATTACCGGTAACAGAGTTTACTGAATTATTTTCACTATTATATTTTTGAGGTTCAATTGATAATAATGTAGGTATAAGGTCGTTGCCGTTTTGCTTTGTCAACACAAAATAAGTATAAATAGTAACTTTTAACAAATGACAGTTTCTCTTATTTAATTAATAAGTTATTATCTTAATTTGTAATTAAAAATTCAGCTCTATATAATGGACACAAAATTCGATTCTACGTCCGAGGTCGTAACTTCGAGTCCTACTCGGCGAAAGTGCTCTTAGCCGCTATAATACTAAAATCTAACTATTTTCAAAAAAATAAATGGAAATTGTAATATTTCACTACTGAAATCCATATAGTAAAACGTCTAAGCCTTGTAGGTATGTCATGTCGCTGTTTGCGATAATAGAATTTTTGAAACAAAAAAAAATAGTAGTAGGATGAAACCCATTGGAAAAGGAAGAAAATATTATAAAAATGAAAGGAAAAATAATTTACGGGCGATCTGAGGTCGGGAAGGGGAAGAGGGGGAGTTTTATAATGGTAAAAAACGGTTTTTCTCGATTTCCGGCAAACACTTTTGTATTTCCCTTTTTTTACATAACCTCAAAATTTATGTGAAAAATTCAAAAAACCAAGTTTTTGGTTAACTTATTTGTTTGTTAATAATTATAGTTGTATATTTCGATTTGCAATTTTTTGTTTATCAATGTGTATGTTAATGTGAAACAGATGAAAATTTTATGATAAAAATATATATAATATTAAGACCTGAATAAGTAACTATAGCCATATTTAACCTATATTATTCGTATTATATATTATATATATATATATGAATATTGAATATATTAGGTACATTTGGCTTGGCACCGACTTCAAACCTATCAATAGGTAGCACATACAAATAATTGTATTTTATGAATATTAAAGGTATTAGCTTTGCATAAGAGGGTATTAAATTAAATCTTTATTAAGTTATTTTAAACTTTTTAGTTTTGGAAGTCGGTTCTTTTAAACGTAGTTTTTTAATTCTAAATTTCTGATTACTTTCAATACTTCGGTCTTAAATTTTAGTAGGTTGTCACAAAAAACATTACCTTCCTCGCAAATAATATTAAATAGCCTTGATAACCGTGGTTTGGGTGAGTACTGCTTTAAGATAGTTCTGACAAACGGTACGTGCAATAACTTGACAAACTATATACTAAAAGCTTCCTTTTCCTTCTTTGTTTTATACTATATAGTGATACTCTATAGAATCACTTATTGTGTTATCCCTTGAAAATAAAAGAATTTTCTGTAATAAAGATTATCCTTAATATTGACTCTAGTATATATATAGTCTATATAGTCTATTATTACATTATATACTGACTATATATATATATATATATATATATATATATATATATATATAGTCTATATAGTTTATTATTACATATATTACATCTATTATAGTCTATATAGTCTATTATTACACAAGGTTTCGGTACAGTACTTTTTGTGTTTTATACATGATTGTGTTTGCTCTATACATGATATGCAGGGAATTTAGTTTAGCTATTTACAGAAAGTATTGAAATAGTTCTCTGAATATCATGTATGAAAAATGAAAATCAAGACAGATATTATAGATAAATAAAGTTAGATTATTTCTGGGAGCTTTAACTACCTATATAAGTTATAAACTCCTAAGTTTATCTTACAAAGTATCTCAAGCTTTAAGAAAAGTGATCACTTAATTGGCCGTTGGCTGAAACTAGCGGGTACGCGGGTACACTCTAGCTACAAAGTTAAACCACTAAATCTCATTATTGGTTAATGAGAAAATAAGTAAAGTATTCGGTCCTATCTTGGTTGATTGCGTGATATATGAAGTTTATTAAATAGATGCATGTTGCTAGGTAACGCTCAACGCGTAAAAATACACAAATACACCAATTTATAATTCTTTTATTCAGAAAAGAGGAAAAATTAAACCAAAAAAATACTAAATTAATTTTATTTGTGACCAAAATATGCCTAAAAGATGCACATTTAAAATGAACGTTAGCTTTAGTAAAACCAATATTACAAGTTACAACAAATTATAATCATTCAAATTTAAGTCCAACCATGAGGATAAAAATTACCTCTTTTTGGTGAAAATTTCGTAGAAGTCTGTGGGATTCATTTGACTTGCCATTTGACCAATATTTTGTATAATGGAGTCTATGGCGTCAACAGAATTTATTGAAGTATTGTCGTTATTAGCAGCCAGAATCTTCACCATCACAATGCATTGACTGGATCATGCACACCATCAAGATGGCAGCTAGAATTATAACCTGTAGAACATATTGATTATTTGTATTTTTATTATTCAATAACAACAAATTTGAATTATAGAACATTAAAATAATTAATTTTGGATTTAATAAAAGAACCCTCTGTCACTGGTCTTACCTTGGAAGCCATTGTAAATGAAACTGACGAAAGGTGTATAATATTCCTGGTTATATATTTGTGCTTTATCTTACAAAAAATAAGGTATTTTAGCATGCTTATCAATTAATAAAAGGATATCCTGTCGATAAGTTCAAATATTTGCATAATAAGGCCTACCAGCTAACAAATTACTAAATAAAAACCACTTTTACTTACAAATAAAGAATTAATCTTTTAAAGAAATTTTTATACTCTTATAACCGACTTAAAAAAGTAGTTTCTCAAATTAAATGGAATGTTTTGAATAATGAACAAAATTCTTTAGTTTAAGTTTATACTTGTACGAATAGTTTTTAAATTAGGTTTAGTTTTTTCTACAAATGGCATTATTGTAAATACAATATAATGAACTTTCAAAAATGGCGGACTGACTACTTTTTGCTTTTTTTAAATTTTTCATGTTCAATTAAAATATGATCTTAACTACTGTACAAGTTTTAGGATATGATTATTATGTCGATATGTGCAATCCGTCAACGCCCACTTGGCTGTGGTGGAATATGGCCTGATCCACTCGTTGAATGATCCCATGCATTGATGTCCATGCTCATCAGTGGGAAGCGCCTCAAGTATACTCGTATATATCATTAAAAACTGCACTTAAATAATAAGCATGCTTAGGTTACGATTAAATTGAAAGCTTATGTTACAATAAAAGAAAATAAAAATATATGGTATTAATTGCAAACATAAACATCATAAGTATACGTATAAAAGATAATATACCCGTACAAGCGGATATAATCTCGTAAAGAGGCAATTTAGAACATTTTCTTCAAATGACGTAGCTTTGCCATATAGGTATAAAGGGTTAAAATTGATCCATTTCATACGATTAAGTAACATTTGCCATGGGTTATAGATTGATTTTAAAAATAATTTGATTATTGAACCGCCTAATTTAGAATCCGAGTCTAGAAATTGCAGGTTGCAAAAAGAAAGAAATATCTTTAAAAATATTAAATAATTCCAACCCTTTAGAAAATTAGTAGTAGGTAGTAACCGTATCACGTTGAAAACACGTAGGTATCAAAATTATTAGAAACTGCTAAAAACTAACAGAACAGTTTCTTGTAAAAATTGGATAATATAATTAAATTTCAAGAAATACTAACTATTAATTTGCTTGTCATCACGCGTGAACGGCTGAACCGATTTCGCTTATTTTTGTATTTTATTTTGTATTATTTTTGTTATGTTTTTTTCGTCACGAAAAGGTTCTTATGACAGAAAAAAATTAAGAAACTTAATAAAATAGCGGAGGTTGATGTACTCGTATTATGCTGTGACAGTTGTCGCTATAACAATCCTGTCAGGGCTGCCTCGCCACAAAATATATTTTGGACCCGCGCTTGTGAGTACTCGCATACCTATACAAATGTCAGTCGATCATAACTTAATAACAACATAATTCGCTCATAACTTTACATTTAATAATATTTATTATTTATTTATTTTACGTTATAATATATACTATCTTTGTACATAAAAAACTTATGTGCGTGTGTATGTAATTGAACTCCTCCTAAACGGCTGGTCCGATTTTGATGAAATGTTTATTACATTCGAAAACGGTTTAGATTCACAATTCGGTCCACTACGAAATGTATTTTTGCATTAATTAGTTATTTATACACTTAGATAATAAGTGACATTTTTATTTATTTCGCTGGGCGTTAGTTAAGTAAAGTTAAAATAAATTTAACAGTTTTAATGATTTTTTAATAAAATAAAAGTGACCTATGTTTCTCCTTATAGCATTAGCTATCTACGAGTCAACGCCCCTTCAAAATCGGTCCGGCCGCTTCAGAGATTAGCCGGAACAAACTGACAGACGAACAGACAGACAGACAAAATTTTTAAAAATTAGTTTTTTGATGTAAGTACCGCATATACTTTCATTACTTACACTTTCATACATTCATTTAGTGAAAAGCTGTTATTTTAAAATTAAAAAAAACAGACACTTTAATTTTATTTACATATACAGTCGTAAGCAATGACATGTATACATTGACAACTTTTCAAATATATGTAAACATCAATCGTTTCAAAAGAAAGTATACAAGCTTTGTGTCAAAATAAAGTATACGTAAGATGTTTCATAATTATGTATACATTTTTATCAATTCATAGTAAAAATAACATAAAACGAATATTATTGTATACTTTTCGTAATATAAGTAGTTAGCCATTAGTCTGTGCACAAATAAGTGCACAGGTTTGCGCTCGAAAAGCATAAAATAATATTTTCGTATTTGAAACAAAATTTTCTAATGCATATATAGTGTGTCTCTTCCATTAACATTTTTTAGTTCATATTTTATGACAATATTATGCTATTACTTATAATAATTAAATTCCCATTTAAATTTCCGCCACGCTTTTATGTGGGTGGTCCATAGAACCAGTTATTGTATTATCCAGTAAGAATAAACGATTATCCTGTAGTAAACGGTATCCTACATATTGATCTTAGTAGGTAATAAGCGTTTAGTAGTCGATTAGCGATAATGGTTGCTGATATATTTTATTCTGTTTCATAATAAAACTTCCCAATAAAGTAACTGGCAGATAAATTTATATGTATTTAGCCCGTTTAACTCAAACTCAGACTTGAACCCCCATCACATGGATATCGAAGCAAGCGCGTTACCACAGCGCTACTACAAATTACAATGTGTCAAGATAAATAATTTATATTAGGCCACATGTTATTTGACGGAACGGCAACCGTCGTAAGCGACGCGACGTTGCCGTTTTGCGCATTGATACAAAGACATCAACTTAAAATCTATTTTGAAAAGTCAAATAATTCACTATCTATCATAAACATATATAATAAAATAATTGTAACTGAGTCAAATCTGTACATATTTTTTTTTAAATCTAATTAAAATAGATAAAAATGTAATTAAAATAGATAGACATTATTATCCATACAATCAAATCTATCGTTTTTAAAATTTTTGTCTGTCTGTCTTTCTGTGACTGCATCACGAGAAAACCTCAGGACAGGTTTTGATGATGATTTTGTAAGAAATATCGACTAACCGTTACAAACCGACTATAAAACGTCACACGGTGTGTGAAATCTAAGTATTTTGTTTCCAGTCTTTAGAACGCGGGTGGGGCCGCGGGAAATGCTAGTTTCTTACATTTTTAAAAGGATAAATTTTTTTAAATATTATTCTAAATAAAAAATGAATTAATCATAGTGTGATAAAAATCATAGATAAGTATACTCAACCAGGTGGGGATTTGCGAATTGACCTGGAGTGCAGACTTGTACTCTTCCTCTCTTACCTCTCTTACACTTACTAATATGACCTCCTGGTCCTGTTACCTGCATCTTACAGGAGCTTATGCAATTATTATGGTGGCCGAGTTTTGGGATTCTTTTTTTTTATCTTTATTTTTAAGGGGTTTTGGGCTTTCTTACTTTAACTATTGCCATCAACTCGGCAAGAAGAAGAAGACTCAATGCATAGAAACTATATACGGTACTTATATCCATACATCAATTGTCTGTCTGTCTGTTAGTTTCGGCTAATCCTCGAAACGGCTACACTGATTTTGACGGGACTTTTGACCTTATATTCCAAGATCCCACTGCATGATTCTGCAGGTACGCGTTTTTTTGATTAAATTAATTTTAAATGAATGTTGAGAAAGCATTCAATGGATTAGTGACAGGTTGCCAGTAAAAAGTTGGCCGCAATTACCTGTAATTAATTCATGTATAATTCATTTTCTGGTGTAAATTGCAGCTATATGTTTTTTTAATCAATTTTACGTAATTTTAAAGAGAAAAATTTGTAAAAAAATTTTTTTTTAGTTTTTAATTATTTATTTTATGTTCCATTACGCTGATTGACTAATATTTATTATTTTGATTTAATTATTACGATTTAAGTATGATATTGATAATATTTTATTATAAAAAGAAAGTAACTAGTTCTTCATTAAAAAAAACGAAAATGTACCTAATACATGAACATTGAATGAACAAATAAAGCATCATCAAAGTGCTTCAAAGATTTCGTAGACCACTTTTTCAATAAAAATTGTTCTTTTGTCACGCGAAATTATTTTCATGAAAGAAAAATACTACATTTACATCTACACTACATTGTACTCTTGTTTACATCACGTAACAATCCATTCTTTTGCACTCACACTTACCTGGAGGAATAATCGTTGATTAAAAGAAAGCATGGAAACCTCTGGTTGCGGCCATTTTTTAACTGGCAACCATGCATTATCGTGAACAGGTAATATAAAACTTAATTTTGTAATATTTATTTTTAAAAAAACAAATGATTGTAAATAACTAACAATAATATACCTGTTTACACCTGGCAACCCTAACGTTGCGGCTGACTGGGAGCTGGCAACCATTTTTTTTTCTATTCTTTACATCATTTCCTTTAAAATTACGTAAAATTGATTAAAAAAACATATAGCTGCAATTTACACCAGAAAATGAATTATACATGAATTAATTACAGGTACTTGCGGCCAACTTTTTACTGGCAACCTGTCGCTAATCCATTGAATGCTTCCTCAACATTCATTTAAAATTAATTTAATCAAAAAAACGCGTACCTGCAGAATCATGCAGTGGGATCTTAGACCATTAGATATCGTAGCTAATGTTTTAAGGAGTAACTTATGCTACTTTTAATTATGAAAACTGTTTTATTTATTTTATCTTACGCCGAGCGCAGCGGTCCGGGCTCGCTAGTGGTAAATATTAATTATAAAAAAATTAGGTTTACGTTCAAAAATTTGCGTAAATCAATCAAATCAAAATATTTTTTATTCAAATAGACTTTAACAAGCTCTTTTGAATCGTCATTTTTACATTATCAAAATTTAAAGTCAGTCTGTAAGTCTGTGAGTAAACTACCACCGGCTCGGAAAGCTGTTCTGCTGAGAAGAACCGGCGAGAAGCTCAAACTCGGCTCGTAAAATAGATACAGATGAACTTACCGTGTAATCACTAGCTATCCAAGGAAAACTCAATACAACCAATTATTATTTTTTCCTGTAAATTAAAATGCTTTTATGTAATGAAAAGTATCCTAAGTCATGGTCCGAGAAATATGTTATAGGTAACTACACAATTTGGTTAAAATCGGCCAAGTACTTTTTGTGTTAAACGAAAACATACAAACAGACAAAAAAATTAAAACATATTTTTTGGGATTTATATTCAATGCACTATACGTTACAGTATTTTTTTATAAAAACAAAAAAAAATATTTCATGTATAGATTTTTTAACTCACTGTTCTATTATAATTATATTATTGTATATTCTTATAAATTCACAAATGTGGAAAACATATACTCAATGATGATGACGAGCCACGTTCATCACGCCTTGTCCCTAAATCGCCATCCAGTATATAATGCATAAATTAAAAGATACGCACGAAACAAAATTTAAAAAAGTTATCCACGCGCGGGATTTGAACCCGCGTCGCAAGGATGCACATACTACAACTACGCCAATTGAGCTATGACAACTTTATATCATTCGGCGAATTTATGAAAAAGTAAGTTTCTCATAACAACGCAAACTAAACAAATAGAGAATTGTCAGTTGTAATTCTAATAATTTCGAATTCTTTTCAATGCTTTGTTACACATTAAAATTTTATAATAAACTGATCTTGTCCTCGAATTGTCAAAAGTTTAAAACTGTCATCCAATATTGTGAATGTGTTACAAACGCTCTTACACATACACATATGCACAGTCTATTACGCGATAATATTTGTATTATACGTATGATTTAAAAATGTATTATAATATTTAAATTTAAATACATAATAATACATTTTTAAAAGCAAAGTATTATGCTTCATTTTCCGATGCAAGAAGCCTAAGATCTTAAAACATATTTTACTGTTAATTATCTAATTAATAAGTTTACGAATCATGGTGTTACAATATTTTAAATCCTGTCTGTGCTGTTGGCTGCAGAAGATATCTCATATACCCTGGGTAAAGCTGTTTAGGAGAGCTCTGCCTAAAGTGAATCCAAGGCGCATCCTAGAGAATCAGGTCGCAATTAGTCGAATTGATTCAATCACTTAACATATAAAAATAAATTAAACTTCTAACGACCAGTTTAAAGAATTCACGTATTTAATGAAAGAGACACAGTATTTGTATTAGAAAACTTTGTTAAATACGAAAATAATATTTAATGCTTTATTCTTAGTTCTTAGACTAATGGCTACATAGTTATAACACGAAACTTGTATATAATAGTATTCGTTTTATGTTATTTACTATGAATTGATAAAAATGTATACATAATTATGAAACATCTTACGTATACTTTATTTTGACACTAAGCTTGTATACTTTCTTTTGAAACGATTGATGTTTACATATATTTGAAAAGTTGTCAATGTATACATGTCATTGCTTACGACTGTACCACGTACCTACTGATTTCCTCTTCATTACATTGCCTGGCTCTTGCATATGTTCACTTTGTTAATTTACAATTTGACTTTTAAATTAGGTTAAAAAATTACTGTGTTTAATATTGTTTTAAAAAGGATATCTTTCTAATAAGATGCTATATCTTTCTAATATAATGCTTAATGCATGGACGTATTAACTAAGGACGAGACACATAAGCTGACGTACCTTTACCGGCCTTGACAGTAATCAGGATATTTTAGGCCTGGCCGTTTGATTTTACGTCAATCTCAAGCACTTACTTGTCAACAAAACATCTCCCAAAAATGACTAAATGTTCTATTAGATGGTGTAAAAACTAAAGCAGCGGAAGCAGCACTATTTCTTTTCACTTGTAAGTAATATATTTTATTACATTTAATGTTATTTATCACAAAATTTAAGTAAATGTAAAATAAAATTTCGTATTATTCAACTATGTTAAATATAGTCGATATATCTATGTATTGTTGACATCTGACAACCATCATAAAATGGCTGGATTATACCGTTCAAAACAAATGACAGAACCGTCGAGTAAGTCCATTTGACATCGACTAGTGCTTGACAATGTCGAAAAATATATCGATATTTGACGAAATAACTAAGCGAATAATGGATGTTATTTGTACAGTACAATAACATAAAATACTTTTATCGCAGTATCCTACAATCTGATGACAATAAATTTATAATAATATTTTTATAATTAAATAAAAACATTATAAATGCAAAAATTATAATTAGTATGTGTACTTAATTTTTATTTTATTTTAACACATAAATTACACAAAATTTTAGATTTCCTAGGGATCCTTCTCGAAAGAGAAAAGAAATTCTTAACAAAAAATTTGAAGTCTATAATAACTATAATTGAGTAAAAAGTTCATAACAATGTCCTGCTTATTTTAGTATAATTAAAATATAAATACCGGAAGCTTCATCATCATCATCAAACAATATTTATTATTAATATTTAAAATGTCATTGATGTATGTATTTTATCGACTACGTTCAAGCACTAGCATTAGAGTGAATTTTGATGTATTGTGTCAATTCTTTGTGTGCGTTATACTTCAAATGGTTGAAAGTGTTTTCATGCATTTGTATTTTATGACTGGTCCTTAGGTAATACGTCCATGGCTTAATGCAAATAAACATGCAACATAACAAATGAGAATAACTAAAGCAGCTTAATCATTTTTCGACAATTTAGTAAAAATATGAAATCCATTATTTTAGAAATCGTAATCATACAGATTTAATGAAACATTTCCTTTCCTTTCCTTTCCTTCCCAAGGACTATGGCGCTAATATGGCGATAATAAACCCTTACGGAGGATTCAAACCCACTACAAAGAAATTCTTATCCTTACTAATATAAAATATTATAAATGCGAAAGTAACTCTGTCTCTGTTTCTGTCTGTCGCGCTTTCACGCTAAAACTACTAAACAAATTTAAATGAAATTTGGTACACAGATAGTCTAGAATCTGAGAAATGACAAAGGCTACATTTAAATGCAAAAAAAGGATTGAAAGGGGGAGATGAAAAGTTGTATTAAAGTTTCATTATTTTTAGAGCTAGAAGCTTGAAAATTATTTTTAGGCTCCTAATTCGATATAAATAAACTAGCGGAACCCGCGGCTTCGCTCGCGCTCAAGCTAGTAACAAATGTATATAGCACAATGCCCAGATAGATATATCATTCGACTTGGTACATTGTCTGTTAACTAGTTTATGTTAATTGTATAATGGCACTTACTTAAAGGATATAGCCTCTTAAACAATTTCCGTTAAGTTTTTTACAACATGAGCCACTTATAAAAGGTTAAAATTGTTTCATTCGATATTCAGCGAATAAACCTATTTTCTATCATTCGCCATGGGTTATAAGGTAAGAAAGAAGTGTAAAAAGTAAATGAAAATGATAAAAAAATGCAATAAACAAATTATAATAGTCTTTGCGATGATTAGTATTATTATTTTAATCAAAACCCGAAGGTGAGTCTAGTGGAGTTTAATATAAATAATTTCTTGCGTAATTGAGTAAACCCTGTTTGTGTTGATCTAAAACTACTTTTGTGTTTTAGACAGACACATTTAGAATTGAGACAGTATTAATTCGCTATTTAATTGGTTGACATTTTTTTATCGCAGGGTAAAATGTTCACCTTAATCGTCTTACTACTATGTATAGAACATACCATGCAATGTAAAGGAGGGAAGGACCACACTGAACACACGTCTTCTGAAAAACATGACAACAGTACCACAATCCCAAATAATGAAAACGGTACCACAACAATGACAAATACCACGAAATATCATTTGATTTGCAATCGCAACAGTATAACGCATTTACACGAGCGCCTTAAAAAAAAATATTGTTAATATTGAAAGTCATTAAGCACAAAATAATTTTTATTACACTTTTTAATGTTAAAATTTTACGTTTAATTTTTGCTTTTATTTTCAACATAATTGTTTTATCGTTTAGAAGTGTGTTAATACAATATACAATAAAATACCCCTATTATTTATTAAAAAATTTAATCAATCATAAAAACGTAGTATTCAAGTTCTCCAAAAAAATGTAAGCAATATTATGCATTCATTTTAAGTTGTAAAGTAAAGTAAGTTACTCTTTATTGTACACCCGAAAACAGAATAAAATAAACAGAAACACAGAAAAATATAAGAAAAACTACAAGAGGCGGCTTTATCGCTAAAAGAGCGATTTCTACCAGGCAACCTTTAGGTGTAGGAAAATGATATAAGAATTGTAAACATTGTTATAAAAGAAAATAAAATCAAAAAGTTGTGTTGTAATATATTTTGTTATATTGGAACGTAGCTATAAATAAATATAAGCAATAATATTGCGTTGGTTTAATTCTATTCCTATTTCCTACCTAGTTTTTTGACAATGCGTCTTAAGTTTGAGACCGTCATTTCATTCAGTAATTATTGCAATCACTAATGAGTAAAATATTTTCAATTTGAGTGTAAGTCCGTTGCTAGATTTTTAAATGTATAAAATATAATAAAAACCAATATAAATCATATTGACTTACAATATTTTACAATTCATACAAGTATTTTGATTACTTTTACATTGAGCTTCAAGTATCAAATTATTAGTACACAATTAATTTAATCTATGACTAAGACTTCAATAAAAAAATAGAGAAGTTTTAATGAGGACATTGCTACTGGTAATATCACTAATAGCAACTCTTTAAGTATTCATGGAATTATCTTAATTGTTTTTATTTATACATACATTCTCTCTTAAAAACATTGACTAGCTCATGCATTAGTGTATCTAGAATATAGATAACATTTAATTTTTGAAGTAAAAAAAATTTAGTACTTAATTTTAAATTAAGGGCTCATATTTTGTGAGGAAAGTATTTTTTTTTTTATGGTAAAAAGGGGGCAAACGGGCAGGAGGCTCACCTGATGGAAAGTGATCACCTCCGCCCATGGACCCAAGCCAGGCTTGCAGATGCGTTGCCGGCCTTTCAGGAAAGGGAGGGATGGAGGAGGGAGGGAAGTGGGAGGGAGGGGAGAACGAAGGCGGAGGATGAAGGGAAGAGGGAGGGGGGAAGGAGAATGGGCCTCCCGGACTCTCACTCACCGGACGAAACGCGACAGCATAGCTGCCACTTCACGCCGGTCTTCTGTGAGAGAGTGGTACTAATGAACTATACGGGGCGTGCCGGCCCATTCAGTTGCTACCCGAAGGTAACAAGCATGGCATGTTTTGGATAGAAGCAGTTATAAGTCGCTAGTTAATTATACATCGGTTTATATTTTTCAATACTTAAATTTCTGTAAGATATTTTCGAGGTTAGTATAAATTCGTGTTTCCGTGATTATTATGCTATCCTTGTCAATGAAACGACCGACGCTAGTGGAGTAGAGTAACTGCGTTTATGTACTAGATTTTTGGACGTCCAAACGAACCAAATATATGAATAATTCATTACTTTTTATCTACAACTGACTAAACGGGTGCTGCATTAAGTTTCATTACAGAACTAAATCGGCCTGCAACTTAAAAATGAACTTAATGGTGTACAGTCTCGAATAAAAAAGATTAAAACGCGGCTTAGAAACTGAAACTTGCTATTGAGAAGGCCAGAAACTTACCTAATGTTGGTAGATACTAAATATGTGCGTTAGTCTGCCAAACACTTATGACACTATCCAAAAAAAATTCAGAGGCGAAAAGAGTTAAATTACATAGCCTTAGAACACACGCTGGCTAGAAAGGCATGAAGCACATCTACAATTCAAAGAGCTCCTTGATTCTATGGTTCAGTTTCTTACAGAAATGGATAATGCTGCTCCGTCATCAAAAAGTGTTAATCTGCTGGCTTCGTGCAATGATTTGATTTTATTTTATCGTTGACGGTAACCGCCGCCACAATAACAACTTCTCGTCAAGTTCAAGCTGTCGTATTAGATCTCAACATGTATTATGATTTATGGGGTAGACAACGTTATAGGAACACTAAAAAAATCATCTTATTTATTATCTCAAATAAAAAATAAGATGATATTTTATATATAAAATAGGACTGCCAAACGTTCAACTTGTTGGTCTAATATAGAATCTGATGCTAAGCAATACTACAGGTAAAATTACAAGATGTAGACTGTAGAGGTTATTCTTATACAAATAATTTTTAAACATGACTGTAAATTATCATCAGGATCATTATTCCTATATTTTATTAGATTTTAAGTTTAATGTCATATTGTGTTTTGTTTCAGAGTTATTGTATTCTAATTTTGTATTGGCACAGCTGAAGAGTCACTTTGCCAGAACAGAGCGTTCCTCAATTCTCGACATCTTCACCCTTATACCAAGTGATTTGTAAAAACTAAAAGTCCGAGGAGATAAGATATGCGTTTAAATAAATCAAATAAATTTGTTTCTACATTTGTAATACTTATTATTATAATACCTCTACCTGCTACTGCCTATATGTACCATCAGTTTTTTAATGCTAGGAAATGACATGGGTTAAGACCTTCTCAAAACATAATCTTGGATCCGCTACTGCATAAGTGTAAAATGTTAATTTAAATTCAGACTGAAAAAAAACTGTGTTTAAGAACAATTATTATAAGAAATATATCTTTCTATTAAAAATATTTATTGCAAAATAAATCTGCAACATAAAAAACACCTCTAAGGATTACCTACCTTTTGCTCTATCAACTTTTATTTAAAAACATATTTATATTAATGATAACAAAAGAGAAGAATGATAATCTATTCTGTACTAGCATGTACTAGTATGTCAAGTTTAATTACTGAGTATCTGTCAAGAAATTTTAGTTAGAAGTTAGCTGTGTTTCTTCTCCGTACCTCGGAGAACAGATAACATAATAATAATAATAATAATTATTATTATTATTATTTATTACTATTTTAGAAATCATCCAAATAAAATGTAAAAAAATGAAACTTCTCTTTTCTCCTTGTTGGACTATGCTGCCCTAAATTCTAAATATGGTCCACGCAAATAAATATTGATGCAAGATTCGAACGTACTACAACGAGTTACAATTATATCTTTATTCTATAGTATAACAGTGCCTAGCTGTTATCAATTGACATTAACATTAATTGCACACTTATTTATCTTGATTGTGTTCAATTGGTACTTACTAAAAGGATATAGTCTGTAAAACAGTTTCCGTTAAATTTTTTTACAACATGAGCCACTTATAAAAGGTTGAAATTGTTTCATTCGATATTCAGCCAATAAGTTTATTGTCTAACAATCACCATGGGTTATAGTAAGGTAAGAAAGAACTTTAAAAGTAAATGCATTTTAAAATCATCAAATTCAGGGTTTAGTATAATTTCGCATCTTTGGCTGTATTCAAATATACTTGTATTCATTATTATGTAACAAAAACAATTAGAAATAACAATTGAACTAACACAGTAGTTTGCAGTGGATACAGTTTTATTCAAATCGCGCCGGTGATTTTATAGTCTAGTCATTATATGCTTTTAAGTAATGCAAGTAACCCCCTCCCTCTCTCTACAACATGCCCAAAAACCAGCTTTCTCGGTTCACTTGCATTTGTATGACTTTTTTTGCGACATATTGACTGGACTACTAATGGGAATTAAAATATAAGTGTTTCTTCTACAGTTCAGTAAAGTCTGTTTCTATTGCCCATATCACAAAAACACTTTTGTGTTTTAGACAAACACAATTAGACTTGTACGTAACAGCATATAATTGTGGCATTTATTGACATTTTCTATCGCAGGTCAAAATATTCAGCTTAATCGTCCTACTTCTTTGTATAATACATACCATGCATTGTGAAGACGGGGGGGGCACCACCACTCCACCTTCTGCTTCATCTTCTGGCAACACTGACAACAGTACTAACTCATCGATAAATAAAGTAAAACAACGTTTGATTTGTAATCGCAACAGTACATCATGTTTACACGAGTGCCTTAAAAAAAAATATTGTCATTAGTGAAATGATTGTCTTTGGATACCAATTTGAGACACAAAAGTTATTTAATTACATTTTATAATGCTTAATTTTTCTCTCAATTTTTGTTTTTGTTGTTTTTTACACAATAAAATAAATAATCAGTAAGAAATTTGTTTAAATTCAATGAACAAAAAAATACCCTATATTTTAAACAATTCAGTTATGAGAACATTTACATTTTACGAGACAATGTTCACAATCTTTTACTTCCCAACCTCCTACATTACATTACAGTACCAACACCTATTATAATATTATATGAATCCTAAGATTGACGGACTTATAAATAATATAAGTACCTATAAATCATTTTTAATAATTTATATATGTCTGAAATACCTTTTTTATGTATGTGCGATGACTAAAAACAAATCTTAAATACTGACAAGTGCCGCCAATGTATTTATCTAAATTCTAATGTATGGTCAACTTTTTATAGTCTACTGTGATTTTTATTTTCTTTTTTGATTGTGATTTTCTTATTTAAATAAATGGTACCAGACCCAAAGTATACACTATCCAAAAAAAAAGAATTTTCAAACTCAGCCTGTAATTGTTACATGCCGATATAGTTACTTTAAACACAATATATTCATAATTATTAGCAACAATGTCATGTTCACCATTGACCATTCAGATCCATGTTCAAAAATTACTATAGGTAGAATTATGTGATCTGTGCTATAGGTATATTATTTATTTATTTATGTATTATTTATTTCAATAGAAAATTGCAACTTCAATTGTACGTTTCTGTATATTTACTCCTAATTTGATATGTATGTATAATTGTCGTCTTAACACATATCGCCTCTTTGTTAATACAAGTATTCAATAGAATCTAATTTGTCATGCAAGTTATTTTGTACTATTTTGCTAGTTAAATAACGATACATTTAATTATTTTAGAAACGCAATTAACATAAGAGAAAATATGCAAATGGTAGGTACATAGATATCATAAATTAAATAAGTAATCTATATGAATGTTATCTACTATAGGCAGCTAAGACATTGTAGGTACGTATGTGTCGCCTTATAATAATTGTAATATTCTACAGAAATTTGTTTAATAACTTGAACTGATTGATTTTAATTTTTTAAATTTTCAAACTAAGTAAATACGAGTAGGTACTTCAATCTCAAGACAAGCTTTTATATCATATTAATTGTAAAATAACGTTATGAGTTGACAGTAAAAGTTTTAAAGAAAAAGTTTATTTAGTTCTTTTTAGCGCAGTAAGTAGCAAAAGAAATTTAAGAAAAACAAAATATTGGTTTTATTGAGTCGTCCTTGAAAAGCTAGCGCTGACTTAGTCTGAAGTGATTCATCAAAACAATTTAAAAGCAAATTGTAGGTCTTAAGAAGGCCTACAGAAAAGTCTGCTTTATTATTTACCTATCTACAAAGTAACACTCGCAATATCTATTTTTGTGTGTACGTATAATAAACAGTAACATAGCGAATCGATGTCTGCGTTTCACGCAAAAAGTAACAACACCACGTCTTTGGAAGTCTCTTCCCCTAAATATAATATTTAAAAAGCTTCTAAAGGAACACTTTCTTACCTTCTAATCTATTTTCTTTTAGTTAAATACCTATTTATTTCTTTGTAAGCTATCTTTCCAAATTTATATCTACAGTGTATATATATATATATATATATATATATATATATATATATATATATATATATATATATATATATATATATATATATATTGTATTGTTTTTGGTGTAAAATAAAGAGTTTATTATTATTATTATTATTACTTTACAGCTATGAACAAAGTATTGTATAGTAACACGTTATTACACGAGCCAACATTTAAAATACTTACCTTTTATTGAAAAAATTCATTCATTCCTACGGAAAAAACAATAACTGGTTCTATGGACTCCTCCTATCTAATTAATATGACTAAGGTCTAAGACTAACTCATGCTAAAACTTAAGAGATATATCAAAACTACGTATTAGAAAATTATATGGTCTTAATAAAAATGTCTACAGAAAGGTTTTCAGTTTTTTGTAGTATATGTGGTGTCCCTTATTAAAATACACTCGCAATAACTGTCTTTATGTACCTATACATATTAAAAAACAGTAACTTAGCTAATCGATGTGCTCGTTCACACAAAAAGTACCAACTGAATTGATTTTAACTAAACTCTGTGCATGAATAGATTATTACTAGGGTCACAGGAATACATAGTATCTAATAGTACTAAAGAGTAAGACGTTTTTTTAAAGCAGCTAAATTGGTTAAGCCCTAAAAATCTTTGTTTGCATAAAAGATATTTTAATTGTTCGATATTCCACAGATCTATGGTATTCAGCCCAAATAGCTATTTATTTATTTATTTATAAACATAAATTTAGACTTCAAGTCCGTCAGTCAGTCTAAATTAGTCCATAAGTCGCTTAATCGCTTTTACCATAATTTTTAAAGTACTGAACCGATTTTAACTAAACGGTATTAGCCCAGGAGGAGTACGCCGGAGTCACTGCAAGTAACTTTCGCTGATCGCGTATTCGCGTATATTTTTTGTTTATTACTGATAAAACCCCTTGGTTGATAATTTTATGCGCATTTTCATTTATATAGACTACTAACATTGCTCGCGGGTTTGCACGCTTTCAAATAAACAAAAACAAAACTTACAAATTAGGTGCCTCCTTCAATATCTTATTTAAGTTCGTTATACCTATAATTGAAGGAAAACATCGTGAGGAAACCTGCATGTCTGAGAAAACCTAGCAAGTTTTCGAAAGACATGTGAAGTCCGCCAACACGCACTAACCCAGCGCAGTGGACTATGGCCTGATCCCCCTCGTACTGAGGGAAGCCCGTGCCCAGCAGTGGATAGAGTAGTTATCGAGGAAGTATATAACTAGCGGACCTCGCGGCTTCACCCGCGCTAAATCGCTTGTTTTATATATATTATGGGTATATAGAGATAAATAAATAGATGTAACATACCGTGTGTTGTTTTATAGCCGGTTTGTAACGATTAGTTGAAATTTATCAGAAATGAGATATTTTTCCACAATAAAAAGTATCCTATGTATCGACCCGGGTAACCATCTCTCATCATACCAAACACCCAAACCGTGATGCGGTCACAGACAGGCAAACATTTTAAAAACAAAAGATTTGGCCTCTATATCGATGATAATGTATATTTCTATTAGATTTTCCAAAAAATATTTTTTTAATTCAGAATTTTATTATATGTATAGATAACATTTAATTAATTTAATCGCTGTACTATATTATACATATTATCTCTATGTAAATTAAAGCAATAAATTTCACGTAACCTACAAACAAAAGGTATAAAAACGAAAACTGTAATGTATAACCATAGTTTATTTACAACCTGGTACCTACTCAGAGGAACACTAAAAGTATAAAGTCTACAATGATTTCCTCCAAGGTGAGTTAAATGGCATAAATATTAAAAGTATATATGTACCTATATGTGAGAGCTTTACAAATAAAATTTAAAATTGACATTTTATAATGAATACTGGTACTTGTAATATCCCTTGGTTAACCGAGTGATGCATGTTCAAATCCCACCTCTTTTCACACCTCTGATATTTTCATGTGCGAATTACATTGTGAGGTAATCTGCATGTCTGATAAACCCAGCAAGTTTTTGAAAGACAGGTGAATTTCACCTACCCGCCTACTTGGACTGTGACCTGATCCCCGCTTATTGAAGGGACGCTCATGTCGAGCAGTAGGACGTTAAAAAAGGCTTAATACAATTAACACTAGTGTACGTTTTAACTGTTAGATAGTATATATTTCTAATAGGTAAATGATATATTTTCCTGCAGCAAAAAGTACCCTTTATGTTTATCTGAACATCCAGCTATTACCTACTATACATATATACCAAATTTCATATAAAACCTTCCAATGGTTTGCTCTTGACTCTATCGCAGACCGACAGACAAAATTTTTAAAAACTTTTAGTTCGGTCTTTGTATCGATAATAAACTCTATTTCAAAATTTTACAAAAATATTTATTGTAGAAATTTGAACTCTGAATTTTATTGTATGTATAAATTTGTAAATAATCATTAAAAATTTTGCAAAATTATTTAATGTAGAAATTTGACTCTGAATTTTATTACATGTATAAATTTTGTAAATAATTTACTATATAGTAGTTTGTATATTTCATGTGTAAGTTACATAACGTTTTGACAGTATTTTAATCTTTGTTTCAGACTAGTATCATTTGCGCTATACTTCTCATCTGCTTCATTAGTTCCATTTATTCCGTACCATACAACTATGGAACAGATAACGGAAACAATAATGGAATTAAGGTTAATGAAAACAGTAATAGTGCTACGAATGTTGTTGTAGACACAGACGAAACAATTGCTGCCAATTATGGTCAGAGTATTGTTCAACAAAATTTGCAAAGTAACTGACGAACGGGCAAATAATATATAATTTGGCGTCTATTAAAACATATTTATAATAATTAACAGTGTTAATACAATCAAATTTTAAAATTATGTATATTAAAAAAGGTGTATTGTTAATAAAGTTATTGAAAAGTATGGTTTGAATGTATTTTTAATTTATAATGATTATACTTTGTTACAATAAATAATTAGTTGCTTGCCAAATGTACCCGAATTTTCATTTTTTTTAGTGATAAGGTAAAACCCATAAATATGCATACATACTTTGAATAATAACGCATAGAACGAGTTTCATACATAATTCCGCTCAATATTCAAAGCATCATTTAATATGTGCGTAATCACAACCGAAAGCATGCACACTTTAAGTTTACAAATAGTACTTACGTGTTAAATGTGATTTTCTATTTCTTATTTTTATTATGAGATACGTTGTGACACCCTTTCACTGCACAGCAAGTATAAAAAAATTGCGGAAGCTAGTTTTGTGATGAACTAGGTATCAAGTTAGAGTCATCGAGGCTTTGCCAGATAGTAATGCGTACTACAGATACTGCGTTATTCGGCAAAGCAATTAAGTATAAAAATACACACACACTCAACAATGTCATTTCGAATAGTTCAAAATGTTTTATATATTTTACTCTAATTTAACTCGAATATATATATAAGAAAACATTGAGCCAAATAAAATTAAATCCTAGACAATACAACATATTAATAATGAATTTCATAATTAACATACGAAGACTAAAATAATATGAACAAATGTTTATATATAACGATATGGAAAGAGAGTATTTACTCGTTACATATAATTCTGTCAGTGACTGCATCACGAGAAAACCAGTGTTGTGGTTCGGTTATTTGAAAATTATTAAGAATTTAAGAATTTAATCAAAATATTTACATCATAGGCCCTCCTATTCAACCGACTACTACAAAAACGAGGTGGTTCCCAATTCGACTCGTATTTTTTTATGTATTTTCACCGATTTCTTCGCCAACTGTTGATATCAAAAATTTGACTTTTCTTCGATATGGTATATTTAAAAGTCCTATTAATGTTACCAAATTAGGATCTGATGATGGGATCTTAGTAACTTTTCAACAGCTGTTCGAGTATTTCCGTCTGATAATCATCATCTCATGTGGATAAGCTGACGATAAAAGGTATAACCACAACGATTAAGAGTTGAAAGAAATTCTTTCAAAAGTATACATAACGAAATTGGTATTTTTTACTAACGTCTAGAAGGTAGATAAAATAAATTAACGTGGACAAATATCGAATGCCTATACCCTATTTATTTAGAAACCTCGCTGCCTAATTGGAGCAGTGCGGTGCAGTTTTTTTTATGTATAAAATAAAGCATTATACAGTTTAGGGGTCGTGCAAGTTTGTATGTGAGACCTTCCTTTTTTGAGCTACCATCTTTGAGCAGGGAGGGCCTAGAGACGAACACGAGCGAAGCGAGGCAGAATAGATAGTATAATATTCTTATAAAATCTTATTGAAATAGTTATTAATATCGAATCAGAGGACTAACCTATACTTTTAAGTATTTTGGTCTGTCTGTCATTCTGTCAAAAAACCACTGGACTATAAGCAAATGAAAAGTACCAATCAGGTTTTTTCAATTTGAAGTTGTTTTTAATTAGGTTTAATTTATACTTATACTATAAACTAAAAAAAGTTTTAAGGTGGACTATGGCCTGTAATTGAATGATAGCCTATGCTTAGCTGTGGGACATCAAAAAGGGATGAATGCACATACCATGAACGAATAAGCAATGGACGAGACACACAAGCGGACGTACCTTTACCGGTCATGTCAGTAATCAGGATATTTTAGGCCTGGCCGTTTGTTCTTACATCAGTCTCAAGCACTTACGCCACTTAAGCAAAACATCGCCCAAAAATGACTAAATGTTCTATTAGATGGTGTAAAAACTATAGCAGCGGAAGCAGCACTATTTCTTTTCACTTGAAAGTAATATATTTTATTACATTTAATGTTATTTATCACAAAATTTAAGTAAATGTAAAATAAAATTTCGTATTATTCAACTATGTTAAATATAGTCGATATATCTATGTATTGTTGACATCTGACAACCATCATAAAATGGCTAGATTATACCGTTCAAAACAAATGACAGAACTGTCGAGTAAGTCCATTTGACATCGACTAGTGCTTGACAATGTCGAAAAATATATCGATATTTGACGAAATAACTAAGCGTATAATGATGTTATTTGTACAGTACAATAACATAAAATACTTTTATCGCAGTATCCTACAATCTGATGACAATAAATTTATAATAATATTTTTATAATTAAATAAAAACAATATAAATGCAAAAATTATAATTAGTATGTGTACTTAATTTTTTATTTTATTTTAACACATAAATTTTCTTTCCCATTCGAACGTTCTGGGTTTGATTGTCGGCGAAAAATCAAACAATATTTATTATTAATATTTAAAATGTCATTGATATATGTATTTTATCGACTACGTTTAAGCACTAGCATTAGAGTGAATTTTGATGTATTGTGTCAATTCTTTGTGTGCGTTATATTGTATTTTATGACTGGTCCATTAGCTTATTCGTCCATGGCACATACCTACAAGCTTTTTTGCTAATTGAATAGAATACAAAGATTATTATTACTCATTGGTCGTTCTTTAGAATGATAATATTTAAGGAACCTCATATACTTAAGTTTGGCAATACCATATAAACATATTATATTCTTACGTTCACAGAAAAACATCCAATGTTAAAATTTATATTCTTCCTTTGACCCAAAAACCCTTAATTTATTGAGTGCAGTTCTTTACTAATTATAAGATAAAGCCTAATATGTTCATAATTATTTAGTAAGAAGGCATTTTCCCCATTTTAAGGGTAATTGTAACGATAAAGTAAATATTTAAGATAAGGTTAGTATATAAAAACGAGAAATTTTCTTTTACACTATATACAGGCTTTCTTTTTAAGATACAATGAGTTCTAAGGTAGGTGGGACGTGCTTAGTATTTTACTTTAATACTTTAATAAGATTATATAAATTAATTTCGTCGTAATGTAATTTAATTAATATTAATTTAAACTAATTGATTGCCTTATATTAACATACATGATTTTATTTCATTTAGTGTTAAATGTTTGTATTTTTCTTTGCTTACTTCTGTTGTATTATTTTATTTCTGTGTTCTGTGTTCTACGCTTACTGTAAAATACTGTTGAGTTTTATCGACTTCTTATCCGGAATAAAAGTTTATCATAAATAATTTCAAGATATAAAATGCAATGCATAATTTTTAGAATACATTAGATATACCTACTTAAATTAGGTAGGTATATGGTCTCGTAACATAGTAGTCACTAACGGAAATGTTTACAACAATCTAAAATAATAGTATTCGATCAATTATTATTAAAGGCTAAATATAAATTCGTTCTCAATTTGGTTGTAGTTTTTATGATTGTTTAAACACATAGAACAATCATAAAAAATAGAACCAGTAGATTTTTTTGTTTGAGAGTGTATAGTACTTCCAATTTAGTACCATTTAAATTTAAAAATGAAAATCCCCTTTTAAGTGTAGAAATTAATGGATGACTAATTTACTACCTACTGAATTTTTATGTTTATACACGCATTAGTATTTACAGTGTTGAGTGTTATCCGATTTTCATGATTCCTTTAATGTTAATTTTATTTAAATTCAAAAATGACACCCTTAAGTTTTGAAAAAATG
The DNA here is from genome assembly GCA_905231865.2 of Boloria selene. Classification (NCBI taxonomy): domain Eukaryota; kingdom Metazoa; phylum Arthropoda; class Insecta; order Lepidoptera; family Nymphalidae; genus Boloria; species Boloria selene. The sequence continues at coordinate 6,861,916 of HG993149.1, forward strand.
AATGATTGAATTCTCGTAATTAACACACTTTCTTCTTACTTTGCTTACATTGTATGTCTATACTCTATACGTAAGATTTTTTATTATATTTTATATTATTTTATAAACAAAGACATTACATTTCCGTTTTACTGACCATTTTTTTTTGGTGGGAAATGCATTGACGCATACAACCAGGTGGTTATGTGGGACTCACCAGCTTAAAATAAGCCAGTACTACTCACTAAAACCCAACGACCCTCACCCGTCTTAATGGGGCGTCGCAGGATTGCTTACACTTCGACGCCCCGACGACCCGGCTGGTCTGCCAAGCCAGACCACACAGCTAAGAGCCAGCCAGTTCCACAGTCCACTCTGCTATCCAGAGAAGTACCAGGAGCAACCCGCATGACACACTGGCTACTAAAGTGGGCTCCTCTTTCGTGTTTCTTAGCTTCGCTGCCGGACGCTACTAAAGCGTAAAGAGACGTTTTCCAATCAGCAATTATAATAAATTTAACAACCAATACTTTATGATATTTTATTTTATTTCAGATTATTTTGGGTTTACTACTAATTTGCATGTTAGCCACCGCGCATGCTGCAACTACTTACAAGTTTGTCTACTGTGTTAGTAAAGGTGTCACTGATAATGAAGATGGCACATCTAATAATTCCCTCAATTCTGTGTCTGCCAGTAATGGATCGAAAGTAGCCAACATTGGCCAATTAGTAAACGATATTACTATAAAAAATTCAACAAAGTAATTTCAAAATAAAACATATTTTGAGAAAAATAATATTATTGTTTTTCATTTTGCGTTGTGTTGAATAAATTCAAAAAGGTTACTATATTTAGATCTAAATCTGTCTTAGTAGGTAATAGCACAGATCTCATAATACTATACTAGTAAATAATAGAGTATTAAATTTTATTCATCCAACTGTTTTGGCTCTAAGAAGTAACAAATATATACAGAGAAATAGAAAAGAAAAGGGTCAAAAGACATATTTTTTTTTAACTATCCACGAGTAATTAGTTAATTTTTTTAAGAACACTAACGTCTGAACTTACCCAGCCTATATCGCATTATAGTATTTTAGATTTCGTTGAGAAAAGCCTTAGTACATCACAAAATTTAGCGATTCGAATAGGTAATATACATAATTTACATAAAGAATGAATTGGAAATTGAACTGAACAAAAATAGAATTTATTTAAAAGGACTGATGAATGTTACAATGAAACAATTTTTTATAATTCAATGGACTATAGAACAAAATGAAATATTTTTTTTATTTGCTTAACCTAACTATCTAATAGATTTTTCGTACAATTATTATCAATCTGACATTTCGAGGGGCTTTTTGTGCGGGTATATTACGAAATTTTACTATTTTCAACTATCTTCAACAAATATTAAAACTTTAGCACGACAACTTTTTTTTTATGGTAAAAAAGGGGGCAAACGAGCAGGAGGCTCACCTGATGGGAAGCGATCACCTCCGCCCATGGACATCTGCAACACAGGGCTTGCAGATGCGTTGCCGGCCTTTCAGGAAAGGGAGGGATGGAGGAGGGAGGGAAGTGGGAGGGAGGGGGGAACGAAGGCGGAGGGTGAAGGGAAGAGGAAGGGGGGAAGGAGAGTGGGCCTCCCGGACTCTCACTCACCGGACGAAACGCGACAGCATAGCTACCACTTCACGCCGGTCTTCTGTGAGAGAGTGGTACTAATGAACTATACGGGGCGTGCCGGCCCATTCGGTTGCTACCCGAAGGTAACAGCATGGCACTACCACTTTCCATATAGAAAATAAAGCTAAAATCCTTAAGCCATTTTTATTAAAATAAATATTTTCTTTGAAATTTTTATTGAAATGTTCATTAGTCATTGATCATACTGAAACCGAATATATAGCTTGTACAATTTTTGTCTGTCCGCATCGCGAGAAAACTACTGGACGCATTTTGATACAATCTGCTATGATAGTGCAGCATATTATATGGGTTTATAGGAATTTGCTGCAGGAAAGTACTTCATTTCTGAGAAATGGGGACGAACTCGTGCGTGGTGGGTCGCTAGTTAAAATTAAATCTCCATGTAAAGTCAAAAATCAACCCTGAGATATAGTAAATGCCATTCTATTAACAGTTTCTTACCATTTTCAAACTGTCTCCTTCACCTGTTTACTCCCTTACCTTTTATTGAAGAAAAATCTTTCATTCTTACGGAACAAAACAATAACTGGTTCTATGGTCTCTTCCTATCTAATTAATATGACTACGGCCTAACACTAACTCTTGCTAAAACTTAAGAGATAAGAGAGAAAGAGAGAGAGAAAATTATAGGTCTTAACAATGTCTACAGAAAAGTTTGCAGTTTTGTGTAGTACCTATATGTAGTATACCTTAGTAAAGTACACTCGCAATAACTGTTGTTATGTAAGTATAGTACATATTAAAAAACAGTAACTTAGCTAATCGATGTGCGAGTTCACACAAAAAGTACCAACTGAATTGATTTTAACTAAACTCTGAGCAGTGATAGATTATTACTAGGGTCACATGAATACATAGTATCTAATAGGACTAAAGAGTAAGACGTTTTTTAAAGCAGCGAAATTGGTTTAGCCATATCTGAGAAATCCGTGAAAAATTTTGTTTGCATAAAAGATATTTTAATTGTTTGATATTCTACAGATCTACCCTATTCAGCTCAAATATAGTATATTTATTTATTTTTTTATAAACATAAATTAACACTTCAAGTCCGTCAGTCAGTCCAAATTAGCCCATCAGTCAGCCCAAATTTGCCCGTTAGAAAAGCACGGATACTATTCTGCTAATTCTGCTGCTAATCGCTTTTACCATCATTTTAAAGTCCAATCCAGGAGGGATAGGCCGGAGTCACTGCAAGTAACTGTCGCTGATCGCGTAGCTCGGCCTCGCCCATAGTACAAATAAATGACAATAATATAGAGCTACCTATTAATTATTATTTAAACTATTTTTTCTTTATTACTGATAAAACCCCATGGTTGATAATTTTATGCGCATTTTCATTTATATAGACTACTAACATTGCTCGCGGGTTTGCACGCTTTCAAATAAACAAAAACAAAACTTACATATGGGTGCCTCCTACAAGATCTTATTTAAGTTCGTTATGCTTATAATTGAATATAGCATTTTCTATTTTAATAACAAAATGTAAACTAATATTATAGACAGGAAATATATTTTATATATACATATTATATATGTATTATCACTACATATTATAAAACAAAGTCCTCCGCCGCATCTGTCTGTATGTCTGTTCGCAAAAAACTCAAAGACTGCACCGATTTTCTTGCTGTTTTTACCAATAGATAGGGATGGTTATCGAAGAAGGTTTTAGTATATAACTAGCGAAACTCGCGGTTTCGCACGCGCTAGAACGCTAGTCTTATATATGGGTACATAGAGATAAACAAATAGATGTAACATACTATATTATGAAGTATACGTATGATGTTTTATAACCGGTTTGTAATGATTAGTTGAAATTTCTCAGAAATGCGATATTTTTCCACAATAAAAAGTATCCTATGTATCGACTATCGACCCGGGTAACCATCTCTCATCATACCAAACACCCAAATCCGTCCTGTTTTCTCGTGATGTGGTCACAGACAGGCAAAAATTTTAAAAACAAAAGATTTGGCATCCATATCGATAATAATGTCTATTTTTATTAGATTTTCAAATAAATATTTTTTTTAACTCAGTAAGAATTTTATTATATGTATAGATAACATTTTGTTAATTTAATCGCTGTACTATATTATACATATTATATCTATGTAAATTATAGCAATAAAAATTCACGTGTAACCTACTAATCAACTAACAAGAGGTATAAAAACGAAAACTGTAATGTATAACCATAGTTTATTTACAACCTAGTACCTACTCAGAGGAACACTAAAAGTATAAAGTCTACAATGATTTCCTTCAAGGTGAGTTAAATGGCATAAATATTAAAAGTATATATGTATGTATATGTGAGAGCTTTACAAATAAAATTTAAAATTGACATTTTATAATGAATACTAGTACTCCTAATATCCCAGTGGTAACGCGCTCTCTTGGTTAACCGAGTAATACATGCTCAAATCCCACCTCTTTTCACACCTCTGATATTTTCATGTGCGAATAATTTTCTTTCATGATTACCACTTGTCTTGCGGTGAAGGAAAACACCTGCATGTCTGATAAACCCAGCAAGTTTTTGAAAGACTTTAAAAACTTTAGGGTCGGCCTTTGTATCGATAATTAAGTCTATTTCAAAATTTTGCAAAATTATTTAATGTAGAAATTTGACTCTGAATTTTATTATATGTATAAATTTTGTAAATAATTTACTATATAGTTGTGAATATAATTCCTGTGTAAGTTACATAACGTTTTGACATTATTTTAATCTTTGTTTCAGACTAGTATCATTTGCGCTATCCTTCTCATCTGCTACATTAGCTCCATTTATTCCGTACCATACAACTATGGAACAAATAACGGAAACAATAATGGGATTAGTGTTAGTGAAAACAATAATAGTGCTACGAATGTTGTTGTAGACACAGACGAAACAATTGCTGCCAATTATGGTCAGAGTATTATACATAACTGACGGACGGGCAAATAATTTATAATTTGGCTTCTATTAAAACATATTTATAATAATTAACAGTGTTAATACAATCAAATTTTAAAATTATGTATATAAAAAGGTGTATTGTTAATAAAGTTATTGAATAGTATCTTTTAAATGTCTTTTTATTTATTTATTTATTTATTTATAAGTCCTTTATTACACCAAAATAAAAATAAAACAAAAGATACAGTAGATGTGTATATCATACAAAAAAAAAAGTTTTGATGTAAAGGCGGCCTTATCACTCAGAGTTTTAATTTATATTTTTAATTTATAATGATTATACTTTGTTACAATAAATAATTAGTTGCTTGCCAAATGTACACGAATTTTCATTATTTTTAGTGATAAGGTAAAACCAGGTAAAACCCATAAATATGCCTTAGATCAAGTAAAAAACCTAGATAACGCATTTAGGACAGAAAGTGTAACCACTTTTCTAAGTACGTGTGCGTGACTTGACACTTTTAAAAAAAACCCCCTTAATATTCTGTAATATAGGTAATACGCGATAAAATAGATAGAGAAATGTAGTAGGATCAGTTTATAATTAGTTTGAATACTAGATAGTCTTGGCTGAAAAATACAACAAAGGTAATATAAAGAGTTTTATAAAAAAAATAACAAACCAAAAATAATTATTTAATAATAATTTCAATGTCTACTTTATTTTATTTTACTATTAATTTACCTAAAATTTACCCCACATTTTTTGACCAATAGAAATACAAACACCTGTCAACACTCTCCCGTATGTCATTTTGGGACATAGTCATTATTTATGTCAAACAACCTCAAAATTGTGTTAGAATAACATAAAGTAATATAGTCTTGTGTGTAACTTATATGAGAAACGATATTCCATCAGACTTTTTGTTCACTTTTGAATTGTTTTATTCATTTAATTACACAAGACGGCATTTTTGAGGCAAACTTACTGCACGGCGACCCGTAAGATATTAACGAAAATGAGCATAGTTTGGTGCATATGTGTGCTGTGTTTACATGATGGAGCAGACTTTTGTGGCTTCAGTAATAATGTAGGCGGTGCATTATCTACCTTTTTTACTTGATCTGAAAAATATGCATACATACTTAGAATAATAACGCTTAGAACGATAGTTTCATACATAATTCCGCTCAATATTGAAACATCATTAAATGTATGTGTGCGTAATTACAACCGAAAGCACGCACACTTTAAGTTTACAAATAGTACTTACGTGTTAAACGTGATTTTCTGTTTCTTATTTTTATTATGAGATACATTGTGACTTGTGACACCATTTCACTGCACAGCAAGTATAAAAAAAATTGCGGGAGCTAGTGTTGTGATGAACTAGGTATAAAGTTAGAGTCATCAAGGCTTTGCCAGATAGTAATGCATACTACTGCGTTTTTTGGCAAAGCAATTAAGTATAAAAATACAAACACACTCAACAATGTCATGTCGAATAGTTCAAAATGTGTTATATATTTTACTCTAATTTAACTTAACAATATATATAAGAAAACATTGAAGCTAAATTAAATAAAATCCTAGACAATGCAACATATTAATAATTAATTTCATAATTAACATACGAAGACCAAAATAATATGAACAAATGTTTATAACGATATAGAAAGGGAATATTATATTATTAAGAATTTGAGAATTTAATCAAAATATTTACATCATTGGCCCTATTCAACCGACTCTACATGGTTCTCAATTCGACTTGTATTTGTTTAATGTATTTTCACAGATTTCTTCGTCAAATGTTGATTTCAAATATTTGACTTTTCTTCGATATGGTATACATATTTAAAAGTCCTATAAATGTAACCAAATTAGGATCTGAAGATGGGATCTTAGTAACTTTTTTAAAGTTGTTCGTGTATTTCCGTCTGATAATCATCATCTCATGTGGTAAGACGATAAAAGGTATAACCACAACGATTAAGAGTTGAAAGAAATTCTTTCAAAAGTGTACATAACGAAATTGGTATTTTTTACTAACGTCTTGAAAATAGATAAAATAAATTAACGTGGACAAATATCGATTGCCTATAATCATTTATTTAGAAACCTCCCTGCCTAATTGGAGCAGTGCGGTGCAGTTTTATTATTTTTATGTACATATAAAATAAAGCATTATACAATTTAGGGGTTGTGAAAGTTTGTAAGTAAGTCCCTCTTTTTTTGAGCTACCATCTTTAAGTATGGAGGGCCCAGGGACGAACACGAGCGAAGCGAGGTAGAATAGATATTAGATAGTATATTTTTATAAAATCTTATTGAAATAGTTATTATTATCGAATCAGAGGCCTAATCTATACTTTTAAGTATTTTGGTCTGTCTGTCATTCTGTCAAAAAAACCACTGGACTATAAGCAAATGAAAAGTACTAATCAGTTTTTTTTCAAGTTGAAGGTTTTTTTAATTAGGTAAAATTTATACTTTATACTATAAACTTAACAAAGTTTTAAGGTGGACTATGGTCTAATACCCCTGTAATTTAATGACAGCATATGCTCAGCTGTGGGACATCAAAAAGGGATGAAGGAACATACCTACAAGCTTTTTTGCTAATTGAATAGAATATAAAGATTATTGGTCGATCTTTAGAATGATAATATTTAAGGTACCTAATATACTTAAGTTTGGCAATACTATATAAACATATTATAATATTCTTACGTTTACATGTAATAACAATTTATTGGTTCCTGATAGTTACTGTGCGTTACTTGAATGTAGTATATTATTCAAAAAGGCTACTATTGATAAAATACAGAAAATTATAAAAAATCTTAATACAAAAAAGGCCTCGGGCAGTGATAATATTCGAGCATCAGATATAAAGTTTAAAGGTAGTGATATCTCGTTAGCCATATCTAATTAAATAAATACTAGTGTAAAATTAGGATCATATCCAGATGAATTAAAGGAAAGGGTCTTAACCTGTCTATAAAAAGGGCAAGCTAAATGACTACTCTAACTATCGCCCAATTACATTACTATCTATTATAGACAAAATAGTAGAAAAATTTATTAGTGAACATATATATACATTCTACGAAAAGCATAATGTAATATATCAAAAACAATTTGGTTTTCAAAAAGGAAAGGGAACGACTGACTTACTATCATCGTTTTCCGATGACATTTAAATGAAAAAAAAGTTGTCCTAGCCCTGTTTATCGATTTCTCTCGTGCCTTTGATGTATTAAATCATAATAAATTAATAAACAAAATTGATAATTGTGGTATAAGAGGGCCACTGCTAAATTGGTGTAGTAATTACCTTAAAAATAGAACCTTTTCCGTGAAAATTGATAATATATTTAGTTCTCCAATCTCAATCACCGAAGGTACAGCACAAGGATCAGTTTTGGGCCCATTACACTTTTTAACTTATGTAAATGACATGCATAAATGTATTAAACATAGTACATGCTATCAGTTTGCAGACGACACTTGCATCATGGTAGCGGACCGAGACCCCCAGAGGGCGCTTGCAAAGCTACAGTCAGATTTTAATAATCTGTTAAGATGGTGTCATGATGCAGGATTACTACTAAATTCAAACAAAACTAAATTATTAGTCATTAAATCCCCACACCAGCGTCTCAACACATCTTACACGTTAGTTGTCCATGATCAAATATGTTTACATAGTAGGCCTGAACACATATGCAATTGCCCATTTATAGAAATAGTTAAAACACAAAAATACCTCGGTATGCTGATAGACACAAAATTCACCTGGAGAAATCACATTAAACACATATGTGATAAGCTACGGCTTTTTTGACTAATATTATTATACTTAATTAAAAATAGAATTCCTTACGAAGAGAAAATGATGCTTTATTACTCACTGGCTGAGTCATACATTCAATATGGTCTCAATAGTTATGGTCGCACGTACAAAAGCTATATTAATCAAATTTATAAATTTCAATTCAAAATACTAAAAAACATTGTATCAGAAAAAAACAAATTATCCTTTAATGGTGACGAGATGGGTCTTTTTAAACATTGCAAAGTACTACCTATTCATGATAAATATAAATATACAATTCTAAAAGAAAATTTTTTCAACCGTAAACTAAACAAAAAAATAGAACATGCTGAACATGCGTGTATAGTAAATACCAGAGCGGTGGCGCAAGATCGCTTGTGTACTGAGAGGGCAATGAATACATACGGAGAAAGAACAACTATGTAGATTACTCCACGGCTTATAAATAGTTTGCCCCCAAATTTAATTAATGTAATTAACAATAAAAATATTAAGGCAAAACTAAAACATCATTTCTTATCTATTAATTAGATTAAATTATTTAATATTAAATAAAATTATAACAATATTGTAGATAATAATATAATATATTTAATAATAGAAATGTCGTATAATATATAATTAATTATGTAACATTATATTTAATCTAAGTGATTTACTATGTTACATTTAATAAAAAAAATATGTAAAGTTTTATAATAATAAATAAAATAAATTAAAAAAAATAAAAATAAAAACACCCAATGTTAAAATTTATATTCTTCCTTTGACCCGAAAAACCCTTAATTTATTGAGTGCAGTTCTTTACTAATTATAAGATAAAGCCTAATATATTCATAATTAATTAGTAAAAAGGCATTTTTCCCATTTTAAGGCTAATTGTAACGATAAAAATAAATAAATATTTAAGATAAGGTCAATATATAAAAACGAGAAATTTTCTTTTACACTTTATACAAGGTTTCTTTTTAAGACACGATGAGTTCTAAGGTAGGTGGGACGTGCTTAGTATTTTACTTTAATAATCTTAATTTCGACGTAATGTAATTTAATTAATATTAATTTAAACTGATTGACATTGCCTTATATTAACATACCTACATGATTTTATTTAATTCAATGTTAAATGTTTGTATTTTTCTTTGCTTATTTCTGTTGCATTATTTTATTTCTGATTTCTGTGTTCTATGCTTACTGTAAAATACTGTTGAGATTTGTAGAGTTCTTGTCCGAAATAAAATTTGATTAATAATCATTTCAAGATATAAACCCAATGCAATATTTTGTAGTATACATTAGATATACCTACTTAAATTAGGTAGGTATATGTAACACAGTCACTAACGGAAATGTTTACAACAATCTAAAATAATAGTATTCGATCAATTATTATTAATAGGCTAATCTAGATATAACTTATATAAATTCGTTCTCAATTTGGTTGTTGTTTTTATTATTGTTTACATGAGAACAATCATAAAAAATTTAAACAGTAGATTTTTTGTTTGAGAGTGTATACTTCCAATTTGGTGCCATTTAAAATTTATCCCCTTTAAGTGTAAAAATAAAAGGTGACTAATTTTCTACCTACTGAATTTTTATGTTTAGCCACGCATTAGATTTTACAGTGTTCAGTGTTATCCGATTTTCATGATTCCTTTAATGTTGATCTCATTAAATTCGAAAAATTACACCCTTAAGTGTTCAAAAAAGGGATGATTGAATTCTCGACTACTAAATATTTAATATACGGGTGGTTCTACTCAGGAGGGACGAAAATGAAGTGATTTTTGGCACAACATTTTTTTGGCATCTAAGGTCAGAAAAGTAGCTTGGCGTCTAGCTTAGGTCGTTCTTTTATTGATCTCAAACGGGCCAATCAAAAAAATAAAATATACCAAATTTACGACCATTTAAAAAAAATATGGGCCCAGGAGACTGAGGCTATGAACAGGATACTGAGTATTGATACAAAAAAAACTCAAAAACTGTTGTAATTATCTAAATAAAATTGTTTTATTAATAAAAATAGTTCAATGGCATAGAAATAGTGTCTTCTACGAGTATGGAATACTTCTATTGTAAGACCTTGACTTAAAAATAATCACAAAATGTCACATATTATTACTTATTGCAAAATAAGGAAAATTGAAAAAAAATTAAATGAAATAGTCTTTTTAATATTCTCTACACAACAAACATTGTCAATTTTTTCAAAATAATTATTGAAAATTAAATCAATTTACATTTATTTAATACAAAACCTTTTACCTTTAAGGTTTTATCAGTCTTCAATAGCTTCATTACTTGTAACTTAACAGTAATCTCACTATTTATTAGTAACATCAATTACTTTCAGAGTTCAAAACTCAAAAAAAATTTAACTTAAAACCTTTTCCTGATAATAATAAGCACAACAAAAAAAAAATTAACGAAATCGATCCAGCCGTTCACGCGTGATGACGTGACCAAGGGAAATAGGGATTCATTTTTATATAATATGTAGAATATAAATATAGATATAGATAGATATAGATATACTGCCATTTTCTATAACTCTATCTATCGATAGACCGGTAGATACTTTCATACGATTTTGACAGGTTGTAACTTTTAATGTGTCAAAATAGTATGACAGTTACTACCAGTCATCGGTAGATAGAGTTATTGAAACTGGCAGATAGATAGATTAGAAACTCTTCAAAATTAAAAATCGTAAAAAAATATGTTAACTAATTACACCTGACGGTTTGATAACTTTTATCTCTGAGAGATATGAAGGGAGGACCCCTGACTCAACAATAAGTACTTGAATCCACTTTTAGAAGGTGATTGAGCTTGCACAAAACCAGCTTCTACTTTATGTGCACTCATAGTAAGCTATATATATACTTAAATATCACAAAATAACACTCTTAAAAAACTTAAATTGCCAACACAAAAAAAATAGTTGCCAACTGCGTCGCGCGGTACTGGGACGGCGGGCCGCCTGAGTTTATCCGTCACAATGACGTCACACGCACCCGCGTAATTTGAATTTGCCCGCAGCACGGCGTCATGTTTATTACTTAATATCTTCGTAAGTTTTGGTCCGATTTGGATAATTCAAAAAGGTATATCATTCTTAAGTCATAATAAATAACGTGGAAACTAGTGATATGGAATTTGCTATAACTGTACTGATCCTCATTAGGTTTAATAACAAAATTAAAATATGCAGTTGCCCACTAATTAAGATCTAATAATATCGACACAATAAGATTTATTATAAAAATATTCGTAGACAAACACAATAACCTTTCATCTTGAATTTCATTAATTTACGTTATTTTCAAACAAAAGAAAACATATAAAACATGATATGCGCTGTCAGTTGTGTTTTCCTACTATAATGAAATCTATACAAAAAAATATTGTATTATCCATTATTTTGTCTTACAACAAAAGCATAACACGAATATGCGAAAGCCAATTACGGTATCTCTGAGCGGCAAGCAAGCAATGAAAGTGAAACTGTGTGGGTTTCGTAGTGGACGCTATCCATTGCGGAAAACGATCGTGCGTTGCTTTGAATATGCTCATGCATAGCGAGCAATGTATATTGTTGTTTTAGCTTATTGCAATAATATCGTTTGTGTTGAATTTTGTAGTCGATGCTACATTTTTGTAAATTAAAGAGATATTCATTATTATTTTTGCATTACCGATGAAAAGATATTCCTCCTCGGTCAATACTCGAAGTCTGACTTTTAGTCTTACAAGTAATAATAGCACAACACTGCATTATAACACTATTTACCGGTGTTCATTCTCCATTAGGTTATACAATATACGTTAGGTTCAATCATATTTAAATATCGCGACAGGCCTGGCCAATGTCAAGGTTCACGTAAAGAACATACCGATCGTACTGCATCATGATTGGCTCCGAGCTGGAATGAATGGTGACGTATGGTTACCGGTACGGCGCCGTTATAAAAGTTCGTTCCCCTTTTTTGAAAGGCCATTCGTGATTATTCCTGCTCTCGGAGAACGTGAGAACTTTATACAAACCAAAAATCGACTTGAACTTCATAGTTGTGAACAGTGTCGCGTCCATATATTAGCATACCAGAACTGCCAGGCTGCACAGCATAGCTCCGCGGCCATCCACGAAAATACGGCGTCAACCTCAACCAGGCACCTCGGTTTGGATTGCCACAGTACGACCGGTAAGTACTTGCTGTTGTCCAGGCCATTATACGTTTTATTTGAATATCGTTGAACCTATCGTTTTATCGGCAGAACATTCTGTTCTGATCCAGAGTGTCGTCACCGGACCCTCGGCAGGTCCGTGTTGCCACAACCGGAGCTCTGTTCTCAACGCGCTCTATTAGAGCGAACCATAGAGTATATTGATACTGGAGCGAACTGCGCATGAATCGGTTGAAGTATGCTCATTTAAGCATAGTTACGGCGCGGCTTTTTCGCCCGTATTACCTTCCAGTGTTTTTTATCTATTCCGTGCTGAGGCCGAATCTATAGCTTTTAGATTTTTTTTTCTGTCCGCATCGTGAGAAAAGTACTGGACGGATTTTGATACAATCTGCTATGATGATAGCTGGTTATCCGAGTATAGGGATTTATAGGAATTTTCTGCAGGAAATACTTCATTTCTGAGAAATGCGGACAAACCCGTGCGTGTTTTTAAAGTTGTTGCTAGTTAAAATTAAATCTCCATGTGAAGTCAAAAATCAACCCTCAGATGTAGTAAATATCCTTCTATTTTCCGACCATTTTCAAACTGTCTCCTTCACCGGTTTTTGTATCCATTTTTCTTTTTTAAAACTTATAAGCCCGTAAAAAGAAAAGAAACAAACGTAGAGGCGTTTTATATATAGATGATATCTGTGGTATGCCCAAATAAATTAATTATTATTTGTGAAATAAGAAATGGAAATAAGAAATGTTTACTGTTGGAAAAACCGTGTTAATGTTCAAAAACAATTATATATTTTCATTTTTTACAAGGACTGAGATAAAAAACCACTTTAGTCTATGGTAAATCCCATCACTGATAACAATAATTGAACTGAAAGAATATTTAAAGACGCATACAACGATTGGTAATGCATTCTGTAAAATAGTGCGTTACCAGCAAAGGGTTTTACCATAGGAAAAATGTACTCAATATTTTTATTTCTATTCTGCGCATTTCTCGTTGTATCTGGAAGACCATTCGAAGAACTAAAGGAGCGTGAGCGTTTTGAGTCAAAAGAACGCGAGCGAGATGAATCTTGGCGACCATTTTTTGGTACTTTTGAAGATCGCTCAAAACTTATCAAAAATAAGGATAGATATGAAGATAGGTTCCTGATTGAAGGCGGAAGACCATACTTTCCAGGGCTTTTCACATTTCCTTTTTACTTTTGGGAATATTTCTACCAACGTCCTACGTTCGCATATCCTGAAGGAAATTACTATCTAAAGAAAGACGTCAAGGAAAAGCCTATTTTCAAATCCTGAAATTAAGAAAGCAATTCTTAAAACAATTTTGAGTGACTTCAGAAAGAACTTAAGGATATTTGATTAAGTATATGATTTCATGTAATAAATATTTATAAAAAAATAGTTGTGTAACATTCTTTATAGAACTCACTCGTAGAGTGGTTATAAATGCGATCAAGCTATATACAAGTATATGCACGTAGTATTTATCTATGAATGAAAGTCAACTTCATAATATTGCTCGCCTCGATATCTACCTACAGGAAAAATTAAATTTTAAGTGTTAGTTGCAATGGTCCGTGTATGTTTTACTTATTAGCAACCAACAACAACTTTAATGACTTTACAATTTGTTCTTTATTTTTATTACTTTTTACTTTTACCCCCTTAAGGGTAACATTTTTACAAACTTTGTATGTTTTAATTATTTTTATCTAAAAAAAGTTTCAAGCTTGTAGCTTTAAAAATGACGTAGTAATTTCCATACAAATTCTTAAAACTCACCTTTTGCCTTGAAAAGTTGTCTGTGTCCTTTCTCAGGCTCTAAACTATCTCTGTACCAAACATTTAAATCGGTTTAGTAGTTTAGGCATGATTGAGTAACACACAGACAGACAGAGTTACTTTCGCATCTATTATATTAGTAAGGATTTCGTAGGAAAAAAATATTGTAATTAAAGATAGGGTTGAAAAACGAGATATATATGTACATAATACTTGTTACCGTCGTGTCGTAATATTTTTCCCGTTAAGTTTTAGATTATGAACATAATTATTAATTTTCTTAACTAGTACTCGTGACTACCACTACTATACGAGAACCAATTATCACCCTATTTTTGAATTCACATGCATTAATTAGTTTGTATTAAGCTTAATATTACGATCAAATTAACACTTTATCTTTACAATTATATAAGTTTAGCATCTGCACATTTTTATAAGTTATTTATTTCATTTCATTCACTTTTGCTATTAAGATATTTTTCAGGGAAAATTTAAAAAGTGGGTATATCAAGTATATCATTTAACTTCTAAACAAAATAAATGTAAAATTACTCAATTTATATAAAATGCTAAAATATTAACAGTGTACCTACGAAAAGAACTATTGATAATTTCCCCAATTTTTTACAATTGAATACACTCGTATAATTTTTGATATTTCAAAAGCTCTGCTATGCTTTTATTCAACGCATTACCCAGATATTACACACATACGTATAATAGGTTTAGATTTGAAGACATTTATTTCCCAAAAAGAACAATAGTTCACTTAATATAAGGAGAATTACCTATATAATAAAAAACTTATGTAACTAATCATACAATAGTGCTATTAAAACAGATCTTTAGACAGTATGTGCTTTTTTAATTTTTTTCTTAAATATATTAATAGATGCCGCATCTTCTACATCTTTATGTAATGAATGGGGTATTACACTAATTTTTGAAAAGTATCTCATTTACATTCTGTAGAGCTGTTTTATTACAACCACTTTAATTACAACCACTAAAAAAAAGATCAGATTTTTATTCCATCGATAAGTATCATAAAAATGCATTTAATTTTTTACATTTTCATATTTCACGCCTAATTGGACGAAAACGCCGAACACAGTGAACGCCATTATTACTCTGTGGTCAAACGTCAGGATGTCTTGTAAACAAATGCGCCGATAATTTGAAATTGATATAATTGTTTATATTATGTTTTTGTAGATATGTTTTTTATTTATTTTTACTTTTGTGAAGATCAATTTGTTGTAAGAGAGTGGGAATTAGTAAGGAATTACTTACTTCGATGTTTTGTCATTCCGTAACTCAGCAGAACAAAAATCGGGATTTAAAACACAGAATTTGCCGTCAAAAAGCTTATTCTTGGTAAATTTGTGTTGTCTCCCTTTACGAAAGCATCTTTCATGGTATTAAATTAATAAAAATGACGTTTTTTAAGAATATAATAAAACTAAGTACCTACTAAAGCAAATACGCTGATCAGTTAACAGTTAACACAGACACTTTATTTGTGTACAGGACAGTATGACGTAATAACGTGGCGGCAACTATTTCGTGGTGTTCAAAAACATTAAAAATACTGAAAATTTAGAGTTTAATTTTAAAATTTATTTTGTTATTTAATGAACTAAAACTAACATTTCCCGACTGCTTTTTGCCTAAGCTATCTCAATAATAGTTTTTCATATGGAGTAAAATACCCTATTGTATAGCTGTGCTCCTTCAAAAAGTATCGTTTTAATCCCGTATTTAGTATATCAAACTATTGAATTGATCCCTGCCAAATATAAAGTATGTAGCACAAAAACTGCAGAACTTTCTTAAAAACTTGCAAAAGCCCTTAGACCTCCTTAATCCGACCCTGATGCAAAATACGTTCTTAGCAAACGTTTACGAACTGTCAACTACTTCCCTACCAAATTTAAAGTTTGTAGTAGAAAAAATGAAGGACTTTCATACAGACTTGCGAGAGCCTTTAGACCTCCTTAATTCGGTCCTATTCAAAACCCATTTCTAGAGGTCTTCTACTAACAATAACGACCTTGCTACAAAATTGAAAGTTTGTAGCGCAATAGGTGAAGCACTTTCATACAAACTTGCGACAGCCCTTAGACTTTTCTATACGACCCTGTTGCAAAGTTTGTTCTTTGCGGATGTCTACTATAATTATTAACTACCTTCCTGCAAAATGTAAGGTTAATAGCACAAAAAATAAAAGACTTTCATACAAACTAATGAGAGCTCTTAGACCTTCTTAATTCGGTCCTGTCGCAAAATTTGCTCTTCGCGGACATCTACTAACTATTGACTAAATCCCTGCCAAGTTTCAAATTTGTAGCACAAAAAATGACTTTTATATAAACTTGCGAGAGCCCTTAGATTACCTTGATCCGGTCCAATCGCAAAATCCGTTTATAATTGACATCTACAAACTTTAAACTACCTCCCTGCCAAATTTGAACTTTATAGCACAAAAAATGAAGGAATTTAAAAAAATTTCGAGAGCCCTTAGACCTCCTTAGCCTGTCCCTGTCACAAAATTCGTTCTTAGCGGATATTTACTAACAATAAACTAACTCCCTACCGAGTTTAAAGTTTGTAGCACAAAAGATGAAGGACTTTCATACAAACTTGCAAGAGCCCTTAGACCACCTTAATCCGGCCCAATCGCAAATCCCGTTCTTAGCGGACGTCTACTATTTATAAACTACCTCCTTGCCAATTTTCATCTTTATACGTTCAGCGGTTTTTGAGATTTCGTGATGAGTCAGTGAGTGTTTTTCGCATTTATATATCTAATATATAAAATTCTCGTGTCATGGAGTTCGAACTTGAACTCCTCCGAAACGGCTTGACCGATTCTCATGAAATTTTGTAAGCATATTGAGTAGGTCTGAAAATCGGCCAACATCTATTTTTCATCCCCCTAAATGTTAAGGGTAGTCCACCCCTAAATATTATTTTTATTTTTTAGACAATTTTTTTTCCTAAAGATCAACCCAATGAGGTTGATTAGCAATTAAAAAAATGAATGCGGGCGAAGCCGCGGGTACAGCTAGTATTATTATAGATTATAGATATTGGAATTTACAAATAAACTTAGCTATATAGTAAAAAAAGTAAATGTACATCTAATCTATAATGGTCCAAGGGCTTTGTATTGGAAAATTTTAATATTTTTTTTTCATTTTTTTGCTACAAACTATTTGGCAGGAAAGTAGTATAGTAAGTAGAATTCCGCTAATAACGGATTTTGCTACAGGGCTGGATTAAGGAGGTCTAAGGGCTCTCGCAAGTTTCTTTGTAAGTCCTTTATCTTTTGTGCTACAAATTTTAAATTTCGCGAGGAGGTAATTTGTAGTCAGTAAACATCCGATAAGAATAGATTTTGCGACAGGGTCGTAATAAGGTGATCTGAGGGCTCTTATTATTTTGTATAAAAGTCTTTCATTTCTTGTGCTATGAACATTAAATTTGGTAGAAAGGTGGTTAATTGTTGGTAACAGTCCGCTAAAAATGTTTTTTCTACAGGGCCGGATTCCTACTTTTTTTGTGCTACAAGTTTCAAATTTCGCAGGGAGTTAGTTTATAGTTAGTAGATAATTTTTATGATAGTACAAATCGGACACTCCATTCAAAGGATATTACGAATTAAAAAACTTCAATCGAAACTAAATTATATTAATAAAATTAAGCGCAACACAGTGCGGGGGAGATGAGAAAGAGAATGGGGAGAAGGAGGGGGTTCCAAGAGCGGGAGAGGGGTGTGCGGAGTAATTTTGTAGAATTTTCAGGCAATCTACAGATCAACCGATTGCGAATGATCTATTAAAGATTCATAGCTGGGCACCGTTAGACTACTACTACTACTTAGTAATACTTAGTAGATGAATAGAATAATTTATACCCCAAGACACCGTACCATTCCTGTGGGAATCTTTCTGTCAATATGGACAATATAGCATTAATTTCTAATTCAATATAAATTATATTACCTTTCTTATTGTTGTTATCAATATAGGAAAATGTGTAATGTTTGTAATTACACCGCAACTAATATTGTTTATTATTTAATATTTGCTCAAGAGTTTCTGGTAGAAAACTCTCAAGAGATAGGTCATGTAAAAAATGTATGTTTTCTATTTTAATATGTATATATTTTTATTAATAAAAATAATAGATTTTTTGCATTTAATTACTTGAACACTATGTATGTATGTTATTTTCCATTCATTATAACAGGAACTCATAAAAATATACAAACATTGTCCCTGATAATGCTTCAATTCTGAATGCCAGAGCATCAGTCGCCAGCTGACAGCGCGTGCGATCGGTTGGAGGTCGGTAACCTCTTGTTAAAAATGGATACCGTAAAATGTAACAATTGTAATATTGTGATAAATGAGTTGCTCTGTTTTTGTCAAAATAAAATCGACGTAATGAACAATGTGAGTTTGGCGCTTTTATGTCGGCAATCTTTTGCAGAAGACGAGATTCTTGAGGCTAAATGCTTACTATTCAGCTCAATATCATCTCGTCTAGTGAAAAGAAAAGGTGAAGACAGAAAGCAGAAAAACATAGAAGACATTATTGGGGTATTACGTAGTACAGAACCAGAAGATATACCTACATTTGTTGCTAAAAGTCTGCATAAGTTGCCGCCCGTTACATTTGATCATGTTGATGCAACGCGTGTTTTGAAGGATATCATCGTGCTACAAAACCAGGTACATACACTACTTCAGAGTCAGGACGACTACGTCAAAAAAGGCGATCTGGATGAATATTTTAAGAACAAAGAAAGTACATCGTGCATGCAAGCAAAACAGAATGGAACTTATGTTAATAAAAATAGAGGCGGTTTCTGTCTGCAGGATAGCTATGACTGCGCTAGCGGACCGAGGGGGCTATTGACCGGCCTAGAAGGTGATGCGTCCCCGAACATTAATGAGGGTAGACTATTTTCTAAACACCAGTCCCCGTCACACGCAAGCCCTGCGGCGGTAAACAGTGGTCAACCTGTCTCTGTCGCACTCGACTCAGCTCCTGCGCAACAGTTGACACACGTGGAGGCCCACCGCGGCCAGGAGGCCCACCGCGGTAATACTTCGAATGCATTAAGTATTAGTGCAGAGGCGCAAGCGCGGACGGTTGAGATGTTGACGTCATGCAACATTGTAAAGAATGTGCTGTGTGGCGCAGGCAACGGAGTGCAAAATGACAACGAAGGTGAATGGGTTCGTGTCGTAAAGCGTAGGAGGACGTCCCGTTTTAAGGGTATGAGAGGTTCTGCCAGCGTGAATGCGGAGACTAAATTAAAAGCAGCTGATAGTATGATCCCTTTGTTTATCTACAATGTGTCAAAGGAAAATAACGAAAAAGACGTTGCGGATTATGTATATGAAAAAACTCAAATAACTATAAAACCAGAGAAAGTTAATATGAAAACATCAAAGGAATATATATCTTTTAAATTTTATATACCTAGCAGTAAATTGCATTTATTCACGAATACTGAGCTGTGGCCGGAAGGTATATATTTTAGAAAATATATTTTATTTAGACATCTTAAAAAGGCTACGGTTGATCGTGAGCAAAAAACCTAAGTTTTATGGATCAGGATTATAGACAAAAAAATCATAGTTTGAAGTTGGTGAGTTTTAATTGTAGATCTCTAAAGAGATCAGTGAACAGCGTGAGAGGTTTGTGCGGTTCGGCGGATGTAGTAGCATTACAGGAGACCTGGCTTATGCCATATGAACTGGCATACCTCAGCACTGTGCATGATGAGTTCGAGTCTACGGGTACATCGGCGGTGGATACGGGCGGCGGCATGTTGCGCGGCCGTCCGCACGGAGGTGTCGCGCTGTTATGGCGTAAGAATGTGTTTACATCTGTGTCTGTAGTTAAATGTAGCAATGTGAGGTTATGTGCTATCAGGTGTCAGTTGCGTGAGCAAGCTATACTATACTTTTCTGTGTATATGCCAGTGGACTGTACTGATAATCTTGTAGACTTCACGAACTGTATGAGTGAAATTAACGCAATTATTGAGGACAGCGGTATTGAAATGGCTTTTATTCTGGGTGACTTTAATGCGCACCCTGGGGAGTTATTCTTTAATGAAATGTGTCACTTTTGCGAAGATCAAAAGTGGGTATGTGCTGATTATGAATTATTGGCAGGTCGTACTAATGTTTACACTTATATGAGTGATAGCCATGGCTGTACACGTTGGTTGGATCATTGCCTTGTAACGCGTTTGGCTAGGAATTACATTGATAGCATTTATATTAAGAATGATGTGACGTGGTCTGATCACTATCCCATGGAGATCTACTGTAGATTTAGCTTGGATCGTTCTCGTTTACAGCACACTGAATTTTTAGCTATTAACAAAGTAATCTGGGGTTATAGGGATAGTGTGCAGATTAATTTATATACAGACTATTGTAATAATAAGCTAATGTTACTTAATTGTCCTAATGAGATGATAGACTGCTGTAATAAGTTATGTAATAGCTTTGAACATAAAAAAGCTATCAAATATATGTACGATAATATCGTAGGTATATTACGGGATGCAGCAATTTATTGTTATAAAGCTGCACCGTGTAAAAATAAACGATCCATCACGGGATGGAATAAACATGTGGCGCCACTTCACGCTAGGGCTCGTCATAGTTTTCAGTCTTGGTCATGGGCGGGAAGGCCAACTCATGGAGCCATCTACGATGATATGAGGGAGTCTCGTAGGGCCTTTAAAAACAAACTCAAATGGTGCCAAAACAATGAGGAACAGATTAAAATGGACATGCTAGCAACGTCATATAAGAACAAGCATTTTGGAAAATTTTGGCAACAAACAAACAGACTGAATCCAAGACCGAGTCTTCCTGCTGATGTAGGTGGCATTAGCGGTTGCCGTAACATAGCAAATATGTTTAAGACTCAGTTTAAAGTGAATCCTTGTGAGGTCAAGTGCACCGTAGCTGGCAATAGAGATATCATAAATACCGGAGAGTTTTTGTTACGTTTCACAACTAACGAAGTAGTAGATACGATTAAGAGCATGAAGCGTGGAAAGTCACCAGGACATGATGGCCTTAGTGTCGAGCACCTCCGACATGCTGGCGTGCACCTTCCCAGAGTCCTAGGTATGCTATACAATCTTTGCATTAGCCACGGTTTCCTACCGGACGCAATGACAGAGACAGTAGTCGTGCCTATTATCAAGAATAGAACGGGGGATGCGGCAGACAGAACCAACTACAGACCGATATCTCTTGCTACCATCACAGCGAAGGTTCTTGATGGCTTGCTTGATACACAACTTAGTAAAGCAGTCAATATACACGATGCGCAGTTCGGCTTTAGGCCAGAACTATCAACTGAAAGCGCAATACTGTGTCTCAAGCAAGCTGTAAGGTACTACACTGATAGAAAAACCCATGTTTTTGCGTGTTTTTTGGATCTGTCAAAAGCATTTGACCTCGTTTCCTATAAAATTTTATGGCAGAAGCTTGAAACAGAAACGAACTTGCAACCTGAGTTGATATCACTAATTAAGTACTGGTATGGTGTTCAGAGTAACGTGGTACGGTGGGGTAATGCGCTTAGTGATCCATACAGACTGGAGTGTGGAGTGAGACAGGGGGGGCTGACGTCACCCAGGCTGTTCAATCTTTACATGAACAAGCTGATAGAGAGGCTTAACAGAGCAGGTGTCGGTTGCTCGATAGATGGTGTTGCAATGAACAATTTTAGTTACGCGGACGACATGGTTCTGTTGAGCCCCTCGGTCAGTGGTCTTCGTAAATTGATAAAAATTTGTGAGGAATATGCCAAGGAGAATGGACTCAGATATAATGCTAAAAAGAGTGAAATTTTAATATTTCGAGGAAAAAATAAGCCTTTAAATTTTAACCCCAACATACATCTTTGTGGAACTCCTATGAAGCAAGTATCTGAGTTCAAATACCTTGGCCATATTGTGAATGAACGCCTGGATGATGATAGCGATATCGAGCGCGAGCGCAGAGCTTTGTCAGTTAGAGGCAATATGTTGGCCCGTAGATTTGCACGATGTACGGTACAGGTAAAGGTAATTTTATTTAAAGCATTTTGCCAGTCTTTTTACACGTGCAGTCTATGGGAGAATTACACTCGGCGAGCATATAATGCTCTGCGTGTACAGTATAACAATGTGCTGAGGGGTTTGTTGAAGATGCCTCGGCACTGCAGTGCTTCGGCGATGTTTGCGGAGGCTCGCATAGATGATTTTTATGCGATCATACGCAAGCGGGCCGCGTCCGCAATGCGCAGATTAATGAACAGCTCCAACAGCCTCCTCAGCACATTGGCTGTAAAGCTAGACGGTCCCCTCTGGAGATGCTGGGATGGTGCACACGTAGCTGTGAGGCAAGGATATAAATAAATAAATTTTTGATAGCTTTTTTTTTTTGTAACTGACATTTAATTTTGATTTTTATTTCGATTTTGATTCTGATGATTTTATTCTTGAGTTTAATTTTAAGTTTTGATTTTTGATTTTGTTTTATTTTATTTTATTTTATTTTTGCTTTTAACTTAAATACGGTGATAACTTGATATATTGAAATTTTTAATTTGAATTGAAATTGAATGTCATTAATTTTATTTTTATTATTATTTTTATTTATTTTTATTTTTATTTTTATTCTTATTATATACTTTTAATTATTTTGAATTTGAATTTTGTTTTGAATTGTAATTGTAATTTAATTTTAGTATTGATTGTATTTTGGATTTTGATTTTAATTTTAACAGAAATATGGACTGGTGTCTGAAATAAATTATATTATTATTATTATTATTATTATTATACAACTTGTATATAAAAGATGATCGAGACCCACTTCAGATAATCGTAATAGCAATAGCTTATCATGACTTTCATAAAGATATTGTAAATAATTTAATTCAATTACAAATATTTAACCTAAAAATAGAAATAAATTTAACTAGATAACAATTTATAATTTCTTTTCAGACTTTACTCGTACTAGCTGTAACCATAACCCTCATTGCTACGGCTTTGGGAGAACGGGGCAATTATGAAAATCTATATGGGTCCGGAGGAAGTAAAGGAGGATCCGATAGAGGATTGTACGGTGGATCGTATGGCGGAAGTGAAGGAGGGTACGGTGGAAGTCAAGAAGAATCCAGTGGAGGATCGTACGGTGGATCGTATGGCGGAAGTGAAGGAGGGTACGGTGGAAGTCAAGAAGAATCCAGTGGAGGATTGTACGGTGGAAATGGAGGAGGGTCTGGCGGAAGTGAAGGAGGGTACGGTGAAAGTCAAGGAGGATCCGGTGGTAGAAACCGTTCTAGAAGATACGGCGGTCAGGGTCAAAATTCTAGCGGATATTATGTTCGATAAAATGCGTTTTTATTATAGATCCAGATTCTTGTATACATCTTAACTTTTTTGTTTCACATTATAATGAATCCGTTTTTATAAAAAAAAATATTACTATTATAATTGTTTTAGTTTAAAACTATTGTAAGCGTTTTATATTGCAGTTATCTGTGATCAATAAATATACTAATTGAAGCGTTGTTTTATAAATAATTTCCTATTAGTATTCCTCCATTGAAAGAGCTCAATGCCCAAAACATCGTCGAGGATCACCAAAATACCTCGAGGATGTCTGAACTATGTCACCTGACCACTAACTTCATATGTGGATTTGAGCAATGTGAACTCTATAAAATTTAACAATACTTTAATTTAATCTTAAATAAGTAATAGCCCAGTGGTAAGGCACACGCTTAGTAAACTGAGTGAAGCCGGCTTAATTCCGGGTCTCTGAAATTTTAATGTGCCTATCAATTCTTAAATGATTACCAGTTGCGTTAAGACGAAGGAAAACATTATATTTAATTTTCAACATTATATTCATTATTTACGTATGAAGTCCGCCGACCCGCACTTGGCTGGCGTGGAGGATATGGTCGGATACCCATCGCATTGAATGGTGTTACACACAGAGAAGATGATGTTTTTTATCAATTCCGTGGTGTTACAGCATTCTGACGTTAAAAAGGGCATAATACATACATACATAAATAAGTCTAACATGAATCTACTTTAATATATAATATATAACCATTTGCGCAATAATTATTCAAATAATAAAAAGGTATAATAAAAGATAACTAAACCAAAATCTCTCATATTTAAATGACGTAATGTTATAATTATTCAACGATTTTCACTGTAGTTACAGTATCTTTTAATATATAATTACTTACTAAATAGTAGGTAACCGTATAGGTATCTAATAATTATGTAATCTGTTCAGTGGTATCGTAAATGCTTCGAGTATATGAGCGAAAATATATACAATGACTAACACTTAAACAGGTCATGAAGAAATTAAATAAAGATATTGTATTACGATATAGACTACTTTTAATAATGTACCAACGATGATTTCTCCATTTAGTTTAGTTTTACAATTGTTTTGATGCATCTCTTAAGGTTTACAATTAAGTCATTGCTTTAGCCATGTCAATTTCTAAAGAAGAGTTTTCGAATTTTCGGATTTTGAACAAATGTCGAATATGGACATAATATATACCTACTACACTGTTCAAATACATAAACCTCCTTTATTCTTCGTCGCAGTCAGGTAATATTAAGACAGCGAGAATAGGACACAGTAATTTATTGATAAAATTATTTTATATAGCAAAATTAAATTTACCAGTAGAAGACAGCAGATAAACGGCAAAAGCCTTTTGCGTCATGTATTCCTGTGAGCATCGTGAGGAAACCTGCATGTCTGAGAAAACCTAGTAAGTTTTCGAAAGACATGTGAAGTCCGCAAGCACGCACTAGGCCAGCGCGGTGGACTATGGCCTGATCCCCCTCGTACTGAGGGAGGCCAGTGCCCAGCAGTGGGACGTTGAAAAGGGCTGATGATGATGATTCCTGTGTGTCCATAAATTAAGTGTTGTGTGCACTTTATTGTTAAACATATAAAAAATGTATTTTTATTCGTTTTATCTCCAATGATATAAAGTAAAAAATGATATATGATAATCATTTTATGTGATTAAGTATCTACCTGAGCAACCAAGCATTGCATTATGAAAATTGATTGTTGATTTTTTTTAAAAGAAAACCTAATAAGTATATAGACTTACTAAAGAGCAAAGAATATATCATATTTCGATTTACAATATATTTATTTATAAAGTATTTGTCTAATTCGTTTAGTTGTCATAGGTCACATATTTAATAGATAATAAATAGGTGGCGTTACTAGTAAAATTTAAACGCACTAACAAAGTTACACATCGAATGTATGACCCTAGCCGATGGGCAATTTTTGGTTTGAGTTTGTTTTACTAAAGTTTAATACAGTGATACGTGTTACAGAACAAGTGAGTGTTTTATTTGTGTTGTGGACCCCTGAAAGAGGAAGTTTTTACAGTATTTTATGTTATTGTACTGTACATATAACATCATCATTCGTTCAGTCATTTCGTCAAATATCGTTATATTTTTCGACATTGTCAAGCACTAGTCGATGTCGAATGGACTCACTCGACATTTCTGTCATTTGTTCTGAACGATATAATCCAGCAATTTTATGATGGTTGTCAGATGTCAACAATACATAGAAATATCGACTATATATAACATAGTTGTATAATACGAGATTGTATTTTATATTTGATAAAATTTTGTGATATATAACAATAAATATAATAAAATAATGGATTTACTAGTAAAATTAAATAGTGCTACATCCGCCGCTATAGTTTTTACACCATTTAACTGAACACCTGAACACAAATAACCGAGTTAAGTAAGCAAATCAGAGAAGGCATACGAAAAGACAGAAAAGCCAAGAGATTACAAACCCTAGAAAAATACATAACAACAACGGGAGGAACTAAAAAAGCTCTTAAAAATCTTCGCGAAACGACCACATGGATACCTAACCTGAAAAGCAACCATACTAACATCACAATCCTATATCATAAAAAATATATACGCAAACTGTAAACCAAGAATACAAATGGAAACACTAGGCGACACTTTCCAAATTAAAAGAGGCGTCAGACAAGGCGACCCATTATCTCCCAAGTTATTCTCTGTAGTGCTGGAAAACATATTCCGAAAACTAGAATGGGATAAATTTAGACTTATCATAGATGGAAAGAGATTAAACCACCTCCGATTAGCAGATGACATTGTCTTGTTCGAAGTCCACCCTCATAAACTGGAAATAATGATACAAGATCTAAACAAAGATAGCGAGAAGGCCGGGCTATCAATGAATACAAGCAAAACAAAATTATTATCAAATACAGTGCAGCATGAAATAACAATCAACAACCAACGGCTGGAATATGTGGATGAGTACATATACCTAGGACAAATAATCTCCCAAACTGATCTAACCACCAAGGATATTAAAAGAAGAATAGCAAATGGATGGAAAAATATTGGTCACTGAAAGAGGTCATGAAAGCGAAAGATCTAGGTAATTCGATTAAGCGCAAAGTTTTTAACACCTGCATTCTCCCTTGTCTCACTTACGGCTGCTAAACATGGGCACTCTCCGAACACCACAGAAATATGGTAGAAAATTGTCAAAGAGCTATGGAAAGGAGCATGTTAGGAATCAAGAAACTAGATAGAGTAAGGAACACATCAATAAGGACGAGGACAGGAGTGACAGACATCCTAACTAAGATAGACCAAATGAAGTGGAGATGGGCGGATCATATGTTACGGAGCCCTTAGGACAAATGGAGCAAAATCCTAACAGAATGGTACCCGAGAAGTGGTAAACAAAGTAGAGGTCGACAGCACATAAGATGGGTGAATGAACTAAAAACAACAGCAGATCCAAACTGGAGAAGAGTTGCAAAGGACAGAAAACAATGGAAATCGTTAGAGGAGGTCTTTGCCAATAGGCACACTGAACTCCGGGATATTCTATAAATCAAAGAGTAGAGAAAAAAACCGTTAACGGAGTTCCAGGATAAAAAAGGCTTCATATCATTTCATTTCATTTCAACTGAACATTTAGTTATTTTTGGCAGATATTTTGTTGACAAGTAAGTGCTTGAGACTGACGCAAAAACAAACGACCAAGGCTAGAATTTCCTGGTTACTGACAAGACCGGTAAAGGTACGCTTATATAACGGGTCCAGTGGCTAATTCGTTCATGCGATTCATGTGATAGTCACTTTTACAATATTTATATTTATTTTATTATAGTCGTAGTATTACGTTTGTAGCTAAAATTAATGCAAAAGAAGGACAAAGTAAAAACCATCTCTACATTTATTATACACACAATGTTTTGCTTAATTTAATAATTAAGCAAAAGCAAAATTTTTGAAGTATAAAGTGCTACAGTTAACACTGAGTTTCACACATCCCAACTAGTTTAATTTTACTCGTCAGGTAGCTAGATTTAATAACAACTTAAAAACAAAAAATAAACTAATCGTGGTTCATAAGTTAACAAGTGATTGATATAGTACAAAAAGTAATAAAAATGAATAATATCATAATAAAAGGGTATTGAAATGGACTCGGGTTTTGAATGTTGATATTTACTACTGTTCTTATTTAAATAAAATCATTTCTTTAAATAAAATAATTAAAAAGTATTAATACTAACATTTATTATACTTAATCGTGGCTAGTTATCCGGGCCAACATACTTACCCTATCCATATACTTTTTACTGCGCCAATTTCTGCTAAATCTATACTTAGCGTACGGAAAACTATCCAAATGTAAGAAGCCGAGCGGATCGAGGTTGAGTCACTACGAGTAAATTTCATAATAAATAACTACGAGAGCTACTTGGTATTTCGCTCTTAATTTACCTACTTATATTCACATTATGATAACCACTGAAGATAATGGATTCCTGTTCTGTTAAGAAAAAACTAAGAAAAGTCAAATTCATCTATTCGTTCAATTTTAATAATAGGTACTATCTCTACTAGATTGTTCAGAGGGTTTTATATTTCTATCACGCACTTTACTTTCTCAACAAACATTAAGTAGATAGTAAAGTTATGTGCAAGTAAAATTAGGTTTACAAGTAAAAATTCAAGTAACACCTTTAAGGCTGTACCGTGTATCATCTATTTTTTAGCAAATAGATTGACTGTATTTAAACTAGTTTTAATATTATGCTTACAAATTTTGTTTGAAATAATGAATAAATCAATAGGCTCGCCGGACGTGAGCAGTGAGAAGTCTAAACAATCACTGGAAAGTTATAAGACTCGTTTCGAAAGTATGAATGGAATTACAAATTACGTTCTAAGAATCCTACTCATTTTAAAAGAACTTAATTGAAAAAAAGCCTTCACCATAAAAAGAAAATTAATGATACACAAAGGAAATCATACCTTGAAGGTAGGTACGAGTATGTATGTTTTATGAAACATACCTACTTACTAGAATAAGATCTAGGTGTTATAATATAAAATTATAAAAACCCAAAATAAAAAAATACCTATAACCTATAAAATTAAATATTTTTGGAGAAATGTTTTTGAAATACTTTCTCATTTTTATGATTTTTTCGTTCGTTTGACATACCAAGTAGATGAACGCTAAATTATAAAAATCACTAGTCTATACACATAAAAATAAAATTAAAGTGTCTGTTTTTAATTTTAAATTGACAGTTTTTATTACTATATGCATATGAAAGTATATACGGTACTTGCAACAAAAAAACAATTTCTTTGGCTTCCTTTATTTTAGAAATTTTATTTCTTTTAAATAGTGGAACCCGCGGCTTCGCCCGCGCTAAAGTATAAAGTATTGTAATTAAAAATGTAGAGTGATCCGTGGGTAAGATAAAATGTTAATGTTTGTATTTTCAATCCTTTTACTAAATTAATCACCACACAAAATCATAAATATGTAAATTTTAGATACGTTAAAAAAAAAAGTTAAATTTAAAAAATAACTTGACATTACATAACAACGCAAATCTGCTAAAGAAAAATTTATTTAAATTTCGGGATATGATCCAAATAAAATACAAATATTTAAATGTGCGCTGTTTTTACACAGTTTTTTAAGTGACATTCTTATAAGGATTGCAAAAAAGGTCAACAGTACAATAAAAAAGAATTTTCTAATCAAGGTATTTATCGTAGCGTTATGAAGACATCTATTCATATTTTTACTTTAGTCGATATATACATATGACAAACAAGGGAAAACTATAAGACATTTAAATCATCTTCGAGACAACAATCAAATACTAAACCGCGATTAGTCTGAAAAATAATTTTATTTATAAATTCAATCATATATTCCCGTAAATCTAAAAAAGTATTACTTATGTTAACTAGTTAAATTTTAATTCAACCTACCTACATACTCGTACCTGGGGAGTGGGTTTGCTAGGTTGACAAATACAAAAACACACTGAACTACACAAAACAGCGAATTATTTTTTAGACTCTCATAAATATCAGTTTACTTGTTAGTTTGTCTTATGTTTAGTGTTATACTTAAATATAATATAGGTTTTACTTAAATAATATAGGTTACTTATAGGTAGTACTTGTAATAAATTTATTTATTGTATTCATACGATATCTTTTGAACTTACAATAAATTAAATTAAATTAAATCAAATTAAATACAGTTTGTAATTAATTTAAGGTCAATTTTGGAGAAATCAAACGAAATTATAACTTAATATTACTTAAAAATTGAGCGTCTGGTCTCTCGTTGGGTCTTTTCAGCAGAAATGGTTCGAAGGTAGTTTCAAAGCAGTCAAATGTCTATTTAAATCAAGCATATTTTTGATTTGATTTCATGCGTCCTCATGAGCAATTAAACGGATAGTATAAAGGAGAAAGCACGATGTGAATATTTTTAAATATTACACAATATTATTAATAACCAAATTTCGTGAGTACATTAGAATTTTTAATAACGTGTGTTCATCCATAATATTTATTTATCGTATTTAATAGGTATACTGAATATAATAATTACAATCATTATATATTACCATAATGACTATCACTACATAGTATAAAACAAAGTCGCTTTCTCTGTCCCTATATCCCTTATATGTATGCTTAAATCTTTAAAACTACGCAACGGATTTTGATGCTGTTTTTTTAATAGATAGAGTGATTCAAGAGGAAGGTTTAAATGTATAACCAGCAGATCCCGCGGCATTGCCTATGCTAAATCTAGGGGAGAACCCGAGCAAAGTGGAGCGAGTCGCTAGTTATAAATAATTCGAATATCAATTGCAAGGTTTTGTCCAAATGATTGCAGTTAAACGTTTAAACTTGACTAGTTGCGCCGGCGATGATCTGTGTCATTAAATATAATTTCATAAGAAATATTCATTGTAACTTTTGTAAGTCAAACTAAAAAAATACATAAAATATTGCGGGAGATCATATGTCGGCAGTGATCAAAACGAAACAAAAATGTTTCGTTCTTGAAATATTATACCTATATTCAACTAAATTTTTGAATTCAATTTGTACCCGATGTACTCGACGAATTTAAATAATAAAGTTAAATAAGTTCGCTCTATATGCTCTATACCTGGTACCTGGTATCTACATCAAAATTGCTTTTTGGGGTAAATCGTATAAAACTTACGCATTTATACAATAAAATAATAGAAACATTGTTCAATTTCCAAATTGAATATTAAACTAAAATATAGATAAATTAATTTTTAAAATAAAATAGAAAACTTGTGATTACGCATTGTCTTTGTGTTCATAAATGCTTTATAAAAATTCTAAGCATTGCAATCTTAGAATGTACGCTCATATGCTCATTTATAATTTACTAGCATTTCCCGCGGCATCGCGCGCGCTATCATTCTTTCTGAATCGTGCGGTATGGTATCTCGTAGAACTAACACCCGCCCTTCCCGTTTTCGCAACATTTTTCATTGATGATCTGCTCCTGTTGGTCGTAGCGTGGTGTAATATAGCCTATAGCCTTCTTCGATGAACGGACTATACAACACAAAAATAATTTTTCAAATCGAACCAGTAGTTCCTGAGATTAGCGCGTTCAACCAACAAGAAACAGGCCATAGTCCACCACACTGGCCTATTCTGGCGGGTTGGTGGACTTACATGACTTTCGAAAACTTGCTATAGGTTCTCTCAGATATGCAGGTTTCCTCACGATGTTTTCCTTCACCGTAAAACAAATCGTGATCACTAATTATGTTAGAAATTATTCGCACCTTAAAATATCAGAGGTGCGAACCCGGATTTTAACCCGCATCACTCGGTTATACAAGCGAGCGTGTTACAACTGGGCTACCACTGTCTCCATTTATAATATTAGAGTGATAGTAGCTTTAACTGCAGAAAACCAAAACCAAAAAAATATTGAAGCATCATTATGTGTGTGCGTGATTTTCTTTTTCATTTTTATTATGCACACGTTGTGACACACTTTCACTGCACAGCAAGTATTTAAAAAAAATTGCGAGAGCTAATTGTGTGATGAACTAGGTATCAAGTTAGAGTCATCGAGGCTTTGTCAGATTGTAATGCGTACTACAGATACTGCGTGTTTCGGACGACCAGGGTATGTCCAGTACCCGGTGGTCGACCTGAGACAATCTCCCAGACGTTCCTGACGTACACTGCCTTATACGTTGCTGGTGATGTACGTCAACAAATGAATGCGTACCTATACTTGAGTACCGACCCACTTGGCATACGACGACCGGAGACGGTATCTTCTTTCTTGAAGGAGACAGAGAAAATAAAGCACTTAATTTTCTCTCTTTCTCTCTTGGTTTCGGTTTTCCTAGTTCCTACTTCCTATTGTTTTCTTAGTGTTGCCTCTTTGGTGGCTGTGACGTTGCGACTGACACTATTCGAGCGGTAGCTCGCCTTTTATACGGGCTGTTGGACCTTACAGAGAGCCGCGTAATTTTAACATATTTTTTAAGTCAATTTTCCCTAGACCGAAACCTTAAGAGTACTTTTTTATTTATGTTTTCAATAGAATCCTTACATATATTTATGTTTTTAGATTCCTTATATACTAAGCTATAATACTAAAACATAATATTTAACATACACTCATAGGTAAAAAAAAGTCCTAGAACAAAAACTTCGAAATCTCTAGGTTGTTACAATTTTTCTTATACACTTTACTTATATTTTCAGAACGTGTAGTCCTATCCATCTGATTCTTTTTGTATCATAGTTCTATCTACTATTATAGTATCTACATTAAAACCTATTACTTAGAACAAAAATTATTAACATAAGTCAAGAAACAAAAATTTCTTAATTTACATATTCCTTTCAAATTTACATTAAACAAACTTATAAGATTCAAATAAGAGAAAATATGATAAAACTAAACTTATTACCCTAATTAGAACATATCTATACACAATAAATCTAGTAATTAAAATCTTATGAAATTTCACATATAGGTACAATTCACAATACGCTAAGACGACAGCGTCTCTACATTAATTCACTCACTATTTGCATTACGGGACGTAGACGTTAGGACGGGTCTCGTCGCCGAAACTGCGTTAAATTTCGACGAAGCAATTAAGTATAAGAATACACACACTCAACAATGTCATGTCGAATAGTCATACTCGTATATTTTACCCTAATTAAGCTCAAATATATATGAGAAAACATTGAAGCTAAATAAAATCCTTGACATACAAATAGCGTCTGACATATTAATAATTAATTTCATAATTAACACGAAGAACAAAATAATATGAACAAATGTGTATAACGATATAGAAATGGAGTATTTACTCGTAACATAAAATTCTGTTAGTGACTGCATCACGAGAAAATCACTTTTGTGGTTCGGTTCTTTGAAAATTATCAAGAATTTAAGAATTTCATTAAAATATTTTCATCATTGGCCCTATTCAACTGTTTACAACAACGAGGTGGTTCTCAATTCGACTCTTATGTTTTTTATGTATTTTCACCGATTTCTCCGCCAACTGTTGATTTCAACAATTTAACTTTTTTTCGATATGTTATATTTAAAAGTCCCATTAATGTAACCAAATTAGGATCTGATGATGGGATCTTAAGAAAATCAAGGGCACCCTTAAAATTTTATAGGCACTAATTACGTTTTTCATAACTTAATAGAAGGTAAGTAATAATAAAAGGTAATCTTACTAACGTCTAGAAGATAGGTAAAATAAATTAACGTGGACAAATATCGATTGCCTATAATTATTTACTTAGAAATCTCGCTGCCTCATTGGAGCAGAGCAGTGCAGTTTTACTTTTTTTATGGATAAAATAAAGTATTATACAATTTAAGGGTTCGTGCCAGTTTGTATGTAAGTTATTCCATTTTTGTGCTACCAACTTTAAGTACACAGTACAAGCTACGAACACGAGTGAAGCAAGGCAGAATAGATATTATATTTTTATAAAATCTTCAAAGAACCACTGGACTATAAGCAAATGAAAAGTACCAATCAGTTTTTTTTTCAATTTGAAGTTGCTTTTAATTAGGTATAATTTATACTTATACTATAATCTAAAAAAAGTTTTTAAGGTGGACTATGGCCTGATCCTCTTGTAATTGGAGGACAGCCTGTGCCCAGCAGTGGGACATCAAAAAGGGATAAATGCGCATACCTACAAGTTTTTTTTCTAATTCAATAGAAGATAAAGATTATTATTACTCATTGATCATTCTTTAGAAAGATAATATTTAAGGCTCAGACCAATTTATTGGTCTGAGATTTAAGGTATTATATACTTAAGTTTGGCAATACTATATAAGCATATATATTCTTACGTTTACATAAAAACACACAATGTTGATATTTATATTCTTCCTTTGACCCAAAAAACCCCTAATTTATTGAGTGCAGTTCTTTACTAATTATAAGATAAAGCCTAATATATTCATAATTATTTAGTAAAAAGGCATTTTTCCCATTTTAAGGCTAATTGTAACGATAAAAGTAATATTTAAGATAAGGTAAATATATAAAAACGAGAAATTTTCTTTTACAATTTAGACAAGGTTTCTTTTTAAGACACGATGAGTTCTAAGGTAGGTGAGACGTGCTTAGTAATTTACTTTAATAATCTTAATTTCGACGTAATGTAATTTAATTAATATTAATTTAAACTGATTGACATTGCTTTATATTAACATACCTACATAATTTTATTTCATTCAATGTTAAATGTTTTTTTTTTCTTTGCTTATTTCTGTTGTATTATTTTATTTCTGATTTCTGTGTTCTATGCTTACTGTAAAATACTGTTGAGATTTGTAGAGTTCTTGTCCGAAATAAAATTTGATTAATAATAATTTCAAGATATAAACCCAATGCAATATTTTGTAGTATACATTAGATATACCTACTTAAATTAGGTAGGTATATGTAACACAGTCACTAACGGAAATGTTTACAACAATCTAAAATAATAGTATTCGATCAATTATTATTATTAGGCTAATCTATATATAACTTATATAAATTCGTTCTCAATTTGGTTGTTGTTTTTATTATTGTTTACATGAGAACAATCATAAAAAATTTAAACAGTAGATTTTTTTTGTTTGAGAGTGTATACTTCCAATTTGGTGCCATTTAAAATTTAAAAATGATAATCCCCTTTAAGTGTAAAAATAAAAGGTGACTAATTTTCTACCTACTGAATTTTTATGTTTAGCCACGCATAAGTTTTTACAGTGTTGAGTGTTATCCGATTTTCATGATTCCTTTTATTGAAATTCGAAAAATTACACCCTTAAGTGTTCAAAAAAGGGATGTTTGATTTCTCGACTACTAAATATTTAATATATTTTCTTCTTACTTTGCTTACATAGTATGTCTATACTCTATACGAAAGATTTTTTATTATATTTTATGATATTTTATAAACAAAAACATTACATTTCCATTTTATTGTCAATTTTTTTTGGTGGGAAATGCATTGACGCATACCAATAGGTTATGTGGGACTCACCAGCTAAAAATAAGCCAGTACTACCTACCCACTAAAACCCAAAGGCCCTCCCCGTCTTAATAGGGCGTCGCAGGAAAGCTTGAGCATGCAACTACGACGCCCTGACGACCCGGCTGGTCTGCCAAGCCAGACTACACAGCCAAAAGCCAGCCAGCTCCACAGTCCACTCTGCTATCCAGAGAAGTACCAGGAGCAACCCGCATGACGCACCGCCTACCAAAGTGGGCCCCTCTTTCCTTTTGTGTTATGGTCTAAGAGCCGGTGGAAGATCGACCTTCACCGACCTGATAACCAGATGAGACATATTTTTTATTAAATATAATTTTTAAACAAATATGCCTATAATTACTTGCCTATCTGAAAGTGCTCATGGCTATTTTTAATTAAATTAACTTTAATTGATTTTTTTTTCATCATATTCATTCTTTTGATAACCAAATGAATTTTATTTCACTGTTAGTTTTTAACACACAGAATATGCCTCAGTAGGCTTGCCTACTCATTTTTGTGTATAGCTACCAAAGGCGATGTAAACAGGTAAGTCAATATAGGTGACTCCATCGTTCTGCTAACTTATCGAAAGTTATATCAAATTTTAGATTATTTTATTACAAAATCAGTCATATAGACTTGCCTGCAAAAAATCATACTTAAAGCACTGTTGCCCAGCTAAAAATAGCCATGAGCACTTTCAGATAGGCAAGTAATTATAGGCATATTTGTTTATAAATTATATTCGATAAAAAATATGTCTCATCTGGTTATCAGATCGGTGAAGGTCGATCTTCCACGTCTCCTCTACTATTAGCTTCGCGCCGGCCAGCTGCCGGACGCTACTAAAGCGTAAGGGACGTTTTCCACTTAACAATTATATTAAATTTAAGAACCAATATTTTATAATATTTTATTTTACTTCAGATTATTTTGGGTTTACTGCTAATCTGCACGTTAGCCACCGCGCATGCTGCAACTACTTACAAGTTCGTCACCTGTATTAGTAAAGGTCTCACTGATAATGAAGATGGCACATCTAATAAGTCCCTCAATTCTGTGTCTGCCAATAATGGATCGAAAGTAGCCAACATTGGCCAATTAGTAAATGATATTACTATAAAAAATTCTACAAAGTAATTTCAAAATAAAACATATTTTGAGAAAAATAATATTATTGTTTTTTATTTTGCGTTGTGTTGAATAAATTCAAAAAAGTTACTATATTTAGATCTAAATCTGTCTTAGTAGGTAATAAATAGTACAGATCACATAATACTATACTAGTAAATAATAGAGTATTAAATTTTATTCATCCAACTGTTTTAGCTCTATAGAAGTAACAAATATATACAAAAAATAGAAAAGAAAAGGGTCAAAAGACATATTTTTTAAAACTATCCACGAGTACTTAGTACATGTTCTTAAGATCTAACATCTGAACTAGCTCAGCCTATATCGCATTATAGTGTTTTAGATTTAGTTGAGAAAAACCTTAGTTCATCACATAATTTAGCGATTGGAATAGGTAATATACATAATTTACATAAAGAATGAATTGGAAATTTAACTGAAAAAAAATAGAATTTATTTAAAAGGAGTAATAAATGTTACAATAAAACAATTTTTTTATAATTCAAGGGACTATAAAACAAAATGAAATAAATTGTTTTAAATGCTTAACTAGATTTTTTATATGATTAATAGATTTTCGTACATTTATTATCAATCTGAAATTTCGAGGGGTTTTTGTATTCGGGGTATATTACGAAATTTTACTATTTTCAACTATCTATAAGTAATAATAAAACTTTCGCACGATAACTCTGACTCTCATATCCATGTAGAAAATAAAGCTAAAATCCTTAAGCCATTTTTACATTGCTATTTATTTTATGTTTTAATAATGCGATTCTTGGTCGATTTTTAAGTTTTAGATTAAATAAGTTAAGTTTCATATAATTAATTTTTTACCTGTCAGTCGAATATGTAATATAAATATTTTTCTTGGAATTCTTATTGAAATAGTCATTAGTCATTGATCATACTGAGGCCGAATCTATATATATTAAATAAGTAAAATAGAATAAGTAAAAAATATAGTACTATTAAAAAAAAAACCTATAGTACAGTTAGCAAGTAAGTAGATATAAGTAAGAAACTCTAT
Source organism: Boloria selene (assembly GCA_905231865.2). Lineage (NCBI taxonomy): Eukaryota > Metazoa > Arthropoda > Insecta > Lepidoptera > Nymphalidae > Boloria > Boloria selene. The sequence goes on from HG993149.1 coordinate 6,899,596, forward strand.
ATATATATATATATATATGTGTACAACACATACCAAATTGTAAAATAAGCACTTCTATTATTATGCATGTTCAATAGAATGTTATCATAGATAACCTAATGCTTCGTATAGAAAGCATATAGTATTAAAAATAAATATATTGTGTACGAAGTTCATGTAGTTTGTAAGAAAATTGTAAGCTAAATAGCACATAACATAAGTATATAACAATAGTATAAATTGTAAAATCTAAAACATATCTTTAAATACCATCAAAAATGCAAAATAGTTGCTTTAAATGGACAAATATGTAATCTGAACTTATTCTTATTGTGTACGTAGTTAAAACAGTATAATTGTAAATAAAATAGTATAGGAAATACACATTAATACAGAATTTGTAAAGTCTAGACACATAGCAATATTCAGTAAAGAACGTAAAGGTCGCTATACATATAGAAATTTATAAACTGGAAAGTAAACTCAATAAGAAAGAAAAATTGTAAAACTGGTTAAAGTGTAAAATTCACATGTAACAATAAATATTGAAAACAAAATTAACCCCTCAGGTTCTAAAAACCTTTGCAAATAAATTAAAAAATGTAAAAAAGGGCTCTAATTATGTTAGAGGAGATTCGGTCTTTAATAAAAAATAAAAAAAAATCTAAATATATTTATATAGCTTTTAGATTTTTTTTTCTGTCCGCATCGTGAGAAAAGTACTGGACGGATTTTGATACAATCTGCTAGATGATAGCTGGTTATCCGCATATAGGGATTTATAGGAATTTTCTGCAGGAAATACTTCATTTCTGAGAAATGCTGATAAACCCGTACGTGTTTTTAAAGTTGTTGCTAGTTAAAATTAAATCTCCATGTGAAGTCAAAAATCAACCCTCAGATGTAGTAAATACCCATCTATTAAATATTTTCTGACCATTTTCATACTGTCTCCTTCACCGGTTTTTGTATGCATTTTTCTTTTTTAATACATAGATATAAGCCCGTGAAAAGATAAGAAACAAACGTAGAGGCGTTTTATATATAGATGATAACTGTGGTATGTCCAAATAAATTAATTATTATTTGTGAAATAAGAAATGGAAATAAGAAATGGAAATAAGAAATGTTTACTGTTGGAAAAACCGTGTTAATGTTCAAAAACAATTATATATTTTCATTTTTTACAAGGACTGAGATAAAAAACCACTTTAGTCTATGGTAAATCCCATCACTGATAACAATAATTGAACTGAAAGAATATTTAAAGACGCATACAACGATTGGTAATGCATTCTGTAAAATAGTGCGTTACCAGCAAAGGGTTTTACCATAGGAAAAATGTACTCAATATTTTTATTTCTATTCTGCGCATTTCTCGTTGTATCTGGAAGACCATTCGAAGAACTAAAGGAGCGTGAGCGTTTTGAGTCAAAAGAACGCGAGCGAGATGAATCTTGGCGACCATTTTTTGGTACTTTTGAAGATCGCTCAAAACTTATCAAAAATAAGGATAGATATGAAGATAGGTTCCTGATTGAAGGCGGAAGACCATACTTTCCAGGGCTTTTCACATTTCCTTTTTACTTTTGGGAATATTTCTACCAACGTCCTACGTTCGCATATCCTGAAGGAAATTACTATCTAAAGAAAGACGTCAAGGAAAAGCCTATTTTCAAATCCTGAAACTAAGAAAGCAATTCTTAAAACAACTTTGAGTGACTTCAGAAAGGACTTAAGGATATTTGATTAAGTATATGATTTCATGTAATAAATATTTATAAAAAAATAGTTTTGTAACATTCTTTATAGAACTCACTCGTAGTGGTTATAAATGCGATCAAGCTATATACAAGTATATGCACGTAGTATTTATCTATGAATGAAAGTCAACTTCATAATATTGCTCGCCTCGATATCTACCTACAGGAAAAATTACATTTTAAGTGTTAGTTGCAATGGTCCGTGTTTTACTTATTAGCAACCAACACCAACTTTAATGACTTTACTAATTGTTCTTTATTTTTATTACTTTTTACTTTCACCCCCTTAAGGGTAACATTTTTACAAACTTTGTATGTTTTAATTATTTTTATCTAAAAAAAGTTTCAAGCTTGTAGCTTTAAAAATGACGTAGTAATTTCCATACAAATTTTTAAAACTCACCTTTTGCCTTGAAAAGTTGTCTGTGTCCTTTCTCAGGCTCTAAACTATCTCTGTACCAAACATTTAAATCAGTTTAGTAGTTTAGGCATGATTGAGTAACACACAGACAAACAGAGTTACTTTCGCATCTATTATATTAGTAAGGATTTCGTAGGAAAAAAAATATTGTAATTAATGATAGGGTTGAAAAACGAGATATATATGTACATAATACTTATTACCGTCGTGTCGTAATATTTTTCCTGAAACAGCCCGTTAAGTTTTAGATTATGAACATAATTATTAATTTTCTTAACTATAGTACTCGTGGCTACCACTACCATACGAGTACCAATTATCGCCCTATTTTTGAATTCACTTGTGTTAAGCATAATATTATGATCAAATTAACACTTTATCTTTACAATTCTATAAGTTCAGCACCTGCACATTTTATAAGTTATTTCATTTCATTCACTTTTGCTATTAAGATATTTTTGACGCAAAATCTAAAAAGTAGGTAGGTATATCAAGTAATTCATGTAACTTCTAAACAAAATAAATGCAAAATGACTCAATTTATATAAAATGCTAATATTGACTATAATTGAATACACTCGTATAACTTTTGATATTTCAAAAGCTCTGCTATGCTTTTATTCAACGCATTACACAGATATTACATATATATTATACATATAAGTACAAGAATTTAGCCTCGAAAACTTAAACCAGATATTACTTTTCTTTGTTTTATCCGTGATATAGTCGATCAGGTACAACACTTCCACTTCATTTGAATAAACGTAATAAATATGTGTTTAATTTGTTCTGACGTTATATAAGCAATTACATAGAAATATGTAGTTAACAATTTAACTAGTAGATTTTCATTCGTACAACATAAATATGGATAAGCTTTGAATAACAAGAATAGCGACCTATAATTCTTGAGTAATGTGTATGTTATCGGGCAAAAAAATAAAATCTCATATTTTAAAATTTTCCATCAAGACAATGAAAATACAATGCTGTAAATAAATAACAAGACATATATGCCAACAAAATAGGTCCAACAAATAGTGCTTTATTGGTTATTAGATTTCGTTATTTTTTGGAAAATCCTCTACCCAAAAAACTACAATTTTTGCAATTGTTACAGTTTGTACAAGTAAGTCGTAAAAGTATCGAGGCCAATATTAAAAAGTACCCTTATTCCTTAAGCTATATTATATTCCTGTATAAATGAAAATTTGAAAGGTATTTAAAAATCGATACTCAAAAGATCGAGACGAGACAACAGAAATCTTTCAAATGAAAAGAATGTTTCTATTAATGAAGAAGAAGAAAAAAAGAAAGCTAAGTAATTATATTGCAATATTTTAAACTCTTTATTTCGTAGTAGTATCGCTTCGCTAAAAATGTAATTTTATTTCTAAAACTATCATTTATTAACAATACAGGACTTTACAAAAAGCTTAACTATATACTCGTATATATACAAAGCAAATGTACACGTAGGTAATAAAATATACATAAACCTTTCTGAACAAGTGCATGGACAACAAATCTTATTTTCATCCTGGATAACTTTATTTATATTTATAAGAGAAACCTGTTACTAGATATATTACTATGACACGAATTTCGTACAGTGTAATTATTATTCTAGAGTAGTAGATTAATAGAATAATTTATACCCCAAGACAACGCACCATTTTTGTAGGAATCTTTCTGTCAATATGGACAGAGGATGCTATATTAGCATGAATTTCTAATCCCTACTAATATTATAAATGTGTGAATGTAGGTTTGTTTGTTACGCTTTCATGCTACTCAACCGATCATCATGAAACTTTGTACACATATTCTTGGAGGTATTAGAAGTAACATAGGATACTTTTTATTAAAAAAAATATTTTTTACGAAAAATTACAAAAATGATTGTCAAAAATAGGTAGCCGTGCGGCTCAGGAGTGTATTGGCGATGGGTTCTGAAATAGCTAGAGTAATTTTGAAGAAATTTTCAGACATCCTATAGATCAACCCAATGAGGTTCATTAGCAATTAGAAAAATGAACGCGGGCGAAACCGCAGGTACAACTAGTTAAATATAAATTATATTATCTTTCTTTTTGTTGTTACCAATGTAGAAAAATGTGTAATGTTTGAATGACACCGCATTGTAATTTTCTTTTCTAATGCTCAAGGGTTTCTTGTAGAAAACTCCCAAGAGATAAGTCACCCTTTGTACACAATGTAAGTATCTGTTTTCTATTGTCACATGTAGATATATTTTTATTAATAAAAAGAATAGATTTTTTGCATTTAATTACTTGAACATTATGTATGTATGTTATTTTCCATTAATTGTAACAGGAACTCAATAAAAATATATAAACATTGTTCTCGTTAATCCTTCAATTACTAAATGCCAGAGCATTGAATACATTATACAACTTGTATATAAAAGATGATCGAGACCCACTTCAGATAATCGTAATAGCAATAGCTTACCATGACTCTCATAAAGGTATTGTAAATAGTTTAATTCAATTAGAAATATTTAACCTAAAAATATGTAGGGTTTTAACTAGATAACAATTTATAATTTCTTTTCAGACTTTACTCGTACTAGCTGTAACCATAACCCTCATTGCTACGGCTTTGGGAGAAAGGGGCAATTATGGCGGCGGTTCTAGTAGTGCTACAAGCCAAGGTGGATCTAGTAGCAGCAAATCTAGCGGATATGGGGGTTCGCCTGGAAGTGGATCTAGTGGAAGCCAAAGCTTAGGTGGTTTGGGAGATAGCCGTGGATCTGGAGGACAAGATGAATCTGGCAGTGAAGGTGGATATGGAGGAAGCCAAGGGGGATCAGGAAATCAAGGTGGGTCCGGAGGAAGTCAAGGAGGATCGAGCAGTCAAGGTGGTTCTGGAAGCCAAGGAGGCTCTGGCAGTCAAGGTGGTTTTGGTAGTCAAGGTGGATCTGGAGGTAGCCAGGGTGGATATGGAGGTAGCCAGGGTGGTTCAGGAGGAAGCCAAGGATCATCTGGAGGAAACCAGGGTGGATCCGGTGGTAGTCAAGGAGGATCTGGTGGAAGTCAAAGTGGATCCAGTGGTAGTCAAGGAGGGTACGGTGGTAGTCAAGGAGGATCTGGTGGTAGTCAAGGAGGGTACGGTGGAAGTCAAGGAGGGTCTGGCGGAAGTCAAGGAGGATCCGGTGGTAGTCAAGGAGGGTACGGTGGTAGTCAAGGAGGGTCTGGTGGTAGTCAAGGAGGATCTGGTGGTAGTCAAGGAGGGTACGGTGGAAGTCAAGGAGGGTCTGGCGGAAGTCAAGGAGGATCCGGTGGTAGTCAAGGAGGGTACGGTGGTAGTCAAGGACGGTACAGTGGAAATCAAGGAGGATCCGGAGGTAGTTCTGGAGGATACGGCGGTCAGGGTCAAAAGTCTAGCGGATATGGTCGTTAAAACGTGTTTTTATTATAGGTCCAGATTTTTATATATATTTTAACTTTTTTGTTTCACATTATAATAAATCCGTTTTTATAAAACAAATATAATTGTTTTAGTTTAAATCTATTATACCTAAGCGTTTTATATTGCAGTTATCAATAAATATACTAATTGAAGCGTTGTTTTATAAATAAATTCCTATTAGTATTCCTATATTGAAAGATCTCAATGCCCAAAACATCGAATAATAACTCGAGTATGTCTGAACTATGTCACCTGACCACTAACTCCATATATTATGGATCTGAGCAATGTCAACTCTATAAAATTTAACAATACTTGAATTTAATCTTAAATAAGTAATAGCCCAGTGGGAAGGCGCTCGCTTAGTAAACTGAGTGAAGCGGGCTCAATTCCGGTTCTCTAAATTTTTGATGTGTCAATCAATTTCATAAATTATTACCAGTTGCGTTAAGACGAAGAAAATATTATTTTCGAAAGACGTGTTAAGCCCGCCGACCCGCACTTGGCTGGCGTGGAGGATATGGTCGGATACACATCGCATTGAATGGTGTTAAAGCATTGTGACGTTAAAAAGGGCTTAATACATACATACATTACATACATACATTTTTATAGTGGTAGTGCCATGCTTGTTACCTCCTAATGTTAACGATTATGTGTCACACTATACAAAAAACAATATAAACCAAAATGACGGTGTGGTAGCTTACGTAAAGCAAGAACTAAATGGTACCTCATTTGAACCTGCCATTACTGAGGGTACTTGCTTGGTATTGAGTTTTACTAAAAAACTTTCTGTTATATGTACGTATCGATCACCCAGTTTCCGCAATCCAACCAACTTCATAGAATCTTTGGATAACATTTTAAATAATTGTTTCTCTGAGAATATTGTTCTTACTGGTGATATCAATATAGATTTAATGCCACAAGACCGTAATGACATTACTGCGAAATATTTGAATCTTTTGGCTATGTACGACCTTAGGCAAGCAGTAACTCTTCCTACCAGAGGAAATTCATGTATAGATCACTTCATGGTAAAATCACCCCATAAATGCCAAACTATAGTATTTAATAAGTTAACTGATCATTCCCCTATTCTGTTACATATAGAGGAAACAAATCTTCAGAAAAAATCTTTATATTTTAAGAAAATCAAAATTAACTTTGAAGCAATTAAACACTGTTTAGAATTAGAAACATGGGAGGATCTATATAAAATAAAGGATGTAAATATTGCTGCAGATCTCCTCGTTTCGAGATTGCAAGTAGTTATTGAAACTAATACAAGTGTTATTACTATTCCTAAACGAAAACGCCCTCTTAAACCATGGATAACTTTAGGTGTTGTTAAATCGATTAGAAAACGTGACAAAATTCATAAACGTTTGCGTAAAGATGCAAGCAATGAAGTACTAAAACAAGAATATATAGCTTACCGTAATATTTGCAATAAAATTATAAAATCCTTAAAAAAAGAATACTATAATAATAAAATAAATCAAAACAGGGATAATATCTTAGAAACATGGAATATTATAAAGGAAATGTGTAATATAAACAAAAGAAACGTGACTCCTACAGAATTACTACGCATTAAAAACTCTGCCGTCGATTCATTGAATGAAGTAAATAGGTTTTTCACTAGAGTTGGCAGTAACCTTGCGAATGAAATCCTACTAAAACTACGTACGGATGAAAATTCTCTTGCAAAAAAATCTAGCAGAGACAGGGCACCACAAAATTCTATGTGTCTATATTATACAGATGAATTCGAAGTTATGAGTATTATCGCAGGACTAAAAAACAACAAATCCCCGGGTTTAGACAATATTCCTCCGTCAATCTTAAAAATATTTAGAGAGACTTTGTGCAAGCCATTAGCCTACATCTGCAACCTTACCTATGAATATGGTATTTTCCCCAGTTTGCTCAAGTCCGCTGTTATTTGCCCAATCTACAAAAGTGGCGATAAAAAAATGCCAACCAATTATAGACCAATATCTTTGCTCAGTGTCGTATCTAAAATAATAGAGAAAGCTACTAATAATAGACTCATTCAATACCTGAATCAAGCCAATGTACTATGTAATAACCAATATGGCTTTCGACCAAAAGTGTCTACAGAGGATGCTGTACTAAAACTAACGACACTCATTAAAGAATATATTGATAAAGGTGACAAGTGTCTAGCTGTTTTCTTAGATTTACAAAAAGCTTTTGACACCGTGTCAATTCCCATAATGTTAGCTCGTCTTGAAAATATCGGTGTCAGGGGTAATGCTTATGAATGGTTTAGAAGTTACCTTACCAATAGAATTCAGAGAGTTCGCGTTGATAACATTTTTAGTGACTTTGAATCTGTATCATATGGAGTTCCGCAGGGTAGTACGTTGGGGCCTACTTTATTTTTAATATACATAAATGAACTCTGCCGAGTAACATTACAGAATTCTGATATTTTAATGTATGCAGACGATACAGTTATCTTGTTTAGAGGCAAAAATTGGGAAGAAGTTCGTAAACTCACTGAAACCGGCTTATGCACCATAACAGCTTGGCTTGAGGATAGTCTACTTTCAATCAACACGAGTAAAACAAAATTTCTATGCTTTAGCAAGACTAGTCGTGGACATCCTTTGAACTTTCAGATTCGCATACACACACATCCCTGCAACCGTAGCTTTTCCTTTGGAAGTCTTAATTGTAATTGTGAAATGCTCACAAAACAGAATAATATAAAATATCTGGGTGTAATCATTGATGACAAATTAACATGGACGGAGCATATATTACTACTGGCTAGTCGTGTTAGAAAACTCATGTTCATTTTTAAGAATATAAGAATTTTATCAGATACTGGAATTATAATACAAACATACAAGGCTCTGGCTGAATCAATCCTAAGTTATTGTATAAATGCATGGGGTGGAGCATCTAAAACTAAACTACTCAACCTTGAACGCGCTCAACGATCACTGTTGAAAGTAGCTCTTCTCCTACCCTACCGATTTCGAACATCCGAACTGTATAAGATAGCTAATGTACTTACTATTAGAAAACTGTTTATATACCAATGCATACGCAGATATCACAAGATTAATGTCCCTCTATTACCTAAAAATATTTATAAAAGACAAGACCGCTGCCCGCTTCCACAAACCAAAAGTGTATTTGCCCAAAGACACTATGAATCAATTGCCCCGTTCATTTATAATAAATTCAATGACCTATATACAGTGAAAAACCTAAGTAACTATAAAATAAAAGGAATTTTAAAAGAATGGCTCATTAATTTAACGTACGAAGAAACTGAAAACCTTATAGTAATGAATAAATAATACACACACAACGCACATGCGCGCGCACGCACACACACACCCGCACACACATACACACACATACACACACACACGAACACACACGCACGAACACACACACACACGAACACACACACACGAACACACACACACACAGACACACACACACAACTTTTTTATTTTTTATTTTTTTTTATTGTTTCTCTTTCTCTTTACTTTGTTACATTGAAAGTGAATTCTTTGATAAGGGAAGGTACTAGCTCCTGAAACACAGGTTTCTAGTTCAGGAGCTAGGGCTGTGTAAGATTGTACCAATGTATTTGTTTTTCAATAAAGACATTTTTTTTTTTTTTTTTGGGTAGTAGCCGAATGGGCCGGCACGCCCCGTATAGTACCACTCTCTCACAGAAGTCCGGCGTGAAGTGGCAGCTACGCTGTCGCGTTTCGTCTGGTAAGTAAGAGCCCGGGAGGCCCACTCCCCATATCTCCTACCTCTCTCCCACGTCCCCTTCCTTCTCTCCTCCCTCTTCCCTACCTCCTCCCTCTTCCCTCCCTTTCCTAACAGGCCGGCAACGCATCTGCAAGCCCTGTGTTGCAGATGTCCATGGGCGGAGGTGATCGCTTCCCATCAGGTGAGCCTCCTGCCCGTTTGCCCTCTTTGTATATAAAAAAAATATTTAAGTCTAACACGAATGAAATTTATTATATAACTAGCTGACCCGGCAGACTTCGTACTGCCTCAATCGATAAATAAAAGACCTATACTTTTGTATAAATTAATTTCAAAACAAACAAAACGTATGTATATAATATACTAAATTGCTGCACTAAATTGCTTAGACAACAGTGAGTGATTATAATTTAATATGAACTTTATTGAATAGCAATAAAGTTCAAATTGACTCTAGAAAACGTTTGTATGGGAAATAGAAAAGGGCTGTTTTTAGGGTTTTCCCGCAAATTATTCGATTTTTTCTCGCCTTTTAAACCTTCCCTAGACCTCCACGAACATTTCAAGACTAAGATAAGATAAATCCGTTCAGCCGTTCTCGAGTTTTAGTGAGACTAACGAACAGCAATTCATTTTTATATATATAGATATATAACCATTTGCGCAATAATTATTCAAATAATAAAAGATAACTAAACCAAAGTCTCTCATATTTAAATAACGTAATGTTACAATTATTCAGCGATTTTAAGTAGATAAAATCGTTAATGCTTCGAGTATATGAGCCAAAAATATATTAAAGATATTGTATTATGATATAGACTACTTACAATGTACCAATGAAACGATGTCTCCATTTAGTTTAGTTTCAAAATTGTTTTGATTTACAATTAAGTCATTGCTTTAGCCATGTCAATTTCTAAAGATAACTCCAAAGAATCCTTTACATTGTTTTCCCGAGGTAATGAGAGTTTTCGAATTTTCGGATGTCGAACAAATGTCGACGAATATGCACATAATATATACCGACTACACTGCTCAAATACATAAACCTCCTTTATTCTTCGTCACAGTCAGGTAATAATGAGACATCGAGAATAGGACACAGTAATTTATTGATAAAATTATTTTATATACCAAAATTAAATTTACCAGTGGAAGAATGCAGACAAACGACAAAAGCCTTTGACGTCATGTATTCCTGTGAGTATCGTGAGGAAACCTGCATGTCTGAGAAAACCTAGTAAGTTTTCGAAAGACATGTGAAGTCCGCAAACACGCACTAGGCCAGCGCGGTGGACTATGGCCTGATCCCCCTCGTACTAAGGGAGGCCCGTGCCCAGGAGTTGGACGTTATAAAGGGCTGATGGCTGTGGCAGCTGTGGGCTATGTGTCCATAAATTAAGAGTTGTGTGCACTTTGTTGTAAAACATATAAAAAATGTATTTTTATTCGTTTTATCTCCAATGATATAAAGTAAAAAATGTATTTATATGATAATCATTTTATGTAATTAAGTATCTACCTGAGCAACCAAGCATTGCATTATGAAAATTGATTGTTGTTTTTTTTTTCAAAAAGAAACTAATAAGTTTATACACTTACTAAAGAGCAAAGCATTTTCTAAATACGAAATTTGATCCCAATAGCTAAGAACCGCTTTAAAATATGAAACTGATAAGCTCCAAATTATAAATTGTTTTTTTATTTCTCATCTAACTTTTTCTGACTAACTAACTGAAAAATGAACGGAAATAGTACAACATACCAGGCAACATACCATACAGGGTTACGTATAATCAATTTTGTTTGTTATGATCATGAATCATTACTACTATGCTTGTAATTGTTACTATTACAATATTTATATTTATTTTATTGTAGTCGCAATGTTGCATTTGTACCTATATTATATTCTAAAATCGATGCAAAAAAAGGACAAAGTAAAAACCAACTCTACATTTATTTTACACACAATGTTTTCCTTAATTTAATAACTAAACAAAAGCAAAATTTTTGATTTATAAAGTGCTACTTAACACTGACTTTCACACATCCCAACTAGTTTAATTTTACTCGTTAGGTAGCTAATTTAAATACAAAAAATAAACTAATCGTGGTTCATAAGTTAACAAGTGGTTGATATAGTACAAAAAGTAATAAAAATGAAAAATATTATAATAAAAGGGTATTGAAATGGACTCGAGTTTTGAATGTTGATACTTACAACTGTTCTTATTTAAATAAAATCATATCGTTAAATAAAATGCTTAAAATGTATTATTATTATATACTAACATTTATTGAATCCCCGTAAATAACGGTAATTCGATAGGTTGATTCAAATTTACGCGACCGTTAACTAGTTGTGATAGCATTTGTAGCATCATTGAACCAAAGTATAATACGAAACGAGAGCCCTTAACCAAAAAATTTGGGGTTTCTTGTACGACTACTGGTGGTTCTTCTTTAACCACTGGTGGTACTGGTGTTTGTGGTGGTAATGGAGGAGGAATACGTGGGGGTGGCGGTGATGGTATTAAAGGAGAAAAGGGTACAAGTAATTCAGGAAATGGGACTGATATTGGAGTAGAAAATGGTTGACCGCTTAACGGTATCCTCGTTATATCAGTAAACAATAAAGGTGTATTAGATACACCACTAATAACGGGTCCTACAACAGGCCTATTTGGATTATTCAATAAAGGATTTTTTGTAACAGGAGGTATTGTACTCTCAATTGGTGAGCTTATAATTACATTATTTATAGGCGGCTGCTCGGGAGGAGGTGGTCGTGCTTCTATCGGCTTCGGGGTTATTTCAATAATTGTTTCTGATGAAGACACAACTTCATTTAGTTCAATCTCTGGTTTAGGTTGTACCTGCACTTCCGTAGGCTTTTCAATGTTAACATCGTTTTCACCTCTTAAAATTTCGGAATTTAACTCTGGCAGTAACATGGGGCTACCATCTTCTATTGGTTGAATAAAAGAAGTTATTATTACTTGTGGAGTCAAATCAACTTTGACAGGAAAATCTTCTGGTTTTTCTACAAGTTGATTTTCTTGAACTTTTACTATGTCATCAATAATTGTGCCTCCATCTGATAGTGGTATTTCATTAGGTATGGGAGAAGAAACGCCATTTTCGACAATTTGACGCTTTTTTATCGAGTGTTTAATTTCATATCTTTTAAATGGAGTTATTTTGTGTAATACAAAAGAGAATGGTAAGGGTCGAAGTTCAAATCGGAAACTCTTCTGGAAACTTTTGGCCACGCCATGAGGCTTACACTTCACTTTATCACACAACCATAGAGCAAATATCAAAACTGACACCTAAAATAAAAATATATAATTAATATTATTCTACACAACACATATAGGTTCGTATTATATTTTTTATTCTGTAATCTGATACCTGACACAAATGTTTCATATTGATCTTATTGTTTAAACACCATAACTCGTCTGCGTCTTAAATTGCGAAACCGCCTTAAATAAACATTTTCTTTAAAACGCAATGAATACAAAAGTGGCACAAAAAAGATCATTAAAATAAAGACACGCTACCATTTCTTCCAACCATAACTGGGACAAGGAGATTCATTGACTAACAATTAAATAGATCCCATTCATGCTTACTTTAAAATGCTTTCATTATTATAACTCGAATCTTAGTTTTAAATAATTTTTATATAAAATTATTGATATATTCATTATTATCAATACAGAAGCCGAACCGATTTTGATAAAATTTGGTGTACTTAATCGTGGCTAGGTCCGGGCCAACATACTTACCTTATCCATATACTTTATACTGCGCCAATTTCTATTAAATCTATACTTAGCGTACGAAACTATCCAAATGTACGAAGCCGAGCGGATCGAGGTTGAGTCACTACGAGTAAATTTCATAATAAATAACTACGAGAGTTACTTGGTATTTCGCTCTTAATTTACCTACTTATATTCACATTATGATACATGATTCACAACCACTGAAGATAATGGATTTCTGTTCTGTTAAGAAAAAACGCAGAAAAGTCCTATCTATTCGTCCAATTCTAATAAAAGGTACTATCTCTACTAGATTGTTCAGAGGGTTTTATATTTCTATCACGCACTTTACTTTCTCAACAAACATTAAGTACCTAGATAGTAAAGTTATGTGCAAGTAAAATTAGGTTTACAAGTAAAAATTCAAGTAACACTTCTGAGGTTGTGCCGTGTATATCATCTATTTGCTAAACTGTATTTAAACTAGTTTTAATATTATGCTTACAAATTTTGTTTGAAATAATGAATAAATCAATAGGCTCGCCGGACGTGAGCAGAAAGAAGTTTAAACAATCGCTTGAAAGTTATAAGACTCGTTTCGAAAGTATGAATGGAATTACAAATTACGTTCTGAGAATCCTACTCATTTTAAAAGAACTTAATTGAAAAAAAGTCTTCACCATAAAAAGAAAATTAATGATACTCAAAGGAAATCATACCTTGAAGGTAGGTACGAGTATGTATCTTTTTTGAACCATACCTACTTACTTGAATAAGATCTAGGTCTTATAATATAACATTATAAAAATACAAAATAAAAAAAATATAACCTATAAAATTAAATATTTTTTGAGAAATGTTTTTGAAATACATTCTCATCTTTATGATTTTTTCGTACGTTTGACATACCTAGTAGATGAACGCTAAATTAATCAAATCACTAGTCTATACACATAAAAATATATAAAATTAAAGTGTCTGTTTTTAATTTCAAATTAACAGTTTTTTACTATATGCATATGAAAGTATATACGGTACTTGCAACAAAAACAATTTTAAAAAATTTTGTCTGTTTGTTAATAATCTCTGAAACAGCTGGACCGATTTTGACGTGACTTTCACTCGCAGATAGCTAATATTACAAGGAGTAACTTAGACTTCTTTTATTTTAGAAATTTAATTTCTTTTAACTAGTGGAACCCGCGTCTTCGCCCGCGCTAAATTATATATGTATTGTAATTAAAAATGAAGAGTGGTAGTGGTCTCTTTACTAAGCTAACTAACACATCAGAAACATTCATAAATATGCAAACATTAGATAGGTTAAATATAAAACGTTAAATTTAAGAAATAACTTTACATTACATAACAACGCAAATCTGCTAATGGTTGGTAGAAAGCGGCGTGGGGATCGACACACGCGACATTCATCGTTGTAGAGTCTTCCTTGAAACATACGTTGGCATTTGCTAAATTTTCTTTATTATTTTTATATTTTTGATGTATCTTTGATCAAATAACGTGAATTATTTATTTAAATTTCGGGATATGATCAAAATAAAATACAAATATTTAAATGTACGCTATTTTTACACAGTTTTTTAAGTGACGTTCTTATAAGGATTGCAAAAAAGGTCAACAGTACAATAATAAAGGATTTTCTAATCAAGGTATTTATCGTAGTATTATGAAGACATCTATTCAATATTTTTACTTTACTCGATATATATATACAACAAACAAGGAAAAACTATAAGACGTTTAAATAATTTTCGAGACAACAATCAAATACTAAACCGCGATGAAGTCCGAAAAATTATTTTATTCAATAATTTAATTTAATTATATATTCCCGTAAATCTAAAAAAGTGTTACTTATGTTAACTAGTTAAATTTTAATTCAACCTACCTACATACTCGTACCTGGGCAGTGGGGTTGCTACTTGCAAGGTTGACAAATACAAAAGAAACACACTTAACTACACAAAACAGAGAATTATTTTTAAACCTTTACCACTATTTGATCAAGTCTTATGTTTAGCGTTAAACTTAAACATGAATAAATGATGTTTATATAGGTGTAGTAAATTTATTTATTGTATTCATACACAATTTTGGAGAAATCAAACGAAACTATAAGTTACTTTAAAATGAGCATCTTGTCTCTCACAGTCTTCAGCAGAAATGGATTCGAAGGTAGTTTTATGACGCGTACTTACAGTCTTACATACTTACATTTAATTTAAAATAATATTAAACTGACGATTCATAAGTGACTGTAAAAGTTAAAGCAGATTTTTGATTTGATTTCATGCGTCTTCATGAGCAATTAAACGGATAGTATAAAGGAGAAAGCACGAGGTGAATATTTTTAAATATTACACAATATTATTAATAACCACATTTCCTGAGTAGGTACATTAGAATTCTTAATAAAGTTTGTTCATCCATATTTACTTATCGTATTTAATTGGTATGCTGAATATAATAATTACAATCATTATATTATATTACAATAATTACTATTATAAATAATTTGAATATCTATTGCAAGGTTAAACTTGACTAGTTGCGCCGGCGATGATCTTTGTCATTAAATATAATTTCAAAAGAAATATTCATTGTAACTTAATTGTAAATAAAACTAAAAAATACATAAAATATTGCGCGAGATGATACATCACGATCAAATATGTCGACAGTGATCAATACATTGATCCTCATGAACAAAACAAAATGTTTCTTTCATGAAATATTATTAGGTATACCTATATTCAATTAAACTTTTGAATTGAATTCTGCAATACTTACCTTCTCGATAAATTTAAATAAAAAAGTTAAATAAATTCGCTCTATATGCTCTATACCTGGTACCTGGTATCTACATCAAAACTGCATTTGGGGTAATTCGTATAAAACTTAAACATTTAAATACAATAAAATAATAGTATTATTTTTCAACTTCCAAATTAAATATTAAATTAGAATATAGATAAATTATTTTTTAAAATTAAATAGAAAACTTGTTATTACGCATTGTCTTTGTGTTCATAAATGCTTTATAAAAATTCTAAGCATTGCATTCTGAGAATGTACGCTCATATGTTCATTTATAATTTACTAGCATTTCCCGCGGCATCGCGCGCGCTATCTAAAGACCGGAAACCAAATCTTTCTGAATCGCGCGGTATGGTATCTCGTAGAACTAACACCCGCCCTTCCCGTTTTCGCAACATTTTTCATTGATGCTCTGCTCCTGTTGGTCGTAGCGTGATGTAATATAACCTATAGCCTTCTTCAATAAACGGACTATCCAACACAAAAATATTTTTTCAAATCAAACCAGTAGTTCCTGAGTTTAGCGCGTTCAACCAAACAAACAAACAAATAAATAAACAAACTTTTCTGCTTTATAATATTAGTATAGATTCAGCCCTTTTTAACGTCCCACTACTGGGCACAGGCCTCTTGCTTCAAGCGATAGGAAACAGGCCATAGTCTACCACACTGGCCTATTCTGGCGGGTTAGTGGACTTACATGACTGTCGAATACTTGCTAGGTTCTCTCAGATATGCAAGTTTCCTCACGATGTTTTCCTTCACTGTAAAACAAATCGTAATCAATAATTATGTCAGAAATTATTCACACCTAAAAATGTCAGAGGTCAGAGGTCTCGCAGACCTGTATTTTAACCCTCATGACTCGGTTATACAAGCGAGCGTGTTACAACTGGGCTACCACTGTCTCCATTTATAATATTAGAGTGATAGTAGCTTTAACTACAGAAAACCAATTCCAGTTTGAATATTCGGTTACGTGACCAGATGTTATGTCATATGTGTAACTGCTTATTTATTACCTACTCTAACCATCAATTATACTCGCGAATGATAGTCACAGTCATTATACTACTTATGTATCTTGAAAGAAAAGTGTAATAGCTTATAAAACATGTCATATAAGTTATAACTCATATGAACAATTGCAATAAAGTATTGCAATTGTCGGTAAAGAAGTTATGAATATTAAAAAACGAATATTTATAAAGAAAATAATAATTAATTAAAATTATAGGTGGGTCGTTACTACAAATTGATATTTGATCAAATTCCATTTTAAATTACCTTTTTTATCGATAAAACATAATATAAAAACGTTACTGTAAATAAAATAAATACGTTGGAACATTATTTTTCTTTTTTTAACTTGAATCGAGCTTTGTTCTAATCTAATTCAAGACTTATTAATAACTGTCTCCAATATTACCACAAGTTCCAACGGGTAACGAGAAAGCCTTTAAAATTCTTATTATATTTTTATACAGAAACTATTATAATACAATATGATAATTATTTAGTCATCTTTATTAAAGCGAGATCATTTTGATAAGATTGATCATAATTCAAAGTAATAAAAAGACCTTAACACATTTGAAAGTTTATCATCAAGATTGATATTACATAAACATTAATTATGTAATATCATCTAGTTCTAGATAGTCTGATATGAATAGTATGGTTACTATTAAAATACCAATAAAATTATGTTTCTTTTCAAACATAAATTATAACTTTCTTGATAGAGCGGGCAGAAATCTTTTAACAAAAAAAATATCTCTTTTATTTTTTACAATACTTGAAAATTTTGAAACCAGTTTAGAACAGAAAAATATAGACTTTAAAATTAAGATAAGATCAACAATAATCGAGATACGATTTTCAAAGTAACGCATTATATTTCCGAGAACATATTATGACGTTCGTTTTCTTAAGAGGGAAAACAGTAGTTTAATACTTAAAACACACTATTTACATTCAACAATCTTATGTACTTATGTACATAACCTCTTAATTACTAGATCATAGAATAGAAATTAGCAAAAGAAAGCTTGATTTTTAGATTATGGACTTTATAACTCGTATGATCCTAGATTAAGCGCAGGCGAAGCCGCGGAATCCGCTAGTTAAAACAAATAAAAGTAGCATTAGTTACTCCTCATAACATTAGCTATCAGATAGTGAAAGTCCCGTCAAAATCGGTCCAGCCATTTTAGAGATTAGCCGGAACAAACAGACCGACAGACAGACAGGCAGACCGACAAAATTTTTAAAAATTGATTTTTTGATGTTAGAACGGTAAATACTTTCATATGCATTTAGTGAGAAGCTGTGAATTTGAATTTAAAAACAGATACTTCAATTTTATTTATGTGTATTAGATTATTATTTTATAGAAGTATTTATTTTTATGATTAAAGTGAATATTTTCTTTTCTCTGTTTCATTAAATATTATAGCTATGGTTATTGTATTCAGATTAATAGGTTAAAATTATTCGATACGACTCGCGTGACACATAATATGGTACATCTACGATACCATATATGATGGACGATAGTATGAGCTACTGGCTACATATTTATAAACCTTTGCGAACTTGCTTTTAACAAGTCTTAAAGAAGTCTGAAATTACCATTATTTTGTAGCGTTTAATTCTTATCCACTTCATTTTTACGTAATTTAATAAATATTAAAAAGGATTAAAAAGAAGAATAAAATTAATATTAAAAAGAAGACATTACTAAATTTAAATTATGCGAACAACAATTAAATATTTCTTAATACTATTATTAATTTACTAATATTATAAATGCAAAAAGCACCTAGATAGAGAAGGTGTGTTAGTTAATTACCAACGTACTTTGTACGGTCATGAACGAATATTCTATGGAAAGCGACACCTGTAGACGAACTATTGTATTAACATAATTTCTTATCTATTCAAATGAATAAACTTTAAGTGTCTGTTTGTAACATCAATATAACAGCTTCTTACTAAATGCATTTGTAATTTTATACGGTACTTAAATAAGAAAAACACAAATTTTAACATTTTGTCTGTCTTTCTGTCTATTTGTTCCCAGAAGCAGAAATGAAATGGATGGACAGTTTTTTGTGTTTGATTTTTAAGGAGAAACTTAGATTACTTTTATTTTGCAAAAGTAATAAGGTTCTGCTTAAAAAAAATTAAAGGTACCTACAGCACGAGCGAGGGTTAGTCGCTAGCTTGTAGTAAGCACGTGTTTCCCATTGTTCTGCCATGGCCCAGTAATTTTCACACTGCCCCTTCATGACCAACTTAATATTTTAAACCCAAGCTACACATTTATTAATTTATTAATACTAAAAATGGTTCATTAATACACTGCGGTGCGTTGATCGATAGCAGGTATTATTTTTTAAAACAAGGCGGGATCGTTGCGACCCGGTATTTTATTTTGATGGCCCGGTACCGGGTCGCGATCCGGCAAATGGGAAACATATACTCTAACATATAAACTATACTCGTACAAATAAACAGAAAAACAAATCTTACCGTTATATAAGAATAATGTAAAATAATATCTCATTTCTCTATTGTTACAGAACCATGACATCACAGAAATTAATTATTTTAATGAGCATAACCTTCACGATAGTCTTTAGCGTTTGTAATTGTAGCATAATTAAGAGTTTTAAGGAGATATTCGGTGCAGAAAACGGTCAACGAGGTATGGCAGACGCTATCACAAAATATTTAGATTATTTATTTCCAAAAGATGACAAGGAGACAAGAATGCTCAAAGAATTATTTGGATATTTTGCTGATGACGATCTACCGGGTCTGGAAGGGTCCTTAGAGGCTCTAGATTTCCTATTTGAGTGAAGAAAGTAGGTGAAGTCATAGATTTAATATACATCTATGAGGTAAAGTATTATTGAATTTCTAAAGAAAATCAGTGAAACACAATATAGAGCTACAGTGTAATTATATCTGCAAGCGTTGTGTGAAATTTACAAGTTCGCCGTGATATTAATTATTTTACTGTATATACTGATGTATCGTTAATTTATTTATTGTATTTTGTAAAAGGCAGTTTTTATTTATTTTATAGGTTGTTAAACATGTAAATAAATATACTATTGCTCGTTATTCATTTGTTTTATTATTGAGAAAAGATGAAATTAAAATAATTTTACAAAAATATATTTTTATCCACATTTTTTACATTTTTTTTATATTGAACGTTATTCTATTAATTAAATAATAATTGTTTGCTAAGATAAAGAAAAAGCTGTCCAGAAAGTTCGATTCTAAGCTATACGTTCCAATAAGGTCATCGAAACTGGTATTATTTTTATTAATGAACACTTATCGTGATTTCAAATAAGGTACTCGTAGCTTGGTATAAGACGTGCAAGTTAGAAGAGAAATTGCAGTTGCGAGGATGAAATATGAGTTTATCGAATTACATTAAGATATAATTATTTGAGTAATATTAATTAACTGAGCAATATTTATTGTTTATGACAGTGGCAGCCCAGTGGTTCTAAATCCAATCCTGGACCTTTGATAATCTCATATGCGAATCATTTTCAACATGATTAGTACCACTTGTCTTTTTATGAAGGAAAATTGTGTCTGAGAGAAACTATCAGTTTTTAAAAGAAAACGTGGTGGACTACTATGGCCTAATTTCCGTTGCACTAAAGAATCGCCTGTGCCCAGCTGTGGGACGTTAAAAAGAATTGCTGACATCGATCGATTTATTTTACTATCACATTTTATTTTTCGGCTTACAGTTGTTTATAACCAGGGGCTTACTTTACAGTTGTTTGTATTATAAATATCATTTTTATAGAAGAATGGCGATACGTTACCTAAAATAGCCTATAAATAAGTTACTCGTTTATCTGTGCTGAGTACTAAATTTTATCCACATGCTTCATGCTTTTATCTGAATATCACTACATAACGTTACACTACAGATTTTACATTAGTAACCGAGGTGTAAGGTAAAACGTATAATAACTATAATAATTATTAGATATTTGAAAGTTTTTATAGCTACAATGGCAGTTGTGTTATTATCTAAAACTATTTTTAAATAGTTAATTTGAAAGCTTTTGTAATCTAAAACAATATTTGTTTATGTACAGTAAAATGGTTATGCGTATACCTCTATATAATTCAATGGATTTAATTTGTTTTTATAAATATTTATCTAAACTTTCATAACTATGGTTTACGTAATTTTCATAAGCTTATAAAATGTTGACATTGTAGAGTTTGAGATGATAACTTATCAAGTCCATTTACATGCAAATACTGGGTTACTCACTTTTGCTTTCATATCTTGAAAGGCACTTATATAAACAACTTTTAATCATTAAATTTCCAGAATAAAAATAAGTAATTTGCTACAAATTCCACCTATTGACAAATATTACGAGTATATTCTTCACAAGGTACATCATTATCCGGGAAAGTTAACTTGGCTGATTTATCAGTTATAGAGGCATGAAGTTTTTTATTGGGAGAGGAGGTAGTATGAATAGTAGTATATTCTAGGTCTGATCCTACGTCATCCCAGCCAGGCGGTCTGCGAGAATTTGTGTAAGGAGGTTTATGGTAACCACATTCTAATCTTCCATGTATGAGCCTGCAACCGTTATGTAGGTCCACATCATTATCATTTCCATCTGTTTTATCAACATTTTTGTTATATCCACATAAAATTCTATCACCAACTGCCCTACAGAATTTACCATCGAAATTATAAGGGCAACATCTTTTACGATGTCTTTCTGTTACATAACTTTCTGTGTCGTCCAATATTTTCACCAAATGGTTCTTATGTGTAACTACACTTGCTTGGCAACTACAACGTCCAGAATTTACACTCACTAACATTTTTATTAAAAATATCTGCAATTATAGTTTTTTTATTATTTTAATTACATATAAATGCTAACATAAATATAACCACATAAAGGAATAAAAAATTACCACTCTTACAAAATCCAATGCGAAAAAACTTGTTAGCATCTCTCTTATCGTAATTGAATAGAGTAAAATACGAGATTTCAATTAACTTGTAAGATACGCTATGTACAATGGCAGTACACAATATAATTGATACGCAAAGCATCATACTTTAAATGAAGTCGGTTAAAAATAATATTTGAAATAATCTAGTAACCTATTTTCGCTCTTAAATCGGATTTAAATTGTTTTAATTTTGATTGTTTTATAAATGGGTAATGTTCCACTTTCTGTTGTGATTTATAATAATTTAAAATGTTTGATAAATCTTCTTTCTGAACATTATTTCTTTCTTTTATTAATGGGCTTGGTATCGCTGTTAAGGAAAATTTTCCTCTTTTTAAATCATCAGCCATACTTCTTAATAATCTTGGTTTGGACTCCGACAGAAACAAGAATTTTCTAAGACTATCGCTATCTTGACTCTTTAAGAATTCTAGCTGGTTTTTAGATATTATTTTGTCTTTCGTTAAAATATTTTCTCTAATACGTTTTAATTTATCTCTATATGAATTTCTCTCTTTTTCTTTCAACGACTTGTAGCGATTCAATAATTTATTAAAATCTTCTTTATTTAAGTCATTTATATTTTTTATATCGTTGCTAATATTCATTTTAGAAAAAGAACATTGTTTAGTCTTATAATCTTCCAACATATTTTTTAAAACTTCTGTCTTAGACGTTGTAAGAGAAAATCTTTTTTTTAAGATTTTATGATCTCCAAGTAAACTTAAATTGTTTTCATTCTTATTTTCGTATTTATCTGCATTTTTTCTAAATTTTTCTTTGTCTTTTTCATTTAAATTAAGTTTTGAATCTTTAGATAATCCAAGAAATAAGTTCCTTTCTCGGAGGTCAGTAACGAACGATTTTACTTTTCCTATTAAAGATGAAACTGAAGGACTGCCGAATTCTTTAGCGAGTGCATCCTTTAACTCGACGCTTTTTGTAGATTTCTTTCGATTGTTTTTAAATAGTGTCAAAACTATTGGATTTTTCTTAGCAGTTTGAGCAGAACTTTTAATGGAATTTTTGCTCGTTTTAAGTTTTAAGTTATCTTTAAGGCTTCCTAAATTGTACCCAGCTATCTCGTAATCATCTAAACGTGGATCAGGATAACCAAACACAGCTTTTTTAAAACATCGCTTAATTTTTCTACAAAACCATCTGCGTATTCTTCTCTTACATCTTTCACAGCAAGTTCTTCTTCTAGCTCTAGTTTTACCTTTTTTTATTCGCTCTTGCTTTGCTCCTATATAAATAGTTAAATAACAATTAAAGATATTTTCGCCATAAAAGTAACATGATGTTAATTAAATAAATACATGTATTATTACTTACTGCCACGGCGCTTGCACATACCCAAAATTAATAAGCAATTCCATTAGTTAATATATTTTTCGTTTAGGTCTTATATATTTTGCAATTTTTATAAAATAATAAACAAACTTTTCACCTTAATCCTTTACTTGCCAGAATATTATGTTATAATTGTTATATTTAAAAAAAAGAGTGGGTAGTAAAACCACAAATAATTTGTTATGACATTGCCATGACATTAGGATGTTGTAAGAAGTATAGGCATAAATAATAGTAATATGTATATTTTTTTATATGTAAACATCTTGAAGTAAAGATATGTTGTAAATAAATTCTTTTTTTTTAACCTTAAATACATAATATTATGTAAGAAAAATTTTATATTCTTCTCTAAATACTAGAAGGCTCTCTCTGTATAGGTGCGTACCTAACTTTATTTTTAAAAAGTAGAATTGAAATTGTTAAATAACAATATATTATATTACTTCCACAACACTTCATAATATTCTACCTGACTGTACCGCATATAAGTGTAAAAAATGTGAAATTTAATCAACTAATTGAGTTTTTCTTACTTATAAGATTTAAGTAGAATATCAATAGGACTATCAGTAAGTTATTTCCAAATTATTGCATTATTGTATAAGGGGACAAAATTAATGCAAAATGCAACGCATATTGTTTATTTTTCAGGCATCTATTTTATTAAGAGTATCTTTTATCGGTTGTGCACCTAAGCTTGGACATATTATGTTTGATCCTCTTTTGTACGAGGCCCATATTTCTCCAAGATACGTTATAGAAACAAGTACTTTTAAAAAAGAAAAGTTTGATGATGACGATGATTGGTTAGGAGCCAATCTACGAATGACAGAAGAAGAAACCACCAAAGTATCTTGTTCAGGTTACGATTTTAACGAAAACTATTGTAAAACTATTAACGATCGAATTGTTTGTGGTTATAATAAAAATATAGAAGAGGTTAAAGAAGTAGTCATTGATTTAGGCAATGGATGTCGTGTTCGTAATGATAGATTGGAATGTGGTTATTTAATAGGGCCATTTGGTATTCCAAGACGTCCTCCAGCTAATGATGATCCTCCTAATAACCCCTTTCTAGACATACAGTCAACAACGACTACATCTCCAGCTACACCTACTAATAGAGAAGCCGATGAGTTAATAACCACACAAACATATTTTTTTTTGGACACAAAGACTGCTGTGAAAACTTTAAAAAGTACACCAAATAGTGTAAAAACTTCAGATGAAAATTCCTCAATACTTATAACTAATTTGAAAACTCCTATTACGACTAGACCACCCGCGCCATTAAAGTCATCAAGTAAGAAACCTAATGTTGATTCTGAAAAAGAATGTGTTGAAAAAGGAGATCATATATTTTGTTATTACATTAAACGACCTTAATATTATTAATTAATGTTAATATTACTCTGTATTAAGTGTATTTACTAACTTTTACTTATTTATACAAACATAACCAACACTTACCTCTTATTTTTCTGGGATTTCCAATGGAACTTAATATCATAATGGATGATACGAGAATAAAACCAAATAGTTATTTGCTTACATCATTCGGTAGGTAGGTACCTATAATGTACATATAAATTACTTATTTTGCTTAGTGCATAATTATGCACATCTTTGCGGTTGTACATATATATTTTTAATCTGTACTAAAAATGGCTATTGTCTTGTCTTGTCACTAATAGGATAGTGGACAAGTGCATTGTTATCACTACAGAGTATAAAAGAAAGTCGCTTTGCACTTTCTGTCTGGCCCTGTATATGCTTAGATCTTTTTTAATAGATAGAGTGATTCAAGAGAAAGATTTATATGTAAGCTAGTGGAACCCGCAGCTTCACTCTCGTTAAATCGAGTTAAGCGAGTCTCTAGTACCTAATAATTCATTCAAAACTTGCGTTTTCGTTGCTTCACCCGCATTTTGTATTTACGAACTAACAACTCATCCACGTTTCTCTCGGGTTTGGATAGTAGTGTAATGATATTGGTACCTATATTACATAAACTTTATTTGGGACTCTCAATGAATGCGCTCATAATACAAGAAATTTTCAAATCGGATTACTAGTTGCAGAGGTTAGCACATTCAAACAAATAAACAGACAAACAACTTTGCGTCTTTATAATATATGTATGAATTAATTGCTTCGCTGAGGGTTGTAGTGTAACGTAAGATCGATACTTATAAAGTATTATATTGTGATCTGTGGTAAGATGTAATTCTATCTTCTGCAATTAATATGTAATAAGCAAGGCGGTAAATATAATTGTAATTAAAAATATATTTTCATTTAATATCAAAAATAAAATCTAAAGTTCCAAATCAACGTGGAGAGGGAAGAGGGAATTGCTGAGTCAAGTGTTAAAAGAGAACGTTAGAATAACGAGCGTTAAAAAATAAATGGTAAATGTATAAGTAATTATAGTAATTTATTAATAGAAAATCAATATGAAATACTTTCTTTTCAATTAATAATAATTATCATGTCAATTTTAGAAATGAAATGTTCCATAAAGGAAATTGTGTTGACTTTTGTTAATAATTGTATTTTATCCTATTGAATAAATTATTGTTGGTAGTCATTATAAGTTAAATTAATTACATATTTACTTATAAATGAAACTATCTTTTCGGATTTCGTCGCGGATATATTAATATGATTTTTGGTTCCCGACGTTTCGAATACTTTACAGCATCGTTTATAATGTCAAATATTCGCGTAAACCTAAGAAAGTATGTATTACATATTTACTGTTTATTTTATCAAGCGCGTGCCGACATCGCAACGGCCTTAAACACGATACTCACTAGCATAGAGCATAGATATTCCACATCAAAAACTCTTTAGTCTTCTAAGTTTTCGGTAATAATAAAATTTTAGGCAAAAAAAAATAAGACAAAAAGTAAAGTGGTAAAGTTTGAGTTTGCACTAAAAAGGTTTCGTATCATAAAATTTTAAATCGATTTTGTTTTAAAATAATATGTAATTTTAACGTTATGATGACACGTTTGGCGTAGTTTGTAGTGTACTGTCTTGCGCCAGCGGTGGCGGGTTCGAGTCCCGCTGGGGGTATTCATTTGTAAAACTCGGAGGTTTGTACTCCAATCACGGGTGTTTATATTGATTATATGTATGTATTTAAACTTATATGTGTAGTATATGAACAATCTCGTATCCGTAACACAAGCTTCCTTCGTAGCTTACCACGGAACTATATGGCGCTGAGTGTAATAATGTCCCAACATATATTTATTTATTTATCTTAAAAGTAAAATTAAATATTTAACCATCCATAAAATACCTATATATTTTATCGACTACAGAAATAAATATAAATTTCATATTACATCCCTATTTGTATAAAAAAAAATTAATATTTCAAGAACCGCTCAACATGCTTATATCTCTTTTTTATAATATTTAGTGTTGAAACTCTTTTGGAAGCTTTAGGGTCGATCCTCACTTACGTTCGCAGTTCGATCTCGGTCCGATCTCGGACTGGTAAAGTCATACCTACTATGTTCATATTATAAAAAATTACTCAGTTCACATTTCATTAATGATGAAGAAATATTCTTAATAACCATCGAAGGGATTGGAGTATTTTTTAAGATGAAATAGGACGGAACGAAACTTGACTGTAAAAGATAGTACACATAGTAATAAACAACAAGTAATAAACTTGATATTATTTTGCCAGACCGAGACCGGACTGAGAATGAACTGAGAACGGCATTATAGTGAGGATCTGCCCTTATTTGTCCTTATGACTTTAGTTCGTTTAATTAAGGTAGGTTGAAAGAAACAGTAACTTATGAACATCCACCTCACTACTAAAGTTAATAATGCTAATTTGAATGTTGACTATGATGTGGACAGAAAACGGAGATCTCTGGTCGAATTATATAGGAATATTGGCGCTGGCAGTAACTTTTATCTTATATATCGTCTTCTCATTGAAGATATCTAAATTTGGAAGAAGATTCAAGTTATATAATATTATTTGTTTTTTGTAAGATATATTTTTCTTTATTTCTCCCTGCGAGATTCGAACCTCCAACCGCTAGCACCGCAAGTAGGCCCTAATACAAACTACAAACGGAGAAAATAAAATCTATAAATGATTAATTATCATTATTAGAATCTTTCTAACTTTTTTTATTACCTTGTTCATAAAATAATTGTCATGATTGGCTGTTGAATTATCTAGATTAGCAATAAAAAAAATTACTTTATTGTAAATATCGCTTAGATCGATTAAGATCGGTATAAGAATTATTTTTGAATGAAACACACTTGAACATGCCGATTTCCCACGCAAAATTAGTTAAAATGGCACTAAATGAAACGTGTAGTAACTACAACCACTTGCTGCCTAAAACCAACCCCGACACCAATTCTGCAACCACGTGAGGAATTGCACCTCGAGATGTATATAGAACAGTGACGAACGTCGGCAAAGAGGCTAAAATGGAAAAAGACACGTGACGCCTCAACCCCAAATCAGTAAAGAACCGAATATCCTTTATGATTTTTTTCTCACCACTTAGTGATAAACTACCATAGTCAAGACGTAGTATGTGGCAAGACAGGCTTTGCAAAATTCATTCATCCAACCGTCTGAGAATCTTGGATCTGGGCATAGTTTGCCTTAGCAGACCTTAGGAAGTATCTTAAAAAAATTTTGGTTCAGATTGGCTGAAGCAAAGAAAACTTGTCTAACTTTTGCAAACAACGAGTATTTAGTTGGAGGCATGCCTTACCTTTTTTTAATGTTGGAAAATGCATTGACACATAGCGCAAGTGGTTTTGTGTCATTTTTCTCATTTTTTGTATTCATAATAGCAAATCTCACTCGTTGCGCTTGAGTACTGTATTATATTATGCGTATTTAAGTACTGAGTTCCCAGAAATATGATACTTTCCTAGAGTTAAAAGTATCCTATATAATCTGGATAACAAGCTACTTCATCATCAAATTTCACCAAACTCTGTCCAGAAATTATCTCGTGATGCGGTCTGAGACAGACAAAGATAGAAATTCTTTAAAAAATAGCCTTTGTACCATATTTATTTAAATTTTTAATAATTATTTCAATAAGATTTTAAAAAAATGTTTAATGTAAAGATTTCACAAAAGATCTATCGATTCCAATTAAGGAATATTACTTATATTTTATTTATTTTGTAATAAATTAAATAAAAGTATTGTAACAGGATCAGTATTTTTGCATCCGAGACTTATGTGCACAATAGTGTGCGTCCGACGCCACAAAAAAGCAATTATAACTTGGAAACGAAATTATGCGGTTATTTACCCATCTGCGATTCTTCTGAAGGAGTCTTGTTTGAATCTTTATAAATAGGTCGTCTCTACCGCTAAGATCATACTGTGTAGTTGTGCATCATGAAGGTTGTAAGTATTATACATATCAATTTCTTATACGACTTTTTAGTGTTGCTTTTTGAATTATTTATTCATTGATATAATATGATGAATGTTTTTTTTATTTTGAGCTTTAGCTATTATAGCTTTAGCTTATAGTTGCTAACTAACTATACTTTCTTACATTTACACGAATATTTGACATTTCAAGGGGTACATAATAATTTTTAAGATAGTTTTTAAAATAATTATTTTGGTTTTCTAACAGATGTTTAATGTTAAATTTTTTAATAGTTATAAAATTATATATTTTTTTGAAAGATAACACATCTAGATATGAAGTTAAATTATTATGTTAAAGCACAAATCTATAGAAGTGATAGTTATTCAGTAAATTGAACCCCAAAATGCTCAGGTTGTGGGATAGTGTTAGGTCTCGCTTCCCTCGTCCTAATAATACTATCTTTTCGGGTTTGCTGATTGAAAATCAAAATATGACCGCAAATTTCGAAAGGGCAATTTTATTTAAGCATTTACTTATTTTAATACCAATGATTATATAATATTGTAATAATAAAATTAAACGTTTAGTAAACGTTTACTAAACGTTTACTAAACGTTTAATTTTATTATTAAGTACGCACGCGCAAGTTGTTGTTGTTATTTCATATTTTTTAAGCATATTTTTCAAATTAGTTTAAGCTTTAAATTAGTTTACATTAATAAAAACAAAATAACTATATATGTAATACGTATTTTTTGCTACGAATTAGTATGTGGATCTGTAACAATTTGTGTTTCTTTGCTGTTTGCAGTTGATATGCATCGTTCTTCTGGTATTATATGTGGGTATGGCATATGCAGCAGCGTTGCCTAGGCCCTCCATGATGAAGGCAGATGAATCTGAAGTATTAACCCCTGCAGAGACGCATTATCCCGGTTGGAAAGATAGTGGAAGAATGGGTAGGGGAGGGGGGAGAGGCTACGGAGGGGGAAGAGGCTATGGAGGGGGAAGAGGCTATGGAGGGGGAAGAGGCTATGGAGGGGGAAGAGGCTATGGAGGGGGAAGAGGCTATGGAGGGGGAAGAGGCTATGGAGGGGGAAGAGGTTATGGAGGGGGAAAAGGCTATGGAGGGGGAAGAGGCTATGGCGGATGACGGGGATTCGGTTATGGCGCGGGAGGTGGAAGAGGTGAAAGCTTCGGACGCTAAAATTATCCACACAACATAAAACTCATAATATAAAATGTAACCATGATAACTAATAATAAAAAATAAATTAATAAGAACATATTTTATTTAACTTTTATACATTCGTATTGATTTTACAGAATTTCAATTATTTTTTTAAAATATACCTACTCTGTACTCAAGGTAAGATTCTTCGAAGTGATAGAAAATCTTTGGTAAAACTTTACGTCTCGACTTGATTATAAACATGATGATTTACCCTGGCTTAAAAGGTAATATAGGTATAGCCACGTTGTAATAGGCTATTTGATAATGTGAAAAATAATACTTATTGACATCCGCATAGCTTAGGGGTTAAAAAAGCGACACCATATTAATAAGAATGTTCAAATTATTTTATAACATATCCAAAAAAACCTAAAATCTATGCTATATTAAGTATTTTTTTGAAAATCTAATTGAAATAAACATTATTATCGATATAGAGACCAAATGTATTGTTTTTAGAATTTTTGTCGATCTGTCAGTCTGTCTGTGACCGCATGACGAGATAACCTCTGGACGGAAAAATTTGGTAAAGATTTCTGGTTACCCGAGTCAATACAAAAGGGTACTTTTTATTGTGGGAAAATATTATCTAATTTCTGAGAAATCTAAACTGACCGTTACAAACCGGCTATAAAACATAACACGGTATATGAAACCTATTTTCTTTCCTGTCCTTAGAACGCAGGCAGAGCCACGGGAAATGCTTGTAAATTATATTTCTCTGTTACACCGTCACGGAAAGTGGATTTGGATTGGCTGATGTGTAACGTCGTCGACGTCGACGTAAGGCAGTAAACTGTCAAAAAGTGCCTGTGTAACATACCGTTCCTACTCCACTTTTAATGAGCTCAATAAACACCAATTAACAATAATTTATGATGCTTTGTAAAATCGAATAGCTTAAAAATATTTATTATTTTTATTTTACAATAAAAAAATTATGTATAGGTACTGTATAATGTTTAATTCTTCTTCTTGAAAGAAAGTAAAGTAAGTATTTGGCAAAATTGAGAATAGTAACAATTCTTCACTTCAATTTTTAAAGGAGATCACTCACTCTTAGATATTATTATTTTATCTGAGCATTTTATACATAACAATGTATTATTTAGAAAATCGTCGCTAGATGTCGCCAAGTGCTTTAATAATAATCTACAGTTCGCGTCACGTAAAAAGAACGCTAGAAGAAAGTGGTGGGGGGTGTGTTTGCGCATCGGTACATTCGCATACGAAATTCCTAAGCCTATTCTTTTATTTTTGAACTAGCTTTTCGCTCACGATGTATATTGATTATTGGTTGGTACATTGAAAAATATATTAGATAGAATGTCATTAAATAGAATTCTATTATTTAATAAAATATGTTTGATTTAGTGTAGTTTAATCTACTTACAAAAAATTAAATTAATTCGTTTAATATATTTTTTTAAATTATTAACTGCATTATTATAAGACTCTGTCTTTATAAAACAATATACGTCACAAAATATTTTTTCACTATTTTTTATATAAAATCATTTCGTAATTAATAACTTTTGTGTGCGCGATGGTATTTTAAACTGACAAACCAATAGCGAGATGGAAAGCATGCGACGTGTGCCTTGACGCCCCGCGCCCCGCGTCTTACCACCAAATTGGCCGATAAATCGCCTCTGCGCAACTTGACAGCCAGCGTTCTTTTTACATGACGCGAATAATACATACTTTTTCTTCGACAGGATTTTTCGATGAAAATATTCTTGATATAATATAAAGTACATGTGCTAATATTGTTATATAAAACGCTCAAGATCGATCGTCTATTCTCTGGGATTTCCAAAGATGATTAGCGTTATGCCAACATAATACGACGGATTCGGACGATATTTACATATACATATTAAAACAGAACAATAGCTTTAAGAAATCTGTACATTTTAATATTTTAAAAAGCAACGATTGCAAGGTATTGTGTACAATATATAAACTCCAAAACAATTGTTATTATTTTTTCTCTGTTAGTTTGTTAACATAATAAAAAAAAAGTTTACACAATTTTATAGTATACAGTGTAACAATGAACCCTGCGCTCGTAAACACTGTATTGCAGAGCCGATTTCTTCCACATAAAATTATGACAGGTTTACCTATGATAAAATATAAATTCAAACTTATTTCAGAAAGCAAATAACAAAATCAGTAAAAAACAGGAATGACACAACAAAAATAAATACGAATTTTAAAGTAAATATAAATATTAGATGAATTTCAAAGTAACTATAAGAAATATATATATGTACTATATACCTATAATTTTACAGCGATTATGATTATTGCCCTTTGATATAGGTCCAAAGGTCGAGCCAAGTTTATTTTAGTCAAGTTATTGAGTCTTTCTGTTTATTTAGCCTCGGTAATAGCCCGGAGTTGGGAAGTGGGCGGTGTTTCACACCCGTGCTTCGGAGGAGTCGCTGCAGATCTTGTGCCTTAACTCTCACTGGTCATGTTGAGCAGTCGTCCTGGCGAAGTATGAGAGTGAGTGGAACTGAGAGTGCACTTGTGTCTGCGCGATCACTCGTGCACTATAGTGTATATGCACTATATAATATCTCATGTGAGGTGGCTCAATATGTCTCTCTCAACAAGATTGGCCGCCATGGCCGTAATCGGCCGAGAGGATATTATTATATTTAAATAAAACAAACCTACTAACATAGTTTATAAATTATGTGATTTACTAAGAACACATTATGCTAAAGACATTTTCTGAAATAAATGATTATTGTTATACCACTCCAGCTTTTTATTACCTGTCATAAGTATAATATTACTTTTCTCTATGCCTGTCATTCACATACACGAATGGAGACCCCTGTTTTATTTTTCGTAATTGACGGTTTAGAATCATCTAGCAATCAAAATTCTTGTAGGTAGGTGTATTTCAATGTAAAGATCGATTATATGAGAACTCTATTTAGATATTACACATTTTAGTAATTGTTTTACAACGTTACGATTTAATTAAATATAAATAGGTAATTATTGCAGATATTTTTATTAAACAGTCTTCTACCTATAGCTATACGATAAAACGTGTACTGCAAACTTAAATAAAAATAAAATTAATGGGATATTGGCAATATCATAAAATTGCGAAGCGAAGCGGGCCGGGTTTGCTAGTTTTAGATAAAAATAGATAAGCTGACGAAGACGGGTAATTATATTTTATGTTTTTTTTATGTTTTATACCCATAAATTCTCTTCGTCAATCATTCAGAGATTTGAGTTTGCAAAATGTTATATCTAAACAAAGATTAAAACCGGTTTTAAATTTTGCTTTTGTATTACCTACATGGGTAGAACAATAAACGGCATATTTTATAGAATCAAGGATATTTTTTATAATAACAACTGCAAACGCGGACCGCTTCTTTGGGCATAAATTAAAATAAATTTAACAGTTTTTAGAATTTTCTAATAAAACAAAAGTAGGCTAAGTTACTCCTTAACACATTAGCTATCTGCGTGTGAAATTCCCGTCAAAACCGGTCTATCCGTTTCAGAGTTTAGCCGGAACAAACAGACAAGAAAATTAAAAATTGATTTATTGGGTACTTGCACTTCCATTAACTAAACAAAAGCGTGCTTTAATATAATTTTTGTTTGTTTATATCAAATATCAATACATCAGCACATAATATAGTACCTAAATAAAATTGGAGTGTGTTTTTAACTTCAAATTAACAGCTTTTCACTAAATGCATATCAAAGTATATACGATATTTAAAATGTTGGTCTGTCTGTCTGTTTGTTCCGACTAATCTCTGAATCGGCTGGATCGATTTTGACGAGCTAATGTTTTAAGGCGTACTTTTTAACGACTTCAAAAAAAGAAGGTGGTAGAAATTTTAACTAGCGAAACCCGTAGCTTCGCTGACGCTCAATCTAGGGACAAGCCCGAGCGAAGCGAGGATGAATCGCTAGTAATAAAAATATTATATAATTATAATTTTTTATGAATATCATTTATAAAACAGGATCGGCATTTTGATCCGAGACTTATTGTCCAAGATCCCAGGGCCGCCAGACGTCACGTATTTTCTGACGGATAAAATTAGAATATATAGTTAAAAATAAGTGGTCAATATTCCCAGACACTTTTCGTCGGCCATATTGCTTTGCAGACGCTTTAAAGCTCTCAAAATACATAATTAGTCAACTTCACGTAAATTCTGATGCTCCATTTTTATATATGTTCACCAGACAACTATTTTTAAACCTTTGACAAGAAGACAGACCGATTCAAGGGGCCAATTATCCCCTAAACTAAATTTTAGTATCTCTGTGAGTGGGAGCGCAAGAATATTATCTACGCGCGGTGGCCCTGGGATCTTACTCTATATAATAGATAATAGTGTGCGTGTGACGCCACAAAAAAGGCTATTATAACTTGTAGAGGAAGTATGTTGCGGTTATTTACCCATCTACGATTACTCACAAGGAGCTGTGTTGAGGACTATATATATAGATCGTCTCTATCGCTAATATATTACTGTGTAGTCCATCATGAAGGTTGTAAGTATTAGAATACGTATCAATTTATAATTCTTACACATTTTTAAACTTGCTTTTTTGATAAATAATTTAAATTTGATTTATTTATTCTATATAGTTTCCTTTAGTAAATTATTTTAGTTAAAATATTTTTTCTATTTTGGGCTTTATAAACATTTACTAGCTTGCAATAATTTCTTACATTTAAACTAATATTTGTTAATTCAAAGGGAATCATCTTTTCGGATTATATTCGGGGTTTATTTAGATGTTTGATTTTGACGTTTCCAGTGCTATACATTATACATGATTACTCTAAAGCATTTGAAACGTTGGGAACCGAAAATCAAAATTAAACCGCAAAAAAATTCGAGAGCGTACTTTTACTTAAACATTTACTTATTTTAATACCAATAACTTTATGATATTGAATTAATAAAATTAATTATTAAAACTTTGTTATAAAAAGTAATATTTTAAATCCAATTTATCTAAGTAAACACATCCTACGCATGTTGCGATTGTTTTATAACAGACTAAAATTAGCTAACATTATTAAAAACAAAATAAGTATATATAGGTATCAATGCATGTGTATTTCTTGCTTTAAATTTAATTTTGAAAACCTAGAATTTATAAAATACATTGATTAATCAATTAATAAGTCAGTGATTGACGAATAGTATGCGGATACTGTAACAATATGTGTTTCTTTACAGTTGATATGCATCGGTCTACTGGTATTTGTGGGTATGGCATATGCAGCAGCTTTGCCTAACCCTTCCACGGTGGATGCTGCCCCAGATGAATCTGAAGTATTAACCCCTGCAGAGAATCGACATCACGGTTATGGTGGTCATCACGGTGGAGGCGGAGGTTATGGTGGACACCACGGTGGTGGGGGTTGGGGTGGACATCACGGTGGAGGCAGGGGTTGGGGTCATGGAGGAGGTGGAGGTTGGGGAGGAGGCGGAGGCTGGGGAGGAGGTGGAGGCTGGGGAGGAGGCGGAGGCTGGGGACGCTAAAACCATCCACACCATAAAACCACAGTGAATAATATTATCTACTCAAAATAAAATTAAAACAATAAAGTATAATATAATATTTTCTTTAACCCTTAAATACCTACAAATACCTTTGTATTATATCTATATATATCTTTACTGAATATCATTTATTTTATATTTGTACAATAGCTATCTATCTTTCTCTATTACAATCGCCAAATCTATTGATTAACTCTTTCGAAAGATCAGAAGATTTTTAATTCTTTTTTTAATAAGCTTTTCGTTTGAAATTTATACATATCATAAAATACGTACTCAAATCTGTTGATTTTTATTGGAAACTCTAGTTGAAATAATTATTATTAAAGATACATAGACAATATTGGATTATTTGCATATAAAAAAAACATTTTCTTAAGTATATTTAAAAAATTAAGTTGATATATTGTATGAAATTAAAAACAGTTGTATACTTTTATTTATAAGGCTGTGGTAGCCTAGTGGTAACGCGCGAGCTGAGTTAATCCCTCGTATAGTAGGGACCCCGTTCCCAACAGTGGGACGTAAAAACAGTTTTTACGTTTTTACTAAAAAGGGCTGAATCCATATTATATTATTTTTTAATATAGTAGTTAAGAAATTTTCACAGGGAAATGTACTTTCCCCTCAACGTGCGATTAACGTGTCGTGAATTATATTCTCTGATAGCAGAGTGGACTGTGGAGAAACCCTATGGCTATGTAGTCTGCTTCGGCCGCCCTGCCGGCTGCCGGGCCATCAGGTTGTCGTAGTTGAATGCTTAGGCGATCCTGCGACGCCCCATTAAGACACAGCAAGTTTTATTTTGTTTTATTGGATGATAGTTCCTACTAGCTTATTTTAAGCCAGTCAGTATAATAACCACCGGGTGTTACGCGTAAATGCATTTCCCAACGTCAATAAATGGAAATGTACCTTTTTGCTATTTTACCATTATCCGTAGGCGTGAAATATTTTTCATTATATTTCAGACTGAAGAAGGGTAAGAAAATAAGATTTTCTAAATTGTATATTTCTATACATAAAAATATACAATTTAGAAAATCGCCATTAAATGTTGCAGATGTAGTTCACTAGATGTCGCCATGTGTTTCTAAAATACGTTGTATAATTTGTATGTTCACTAAGACCTTTCCTTTCTAATAGTATTTGTAGGTACTATTATTATTATAAGGTACTATTATTTTTTGCTATTATTTAATAAATACTAATACCCTTACTAATATTATAAATGCGAAAGTAACTGTGCCAAAACTACTAAACCGATTTAAATTAAATTTGGTACACAGATAGTCTAGAGCCTGAGAAAGGACATAGGCTACTTTTTAAAAGGGGCATGAATTGTTGTATAAAAGTATCGTCCTTTTTAGAGCTAGCAGCTTGAGACTAATTTTTTTAGGCTGTTGATTCGATATAAATAAACTAGCGGAACCTGCGGTTTCGAAGGTGAGTCGCTAGTTTTTTTTATAAGTCTTTAAATATAATAATAAACTTTTTATTGTACACCAAAAAAGAAAAAGAAAATATACATAAGAAAGAATAAGGTACAAAAGGCGGCCTTAGCGCTAAAACAGCGATCACTTCCAGGCAACCTTTAGAGTTTAGGTGTAGGAAATAGCAAATTTCTTGCTAACAGTGTAACAATTACTTAAAGGTAAACACCACATGCAACTTAAATTTAATATTAGTAAAATATTACAAAGTCAGTAAGAAAGATACTTAATGATAAGCTTACATCATTTGGAAGTTGGAACATATAAATTACTTACGACATAATTATGCAAATTATTACAGCAACAATTATTCACTTCAATTTTTAAAGGAGATTACTCACTTTTAGATATTATTATTTTATCTGATCATTTTATACATAACAATGTATTATTTAGAAAATCGTCACTAGATGTCGCCAAGTGCTTTAATAATAATTTAATAATAATTTTAATATTTTAAAAAGCAAGGATTGCAAGATATTGTTTACAATATATAAACTCCAAAACAATTGTTATTATTTTTTCTCTGTTAGTTTGTTAACATATTAAAAAAAAGTTTACACAATTTTAAAGTATACAGTGTAACAATGAAACCTCTAAGCCCCTGCGCTCGTAAACACTGTATTGCAGGAGCCGATTTCTTCCACATAAAATTATGACAGGCTAACCTATGATAAAATATAGATTCAAACTTATTTCAGAAAGTAATACAAAAATCTGTAAATAAAACACGAATGATACAACAAAAATAAATACGAATTTTATAGTAAATAAAAATATTATATGAATTTCAAAGTAACTATAGGAAATAAAGTTAATCTATCAAGAACTCTACATAAAAACTTTTTTTAGTATTTTTGTTGAAATTCCTGGAAGCTT
Organism: Boloria selene; assembly: GCA_905231865.2. Classification (NCBI taxonomy): domain Eukaryota; kingdom Metazoa; phylum Arthropoda; class Insecta; order Lepidoptera; family Nymphalidae; genus Boloria; species Boloria selene. The sequence continues at coordinate 6,937,561 of HG993149.1, forward strand.
TGTAATAAAATTAGGTTGAACAAAACAGTAACTTAAAAAATAGTACCTCACTACTAAAGTTTATACCGCTGATTTGAATGATGATTTTAATGTAGATAAAGAACGGAAAGTTTTGGCGGTTAAATCTAATTAGTCCATTGAAATGTTACATTAGCTTTGTATTTTTTAGAGGACGCATTTTTATTTTTGGGACATGTGTGGGGGGTCAATAGAAGCTTAACCCCAAGTTTATGGGATTGCCGCTATTGTCCCCCGGCCGCCATCTTGGAAAAATGATTTATAGTCCGGTCAAATTAGCTTCAAAAATAGCGGTAAGGTTACATAAATTCGCATAAAGCTGAAAATTGCCATGAATGTTGGGAACACTATTACAAACTATTTGTCAAAAGTCCCTATCGATCCGACGTGTGCAAAAAAATTGATTCAAGGTTATATGTCGCGAAAATCGGTTTTTTGCATTTTTCAGCTAAACGGCAAGTTTTATCATAAAAATAGGTACCTAATACAAAAATACTCGTGCACTATAATATGTCCTGCGCAGTGGCTCAATGAGTCTCTTTCAATGAGATTGGCCGCTATGGCCGTAATCGGTCGGAAGGATATTATAATATTTAATTTAAAACAAACATACTAACATAGTTTATTTATTATGTAATTTACTAAGAACACATTATTCTTAAGATATTTTCTGAAATAAATTATTATTATTATACCAGTCCAGCTATTTTTGATATCTGTCAATCACATATACGTATATATATACGGAGAACCCCTTTTTTATTTTTCGTAATTGAATATTTTGAATCATCTAGCAATCAAAATTCTTGTGTATATATATTTCAATGTAATGATCAGTTATATGAGAACTTTATTTAGATATTACACATTTTTAATAATAATTGTTTTACGACGTAGTTCGATTTAATTAAATATAAATAATTATTTCTGATATTTTTATTAAACAGTCTAATCTAATCTATAGCTATAGAATAAAAAGTGTACTGAAAACTTAGATAAAAATAAAATTGATGGGATATTGGCAATATCACAAAATGCGAGGCGAAGCTTTGCTAGTGTTAGATAAAAATAGATTTAAAGCCGACGAGGACGGGTAATTATATTTTCATGTTTTATGTCCACAATTTCTCTTCGTCAACCATTCAGAGATTAGAGTTTGCAAAATTTTATATCTAAACATAGATTAAAACCGGTTTTAAATTTTGCTTTTGTATTACCTACATGGGTATCACAACAAACGGCATATTTTATAGAATCAAGGATATTTTTTACAATAACAACTAGCAAACGCGGACATCTTCTCTGGGCATAAATTAAAATAATTTAACAGTTATTATAATTTTCTAATAAATCAAAAGTAGGCTAAGTTACGCCTTAAAACATTAGCTATCTGCGTGTGAAATTCCCGTCCAAGCCGGTCTAGCCGTTTCAGAGTTTAGCCGGAACAAACAGACAGACAAAAAATTTAAAAATTGATTTATTGGGTACTTGCACTTCCATTAACTAACCACAAGAGTGCTTTAATATAATTTTTGTTTGTATTAAATATCAATACATCAGTACACAATTTTGTACATCCCTACTAATATTATAAATGTGAATGTAAGTTTGTTTGTTACGCTTTCACGCGAAAACTACTCAACAGATCATCATGAAACTTTGTACACATATTCTTGGAGGTAGGAAAAAAAATATTTTTTACGAAAAATTAAAAAAATTGTTTGTATTAACAATGGGTTCAGAAATAGCTAGAGTAATTTTGAAGAAACTTTCAGGCATCCTACTGATCAACAAAATGAGGTTGATTAGCAATTAAAAAAATGAACGCGGGCGAAGCCGCGGGTAAAGCTAGTCTACAATAAAAATAAAATTGGAGTGTTTTTAATTTCAAATTAACAGCTTTTCACATATGTATAAGTATATGCATATGATGCATATGAAAGTCAAAGCTGGATCGATTTTGAAGGGACTTTCACTCGCAGATAATGTTATTAGGCGTAACTTAGGCTACTTTTTAACCGACTTCAAAAAAAGGAGGTTGTAGAAATGTTAACTAGCGAAACCCGTATCTTCGCTGACGTTTAATCTAGGGGCAAACCCGAGCGAAGCGAGGATGAGTCGCTAGTAATAAAAATATTGTATAATTATAATATTGTATGAATATCATTTATAAAACAAGATCATATAATAGATAATAGTGTGCGTGTGACGCCACAAAAAAAAGCTATTATACCTTGTAGAGGAAGTATGTTGCGGTTATTTACCCATCTACGATTACTCACAAGGAGCTGTGTTTAGGCCTATATATATATGTAGATCGTCTCTACCGCTAATATCTTACTGTGTAGTCGACCATGAAGGTTGTAAGTATTAGAATACATGTCAATTTATAATACTTACACATTTTTAAACTTGCTTTTTTGATAAATAATTTTAATTTGATTTATTTATTCTATATAGTTTCCTTTAGTAAATTATTTTAGTAAAAATATTTTTTCTATTTTGAGCTTTCTAAACATTTACTAGCTAGCAATATATTATGTTTTCGGATTATATTTGTTTGATTTTGACGTTTCGAGTGCTATACATTATACCTACATGATTGCTCTAAGTCTAAAGCATTGGAAACGTTGGGAACCGAAAATCAAAATTAAGCCCCAAAAAATTCGTAAGGGTAGTTTTACTTAAATATTTACTTATTTTAATACTAATGACTTTATGATTTTGACCAAAAAAATAAAAATATTACTACATATTTGATTAAATTCTAAGATAGCATTATAAAATATTCTTAATTTTCAATTGACAAGTCACAATCATTATCATGTACCTATAACTAAAAGAACTAACCAAATTGTATGTAACAAAAGAAAAAAAAAGTTTATTACTATCCTATTTAACAATTACCAATGTAAAATGTTGTGAATAAGTATAAAAATGGATCTAGGTAATTTATTAATGAAAGTGAGAATGCAAAATGTCAATTTATTTCAGTAATTTTTTATTTTATTTATTTATTTATGATAATATTTAATAAAGTAAAATTAATAAAATGAATTATTAAAACTTTGTTATAAAAAGTAATTTTTTATTTTATTTATTTTTATTTATTTATTTATGATAATATTTAATAAAATAAAATTAATAAAATTAATTATTAAAACTTTGTTATAAAAAGTAATATTTTAAATCCAATTTATCTAACTAAACACATTCTACGCATGCTGTGATTGTTTTATAACAGACTTAAAATTAGCTAACATTATTAAAAACAAAATAAATATATAGCTACTGATGCATGTGTATTCTTGTTTTAAATTTAATTTTAAAAACCTAGAATTGATTAAATAAATTGATTAATCAATTAATAAGTCAGTGATTGACAAATAGTATGCGGATACTGTAACAATATGTGTTTCTTTACAGTTAATATGCATCGGTCTACTGGTATTTGTGGGTATGGCATATGCAGCAGCTTTGCCTAACCCTTCCACTGTGGATGCTGCCCCAGATGAATCTGAAGTATTAACCCCTGCAGAGAATCGATATTACGGCGGAGGTTGGGGACACCACGGTGGAGGGGGTTGGGGACACCACGGTGGAGGAGGTTGGGGACACCACGGTGGAGGCAGGGGTTGGGGTGGTGGAGGTTGGGGAGGTGGAGGCTGGGGTGGAGGCTGGGGAGGAGGCTGGGGAGGAGGCGGAGGCTGGGGAGGAGGCGGAGGCTGGGGACGCTAAAACTATCCACACCGTAAAACCACAGTGAATATTATCTACTCAAAATAAAATTAAATTATTAAATACAATACAGTATTTTACTTAACCCTTATACGAGTACCTTTCTATTATATCTATATATATATTTTACTGAATATAATTTATTTTACATTTGTACAATATCTATCTATCTTTTTCAATTACAATCAAATCATATCTATTGATTTGTTTGATTATTGAACTGTTTCGAAAGATCAGAAGATGTTTAATTCTTTTTTTAATAAGCTTTTCGTTTGAAATTTGAAATCTATACATAATATCATAAAATAAGTACTCAAATCTGTTCATTTTTTATGGAAACTCTAGTTGAAATAGTTATAATTAAAGATACATAGATAATATTGGATTCTTGAATATAAAAAAATATTTTCTTAAGTACATATATTTAAAAAATAATCCTAAAAAATGAAGTTGATAAATTGTATGAAATGAAAAACAGTTGTATACTATTACTAGCGACCCGCCCTCGCTTCGCTTGGGCACTTCCCTAGGGATTTAGCACAGGCAAAGCCGCGGGATCTGCTAGTTATGCATATAAACCTTCCTCTTGAATCACTCTATCTATTAAAAAAAACCGCATCAAAATCCGTTGCGTAGTTTTAAAGATTTAAGCATACATAGGGACATAGGGACAGAGAAAGCGACTTTGTTTTATACTATGTAGTGATAGTGATGATGATGATTGATATGGCTGTGGTAGCCCAATAGTAACGCGCACGCTCAGTTAATCCCTCGTATTGTAGGTCCCCCACGTATAGTAGGGACCCCGTTCCCAACAGTGGGACGTAAAAACATTTTACGTTTTTACTAAAAAGGGCTGAATCCATATATTATTTTTTAATATAGTAGTTAAGAAAATTTTGATAGGAAAATGTACTTTCCCCCCAACGTGCGTTTACCGCGTCGTGAATTATATTCTCTGATAGCAGAGTGGACTGTGGAGAAACCCTATAGCTATGTAGTCTGCTTCGGCCGCCCTGCCGGCTACCGGGCCATCAGGTTGTCGTGGTTGTATGCTTAGGCGATCATGCGACGTCCCATTAAGACACATGAAGTTTTGTTTGGTTTTAGTGGATAGTACTAGCTTATTTTAAGCCAGTGAGTATAATAAACACCTGGTGTTACGCGTAAATGCATTTCCCAACGTTAAAATAAAATGGAAATGTACCTTCTTGCCATTTTCCCATTATCCGTAGGCGTGAAATATTTTTCATTATAACGTATTTCAGACTCGAGAAGGGCAGGAAAATAAGAGTGACATAATGGATGCGGGAGAGTCAAAATGGTGGAAACACTACAATTAAAAATATGTATTATATAAAATATAATTATCATCTCATTACAAATTCATTAATTTTACAGACAAAATTTTCTCATACTGAAGAATAAATTAAACAAAGCGTCATAGAACACCTAAAAAAATAATAATAATAGTATAAAAATAGTAGGTAATATTCTAGTCCAAATATTTTTTCTTGAAAAACACTATATTAATAGCGATATTTTATACATAAAAATATACAATTTAGAAAATCCCCATTAAATGTTGCATTATGTACCTAGTTCACAAGATGTCGCCGTGTGTTTCTAAAATACGTTATTACAAAAATTAGTATGTTCACTAAGACCTTTTCCTTTCTAATAAAAGTATTTGTAGGTACTATTATTATTATAAGGTACTATTGTTTTTTGCTATTATTTAATAAATACTAATACCCTAACTAATATTATAAATGCGAAAGTAACTGTGTCTGTCTGCTGTCTGCGGTTTCGAAGGTGAGTCGCTAGTTTTTTTATAAGTCTTTAAATTAAATAATAATAAACTCTTTATTGTACACCAAAAAAGAAAAAGAAAATATACATAAGGAAGAATAAGGTACAAAAAGCGGCCTTATCGCTAAAACAGCGATCACTTCCAGGCAACCTTTAGGTGTAGGAAATAGCAAATTTTACAGAGGGAATGGATGCAAAATATAGAGACTTTCACAAGAAAAAAATACTATAAAAAATACCTACTTACTTATATTATAAATATTGGGAAAGTGCTAGTTGAACTCACTAATTTCGTTTCCGTTTAGCGAAATAACTAGTATTTTGTTATTACTTACTTCCTAAACTTAAATTTGACTTTTTATGCCTTTTCAATAATATAGACCCAGAACCTATGGATTTGATGTTAAGCTGGGTTTTCCAATATGACAAATAAACCAAATAATAGGCTTACATCATTTGGAACACATAAATTACTTACGACATACCTAATTATGCAAATTATTACGGTTTTACATTTAACATGAATGTTTTAAATCTGTTATTATTATCTTAATATGACCTTGATCTTGTCCTACAAACTGCGCATCATCTTATTTTGCGAATGTTCGAAATGATTTTTATATATAACTAGCCGGACCCGCGGCTTCGTTCGCGCTTAATCTAGTGTCTAATAATTACCTACTTTTAACGTATAAGATACTTACTTATTATATAATACGACTGACCCTCGCTTCGCTCAGTAGCTGTAGTTACTAGTAGCATGTTACTTCTAATACCTCCAAGGATATGTGAACAAAGTTTCATGATGATAGAATAAGTAGTTTTTGCGTGAAATCGTAACAAACAAACTTACATTCACATTTATAATATTAGTATAGATTGATAGATATATTTTAATAAATCAATCCACTCAATAGTCATTCAGATGAAGTTAAATCAATACCTAGTGACACCACAAAGTTAAATAAACATCAACACTCGCTTTGAAACGTCAATGACTTGTAAAGATTATAAATATAAAAAATATACATACAGACGAATCTTCTCCTTATGGAAGTCAGTCAAATATTCTATTGGAAATAGTCGTCATCATATATTGCCTTGCGCAGTTACTTTTATGTAAATATTGACGAATAGGTTTTTACTTAAGCTTGTAAAATAATTTTCATAAGGATAAAAATACATAGTATGATTTGTTTACATAATCAAAAAAGTGTATATTATTATATTCCACCATGCTGGCCTAGTGCGGGTTGGTGGATTTCACATGTCTTTCGAAAAATAGCTAGGATCTCAAAGACATGCAGGTTTCTTCACGATGTTTTCCTTCACAGACAAATGGTAATCATGATAGAAAAGATTCGTACATGAAAATATCAGAGTTTCGCTACCCGGATTTGAACCCGCATCACTCGGTTGTCCAAGCTAGCGCGTTTTTACTTTATTGTACAGCTCCAAAATGAAGAAAACGTCCCTTAGGACTTTAAGTTTTAAAATTTGAGAAAATCTGAAATACCTTCAAACTACTATGGTGATTTTTTTGATTTTAAAACAATTTTATGCCAACCTTAGGATAAGTTTTAATTTTTTTTTATATTATCCTTAATATACTTACTAGATTAGATTATATACTCGTAGATAAGTAGACCATGATGATTAATTTATATTTTCTTTGCTTTAAGTAGGTACATAACATATTCTTTTCATGTACCATCCATTGAGTACGCAAAATGTTGTATCTAAATAAAGATTAAAAACCGGTTTAAAATATTACTTGTTTTAGTAGACATGTAGAACTATAATAAACGACTTATTTTTTATAATCAAGGATATTTTGTTATATTCTTTTAAATAAACTTATTTACTAGATATAACGATTTTTTAATATTTTTATTTTATGTATTGATTAACGACATAAGCTTAATAGTTTGTACATAAATTTCAGTGAAGTACAAAATTTACGATTCAATAAGTTAAGTCTAACTTCTAAATGTACACTTTTATATATATAGGGTAGGTAGTTTGAAGTTAGTTGATGTGGATTTTGCGACAGGGTCGAATTAAGGAGGTCTAAGGGCTCTCGCAAGTTTGTATGAGAATCCTCTATCTTTTGAGCTACAAACTTAAAAATTGGCAGGGAGGAAGTTAACTGTTAGTAAACGTCCGCTAAGACAAATTTTGCGAGAGGGCCGGATTAAGGAGGTCTAAGGGCTGTAGCAAATTTCTATGTAAGTACTTATCTTTCGTGCAACAAACTTTAAATTTGGCAGGAAGGTAATGTGAGGACAGGATAAGAATGGATTTTGTGACAGAGCCGGAATAAGGTGTTCTTATTATTTTGTATAAAAGCGCAGAGATAGTTAATAGTTAGTAGACATCCGCAAACAATGAATTTTGCGACAGGGCCGAATCAAGGAAGTCTTATGGCTATGGCAAGTTTATATGTTGTTGTATTTGTAATTCCTTCATCCTTTGTGCTACGAACCTGAAATTTGGTAGGAGGGTGGTTAATTGTTGGTGAAAGTCCGCTAAAACGTTTTTTTCTACAGGGCCGGATTAAGGTGGTGTAAGGACTCTTATAGAATAAAGTGCAGCACTGCGAGCAATGGGGAGAGGGAGGGGATTCCAAGAGCGGGAGAGAGTATATTAAGGATGAGTTCTGAAATAGCTAGAGTAATTGTTGAGCATTTTCAGGCAATCTACAGATCAACCGATTGCGAGTGATCGAATAAAGATTACTTAGTAGCAATAAAAAAAATGAACGCGGGCGAAGCCGCTGGTATTGCTAGTATATATATAAAATTCTCGTCTCGCGGGATTTGTAGTGAAACTCCTCCGAAACGGCTTGACTGATTCTCATGAAATTTTGTGTGCATATTGGGTAGGTCTTACAATCGAACAACATCTATTTTTCATCCCCCTAAATGTTAAGGTTAGTCAACCCCTAAATATTTTTTTTTTAATTTTTAGATAAATTATTTATCTTTAATTTTTAATGATACAACATTAAAAATACATACAACCCTAAATTTTCAACCATCTACGATCAACCCCTATTTTTCCAATGCAATTTTTTTATTATTATTTTATCACAGATCCGCAATAGGGTTGCAAGATGGCAATATAATAATTGAAGTGCGATAAATTTTCGTTTAGAGTTTATAATTACAATTTCCTTTAATTATATTTTTTTTCAATTTAAATTATTGATCTTCAACCCTCGCCGGTTGATAACTGATGAACTATCAGTTGTTATCCCCGCCAGGTGTCTACCTTTGTCACCTCTCATTCAGCAAACATCACGGAGTAGGGATGAGAACAAAGCCGGTATCCTGTTTCACTCACTAATCGCTATACAGATTCGAAAATTATATTCGATTCAAATAGGTAGCCATGCGGCTCAGGAGTGTATTAATTAATATTGAAATAGCTAGAGTAATTTTGAGGAAATTTTCAGGCATCCTACAGATCAACCCAATGAGGTTGATTAGCAATTAAAAAATAACGCGGGCGAGGCTACGGGTAAAGTTATATAAATATAAGTTAAGTTAATATAAATATAATAAATTAATATTAAAAAGAGCAACAGAGTCAGTTTATAAAAATAATACTATAATTAGTATATAAGTAAGTATTAATAGTAATAAAACTATAGTTATAATTTGTAGTTTTAGCATTTATAGTATTGGTACAGAGTATAAATAAAAAAAAACAATTTATATAGTACTTATTTTAAGTAATTATATTAATGCAGACTTATTATAAAGTATGTGATATTAACCCACCAAACTACATCGAAGCTCTCTTTTTTATGCTTGGGAAATGCATTAACGCATACTCCACAGTCCACTGCGCTATCAGAGAATTACCAGGAGCAACCCACATGACACACCACTGGCTTCGCGCCCGGTCGGCCTGCCGGACGCTATTAAGACCACCAACCACCACAATAAGGTGAACACACGTTGTAAATTGAAAAACAAACAGCAGTATATCACTATCCAAACATCGAATGCAAAATACTTCAGAATTAATTAGAACTAAGACAAAAAAGTTTCCACTTGTAAACAAAGTCGAGTTAAGTTAAGCAGTTATAAGCAAAAAATAATAATAAAATGTGTAGATAAAGAAAATGAGAAATATAACAATAATATTGAACATATTTGTTATTGCATATTGAATGACCGGTTACACTTTAACGTTAAGTTGTTTTTTATGTAGGTCAGACTTTTATATACATTAGTTAGGTATCACTACATAGTATTAAATAAAGTCGCTTCCCGCTGTCTGTCAGTCCCTATGTATGTTTAGATCCTTAAAACTACGCAACCAATTTCAGTGATTCAAGAGGAAGGTTTATATATATTCTTTATTGCACTAACAAAACATTAAGAAAAAAAGATACATAGAAAGTGACGTGGACAAAGGTGGACTTATCTCTATAATGCTACGTTCCACTAAGCGTTCACAACGATCACGCTCACGACCGTAGTTTTTCCCGTTCCACTTGCTTGTGAGCGTTACTGTCGTAAACTCAAGTGGAATGGATTATAGAGCGTTTTGAGCGTGGAGGTAAATAATACAAACGGCGAGTTAAAAAAAGAATGCAAAAGATTTAAGAGGTTAGGTTATAATCTAAGCCTTGAAAATAAACTTAATTAATTATTGTTTAAATCGATTTATATTGAAAAAATATATAATATATAATTTAATTTTTTATATTCAATATTAGTGGTGTATTTAGCATCCGCTGCAGAAACATTCACTTCTACTAAAATATTTCTTTCCGCATGAAATAACGTAAGCACGGACGCCATTTTTAATTTTTGAAAACGCCGCTAATTTTCTCAACGATCACGACGACTTACCTTTTTAGATGGGTCGTCGCGAGCTTCGCGTGAGCGTAAGTCATGACGTCGTAAGTGACGTTTTCGCCGCGACCACAACGACCGCGGTCGTTATGTGGAACGACTAAAGGAGCATTTTGGTCGTTGTGGGCGCTTAGTGGAACGCAGCCTAAGAGATCTCTTCCAGTCAACCCATGAGCGTGGGAGATAGTGTTACATAGCGGGACAGAAAGTGAAAGTGCAGAGACAAATTAAAAAAATAATAATTATTATACTACCAAAATAAAACTTAAATGTATACAAAAATATATAAAAATATGCAATACATACACTTACATATATATACTATATGTATAACTAGCGAACCTGCGGCTTCGCTCGCGCAAAATCAAGGGCTGAGAATGAGCGGAGCAAGGGCGAGTTGTTAGTTTTACATAAAATATTATAAAGAGACATATAGATATACTCTAACTCATAGACTCTTCATATTGAGAGTTAAATAAGTCCTCTTCACTCTTAGTTATAATGCAAGTGATTTACATCTTTATATGAGGTACCTTTACCACCCTACTGTTGACCATAATATTTATTATTAACCAACTACTATATGCATAATACCTAAAAAAAATATATTGCTCACATTAAACAAGATCTATTAGTATTTTAGGACCCTATACTAATAAACAATAATAGGTACATGATGACACAAATAGCTTTTATAACATAAGACGAAGTATGCTGATGTTATTTACCCATTTGCGATTACTCATAAGGAGTTGTATTTAGACCTGTATAAATAGATCGTACCTATCGCTAAGATCATCATCATCATCTGTTTAGTACATCATGAAGGTTGTAAGTATTAAAATAAATATATATTTAGCATAATTATATTTTTAGTTTTGCTTTTCTTAATAATAATTTATATTTTAAATAAAAAATAAAACTACCTTTTCGGATGTTTTTGCGGATTTATTTAGAAAATACAGTTTTATTTAAAATATTCTTGTTAATCGAAGGAAGTTTTGATACTTTACATTTGCTATATTCCTTCTATATCGTTTACTATTAATTAATTATTTTTCTAAATACATTTTATGCTTATTTTAATACTAAATTAAAAAAATATTTAAAAGTTTGGTCATTACAACAAATTATTTAGTGCCAAGTTTAAAATTACCTTAGCTGCCTTAGCTTAGATTAATACAAACAAAATAATTATACATCAACGTGTATGTAGTTTTACTTTAAAATTTATTATTCTACATAAAAAATCCATAAAATTAAATTAGATATATATAAATAATTCATCAACATATTGTACAAATTCTTGTCAGTGCTTCACTGATGATTTATGATAAAATGAATATAAAAAAATTAAATTTGTGTTTCTTTGCAGTTAATATGCATTGGTCTACTGGTATATGTGGGTATGACATACGCAGCAGCGTTACCCAACCCCTTATCGTTGGAGACTGCCCCAGTTGAATCTGAAGTATTAACCCCTGCAGAAAGCGCATATAATGGTGGAGGCGGAAATTGGGGAGGTGGTGGAGGCAGGGGTTGGGGAGGAGGTGGTGGAGGCAGGGGTTGGGGAGGAGGTGGTGGAGGCAGGGGTTGGGGAGGCGGAGGCGGAGGCTGGGGAGGAGGCGGAGGTAGGGGTTGGGGAGGAGGTGGAAATAGAGGTTGGGGAGGCGGAGGCGGAGGCTGGGGACGCTAAAACCAGCCACACTATATTATGTACAAGGTACATTGGTGATAAACTATGATAAAAATTAAATGAATAAGTACAACTTTTGTATTTTATTTAATCTTTGTACATATTCAATGTTTTACTGTCTTCTTTTTTATAATCGCAAAATCTATTTTAATTTATAAGCTACAATCTTTTGTATATAATATATAATAATAATAAAATTAATAATAATTTATTTCGAAAAAAATATTCTAGAAATTTCAAGAAACTATTTTTTTAATTAGCAAATATGTATGTGCGTTGAGAGATATAAGAAATAAAGTATGTAATTGATTCGAATGTTTTTATATATGTCAGCAATACAAACCTACATACAAAAAAATTAAATTAATTGTTTATCAACATAATTTTATGAGTTAGAACTATGAACAATACAGTAAATTTCTTAATTTGTAATATCCCATCAAAAACATAACATCAAAAAATGCAAGTCACTGGTTAAAACCGCGCATTACTTTTTGAGTTAAATGTTAGCATACAAACAGACAAAAAATTTTTTAATAACTATTATTTTGAGGAATATATTCAATAAATATTTACGTACATATGTACATATTTATGTACAGTACTACATGTACAGATTTTTTCTAAGTTACTGTTTTATTATAATATGTATAGATATTAAAAAATTGTATTTTTTATCTCATTATAGTGTTTGTGACATTTACAAACATTTGTAAGAAATAAGATAAACGGGGCATCATAGAACTAAACTTGAAGCCAAGCATTAAAACACTAAATGGATTAATATAATAGTATACAAATAGTAACGACTGATATCTACATAGTACATATTATATAAAATTTCCATTATTCTTTTAAGAAAGCAATCTAAAATCTAAAATCTAAAGTAGTGCGAGTAGCAGTATGGCAAAATCGAGAATAGTAGCACCACTGGCAAATTCACGCTACTATTTACTATTGTTAAGACATAATATATGAAATATTTCAAGCAACTTAATACTTATATAAGTATATAAGTTTGTAATGGCAAACACCTGTTTATTATAGTATCATGGTTATTGTAGTTATATGTGGGTAGTTAAAAGAAGTGCAAGTATCAAGTGTGTAAGTAGTTTAAGTTCTGGATGTCATGATGGATTTTGGCACAGCTTACTTCTCCAACGTCATGTAAAACGAAAAGTAAATTGGAAAATAGACTTCAGTACATTCACAAACAATATGTTTGAATTAATACACCCAGCCAATAAAACTCCACTCGAATATAAACATAGTAAAGTTAGTAAGCCAAAATAGATATTATAACAATATTAACATGTTTGTCATTATATAATATAGAACTAGCATTTCCCGCGGCTCCGCCTGTATTCTAGTTCAGATTTCTTATAAATGAGGTATTTTCCAGCACTTAAAAGTATCCCAAATGTCATACCAATTTTCATCAAAATCTGTTCAGTGGTTTTCTCATTCAGACAGACAGACAAAAATTCTATAACCAATAGATTCGGCCTCCATACATATATAGTTAATAATGACTACTTCAATAAGATATTCCAAAATATTAAAAATAATTAATCATTGTACAGATTCGACAAATTTGGAATTTTATTATACGAGTAGGTATGTATATTGGCCGATTACTCTTTAACGTAAGGTTTTTTAACGTAGATTACGGTAAGGAGGTTAAGAGAAGATTGAACAAAAGGAGACAACTGCCGTGTCCAGCGCGGTTTTATAGGGGAGCCGCGCGTGTTGACACCATAGCACTAATCATAATGTGTGAGTAGGACCGCAAACCCGCAAGTTAAATGCCACCGACCAACCTTACCAAAAAAACATTAAAAAGGGCAATCCAAGGCTAGTGCTTGCCGCACCACATACATTATTAATTATTTTACATAAAATAATATATTTGAAAAAAAGCTCTTCATGTGAAAAGTTGAGAGTAGTCTTTCGGCTTAAATAGGTCCTCTTCACTTTGAGTCAAAATACGCAAGAATTTATGAGAGATTGCGAGAATTAATGCATCCTACTCATGGAAGCGCATTTGTTTTTCATTGGATGATGAATGGAATGTTTTATTCCCAGTTCTACCGTCCGTATTGGCTATCCTGTGCTAGAGCGGAAGTGAATTTTTAGCGATCATTTTTTATAATTTGATTGGGGTGGCGGAGGCATCAATTCGGGATGAGGCACACACAACAACAGACGCTGGGGATACTAAAACTATCCACACTATATAACATTATGTACAAGTACATACCCACATTGTTGATAAATATTGATTAAAAATAAATTATCAAATTAATACTTTTGTATTTTATTTAACCTTTGTACCTTTTATGTTTTACTGAATTTCATTTACCTACTTTAACATAAATTACAAAATCTATTATAATTTACGAGTATAAGCTATAATGTATATATACATTGAAAGATAATAAAAGGGAGTAATAATTGATTCAAGTGTTTTTATAAATGTCAGTTATAACTACGAGTATTTATGCTTATTAATCATTGTCAGTAATAGTCCGGGAGGTAGTGTCAAATTTTTACGGTGATTTTGGCATGGACTCTATGAACTTATTTTGATAGTTAGTACTTGTATGAGAACTAAAATAATTGTCAGCTTGCGCGACTCCGGGGCTTTTGGGCTAGAGAAAATATTAACGTAGATGAAAAAAAAATATTCTTGGACTATTTTGGCAATGATGAAAAAGTATAAATAATTTAGTTTATGAATTGTAGATCTTAAAAAAAAGTGTCATTCATTAACTAATTATTATTTATACTTTTTCATCTTTGCCAAAATAGTCCAAAAAAATTTTTTTTACTATCAAGTTTCCTGGCATTTTCTCATCTTATGCCCCGGTTTTGGGTCAACTGACACCTCATTTATTAATAAGCGTTGGAACAACTGACTATACAAAAAAACAAAAGTCATGCCAAAATGATCTGATATTATACTTCATAACCAAACTTTGAAAGTCAAGCTAACAGGTTGTGCCTCGTTAAAATTCCAGCTTACATAAATTATTATGATTATTGAATTATAATCTTTAATATATACAATTTTCAGCTTTGCCAAAATGCTACAAGTTTTTCTGATTTTTTAACATGTTTACATGATCAGCTAACATATTTTGTCACGTACTACATGATACAGCTGACACTTTTTTTTAAGATCTACAATTCATTAACTAATTATTTATACTTTTTCATCTTTGCCAAAATAGTCCAAAAAAAATTTTTTTTATTGAAGTTTCCTGGCATTTTCTCATCTTATGCCCCGGTTTTGGGCCAACTGATACCTCATTTATTAATAAGCGATGGAACAACATACTATACGAAAACCAAAAACCATGCCATAATGATCTGATATACCTAATAACCAAACTTTGAAAGTCAAGCTAACAGGTTGTGCCTAGTTAAAATTCCAGCTGACATAAAGTATTATGATTATTGAATTATAATCTTCAATATATACCATTTTCAGCTTTGCCAAAATGCTACAAGGTTTTCTGATTTTTTGACATGTTCACATGATAAGCTAACATATTTTGTCACGTACATGATACAGCTGACACTTTTTTTTGAGATCTACAATTCATAAACTAATTATTTATACTTTTTTATCTTTGCCAAAATAGTCCAAGAACATTTTTTTACTATCAAGTTTCCTGGCATTTTCTCATCTTATGCCCCGGTTTTGGGCCAACTGACAATTTATTTATTAATAAGCGTTGGAACAACTGACTAAACCAAAAAAACAAAAGCCATGCCAAAATGGTCCGGTCAAATTTGACACTACCTCCCGGACTATAAGATAAGCCTTCAATCTTCATACAAAGTATTTATTTACTTGCTTATTAACATAATTTTATGAATTAGAACTTTCAATAATACGGGAAGTTTCTTGATATATACCTAATATTCCATGAATAACAACATGTAAAAAAGTCTCGCAACGCAGTTCTTCAAGCGTAAAAAATTGTGAGATACAATATAAAACCAAGTCAATTAATTTATTCAGTACCTATCTATGCAAGCAACTGTTCAACAATATTGTCATATTAAATTGTTACCCCATTAGTTGTTAACAACATTTTATAGTGACCGTAGTAATATAATAATCTATTATTCTTATAGGTAGTAGGTATATAAATTATTTTCCTTAAATTTAAGTAATGAATTGACTGATTCATTTTTTTGATGATTGACGAATTTCATTATTTTTATGTTCGTGTATGTATTGACCCGCTTGCGCTATATTCAATGAAGACTATTTCAAATTGTTGGTATATAAAAACAATCCTTAAAAATAAAGACTTAATGTTGTGTCAAATAACAAAACACGTTATATTATATTTCAGATAGAGAAAACTTTATTGTTCGTATTTATGAATCAAGTAAGGCATCAAGAACCTAAAGAACATTTAGTCGTGGTTATAATAAACATGATCTCACTTGGTCTACTTAATGGCATACCCATGTAATAAATAACAATTATTCTATCTATAACAACAAAAAATATATTTGTGATACTTATAGTCTATAGATATTTATTAGAAATAAGATAAACAGAGTATTATCATAGAACTAAACTATATAGGTAGGTAGGTAGGTAGTATATAGGTTATATCCAAGCAATAAAATTAATAGAAATTTTTCCTTATGCTTTAAAGAAAGTAAACTCTAGTAGTACGGCAAAATCGCTTTTCACTTCACTTTCACTTTATTTGCCTTTCGCAATTTTTAAAATATGTTCCAACTAGGTTTCATGATTTCTCGAGCTTTTCAATTTCTCGGGTCTCGAGAATTCTCGAGGCTAATTTCTCGAGGCTTCTCGGGTTGTCGAGAAATTTACATTTACGTACGTTTTCTCATATTATTTGGTTCCAATAACGCCAAATTCAGTGGTTTTCCTCTCAAATAAACTTATCAAATTAATTATATAACTTTTATTGATTATATTCAAAAACATTTATCTTATGAATAAGCTAATTAACTTTTTTTAAAATATACAGAAATAATACTATTCAGCTCAGACTCATAATTATAATGACAGCGCCATTTTTGGCTGGTTATTTAGAACTTATAAACAAAAGTAACTTCTATTAAACTAAACAAAAAATCAAAATGAAAGAAAACGTTAATATCTTAACTTATAATTAACTGGCAATACGCGCGGCTTCGCCCGCGTTATTTTTTTTAACGCTACTAAACTTCAATCGATCACTCGCTGGGTTGAAAATTCTCGAAAATTACTCCAGCTTTAATATACTCCTGAGCCGCGCGGCTACCTATTTCATATATTATGTTCGGCGTGAACTCCTCCTCCTCTCCTGTGATTGTTGATTTAGTAGGGATCCTTATTTTTTCTTGCAATTAAAATAGCCTATATTAATCAGCGATAATGCAGCATTCAAATGGTGAAAGAATTTTTAAAATCGGTCCAGTACTTTTTGAGCCAATTCGTTAGAAACATACTTACATACAAACCTTTTCTTTATAATATTAGTATAGAATAGTATAGAATTACAATAATAGCACCATTTTGGCTGGTTATTTAGAAAAAAAATCAACTTAAAACTTGTAAACAAAAATAGCTTCTATAAAACAAAAAAAAATAATAAAAAGATATGATTTTTGTATTGGTACATGATTTCTCGAGTTCTCGACTTTTCTCGAGCTTGATTTCCCGGGAACAAAGCCCAACGATTGAGCCCGGGAATGAACCCTAGTTCCAACAAAGGTTTATATTTATTTATTTGGCAGATTCCGCTATATTATTGTTTTATTTGAGCAAATTTTATAAATAATAATAATTATAGTGCAAATATACCAAATAATTTTATTTCAAAGAAAGAAATAAACTGTTAGGTAAACATATAGATAGATGCCTATTTGCCTAATAAGTACCTATATTATAATTTTGTAATTCTAAAAACCTATTAATTATTGTTATAGTTAGATAATACTCGTATCAAAGAAATTTTATTGTTGTAAATTATGTTAGCCATTAAGTTAAGTAACTAATGACCAACAAATAGCGCTTTGCATAACACAAAAATAAGTTCATTTTAATAGTTTTCTCTACAAGAATAAACATGAACGATGTAAGTAATTTTACTTATATTTATTTATTTTATATTTTGAATTTGAAGAAGAAAGTTTATGTAAATATAACATTTAAACTAAAAATTTTTCTAATAATTTTCAGGTTTTCATAATTTTCACTGTATTAACAATGTCAATTACCGTAAAATACCACTTATTCCCTGAAAATCAACTAGAGGAGACTGAAGACTTGTTTGGTTGGAGTGATATAGCTGGAATGTGGGGTTAAACTTTAACTGTAAAGTATAATTAAGAATTATGTACTGAAATTAGCACTTTATAAATAAATTAAACGTCTTCCCTAGTTATAAAAAAATCATTAACTCCTTTTAATATCCTTGTTATTATGCATATTTTATACGAATATTATACAATATAATAAAATAACATATTGTACAAAATATATTAAAGCAAATATTAAATTCGATAAAAAGTATACAAAATTATTATAAGATAGTGTAGATCACTCTATACATTATGTATATGTATTATGTAGTAGTAATTTACCTACTCTACTTTTTAGTCGAAGATTTTTTAATTATTCTACAAAATAACTGCACAAATGTTACCTCGTTATATACCTATAATACGATTATTTATTTATGTTATCGTATTACATTTAATTCTATTGCTGTGTATCTATTTAAATATTTATACTATATACAGGTTAATCGTATACATTAGATTATTTGTTATTGAGACATCCTTCTAAGTAAATATTTACCTGTGCCAGGTTTTCCCGCTCTTTTGTGGAAATTTTCTTACAAATAACAACTTGTATTTTAAAGCGAAATAAAAAAGATGTTTAAAAAAAAAGAAAAAACAGGGAAAATTAGTTTAAATGGTGTTCTCAAAAAGTGTTACATGAGATTTGTAGGTTTAATTTCCTTAAATAAGGCCTCCATTTTTTCATCCTTTAATTTTAGGCGCCAGTCTTTTAGTAAATTTTTGATTCGAGTAAGTATGTATTCAATGTTTTTTTTTATTAACATGTTCTCTTTTTTGTAAATATGTAGGTATGAGTTGATTGATTAGTAAAGCTATTAGCAAATTTAGTTTTTACAATTCTTCTTCTTCTGCTTCTTCTTCAGCTTCTATTCTGATATTTACTTTTCTTTACTGACTCTTATTTAACTATTAAACTTTTTTATGTCTAAGTAATATTATTTTTAATTTGTATCTTTCTCACACTTAGTAATTTACCTATCACTATATTTTATTAAAATTAAAACAAAGTCCTCCGCCGCGTCTGTCTGTCTGCTGTCTGTCCGCGATAAACTCAAAAACTACTGCACTGATTTTCACGCTGTTTTCAACAATGGATAGAGTGATTCTCGAGGAAGGTTTTAGTACATGAATAGTGGAACCCGTGGCTTCGCTCGCGCTAAGCCTAGGGACGAGTGAGTATAAATCTTTTGTAGGAAAACGATAAGTTTAAAGTACATAACTTTTAGTAAAGCTCGTTGATTACATTCGAATTATATTATGTACTTATGTAGCATCTCTTCCCCATATTTGAATGCAGTATGACAGTATTGATTCAACAAGAGCTGTATAAACGTGGATAAAAGATTACGTAATGCGTACTTGAGCTTTCAAAAGTGAGTCACGCAAAGTAAAGTATGATGCTATGGGTGTCATTACCCGTCCTTGACAAAGGTTAAACAAGCCGGAACCAGGAGAAAGGCGTTCCCTAAAATCCATCCAGTTTCCATGATTCTCATTTAGAAAGGAATTAGTAGCGTTTTAGATGCTTTAGAAGAACAACATTCATTGATCAATAAGATTTTTTTAATAATGCATGTAAGTACAGTGCTTTCTTTTAATTTAAAATTGCATAATAATTATTATTACAAACAATTGATTGTGTAAAAGTTGTGTAAATTTATTAACGGTATAGTAAAACATTATTTATTTCGTGTTTTTCTATTTCTTTTGGAGTAATAATCCCAAAAAAATATATTAATTAACAAAAATATACATTGCAAAATTAAAACAAAAACTTAGAATTTGAACTTGTAGTTCTTACCTATTAATAATATTTATGATAAGGAAGAGTCAAGTAAGTGGCTACACATACTTGATCTTGCTAATCATAATTTTTTTTTGAACATCAATTTATTTTATTTTAAAAAATAATGTATTGTCGTACTTAGATCTTTTGTCTATTATAATTCTAATGAGTTAATTTAACTGTATTCGGTTAATAAAAACTACAATCAAGCAATCTTCGTACCAATTTATATTTAAATTATAATATTAATAATTTTCCGTTTTCCTTAAGTGAATAGCAAACGAGCTATTATTAATTAAATCAATTTTAATTTAAATTATGTATACTCGTAGTCATAAACTTAGACCTTGATTTTAGAATTGAAAAAGAATAATTTATAATAATACAAAAATAAGTTTATTATATTTCACACCATTTTTTTCCTATACAGAACAATTTACTGAATTTCAGATTAATATTATATACTTGCTAACAATAGCTATAACAAGTATTGAAATGGTCGTACTGGACCCATCTTTATATTTATCTCCGAGTCCTCCTTTGACCACAACGAAAGATAATGACGTCCAAAAACTATGGTCACGGAGCGTGGATTCTACAAAAGAAAAAACAAGAACACTGACCCCATTGATTCACAGTAAGGATTTTGCTTAGTTATGGTATTTAATGACTTATGGCTCATATTAATAAAAAATATTTTTTATGATATTTTAATTTCTCATTGGTAGTTTTTTTATCGTTGGTTGCTTGTCGAAACATTGAATAATTATTCATATCGTTATATTCGTTTATTCGTCTATTTAAAAAAAGGAAAAACGTTGTTCACATATTATTTAATATTGGACAATTATATAATGTAAAAAAGAGGTAAACCTTGGGATAAATCTTAGTAATAAAATTATAATTGGTTGAAAGTTTATATGATCTCGAGTTCTGATTTTTAAAAGTCGACGCGTAATAATTTTATGTGACTGTGACGAAGCTCAAAGTAAGGTTTGTTTTGTATATGTACATTATAATATATGTATATTTATTTGAAAAAAGATTGCTAATATATTTAAAAAAATCGTCAAACATATGCGTAGAGCCTCAATTTTTTTTTAAAATGTTTTTAAGAGACTACAATAAAAAAAAAAAACTGACTTTTTAAAAATAACTTAACATAAGAAATTATTACATAAATAATAAAACTATAAATTTCTAAGTGACCATGACTAAAAGCGAATAATAAAATTTTGGTTTTTTAAAGAAATAAGAGTAATAGAAGTCGATTTTTTGCAGGTGATGAAATTCCAACCTCAGTTCAACGACATGAATCAATGGAAGGTTCAGAAACATTTTGGCCACTTTTTCGTCCTCATGTGAAAAGCATACATATACCTTTAAGTTTTCATATATCCGGCACATATGGTGGAAATTCTGGTACTGGTGTATACACTAGTAGTTATATGGATATGGCTAGCGGATACGAAAAGTTGGGTAAAGGAGTTCTAGCTGGAACCAGTTACAAATCTTATGGAAGATATCCTGGGATTAGGATATACGGTGGTGATACCAAGCCTGCCTGGAGTGGATGGGGAAATGGCAAATGGGGTCATTATGGCAAGGGATAATCTTGTTTATTCTGTACTAGTGGCTTACCCTTGCATTGCTCGGGTGCGTCAATAATAATAAAACATGTCGGTATGAGTTTTCAACTTCTTCATATTTGAGCGAATTAACTCAACAGCTACATAATTAATTATACACCTGAACGTTCCCTATGAATCTTCTCTTCTAATCTAATGGTGAAATTCCGTTCAATAGTTTTCAAGATTAGCAACAACAGACAGACAGATAGATTAGAAAGACGTGCGTCGGACTTTGCTTTATATGTATTATATGTAGTGAAATATACAGAATACCTTCATGTAGCGCCAGTAAATAAATTACGCCAGTAAAAATAAACTACAAGGAATAAAAATAAAAGGTTACGAAACATTGAAAATATTTTTATACTTAGTAGGAATTGTAAGCTACAAATGGTTAATGTAGTCTTAAGTCTATCATTAATTTATTTTTAATGGCTGTCCGATTATTGGTTTCAAATAGACAATGTGAGTAATCAGTAATTTACTATAAATGATGACTGATGAGTTAAATAAGTGTTTACTAACGGAAAACCCGTTTATTATTCAAGACGGCAGGTGTGTCATTTTGTTTAGATAATAATTATATTTGCATACATCCTAAGATGTACCTATTTACAACATACGAGTATAGGATATTAAAACTTCATTTGAATATATTAGGTATTATTTACGCAAGGGTCTTTTTTTCTTACTTTATATTAAAGAGATTTAAACACATTTTTTTTTGTTTTAATTTACAATCCCGTTAGAAAATATTATAATAAAAAAAACTGAAAAGTACCTACCTATCTCCAAAATCTTTAATCCTTAGTCAATAACGAACGACTTTATATTTCCAAGGTCTCGTAAGCTGCGATATGTGACATCATTTTTATATTAGTACCTTTATGCAAGTTTTATCTTAGAGAAAAATTGTATGGACTCCGTCTAAGGACCTACAGTACAGTACATAAAGAAGATACATAGATAGTTAAAGGGCCTCCTCTTTTTGGAAGATGGTTAAATACAAAAATCAAAATAATAAATTATACTAGTCAGGTGCAACATACTGCACTTGAAATCATTGAATAAAGGACACGTTGACGAACTAATTGTGAGAAATTTCTATAAACTACGCTATCGTCCAATAAAACCATTAACCTGCCAGTAAAGTGTCATATGTAACAATGGGACTTCCTGTGCAAATACATATTTAAGTCCCTACGCTTGTTTTTTATACCATAGACAATATGGAGGGGACAATATTCATACTTGTTACGTTACCAGTACTGTCATTATGTTCTGGGGAAGGCAACATCCATTTATTAGAGGAAGAAGTCGCCGCTGCTCTTAAATCTTGTTCACAAATACACGATAATGAATATGGAAAAAATAATGACAAGAGGCAAAGACGATCAGAAGTAAACTCTTACGAGTATACACCTCGAATTGATGCCAATAAACAGGAAGTTAATCCATATAATCACGTACGGCGTAATAACAGCTTTCTAAACCAAATATACGTTTTAAACGATACTAATTACAATTTTTCGGGATACAATGTCGGCAGTAATGGTGAAAAATTTTTTAAAAGCATCCCCAAACCTGCATTAGGTAATGCAAATATAACAAAAAATAATTATGCAGGCAATAAAAAGGTTAAAAGAAACGAGCCACTTTTAACTAAAGATGATAATAATCAGGTAGGTATTCTAGTATGCACTCCATGCGTATAATTACAGCTTCAAAATTCATTTAAAATATTTTAATTTAGTGGGTTTTATAGCTTTAAATATGCACATGTCTAACAGTCGGATACCTACACCATATTTCAGCAGTAAATTATGCGTATTTTTTATAAATATTGAACATGTTAAATTTAAATGAGCCTTACACGAATCCAATAGAAAATTTTCCAATAAAAATTTCATAACAATCAATAATATTTTTCTAGTGCCTCAGTCAGTGTGTATTTGCCAATTTGCAAATGGTAAGGAAAACTTTGAACTATTTAGATAAATGGTTAGTAAACAAAGAGTGATTCAAAAATTAAAATATGTTTTATAGGTAGATTCGCAGGGAATCCCCCGCGAGGCGGAGATGTGGAATAAGGTGCAAACAACTTTAGCTTCCCAACAATCACGTGTGCTACTTAAAGACCAAATAAGGGCATGCTTTCAAGAACTTCAATCTGGTAAAATTCATTTAATATTAACACATAACAAAATTCTAACTTAGTCGAATCCCTATATTAATTTTTTTTAGCAAATCTTATAAAAATTATTATCTTATAAAACCACTGGACAGATTTTTGACAATTTATTGCTGATAGCTGTTTAATCTCAGGAACTATTGGTTCAAATAGCCCACTTATCGAGGAAGGCTATATTATAACATCACGCTATGACTAGTATCAATGAATAATTTTGTAAAAATGTTGTTGTATTTATTCCTTTTGAGAACTTCCGTCGCGTGTGCCGACTGCTGCGTAAACGGTTAAAGTTACCTACGTAACAATGATATTGTTTGACGTTTATACCTACCTAGTTCTAAAAAAGGCAGCGATACTTACCTCAATCTAATTCATTATAACTATTTTTAAGGTAATATACGTAAAATAAACTTTGTTTCTGGTCTTTAGAACGCGGGCGGAGCTGCGGGAAATGGTAGTTTTTGATAAACTTAGGACTTAGGTACATTTACATATTTTTTATAGTCTGAGTAAAGGAAAGATTTGTAACTATACTACATAAGTTTAGGTAGTTAACTAAAAGTAAACAAATTATAAAACAGGTTTTCTAGGATGTCGTTCTTTCTCGTTTTATTATTTTTTTTTATTTAAAAACAATATCTTCGAGCCGATCCGTGCGGCCGCATGAGGCGGTAAATAGCAAAAAGAAGATTCATGAAGAATGTTGATTGTAGAGTACTTATTTTTAACATAATTTATTTTTCATAAACTCTTATCCCTTCTTAATTTTCCTCCCAACATTAACTTCCCAAATAATTTTCTTAGGATATAAATATTTATAACTATTATTGTATAGACACAGATCATATAATAGGTATAGATAACATCTTCAAAATGTTGTATACGTTTTAGCCTAGTTGCAGTAACCTTGAATAGCCTCGATCCATCGATTATCATCATCAACCTTGAACCTGTTTATTAGTGATTATTAAGATTTCGTTTAATCTCTAAAGAGGATTTAGGACATTAATAATATAATAAAACATTCTTTGACGACACATTTGGCTGTTTAAAGTGACCCTACTTGCTGCGCTAGCGGTCGCAGGTTCGTGTCCCGCTGGGGACTCTCTTTTGTTAAACACGGATGCTTGTACTCCAGTCATGGTTTTTTATATTTATAATATGCTTTGATTTGTATAGGTATAATCAAAGATAATATACATATATGTATTTAAAGTTACATATGTGTAGTTTATCAACTATCTGGTATCCGTAACGCAACCTTCGTAGCTTACCATGGAACTAGATGGTGATGTCCGTAATAAATAATAATGTTCATATATACATGTCTAGATTGAGCAATGCAAGCAAACGACGCGCAAAAACCGTCCTCACTTTACGTGATATGTGTGAGTACAGCTCGTGTAGACGTGTACTTATTGTCAAGTTATGCGTGTTTAGGGATACCTGCTCTATACCTTTCTCCCATTATTTAATAAGACGAAGGTTAAAATATGTTCACCTGATTCAATTTCCAACTACCCAGAATATTTACTATACTGCACATAATGTATAACTAAGAGGTGAAATAAAAGCTTAAAAACCGTCTCCGTCGCCAGCTGGTACAAATCAAAGCATACCGACTATATTACACAAATTTTTTATGTGTTTTTTTAAAGTTTTAGTTCGTTTTTGTAATAAACAAATTCTAATAAATACTATTGCATTATTTTATGATTGACGAAGATGTAATGATATTTATAAATTGTCTCCCATAGTTTCGCAGTCTCCCAAGTAATAAATTTGCAACACAGGCTTGTCATATTTACCTAAAAAGTAACGAAAAATTACATATTAAAAATATTAAAAGTCCGTGTTTTGTTTAAAAAAAAATAGTAGTTTAATAACGTAACTTGCCAATGAAAAGTAACCTTGGTATTATTATACGGTTTTCCCACATACGTGCGACACAATCTTGCAGCACAAACCGGCGTAATTAATTATTTTTAACCGACTTCAAAAAAGGAGGAGGTTATATGTTCCGTTGTATGTATTTTTTTTTATGTATGTTCGCCGATTACTCCGCCGTCTGTGGGCCGATTTCAAAAATTTTTCTTTTGATTGGTAGGGTATAGTTCCGAGGTGGTCCCATTGTCACCAAGTCAGGATCTGATGATGGGATCCCAGGGAAATCGAAGGCAACTCTCATAATTTACAGGCACCTATTATGTTTTTGATATATTTTCTAAACCCGATAAAGCTTTTACGTATGAAAATCATCATCTCATGTGGATGAGCTGATGATGGAAGGTAAAATTCCTCAACAGTTGTTTTTTATGTGTTTTCACCGATTTCTCCGTGAATTGTGGGCCGATTTTAAAAATTTCTTTTTTGTTCGGTAGGGTATACATTCAAAATGTTCTCATTGTCACCAAGTCAGCATCTGATGATGGGATCCTAGAGAAATCGAGGGCAACCCTTAAATTTTATCGGCACTGATTACCTTTTTCATATATTTTCTAAAGCTGTTCAAGAATTTGTGATGATGTAAGGTATATATCCTCAACGGTTAGGAGTTGAAAGAAAATTCTTTTAATATTATACGTACTTATGAACTGATAGTCGTATTCCTTCAGGATATTAGGTGGATTGATAATAGAAGGTAAATCTTATTAACGTCTACGAGTTTGGAGCAGTAGTTTAGTTAGCCTGCCAATATTTTATTTAAAGATAATAATTTCCACAAAAAAATTTAAAATAAATTATTTTTTAACAAAAACGAAAACCGACTTCAAAACGCTACAAATCGAAACTAAAAAGAAAAAAAATAATTTTAATTACTTAGTTATTGTTGGAGTCGGTGCCAGCCAAAGCAAAATAATCTTAATACAATTTAATTAATGTATCAATTTGTAAATATAATCAAAATATCCGTTCGAAAGTTCATTGCAAAGGCAGGATAAAACTGTCCTTCTTGGCTGGCACAGACTCCAACAATAACTAAGTAATTAAAATTATTTTTTTTTCTTTTTAGTTTCGATTTGTTCGTGAGCTTGTCTTCCTCAAATGGCTCAAATAGTGTCCGACCGAATGTTCGGTTTCGGTTTCGGTTTCGGTCGAGTTTCGGCAAAAAAACGAGTTTCGGTTATGTTTCGGTTTCGGCAGCAAACCTGCCGAAACTACGACCGAAACCGAAACTGCGTTCGGGAGTTTCCGCGCCGTGCTCGGGTGTGTTCGGCGCGGTAAATGACATCCAAGCGACGATGACATTTGGCCGCGTTTCGTGCGTAATCATGTCGTAACCTGTTTGTTTGCAGTGCATTTTGTTTGTAGTGAGTTTTCGTGTAATATGTTTTGAATTCGGTAAGTTTTATCATGTGATATAATATAAGAGTACCTCGAAAAGTAATTTAATATAACAAAGGAGTCTAGGTAGATCATAGTAGAATCAAGTTTACCATAAAAATCAAAAATCTAAACACTTTGTGGTTAATTTAACTCTTTCGCTAATGCTATATGTAAACAAACATTAGTTAGGTACATGGTATTTACTATAGTGTATAAGTGGTGATAATATTAAGCATTTAGAGTTTCGCGTTTAATTTAATAATTATTAAGTAGATACCAATATAATAATTGCTTTTTTTTTACAAATTAACACTTATAATTATACGAGTAGATTGGTGACCTGGTTATCCGTATAAAATGAACACTTATATTTATTTTACTAATTAAAACTGACTGATTATAATACATTTTCTTTATTTTTCTCTGAAAACATGATCCTTATAAGAAAGTTTCGGTTTCGGTTTCGGTTTCGGCCGAAACTGAGACCGTTGCCGAAATTCGGTTCCGGTTTCGGTTTCGGTCGTAAAAACCAGTTTCGGTCGGACACTAGGCTCAAATGATGTAGGTGAGAAGCGAGTCTATCAATTTTAGTAAACTTTTTTTGAGCCGTTCGGGACCGTTCAATGAGGTATCTAGACATGTATATACATATAATCAAAGGTTCTAATATATCTTTTTTCTTATCTTCTTTAGTTTTGCCTAGTATACTGTATAGTATTACCTATATGATCTGTGGTTTGGCATAGTTTTGTACTCGGAATATGCTAAAACACATTCATGTGATACGAAGAATACACTAATTAACTTAGCTTTAACAAGTTAATCTGAATAAAGATGAACTGGTTAGTCTTAAAATAGAACCTCTAATTACGTTACATTTTAATTAACAATGCTCATTAATAATTTAAAAATTAATCTTCTACATTATGAGTTACATCTTATTAAATCAATGTGTCGAAAATAAAGTACCTACACTAGCCAAGGAATATGAATTTATATAAAATTTATAATATAAATAAAGTTAGTAAGTCTAACATAGAACCATGAACGAATAAACTAAGTTTATTCGTCCATGCATAGAACCTATCATGAAAGAATAAACCAATGGTGGTGGTGAATGGTTTATTCGTCCATGGAACCTATGATCTCTTAATCTTATATATATTATATAAAAATCTCATGTCACAGTGTATGTTATCGAACTGCTCCGAAACGGCTTCGCTAATTTTTATATTTTTTTTGTGTACATTTGATAATTTGGTAGATCTGAGAATAGGCCAAAGGCTATCTTGAATTGCCCTAGGAGGCTTTTAGGCTTTTAGCTTTTAGGAGGTCGATTTTTTATTTTTTTATTTTCAGCCTAAATTTTTATATTTTATTTATTTATGATTTGGCATCAAAAATACTTTTCTACCATCAACCCCTATTTTTGATAGTGGTTAGAACGCGGACGGAGCCGCGGTAATTGCTAGTATGTAATATATTTTCCGTACTTTTATTGCTTTCACAGAATCTGAAGACAATGGCTGCTCATATTCAAACAAATTAGAGCGTTGTTTAATGCTTCGCTTCGCTGATAGAAAAATAAACGGGACAGGTACTACCTCGCAAGCTTGAATATTTTATTTATAGCTTATCTGGATGTTACACCTATTTTAAATTTTAAATTTTAATGTGTGTTAAGCAAAATGGAATAAAGTCTGTACACTAAAACTTCTATTATTTCATAAATTGATACATAGTACCAATAACCAAAAGGACATTCGTCACAAAAAACGAAAAGTTCGAGTTAAAGCACAGTAGTGCCATCTCGTAGGAAGTTACAGTTACAAACGTCAATCCTCGAAGTTAACTAATAAAAGTTACTTTATGTATAGTGTCTGTTTTTATTTTATGTCAATTTTTAAAATTTTTGTCCGTCTGTCTATTTATTTCAATCTCTGAAACGGCTGGATCGATTTTGACGGGACGAGTTATAAGGAGTAACTTAGGCTTCTTTTGTTTAATTATAAAATTATAAAAACCGTATAATTTATTTTAACATACGCCAAGCTAGCCTGTACCATTACCTGCTTATTTTAACAAAAATGAATTAACAATTAATAAAATTAAATTCACTTTAATATAAATTACAAACAAAACTAATAGTTATATTCACTATTTAATATCCAGAATAAAAGCACCAAAGAATAATATTACATACATTTTAAAACGCAAAATTTACTTCTATTACGTTTTTATCTTTGGGTATGCAGGAAAACTCGTATGAAACGATTTATAACAGTATGTAATTAAAATCCAAAATTGTTTATAAAATTGGTTATTGATTTATAAATATAAAATAACTGGGTAACCAGGAAAAGAGAATGGTTGAGGAAAATACAAAACTGGTTTATCTAATGAAACATTTTTCAACTCATGTGGCAATATTTGTTGTGGCAATGGTTCTTTTTTCCATAATGGTGACCTTGTTGTCTGAAAGTAAATTTCAATTGTATAACCTGACGTTGGACTAAAACAGATGTACACAAAATCTATTTAAATAAAGCTTTGAGAATATAGTGAGTTATATATTATAACTTTAGGAACTATATAGATTTTCATAGCTTCTTGTCATATCTATGCAAAATATAAAAGTACTTACACATGAAGTAATATAGACCATTAAATATAAGAAAACCAATTGTATCTTTTGCATACTTCTATATTGGAACATAATATTACACTTTACATCAGTAATAAATATTTTATATAGGCAATGAAAAAGTAAATATTAATTATACCATACTGATTACAAATGTAATTGGCAATTTTATTAATGAACACAAACTCATTTTGGTATTAATTTAATGGGCTGGTGGTGATAGTAAACACAATGTCAATGTGTTTAAGGGTATTGGTTGCCGATTCCCACAAACTCTAGGTTGTGATTGTAAATGTTTAAACCATCGACAAAGATGAAGTAAGGATTCCTGTTCAGATACCAAGAGCTTTTCCTGAAAAAAGTTATTAAAATGTACATTGCTGTAATTCATTAAACTCTTTAATTAATATAGTTTTAATTAACTTACAATTAATGGGTAAAGAATATGGTATGCAGCTATATCAGTTATAGTGTAATAATTTCCAGTTAAATATGTGTACCTCTCCAATGCTTGGTCAATACCCTAAAAAAAGAAATTCAATAGAACACATCTTATTTTAAACAATGTTGTTAGCTAATTTTAAAGTGTCAATAGGAAAGAGCACATGATTAAAAATACAAATGAGCATATCTTCTACATGCTTGAATACGTCCTAAATTAGCTTTACCTGTAAGAAAGTTTTGGCAAAATTAGGATTCGTTATGGCTTGGTTAGCATACATAGCTATGTGTTCTAACCATTGATAGCTTAGAAGAGTTTGCTCTTGACTCATGATGGTACCGCTCTTAGCTGCTAGTCGCAATATAATACTAGCAAATCCTTCCACATTTTCTTTATCTAAAACCGTAGTTAAAACCTAAAACATACTTCTATTTTAAATTCATTGGCTAATCAATTGAAGTAGTAAAGCTTAATTTTAAATTACAAACGCACCTTGTCTGTGTTATAGCATATTGTGCCAACAGATGTATTTAGATATTTCCCAACGATTTTAACAACATCCATCATGAATGCTTCAAGGTAGTGGCTAGGGCTACTAGCTAGTATTAATATTTAAATTGATTTCCTTTTTAACCTATTCTAAAATCTTTTAATCGGCAATTTACTAATTGATCCACAATTGACATTTATTTTCAAATTTCAATTACTTGAGTTTGACTTTGATTTGAAAGTTAGATAGATTAGTTTCACAGATTAAGTATTAGTTACATTAATTGTGTTCTGTGTTCATGTGCAAAGAGAATGTAAATTGTAAAGGAATTTTTATGTGTTGAAGTTGATAGATCTCGAGGTCTCGGGCTCGCAATAAGCCACAGAACACATAATATACCACAATAAGCCCTATTTCAGTAGGTGGTGGGGATTAGTACGATTTAGGAGTGAGCGTTCCAAAGACGAACCGTTTTTGACAACCGTTTTCTGTTCGACGACGGAAGAACCGTTTTCATATTCTGACTAAAACAGTCTTCGTTGCGAAACCAGTCTTCGAATGTGTGATATGATTTTATACTTAATGTCCCTAAAAATAAAGTCGAAAATGTAATGTCCTGCAAAATTTTCGTTCGCGCTTTTCAAAAACAGTCTTCGTTGCGAAACCAGTCTTCGAATGCGTGATATGATTTTATACTTAATGTCCCTAAAAATAAAGTCGAAAATGTAATGTCCTGCAAAACCGTTGCGCAACCAGTCTTCGAATGTGTGATATGATTTTATACTTAATGTCCCTAAAAATAAAGTCGAAAATGTAATGTCCTGCAAAACCGTTGCGCAACCAGTCTTCGAATGTGTGATATGATTTTATACTTAATGTCCCTAAGAATAAAGTCGAAAATGTAATGTCCTGCAAAATTTTCGTTCGCGCTTTTCAAAAACAGTCTTCGTTGCGAAACCAGTCTTCGAATGTGTGATATGATTTTATACTTAATGTCCCTAAGAATAAAGTCGAAAATGTAATGTCCTGCAAAATTTTCGTTCGCGCTTTTCAAAAACAGTCTTCGTTGCGAAACCAGTCTTCGAATGTGTGATATGATTTTATACTTAATGTCCCTAAAAATAAAGCCGAAAATGTAATGTCCTGCAAAATTTTCGTTCGCGCTTTTCAAAAACAGTCTTCGTTGCGAAACCAGTCTTCGAATGTGTGATATGATTTTATACTTAATGTCCCTAAAAATAAAGTCGAAAATGTAATGTCCTGCCAAACCGTTGCGCAACCAGTCTTCGAATGTGTGATATGATTTTATACTTAATGTCCTTAAAAATACCGTCGAAAATGTAATTTCCTGCAAAACCTTCGTTTGCGACATTCAAATTTCAAAGCAAAGAATGTTTTTTTTACTGTTATCACAGATTACACTGTAATGAACATAAAGTATCAAATAAACTATGTTTTCAGATTTTCTCTCGATTTCTTTCATTTTCGGTTCCCGACGTTTAGAAATTAAAATGCAGAATATAACAAAATAAATTTTAAAAAATCTAAAACGGCACCAATACTCAAACAAAACCAATTTCTTAGTTTTAATTTTAAACATTATATAATTTTAATAAATTTAATAATAAGTTAATATGGAATTATATTTATTTAATTTTCGTTAAAACTTCGCAAACAAAAAATCTAAATAAATCCACGAGAAAATCTGAAAACAGTTTTATTTAGAATCAGTTTACTCGTTCAGACGTGAAGAGGATACAAACACAAAGACACACAAATTTGCGCATTTATAATATTAGTAGATGATAAATTTACTCTTCTTGCGTCGCAGTTCTAACGACTAATTTACAATTGAAAACCATTTCACTCCATGAAACATGTCAAAAAAATGGGTCCCTCGTTTTATACGTTTCACACAACTCTATTGCAACTAGTTGCGAACGAGAACCGTTTCGAAGACTAGTTTTCGTCGTAGGGAAAACGGTTGCGTTTCGTTATCTCTAAAGTCGACAACGACTCACTCGTAGTACGATTTTTTATATAACTTCCAAGCTTTACGTCAACACCGCTGTACGTCGTTGCTATCGACCAGAGCTGCGCAGTGCGCACTGCACACGCCGCACTGCACACGCCGTTTAAGTGATAATTAAATAGTATTTATGAAATACAAAATAAATTCGAGTAACGTGATGAAGGCTTAATACAAATGCATTACGTGTGATTAAATAGTAACAGTAATATTCTATCTTAAATGCAAAGCACCCCAGTCTATCGTCACGCCACGACCATAAATAGAAACTATTCTCACGATAAGCCAACGTACCCACACTACTCTTGATGTTAGACCTTCTTTCTAGACGGTGGCACTGCGTATGCCTGGGGTCACTGAAGTAAGCCCCCAGAAATAATTTCTTTTAATTTTTGAACTTTTTTTTATTACATCGTTTGGCTCAGTGGGTAGTGAACCTGCTTTCTGCGCCAGCGGTCGCGGGTTCGAGTCCCGCTGGGGGCATACATTTGTTGAGCACGAATGTATGTACTCCAGTCATGGATGTTTATATTTATAATATGTATGTATTTAAACTTATATATGTGTAGTATATCAACCATCTAGTATCCACAACACAAGGCTCGTACCTTACCGTGGAACTAGATAGTGCTGTGTGTAAATGTCCCATATTTATTATTATTATATTATTATCGTTAGTTCGTTCTTTTTTGTTTGTTCTTTTTGTTCACTATAAATATTTGGGTTCACTATAATTATTTTAATGGGAAAGTGATACTTTATTAAAACGTTTATTATTGTTATTATTATTAAATGGTTATAAATAATTGTAATTGTTATGATAATTACCATAAATAAATATTTTACGCTACTTGTAATTATTTAAAATTAAAAAAAAAATAATTTAAAATTAAACGTTTTAGTATTAGATAAGAACCTACATTTTTCAAATTATTATTTAGGGGGTTTTAGGGGTTTTTGAATTTACTCTTAGGGGGATAAAATGTCAAGTGTTGGCGACACTGAGTAACTGACATTTAGACATGCGCAAAACAGTGCTTTATGAAGTAATGAAATATGGCATTACATTACGCACCGAGTAATATCACATCACTTCATTACTCGAAACATTACTTGCCATGCGTGATACGAAGAGGTAATATTACCCGCGTACTGTCATAATAGTAGTACTGATCTATCTCATGTAATAATATGATGAATATCACACACGTTTTTATTGATTTTAATTTAAAACTAAAATGTTAACTTTTTGTGAGTAAGATTATTGTTATATTTTTATTACTTTTTATATTTAAATATTGTATTTAAAAATTTACCGTCGTAACCTAATTTACTTAAATTATTTTCATATAGCTATGTTTACAATAATGTATGCAGCAAAAACTAACAACGTATACTAGTAGTACCCGCGGCTCCGTCCACATTCTAAGACCGGACGGCACGGCTTTGTTATATTTGAATACAATTAATTTTTAAATTTAAAATGTTAACTTTTTATTTGATTAATAGCTTATAAGTTTAAATATTAGTTTAACTTTTAACTTCCTTAGAATACTGCTAAAGCACATAATACATACATAATTACAAGCATTGATAAAACAGTCTTGTGCCTTTCTATTTAAATTGTAAGCTTATGTTTTGTAAATTAATGTTATACATAAAGAATCATTGCTTAATTCTCTTAGAACTTTCCCTTTGTTGTCTTACTTCCCTAACTATTAATATTATTTATATGTATATTTGCACTTTTCAACATTCATCCATAATTCTCATATCTTTCTTATATCCTCAGTATCTCACTTCCCATACTTAATTTCAGAAAATTAGCAATGGAAAAATCAATAATCACCCGCAAGGCTGCGGTCAAAGATCTGGAATTCAAATTGAACACTACCTTAAAAGAATTAAAATCTTCTCAGGACCTTTGCAAACAGCTTCTGCAAGAACGTGAGGACAGTGAGGAGGAAATTCAGCAAATAATTAAAAAAAATTCAGATTTAAAAAATGAACTTGCTCAGTTACATGACAATTATTTAGAAGTAGTATCACAGCGAGACCGTTTGAGTGAAATTGTGAACACATGCAGCCAGTGCAGTGATGAACATGAGAAAGCTTTAAGTCGAATCACCCAACTTGAAATAAGTTTAGAGGAATCTAAAAGTATTATACTCCAGCTGGAGGAGTTTAAATTGTCACATCAGTCGATGAAAACTCAATCTTTATATACAGAGCTGGTGGAATGTAAACCACAAATCATAATAGACCTAACCAAAGATGATGACTCTTGTAATAAAGACTCTATTCACTTCTCAACCTATAATAAATTAAAAAAGTATATTAGATTGAATAAATTTATTAAAAAGTCAAAGAAATTAATTAATAATAAATATTCTTCTAAACATATTTGTGAATTGAGGAGTGAACGCTTAAAGTTAATAAATAAAATAAAACAGTATAAAATAAAATTCAGTGAAAGTAGGTCTTTGTATGAGCGAGACACACTACAACTACAGGTAGAAATTGACAATTTAACTTGTGAATTAAATTCAATTACCACAAAGTATGAGTGCTCACAAAAACAGATACAGGAGCACATTCTTGCTGCAACTAATTTAGTTGAACTTTGTAATTATAATTATGAAAGATTTGAATCATTTACTAATAAACATATGTGTGACTGTAACACACCAAAATCAGAAGATAAAAATATTCAAAGTAATTCTGTAGGTGAAGATGTCTCGGTTATACACAATGAGCAAAAGCAAATGAATAGTGTCAAATGTAACAGTAATTATAGCATAGATATTTCCTCCAGTACCGCGGTCCATGGTAATGTAATTGTTGTGTCTGATAAAATAGGCCAAGGCTTTGGCGCTTTGCTTGGAAAACACATTAATAATGTACAAAATATATGTTCACCTGGTGCCAGTTTCCAGTATAATATTAGAAAAATATCCTCAATGGAATTGTGTGTAGATAGTACTATAGTACTTCTCCAAGGGGATAGTTCATCTGTAAGGAAACAGGATGTTATAAACAGTATAGAAAATTTACTTAATTTACACAATAGGACTAAGTGCAAATTTATTATTTGCTCGTTTCCTTATTCCTCTTCCCTTACTGATGAACAAAATAAGTACATATATAGCCTTAATATGGCTATTTATAATACAACTCACCGTCATAGTGACGCATTCTTTTATTTTGACATTAATAAATTTATTAATTATTCTAGTCTTAAGGTGACAAAGGATACTTTGTATCTGCCTTTGTATTATAGGAAAAAACTTGCTACTTTAGTATCTTATAATATACAAAACCCAGTTGTACATTGTACAACTCAGAACATTGTTACTATTAATAATAATTTACTACATCAAAATAATGTTTGTGTAGAAATTGCTAGTTCTAGTTTAAACTAAATATCAAGACAATGCCTAAGTCTAATAGATTAAATATTGTTCATCAAAATATACAAGGCTTAGGTGGCAAAGAACTAGAACTAGAACTTTACCTTGTGAAAGATAATATTCATGTGATATGCCTAACTGAACCATGGCTCAAAAAAGATTGTAATATTTTAAATATTGAAAATTTTACATTGTCAAGTTCGTTTGTTAGAGTGAACGCTACTCGCGGTGGCTCTCTTGTATTAGTTAGAAATGATATAGTTTGCAAGGGCCGACAGGACATAGTGGCACTCTCTGTCGAGCGTTCTATAGAACTATCCTGCGTTGAGACTCAACAGTATGTTATATTATGCGTGTACCGGCCCCCTTCGGGTGACTTTGATATATTTGAAAATAAGATGGACGATATCCTTAGAAATGTATGTACAAGTAGTAAATCAATAATTGTATGCGGGGATTTTAATGTCGATATACTTCAAGTAACACAGCACAGTAATCGCCTTTTAAGTCTATTCAGATCATACGACTTAAGTAATGTCTTCTGCGAACCAACTAGAGTGACAAATTCTTCCTCCACGTGTATTGATAATGTGTTCTGTCATGGGGAAGTTCTCGATAAATTAATAATAGGAAATTTAAGTTCAGACCACTTGGGTCAAAAAATTTCAATAACTAGTAATATTGCTAACTCTAAGCAAAATATAAAATGTAGACCGGTCACTCATTATAAAATTAACATTTTTAAAGAGAAGGTTATGCAACAATTACTTCAAGTGGACATGGCAGTAGATAGTCCCAACTCATATTATAATAAAGTATTTAATATACTCTTAGACTCGTTCAATGACGTATTCAAAGAGCGCACTGTAATTAAGAACCCTAAAATGAAATTTAGCGACTGGGCGACAGTCGGCATATACCGTAGTAGAGACAATTTGTATGAACTATATAGTATGAAGCAGTGGAATCATGACCCAACGTTCTATACTCGGGTAAGAGCTTATTCAAAAATTTTTAAAAAAGTTTGTCAGCAGGCTAAGTCTATATATATTAGAAATAAAATTTTAAACTCTGACAATAAAATTAAAGCCACTTGGGACGTGATTACTCGTACGACTGGCAGATCTAAGCCCGCTAGTGAACCTATCCAATTGTTATTCAATAATGCTACAGTGAGTTCCAATGAAGATGTTGCAAATTCATTTGAAAGTTATTTTTCTAAAATCCCTGAAAAGGTCACATCTTCTTTAAAATCCTCTACTTCAGATGCAATAATTTCTTTAAAAAGTCATACTCCTCACTGTGATCACCAATTTAAATTTTCATATGTAGATGCGAATGAAATAATTAAAATATTTAAAACTATAAATCTTAAAAAAACTGGTGATTTTTGGGGCATGTCTGTTAAATTACTTAATACAATAATAACAAACATTGCACCACAATTGTCTCTTATATTCAATAAATGCGTAGATACTGGATATTCCCTGATCTTATGAAAATTAGTAAAATAACACCTCTTTTTAAAGATGGTGAAAAAAATGACCCTGGCAATTATAGACCTATTTCTATATTGCCATGTATGAGTAAAATCTTTGAGAAACTTATTTTAAGTCAACTTTTGACTCATTTTAACGCAAATAATATTTTCCATAATGAACAGTATGGTTTTACTAAAGGCAGATCTACAGCCGATGCGGGGATTGCGCTTCTTAGACATATTTATGACGCTTGGGAAAAATCACAGAATGCAATTGGAGTTTTCTGTGATTTGTCTAAAGCTTTTGATTGTGTGAAACATGAAACTCTTGCTTAAATTTGCTCATTACGGTGTTCGTGGTATTGCTCTCGATCTACTTGCTTCTTATCTTACTGATAGAGTTCAGAAGGTCGCAGTAAATAACGTCAACTCTTCTGGTTCTCCTCTTAGAATGGGTGTTCCGCAAGGATCTATCCTAGGTCCATTTTTGTTTTTAGTTTATATTAATGATCTCCCGTTTTATGCCGATAAATTGTGTGATATTGTACTCTTTGCGGATGATACCTCCTTAATTTTTAAAGTTGATAGAAAGTCAAATAATTACGACGAAGTAAACAGTGCATTATCGCATATGCTTCACTGGTTTAACATTAATAATCTGGCTTTAAATGCCAAGAAGACAAAATATATGCAGTTTTTATTACCTAATGTAAAAAGACAGAATTTGAATTTGTATCTCAATAACGACACATTAAATACGGTAGATTCCACGGTCTTCTTGGGATTGACATTAGATTCGGGTCTGCAATGGGGTCCCCATCTCTCGTCTCTTGCGAGTAGACTGAGCTCAGCTGTTTTCGCTGTTAGAAAAGTCAAGCAGCTAACGGACATTGATACTGCCAGACTTGTTTACTTCAGTTATTTCCATAGCATTTTATCTTATGGTATTTTGTTGTGGGGTAATGCAGCGGACATTAAATCGATTTTTATTCTACAAAAAAGGGCCATTCGGGCTATTTATAACATAAGCGCTCGTGATACTCTCCGCGGACTTTTTAAAGAAATAGGAATTCTTACGGTTGCTTCGCAATATATATATTGTAACATTATGTTTGTTCGGCAAAATATTAATTGCTATTCAAAGCACAGCGACAAACACAGTATAAATACAAGAAATAAGGATAAACTTGTAACACCCAGTTTTCGCCTACAAAAGGTAAACAGATCGTTTATGGGGCAAGGTGTACGCATGTATAGTAAAATTCCACAGTCCATATTGAACTTGCCTTTGAGGCAATTTAAATCAAAAATTAAAAGTACGTTGTTGAATAAAGCTTATTACACTATAGCGGAATACCTGGTGGATGTAAATGTGTGGGATTAGTGACTGGTTGTGTATCACGTAGGATAAATAGATAAATTGTAATACAATATTGTTACCAAATTTTTTTTGAAAAGAGCAACTGTTGAGTTTCTCGCCGGTTCTTCTCAGCAGAACAGCTTTCCGAGCCGGTGGTAGTTTACTCACAGACTTACAGACTGACTTTTAATTTTGATAATGTAAAAATGACGATTCAAAAGAGCTTGTAAAAGTCTATTTGAATAAAGAATATTTTGATTTGATTTGATATGATTAAGATTATTATTTATGTATAGAATTTTTTAAATATTGTATTTATAATTTTACTGTCGTAAGTTAACCAATATAAATTATTATTATTTTTTCGTCGAAAAAGAAACAAAAACTAATTTACAACATACTTTTATACTAGCAGTATCCGCGGTTCCGACCGCGTTCTAAGGACTGCGACTTTGGGTCCACTGTATTATATACACTATACATATATACTTGATAAAGTTCATTATAATATTAAAATATATAATGAATAATTAAAGTTTTTTATTTTTAATTTTGAATTAATTATTATTTACTATGAATACGTGAATTAGTATTTTTTAAAAGCCTGAAAAAGTTTTTTTTATTATTCTTTATTTATAAAGCCATACACAAATTGGATAAGGATTAATATCATGATACCAATATCACCACTATTCAACACGTATTTGAACTTAATAATTTTAAAAAAAATTGTTATAATAAAGGCATGTGCCATCGCAGAATTTTTTGTGAGTAATCATAAGTAAGTATTGTAATATAAAATTTTAATATATAAAATAGTGCTTGATATTATGTATTTCGTCAACAGTTTTCGTTTTATATGCAGCATTTTGATACCTTGGGGACACATTTAAGGTAGGGATCCCTAAAATGGGATATTTTTGAAAATACAATATAGCCAATAATACACTTCTCACAATCACTCCTGAATAGTGTAGCTGTCTGTTAGTGAAAGAGTTTTCATGATCAGATCAGTTTTTCCGAAAATAACCCCCCTACAAACGAACAGACAGATACACAAAGTTCGAAACTTTAACTCATAATGTAAGTAAAGGATATTTTAGAATAGATTGCAATTTTGCATTTCAGTCCTAGTCAAATGATTTCTATTCACTTGCGGCATGTTTGCGTACTTAGCGGCATACATTTCATGGCATAGTAAAATATATTGTAGAACTAGCGGAACCCGCAGCTTCGCTCGCGCTAAATCGCTAGTATATTATAGATATTAAATATTTTAGCAAAATACAATTAACACTTACTAAAATTAAATTATAAAAATATTAATAACGCCATCTATGAGAAATCATTACGCATCATTTGATAATTGAAAGTACGGAAATATGATTTAAGAGTTTAGAACACATTATTCTATTATTCTTTTTTAATAGTATTTTAGGAATTAAATATTCTTTTTTATGTAAATTGTGGGTATTCACTGTCTGTAATAAGTATATAAACCTTACAGTCCTTTGCCTTTCCCTATTAGGGATAAATTTTAATCATGGTTCATGATTGCTGTAAAGCATTCAAATTGCAGGAACCAAAAATCAAAATAAATCAGCAATATAATCCAAAAACCAAGTTGAATTTATAAAATATTTGATTAAGACTTGTACTTTTAGCACAAGCTAAACTGCGGGACCCACTATTTTCAATAAATCAATATTTTTAATGTGTACTATTGTTTTTATTTAAAACTCCCAAATGTACAACTTTTTTACAGGTGGTATACTATTATCTTATTTTTTCATCTGACAGCACTGCGCTCGCGTCATGCTCATGACTAAAGTAATGAAGGCTGTATGGACTATAGTCCTTTGCCTTTCCCTATTGGGGATAAATTTAAAAAACAACAACTAAAGTAATGACTAGAGTAATGTTTGAACTTTGAACTTTGAAGTGATGCGTAATGTTTCGTTCGGTCGAGTGTTGCTACAGTACAATTCTCTAAACACCACCTTGCCATGCGTGAGACATTACGGATCTATCTCGGAATATAACACGCGTTATCATTGTATTTTAATACAATTAATTTTATAATGTTGACTTTTATTTGATACGATTTAGATTTTTATTATATATTGCAATTTTGCATTTTGTCATACTCAAATAATTATTTTAAACTTGCGGCATTTGTACGTAAATAGCGATATACCTTTTATGACTTGGTTTTGTTCTTTAGGATCCCTATTCCCTTATATTGTAAAACTCTTTTTACAAACACCAGTTGCGAAATTTCTGAGCATCTTGCAAAATAATTAATAAGTAAAACAAAATTGTATTGTTTAGCTACAGGTTGTAAATATGAATGACCCTTTGTGAAGACCAGGCGCAGCTTAGGACCTAGTAATGAAAACCTTATATCGTTGGCCTAACTTATAATATTGGCGTATTTAAAAATCATTTTTCTAGCAATTATAACTTTTTTTGCTTATAACTATTTGTATTTTTATTATAAATATATTTTGTGTTAATTATTGCTTTTTAAAATAAATACATTTCGAATTGCTTTGCTATTTCAAAATTCGTAAAACGGAGTGATGCCAAGTTAACCCGAACGATGGAATATCACGCTCGCGTCATGTTTGACGTAATAAGTAATGTTTGGTTCGGTCGAGTAATGAGTGATGATACAGTACTCGCTCGGGTAATATTACGCGTAATGCATTACTCGCATTACTTACACATGTCTACTGACATTTAATAGTTGACATTTGTGATTTGACAATTTGACAGTGTCAAGGCTATTGGTTTTCTAATTTCGTTTTCGGTTCGGTGATTCTTATTATCAAGAATCTTGTGTACTAATAAATGTCATCAAAATATTATAAATCTAGCTTAAGATTACTTATATTTAATAAACACTTTATCTTATATTTGAATAAATAGGTGACAGCTAAAAATAATGAAACTATAGTACTACATTGTGAACTGTTTGATATATAGATGAATAATGAAACCTATTGTATCCAGTATACGATAAATACTCCTAGATTTTCTTTAATGGACTCTAATAGACCATAATCTGTTTACAAATTCAAGTTGTATTACCTTTTTATTTAGTCTTCATGTTGACTTTATGCCATAATTATTTTCGAGTGACACCTAACAACAAAAATAATAAAGATGATATACAAACTTTTAGTAAAAGAAAATTCGCTTTTGGACTGTTTATTCTATTTCTCGTTAGTATGCTGTGGGTGGTGTCATCTGAGTTGACTATGGTATTTGTTGTTTGTTATGATAATTTAAAACTAATCCTCAAATTGTGTTTCTAATTTTTATTATTATTTGCAGTATATATACCGAGAAAAAAAGCTGGAAAAACCATTTCTAGTGACATATGTTAGGAGTTCCTTGTTGTTCATATATCTGTTAGTATTATGTTTCACTCCACCTACAAGAGATCCCTGCCAACCAGCAGATTACACAGTAAGGCAAAAAATATATTATAATCATATAATTAATTAAGGGTTCTGGTTTATCATCAAGTAGTACTCACAGTTTTTACCCTTTTATACCTTCTAATAATAGGAAGTTAAAGAATTTGGCTAAGGCTACTCATACACAAATGTGTTTCTATTTTGAAAAATATTCCAGTTAGATTTATATCATATTAAATGACCAGTTCATGAAACTTTTTACTTGAAAAAAAGTTAAGTTATACATGTAAGACAGTACCCAGAACAACTAGAGCTTACAGAAAAACGGATTCTTTAAAAGAATTCTAGTCTAAATAAAAAGTTTATAAATAAAATTTATATTTTTAAAAAAAAGTGTCAATTGACTAAAAATATCTATAATGTTCGCATATTACATAATATTATATACATCTAAATTTTCTACACCAAATTATCTAAATCTA
Organism: Boloria selene; assembly: GCA_905231865.2. NCBI lineage: Eukaryota > Metazoa > Arthropoda > Insecta > Lepidoptera > Nymphalidae > Boloria > Boloria selene. The sequence continues at coordinate 6,980,738 of HG993149.1, forward strand.
CAACTCAAAATAGAGACCCATGAAACCCAAATGTGTACAAAGGCTCAGACAAAAGATAATGCGAGTCAATACTCAATATATATTTTTCTTAATTTATATTTAATTGATTTTAATTTATGGTACATATGTCAAAATGCTTAATTTACATTTCGTTTACTTCAGCAACTGGTAGAGCCTACTGCAGAAACAGATGATGAGAATTTCTATACCGAATCTAACAACAGTTTGGTATGATGTATTTTTTATATATAATTGAAATAAGTTTTAAAATTGTAGTGTTTATAATCGTGTTGTATTTGAAATTACAGGGTGATTCCACTTTTGTTCCTGTCAGAGCAGGAGAAACTACAGATAGCGATGATGCAACACCCAGAGCAGTCCGTTTCAATAAAGTTGCCGAGGTACTGTATATGAAATATTATATTTTTAGAAATATATATCTATAAAATTAATATTAAATATGATGACACATAATTATCAACAATAATGTTAAGAAATGGTAAACTTTGCAAGTTTATATGTAGAGTGTAATTTTTGAATCAATTGGATAATTTGAACAAGTGTTGACTAACAAAGATCATAATAACTGAAATTGAGGTCAGAAAATGACTGTTGAGGCTGCTTGTGTATTAATAGGCATTTATGGCACTCTTGCAAAAGAAAGGCAAAAAATATTAAATAGTAAAAATTTATTTTCAGTATAATTGTTTAGTTCCCAAGAGTTGTAGTGTAACATTAAACCTGAGTTAATATATAGGCTCTTAAATTAAAAATAGTTCAAAGACTGAACAGATACATTGAAGAATCATCCAAATGAAATTTATACTATTATTAATATATTACAAAAGATAATATGCTTTTTTTATAATTAGTTTAGTATGAATCATTAATTAGTAATATCATCCATTGTTTGCGATAAAAGTTGATAAAATTATATTAATTAACTCTAATGTTGTTATCTGTTTATTTGTAGTTTTATGATGTTACAAATTGGCACTTCTCAAAAAACCCCATTATACAAACTAAAAAGAAAAAAAAGAGACCTCAGTTTTATTTATCTGTATAGATTTTGAGTTTTTTTAATTCTATTTATTTTGCTGGCTTAAGAGGGCTTCTCTTCAATACAACTTACAAGGATCGAAGAACAAGGGATTAAATAAAACAGCAATATACATATTATTATTTATTTATGAGTAGTGACATACTCTCGCTTGAGTTGGTCATCCCCTGCTTGAATAGTTTAGGATCCCATAAAAGATAAACGTCTATGTATTTTTTTGGACCCTCGCTTGCGTATTTGATGTGCGAAACGATAATTTGTTTGCGAATTGTTTTTAACGTGATTACATCGTAAGGAAACTTGCATGTCTGAGAGAACCTAGCAAGTTTTCGAAAGACATGTGAAGGACTTACCGTACGGATTATGGCCTGATCCCTCTCGTATTGAGTCTCGTGCCCTGCATTGGGTCGTTAAAAAGTGCTAAATTTATTCATTTATTTGATACAGTTGGTAATGACCCTACTTTCTGCGCCAGCGGTCGCGGGTTTGATTTCCGCTGGGGGCATGCATTTGTTGAGCACGAATGTTTGTTCTCCAGTTAGTTAGTTGTTAATATTTGTATTATGTATGTATTTAAAATTTGTATGAGTAGTATATCAACTATCTGGTATCCGTAATACAAGCCTCGTAGCTTACCACGGAACTAGATGGCGCTGTTGTAAAAAATGTTCCAATATATTAAGTCTCGTGCCCAGCAGTAGGTCGTTAAAAAGGGCTGAATTTATTAGTTTATATATTAATATCAGGTGCGGGTAATGTCAGCGGCTATGGCGGGCGAGGCCCTACTGGCGCGCCTGTCGTGGTCGGCGTCGCTGCGTGCGACGGAATACGCGCAAAGACGCGCTGCCGCCGCAGCTACAAGGCGACACTTGAAACTTGCTCTCGTGTTTTGTATACCAGTGAGTATTACAGTTTTTTTATACTAAATTATTTTACGTTTGTTTTTTTTTTTCACCTAAATTAATGAATTGTAAACGGTTTTCTAGTTTAATATATTTTGGGACATTAATAATTAACACAAGACAACTTAAAACATTCGAGCCATCATCATCACAACATCAATGCCTCTAGCGGATTTAAACCCGCGACCGCAGCGCAGAGCAACTAGAATCACTACAAACTAAAATAAACATGTCGTCAAATATAATACATAAATAAAACTTCTTTACAGTGGTTCATTTCCAACTATTTGTATCGTCTCAGTCTGCTTCATTCGTCATCTTGCTCAGCAACTCTGTACACGTCATCAACTGGCGCCCTCACGCTGTCTTTTGGCGCGTTGTTCGCGCAAGTGCCAACCGACCGCTTCTCCCTGTCAAAATGTATTGCTGTCCTGCTCACTACTGCTGGTTTGGTAAGTGAGGGAATGAAATAGATATATGTTTATCGTTTAGTGTTGCGATTTTGTTTTTTTTTAATATTGTCATGTAGCTGAAACATTTAATTTCAAAATTGTTAAAATAATTAATAGAAATATTTAAGATTAGTTCAAGAATAGTTATTTTTATTGAATTTCTCTCAGGATCAGTAAATGAATTTATATAATTTAAATATTTTTTAAGTAAAAGGTGTATATATTTCAGGTAGTTTTAGGAGTGACAGAGAGTCATCAAACTAATTGGACGGCGGTCTTGGCGGCCTTAGGGTCTGCTCTTTGTTACGCAGTACATCTTTTATTATTTCGACGAGAGTTAAGGAAAGGGGATGGAATTAACTCATTTTTACTTGTAGGTCAGTTGAACATTTGAATTATATAATATAAACGTATACAAACTAGCATTTCTTCAGGCTCCGCCCGCGTTCTTAGGACCGGTAAACAAATTTTTACTTGTAGGTTTTATTATAATTCTACTACTGATGAATACATTTTAAATGTTAGTATGGATTTGAATAGGATTTTTCGATTGGACAGCAATTATTGTACACTTATCACTATCGCGGATAGATTGCTGGATACGTAATCACTATAGTAGTGTTATAACCTCGCTGCAGACTCGGCCATAAATCATTCGAGTGTTTCGCTCTCTTTCCCACTCACGGGCCCTATGGCACGGCTCCTGTCCTGTACTGCAGTTGATGAGTGATATCGATAGTTGTTTTTTTTTGTATCTTTATAAATGGGTGATAGAAATAATTCTGTGTTATTTATAAATAGCAATAACGAACACCCCTAAAATAGCCTATAAATAGCCGTTGCGCCCCTCTAAATTATATAGTATGGGTTGGTTGATGTTTGTTTTTTGTTGTTTTTAAAATTTGTCCCCAATAGGGAAAGGCAAAGGACTATAGTCCATACAGCCTTGGTTGATGTTCGGTTTGTGGTGGCAGGCGTGGTGGGGTGCGCGTGCGGGTGCGCGGCGTGGGTGGCGGGCGGCGCGCTGGCGGCGGCGGGCGCGGAGCGGCTGGAGCTGCCCGCGCCGCGACTGTGGAGCTGGCTGCTGCTCGACGCCGCGCTCGGACCGCTGCTTATAGAGAGCTTGTGGCTGTGGTATGTGATGTTTGCCTCTTGTTAATAAAAAAAAAAATAAAAGTGCGTGTGTACAAAGTACACATGTCAGAAGTAAAACTTGAATTTAAATTAAGGGTAACTCTTCCCCGTCTCTGAGCGCCTGGTACTATGGACTTATTTTTTCGTTTTTTTTTTTTTTTTTTTTTTTTATGGTAAAAAGGGGGCAAACGGGCAGGAGGCTCACCTGATGGAAAGTGATCACCTCCGCCCATGGAAATCTGCAAGCCAGGCTTGCAGATGCGTTGCCGGCCTTTCAGGAAAGGGAGGGATGGAGGAGGGAGGGAAGTGGGAGGGAGGAGGGAACGAAGGCGGAGGATGAAGGGAAGAGGGAGGGGGGAAGGAGAGTGGGCCTCCCGGACTCTCACTCACCGGACGAAACGCGACAGCATAGCTGCCACTTCACGCCGGTCTTCTGTGAGAGAGTGGTACTAATGAACTATACGGGGCGTGCCGGCCCATTCGGTTGCTACCCGAAGGTAACAAGCATGGCACTACCACTTATTAATCTTTTCATCATTTTTAATTAATCGTTTCATCGAGTTTGAAATCACATCGATTCTATAGAAGTTTGTTTCACTTCAAAAATAAAAGTGCGTGTGTACAAAGTACACATGTCAGAAGTAAAACTTCTTTGGCCAACTAATTTTTAAATCTCCTTTATATTAATTATACTAAGCTCGTTGAGAGAGGGAGATGGCGCGAAGGTCACACCCACGAGTTAGACAGAGTTAGAAATGTCACTGACTCGCGGTGGGCGAGATCTAACTAAGGCTAACTCTTCCCCGTCTGAGTGCCTGGTACTATGAACTTATTTTTTTCATTTCATCGAGTTTGAAATCACAACGATTCTAAAGAAGTTTCACTTCAAAAATAAAAATTTGATAATTACTTATAAATTTTGTCAGAAATCAATAATCAGTAATTTGTATTAATACAGCTAGTAATAAACAAATACATCCCCAGGGGCCGATCACTGACATCATCACAAACAGCAACCCTCTCGCTAGCGCTGACGCTGCCGATGTGCGCGTGCGTGGAGGCGTACCGCGGGCAGCAGCACGCGTGGCGCAGCGCCGCCGTGCTGCTGGCGGCCGCGGGCTGGCTTGCTGCTGCGCTGCCGCAGCGCGCGGTGGACTGGCTCGCTGTGAAGCTGCGAGCCGCTGATGGGTTCACGTGAGTATAAAGCCGCGTTAGAATTTGTTGTGATGGTTTTAGTGCAGAAGAAAAATTTGCAGCAACTGTTTGTAATGGATTATATACAGTAGGTACACATACAAGTATGTGTGTTTACTCGAGATTGTAAGCAAATGGCAAGCGAGCGGAGACGGCATAATTTATATAGATGATTTCTTTTTGGAGTTTTTTTCTTTCCATCACAGTAACCTCCTAATAGCAATCCTTGTCATGAATTGTTAGCTAACTTAACAATTCTACTACATGCACTCGGATGACTACTTAGACACTACTCGTATCTAGAGGTAGGGCGCAACGGCTTTTTATAGGCTATTTTTACAGGTGCTCGTTATTCTAGATAGCTGAAAAAATACAGTCGGATTACCTGTTTACACGATACGACAGAAGTGGGCGAAACTGCTATCTGTTGATAATGTGTCATAACTGTAGAGGTGGACGAAACGGCTATATATTGATAAAGAGTTATAAGAATACGCTATTTTTAAAATGCCTATTATTTTTTACGCTATAATATATTTATACGTTATATAATTTCGCATAATTTAGCGCACACGACTCGTGACAAAAATATTATACGGCTAGCAGTTAGCACGAAGTGTCAAGCGCGGCAGTTGTCGTCCATAGTGATTACATTCTCTTTGTTGTGGTCATATTATATGTAATAAAAATAAATTAAAAAATAGCTATAGCGTTTGCCTCTGGAAATAAATAACAAACGATTTGGTTATTATAAATATCATGTTATTTATAAATAGCAGGTTATTTTTTCAGCTATCTAGAATAACGAGCACCCCTAAAAATAGCCTATAAATAGCCGTTGCGCCCCACCTCTAAATCCGAGCACATTCGGAGTTCGGACACCGGCGTCCTAACCGAGTCCTAAATTGGACCGTGCTCTATTTTTGTACAAGTGGACTTGGTCCGAGTGTACTCGTACTGTGAAAACGCGGCTTTTAATCAAATCAAGTGAAGTCAAATCAATATACGACGACTCGTTTAGTTTAGCTTAGTTGGTAGTGACCCTGGTTTCTGCGCCTGCGGTCGCGGGTTCGAGTCCCGTTGGGGTCATTTATTTATTAAGCACGAATGTTTGTTCTCGTTTGGTGTGTATATTTATAATCTCGTTTGGTTTGGCTTAGTTGGTGGTGTAATGACCCTACTTTCTGAGCCTGCGGTCGCGGGTTCGAGTCCCGCTGGGGGCATTCGTTTGTTAAGCACGAATGTTTCTTCTCGTTTGGTGTGTATATTTATAATGTGTGTGTATTTAAAATTTATATGTGTAGTAAGAATTTGGTGCCCGGTCTTTAGAATGCGTGCAAAGCCGCGGGAAATGCTAATAATCAAGAAGTTGGCACATTATTACAACAGCGCCATCTAGTTCCGTGATAATCTGCGAGGCGCGTGTTACGGATACCAGATAGTTGATATACTACACATATATTAATTTTAAATTCATACATACTATAAATATAAACTGTGTGTGCTTAACAAATGAATACCCCCAGCGGGACCAGAACCCGCGACCGCTGGTGCAGAAAGCGGGGTCACTACCAATTTAGCCAAACGCGACGTCATAATCAATCAATCTAAATATACTTTATTAGAATAAGCTTTTACGAACACATTTGATTCGTCACTTTTACATTATAATATTGAATTTAGGTTAAATGTCAGTCTGCGAGTCTGAGTAATAACTTTTGGAAATGACTTTCACAGACAGGGGAGCCAACATAACGACATACATAATATTCGTTGAAACGAACTTATAGTAATAATTTAATTTTCTTACACAGAGCAATAAGAAATATATCGGAACTAGATGAACAATCGGAAGCGTTGATGTCATCAGACGAGCCCACGTAACCCACATCAAGAATGAGAACCAAATTATTTCAAGTGAGCACAGTTTGTGTGAGAACCTCTTGTTACTCCTAGTCTAATATGTATAGCATTTAATGGTTTAAATATTAAGAAGTAACATTGTTTTAAAAAAGGCAAGATCAAGGATTATTGAAAGTAATATTCGTATTTTAATTTGCAAATTATTAAAGATAAATTGATCTCTCGTTTTATTATTATTAGTGAATAATTAGCAGTGGACTCAAGTATCGATTCAAAATAATCGATTTCATCATTAGGCGAAATGTGCAATTTTTATAATAATTGATGTTGTTCAGGCTACAAGAGCATTATAATTATTTAACTCAATAGCAAATTAGTAGTTTTTATTATAATTTTAAATTTAGTTTAATTTACAAATGTCAGAATTTGATGCTTTTGGTGTAAACCAGCTATATTTATAAGTGAAAAGAATTTGACTCACTAGAGATAAGCTTAGTTCTGGCTCATGATTTCTGCTAATATTATCTTATATTTTTATTAAGTAACTCATTCCACTATATTATATAATTTTTTAATTACAAAATGTAACACATGCAAAAATATATTTGAGCTTATTTCGATTAATTACTTTATTATTACACTTTTAAGAACTTGTAATAAATTATTTTTTTACAGAACAAAACTTTACCTCCATCTACTTTATTTATTTTTCAATTTATCTGTACATTTGAGAAACCCTATTCATATCACAATATTAATGATAAGTTATTATATAAAAAAAGTGTATTTTTGTGTTGCTAAGAACCAAATTTTTATTAATCTATAGACATTATTTTTAATTAGGCACTGGCGTTAAAAATAAAAAAGTACTGAGCGAATGGTTGATTCCCTAATTGACATACTAAATGGTATTTCTAAGGTCTACTATTGTAGTTCTAATGAATTGTGTAAGCAATTAAGTTCAAATTAAATTCATGTGATGTATGAATTTCTTAAATTTTAAAATGATTAAGAATAAAGTGTGAAAGTATTGAAATATGTAGACTTTTAGATATTTTTTTATTGTTTTTGATGTTCAGAGAATTTTGACTTATACTAATAAAAGCTGAATATTTTTTTTTTTTTAACTTTACATAGCACACTTTGCTTTCAAATGGTCTGTAGTTGGCACATTCAAAATGGCGTTACTGCAAAAACTATACGTAAAAGACTTTATTTTAGTTTATAATTAAATAACTTCAAAATACTACATTCAATTTCACAAATATAAACTCCATTATACTATTAAATATTTTCAAAAGAAAAATATAATTTTATAACTTCATAACAAATTTAAAGGTCTAATATACATTTTATTTAAATATTACACATTAAATTTGTTAGAAGTATAAGTAAATATTGTATTATGCACACCACGACTTTAAAATACCTTCATGTACCTAAATTGTTGATATAAAAAAAAATTGTGTAGTATATAAAGCCGTTGTGTGCTTAGACCCTTTGTTTAGCTAATCTGGATACTGTACATAAAAGTATACGTTAGAATTTATTATAGAAGTAATTTATGTCTGTCATATTTCCCTTTGGATAATCCCACTGCTGGGCAAAAGCCTTTCTTCAATACAAGGGGGATTCGGCCATAGCCCACTGGCCAAGTGAGAATTGGCGGACGTCTATTGATGTCTTTCGAAAACTTGCTAAGTTCTCTCTGACATTCATTCATGATTCGCATGTGAAAATATCAGAGGTGAGAGACCCGGGTTTGAACCCGCTTCACTCGGTTACCCAAGTGACCACTGCGCGTTACCACTGACTAAACAGATAAAATACAGTTATTTCAAGTAATTTTAAACCTAATCAGAACAACTGCTATTAGTATTTGTAGCTTTATAAAGTTTCGTCTTGAAATCATACTTGCACAAAATTGTATTATCTTTCGTTAAATAAATAGGTATTATCGTATAGGTATGATTTTGCTTCGTATTAATTACCGTAAAATTAAATAATGAAATATTATATAACGACAGAACTCATGTATGTGTATGTCCGACATAATAGATAGATTTTTTATTTTTGTGGTTATTAGTAACAAATTATGAATATAATAAATCTCTTATCAGCACTTGTTTTATTAAAAAATATCCAAAGTCAAATCTTTACCTATACTCAAATATTATAATAAAATTAGTTTACTTTCCTTATTTTTCAATAAATTCTAAAGGATTACCCACTCAAGATCTGTATTAAATTTCATCGAAATCAGTTTAGCCATTTCTGTGGGGAATAGTAACAAATCTTTGATTATATACATGATCTAAGTAACAATTAATATAGTTAATATACCAACTATTATTTTACATTCTCTTTGATACCAACGTTCGCATTTCCATGTATAAAAAACCAATATACCTACCTATGTTACAAACAAAATAAAACGTGATGACTATAATATATTGTATTTTAGATACTTATTTACTAATAAGTAATATAAATATTTCTATATAGATAATATTGGAAATTAAAATATTATTATGGTGAATTTTATTTTTCACAGTGTAATACATATTGTATATTCACTATACTCTTCCGTGGGAATAATTAAAGTATTTTATTTATTTACATATATTAATTATTCATACTAAACAACAATATAGAAATATGTGATTATTTTTATCATTTAAAGCATAATATAATTTTAATTTGTAAATTATATACATAAGTTGTCTGTTGTCAATTGTCAGTTCCATAGAGTATATTGATTGATACATATATGTCAGTTCTGTCAAGTTATAAAATATAGGTTATAATTCTGTATGTAGCCTGCAGGTTATGTTTTGAGCTGTAATTATTACATAGTAAAAGAGCTATGCGATATTGAAATGTATTCATCTTATAACAAAATGTCAATTGTTATAAAATTAACTATAAAACAGGCATTGCCTGTTGCGAAACGTTCTTGTCCTATTATCCAAAATGTCTACAAGTATAGCACTAAGGCAACAACATCCAATGAAAACGTATATGATAACTTTACTGACTGGGAGACTTTGAGTAAACAGAAGAGAATCAGCAAAGCCATGAAGGCATATCTAGAAAGAGCCAAGGAACACGATGAGTTCATGAAAAGGCAGCACTTTGAGTATAATATTGGTAAAAGGCATCTCGCTAATATTATGGGAGAAGATCCAGCAACATTTAGTCAAAAGGATGTTGATCGCGCTATAGAATATCTTTTTCCCAGTGGTATTTACGATCCTGCAGCTCGCCCTTTAATGAAACCACCAAGTGAAGTTTTTCCTGCACGCAAAGCCGCAGAGTTCGACGAGGCAGGAAGACCGCATCACTTTTTATTCTATACAGGAAAGCCCAATTTCTTTAAACTTTTGTATGATGCAGCTGAAAATATTCAGGCCTTACAGAATTATGGAGATAATGTTATTAGAAAGAAAGAAATTCCAAATCCTAATGAAAAATTGGAACTGGGTTCTACTGTTTGGTTGTCAAAAGAAGAGCTTGAACAAATGTTAGTGGAAAGTATAAATGAGTTGGAATATGATAATTTTAAATTAGTTATGGAAAGGCTTGTTACTTTACCATACTCTTACAGGTTTAAAGAGTTTATAGAAAAGTACAGAAAGCCACTAGCTACTCAAAGATTTGCATTAGAAATCCCAAAACCCAATTATGATGAAAATGGTCGTGCATTTATTACAACATATGAATGCTTGAGGAAAAAGGCGAGAGGAGATGTCACAATCTTGTCACCTGGTACTGGAAAGATCACTATAAATGGAAAAGATATAACTTATTTTGATGATGTGCAGTCACGTGAACAAGTTATTTTCCCATTAATATTTACTGGAATGCACAATAAAGTTGATGTAGTATGCAATATCGAAGGTGGAGGTCCATCAGGACAATCAGGAGCTATTAGATGGGGAATAGCTTGGGGTCTCCGCAGCTTTGTTGATAAGACTATGCTTGAATCCATGCAAGTTGCTGGTTTGCTTACAAGAGATCATAGGCGACGTGAACGTAAGAAGCCTGGTCAACCTGGTGCGAGGAAGAAGCCTTCATGGAACAGAAGATAAATTTTAAATCCAGTTAACTGCTTTAGTGTTTGTTACTCTAGTACTCATAAATAATAATAAATAAAACATATTTAACAAATATTATAATTTTTATTGTGAATATTGTAAGTTATTTATTTATTTTTTTTAATTTCTTTTTCATCATTTTCTTTCTTCCACCAATTTTCTTTTGGAACATAGTGTTCTTTCGCTCTTTATTATATATCCTCTTTTTCATTAATGACTTCAGCTCCCTCCTCTCTTTTGGTCCTTCATTTTCATTCTTCTTGGCAAAGAAAAGCAATCCATCTGTAAATGAATAATGAAATAGGTTTTTTTTCTCCATCTACAATCAGTTCTTGGATTATAAACACATCTATTGTCCTTCTGCACTTCAAAGTTTGGGCTCACCGCTCATACATCTAATGATGTTACATCCCTTTAATGTTACCACTTACCAGTATAATTAATTAATTGGCATAAAATTAGATAATATAGTTACAAATACAGAAGCGCTTTATAGTGTACCAAATATCTGATTTAAAATAAGAATACATTTAGAATGTTTAATTCAATAAACAAAATTAATGCTTTCCCATCATCTATCACAGTTTTATAAATCATAGGATATGTATATATTATAATTTACCTCTTAACCTAAAATCATCTGGGGAGAAAAATAATTTTTCTCTCCACACTGTTTTAGTTTCAATTTTTTCTTGATTAGTTTCTTGCACATTTACATTTTCATCCTCATTCTCTGATTCCGAAGAGTCATATACAAAGGGGTTCCTTTCACCGGGATCTAATGGATTTTTTACTTTTGGATTCTTTTTAGCTGTTATTGAAATTAAGTCCTTCTCTTGTGCTGGCTGTGTATCTGTCAGGTATTAAAAAACCATTAAAAAGACAACAATAAAATTATATGGAAATGTTATTATTATAATTAAAAATAGTATAGTTTATATAAAAGCAAATTCAAGATACAAATAAAATCATCTTAATTTTTTTATTCCTTCACACTCAATAAGACCATCAGAAAATTAGGATTATAGATAAATATCTTGAATTAATTCGAGCTTTTAAACTTTTAATATAATATTTAGCTAGCTAGTTGATATACCCTACCTTCTTCTTGGACATCATCTTTTCTAAACAAACTTCTCAAACTGAACTCTGTTGGATGAGTTATAGTTTCTTTTAAAGTATCACTTATTTTGTAAAATTGCTCTTTAGAAACTTCAACTTTTTCAACTACTGGTTCTGGCACAGCAATTTGTTCTTCTACTATAGGCTCTTTGTCCTTTTTCTTTTTTGATTTCTTTGCCGATTCTGGTTTCGTTTCTACAGGTGCCAAATATTTCGCATGTTCTGGTTGCATAGGATCAAATCTGAGCATGCCTAATTTTGCCCTAAAAGTAAAATATATCATTAAAATAAAGATTGCCATGCAAGATTTAATCTTTTATTGAATGAGTGTATGTGTGCAATATTAAATAAATATTTATTGCCTTGACTGCAAGCCCAAAATTCTATTTTGGTAAACAGAATATTGGCCTTATTTATGCTTAAAGTAATATGAAAAGCTTTGTGTATTCTCTGAAGTGCAGTCCTTTTTTACCTCATGAACCACTCATAAAACTCTTTCTCTTATAAACCAGTGGAAATATTCTTACATTTGAGATCACCAATTAGGTATCTGTAGAGTCAGAGAGCAGGTATTATACCGGCTTAACCCAAATAGGTTCCAACTCCTCAAAATGTCGGCCTTAAAATCTGTAGCCTAGAGTACAAATCACAAAAAAGAGACACCAAAACTCACTTTGCTTTAACAGTAGATTCAGCTGGTTTCATTCTGATAGGGATGCCAAGAACATCTTGCAATATATTAAGTTGCTTTGACTTTTCATCTGCCTGTTCTAATTCTACTTTTTCTTGTTCATCTGAATTCTCTTCATCTTTGTCATTGTCTACAAATCTTTCATCCAGAACAAAACGTTTATCTGATTTGTACCTTGACTGCAAGTCTAGAACCTAAGACATATAATAATTAAAATTGAAATACATGTACTATACAAATATTTTACATGTACTATACAAAAATATTTATAAAATATAATATTGACATACTTTTTGACCTTTCTTGCCTTCATATTGTTCTTTAATATCAAAATTTATTTCGTCATCACTGGCTTCATCATCAAACAAACTCGCCTTACCATTTATATCTTTTTTATTGGCACCATTTAATATCATATTGCTTTCTGTAACATTATCTTCTGTATCCGAAAATATTACTTTCTTATTTGGTTTTTTGTCCTGAAAAATAGATTTCATACATTTCAATTTTCTGAATCAAAAATGATTTATGTTTACACAGAAAATATTATATAATATAATAGAATATCCTATGCCACAATAGCCACAGATTTTAAGCAAACATAATATACTACATAATATCATACACAACACAACACATTTTATTTATCAAATACAACAAACTTACTATACTAATAAGGCCTGATTTGATTATATTTTTTTTCTGATTAAACTCCTGCCTTTTTTTCTTCATAGATTCCATTCTTTTCATGTCAGAGTTTTGTTTCTTTTCATCAACTGGAATAAAAGGCTCTATTTTATCTTTTCCTTCATAGTTAACATTTTCGTTTGAGTAAATATCTGATATATGTTTTGGGTTTTCATATATTTTTGGTTTCTTTTTTGCATAATGGTTATCCAGAGAATCTTGGTCAAATTTTCTTTTGTGAAAATTATTGTTTTCATTTTCTTTATATTTCTCAGGCTCCACTTCCATATGTTCACACTAAAAAGTAAAGTACATATAAAATATAAGATAGTATCAAATAGTATTCAAAATTAATATTAAATAAACAATAAATAAAATATTTTAAATATTCATACTATTCACACATAAATTACCTTTTGAGGTTCATTTTTCTGTGATTGTTCTCGCTCTCTTTGCAACCTTTCCAGAAAACTTTCACGAGCTCTAGTAACATATAGCTTATTACCTTGAAAATCTTCATTAGAAAAGTATTTGATACCTAATAATGACAATTTTTGGTATTTTATTCATAATAAAAGAACCATAACAAATTATCTTTTAATTCACTTATGAAATTTTAAGGGTTGGGTTTACAATCGCTTGGCAGGAGTTATTGGGTGAAACTTATATATATGGTAGGCGTTTATTCACTGATCACAATAATAACACTCACAACACAAGGTAATTCATATTTTTAGAGAAAATTAATAAAAACTTAATGTGAGAGAGAAGGATAACAATAGGATTTTGTATATGTGAGACAAAGACGTAAGATCATATGTCAAAAATATGTCGAATTACTTAAATATCATTGTCAACCATCCTAACGCCGCCATATTTAGTTCTGCGTTTCTATGGACATGTGTGAAAGTGCTTTCATCGTAAATAATTTTTTTTTTCAACTTGGATAACATAGGTTCAGAAGGTTTATCTTAATTTTTTTTCGTTCTTTCTAGGTAGGTTAGGTTAGGTTAGATATATGACCACAACACAAGCGAGCGAAGCGAGCGTGCCGCAGCGGCGGCCGGTGAGCGCTACATTCAAAATTTATTTTCTCATGAAGTATGAATTACCTTGTAATGGGAGTAGTATAGGGATAATAGGGAGCATCTCCCCTACCAATCCACTCCCTACCATTGTCATCGTCCTGCCAAGCGATTGTAAACTGCTACCAATTTTAATTTTACAATAAATACAATTTTAATGTTAATAACAAATTTTCTAATTTCGGATTTTATAACTTACATGATTCAATATTGAAGTTAGACGCAGATATAGTTATAAAAGCAAATTTTTTTTTATCATTTTCTAAACCAGGTTTACTTTTCAAATCAAAATTGGTTATGTTTCCGTATGAAGAAAATGCTTCTCGTAAAGCGTTTTCATCTAAGATATCTGGTAGATTTCCTACAAATAATCGAGTAGCAAAGGCCATTCTTGGCCACACAAGAAAGCCTGAACAAAATCTAGTTAGTATAATATATCATGTAATATAAAACTACTTTAATAACATAAATATCGTTATTCTTTTTTAACATGCGACTTTCAGTGTAATACAAAAGTTGACACTTGTTCATTAGACAATAGACATATGACATTTGTCAAAAGCACGTGTAGTTAAACCATAGACCATGGCCGAGTAAAACAAGTCTAGCAACAAGCTTAATAATTTCATTAGTAAGAGATTTGTACGATTTGTATGACAACTTCCAAGCTACGCTGTATGGCGTTGCTATCGACTGGAGCTGCGCAGTGCGCACTACGAACGCCGTTTAAGTGACAAATAGTATTAAAACTTGATCACTTGCCCTTTAATATATATTCAATAGTAAATAAATTATTTCGCCTTATATATTGACAATTTTAATACAATCAGTAACTATCTGTTAAGTTGTTTTTCAAAATGTTCTTTTGGAAGTGAGAGTTCCATAAGTGCGACTAGAAAAGAAAAAAAAATCAAGTTTTTATAATGTTGAGCTATTGACTAATAAATCATTACTAAAATTACAAAAATGTATGTAAATGTTTCAAAGTATTATATAAATAACAATTTGAATTAAGTAAATATTAATAAATAACAAGTTTTTTTTAAATAGTAGTCATTATTTTTTTACATTTTTATAATTTTACTATATTATATTTTTATTAAATATTTAGTACTGTTATTATTATTTTTTATATATTACTACAAAGATAAAATAGGTATTATTGTCGAAGATTTTATAGAAGACACTCTGTGAATTTGACAAAAAAATGAAAAGGTTTATAAGCTACATAAGATAAAAAATTATTATTCTTTTGGGTTTAACTTACGTAGTAACCATAGATGACTAATGTTGTAACTAATACTTACTGTGGGTTTAAGATAGTACCAGTATATAAATGTATAATCTATGGTATAATCCAAAGACTACTATTGTATAACGGAAAGTATAATCTGTGGATAATGGATATCCGTTATGCCTCGAATTCAAACAAATCGACGCTCGCTGAACGCTATTTAGCGATATTTTGTGAAAGCTATAAAAGACAACATAAATTAGTGATACATTGTGTTAAATTAGTTTGGTAATTTGAAATAATTAGTGTTTAAAATGTCCGATAGTGACGAAGATTTAATGGCTGAAAGTGTAGCAAGACTTCAACATCATACCGTGAGTATATTTTTATCATTTTTTCTCTTATTTCTATTATAAAACATAAAATAGAAAAAAGTTGTAATACTGGCTAATGATTTAACTTACTTTACTTCTGAATAACTAATTTATTTACTCTAACAGGCGAAGATCAAGTTTTATGTTTGTTAACTTATGTCACTCCATTTTTACGACTTTAAATAGTTAGACTTAACAAATTAATTTATACTTAAATGTCTATAAAACTTAATTCCTACTTATAAGGTCCTCAAATATTTAATATAAGAATGAATAATGGTATTTTCATATTCACTATCGGAATTTCAGTTCAATCGGAGGGCACCAAACATGAATAATACAAACATTACCAGCTTTAGTTTTGGTAACAAAATGATGACTTCTACATTTAGATCGAATTTTGAAAGACAGAGAATTGACATGCAACATTCAAATCAAAGGAACATGTTTAATATCAGAGAAACATCACCAATGTCACTGAGAAGTTTTCCTGATTCAGGGATGCAAAATTTTCGTAACTATCCCAATGGCATGGTTAGCTGTAATAGATCTGTGTTCAATGGAAGAAGTGGATCACCTATGTCTGTGAGAAGTATTGGTTAGTATAAATAAATTTGTTTTTTGTACAATCAATAATGAGTGTTACTATAATTGCAAAAACATTAATGAATATACAGTATTCATATAATTTTTTACTTTGTGTTCATTCAAAGCTTTTGTTTTCAGATTCTAATGTTAGTGTCAGTGCTACTGATATTGCATTTGCATTTAAGAATGTAAAATTTAATAAAAATGATTTAAGATTAATAAAAGATGCATATAACAAATTTATGAAAAACCATGCTCGGAAAAGAATTATGAAACGAAGAAATTTAAAATTGTTTTTAAAGGGCTACAGACGAAAATCTGGAGAGGATTCTGGCGAGCAAGGAAGTGATTCATCAATAAGCAGTGATGATTGTAGATCAACAAGGACATTTTATAAAGAAAAAAAGTCCAGGTCTGGGCCAAAATCTACAATAACTGATATAAGCCATTTTAGATCTACTATAAGAGATAGTGATATGTATAGAGACTGTTCAGAGAGGTTTAAACAAACAACACTTAGAAACATGCTTGCCACAAATAATACTAATGTAAATCTTGCAGTCAATGAAACTAGTATTCAGCAAAACCATAAAAAATCTCAAGAGGATCCACATCAAAATAGATCAATAGCTACTCTCAAAGATAGATTTACAAAGAATGCCAATTCTTTCCTTCTTCCATCACAGAGATTTAACAATTCAACCTTAAATCCAAAAAACCAAGAAAACACTATAAATGTGAAAAAAGATGTTCTTAGAACAAACAATAATATTGTAGAACAGAATAAAAGTCTTGATAGTGATAGTGAGGAAATATTTTCAGAAATCACAATACGAGAAAATACACAAATTCAGCAAAAGAGATTCCTTGAGGATAGTGAAATTAACAGTTCTGACAAGAAAAGGTATAAATCAGTGCCACAAACAAACTTTAATGATGTAACAAATGTGACAAACAGTGACTTTAATTTTAAAAAACCACAAATGCCTGTAAGAAAATCAGGTAACAATAGAAAAACCTCTGCTCCTGAACGAATCATTGCCATGTCAAAGCCACTAATTGGCAATATAGATTTAGATAAACCTAATAAACTACCAAAAAATATTGATGAAACTCAAAAACCTGCAAATAGTACTGAAATAGAGGAATCTTCAAATCAAACAGAAACAACACAAAACACAACTGATGTATCAATGAGGCCCAGTTTTATTAAAAGAAAATTGTTCACCCAGAAGTTAGATGTTGTCGAGAAAGATAATTTTAGCAGTGATAGCAACGGTGCAAATAGTCCTCAGTCAAGTATGTACGGTGAATGTAGAGAGAGAAACAAAGTGAGAAAGTTGGTCACATCACAATCATGTTTAAGCCGAGACATTATAGGCGATGATAATGTATTAGATTTAATTCATAAAATTGTTCCACCAGATAAAATGAATATGACTACAGCTTCTAATAAGAAAGAAGTTAACAAAAGCAATGATGATGATAAATGGGATGTAACATCAGTAATATCAACATGTAATATTGGAGATGTTAGTGACACATTCACAGATGAAGAAATATTTAAAGCACCTAGTAAAGTTGATAATAAAAAAAAGAAACATCAAAAAGTCAATGAAAGTGCAGTGAATACTGTTTTGCCGAAACCTGTGAATAAGCCAGTAACCCAATGTAAAGTTGTGGTTGAAAAATTATCACCTGTACCAAATTCAATACCAAAACAAAACCCTAATCTCCAAAAAAATGGAGTTGGAGGTAATAAATCTGAACGTAAGTATTTAATTTTTATTTTCTTTTCAATTATATTCTATACAAGCATTTCCCGCGGCTTCGCACGCGTTTTAAAGACGGGAAACCAAATTATTTCTGAATCGCGGTACGGTACTTGGCAGAACTAACGACCGCCCTTCCCGTTTTTGAAACATTTTTTATTGATGCTCCGCTTCTATTGGTTGTATCGTGTTGAAATATAGCCTATAGTCTTCCTCAATAAACGGTAAAAAACTAACTTTTCTGCCTTTATAATATTAGTATAGATTATTGCTAGGTACTTAATTATATTTAACTGTATTTTATTTTATTACAGTTCCTAATAAAAGGACTGTTTCAAGCTGTATAAAGTCATTTTGGGATACTGATTTTGAAAGTGATATGGAGGACAGAACTGGAACACCCTGGAAACCCAAGATACAACTAAATTCAGGTAGATTATATTTTTTACATTATAAACAGTAAAGTACCTAATTTTAAAAATGTAATGGAGTGTGAATCATTGATATTATATGACATAATATGTTAGAATGTTGGTTTTGTGGGTATAGTTTAGTTATTAGAGAAAAACAAACAATCTTTCCATTTTTCCAACACATTTTAACAAAATTTATCTTCCTTCCACAATTCATCTAGATCCATTTAATAGTTCTAGTGATTAGGTAACAAATTTTAGCATTTATAGTGTTTGAGATGGTTGCATGTTAATTAATAACTTATGTGTATTTAAAATTTGTCTAATCAATAGTTTGATATATATTTTAAACCAGGAATTTATCAATGTGTCCAGATGTTCAGCATTCAAAAACTACACATGAACATTAGACTGCGTCAGTTTTTTTTTATTTTCGTTTGAGTAAATACATCTTTTATAAAATTTTAGTTTAATTTTTCCTACACCACAGCGGAAAGGGAAATTTGAAAAAAATATTTTTCGAGTATTTACAATGAAAATAAAGAAAAAAAGTTTTTTTCAATGTATTTTACATGGGAAAGGGGACCCCTCATGCGCCAGCTCAATTTTCAAGATATCAAGCTCATCTTTTAGGAGGTTTTTTTGTCTAACAAATAAACTTTATATATTTACTCAAAAGAAAATAAAAAAAAAATTCTGACACAGTCTAATGAACATACAATGTGAATTTATCATAAAAAGCATAAGTTAAAACATTTGAGTCTCACAACTTCTTTATTTCACTAATTTAAACTTTTATTTTAACAGGTAAAGAAGGACAGAAAAATGTTGCAGATGGTAACTCCAAGATGAATTTTAGCAAAAAGAGTGCTACAAAAGGTACCATCCTAACTATAAGAAGTTTACAGAACAAGACAGTGAATAGCAGCATGAGATCTGATATCAGTAGGGTTTCCAAAAGAAACATTGAAAGTCAAGAGAACAAAGAAAATAATAACACGCCTAATAAAAATAATGAAAATTTGAAAAATAATGACACACCTAAGAAGAATAATAAAAATTTAAAAAATAACAAAAAGGATGATGAAATACAACCAAAAGACAAGATTGTAAAAAACACGAAATCTAAACGGAAGGATGAGACTCCCAAGACTAATAATGAAAAACCTAAATCAAAACCTGCTCAATCCAAAATGAAAAACACAGCAACACAAAATTCAAAAAAAGAAAGTCCATGTAACTCATCACGAGAGAGCTTAAGGCTCAAACAGAAAAATGAGAAAGTCAACAATAACAATACTTTAAATAGTGTAATTAAAAGTTCTCGGGGGAGACCTCGAAAATCTGAACAAAGTCAAGACTCAGTAAAGCCTAATCTTAATAAAAATAGCAAGGAAACTAAAAATAACAAAACAAATGATAAACCTGTAAAGAAAAATGCCACAATAAACCGACCGAAGGCACAAACCCCACAAAGGAAGCAAAACACAAGGCTATTTTCTACTCCCATTTCTGACTCAAGTTTTAATATAAGTAATAGAAGCTTAAGAATAAGGCATAGATAGTAATATGTTTTGACTTGATTTTGAATCTACTATATATTTGCTTCAAACCCTTGTTGGTCTGTTCATAATGAACAGATAGAAATGCTTTAATGTCAATATCTATGGTAAATATTTATAGTTTCTGATTAAAGAAACGGATACAATAATAATTTGTTTGTGTAAAAGCCAAAGTAGATGAGGAAGTCAATATTTAATATATTTTAGTTTGAATAATTTAGTTTATATTGTTTTAAAATGTTGCCTCTTTGCCTCACGGCGGGTCCGATTTAAAACAATGAATTATGAAATGAAATGTATAGCTCATTACATGTTTTGTAAATTATTATTTTTAAATAATTAAATTGTGTGATAGATTTTACTTATTGTTTTGCAACTTGAGTGCGGGTTATGGATTTGAATTTTTTGAACATACTTTTTGGAAAAGTACAATAATTGTAGTACTTTTCCAAAAAGTATGTAAATAATTATTATAAAATAGTTTTCAATAATAGAAGAGAATGCTTGAATCACAGAATAAAAATGACTTATATTATTATAGTTATCATGTGAGACTTAAATTATAAGAATGTGTATTATAATTATAAAATAAATTACTATCTCTTTATGTATTGTTTGTTTTTTCCATAATTATATACTTCTATATATGGACGAACATAGCATAATATATTTTAACATTTATGATAAAATAAAATAAAGTCAATTCGGAACACAAAAAAATATCCTGAACAATTTTTCTAATTATTGAGCTGAGATTTATAACTATCCTTGGCCAGTGACTTTGTGGATAAGTCATACTTAATGTTGACCCAAATAACTAGCTATCATCATACCTAATTTCATCCAAATCTGTCCAGTGGTTTTCTCTTGTTGCGAGTCGCAGACAGACAATAATTCTAAGAACTATGTATAAATTAGGCATCTGTATTTATTATTATTTCATCTAAGTATATTTTACCAAAAAATATTCTATGTACAGATTATACTAAAATAGAATAATGGAAAGCTTTATAGCAAGCAAATTAGGGCTTTTATAAATAAAACACAATCATATTAATGTAGTTATTTATTTGATAAGACTTCCATGATCAGAAATCCAGAGGCTTTAATATTTGCAGTTAAGGCAATTTATGAATGCTTTTACAGTAAATAAATTAATTATCTATTAAGTTTAACCAGCGATAACATTTCCCGCCAACAAGTCGTTAGTACTTAAAATCGCAAAATGCGCTAAAAAACTAACCTATCATCCAACAAATCGTATTTGAATCATTAAAATACCTATAGTTAGTTACAATTAGTGCATAAACACGATAAGTCCCTTATTCGATTAAACTAAACGCCGTCATGATAGTATGGCCCTACGCTATATTTTACATATAGGTTACTTTGAAAAGTCTATTATTTTAATATTAATTCAAAAATATTCAGATCTAGTTAGCTTTACTTCGAGTCGTAGAGTATTTAGGGCCTTTGATTTGAATAAATTCCGTCAATACAAATAAACAATTAACAGTAAACCTCTCCATTTATAACAACCTATTAAATGCATGTTAACAGGCCAGTGGCCCAAAGGCGGGTAAGTCAGCACGCTTTTTGCACCATTGCACGATGTTATTCATACAAACAATTGTCGTCTTAGAAGTTCTACGAAAACAAACGGGATAAGAAATAAATTCAGTCAAGAATAAAATGCTCCTATTTATATAAGGAACGTACTTATGTATGACACAGCCATGTGTACTACTGAAGTTTTGTGGGTTGTTGTGTGAACTATAATCAATATAAATTATAATATATAAAAAAATTTACAACACTTTGATATAATATATATATATTTTTAGCATAAAAATGAAATTATATATTTTTTAAATTTTTATTTAAAACTTCAAATAATTGCATATTGCAATATACATTTCAAGTCTACAATTTTATTTCAAGAAAGGTGTATGATAATAAAATAATTTTTATGATCTAAAATTTAAAATTTATTATAAATAAACGGACTTAATGATATCTTTACCTGTAATGTCTACATCGATGTTTAGGCAGACTAAACATTAATAGTGTGTAACCAGATAAGTTAATACTAAGCGATAGTAAAAAATACAGTAAATGAAAAAATTGAAAAAATGAATTTTGAAATATAACGAAACAAGAAACCAAAAAAACACGGAGTTATAAAGATAGTTTTTTACTTTCAAACACTCCACTATTGGGTAAAAAAAGCCTTCCGTCAACATGAGGGGGATAAGGCCATACACTACCACGCTGTCTATATGCGAGTTGGCGGACTTTACATCAGTTCCAAACTAGCAAGTGGTGACAATATTAAAATTAATTTTAAAAATTTTAAAAGTTAATCCGAATTTGGAAATCTCTCACTTGGTTCCGCAAATGAGCGGATCGCTAATGTACTTTACCAGGTAAAGATGCAATAAGTCCTTTTTTTAATTAGTTCAGACAATATCTATTGTTGAAACATGATCATTAAACGAGATACTATATTTTAAAACTTGGTTCATATAAAGATTTTATACAATAAAAACATACATATTAGTCGAATCTATAAAACAGTGTGAATCGTTGCATACCTTTAGGAACAACTGGGTTGGGGCTACCATCCTAAATTACCATATAAACTCACTTTACGACTCATTGGCTGTGATATACTAAGCACGGTGTCGATGATAATAAGCGATATAATTTCGAGTTTATAATATACAAAGAGCACTATGATACGCGTATATATTTTATATTCAATATTCATCCTCTTCCGGGGGATGAGGGTTGTCACCGTCTACCTCCTCTGGTGGTGCGAATCCATCCTGGAAATATAATCAAAATTAATCTATTAATAAAATATACATTTAAAAAATGCATTACAGTCTGTACCATGTACAGTTCTCGAGGCATAAGCTCAGCTTTGCATTTGTGTGAGTGCAGTGTACGGATAGGTACGACGATACGGATAGACGTTGCGAGATTGGTTTAAACCTGCTTTAACTGGTTTTTGATGCGCGGCTATTGGCTTTTCGCTATCACTCACACAAATGCAAAGCTGAGCTTATGCCTCGAGAACTGTAGTAGTACATCTGGCAACGAAATGAAGTAACAGTTTCATACATCTTTTGTTTTATACAGTGTCCATTATTATTCATATTAGTACAAATATTATAATTGCCACATATAAGGATACATCCACTAATTATGTAAGACAATATTTGCAACTTTTCGTACATATCTCGCCAAATGTTACTCATATCCAGTTACGACATGTCAGCATTGGCTGCTATCCTTACACACAACGACTAGATTACTTCGACTTAGTTTGGTATTAATGATAAACGAATCTTACGTATCGCGATTTATTTTAAGTTGATCTAGTATAATCATGATTCAACTTTGTTATTTTTTAAGCGAATTCTTATTAAAACAATACGGTTTTATTTTTTTGGTATAGTTTTATTATACCAAAAAATACGGTTTTTAGTTTTAAAGGTATTTAGTTGGCAATAATGATTATTAGGTGTCTCCTTAAGACGAATGGGCCGGCACGCACCGTATAGTACCACTCTCTCACAGAAGACCGGCGTGAAATGGCAGCTATAGTGTCACGTCTCGTCCGGTGAGTGAGAGTCCGGGAGGCCCACTCTCCTTCCCTCCTCCCCCTCCCTCCCTCCCTTTTCTGAAAGGCCGGCAACGCATCTGCAAGCTGTCCATGGGCGGAGGTGATCACTTCCCATCAGGTCAAATCAAATCAAATCAAATCAAAATATTTTATTCAGCATAAAAATTGTTACAATTTCTTACTGAACGTCATGAGTCTACCACCAGTTCGGAAAGAAGTAACCTCTGACCTGAGAAGAACTGGCGAAAGAAACTCAGCGGGACTAATGTTTTTTTTATGGTGAGCCCGTTTGCCCCCTTTTTACCATAAAAAAAAATTACTGAAAGCGAAGGTATGTCGATAGTCCTTACCTCAGTTGCATATAAGATTTCCAAAATCTTTTGAACAATAGGAGCGTTCTGCTGTTCTTCCATCTCTTGACAGATCAGCTCTATATCCCGAAGTTTGCCGAAGTAGAAGTCCCTTTCCTTTTCTAGTCCGTCGACTGTGGCTTTTAATTCGTTAATCTGGAATTAAAATTTATATTTTTAACAAAATACAGGTATATCATAATTTACTTTTTTTGAAAACTTTTTTTTTTTTGTTTTCTTTGTTTGTGAGTTTATTTGTTGGAACGCTTTAGTCTTTAAAGCTAGCAATAATTTATTATAGTCTATTTACTCGTCAAAGTTTAATCATTCCATAAAACAAACAGGCTACACAGTACAAACTTATATTATGTTATCTTGCAGTAGAATCACGTTGCGTATTTTAGTAGCAGGGTAATTTACACATACAAATAAATATATGTTTAAGTCGAAATAACAGCAGTTAGTAATAAATAAATATGTAAGACAGTGGTAGCTCAGTCGTAACGCTCTCGCTTGGATATCCCAGCGATGCGGGTACAAATCAGGGTCTCGCAAGTTGCTGATCTGATATTTTCATGTGCGTATCATTTCTAACAAGATCAACACTAATACTTTCTTAGGTTTACGCGAATATTTGACATTATAAATGAAACTATCTTTTCGGATTTTGTCGCGGATTTATTATGATTTTTAGACTGTCCACAGTCTCTCCCGTGACCATGATTGCTGTAAAGCATTCGAAACGTCGGGAACTAAAAATCATACTAAATCCGCGACAAAATCCGAAAAGATAGCTTCATTTATAAGATTAACACTTTTTATACCCGTTATTAAGTTATGAGTGTGGTGATGCTTCCTAATATGTATTTACGATCTGTAATGTTTCAGAAATAATTTTCTAATAATAATTATTATTTCTATAATTAAGACACGGAAAACACAATTAAATGAAGGTGATGGAACTAACCCAAGTTTTAAGTCTGTCAGAAATAATAAGTCACGCGTGACTAGACGCCATTTAAAGTTGTTCAGGGATGTTTGTAGAACAAAGTATATTGAATTGAGGCCTTCGCTTTAGAAAAAAAAACATAACGAAGTAAAAGTTGAAAGTACTGCAATGCTGTAATTTCACAGACAAAGTAGTACTAAAATAAAATAACGTTGTCTGACAATTAAATTCCAATGCATGTATCACTTTAAGCACAAATATTAATATTAGAGGAAAATAACATACAATGAGTTGGTAGGTACATATTTATATTTAGATCAGTACATACTTATAAATAAAATGGAAGTCTCTGTTTTTAATCTCAAAATAACAGATTTTCACTAAATGGATATCAAAGTATACAAAGTACTTGTATCAAAAAATCAATTTTAAAATTTTTGTCTGTTTGTTCCGGCTAATCTCTGAAACGGCTGGACCGATTTTGATAAGACTTTCACTCACAGATAGCTAATTTTATAAGGAGTAACTTAGGCTTCTTTTGTTTGATTACATAATTATAAAATCAGTTTAAATTATTTTAACGTATGCTAAGCAGCTGACCGGTTTTTCTAGTATAATATAGATAGAACATGAAAACTAATTAAAATTAAAGTTACAACAGATGTGTGATAAACTCAAATCTGTAATACCAAGACGTATTAAAAAATAATTAATCTATTACTGGCAGGTGTAAAAGTGATTTTAAAACTAAGCTTTATTTATTTGAATGTTTATTTTTTAATCCAATTCCATATAATTTGTATCTCATTAAAATAACTAAGCCGTAAACCAACTTTTATACCAAAAGGGTGAACAAGTGAAACCTTGGCCCACTTGCGAGATGTTATTAAAATGCAGCACATGTTGCATAATTTCTACATGTACTTATTACCATATACCGGACGGATCTGAATAATGCTTCAGAATAAAATACCTTTGTGAAAATTAAAAAAAATTGATTAATATTTTATCTACTATAATCTATTATTATCTATACAATATATGACATTCTAACGAAATTATATTTATATTTTTTCGAAAGCCTTATTAAAGTAGTTAAATTATAATCGATTCTGAAGTAGAAACTATAGTTTTTAGAATTTCTCTTTGGGAACGCATCTCGATGTAGTATAACGATTAACGTATGTATATTGTATAGTGCACGCCTGTGAAGTTAGCCACAAGTTGTGCGCACAACCTATTGTATTTAATATAATTATACAAGTATTATATACTAAATACTGTAAAATATAATGAGATCAGCGATAAATATTTTAAACGAACATGTGCGCAATTTCAAGATCGCAAACTTAGTTTTAGTAGTTGAACTTTTCTAAAATATTTCAATTTTCTCTTTCGAAGACACGAACTTATTCGTACAAACTTTTAATTTTAAGATAAATGCAATGTCTTTTAAACTGTAAAAATAAAAAAAAACACGATATTTTTTTTCGGCAGTTCAAGGGTTAAACCAGTAAATTCACGTATGTTTCCTAAATTTGTTGAAAAAAGTATGAGTTCCTAAATTAAGATAGTCCATTTTTGTAGTTGGTCAATATGATGTACATATAATTAAAAAAAAATTGGAACAAAAATGGTATCTTACCTGTATATTAAGATCGTCAATGAGTTTCGAGTCCCCTTTCGCACTTTGATTTAGTCTTGACATAATAACGGGCGGAGACCTAATTGTGCTGTTAGCTTTTACAACTGCAAATATAATTACAATCATTATAATATATTTGAATAAATTCAAAGCTATGTGTTATAATATCAATAATTAATTAATTCATAAATAATATTCTTTATTAAGAAGGATTTTCACTTTAAAAAATTTAAATAGAATGGAATTTAAGTGTTAAATATAGTGAAATATAGAGAGGATACAAATATTAAGGATAATAGTAATAATGTTACATATACTTACATAAATATTACAAATTAAAGCAAATAAGATAAACTGAAAAAAGGAAAGGTAATCATCAATGAATAGGATACAGTAGAAACATATGAACAGTGTTAGTGTTAAAGGGTCGGTATAGTACATAAACCTATATAAATTTTAAATATTAAAAATAATATAACAATAATATTTATACAACAGCAATGGTTCATTATTGACGCAAACATAAAATACACATTAGTAGTATAATATTGATATAATAAACATGAATAGAATATGCAAATGAATACTAATAGAAATGCAAACTAATAAATAAAAAGAAATAGTACTGGTTTGGGGCCTAGCGGCGACTTTAGCTATAGGGGCCGCTGGTTTCTTAACAGCGGCGGGGGGGGCCCGGGACGGAGCGCCAGCAGACCCGTGCCCCATGGGCAGCCCCTCGCGTTGCGCCATCGCATCGTACTCCGTACCCCCGTAGTTAGCATCGAAAAACTTCTTGAACCATTGCAAGAACTCAAAGTTATCTTGAAACCGACCCTTCACCAGCCTGTCAATGGGTACTATCTACGAAAGAAAAAAAAGGAAAGTAAAATAAAAAGAAATAATATGGGGTGTCACTACCGGTGGGAGTGCACCGAGACCAAGATGGAATTGAGAAGTGATATGAGAGGGTGATGCAGTCAGCCTGTGTGGGGAAGGTGAATGATAAAGGAGTGGGATGCGTACTGCCCGAGTGCGGCGGCATGGTGCGCCGGGCCTTGGGAGCTGGGGCGATGCTAGCACAGAGAGGCACGCCGCTGTCGCACGCCCCCGACCCAATTGTTATCCCACCACGGGCTTCAAACGCATCATACTCCCTTCCATCATAGTTGGCATCAAAAAACTTTTTAAACCACTGCAAAAACTCAAAATTATCTTGGAACCTTCCCTTTATCAGCTTGTCCACTGGTATTACCTACAAAATTACACCACATGGGTACTCAAGGAAATCCACTAGATTGTTACCAATTAAAGTAACTCCAACCTCACATATGTTATATATTGGAAATATTTCCTTATATATTGTAGCTTACACTTGCATACCTGATTAAGAAGTGACTAACTAAAAATTCAATGGAAACAATACTGATAAGACAGTGCAAAAAGCATATATAAATAGATATGAATCATATATTTTGAAAACTCGTAAAGTTCTGAATATTTGAAAATGAGTTATTAAATCTCACATTTTCATTATAAGAATAATAACTGCCTTAAAATAACAACAAGTTATTCATTTTCAATAATATTAAATATGCAAGTCGTAAAACTAAAAATGTTTTTTTTTTATTTCTTTATTGAATATCTTGACACTTTTCATTTAGTAGCATGCATAGTATTTTTCATGGCCAAGTACCACAAACTGTGGGTGTATCCCTCCACAACTTATTATGTTAAAACATGACATTTTGGTAAACAACGACAACATTTGGATATTTAAAAAAAAACAAACAGTAATTACCTTATCTACAGACATTTTTTTGAAAGCTGCTTGTAGTATTTTGAAGTTTTGTATGTACTCATGTTCTAAGTTTGTCTTGAATTTGATTCGCTTCATGGGAACACTGCCAGGAAATAACATATCCATAAACTGACAATATGCGGCGCCAGTACATAACTCTTCAATTTTTGCAAAGTTTGATTGAAGGCAGTCATTCACCCACGCCAGCATATCATGTCTTGATAGATTCTCAGATGTCACATTTGTAGAGTATACATTAACTGCCATCTCGAACTATTGTTGTTAAACTCTACCTGAAACAAATCCAAAGAATGTAGTTTATAATTTACACAGCATTCCAGAACCGGCTTATATTATAGCAATGGAACACACGAAAAGAAAGCCGATCTAAAAATAGGCTGTAATGCTTTTTGATCAAAATATTAAAAGTATTAGATTTCTGTCACAGCTACTTTTAAATATTTAATAACGAACGTTATTACTTAGTTTTATGAAATTTATAGAAACTAACAAAAAATAATTAAAGACTAGGCTAACGGCGGATGCGGCTATGACAGGCGACGACTCATCAAAATCATTCAAAGTTATTTAACGTTTGTACAACACAATAATATACTTTTTCTAATATAACAAACCTTTTGCAATCAAATTCTTATAATTTTCATATACTTTAGAAGTTTCAAATATTGAGCAAAATATTTTAATACGTTAAAATGTTAACTAAACGTTCGCCTTCCTGAGATTAGTCATAGACAAGACATTTTTTTTTTAATTTATGTAGCATCACTTCTAGAAAGTAATATACAGTCTAATAATTTTTATCATGCGTCAGGCACACTTTAAATTGTACTTTTTATTACTATAATTAAATAATAGGTAAAATATTCATAACTAACTAACTTTGTTACGTAAAGATACGTTTTTGCTTAATTATTAGTATTTATTATATTTATTTTTTCGAGAGTGTTGTTAGTCCAGCCAACTATTGCCTAATATTGGATTTGGATTTCATTGATCGATGATCCACTGTAAGGGGCCCCATTGACGGGGCAATCAGTCGATTCGATTGATCATCAAGCAAATCGTACGATCCATCTTTCGATTTCCGTCCGCTCACACACAAACGATGTGATCGAACGATTCTCAGTGTGTGCACGATGGAGTCGCAACTACTTGTTTAAGCGTTTTAAAAAAAACTTACAGCAATAAGGAAAAGGACGACTTGGAGAGAATGGACTAAGATATGGCTCCTGAAAAGGCATCAATATTCTCACATCCACCTTCTGGAGGAATTACGTTTTCATTCTAAAGATTGGCATAACTACCGTAGGATGACAGACGAAACATATTTACAGCTCTTGCATAAAATATCTGCCAGAATAATAAAAAAAGATACCAATATGAGGCAATACTAATAAACTGACATTGATCGCACCCGATCACGCCATACACGTGCGATATATCGAACGATGTTGAGATCGCAAACGATATTTTCGGGGTTTCCTCTTGCAATTTGCGATCGATCGAACGACTACAAAATTGGATGCGATATTGCCACACACGTACAATCTGTCATTCGATTTTAACATTGTACGACAGATCGTTGCGATAATTGCCCCGTCTATGGAGCCCCTAACGTAGTGATTACATCTGCGGATTACATTCTCTTTGGTGACATATTATAAATATTTCTCTATGTTGGTGACTCACTATCGTTTATCGCCACATGCTACGTCAAGCATGATC
The DNA here is from genome assembly GCA_905231865.2 of Boloria selene. NCBI lineage: Eukaryota > Metazoa > Arthropoda > Insecta > Lepidoptera > Nymphalidae > Boloria > Boloria selene. Next base: position 7,011,087 of record HG993149.1, read on the forward strand.
TATCGATTAGTAAAAATTCTGAACCAACGTCGAATAAAATCCGATTGATTATTCACTTTTTGTATTATTTAAAAGCATTCGCATCCGGCTTAATGTTCAAAAGAAAATAAACAAATAAAAATCGTAATGTAACAAAACATGACAGGACGATATTTCGATCTGGCAGCTCGGTCTACGCATATATATAGCAATATACTCTATGGTCTACGCCCTACGGGCAGCTTTGACTGTTGCTTTCAAGTTTCAAGTTTCAACTTTCAACCGTCAACGTCAAACATTGAAATGTCAATTTATTTATAAACAACAACAAGAATTTGCGCAGCCAAACAGCATCATGAAAAGTATATTATTTCCCCTGAGGCTTTCGCAGGGAAAACAGTGCTGCGTTCAATTGAGTGTAGTTAAAAAACTAGTTTTAAATTCCTTACGAACAAGCATCGTTTATAAAAATAAACTAAATAGAAGAATATAATGGAATTTGTTTGCTTCTAAATAAATTTTAATTAAGTATTAATTAATAATATTATTGAATAATCAAAGATGACACAAGAAAATGATAATGTTACTGAAAGCTATCCAAATATCAATGCAGCTAGTGAAACTCCAGCTGAAGCTCAGTCTCCATATAGAATTACTATGGAATTTCCATTATTTTTTACTATGTTATCAGTTTCTTTGTCCGGTAAGTAATCTTTAATGTAACTTTTAAATAGCTTTTATTTAATGAACATAAATACTTTTATAATCATATACCTATATAAATAGCATACACATGCAGCATTCATGCAGTTTTTTATAATCAAAACATTTTTTTGTATAGAGTATTGTGAACATATAAACAATTGTAATAAATTTCAGGTGCAGCTATAAGTAATATAATTCTGTATCGAACTTGTGTTCACTCATTAAATCACACTTCAGAAGAATGCAACATGTTTTTATCACCAACTAAAAATAATGAAAACCAGGAACTAGAGCAAGTAGTGCAAAAATATGCAGCATTTGTGTCTGTGGTTAGAACAATTATTGAATCACTTGCACCTGCTATTTTGTCTTTATTCCTTGGAGTATGGTCTGATACTCATGGAAGAAAGCCGTTAGTTGTGTGGCCTTTATTAGGTATGTTCTTTTATTTTTTTAATCTAATAAAATATAAACTTAAATTTTATTTCTTGTAGTTAACTTAAAATCAGTAACTATAACATTAAAATATAGATGAATTTATTAAATAATAATAACTTATTAAATAATAAAATATCTGTCACATAAAACTTCAAACAATATAGACTATATTTTTATGTCAAAATTACATCCAAACTATGGAGAGTACTGAGTAAAGGTATAAATAAGGAGAACTAACAGAACTCTACACTCCATAATCCAAACTTAAAAAATTATAATGACACTAGTAGACCTAACAGATTAATTTATCCTGTACACACATCTTAAATCCAAAATTTTTAACTTTTTTAAAATTGTAACAATCTGGAGATCTTTCAGGCTCAAAAGTGCTACTTTTGCTCATGGTGAAATGTTTTAGTATACACTAGCGACTCGCCCTCGCTTCGCTCGGGCTCTTCCCTAGATTTAGCACAGGTAAAGCCGCGGGATCTGCTAGTTATGCATATAAACCTTCCTCTTGAATCACTCTATCTATTAAAAAAACCGCATCAAAATCCGTTGCGTAGTTTTAAAGATTTAAGCGCACATAGGGATATAGGGACAGAAAAGGCGACTTTGTTTTATACTATGTAGTGATACACAAAACAATGTTGCCTTCTCTAAACATATAAATAACTCAAAAAACATTTTGTAGTAGACCAAATTGTGAATCTAAACCATTCTCAAATCCACTTGAACACACAAAAAAATCATCAAAATCGGTCCAGCTGCTTAGGAGGAGTTCAGTCATATATGCACATACAGAAGAATTAAGTATATTATTTATAAAAATAATTGTTGATGACACATAGTGATGTGAATCATAATGTATTCAAATTAATTTAAATGTTATTTCTATATAATTTATTAACAGGTCCCCACTAGTAGATGTAATAAATAAAATTTAACTTATTATACAGTATACTTATGTGGTAAACTCAGAAAGCTTTGCGAAAATAAAATTAAGTCTATAGGTAAATACGTTTTTTAAAAGAACTCACTACCAGCCTCTATACAAAGATTCATACGTCTGAACCAGTTTTCGAAAGACTTTCCAGTCCGCCGCAGACACCTTGTTTGTTGTTTGTTTTCGCAAATAAAAAGAAGGACCGTAAGGAGGGTGTATCCAGGAATTTGACCGACATGCTGTACAGGAAAAACCTCGCTTTATGCGCGGGCGCGTCGCCGTAATGTAGCAGTAGGCCGCGGAGCCCTGTGTTGGTCGTTTGTTGTTCACAACAGAAAAAACTTCTGCCAATCATTTGGAATTATACCATTCGGCGTTGATTCTTCTTTGGTTCAGTAAACGTAATACGTATACGTACACCAAATAGACAAATTGGAAAAGCATGCGATCAAAATCTTCCTCTCGTTTCTAGATCGCTTCACTTTGGTAGGTGAAACAAACAAACATCCAGACCGTTGACTGGCGCTTCATTTCTGGGTCGTATAAACATGCCGAGACGAGCCTGCTTTAAATTTCTTTACCATATCACGACACTATTCAACCCGGGCCTGCTCCTGAACATCGATGAGGTTGTGCGGCGTCCAGCGTGAAACTATCTTTCTCACGCGAAGATGCATGTGTTGAATTTTGTGACGATTTCCTGATCAAATCTGAGCAATGAGCACCTAGAACAAGTTATGAATAGGATTCGGAAATTGATTTGGACATTTAAAACTCTAAGGCACATTGCTAACAAACATCTTTTAAAACAAATATACACATCGCTGGCTGAGTCAATTTTAGTATACTGTATTCCAGTTTGGGGAGGTGCTACTAAAATGAAGTTCCTGGAACTGGAGAGGGCACAAAGAAATTTACTAAAAGTAATGATGTTTAAGCCTTATAGATTTTCTACCTCTGACCTATATGCATCTTGTGGTGTTTTAACTGTCAGGCAACTATACATTTTTTGCACTACCTTAAGATTGCACAAATGTCTTCAATATGATGCTCGCAAACTGAGCAAAAGGCGCAAGCATACTGTTGCTCCAGTTGAGAGATCTTATTCAGTGTTTGCCGTGAGACAATTCCGATGTCAAGCTGCTAAACTTTACAATAAATTAAATAAAATATTAAATATATACAATTTGAATAAGTATGAATGTAAAACATCTCTACATAACATCCTGAAAACATTGAGCTATGACGACACTGAAGCCTTGTGTAGGTAATCATAATTCACTAGTAAACACAGTCAAACTCTACAATCAGTCATGAACCTTCATCCTCATAAACACACAAACACACATACACACACATACACACACACACACACACACACACACACACACACACACACACACACACACACACACACACACACTTTTCATCTTAGATTCTGCTAGTAAATTGTAAAATATATAGTACTTATAATTCGCGTCATGTAAAAAGAACGCTGGCTGTCAAGTTGCGCAGAGACGATTTATAGGCCAATTTGCTGGTAAGACGCGGGGTGTGGGACGTAGAGGCACGCGCCGCATGCTTTCTGGCTTGGTATTGGTCCGTCAGTTCAAAATACCATCGCGCACACAAAAGTTATTAATTACGAAATGATTTTATACATATATAAAAAATAAAGAAAAAATATTTTTGAACTATTTATAAAGAGAGAGTCCGATAATAATGCAGTTAATAATTTTAAAACATATATTAAATGAATGAATTAAGTTTTTTGTAAGTAGATTAAACATTCTACACTGAATCAAACATATTTTATTAATTAGTAGAATTCTATTTAATACATTCAATCTTATATATATTTTTTCAATGTACATGCCAATAACCAATATACGTCGCGAGCGAAAGGCTAATTATAAAATAAAAGAATAGGCTTAGTAATGTGTTGTTTAGTAGTGCGAATGTACCCATGCGCAAACATACCCCCCACCACTTTCTTCCAGCGTTCTTTTTACGTGACGCGAACTGTAGCTTATTGTTGAAATTGTTAACACTTATGTAATAGAAGAGCGGTTTCTCCTAACACAAGTGCTTATGCGCTTAAAAGGAGGTACCAATCAGCTAATCAGATATTGTAAAATTTTTGAGATACCGAATAAAGATTATTTATTATTTATTTATTATTTAAATCTGCAGTATGTGCTGAATCTCCTGATACATAACTCGTCTATTGTCTAAAATTGTCACTTTGAGTCACAAAGCTTGTAGCACAAAAAATAATGGATTTTCATACAAACTTTCGAGAGCCCTTGGACCTCCTTAATTCGGCCCTGTCGCAAAATCCGTTCTTATTCTTATCGTCTACTAATTATAAACTATCTTCCTACCAAATGTTATCTTTATACGTCGAGCGGTTTTTATTATTTCGTGATGAGGGACCCTCTCACTTTTATATATTATTTTGATGGCAATGCGGGACTTAAACGCGTCCATTTTAGTGGCTTTTTTCCGACATTTCAACTAGGCTGCACCAGCCGTGGTCACGGGCAGACGGTGACCCATATTGCCCTATATACGTAAGTTGGCTAATAATTTCATTCGCCTTCTTAGAAAAAAATATACACCAATAGCTAATCGTAGATTAATAATAAAAATGACATTACTATTGTTTTTGTGATGTGACACGCAAGGCCATACTTTTATTGCGTTAAAATGCCTTCAATTATTGACCATGCAATTTTTTTATCGTCGATATTAAATTTAATTTTAATATCGTGATTAAATTTGTGATTCTACTAGAAAAAAGGTTAAAGCATAACATAATATTTCTTTCTGTTTAGAATAAATCACGATCCCAGGGCACCCAGACCTTACTTGTTTTCTCAGTAACCAAATGTATGGAATTACTTAGAGTGTACATACGTTCTCGCTAGTCTGGGCCGACGGCCAATTTAAAGGTAACCGGTGCTAAAGTTAAATAAAAATAGTAATCAATTTTCTTAAAGTTTGCTGTAGAGTACCTATATAGTAAAAAATTAATAATCAATACTGCCAGACAAATTCCAATAACCTAACTTATACTAGACGCTTTAGTTAGATCCCAAAAAATAAGGTAACTTAACTTATAATATATCTATATCTCAATCTTGATTTTTATAGATGATACATAATATATGGAGTACTTATTTCAAAAAATTTTGTAAGCAGCTACACCAATCACTCCATTAGGCATTATCATTACAATCTTTAATCAAATTCAAACAATTTTAATTAAATACAATAAAATATTGCCATCAAAGCAAAGTTATTGTAAATAATTAGTTATACCTACATAAGTGTTTACTTATGTAGGTATACTTATAGACCTGTCATTGACAAGCAAAAAGGTAAACGCTCTTACAGTGTAATCTATGCATCGTAGTTTTTTTTTAATATTGAACATTAATTAATGCAATGATAAAGTGTACTACTCGATTTTAATTTGCGAGAATGTTAGCATTCTTTTTTTTTTGGCCCTCACTTTAACTTACTCTTACTAATTTGTGAGATGAAACGTGTAAAACCAAGGTTCTATAACTTAAATGTGATATAGATACGAGCATCTTTAGGAACTGCTTAACCACTTGACGCCCGCAACATATGACATGCAACATCCGATAATCACCGAACCCACTGGGCAATTTTCGCAGATTCTACCATTACATAAAAAAACATTTATAATTTAAATTATATAGCACCGATTTAAAATGTGTTAGCTGCTTTGGATTCTTAAATAATTTGAGTATTTATGAGAATATATAAAATGTCCTTTAAACTATTGATAAATAAAATCAAGCTCGTTATATATCAGCGTTAACGGAAAATTTTCTAATTTTTGTATTACAATGAATTCTAATAATACCAGCGTTTATACTTACACCAAATTTGAAACACTACTTTACGAATAAACATGTAATCTTACAAAAACATTTTTTTAATTTATTTGTATTAGTTTTTAGTAACAGTCACATTCAAAACTTTATAAAACTCGCGGCTCGTTCGTTGTATTTACACAGGTTACCGCGCAATTTTCAAAGCATGCATCAGGGTTATGGCGAGTAGATTCTTAATAAAATTGACAATAAAATACATATTAATCCTTACTTTAAAAATATACACAAAAAAATCTTTAAAACAAGTCACTAGAATTAGAAATTGGATGGTTTTCTTATAAAAGAGAAAAATTGAGGTTATTTTTAAAAACACTCGTATTTCAATATAATTCACATTTTTATGTTTATTATGTGGCTTAAATTTGAAATCTACAAGCTTAACTTTGTCACTGATATGAAACCCTTACACTTTTCATTCAAGAAACTAAATATTTTAACATGTAAAGTTATCTAAATTATTGTACTGATAATAATAATTTTTAATATTTTGAAGCGTAGTAATGCTGTACCTCAAATTCAACACTAAAAATTATCGATAATTTTTGTGAACGGTGAAACAAATATAAACACAATTATATTTATGTAACAATTATAATTTGATATAAAAAATAAAATAGATGTAACAGAATATTTTATTTTTATGGATAAACGAGATTTAAAATATAAATGTAAATAAAATTCCAATTCTTATAAAATATAACATAAACAATATTTGAAAAAAATTCTCAAATGCAATAATAAAAATTCTGGGTCTCATGTTAAATATATCGTAATATTCATAATGTAATTTATGGTATATATTATTGTATTTTATTTTAATATGTAAGTAAAAGTAATTATTATAATTTTTATGACAAAAGTAACACTTTTGTCATAAAATTGTGCATATAAGTTTTTTATTGCAAACGCTCAAAAACTACTTACCTAACTTGCCAAATAATTGCTAAATAACTTGCTTGTTATAATTCTTGCTAAAACTAAACTATTGGAGGCAAGTTTTAAATAAAAAGTTTAGTTATAATTATAATTTATATAATATAATAAATATTTATACCGACTATATTATAATAATTTTATTTTGCAATTCAATAATGTAGCTCTTATAGTTTTTGATGACAAAAAGAAATAGTAACTTCGTAATTTGACTAAGAAAAAATCAAAAAGTTTCTGATCTCATTTTTTTAATAAAGTATTTATCCTATAGGTAGTCTAATTTACCCTAGATGATTGTCTATTTCATATTCAGTATTCGAAGTAGTAATAAATTTACAATAAAAGAATTTATATACAATATAATATTATAAGAGAGTAATATATATAGGTTCCGAAACTACAGAACTAATTCATAAAATAATTATTTTATTTAATTTACAAAAAAATATATTATAATCGGATTTTGATGAAATTATTTACTTAAATATGTATCAGAAAAAGTATATTTGTTGGTATCATGATATTAATCCTCCTCTTTATTTTATTTTGGTTTGTTGGGGAAGTATAAGTGGTGGTTTATCTATAAAAAAACTAGGGAAATACTAAACGTTAATACCTGAATAATAAAAGTATAAAACTGTTTATTTTGTATGGAAATCATCAAAACGTATCTACGGACGAGAGTTTGTGAAAATTCATCTAGGTATATACGTGTACAATACAATATAACCCTTTCAAGCAACTATATACTCCCGAGATCGTCAGGGAAAATTTATTTTATTTTAGAACGTCTTTTTATTGCTATTATAATAATAATATCGCTTATTTTATGTTATGTTTATATTTATATTTATATTTAATTTATAATACATAAGAGTATTTAAAATTTATGTAACATTTTGTTCTAGAACAAACATAACACATACTTACTTTTTCTATTTACATTCGTATTAAAATGTCGATATCATCGATAGCATAATATATCGACGCGTCAATGCCTAGCCAAATTTGACAACAGTCTAATATGTCACATTTGACAGCGTATAGGCTGATATTATAATTATTTGTAAATAAACACATTTTATATTATAAAACTATTGAAATATGCTACAAAAAACCGAAAATATGAAATTATATTTGTTTTTCTACAATGATATGACTTTGTCAGACATCAAAACATTCAGTAATCGTCCAAATTCTTGTAAATTAATGGCGACTTTATTTACAAATTTCAATACAGCAAAATTTATTAAATCAAAAAACCAACATTATAACGTTAACATACATTTATTAGTACATCAATAGTAGCAACGAATATTAACAATTATTAATCATGCGTTTACGGTACAAATTCACTTGTTTTCAATTTTTAAATTACACTAAACCAATAGCGAGTCGCGCGCTCCTTACTTGAAATTTTATCAACTTTTGACTTAATAGTTTTTAATCTTGTCGGTATTGGATTAACATTTTGTTTTGATATATGGGTTAAAAAACTTTTTAAGTTTCTGTTTATTACTCGTTTAGAAAAAAATAAAGCGATTTCGTTGTATAATAAGTAATAAAAGCGTAGAGGGTGTAGCGGTACACATAGGTACCAGCGGGGATCTACGGTAACGCCGGAAGTGGTACACATTGGTACCAGCGGGGATCAAGTGGTTAACAAAGTTATGTTTGCATTACAATCGAATGTGGCCAAAATGTCCCATATCCCTATCCCGGTAATTACGTGTTTTGGTATGGGGCGAACAGCCATAGAGATCCTTTAATTAATGGGGTAACAATTCATTAATTTGAGGCTACAGTATAGAACAACCCAATTATGAATGATAAAAACACTTGTTTTAGGAATGTCAATTAGTGGAGGTTTAATCGTAGTCTACGCTGTGATGAGCGATCTGGGTCCTTGGTGGTATATAATAACTAGCATACCAATGTCTTTGTTTGGCGGTTACACGGCCATGTTTACCGGCTCATTCTGCTACGTAAGCGACATTTCAACTACCGAAAAACGATCTATTAGGTAACTTAAGTTTTTTTAATTTCGAACTTCCATTCAATTCTAATAAAAGTTTAAATTCCTATAAAGATATCTCTTATCACTTTGTAACTACATTCACTGCAATACTTTCAAGTTTGGATGTCTCGTGATAGCACTATTATAAATGTACTAACGAGTCGCCCTCGCTTCGCTCGGGCTCATCCTTGGGTTTAGCGCGAGCGAAGCCGCGGGTTCCGCTAGTAAATGTATACAAAAACTTGACCAATTATATACCTTCCTCGAGAATCACTCTATCCATTGGTGAAAACAGCATGATAATTGGTGCAGTAGTTTTTGAGTTTATCGCGAACAGACAGACAGAGATCCTTTTCTTTAACAAGTTGGAAAAATTGATTGTTTATTATTTTTAACTATCTGTTATATCTATCTAAAATCTTTCTTTATTTTTACTCAGGATGACCATAATGGAAGCATCGGTGTCAGCGGGCAGTGTTATAGGAGCAGTATCAAGTTCTTATGTGCTGAGAGCTGTAGGGCACGTATACTTACTGCTTATATCAGCTCTACTTTTTGTAATCGCTTACGTATTCACAAATTTATGCATCAAAGAATCATTGGCCCAAGCTGTTCCGGTAAGTTTTATTTTTTAAACGTTTACGTAGTTTTTAAGTTTCCTGTAGAATTATAATTTCTATCACTGAAGGATAAGTAAATATACGCTAATTCCATTAATTTAGAGCAGTCGCACATGCAAGGTTTCCTTATTATATTTCCAAATACAATGTATGTACTTGCTGTCTTCCGTAATTCAAAAATTGTTGTTGTGTAGAAAATTTTTTGCTTTGTAGAAAATTAGTAAATTTGAATGCCTAAAAACGCATAAGATATCTGTTGCAAGTGCGATTAATCATCAATTTGAATCTGTAGTTTCTTTATAATAATTCACTTTTGTTACAGGGTGGTATAACTTCGGTACTAGATTTTAAACTCATAAAAGCCATGACAGTAGAATGTTTTAAAAAACGACCAAATTATGGCAGAGCACAAATTCTGTTACTGACTGTGGCTAACAGTTTATCTGTGTTCATAATGTTTGGACTCATGAGTTTAGAATATATGTACACGAGGCAAAAGTTGCAGTGGGCAATAAAACAGTACACCATGTATTCGGCAACTCACACAACGATATCTTTCTTTGGTTCCTTCTTCGGGGTGATGTTAGTTCAAAGGCTGTTCAGAGTTAGCGATTTGGCGTTTGCGATGATTGCATTTTTATCTGCCAGTGGCGAATATTTGGTTAAAACTTTTGCCACTGCGTCATGGCATATGTATACAGGTAAGGTTTGATTATTCATTTATTATAATATATCTAGTTATGTGTATTTCAAAGTGTATGAGAAAAAGAGAGAGGGAGAGAGAGAATAAAAATTAATTCTAGACTCCACTGTCATGCTTCCGCATTGGTCATAATTTTTGGTATAAGCTAATTTGAATATTAATAGTATTACAAAAGTTATGATGAACCAGATGGTTTAAACCTACTATGAGTCAGACTGCATATCGAGATACCTTTAAAACTAGAACGCTTGCTTATAGTTTGCTTAGTACCTAGTTATATTCAAGCAATTCAAATACATAGTGTCTAGACTAGCTACTAGAACTGATTCTACTCTCGACTTAGAAATATAAGCTCTATGGCAATGTATTTAAGACAATTAATGAATTTGTATGTGCATTAAATAATTGATAATAGAAAACTTGTTTTGCTGTATTTGAATGTTAAAATGTTTCAAGGTAACTTGAATAATATACTGTATTCACTTTACTTACCTTCGTTTTGCTCGGGTATCTTTAGTTGCCTAACATTACCCGATAAAGTAACTCGTCTTTAGCCTGGAAATATAGCATGCTATTTTAAGAACTTTTAGAATCTGATGTCCCTACATACCTACGACATGTTTGGCTTAGTTGTAGTGACCCCCACCCACTTGCTATGACTTCAAGTCCCGCTTGATGCATTCATTTTCGTGATGAGCGCGATTGTTTGTCCATGTCACGAGTCCAGTCATGGGTGTTTACTATAATATGTATCAATTTAAAGTTATACTATAATATTATGTATAGTGTTCAACTATTGGATTTAAACCTCGTTACTTACTATTTAACTAGATAGTGCTAAGTTAATGTTCCAACATATTTTTTTCTTATTATTGTCTATTAATGCTTACAAAATGTATCATACAAACAATATTATAAAGCTTAGGTCACCAAAGCTAATAATGTTAATTGTGCGTTTATGACAATGTAACCACATCATAATCATTTCTAAGTATGCAAACAAATTAACAATACAAAAACAAATTAGCTGTCTCGAATCTCGATATTGTTTCAAATTATTAAGAAACGTTCAAATATTTTAAAACGTTTGAAATAAATATAATAGATATTATTAAACACAATTGTTCTGTCCTGTTAAGAAAATCTAAGTCAAACAGCCAAATGAGCTAGGACACGTCTGATTTAGTTTGTAGTGTCTACTTGTTGCGCCAGCGGTCGCCAGTTCGAGTCCCGCTAGGAGTATTAATTTGTGTAATGAGCATCAATTTCTGTACTCCAGGGATTGGTGTTTCATAATATTATATAGTATATGTATTTATTTAAAGTTATAAATGTGTCGTGTATCAACTAGGTTTGTTTTTCTGGTCTGGTCTCTACCATGGAATTAGATGGTGCTGTGTGTAAATATTCCAACATATAAATTTTTATTTACTTACTACATTGTTAAAACTCCGGTACGATATTGTGGAACTCAATACTCATAATATGATAATAATTATACAAAAAGATGTAGTGTAAAACTTTATAGCGATACAAGTGACCCAGATTCTTTTGCATTTATAACATTACACGACCGTAGATGCCCTTCAAAGGCACATCTATAATATAATGGTAGAAAATACAATTTTACCGATATATTACAAAGTAGGTTTATTCAAAACTTTACCAATCTAATCTTTCCAGATAAACCCTCTTCCTATAGATGAACATAAAAAAACTATGTTAGCCCCAACAAACAATGCGTAGGGGACTTTTAAATGTAATATAGTCTGTAGTCTATGCTATATAGAAATAAGTATAATTAAAATAAAATAATAATGTCACAAATTTTTTTCCTAAGTATATATTATGAATGTATAACTTCAAGAGTACTTATAAGAAGAAAAAAATTAAAATGATTATCTGCTTATTCCGGGTCCGAAAAGGCTGAACCGATTTTGGGGGTCTTTTACTGCCGGATAGCTGTTGTTGTAAAGAGAACCTTAGGGCTACTTTTATTTAAGAAAAAATATAAGTTTCTAAGGAAATTCCGATAAAAAACATCGACTTATACAAGATTTTTATTTCAGCTGCCAGTGTATCCATGTTTCGAGGATTATCATCGCCGTTGATTCGTTCACAATTAACTAAGATTTTGCCTTCAGAGGCTATAGCGAAGGTTTTCGCTTTAATGTGTGCGATAGAAGGCATCAGCCCTCTAATATCACCAGCAATGTATAATTCATTATATGCCTTCACGATATCGTCGTTCCCAGGAGCCATATATGTTCTGAGCAGTAGCATTGCTTGTGTTTGTGCCATGTTTTTAGGGTGAGTTATTAATTATTACTTGTTACTTTTATGTATATTTTGAAATTTATTATGTAGGATTATGTAGACATAATATAAATAAAATTAAAGTGTCTGTTTGTAATTTCAAATCGACAGCTTTTCACTAAATGCATATAAAAGTATCTACGGTACCAATAAACTAAAAATAAACTTTTAAAATGTTTGTCTGATTGTTCCGGCTTATCTCTAAAACGCCTGGGCCGATTTTGACTTTCACTCGCAGATAGTTAGTGTTATAAGGTATGTACGTAAGCTACTTTTATTTTAGAAATTTTATTTTTTTTTCTCTTACATGACGGATTTTTGTACTACAAACTTTTAATTTGGCAGAGAGCACCTAGTAACGACCACAAGCGAAACGAGTCGCTAGTGTGTAAATAAAATTCTAAAATACCCAGAACGTCAATTAGTTTGAAAATTCAATCTATATATATAAAAATGAATTGCTGTTCGTTAGTCTCACTAAAACTCGAGAACGGCTGAACGGATTTATCTTATCTTAGTCTTGAAATGTTCGTGGAGGTCTAGGGAAGGTTTAAAAGGCGAGAAAAAATCTAATAATTTCCGGTAAAACCCTAAAAACAGCCCTTTTCTATTTCCCATACAAACGTTTTCTAGAGTCAATTTGAACTTTATTGCTATTCAATAAAGTTCATATTAAATTATAATCACTCACTGTTGTCTAAGCAATTTAGTGCAGCAATTTAGTATATTATACATACGTTTTGTTTGTTTTGAAATTAATTTATACAAAAGTTTAGGTCTTTTATTTATCGATTGAGGCAGTACGAAGTCTGCCGGGTCAGCTAGTAATAATATATTTTTAAAACATCAATTAAACGATGAAGTAAATTACGATGTACCTAAATAAATTTACATAATAGAAACAAAATTACTTACAAGGTTAACATTCATTAAAAACAACTTCAATTACTTATAGCTACGATATTATACAAGTAGCGATTAACCATCGCTACGCTCGGGTGCCAATGGTGCGATTATGTTTCTTTTCCGCAGAACCCTAATATATTTTCTATATAATAAAAGCCTTAGTTACTCCTAATCTCAGCTATTAGTTAGTGAAAGTTCCATCAAAATCGGTTTAGGTATTCCAGAGATTAGTCTGAACAATCAGACAGACAAAAAATGTTAAAAAAAATGTATTTTTCTTGTAAGAACCGTATATAATTTAATATGCATTTAATAATAAGCTCCCATTATAAAAGAGATAACAAGAGATTATAAATAAATATTAAATGTTATTTATCTGAATTGTTTACTTTTTGAAGCTAAAAATAGAGCTAAAAATTATGGAGGTAAAGGACCTTTCGTTTCCGAAAAAGGGTTAGTTATATATACAGTTATATCACTAAATAACAGGCTCGGCCAGTCGGCCTCGTGTTGTTGTGGCATACTTAATAATTTAGTTCGACCAAATTACATAGTGTTCTTAATTCTTTAATTTCACCTAATTCGGTTAGTATCAGGGCTTATTGTGGAACAGCATTGTGATAAGGTATTTTTCTATATTTAACAGTGGGTCGAAAACAAAAAAATCTTACTTGGGGGTAGAATCTACCCAAAGCTGCAAGGTTTTAGTTCTTCAGGTTCTCTCTACGGAATCCCTCTCCATACATGTATGAGGATCGGTTTTTGCAAAGTAAAAGACGTTCTAAAGACCGGAAACCTAGGTCTTAGATGTTATACATATATATTATGTTATATGGCCTCCCTCGATATATGGGCTATCCGATGACTATTATATGATGACTAGCGCATTCAACCTTGTCTTTACAAACAAAATTGTACATTAACCCTTAGCTGGTTTCGCTAAAATTGGTAACGTTATTGGTATCAGGGGTAAAAAAACACCCCACATTAATAAAAACTGTAAAAAATACAAAAAAACATTTTTTAATAATTTTCTGTTTTATTAATACAAATATAATTTTGAATCTAGAGATCAATTAGTTTTAAAGGTTCAATACAATAATAAATGACATTTTTTTTACTTATTTAACATATATCGAATTTTTGTACTTAATTAGGTACTTGTGACTTTAGGAACTATTTATAATATAAAAACGTAAACATAACTTTAATTTCTTTTATCCCGTAGTTTTCTTATATAATCTAAATAACAAAAAATAGGAACTTCTTTTAAAATCATTAAAAATTAAAAAAATGACAAAGCAAAACAAAAATCCAAAAATTACTCCTAAAATAACATGTGATTGCTTTGGCAGTATGCTCTTTACATATGAAAAGAAAGCATTTGCTACACTTTTTGGTACACTTAAAGTTTTTTTTGCGATCACATAAGTAGCACCTTCCTCTCTTGCGAATATTGATTAGAGGGTCATTTAGTTCCAGTCCTCTTGGTGTTCTTTTATAAAATTTTC
Organism: Boloria selene; assembly: GCA_905231865.2. Classification (NCBI taxonomy): domain Eukaryota; kingdom Metazoa; phylum Arthropoda; class Insecta; order Lepidoptera; family Nymphalidae; genus Boloria; species Boloria selene. Next base: position 7,026,090 of record HG993149.1, read on the forward strand.
TATACGTCTCTTTTGATAGGCCGAAAAATTTGAAAATTCTTTCAGTCATTCTTGCACAAAAGGTATAACTTAATTAATTCCAATGTTCTTTATATATTTTTCATTTTTAGACGCATATTTAGGTTTGCAGCTTTCCTGCCGCTGTTAAAAAAACCTACACTTTTGGTGTCGGGGGTTATTTTTTACCCCAACAGTGTACATACCTCGGCTTTCAGCAACAGTAGAGCGACGCGAGTCCGTCACCCGCCGCACCACGCAACGTACTGAGATTACACAGACGCGCAAGAGTGTACGTGTTTAAACAGGAAAGATATAATGAGAAATGTGTGCATGTGGGGTAATTAATGACCCCCGAAACCAGTTAAGGGTTAATAATAATATATGGTAGTGCGTAAACGTACAAAACGTATCCGCCAACTCGCCAACTAGGATAGTGTGGTGGACTTAGGCTTGCCAGATGGCCGGGAAATCCGGGATTGTCCCGGAATTTTTGCGTCTTGTCCCGTGTCCAGTAATTAGACCATATTGTCACAGATTCCGAAAACCTACTAGTTTTGTAACAAAATAAACTAACAACGAATAACACGTCTTACGGCTAAAACCTTTGTAAATAAAAAAAAACAAGATATTTTAAACATGATCTATCTATCTATCTATCTCCCTCGTATTGAAGGGATGCCCGTGCCCAGCAGTGGGACATTATAAACGTCTGAATACAAATATTGTTTTTATAATGTTTTTTTTTTCTTTTTAGGATCGTGCAATTTCTCAGATGGAGAACATCATCATCAATCGCATTCGAAAATTTGACAAATGAGTCATAGATTTTATAATGCTTTAATTAAGAGAAAAGTCTACACACCGTATTGACGTCACAAATGTAAAAGTTAGTGATTTTAATGTATTTATTTTTTTAAAATAGTTTTAATAAAATTTTATACAATTTTTAAATGTCATTTATTGATAAAGGAGAAAGAATATTATCTTTATACTTCTATTAATATAAAATATAAGCGAATTTTTTACGCTTTATCTATAAAGGAAGCTCAGCTGCAACCGTCGCGTCGGCGCGGCGCAGTGATTCATTACTACCCTGTATCATTACCTACCTAGTTGTTTTAATAATGTCGCAAAAGTAGGTATTTTGATCAATGTTTATTTTATAATATCAGGTCTTTTTCTATGTTATACGATGAAGAAAGAGCATATTAATTGTTGGAAAAAAATATATTATTACCAAAACTAACATCCAGCTTAAAAATATTATTTAAAACATATATACTTAAGTACATATCTAATAAACACATATCTATTCACAATATTAAATTTTAAATGGCAGTCATACTCGTATTTTAATTCAATTCTTTTATTCAATGGACCTTTTTGAAGTCGGGTAAATAGACTGTCAGATTTAATTTTTGACAGAAAGGTTAAAACTATAACGTCAGTGTCACATTAAGGCTCCCATATACGGTACGATTCGACGTTACGATGGATCTGAATAAAATAGTGACGATCCATCGTGTCGAATTGTCACTCAACACACGAAACGATTGGTCATTTTTGGCGTATTGGAGCCCGTGAAATGACGAGTTAAATACGTGCTCTCAAAAGAAAACCTAGAAAAGTTTTCGTTAAGAAATGGCTATTAAAGCGAAATCAATATTCACACGTAAATATTTTAAGTGATTTAGGAGGAAATCGCAAAGAGTCATACACCTTCGATCTATCGTCTATTGTCGACGTCTATGATATTCATGATTGTGGGCGATCACGATATTGTTTTCGATAAAGTATTAATAATTTGTCGTTGCGATCGTTCTGAAACGACGGATTGTAACGATGTATCGTTCCGTATATGGGACCCCTTACGGTTAAATAGAATCCGACCAAATAAAATACTGACTGTGGATTTAAAATAGTATTAAACGTTAGTCATTTGTTTGTGTTTTAATCAGCAAGTGCTTGACGTATATAAAGTTAGTGTCGGTTATATTATTTGTTAACAATTAATTATTATATTGTATGTTTTGACAAAATCTTGTAATCTATATAAATTTAATGAGGATATACAACTATTAACTTAAAGGTGAGAAGTGTTTACAAAATTTATACTTACGTTCTACTAACACATAATATAAAGTATTTTTTTTTAAACACAATTTATTTACGTTATGACTCTAAATTTTATTTTATAATATTTTTGGGAAATAAAGATAAAATTACTTAGGAGTCAGTACATCTAGTATTATCAAAAATTGACCCTAACATGTTAACATATATCACCTCATGATATCTCATCATAAACATTTATTTATACTCTAATTATGTACAGATTATTATAACATTTTTTATGACTGACTTTATATGTTTTATAAATAAAATTCAGAAAATAATTTGTATTATACGTAAAAAAGGAGACTTATTGTTATTACTGTGTACCTACATTACAAATAAGATTTGTATGAGAAGTAAATTAAATGAGTCAGATTATACTATGTATTTTGTTCTACAAAATTTTCTATACAAAAACAAATTATACAATTACGCTCATAATCCCAAGTGATTATTTCATTTTTTATCATTAGGATAAATAATATACATAGATTAAATTAAAATTATGTTAATATGAAATATTATCGATTGTTTTTTTTTAATTTTTTACTTGAAAAGTAATAAAAGTGTATGGCCTTGACATATGTAAATATATTTAAGCATTATATGAATCATTTTTTATATCAATTTTACAAAGTATACAAATAAATATAAACTTTCGTTTCATTGTGTTTTTATTTAGCCTTGAAAAAATATTTTTTCAAAGCTTATTTCAAGACCATATTATCTCGTTATAATAAAGTTTATAATATATATCTTTGTTTGTATATATCACAAATTACAATCATTCTACATAATATAAGAATATATATTATATAATATATCCTTATGTTATGAACAATGATTGAAATTTGTGATTCCGTAAAGTAGATACCTACTTTAGAATAAAAAAAAGTAACAAAAACAATGTTCAAGGACATTATCAAGTCATCATATTACAGTAACAAGTTAAACATTATCTAATGTGCAAAAATAAAGAATATAATAATAACTATATACCTTTGAATATACAATAACAGGCAATGAAATGAATGAAACAGTCAGTATTTATACCTTTATGATTTGATTGCAAAACGTCTGCGCTTGCTTCGTCATTGACGATAAATGGCTGATAATAATATACGATAACAAAGGGCTCGCTAGTATTGATTTAGATTTGAAAAAGACACATTATAATCTACTCAAAATATAAATATTAAGTAAGTAAAGTAATTCTCAAGTTTTTTAATTATAGTTAAAATATTATTTACGAGTTAACATTGATTTAATATACTTTTAATCTAACTGTAATATTGGCAGTAAACATATGTTTCTTGGTTAATTTCAGAAATTCCCTAAAACATACATAATGTCGGACAGTGAATTGCCAATACCAAAACGTTCTATTGCAACTACAATAGAACTGCCATTATTTATAAATATGGTAGCCGTCTCATTAACATGTAAGTGAAATATTTAAATTACATAATTATATAAATTATCGTTTTATTTATTTATCTTTTTTATTTTAGCCCCTGTTGTAAGTAACATAATCTTGTACCGAACGTGTGTACACGCCCTAAATTATACACAGGATGAATGTAGACCATACCTCTCTCCTATTAAAAGTAATGCCACAATAAATATAGAAGATGAAGTACAGAAATATTCTACTAATGTGTGGACGGTTAAAGTAGTAATAGAATATTTATTTCCGGCTCTACTGTCTATGTTCTTAGGAGTATGGTCCGATACATATGGCAGGAAGCCATTAATAGTATGGCCGTTATTAGGTAAATTATTTTTTCAAATAATTTGACGTTTCATATGGTATATGTACGGTACAATATGTTATTAAAATATAATTTTATTAATTATAAAAACATCTAAATATTTGCCTACATTAAGGTCTCTAAAAACTGAGCACTAATTATGAATATAAGCCTTTATACTTACTTATTCAATAAAGAGTTTCATTGAAATACGTTCAGGCAATATAATATGTACAGATAGATTACAAGCTATTTGGTGATTTCAGTTTTTTCTTCCTACTAAAAGGAGGAAAACAAACAAATTAAGACAATAATAATTTCAAAACACTTTCTTAAATAATTATTTAACTTGATTTTGATAGGCATGTCACTGTCGGGAATTTTAATAGTGGTATACAGCATGATGGACAACTTAGGTCCTTGGTGGTACATTCTAACATCAGTACCATTTTCTCTTACTGGTGGTTACGTGGTTCTTTACACTGGCGCGTATTGCTTTGTCAGTGACACCAGCTTATCCGATAGTACAGCCATTCGGTGAGTATCTCAATAAAAATAACTGAAAATATATTAAAAATTATTAGTTATTATACAAAACTAACATAGTAAATCACTGATTAATATCTAAATACATTACTACATAAACTCAACTGTGCGTAATATGAAATTATTTCTCTTCATATCCGCGACAAAATCCGGAAAGATAGTTTCATTTATAATGTCAAATATTCGTGTAAACCTAAGAAAGTATTATGTATTAAAAATTAACCAATCAGTATCTTGGTCTTACATCTCTTATAGTAGACAGTGGTAGCGTAGTGGTAACTGTGGTAAGTGAATCAATTCTTGCATTTCATACCTCTGATATTTTCAATTTGCAAAATTTGCCATACGGTGAAAGAAAATATCGCAAGGAATCCTACATGTCTAAGAGAACTTAGTAAAATTTCAAGAGACATGTGCAAAGCAAACCGCCAAACCGCACTTCGCCAGCGTTGTGGACTATAGTCCGACGTATGACGGCAGGCCCGTGCCTAGCTGTGGCCTGTTGGACGTCAAAAAGGGCTAATTGCAGTTATCTCTAATTTATAAAGTTATAAATATATGCAGTTTATTTATAATAATTTAAAACAATAAAAAAATATCTGTCATGTGTGAGCCAAAATATATTGCGACAATATGGAGGTCACTTGCGGTCGCGTATTTCCCTTTCCGTGTTCAGTTGGCGGCAAAAACCAGCACGGTTTTGTATTACTAACCAACTCGACAAATCCGTGCTTAGTTCGCCTCAACTGAGCACGCTTTTGCGATCAAGCAACATTAAAAACGTTTTACAAAACAGCGTACAGCTGAATCAAACACGGTTTTTTATTACTATGGAATTCAACTAACCCGTGTTCAATTCGCATCAACTGTCTTCGTAACGAGTGGCGCTAGGTGATGTTTTACAAATTAGTGTGTGAACTTAATACAGCAAGGGTAAGGGTAAAGGGTAAGGTATAAAATTGGTTAAGTATGGAAGTTCAGTGAAACATACAATTAAAAAAAGACATTTATTTTCTCAAAAATAAGTATTATATAATTCGCGTCATGTAAAAAGAACGCTGGCTGTCAAGTTGCGCAGAGGCGATTTATCGGCCAATTTGGTGGTAAGACGCGGGGCGCGGGACGGCGAGGCACGCGTCGCATGCTTTCCGGCTCGCTATTGGTTTGTCAGTTTAAAATACCATCGCGCACACAAAAGTTATTAATTACGAAATGATTTTATATAAAAAATAGTGAAAAACAGCGTTCGGAACTTGAAGTGGACTAACTATCGTACCAAGGGCGTAAAAATTATCGTACATTATCGTATTTTTTAGGATAATGTCTATTATAGATAAATAAATCATATAAATTGTAATATTGATATGCATGCAAGTACTCTATAGTTTATCTTTTTTAAACCACCGCTGTCAAATCAACAGAACACTGAAACCCAAATGTTTTACACGTGATATACAGACCTGCGTACGATAATAATGAAAAAAATAATGCTATTTTACATCGTACGTAGGCACAAATTATCGTATATGTACGTATTATCGTACGGTTCCATTGTTATCGTAGGGTAAACCCTTACCCTTGCTGTATTCAGTTCAACTACACACTTATTTGTAAAACATCACCTAGCGCCACTCGTTACAAAGACAGTTGATGCGAATTGAACACGGGTTAGTTGAATTCCATAGTAATAAAAAACCGTGTTTGATTTAGCTGTACGCTGTTTTGTAAAACGTTTTTAATGTTGCTTGATCGCAAAAGCGTGCTCAGTTGAGGCGAACTAAGCACGGATTTGTCGAGTTGGTTAGTAATACAAAACCGTGCTGGTTTTTGCCGCCAACTGAACACGGAAAGGGAAATACGCCTTGCGGTCATTATAGGTTTGCTAATCTTTTTTTCTTGCATCTGGTTGCTATTTTTGGATACAACATTTAAATGCCATTGCCCTTTTACAACAAAGATAATGCCATTTTGAAAATTTATACAATATTTTATCGTTTTTAGTCCCTAACATTGAGAATTTTTGGTTTAAGAATGACGATGGTCGATGCTACTACATCATTGGGGAACGTTGTGGGAACCGTGCTCAGCACTTATCTCATATTGACTATTGGAAATACATATTTACTTTTAATAACAGCTGCATTCAATGTGATAGCGTATGCTTTTACAAATATATGGATTATGGAATCGTTAAGAGGGGCGTTGCAGGTGATTATTAATAACATTTAATCTAATAGCAAAAAATAGTTTATTTTTAAAGTTTGTGTTTAAAGTCGACTATATGAAACATATTATTCGATTAGTGATAATTTGAATCGAGAAATTTTTAATAGCAAGGTAACGGTTTGCCTTGGAAAAATAAGGGAAGCGGGTTCAAGCCCCGAGATCTCACACTCCTGACATTTTCAATTAAAACCCCTTTTAAAAATGAATACTCTTTGCTATGTCTGAGAGAACTTGACTAGTTCTCAAAAGACGTGTAGTCCACATATGCCGAGAGTAGGAATGTTGCTATTTCGCATTATTCATAAATGAAATGCCGGTGGACACTTAAGAAGTAAAAATAGGCTCATTATTATATTTTTTTATTTTATTGTCTCGTCCTCGCTTTGCTTGGTAGCTAGGTACTTAATTCTTTTCCTAAAATAAAAGTATTACTGTTATCTAGCATCAGCTACCGGAAAAGTGAAATTCTGCCAAAATAGGTCAAGCAAACAGCTAGAAGACTCGCCAAACTAAACAAACCGACAGACAGACATACGAAAATTTTATAAAATTGTATTTTTTCTAAGTACCTATCTACGTTATGTAATTTCATAGATTTTATAAGTATTGTAAAGAAAAAGAATACATAAAATTAACATTCGTTTTTGTTTCTGGTTTCAACAGGATGGAGTATCAAGACTCTTCGACTGTTTACTCGTAAAGGAAATGTTTCACGAATGTTTCAAAGAGCGTCCCAACCACGGACGAGCCCAAATCATACTTTTGTGCTTCATTAGACTGCTATTGGTTACGATTTTGTTCGGGACAGTCTCCTTAGAATATTTGTATACCAGACAGAAGTTGCACTGGTCTCTGCGAGAGTTTACGGAATATTCAGCGACTAGTACGATTGTTGGTTTGGCCGGTGGATTCTTTGGCGTGATGGTACTACAAAAATATTTTAATATAGGGGACATAACATTCACTACTATAGCCATAGTGACGTCGACTGTTGACAGCCTAATGAAGCTGTTTGCTGTAGAAAAATGGCAAATGTACCTAGGTAAGTAGTTAAGTACAGACAGATTTGGGTAAGTTATAGTTTACACATAAAGGTACTGTAAATATTACACAAAAATTGATAATCCCGTATAGGTATATTAAAAATGCAAAACCCACAAGAGCTTCATAATAATATAATATCCTCGAAATGTTTAGGGATGTGTAAATTTTGATGATAATATAATGTTACATTTGCACTCACAGTGCAGTGACCTGACCACTGCAATCCAGTTAAACATGTTTTAAATCTGAATCTTGTTGGTGCCTATAATAAATTAAAAACATTTATTTGCTTATTTTTAATTTTGTTTTCGTATATTTCGAGAAATGTAGGTATGTATGTAAATAAAATCTATCATTCTAATTTTTTATTAGATAGGTAAATCACCTCGCTCCGCGCGCGATTGTCTTGGCTTAGGTTGTAGGTTTGTAACGGTTAGTGTAGACACTATCTCATAGGTGTGATACCTACCTATATTGTTACAGCAAAAAATATCTTATACATTAACCAGGATAACCAGCCATTCATCATTCCTTTCAAATCTGTCCAGTAATTTTCCTGTGGCGCGAGAGACAGAAATACAAAAACTCTAAAAATTGTAGATAATTTGGAATTTGTAGCGCTAATAATGACTATTTCAGTAACATTTAAAAAAAAACATTGTAGAAATTCGACTCAGAATTTTATATTAATAACACAATAATATACATTTAAAAATCAAAATTTCAAAATAAAAAACCTTATTCAAACATAATTTTACAAACAATTTATTTACCACTTGATAAGTGGTCTGTGGTAGTTATAATTAAATTAGATTATTTATTTTAGGCGCAAGTATATCGATGTTCAGAGGCCTTCACGGTCCATTGATAAGGTCATTTTTAAAGAAAACCCTGCCTATAGAGGACATAGCCAAAGTGTTCTTCCTAGTATGCACGGTAGAGAGTCTCGGCCCTCTGGTAGCTCCCGTACTGTTTAATTCTGTATACAGCTTGACCTTGGCGACATTTCCTGGGGCCATATATTTATTGAGTACTATCATGTTTGCAGCGTGCTTGGTAATGTTAGGGTGAGTATGACAAAAATGTAATACTACTAATACTAGTACTGTCCACTGGTTATTTTCGCGATTATGACATATTTTTCAGCAGTAAATAGACTATGTTATTATATTGTATTAGACAGTGGTAGCCCAGCGGTGACGCGTCGCTTGGATAACCGAGTGATGCGGGTTCAAATCCGGGTCTCGCACCTCTGATATTTTCATGTGCGAATCATTTATATCATGATTACCACTTGTCTTACGGTGAAGGAAAACATCGTGAGGAAACCTGCATGTCTGAGAAAACCTAACAAGTTTTCGAAGGCATTTAAAGTCCGCCAACTCGCACTAGGCCAGCGCGGTGGACTATGGCCTGATCCCCCTCGTACTGAGGGAGGCCCGTGCCCAGCAGTGGGACGTTAAAAAGGGCTGATGATGAAATAGACTATGTGTTGACCCGAATAACCAGCTATCAAAATAAAAAAGCTGGTTTTCTTGTGATGCGGTCACAGACAGACATACATATATTCTAAAAACTAAAGTTTTACTCTCAGTCTCGATGACAATGAGTAATTACTATTGTCTCGATAATATGAAATGTTTAAATAAGATTTTCTTAAAAATATATAAAGTACGGGTTCAATTTAGTTAAAATCTTGTTAGGTATATTATGTAAAGATATTGTAGGGAAGCGTATTTATGTTTACCGATTATATTTTTTTTAATCCAGAATTAACATTCTCTGATACTGAGGCGTTCGTTCACGCCAAACAAATATAATTATGAAACAAAATAAAATACATCTAAAGAATAATTTTAAAATGGAACATTTTGCGTTGAAAATGAACAGCTGTGCTTAATACATAGTACCTAATATTAACGATAACTGGTACAAGATATATCTCATTTATCTAACTAATACCTATGTACACAATTTCTAGTTGCCTATTACTGAGATACTATTATCTATTTCTTATCTTTATAGAGCTATTATAAAATCAACTTGTGACTGTGTGTGTTTTTTGTTTTTTCTTTGTATTGTATTTCAACAGATTGTATCGTAAATTAGGTGTAGATATATATATAACTTGTAGCTTACTATTTATACTAATTAAACAACTTATTTTAGACCCTTCACGTCAATTCCATACTATCTTCTTAGAATATAAATCCAACCAAATAATAAAAAAAACTGAATCAGTTTAAAAACTGAGCTGAAATTTTTGAGTTCGGCTTAAATAATAATATACACTTCTTACATAATATGATATTATATTAATTAATATTTATTTATTACAGAAGTAAAATACGGCTTATTACGAGTATTTGCATTTCGTTGTTTCCTAATAGCGAAATGTTTGTAAAGGAAGGAACCAATCAGATAATCAAGACTTTACTCTTCATAATATTAGGATAAAATATATTTGTATTATGAAACTATTATTCAAGATCACTAAATTTTTTTCAATATTTCAGATTTGTGCAGTATTATTACAAGAAAAGCGAGTCCGAAAACTATCTGCCAATCGACAATTCAACCGGTATGTACCTATAATCTATACATATAATAAAACTGTAGAAAAGTCGTTTTTGTACATCAAAAAAAATTACAAAAAAATAGCCAGGGTGTTAAAGGATAACCAATAGAACCCATTTCCAGCATTTTTAGAATTTTTGTCTGTTTGTCTGTTTGTCGGTTTGTCTGTTTATTTATCCGGGCATCACGTAAAATGTACGAAAGCAATGTAGATAACTTTTATACACAACGATTGAACGTAACTTGAAGTAACATTTAGTTTTTGTTTCATTGCAATCGGTTCAGTCTATCAAAAGATATTTGAGTTTAAAGTGAAGAAGTAGAGAAATTCCAGAAGTAAAATTAGGGTTATGTGCATTTGGTCTCACAACTTCACGTAACTTTTATACACAACAATATGTGCGTAAATTGAAGTAACATTAAGGTTTTTGTTTCATCGTAATCAGTTCACCACTTATAAAAAATGTAAATTAATAAAAAAAATAGTGTTTCCGAAGTAAAATATTAAAACAGTGCCATCTACGAGTATTCGAACTTAGACGGGACTATAACTAGAGATCAACTGCGTGCAGTATTGTTCGATAGATAAGAAGATAAGCGCTTCGCACTAAAAAATACTAATTAAGTTCCGACATCCACGCGAACGAAGTTGCGGGCACAGCTAGTGTAAAATATATGCATTAAAGAAACATAAAAAGTTAGATGAATTAGTTAGATCTTAATAGAAATCCGTCATATCAAATATATTCTATGAATTTTAGCCCTTTTTTAAATCTCACAATAAGGCACAGGACTCCCCGTTACTATAGGGGGATCAACACAGTTCACCTTGCTGGAGTAAAATTAATGGCTAATATGATGAAGTTAGTGATTTTTAATGTAGGTATGTTAATATTTATATTATCAGCATCGATCGCATATTATAATACGAAAGTTACAACAAGTCATTATATGCGACGCCATTTATAATCCAATTTTTTTATCTTTTTTATCACTGTAATATTATTTTGAAAGTTGTCATATCATTGTTGCCCAGTGTGACATATACATACGTGATAACTTATGTGCTTGCAAAAATCAAGTGAAGTAGGTTCGAATCCCGGTACCTTGCATGTGTGAAAGAATGTAGGATTTTTTTATAAAGAATATTTACAAAAATACCTGATCATAAAAACTAAAAAGAAGAGAACAATTTGACAAAGGAAGATAGTATATTATTTGGTCGAAGAGATATACACGTAGCATTATATATAACATGTACCTACATAATATTATGTCGCGAATTCATAAAGGTGAAATACATAATCCTCCTTCGCCGCGGTCGGGTAAAAACCACGAGAAGTACGGTATCTGGCTAGCGTGGACTTTGATTTTATGATATAATATATATGAATTATGATCCCAATTGTAGAAAAAGAAGTCCGTTGCCCAGCTGCGAGATAAGAGCTTATTTCTTTTCTGTGCAAGATATTACAATTGATTTTCTCTTTTCAGATACATAATTGTTTGCGACCGGCATTTGTGAAGTTACGTTCTCGATTCAATTTTAATATTTTTTCAAGAAGATTACAAGATTTTAAATTATATAAAAAGGGTTTATATTTGGAAAGAGTTCTTTAACTTTCAAACTAAGAAGTCTTAACTTTCCCAATATAACTTTATTTAATATTTTTAGAAACAAAAGAACTTTAGTCATATATTTTTTACTTAAGGACTTTACATTCAAATTAAAATACGCTATAATATACATTTTATTACCATGACTTACGAATTACGATTAACATTTTATTTTATTTTATCAAAGTATTATTTTTAAGAATGTGGTGTTATATTTTTTTGTTTTATTAATGTATTTTAAAAAGTATATTTTTATGTGATGATTAATTATATTATAGTTATTAAAATGTCTGTTACTTTTTAAACAGCTGTGATATTTAGGATAATTTTTATAATATAAGTGTCCTTAAAAAGGGAAGTAATAAAATTTTAACCCAAAGATGTAACAGTCTTAACGAATAAGTTTAGAAATGGAATTTTTACCACTACTTCAATAATTGTTATTTTTTATAAGTATGTATATTATGCATTTTTGAAGCCAAAGGCTTTAATATTTAACAGAAAAACAGTAAGTATTAAAAATTAGTACAACTAGTAGTTATAAGCATTTGCTAAGTTTCGATTTCAAAGCTTATTTGTTAAGACTGCACAGTATCGAGCATTTAAATCTATTCGACATTTATATTATGATTTTTTATATTGTTTACTATTTTTATATTTATTAATAAATGTCTATATATAAATATGTTGCGATGTTTATTTTATCATTTGCATATTGAAAATATACATCGACGGTAATCGTTTATTTGAACAGGTTTATGTTTCGAGAAGCGGATTGCCTTGCCTGAATGACCCTTTGCATTTTGAATACGAATGCAGTTTTACCTTTTAGTAAAGCATAAATTGCGTTCCAATTTCGACCAAAAGAAATAATATACTACAGTCTACAGATACGTTTAAACAGTTAGTATAGATTGTTAGAAATGAGGTATTGTCACGGAGTAAAAAGTATACATGCTGATAATTATAATATATATGTATCATAATTATTTATACTAAATTATAATTTATACTAAAGTCCAAACAATCTAGCCAGTGGATTTTAAATATTGTATGTGTAGATGAAATAATAATAGAGTAATAATTCATTCCTTTTGATGTTTTTGGAGGCATTACTTACTCTGATTCTGACATCCAATTAAAAAAATTAAATACGCCAAATTTTTACTTCTAAAATACTTACTTCTGTAACAATAAGTTTTTGAATTTAAAAAATTAGACCAACCTATTCTATTGGTTATTATTGATTTGGTTATTATTTTGTTGGAACTGAACGTCTTATTTTTCTATTTTTTTGGTTAAACTCTAAATGACCCTAAATAAGAGATATTAATTTGTAAGTTTTAAAGCATTGTAAACAGATTTTCAGTTTTATTTTTATTATAACTGGAACTGCAAAATTAACTATTTTCATTACTTACATAACAAGCTTAATTTCGTTATTGGTAATTATTTTGCTTAATTGTTCCCGCCGTTTCCAATTTAGAGCATAAAATGTCATTAAAGTGTAGGTAAAAATAACAACAATCATATCAGATAAGAAATCAGAAATTTGCTTAGTCATGATGTAATCGTAATTTTCTGTACTTTTACTATATAGAATAAAAAAACAGTATCAAATTGAAATTGTTTATTCATAAAGTAAACGAAACAAGCGCCTTACAAACTAAAACTTGTATTAAGTCATTACATAGTTACACATTTGTACCTTTGGCGTCCTATTCAGGACTTGTTGTTATAGGACTTGGTATATTATAGCTGTACCCTGTCGAGTAGTCCGTGTAGATAGCTCTTTAACTATATTAATAATAACACCTGTGGTGTTTAACAGAATTAGGTCAAACTATACTACTTATAATAATCATCACAGTTTTTATATGTTTAATTGTTTGTTAATTTGTACATTTATATATTTATATATTGAAAATAATATTTTTATAAACATAATGCGTGTATGACGCTCTCTTAATACAATGCGATGTCTTAGTGCGAGATGTGAGATTCTAATTCTATAAAAATATTAAAAAAACATTAAATGACTGACTCGTAAAGTATAAGATGTAAAAAACTAACAAAGTAGACTTAACACATTATGTGTAACTATGTTAAAATTTAAACTGAGCAACTTCAATAAACATCACAGACTTGCGTAAAATATCGCTTCAAATGATTCTTTTAAAACAATTTCAAATCGGATGAAACAATTTATAGTAAGAAAAAAAAACTTAAATCAACACAATTAAAAGTAAAAAGAAAACAAATCTTCACTGAGTAATATAGAACCTTATATAATAAGTACAACCAAATGGTTATTTTTAAAGGTGTTGTGCAACAAAGTTAGTATAATTAATGATGAAGAATTCGCAATGCTAACTCTTACACTATACAATACTTGTCACAGACAAAACAGTCTTCTTTAAGGTTTAGCTTATGGAGTGGTACACTTACTGGTAGTGACATATTTATTACCAATTCACTTAGAAAAACTTTTTATTTTTTTTTAACATAGAAAAATATATGTAGTAGCATAAAGTTTCATTCAGTTAATACTGAAACAAAGTTCTACTGCTTAAAACTAACTATATTTAAAACATAGCAAAAAATATTCATTTGACATTGTCTGTTCAAAATACATCGTTTTTTGAGATGTCTAACATTTTTTATACCGACAAAACGAAAGGCATTAAATGCACTACACAATTGCAATACAAAAATTATGTAATATATTGTACTTTCATTATACTTATTTAATTGCAGACATATTTTATACTCAAAATGCTTTTTTCTAATCATTTCCACAGATACAATGGATGTGTCACATCAAATACTGCTAATCAATAACGTATATTATGTCACATAGAATCTATATTTTGTCACCATAAAATCGTAAATACGTAGATTACAGGATGTTGAAAGATTGTGAACATACTGCTTACAATTTATCCCTTTTTTGGTAGGTTATAATCTATCGAAGTGAAACCGTCAAATTGTGGAATAGAATGCGGCGGAACGCACATTGCGCGCTGATTGGTTGAACGCCATCAGACTATCTGATTGGTCGGTCTTACAGTAATAATCTCTGCTCAACTGGCACGCTTTGAAGTCATTAACAAGAGAATTGAATTGATTGAATTGTGTCCATAAAGTTACGAGTCAAACACAGGTCAATCAAATAAAAAAATGCACTTCAAGAATTGTGACATCATATGGTAAGAAAAATTGTAACAAAATAAAAAAGAAACATTACAATCTAGAGATGTTTGAAAGTCATCAAGATTGAAGCTCTTCATTGAAGTTGTCAGAAATCAACGGTTTTATGACAAAATTTTAGTTAACAAAGTTTTAAACAACAAATTTAGGTATACTAATACCGCAAATATTGACATCACATTCATTATAATCTAACAGTATGTACAATTTTACAGTGACATGTATATAAGGTAGCCCATTGACCGTTGCACCATTTATAGCCCAAAGAAAAAGATATAATGAAAGGGGGGAATTCTAACACGGCACATTTACATTTAATCACAATATTGTCATTTTCCACAGTCTAGCACAATATAAAGTACTGCGGTACACATATTAGATCATGAAGTCAATCACATTTACCACTCTTCATCGGGCTCCTGGCCTTGATCATTTGTTGTAGTTGTGCCATTAAAGTTCTGAAATTAAATTAAATGTTTTAAACAAAACTATGTTTTCGAATTATTTTGTTTTTTAGTGTTCTATTATTAAAGAAAACGACTTCAAAACTATACCTATAAGTACAAACTTAAGCTAAAAAGAAAAAATAATTTTTCAATCACTTCAAAGGAAGAACATTAAAGGACGCCGAAGAACATTCAACGAAATTACTGATACTTATAAATAAATAAATATGTCGAGACATAATTACTACTAACTGCGCCAAACGTATCGTCGAAATTTATATTACATACTTATAATCAATTATTTTTGAAGTCTGTAGCAACTAATAAGGACAGTTAACAACTTAATGAATGAATCGAGTAAGGTTATCTGCTTTGGTAAGGAACATCATCATCATCATCAGCCCTTTTTTAACGTCCCAATGCTGGGCACGGGCCTCCGTCAGTACGAGGGGGTCAGGCCATATTCCACCGCGCTGGCCTAGTGCGAGTTGGCGGACTTCACATGCCTTTCGAAAACTTGTTAGGTTTTCTCAGATATGCAGGTTTTGCTCACGATGTTTTCCTTCACCGTAAGACAAGTGGTAATCATGATATAAATGATTCGCACATGAAGATATCAGAGGTTTGGTTTTGCGAGACCCGGATTTGAACCCGCATCACTCAGTTATGCAAGCGACGCGTTACCGCTGGGCTACCACTGTCGGCAAGGAACATATGGGTATAGTTTTGAAGTCGGTTTTATATATTTTTTTATTTAATTTTCAATTTTTAGTAGGAAGTGTTTTTTTTTTAAATTAGTTAAAAGAGAGAAAGAACAACTAAATTTGAAATGTGGCAGAATATAAATGAATTACAGAAATAATCATATGGTATGTATTAAAAAAACGCGTTGGCTTCCATACCTCATTTATGAATGTCCTCTATTTAGCAGAAGTAAAAAGAATAAAATGGTTCAATATTAATTCATATTTCCCATAGATATATAACATATTAGTATTAAAATATTTTCTTCATGCATAATAAAGTTTATTGAATCCAATTCACAGTGAATTTACTATATTATGTACTATGATGTTATGCTTAGTTTAGTAGGATGAATATAAAATTTCAATATTTATTGAATACAAAAGGATAACCTCCTCCTGTTTGAAGGTGATTGAAAAGTCCTACTTGATTATAACATAAGATAATATCTACAGCTCTAACATATTTGATGTATTTTTTAGCTCACAGTACATAAATATAAGTTTACATTTTCTTTATTTAAAACTATCATATACTAGCCTTTCCCGCGGCTCCGCTCGCGTTCTAAAGGCTGAATATCAAAAGAAATATTTTTCTCCTCTTTTTGCAACATTTTTCATTAATGCTCCGCTCATATTGGTTGTAGCGTGATGTAATATAGCATATAGCCTTCCTCGATAAACGGACTATCCAACAGTAAAATAATTTTTCTTTTTTTTCAGACCAGTAGTTCCTGAGACTAGCGCGTTCAATCAAACAAACAAACTCTTCAGCTTTATAATATTAGTATAAATTACATATTACGTAGGTATAACAATTCTGTTACTCACCCTAACATCGCTGCCGCCATACTTAGCACCCTTGTAGGTGGCAGTGCCACCACCCTGTAGGAAATCTGGCACAGGCTGATCCGCTTGGCGCAGGATCTTGGCTAAATCTGCTACTAGAGCTGCATCCTATTTCAAATATAAATTTAGTACAATTAGTAACAAAATGTTTATATTTAGTTATTATAGTCACAATTATGATCAGAAATTATAAGCATTTTAATAAAGTAACTGAGAAAAAAAATATATAGATTTTTAGTACGTACATTACTATTTTTAGATAGGTACCTTTATTCTGGACACGACAAAACTTCTAGAATATTCTCAAAACTTTCAATATAATAATTGTCAATTTTAAACTTTAAAAATTGAATTTATATCAACATGACATTCGCATCAAAATCCGTTGCGTAGTTTTACAGATCTAAGCATACATAGAGACAGACAGACAGCGAAAAGCGACTTTGCTTTATACTATATAGTAAAGGTGGCAAAAAATGGTCGTCGAGTTATTTCAATGGCGATAGCTAGTTTAATGATGATACATCATATTTAAAAACTGTTCTTATTTTATGTATAAAAAATATTTTATTACTTTATACATAAAACATGAATAAAAGTGTGTTTAAAATGACCTGATCTGAATCAAAGAAGGACACAGCCATGCCACGGTTGCCGACGCGACCGGTACGCCCGATGCGGTGCACATACTCGTCTATACTCTTTGGCAGGTCGTAGTTCACGACGATGTCTACGTTCTTTATATCTGGAATACACATTTATGTGTAACAAATATAATAATTTCAAATTCTCTTGCGGCTTTGAACACAGATTATTTCGTTATCAGGCACAAATGAAGAAGAGAATGATACCAACTAGTCTTGTTAAAATTTAATAAAGCCACTTTGAACTATGTGTTAGTGTTATTCATGAACAGAAAAACATGTTTGATTTGGTAGTATCTAATAAGAATTGTCTTTCTGTGTTTGTGTGTATTTTTGTTATTCCTTCACCCTTTTAACGGATGGATAGATTTTGATTAGTTTACATACAGATTATAACCTTATATTGAAGCAACTAGAATGCACCCAGGTCTTAGTAAGTTCGATACACAAAATCAATCAACCATACCAAGTCCTCTCGCAGCCACAGCAGTAGCCACCAGTATACAATGTCTGCCACTCTTGAAGTTCTCAAGTGCCTCTTCCCGCTCCTTCTGCATGCGGTCGCCGTGGATAGAGGACGTTAGCATCTGCTGTTGCGAGAGTAGCGCCGCTATGAAGTCCGCGTTGCGTTTTGTTTCCACGAATACTAGCACGCGTTTGCCATCTGGTTATAAATGACATATTATTAATTAAACTTATTGTATTAAATTAAAACAAACTTAATTAATATATACTATTAATTAAACCAATGTGATTGTTCTTATTGCTTCAGGCTGAAATGACTGAACCGATTTAGATTAAATTTACTACAATAGTTGGACTGAAGCAGAGTATGGAGCAAGGGTTAGTAGCTAATGTGAAGCTAATATTATAAAAACAAAACTTATTAAAAAAATCATATCAGTTGCTCTTTTCCAACTCTAAAAATAATGTATAATGTTATAAATCACTCACCATTCTCCTCAATTAACTTAGTAAGCATATTCTGCTTCTCATATCTAGTGACCTGGTGGAAGATCTGTTCCACATCCGTACTGGCACCACCTATCACTCCCACAGCCACAAACAGGTAGTTGTTGAGGAACCTGCCAGCTAAGTGTTGGATGTCTTCAGGGAATGTTGCTGAGAACATCAGGGTCTGGCGATCCGTCTACAAAGATTTTTATAACAGATCATATATTTTACTATGTATGGTACATTTAAACTGTTAGTTACCCTTTATGTTGACCCAGATAACTACTAAGCTATCATCATATCAATTTTAATTAAAATCTATCCCGTGGTTTTCTCATGATGCAATCACAGGCAAAAAAAATTTAAAAGCTATACATTTGGCTAGACTCTGCATCTAAATAATGACAAAGTATGTTGTTTGTTGGTAATGACGACTTAATAAATCAATTACTATTTTCCCATAAAACCTAATTTCATTCCATTTTTAACATATTATAATATACTGTACTCACAAGTGGTACCATAGTAGGGTGTTCCATCATCTTCTCCACGCTTGACATGAAGCCCATATCAAGCATGCGGTCTGCCTCGTCCAGCACCACAAAGCGAATGCTCTCGAAGGAGACACGGCTGCGCTCTACGAAATCGAACAAACGCCCTGGCGTGGCCACTAGTATGTGACATCCTCTCTGTGAGATTGTAAAATATTAAATTAAATAAAAAATAAATATTTTAAATTTGTTACTATTGAAATAAGAAAATTTAATAATTTTACTGCAACACAACTTATTTGTAAATTCAAAAATATAACATTATAAGAAAGAAGGATTTAAATAGATTATTACCAGCTATTATTGTTAATATTTTATAATGAAAAAATTAAATTAAATGTATGTATTTAAGTATGCGAGAAGTCTATCACCCTAACAAAAGGCAGTTATACTGAGAAAAGCCAGTGAGAAAGTCAAGTCCCGATTTATCTTTTGATATTAGACATTTAGTTATTAATAAAATAAAATATAATTTATTCTGTATTGAGGTATGAGTTATTTAAAATGTTAAGTTTATATCTAAATATATTATGTTTATACTTACGGATATAGTATCGCCTTGATGACGCACGGCGGTGCCTCCATAAGCTACTGCGATTTTAATCACTGAACCATATGAAAACTTCCTAGCTTCATTAAATATTTGCAAAGTCAATTCGCGAGTAGGTGCCACGATAATGACCTGAAAATTGTAATTTTAAGTGTACTTTTTGAATCATCATCAGCCCTTTTTAACGCCACTGGGCACGGGCCTCCCTCAGTACTGGGTCCCTAGGCCATAGTCAATTTAGAATGCTTTGTAGTAATAATGGTGACATTTGAAGTCTCAGAGGTACAGTGCCTACCCACTATCTAAAAAAAAATTTCTAAATAGCAATAAAGTACCTAACAAAGTTATTTATTTTAATTCTAACCATTTTAAACAACTTGTTTTTATTTAGTGTTTCTTTTATTATGATAAAAGAAACTGTTAAAAGCAAAATATGTGATGTATGAGAGTGAATATAAAGTTGTAAATAAAATTCATATACAAACCTGTGGTTGTGCACATCCATTTGGTCCAATAACTAATTCTCGCGAGTCTTGTAAAAGTGTGTTAATTATAGGCAGAAGGAATGCCGCCTAAAAGGTAAAAAAAAATTGAATGGATGTCATAAAAAAGTTAATATAACTTTGAAAAGATAGGAATGGACTTTAATAGGATAGATAAGAATGTCAAAAAGCTAGCCTTATAAGTGGTTTGTTAACAACACAAACAAATTATGAGGTTGGCTTAGCTACCATAGCTTCACTAGTAATATATTAAACCAGTACAAAAATATAGGATCCAGAAGTAAATAATAGTACTTTATATTTCTTTATGACTACCACTTACAGTTTTCCCAGAGCCAGTCTGTGCACATCCCATGAGATCCCTGCCAGCCATAATGATGGGTATGGCGTGTTTCTGTATGGGTGTGGGCTTCTTGTAACCGGACTTCAGAATGTTGTCTAGCACATACTTACGTAGATTTGCTGATTCAAAGTTTTCTATTGCGTTTGGTGGATTCTCTCCAGTCACCTGTTTGCAATACCATATTTTAAACATAGATAATTTAAAATGTTATATCAATTTAATTTATTTTATTGAATTAAAAAAATAATAATAAATACAATTTTTTAAGTCTCTGCTTTTTAAATATACTATGCAAGTACTAAACTCAGCCAACACAAATTACCTTCACAGCGATACAATCAAACTTGTCAAAATTAATCCCAGAGCTGATACTGCTGCTGAATATTTCCGTTTCATTGGTCGTAGGTTCCGGAGGTACATATGTTACTGGGGGTTTCTTTGCCTCTTCGTCGCCATTAGTCGCTTCACCTTCATCCCCTGAATTCCGGGAGCCGCCACCTCCCCGCCCCCCGCGGCCCCTACCGCCTCTACCACGGCCTCGTTCACCTCGCTCTGGCCGATCTCCCCTGTCTCCTCTATCCCATTCGTAATTATTCTCTCCTAGGCGAAAGAAAATAATACATTATAATGAATTGAGATCATTTTTTAAAAAGTCACTTTAATGGGGTATTACACTAATTTTTGAAAAGTATCTCAATTACATTCTGTAGTGCTAATAAACCACTAAAAAAATTACCAGATTTTTATTTGTTCGATAAGTATCATAAAAAAGCATTTAAATTTTTACATTTTCAAATTTCGCGCCTAATTGGACGAAAACGCCGAAAACAGTGAACGCCATTATTACTCTGTGGTCATGTCATCGTGATGTCTACGAAATGTAAACAAATGCGCTGATAATTTGAAATTGATATAATTGTTTATTATTTAAAAATGAATTATTATTCTACTTATCGTTGGTGTGCTGTTCCTGAATGCAAGAATACTAGTGTAGTGTAAAAACACCGAACAAATTATGGATTCATGTGCCAACTGATATAAATATGACTTAGTTCAAACTTGCGAAGTATTATGTAATTTGCCGACCATCAAAGAGCTTATTCTTGGCAAATTTGTGTTGTCTTCCTTAACGAAACCGTCTTCTATGGTATTAAATTAATAAAAATGACGTTGTTTACGAAAATAATATAACTAAAGCAAATACACTGATCAGTTAACACATACACTTTTTTGTGTACAAGACAGCATGACGTCATAACGCGGCGGCTACAATTTCGTGGTGTTTCAAAACAGATTAAAAATACTTAAAATTTTGAATTTAATTTTAAAATTTATTTTGTTATTTTATAAAATAAAACTAACATTTCCCGCCTGCTTTTTGCCTAAGCTATCTCAATAATAGGTTTTTAGATTGTTTTTCATATGGAGTAAAATACCATATTATAAATGAAACTATCTTTTCAGATTTTGTCGCGGATTTATTATGATTTTTGGTTCCCGACGTTTCGAATGCTTTACAGTAATCATGGTCACGGGAGAGACCAAGATTGCTGTAAAGCATTCGAAATCATCGAAATCATGTCAAGTATTCGCGTAAACCTAAGAAAGTATTAAGTCACTTTAATCCAGGACTGTCTTTATCATCATCGGATCATGGGGCCCCTTTGTAGAAATAACAGTAGACTGCTATTTACTTTTATTTCGAGACACAAAGCAGTTAAGGCGGATAAAAAGAATTAGGTGACTTGAGTCCCCACCAACCACAGGGCCTTTAGTATTTGCCCAGAGTAACCAATGTTATCAAGAGGAAATATTTCTTAGACAAGTTCAAAAATTATTGAAACGATTTTGATAATTCTAACACTAATATATATTATTTACATTTGTACTGTGTATTTCACTGAACTGTCACTTCAACCACTACATATGTAAATAAAAACAAAAAATGAAAAAATAAGACCAAAGTTTCTTAATGTGAAAATGATGTGTTTTTATAAAAATACAAAATTGGATAGGTAAGCTTCTCCAGCTGTGATTGGGTAACTAAGTGACAACCAAGTGTACGACTGATTCGTATTGACCTGTATTTAAGCATTATTTAAATTGCAAGGATTGACTAAAATTCCGTCGCGAAAGCTTGATTTAGCATATGTTTAGTGAGCGCGACCCCGGCATGCACTGTGTTGTGTTCAACTATACAAATAGATGCGCGTCCTACTATAATATTATGATTCTGTCATCTATCTATATCTATACTAATATTATAAAGACGAAGAGTTTGTTTGTTTGGTTGAACTACTGGTCCGAATTGAAAAATTCTTTTTGTGACGGATAGTCCGTTTATCGAGGAAGGTTATATGCTATGACCAACGGGAGCGGAGCATAAATGAAACATATTGCAAAAACGTGAAAGGCGGGCGTTAGTTCTGCGAGGTACCATAACACGCGACTCACAATTTGGTTTCCGGTCTTTAGAACGCGTGCGAAGCCGCGGGAAATGTTAGTGCTTTATAATATCACTTCAAATTCAATTCCAATGGCCTATCTTAAATCTCTCACTTCACATGTTATCATAAATTTCGACACATGTTTATTTTTAAAGTGCTAAAACTTGAAACATATTACACAAGTGTTTAAAATAGCCAAACATTTACTTTCATAATTGAAGTGGGTCTCAAACACAAGTTCATATTAAGAATGTTTGCTGAGTGATTTTCTACAGTACTTTTTTTGTGACAGGTATAGGGGCTATCTTTTAACCACTTATGCAACTTAAAGTTGTGTTAATAATTTTTACTTCATTTCTTTTAATTTACAGGTAATGGAAGTAGTATACTTAATGGTAATTTCTAGAGCAAGTTGCATATCATCAAACTCCAGTTATACAACTCTAAATAGACATAATATAACTACTATATAACTAAAAATGCATTTTATAATTTTGATGAGGTATTATTAACTTAACTATAATTGCTTACAAAAGAACCAGCAAATACATATACATATAACTAGGTATTTTCCTTATTAGTTTGGTGAATCATTTGTAATATTTTTAAAAATATGTTGGGACATTTACACACAGCACCATCTAGTTCCACGATAAGGTACGAGCCTTGTGTTATGGATACTAGATGGTTGATATACTACACATATATAAGTTTAAATACATACATATTATAAATATAAACACCCATGACTGGAGTACAAACATTCGTGCTCAACAAATGTATGCCCCCAGCGGGACTTGAACCCGCGATCGCTTGCGCAGTAAGTAGGGTCACTACAAACTGCGCCACGCGTGTCGTCGAGATAGATAGATATTTATTATACAATACAATATATATACAATAGTCTAATTTTACCATCTGTTAGTTAATACTTTTAAATCACAATAAAACATTCTTGTATGGATTATATGGATAATCCCCTTAGCATTGAAGTTACATGTGATGTACAATTTATATAATGATTTTAATTAAATTATTATTTATTAAAATCGGAAAAAAGCTTCTTGTTTTGTGTTCATAATTAAAATATTAGTAAATATTTTTGGCATGTTAAAATTAGATAAAAAAGCTAAATAGATGAAAGTAGTTCTCCTAATAGATTACTACCACCACTATACATAGGGTTGCCAGGTCGCCAAACCTAATAGCCGGACATACCAGCCAGTTTGGCCGGACATTTGGGTAGAAAGGCCCTACATTATTGATGATTTTGTCTCAGTATTAATAGGTACGACAAAAAATTGTATGAAAATCAAGTTTTTTTATTATTATTATCATAAATCTTGTTAAATTTTAGTGCAATAAGAAATAAAATCGAATGCCAAATCAGTCTTAGGTAGGAACTTTATTATTAATCAGTCAAATAGTCATCAGTCAAAATTAAATTCTAGATATTTAAACATTTATCAACATATTTATTTTTTTCTTAAATACTAATAAAAGGCACAAATAATACCTTTTAGACTATTAAACAAAATACAACAAAAATAATCAGAAACTTCTTCTCTTTAAGTGTAAAAACAACCAATCAACCACGCTCGGCGCTCGCTCGTTTGCGAAATGTAAAAAGCCGGACAAGCCGGACACCGTTTATTTTGGCCGGACACGCAATCAAAAAGCCTACCTATGTCCGGCTTTATCCGGACGCCTGGCAACGCTAACTATACATTATAATGTAATGATAGGATATTGTTAATGATAAACCAAAACCAATCATTTATCCATATATGGAGCCCTCAGCATAATAAACTATTATTATATAATAAACTTTATTGCACTTAAATATTATACAGAAATTAACATAAATAAAATAAGTTTGCAAAGGTGGACTATTCTTAAAATGCAGCATGATCTAGTATCATGGTATGCTACAAGGCTTGTGTTATGGGTAAGTATCCATACTTCATTCTGAATGTTGGTATTCCAGTCATGGGTGTTTATATTTCTATTATGAATATATTTAAAAGTTATAATGTGTAGTATATCAACTATCAGGTATCCAGAACTTAAGCCTCATATTTACCACCGAACTAGATGGTGCTGTGTCATGTGTGTAATAATGTCCCAAAATATTTATTAATTATTATCCCATTAAGATGCAGGTTTTGTTTTTTGTGAGTAATACTGGCCCCACATAACTAACTACAAGTGCTATGTGTGAATGTTTTTTCCAACATAAAAAAAAGGTTTATAAACAACAGAAGTTCATAACATCAACAGTGACATATTTAAAATACAAGTAGATCACAACAAAACTAAAAAACTATAGCTAATACAGATTGTTGCGTACATATCAATTATTGTATTTGAAATAGAAATTACTAATGGAAATAAGCTAAAAAAACTTACCATTTTCGTTATCTCCCCTATCTCTTCCACCGCCTCTCCCTCCGCGCCCCCCTCGACCCCGACCTCCTCTACCACCGCCGCGACCTCGACGCTCACCATAATCATTGCTACCAACTTTATTATAATCTGCAATTTTAGACATTTGTTCAGTATATTAATTTATAAGCAAATTTTGGTTGATAAGAAAAGAACTATGACAGATGTGGACAGATATAATTTTGTTAAATCATTTTTCGTTTTTATTATCTTGTATGTGGAACAGTTTTTCTTATATAGTCTTGATAAATGAATTTGATATTCATGACCCTTAAGAAAATATATAATATGCTAAAAACAAATTTACACCTTCAAGTACTCTAAAATTATAAGAAACTTAGTTTTAAAATAATAATAACAATTTAAATAAAATTCTAAATGATTAACATACTATTATATTACTTACCATCACTTTCTTCTATAAATGTTGGAAACCCTCTACCCCGTGACAAGCTATGGCCTTCATCAATATTATTTCCATAGTTTGTATTTGAAGGAGGTTGTACAACCTAAAAGTATAGGTTAGGACAATAGTAAAACATACATACAACAAAATATAATTATTTTCCTATTTATCTAGATCAGATATCAAACTAGTAAATTATAGAAGAGTTAGTGAAATTATGTTCACGATTCTTTTCTAATTACCGATTTTATAGATTAAAATATGAGATAAAATACTTACAACATCACAAGAGTCTTCTTCCCAATCATCGTCCATCTGAAAAAAATATTAAAAAGTTATAATAAGCAGTGGCATAAGAATTTCATGTATAATTTATTTTAGTAGGTAGATAAGAGGCATTTAGGAATAACGCTTTGCTGCATTCTTCTTATTGTCATACTACCCTACAATTGTAAATATAATTTACATGAACAAATATAATATGAAATGGATTAAATTTTAGCTTAAAGCACAATATTATCAAATCAAGAAAATCCTAAGTGAAAAAAAAATAAGCATATATAACAATTGATTACAAATATATAGCGTAACCGGCATTTTAAATTTTACACGTGCAGTTAGCTAACTATATTCGTTATTAAAATATCATACAAAAGGAATTAAAACCAAAATAAATCTCACCTTTCTAATTATAAAGAGAATATGAAGAAGTTGTTTATATTTTTTGTAAAATTAAAAATTCTACAAATTGGTACTGAACAAAGACGTTCATCGATAAATGGCGGCGAATGACGGAAACTGGACTTAAAGTTGCCACAAAGAAATAAAGTATGTGAATCGATTTAAAAAAAAGACAAATATAGAATCGATACTTTAATCGAGATGTCTTAAATGTTATGACTTTTACAAACCTCTCAAATAATAACTGTTAAGTAAGAATAATATATCATGTACATATTTCTACATTATTATTATATATATTTAAAGACGTTAATGGCACTCATAACAATTTAGAAACTTAGAATTTTAAATCTCTATAGACTCCCTTAAAAAAAGTTTTATTAAAACAAGGCCAAATACAACAAATAACTTCGAAACCTCCAAGGCAAAATAGCAAAGTAAATATTTATAATTGTGTATATTTTTTATGAATTCACAGTGAAATCCCGCATAGTTGTCGAGAAAACAAATGTATCTTCTAGGACCTAGGTTAAAATACTAAATTAATATTTATAGGTGGTTTAAATTAAATATGTATAAGCAAATTTGTTAATTATTCAAACATTGTGGTATTTAATTGATAATATAGTAAATTACGCCAATATTTAGTTACTGTTTCGTACAGGATATATTTTATTATTTTGTGCTTAAGATTGTGAATATTATATTAGATCCTGACAAAATTAACTGTTCTTAAAGGCTAGTATTTTGAATTGGAATGTTAAGTAAACTAATATTAATTAATAGTATATTGTGTAAAAATATGTCTTTTAGACAAGAACAATTTAGTTAGGCACTATTAAACTTTCTTTATTACATCGTTAGTTCGTCGTTTGCTCTTTTTTGTTCACTATAAACAATTTTGTTTTTTTCCTTTTATTTATTAAAATAAGAACAAACAAATGTGTATAATGACAAAAAATAACAAACGAGTAACGACGAACTAACGATGTAGAAAAAAAAATTGAAAAATTTAAAAAATAAAAATCCTGGGGGCTAACTTCAGTGACCCCGACTGATGAGCAAGGAAGTGAACATTTTTATTTTTGGTAGCAGTTTACAATCGCTTGGCAGGACAATGACAATGGGAGGGAGTGAATTGGTAGGGGAGATGCTCCCTATTATCCCTATACTACTCCCATTACAAGGTAATTCATACTTCATGAGAAAATAAATTTTGAATGTAGCACTCACCGGCCGCCGCCGCGGCACGCTCGCTTCGCTCGCGTGTGTTGTGGTCATATATCTAACCTAACTTAACCTACCTAGAAAGAACGAAAAAAAAATTAAATTAACCTTCTGAACCTATGTTATCCAAGTCGAAAAAAAAATGTTATTTACGATGAAAGCACTTTCACACATGTCCATAGAAACACAGAACTAAATATGGCGGCGTTAGGATAGTTGACAATGACATTTAAGTAATTCGACATATTTTTGACATAATGATCTTACGTCTTTGTCTCACATATACAAAATCCTATTGTTATCCTTCTTTCTCACATTAAGTTTTTCTAATTTCTCTAAAAATATGAATTACCTTGTGTGGTGAGTGTTATTATTGTGATCAGCGAATAAACGACTACCATATATATAAGTTTCACCCAATAACTCCTGCCAAGCGATTGTAAACCCAACCCTTATTTTTTACTCTAGGGAGTGAACAGTGAATACTCTATAGTCTATACTTCAACTTACTATACTCTATGCTATACTTCCAGTCATCTATGTTCCAAACTATCTATCCAATTACTCTATGTCATAGAGTAAAGTATAGTGCTCTACTCTATGTCCAATGCTAACAAATAGCAAATTAGTTGTGGTGACCTTAGTCGGTTTATAAATAAACATTTTGATTATTTCATTGATTTATTATGTGCATTATTTATCTCAATTGTAAGAAAAGATGAACGAAATACAGAAAAAATATTTTAATGTTATTTCGGGAAAAACAAAATAGAGCCGGTCTTATCACTTGGTACCTTGTTTTTTGTGACTAAGTTTACAAAATAAACCATGGCAGCGGTCGAGACAGTTAAAGTGGCGGTTGTGATCGATCCTACACCTAATATTATACCTTGCTCGAGTACATTTACGGCTGAGGAGCTCTGTATATTTCTGTGTAAGAAATATAACATTCCACCACTGACGCGTACGCTGTTTGCATTACGGATCAGAGGCTCAGATTATTTCCTCAAAGATAATAGCAAAGTTCTATCAAGTTCACGAGATTATGAATTAAGAATAAGGTTCAAGGTAAGTCTATTACTAATGAAAAGTGAAGAATTGTTTTCACAACATAATTATGTTATTTTTTAATATTAGCTTTAGATTTGACGACACGATGGCTCAGTTTGTAGTGACCCTACTTGCTGCGCCAGCGGTCGCGGGTTCGAGTCCCGCTGGAGCATACATTTGTTGAGAACGAATGTTTGTACTTCAGTCATGGGTGTTTATATTTATATTATGTATTTATTTAAACTCATATATGTAGTATATCAACTATCTGGTATCCGTAACACAAGCTTCCTTCATAGCTTACCACGGAACTAGATAGCGTTGTATGTAATAATGTCCCAACATATTTATTTATTTAATCATCCGAAAATTGTGCAAATAAGCTCTATCTTGCTCTTGTTCTATTTGTTTGCAAATGAATAAAATTGAGATTCATTATTTTCATATTTGTTGTAATCATTTCTGATATGCTACTTAAATTATTTAGTTATGTAAATGTTTCTAAGCTTAAGTTAAATTCTAATATAAATACTAAACTAATAAATTGTATGTTATATATTTTGAATAATTTTAGATATTATTTTTGGAATACATGTAAACAAGAAAAGTTTAAGAAGTCATATCCCACAGTTTATCTGTTTAGTTAGTAAGATTCTTTATAGTTTTAACACATCCTCCCAGTGTTATTGTTTTTCGTGCAAGTTATCTGATCAATATTTTACACATTTTTTGTTTTGTTAAATTTTTATTAACATTGTTAATATATAAATTATGGCTGAGCCATTGATACTTGTTATTGATATTGAAAGAAAAATAATATAGCTGGATAGTTTAAAATATAAATATAAAATTTTGTTTATTTTTTTAAAGGTTCCGCGTCTTGGAGTTTTAATAACAATTGATGAGACTACATATGATTACTATTTCCAACAAGCACGGAATGATGTAAATGAAAACAAAATTCCTGAAATAAAATATCCTCAGCATAAGGAAGAACTTCTAGGACTTGGTATTGCTGATATGTAAGTGAACATATACTATACTAGCGACTCGCCCTCGCTTCGCTCGGGCTCTTCCCTAGATTTAGCACAGGTAAAGCCGCGGGATCTGCTAGTTATGAATATAAACCTTCCTCTTGAATCACTCTATCTATTAAAAAAAACCGCATCAAAATCCGTTGCGTAGTTTTAAAGATTTAAGAGCACATAGGGATATAGGGACAGAAAAGGCGACTTTGTTTTATACTATGTAGTGATAACACTTATAATTTAAACATAATATAATACTATATAACATTTTTTATACTTTAAGCTTTATTAAAAACATTATTATTACTTAGTATCTCTATGAAGATTTATTTTTAAATAGTAATAGAAAATTGCTCTATGTGTATTACTATAAGGGCGAGTGGTTTTTGGTAACAAAATTGTTGATTTAACAAATGAATTGATGTTAACATTAGATGGTGCAATTCACCCTTAATGTCTCATCATAAATTATATTAAATCAATATGCTGAAACTTAAAATCTGGGCTATTAAATAAGACATGTTAACTCTGGGCCATAATGTATTCATTGGCAACTGTTGAACAGTACTTTATTTCTTTTGTCTATTTAAATTATTTTTTTAATAGATTTTTGACTACTAATGGACATTTTTATTTTCAACATATAATTTTCTGTTTAGTAGTTTTTTAAGATGTCAAGAGGATTTCTAGTAGAGTCATTTGCTTTTGTTTTAATACTTTGCCTTTGAATTTGTTAGGCACTTAGAGATGCAATCAAGTGACTTAGGGGTGACTGCTAGGAAGTAATACTAATAAGATACAGCAACTTAAAAAACCTTTCTCAGTTACAAAAGTTATTATTCCATATTAGTCTCAAAGTCTACCCAAATTAAATTGTAGTTCACATAGAATACTAAAAGTAGTTGGTTTATTTACATATTTACTTAAATTCTACAAAAGACAATGTTAACATCTTTTTTTGTGTATAAAATACACTAAAAAAAGATTCAATCCATAGTCCTTGTTTATTTGATGTTTCGGTACAATTCTTTACGTAAAAAATACCCATTGTTTATTTAAAGTTTTAGTGCCTTCATATAGGTGGCCTTTGAGATGATTTTATTGTAACAGTTTTCATTTACCCTAACACTAACTATCCCACAACCTGAGCATTTTGTGGCATACTTTACTGAAAAACTATCACGCTTATAGATTTGTGCTATAACATAGTAATTTTACTTCATATCTAGATGTGTTATCTGTCAAAAATAATATAAATTTTATAACCATTAAAAGTGAACTTTAACAACTCCTAAAAAATTATTACCCATTAGTAAAACTACGTGAGCCCTCACAAAGCTCAGTATTTTGCTAGTAGTACCTATATTATAGTATTATACTCATGCTACATTAATATAGTCTCCTCCATTATAAATAAGTTAATAGAATGATTCAGATATTTTATCAATTGTTATGTCAAAAGTTCAACAAAACTTTGATAAATGATATCAAGTTTTTGCTAAATCCTGGTTACTGTAGTAGATATGCATTGCTATTTTTCTTTATAAAATTTTATATGTTATACTAAAAGGCTACCAAAATAAATATAAACATATTATGTTTTTGCGATTGGGTGTAAAAAATTCGAGAGAGAATATTGTTACAGCTTGTATAGTGTACCGGTTGAATATTTCAATCGTTCTATAAACTTTAAAATGCTATAGTTTGTATTTTTAAATTGCATGTAATAGAATCTTCGAAGTTAATGTTAATGTAAATCTTATTAATTTCATATTAATTTTAAACTTTGCATATATGAGAAATTGGAAGGAAAATTAAATACATTGATACCTATTATCAACCTGATTTGATGATGCAGAGGTAGACTCAAATGGTACTGGTAGAACCTCGAGTTTGCTTAGTTCATATAAAGTAGTTTCATGCTTTAGTCGATTTTGTACTACTATTGGTTAAAACATAATTTTAGCGTGTTGAAGTTCTGTTCTAATTAAAAACTTATGTGGCGAGTATGATCACATTATTGAAACCGTCCGCGCAAAACTAGCCTAACCCAACTTTGATGAAAAAAGCTTTTAAATATTTAAATACATTTTTAAACGTTTAGACGACACGTTTGGCGCAGTTTGTAGTGACCCTACTTTCTTACGCTAGCGGTCGCGGGTTCGAGTCCCGCTGGGGGCATTCATTTGTTAAACTCGGATGTTTGTACTCTATTGTTGTCATGGGTGTTTTAGATTTATAATATGGATATGTACCACGGAACTAGATAGCGCTGTATCAAATAATGTCCCCTAAAAAAACGTGTTCATAGTTTTTCATTTTGCACTGACGAGAACCTTTAAAGAAAAGACTTTTCTCTCTCTGTAATCTGTAATTAATCAGCTTACTAGCTATTTTGGTTGTGCCCATGTGGATTGTCGCTAAATCTCTTGAACACTAAAATGCCAAATCACAGGTTTTTAATGCTCTAGTGAAATTCTATAGTAATTCGATATTTTCTTATCAATATTTTAAAAATTATTTTTTTCTTCAGGCAATAGCCTCTATTCTTCATCCAGGGTATAAGGTAGACTAAATATACGACATATCTTCACGAAATCGACTTATTTGCTCATACTCTACATAGAGATAGGTATAATTTATGCATTTATAATGTAACTTATGATGCATCTTTACTCAGTTTCTGTAAAACGAAGCATACCTGTCATTTTAGTGACCTTCGAGTTTCGACTATCTCAACACAGGGAGTATTTCCGTATTTTTTCGTAGGAATTCCCCGTGGGAAAAGTAACGTAAAATGACCTCGAAAACATATTACCATATAATAAATTACGCCTATCTGACGCTCCTGAAATTGATGATTGATGAAATTGATTTTTTTTTCATTTCATTGTTATAACTCTTATTATTAAAATATTATCTTTATTTATTAAAAAAGTTTAAGCGACAGTATCCTGTCGTTACTTGCCTAAATGATACAATGATAGTTATCATCATATCATTGAAGTGGTACTCAACGGATGCAGTTACCAACTGGCCATGTAATTTAAATGTATCAATTTTGCCCCTACGTTTATATTGTTATCTCAGGATTTTGTCTCGCATTCAACATTTTGTAGATAGTTATTGTGTGATTATACAAAATGTTTGTACCTATGTTACCTTAGTTTATAGATGTGTACTCATTTATTAATATTAGTAATGATGTTTTTTCATTATTTTTTTCTTTATTAACTCTTAATTTGTTATATCAGGTTCCAGTGTATTTTTTTCATTTTGTAAGCGGGAAGTCGTATTACTACATTAAAAATAGCCGTTTTTTTGTCAACCTCCCACTAAATTTCAAAATGCTGACAGATCCCGCGTAATCTGGAAGCTATTGGCCTATATCTCGGAAACCATGCATTTTTGAGCAAAAGTTATTGAAACCATTATTGTACGGAATAAAATTTCGCATCTTTTATTTCCTATAAACTTTTTTTTACTGGCCTATTATAGGTTGATGATTTTTAAGTTTGCATATAATATAATAGAGATGTACACATATATATTTGTTTAGGCAAGGATAACATTTAAGAATTGTAGCAATAAGTATGTATAGTAATAGTCATTAGTCATATCTAAAATGCAAAAAGTCAACTTTGTTTTTTCTTATACTTAAAATTTATTGGTAATTTTGATTTAACAATTATTAACTTTTTTACAGGACACGTGCCATATTAGAAGAAAAGTTGTCTTTGAATGACGTTATTCGGAATTATAAAAAATATATTCCTAAGGTGATAGTCAGAAGACACGGGCCCTTTCCTAAGAAACACGCCCACCATTGCTTACCACAACTGTGCTCAGTTGGCCACAACGTAAAGTGAGTATGATTGTGAAGATATTTCAAATATACAAAAGAAAACCAATTTGAATGGTTATACAAAATAGAGATAGTGATAGTCCATTGCTAACGTACTATTCGCTTCGATAACCGAGAGATGCGGGTTTAAATTCGGGTCTCGTACCTTTAATATTTTCATGTGCGAGTAATTTCTAACATAATTACCACTTGTCTTACGGTGAAGGAAACGTCTTGAGGAAATCGGCATGTCTGAGAGAACATAGCAAGTTTTCGAAAGATATGTGAAATCTGTTAACCCGCAATTTGCTTGGTGGACTATGATCCCCCTTGTATTGAAGGGAGGCACGTGCGCAGAAGTAGGACGTTAAAAAGGGCTGAATACATACAAAATTGCTGCTATTAACTTTATATGATATGGATTTTTGTGAATGAGACAACTATTTCTTTCTTAATTGCTGTATAAAATATATATTTAATTTAATCATAACATGTGTCTTGGGTTATCTAATTTATGAGAAACGAGTTTTATTTACACATTATCTCTCACTACATAATATATGATTTATTTGTCACTGTGTTTATGCGTGTGTTATTGTTTTGTTTTATTTTGGGGTTTTTAAACTTTAGTTCCAATAATTATACATTTTTTCAAGTCTTTAAAGTTGGGGCTGACCAAATTGCTAAAAGACACAAATAGTAATTATATTATGTGATTAAAAATATAAAAAACTTCATTGAATAAATATACTTAAAATTGTTTTTAAATTCAAAATCACAGCTGAATTGAATTCTCATAGCAATGACGACATCATGTTATGAATAAACATAGGGTATCTTTAACCCTATAACATTTCATATATTTAAATACTTAGCTATTTACGGCTATTGTGTTAAAAACCTAAAACACATAAGTATGAAAACTTGTTATACCTGTGGAAATTAACCAGATTTTTAATCAAAATAATGTGCTATTCTTTGTTTATTAAACTTAAAGTTATATAAATATTGTTTTAGCATGTCAGCCACACGTAAAAATATTTTACGGATGCGTTCATTTCGTTGCGTTCTTGTTTTTATATTTTGAGATATCAATTATCAATGTTGTCTACAGATTAAACTATCCATAGGTACATCGTTCAGAGGTACAACCCTCTAAAACTTCATCTTTTATATATATATAAGGTATTTGGGAAAACAGGTCTATTGTCTTGTCATAATAATTACATATCACAAGTGAAGGTTCGGTTTCATCTAATAGGTATATCACAAAATAATTTATTCGCAGTTACGTAAAAAACCTCTATTTACAACAATTATACGGGCTAGCACCGAATTATCTCTCAGAGGAGTTTGATAACGTGCTGTGGCAAAATGGCGGCGATGTTGTGCCGGTGCGAGTGATCGTCGCCCCCTTCCACCCCCACCATCCAGGGATACGACTGTACAATACTTCGAAACGAGAAGTAAGTTTTATATATGGCTTATTAAATAATGTTTTCACAATTAGCAGGTGATCGAAAATTTCCTTAAGATTCCTCAATCTGTCCATAGAGAAAGATCTAACGACCTTAGCTTACTATTCAAAAACAGAAAAAGTAATGACATCACTCAAAACTCATTTAGCATTTCATCTTCAATATCCATCAATAGCAAGCTTATTTACTTTGTTACAAATGTAATTTAAAAATGCCCCAGCGGGACTCGTATCTGCGACCATTGGCACAGCAAGTAGTCACTACATAGTACCTACACACTAAGCCAAACATCAAATATTATTGTTACAGTGGTTTCATATATGCACTATTGAGGAGCTGATATACTTGACAAGAAATAGCGATAATTGTTTGGAAGTGTCCCGTAGAGGAACACCACTATTTTTTAAATTCAAATCTGAAGAGCAGTTGTCGTCATTCATTTCCTTATGCGATGGTTATTACAGGTATGTACAGTTTACTAGAGCTAAAGATAAACAATATCTATACAGTCTTAAATTTTTACACATACTCGTAAATTATTTAGTTTTATTGATATAATTTGTATAGTTGTAACTAAAATGAAGCAAACTTTGTTTTAGAGGAAAATGCTATATTCCTTTAAGATGTATTAACAAGCTCTGATTCTAATTATAATAATTTATATTTGATACTGCTTGCTTCTAATATATTTTGGTAGTTTTATCCTTATATTTTGTAATATTTAGAATGTTATAATTTATACAGTGATTAATGCTTTTATAATATAAGTAATCAGCGTTATAGCAATTAGCAATTTAATAATAACTAGCAATTAAATAAACCTTTCAAATTTAGCAATTCTAAATAAAATGTTTATTGATATATAACATAAAAGTAATCATTTTGATATCTTAAGGTTGTTTTAAGTAAGGGAAAGATAAAGTTTTTTAATATTATGCTCAAGTTTAGTTTGAATAATTTTAAAGTGATGAATTTGATATGTTACAAAAGAAAATAAAACTTAAAAGTAAAAATTGAGCGAGAGTAGTAACAAGGTTTCAAATGTACAGGTTAATGGTGAAATGGACTTTCAATCTCTCAAAGGATGATGAGACACCATCGTTGAAAGAGTTACAAAGAATAAAATGCCATGGACCTGTTGGGTAAGTGATTGTTATTGTTATATTTAGTAGTAATAAAGTCAGGTAAAATTAAATATCTGATGTTGATATATTGATTGGCTGAGTATGTTCTTTTATTGTTTTAGATTTTTTTTTCTAAGGTTATTCTATTATTATTATTACATATTCTTCCTAATATTATGTTCGTTTTTTATTTCAGTGGTGCATTTTCATATCGAAAATTAGACGAAAAGCGCAGCAAAAAACATGGCTGCTACATTGTGAGGCAATGTCAGGATGACTATAATGTGTTTTATTTGGATGTTTGCTCAAAGAACGGGTAATAGAACATTTTAGTTGTATTTTTTTTCATTTTTTTAGTATATTAATTATAGTGTATCTGTCCATTTTACTCCTAAGATGCGATTTGAGTTTCACATCTGAAAATAATATTTATCTATTTATTATGCAAATTAAAAAAAAAATCTTTTACAGTTCAACAGAGACATACAAATTGGAATTCATAGGTCACTGCTATGTTTTCAATAAGGAAGAATATTTCAGCATTGAGAGGCTCGTCAGCTGCCATCAGAACCCTGAAGGAAGGATATTCTTGAATGAATGTATTCCACCTTCAGAATATGGTATGTTTATAATTTATATATTTTGTGCTGTTATTTTGTGTTTTTTTAAATAAATTTATTGTTATAATGTTCTTGATAATAAGAAAAATATTGCTTTTTAAATTATTTTTTATGTTTTTTTTGTACTTATATCATAAAATCGAATTTGCTATGTAACCTTTTAAAAGAATTGGTAAAGTTCATAATACTGTAATCTTTCTAACACTACATGATTTTAATTTTTATAGATAGATCTCAACTACTTCTCTGTGGTGAACCTGTCAAGAAAGGTGTACGAATCGATCAAGCAGAATTACAGGAAATATTGAAAGACAACAAGAGTCCAAGGTGTTTGCCAAATAAGGACATTTTACTTTATACAGGTATTTTTTTGTTACCATTGTTTAAAAATACGCCCATCAATTTAGGTTTATTACATGGAAGTTATATCTTAATTCATACTGTATAATATTCTCTATTTCATTTTTCAGGCTCAGAAAAAGTTGGTTCAGAAAACATCACTGCAACATACAAAGCTCTGTGGAGATTAGACGAGACCAAGAAACTTTTAGTTGCTTTCAAAACATTACAGCGGGATAAGGCAAATGATTACTTGAAGGTATTCATATTTTTTTGATATAATAAGTATTTAATTTAATTAATAAATAAATATTTGGGATATTATCACATAATACCACCTAGTTCTATGGTAAGCTACTAGGTTTATGTTTTGTTAAAGAGATAGTTGTTACACTGCACTTAAATGATTTAAAATACATATAAATATTACAAACACATGACAGGATTACATACATTCATGCTTATTACACAAATTAATGGCACAAGATTCGGCAACCGCTGGTACAGTCGTAAGCAATGACATGTATACATTGACAACTTTTCAAATATATGTAAACATCAATCGTTTCAAAAGAAAGTATACAAGCTTTGTGTCAAAATAAAGTATACGTAAGATGTTTCATAATTATGTATACATTTTTATCCATTCATAGTAAATAACATTAAACGAATATTATTGTATACTTTTCGTAATATAAGTAGTTAGCCATTAGTCTGTGCACAAAAAAGTGCACAGGTTTGCGCTCGAAAAGCATAAAATAATATTTTCGTATTTGAAACAAAGTTTTCTAATGCATATATAGTGTGTCTCTTCCATTAACATTTTTTAGTTCATATTTTATGACAATATTATGCTATTACTTATAATAATTAAATTCCCATTTAAATTTCCGCCACGCTTTTATGTGGGTGGTCCATAGAACCAGTTATTGTATTATCCAGTAAGAATAAACGATTATCCTGTAGTAAACGGTATCCTAAATATTGACCTTAGTAGGTAATAAGCGTTTAGTAGTCGATTAGCGATAATGGTTGCTGATATATTTTATCTGTTTCATAATAAAACTTCCCAATAAAGTAACTGGCAAATAAATTTATATGTATTTAGCCCGTTTAACTCAAACTCAGACTTGAACCCCCCATCACATGGATATCGAAGCAAGCGCGTTACCACAGCGCTACTACAAATTACAATGTGTCAAGATAAATTTATATTAGGCCACATGTTATTTGACGGAACGGCAACCGTCGTAAGCTACGCGACGTTGCCGTTTTGCGCATCGATACAAAGACGTTAACTTAAAATCTATTTTGAAAAGTCAAATAATTCACTATCTATCATAAACATATATAATAAAATAATTGTAACTGAGTCAAATCTGTACATAATTTTTTTTAAATCTAATTAATAAAAAAATGTAATTAAATAGATAGACATTATTATCCATACAATCAAATCTATCGTTTTTAAAATTTTTATCTGTCTGTCTTTCTGTGACTGCATCACGAGAAAACCTCAGGACAGGTTTTAATGATGATTTTGTAAGAAATATCGACTAACAGTTACAAACCGACTATAAAACGTCACACGGTGTGTGAAATCTAAGTATTTTGTTTCTAGTCTTTAGAACACGGGCGGGGCCGCGGGAAATGCTAGTTTCTTACATTTTTAAAAAGATACATTTTTTTAAATATTCTTCTAAATAAAATATGAATTAATCATAGTGTGATAAAAATCATAGATAAGTATACTCAACCAGGTGGGGATTTGCGAATTGACCTGGAGTGCAGACTTGTACTCTTCCTCTCTTACCTCTCTTACACTTACTTATATGACCTCCTGGTCCTGTTACCTGCATCTTAGAGGAGCTTATGCAATTATTATGGTGGCCGAGTTTTGGGCTTCTTTTTTTTTAATCTTTATTTTTAAGGGGTTTTGGGCTTTCTTACTTTAACTATTGCCATCGACTCGGCAAGAAGAAGAAGACTCAATGCATAGAAAGTATATACGGTACTTACATCCATACATCAATTGTCTGTCTGTCTGTTAGTTTCGGCTAATCCTCGAAACGGCTACACTGATTTTGACGGGACTTTTGACCTCAGATATCGTAGCTAATGTTTTAAGGAGTAACTTATGCTACTTTTAATTATGAAAACTGTTTTACTTATTTTATCTTACGCCGAGCGCAGCGGTCCGGGCTCGCTAGTGGTAAATATTAATTATAAAAAAATTAGGTTTACGTTCAAAAATTTGCGTAAATCAATCAAATCAAATCAAAATATTATTCAAATAGACTTTAACAAGCTCTTTTGAATCGTCATTTTTACATTATCAAAATTAAAAGTCAGTCTGTAAGTCTGTAAGTAAACTACCACCGGCTCGGAAAGCTGTTCTGCTGAGAAGAACCGGCGAGAAGCTCAAACTCGGCTCGTAAAATAGACACAGATGAACTTACCGTGTAATCACTAGCTATCCAAGGAAAACTCAATACAACCAATTATTATTTTTTCCTGTAAATTAAAATGCTTTTATGTAATGAAAAGTATCCTAAGTCATGGTCCGAGAAATATGTTATAGGTAACTACACAATTTGGTTAAAATCGGCCAAGTACTTTTTGTGTTAAACGAAAACATACAAACAGACAAAAAAATTAAAACATATTTTTGGGATTTATATTCAATGCACTATACGTTACAGTATTTTTTTTATAAAAACAAAAAAAAATATTTCATGTATAGATTTTTTAACTCACTGTTCTATTATAATTATACGTATTATTGTATATTCTTATAAATTCACAAATGTGGAAAACATATACTCAATGATGATGACGAGCCACGTTCATCACGGCTCACTCCTTGTCCCTAAATCGCCATCCAGTATATAATGCTTTAATTTATGCATAGATATGCATAAATTATGCATGCATAATATTTATGCATAGATACGCACGAAACAAAAATTAAAAAAGTTATTCACGCGCGGGATTTGAACCCGCGCCGCAAGGATATTATACGCATACTACAACTACGCCAATTGAGCTATGACATCTTAATATAATTGGGCGAATTCATGAAAAAGTAAGTTTCTCATAACAACGCAAACTAAACAAATAGAGAATTGTCAGTTGTAATTCTAATAATTTCGAATTCTTTTCAATGCTTTGTTACACATTAAAATTTTAAATAAACTGATCTTGTCCTCGAATTGTCAAAAGTTTAAAACTGTCATCCAATGTTGTGAATGTGTTACAAACGCTCTTACACATACACATATGCACAATCTATTACGCGATAATATTTGTATTATACGTATGATTTAAAAATGTATTATAATATTTAAATTTAAATACATAATAATACATTTTTAAAAGCAAAGTATTATGCTTCATTTTCCGATGCAAGAAGCCTTAGATCTTAAAACATATTTTACTTTTAATTATCTAATTAATAAGTTTACGAATCATGGTGTTACAATATTTTAAATCCTGTCTGTGCTGTTGGCTGCAGAAGATATCTCATATACCCTGGGTAAAGCTGTTTAGAAGAGCTCTGCCTAAAGTGAATCCAAGGCGCATCCTAGAGAATCAGGTCGCAATTAGTCGAATTGATTCAATCACTTAACATATAAAAATAAATTAAACTTCTAACGACCAGTTTAAAGAATTCACGTATTTAATGAAAGAGACACAGTATTTGTATTAGAAAACTTTGTTAAATACGAAAATAATATTTAATGCTTTATTCTTAGTTCTTAGACTAATGGCTACATAGTTATAACACGAAACGTGTATATAATAATATTCGTTTTATGTTATTTACTATGAATTGATAAAAATGTATACTTAAATATGAAGCAACATACGTATACTTTATTTTGACACAAAGCTTGTATACTTACTTTTGAAACGATTGATGTTTACATATATTTGAAAAGTTGTCAATGTATACATGTCATTGCTTACGACTGTACAACAGTAGTTGCTAAAGTGTGACGCGGGCTTTGTGAAATGACCTTTACCGCTAACTATGATACTTCATCACTCAAGCCCACTAGTTATCCCACTTCCTTTCGCAACAATCCCCGTGTCCACTTGTGCCCTATAATATCTCTTCCACAGTTATAAGTCGTTTCATATATGTATCTGAGCTTCTGAAAATTTTTTCATATTTTTTTTTAAAACTACATTTGAAAACAAAAATGTTCTTAAAAAAGGTCCCAAACGGTCAATTTTTGAAAAAGTTCTTCAAAAAAAAAGAGCGGTTTTATTCAAAAATTCGTAACTATTTTTTGAGTCGCGAAAAAAAATATGAAAAAATTCTGAACAATGTCTTTCGGTGGGCAGAAAAAGATAAAATTTTTTTAGCGAAATCGAAGGGGAATTACCCATATAGTGTTTGCTTTCAGGACTTTATCGAGCTAGCGAGCAAGTGGGCGTGCGTACAGTCGAGTGCGATAGTGAGGTTGTACGGCGTCACGCTCAGTTCCCCTACCGCCATGGTCATGGAGTACCTGCCGTATGGACCTTTTGATGTTTATCTCAGGTATTGTAGCTTTTTAGATGTGTATTGTTTGAAACATGGTACTTGCTAAAGTAAAATTTAGATTTGGATAATGCAGTCAATCAATGTGGCTGTGCTTTTTATTGTGTATAGAAAAAAAATGTTCATAGTTATGTTTTAGGAATCTGTATACATGTATATTTTGTTTAAAAATTTATTGAGAAAATTGAAGACGCAGATGGATAGAAGTGATATGTCATAAATATGCCCGTTTTAAGATTGAAAATTATACATTCATAACACCGACATGTATGCATAAAACAATGAAAAATCGAAAATTCGACATTATCTTTTTCTATTCACGTCTTCAATCGCTACACAGGTAGATTATAGTATGTGTAGTTAAAACTCTTTAAAAAAAAAACGACAAAAACGTCATAAATATTTTTTCTCTATTTTTGACAACCAGTGTTCTTTTTACATGACGCGAATTATAGTTTGTTCAATATACAGAGAGAACTCAGATGAAATCAAGCCGCTGCAGCTGAAGAAGGTGGCGGCGGGGTTAGCGCGCGCGCTGTGG
This sequence comes from Boloria selene, assembly GCA_905231865.2. Classification (NCBI taxonomy): domain Eukaryota; kingdom Metazoa; phylum Arthropoda; class Insecta; order Lepidoptera; family Nymphalidae; genus Boloria; species Boloria selene. The sequence goes on from HG993149.1 coordinate 7,068,538, forward strand.
GACCTGTCTGAGGCGGGCGTAGTGCACGGCGGTATCCGCTGCTCTCGTCTCCTGCTGGCCGCGCGCGACCACCGCCTGCACGTCAAGCTGTGTGGGCCCTCGCTGCGGAACTACACGCCGCAGGAGTTAGTACTCATCATACTATAGTCTTTTTTTTTTATGGTAAAAAGGGGGCAAACGGGCAGGAGGCTCACCTGATGGAAAGTGATCACCTCCGCCCATGGACATCTGCAAGCCAGGCTTGCAGATGCGTTGCCGGCCTTTCAGGAAAGGGAGGGATGGAGGAGGGAGGGAAGTGAGAGGGAGGGGGGAACGAAGGCGGAGGATGAAGGGAAGAGGGAGGGGGAAAGGAGAGTGGGCCTCCCGGACTCTCACTCACCGGAAGAAACGCGACAGCATAGCTGCCGCTTCACGCCGGTCTTCTGTGAGAGAGTGGTACTAATGAACTATACGGGGCGTGCCGGCCCATTCGGTTGCTACCCGAAGGTAACAAGCATGGCACTACCACTTTAAAAAAGTAGTCTGTAGTAGTAGTCTGGCATCATACTATAGTATGGCAGTGGTAGCCCAGCGGTAACGCGGTCGCTTGGATAACCGAGTGATGCGGGTTCAAATCCGGGTCTCGCACCTCTGATATTTTCATGTGCGAATCATTTATATCATGATTACCACTTGTCTTACGGTGAAGGAAAACATCGTGAGGAAACCTGCATGTCTGAGAAAACCTAACAAGTTTTCGAAAGACATGTGAAGTCCGCCAACACGCACTAGGCCAGCGCGGTGGACTATGACCTGATCCCCCTCGTACTGAGGGAGGCCCGTGCCCAGCAGTGGGACGTTAATAAGGGCTGATGATGATACTATAGTCTACTACTTTATTGAATTGCAACTTGTATATGTTATTGGAAAAACTGAATGTTAATAGTTATGATGTTGGTCTAAACCTCAGTATCCATTTCCTTTATTATATATATTTCCTTCATTTCCACTTTGCTTTCACTGATTGTTCATTAATTGTTTTATTTATTATTAACATATTATATAATAGTTAAGTAAGAAATTTTTTATTTCAGTATCCATTGGATGCCGGTGGAGTTTTTCGCAGATATGAATCTCGCGAAGAGGTCGGTGGTGGGTGATATTTGGGCGTTCGCTACAACTCTATGGGAAGTGTTCTCCTATGGACAGTCGCCAGCTGACACCAACCCTGTATTGACGGCTAAGGTGAATATTGATTGCGTTTTGAATTGAGTGTAAAATAGTTATAATATAGGGTCCAATCAGATTTGTAATATAATTTATATTTAAGTTTTACTTCTGACATGTGTACTTTGTACACGCAGTTTTAATTTCTTTATTTATATACTAGCTGTACCCGCGGCTTCGCTCGCGTTCATTTTTTTAATTGCTAATCAACCTCATTGGGTGATCTGTAGGAAAAAGAATTGTCTAAAAAATAAAAAATAAAATTTAGGGGTGGACTACCCTTAACATTTAGGGGGATGAAAAATAGATGTTGGCCGATTCTCCACCCTGGCCGACAATCACACTAAGGATCACAAAAATCGGTCGAGCCGTTTCGGAGGAGTTCAAGTTCGAACCCCGTGACATTTTAATTAACAAATAAAATATAAGGGTTGATCGTAGAGGGGTGAAAATTTAGGGTTGTATGTATTTTTGTATGCTGTGTCATAAAAAAATAAAAACAAAAAATTTTGCCTAAAAAAATAAAAAATAAATTTAGGGGTGTACTACCCTTAACATTTAGGGGGATAAAAATTGATGTTGGCCGATTTTCCACCCTGGCTGACAATCACGCTAAGGATCACAAAAATCGGTCGAGCCGTTTCGGAGGAGTTCAAGTTCGCACCCCGTGACATTTTAATAAACAAATAAAATGTAAGGGTTGATCGTAGAGGGGTGAAAATTTACGGTTGTATGTATTTTTGTATGCTGTATCATAAAAAAATAAAAACAAAAAATTTTGCCTAAAAAATAAAAAAATAAATTTAGGGGTGTACTACCCCTAACATTTAGGGGGATAAAAAATAGATGTTGGCCGATTCTCCACCCTGGCCGACAATCACGCTAAGGGTCACAAAAATCGGTCGAGCCGTTTCGGAGGAGTTCAAGTTCGAATCCCGTGACATTTTAATTAACAAATAAAATATAAGGGTTGATCGTAGAGGGGTGAAAATTTAGGGTTGTATGTATTTTTGTATGCTGTGTCATAAAAAAATAAAAACAAAAAATTTTGCCTAAAAAATAAAAAATAAATTTAGGGTTGGACTACCCTTAACATTTAGGGGGATGAAAAATAGATGTTGGCCGATTCTCAGACCTACTCAATATGCTCATAAAATTTCATGAGAATCGGTCAAGCCGTTTCGGAGGAGTTCAAGTTCGAACACCGTGACACGAGAATTTTATATATTAGATTAATTTATTTATGTTCCCCAGAGCTACGAGATGGGTGATCGCTTGCTGCGCCCGGCGCGGTGCCCGGGCGAGGTGTGGGCGCTGGTGCGGCAGTGCTGGTGCAGCGACCCGCTGCGCCCGCAGGAGATCATGCGAGACATGAACCACATGCTGCATAGAGGTTAGTCATACTAGGAGACCAGAATGTGTTAGGAGGTCGTTTTCAATTCAATTCAATTCGCATGTTAATGGCTTCAAAGCGTGCCAGTTGAGCACTGATTATTTCGCCAGTATCACGTAGAAGAGGTCGTCTTCAAGACAAGACTGAATCAAAGTGGCTACTGATCATAGAGGTTAGTCATACTAGGAGACCAGAATGTGTTAGGAGGTCGTCTTCAAGGCAAGAGTTGGTGTCTTCAATGCAAGAGTGAATAGGTGACTACTGAATTAGTGCGACTTACCATCTCCGACTGCGTTACTTACCATCAGGTGGAATGCAGTCAAGCACTAATTCAGAATGAAATAAAAATAAAATCTGGTTTTTTGAGCCCATGCTTACTTATATCTTATGGTGAGAGTCTATAAATAACTTACTTTCTTGATTTAAAAATTTATTTGAGAAGCTAGTAATGCTATGCGCAAGCATTTTTTTCAATATTGTACTTGTACTGCGTTTTGGTCCCTTGAACGAGTTGCGTTAAACATATTATGAATGTTTAAAAAATATTATATGTTTAAATTTAGTTTTCCTTTGGCTTTTATTTTATCTAGTATATATTATAAGTTATACAAGTATGTAAGTTTTAAAATATGTATTAGCTCAGTGACTAATTAATCGTGTATTCCTTATCTTTAGTATGTGTTTGTTACAGAATATGTACCACTTCACGAATATGAAGAGCCAAAGATTTCGCTCGACCATATGGAACATGCAGAAACTGTATCCAGTAAGTTTTTGAATTTAAACAAATATACAAAGCTGTAAATATATTAAAAAAACGTTTTTGTAAAATAATATAGCAATCAGACTTGTTTTTATGAAACAGTATCTATAATAATAACTATAGTGATTTCAGCTTATATGTATAACATTTATTTCTTATGAACTTAAAAAATAAGGATTTTGTTATTTAAATTATATTGATAGCAAAAATAATGTCATATTATTGCGGATAAGTAAAAAATAATAATTAATATTTTATAAACAGGTGACAGGTTCATTCCAAGCGAGCTGAGCGATGCGGGCAGCAACAAGTCCTTGATCTCAGTAGACAGCAGCGCGCCCTCTCTGAATGGCACTATGTCCGACCAGTATGACAACCATGTAAGTTATATACAAATTTTAATATTTATAATATTATGTATGTATTTAAAGTTATATATGTTTATGTGGATCTAATAAATATATTATAATATAAAATAAGTCGCCTCAGTGATTATTACCCCAACCGACCAACTTACTGAAAGGTTAATTCAATATTATTAACTTTTGAATGTCAATTTTATTTATATTTTATACACGTTTGACTATAATAAATATACGCATATCGAAGCTTCATTATTTTCAGTATTATTTTCCATTATTTTATACCGTTATATACAGTAAGTTTATATGACAAGAGTTGGTTAAAATAAAAAAACAGCAATCAAGTTATATTACAAATGTTATTTTTGACCGTCTCCATTACAAAATCTAAGCTTAAAATTATTAAATCATTATTAGTCCCAAAAACTAACTCAATAATGTCTAAACGACGCTGTAGAAAGGTAACCTCGTATGTCCAGAGATCCAAACTTTACACGAAACGAAAAAAAAGGTTCATTTTGTTAATGTTTTTCAAACAAGAGGTTTTCGTTTTACTTCAAATATGGCACTAGTAGTCATGTATTGGGTTTACGGTTTCGCCGTAATATAAAATACGTAATTTTTAGTTGATTTTTACAATAAAAATGAGTTTTTGACATACAAGGTATTCATTCTACAGCGACGTACAGTCCTCGCGCCTTAAGCTAAGCTTTGCGTTTGTATGCGTGCAATGTACAGATGGGTACGGCTGATGGCGTAGCGCGTTGCGAGTGGTTTAAACCCGTTTTAACTGGTTTATGATGCTTTTTTTATTTGCTTTTAGCTATCACTCACATAAATGTAAAGCTGAGCTTACGTCTCGAGAACTGTAAATTAACAAAGCTATATACAGTGGAACCTCAATATAACAAATCGGAAGGGACTAAGTAAATATTCGTTATATCAAGTAATTCGTTAAACTGAGACTTGTTATATTTAGATTAGGTTGGTCTAAAATTTGTTATAAAAAGGTAAAAATAGTTTTAGTCACCTAAACATAATGTACTCATCTTGTCATAGCGAACAACTTCTGCTAATAATAAAAAAATAACACTTTTTACGTTTCTGAGCCATTGCAACTAGAATCTATAATAATAGTGACGAGTTTCATCAAACAACACAGATTGTTTTACGAAAAAAAACGTCTCGAAACGTGTGTGGGAACGTTATAAAAAGGTTTTGGGTTGTCAAAATTCGTTAATTAGAGGTATTTACACTTTGATAGTTAAAAATTCGTTATAAAGAAGTTTTGTCGCAAAAAATTCGCAATGTAAAGGTATATTTTATATTGACTCTTATGGGCAATTCAAGGGGATTACGAACAATTTATTAAATCGAGGAATTCGTTATATTGAGGTACGTTATATTAACAAAGCTATATAGTTCGCAGACAACCGAAGCAGGAACTCGCTAGACAGTATGAACGCGCTAACGTACGCGCTGCGGTCGGCGCGCGCGGGTAGCGGCAGCGTGTGCGCGCCCGACGACCTCGCCGCCGCGCCAAGACTCATGGAGTCCATCGTGTCCCAGGGCAAGACCTACCTCGTCACTATCACCAAGAAGATCGGCAGTGTGAGTGCTTCGATAACACCTCTTGTACCTCTTAACCGTATGGGGCAATTCATTTATTACGTAAGACAATTTAGGGGGGGAGGGAGTCAACCATGTCTTATGTTTTCTTACAAGGGGGTGGGAGGGAGTCTCGATAGTTCTTACGTAAGATCAAGAAAATGAGCAAAGTTAAAATTATACTTTAAAAAAGAGCGGGCAACCGCGCGAAAAGTACTGTACCTTTAAAATTACAAATAAACATTTCTAAAAATTGTTACTTTAAAATAAGCCAAAAGTGTATTCATTTTTTCTTTTAGACTCTTACGTAATAAATATTAAACAGGGGGGGAAGGGTCGTCCTATTCTTATTTTGTCTTATAATAGGGGGGGGGGGAGGTGGTCAAAAACTAGCGAAAACAGTCTTACGTAAAGAATGAATGGCCCCTATATGGTCACTATCACTAAGAATATTAGCATCGTTGCCTCTTCACTATGACTAAGAAGATCGGCAGTGTAACTTCGATAACACCTCTTGTGAGGTACAAGATTAATCCTATCTCGGATCGTAATTGGACGACACGTTTGGCGCAGTTTGTTTGTTACTTAGTGTCCCCTGTGTCCATGATTGCTGTAAACATTTGAAACAATGGGAACCAAGACTTAAAAAAATACTGACAAAATCTGGAAATATAGCTTTATTTTATATGCCATATTTGAATAATAATAATTGACTTATGTATATTTTTGTTATAGGGTAATTATGGTCACGTATTTAAAGGCTGGATGGAACGAGACAACCAAGAATCTCAAAGGAAAGAAGTTGCCGTTAAAAAATTAACAAGACAGGCTTCTGAAAGAAATGGCAGTCTTTATGAAGACTTTAAAAATGAGCTTGAAATTATGAAGGTAATTCATCAAGTTTGTTTATGAACTTGCTGGTTAAATAGTTTTCTTAAAGACGTTACCTATAATTAATTGTTATGCTTTACAGTATTATTTCGGTATTTTATACAGTGTCCGCCTTTAATTGTGTATCATTTTTTAAATATTTTTTATTATTATAAAAATCGTATAGGAAAACATAAATTTTATACATAAACAAAATTCAAAACTGAAATAAAAGATAAAATAATTTGAATTTATTCATTGTAGTCTCTACAACACATAAATATCGTTGAAATCCTCGGCTATTCCTGGGATCACGGTTCAGACGTACTAATAGTGATGGAGTATCTGGAGGAGGGATCGCTTAACTACTATCTCAAGTTCCAAGGCGACAAGCTGCGTATATCTCACCTAATCAAATACGCTAAAGATATTGCTACGGTAAGGTCTCGTTTATTATGTATTATTTTAATATTATTTGACTAATTAAATCATTTAAGTTTGCTGGTAAAGTAGCCCTTAAAATATGATTAACACTTGTTTCAAAATAATTGAAATAGTTATAATATTTCTATTTAATACAATTTCCGCGCGGACACGACTTGTACAGTAATAATTAAGTGTATATTTGCTTTGTACATATAGTTAAGTTTACTTGTAATTTCCTTTATTGTAAATAAATTTAATACAAGAATTAAGTGAATTAAATTGATTTCATAATATTCTATTTCTAATTTAGATTTTTATAATTATTCATATAATATATATATTTTTTTCAATTATTTTGTAGGGTATGGATCACGTGTCGGCTAAGAACGTGGTGCACAGAGATTTGGCCACTAGAAATATTTTAGTGGTCAACAAGTATCATGTTAAAATATCTGATTTTGGTCTCGCTCGGATCATACCAAAAGAAGAGAACGCATATAGAATCAAGACAGAACGACTGTTGCCTATAAATTGGTATGTTTTAGTTTGATAACTTAAAAATTAAATGTAATGCAATAGTTATGTCCATAAAAAAAAATGATAAACCAAGTGAAGCAGGTTTAAAATATGTGTAACACACTCCTATCAGATATTTTTGTGTGAATTATTTTCAATGCAATTACCATTTCTGTTTTCATAATTTGTATTACCGGCTTTGAAGGCTTTTTGAAAAAATGGGTTATCAAATAAGACCATTTTCGTGGATGTTTCAAAGCAAAAACAGATTAGAGTTGTAGCCATATACCAGCTACCATATAAAAGTATGTATGACAGTCCGACTCACCTGCTTCTTCTTTGCATGTCCCTCACGATTGCGCTAACTAGATTTAACCTTGTTAGACGACTTGTTGAAGTAATGGATTATAGTAGACCGTAGTAGACTATAATAGACTGTACTAGACTAATCACTGCATATTATAAAACGAAGTCCTGCGCCGCATCTGTCTGTTTGTCTGTTCGCGATAAACTCAAAAACTACTGCAGCGATTTTCATGCTGTTTTCACCAATGGCTTTAGTATATAACTAGCGGAACCCGCGGTTTCGCTCACGCTAAATCGCTAGTATAAACTGTAGTAGACTATAGTCGATTATAATAAACTAAAATGGACTTTGCTATTGTTTTCCCTCAGGTATGCCCCGGAGTCAGCAGTAGAGCCGTGGCACTTTTCCTCCAAAAGCGACGTGTGGTCGTACGGCGTGACCGCGTGGGAGATATTCACTCGCGCGAGACATGAAGTGCCCAAGTTTGATGTTGAAAGGCCTCGAGAGAGGGCCTCTTGGTTAGTTTTTAATTAATTTATTATTGTTAATCGGATTTAAGCTATCTATAATAGTTTGAAAATAGCTTTTGAGAGTAGTTCATTAAACCACTTTATTCTTTGCTTGTCGTACGAGAATTTGATTAATGTTGGTATTGTGATTGTAACGCCTGGTGTACACCGAATCCGTCATCGGCCGAAGTTTGCTCGGGCGACGACGGCCGAACTCGGGCGATTGAATCAATCACTTGTAAAAGAAAGAAAGCGCGTACACAAACACGGACGTCCCACCGTCATCGTCCGACGACGCCTGAAATCGGCAAATTAATCGCCGAGTTCGAACTCGTCTAATGTAGGCACAAGTCTTTTGCAGTGTACATGCACGTGTCGCCAAATACCCTGGGCGCCGGGTACCCAGTTCGTTGGTATTTGTCGAATATAACGAATATAACGACGTATCGCAATTATAATGTAACTGATAAATACACACATGATTTACTGGTAATGAATGTGATCTGATTTATCATACGAGGGTTTGATCCCTCGCTAGTGGCCTCCAACCTCCCCTATAGCCACCCCGAGCCTCGCAACTTTAACCTTTAACCTTTAACTGATTTACAAGTGACTGAACTCACACTTCTGAATACTGAATCTATTACTATGAATTATACCGAATCTCTGAATCTCTCCTACATGTTGCCACCTCAGACTATATATCTCTTATTATATACTCTGAGGTTGCCACATGTCTATATTGAATCTCTGAATCTAATTTGTGAGCAACAAACGGCTCCCGCGCAACACCACTGAATTATACTGAATCTTTGAATATTCACACATTGGTAAACTGAATTCACTTACTTGGCAAACACGGTGTTGCGCCTGCCTCGCACGTTTTCAGAACACTTTTACTCAGAAGCTCTGACCCGACCTGCCACGGTCGCGTCTCGAACACGTCTGTCTCAAATCGCAATCTATTCTATTTGACAGTCTTCGTTCTACCCTCAAGTTTATAAGAAATAATATTTAAATATAATTCGCGTCATGTAAAAAGAACGCTGGCTGTCAAGTTGCGCAGAGACGATTTATCGGTCAATTTGGTGGTAAGACGCGGGGCGCGGGATGTCAAAGCACGCGTCACATGCTTTTCGGCTCGCTATTGGTTTGTCAGTTTAAAATACCATCGCGCACACAAAAGTTATTAATTACGAAATGATTTTATATAAAAAATAGTAAAAAAAATATTTTTGACGTATATTGTTTTATAAAAAGAGAGACTGATAATAATGCTGGTAATAACTTAAAAAATATATTAAACGAATTAATTTAATTTTTTGTAAGTAGATTAAATATTCTACGATGAATCAAACATATTTTATTAATTAATAGAATTCTATTTAATGACATTCTATCTAATATATTTTTCAATGTACCTACCAATACTCAATATACATCGTGAGCAAAAGGCTAGTTCAAAAATAAAAGAATAGGCTTAGGAATTTCGTATGCGAATGTACCGATGCGCAAACACACCCCCCACCACTTTCTTCCAGCGTTCTTTTTACGTGACGCGAACTGTATTTTATCACTATTTCGCGACTACCCTACGGTATTCGCGACAGCACGTCCGAATTACTCGTCCGAGTGGTTCTGTCCGCAATCGGCTGACAAAATCGGTTTTGGTGTATTCGAACTATAAGAGACTGATAAAAAATACACAATGATGTTTTGTATTTGTTCTAGTTTCCAACTCCCAGAAGGCTGTCCGTCAGAAATATTTCGCCATCTCATGAAAGACTGTTGGGCGCTCGACCCCAACTTGCGGCCGAAGTTCATTGACCTCGTGCACATGTGCAAGCGCTTCATGGACGAGTACAAATGAATTTTAAACCTTAACACATTGCAATAAGGTACATTATACTGTGATTTCCTTTACTTTATTTGTCAAATGTAAGGATTTCTATTAATTTAAGACATGACGAATCACACAGGTGATTGTATATGTTAGAGATTTGGATATATCTGTCACGGTATTAAATGAACAGAAGAAAACCTCCTTTAGTACAAATTATTAATGTATTTAGTTATCCTTTTAGGCGAATCTCAATTTTGATACTTGTCGTTTGATGTTTGATTTAAGTGGATTTTAATTTTTGATATATATTTATATTGTCCATTAAATCGTTGCCATGACATGTATATTCTTATCTCTATATTATTTAAATATGACGAGAGTTGACAGATCTTGATGTTATTGCTAAAAAGGAATGACAATTGCAATATTACAAAAATCATATTCTATTGTGTATCTAATACTCATATATTGCTAGCTTTTACAAGTTACGGACAAACTTAATGCAAGTATAGAATGGGATTAAAATGGCGGCGGATATCAGCAAATTATGGTGTAAGTGGTAACATTATAAAAATGTATAATTCACGAATATTAGTATAATGCTACTGTAAATATATTTCGTCAATATGATTATTTGGTTGTTATTTCGCTTGTCAATTAATAATTAAAAGTAGCATATTTGATTATCGTTTAAAATTGAAGTCAATTAATTAATGTTAAAGCTTGTTAAATTAAACATATTAAAATATGAAATAATGTTATTACAAATACCATTATATTTGCTATCGCACCAATAGATGTTAGAAAAGACGCCGATAATTTGTAAATAAGAAGTGATTTGAGGACTTTAACCCCATTTTTAAAATTAAGTGTTATGGGGTAAAGGAAATATCAATGAGACATTCTTTTTAATTTTTTTACTACTTTTACTCCGTTACGTTAGTGAATCTCATATGGCATTACATGCGCATATAAGCGTGCTCAGCTACCGCTTACAATCTATTTCAAACGAATTTGAGTTTTATGCACTCACCAGATGTGTTAAATTCGTTTGAACGAGACATAAATAGGCATATATTTATTTCTGCATTATAATGCGACCCCGCTTCGCTCAGAAATGTGATGTTTTCTTTTTTTTTCTTATAATATGCATGTATCTTATATATATATAATGAAAATGGTCTTCGTTTGAGGCTCAATCACGCCTAAACCACTGATCGTATCGACATGAAACTACCACCATTCGATGCGAAATTTTTCCTAGATGGTTTATGGCTATCTATTTTTTGAATTCCAACATTCCTTCATTTTTTTATTGCTGTTTTACTTTTATGAACATTTATCCCGCTAATAAAAACAAAAGATAAGCATTTTCTCTTGATTCTTTTGTTTTCATGGATTTCAACAGAGTATATTAAACGGATTATGGTTTTTTACATTCAGCTAAGAATCTACTCACGGTAGTGGAGAACGGCTGGACCAATTAGGCTTTTTTTTATAGTCAGAATTGTCAGGAGAAAGTTTTGTATGTAAGAAAATTTTAAAAAAGTCAGATAAAAAGTTAAAAATTTCGATGAGAATTCCCATCTATATAGTCACTCACTACGAAATCTCGGGAACCATAAGACTTAGAAACGTGAAACTTGGTAGGAATATTACTTTTGCTATGTAGAGGTCAGCTATGAATAGATTTTAAGAAATCCATCCCCCAAAGGGGATTACGGGGGCGTTAACAATGAACAATTCCTGTTTTTAAACTTTAGCTCCTATAGACAAATTTGGTAGGAATCTTCTGTAAGAGGTGTAGAAATAGGCTATGAACGAATTTTACGATAGCTCACCCCGCAGGGAGTTGCGGGGGTGGGTATTAACAATTAATATTTTTAATTTTCCAGCTAAAGCTCCTACAAGCTCCAAATTTTGTAGGAATTTTCTATAAGCGAAATATAGCTTCTAAAAATTCTAAATATGGTAGGAATCTTTTATTATTCACATAAAGATCATCTCAAAATGGATTTCAATATAGTCTACTTCCGACAGGAATTGCGGGGGTGGGTGTTAAAATCTAAAATTTTAATTTCCAACCTGTAACTTCTACAGACTCCAAATGATCTTCGTGTATGTAGGAATATTTGTGTATTTCCTTACAACAATCGTCTTTTTGGCAGCGGTTAACTTTACATGTAGCTATCCAATCAACGGACTAAGAATTTTACATTCATTTTACTTTTGCAGACTACATAACCGACGAATTCTTTTATTGCGGGATCGCGGAAATGTAACAGATTCAAATGAATGCACTTGAGATGTGGAAAAGAAATTTAGTTACTTATTCCAATAGAATTCATAAAAACATGAACAATTAATTTTCTATAAAAAATTGATGTCACGGAGAAAATTTTAGTTAACAGAAAATTCGTCGCACTTGAACCTAGACAGATTTCAACTTCACATATGAGACTTGCAATGACTTTAACTTAAACTTTCAATGCTCATTTCAAATTTTTTTCTTCATGTCAATTATTATTAATTTTTGGAAGAATGGCACGGAAATGTTATAATGATTGCACATTAAAAGTTACAATGAATATTAGTGAGAAAAATCACCTGGATGAAAGATACAGGCTAAATCGATGGAATTTGGAATTTGTGTAAGTCTAAACAATATCGATGCTTACAGTTCTATCCGCGGAGCCTATTTATGTTCATACAAAAATTAAAAAAAAAGGAGAATAATAAAAATAAGGAAAAAAAAATAAGAATGAAACATAAAATGTAATTTATTTCCTTTTTCTATTCGCCCAGCGAAGCGGGCGGGAAACGGCTAGTTATACATATAAACCTTTCTGAAAACCGCATTAAAATCTGTTGCGTAGTTCAAAAGGTCTAAACGTACAAAAACGGGAAGTGGCGTTTTTAATACTATGTACAGTTCTCGAGACGTAAGCTCAGCTTTGCATTTGTATGAGTGATAGCTAAAAGCCAATAGCCGCGCATCAAAAATCAGTTAAAACGGGTTTAAACCACTCGCAACGTGCTACGCCATCAGCCGAACCCATCTGTACATTGCACGCACACAAATGCAAAGCTGAGTTTAAGGCGCGAGGACTGTATATATCTTCTACAGTAGCAATATACCAGTATTAGATATGTGTATCATTTACAAAATATGACATTATTTAACCGTCTCCTTCTGATTTTTTTAAAGTATGTTTTTGTCAAACCAGCGACGCACATCTCAACTCAATATAATATATATTTATTAGGAATGTATGCGTTTTGTGGTTCCTTTGCGCATTTTCTTTTTTTTTATGTATACATATTATTATTGTAAATATCGATATAAGTGCAATTAAATGACACGAGAGACGTGTCCAAATAATACCTCCATGCAATTTTTTTAGTACATTAAGTTTTTTATAGGTTTTATATTATAGAAATGATTATGTAAATTTTATGATTATATACTTGCCGATAAAGGTTGAGTCAATTTTAGAGTATAGAGTTAAGTTATATTGTAGTTTTGTTCGGTAAGCATTCTTTTAAATGGATTTGTATCATTTACATATTATCTTATATATGTGTAAAAAAATATATATGTAAAAAAATATATTTGTAATACGTATTTAAAGTTATATATGAGTAGTGTAGTGTAGATAGTATGTGTACTATCTGGTAATATCCCAACATGTTTTAAATATATGTATATGTATATTATATATGTAGTATACGGTCGACCGAGCTTAACTTGGTGTAGGCGCTCTTTCCGTAGGTTTCGTCCATTGGCGATAGCGACTACAATTACCAATAATATTTACAAGATGGCGTTATATGTCACTGTCAGCATAAAAGCAGATAAAAAAAGGCTTTATAGTTGTCTTTTTTGTGAAATATACATAAAAAATAGGTTTAAAACTGTAAAGCCGTTTCCATACACAAAATAAAATATACCAAATGGTGTATAATATTATAAATGAACGTATGTATTTTTTGTGTAGATATATTCGTACTTATTTATATTAATAGTTCCATATATCAGTTAAATGTATCTGTAATGTTTTTTGTCTATCTCTTAGATATTTGCACTATCTGGATGAATAATACATTATAATTGCTTAATAAATCCATATAAAAGAATGTTTACACGCATCATTGATTAAACCAAAGATGATATTGAATTATCTTTTAACATTGTTAACTAAAGATACAATTTTATATTAAGGATTAAGGACATATTGTGTATGTTTACTTTTTTATCTCAATATCTTTGCAATTTGCTTGTTGTGACAAGTTAGTTTTATTGAATGTTATATATGATTTAAAATATTCTAATATTTACTTACACGCTGTATATAAGAGTTCATACGTAGCGTGAAAAGTTAACATTTTGATTGCTTTTTTGTGTTAATAAATTATGTCTGCATGTATTTTAATTATATATTCTTAGAATGTGCAAAAGTTAGTATATATTTTTGTTTAAACATAGTTTTTGAGAGTAGTTTATTGACCCTCTTTATTCGCTTGTCGTATGGGTTTTAATTAATGAACTCGAGAATTTGACTAATGTTGGTATTGTGATTGTAAGAGACTGATGAAGTAGAAAGCGGTGCTAAAATCGAGGATTCGGCCTTATATTTCATATTAAAATTAAAATCCGTTGTATTTGCTTATACAGGTTGGTATAATTTCATTAACCAATAATTTACCAAACCCATATTGGTTTAATACGTTTAGACACGTAGTTATATATATGGTGTTTGGAATATGACATACTTGAAAATGATAGTTCTTATATTTTAAATAAATTTTACTGTCAGTGAAAAATTTTGAACAAAGAATGAATTAATATTTAATATAATTATTACGTAAATGTTTTTCTAATTTTTTTGACATTAATTGTATTTTTCTATTTATGATAACTTTTATTTTTAAATTTATGAAGTAATTATAAACGATTTTAAAATGACGTAAAAATATTTATAAAATTAGTGGTACTTTACGGAATTATAAACTAAGACGGACTCAATATGATGTTACAGATGGCATTTTCTTGCACAGGATAATATTTATACGTCAAGATAAGGATTTAATGTGATTTAAATCAGTTTTAGTACAAATTATTTTTTCTGTAAAATTTTGTTTCCTACAATATTTTTGTTATCTTCGCTTGATTAACCATGCTTTTTGTATAAGATTTTTTAAACGATTTTACTACAATAGGTAGTTTTTTTAAATGCTACCCAAATAAAACACAGGAAATAATAATTTATTTTATGAGAGTGCTTTGTATGTGGATATCGCAAGTGACGAATTTATTGGAATTGACAGATATTACAGGAATGTTTCTTTGATGAATTTCAAGCCATATTGCCTCTTAAATTGGCGTAAATTAGGGATGACAAGTGAATATATTCTCTATTGTGTAAGGAAAAATGTAAGAGTGTGTATTATATTAAATTATTAAATACCATCATAATACATTTTGTTGATAGATTTATACCTACTGCTACAAAATTGCTAATAACGAATTGTCAAATTATCAATGTTTTATATTTATAATTTTGCCCTTATTTTCTTGTAAATTTTGAACAACAACTTTTTATATCCAACTTTTAAAAAAAAATTGAAATATTTCATAACGTCTAGTGAAATTAACCGGGCAAAGTAATCGATCGTATCGTCTGTTATCATGAAAGATTTAAGCAAAGGTTTGTCATTTTAAATAACTCTTTTGGTATTTTTTGCGGATTTATTTTGATATATTTATTATTAAGAGACACCTGAGTCTCTCCCGTGATTGCTTGAGAGAACTCTAAGACTTCGATAACTAAAAATTAAAATGAATCCGCGAAAAAAACCGAAAAAAATTTTTTTTTGTAGTTTGAAGCGTCTTAAAAACTTATTCACTTGCTATTTACAAATTTGAATTCTTGCTTAGCTTGGCACTGTTATAAACTTATTTTGGTTCTTTAATCATTGTTGATAACATTATAATATGTAGTGGTTTAAATTGACATTTGAAGCAAATGAATTTAACAGTAAGGTAACAATAACACAGTCACAACAAGAGGTTATGACGTTATGATAGAATTTTTGTATTATACAGTTAGGAAACATAGAATTGGTTAAGCGTTGATAAAGTATAAGCTATTCATATATATAATAGATGTTGGTCATTTTATGAAGTTTTTAGCTAGAAAAAAAATGATTCAATGGTTCATCTTTTAACCTAAAACTTAAAAGGCTAAAACGTTTAATTTATAAGGCGTTTAGATACGAGTACCTATATTGTCATAGTTTTACTCATCGCATTTTGAATTTTAAAGAAAAAGTCATGTTATATAAACAATTTTGAAATATTTGATGTGCAGATTTGGCCATTTTTACGTTGCCTGCCTGATTTAAATGACGCTTGGTGATTTGTAAAATTTTTGCTGTGATATTTAAATAAAAAATATTACGTACTTTCTCGATACATGTTATCTTATATAGCTTCAATATAATAGATCAGGGCTGGTAGTCATTGATATTGCATCAATTTGTGTCAAGACGTGGTAAATATGAATGATATTAATATAATTTCCATTAATTTGTGCCTAAATGGCACGCCTAGAAGCAACAGATTAAAGAACATAACTCAAACAAACAAGAACATAATATAAATCGTTTAATTGACAATTACGACGAACAACACAAATCGATGCAATATCGATGACTATGTCGAGACTGTAGCCAGTTACGTGCCCGACACTGGTTCAGTATATTTTTATAAATAGTTATAGTGTATCAACAAAATTTGATGTAGGTATGTATTCAGCCCTTTTTAACGTAATCTTGTAACTGCTGGGCACGGGTCTCCGTTCAAAACAATCAGGCCATATTCCATCACACTGGAGAAGATCGGGTTGTTTATACTTCTTGGATTTAAAAAAATTACAAATAGTTGTGAAATTATGTACATCGATGTCACGATTACTAGAAATAATAGTAATATTACTGTATATAGATTTATAGGTGTTAAAAGATTTTGTGTAAGTAAAGTTTTATTGTCGTTCGTAATTTGGACTAGTTTCATTCAATGTAAAATATAGTTTTAATATTGATATTTTAAATAAATAATGAATTATTTTGTCAATAGTAAAAATATGTTTAAAAATTCTCGGCCGTCCATTTTTGAAAGCAAAAGCTTTCGAATTTAAAATTTTGTTAAATCATTTACAGGTATAAAGATGAAGGTATGTAAATAAATTTGTTGATCTGTATTTTACATTAAATGAAGCTACGTCCGTTTATTTTATTTGCCATGAATTTAAATATAATTATAAATATTTGGGACATTTAAGTTTTATTTCAACGCCCTTTTCCATTTAGTTAAGGAACATGTCAAAAGACTTGACACGGGTCTTGCTAATATTGCAAACTAAAAAGTGCGTGAAGGAATGCTACATTATACAGCTACAGGTACAAGTTACGTTTTAACGGTTAGTCTACATTTCTCAATGATGACATATTGTCTGGAAGTAAAAAGTAACCTATATTTTGCCCCAAATAACCAACTATCATAATACAAAATTTCATGAAAGAGTGTCCAGTGGTTTTCCTGTGAAGCGCTCATCGATAGATACAAAACCTATACCCGGAATTATAATTCGATTCCACATTTGACATTAGCTAATGTCATTTTGTGAAATAATGATACCACATATAACAGTGTAGTGATGAACACAAAAATCGATAAACAATCGCGATTTATGTTTATGTAATCATAATATTAGTGTGCCAATTAAAGACTAAATTATTGATTTTTATTTAAATAAATACATAATTATTCGTAATAATTATTTATTAATTAGTAACCACTGCTTTATTTTATAAAAAGTTAATATTTTTGTTTTTTATATTAAAAACAAAACTTATAATAAAAGAGACGAGATAGATAGTTTTCTGTATTGGCAACCAGTGCGCGCTCGTGCAGCTATCGCCATTTTGTTTATCTTGTCATTCGGCTTCATAGTTCATTATACCAGTCTGGCTGTACGAATATTCTTTCATTGCGAATCGATATTTTGTTGGGTTTTTGTTAAAATTACGAACCAGATATGGTTAAAGCTACGCTTTTAGAACTGATTCCACATAACGAGTCTTTTAATAAGTACGCTGTAGACAAAAAAGCAGCACAACATGGGATCACGGTTTTAAGACTGCCCCCTTACCATTGCGAGTTGAACTCTATCGAATTGATATGGGCGCAGGTAAAGGGGCAAGTAGCTCAAAATAATAAAACCTTCAAATTGACGGACCTGAGAAATTTATTTGAGGAAGGAATTCAAAAAATTACGGCTACCGAATGGTCTAAATGCATATCCCATGTTGTCAAAGAAGAGGAAAAAATGAGTAGGCTAGATATTTTAATTGACAATATCACAGACACATTTATAATAAATGTTATAGAAAGTGTCAGCGATAGCGATGACTGCGACGATTTATAAAATAAAATAAAATATTACCATAATACATCAGCTATTTGTTTTATTTCTCATGTTCCTTCATGATCACATTTTTTTATTTATTCCACACACAATTATTAAAGAAAACTCTCAGATTCTTAATAAAATTAATCGTCATAACTAAATTATCCGTTCAGAAATATTTAATTTCCTGATATACTTAGTTTCTATTAAAGTAGTAGTTGTTTAGATATACTACTATAAACGAGAGGAATTGATCCGGAAATATTCCATTTCCGTATCGAATAATTTCGCAACGTCACTATTTAGTACTTGTCATAACGTTGCAACACTGAAACTGTCAAATCTGGAATCGAATTAAAATTCCTAGTATAGATTCGACTTTAATTTACACATTCGAATATGAATTTTATTATATGTATAGATATTTTTAGGAACCAGAAGTGAAATTTAGAAAAAATAAAAAGACTTTCCAAACGGACAAGGTTTCCCCTTACACTAGTTTACAGTACGTGAAATTTGCCTCGAATAAAGCGCGCACAGGCTTATATAAGTTCGCCGTTACCACCACTACGTGATATCCCTTCCACGATGACGTTTTCTTACTATTCTTCCAACAATATACTAACTCAAAACTAGGTGTATTACCACGGTAACTTACGAATTTTAGGTACGAGTTACACAAAAGGGGGGAAGGTAAATGTTATGAATTTATTAACACACCCTGCTCTTTTATCTATTTGGCTAAACCCTGAAGATGTTTCCCATCATTAAAATGAGTGTTTAGGACGTAAAGCAGAAAAGTTTTAATTGTGCGGTGTGCAAACTTTGGCATGGCTGCTCTATTGGGGTTGCAAGGAATTTGTTCGCCAGCTTGCGGTGTAGCGACATTACTGCCTTTTATTCGGAAATGTGTGAATAAATTAAGCAATTTTAAGTTAAAATTGTAAAAAGTTAAGTTTAATTCATGATACTGATTATTAATTAGTGATGCAAATAAATAAATAATATGCGTGTAGCAATCCAAAGTCATTTTAAACGAAATTAAGTTGTACTTAAGTACTAAAACCATAAGCTATTCAATATATTAGACATGTATATACAGTAATTATACGTTCTTTTTACATGACGCGAATTATAAATAACTAACTTGTCTAAAACGTCATTGTTAAGTCAAGTCAAGTTACTATCTTAATCTAGACGCATTAAATCTTGAATGGAGGACCGTCTGATTGCATTTCATGGATAATTCAGCGTAACAATAGTGATACGAACTGAAAGTCAATATTTGCTTAGTATTTGCATATGTATGCAAATAAATAAATTGTTATGTCTATTTGTAATGTTAAATATCAACCTTTTACTATAATCTCCGAAAGAGCTGGACCGATTTTGACGGGACTTTCATGGGTAGACACTTAGGTATAATTATTATCATAATATCAGTGTTAAAGAAGTAAGTTAGGTTGATATTAATTAAAAAAAATGGGTGATCTGTGCAAAAAGAAGACATCATTATATTTTGTAATTCGATCGCGTCTAAATCGCTGAACATTACTAATTTTCCATTACAAAATGCATTTACACATACCGACTAGAAAAGCCACTACGCATTAAAACCCAACGGAATATCTCACGCTTTAATCCGAAGGTCAATTTCCTAGATAAATGCCACAGATGAATTTTTATCTCGGCTGGTTGGTACATCTTAATCGTAGGTTGTTATAAAAATTTGGTACCTTGGAATTTAGTGAGTAGAGAATGTAATGTAGTGAGAATTGAGTCGAGGACGGATCCTAGTGATTCATTTATTGACTAAATACATTTTCCTCGGATTCCTGATAAAAACAAATCTCTATAAATATAGAATATAAGCTCTCTTGATTCGGAATTACATTACATTCCGTTTCATTGAGCTGAATCCGATTAAAAGGGAAGAAGGATAAAGCAATACCAAAATAAACAATATTGTTATAATTAGGTATTTGTAATTTTGAAATTACTAAACCAATTTAAAAAATTCTTTTACTATAATTGGGAAGCTACACTATATCCGGGTGACATACCTAGACTATTATAATTTCAAAAAAAATACCCAACGTAGGTAAATCTAGTTTATTTTATATTTTCCAATGCTTATTATTCCAGATAAAAGAGAATCGATAATAATAGAGCATGAATTTTACTGATATTCAATATCCTTATGATAAAAATTTACGAAAATGCTGTTTTTTACCGTATTAAGCCGCTTTAGAAGCCTTTTGTAATGGGATATTTTTTAACATGACAGAGCATGTGAACATTTTCCATTAATTACCATTATACGAGTATTATGTCCCATCAAAACCGTACCCTTAAACATAGACAAAAGAACTTAGACAATGGATATGATATAATATATTTGATATTTGTTAAGTGGTAGTGCCATGCTTGTTACCTTCGGGTAGCAACCGAATAGGCCGGCACGCCCCGTATAGTTCATTAGTACCACTCTCTCACAGAAGACCGGCGTGAAGTGGCAGCTATGCTGTCGCGTTTCGTCCGGTGAGTGAGAGTCCGGGAGGCCCACTCTCCTTCCCCCCTCACTCTTCCCTTCATCCTCCGCCTTCGTTCCCCCCTCCCTCCCACTTCCCTCCCTCCTCCATCCCTTCCTTTCCTGAAAGGCCGGCAATGCATCTGCAAGCCTGGCTTGCAGATGTCCATGGGCGGAGGTGATTTCTTCCCATCAGGTGAGCCTCCTGCCCGTTTGCCCCCTTTTTACCATAAAAAAAAACCTCAGTAATTAAGTAGGTTACTCGTATCAAATTTATTTCGGTTCAATGCCCTTAGATGTCGCTAAAGTCTCAAAAAATGAAACAGCCAAAGAAGGCAGGTTGTAACCTCTTCATTATATTGTCAACAAGTACCTAAAATTACTCGCCTAAGGAGGGTTATAATATAAATATGAGTAGCAAGACTCGCAACAAGGATAAAACTATGTGTTTCTGACGTAATACTTATTTTTATAACTGCCTTGGTTGCTACTACTTTTACTACCTACTTACAGTTCTCGAGGCATAAGGTCTGCTTTGCATTTGTGTGAGTGCAGTGTACGCATAGGCACGACGATACGGATAGACATTGCGTGATTGGCTTAAACCCGTTTTAACTGGTTTTTGATGCGCGGCTATTGGCTTTTAGCTATCACTCACACAAATGCAAAGCTGAGCTTATGCCACGAAAACTGTACGTTACTACCTACCTGTATGACTGCAGGTCTGTAGAATCAGAAGTTTTGGGTTCAAGCCCCGGTTAAGACCAAGTTAAAATATTAAGTATTTCTATCTCGGGGTAACGTGGTTCAATATGCAATCCTGCGACATCCCATTAAGACGGAGAGAGGTTTTGTTGGGTATGGGTAGTACTATAGTTTCTTTTGAATCGGTGGGTCCCACATAACCTGGTAATAAGCGTATTACGCATTTTCTAACGTTAAAAAATAGTATTTCTGTAAGAATTGCTTAGTAATAGCCAGGAGTTGGGAAGTTGGCGAAGTTCCACCCCCTTGAGTCAATGAGCACGTTGGTCCTACTAGCTCTCACAGGTTGTGGCCAAGTAGTCGACTTTTCAGAGTACTAGAGACAAATGAATAGAAAGTGTTCTTTTTCGCTTTAATGAGATGTTATATCTCCCTTGTATCTTCATATTTCAGCGAATAAACACAAAACCTTGATAAATTATATACCTAAATGTTCATCATGAATACTTTATCTCTACTATTTAATGGTGAAAACCGCGAGAAAATAAATTCCTACTTCCTACTAGTACTTTTAGATTTATCGCGTACAGACAAACAGATAGACCGAATGGCGAGTGACTTCCTTTAATAATATGGAGTGTGATGATACTCATTTTAGGTATAGGGAAATTGGTTTTTACAAACATGAGATGATTTTTCATCTCATGTTAAGGCTAAATGAATCTCTTGGAAGTATAACAATTTTTTATCCGAGATTCTTTTCGTTGTATTTATTACATTTCTATAGAGAAAAAATCCAAAAGCTCTATGTTGCATAAGCTAACATATTTATCTAAAACAGGAATAAACTTTTTAAAATACTTTTTAACCCTACGATTCATCCTCCCTTCGTTCGTGTTGGTCCTCATTAGAGGATTCGATCCCGGTCGATATTTCTAATCCCGGGATTTCGGGATTATCTACAGTCAATCTCGGGATCCCGGGATAGTCCCGGGATTATACTGTTAATGGAAAGTGGTAACAAAAAGACAGTAAAACATATCAAAATATTTTTTTTATTCATCTTTTAGTTTTGTGAGGACATAGAATATAATTTAAGTTTTAAAAAGGCGGTTAAACAAAATTATACTTTCTTCTTCTATACTATCTATATCTATACTTAATATTATAAAGAGGAAAGATTAGATTAGAGATGTTACGATTTAACTCAAAAACTACTGAACCGATTTTAAAATTCTTTCACCATTAGAAAGCTACATCCTTACTGAGTAACATAGGCTATAATATATTTTCCAAAAAATATAAATCTCTACATAAAATGAAATAATGTAACTCAAGGTATGACAATTTTGTCTATAAAAGTCATTATTCTGCGTACGCTGCGAAAACTGTTGACGATATATAAAATAATGTTCTATATAAGTATTAATAGTACTTATGATTGGTCAGAAAAAAGTCCGCGATAGCATAGATTTAACTATTATAGTTATGCTACAATAACAGTTTTAGTTTGAAATGTTTAGTTCGAATCGAATAGCGGTGATATTTGTATCATGATAATTTAATCCTTATAATTTTAAATGGTTTGATAAATAAGGTAAATTATATATGTGTTAATTACACTTTAAATAACGAGGATCTGACTTTTCGTTTAGAAGTTATGACGGATATAAAAAATCTCTAGGTAAGAAAAAAGTCGCGGTTTGAACAAACTGTCCTCACGTTCAATCTATTAACAAATAGCTACTAATTTTCGTATTTACGTTTAAAAAAAACTTTTATATATTAAACTTTACTCATTAATTATATATTTTTTATATTATTAAAAAGGCTTTATTAAGTAAAATACAGTGGCAAAGTCTACCAAACGCCGCCGTGTCGCGCCGTGTGGCCTGCAATCACAAAAAATGGGTATAAAGAAGGTGGGTAGAGAAGTGTGTAAAGCCGAAGATTTATCATTTGTAGAACCGCAAGTAAAATTAAAAAATATAAAGTGAAATATTCTTCAAAATACTCCATTTCAAATTTGTACATTATTTTTTCCTAAAAGTAATTACACACTTTTAGGCATAATCCGGTACCGGTCGGTACCAAAAACAAATGAAATCAGCTGTGTAAACAAAATGGCTGTCAAAACGTCTCATCAAGTTAGTGCGTTTCGTTTCACGCACATTTTTATTGACTTATTTAAAAAATGTATCAATCCCGAAAATCCCGGGATTTAGTGAATTTGATCCCGAAAATTTCGGGACTAAAATATGACCGGGATCCCGGGATCCCGAGATCCGGGATCCCGGGATCGAATCCTCTATCCTCATATATCTACGCTTTAATTTTTTAAAGGGAAATCGCATCATTTTTCTAATTAAATTGGCTAAAACTACTCCATATAACATCAGCTATATGTCATTAAAAGTCCTTTCAAAAACTCATTAGTCGTTTCAGAGATTAGCGAAAACAAACTCGCAAGCATTTAGACACAATAAAAAAAAAGTGTTAAAAGTTTATATTTCCTATTATTAGTAAAGTAAGAAACAAACATTTAAAATCAATTATCTTTGGGTATAGATTACTATTTCTATTTTATGCCTAAGTGCTATTTAAATAACTTCAGAAGTTAGGATTATTGTAATATCAACACAAAACACAAACGAAGAGAGACGATTTAATTTATATAAGGGCGATAGAAATTCAATTTATCTTGGGAAAGCGAAATATTATTATTTAGGTAGTCTGTTTTGTTGATTTCCTTAATTATTAAGAGAAAGTTGTTTCTTGTTATAAAACGGTTCACTTTTTAATTAATTTGAATTTGTTCAGAACTTTTAGCATAATCTGATTTAGGCCTGTAAATTAATAAAGAATTTTTAACTGATTTTAATTAAACTTTATAATTTAGGAACATAGAGTTATATAGAATTATAAAAACCTTGAATTATAGAATTAATTTTTGATTTTAAAATTACTACGGATCTCCCAAACTAAATGAAATTCAATTTGAGATATATGGAATAGAGGACGAACCCTTCTGTCACAAATTTTAGTGATTGAATGACGAATCAGATAAATGCATTTGTACAAGGAGACTTATTCGTATTGTAGAGTCTTTTTTGCATAGTACGAGTATGTAAAATGGCGAATTCGAGTGGTGTTAAAGTTATTTCGATTTAATAAATAAATAGGTTTCACGTTAAACTTCGCAAGAGTAGCCGAAGTATGGGCTATGTTGTTTTCAATGTAGTTTTATAGTGAGATCCTTGGACCTCTATAGTCTAAACCATTCAAAGTTCATGCTAGAATATTTAAAAAATCTATAAGTATAAAAGGAAAAAATTATGAACAAGTTACGTAATTTTAGTCATTAATTATATTGCACACTATATAATACTAATATGAACTAAAATAATTTAAACTATAAGCATCCTTATTACTTGCGTTATAGAAGTGCGTAATGTTCTCAACAGTGAATATACTGAAAACTCACATAACTTACCATTTCTAACGTAATCAAAGCTTTTAGATCAACCAGAGGTCATAGGCGAGGACTTAAAGTTGCTTGCCGTAAGCTCTGAGATTTCCCGTCTTAATTAAACAAGGGATTCATCGGTCACATTAATTGCTAGATTACGATAAGCACACAGTGACAATTCCGCTACATTTCTTTTTATTTTTACCTAAACTTTTCCTCTTTAGTCGCAGTTAGAGAAAATTTATATCTTTTAAATATATTTTTTTAACTAACTAATTAAAAATTCATTTTATTGCTCATTAAAACATTAAAGTCTAAAATTTAACTTAAATATTCTATTTGTAATTCGAATGGGTTTTAAGAACGGTTACATGAGTACGCAGTTTAATTATTCTCTTTGATGTAATGTTTGAATGAAAAAGCTCATTGCTTATACATTTTCAGGCGATCGAATTATGAGATGATTAAAAAATTACTAGTAAATATAAGTAAAATAAATTATTGTTGATAATGTTGATATATGTAATTTTAGGTACTTACTAGTGCCTAGGTAGTATTAATTGCAGAAAACCAAAGCTAAATTACTGAGCGAAGTTGTTCACTGGATTGACGTGAATTTTTCTTCCCTTTTTTTTTAACACTCGGCTATTTTTCTTTGGCTGCTAAATCTACGTGTAGGCATATTCGTCGTCGTGAGAATGCGAGTAATCCTACAACCCAATAGAGCGATAAGGGTTAAGGGTTCCTTTGAGGTTTTACAGAGGAGGAGTCCCAAAGCCTCTGGTGTAAATCTACGTGACTTAATTATATTCTGCGGTGATAGAGATCCTTTGGTTCGTATATATAATATTTTACTGATATATTATTTTTTAACTTAAGTGATCCATTTGATATAAATTGTTGACGTTTATTTTTATTCTAGCAAAAATCTGAGCTTTGTGAGGGCTCGCGTAGTTTTTCTAAGAGGTAATAATTTATAAGACAGTTGTCACAGCTATTTTTTAATGATTATAAAATTACATTTTTTTTGAAAGATAACACATCTAGATATACAGTTGAATTACTATGTTAAAGCACAAATCTATAGGCGTGATAGTTTTTCAGTAAAGTGTACACTACCACCAGCTCAGGTTGTGGCACACTTCGCTCGCCCTAATAATGCGTCATTATAGAGAGGAAAAATTAAAAAAATAAAATTAAAATTAAAAATTAAATTATAATTAATTAAACAAATCGCAAAGTTAAACAATATTGCTTTTATTATTTTTATAAATTCATTTATTTATTATTAACCACTGCATGCAACAACGAATTTACAAGATTAAATATGTAAAAAATCACCTGTAACAAATTTAACTAAACTTAAATAAAAGCTTTTTATTTATAAATAAATAAAAAATAAAAATAAGGAAGCCTTTTATTTCATAGAGAGGCAAGCTTATGAAAAAAGCTTTAAATGTTCAGTTAAGAATTAGAAATGTCTGATCTCCTTCAGTTCTTATTAACGCCGCACTGATAGACACGGACTTTACTCGCATCGACGTTTATGAGAGGGATCTAACTATAGTCCATCACGCCTGTCAAGTGCAGGTTAGTGATCTTTACATGTCTTTCGTTCGACAACTAGGTAGTCTACCGATGTTTTTTCTTATATGTAAAGCAAGTGATAATCATGATAGAAATGATTCGCACATGAAAATATCAGAGGTGCGAGACCCGGATTTGAACCTTAATTATTATTATAGTTTTCAATATAATGAGTAGTACGCTTACACTTAAACTATAACTATTTAGCAACAATAAACAGTTCAGGTAATAAATTAAAATTATTAAAAGTACATACATTTTTAATATGGGAAAATACTGTTAACAAACAAATTCATATTGAAAATTAATTCATATCAATTCCTCTATTTAAACCCACTTCCATCCGGTTTTCGAAATCATGTACCTACTTAAACATATTTTTGTTTGTGATGTGAGGAGAAGGTAATTGCTTTTATTCTCATACACGGATTAGTTAATAGTTATTACATTGTGGCTTCTATAAAGTAGAATTTATACCCTTTATATATGTATTAATATTAATATTCATAGAATACATTATTAATTTATGAAATCAACGCAGGTAATGTTTTTACATTTTTTGTTTTGAATTTTATTTTTGAATATAACAGAATAGGGTGCTAATGTATTAGTTATAATGAAAAGCTTTTTTATAACTATATAATATAAAAATTGTACAAATACTCAAAAAATTCTTAATTTACCTACTAAGCAACTTAATGTTTTTAAAATAGATTGGTTTCATTTTTTTAGTTAATAGTAGAGGTACCTCTTTTAGAAGATATTATCACCTATATACAATTAAGTATACCTGGCTACATAAATAGGATTACATTTATTGAAAATAGAATAATAATGTCCCCTAACCTCTTGTCAGATTTCAGCTAAGCTCATTGAAGCTCCAAGTTAAGTACGAATACATTGCAAATGTAGACGTATTATAATTCTATCACTATAATAGCTTGGTGGGACGATAATCGAACAATCGAAAAAGAGATTAGATCGGCTTTACGTACCTTTGAGATATTGAGATATAAATAGAAAAAAAAACTCTTTGACTACTCTTTGCCGCATCAAATCAAAGCAGACACGCAATATTTATAACGATTGTAAACATTAGTACGAAAATATATTTATCGACTATTGTAATAGTCCTATTTGGCCCGAGTTTATTTCTTACTTTGTTCTGTGTTAACGTGATATCACTTTGATCTAAGATTCTAAATATTAGGTATAAAATAGCTGCGCGCCAATTAATCTTACTCTAGCTATAAATATTACATTAGTAGAGAGAAATAGTCTTAATTATTTATTACTAGCAAACCCGGCCCGCTTCGCTGGGCGTAAGTTAAAATAAATTAAACTGTTTTTATAAGTTTGTAATAAAATAGAAGTAGCCTAAGTTACTCCACATAACATTAGCTATATGCGAGTAAAAGTCCCGTCAGGCAAAAATTTAAAAAAATGATTTTTTGATGTGAGTACCGTATAGACTTTCATTTCATATGCATTTAGTGTAAAACTGATAATCTGAAATTAAAAACAGACATTTCTTCTTTTAACGAGCATCAACTGTAATATTTATTTCACTAGATTTTCCCATGGCCCCGATGATGGTAAGTCAATTACATATAATAATAGGCAACTTATCTTTTGCAAAATAAAGCATCGCTTAAGGCGGAAAACAAGTTGAGTATAAAATAAACAGCGCGTATCGATATTAGTTAGATCCTAGATTTACAAAGTAAAGTGAAAATGTAATTACATGGTGTTTCAGGTCATAAGAAGTTATAAGGGAGATATTTAAGTAGATATAAAAAATGGGTTGTTCGTAAAAACGGCATATAAATTTTATGACCTAATAAGCTGTTACAACAGATATTTTTATGATTAATCTTAAAAGATGTTTTATAGAACATTTAGTTAACAATGGGTGAAGCTGATCCTCAATCCTTTTATAACACTTTATTGACGAAAATCTGGAAATATTTATATATTGAAAAAAATTATCCCCTTTTTTTATTATTCAACTTATCTACCTGTTCTCAAGTCTGTTGTACATATATTTTTAATGTTTGTTCTGCGTCATTTATTAATCGATTTGAAAAATTCAGTTTATTGTTTGAAAGTTGGAAGAAACTTGGAGGTTTGATCCAATTGAGAAAATACCAAAGAGAAAATATTTCATGAAAATTTGAACTATTTCTAATTTAATATTGACTAGAAACTCGGTAATTACCTTGTCTCAACCTATTTCATTGAAAGTGTAATGAAAGTGCAGTTCAGTACCATCAAGCTGATCTGAGGGTAAGGCCATAACATAGATATATCATAGGCCTATCCACCTGGATAGTAGAACATCAATGGCAGATAAAATGAGATTTGACTTATTTTCATCATACTAACTTAAACGGCTAAAGCGAATATTTTATTGAAATATTTTCTTTTTAATTTGGTGCGAAGTGTTCATTTAAAATGGAAAATAATACCTTTTTAAAAAATCGAGTTCAAAATATCAAATAACTGAACAAGAGTTTTTTTTTATTATAGCATAATATTTGTGACAATTATTCTTAATATAAATTCATTTATAACTAAATAAAGTAGAAAAAACTATTCACAAACACCGAAGTATTCCAAAGTCATGTAGAGGATAGGGAAGTTCGTGAAAACTAAAAAGAATTTGATAACAGTTGGTATTAAAGCTTTAATGCTTTAATTATTTCACATATTTTGCAATTAAATTACAACTACGAATAGAATAGTAACCCTCAAAAATGATCTTAAATTCTAAAATACTTCCTTAAAAAAAAAAAGCTTTTCAGTAGGTCATTAAAAAAGTTCAAAAGACTATGTACAGCTGTGTTTTATGAAACTTGCATGAGAGGAGGCTAGTGGATAAATAAAATTATCTAAGAAACTTGTATTTGTATTCTTATTTGTCATTTTTCAGTAAAAATGAATTGTTTTTAAAATAAACAAAATAAAAAATTTCTTAGAAAATTAAAGAATATAATAACAGAGGAGGCTGTTGATACTTATAAAAATAAATTAACCTAATATACGTTAATTTATTCTTTTTAATCTTGTTTGAGACGACGATTTTAAGAGTTGTTTTAAGTACGTTTCTTATACGAAATTACCCAATCATATTCGATAAAATTTGTACAAAAATAGGTATTATATATTTTAAAATATGTAATTGTAAGTGTAGAAGTCCTCTTTTTCTGTGTGGAGAGTGAACATAATCACTGAGTGATGTGACTGCATATATTTATTTTTAAAATGAATTAAAAATCATTCACGTTTTTGCACCTATACAACAGCGCATCAAGTCCAAATAGTATAGTAATATAGTAGTCAAGTCCAAGTAGTATAGTGACAAATACAGGTGATCAACAAACATTAAAAAAAAATATCAATATCAGTTTAGAAAAAAAATAACGATGGCGTTGCTTTATTTCGATAAATTTTACAAAAAAATATGTAGCATATAGCGATAAAATATGATGTATTATAAAATAGCATTTTTACTTATTTTGTCAATGTCAGGGTTAATATTGGTTAAATAAATGTATTCATTCGCTGGAAGTCGTGACAGGGAGTAGGTAGGCCCTTTGCCACAACGTTTCAGTTGCGAGCGTATCTCCACTGAAGCGGGTCGTATTCGGTTACAAAGATATGATAACGTATGTTAAACTTTAAAGTGCTTCGAAAGCAAATCTAATGGTTAAGTTCAAGTTACACGTGGTTCTTGTGTGATCTGCTAGGACTTTTGGCGGTTTGGTTTGAGGTATGTCCGAAAATTATATTTTTTTAGATATGCATATAAACATTTTTTTTAAATTTTCATATTCATTATAGCTAAATATTTTGAAATTATATTAAAGTTTGAGTAAAATATGTTATTTTAAAAAAAAATTTTTCATATTGCTATAGATTTACCATTTTTATTTTTATTAATTAAGTTATTTAACAGTATAAATTTATAATTATTTTAATACTAAATATATATGGAAAATTCTAATAATACATTAAATACTCACCTTAATTTTGGAATAACGACAGTAAAATTACAGAGATAACGGAGTCAATGTGTCTAATTTTTACTTTTTCTTAACTTAAACACATAAATCTCTATCTTTTCAGCTTAGTCCTAAATTCTCGAATAAAGCAAAACTTCTCACAATCTACTTCAAACTTGTTTTTACGTACATCGCAAAATTTAACATTACGCTTAAATCTCACGGGAACCACTTAACAGGTAATTCTATAGCTTAATTATTCTTATGGAAAAATGACATCGATCTATGCGCTGTTGTTGCATACAAGTAAGGATAATGTAACACAAATTAATAATAAGTATTACTAGCAACTCACCGTAGATCCTCGATCGTTAGTATCATGAACGAATTAGCCACTGGACCCGACATAAAATACAAATGCATGAAAAATCGTTCAACCAATTGGAGCATAACGCACACAAATATTTTAATTCATTATTATACACACAGATACAAAATACATAAAAATTCAGTTATTTCGTCAAATATCGATATATTTTTTCGACATTGTCAAGCACTAGTCGATGCCAAATGGGCTCACTCGACAGATTTGTCATTCGTTCTGAATGGTATAATCCAGCCATTTTACGATTGTTGTCAGATGTCAACAATACATAGTAATATCAACTATATTTAACATAGTTGGATAATACGAAATGTTATTTTACATTTGATTAAATTTTGTGATAAATAACAATAAATGTAATGAAATAATATATTTACTAGTTATAAGAAATAGTGCTGCATCCGCCGCTTTAGTTTTTATACCATTTAACTGAACTTTTAGCCATATTTGGTAGATGTTTTGTTGACAAGTCAGTGTTTGAGACTGACACAGAAACAAACGACCAAGGCTAGAATTTCCTGGTTACTGACAGGACCTGTAAAGGTACGTCCGCTTATATTTCGGGTCCAGTGGCTAATTCGTTCATGGTTAGTATATATATTTCTCAGAGATGTGATATTTTCCGGCACTAAAATGTGTCCTATATTTCGAACCAGATAACTATCATCGTACCAAATTTCATCATAATCTGTCAAGTGGTTTTCTCGTGATACGGTCACAGACAGAAACAATCCTTCTAATAGTTTTGGTACGAGTACCTTAATTCTAATTCATTTCCAAATTCCATGTAATGAATGTCACCTAAACATCTGATATGTGTAAGAAAAGCTATTTGATAAATTGTTCTAATAAAAACTATAAATATACAGTATTAAAAATCATGGAGACAAATGTTCATGTGACAATATTATGAGAATAAGCAATTCACGACATAAATTATACGGTTCAGTGCTCCGGTACGAGTCAGAGATACGTGAACAAATAAAAAATATTGATAGATTTACGAGTTTAGTGGAAAATTTTATAATAATTTTTTTTTTAATTTTTTTCCATTTACTAGCAACGTACCTTCTTACTTCGTACCTTCTTGCTTCGCTTAATTGTATCTTATATAGGTATATTGAGTGTTAATCCAATCTATAGATCAGAGTCAAACTGTTTTTAAAATACCATTCAAATCTATTCAGCAGTTTCAGCGTAAAGTTAGAACAAACATACAAACTTTTGTATTTATTATTATAGTACGACTAGTATACGCTCGCGGCTCCACGCACTTGCAGTGGGGTGACGTCAATTAAAGTATAGTACAGCGGGACGAAAGCCATCTCCATTCCGATTTTCACTTAAATGAATCGAGTTTATTGCAGATGATCAACTGTGTGTTGTTGAATAAAATTATTTTAAACAAATTGTTAACTAGATTTTAATTAATTTCTGACTTTGTTTTGAATTTGCTATTGAAATTTGTAATAAAAAATGCTGTAGCACGTGTAAACACATTTAAGTTCGTGAAAAAACGGTAAAAGCCCTGCTAATTCTAGGAACCTGTCGTGCGCAGATTTTTATAAAAACTTTAATAACTTACCCCTTTGCTATTACATAATATTATCAAAACATTGTATGATTATATCGTAATATTATTCCGCAATAGCGCTGATTGCTTGTTATTTTTGCAAGTCAAATTCAAGGAAAATGGATCTTATACTAATAAGGGTAGGTGAGAACATTAAGGCAGGTGTGGAATGAAACGTAGATCATCCCCCTCATCAGGTCTTTTGAACCCAGACACCCTTGTTACCTAGAGTGCTGTCAAAGTCTAATGTTGGTGATATACAGTGAAACTTGAACGACGTATGACTATGTAATTTATCCTTCAAACCTTAATTCAGTAATATAAAATTAGTTCATGAAATATCAACATTGCAATTTGGCCATCAAGTCTTGAAAACATCCTTATAAGGCCCCAGGATTATCTACAATCGAACAAATACATTTTTTTAAAACTAATCTTAATAACGAAAAATCTAAGCATACAATTTCGTATGTTACATTCTAAATATTAGAGAAAGCCACATGTTAAATCTTATTTGCTTATTTTATCTTCTCGTTTCAAGGCCGATTTACACGTGTTAAGTTGTTAAGTAATAACGAAGTTTTAACTTAATTTTAAGTGATTAATTGCATGTAAACATAGAATTTAGTAGCAAGTTGAAATTTTAAAATTAAGTTAACGACTAAAAATTGAGAAAAAACTTAACGCATTTTACCATGTGACGTCATTGTCCCCTACCGTCACTTAAATTTCTATATGCAGTCAATATAAAATTATTTAATACTAGCCAATGGAATCAGTTTACATGGCATTCTAATACCAACATTAACAACGAAGATGTCAAATAACAGGAGTACCAATCTAACGTCGAAATAGTTGTTGACAAATAGAGTTTTATCGATATCGATAAAAATGGCAGAGAATTTATGAAGATAAATTGACTAAAACTATTTTTTTTAATGTTTTATTATGCTGCATATTCGATCACGACGCTTACACAATTTTATTGAACAAATGTTTTTGTTTTTTCTTTTCCGAATGATTTCACATAATTGAAGAACATTTACGCAGATAACTTATGTGAGTCTAAAGGGAGATCTTCTGACAAAGATTTATTGTAGCAGTATTTTTTATTTTGTATATAATTTATTGGTTCTCTAACTCAGCCCAATTTTCAGCCTATTATTTTCCAATGTTGGCTTGGGAATCCTTGTTGAATATGATTTTAAAAGAATAAAAATCCCCATTATAATAATGAATAAACTGAGGACTCGGTGACTCGGAACCCTTTCACAGACCACATTCCAATAACCGTGGCTTAAATCACAGTGAAATCATTTTATCTCAATAATTTTTTTATGGTACAAAGGGGGCAAACGGGTTGGAGGCTCACCTGATGGAAAGTGATCACCGCCGCCCATGGACATCTGCAACACTGTTGGCCTAAATACATATTTACAAAAGTACCTACTTAGTGGGTATTAGAAATGTATTATTTAGTTTTATTATGCGTACACAGTAGTAGGGTTAGAGATTTTTTATACAAGTGTGTATTATCAAAAAGCGTGTAATTTTCAGGATGAAAAATACTAAATTATATGTAAACATCATCCGATAAGTGTCTTAATTTAGAAAAACAAAACGCACAGACAGACAGACGTGGAAAGCGAATTTGAAATTTATCTGAACAAGAAATTAAAGTATGAATCTATATATATAAATGCGAAAAACACTCACTCATCACGAAATCTCAAAAACTGCTTAACGTATAAGGATGAAAATTGGCAGGGAGGTACTTTATAAATAGTATCGGTGCGCTAAGAACGAATTTTGCAACAGGGCCGCATTAAGGAGGTCTAAGGGCTCTCACAAGATTTTTTTTAATTTCTTCATTTTTTGTCCTAGAAACTTTAAATTTGGCAGGGAGATAGTTTAAAATTATTAGATGTTCGTTTAAAAAAAGATTTTGCGACTGGGCCGGATTAAGGTGGTCTAAGGGCTCTCGCAAGTTTGTATGAAAGTCTTCATCTTTTGTGCTACGAACTTTAAATTTGGTACGAAGGTGGTTAATTGTTGGTAAAAGTACGCTAAAAACGTTTTTTTTCTATAGGGCCGGATTAAGGTGGTGTAAGGGTCTCATAAGGTTTTCGTAATACCTACATTTTTTGTGGTACAAGTTTCAAATTTCGCACTGAGTTAGTAGATAACTTTAACGATACTACAAATCGGATACTCTATTCAAAGGATATTACGAATTTAAAAATAATAATAAAATAACGCGCAGCACAGCGGGCAATGGGGAGAGGGAGGGGGAGCCAAGAGCGAGAGAGGTAGCCGCGCGGCTCAGGAGTATATTAACGATGGGTTTTGAAATAGCTGGAGTAATTTTTGAGAATTTTCAGGCATCGAATAAAGATTAGTAGCGATTAAAAAATTTTACGCGGGCGAAGCCGCGGGTACTGCTAGTCCTTAATATAAGGATAAATAAGTACACTTAATACTTTCATTATGCGTCCTATACATTCAGCTTCTTCCTTTAATGTTAGATCAGGCTAAAGTCTCAAGCGTTTGAGAGGTTGGCAGATTTCACGAGTACCTATTTAGAAAATTGATTAATCCAAGTTTCCTCACAATCTTTTACGTCACTGTAAAGTGAGTGTTATTCATTGCATAATTTGGACATCCATGCATGCAAATTACAAAATTTGAGAATATACCGTCTTTTGATTATAATAAAAATTAAAGCAATAATGTTTACTTGTATCGTCGTGCCGCCATTATGAAAAAATCATCTTTTTTTTAATCATCTTTCTTTCCATTCTATACTTTAAAAAATTCCTCTTACATTCTTCTTTTATTGTTAAAACACCATTTCAGGCCTACTCATTTCGTAAATCCCGCATATAAAATGTTTATTTTAAGATGAAATGTGTGAGAAATGAATAAAATGAATATACATAAGATATAAATATCAAAAGGGCAATTGTATTATATTATGTATAAAAATAAATTAATTATAAAACAATTGTGTATGTGTAAATGTATAACAGCTACTATGAATTTACTATATCGTAGATCCATTGTTCATCTCGTTGATTTTACATGAACGTTGAACATCTAGACAAAATTTGTATTAAATAGAGAGCTAGTAATAAATATAATTAATAATTTAAAAAACTAGACATTTTTCAAACACTAACTTTTGTTTCAGACTCTTATATAATTTCGTTATAATTATTTTATCATTTAGCTAGAATGATCGCGTCTAGAGGCAACATGTTTAATTATTATAGTTTTAGTGTCTTTAGTTCAGTTGGTTCCATATAACCTTGTTTTCTACATGTGGTATGCATTTACCAAGGATAAAAAAAGTAGCAACGAGCTTGCTTGGGAAACCGAGTTTTAATCACGTGTCTCGTAACTCTGTTATCATTACTTCTTTCCAATAAGAATAAGATAACCGCTTCTCTTATGTAGCAAGGTTTCGAAAGTCATATTGTGATGATCGACAAAGTGGGGTTTCACTTGGCTATCGAGGTAGACCGCGTATGGCCTGATCCCCTCGCACTGAATTGAGGCCTGTGCCCAGCAGTGGGTCAAACAATTGTTTTCATTATAAGCCAAGAACAGGTTGTAAGAAGTTATTGGCACGGTAATTCGCTGGATTCTATCGATCATATCGAATAAAACATCTGAAATTTATTTCAATAGTCGAAGTTATTTAGATTTTAAAATGTTTACGATTTTCCTCATATTTCAAATGTAAGACTTAAAAAGAGAATTTTTATCCAACTTTATCTTCAAAAGATTTTCTTTACATTTAGTTTCGCTTATTTTATAATCAAATTTAAATTGAATCTTAAATGAGTAGGGACTACTCACTTCGTTTGCGTGTACTTTTAATTTATAAATATTATAAGAACATGTAGTTAAAGCATAATACAACTTTCATAACTCATGTGTTCATAATATGTACCCACTTAGTATTATTGTAGGCGTTAAAAGACTCAATTAATTTCACGGCTGCGTTCCTATTAATAAGGCTAATTCCCTATAACCTACCTGTAATAGTTTTCAACACGCCACTTATTGACCTTTTTAGGGTGTATATATATATTTATCGTTACTTTGTTATGATCTGAGATAATCTGTTATTTTAAATCAATAACATGTAATATAGCTTCTGAACGGTAGCCATTTTGCGTTCATGCACGAGTGCACTTCTCTTTAAGTGTCATATCAATACCATATGACGGATGAAATCAATTTTAAATGTCCAATATGGGTATTTACTATAATAAATAATTAAATTAATCTTTTGGGATTAATAGAGGTCGAAAGGTTAAATAACTTAGATATAATAAGATGTTCGTCCTAATATTTTCTTAAATAATTCATTTTTAAGCTCCACATCTTTTCTCTAGAATTCAAAAATATATCTTTCATAGTTAAGGCAGCGTTCGTAAGAAACGCTTTCATTCGACCGTTTTTTCTCCGATTCACTTTGCAAAACGGACTACCACGTAAAAATTTTTTTTATTTTTCGGTTCTTTATATAACCTATGACACTCAGCAATAATTTGGCTTTCTATTGGTGAAAGAATTTTTAAAATCGGTTCAGTAGATCCCGAGATTACCCCTTAAAACTTAACAAATAAACAAACTTTACTTCTTTATAATATTAGTATAGATAAAAAAACATAAGGCAAAAAAAAAACATCTTTTGTTCTTTACAAATAAATACCTAGAGTTATTACAAGCATTAAATATATAAATTAATTCTTGGCATTAATGGAGATGCTTAAGTACAGACGGAAATAGTTGCAGTTTAGCTAAACTGTCTGATTTTCAGCGTTCAATTTAAGTTGTATAATATACTCAGTTAAAATGAATTTCTTAAGATATTTAAGATACAAGATAATTTTCTTAAGGTACAAGATCCTTATGTAGGTATAAAGTAAGGATTATTAAAATTTAGTTTTTCTTGATTAGGCATTATAAAACTTTAATCAATATTTTATAGACTAGCGACTCGCCCTCGTTTCGCTCGCGTTCGTCCCTAGATTTAGCTACCTTGGGTTACATTATTGGAATTTTAGTAAGGACCACTTATTTAAAAAAAATATAATATATCCTATGTCACCCGGAGATAGTGTAGCTTCCCAACAGTGAAATAATTTATTAAATAGGTTCAATAATTAGCCTATTCAATGGAAACAAACAAGCAAACGAACAATTAAATCTTTCCTCTTTATATTAGTATATACATAAATTGCTAAATAACAAAATAGACACGGACCATCACGGAAGCCTGACCCAATTAGTGATGAGAATGAATATTTTGCTATTGTTTTGACAATATAATCGCTTGTTTTGCAAGGTCTAGTCTCTTTGAGAGTCAAAATGATCGTTGAAGCTTAATCAACAAAGTGATACGGTATACGAGTATTTTCATGTCACCTAACTTGAGTGATTATCTCAAATTATTCTTTACCAACACGGGTAAATGTATATAATATCACTAGCCTTTACCGCGGCTCCGCTCGTGTAAAGGCTGAAAATCAAAAGTAATATTTTTCTCCCGTTTTTGCAATATTTTTCATTGATGCTCCTCTCCTATTGATCGTAGTGTGATGTAATATAGCCTATAGCCTTCCTCGATAAACGCAGTATCCAACAAAAAAAGATTTTTTTAATTCACACCAGTAGTTCCTGAGATTAGCGCGTTCAACCAACCAAACAAACAAACAAAACTCTTCAGCTTTATAATATAAGTATAGATATAGCGTTACTGATAGACATCGTTAGAGATCGTAAATTAATATCTAGTCAATGTTTTTAAAGTAGAAAAAGAATTCCAGTGAACACTGTACAGTGTACAACTAGGTATTTTTGTTTTGTACACAATAAAACCTGCATAGTGTAACAGAAATCACAAAAACAGAACATTGTGTGAAATAAAACTAAGTTCCGAAAATTTTACTTCTTCTATATGAGTACAACTTCTATGTTATGAATGTGCATTACTTAAAATTCTTGTTTTCAAAATATAATAATAACTTGCTGCTGACTGCTTTTTTGTGCCTCATGATTATTAATATCAGTATTTCTCATTAAATATAGTATGTACAAATTAATACGACAGATAGGGCATGGGCTAGCAGCTTATAGGAATTGCGATAATTCTAAGCCCATAGCAGTAAAGCCACAATAGAGAAATGGGATTGCAATCTAATTAATGACAAAGATTAAGATAGCGATCGGATTTGTAATCAATTGATCCAGGAACCAAGTTTCATAGTTATTTATGACATTTCTATGTTACATTTCGTCACAATTTCACCTTCTATACCTAGAGGTGTGGCTTTAGGGCATAGCCCTTGGTGTATGTTAGCGAAAATTCTGCTTATTTTTTATATTAAAATTCTTCTTGAATAGTTGTATAACATTATAGTAATCAAGAAGTAAATAAACAGTTTAAGTAATATTTACGAGTATTATATATTTTAATTTTCAGGCTCGTGTCAGCATCGTAATTCAATTGTTTAAAATTATTATTATTATTATTTTTGGGAAAAGCAGTAGACGGTTAACTTAACAAAAGGTTTATATATGTATATATATATATATATATATATACATATATAAACATCTTACGCAGTTAATGAGATTTGAAGAAATGAAGTTGTTATTGTTGTACAAGTAACAACTAGAATTAATATATATATCAGTTTAAAGTTACTTTATTTGTCTAAGTAAATTAAATATAAAACAATTATGCGAATGTATTGCGTATGTTTACCTCAGTGGTTTACTACAAGTATGTACGGCAAGGGCCAAAAGTAATTATTGAATTTTTCTGTTAACAAAATCTCAGTAACAGCTACGAGTTACGAATGTATTCGGGTTTTTTCAATGCCTCAAGGATAAAGTAAAGCACTAAATTTCTCATCGTCATGTCGAGTTGTCGAGAGCACTACAAGACTCTCAGTGACTGCGCACCGCGCCGTGGTCGACATCGGTCAGGAGGACAGTATTCTTATACTCGTATAATTAATTATGATCTAAAGTCACTCTAGTGTCTTTAGAATGCATACACAAGATAATCACACATAGGTAGTAACTTCTAAGAAAGATAAACATAACAAACACATTCTTTTTTTGTTGACTAAAAGGCTGTATTTGGTGAGCAATCTTTGCTATGCTATCCACTTATCTCAAACGATGTTTGTGTAATCTCCGGACTTTTGTAGTAGGTAGATAGTTTTATTTTATTCCAGAATAAACACTTGGGAGCTAGTGTGGTTTCAGTGTTACAGGTACTGTTCTTTGATGACTTGCGTATAAATGGGACGAGTGCACTTAATAAATATAAAAGTAAACCTACAATAGTGAAATTATAACTTTACAAGGAAAATTCTTCGCTTCGGCTTCGCATGCGTTGAGAGATTAAAAAATCGTTATTATAGTATGCTTTATGAATATTAAAAATGATAAATATAAAAATCATTTTTACACATTAGTATCTAGTAGGTTTATTGATTTCTATGTATACTAATATTATAAAGCTGAAAAGTTTGTTTGTTTATTTGTTTGTTTGTTTGGTTGAACGCACTAATCTCAGGTATCACTGGTTCCATTTGAAAAACTCTTTTTGTGTTGAATAGTCCATTTATCGAGGAAGACTATAGGCTATATTATAACACGCTACGACAAATAGGAGCGGAGCATCAATGAAAAGTGTTGCAATATAACATCACGCTGGTGAGAAATATATACACTTAGTCTTCTATATAACGTTTACAAGCCACCTGAAACTGAAGTAAACGCTGACAAATGTCTTCAACCGCATACCTTAGTGAGAGTAATAATAGTTATTCATGAGGCTCCCCACGTGCCAGCCTGACTATAGATTTATACACCAGAAATATCGGTAGGCACCAATCTGTCCTAAAAGCTTCTCTGTTAACTTAACAATTTTATTATTATTACAATCAACAAACTTAATAACAGATTGATAAGGATTATCGATGTTCAAGTAGATGTAAGTGAACGACCTGAATATTTCTTAAACATTTAATGATATTACTAACCTAATTCAGAAAGTATTAACTTATGTATTCTTGTGCGTTACGAGGGAACAATTAAGGATGTTTATTTGTGTTATAATAACTTTAATAATAATTCCTTGAGTATTACTCCTGAAAGTACTAAGTTTTTACTTAGTAATAAATAAGTATAGTCCATAAGCCACTAAGCTTGCTACGTTCTCTCAGATATGCAGGTTTACTAACGATGTTTTCCTTTGTTAAACAAGTGGTAATCACGTTGGAAATAGATCGCATATGAAATTATTAAGGGCTCCGGGTTTTGACCCGGTTTTCCAAGCGAGCGCGCTACCCTTAGGCTGCCTTCAATATTGAAAAAACTTCATTAAATAGGTTCTAAAATGACATAAGAATTTAAATTGAAATGGTTTAAAATCTCTTCAGTATGGCATTATCACTTTTATACATAGGTTTAAAGTAAGTAATATAGAAAAATAATAAAGTATAGAAAATCGATTATTACCTTTCGTCGCTTATTTGTATCATTTAAATTCACTTTAAATGTATTAAAAAATTATAAACAAAATTTAGTTTGTACAGTTCTATGACGACTAAGTAATGTAAGCGTGCGTCGTACATATATATAGAGTAGAGTAGTAGAGTTGGTTGAGTGTAATAGACTGTGAAACTAATTATTACCTACCGATTTTGAAGATTTTACTTACTAATAGGAAAATTCTGTTCGATATTGTTTATACCGTGTATATACTATCAGCAATCATATTTTATTTGAAAATGTGTTTACTGAAATAGATTGGCATATTTTCTTCTGAAAATAACATTTTCCTTGGGGTTTATTGGTTTTCTTATATACTCCATCTATCTTATTCAATCTGAAGACACTTCATACGCGTTACATAAGGGTACAAAGTAATTAAAATTAAGATGAAAGGACTTTACTCATCGCTTAAGTGTATGAACGTGTGTGTATGAAACTGAAAATATTTTCTGGGCATGGAAATGTTGCGATAATCCGAATAAAGTGAAAATATGTATACATTCTACAAATTTCTTACGTATATACTTAGAAATGATTGATTTCCTATTTAAACAACTACCTACTAAATATTAAGGGATGGTCTCATAAATAAATAATTCCTATATCCTTTCCATTAAAATTCATCAAAATCGGCTCAGCGGTGTAAGTGTGAAAAGTAACAAATGCACGAACCGACAGTTTCAGACTTTTACATCCTTCTATCCATAAATAATACTCATATAATCATAATACGAGTATTATTATGGATGGATGGATACCTAATCACGAAAATTGCTACTTTATTAATATTACTTTTATAAAACCTTACCTATTTTAATTTTTATGCTTAATTAAGCTGAAATAAATTTATTTTTGAATTTAATGAATAATAAATTTGCTTATAACTAATTGACTTCTTTGGCCAGCTTATTTGTTTAATACAAATAAAGTTATTAAACTTCAATGTTTTTTAATATTATAGGCTAAGGAGTTTGTTAGTTTGTTAAAAGCAAAAATCTTTTTGTTTTGAATAGCGCATGAATCAAGGAAGGCTATAGGTGATATAACACCACGTGGTATAATTAGTTAAGAAATGAGATATTTTCCAGCAGTAAAAATTATTATATAGAAACGGATAGCCAGCTGTATATATTGTACGAGTTATTATTGACGAATGACTATTTCAATTAATTTTTCAATAAAATAATTCAATGTACTACATACACATTCGACTAAGTTAGACTTTTATTATTGGTATAGATTATTAGTTGACAGCTTTTGAGTGCGAGTTCGTTTAACAAAGTTCGTATAACTTTTCCAGCCGAAAAATATTTTTGCTTTATATATTCAAGTTACTCAACTTTATCGCAACATCACGAACGAAACTTGTTACCTGTTATATTTGCCTCATGTCTGAACATTGAACAATTTTCGACAATTTTGTGTTAATGTACTTAGCACCCACTTAGTATGATAATTTTACTATTTTTGAGCTTGGATGACTAAATTATTTAAAATACTATTTAGACTTTCAGTGTGAATAAATAATTTTACTGTTATTTGTAAGCACTCAAAATATTAAAAATGCTTAAATAGCAAAGGAAAGTCTACTTAAGTAAGGTTAGACGAAGTATTGAAAATGTTGGCTTTTAGTTTTATAAAATTGCCAAAGTTTTCCGTTGCTTTAGATTCATTACTCA
The DNA here is from genome assembly GCA_905231865.2 of Boloria selene. NCBI lineage: Eukaryota > Metazoa > Arthropoda > Insecta > Lepidoptera > Nymphalidae > Boloria > Boloria selene. The sequence continues at coordinate 7,111,330 of HG993149.1, forward strand.
TTATTATCATTATATTTCTAATTATATAGATTCAAAATTAGCTTTAAATAAAATTTTACTTTAAGTATACCTAAATTACGCAAACTTTATAAAAATAACAGTTTCAGCGGTTACTAACTGGTACGCAAATAGGATGACAGCACTTTAGGTATTAGGCTTAATTTTGTCATAGTGAATATACATAAAGCAGGATATTATTAACATTAATGAGGTCCTCCAGTTTCAGTGAAGAAAATCTTTAATACTCTTAGGGGCAGTAATAACGCCCACACAAATGCTAATCTATATTTTTAGGAACCAGAAGTGAAATTTCGAAAAAATAAAAAGACAATCACGACTATTTGTTCACATATACATTACATAACAATTTAAGCAAACACAGTCTACAACAATAAAATAAAAGCTCTAACTTTTAATTTACAAAATAGGCAGGTTGACTTTCCAAACGGACAAGGTTTCCCCTTACACTAGTTTACAGTACGTGAAATTCGCCTCGAATGAAGCGCGCAAAGGCTTATATAAGCTCGCCGTTACCACCACTACGTGATATCCCTTCCACGATGACGTTTTCTTACTATTCTTCCATCAATATATATAAAAATGAATCCCTATTTCCCTTAGACACGACATCACGCGTGAACGGCTGGACCAATGAATGATGAATATGAACCATATGAAAAAAAAATATTAAGAAAATTGCGCGGAGAATTGAAAATTCAACAATATTTAACCATATAAAATTATTTCTAATGTAACCTTAGCGCTTTAGACAAAATAAACTTTTTAATGTAACCTAATGACGTTTGATACAGAATTGACGGAAAGGTTTATATGTATAAACACTAGCGGAACTCACGGCTTCGCTCGCGCTTGAATGTGATAATAACTACTTACCTACTAACTATTATATACTTTCATCTCAGTTGTGTTTATAAATGCTATTGTAAAAACCCATATATTGGCAAATCTTAAAAGAATATTCGATATAATTTAGTCCACGTGAAATAGTATATTACTTTTAAAAAAGCATTTTCAATATCGGAATCAGTATTTACGTTATAATTTATATTAATTCATTAAAAAATTAGGTATATATTAAAATTTTAACGTTTTTACTTAAAGTGAGATATAAACAATAATACTAAAAGGGTGTTTCTTAAGAGATTTCACGGTAAAAAAATATATGTAAAATTCGTATTTCACATTGTATTTTATACATAAATTCTCACGTTTCTCAATTAGTTATTTAAGTAATTTGTTATATTATATACATAATCGAACTTCTAATCTCAATTCAATTGAATTTATTTTTCTTGTAAAGATATATTCACAGCGTAGCAGTTGAGTCCAGAATCTCCAGATCACTTCTCCAATGTCATGTAGAGTGGAAAAGACACGGAGGAAATTAGTTGACTTTTAATTATCTTAATTTAATGATGTTCTGAAAACATAATAATAATTAATTACAAGAAATATTGTGTTTAGTTAAATTCGGGCACTCAGCCCATTGGAATATTCCGTCGGCAATTTAAACAGAAGGTTAAACATAATTTTCAATATTTCAAAGTTCGAAAAGCTTTCATTTTATTAATTAAGAATTAATAGACGATACATTTTTTAAATTTAATTTTTTATTGTTATGTTAGGTCCGCTTGTTTTTGTTTCGTTTATTAGTTTGATTTTGTTTGCATTTTAATTTTATTTTTATTTCACCAAAATTATACATAAATAAGCAAGCTGTAGTCTCCTATTATCGAAAGAGCACACATATTATTGTGTTTTATAATAACTTTTCGTATTTTTTAAAGTACCTAACGTGTGTATTCTTTGTTGGAGACTCTTATGAAAATAAAATAAAAAATAACTCCTTAATACTTTTATTATAAAAAAACTAGTCACTAGGGAGAGGCCCTAGGTAGAAAACTAATAAAAACTATAATGTTGGCGATTTTCTTACGTTCCGTAGACAAAAGCAAAATTAAAATCTTAATATATTCATCATTTCCCCTATACGTCAAGATGATTTCGTATGGGTAATTGTCACACACAGATCGCCAAAAAATAAAACAAAATGTCCTTCGGATATTACATAAAGCCTTAGATCCGGAACGGATATGGACATTAAGAGTAAAAGAAATAGAGAGCCCACTTGATTTGGCGTGACATAGACCATTACCGGTCGATGTCGTCAGAAGGGCTACGAAATACGACTACGCAAGAGACCACTCTTCAGCTATGATGACAATATTGTATTTTATTCTTTTATAATTAAAAAAGTGTGTATAATATTAAAATTAAAATAATATTAATTAATAAATTAGAGCAAGCGAACGAGCCCTAGCACTATCCCACAACCTGAGCATTCTGTGGTACACTTTACTGAAAAACTATCCCGCCTATACATTAGTGCTTTAACATAGTAATTTAACTTCATATGTAGATGTGTCATCGTCCAAAAAAAATATAATTTTATAACCATTAAAAATTAACATTAAAAACTGTCTTAAAATGAATACCCGCACGTTAACGAATGTAAAAATAAATACTAAACATTATACTAGATACTATTATTGCATTTTACGAGTATTCATAAGTAAAAACTTCTTTTTATAGTTTGATTTTTCTTTTGTTTTCTAGAAAACAGAACTACCCAAAGCTTTAAGCTCTAATTCCAAACTAAACAAAGGTTAATGAAACTTTCGTAATCATAGACGTACTTCGACAAACTTCCTAGTTGAAATACTTTCTTGATGCTATTTTTATGCTAGATCTTAATATATAAAATTCTCGTATCACAATTTGTTCCAGTACGAACTTTGACACTACGTATCCAATATTAAAGATTTTTTTTAAATGTGCATTTCGTTTCAAAGTAAAGGATATTTCCCTTTTACAGTCCTGCCGTCTTTTTAAAAGAAAAAACCATAATAATATAAGTAAAAAACATAAAGATTTTTACATCTTGAGAGGCATACCGGACAGACCTGAAACTGCTACTCTAAGCTACAAATTCTCTTCTCAAGCTAAAGAAAACAAATTAATAAATATGCCACAGCAACGCATGGTCGGATCTACTAGTATACGATAAGAACATTTCCTGTTAGCTGAAAGCTATTTTGACAAATTGCTGTACAATATAATCTTTGGTATAATTCAGACATTGACATGATATAAGATTAGATATTACATCACCATTAATCCGGTAGACGTGCTTCTTATGTGAAATATGTCACTCATACTGAAAGCTTCGAAGGTATTCAATTTCACTTATGATGCTGTATATTACGGTACAGATCTTACGGAAATGCTGACCGATAAAATGTGATATTTATCTTCGCCGAAGTAAACCTAATTTACATTTTTCTTTATTTTGCAATATATTTTTTTGTAGTAAGCGCAGCAAATATGATGTTATAAACATAGTGAGTGAGAGAACTATTCTTATCCTCTCCTTTCTCTTTTTTTCCTCTATACACCCACATATGCGTCTCCCATCTCAATTCTTCGTCACTGGTGTTAAAATACAGATATCGCCAAGCGTCTACCATAAAATTTAACGTGCTTATAAGTAATTACCGACCGTTATATTATTTGGTTGTTATATATAAGTATTAAGTTCTTAACGAAATGTTTTTTTAAATTTACTCTATGTTTAACATTATATAGGTAGCATGATGCACACTTATACATATGACTAAGAGAATCAAGTGAAGCAGTTTGGCATTCGTGTGTTAGGATCAACTTAGCACAAGAATGTATCGTATCCTGTAATCTGTATTAGCGTTTGTACCTTGTATCTATCGAGAAGGTTCGTAACGGCTTAAGTTATATAATTGAAGTATTTTTTAAACTTTTCTATAATAATCAGTTGTTATTTTTCTCCACTTTATCGTGAGATGACCTGAACTACAGGAATATAAACAGGAACACGTAAAAAGGTATATTCGGCATACCACTAATTTGATCTTAGCATATTTAAGTGCAATTTGGTATTAAAAACCGTGGCGATTAAACTTTGTTGAATATAAAGTCATTGGCTTAGTTTTACTTCCTATTAAAGCCTTTGACTCATACCCTATTTGGATAAGCAGACTGCGCGCTAGTTGCTGATGTTAAGTGTTTGAACTGTTTTTTTCTGTTTTTAGCTTATATACTGTGCTAACTTGCTCTATAAAGCAGCAAAGTCATTCATCCACCACGGCTAAATAAACAAAAATTGATGTTTTCAATCAAATTAATCTGTAGAAAAAAATTACTGAATAGTTGTTTAAATATTAACAAGGAATATTAAATTAAAAATTAAAAAAAAAACCGACATAACATAATAAAAATAGTATTTTACTAGTAAAGCCCTTCGTTGGATACTTATATTTAGGGAGTGGTAAAAAAATGTAATCCACCAATTTGTGGCGGCGGCCATGTTGGACCGATTTGCTGATGTTTGATACATAGCTAAGAACACTCCTGATTAATTCACCTTTCAAACAAAAAAAATCTAAATCGGTTCATTCATTCGGGAGATATAATGCCAGACAGTTACACATACACGCACACACACATACAGGCAAGTTATACATATCAAAAAAAATATAACAAAACAAATCATTTTAAAGCTCTTAAGAATTTCGCAATTAATTTTTCTGAAACATTTAATCTTTTGTACATTAATAAAACATTGTATATTTTTAAGTAAAACTTACGTAAATCACTAAAAGCAAACGTACTTATTTACAATGAGATCTTAAAATAGAAATCTCGTAAGAAATTATTTTTTTTATTAAGAAAATCGTCTTAGAAACTTCAATCGAATTTTTGTTTGTGCGAGCAATAAAAAATCAAACTTGATAGAAGTGAAGAAGTAGAAATTAATTATTATCAAAAGTACCTTGTTTGGTGGAAAAATATCCAAAGCTTATATTGCGAATTGAAGGTATGGCTATAATCATAAAACATCAACTTTTCTTTGCTTTTTATATACATAATATATACATTCGATAATAAATCTCCAAATGTTAGTGCAAATTGTTTCACAATCTGTTGCCTAGCCTAGAAGAAATAGGCACACCTGCCGGTGTGCCTATTGATAGGCACAGTCTTTTCACAAATATTGATTTGGATTGTGAAAAGATTAATTTACTAGTATTTTGCTTTGAGGAGATGTCTAAGACGGCTTATATTATCACTACATATTATTAAACAAAGTCTTTTGCCGTGACTGTCTGTCTGTTTACGATAAGCTCAAAAACTACTGTACCGATTTTTATGCTGTTTTCACCAATGGATAGAGTGCTTCTCGAGGAAGGTTTTAGTATTTAAACTAGCGGACAGCGGTAAATCTAGGGATGACCCCGAGCAAAGCGAGAGTAAGTCGCTAGTAACAAATAAAAATTAGTTAAAAGTCGAAACAAAGTATTTTTGGAAGTGTAATAAAGCCGCTCTTGAAAGTGATTTATAGATTGTTATATATACTTCGGGCATTTTATTGTTTACTGGCAAGACAGAAATATCGCTGAGACATAGATTTATTTGAAAAAAAATGAGCAATTTATTATATATTAATTTATTTATCGTAACCCTATCGGATAAATGGATTTTAATTTAGTTTAGGTTTTTTTCTTTGAAACGTGACTTAATCATATAGTTAATAGTCGTCACATTTCTTAGCTACAAATCAAGCGAATTCGTTCAACCGTTAGTAGACTAACAGCGGTAAAATGACAAAGTCACTTCCACAGATCTTATAAAGTTAGAAACAGCTTCAATAAATAGGTTATTTCCCTGTAGGGTTTTAAAATTAAAAGCTTATGTATTTATTTTCTAGGACAGTGATAGGGATATATCTGCTCTACATATGTTACAAGAAACAACTGAAATAAAATTTAAGTGTGTTATTCGAAACGCTAACCTTAGAACATAAAGATGAAATTAAATTTTTAGCTCCGTACTATTTGCTTTGCGGTAACCGTTTGGAGTAATGCCAGAGTCAATCTCATGTATTTGTTTAATAGACCACAATTCTTTTATATGAGACATACGATATTAATTTTTATGATGTTGCTTTTACTAACACGTTATTTTTATTTTCAGATTCTTTTGCAAGACAACTGATGGACGAATCGATTTTTTAGTAATCTTAGATCGACTGAGCATCAGTCAAAATGGCGAACGAGTCTCAGACCCTATTGGGAATATTTCAAGAAATTTTGGCAGCATCTGGCAATTCCTCGGACAAATATATCAACGAAACCCGTATATTATCAGTTTTAAGAGAACGGGCTTCTAAAGTACATAATGAAAACTTCAACCCGATTTTGGCAAAAGTAGCTCATGCTTTAAACAATAAGCCAGACGGGTGTACATATTGTATGGGAGAGTTTTGGAATACAATCAAAGTGTACAACAGTATTCATGGATATGTAAGCCTTATAGTAAGTACTTTTATTTATTTTTACCTATATTTTTGTAGTGTTAATAGGCTCGCTCGTATAACCGAGTGATTCGGGTTCAAATCTCAGTCTCGCACCTCTGATATTTTTATTTTTACATGATTACCGCTTGTTTTACGGTGAAGAAAAACATCGTGCACAAAACAACGTTGCCTAGCAACGATTTATTAATAATTGAATATGTCATTTATTGTTTAAATGCATAAATAACTAATTAATTCAAAAAATATAGATATTTTGTAGTGGACCGAATTGTGAATCTAAACCATTCTCAAACCACTCGAATACAAACACACAAAATACTTCATCAAAATCGGTCCAGTAGTTTAAGAGGAGTTCAATTACTCAAGCATGATATGATTTTTATATATATAAAGATTAGCGTGATTTTAAAACAACCAGTAAAATACTTTTTCTGCATTAGAGTTACCTATACCTACTATGGTTTCGAGATTACTAACATTAGATTTTTTCTTCTATTTCAGTATCAATCTAAGCAGACAAATTTGTATTCGTTACTACCACTTTATTTATACGTCAATAGAACCACGAATTAGAAGATGTATTTTTAGCATTTAATCTGAGCAATGTTATTATTAGATGGAATTCTGGTTGTTTTCGACTCTAATCAAATGCCTTTGAAGCTCTTGCTCTTGTTTTATAAACATACTCTGAAGTCTAAATAGTAATAAGGCATTAAAGAGTTATTATAAATTATTATGTCATATTATAATTTTTATGAGATTTAGATGATGAACATCGGTTTATGTTACTTTGATTTGAAGTTCATAATTGTGTATTTGCTCTAATCTTAAATTAGTACAGAGGTTTTCCCTGGGATAGATTTTTGATTTTCGCAGAGCAAGCGATCGACTATGATATGGTATTTAATCCACACTAACCGTTATGTACCTATGGACGTATCCGAGCGAACAGAAGGTGATTCTGTAGAAGACTGTAAAATACAAACAAACTAACTTTATATAAAGCATATATCCCACAACTTGAGCATTTTGTGGTACACTTTACTGAAAAACTATCACACCTATGGATTTGTGCTATAACATAGTAATTAAATTAACTACATATCTAGATGTGTTTTCTATTAATAAAATATAATTTAATAAAAATTTAAAAAATCAACAGTTACACCTGTCTTAAAAGTTATTACCCGTAAGAAAAACTACGCGCGCTCTCACAAAGCTCAGGTTTTTGCTGGTATAGATTTACAGTCAAAATGAAATCCACAAACGGCCCTTCGAAGTGAACTTAAATGAACTTTTCATCTGTGAAAATTGTACGACAGTTAAGCCTATTGTGTACCAAATATATTTTAGCATAAAGGTTAAAATACCATGCAACTAGACGAAATTCGCCTAGCGGATATTTTTCTAAGCCGTTTCTAAGCTTTGTGCTGGTTAGGATTACCTGAAATATGAGGTGGATTTAGCATTAACGATAAACAATGTTGGTAGCTAATCCCTTGGGAGTACTGTTAATTACTCCGTACGGTGGACAGTGTTGTGAACGTTCTGTACGAACTATATACGAACATTCGGAACAGATAGGAACGGAAATGTTAGATTTAGATGACTTTTATATAATAGATTACGTTAAGCCTAAAAACATAAGTACATTATTATAAGTAATTTTTACATATGTATTTAACCTTTTCAACGTCCCACTACTATACCCGGACCCTTTAATACGAGAGGATCAGGCCATAGTCCACCACGCTGACCAAGTGAAGTTGGTGGACTACACATGTCTTTGTGTTTCCTCACGATGTTTTCCTTTACCGTAAGAGAAATTGTGACTTGAACCGTGTATTTGAACCCGCTTCGTTTGACGACACGTTTGGCTCAGTGGGTAGTGACCCTGCTTTCTGCGAATAATTGTACTCCAGTCATGGATGTTTATATTTATAATATTTATGTATTTAAACTTATATATGTGTAGTATATCAACCATCTAGTATCCATAACACAAGCTCGTACCTTATCGTGGAACTAGATAGTGCTGTGTGTAAATGTCCCAACATATTTATATTTATACTAGCGGACCCAACAGACGTTGTCCTGTATACATTGATTTTTTTTAAACTTTTGCTCCCGGTGAAATGTTTTAGTATGCATGCGCAAAACAGCGTTGCCTAGCAACGACTTATTTATAATTGAATATGTCATTTATTGTGCAAATGTATAAATAACTAAATAATATAAAAAATACATTATCTAGTGGACCGAATTGTGAATCTAAACCATTCTCGAATACATTCGAACACACACAAAACATTTCATCAAAATCGGTCCAGTCGTTTAGGAGGAGTTCAGTCACATACACACGCACACAAGAAATATATATATTAAGATTTATATTCGTTCGGTTACCCAAGCGAGCGAATCACTACCTGGCTTGTCACCTATACATTTTACTTCATGTTTAGAATACTATTATATTGTTTAATTAGATTTCCTCTTCTTATTGTTTCATAACTAAGCCTGTTTTGCGTAGCCAAGCTTAAGTAGCGCGTAGCTTTTACATTAGTATACCTAAAATACATGCCTATTTTCGTCTTTTATTAAAATCAGGCGGTAAAATTTGTTTGGTCAGAACACTGTTTGGTTATTTATAAACTTAATAAAGTCGGGTGAATCCTGGGAGTAAGGAGCCTAGGAACTTATAATTAAATTCTTTAATACTATTTGGGATAAACAAAAAAATGTTTAGATAACTTCTAAATTAGTTATATTCGTCTTTCTGAAGAGAATTACAACTAAATTTAATTTGTGTAGTGTAGCCAGCAAGCAAGAAGTAGGATAGTTTTTTTAGAAAGTTTTTGATGTACTCGCATTATTAACGAGTAAGTGAAGAAGTTATATTAGAGTAGTGTGAATAGTTGCGTGTGTCGCTCAATGTAATAAAATACGAGTATAAAGTATTACGTAAAACGCAATAGGGTCAATGAATGGAAATAAGAGGAAAATATAGCGCCAATAATTACTTTTATAGTCCTCATTCATATCATAATACTTCTTCATTCTTTGGTCCATTAATTTTAAATTTAATAAAAAAATAGAAATATAAAATTACGTTTACAATTATCTTTCTGAGATTATAGAAATCCTGACCGTTCAGAATATTGTCAAGGGCGATGTTAACGCTGTAAATAAAACTGTGCTACGAAAATTTCTTAGCGATGTTTCTAAAGAAAAAGGGAAAACATCAAAGTACTAGAAATAATAAGGGAAGAGGGTCTGTGAAATATTGAGAGGTCTGCAATTCACTGAAAAATGATGAAAGGTTTTCCATACTGCCAAAATGTATATATATTTTCACATTTTTTATTCCAGTCATAGAATATACGAGTATCTTTCTGTAATCTACTTATATATTATATCTAATATATGACAGAAAGTCGTGTTACTTACACCACTTATAACTCAAGAACGGCTGGACCAATTATTATGATATTTGATTTTTTGGATTTCTCTTAGTCCGGAATAGGATAATAACGAAATATCAATTTACAAAGTTTTCTTCCATTCTACGTGACATTGGCTAAATACTAATCTATGCCCAATTGGCACGCTTTGAAGACATTAATCGATGAAAGAATCGTTATTCTATTATTAACATGTATAAAGTAATTTATTTCAACTTACACCCTGCGAAGCGGGCTGGCTCTGCTAGTATGAAATAAAAGTAACTTTCGAGTCTTTTACGGCTGTTCTCGAAGTGTGAAAATATGTTTACGAAACAAACTTGCTTTTTTACTGTGATACATTTTGTGTATCACTGTTATTTTTGTTCCTAATTCATAAAGGCGAATATGTTATAAATAATTCATATTATTTAGGACACTTATACGTACGATGCAATTTGAAAGCATCGAAATAATGATGAATAATCGCGTCCATTGGTTGACAGTCGGAAGCGATGTACGCCAGTGTATGACTAATTACGGTAATTTTAATTTGATTATTATTTGGGTATGTAATGATACAACGGCTTAAGTCTTTCTTTTTCATTAAGCTTTGAGATTTAAATATTTTTTTATGTATATTTAATATTAGTTAAGCTCTCAACACACATGGCTTTAGCCCTTTATGGTGTGGTCGGCCTAACTCTTTACTGTAATGTACTGGAAGTAAAACGGACTTTATATTGATCATGTTATATTTTGCAGATTTATTTATATAAAACAGTATGTTTTACACAATAAAAATCTTATTAGGAATCAGGATGAATTTGGCAAAGAAATATTAAAATGAAAATAAAAAATATAAAATGTTTCTAAATTATAACATTGAACTTTCCTGTGTTAATGACACGTGTTGAATAAATCACATATTACATGCCCTCCTCCATCACAAAATTTGCCTTAAATCATTTTGAATATGAACGAAAGCAACAACTGTGAAACGATGAAGTTGACAGGCGCTTCACTTTCACGGCTGCATGAATTTTCAATAAAAGAAAAAATATATATACTATGGAACCAAGCTGATTATTCCCTGAGCTCGGTAGTTATATATAGAAAAGTTAAGTGAATAATCATAATAATAATTATTAATTAAACAATGATTGCATTAGAATATGAATTATATTCAAACATGCTCGTCGTCTGAGTCCAAACACGTCTACGGCTGGACATTACGCTTTTTCTTTGTTTTGCTTGTAGGTAGAACGTAAAAACGATTAAGACCGTTTAGTTTTTTTTTTTTAGTTTTTAATTGGCTACGATAGTTACGAAATAATAATTAATTATTTTATTCCACATATATAGGTATATTTAAAATAGGAACGAAGTTCCTTATTAAAATCTCACGCTTTTTTTAACGTTGCGGACGTTTTTGGCCGGTACCCCTCGCAGAGCCCCATAAGGAACTTCGTTCCAATAACTTTTATTTATATACTTCTACAAGACTGAACCCTGAAGAGTCTTTTTAGGTATGCGTAGAGATTATTTTATTAGTAAGTATAAATAATTCATATCTCCTATAGTAATCATAAATAATATCTGGCACTGGCAGGTTATAAGAAAACAATAATTTTTCATTATTAGCAAAAATATTTTATTTCTCGTGGAAGCTTTGAAGCTTAGTATGGTTTAGCAAATAGACGGGAATAATGCCACTATAGAGTAAAATGAAATAAACACTTTCCATCGTTTACTCTAACGACGTAAGCTACCGAAAAATAATTTTATGAGATGCTAAAATAACCATGTTTTAAATATTAAGAGTATCCAGTAGTAGTAAAGTTTATTATATCTATTAGTGTGTACTTAAACTTACATTCATTCGACGAAATTTAATAACTAATCCTGATGCCGAAAAAAGGTATTTTATTATTCTATCTCACGGGAACTTTTACTTTTTCTCAGTATAAAAAGCTAATGTCTTTCCTCGACCCGCCAATAAAGTTCCTTTAAAACCGTTTAAGCAGTCCTTAATACATTTTTCGCTCCATGAGATAACGTTTTCGTCCCTGGGATAAAAAGTTGCGTATGTTCTTTTATACGAGACTTTTATCACTTATAACTAAAAGTCCTATAAAAATAGAGATGGTAATGTGGAAAAGAGCACACAAGATAGGTTACGTGGTACTATCATACAAATTACTATGTAAGTACAAATATTTTGAAAATATTGACGGGAAGAATAATTTATTGTATTGGATAGTATTGTAAGATTAAACGTAAAATGTACTCATCGATCAGTTATAATATATGGAAACTACATGAAATTGGCTCTAGTTACACTTCAATGCGCCGCAAAACTATACATTGAATTAAAATAATTGAAAATGACTCTCATCTGATATTATCAGCACCAAACCTATAACATTAAATAATTTTCATAGAGTACTCCGATGAGAAAATTAATCATATTTTATTTATTGTCAAAAGTTTGGAGATAAGACTGTTCGATTTATTGCGAACCCTAGACAGTTAATTTACTTTTTTGTTCAAGCTTAAAAAGCTTTAATTCAATTTGTAACTTAATAAAGATATAATTTATTTTAACAAAAATTTCAAAATAAAATAAACTTTAAGTTATTCCATATCCATGTTATAACTAAAATCATTATGCTTATATAAAAATAAACAACTTTTTATCTTTTTTTATATTTTCATATGAATGAATGTAAGTTTGTTTGTTACGCTTTTACGCAAAAACTACTTATTCGATCATCATGAAACTTTGTACACATATTCTTGGAGGTATTAGAAGTAACATAGGATACTAGCGAAACCCGCGGCTTCGCTCGCGCTACAGCTATGGACGAACCCGAGCGAAGCGAGGGTGAGTCTTATTATATAATAAGTAAGTATCTTATACGTTAAAAGTAATTATTAGACACTAGATTTAGCGCGAGCGAAGCCGCGGGTTGGCTAGTATTAATATAAATTGGCGAAAAAATAGTTATTTTCCAAATGTCAACCAAAAACAAAAATTGAACCAAGGATTATTACTACGGGAGGTAGCGCTATAGTTGAGTTTATATAGTAAAATCCTTTATAGTAATATGACTTATAATGAGTAACACATGCAAAGATTATAATTTATAAATATGTAGGAATACATTAATAATTTTTATTTTTATAGGCAAGGCTACGAAAAAACACTAGGGAGATCATATAAATAAAATAAAAACAAATACTTTGTGAATAATTTTATTATATAGTGATGTATGTAGTCAGTAAATAATGATATATTCGACTACTATTTATTTAGGTTACTATTATGTTAAACTTATATAATAAGTACTTTGTATGGTGGAGACGAATATCATTATCAAATTACAACAATATTAACTAAAGTCGAGTAAACATTAAATTTCCATTTGATCCTAAAACATACGCACGCACGTTAAGGTTAATTAGAGGTTTCCCACACTAATTTTAAATAAATAAATATGTTCAGACATTATTATACACAGCATCGTGTAGTTTCGTGGCAAGCTACGAGGCTTCTGTTACGGATACCAGATAGTTAATTAATAGTCTACACATGTTGTATGTATTACGTTCATATTCTTTAATAAAAATGAATAAAATTATATAGAATAGCAGCTTCTTTATAGCATGATCATGATGATGAATAATATAATAAACATTCAAGAGTGTAACAAAATAGTTTAAGGTGAATGCCAAGTGTTAATTTAAGAAATATAGGAAGTCGATTTTAAATGACTTTTAAATTTCGTCTAGATTTGAAATTTTTATATTATACTTGGTGATATGTCATAATACTTACGACTTATATAAATAAAAGAAAAAATATATAAAGAAATCGCACTAAGGTTAAAGGAATATCTACTTTCAGAATTAAACAAATATCAAGAAGATTTTCTAAGATCGTTATAGATCGTTCGTAAAAAATTAAAATATTATAAAAAACATAGTTATTGTGTTGTATTTCGCTGTGCTATTCTTGGGATAGAATTAGTAGTCAGTCATATTTAAGAATGAAACTCAAAAAAACGTCAAATAGCTTAGGTTGTTGTTAAATTTTATATTTTTGATTAATAATATTAATCTATGCTTTATCTTTAAAAAGGCTTAATTTGTTATGACTAATCCTTTACAATATCCATAATTGATTATAAGTTTTAATTTATGTTATATAAGTAAGTTTTTTTTACTTATTTATTTACACGTATCATCATCAAGTAATAACTTATAGCACACCATTTTGGCTAAATTTTACCACATTATTCCACTGCTCTATATTGCGCTTAGCAGCTGAAAAAAATCGTATCTCATCTCATTTTTCATAACTTTATGGTCCAGAGAAAATGTACATGATATTGTAAATCATAAAATACATATATAGTGTAGTAGTCCTCTTATCGCATGTTTGCACATTGTATTTTCAAGCTTAATAGTTTTGTCACGTTTATAATTATTATGTTTTGACCCACACCAATTAGTTTTAAGCACATTGCTTTAGCTCTAAACAAATGTTTTAGATATGTAAATTTTGGGATAGAATTAGTCATAGTTTTTATGGATCACATTGGTAAAAAATTAAGGACAGAATTGGGAAAAGAACTATGTCTAGTTTAGTGAATATCTGCTCGGAGTATGAGAGTTCAAAATCTTTATTTTTACAAATACAAAAGATCGTATTTTCGTTTGTTTTTTGGCCTTTTTGTGGTAGTATATTATAGTAGATTGATCTCGAGGGCCAATCCACACTTCATTCTGGATCTGCTAAGTTATTTTTAAATAAGAAAATTCTTGGAGTTTGATTCGATTAAACTTTACTATTATTCATAGAGCGGCTATTCTCAGCAGAACTACTTTTCGAGTCTTTGGTAGATTCAATACATTTGTGTAGAACGTGTATATATAAGTATACGTACTAATTATAAAACAAGATGTTGCAAAAGTACTGAATATAAGAATAATAATAATAAATTATAATTAGAATGACACTATCAAAAGCATGGCAATACTAAAATCTCACCGTAGCATTTCCTACTTCCTACTTATTTGTCACACAGGAAAATATCGAATTCGCTCGGCCGAAATTTCCATGACAACAAAAGATATTGAGGCTATTGTGCCTATCTATTTTAGAAATAGAAGCGTAGACTGACTATTATGAATATTTCTCTACTAAAAAATATAAAAAATGACAAGGATCAAGTGCGGTCGGACTCATGTAAAGAAGATTCTGTATGACTCGGTAATTTAAAGTAAACTATACGTCTTTTGTTATATTTTAAGTATTTCTGTCATACACATGTGATTTCATAAGGTTTTCATATTTTCTTTTTAGTAAAGGATTCTTGAAAAATAGAAGAGTAATAAATAACGACTTCCATACGTTTAATGTGACTTTTGTTTGCTGAACTGATAACAAAAACAAACGGTAAACTTGCTGTTATTGTAGTATATGCAAAATTAAATAAATAATAAAAACTGGCCAAGTGTGATTTAGACCATAAAACCACTAAACGATATTACGTCTTTTTTCATTTTCTAATGTAATACATATGTATACAATATACATATCATACATAATACTGGTATATAATTCCAGCAATCAGCATACTATAATATTGTGTGCTGGTGCGGAGCCCTTGCAATTCCTCTTACCGTTGATCAATCTATAGGTACATATAATAAAATTCTAACTTAGTTGATACTGAACACTCAATGTTTTTGGAAAATCTGAATGAAAAAATTATTATTATTGTCGATACAAAGGCCAATTCTATATTTTTTGGACTTTTTGTCTGTCTGCTGACGTTTCACTAGAAAATACTGGGCAGATTTTAATGATTTTTTTATGATGATAACTGGTTTTCTGGATCAACAAAAAGGAAACATTTTACTGCAGCAAAATATCACATATAATCATCAATCTCCAATAACAGTTAAAAAGTACCTATTTAATAAAACGTCATTTTTATTACGTGATTAATTATACTGTTAATACCCTTATCCTTCGAAAGTGACTTGTCAAAACAATTTTGGAATATCTTACGGCGACTTCCGCATCACATTATCTATTCTGAATAAATTATATCAAACTAGGGACTCGCCTTCGCTTCGCTGGGGTTAGATTAAGCGCGAGCGAAGCCGCGGGTTGCGCTAGTTATATATATATATATATATATATATATATATATATAAATATTCCTGTTGAATCAAACTATCTATTAAAAAACCGCATCAAAATCCGTTGCGTAGTTTTAAAGATCTAAGCATACATAGGGTCAGACAGACAGCGGGAAGCGATTTTTTTTTATGCTACGAGTATGATTTTATGTGTTTTTTTATATATTTTGTGTGTTTTCCACATGCACACAGAAAATATTCCTATAATATTATTAATTACTATTAATATTCCTATAAATAATATAAACTATTAATATTCCTATAAATATTATAAGTGCATCGTAAAGGTAAAGTAATAATAATGAGGATGTTAGTACACTTAAAGCAATATTATTATAGTCCTTTTAGTTTCTTTGCAACTAAGATAATATTATAAAAACCTATATTAAATCCTGTAGGTCCTTTTATTTTATCATTTGTCATTTATATTTGTATTGCATTTACGTTCAATATGCTTAACTTATCCTTTTACTTATAGTGATTGATAAATAGCACATAGTCTCTCACCTGCGAAGGTTTTCAATATGTGTGTAAGCTATATATCACTAGTAGGTACGTGACTAGGGATTGCAATCCGGCGTCAGTTTCAGTCCGGCCGGATCCGGCTGAATTTTCATCAGGAATCAGGGTCCGGTCGGATCCGGCCGGATTGACTAAATCAATATGATATTCGCTTTTTGGTTCAAAATCAACTGTTAGTAAGTTATTTAAGTATCATTGTACTTAATAAAGGTAAGTAGTTTATAAAAAAACTAGCGGAACCCGCGACTTCGCTCGCACCAAAAGTGCAAAATACATGTTTGTCTATACGCTTTTACTTATAATGTACGAAAAATTGATTCCCCATTTACCATTTCATCCCTTTTGTTATGAGGACTACTCTATAGAACCAGTTATTCGGATTTCTTGGGGTAGTAGTAGTAGTAGATAGACATATACCTACTATTACAAACTTTTTGTTGACTTTATTGAGAAAAGTATTACGTTTTCAAACATGTGCCAAAGTTAATTGTAATTTAAATCTAAAGCACTTAGGAGTATTGATATCGTCTTTGATGTAAGTTACCCTCAAATTACTGATTACCCCTTTTTAACCCCGTAAGGTTTCAATAAAATACGAAACACGTCTTCCATCAATTCTGTTACTGTTATATGTTTATGCAAAATTTGAAGTAGATTGGAATCACACCATACAGACTTTGCCTCTGTTTTTCACTACCTTAGGCATAAAATTTCGGAAAATACTTTCTAATTGGATAACTACATCATACAAAAGACATAACCCTTAAAGTTTGAGGTCTAGAGACAGATTACCGGTTTAGGCTGTGCGTTGTTCCATCAGTCATTAAGGACAGACCATTTTGCAATCCAATGCTAAGATTAGACAACGAGCAAACATTTAAAATTTAGTGGTGACTAGTGTAGGCTTATAGTTTAACTAGTTAAATTTTAACGTTGTAACGTGTAGCTCAGTGTTCCTAGATTTCACTTTTAAAAATAGATCAATTATTTTTTAATTATAAAGTAACTTTATAAAATCTAAACCTTACTTTACTGAGATGAGACCATTATTATTATTAAAGTATTCGAGAATACTAACAAACAAGTCTTATATTTGTCAGACACCAACTCGCACGCATGAACACCACGCACTACGCATTTAAAGTACCAACTCATGCAAAAGCTCTATTATTTTGCTAAAAATTGCTAACACCGGATCCGGTCGCCGGATCCGGTAATTAGTACCGGATCCGGTGAGCGTTAGATGATGCCGGATTACCGGATCCAGTTTTCCGGATTGCAGTCCCTATACGTGGATTATGTATACATACACATATACGTGTAGAAGCAGATTTTATTTATTACTAAGAAAATAGAAATTAGGTTTGCAACGGGTGCTTCGTTTATTTCCACGAATTTAAAAATAAAAAAGTATCTTTTAGAGTTCATTTTTATTATCAAGTAGATGTGGTAATCTATTGTTCCAATAGTTCGCTTTTAGTGACTATGAAATCATAATAAGGGAGGCAATGTGATAAGCGTATTAAAAAGTTCTTTAGTCAAATTAAAATAAATTGAAATTTCAAAATATTCTTCATAAACTCTTAGCGATGTCTAAAAGAGACGCACGCATATGTCTAGTTTGTATATTATGTACCTACATTACATTTATCGTAGCAAGTTTTTTCTTAGTATTTTTTCAAGGGATCTATTTAGACAAACAACGATAAAGTCAATTTTCTACTTGAAATTGTTTACTGCGCTGTTATTATCGACTATATGCCAAAATATCTTAATATATTATTTATGGCTTTATCTTTGAACCCGTAAACATATTATGGTCTCAATTTGCAATTTTGATAAATGAGGTGTCATTTCTATATACTCTTTAGGGACAGACCGTGGAATTATAATAGTAAAATATGTGCTACCATAATAATTAGTTTAGACTATCTGAGTCATGGTATATGTCAACGTAAATTTCAATTTTTCCACCATCGGACATTAATAATATAGTATCTACCTTTTTTTAGCCTCGTTCATTTTGTTAGTATTGGGTTTATTTATTTCATAAGTTTTTCTCCATGAATATATTTTATTATGAGTATAACCAGTTTACTACTTTCGTATTTCATACGAACTCGTAGTAGAATGAATAAGAGCTTTTACGGTATGGTTACGTCTCTGCGCGTTAATTGGTTTAAAGCTGTAATATCAAAACAAAAGGTAGCAAAGTATATATAGTTAAGTAGATATTTTAATATATTGCTCTAAAGTACTTAGTTATTGATTACATTTTGATACTTTTTAGTTTACTAACAAAGAACTCTAAACACCGTATTGTAAAATTATATAGGTACTAGCAAGTCACCCTCACTTGATTAACCGTTCGTCCCTAGCGACGTTTTGAAGGTTCCCATTCACTCAACATTCATTCAACATTTATGGACTTATCAATTTTCCAGCAGCAATTTTTTTCTTAATCCACTCCTGAAACGCTCGTAGGAAAATAAATAATGATTCAAATCGTTACAATCGTTTACAAGGAAATGATTTTTACATACACATATATAGATGTATAAATAAATATTAATATTATCATGTAAGGTTTTAGATAATAATGTTCTGAGTGTGCACAAAACATACTTTTACGTGAGCTTTAAAACACAGTATTTCCCGCGAACTCTTCTACTCCCTCCTGTCGGCTCCTCTCATCCACGATGTCGTGACAGAACTCTTGCAGTGCGAGACTATACAATTATACATACGATCTACGAAGACAGCCGTACTTGTTCGTTACTAAACCAGGCTAATGAGCCACTTTTCCTATAGCGTCTATCGAATCTATTCTCATCCTAGGTCTAGTAGTCTAGCCTCGAGCATGTACGTCTGCAGAGAGAATATTCTGATATTCTGCTCATATGAATAATGTCTATCGAATTTATGTACATACACGATTTGTAGTGAGACGAGCGTATGTACCTATCTACTCGTATGTGGAACACAATGAATTTTAAGCAGTTATTATTATAAGGAAATCGTGCGGAACTGAAAGCTTAAGTTCATATATTCTAAATATAAATATTTTATATTATATAGTACGAGAGTTGAGTTTATTATTTATTTACAAATAAAGGAAATTACAAGTAAACTTATCAAAGCAAATGTGCACTTAATTAAATTTTTGTATGTATTCCCTTTTAAAGATCTCATTGGTTGGCACAAGCCTATCCTAAATACGAGGGGGATAGGTCCATAGTCCACCACGTTGGTTAATCACAGGTTGGCAAACCGTATACATATCTGTCGAAAACTTGCTAGGTTCTCTCAAACATGTAGATTAGAATGGAAAAGTGGTGATAATTATGGAAAATGATTTGCACATTAAAATATCCCAGACCCGGGATTTGAACTCCTTATATACCGAGGGTTTATACTGTCTTATACCCAATAATTATATTTTATTTAAAAGCAAAAGGGTTATTTAAAACCAATAGACAATAAATTACTTATATTATACCAAACAATACTGAAACCTATATGGACGTATGGTATCCAACTCTGGGGATCGGCATGTGACACCAACTATAGTATAATTCAAAGGGCTCAGAACTATATCCTAAAACAGATATTCAACTCTCCGTGGTTTATAAAAATCACAGAACTCCATGAACATCTTGGAGTAGCTACTGTTAAGGAGGAAATTAAGCTCTACAGTTCCAAATATAAGGCTAGACTAAGTAAACATCTCAACCCGCTAGCTTTACAGCTAACTAATCCAGAGAGCATACGAAGTTTAAAAAGGAGGCACATAACTGATGTGTGCTCATAATGACAGTATAGAAAGTATTC
Organism: Boloria selene; assembly: GCA_905231865.2. Lineage (NCBI taxonomy): Eukaryota > Metazoa > Arthropoda > Insecta > Lepidoptera > Nymphalidae > Boloria > Boloria selene. The sequence continues at coordinate 7,131,769 of HG993149.1, forward strand.
ACTAGAAATACTTCTCTCCATGACATCCTTCCTTCATCTAATCTGCTCATAGTCTAGCGACTGATTGCATGATAATTCACAGAAAAAAAAAGCAAAAGGGTGGAGAGACACAAGCTTCTCGGATAACTGTATAAACATTATCCTGTTCGGAAATCGAACATAGAACCTCAAGAATTTTGCAATGGGCGATAGCCCATATACATGAATACAATATAAGGTCTCTCTATACTCAGTATATACGTAACTCATAATGCTTTATATACACAGGTTTGTACAATAGGCGTGCTTGCAAACACAATGAACGTGGCCGTCCTGACGCGGCGCGATATGGCAGCGGCGCCGATCAATCGTCTGCTGAAGTGGCTCGCGGTCGCAGACGTCTTCGTCATGCTCGAATACGTGCCCTTCGCTATATATAAGTACTTGGTAAGGCAATAATTACGATACTTATAAAAAAGTTGGCTCTTTAAAGCTTATATTTTCATCAATGGATAAGAGCTATTTACGGGATTATTACTGTTTAGTGAAAAGTTATCCGTCGTTTTATTCCCCAATTTGTTCATTCAGTGTCATTTCAATAAGTTTACGTAAATGTTCATTAAAATTTCATTTGCGAATGCAAATGTAAGTCTACTTTGATATAATAAAATATTCCATAAATTTATTTCTTTTCCATTTATTGTAAATTCTTTATAGTGCTTTTGTACTACATAAATATACAAATGTATTAATAACAATATTATTGATTTATTTTTGTTTAAAAATGAAAAGGAGGCTTAAGGCGAGCTAGTAATCTAGACGTTTTTCAGTTTCGAACTGTACTTATGTATCAGAATACTTATAGGTTATGTGGAGACTCATTGTCTAGAAGAGCCAGTACTACCCACTAATTCCGTCTTAATGGAATATTGAATGTACTTCTCTACGACAGCTAGCCTACTATACGAGAAAATCATATCAATTAGGGGGTTGCTCAAACGGTACACTATTCTTTTAAAGCACTACCAGGAGCAATCCACCGTATACCTCCTAAGGCCCACGTGGGCGACTTCCCAAGTATATTTTTTGCGCTCCTCATCCGGTGGGATTGCCGGCTGTTAAAAAACAATGTGATTATCATACATCTAGGGGAAGGGTTCATTTTGATATTTTAATGTGAGTCTATTTTTTACATAAAGGCATTTTTCTAGGTCTTACCTGAAACATTGGATTTTCCTTACTCCTGGGCGGTGTACTTACTTTTTCATATGCATTTTGCTCAAATACTACATACAGCGTCAATATGTCTCACACTTTCGCTGGCGATATGGAGATATGTCGCAATAAAGTGAGTAAAATATTGTTGTTTACGATTAATATAGATATAATAATAATTTACATTCTGTTGCTTTTTATCCTGGTGGATTAAATAGATCTCTTGAGAAGCTTTAAACGCGTATATTACTGTATAGAAATATAAACTATGAAATTCCACCTATGTATTTTAATTGTAGTTTTGTTATCTCAAGGGATTACATTTCTGTTAGAAAATATTTTAAAATTTTTAAGTTAATTATTCTAATGTTCAAACGTGGATCGAATCGGTTTGAACTTTTGTTTCTTTTTTTTAGGTACTCAGATAGAAGTCACATTTTGTGCACTGAAAGGCGATGTAGCATAGCCATATTAAGCAGTTTTATATTACCACCAATTTTATGCATACCGACATTCATGGTGAGTAATAAAACATAATATTATTAAAATATTTCATTATATTTAATGGATGTTTTGAACTTCGTGAATAATGTGAAAGTAAATAGCCATAATTAAAGAATATTAATAATCATGCAGTTCAATAAACTAATTTTAAAAGTCAAGGTCCCACATTCTCTCGTGCTAAATATATGTCGGTACATTGCAACTCTAATGTATTCAGAATTTCCATACAATGCGTATTAACATTAAGTTCGCTTTCCGCAGGTATTCGACATACACACAAAGAACTTGACAGAATCTAATGACAAACCGTCGGTTGCATACTATTTGGACTCGGACAGTCAAGGCGTTTTATATCAAGTGAATTTTTGGGTTCACGCCGTACTAATCAAGCTACTGCCATGCTTGATTTTAACTGTCATTAGTTGGTGGCTAATTAAAGCCTTATATAGCGCGAATCAGCATCAAAAGAATTTGCGAAATTATAGCTCATGTCCGTCCGCGGAGAAAATGGTAAAGCGCCAACATAAAGCGGATAAAAGGACCGATAGAACAACAAAAATGCTGTTAGCAGTTTGGCTTCTGTTCCTATTAACTGAATTACCGCAGGGTATATTGGGTTTACTTAGCGGTATTTTGGGGTGGTGTTTTTTTGTTAGATGTTATAATTTACTGGGAGACATGATGGATCTGCTAGCATTAGTGAACGGGGCCATAAATTTCATTTTATATTGTTCAATGTCCCGGCAATTTCGTCAAACTTTTAGGCAGTTGCTCTTACAACGACGATTCGCGCGATTCCTGCCCCCAACTGCTTCACATTCGGAATCTCACAATCAAAACACGTACGTACTTTATTGTTATCACATATGGCTTTGCTTTTGTTTCATTAATAAGATTATGTTTTTTACTAATTGTTTTATTATTTGCTCTAGAATTATTTATTCGTATGTTATTAATAGAAATCGTGATTTATATTAACAGAATGTTTTAATTTAGATTTGTTTGTGGAACGTTTATTATTTTTTATATAATATATATCTTTATAAATTATTATTAGCATTGAAAAAAAGCATGAAATTGTTTTTCCCAACAGGTGCACAGAAAAGATTAAAAGATAACTCCACCAGAGCTTCCATAACTTGAATTAAATGTAAGTCGATTCGGTTATAGTAGCTTAATACTAAATATTTTATGTACATTATTATTATATAGATACCGACTAGATTCGTTTCTAGAACTTTTTAGTTCAATATGTAAATGCATAAAATATAATTCTAAATGAGTCGATCTGTAAATTAAATAGTTTTTGATGAATCTTAAAAATATATTTCGTCTGTGAGTAATCTATCTTTTTTTTAACGTTTGGAAATGCATTGACGCATACCACTAGATGGTTGTGTGGGACTCACCAGCTTAAAATAAGTCAGTACAACCCACTAAAACCCAAAGGACCTAATGTCGTCCTAATGGAGCGTCGCAGGATCGCTTGCGCATGCTACTCTGACGCGACGCCCCGACGCGCGCGACGCGACGGTCTGCCGAAGCCACAGCCAAAAGGATTGCTGTGTGGTCTGCTTCGGCAGACCAGTCGGTTGAGAAATCTATCTAACCTAACCTAACTGTCAAAACGTATAAAGGACAAACCCATTTTTGTTTTTTATTTCCCTATTCTATTTATTTTTTATTTATTTTACTATTTATTTTTATTTTAAGTTAATCAGTTTAATGTATTGTATGTAACGTGTGTAAATAATAATATAAAATCGGCAAATAATAACATAATTGATTTTAAGAAGTATTTATTGTATTTACAATTGTTTAACTTTAATGTAGTGTTATGTGTTATGTATTTCTTACCGTCTCTAAAGTACCTATTATATTAAGCTCCAGTGTTGCGAAAATTCGAAATTGAACAAACAATTTCTTATTCGCTGGAAATAAATATTATTCTATAATACTTTCTTAGGTTTACGCGAATGTTTGACATTATAAATGAAACTATCTTTTCGGATTTTGTCGCGGATTTATTATGATTTTTGGTTCCCGACGTTTCGAATGCTTTACAGCAATCATGGTCACTGGAGAGACTAAGGTATTAGACGTCTCAGGGGGTTATATACTTGTTACAGACAGTGCCTACCCACAATTTTTTACAAATATTCAAAATGATAGACTATAAAATTATACATTTCAATTCTATACTTTTAAGATTTTAAAATTTTAAATTATATTATACATATGGCAATATTATCAACTTATTTTTAGCTACTATAATTATAATTATTATAATTTTCTAACATTTGTTAAAATTATATTAAGTAGTGTTGCTATTATTAAAATATGTATAATGTGTTATATTAAAATATAAATTATTAAAGTAATATTAAACTTTCATATGTTATAAATTAAAGATTAATAGTTTAAAACAACTTGAGTTTTGATAATTTTAAGTTAAATATTAAGCAACACCACCGCAAACTAATCATTTTTAAATTTGATAATATAATATTAAACAAATATGTGGATTGAGCATAGTTAGATTTGTTTAATATTATATTATCAAATTTAAAAATGATTAGTTTGCAGTGGTGTTGCTTAATATTTAACTTAAAATTATCAAAACTCAAGTTGTTTTAAACTATTAATCTTTAATTTATAACATATGAAAGTTTAATATTACTTTAATAATTTATATTTTAATATAACACATTATACATATTTTAATAATAGCAACACTACTTAATATTATTTTAACAAATGTTAGAAAATTATAATAATTATAATTATAGTAGCTAAAAATAAGTTGATAATATTGCCATATGTATAATATAATTTAAAATTTTAAAATCTTAAAAGTATAGAATTGAAATGTATAATTTTATAGTCTATCATTTTGAATATTTGTAAAAAATTGTGGGTAGGCACTGTCTGTAACAAGTATATAACCCCCTGAGACGTCTAATACCTTAGTCTCTCCCGTGACCATGATTGCTGTAAAGCATTCGAAACGTCGGGAACCAAAAATCATAATAAATCCGCGACAAAATCCGAAAAGATAGTTTCATTTATAAATATTATTCCTGATAGCACAAAATATATTATATTAATGACAGTGCTGTAAAGGGAGCAAATAAACCTTGCGTTGCGACGATTATCGACTGACCGTCGTATACGTACGCGTGTGACAGCCCTGACAGATTAGCAACTCCAAGTTGTCGGGCGCTGTAGGTACTTATCGCAGTAGGTATAATAGGTGAGTGACGGATGCCTGCTATTGTATAGATAAAATTATATACTCGCCGAAATGTAACCTATAGAATACACAAAGTCTGGCAACCCTACGTCGGTGATCAAGGCTTTGTAAGTTATCTTTTACCAGGGTAAGGTCACCAATAAGCCTCAGCGCACGCCTCTCAATCGAGTCAAAGGCTGACAGATGGCATTTCGCAGCACCGGCCCATATGTGACTACAGTATTCCACGCACGACGGACTTGAGCTTTATATAGATTAAGAAGCTGTCCCGGCGTGAAATACTGTCGGACCTTTGCGAGGATGCCAACTTTCCTCGCTGCTGCCTTAGCCTTAGACTCGATGAACCGCCCGTAGTTCATGTTGGGGATAATGTCCATTCCCAACAACTGCAGACGGTAAATGTATTCCAGAGGCACATTTCGGAAAGTAGGAGTCAAGATAAAAGGACTTCTTTTTGTGGTGAACAGGCACGCCTGTGTTTTGGTGGTTTTGAAACTCACAAGATTGGCATCACCCCAAATGGAGACTGTCCTGAGTGTGAGATTCAACCGTTCTACCATGGCCTCTCTTTTGGACTGAATTTGATCTCTACTGGCTCGAGCATTCGGCAGGTATCTCTCTACAACAGAGCTGTCGTCTGTTGACAAATCCTATTAAAATGATTCTATTGATAATTTATCTTAGTCCATCAATTCAATACAGCTGCTATCACAATAAGAGGCAATTATTACAGGAATTTGATTAAATTTTCGACCAATACATTAGGTAAAGACATTTGATTCGACCTACACGTGTATAGCATTTAAACAGGTCAGCAGTGAAGAAAAGAATAATGTTTAGAAAATGGTGTCGCATATATAAATTTTAGGCAATTCAAATGTATGTATATATTGGTTACTTACTAGCTTTTGTCCCTGTCTTCGCTTGCTATGTTTCTAACCAGGATAAATGATGGCTTTATACTTATAATAATTATTTATTGAATAATTTTCACTAAAACTCAGTAAATCTTAACAAGCTCAATAAATGATAAACATAAATTTCATTCGTTTTTAACTTTTTATATTAGAAATTACTCGTAGTGCAGTACTGGGATATTGGTGATGCGATGAAATTTTATTTATTTAAACAAAAAGAACACATTCCAATCAATTGAAATCATTTATTCTTTTCACTTCATAAGAAAAAATAGTAATAAATGAAATACGATGCGTAGATAATAAATGAAATACGCAAATTTTTGGCATTTATTGGCATGGTACATTAAGGCAGACAGACATTAGTTTAATTAGAATATTAGTTACCTAATGTTGGCAGCATAATATATATATTACATACGTATCTAGGTATAGCATCTTCCCTACTTCGGATATGAAGACGATATGAAAGTGATGAAATAGTTATGCTAAGTTATGACACATTCCATGTAACATAATATGAAGATTCTCTCACACTATATCAAGATAGTTGGAATAGAAGTAGTTGATTGAAATCTTGTGAAATTATTGAATCGATATGATCAACTTAAGACATTTATAATTTTTTTTTTCACATGACTATAAATTTCTTCTTCAAAGTATCAATTAATTAGATCGATCAAAGAAATTTCGCGCATTGTTACGAAATAAGTTATCAAACGCTTTAACTGATTTTAATTTCAAACAAGATTCTACTAAATGGCTCTCAAGAGATATATTTTCATTTAGACGCGGTCGTAATAAATATTACAAAACAATGCCAAACCAGTCGGATTACTTCAAAGTTTTTTTTTTAATTTACGTTTACATGGCTAACTTGGCTCTCTCCAAAATCGTAAATTTTAACCATTTTCGTCGCTTTGTCGCAAATAAAGTACCTACTCTGTTTTAGCACAAGTTTGGCCTCGTTTAGCACAAATGAATACATTTTCATTGTTTTATACAACTTTAACTTTGAAAAAGTTGGAAAATTTCTGCTAACATTTTAAACTTTTCCGTTCCAATAAAAATAAAATTATTCAAATGAAAAATAAAGTGTACTATTTATATGTAGAAAATGGTCAATTCATCATGCACTGACTGACAAATAAATGGCAGTATATTTATATTTTACTAGCGACTCACCCCTTGCTCCACTTGTGGCCGTTCCAAGGTACGTTTTGAGGGTAAGTAGAGATTTCTTAGAGATGAGATATTTTTCATCATTATTGTTGACCCCCTGAGAAGAGCTAGCCGTCATCATACCGAATTCATTCAAAATCTGTTCAGTGGTTTAATCGTGATTAATACCGAGAGATAAAAATTCTTACATATAGATTCGGCCTTTGTATCGGTAATAATGACTCTTTCAGTAAAATTTAAAAAAATTTTCATGTACAAATTCGACTCAGTTAGAATTTCAGCTTATATATAGACTTAGCGCGAACGAAGCTGCGGGTTCCGCTAGTTATTGAATCACTCTATGTATTAAAAAAACGCATCACAATTCATTGCGTAGGTTTAAAAATCTAAGCATATTATATAGAGACAGACAGCGGGAAGCGACTTTGTTTTATACTATGTAGTGATTTGTTTATAGGTGCAACCTACGTAGAAGGGATTAGACAGGTGATTAGTGTTTATGCCGACTGACCCAACATTCGGTTGTGTATATCAGGTATCTAGGTTTCTAATAGTAGCTTATATTTTTTCTGGGTGTGGCTGTTTAATGATAAAGTAGAGTGTCTCAGAATCGTAAAAACCAAAGGAGCTTTTATATAAAAAACATAGTTTCCAAATTTTTGGATGTTAAGACTTTTTATGGAAACTATGAGTTTTCACAGAAATTACTTTATTTTAGAACTTAGTAGGCAAAAAGTGGAAACTCTTTATAGTTTTGTCCTGTCCGTCTATCTCTATCTATGTTACAACACTATGAAATACTTTATTTTTGCACTCGAAAACTGAAAACAGTAGATAAGAAAATATTATTTTACTTTTAAATAATAACATATAAAAATAAAATAAATAAATATAAATTTTTTATTTATTTTATATTCTATTAGTATATGAAAACGATTCAATAAGCACGCTGCGTATTTGATAAAAGTAAAGAAATCATTCATAAAAATACGATAAATTCTCTAGAGAACATTGAAAATTTCTGTTTATATTTCTTATTGAAATTCCCAACGCACTCTCTGCTTATTACTTAATAGTAATTTATGGATAATAATAATATTTTCATCAATATTCGTACCTACGTGATTGAATTTGGCAATATAAATAATTATATATATTAGATCTTAAAATTAGAATTGTTTTTAGTCATTTCCAAATCTTGTAATTACATAGAGTATGAAGTAGTACGTTAACCTCTTATATTACATACATATAATTTTAAGAAACTGGATTCATACTATGAAATATTCATAAAACGTTTCTTCTCGTAATTGTAACATGTAGCGATACGTTTAACCATCCATCTTAATCTAGTTGAATAAAGGATCTTTTCGTACCATTTTACTCGCTCATCTCTGTCAAGAATTGCCTCTTTGTTGCCCCACGATAAATCCCTTATATAATATTGAAGGCAGTATGTTCTTTAAAGGTTTAAACAACTTGCAAATACTTAGTGAATGAATACGTTTATCAAATTCCTTCTATCCCTTACGATTTATTGCTAAACTCCATAAAAGTTATCAAAGCTTTGACTTGAGGCAGGCAATTATGTGTAAGATTTCAAGCAATATTGGTGTTTTAAAAGCTCGGCCGCCTTTTCAGGATCTGTTGTATAATGCTCTTTTTAGTTAATGAGTATTTTTGGTGAGCTATTGTATTTAGTAATATTTATGAATTTTAGGAATATAATATTATATTTACCTATTTATTTAGCAATTCTAATTTATACTAATATCATAAAGTTGAAGAATTTGTGTGTTTGTATGTTTGTTTGGTTGGTAGAACGCGTTAATCTCAGGAACTACTTGTCCGAATTGAAAAATCCTTTTTGTGTTGGATAGTCCATTATCGAGGAAGGTTATAGACTACATACGATGTGACCAATAGGAGCGGAGCATCAATGAAAAATAATACATAAACAAGAAGGGCGGGCGTTAGTTCTGCGAGGAGCCATATCTTGCGACTCACAAAGAATTTGGTTTCCGGTCCTTAGAACGCGTGCAAAGTCGCGGGAAATACTAGTGTATTATAAAAAAGCGGAAGAAGTAATTTGTTTAATCTATAAAATAATCTTATTTATTTAGGAAGGTCATAGGTATAGATATAGTGGCCAAGCCATCTGTGTGTATTTTGTACGTATCTGTCTTAAAAGTTAATATACCAATAGGCAATGAAATATATTCTTTTATTATACCGTTATAGTTATATTATTTATAGTATTTATTATAACGTTAATTCTATTATATATTTACTGTTTAGATTTTTGTGTTTAAAATGTTTGTGTTGATCACAAAATGCTTAGGCCTGTGTTGAACTTAACCGAAACAAGAAAGTTCGTTGTATTGAGAAAAAACTCCCGATTAATAAGCCAGATGCTCCTTTTTTAATATAAAAAAGTAAAGTAAAAGAAGTTTTATTTAAAGTGTAAAACATTACCTAGTTCTTATCTACGGCTTAGTTTGCGTGGTATTTTTATGATTTAGTTCGATTTTCTCAGACAAGTATATACATACATATATGTACATACATGTTTATACATACATACATACCTCTCATATTTTTCACATATATAAGCTTAAATACATACATATCATAAATATAAAAACCCATGACTCGAGTGCAAAGTTCCAAGTTTAACAAATAAATGCCCCCAGTGCAGCGGGTCTCGAACCCGCGACCACTGGCACAAGAAAGTAGGGTAACTACAAACTCCGCCAAACGTGTCTTCATCTGTGGATAAACCATACAAAACATTTTTTTCTCATTATAACAATGTTAGATCTTTATTAAATATGTTTTTCATTTGTGTACGAGTAGAAGTTTTTTGAGGAGATAATACAGTATTTTTTGTTACAGTGCAAAGACGTCGGTACCTTGAGGGCGGGCTTTACAGGCGAAAGTGAGAGAACAGTGTCTATGATTGTTTTAAAGTGATAAGTGTATTCTAATAAAGTGAATATTATATCAACAAATGTGACGTGGTGTTTCTATATGTGGAATAACGAGTTAGATCTAATAGATGGATAGTCATTGTGACTATTGGAATCCCGGTACGATGGTAATTTAAACAACAAAAAAAAATTTAAGACAAATAAAGATCTTTAATGAAACGTAATTCTCAAACATAAAACATTATATTACAATGGTTTCTAAACACACTTGGACGACTAAACTTAATTTATAGTTTAGTGCAAAGGCCCTTAGACAATTATTTGTATTGACGTAAGTGTAGAGCTCGTGGTACTTGGTAGTGCTAACTTCAATTTGCACCTATCACGGTTTTGAGCTGGCTATGTAAATTGTATATCAAACCTTGTAAAGTAAAAATGTTTAATAAAATGATAGCTAACCTTATTACATTTACTCAAAATAAAAAGTTAAGAGAAACCTCATTTTGCAGGTGTTTATTTAATAGTTTTGTGTGTACCTACTGAATGAAGTGTGTAAAATCTAAAACTATTTATAACATAATAATTTGTATAGTGATGTAGATAATCATTGAGTATGCAGTCTTGTGCGATCTCATCATACTGTTAAGCAATGTTATTTATGTATGTATACGCATTAGATTAAAAACTTAAAAATACGTAAAGTATTATTTTTCTTGTACTGTAAGAAGTAAAGACACTAGTTGATATTTTAAAGTCGTTGGAATTCGTCGCTAGAGCGGTAATTTTTCTCGTATTTTAATGAAAGTACTTAAATCGGGACGTGTTATTTATTTAATTTAAATGGCAAAAAAAAGTATATTCAGCCTACTATTGATTGGAATGTATTGTACATATAATAAATATTAAATTTATAAAATTGTGGACTTTAACTAATAAGATATTTTTTGTATGTTTAAGCATAATTATACTTAAATCAGTATTTTTTATAATTATAGGCGTTATGTACTTTATAACTTAGAAAAATATGAATATAGTGTATCAAAATATGTGAAAGTGAATCTCAAAAAAATCTGTTTATTACTTTCTTAAGTAAAAATTGCTAAGTCAATTTCGACCAAATTCATGTTTAAAATTACAAAGACATAATGGAATTAAAGGTTTCTTGCAACCTATTTTATGACAGACTTTAAAAACGAAAATACATAATTTGTAAGTGCTTGTTATTGTTTTTTGTTCTTAAGATTCTCTTTCTCTCTCGTGGAAATTCGAAAGAGCAATGCTTAAAATTTTTTTTTAAAAAAATTGTTACTCTAGATAAAGAAATTATTAAATTACTTAGCTTAGACTAGATTAAATAGACTTAGCGCGAGCGAAGCCGCGGGTTCCGCTAGTAAATGTAGACACAAACTTGACAAATCATATACCAAAACCTTCCTCTTGAATCACTCGATCTATTAAAAAATCGTATCAAAATACGTTACGTAGTTTTAAAGATCTAAGCATACATAAAAGAGAGACAGACAGCGGGAAGCGACCTTGTTTTATACTATGTAGTGATTGATGATGTAAATACGAATGTACATATAATTTTACACTTTTTATATATATATCTTAAGTTCATTTTTTATTGTTATGCGTCTATTTATTTACCTTCGTCCATTAGCCAAACATTCCATACAATCCCATGTGATTGGTAAGAAATAATTTTTAAATTCAAACCCAAAAAGAATAAAACGGGATAGCAATATATTGAAACCAACATTTTAAATGATATCGCAAAGGCAAAAACGGTAGATTCTGGTAGTAAATAAAACTTAATTATGAGAACGTCTGAGTACAAGGCGAATTTAAGTGTTTTATGGTAAAATTTATGGTCGCTAAGAAAATATTGTCGCGCCAGACTGTAGACTAACTTATCTCTGTTATTCATTTACTTTCGGATATTGAATGTAAATGTTATGTTGATATGAATCGCATTTAAAATTTTAATAGGTACCTATGTATTGAAGTAACAATTAGAAAAAAGGTTTATGTCATTACTAGAGGCTTCTAATGAAAACTGTTATTTGCTAGGGGGCATTTAAAGTTGAATTATAAAGATATATAAATACGAGTAGTAATAATCCAGCGCCATACTGGTAACCAAAATGGACGGGCACCGCCCCCTTATTGCTGTGCCACACATAACGATTACTACGATTGTGCCACAGATTACAAATAATCGATAGAAAGCAATGCTAATATATAAATAAGTATAATCATACAAATAAAACAACTAAAATAATTTAATTCCTTTTATTAACCTGATTCGTCAGAATCATCATTTATATTAGATTTGTCCGATGAGGAGTCTTCAGTTATATTAATTATTAACTCTTGTGTGCATAAATTATCAAATGCAATGTCACGGCCCGAATCAGACATTATGATTCTCTTAGTTCTCTCCACCACACTTGATTTTTACGATAATTTTTATTGTCATATTAATAAATATAAAAATAAAGATCATTTTATATTTTAAAAAATAAGAGATATCGATTATTACGTCCTTTTGACATCACTATAGCTTGTCAGTCGGCGAGCTGTCAAAAAACCATTAACAAAATGGACAAACTATAGTGGCTGGTACTTCTGGAAGCCATTAAAGAAAATAATTGAATTGAATTTTTGTAATTTTTTCATTTCCTCTAGCTTTTTTCTTTGTGGAGCTTATACTAAACGAAGGAATTAATAAGGAAAAATAAATAAAATTTGCTTTATCTCTACTTCTTTATAAAGAAATAAGCGTATATATATACTAATGAAAAGCTAAATTATGCTATTAAGCAAAAAGTATCCCGACTCGAAAAAGAAGAAAAAATGTAGTATAGTAACTTTTTTCCTTAAAAGCGTATCCTTTTATCTATAGTTCTATTAAACGTTATGTACCAATTCTAACTTTTCCGCCCTGTAGATTCGGAAAACAATAAAGAACGTATTATCGTAAAACCTCATGAGAAAACTTCATATTGACTCCTCAGATTAAACAATAAATACAATGCTTACGTCGGTTTAGTGGCTTAAAAGCAACGGTTTATACGGTACTGTTAAAACCAAAAATCTATCGTACGATTAAAATCTAAATAAATATTTAAAGTATTTATAGTTGTATTTTATTCATAAACCCTATTAATTCTTAGTGCTCTTCACACGCTTACTTGTTTAGTTTTTATAATTAACATTCCAATGTTGTCTTTTAATAGAAATAAATTGAATCTTCTGTTTATATCGTTGTGTAACTGCACCTTAAGAGTAAATAAAAAAGTTAATTGTAATCATGTTTCATACTTTTTTTAAATAGCGGTAGCAAAATAAATAGAAGATCTAAAGCCTAGTCTCGCTCCTCTGAGATTTAAAGTATGTTTGCTACTTGCTGATATGGTCGAGTATACCAGAAATAAACTATGATTAAGAGAACCTGACTAATGCTGGCCTACAATCCCCTATGCATTGAACCCTTAAGTATTCGTAGAATGTTAAAAGAACTGATTTTTATATCTTGGGACATTGTTCCTCTTAAGTACATACATAATATTATAAATATAAACACCCATGACTAGACACACCCATGACTGTCGGCTCAGCAAGAGCGGTCACTAGATACTGAGCCAAACGTGTCGTCATAGAATTCATAGTTATAATAATAAAATTTCACGGCAAACTTACTCGTTTGAAATCTGTTTGCCGAATACAAATATTATAGTTTAGACAAAATATATAAAACTCAGCAGCTTGTAGTGCTACGTGCGATTGAAATATTATAATTTATTGTTTCTGATTAGTGGCTCATGAATTAATTTTAGTTATATTTTGTGATATTTGTAAGTTAATTTCATTAGAGACATTTAATTTCATTTACTGTAATAAATGTAGAATGTATAAATTTTATCTAAATAAATGGTTTAAAAGTATGACTATATTATTTTGTTATTGTTATAAGTAGAATATCTATAGGTAGGTATAGTCTTCAGATGATAATAATCAGTACATATAAAAAAAATTGAAGTGTCTGTTTTTAATTTCAAATGTTGTTGTTGTTCGCTGAAATCATATGAAAGTATATGCGGTACTTATAAAACGAGCTAGTTCTTAAAATTTTTGTCTGTCTGTCTATTATAACGGTAATGGCTAACGTAGGGGTAACGGCGGGACCGATTTTAACGGGACTTTCACTCGCAACTAGCTAATGTTATAGGGAGTGATTTGGTTACTTTTATTTTATTAGAAAATTATAAAAATCATTTAAGTTATTAGCTATTCTGGCTGGGTTTTCAAGATCAAAATATTATTGATCGATAACTTTTGTTAAACAAATAATTATAGAGATATGTATGTATATGTGCTAAAATAAAGACTATAAAGTTTCATAATGAGATTGCCAATATCTTGTGAGTCTCCAATGATTTCACACATTTTCAATTCCATCAAACTTAGAGTAATTTATTACGGTCTGTATATAAAATCACTTTTTCATTTTCTTTCGCGTGTAGGCCGTGAAGCCTACAACGACTATCTTGGGAGAGATGTGTGCGAAACGTCCTAAATTCAAGTAGATTGCAAAAAAGAATCAGTACATTTTTTCTTGCGAGTACCATACCTTTCTTATTTTATGAAAGAGCAACGTCTTGAGTGTATTGTGTTTTGGTTGCATGTTTTGTACAGGCGCTTTTAAAAGTTATTAACTTGACTTCATAAGTAAGTAAAGGTTAGTTAGTGCTTTTGCTATTAAATAATGTGATTAATAATATGAAGTATAAAACGTCGTCTCAGTACTTGTCTACATGAATAATTTGTCGAGAGAGATTCTTAATACACTATTGATTTTTAAATAAATAAATTTCTTGAAACTAGATGTTGTTGTGTGTTAATCACTCAACAACATCTAGTTTCATTGAGACGTGTTACAGATACCAGATAGATGATACACTACGTACATATAATATCTTTAAAAACATTCATATTATAAATATAAATACCTATAACTAGAATACAAACATTCATGCTATTCACACTTGAATGCCCCCAGCGGAACCCAAACCCGAGACCCCAGTGGTCACAAGTAGAATCATCGAGAAGAAGAAGAAGAAGACAAGTAGAATCATAGCAAATTGAGAAAAATAATGCCTGCATCATAAAGTACAACAAGTAAATGTATAACATAGTATAGACGACACTGTGTGACCGACACTGCCTTCTTTGCTAGAGTTCGCAGGTTCACTAATTTGTATTTGACGTCACAACATAAATGAATAAAGATAAATTATTATTAAACGTGGAAGGGTTTTGGTTTTCTTCTTCAATTTGAATAATTTAAAATATTAAAAGATCGTGAAGTATCAGGGGAACAGAAGCTCGTTTAATTAAAACTGTGTCCTTTTTCTTCAATATTCTAAAAAAGTATTTTAGGTAGGCGTAATTTTTGTCGGTTATTGCTTTTTAACCGACTTCAAAAAAAGGAGGAGGTTCTCAATTCGTCGGGGACTTTTTTTTTTCTATGTATGTTACCTGATTACTCGACGATGGCTGGACCGATTTGGAAAATTCTTTTTTTGTTTGAAAGGGTATAGTTTCCAGTTGGTCCCATTGTCACCAAGTCAGGATCTGATGATGGGATCCCAGGGAAATCGAGGGCAACTCTCAAATTTTATAGGTACCTACTATGTTTTTGATATATTTTCTAAAACTGATGAAGCTTTTACGTATGAAAATTATCATCTCATGTGGATGTGCTGATGATGGAAGGTACAATTCCTCAACGGTTCTTTTTATGTTTGTTCATTTATTTCTGCGTCAAATGCTGGCCGATTACAATTTTGTTTTGTTCGGTAGGGTATACTTCCAAGATATTCACATTAACACCAAGTCAGGATCTGATGATGGGATCCTAGGGAAATCGAGGGCAACTCTCAAATTTTATAGGCATTTATTACGTTTTTCGTATATTTTATAAAGCTGTTCAAGAATTTGTGATGATGTAAGGTATATCTCCTCAACGGTTAGGAGTTGAAAGAAAATTCTTTTAATATTATACGTACTTATGAACCCATAGTAGTATTCCTTCAGGATATTAGGTTGATCTGATAATAGAAGGTAAATCTTATTAACGTCTAGGAGTTACGTGGAAAAATAGACGTGGACAAATCTCGATTGACTATTGTCTTTCACTCAAAACTTCGCAGACTTATTGGAGCAGTAGTTTAGTTAGCCTACCAATATTATATTTAAACAAAATATCTAATTTCCACTAAAAAATTAAAAATAAATTATTTTTTAACAAAAATGAAAACCGACTTCAAAACGTTACAAATCAAAACTAAAAAGAAAAAAATAGGTGCCAGCCAAAGCAAATAAAATCTTAACACAATTTAATTAATTTATCAATTTGTAAATATAATCAAAATATCTGTTCGAAAGTTCATTGCAAAGGATAAAACTGTCCTTCTTGTCTGGCACCGACTCCAACAATAACTAAGTAATTAAAATTATTTTTTTCTTTTTAGTTTTGATTTGTAACGTTTTGAAGTCGGTTTTCATTTTTGTTAAAAAATAATTGTTTAAAAAGTTACGAGTTGATAATGATTTCTAAAAAAATAGATATATTCCTATATATGTGGAAAATGCACAGATATTTACATATAGGCATATATATTTACAGATAGACAGATATATTTAATTACATTACATTAGAAAACTAACTAGTCAATCGTCACTACGTTATAATTTTATTTAAACGATATCCTAATTATCAAAAATAAGGTAGAATAAGTTACTCATTCTAACATTAGCTAATCAGCCAATGAAAATTGACTCAAAATCGGTTCAGCCGTTTCGGGGATTTACCGGAAAAACACGCAGACAGAGAGACAAAAATTAAATAATATATGTTTTTTTATAAGTTCTACTGGCTACTGTATATGCCATATGAATTAAGTAAAATGCTGGTATTTTGACTAACTAAAAGTATTAAAAACAAACACAGATTATTATCTATACTAATATTATAAAGAGGAAAACTTTGTTTGTTTGTTTGTTTGTTTGTTTGTTTGTTTGTAATGAATAGGCTCAAAAACCACTGGACCGATTTCAAAAATTCTTTCACCATTCGAAAGCTACATTATCCACGAGTAACATAGGCTATATTTTATTTTGGAAAAAAATAGGGTTCCGTAAGATATTTGGGATTTTCGGATACAAGGTGTAAAAAATCAACCAGAAAAGTTACTTATTTTGCTTACACTGCCTAAACTATAAAAGATAGGACCATAAAATGTTCTAATTAATTGTAGATCTTATAAATATCTACAAAAAAGTCCGCGACACACTATACATATCTATGTCGAGTGAGGCACAACAACCATTTTTTTATTTAAAAATCTTGAATTTTTTTTGGACTACATTTAAACGCGTTTATTTTACTCTTGCTATCAATCCTTATAAAAATAAATTATTTCATCAGTAACTACAAGTTTATGTAGATAATAATAATATTTGGTCTTTGAATGATAAAATTTGGACGTGCTATAGCAATGTTTGTATGAAATTTCTTCTTTTTTTGTGCTACAAATCTTAAACTTGACAGGGAGATAGTTAATAGTTAGTAAATGCCCACAAAGAACGAATTTTGTGACAGGGTCGAATTAAGGAGGTCTAAGGGCTCTCGCCAGTTTGTATGAAATGCCTTAATTTTTTGTGCTACAAACTTTAAATTTGGTAGGGAGGTAGTTAATTGTTAGTAAACGTCCGCTAAGAACAAATTTGGCGACAGGGCCGGATTCAGAAGGTCCAAGGGCTCTCGCAAGTTTGTATGAAATTTCTTAATTTTTTGCGCTACAGACTTTTTGGCAGGAAAGTAGTTTTTGTAGTTAAGTAGAAGTCCGCTAATAACGGATTTTGCTACAGGGCCGGATTAATGAGTTCTAAGGGCTGTAGCAAGTTTCTATGTAAGTCCTTTATCTTTTGTGCTACTAACTTGAAATCTGCCGGGAAGATAATGAGTGGTCAGTAGACATCCGCTAAGAACGAATTTTGCGACAGGCTCTCATTATTTAGTATAATAGCCCTTCATTTTTTGTGTTACAAACTTTAATTTTAGCATGGAGGTAGTTAATAGTTAGGTGACGTCCGCAAAGAATAAATTTTGCGACGGGTCGAATCGAGGAGGTCTTAGGGCCATAGCAAGTTTGTATGAAAGTCTTCATCTTTTGTGCTACGAACTTTATATTTGGTACGAAGGTGGTTAATTGTTGGGAAAAGTACGCTAAAAACGTTTTTTTTTCTATAGGGCCGGATTAAGATGGTGTTAAGGCTTCATAAGTTTTTGAGATACCTTCATTTTTTGTGCTACAAGTTTCAAATTTCGCACTGAGTTAGTAGATAACTTTTACGATATTACAAATCGGACACTCCATTCAAATGATATTACGAATTTAAAAATAATAATAATAAAATAACGCGCAGCACAGCGGGCAATGTGGAGAGGGACGGGGAGCCAAGAGCGGGAGAGGTAGCCGCGCAGCTCAGGAGTATATTAACGATGGGTTCTGAAATAGCTGGAGTAATTTTTGAGAATTTTCAGGCAATCTACAGATCATCTGATTGCGAGTGATCGAATAAAGATTATTAGCGATTAAAAAAACGCAGGCGAAGCCGCGGGTACTGCTAGTTAAATATATTTTTAGATTTCAATAAAAAAATAAGTCTAACAGTCAACCTTATTTATTCCCCGGAAATCAAGTAACTCGATTACTAAAACCGTTACCTTACTTAAATCATCTTTTAGAAGAAAAGGTAGGGACAGTTTTATTCATAACGACATGAAATATGTCTTTGGTTTGTATAAAAGATTATATTAATATGAATTCATTGGCAAAATTTTCCGTGAATAAGGAAAAAGAATTCAATATATTTGAGATTAAACGATTTAGACATTTTAGATTTATAAGTAGTAGATGCGCTCCGTTTATAAATTAGCATGTGATTTGTATTTTAACCTAAGCAAGAACAATTGCACGGACTATTTTAGTTTGAAACTTAGTAACCACAATATTTTATGTACAGATTTGACTAAGTTAAAATTATTATATGTTTAAAGAAATCTAATTCATATATATTTCACGTTTCCATAAAAACTTTTTTATCATCACTACATAGTATAAAACAAAGTCGCCTTTTCTGTCCCTATATCCCTATATCCCTATGTGCGCTTAAATCTTTAAAACTACGCAACGGATTTTGATGCGGTTTTTTCCAATAGATAGAGTGATTCAAGAGGAAGGTTTATATGCATAGCTAGCGGATCCCGCGGTTTTGCCTGTGCTAAATCTAGGGAAGAGCCCGAGCGAAGCGAGGGCGAGTCGCTAGTTTATTTAATAAAATAATAGACTTACTACTAGAATTTGCACATAAATTTTCTTATAGAATTTCTAAAATAATATTTTTTTTTCGATATAAAGGTAAGAAATAGAGTCTTATATATTGAGATTTTTTAGAAATGAGATATTTTCAAGCAGTAAAAGGTATCCTGTATCCTGACCCGAATAAGCTATCATTATACAACATTTCATCAAAATCTGTCCAGTTGTTTTCTCGTTCTGCGTTCATAGACACACAGATTAAGCCTTCGCATCGATAAAATGTCAACTTCAATAAGATTTTCCAAAAAATATTCAATGTACAGGTACAGAGTCTACTAAGTTAGAAAATTGTAGAAGAAAATGTATTATGTATGAGAGATATACCTACATAGATTAACAAATCAGGCTTAACTAAGTTATAATGTATATTTCAATTAGATTGTCAAATTACGCGTTCTCAGGAAATCTCAAACGTAGGGAGATTACAAAATAACAAGGAGATTTATGAAAGTTTGAGTAGGTAATATTTATTACATGTATCCTATAATAAATCTGTGACACAGTTGACTTTTTTCTTATAATAATTGATGACTACTTCAGTGAGGTCTAGACGTAGATCTATCTAGAGTCTAGATATTGTATCTATCATAATTACATATTAAGAAAAAATTTGTACACATATTTGTGCGCTAATACGTAGGTAGGTAATATTTTACGCGTTGGTTGTTAGTGTGATTAGGCGCCGTGACCGAAATTATTGAGGAGAATATTATTATTAATTTCTTGATAAATAAAAATTAACAACACTATAAAAATGGTATGAGCTAATGGGTTTTTACTTTTGGGAAATACATTTACGCATACGATCGACGATATGTTGGGCTCATCGGCTAGAAGAACTAGTACTACCTAAACCCAACAGACCTCTCCTGTCCTTATGGGGCGTCGCAGGATAGACGCATTCAATCACGACGTTGGGCTAATGGGATGGTAAGAGCTATATATCTTGAACTGTAAAGTTACAGTTAAAACAAGTAAAAAACATTCAAAAATATCGCAATCCAGATCTCAAGTTTTTATATTTTCACGTAAAAATTTTCCGAACATTCACTTCATAAGACGTTTCTCGGATTTCAATGAATATTTGAAATAAATGCCAAATTGGTCCAGACGGTCTCGAGTTTTGTACTAAGCAACATAATTAGCTATTCATTTTGCTAATGAGGTTTATAAGAAGCTCCTTCCTTTGATCATGTTTCATATCACATGTTTTTTTTTATTTTCTAGTTCGTCAATAAAATAATGTATGTACATATGTCTTTAAAGTTATATATTCTGTGTAGTGTATAAACTATGTGGTATCCGTAACACAAAACTAAATGTCGCTGTGTGTAGTTATGTCCCAACATATTTATTTATTATTTATAAGCCCTTTTATTTATCTTGTTAACTAAATTTTAATGTTGTAAATCTGTGAAACGATCCTACAGCTTTCTACATAAACATACATAATATATACAGCTGGATGTTTCTTTAAGGGTTCGGTTGTTTTAAAAGAGAAACTAATAATTTATTAAAATACTAACTGTATTTTAGTAAATTAAAATATGTATTAGAATTTAGAATATCTCAAAATGAACATAGATCAAGAAACCGTTTAATAAACACGAGGATCAGTATGTAATCTATGTAACCTTCTATGTCTAAACTACTCGCCACTTCGGCTTATGGTGTAATTATGACCTTTGACATAACATGTCATTAATCGAAAGGGTGGATACAACGAATCTTAAATACGTAATCTATGTATACCTATTTTAAGCTATAGATTATGTTAATTATGCAAATTATATTAAATGTTTAATTATCTATTAATAATAATTAATTAATTATCGATACCCAACATAAATTTGAATTTCAAAGAAAAACTAAGTAGAAGCCGGGTACAAGAAAGGTATGTACAAAAAAATATAAGCCAGTGAACCAGTGTACGTCGAATTGACGTCATAATGACATCATGCCTTTTCATTTACGTAAGAAATATGACACGTACGAGTCAGTTTGACAGTAATTGATTTTTGTTTAAAATTAAATTAATAGAATAAAGTAAAATCAACCAAAGAATAGTTCTCAAAAAAGTATATTCTGTATTAGGTACTAACACGTATACTGCGGCCTAAAGTATTTTCTTATATTTAGCGTTCAAAATATATTTTTTTTCTAATTGAAAGGTAAAACATTAAGTAATGACTTTTGTATCTATTATTCATAGATGAAGCTATTTAAAATTTATATTTTTCATATTTCAAAGACAGTAATAAAAAAATGCATTGAAAATTAAAATAAAAACACAACGAGGAGCTATAGAATATGTCACTTGTAATTAAACTCGGTTAATGTACCTCTAGATCAATCTACATTATGAGAAAATGAGCCCGTCCTACTTGGTTTCGCTTCACGGTTAAACTATCAAAGTGTTTTGGCGAAATTGGTAGTGTAGATGCGTAGTTCGAAAGTGTATAATCTCGAACTTCGTAATCACAGAAAATGCTGGTGGTACCATTAATGGTTATTATTTGTACTAGCGCCTTACCCTTGCTTCACTCGCACCAATTTTACTTTTCTTATAAGTCTTATGTAATTTCATATGTATGAAGTAAAGAGCTATTATTTCAACATTATAAAGATACACTCAAATTTTATTTAACAAATTCATAAAAACAAAACTATCGCTTATATATTATCTATCTATACAACATTGATATATACATGTAATACTTACTATAAAAAATTGTGATATATTAATAATGATAATTATGTGTTTCATTAATGATTAATGCTTGCTTCAGCTAGCTATAATCTAGTGGAGTGAATATGACGTAGTAATACGCTTCGTATTGATTTAGATCTGAAAGTGGTGTGAATAAAGTAAATATCGTCGTTGCGAACTAGAGAGAGGAAATTCATAACATTTTATTTTAAAATGTAAGTACAAATCAATACGCCGGAAGTAAAGTTAAGTGACAAGCCTCTGTGGTGGCTGACGGAATAAATTTCGGGAACTCCCTGAAAATATTTTTCACCTTTTATGTCGTGAACACTTTAATCTTAACAGTAATTTTATAATTGAATTATATTTTTTTTCACAAAAGACAGCATGTCCCACTGTCCTTAATAAGAAACACAACACTACAGTCAGGCTCCTAAGTGCGTCCCATGGGGAGGAAACATTAAAACGTTTGAGTTTATTGTTCAGTAAAGAGCCTATTACACTACACAGTATATTGACAGTCTTATTAAAACTGTCTTCTAAAAAGACAAGCTCGGTATAACACCGCCTGAAATACCGTATGCAAACTCATTTTCAAGGTGACGTTGTCGGTAGCGGTGTCACGGGAAGCACCGGAAAATCACACTGACAGACTAACTTGTTTACTATTATAACACTATGCTAAATCTTAGTTAGACGATCCTGATACTTTTATAGGGTAGTTAGAGCAGTACTTACTACTTACTTAGTATTTAGTAGTTTCCCTTCTACTAAGTTTATCGAAAGGGAAAAATATAGAAACAGTAAGTTTAAAGGCTAATATTGAGAAAAAACGGTTTAAACAGCATATTACTTGATGATAATATCACAACACTATAGTTAGGCTCCTATGTACGTACTCGAGCGAAGCGACGATACGTCTCTGGTTAACAGTAAATATTCGTCAACTAGGATATTATAAAAGATACGAAGTCCATAGCAATATGAGAGAGATGACGAAATAATAAACACGTTATACTAAAACCGAAAAAAAGATTCGTTACATAGAGGTGGAAATTAACTAAAAGTTATTTACAACGTCTTATATTACAAAAAAGAAGAGGGTTACTTTGTATTTACTTTTAAGTAATAGTTCGAAGATATTTTGTAAACTCTATCTCTTTCTCTCTATTAGCTAAGTATATTATTTTAGATATATAAAATAACATATTCTATTATATTAGTCACTTACTTTGGAAGTTACTCCGTAGAGTTAGGGTCAAACAAAATAAATAAACATTTTACCGTGGAGGTTATTCAGTTATTCTAAGCATTTCTTTGTACGAGCCTAGAACTACTACAGTTAATATAACCCATATTAGCCAATATTTGCTCTTAGAAACATATTTTTTGTACCTACTCCTGAAACAATCACAAACAAACGTGTACAAACCTTTGAAGGGAATATCGTTCTGGCATTAGGTATAATAAATTAATGTTTGCTCTATATATTTGATGATTAAAAAATACGAAAAGGTTAATCATTTAATTTTATTTTTGATTAATAATAATGGCTTTAACACATTTATTTACAATAAAGGAAATTACAAGTAAATTTAACTATATACACAAAACAAATATACACTTAATTATTACTGTACAAGTCGTGTCCGCGTCGAATAGTGGCAAGAATGCTGGCCGCATTCCCCCGCTGAAAGGCAATGCCGATACTTTGGGCGAAAAATGAACCAGGGCCTCAAGTCTGCTATTTTACATGAATTGTCATTATAGAACAATGCAATTTTAATTCAATTACCATTAGTCAAAAATTTCGTAGTCTACTAAATTTATAATGGTCGATCAATGGTCTTGTAATTTTGACAATTTTGTCAATTGTAAAAGCGTTCGTAAAACGTTTATTTAGACTATAAGTTTGATTATATATGTTATGAATATATGTTTGAAAGACTAAGCATTATGTAAAATGATCATACAAAGCCAAAAAGACAGATTAACAGACTATGCAATACGTTTGATCATTGACTTGTCATTACGTACGGGACTACCAATTATTATTTGAGAAGTGTCATTGAAGTGTCAGTGATACAACATCGGAAGACCATTGAATTAGTAGACTACCAAAATTGCAAAAAGTAGCAATTACGATGTCATTGATAGACAATTGTTACACCATTGCAATAACAGACTTGAGGCCCAGCTCTCCTGTCACCAGTAGAAGCGATAAGACGAGGTGTTATGTCTTTTAAAAAGTGCTTAGCACTTTGACTCCATGGCCCAAGGGTTTCTACAGCAAAAGGTATAATTAAAATATGATTTAAATAATATTACAGAAGTAAAGATATATATTTTTATAGTATGTAAACATTTTAAAGTAAAGTAAGTTTATTCAAAGTTGAAGGTATAGAAAATTTCGATGAGGAATGACAGTCGATAAGTAAGTATGTGACTTGAAGTTACAAATATATATTGTACGGTTCGGTATAAGGTTTATGCTACATTATAAAAATATTTACAGACGAGCAGCAAAATCTTAATAATTAAACATTATTTTGTATTACGAATGATTGACATTCTCATCAATCAGTTTTGTCGTTTGAAGTTATAAATATAGAACGAATATAAAAGTAGTCTAAGTAAAAAGGTACAAATATTTCTATGTCTACGTATTTCTGATAATCTTCAAAATACCAAAAGCAATAAACCGGCTTCCACACGATATAGTTTGTTTGCCAATGACATTGGCCAATTGAATTGGCTATCTTATATAATCTGAGTCAAGAGCAAACACTAGAGAGCCTCTTAATTATGATGCGCACCTAAACTCCCTAACTTATAAACTCCTTTGTTTATTAAAATTACAATATACTAAAACTTTCGCAAAACAAACAAAGTTATTTAGAAATTAATACTATATTTTCGCAAGCATTAACTTAAGTACTGATAATTTTCAATAATGCTTATAGTTAATTAAAATTTTAATTAATTTTTGATATTAGTGTTAAGAGTGAGATAAACTGTTATTTATTAAACATAGGTATTCCCTCATAAATTGCTCTGGTGTTCCACGATAATGGACCAATTTTAAATACTATGTATGTATATATACAGCTATAGAAACAAAACCTCTTTGAAAATTTGTTAAACATTTTATTATAATATCGCATAGCACAAGTAAAATGTAACTTGGCGGGGACACTGCCATGCCCCTGATTATATAAATTATGCCATAATTCTATATCCAAAGTACTTTATATAGCTTCAGTCTCCGCTTCTGAAGAAAGTGTAAACACTTGATGAGTAATTGTTTCTTGCAAGACATAGAATTTCAAATCAGCGGTAAAAGCAACTTCTGTCAGTTTTGTGAAATCAAGTACCTATTTAAACATTATTAATTTAAGAGTAGTCGCAAGTCGTATTTATTAATATTTTAAATATGTAGTTAATACTCTAATATCCATAAAATAATATACCTATGGTAAATTTATGATATGGTAGTTTATTCACAGATTTACAGACTGACATTTAATTTTAATAATGTAAAAATGACGATTCAAAAGAGCTTGTAAAAGTCTATTTGAATAAAGAATATTTTGATTTGAATTGATTTGAAAGGCCGAATCTATAGTTATTACAATTTTTGTCCGTTTGTCCGTTTGCGAACGCATCAAAAAAAACCACTATATTTACACTATAAGTACATTTCATAACGTGTTAGGATAGCTGGACATATAATATGATAAATATATACAAACCATTCAAACGTATATTCATGGGGACGAAACATTAAAACGTTTGAGTTTATCGTTCAGTAAAGAGCCTATTACACTACACAGTATCATGACAGTCTTATTAGAACTGTCTTGTAATTATTGATCTTGTAAATTGTCTTGTAGAAAGACAAGCTTGATATAACACCGTCTGAAATACCGTATGCAAACTCATTTGCAAGGTGACGTTATCGGTAGCGGTGTCATGGGAAGCACTGGAAAATCACACTGACAGACTAACTTGCTTACTCCTACGAGTATTTAACACTACGCTAAATCTTAGTAAGACTGTCTTGATACTAGTGTAATAAGCTATTTATTTATACGTACCATTGTTTGGTACTATACACGAGGCTAGTTAGAGCAGTAGTTAGTACTTAGTAGGCTAGTAGTTAGTGTATCGAAAGGGAAAAATATAGCAATAGTAAGTCTAAAGGCGAATTGTGAAAAAACGGTTTAACCAACGCATTACTTATCATGATATAATCATATTTAACAAAAAATAAAAGAATATTTATTCAACAATATGATTAATTTGCGTTCATTATACTTAATTAATGTTGTAATTAAATGTTTCTTAGCAATACTTATCTCTTTACAAAATCTGCTGTTTACATAATTAAACATACTCGTAGTATCATACTTAAAAAAGGTTATTCCGCATTTATATTTTGTTTACGATGTAATTGGACGTTGTTGCATGGAAACATATTTTGATTTTTAAGTAATAAGGTCTATAAGTCTATAAGGCGTGTTGATACATGTCTAATTTGCATCTCCCCAGCGTCCGTTCACCTTGTCGTGGGGGGGGGGGGGGGTTATTGGGGGTAAGTTGGGGGTTGTGGTGGCCTCAGCAGTGTGGCCTATTCAACAATCCTCTGGCTTTGTGGTCTACTTCGGCAGGCCTGTCGTCGGGGGCGGCGTGATTGAATGCACAAGCGATCCTGCGAAACCCCACTGACATAGAGGGAGGTTTTAGTAGGTCTCACTGGCTTGCACCTGGTTGTATGCGTAAATGAGGAATGCATTAACGTTAAAAAATATCTAATTAGCATAAGTCTAGTATAGTAAGTAAAAATGAGTAAATATATATTTATTGATAAAGACATTCTAAAAGTTTGATTTAATAAACATATTTCTAATAAGTTACTAAAACCTAAGTTCTTAAATAAAATTATCCTTGAATTAACATACAAAATATAACACTAGAACTCACAATCACTCCGCTTGGGTTCGTTCCTAGATACGCTTTAACGATTTGTATAGATTATTCAGAAATTAGATATTTTCCCGCAGATGAGCTTATGTTACTTAGATTTCAATAATAATTTAAAACTTTGAAATAACAAAGTAGTTATATAATAATCAATATATTTTAAAATTAAATACATGTTATTAAAAAATGGCTTCTTTCTTCAAAGGGGAAGCTTTATTGCTTCCGGATTGCTTAAAGTTTAATAAGCTCCAACACAATAACGAAAATTTAATATCTACGAACTATATGTACTGAACATTTTATATTTACTCGTATAAAAGAATTATTTTTCATTCGTGTACACGGAAATGACTTAACTTTCTGGGGATTTTTAATTATGTATTGTTAATCATCATATAACATTTGAATTGTGGGTTTATATTATCTAATATATAAAAATCTCGTGTCACGATGTTTGTTGTTGCACTACTCCGAAACGGCTTAACCGATATAAATATTTTTTTGTATAATTGGTATGTATTTGAAAACGACGTATACTATATCAAATATGTTGGTCTCGGATGAACTCCGAAACTACCTATCCGATCTTAAAATACTTGCGTAAATAAGTGCATTGTACATGCAGTACGGTAGTACGAGTACATTCTTCATTTTAGGAAATGCAAGTTGAAATGATTTAGACTTTCATGATGCCAATTCAAAAACCCTGGTACTCGTCTGGATAGTAGAGGGGACTGTGGAGCAACTTATATATGTAGCAATATACTCTATGGGAGCAACCCTCTTGGCTGTGTGGTCTGCTTCGGCAGACCTGCCGGGCCGTCGCGTCGGGGCGTCGTAGTAGAATGCTCAAGCGATCCTGCGACGCCCCAGACGTGATGGGTGTTTTAGTGGGTAGTACTGGCTTGCCGGTGAGTCCCATATAACCATCTGTTTCCTACAGGTGATATGCGTCAATGCATTTCCCAAGGATAAAAAAAAACGAATGGCAAAAGAATTATTGTAATGCAGTAGTTTTTTTAAATATTAGTATAGATTTATGTTCAAATCATATTCAACTATCGACCTTTAACATGCGAAATTGTAAACATGATAATAACATGATTTATAGGCTTGGTTTGCTAGCTTGGTCACTCCGATGGTTTTGGGTGCGTACGTATAACGTAAAATAATTAATTTATGACACCACTCTCGAGCTTGCGTCACATTATGCAAATTTTATAGCACAATGCTTCATTTTGTAATTTTTAACCCTCATTCATTTGTTGGCAGAAAATATTCCATAATTTTCCACCGTAAATCCCTATAATAGGTAAAAGTTAATAAATAGATTATGTGAACTAAAAATTGTAACTTAGTAATAGTTCAGTCGTTTTATTCATTTTCATTTGAGTATTGATTTGAAATTTTGTATTGTTTAAAATTTAATTACCAATATTACATTAATAATAAATAAAACAAAAATATTTGTAATCTGACGGTAATCGTAATCAGAGTAGAGCGCTAAAGTCAAGGAAATATAAACTTTGCATAGCCCACTGTTTTAATATTCTATATGAGTTATAATGTATATAAGATATTATATATATTTTCAAATTATAAAATTCAATAATACTTTTAAGTGTCATCATTTAATCAATTTAATTATCTTCTACTTATAAAAAGAAATAATTGAAAATTATTTCATGAAAAACGCTTTAGTTCCACAGAGTTCTTTTTTTATATATTTATTTTTTCATAACGATATTTCTGGCATCAGCATTCTTGGCAAAATATTGTTAAAATATTTGGTAAATGTATTCATCAAGATGAGGAAGAATAAACAAAAACCTACCCTATATAGTATTTAGGAATCCATGACATTTGGCCTGTCATTTGATAATGTCAGCAGAGGTTTGCTTACACGACCTTGCACGACGGTTGTTCAACGACATGGCAAGATTATCACTATTATTAAGATCTATTTCAATCAAAAAAGGAAGAAATAATATATATTGCCTTGTTGGTTTGGATTTAAAGTAGGGCCAGGTATATTTATTGAGATTTTGTAGTAAACTTGTTTAGAAATTACAGGGGCTTCTAAGATGGAAAGCTTGAGACCTGGAAAGGTACTAGTGTGGATGCTACGTCATAAAACATCATAGTTTATTTCAAAAAATGGTACAGATGGGTTAGACTTAGAGTAATAAAAATAGTGTCAAAGTGTGAAATTCACACTTTTCGCATTTCTCAACGTCATAATCTCCTGCATACTTGGTTAGCTTCGATGATATTCGGACAATATTCACTCTATTAATACAACAAGAAAAATATAGAAAAAATACAGAAAATAACGAGTGAAAAATAGAAAATAATGATTCATCCATTTTGTTCGTGTAATTTCACGATGTAACAACTACCTACAACTACTGGTTGACCTCAAAACCTTTTTATCCCCATATCAGCCTCTGGCAAATGCTTATTACAGCCTACAAATTTTAACTAACTAACAAGTATAGTTTCTTGGTTTTTATCTAACACAAGAGAGATTTTGAGGTTTCATGAGTGTTCAGTTTTAGTTGAGTACAGATTATGAGAACAAAGTTATACAAATATAAACTGCAATAGCGTACTCCATAAGGAATAAATAAATATGTTGGGACATTATCACACACAGTGCCATCTAGTTCCATGGTAAGCTACGAAGGAAGCTTGTGCTACGGATACCAGATAGTTTATATACTACATATATAAGTTTAAATATATACATATTATAAACATCTCGTGACTGGAGTACAAACATCCGAGTTTAGCAAATGAATGCCCCCAGTGGGACTCGAACCCTCGACTGCTGGCGCAAGAAAGATGCGAAGAAAGGCACTACAAATTGCGTCAAACGTGCCATATTCGATATAACCTGTCCGTCCATTTAAAGCAAAATATCTTTTCATCGTCCGACAAATAGTGTAAGTTGGCATTGAGCCTAATGTTTTCTTCAATCTGAAAATGTTCCAGTTAAAATGTAGGTGATATAATGTGATTATTACAAGACTTGGCTTATGTAACAAAACTTGTTTGTTATGTACGAGAATCTCATATATTATGAAGAGTACCTATAATTTTTAGCTTATACTTAGCTAGTAGTAATAACAATAATTATTAATAAAATTAATATTTTATAACATGTAATACATAATATTAAAAATCGGTTGATAAACGGAGAACTCCTCTATGCCAATCCTGCGACCACACATTGTCTGCTTCTAGAGACTCGTCTATGCCAATTTTTTATACAAAGATATTATTATTGAGGTTATATCATAACTTTATAAAAATAACTATTATTTGTAATAATCCTGGTTGTGATGATCCAATCTCATTGAGACTAGCCGCAGTAGATATTATAGTGAAAAAGTGTACGCGCAGACACAAGTGCACTCTCTATTCCTTATCACTCTCATATTCTGATGGGACGACTGCTCGACACGACCAGTGAGAGTTAAGGCGCAGGACCGACAGCTTTACGTGCTTTCCGAGGCACGGGGGTGACACACCGCCAACTTCCCAACTCCAGGCTGCTACTGAGCTTACGAAACAGAAAGACTCAATAACTAAACTTGACCCAACCCGGAACTCGAACTCAGCGACCGTACAAGCTAACCACCACCGAGGCAGCATAATCGAGGTTGTATAGGTACTAGTCTATTTATGTATTAAAATTCATCAAAAGTGTTTTAGCGTGAAGAAATAACGATCACATACAATTTTTACATTATTAAAATAGTTAAAAGATATTATTGCTGAATATGTTATAGATGATGAGAATAATCGTAATGTCTTAATGCAAATGCACATGCAAATATTTAAATGCATATATTATTCAAATCCCTTTTTACGACACTGTCTAATGGTCTGGTGGAGTTCAGTCTAAATCACCACTTGGGTTTGTGAGCTTCTTACTCACATATTATGTAAATGGTATATTTTATATAGGTACGTATATAATAGTATATTTGATGACATCTTGGGTTAGCTGTAGTGACCCTACTTGCTATGGCAGCGGTCGCCGGTTCGAGACCCGTTGGGGCCTACAATTGTGTGGCGCACACATTTATTTGTACTCTTGTCATATTATATTAATAATAAGCATTTATTTAAATTTATGTATGAGTAGTAACAGTATGAACTCTCTGTCTCTCTAGTATAACATCCATAACGACGAAACGTTTGGCGCAGTTAATAGTGATCCAACCTTCTTGCGCCAGCGGTCGCGGGTTCGAGTCCCGCTGGGGGCATTCGTTTGTTAAACTTGGATGTTTGTACTCCAGTCATGGGTGTTTATATTTATAATATGTATGTATTTAAACTTATATATGTAGTATATCAACTCTCTATTGTCCGTAAGACAAGCTTTGTAGCTTACCAAGGAACTAGATAGCGCTGTATGTAACAATGTCCCAACATATTTATTATTTAAAATATGTTTTCATATAACACAAGCCTCGTAGCTTACTATTGAACTTAAACTAGATGGTGCTGTGTGTTTATGTCCTAACATGTTTATATTTATATATTTTTCTATAATATTTAAAAATAATATTATTATATTATTTTTGTATTTATATAACTGTATTTTCATGACGAATATGATATATCACACCTAGTCATTACACCTCAGTAATGTGTTGAAATGTACGTATGATAAATTATGCTCGCGAAGATTGCTTAGTGCTCACGTAATATCATCAAAGTACCTACGACATTCGGTACGCGATATTTATCGGACACTTTGAC
Organism: Boloria selene; assembly: GCA_905231865.2. Lineage (NCBI taxonomy): Eukaryota > Metazoa > Arthropoda > Insecta > Lepidoptera > Nymphalidae > Boloria > Boloria selene. Next base: position 7,163,667 of record HG993149.1, read on the forward strand.
ATTTATTACATACTAGCTTTACCTGCAGCTTCGCCCGCATTCATTTTTTTAATTGCTAATCAACCTCATTGGGTTGATCTGTAGGATGCCTGAAAGTTTCTTCAAAATTACTCGAGCTATTTCAGAGCCCATTGTTAATGCAAACAATTTTTTAATTTTCGTAAAAAATATTTTTTTTAATAAAAAGTATCCTATGTTACTTCTAATACCTCCAAGAATATGTGTACAAAGTTTCATGATGATCGGTTGAGTAGTTTTCGCGTGAAAGCGTAACAAACAAACTTACATTCACATTTATAATATTAGTAGGAATAACAGGAAGCGAAAACATAAGCGAAGAAGGGCTGATCGCTAGTCTATACATTTGAAGCGTCTATTTGTAACATTAACATAACAGCTTTTAATTAAATTAATATAATATAATGGTACCTACTTATAAAAACTCATTTTTTGTCGTCTGTCTAACCGTGTTTCGGCTAACCTCTGAAATGGCTGGATATTTAATGCAGATAAGTGATTATTAGGAGTTAATATTTGACTTTATATAACTTTATACAACTTTATATATTAATTATTAGTATATTATATTATCTTGTTCGGAGTAACAAGTTCTGATCCGAGTCCAAATACAAATGCTTCTAAACATGTGTGAGTTTGTGCTTCACTCTTAAATAACTGTACCCACTGATATGCATAAAATTTATATAAAACTTGCGGACCCGACAGACGTTGTCATATACACATAGATTTTTTTCATAAACGTTTGCTCCCGGTGGAATGTTTTAGTATGCATGCTCAAAACAATGTTGCTTAGCAACGATTTATTTATAAATGACTATTTCATTTATTATGCAAATTTATAAATAAGTAGGTAATTAATTAAAAAAAAATACACTTTGTAGTGGACCGAATTGTGAATCTAAACCATTCTTAAATACACCCGAACACACACAAAACATTTCATCAATATCGGTCCAGATATTTAGGAGTTCAGTGACATACACATTCGTACAGTAGAATTAAATATATTATAAAGAATATTTAATTTATGTATAATATCTTAACCTGGAGTAACACAGATACTATAGTTATATAATGATTTTTTCTAAAAATGTTACCTAATTCACAGTTAGAAACAAGTAACATTATCTTTAGTACCTACGCCAGTAACATTATCTTTAGTATAATAAATAACAGTGTAAATCGAGGAAAAATTCTGTTCACAGTACTAAAATAACCCCATTACATAATTTTTGTGTCATCAACTTGGCTTCCACTTTGCTCCTGAGTATTCTCTTAAAAAGTTCAGGGTTGCCGCGGATTCCAAATTAGTATTGTTTCGTCCCAACATATTTAAATATACTTTGTATGTATTTCTTAAAAGGTAAATAATTATCTCGTATTATCGCCTCTACCGATGAAGGAGAGTTGGCTCATTTTTCTGTAAGAGAATCAGCATTGGCATTCAGCGGGGGAATGCGGCTGTGGCCTATGGTCTGATACCTCTCGAATGAGAGGCACATGCCCTAAGTTTATAAAAAACATAGCTCCCTACTAAGGCATTGTAATAAATGCAAAATGTAATAGTTTAAAAATGTATATAAATGTCGAAATACATAATATCGTTCGTATTTTAATAATAGACCTTTCGTTAACATGTTGGTGGATTATAATCAATTTTTTTCTTTAATATGAGTCTCTTAACAAATTTATTTATTTATTTATTTTATTTATTTATTTATTTTGGTACACCAACGATTGTTACAATTTTACTTACATCTACAGTATAACGTTAATTTATTTGCGCTAATTGCACAATCAGTTACAGGTATACACCACATGCATATTATAGTATGTATACATAACAAAATATCTTATAAACTAATTTATGCTAAACACCAAGACTAATAGTAGCTACTAACTATCTACTAACTATATCGAAACAACCTCTCCGGACCCCACCGCGGGCCAACAGACCTCTCCGACGCCCGACGCTTCAGATACTTTACAGTAATCATGATCACGTAGGGTATCCAAGAAGTCCACAGATCGCGCCAAAATCCGAAATAGCTGTCCCATCACAATGAGTGAAATTCGCTTAAACGTTAAAAAACAAAAAAAAAATTAAAAAAAAAATACTAATTCAACTTATGGGCTATTATTGCTTTAAATTTGGCTAGAGACATGCTGTGTACGTCTACCGATCCCCCATACTTATTATAGAGCGTACAAATTCTTAAGATTGGCGAGTTTGCACCCAAAACTGTTCTACGAAAAGGACGAAAGAGTGGCTCAACCGGCTTACGCATAGGCATCCGAATCGGGATTCTAAACATGATTTTTTCCAAAAGTGCCGGGCAATTTAGATAATTTCTCATAATTTTGTAGAAGAAACAGAGATCAAGTAAGTCTCGTCGGTTATTTAAGTTATGCATATTCAGTAACTTTAGAGTATTATCATACGAGAGCGATTCCTTGTCTCTGTAATGGTTAAAAATTAAATGTCGAACCAGCCGCTTTTGAATACGCTCTATTCGTAATATGTGACAAGCATAATGTGGACGCCATACTACGCTACCATATTCGAGAACTGATCGTACGATACTATTATATAGAGCTATTTTCGTTGATGAGCACTTAAATGCCTTGACGTTTCTGATGACAAATCCTAACATCTTGGAAGCTCTTCCAACCATGCCATCAATATGTGGCACGAAAGTCATTTTGCTATCCAAAATAACTCCCAAATCTTTCACTACATTATTTTCTTGCAGTCTCATATCGTTAATAAGGTAAACCGATGAGATGGGAAACAATTTTCTCGTGAATTTTATGTGAATACATTTCTTAATATTGAGTTCCATACCATTTCTTCCGCACCAACGCACGAGAGCATTAAGGTCTCTTTGTAGAAGGGAAACATCTTCTTCAGTTTCGATTACTTTCCACAACTTAAGGTCATCAGCGTACAAGGAGGGAACAGAATGCTTAATGAAGCAAGGAAGGTCATTCACAAAGATGTTAAAAAGAATGGGACCAAGATGAGATCCTTGTGGCACACCAGAATTTATGGCACGTAGTGTAGAGGTAAAGCCATTAACTACTACGTAAAAAATTCGTTCCGAAAGGTATGAATCTAGCCATGCCAGCATAGAGCCCACAACACCGTACATCGACAACTTTTTAAGGATAATTTGGTGTGGAACTCTATCGAAGGCTTTGCTAAAGTCAGTATACAGAGCGTCGACTTGTTTGTTGCTATCAATATGTTTCATAATTTCTTCTACGTACAGAACCAGGTTTGTATTTGTTGATCTTCCTTTGACAAAACCGTGCTGGTTTTCATTTAAATATTTACTAAAATAGCTCTGAAGTACAGGACAGACCAAAGACTCAAAAACTTTACCTAGGGTGGACAAGATAGAGATAGGCCTGTAGTTATTGACAAGTTCAGCGTCTCCAGATTTAAGTATAGGGACGACCTGCGCAACTTTCCAGAGAGAAGGAAATATTCCTGATGTAAGAGAGCAATTAAAGATGACAAAAAGGGGTTCCACTAAATTTGAAGCACAACGAGAGATGAATAATGGTGGGATCCGATCATGTCCGGCACCTTTAGATACATTAAGAGTGATCAATTTTCTATAGATCTGTCTGCGAGATATACTTAGTGTCGATAAGCAATCACTGAAGGCTAATGTCCGTGTCCAGCACTCATCAACATCTTCGTTCTCAAAATTACTATAAGGAGCATTAGAGCAGGAAGCAACTGAGGAGAAGCAGGTCGCAAAGGCATTACAAATGTCACTACCAGAATGCACCTGACGGTCACCATCAATCATGATAGCTGGGTAGGTTCCAGTACCACCACGTTTTGCTTTGATGTAGGACCAAAACAACTTTGGATTCTTTGAAATTCCATCCTCTGTTTTCTGCAGGTATGACTTATAATTGGCTGAGGCCAATTTATTGCACCGCTGAGTTAATAACTCAAAAGATATTAGATCGAGGGGATTTTTATATTTATTATATCTCTGTCTGATCTTATTTTTCTCTCTAAGACGGTTAATTAGATTTTTACTGAACCACTGTGGATACTTATTCGTCTTAGATTTGCTTGCTGGGACAAAATCAAGAACTGCCTTGTTTATTACTTCTAGAAATATCGCAAGCAACTCATTTACATCCTTACACCCATCAAACAAAGACACCCAATCAACTTCAACTAAAAAACTGTTGATTAAGTCATAATTAGCCTTATAGAAATTTGGTTTGTAGGTATGGTTGTACTGTAATTTGGGACAGTCGATTGACAAGAGATCTACAATAAGTGGTGGGTGTAGCGGATCGATAGGACACAACACGTCAACAGCCTTACGCACATTACAAGATAACATTTTTGATAAAATCAAATCAAGAGTTCTACCCATATTATTGGTGATGTTATTACATTGCTTCAATAGGAAAAGGAAATTAATTTTCACACCTCTTGAAACGAGAAAAAAAATTGTGGCAGTGGCAAACGAAAAAGAAATGTATTTAAAAAAGAAAGGATCAAGGGAGGGAAAATTACTAGAGTTTGCTGAAGAGGAGCACCAAAAAAATATGCAACACAAGGAGGAGTTGCATAAGATTGATGTAGAATTTAGGAAAAAACTAAACGAGCTTATGATAAAAAAAAGCTGCTTTAGAAGTAGAGATAGAGGAGGAAAAATTAAAAAAACTGAAAAATTAAAATAAAGATTTATTGTATTAATTTCATATTATTCTGTGGTTTCATTTGACAACCTTGCAAAATACTCTTGAATTAGTTGGTTTCGGTATATTTGTTCCGATTGCCTTTGAGTTGAAATTTCTGCTATAGGCATGACTATATCTTGATAATTCACGGTTTCTTGTGGAATGTTTTCTTTGTGGTTTATACATATATTATGCAATATTGCAGTAGCAACAATAATTGGTTGTATATTTTTAATAGCAACCCGCAGCTTAGAACCAATTGCAGGAAATCTTCTTTTCCATACACCAAAAGTTCTTTCTACTACATTTCTAGTCCTTATTTGACTTTCATTGTACAGTCTCTCTGGTTGTGACTGCGGGTCCATAAGTGGTGTCATTAAATATTTTTTTAATGCATATCCACGATCACCTAAAAGACAACAATTTCCAAAATCTCCCCGGTCAAATTTCCCTTTTACTTCACTGGCATTGAAAATAGTGCTGTCATGTACTGAGCCTGGCCATCTTGCTACTAAATCCAAAATTCTTAACTCAGCATCAGCAATTACTTGTGTATTTATAGAGAAGAAATCTTTTCTATTACGATATAATTCTGAATTGTTGCCCCCTGGATTTAGTATTGGAATATGAGTACAATCTATAGCTCCTATAACACTAGGGAATTTAGCAATGTGGTAAAATTTTGCTACTGTAGATCTTATTTCATCTACATTCTGTGGCATTTTTATTACCGATCTAAATTTGCAGCAAATTACTCTTGATAAGTGGTGTATAATTCTGCTTATAGTCGATTTGTGTAATCCAAACAGATCTCCAGAACACTGCTGAATATTCCCAGTAGCGTAAAACCTTAACGTCAAAAGAATTTGATCTAAAGGACTCACGGCATGGTTTCGATCTGTTGGTCTTTTCAAGGAATTCTTGAGTTTACTGTGTAGCCAAAGTACAGTACTTTTGGACATTCTGTAACGTTCAAAGAAATCAACTTCATCCCAAAATTCTAGCTGTAATATTCTATCCCTGAATGTTTTGGGACGGCGGTTTAATACATACTCCACAATAATATCGTCGTCGTCAGAAGAGCTTTCAGAATCTTCAAAATGTCTTATTATATTTAAATTCATTTTATTTCAATTCACAAAACACGTAACACACCAAAGACAGATAGTCAAAAATGTAATAGTTAACTGTAACTACTCTGCCCACGCGTGGTTAACTTTTTTAACAAATTGTCAATTTTTTAAACTATTGTTAGCTTAACTATTTATCAAACAACATCCTTTTGTCATTTTTAACGAATTGTTAGTTTAACTAACGCATTTTAACTATTAGTATGTTTAACTACTGATCAAACAACGGGCCCTAAGTTAACAAAATCTACAAAATATTGAAAGAGCGGTGATAAATGGTACGACAAATTTCCCACCGAGTTTCGTCAAATCGTGTTTATGATCAATATCTAATCCTTAGAACTACCTTAACTTTAACTTTTAACTTTGATAACATTTAAAAGACAAATGTTATCAGAATTCTAACCACATTAGTTTATAAAAACAAACAAAAAAATAAAACCTAAAAAAATTACATAATATGTTCAATCATTGCTATGTAAAAAGTAATTACTTAAATATTTTATAGATAAATGTATCAATAAAAATAGGTAAAAAAACTTTTTAAGTTAAACGGTTTTATGTTAAACATACATTGCAATGTTTAAGATAAATGTACTAAAAACCAAAAAATAATAAAATAGATACAGTCGTGGGAATTATAAACATATGCATAGACTAGACTAAAATAAAACCGTGGGGCACGTCAACGATTGAATGTTAATGACTTGAATACTTTGAACTTTATGCAAACATTGCTGTAAAAGTTTTACATTTTACGTTTTATCTTGAATACGATAAATAATTGACACAAATTACTCAAAATGCCTCATATTTGGATAAAAGTTAGTACGCGGATAGACTAACATTATCTATTTTAATCACTCTATTTACTCGTAAGTGCAATAATTGAAATCTATAGATATACTGAAATTCTGAATTAAGTAGGTACATTACGTATTTTTTGAAAAACTTTAACTGCTATAATCTTTATTACCGTCACAGAGATCGAATACATAGATTTTAGAATTTATTTCTGTTTGTATGTCTGTCCATTCGTCTGTATGTCTGGAAACGCATCATATAATAACTGGATGGATTTTGACGAGTTCTAGTATGATGCACTTCTACTCAGTGTTCCCGTATGATCATCAGTTAGACCACAAATCTGTTCTAGCCACTATAACAGCCGCTCCGTTCAAGTAAACATGCCTCCAACCCGCGGCAGGGTTGACCGGGACCAGTTAGTTAAATACTTGACTACAAGCACGCCGCCGAGGACGGAACCACTAGACAGTCCTGAGGAAATAGACGCCATACCGCAAGCCACATCCCAAGCTCACGCAACTGGACGCCTTCCACCTCTTACGCTAGAAGTGCGCCGCTTGCTCGAACCTAGTTATCCGTCAGCATTAACGATAATTTTTACTGCAGCAATATCTCTGAAACACTTATTGTATATAAAATTGTAAAGTAAATAATTGTTTAGATGTTTGTTGTTTTATATTATTGTCGTTTTAATTTGCGTGTATTTTACATACATACAATGATATAATACAAACATACAAACCTACAGAGAGGTCATCATCGTCCGGACAAAGAACAAAAGGCTCCGTATTCACGACAGCGTGTCACATGCTGTAGTAGCGGTTACTAGACACACCAAGTCCTGTGTCTACTACTCCGATGACGGTGACGACGCGATCGGCAGGTTTATTCGTCGAGCGGAGGGGGCCTCAGCGAAGACCATCCTGGAACACAGCCTCAAAATGTCCATTCAAAAACGCGACACAAAAATCGCGGAGGCTGTGCCTGTGCTCTCCTAACTGCGGGATGGGGCAGGGTCCTAAAGCAACAACATAGTGTAAAGTAAGTAGGTACTTATTGTTATTAAATATAATGTAGCATAATAAATAGTATTAAAAAAAAAACAGTGTCGGGCCACGGTCCACTTAGTTTAAGTGTAGTTAGTTAGCATATATCGCTGGTTTTAAAAACGCCAAAAAAAAAAAAAATTCACATTCAAAAGGCACGGGCGCTTAACGCCTGTGGATGCATTCAGTTAAAAAAAAAAATACTTAGGATTATTTTTAAGTGCTTATTTTCGCTTTACTTCTTGTATCAATTATTTAGTTAAAATTTGTATTGAGTTAAGCTGAATAAAATAGTGAATACCGATTAATAATATTTTTTCCCAAAAATCTCGCAAGTCAGGTAATTTCGTCAAGGATCTGTTCGAGTGGGCTTGAGCTTCGAAGGCACAAACGAAACTTTCTAACAAAAGACCAATTGAAAGTGGAGATCGAACTATATTTATATATTATCAGCGATCACTTATAAAGGTTTTGTGATCTGTCTTGCTTAAATTGTGTTCTATTAAAGATTACTTAAATTACGTCTCTAATATAATTTTGTATAATAAAATTCAATTCATATTTTTATTAAATCGCACTTTAAATGTATATGAAAGCTGTAATAAAAAGTAAGGACAGCAGCTTTTTTGGAATCTAATTTTTAAACTGTGAAAGTGTAAAACTTTATTAGGTTTACGCGAATATTTCACATTTAAATGAAACTATCTTTTCAGATTTTGTTGCGGTTCATTTACAGTTTTTTGGTTCCCGACAATTTTTTGATTAAATGGCTCAGAAGAAATAGTATTTTTTTATACATGATCAGGATAATTAAGCATGCAATGCAAAAAGTTATTAAGCATGTTTGGTTTGCGTTGCGTAGTGGTATATTATTATTTTTATTATTATAAACATGTATAAATGATGGCTGTCAGCGGGATTTGAATCCGAGACTGCTGGACATAGTCACTACAAACTGAGCTAAATGTTACGTCATTTTGACGAGGATCTCGAATTCAAATTTCGATACTTTAGTTAAAACAGAAATGATAATTTAGTATGATATTTCGAATAAAGGTTAAATTCAAACATCAAACTTTTGACAAGCATTTAGCTAAAAATTATATTTTGAAGGGTATTCTTATATTTCCTGGTTTATTATTTCTATCAATATAGAACCTTAAAAATTAATGATAAGTTAAAGTTAATGGCAATTAAATATATAAATAAATATTTAATAAATTAACTAAGTTATAGTTGCAAGGGATTAAATTGTAATTAAATAAATTAATATTATATCTATTTTAAAATATAAGGTAACTAGTAAATTATATTAAATAATAATTACGTTAACACTATCCCATGTAATAAAAATAAATAAAAAAAAAAGTCCTCTTAACAAGTCGTTACGGTCTTGTTGAGTCTAACGTTAATTAATATTAGTTACACTGGCTTTTATTTATGATCTACATATATCTTTTTAATGGTATGTCAATTTATTATTATAGTCTTTTAATCTATCTTATAAAGTTTTTAGACTTTGTTGATGCAAGCGTATTACAACGTACAAAGCTAGGGAAAAAGATTAACTAACGGACGATGAGGTGACAGATTTGGGCTACGACCGTCATAGTCAGTGCAGTATCAGAGCACTCTCTACTCCTTTTACCCTTAAATTCCAAGATCATTAATAAAGTTGGGAGTCTTACTTAGGGTATAGCTGAAAAACTTTGTAACTTAACTTGACCGAGGAATCGATCCCATGACCTACGGGTACACGTACAGCCGTACATTTTAGTCACTACATCACCTAGCTAATACAAAGACAAAAATAATCACCCTCATGATATTTATTAATTCTTTTATGTTCTGTACGTAGTAATTGATATAGATTTTACTTCATAAAGGAAAATGCTATAACGTAAGATTTTTGTTAGATTCAAGAAAATATCGTATCTTTTCTCTATAAGCTATATATACTGCTAATTATACGGGACTGTTAAGTACTTTCTTATTCTTTTGTTATCTCATTAACTTAATAGGTATTTTAACATAAACAATAAAAATAATTTTGTATTTCTGTACATACTTTTCTTTTGTAGGAAGATTTTTGTGCGAAGGTTTTGGACAACATTGTTAAATCATTGTATGACAATACCTTCGAGTGTCAGCTTTCAGCTCACTTATTTTACTACAACGATTCTTTTGTCCACTTTGAAGACTTTTGTCTCAGTCTCGTATAAAAAAGTCTTTCATGTCAAAAAGAGATGAATGACTCAGGAGGTAAATATCTGATTTTTTAGAGCGTCTTAAGGGTTTCGGGCATGACTTGAGTGTGACGGTCATCGTTATAAAGAGTTCTTCACTACAGTTACTTGAGTAGTTCAGGTATTAGATATTAGAGGAAAATTTTCAAATACATATATTGTTATTTATTTAGTTTATGAAGCTAAGTCATATTTTTCTTAAGCTTATGTATGTAGGCTTTTTAATGCCTCTGAAAATGAATCTGAAAATCATTTTGACTTCATTTACATCCATTAGTATTCAAACAGGAAACCTTGTTAATTATTCGAGATAGGAAACACAGAGATGTTGTTTATTTTATAAGTTATTCTATATTTTGACGAAATTGCGTTCACAAGTTTGGGCGTAATGACAAAATTTTATATATAAGAGGACCATATTTCGTGAGATGCCTTTCTCTTTGGGATCCATTGTCCTATATTCATATCATAGTGAAGCTTAAGTCGGGTCGGGTTATAAAGTAGAAGGAATTTTGTAATTTATTATTTGACGAGCTAAAAAGCTGGTTATTTTTCTGTTGGAAGAATCTTCTTATTTTTTTTCTTTTCATATATAAAACTTTAAAGATATCACACTTTTAGTTAATAGTTTTTTACTAAATACGATGACTACTTTACAGATGCAAAACTTTTTTAGAATTATATTGTGTATTTAATTATAATTGTTCACTGCCATTATAATATATTTTTACATATATAAGATATTTATGAGACTATAGGAAATGTGACGCAGCGCGTAAGGGGTCCTTAAGGGCGAGATTTTACGGGACGTATTCTGTTAGGGCCGGACTTTTGTTAAGCTCTACGGTCCACGTCCAAGTAATATAAAAATATTAGTGTTAAGGATGGGTTAGTCTCTTATTAGTTAACCAAAATATTATATAAAAAATTAAATACCATAATTAATAATGATTAATAACGTTGCGTACCTATAAATTTAATTAGTTTATTGATATTCTATGAATAATTGAATACTATACTAATACTGTTTTTATTAACAGTTATTTTTTTAATAATAATTCAATTTTTATGATTAAGAAAGATGTTGTTAGAAAAACTTCGACAGCACTGTAGTTTTCGATCTAAATTTAAATCATAAAACCTTCAAGTTTAAATTTAATGAACATTTACGAGAAAATTACTTGCGTTACATTATAATTACAAAGTATGATATTTATTAATACAGTAGATAATAAATTATGAAAGTAGAGTTTAATTGGGTACATGAGACTGCAAGATGCATGTTGCGCTAATGACACTCGACGACTGAGCCTTAGCTTTTATAAGATTGCTTATTTATATAATATACCCTTTACGTTCTAATGGTATTACACTATATAAATATAAAATTAACTACAGATTTTAAATTTAGCATGAGACTGTATAAATACTGGGAATAAGAATGTCTTTAAAGCATTTATAGTTGCTGCTTGGACTTTGGCAGTTTTTTAAATGACTTCTAAATTCACTAGAATAATAAAAAGAATAATTTTTTTCATACTATTTAACATATTGTTATCTTAAAAGAATTCGCTCAGCAGCAATAAATTGTCTTTTGTAATTCACTTTTACATATTTCACAAGGCTCCGACCGTGTGGTAGATTTTTTTATAAAATTATTATAGTAGTTGTTTTCATGATGTCTTTTATCTGTATTTTCATTAAATTAAATTAAAAAAAATCATAAATAATAATAATTAAAGTCCCGACTTTACTACTTAAAAATTAATTGCAAAATGTACTCAAAATAATTTTTAAGCTTAAAATTTTAACTATCTTGTTGTACTTGCTTTAATGCTTTAAGACTGCGTTCCAAGTGCAATTAAGTACATTATTCTAGCGATCCTCTTATGAGGGCAATAAATTTTATATTGTCAGTTAACGAAAAAACATTCTTAAGGAACTGTCTACTGTTTTTGACGTTCGTAACTTTTCTTTACTTTTATTATGCTTGTATAATATATTGAATTAAATGATCTATATCCTTTCTTTCTTTATAATTAAATTATAACTTTTTAACAGATTTCCTGAAGCAATATCAAGAATTTGTGTTTATTTAATTTAGAGAAACAACATTCAATTTAATTACGTTTCTAATATTGCTGATACACAATTGAAAGTAATGCTCCTTGTTACTTGTCTCTCTTAGCAACCTTTTATCATAGGCTTTTGTAAAATAATGAATAAATTAATTATAATCCATCACAAGGCAATACTCAAAAGAATCTTATTGCTAATTGTAACACCTAAAGCGTTATATATAAAATGTAAAATATAATGAAAAACATTTAACGTAACGAATTCTCTTCTATTTATTACAACTCCACTTCGTATTTAGGCGGAATAAGTTTCTACGTATTGATTAAGAGTAGCGTCGTATTTGCCACCAGGATTGAAGATATCGTTAAGTTGATTCCAATCTTCAGGATGCTTTTCCTTGCAGTATTTCATCACTTTGGCTAAGTTATGTTTTTCTTTATCTGAACAGTGTCCACAGCCCGTTTGGACGGCATCGGGTAAAACTTCTGTGGTAGAAAAATAACGATTATACTCTAAACGAAATTTTAGCATATCTATAAAGACACCTTATAGCGAACCTGACAGACGTTGTCTTGCACATATTATTTATAAACTTTTGATCCCGGTGAAATGTTTTTGTACGCACGTACATTTTGTTGTGTACCAAATTGTGAATCTAAGCCATTCTCCAATCCATTTGAACACACACAGCACGTTTCATCCAAATCATTCCAGCCGTTTAGGAGGAGTTCGATTACATACACACGCACAGACGTGTTTTATATACAAAGATTAATAATATCTTTTTTTGGTTTCATTCATCCTTTAAATTAATAATACTAGATCTGATATTGAAATGAAACATCTATAAATAATATAATAAAATTCTAACAGAGTCAAATCTGTAAATGAAATATATCTTGGAAAATCTAATTGAAAAAGACATTATTATCGATACAGATATCAAATCATTTCTGAAAAATCTTAACTAACCGTTACAAACTGGCTATAAAACATCACACGGTTTGTGAAATCTATTTTGTTTCCGGTCTTTAGAACGCGGGAAATGCTTGTAAGTAATTTGTTACTACAATGGGCGAATGTCTCAATAATAATAATAAATAAATACTATTAATGTAAAAGAACTGTGCGATGTTTGTGACTTATAATGTGTATTTATATATACACTTATGTGTACCTATAGGTACAGACTTTCTATAGTACTTACTAGTAAGTAAAGAGCAAAAACAGGTAGAAATATTGATATACTTATTAGCAGTACTCGCGGCTTCGCCCGCGTTTTTGTTTTAATCGCTACTAAACTTCCCATGGTACCTTGCTGGGCTAATCTATAGATTTCCTAAAAATTTCATTAAAATCACTTCAATTCAAAATACAGCAATTTCAGAGCCCATCGTAAATATCATACGCGTTAGCCGCTCGGCTACCAGTTTCATAGTCGTGAATGCCCTCTCCCGTAATTAAGTGCCCCCTCCCTCGCCGCTTTAGCCGCTGCACTAGGCTTTATTTGTATATTAATATTTTGAATAATTCAAAGTTGTATTTTCTATTTGTTGCATTATAAGATACCAATAAATGTTTGTTTAACGCAGGGTTACGAAAGCGATTATACTCCCTTAACCCGTTGTAACGACGTCTAATAAATATAAACTACCTCCCTGCAAATTTTCATATTTATACGTCAAGCAGTTTCTGAGATTTCATGATGAGTGAGTGAGTCAGTATTTTTGGTATTTATATCTATAAATATAAACAGATAATATATTTTTACATACTTTTTAAGGCAGTTCCTTGTGGAACACACTTTCCCTTGCCTAGGAAGCATTGTACATATGCGTGATAAAGACGATCATTATTTATTACTTCATCCACGTCGAAGTTATCGAAAACACCATCATTAGGGTACGCCACCACAGTCGCCACCAAAGCAAACATGATAACAAGTTTCATGGCTGAATTGATTATCTGAAATATTAATTCTTGTATTAATTAAATTTTATTAATTATTTAGAATAATGTTAACGGTTGTAAAATGACACGACATGAAATGAAAAATAAAAATAAGAAAAACAAGTAAGTATATTATTACTTACAGTTGCTGAAGTTTATTTGAGAATAATGAAAACGTTGTATTTTTATATATTACTTACAGTTGCTGAAGTTTATTTGAGAATAATGAAAACGTTGTATTTTTATATCATTTTATAGGTGAAGAAAATCATTTTTAGGGTTCCGCATCTCAAAAGGAAAAACGGCATCCTCATAGGATCACTTTGTTGTACGTCTGTATGTCTGTCAAGACCCTTTTTTGCAGGATTGCGTGGAGGTATCAAACTGAAATTTATGTCAAACACTAAGGTCTACTGTTCCTTGGAGCTGTGAAAAAATCTAACTTCTAAGCCAACGCAATCAAAAATACAGCCGTTTATGCTGCAAATTTTCGACACTCGCAAGGGAATCAAAACCTTGAAATTTGGTAAGAAGCAATGTTTTATAGCACAAATAAAGGAAAAATTGCAAAAAATATTAATTTTTTAGCTACATCATATAATAAAAATATTTTTAATAATTTAAAAGTTACTACCCCTATCCTCATGAACGCGTAGAGGTAATAAATTGTATATCAAATACTGTATAACACTGTTCAGCTGTAACAAAATCAAACTTCTATGTCAACGCAATCAAAAGAAACATCAATTTAAGCCGAATATTTTGAAAGTCGCAACTACTGGCAAGGGAATAAAAACCTAAAGGATATTTCGACCAGTCCACCTAGTATCTTGAAATTTGCCAAAATACAAAGCGAAAATTCCAAAAAATAAAAAAAAATGAAAATTAAAGGGTGGCCCCATACATATAGTTGACGCCAATTAAAATGTCCTCTGAGTTGTATGGGCGTTCTGACAATTTAGAGAACTAGTTTAATTGTTATAGATACGGACCCTTTCGTAAGCGAGTACGACTCGCACTTGACGAGAATTTATTTTTAATTTAAATGCGACCTTTACAATAAAATTATAATTATTTATTTTTTACTTACAATTTTTCGGAAATCTTATGAATATGGGAAATTTTTATGTACCTGAGTCATTCTAAAATGTCTTTTGCATACAGAATATTTTTCTCACACTTAATTTTAAACCTATTTTTTCTCAGAAACCATTCAAAAATAATCTTATTTATTTTTTGTTTTTCTTATAATTAAGAATATTTTAAGGTTGTGAAGTCTGAACATAATGTAGAGACTGCTGCCAATTTGAGTTATTATTAATTCTCTTAATTTAACAAATAGTATACAAAACGATAAAAGCGACTTGTCATCATGGAACCCATATTCTCCTGTGGTTTTGCTTTTGCTATCTTAATTTTGAGCGGCATAAAAAGGCTTGGAAAATTATTTCACATCGTAGAAAATCACATTTTCTAATTCTATTACTCGTATACGATCAATTATTCAGCTTGACTTGGCTCTATCAGTCAGTGATAAAATTTTAGACTTTAGATTTTTAGATGTTAATATTTCAATAATTGATTAAGCTGTTTCTGTCTTTAGTTCTCTAGTTACGAGGATTTAATAAATGCACCAAACTTAAAAAGTCAGGTTTCCTTTTTCTTGGCTTTGATTGCTTGGCTGAAAGAAATGTGATATTTATGGCGCTGTAGACAATGTAACAACATAAAAAGGAGTATTTTGTCAGGGCTAGAATTTGTTAAGCTCTACAAGCCAAGCAGTATTAAAATATTAGTGGCGAGGATAGGTAGAGCTCCTTGTCGGTTAGCAAAATATATAAAAACACTTGTAGGTCTGTATACGAAAATTAGCAGGTAATAAGAATTTTGTGTATAGTTAATTTAAACAATTTATAAGTTTTTATATGTGGTTTTTACTTATATTCATTTTATTTTAGTAACGAATTTTATATTTTATTTCATAGTAAGTAGGTATTTCTTTTTATACTGTATAATATATAATTATATTTTGATTTTTCTTATTTTAATCACATAACATTCAAGATGTTTTATGAAAATTTTAATTACCTGCGGTCTCTTTTTGGCTTGGTCATTAACATGGTGACGTGTAATATTTAATGCAGTATCATGGAACAAGAGTTTCACAGATGACATTATCTATACTGTATCACACTGTATAAATATCTCGTGTCACGATGTTCGTGGTCACACTTCTCCGAAAAAGCAGAACCGATTTTAATGATTTTTCTTAATATTAGGTAGGTATATAAAAGTTTTTTATTCATTTATTAATAGCCCTTCCCGCGGCTCCGCTCGCGTTCTAAAGAATGAAAATGAAAAGAAATATTTTTCTCCCGTTTTTGCAACACTTTTCATTGATTTTCCGCTCCTATTGATCGTAGCATGATGTAATGTAGCCTATAGCCTTCCTCGATAAACGGACTATCCAACACAAAAATATTTGTTAATTCGGACCTGTAGTTCTTGAGATCAGCGCGTTTAACCAACCAAACAAACAAACAAACAAACGAACAAACAAACAAACAAACATACAAACAAGCAAACAAACTCTTCAGCTTTATAATATTAGTATAGAATTAATAGGTCATAAAGTACTTTTCACCCTCCTACCCCCACCACCCATGTTTTAATGGCAATTTTAGTACCTATACATATTTATATGACAGAACAACAGTTGTCAGGTCAGCTAGTAAATTATTATTTTTTTAATTTTAAGCCTGTGTTAAAAATTAAAATCTAGATAAATTATTATTAAAAGAAACCTACTATAGCATATATAGTAAGTGACTTATAGTGTTGCATGTATTCCACTCTCAAATTGCTAGAAAAATACGGTTCGTGTCTAAGAATATCTTGTTATCTAAACTACTGTACGTAGATATACTGATGATACTGTACGTATACTGTTCTTTTTAGAAGATTCTCAAAAATATTATTTCTGAAATACAGAAACAAAAAAACAATCAAACAGAAGACCTTTTCAGTATTATATATTAATATAGATTACTTTATAAATCTTGGCACTTTACATAACACGAATATATCTCATGTGTGTAATTTATACTCTTCATAAATTATCCTATTTAAGAAGTAATATAAATAGTAAGTATTATTACTAAGATTTTGTAGTTTATATAATACTGTAAAATCTGCGTTAAGTTAGAAATATTGAGAGCTTATTGGCAGTGACAGGGTTAGTTAAGAATTAAAGTACTTGAACAAAATTATAAGTACAGCTAAGTACAGCTTATCAAGAACATTCTGTTAAACATAATGAAGTCTTCAGAATTTATTGTTGTAATGTACATACGAGTAGTAAAAATATATTTTTAGGGTATTTTTATGTGTCACAATTTTAGCTATTTTGTAATATGTACAAGAAAGTTATTGCACAGCGTTAAAGAGACAAGAAAATAAGGAAAATAGAAACGATATGACACTTTTTCGCTTTCTGTAGCGACAAATTCTGTGAGAGCCCTTAATTATCCTAAGTGACTTGACGATAATTACGATAACGATATTAACGAAATTAACCAAAATTGAAGTAAAAAATATTTCACAAATAAATGTTATGAAGATTAATATACCTAATATTCATGGCGGACATTATGAAATAAAGCATTTTGCGTATTTCTTTTCCTGAATACGTTTATTTAAATTGCTATAAAGAAATAAGGAGCGTGTCAAATGACAAAAGAACGTCTTGTTATTTTTGCTGTTTTACGCTTTTATTTTCGTCTAATTAGTATCTAATATGAGAGGAGTACTCCGAGATACTCAGAGCTAGAGGTATTACCTATTTCTAACATGTTAAATTCAGTAAAATCATTGCATTTTATACTCCTAAAATCAATATACAAAACCTTTGAATATTCTATTATTATTATAATTATATTTTTATACCTTTTGCTGTAGAAACCCTTGGGCCATGGAGTCAAAGTGCTAAGCATTTTTAAAAGACATAACACCTCGTCTTATCACCTCTACTGGTGACAGGAGAGCTGGCTCATTTTTCGCCCAAAGAATCGGCATTGCCATTCAGCGGGGGAATGCGGCCAGCATTCTTGCCACTATTCCGCGCGGACACGACTTGTATAGTAATAATTAAGTGTATATTTGCTTTGTACATATAGTTAAGTTTACTTGTAATTTCCTTTATTGTAAATAAGTTAAATTATTATTATAGTAATCTTTTTGTTTAAGTTTTTCAAATTCATTTTTTGTCTTCCAAACATATTTAAAAATATATAAAATTATATTACATACTATGATGTAATGTGCTTGTGAAAATAAATACATACATACATATTTTGTATGGTACGAGTATTTATAAAAATCATACAACTTTTAAAAATTATTGAAAAATTATTGTTATTACTATAATTTAAGTCTTTTCTGGACATCATTAATTAGTGAAAGTTTTCATGAAATAAATTCAGAGCTTACGAAGAGAAAA
Source organism: Boloria selene (assembly GCA_905231865.2). NCBI lineage: Eukaryota > Metazoa > Arthropoda > Insecta > Lepidoptera > Nymphalidae > Boloria > Boloria selene. The sequence goes on from HG993149.1 coordinate 7,182,163, forward strand.
ATATGCATGAACAAGCACGGCGTATATATGGACCTACCTACCTACTGAGCCATTCACAAAAAAGGCAAAAATTTCTTTAGTTTCCTTATTTACCCGTACCTACTTGATTTAAGTTAAAGTAAATTGTTAATTTAGGGCGTAACAAATAAAGACATTACAAATATGTTGAAAATTTATTATGTTGACATTTGATTTCTTGGATACATTTTAATTTTAAGTTATCTACGCGGTATAATAAGTTGCGATGAATTCTTTTAGAGCGACATCGTATTTGCCGTCAGGATTGTGGAGTTTGTTCATTTCATCCCAATCCGCGGGATGCTTATCCATACAGGCTTTTAAGACTTTGGCGATGAGTTTCTTTTCTTTTTCCGAGCATTTGCCACAGCTCGATTTGACGGCGTCGGGAATCAATTCTGTGATTCAAATATTAGATTACATTAAAATTATTATTTTTCTATTAAACCTATTAACAAAACAATTATTGAACATTTGGTAAAATTATTGTCAAATAAGAAGTTATCGATTGTATAATTTCGAGTTATATATATAAAAGTTAGTGATAACTTGTAAGTGGATGTGGCTGGTTCCTAAATATGAATCAATCCCTTATACAAAGAGCTTTTTTGTTTCCAATCATAAATAATTTCTTTATATAAATGCATACTTCAATGTTTTTCATAAGTTCACTGAGGCCAAACCGCTGACCAAACGCAAAGAAAAAGCATTCATTCATAAAAACATTTAACTTATTATAAAATTGACTATTTAATAAAACTTACTTTTGAAGTCAGCACCTTCTGAAGTGCATTTTCCTTTACCAAGAAAACATTGCACATACGCTGCAAAGAGACGGTCATTGTTGATAACTTCGTCCACATCGAAGTTGTCGTAGCGACCATCTGGACGTGCGGCGGCTAACGCGACCAGAGCAAGAACTATTACAAGTTTCATAACTGGATTGAGAATCTAAAACACTAATATAATAGCAAATACATTATTTACTCGGCCAAATCCGACCTGCTTCGTTGGGCGTAAGTTAAAATAAATAAAACTGGTTTTATAATTTTCACAGACAAAAATTAACGATATTTAAGTTGCAAATAAATACTTTAATTTTCCTTATTTAGTGTACTAATTTGTTAAAAAAAGTATTTAATTATAATAATAATTAACACAGGAATACGTACGCTGATGAAAATCTCAATTCAGTATACAAAATTGGTTTCGTTTTTCCTGCTTATATAGCTTATGAACGTCCTTGTCGTATTTAATAAATGCTGTGCGTTACATTATTGTTGTACATATTTAATTTAAATTATAAGAGTATGAAATAAATCATTTTTGAAGGTGACTCAAAAATTGTAATCATCTAAGCATGTTCATTTTCTTGTTCTCTCATAAAAGCAACGTATACATAACTATATAACCAAGATACCAGCCTCGCCAGTCTTTACTTACTTTGTCATTAACCAAATGTAGTGGATTAAATAGTTTATGTATGGTCTTCGACTGTATGCTAGTTTCGGTCAAAATAAAACTAGCCTAAGTTACTCCTACAACATTAGCGAGTGCAAGCCCCGTCAAAATCGGTCCAGCCGTAAGTACCGTATATACTTTCATATGTATTTAATGAAAAACTGATAATTTGAAATTAAAAACAGACAATTCAATTTTAACTATATATACGTACTGATGTAGGTACTAATTTATGCAGGTGAATAAAGTTATTTCTAATTTATGTAAATACACATTTAATTGTGTAAGACAATTCATGTAATGTATTCAATTGTTCCTTGGCCTTTAACCGTGATGGTATGGTGATGGGAACTGGTACTGTACGGTTAATATTTTAAAATTTAATTACCTGTATGACGAATATATTTATAGTATATTTCTAAAGTATTAAAAATATAATTTTTGCAATGATAAATTACCTATACTTTATTGTGATCTATAAGAGGAATATTAAAGAAGGTAAAGATAAAAAAATCAATTATTCCTTGCTTTATTTAAAGGTTTCTTTACAAAGGATTCAAAGTTTACCGTTTTACGCTCTTACATTTTAAATTGAAACACGCTTTTTGTGAGCTTAATAATGGGCGCTTTTTTTGAGAAATAGGCACGTTCCAATTTTATTTATGGACTAGCGACTCATCCTTGCTTCGCTCGGGTTCGTTATAAGGAGCACCCCTGCAAAATTTAAAGTTTGTAGCCCAAAAAATCCGTCGCGTAATTAAAATAATTAAAATTTCTAAAATAGAAGTGCCCTAAGTTACTTCTTATAACATTAACTATTTGCAAGTGAAAGTCCCGTCAATGTGAGTACCGTGTATACTTTCCATTTTGTCCAAAACTTTATTTGAAATCACAAACAGACTTCACTTTTATTTATACGTCTAGATATCGATAAAAATTAGTTAGTAATTAGTAGAAGTATTATTGTTATTAAATTCCAAATTCTTAACTTTATAATTAATGATAAACCATGTGCTTATGTAATAACAAAATATTGTCCTGACATATTTATAAAAGCAAATCTCCACTAAGTTTATTTGCTTACTTTAGAATTTCTATTAATATTCATTTCTTAGAATATTGAAAAATTTTAGTAATACTTTGGATAATCTTCTCTTGCGAGGACTTGCAAAAACGTGTTCTAAAACCGGGATCTAAAGGAAAGTATCTCACTTTAAGAATAACAGTCTGTATAATTTACTGATGCATTCGTTGAAGACAGTGATTGTTAATGCCACGAGTGAAGTGACAAATATCTATTGTAAATCTTTCGGTTTGTTCCTAACGGTTGTTACCCAACTCATCTCATTGTGCTTATAATCGTATCATTAACGCTCTAATAGCATAAGCCTTGACAAACATCTCAAGGGCTTTCGCTTAGGTTTTGCTTCAAGAACCGGATGTAGACGATCATAGCTCATATTACTAAGTTATATATTGAGGAATTATTCCACAGTCTACAACTCACATTGATAGGATCAATATTTGAAAGCCAACCTTAGGCAATCATATTGATATGCAGAAAATAATTAAATATAATTTGCATTTAAAATTTCTTTAGAATTGATATATCAATATATCTTTATTACATACTCGTACTATAGAGCTTATTGCCCTTTTTTATGGTCTGCTTCCCCTTAATTTAATAGCTTTTAAATAAAGCTAAAAATAATTATATAAACTATACTATTATATCGGAAAGAATTATACAGAAGTAAATGCTTTTTTTATGATATAATATGTATCTAGCTATTCCCGCGTCTCTAAAAATGTATAAAAAATAAAATATTTGAAGAAGGCCACCCTTATCACCCAGGGTAGGGGACGGCAACCTTTTAAAACTGAAGAGCCAAAAATGACAATTTACAAAATTTTTAAGTTTTTAAAGAGCCACAAAAAATCTTGTCAATAATAAATAGTTCTTGCAAAAATAAAATGTTGTTTTTTTATATACAAGCAAATCTATTTTTATAAGAAAAAAATTATTTATTCATATTTACTCGTAAGTAGTGTTTTTTCACAACAAATTAGATGGGTAATAAGAAAGGATATTATTAGTAGAGATGTGCCGACTATGACTTAGGCCGATAAATAATAGAGATGGAATATACAATAAGTATTTTCTACTAGCTAAAAAGCTCTCTTTTTTAGTAATATGTCAGTAATATTTAGTTGATCGGAATTTGAAATGAAAATACTTCCTTAATTGTAGAAAAGTAAACGATTTTACTGTTTGTAAATCTTTATATAAATAGGGCACCTGTCAGATAACACACACCTAAAGTTCCGTTTTATTAAACAACTATGAATTTACTTACGCATTAAAATTAAACACGATTATCTAATATAAAATTTGCACACCGTGTGCACTTTGATCCAACTTGAAAGATAGGATAGCTTACGTATTAATTTATAGTCGCAATATTATTTTATTTTAAATTAAATGTTTATTATACGACTTTAGTGTGTATTTATCGGTTAGTTCTATAAAATCCTAATCGAGTAGGGTTAGGCATCTAAGTTGCACATATATCCGGTAGATGGCGCCGTATTTCTATTTCTAGATTATAGATGGCACGTGGTCCAAATGGAGTAGTAGTATTATGGAGTAGTATTTTTATTTTATTAAAAAATATATAAAAACCGTTTAATTCATTTTAACTTACGCCCAGCGAAGCGGGCCGGGTTTGCTAGTTTACTATAAAAATAATGTTAAGTGTTAACTATTTACCTACGATAAATTATGTTGGGAAATTATCACGAAAATTGTCTATATTCATCTGCTCTGTGGAAATTATAAACAATCAAATAAATTAAATTATTACTTCCATATGTAGGTACACTACGCCTTTTAACTTGACAATTTTAACTTTTAATGCGCATATCAGGAACGCTCTTCGTCTGCGTGTGCATATTCACTTAATATTAATAATTACCTTTTTTAGGTCTTAACAAAGGACAGCGCAGTCAATTGGGATAGGACTTTAAGATAATAAAATCAAATAAAATATGTAGAAACTTTATTAACTATCGTATCACATTTCCGAAAAGTTCATTATGCAAAATTTATGAATTTAATGACCATATTTGGCCAGGAATTCTTTGATAGCCGCGTCGTATTTTCCGTCTGGGTTGTGCATTTTGTTGAGTTTCTGCCATTCTTCTGGCAACTTTTCAGTAATGCAGTTTATTACTTTGGAAATGAGGTTCTTTTGTTTCTCAGAGCATTTGCCACAGCTACTTTGCACTGCGTCCGGAATCCATTCTGTAATGCATTAGTTTAATTTTAATATTCGAATATATAGATATAGATAATATAGGAAAAAATGGGAAATAATATTTTTTTATTATAAAGTTAAACATTTGTTTAAAAAAATTAGATTCTCTAGAAGAGAAAAATAATATTTTTGATAGGATCTCTAATGCATCACGGTTGTGTACAGACTATTAGGCTTCAGATTAAAAAATAATAAAAAAACATCATACATCATCATCAAGTCGATGTCACCATGTCTAACTAAATACACTATTTTTGTATATTACAAAATAATATACATATATACCTATTGTGATAGGTATATAAAATGTACAGTGTCAATTACTAAACTAGTAATATTACATTACTGTCTTTAGTATCTTTAATTAAATAATATAGTTTTATTTTACAATTTTATAGGTAACAGAATAAATAATTTATACATAATACTAGCTGTACTCGCGGCTTCGCCCGCGTTCATTTTTTTAATTTCTAATCAACCTCATTGGGTTGATCTGTAGGAAAAAAAAATGTCTAAAAAATAAAAAATAAAAATTAGGGGTGGACTACCCTTAACATTTAGGGGGATGAAAAATAGATGTTGTCCGATTCTCAGACCTACTCAATATGCTCACAAAATTTCATGAGAATCGGTCAAGTCGTTTCGAAGGAGTATGGGAACGAAAATTATGACACGAGAATTTATATAAGATTATATTTTCGTTTAGCATAAAACGGAAAGTTTTTTTTAAGTTTTTAGGTAAAGAAATATATCTACTTACTGTTGAAGTCAGTGCCTTCAGGTGTGCACTTTCCAGTACCGAGGAAGCATTTTGTGTAGCTTGTCAAAAGACGGGAATTAGCGCACAGTTCTTCTGCGTCGAAGTCATCATATTTACTGTATTCATTATCAGGGCGCGCAGCGGCGAATGCGACCAAGGCAAAGATAATAAGGAGTTTCATGTTGGGATTTAGAGTCTAAAATAAATATTATAATAATTAAACGTCTTTTAATGTGTATGAAAAGAAAATTAAAAAATATACTAAGGCTCCTTTTTGCCTCAACGGGTATAAGTAGTAGTAATTCCAATACAGTAGGTACGGTATTCTAATAAATAAGTTGTATTGTTGTTGGAATTGTTATTTAATTTAGGGATATATTGAAAAAAAAGAATTTTTTAGTATGTCTGTCTTACATGTCGACTAAATTGATATCAATGCAAAATATATAATAAAATATAAGAAATATAATAACCAACAGTACCTAGCTACTAGAAACTTTGAGTTACTTTACAAGAATCATAAACTTATATTTATTTATATAGTTAAATTACAATCATCGTACAAATGGTCCCTTTAGGACTCGAACCCGTGACAGCTGGGTAGGGTAGTGTCGTCAAAATATGGTGTAAAAAACCCAAACTAATATAAAGTTTTAAAAGAACCTTCTGTATTTAAAAATGTAAAGTAAAAACTTTAAGAAAAAAAAAATTAAATTATTAATTTAATAATAAAACCAACCACCACGTAATTAATTTCATAATTTGGAAATATAATTAATCGAATCTATAGTTTTTAGGATTGTTGTCTGTCTGTCTGTACCACATAACGAAAAAACTATTGGAATGATTTTTACGAAATTATATATAATGATAGCTGGTATCCTGGTCAATATAATTACGTTTTACTACAGGAAAATATCTGAGAAACTTAAAAAAAATGTTAAATCCTATATTTAACAGTCGGCATAAGGTGACCGCTAGTTTATATAAACTATATATGCACTATGTATAACTTACACACATATGTATAAGAATACATAGTAAGTTTAAAAATATGAGTATAAAATAAGAAAATTAACAAGCGTTAAATATGAGTAATAAACATTTAAAATAAAAAAGACTAATTTGTACGACATGTGGAAAACCTTCAGAAATTATATAATAAATAAGCCAAAAAAGCGATACCGCATTTTTTTCAAAAATGCTTCACTAGCGATCAACCCCAACTTGCCTGCTACACATACTTCGTACTAGTATAAAATAATTTTACGAAATAAAATATTTTTTGTTTCTAGTACTGATAAGAAATAATTATTATACGTTTAAACGTATATTTATATAGAGATTAATCTCTAAAATATTTAGAATTGTAATAAAATTCAAATAACACTCAAAATACCACAAAACACCCACCTTTACAAAAACACACTTGATACAATATGATATTTGGTGTTACTCCAACATGTTTATATACTCGTAGCAGCATCAAGATCGAGTCCTTGAGTCATAACGCATACGAATGGGTAATCACAACTTCACAAAAAAGGCAGTTTTTACGTTTAGAAACAAATTTCGTTAATTTTTTTCTGAGCTTACCTCTATTTTTGTCAATTTAATAATACAAACTCGTTAGTGCTGCATGACAAAATATTGGCTTCATATAATATTATTGCTTATGTTGTGGAGAGATTAAGAGTGAATTCCCGTTTAAGTTTTAGAAATGCTAATAATCAGTGATAGTTTATGTAGAGTTACAATAATAATTAATTTGCCCGACTGCGCGATGCAAAGAAGAGTAAAGTGTCTATCAGCCTATGTATGTGTATGTGTATGTGTATGTATGTATGTATGTACGTATGTATGTATGTAGGTATGTATGTATGTACGTATGTATGTATGTATGTATGTATGTATGTATGTTAGTTAGTTCTTTTGTGGCACTCTGAGACCAAACGCGTGTCCTTATTTTTATGATTCATAATATGATACATATATTTTTAAATTATTCTTGATAATGCTAGTTTCATAGAGATGTTTAGGTATAAAATGTAAATATCTGATATGAACTAAAACCCATGTGAAGTACAAAAAACATTTTTTTACTAAAATTCATAACTTTATTCTTTTCGAATTTATAAAACAACTTTCAAAGTACAAGATTCATATAATTGTAGGATGAAAAAGGTTAAATTAATTATGAGAATGCATGATCTAGCCTGTTTTGTTTTAAAATTTAGCTTGGATTTCCGTCTTGCATAAAACAATTTAAGGTGACTGCGACCATGAAAGATAGGAAAATAACTCTCATAGTCGTATATTCATTTTTGTTAAAAACGTTTTAAATAATGTTGTAAAAACCCATAGATGAAGATTTTTTGCTTGACAAACCCTTCATTAATAAAAAACAGCAATATTACAACCCTGACTTTTAAAAACAACGTCATTGTTATTGTTTCATAAAACAATAATTATAATAATCATTTTAATCGTTTCAATATATTTATAATTTATGAAAATAACCTTTTTTGCTATTGTTCAAATACCTAATTGCAACAATATGAATCAAATAACAAGAATGAACATTTTTACACTCAAATAAAAAGAAATATTCATTTTAACCGTAATTAAAAGTGTAGGAACTAATTAAGTAAATTAGTTATATCAAAATCTGATTCGTCTCATGGATATGAATGGATATATTATTCGTATATCCGTATTTGGTTGCAGTAAATTCAGAGCAAACAAGCAGTTGCAGTGGTAGCCCAGTAACGCGCTTGCTTGGATAACAGAGTTATGTGAATTCAAATCCGGGTCTCGCACCTCTGATATTTTCATGTGCGAATCATTTATATCATGATTGCCACTTGTCTTACGGTGAAGGAAAACATCGTGAGGAAACCTGCATGTCTGAGAAAACCTCGCAAGTTTTCGAAAGTATGGTCCGCAGAAGAAATATGTGTGCGCTAACACGTACGCCAGTGCGGTGGCCTGATCCCCCTTGTACTGAGGGAAGCCCGTGCCCAACATTGGGAAATTAAAAAGGGATGAAGACAAATACAGAGCTCCGATAATAATTTATCTTGTATTTAGAGCGTTGGTAGTAATTATTTTAAAGATATACTTAGACCAAACTTATGGGAAAGCTATGACGGACCCATCGTTTTCAGCAAACACATCGCTCATTAGGCAATCAACGCTGTAACACCTCTAACTACCGTATTATTTACCGTATATGCTAGCCACTACATCAACGACAGTAATATGACATACCTCGGACTTATATCACAATTTAATACACTCTCGGTATGGAACCCAATATGAAGTTGCTCATTCTGCTTTTGATTTATAACTTCTAATATTATAAAGAGGAGAGTTTTGATTGTTTGTTTATTTGCATTCAATAGGCTCAAAACTACAGAACTGATTTGAAAAATTCTTTAACTGTTGGGAAGCCTCACTATCTCCGGGTGACATAGGCTACATTATATTTTCCAAAACATTAGGGATCCTTCCTAAAACTACAATAATGTAACCCAAGGTAGCTAAATCTAGAGACGAACCCGATCGAAGCGAATGTGAGTTAGTTGATAAATAAAGTAAAGAGTTTGTTTCATATTAATTTTAGTACAATACAAATGATGTTTTTCTTTAGGAGTGTTTATTTATATTATATGGAGATATACATTTTAGTATTTATATTTTATTAGTATTATCTTATTTTGTATTATCTTATTTTATATTATTCATAAATTACAAAGAATTCATTCCGATCCATCAAGTGAAGGATATTAAGGTACGTTTGAATGATTTTAAATAAGTTTACTTGAATAAGTTTTAACGAGCAATAATAATAAAAGAATATGAAAACTACACTTTGAGAATATATTTTAATTTTCTTTTATAAAAAATAATATAAAGCGAAAAGGCAGTGATTTTGAAATAGTTATTGAAAATCTATATAATATAGAACAAACGAATGAATTAATGGATGTGGGAAACAACTATACTTTTACAAAAGAGCAAACACCTTAACTTAAATTATGGCCGACCACGAAGCAATCACTGTTATAATTTAATATTTTAGTGAAACATTGAGGCTAGACGGTTTCTTGGAGTTCTCTTAGTTCTAGCTGAATTTCATTAATGGATTTTACAACTTTAGCGACGGAAAGCTTTTGTTACTCAGAACGTTAGTGTCACAAATGGATTGCACTGAGACGGGGCTGTGTGTAATAAATATCAAACACATATATATTTCAGTCATTATAAAACTTTAGGTATTGTTATGGATTTTATAATTATTTTTAACTAAAAACAACCAAATAGATTGCTAAATATAACCTTAAAAATTATTCCACCTTAGAGATTGGTTATAGTTTTGACGTACTTGTAATGATTTAAAAAATAAAATCTTTCCATCACACGACTCTAGAGTTTTTTCATACAGAGTATTTAAAAGAAACATGATATAAAAACTTATATACCTAACACAAGACAAACGACCTTTTACACTCTACGGCTCATACACTATTACTGCTACCCGTACTGCTGTCCGTGTGTTACTCAATGACGCTTAAACTACAAAACCGATTTAAATGAAATTTTGTACAGAGATATTATAGAGCTTAATGAAGGACATAGGCTACTTTTAAATGCGAAAAATGGCTATAAGAGGATGTCATTTTGTACGGAAATTACGTCATTTTTAAAGCTAGAAACTTGAAACTTATTTTTTTGACTTTGGATTAGATAAGACAAAGTTAGTAAAAAAATATCACAAGGCGTACGAGTAATTAATAAACTTAACGTCGCTAGTTATTAATAAACTTTAATTTAATAATTTTTAACACATAATTACATTGATTATTTTAAATACTTTATCTTGCTTTTATTATCTTATGAATATTCTATTAAAAATATGTTATTTTATTCTAAACTGTTGTAATAACCACCAAAATAAAACGTCAATTTTAAAATTACTTTAATAGCAATCTACATTTATTGATTTTTTTGTTGATTTTTTGATTTTTATGTGGGACCACCCATAAGATATTATGCTTTAAATCGATATCGCGTAGCATCCCATTACCCCTTTTACCTCCTTAATACCTACGCTATCACAGTATCCGTTCTTAGCGGACGTCTTCTAACTATTAGTTAACTCCCTTCTTCCTTGATCAATAAGTGGTGTCTTGTTTTAGATCTCTATATTGTAAATCAGTTAAGTTCGATATATTGCGATTGTGCTTTACCAACATAAATATCATCTTAACTTTAGTAGGCTGGATTTATAAACTTATAGAATTAAACCATAATTTGACAACGCTCGGTTTATAGTGACTAGTGGCTACTTGCTGTGCCAGCGGTCGTGGGTATACGTGTAGTATATCAACTATCTGGTGTCCGTAACATAAGCCTCTTAGCTTATCACGGAACTAAATGACGTAGTGTGTAATACTTTCCCAACATATTTATTTATTCACAACATAATTCAGCGTCGATCTAAAAAAATGAATATCTATAATGTTACAGACCTACAGTACAGTACAGTAAGTACACAGTGTAATAAAAAATACTCGTTTAAATGGATTGGACATAATTCCAAGATGGACGTTTATAAATAATAAAGAAAGAATATGAATACTTATACATATATAATACATAGACGTGCTATTATATTGACCCTCGTCATATATTTGGTTTTTTCAAGAACATGGCTTTCCTTGAACTTTAAGACATTAAGACGTTTTTATAATATGGATTCCTCGACAATTATTTAAAAGGGTATATTCGAGTATTGGTCAATTTCTCTTAGCTCTCAGCTATACTTCAGCATTCATATCTTCAAGTAGGAACGCTCTCAAAAGCTTTTTAGTGGCTATGAAGAGAAGGGCTTTTAGATTTGAAATTGTATGTATGCGAAATGCTTTAGCTAAGAAAATAACATATACATTAAGATATAATAATAACAATCTATACATATAATTAAATTCTAACGCATTTAAATCAATCATTGTACATTAAAATATTTGTTGATAGAACTCATTTGTACAGTGTACATAGTAGGTATAGTATATTAACGATTTTAGATATAGATGCCGAATATAAATCTTTATAATATAGTCTTAATGAATATTAGTCATAATATCTTAAGTTATTAATATTTAGTATTTTGGTTTTCATAAGGACAGATAAGGGAAAACTGAGTGTATTTGTGAAAAATACGTATTCCTTCAAAATCTGACTAGAACTTCACAGCCGTCGCATTTACACCATTTAAAGTGTAGCCACAATATAACTCTTGTTTAGGATTTCAAAAACCCAAGACAGCCTTACTCTTAACTAATTGATTTGAAACTTCACAATGTTTTGTGTAATAGAAAAACTTTAATACCTGTCCAGACATTTTTACAAGAGCCGTCGGTCAGTCGTGACGTAAGTATAACTCGTTTAATTTCTTTATTGACCATAAATATACCATAATAAATATGTAAATCGTTTTAAGTCTAGAATATTTTTAAACTATTGATGTTGTAATTGAGCAGGTGAGATTTTTCGTTATCATATATATCTGGATTTACACTAAGTAATTGTTAGAACATACGAGCGAGGCTAGAAATAATACAATTAAAATATACTACATGCGATTTTAACACGAAATAATATACTTTTGTTACATAAACTAACGTATTTCTTATGTAACAAAAAATGGCCTTTAGTAATTCGAATGCAATCATCATAGGTATCAAGTGTTCGATCAGATAACTAGTTTTTTATTGTTTCACATGCCTACATAATATGTATTTTATTTGAATACATTCGTTATTTTCCTTTTGAGGTAGTTTCTGAGAATTCAACGACCACATCGACCGCTTTTTGCCTTTATTGAAAATACACTTTGGGGAGCCTCCACTTTGGGGAATTTCCAATAATACCCTCAACATCCCAATTACAATTTATAACATTTTTTTTGAAGAATGTAACTTGCAAAATTATTTCTTCATATGATTGTATTAAAAAATAGTATTTCCACCGTTTTTTGTTATATTTTGTCTTTTAAAAATAATATTGTAATTTTTAATCAGTTGGCAATGCAATTAACAACTGCAACCCTCTACGGATAATACTGAAACTAAAGTCTAAATACTGAAACTAAAGCATTCGAAACGTTGAAATTAAAAATCTAAATAAATGAGCAAAAAATCGTTAATTTATTTTTATATAAGGAATTAACTATTAAATTCATTAGGATTAGACTAGTTTATTTTATTAGATGAGATCTTATTCATAATAGTCTCAAGATGAATTACTTATATTGGAGATTCCAAGTTATTTAAGCATCATCGAGGAGCTATTGAATGTAAATAAGAAGATGTGAAAAATACAGGCTTTGAAGTTCGATATAAAAAGATATTTATAATCAAAATCATGGTAATCTAAAATTCAGCAAGAAGCGTTCTGCTTTATATATTTCCAATAAATAATGTTTAGTTAACTCTCTCATAAGTGATATGAGATACGGCTATGCTTAGATTATTTAACATTAACGATTGAAAAACGATGTATTACATTTTTTGTCAATACCATAAAATCTGAGACAGTGATAGCGCAGTAGTATCGCGCTCTCTTGAATAACCGGGATGCGGGTTCAAATCCGGGTCTCGCACTTCTGATATTTTAATGTGCGAATCTTTTCGTGCCCAGCTAACTGATATCTGTAATAAAGTTACCAAGTGAGCACAATGGAAACAAACATCTTAAGAAATTAATAATAAATATAATATGGTGGATAACCAGCTGGCCGATCACTCTGATTGCGAGTAGGCAATAGTTGCAGAGCTTTATTAGTTTCATCCTGAACATCTGGCGAAACGACCAGTCGAAATGATCAGTGAAATAATTCGGAATACTCGTAGGGTCGACGGCGATATGTGATAGTATACATGTTTAAATCATGTACCATCGCTATCATATATAGACTCTCTTATATATTTATTCATTAAAAAGTAAAGGTGTATTCAGTATAGGTAAGTTTTTATATTCCTTTACTTTAAACGTATTTGTACTAAAAGGATGCAACACATAGACATATTCTAAGGAACTTAAGAACAAACCCGGAGAACCACTCTATCCATTGGCGAAAACAGCATGAAAATTTTGAGTTTATCGCGGACAGACAGACAGACGCGGCGGAGGACGTTGTTTTATTATATGTAGTGATACTTATAGAGATTATGTCAAGTTTCTTAGATTAATTAATAGATAAATAATACATTGAAAATTGGCTTTTGTGTTAGATCAGGTGCAAAAACTATCGACTAACTATAAGGCCAATATTGCCTAACTAATTGAATCAATTACAAGTAGATTGCCTCAATCCAAACAATTTACCTTTAAAGTTATCAATAGATCGTTTTAATATCACGTTAATTTACTCTTTTCGGCTATTAAGTGTTAACCCAGTGGTATAAGTTTGATTGGAAAATCTAGTGTAGCGGGTTCAAATCCTTTCAGGTCTTGCCTGTGATATTTTCAAGTACGCATCATTTTTAATATGATAACCACTTGTAAAACTGTAAAGGAAAACATAATGACTTGTAAAATCCGCCAATTCGAACCAGCATGGTGGACTATTACCTGAATCCCATGTATTGACAGGAAGCCCCTGCCCAGTGGGATATTAATAAAAGCTTATTTGTTTTTACACTACACCGAAATTCGAGAAATTCATACTGAAAATAGTTATTTCAGCATAAAAGAGTAAAAAGCTAAATAAATAGCATTTGTAGGTACCTACTAAGCTACTACGTTTTAATGAAAATAAAATGTAAATGAAAGTAAGGGTGGAAGAGGAAGATAAAGTTTCAATGTGCCAAAAATACCTTTTGTGGTTCATGTTTGTATGTATATCTAAGCATTGTTTGAAAATTAAACATTAAAACTATATATGTACATAGACCGTACCTACTACACCTACTAGGTACATTTTGGTAACAATGCGAATCGAGACGACTATATGAATATTAATAATAATAGAAAATAAATATGTCGGGGCATTATTACAACAGCGCTATCTAGTTCCGTTGTAAGCTCCGAGGCTTATGTTACGGATACCAGATAGTTGTTACATATATACATTTAAAATACATACATATTATAAATATAAACTCGAACCCGCGACCGCTGGCGCAGAAAGTAGGATCACTACGAACTGAGCCAAGCGTGTCGTCTTAATAATTTATAATAATTACTTCTAAAGCTAATAAGTCTAATTTATAATTTATATTTTTCTAATTACCAAACCACTCGTGAACAAAAAATTATAATTCGAATACCTATTCTTTTAGTACCTTAATTAGTTGTTTACTCGTAGATCTATGTGGGCTGTAATTATATTTATGCTATACGCATTTATACATGCATATAACTTAAAAATTTTTAAGACCTACTCTTTTTAACCCCACAGAAAAAACCGTATAACACAATATATAAATCTCTTAAAGTCCTAATATTTAAAAGGTATTGGAAGCCGGGGTAAATCCCTAGTGTTGAATAAAGATGAGAGACAAATATGACAGAATTTGAGGCATGGAATCTAAAAATAATAATATACATTACATTAACATAAAAACGTTTTTTTAACATGTGTGTGATGATTAATTATTTAAATATAATAAAAAAGAATATAATAAGTTATTTTATAAATGTAATTAAATTGAAATTAGATTACATAAAGATTTAGATTATAAGATTAGATTAGATTATTATGAGGCGGTGGTAGCGCAGTGGTATTGCACTCGCTTGGAAAACCCAGTGCGTTCACGTCCGGGTCTCGATTCTCTGATTTTTCATGTGAGAATCATTTCTAACTTATTATTAATCAATTACCTTACGGTGAAGGAAAACATAATGAGGAAACCTGCATGACTGAGAGAGTCTAGCCAGTTTTTGAAAGATATCTGAATTCCAGCGACCCCTGATATCAATTGCAATTGTCGTCAATCTGTCTATCTTTAAAAGTACTATTTTTTTAAAGCCGATGAAATAGAGATTAATATAGTAATATAATCTCACTTTTTTAATTTGGTTACTATTCGCTACAATTGAGTATACATTATATCTAGGCAACTTAGTTAAAACGTTTTCAATAAATGCTACTAGTTTTGTTTATATTTTAATTAATAGCTTCAGTTATTTTCCAAATTGATGATATATGTACAATGTACATGCCTATTAATAATATGAAACAAGAATTAAGCGTTGTATTATATTTTAATAAAAAACACTACAAAAACTGATAATAGATTTAGTTCCACAACTTGTTTAAGAATTTTTTTACGCTGCGTAATTAACGTCAGTTTTAATTATGGAAGCTCTTAACCGTCAATTTAAGATTAATAAAAAAGTAAAATAATGTATAGTATAAAGCAAAGATGCTGTATTTTGTCTATCCGTTTGAATTGTGACTTCTTCTATACCTGGTAACTGATTTTGATACTGTTTATATTATGATTTAGAAAAATTCTTTCACTTATATTTATAACACATGCATTTATTCGTAATATAATAAAAAAGGTGAGTATTCAAAGATTTCTAATGACGTCGTACTTTGTGATTGTAATGCATTAAAAAAGAAAGATAAGATAGACAGACAGTTGGATAAAAAATCTAAATATTCACACTCTGCATATTCTCTTTAATTTAGATTATGCCTCGCACTAAGGAATCTAATATAAAATGTATCTAACTCATAATTAATTAACTTTAAAAATAGTCAAAATATGCTTAAACATACGTTGTAAACGTTGATTATATTATAAACTAACGGATTGGGAAATAATTAACTGTCCGACTAATCTTATTTTATATGAATATATTTTTTGTTATCTTATCCTTAGCTTTTTTGTTATTTGATGTAAAAGGAAAACCCATTTTTGTTACCAGTACACATAAATAACATTGAAGTGTCTGTTTTTAGTTTCAAATTAACAGATTTTCACTAAATGCATATTATGAAAGTATATAGTAGTATACTTACTTACATCAATTTTTTTTTAACATTTTTGTCTGCCTGCCTGATTAACTTTTATTTATGAAATTTTATTTATTTTAATTACGAGACGGATTTTTGTGCTACAAACTTTAATTTGGCAGAAAGCATCTAGATGCTTTCTACTACGCAACTCGCTAGTCTATAGTAAAATAAATGATTATTAAGTGCAAGAAGTACATGAAAAATAAGTAATTATAACCTACAGAGGTGACAACAATTTTTTAACATCTCAAGTTACAAATAGAATTTATAAGAAGAATATTACTGCATCTAGGGCGATTAAGATTTTCAATTTGTGTCCAATTTTTCTCAAGTGGAACTTAAACTTGTGAGAGAGAGAGATAACACAGGTTCAAGCTTTTCACTTAATGCACAGTACATACAACAAAAAAACCAATTAAAAAAAAAACAAACAGGTAAGTACAATAAAGGTTACAAAGGTTGCATTATAGCCTAATAACATTACAGATTCTAAAGAGGGCATATAAATGGTTCATTAAGCGAATAGACTCAAAGGATCTCTTAATTAAGGTTGTCACGATTAGACCTCGGGGGGGAGGCTGTACCTCTACCGGGCGCGTCCTCTCGGTGGCGGATGAGAGGGACGCCACTCGCTCTTCCTGAGCAGTCGAGCGGGTGGTAGCGGGGAAACCCGCCGCGGACAAAAAGCCATAGGGGTGGCACCTCTGGCTGCCGTCACAGCTAAGAGGTGCCACTAGGGGCCCTAGCGGCCACCAGTTGCGCGACCGCTTCGGGGGTTTCGCAACCGGACAGGCGGGTCCGCTTCGGCGGTCGTGTGTAGTGGTGCCGCCGACGTTGTCTTTGATGGCGGAGGCGGCAGGGCTGCAGGGGGCGGGGAGTGTTGGTGATAAGCCGCACTCCCTGGCCTCTGGAGCCGGTGGGACCGCAGGGGGTGGGGGGACCGGTCTCATTAGCCGCACTCCCCGCCTTCTGCAGTCAGTGGGCACTTCGGTGGGCTGTGTTTGGTGTTGGGGCTGTTCTGGGCACTGCTCTGATCAGCAGAGTGGTCTTGGGAGCAGCCTCGTCTAGGTTGATAGTCTTCCCATAATGGGGATGTCCCGCTTGGGGCGGTCTCATGGTGGTGGCTTCGGCCAACCGTCGGGGCGTCGCGGTTGTATGCGAAAGCGATCCTGTGGCGTCCCACATGGCGGCAGGGGTTGGGCAGTTGGGTTTTAGTGGGTATGCCGGTCTCATTAGCCGGAGAGTCCCACATAACCACCCCAGGGGAAGTCGGGTGGTATCCGTAACAGGATTTCCCAACGTTAAAAAAAAAAAAGGTTGTCACGATTAGACACAGTTGATTTGTCGAAAAACATCCACGGTCCTTGATCTCACGCCTCAGGTGAGAAGGTAACTACTGCCATTTGCTTTTTGCATATTTTAGGAACAATAAACTCGTTTAGCTATTTCATCTTGGAAATTTACTAAACCTAATTTTTTTAATTTTTTGCTTCATGTTTTTACTAAAACAACGAGAATATAAAAATAAAATTTTGTCTGTTTTATTTGTCAGAAAAATGTTAATTATGATTATTGATTATTATTAATAAATACATAAATAATAATTAATATTTAATATAGTATAATAACATTATGTTGACCACCACGGTGAATTTCACTGGGACTAAACAGAGCAGGAAATATTAAAAATCAAATAAGCATGCCCGCAGATTCAAGTGCACTAGCTATTCCTGTCACCCTCATACTCCAATGTGATGACGTTTCGATACGACAGCGGAGCGATCAGGTTTAGGATCGACGGCTTTATTTGCTCGCCGAAATACGAAGATGAAAAACTGCCAAATTTTCGGCATGTTAGTGATATTTTGCAACAGAAAGATTAAATCACTAAACTTAGCCAGACTCGGTACTCGAACCCTTGACCTCAGGATCTGCAGTCAGTAAAACAACCGAGGCATGTATGTGAATATACTATAAGTGTCTTTTAGCAAATTATAATTTACGAAGACTAAGTACGTTTAATTATATTTATATATGTCTAGTGTTGTTATTGTTTTCATCATTTCAAAAGCAATTTAATCATCAATTTATATTAAAAACGTTCAAAATAATGCTAAAAATAACGATACAAATCCTTGCGAATTTATTTTTGTGTTATTTTAACGAGCACTTTGAAATTCTATTGAAATACAAACTATTTGTATACCAACCTAATCGATATAAGTTGCTGACTTCATAAAAACTTACAGACTACAGTTGATAGGTTCATCTAATAAAGATGGCTTTGCCTATGGTTTTTAGTCACCATGACAATCAATCAAGGGTTTCGTAATAAAGCGGTGACAGCGACAGAATCGTTGGCGTTGTATGATGAATTGCCGTCGAAACTGTGCAGAGTTTTTTTGTTCTTTTTTATAAGCTTACTCTAATTTCACTACTGTGGTTATAGTGAAACTTGATATGAGTGTGTATTTAACTTCGTTACTTTTTGTCGCTATGACGGCTGGACCGATTTGGATGAAACGAGTACGAATACAACGAAAGTGAAACAACACGCAGCAACAAGCCAAATAGGTCAATGTGAAGGTTCGTATTGGGTATGCGGAATTTGTTTACAATATCATTAGATTGATATTTTTTGTAAATAACCTCTATTCTTCTCTATTTACTTCTATATAACCTCATAATTCTTTTTAAAAAAATAAAAGAAGATAAATTAGAACTTATAACATCAGGTGAATACCATTGATGGTCTAGTCAAAATCTTAAAACCTACATACCGTATATTCTCATAAAAATTTAGTAAAAACATATTTGACATAATAAAAAATATGGAATGACCCACATATTACTTACTTGTGAGTTGTGCTGAATCTGCTTCTTTAGGCTATTATAGACAGCTTACACCAAGAGTTTCTACATATTGATATATTGTGCTTAAAAGGAATATCCGATATTAATATATAATCATGACTTACTTTTGTATTTCTGAAAAGAAATGAAATGAAAAATTATACACTCAGTCCAATAGATCTATAGATAAAAGTGTCCTTCATACAAAAGACAGTAATTTTGCTTCTTTATAATAAAATGTATGAGAAAGCGAACAAATGAAGTCTACTGAACACGAATAATATTGAAAAATATATTTATCTCAATGAATCCTAAAGCAAAGAAAATAATGCCACGTTATTGAAATAAAATATGTACTTTGTAAAGATGAAATATTTCTTAATATGAAAGCCTTTACCGATAAAATATAATAGTAATATTGAAACTGAATTATTAGATATAGTTCTTATATAAACTTATGAATGAGCGAATGATATTCAATTTTATTTATCGAGTAGCGTTCTATTTTCCTAAATAGGTAGTATTCAACTTTATATGAAATGTATAAAGTACCATTTGAAATGTGAATGCAAAAAAGTACTTTACAAACTTAACGTTTTGTTTTTTTGCTTTATTCTTTCCTTCGCATATAAAAATATCAGGGGTACTAGAGAGACCCGGGATTCGAACCCGCTCTCAAATATTGTTCAATAGTTTAAATGCTTGTAATCAATTTAATTCAAATATTTACTAAAGGAGATGTCAAACATAGGGCGACTACCCTGGTTGACAGAGGTTGACCCCAAATAATCGAAAAGTTTAAACATATTATTGTCAAATCTATGTGTTTACTGTTTATTAAATAATTTGGTGCGTGATGTAAGTAAAAAATAATGATTGCGAATATTTACTGGAAAATACAGTATACGGATAATAAAAGATTAATTATGAGTAATTGAGCTATAAGCTATTGATACAAATTTAATAAATGAATATATATGTTGAGACACACAGAGCCATCTAGTTCCATGGTAAGCTACGAGGCTTTTGTTACGGATATCAGATAGTTGATACACTATACATATAGAGCTTTGAATACATACATATTATAAATATGAACATCCACGAGCACAATCATTCGTGCTCAACAAATGAATGCCCCCAGCGGGATTCGAACCCGTGACTGCTCTCGCAGCAATTAGGGCTACTACAAACTGCGCCAAAATTGGCGTCATTATGATGGAAATTTCATGCAGCAAGGATTTTCAGCAACGCCTGAGAATGATTTTTAAAATGTTGGCAAGAGCTAGGAAAAAGTAATAAGAATTTTACAAGTTTACCCACATCAAACAAAAGCAGCTGAAATTGTAATTAATCTTTAATTAATAAAATGTGAACTAAAAAGGTGGTCAAATCAACTTTTTTAATATAAGCTTAAGCATTTTTATTATATTTAATAATTTCGCCGTCAGATGTCGCTAGTCGTTAGCTTTATCTTGATAACTTTTTTGTATGACATATAGTTTAATTAAAGAGCAGTTTTAGGCGTCAATTTAAGACTTGTAAAAACGTTTTTAGCGATTAAATTTTTAAAATAAAAATAAAAGACAATCATAATGTATGGTACTCTCGTATTTCTCCATAGGAAGACAGTGGCAGTGGTAATGCGCTCGCTTGGGTAACCGAGTGCGAGTTCGAATCCGAGTCTCGCACCTTTGGTATTTATATGTGCGAATGATTTCAAACATGACTTCTTGTTGTCCTTGAGTGAAGTAAAACATCGTGAGGAAACTTGCATGGCTTCGACAACCTAGTAAGTTTTCGAAAGTCGTGAAGTCCGCCAACCGGCACTTTGCCAGTGTGGAAGTCTATAGAGCCCCTCGTATTGAAAGGAGAACCGTACCTAGCACTGGGACGATAAAAAGCGTTAAATACATCCCAGCCTTATTCCATTTAGCACTATAAAATACCCTAATACTTTAGTATGATAATTATATTGGTAATTTTTTAAATCATTTATTTATAATTCCATAGCATACATACCTACCTATTCGCAAACAAATAATAATTAAGAGTTTAAATACAGAATATCTTCTAATTTTTCAATAAAGTATTTTTACTCCATTCATCGAATTGGATCACCGACAAAGAAATTAATTACAAATTGAATAATTAATTTATACTGCTTTCTAATAAAGAAGGGTTCTATTAAGCCGTCTTCCATTCATGTCCAGACACGTCATGTGTACTCAACATCTATCATAGCAAATATTAATTGAAATTGGAATTTCTGTTATAAAGCTCTCGTACTACTCGTAGATATAAATCTATTTCATATAAACCTATTTGGTTTTAATCATAGAATAATGTTATTAAATGTAATACGTATGTATATTGTCACCTTGTCATGAAAAAAATATTAAAAGAAGCTAAAGTAACAAATTTTGTATTAGTAAGCCCCCTGTAAAAAGATAAGAAATATGAGATGAGAGTAGTAAACGTAAACATATAAATAAACGTTTAGTTAAAGAACAGTTAGCAAACACAAAATTTATTGAAATTAATAAATTCACTTTGAGTTTCAGAAGGTTTTCGAAATTTATTTTAGAACGGAGTGCTTAATTTGAAACAAAATATCCCGCGTTTTAATTGATAAGATAAATTTACGATGTAAAGGCCACTTCCTTAACTTACTTAGCAAAAGTAAATAAATTGGGAAATTCCTATGAATCCTCGGTTCCTATACAAATAAGTAATAAACATTTATTAAAATAAAATGGTTAATTAATTCAAATCGCTTTTCACAAATCTGTTTTATGTAGTATATTCAAGCAAAACTTTAGAAAGAAAATATATCATAAAAATAAACGCCAAATAACTTTAAACAAGCTAACTTTTAACAATAGAAAACAAGATTTAAAATTTATTTAGGTATATAGGCATGTATCTAAAAAAACGAAAACAAGCGTGAAACGACTGACAGCCTGTCTCAGATATATGTTCTGTCAAAATGATTGACAATTCAAGAAGTTAGAACTAACATAACACTCCTTTTTTACGACTACCCGTGTAAAAAAAAAGCTGATAACAAACTACTAATTTTATTAAGATTAATCCATAAGGTGTTACAAAATTTTATTAATAAACACTATCTGACAACCTAAGCATTTTGTACACTTTACTGAATATATATCACGCCAATATTTGTGCTTATATATTAGTAATTTATATAGTAATTCTTAAAAAAACTTCATATCTAGATGTGTGATCAGTCAAAAATATATAATTTTATAACCATTAAAAAAGAACATTAACAATTTTGTGTGCATTGGATAGAATCTTATTGTACTACTATCAATCATGTTAGAAAACCAAACATATCAATAATCCTATATAAAAAAATATTGAATTTGACAGTTGTTTAAATGCATTTAATTGTATTTTTTTAATATAATATATAAATGTATTTATATAAAACGTTATAAATAGCAAAATAAATCCGGATAATGTTAAACTCCCTGAATCATCTACGTGACGCTCTCTTTTCGAGAGGTCCAGGGGATCTTGCCAAAGAATTACGTGAAACATTCAATTTTATACTGTACAATCAAGTAATAAGCATATATTTACTAAACACGCGCATTCACACACACACACACACACACACACACGCACACAAGCATGCACACGCGCACACACTCTCGCACACCATTCGCATTATTATAATCAAATACATTAATTATATAAACCGTCGAAGCAATATGCCAATTATCAAGATAAATTTCGAATAACTGAATAACATTACAACAGAAATCCATAGCATACTCGTAACATAATATTACCCACCGAAATTATTAATAACAGACATTTTCAAATGTATAAAGGTAGTAAGACTTTAGCAGTTATAAGAAGCAGTTTATAATAAATACCAAAGCTAATAAGAACTCATGAATAAAACGTAAGGACGCCGGGGAAAGCTGACATTGTTTCAATTCAATCAAAAACTTTATATGGAAATAGAAGTTAATAGAAAAGCACATATCGTTTTGCTAACGTTTTCGTATTTTAATAAATAGTTGTTGCTATTACGAATTTCATTCGTTGGAAAAATGTTTTACAGGAAATTGGAAGTACCATATTTGCATTCTAATACTGTTGAAGTGCGAGTAAGTATGACTTGGAAATTTTTAGAAGAGGGCAATGGCCAACAGTGAGACGAAATATTATTATATTTGTTTACTTTGCCATTTAACTTTTTTCCATAGGACATGTAGTTTTGTCGGAAATCGAAATAAACCAATTTTTACCCTTCAAACAACACCCCCTCCCCCTACCCAATTCACGATTCTCAGATAGCTCGTAAATTATTTTTCCTTTCTTTTTTGTTATATTCTCTTCCTTTTCCAATGGATTTCATCCTACTATAATATTTTAGTGTCAAAAGTTATCGACACTGGTCTATGACTACAATTAACTTTACAAATATATTTTCAATAATTCTTTCTTATATTTGTCGTTTCTTTTGTTATTTTCAATATACATACCTATTTCACCCAATACGATTATGGAACGTTAAAAGCGCGGAAGAATCTGACACAAACGTCTGGCACACCCACTCTTAGCCAGACTAGTTTAAATGTGAACGACAGCTATAATAAAATTTTCTTACATTTTACTAACATAAAGGTTTTATTCAAATGAATGAAATATTCTTGCTCGTATAATAGAATAATGAAGAATATGAAAAATAGACAAGTATGAGCCTCACTCGCAATCAGAGTGTTCCGTAGTACTAATTCAGTTTATAGTCCCAAAAATTGTGATTTGAATAGTATACATATTTACTGTTTTTGGGATTTTTCCCTTTGCTTAAACCATAAGAAATTGCTTTTTCAAAGATTTTCATTCCCTTGCGAGTGACAGAATATGGGGAATACACAGTTGTGTCTTTTGAATACGTGGATGTTTCATTTTTCACATCTCTGGAGGATTGTAAGCCTGTATTCAGTATTCATTTCAGCTTCATACCTTCACACGTTCATAAAATCAATTAAACATGGTATATTTTCATTTCCTAAAATACTTTTTTTTTATCATAATATAAGAGGTAAGTTTTTATAAATAAATAAATAAAAAATGCGTGTGTATGTATGTGTCTGTCTGCATAATGCCATGTTGCACTGTGAGAGCTCGCTTGGATATGGAATCATGTCCCGTGTCTCGCATCACTGATAGTTTTATGTAAGAATCAATTCCAACATGATTACCAATTGTCTTACGCTGAAGGAAAACATTGTGATGAAACTTGCATATGTAAGAAAACCTAGCAAGTTTTTGACACAATATGTGCTTGAGCAATCCACCTACGCCCAGCAGTGGGACATTTAGTATGGCTGAATCACTTGTACCTAACTGAGAATATTTAATAATGAGTTCTTCAACTAAGTCTTTTTCATATCATAGTTTTAAATTTTAAATCAAAACATACAATCTAGATAAGATTTAAATCAAAATATATATTTATATAAAATATGAAATTCTGAGAATTATCTCAAGATTTAAATATGTTTATTTGGCAGTCAGTAAAATTAGCAAAGCCATAATAGGTGTTTTGATTAACAATGAGAGAAGCTAGCTGCAAATAACACAATAGGAAAAATAAATTGCTTAATCTTTAAACACAATGAAATTATACCTAATTTTAATGGTCAAAGGTCGTTTGCGTCATTTTACATAACATACCTAGTATTTGTTTTGTAATATTATACTTATAATAATTTATCTCCATTCGTTTAATTCCTTTAAATTTATATTGTTCTCTAATACGTTATTTTTAATTTCTCTATGCCGTTTTTCTTATGTAAAGTTAGCTAATTCATTATGCCTAAGTATTCTTTAATCCTGACTAATCATTTAATTCCAGTATAAGATTCTCGATCTAAAGAATTGTTTTTGAGTTTCTTCCTTCTTTTTTTAAACTTGGGAAATGCAAAATGCAAAAACCACGCACGCAACGCATGCTAGGGAGTGATTTTCATCCCCTACGAGAATAAACATTTAGCCTTTTCGTGGCCACACGACAAAGTTTGTTTAAGAAATAAAATGAGCTAAGATTTTTGGTAAGTTTGTGAACATATTTGAATACTTGGATATTTCTTACTAAAATCATGCGAAAGTTACCAAGTTAGATTTATATTTCCGTCAATATGACGTCTGAAGTTATCTTTATTATTTTTGCCATCAATATTCTTAAAGAAGATTCATATCATGTCCTTATATACCCATTTATAGTTTTGGGAGCATAAATATTCAATCGGAAAGACTCAAACTAACATTAATATCAGCCGGCAAGGTAGTTTTTGGCGAGCTGTTGGTGAGGGGCAAGAGAACGAGTCAAATGACATCTGTCTCTCGTCTCTGGCTTGCCTTCATTTTCCTTCTAGACAGAAGATAATCCGGTACACATGCTTAGTCGACCACGCTGATGTAGTACCCACTACCTATGCCGCTTTGTGAGGGCTTTGTCTTGGGAAGGTATGGTAGTCTCAACTGATAGTATCATTTTAGAAAAGTATTTAAGAAAAAAATTAAACAAAAAATATATTTATATGAAAAAAGCTTATTTTACATATAAGGACAATAACCTTTTCAATAATATAAAAATAATTTCAGCGCTCCGTGAGTCCAATAATGGTGCAAAATACTTACAACAACAATTACCTAACAATAAAAGCTTCAGACATATTAGTTAAGGTAAAGCCCTTACTCTTTGTTTGTAATATTCATACGAAATAAATTTATTGGTATAAAAAACTAATAAGTGTAGGTAAGCTATGTACAAATTCCACTAAGTTATCATTCTATTTGAAGTATATTGTATAGATGTTTGTTCCTTCTTCACGAAAAAAAGGCTAGAAGCACTTAGTATATAAATAGACTATTACTAAGAGTAACGAAAAGTACTGTCAGACTACTAGTGACGTACCCAATGCCTAATGATGCTTTTTTAAGTTGTGAATTCAACATAACCACCTTCATACCCAAAGGTCGTAGCGTGATGTATTCTTAGTTCAACTGTTGGTTATAGAGATTATAGCGTTCAATTAATATAAAGCAAACATTAAAAAAACAACATAAACTGAATTTAAGCCGTTTGAAGTTAATTAGGGATTTTCCGCCAATGTTTTATTAAGTTTATTAAACATAATATATTCTACTTCTTGATAATTATAAGTTCAATGCTCGAGGCTCGAGCCAAGTGTAATAATGTAATATTTTGTGAAATATTATTATAATACAAAAATTATTTAAATTACCTACATACATAATGAAAGAGATACATAGTAAGTACATAATAAAATTCTAAGTTAGTTAAATCAGTATAATCAATATTTTTGGAAAATATTTTTGAAATATGTATTAATATCGATTCAAAGATCGATTCTATCGTTTTTAGTGTTACGGTTTCTCTGTCTGTCTGTGACCGTATTACTAGAAAACCACTGGACAGATTTTGATGAGGTACTCGTATATAGCTGGTTATGCGGATCAACATATAGGATATCTACATTTAACTGTGGGAAAATAAGTTAATAAATCGAATTTCTGAGAAAATTTCATAATTGTTAAAATGTACGCACTCTAGTTATAAATATGTAATTTCCAAGTAGAGTACATCATTTTCCTACGCGTATTTCCAAGAGAAGCCAATAATATATCTGACTAAAAGTTGCACTTTTTTATTTTAATCAAATGATCTTTACATAGTTTTGAAATTAAACATTCAATCGAGTTCTCTTAGTAGTTTTCGAAGGAGAGCTACATTCTCATCACGCATTGTATTCGCACCCTGGGCACGGGGCAATTTACATTTTCTTCAATTTAGTCGACACCGACTGGAATATCTTATTGATTCACTTAATCGGAAACATCACACTGTTTAGGAGATAAATGTCTAAATTAGTACGATTTTATTACAATCTAAGTATTTCTCAACTGAGCAAATAATTTAAAACTAAAGTGTGAAAAATGGGTAAGTAAAAATATGTTTTTATTTTCATTCCAAACGATTTAATTTAATAATACAAACATTCAATTTATTATTGTATTTTTTTATTCCATACTAAATTATATGACTTTTTAATAGCTATTATATAGCTAATGATATTATAATAGTTTTTTTACATTAAATTAAAGGAATGCCTGTGCCCAGTCGTGGGACGTTGAAAGCGCTGAACACAATTATACCTATACTACATTAAAAAAGTATATGTGAAAAACCAAATTACATATGTAAAAAGCATTTTTTTGGATTTTTTTAAATGATTATAATATAATATATTATTAAAATTAGAATTATTATTAGATAATTTTCAAATATGTAGACAATTCTATTGATTTACCTTATTAGTTAACGTTCTTAGAGACTGATATATAAAAACAGTCATCATAAAAAGCAATATTTCTAACACAGATTTAAAAAAATCGCAATGAAATCAAAGTTATTGGTATCGATACATGTTATAGATTCCAAACAATATAATTCAAATGGCATAATGGTTCTAAAAATAAAACAAAGACTGGTACTTTCGTTTGTTTTGTACTGCAGGCTTGAGGCCATTTCAGAGTTATTTGATGAAACAGTTCAAAGCCTGTAGAACTATTGATTTAGTTATAAAATTGCGTTGTTTTATCATGCTCCATAACTTTTGGCGAATAAATACGCAATTTGGCCGCATTTATTGGTCGTTACCTGATATTAGTTACCTGTCTAGGTGCGGCATGGCTTTAACAAATTATGGTTTGGTTACCTTAGATGGTAATTTTCGAAAGAACTAGCATCCGCGCATAAATATAATGTTTTTCAATAGATGTTCAGGAGGGCATTCTGTTATTTTATTTTATTTTTATTATATTCGGGAAATATTATTTGTCTTGAGTATTACATAAAATTCATTATAAATATTACAAGGATAATTAACCAGCAAAGTTTCCACCTATAAATGCTATAGAAATTAGAGACAAGTATGATTAAATTAATTAACGAAATGGCAAATTAATATACATAGATAATAATGATGATAATATGGCTATAGACTATTTCAACTTAGAACAATAAAAACTACAGCTAAGTAAGTTATGGTGGCCAATCTCCCTTATACTTATCAACTGCGGTGCATACATTATAATAAAACCTACTAACAATTCCTGCGGCTTCGCCCGCGTTCTAATAAGTATTAAAAATAGGGATTGGTGGTAGAAATAATAAAAAAAACTTAAACTTAAAAAATAAAAAGTATGGAGAGGGTCACGCTTATCAACAATAGAAGCACTATAAAGAAAACAATAATACAAACAGTATCGTATATCTTGTAGGGAGAAAAATAATTTATATAGTATAAATTAGTTTTCTAAATTTTGAAAATTAAAATTGTCTATGTGAATTTTAAAACTCCAGAATAATTTGGACAAATTAATTTAGAAGATTCAAAATCTAGTACGTCTGATATTTTCTTCTGCGAATCATTTACAACAAAATTATCATTTGCCAATTGATTATGGTGAACGAAAATATCGTAAAGGAATTAGGTATAAATAAAACTAGCATTTCGAATTTTGTCGCGGATTTGTTACGATTTTTGGATTTATAATGTCAAATATTCGCGTAAACCTAAGAAAGTATTATCGTGAAGGAACTTGCAAATTGCCTACCTTGCTCAACTATGATCTGATCTAAATAAATAAATATGTTAACGTTAACGCCATCTAGTTCCGTGGTAAGCTACGAGGCTTGTGTTACGGATACTAGATAGTTAACACTACACGTATATATATTTAAATACATACATATAATAAATATAAACACCCATGACTAGAGTACAAACATTTGCGCCTAACAAACGAATGAAAACCCCTAGCGGGACTTGAACCCGCGACCGCTGGCGCAAAAAGTAGGGTCACTACAAATTGAGCCAAACTTGTCGTCATATTGCAAGAAAGAAAGTACTCAGCATTAAGACAATAATGATGAAATGGCTGAATGATGAATTCAGAAGAATAGTACTTTTAATGTAAATGTATGTGTTTCTCTCCACAGTAAAGCAATAGTTTAATCTTACGCCGCCGTTTCGAGTTTTCTTATGTCTCTAGACTCTAATCTCTATATAATATGTTTACAGTAACTTTTGTCGAGCGCAAAATCCAATTTTCACCACGGAGCTTATAACACTTCTAAAACCATTTCATTGCTATAAAAGTACAATATTGGTAACAAAGACTATGAAGCGTGAAACTGGTATTTATAGATATAGCTGTGGTTGCGTATTGCAGTTTTTTTGAAATGAAAAATATATATTATATATACAAATTTATATTTATCGCAAAACAAAGGAAAACGAACAAATTTCATAAAATTATTGTGTGATCAAGAAGTAGAATATTATTATTAAATAATAAGTTGCTTGTATCGATGAAACTAAATAAAATGATAATAAATATTTTTATATAATCTGTATTTCTGTCTGTACATTGATGTGTATAAATTGATAAAACCGTTAAAACGGTTTTACGTCGAGTTTATTTTATGACGTAACAATATATTTTTATTATCATACCTGTAGCTATGTACAGACATATTATCTCTAGGCGATACGTAGATATCTATGTAATAGATTAATGATGTCGATTTATTTTATGTTTATCTATTTATTTGTTTTATATTTGTTTATATATATCTTATACTAGCTGACCCGGCAGACTTCATACTGCCTCAATCGATACCCCCTTCCGTTACACGCTGTATATATATTTTAGGACAAACTTAAATATTATAAAAAAATATTCTGGTATAATACCTTGAAAGTGGGCATAAAATTGTCCTGTATAATATGTGTAGCGCCAAATGATGTCATCTGGAAACAGTTGTTATATTTCTGAATGTTGGCCAAGAAGTGCTTAGAATCATTTCCAATCCCAGAAATTAAAGAGCGTAAAGGATCTGGTGGTGGGACCAATAGTGGCAATTTTACTTTGCCTCCAGCACAACATAATCCAGTAGATTGACCAGTGTATTTTAACGCCTTACAATATTTACAAATTATTTTCATTTCCCCAATTGTTACCGATTTGTCGGCACAATAATCATTTGCCGGATCATAGTCGAATGCAGCTCGTTCAAGAATCACAGGAGCACTGCGTCTGCGGATTCGCTCAATTTCATTATGTCGTGCTCGCTGTTGTTGTGTTTGATGTGCACGAACTCGTTGCATTCTAAGCCTATCCACTTCATTGTCACTAACTAAATAACGCAATTCTGAAATAGCAATACGACTATTTTCCTGATCTGTCTCTCTCTGGTCATCAATGCGGTTAGCACGTGAGGTAGCTCTTCGCACATTTGATTGACTGCGACGACCTAAGTCAGGTCGTCTTCTCCTCGGCATCGTAACGTAATTAATCAAACTGAGAAAATTTAACGCTCACTTAACAGTAACTTAACAGTAAAGCGTCACTATCACAAAATATCAACAAAAAAAGAGCGCACTACTTGGAATGTCACTATCACAACGGATCACAAAAGTAAAGAAAGTTCTCGCGCACGTAGCGGTAATCGTCACTCACAAAGATAGAAGGATGCACTCATAGAATATCGTAACCATGATCGTAACACAATATCGTCAATTTTTATACTTTTTTCCGTATTCTGATTTTTTTATTTATTTTTTTGGAGTTTACCTTTAAGCCATAAATCTCCGTGTTCTGAATTGCGACAAAATGATTGACATATTAATTGGTTGACAAATCTAATGTCAAATATTATGGTTGTGTTCAGAAACTTAATTTGTGACAAAACTTAAGATTTATCAAACTTAAAAAAATAATCTGATACAGTTACAACTGAAGTTAGCTAAAAATCGCGTACGCGACATTAGATCCTCCAAAGCGCACGCGAAGACTATTTTCATACATTACATATATTCGTTAGGAACACACCTAAATTGCTTAGACAACAGTGAGTGATTATAATTTAATATGAACTTTATTGAATAGCAATAAAGTTCAAATTGACTCTAGAAAACGTTTGTATGGGAAATAGAAAAGGGCTGTTTTTAGGGTTTTCCCGGAAATTATTCGATTTTTTCTCGCCTTTTAAACCTTCCCGCGACCTCGACGAACATTTCAAGACCAAAATTAGCCAAATCGGCCCAGCCGTTCTCGAGTTTTAGCGAGACTAACGAACAGCAATTCATTTTTATATATATAGATATAGATGCTTGTAAATTACAAGTGTTTATAGCATTTCCACATTTAACAATTAAAAGTACAAAAAATCATAACTAAAAAAATTACAGAAAACAAAAAAATAATCTAAATAATATAAACTTTACAAAGGAAATTTCAAATGGATAATAAAAAAGAAAATTAAAATAATCATCATTTACAAAAAAAATAGATTAACAGCACCATGTTCCTTAAAAAAATTATTCCACATTTTAATTCGTATTCATCGATACAAATATCATGTTAGACCGAAGCGTAATGGTTGATTCCGCCGTTTCGTGCAAATTTTACCGTTCCGCGGATAAAATAAAAAAGTCAAAATTTTAATTTTTTTTCGAAAATTATCCAGTTAAGTTCGCTACTAGATTCATAAAATGTGAGAGGCACCTTTTTATCTCAATTCGTTATTGAGAAAATAATCCTTAAAATTTTACAATTGGATGGTGATGAAAAGGAGAAGGATTGTAATGAAATCAGGTAGGATGGTAAAGATGTAAACTGAGATGGTAATGAAATACGACAATTCAGTTGCAAAGGAATCTATAATAGTAAGTATAGAAAAGAAAAAAGATATGACTTGATTGAACCGACTTGAACCGCAAAGCTCCGGATGTAAGATCCAAGAAGAGAGCCTTTTACTTAGCCGCCAAGTCCTAAAAAATGACATTAAAGAAGGCTCGTTTTGACCAAATTACACATATTGGCGCAAAGCTCTCTGCTCAACCATCTCGCAGCAGAGCTTTATGGTCCCTTGCCAAAGCGGTCGAGACGAACTTCTGTCGGCCCTCACCCCCACCGCTGGTAAAACCTGACGGATACCTGGCTCATACGGCAATGGAGAAGGCGAATTTGCTTGGCTCTCTTTTTGCCCAAAATTCATGTCTAGACTCTGGCAATGCTACTCCACCACATTTACCGCACCGCGGGATTTCAATGCCTGAAATTTCCATCATTAATAAGGAGGTAAAGAGAGTATTGAGTCGTCTAGATGAGAAGCTTGTATTCCTAATGGTATACCAGCGATAGTACTTAAAACATGTGTTCCCGAGTTGTCTCCGATACTGACACGTCTGTACCGCCTTTCTCTTAAGACTAGAATATTGCCTAAATACTGGAAGCTTGCCAACGTGCAACCAGTGCCCAAAAAAGGTAGCCGTGTAGACCCTGACAATTATCGTCCGATCTCAATCACTTCCATATTCTGCAAGATTATGGAGCGTATATTGAACAATCGTCTAATGGCATACCTAGAACAAAACGATCTCCTCAGTGATCGACAATATGGGTTTCGCCAGAATCGGTCGACCTTCTAGTGTATGCCAAGTGCCAACCACACCATTGGAGAAGCTCTTGAGCGACGTGGGGAGGCGATCGCTGTCTCCCTCGACGTCTCAAAGACATTTGACAGGGTTTGGCACGCGAGTCTTATAAGCAAGTTTTCAGCCTATGGTATATCTCCTGGCCTGATCGGCTAAATTAAATATTTCCTGAGTGACCGATCACTCGGAGTTGTGGTTGAAGTTTATTCATCTCACCCGTTAAAGATCAACTCAGGAGTTCCTCAGGGGTCTGTTCTCTCTATAACCTTGTTCCAGCTGCATATTAACGATCTGCTTATACCCGGTATCTATGGGTACGCGGACGACTGTAGAGAGCACTGTTGTAGAGAGATACCTGCCGAATGCTCAGGCCAGTAGAGATCAAATTCAGTCTGAAAGAGAGGCCATAGTAGAGCGGTTCAACCTCACACTCAAGACAGTCTTCATTTGGGGCGATGCCAATCTTGTGAGTTTCAACACCACCAAAACAGAGGCGTGCCTGTTCACCACAAAAAGGAGTCCTTTTATCTTGACTCCTACTTTCCGAAATGTGCCTCTGGAATACACTGACCGTCTTCATTTGTTGGGAATGGACGTTAGCCCCAACATGAACTACGGGCGGTTCATCGAGTCTAAGGCTAAGGTAGCAGCGAGGAAAATTGGCATCCTCGCAAAGGTCCAACAGTATTTCACGCCGGGACAGCTTCTTAATCTATATAAAGCTCAAGTTCAGTCGTGCGTGGAATACTGTAGTCACATATAGGCTGGTGCTGCGAAATGCCATCTGTCAGCCTTGGACTCGCCTTGTGCTGAGGCTTATTGGTGACCTTACCCTGGTCAAAGCAAACTTACAAAGCCTCGATCACCGACGTAGGGTTGCCAGCCTTTGTGTATTCTATAGGTTACATTTCGGCGAGTGTGCGCAGGAATTACATGATTTAATTCCCCCATCCCCTTTTCATCATCGGACGACGCGACAAGTGGCTGGTCTCCATCCGTATGTCGTGGACATCCCACCTGTCCGGACGAAGAGTTTCGCTTTGTCATTTATTATACGTACGGCTAAGGATTGGAACAACCTGCCTGCATCAGTGTTTCCGCCCGATTACAATATGGGTGTCTTCAAGGCAAGAGTGAATAGGTGGCTACTGAATTAGTGCGACTTACCATCTATGACTGCGTTACCACTTACCATCAGGTGGAACGTAGTCAAGAACTTATTCAGAATGAATAAATGATTCGAATTGTAGCTGATGCTCAGAATTATATAAATCTAGTTTTTTTGGAATTAGTTTTATATTCGGTGTCTCATAAAATTTACGATTTTCCCAACTTAAACGGATGTTGGATAAAATCTTGACTTTCGGAGATCTTGACTTTGTTGATGTTGTAGCTGTATTTGTGAAAGGCGAAAGCTGTAAATCGATTGGACCTAAGAGAAGTTTTACATTATCAAAAACGTTAGATTCATGTAGATATTTTAAAATTATGGACTTGTCTATGCTTAATGACTGGTCGTTATTGACATCAAGTGCTTCATTTGAATCAAATTGTTCTTCACCGGAATCATCAAAATGAAGAAAACCTTAATGTTTGTTATGTACAAAAGGAGTGCTAACATCTTGACATTCAAAACAACTCAGACGCCGTAAGGCTATAATTTTAGTTTTATCATTAGTCCACACCAATTGATGGACTTGCATCGTGCCTTTAAATCCTGGGATGTTGAAACTCTAAATAACATAAACATTTGTCATTCCATTCCAAATCATTTCATTACCTTCCGGTAAAAAAATGGACGGTACGGACGGAAATGAATTGGAGATGAATGAGAAATTTCAACTTTTGAATTTTACATGAATAGTCAATTGATAGTATAAAAATAAAACGCTTTTAATGAGTTATGTATTCCTAAAAATAATTATAATTTATATTATATATTACCTTGCAAAATTGTAGGAATGTGATGAAACAATTTATGGACGAAGCACTTATAAGATTGTAAAGATCGTAAATAATTTTAACAGCGACTTGCATACGTCCACTTTTCTCAGAGGCCTCAGCCGACTGATCGGTTTAAAGTACATTTTGATTTACACCGTTCGTCGTAAACCTCTATTTCTCGAACAAGGAGTAAAATTTTAAGTATGGATGGTAATGAATTTTTTTTGTGACAAATTTAAAGTTATTCATTATTATAATTGTATTATGTTAACTGTTCATTAAAAATATTTAATCGATAAGTCATTAGTTTGGTTTTAATATTAAATAGTCATAATAGATGTTATTTGAAAGATTATGAAATTTCTACTTAAAAACCAGCTGAAGTGCATAGCTGGACACAGAGAGGAATGATTTTAATGGTGGTTTTTCGCGTTTTTATAGTAAACTAATTAAAAAAACAGTAATATTAAGAATACTACTTTGAAAGTGATTATATTGAAAGTGTATTGGCAAATAATATTCAAAATTAATTCTCTTGTTCATAGCTTAATTAATCTGGAAATGCTTTTTGCACGAAACTACGGAATGACCCTAATATCAAACGTATGGGGATGTATGGGCTAGAATCTCATGGTAAATATAATACTGTCATCCTAATAGCACTTACCTATAATAGAATGTTGTGTCAAAGCTATCAACGTTACAATATGTGTGAGAAATCACATCGGTGTCATTAATATCTCTTCACGCTTAAACGTCTCTACAAAATTTGAAGTTTCAAATCAATAAAGGGTATCTAGTTCCATGGTCTCCTAATGGATATCAGGTAGTACCACTACACATGCACTATAGCTTTAAAATACATGCATATTATATATGAACATTGAACACGTATAGCTAGAGTAGAAATATTCGTACCCCTCTCATTAATGTAGCCCCCTGTGGGACTCAAACCCGCCACCGCTGGCATATCAAGTAGAATTAGCATAAACTGAGCCATCGTATCGTCATATAATAAGCTATATTTTTTTCGACACATGATCACTATAAAGATTACTTCGAAATTGACGATCAATTAATACTGGACTAGCAGAGTGGATCGTGATAGGTGTGGAAGGGCGGAAGACTGCCTCATCGAAATATCGTCTTATTAATAAAAAAAAGTGCGTGTGTACAAAGTACATATGTCAGAATTAAAACTTCTTTGGCAAACTAATTTTTAAATCTCGTTTATATTTATACTAAATAACCCCGTCTGAGCTCGTTGAGAGAGGGAGATGGCGCGAAGGTCACACCCACGAGTTAGACAGAGTTAGAAATGTCACTGACTCGCGGTGGGAGAGATCTAACTAAGACTAACTCTTACCCGTTTCTGAGTGCCTGGTACTATGGACTAATTTTTTCATTTCATCGAGTTTGAAATCACAACGATTCTAAAGAAGTTTCACTTCAATAACTCTAAGATG
Organism: Boloria selene; assembly: GCA_905231865.2. Classification (NCBI taxonomy): domain Eukaryota; kingdom Metazoa; phylum Arthropoda; class Insecta; order Lepidoptera; family Nymphalidae; genus Boloria; species Boloria selene. The sequence goes on from HG993149.1 coordinate 7,218,594, forward strand.
GAGTAAACGAAGAATATTCAAGGCATACATTTTTTGTAGAGAAGTGAATTTAAACAAGAAATTTAATACTAAAATAAAATGTACATATGACATTTTGTTTAAATTTAATTATCGTTTGCCTCAAGACGGGTGTCTCCCGTGACCATGATTGCTGCAATGCATTCGAAACGCCAGGAACTTAAAATGAAAATAAATCGAAGAATCTGAAAAGATAGATTTATTCAAAATGTCAAATATTCGCGTTAATCTACGAAAGTATTAGCTGTACAGGAAAAAAGCCTGTCAACTCCAGCTGACAAACTATTTATATGCAAAAAAATCATACCGCCCACCCACAACTTTACGGTGTGAAGGAAGAGAAACTAAATGAAGTCGGTTAAAAATACACCAGACACCGTGTGTGTAACACGTATATTATAATATATCTATTAGTAAGTGAATAATTATATTTAATTGAGTTAAATTATATTTAACGACACGTTTGGTTCAGTTAGTAGTGACTCTACTTACTGCGCCAGCGATCGATTATACATTTAATATTATCCAATATGCAATTTGTAACAAAGGAAGGAAAATATTAGGATTAAATCACAAAAAGCAACTATAAAAATATTACAAAATGACAATGTGTCTTCGTTCGGTTAAATGCTTTGCTGGCGCTTTTCGTGATTTATGACCTTATGACGGTAAAATGAAATATTATGTAGAGAAATCCGCCTGTATTTTCTTTTTTGGGAGCGTGATTACGATTAAATTAAAAACATTTGAGGCGTAAAAAATAAGGACCACTTGTAAATTATTTGCAATTTAAACGTCGTGGTAAATAAAGGTCGCAAATATTTAGGTGAAATAATGAAACATACACACAATAAAAATTTTCAAATGTAAAATGTAATGTAGTGTATCACACATAGATATACAAAGACAATTCAACTGTATCAACTATCTGGTTTCAACATATTTATTTACTAGCACACCCGGCGCGTTTCGCTATGCGCAAGTTAACATAAATTAAATTGTTTTTATAATTTTCTAATAAACATAAAATTAGGCTTAGTTACTGCTTATAACATTAGCTATCTGAGAGTGAAAGTCCCCTGAAAATCAGTCGAGACATTTCAGTGATGAGCCGGAACAAACAGATAGCAAGACAGACAAAAATTTTGAAAAAATATTTTTTATGTAAGTACCGTATATATAGTACTTTTACATATATTTAGGGAAAAGTTGTTAATTTGCAATTAAAAACAGACACTTCAATTTTATTTATATGTACTGGTTTATACCCTATACGTTAATTAAAAATATATCATAGATTGTCCAATTTACATTCTGTTAGAAGAATATTTGCAAGTTCATTGACTCTAATTGTTTTACATTTTCTTTTTGTGCGTGCTTAATTTTATTTATTAGGACGGAAAATGCTTTATTGTTTGAACACAAGTAATTTGTATTGAAAAGGAAATTTTGTTATAAAATGATAAAATATAATTAAAAAGACAGTGGTAGCCCAGCGGTAACGCGCTCTCTTGGATAACCGAGTGATTCGGGTTCAAATCCGGGTCTCGCACCTCTGATATTTTTTTGTGCGAATTTTCTATCATGATTACCACTTGTCTTACGGTGAAGGAAAACATCGTGAGGAAACCTGCATGTCTGAGTAAACCTAACAAGCTTTCGAAAGACATGTGAAGTCCGCCAGCACGCACTAGGCCAGCGCGGCGGACTATGGCCTTATCCCAATCGTACTGAAGGAGGCCCGTGCCCAGCAGTGAGACGTTAAAGTGCTGATGACGATGATGATGATGATGAATGTATTTGGTACTATACCTCAGCCACTTTAGAGAAATAATTTTTGTAAACAAACCACAACAGCTGATTTTTAGGGTTCCCACATCAGAATAAATCACGATTTCACACTTCCAATAGTTTTACGCTAACAATCTATCATAGTTTTCATAATACCTAATTGTAAAGACATTTAAAAGATAATATATGATCAATAAACATTTCAAATCACATGTAAGTAATTATTTTTTACCTTTTTAATTATATTGGGTTGTGATGGTAGATAATTATGCCATCCCTAAAGCTTTCTTGGTTTTTTGGAAGAAATTGTAAACATTTTTACATATTTTTATTATGTCATCAAATAAATGTAACCACCAAGTACCCTACACTATCCGAATAGCTCTTAATACGTGGCACTAAAACCTGAGGGCAGACAAAGAAAATTTTGTTTTTGACGGAATTTCGCAGTAGATTTCACGGAAATTCGAAAACACTGTTGGCAGCCCAGACGCCATTACTCAAAATCACTCGTTTGTTTGAATTCGTTTGGGCATACCAGTATTATTCGGGCTAATTACAATTTTAAGCTTCGCTATACGTTTTGTTATTTGTAATTGGTTATTTGTAAGTGTTTTTGTGGAGTTTCTGTTATATATTGTTATGTTTTTGTTGTTGTTTTGGTGTTACAATGAGTGACCAGCCAGGTCCAAGCTCGTTGATGACTTTTTCATCGCCCCAGAAAAAGCGCTAAAAGAAAAGGGCTCTAAGCTCTGCCGAGAAGATGATAATAATAAACATTTATAAGCCGATTGAAGAAACTTGGCCTAAAGAGAAACACCCAAACAATGCCGAGTTAATTTCAAGAACCGCCGAAACTGCGGGCATAGCAACTTCAACAGTTTATACAGTGCTGAGAGAGTATAAAACTGAGCACCTTGCCATCTCACCAGTGGCAAGAGCTGAGAGATTGAAGAAAATTGACCAACTCCTCGACTTTGAACTAAGTGCTATCAAGAGAAAAGTTCACGATTTTTTCTTCAACAATGAAATGCCCACAGTTTACAAAGTATTACAAATATTAAATGATGATAATGATCTGCTGATCTTTATAGAGACAAATCTATTATGATACATGATACTTTCTTAGATTTACTACGCGAATATTTACAAATTTTTCGATACTTTACACCAAACCAACTTACGAGTATACCTACTTTAGTCGCTTTCGTCACCATGTTTGCTGGAAAGCATTTGAGACCCAATTTCAAGATTCAAAGTAAATCCTTGAAAATAATGTAGGTATTATTATTACAAAGAGCGAAATGTATTTTGGTATGTTTGCTTGTACCAAAAGAAAATCAGTTGATAAAGTAATAAATTTGTATTTATAAGAAATTTGGTTGGAAAATAGTTTGAAATCTGAAAAATGAAAACTCCAAGAAAGTAATTGACTTTGCAAACAATATTATTATGTTAAATCGTTTTTGCTGAACAAACCTTGTTTCTGATTAGTAGGTAATATAAAGTATATATGTTATAATGTGAATGGAATTTCCTTTATCAAAAGTTTCGCCATAGTTCCACGTAATCCCTACCCTTTTAAGGTTCACTTCAATGGACCTTCTTCATGTGCGAGCTTAAACTTCAACAATGACCGTTCGACCAGGCCTTCTTCAACAAGCAGGTTGTCATTGGAATGCCACTTGTGCAATATTCCCCTCCTCTCTTCGCAAAATATGACAGACCCAGCGCCACCGCCTTAGACATATTATGTTCTTTCTGGGTTTGAAATAAAATTTTAATAATTGTACCTACAGCTAATAAAAATTATATCAGAGAAACTTTCATATAAGCTTTAAAAGCTTTTATAAACGCTACGTATTTCAGTTTGCTATTTAGTGACAAATAAGCACAGGTCCTAGATTGGATTTCCGCACGGGGTTAAGCTTAGTTATTAAGTATTCCTATTAAGAAATTCTCAGTAAACTTTAGCTCTGAGTTGGGAAATTGTTTCACTCCCGTACATCATAGATCAGATAAAGCTGTCGATCCTGCACCTTAACTCAGTGAGAAGTGTTCAATGCCGTCCCAAAAGCAGAGCCGGTTTTAGCACTACCAGCGCCCTGGACGAGATTTCTACGGCGCCCCTGTATCGATAACCGTTGTTCACTTACTAAATGCAAAAAAAAGAACAACTCAATTGTTTCAGTTCTCTATATTATTACATTTAGGATATTTACTAGAAACACCAACACCGCGCTCCGCCTTTTCATATATCCGGTGCCCTGGGCGGTCGCCCCTACCCACGAGAATGAGAGTGACAGAAATAAAGAGTCCACTTGTGGTTGCGCACATCTTGTCGACTGTAATATCTCCTCTGCAGATCGCTTAATTATAGAAGATTGACTGTCGCGACAGAAATCATTTGGAAGGAAGCTTTTATTATTATTTAAGTAAGAGCCTTAATGTTTAGCGCTCCTTGTATTAAAAACATTTTTTACCAACTGAACAAACATACGAAGGTTAAAAAAATCATCGAATTAACCCCAATTTTATCAGTAGTTTTAATAATACTTTTGTAATAAAATTATTTAAAGCGCTAGAAAAAAATCAATTTTTGATAGTATTTACAAAAGCGTGTTTCACGATGAAAAATTATATATATATTATCAATAATCTACGAAATGATGTACAAAAATAGCAACTCCTACGCGAAAAATATTTGTTTGTAGAATTTTCCTGTCGCTCGTATAAAAACAATTACCAGAATTTGACGTCGACTCTTATAAAATAGAAAATCAAGAAATCGAGGTTATGAAAGTATATAAAAACAATATGATAGCTAATGAGGAGTGGACTGTATTAATGAGAGATGATGGAAACACGTTTTATAATTAATTCTTTTAATAGTTAAATATTGCACAATAAATATGTTATAATCTCAACAGTGACAGGCAGACTGCTCTGACAAATCTATTGAAACATAAAAAAATAGGTTTTACAAAATAATATATGTTCCAAAAAGGTCGCGCGCCAGCCAGTCGCCAACATACCGGACCCCCAGTGGAACACTAACTACTGGTGGCTACTGGCTGAGGCTCGGCTTCCATAAGGATAAGTTTCCGGGCCGGTCTGCGCAGCATGCCCCCTCTGGTGTGGACGTCTGCCACGCGGACCGCTCCGTCGGATCCTAAGTAGACCTTTGCTACCCTTCCTAGTGGCCACAAACCACGAGGGAGGTTGGGATCGGCGATCAGCACCACGTCACCCTCACCGAGGTTCAACGAGTTGTTGTTGGGTCCTCTTGTACGTAACATCGGTAGGTATTCCCGTAGCCATCGTGCCCAAAACTGATCTGCTAGGCGCAGCGTTCTCCGCCAGTCACATCGTCGGGATAGGTCTGCGTCTGTCAGCGACGTGGTCCATGGGACGACTGATGAGGAGCCGAGGATAAAATGGAATGGTGTTAACGCCTCTGGTGCATCTGGGGAAGACGGGACGTATGTAAGTGGCCTAGAATTCACAATTGATTCGGCCTCGAGTAGGAGTGTTGACAGGACCTCTTCCTTCAGTGGTTGATTTGTTAGGCAAGATCTGAGAGCTGCTTTCACTGTCCGCACAAGCCGCTCCCATGCGCCGCCCATAAATGGGGATGCTGGTGGAATGAAGCGCCAGTTGATTTTGTGATTAGTGGCGTACTCTACGACCGAGTTGTCATGTAGGGAGCGCAGTTCGCGGGAAGAGCCAACAAAGTTAGTACCGTTATCGGAAAATATAGTGGTGGGCGATCCTCGGCGAGCAATGAAGCGCCTGAGGCTCATTATAGCGCTATCTGCAGTGAGCGAGTTCACAATTTCGAGGTGAAGCGCTCTGGTTGTGAGACACGTATATAAGGCGATGTATCGTTTCTCGCTCCGTCGATATAGCTTTACCAGAATCGGGCCAAAGTAATCAAGGCCTACGTGAGTGAAGGGTCTTTTGTGGTGATCAAGACGTTCTGGTGGTAAGTTGCCGATCTGAGGTTGGATAGGTTTCGTGTTCCATTTCTTACACTTCAAGCAGGCGCTTGCTACGCTACGGATGGTTCCTCTGGCTCTTAAAATCGAATATCTTTGCCGAAGTTCATTCAAAACGAGCTCGTTAAATTGATGCGCGGCTTTGATATGTTCGTGGAGGATTAGCAGTCGTGAAATGTGGTGGCGGCCGTCGAGAATCATGGGTGATTTCATCTCGTTGTTCACTCCCGGTGCGGAATTTATGCGCGTGTCTTGTCGTATGAGACCTTCTCCATCCAGTGTAGGCGCCAATTTCCTAATTCGACTATTCTTAGGCACTGGCTTCGAAGATCGTAAGTGCGATAATTCCTCAGGGAAACTCTCTGTTTGTGCTTGACGGACCAACATTTTCTCCGCTTCTATCATGTCTGACGCGTGAAGCTGGTGGGGAGACGTGGTGCTATCAATGTAGAGTTTGGAATTTGGATCTATTGGCCGAGACAAATTAAGCCGGAATAGGCGTGCGCCCTGGAGAAAACGAGCGGTGGCACGTAGCAAACGTAGCCAGGAGCTAAAACGCGTTGGGTCAGGTAACGAATTCGAGAGTGGGGTGTCGAGGAGCAGAACCATCAGATTTGATTTTAACTCGGGGTCTGATGAGGTCTCTCCCTCGTCAGTGACGCGCTCGGTCGGCCAAGTGCAAGACTGTTCAACAAGGAACTGTGGACCGGTGAACCACCGATGAGTTGCGGTAAAGTCGGTTCGTTTTGGTTTTGTCGCATCATCAGCGACATTGAGAGAGGTAGGGATCCACCTCCAATCGGATGGATTGGTGGTTTCCAATATCTCTCCCAACCTGTGTGCCACGAACGGTTTAAACGCGCGAGCGTCACTCCGGATCCACTTTAGGACGGTGGTTGAGTCAGTCCAGAAAATGGTTGCGGAGGGCTCAAAACGGTGAGCTTGCATAATTGTTTGCGCAAAACGCGACGCGATAAGCGCAGCTTGTAATTCTAATCTTGGGATGGAAACCGGTTTCAGGGGACAGACTCTGGCCTTACTACCGATGAGAGCTGTCGATACAGAGTCATCGCTGTAAGTGAAACGCCAATAGGCGACGCAGGCGTAGGCTTGTTCGCCACCGTCGGCGATTACGTGCAACTGGACGTCGGACAAGTCTGATCCGACCATGTACCAGCGTGGGATTTTTATATTGGCTGCAATCTGCAGCTGTGAAAACCAGTCTTTAAATTCGCTTACATACATTTCGGGTAAGCCTGTGTCCCAGCCAACGCCTGCCCGCCATAATCTTTGAATCAAAATGCGACCCCAGATGACGACCGGCATCAAAAACCCAAGAGGGTCATAAACTTTCATGACGTTCGATAAAAGAATGCGTTTTGTCAAAGTGTCGGTCGGTATCTGAGGTACGGCACGAAACCCTAATAAATCTTGACGTGGGTTCCAATTAACACCAAGGACGCCAACGTCACTACTGGTAGGCAGGTAAACGTCAGAAGTTGCATCGCTACGAAGTTCCTTCGGGACATGAGAGAGTGCCTCTGGATGGTTGGACGTCCACGCTCGCATCTCAAAACCACAATTCTTGTGCACTGTGACAACGTCGGCGGCTAGTTGAGCTGCGTCCGCAACATTTGTGTGGCTCCCAAGGTAGTCATCCATATAGTGATCGTCAATTATTGCTTTGCAGGCAACGGCATAGTCGGCTTCGTGTATCTTCGCGTTTTTGTTTTTTATATAGAGGGCGATGAAAGGACTCGAAACTGCGCCGAAAATCATTGATGACATGCGGTATTCCTTGAGGTCGCCGTTCTTGTCACGCCAGAGAAAGCGTTGAGCATCCCTGTCCCTTGCGGCAATCTTAATCTGAGGAAACATCTCCTTGATATCGCCACTCAAGGCTACCGCACCTTCTCTGAAACGGAACAGGATGTCAAGTAGGGGCGATAATAGGTCAGGACCTTGCAGAAGCAGACTGTTGAGGCTTACGTTTTTTGTTGTGGCAGCCGCGTCATGGACTGCTCTCAGCTTCTTCTTCTGAGGATGATAGACACCAAAGATAGGCAGGTACCAGCGAATGGAGCCGTCTGGGTTGACGCAAGAGGCATTTGGTGCAGGTCGATGGTAGTAAGTCTTCGAATCACACTCTTCGGCATAGTTCTTGCTGATTATGTCGTCGATGAATTGTTGAAAGGATGCGGCAAACGCTGAATCCTTTGACATCTGTCGCTCGAGGGCCTTGAAGCGTGATAGTGCCTGTGGGTAGCTATCTGGTATAATTTTCGGTAGCTCCTTCTTCCAAGGCAGGCCAACTTCAAAATGACCATCGTGAAGTTGGTGAGCGGATGATTCCATGATGTCTACAGCCCGTTGATCCTCGCTGTTTTGTCGTGGGACCTTTTTTGTGATACCCAAGGCGTCGATGTCGTATTGACATTTTATAAGTGTATCCAGATCTTCCGTGACGTGATTGATAAATTCAAATGGCTTCGACGACAAACAGTGTGCGCCATGGAGTACCCAGCCTAATAAGGTTTTGGAGGCAACAGGGTCATTCTTTTTTCCACACCGCACTTCGCGACTTATGGATATATACCAGTCAGGCGCGCCGATTAAGACGGTGGGGTAAGCAATGTCACATGACAGTTCGTTTGCTAGGCCTGACAGATGATCGTAATCCGTGATATTAATCGTGTCTGGATATCGTGCGCGAAGCCCTAAGGGTTCCACGGCTCGCGCGTGTTCGATCAGGTAACGATCGGGTAGGTCGCGACCGCGTATATAAAAATCAACATAGCTTACTTCACGCTCCGCTGTCATATTACAAACACCTTCAATGCGAAGACGCTCCGAGCGGGTTGGCTTCGCGCCGATGCGTTTTGCCACTTCAGCGTCAATGAGAGATGACACACTGCCGTCGTCTAGCATCGCTGTTGTCTCGAACGCACCGTCAGGACCCTCGACTATAACCGGGATCACTTTCAGCAGGCCTCGGGGATGTGGGCGTGAAGTCGTTGGGCAGGATCCTGTTGCATTAATTGAAAAATCAGTGGTATTCGCAATTTTATCCGAAGGTTCGATTTCGTTATGTTGTTGAGTAGTATTTATATTGACAGGACATGTAGGGTTGACAGAGGAGGTATGAAGACAAATGCTCTGTCCGCTTGGAGCTGCGTCGGGATTGCCGTCGGCTGTCTTTGTGCCATGGAGGAGTGCGTTATGACGTCTAGGGCATCCATCGACACCGCAACGTTTCGCGCGGCAACTGTTCCACGTGTGTGGCTTAGACTTGAGACAACGGTAACATATTTTAGTTTCTCGAACCCAGCTCCATCTGTCGTCACATGTTAGCTTTAAAAAACCCTTACATGTTTTTATTTTATGAGATCCTTGTTTACAATATGCGCACTGCTCAGATGTATTCCCGCAAGATACCGTAGCATGTATTGTTTCCTTTTTTAACGGGAATTTCGGAGCATTATTGCGTGGTACGTTTGAATATGTTGGTGGCGTTGGCGCTTTAAATGTACTGTCAGCAATAAAATTATATTTTAATTGTTTGTCAGCCTCGGCTAAGAGAAATTGTGACAACAATTCAAGTTTTGTTAGACTTTGTTGCTCTGGCGCGTGAGCCGATGCGTAGTCTGTAAAGCGAGATCTAGTGTGCTCACTCAATTTTACCAAAATGCACCGAAGGAGCTCTGGAGATGATAAGTACTCATTCTGTTTAAGCAATGTGAGCGTTGTAATAAAGTTACGCAATTTATTTGCTAAGCCATTTAAGTCTTGAGGAGAACTTAGCTTTGGAGTGTTGCGGAGCTCGGTGATCTCGCGGGCGACCAGAAGTTCCGGACGGGCGTACGTCTGCTCCAGGGCCTTCATGATGTCGTCGGGCGAGCCGCAGGTCCACATGAGCGACGCGACGGACTGGTACGCTTGTCCACGGACTGCGTGGTTCAAACGGTCTAAGTTTTCTGCAGCTGAAAAATTACGTTTTGTACGTTCATAACTACTTTTAAAAGCCATCCATTGTGAAGTTTCACCTGAAAACGTAATTAGCTCGGGCTTCTTTGGCCTGTTTGAAAGTGAGTTTATAGCTTGGGTAAGTTTTGTAATAGGGTCTGAGGAGGAATGTTCAGATGATACTGGTAGTCGTGGTGCCACTGTGTCGTAGTTGTATGTTAAGAGCGCTTGAGTGGGTTTCGAGAGGGTTGCTTGGTTGACAATAGGCACGTTGAAAGATACCGAGTTGGCGGTGGCGGCCGGTTGTAAACTAGGTCCTCGAGCGTTACTCGAGGTGACAATCGGTGCCCCACCAGGCATATTTTCATAAGTTGCTGTAGTCATGTTAGCATTCTGTTCGGATACCCAAGTAGCAGTGCGCCTTTCAGCGTTGCGATCAGAAAAATACGAACTACGAGATTTGGCAGACTTATCTAAAGCTTCCAGAGCGGCGATTCTTGCTTGCAGCTCCGTCTGTTCCGCCTTGAACTCGAGATTTGCGAGCTTGCGCTCGCGCTCCCGCTCCGCCTCGGCCTGTTGACGGGCGAGCACGGCTTGCTGACGCGCGAGTTCAAACTCGCGCTCCGCCTGCTCCCGATCACGGTCCGCCTGTTGTCGAGCGAGTTCACGCTCGCGCTCTACCTGACGCCGCATTAGGTCCGCTTCAAGCGCTAGCTTCTGTGCGCGAACGGTCGCCGAGGAACTCGTTGAGTGTGTGCGCACGGTATGTGATTGCTTACTGTGGACACTAAAAGCGCTTTCAGTTGGTGCTTTGACATCGCCTCGTGCGAGTGTAAGCGAGCTAGTTCGAGCATCTGGGCGTTCGGCAGCGGGCTTAGGTTGTGCCGCGCTGGTTAGAATGTCGCCCGTCGTTTGTATGCTCGAACCACTAGGCAATGTCGAAGCACCTTCGTTATTCGTGACTAAACCCGGCCGGGCGCCGCGCGGTGAACGATCACGCCGTTCGCGCTGCACCCGGTCAGATTCCGTAGCCGCCTCTGCCCTTGTCTTACTACGTGTTTCCACCATGATGAAAATGTAAGTAAATAATGTAAACACCGTTTTACGATGAAATAAAAATTTACAATAACTTACATGAAAAAATTTGACATTTGAATTTCGATGGAATGGTAAAATTACGGCGAGAATGGACCAAAATGATAGCTAATGAGGAGTGGACTGTATTAATGAGAGATGATGGAAACACGTTTTATAATTAATTCTTTTAATAGTTAAATATTGCACAATAAATATGTTATAATCTCAACAGTGACAGGCAGACTGCTCTGACAAATCTATTGAAACATAAAAAAATAGGTTTTACAAAATAATATATGTTCCAAAAAGGTCGCGCGCCAGCCAGTCGCCAACACAATACATAATTCTATATCTTGAGTAAATATTATGTATAATTATTTATTTATATTATAAAAAATTGCTAATACCAATTCTATGTCTTCACTCTCTTTCCTATTGTTCCTCACTGTTCGTTTGTAGAACTAGAACTACTAATACTGACTTGTCTATATCAATAAGTTTCCATACAACCTATATGTGTGAAGGTATGGATGAAGATGACACTTTAAGATGATATTTTACGACATAATCATCATTTGTGGTTTGGTTGAACATACAATATAACATAAGTACCTACATACTGAAAGAGTGGGAGTTATAATATTAAACGCGGAAATCAAGCTCATACCTACCTACACCTAAACTACCCACTCTTTCACAAGCTTTCTTTAAGTAAGTAACTAGTACGTATAAAAAGATACACTTTTACAATTTATTGAACTAGGATTTACAAAATACAAAGTATATAATGGATATACTGGGAGGTTGCCATAAGATACGTTACATTATCTAGCAGAATTCTTACATATACCTAGGTATAAGGTACTGCTTCACGAGCCATGTTGCGGGAATATCAAATACAGCAACAGTAAAAAATATTTATCTCCTAATTGTTTTTATGTACCTAATAATTTATATAAAATGACGCCTACCAAATATTTCTATGCAATTACCACGTTGTCCCGTTATTGCGGAACAGTTAAAAACACTAACAAACTTTAATTACACTTTATATAATACCTATATGAATATATTTATGCAATTATAACCCAATTGTAATAAACTTTTTAGTAAAATCAAGTGAAACAAGTTCAAATGCACTCTAGCACCTCTAATAATCTTCTATCTGAATCATTTTACATATGATAAGCTGAGCACATTTCTTATGAATGGACATGTAACCATTGAGTTAAAATATGTTTATAATATATCTATGCATGTAACAGTGTCTAGTAGAGCCTAGCAAGTTTTGAAGACATAAAGTCAGCCAAGTCTCATTTTCCCAGCATGAAGGACTATAGCCTAAATGACAGTACGTTACATAAGGTATCATTATCATCATTGCATGTAAAATGGGTCGCTATCTTGGAACGATAGCGGACTTTTATACTAGGTATGTGAAGTTCATAATTCGAAATATAAGAAATTCCTTTTTCCTTTCCTATTAGAATTTACTGCGACGAGATAAATGTTGACTGAACATTCTAAATTGATTATTATTTCAAAAGACTTTCCTCCTTTCTGCTTAGTACTAAGTAAGGTGTGGAAAAAAATAAACAACTTTTTAAAGTTTATTTCTTCTACATAAATGTATGTGTGTATGTAATTACAGAGCAGTAAAAAAATTAAATAACTTTTTAATCACGTATAAATTTTAATTTTTAACTTGTGAGGATTTATTTACATACAGGTTTACTTTAATATAATATGACAAATTGTTATAATTTATATTGGACACTGTAAGTATATAAACAAAATCTTAATTACAGGATAGGTGAAAATGCGGAATGGCGACTCTTTACGGCGACCTTTTCAAGATAGATCGAATTTGCGCCTTCTAAGGTATCAAGTACCTAATACTAGGTATAGACCTGTGAGGCTATTAGGTTAAGTCTTTTAATTTGTTTGTTAATATTCAGGAAAAATATTTGAGTTCTCCATAATTTCGCAAGCGCTTGAATGAAGTAAACATCATAACAAAACTAGATATCGCACACTATTGCTATTAACCAACAATCAGCCCCTTTTTGTATGGCATATGATATTGTTCGAAAATCAGCTTATGGTACATTTATTAATACAATATAGAAAGCATTATCGATTTCTATCACAGTCAATCGGAAACAGTAATTATTGGTTTATCAATAGTTGTATAATGAGAATAAGCTAACACAAATATCATTAAGAAACACCATTTATCTTAGATTGAATCTATATTTGCTACTAACTATCTCATGCTTACACATAAGCTATTATCCTAGTTCCAACACCATTCCTAGATACTAAACTAGTTGTATTCCTCTGAGAAATGTATAACTATCGATTACTTACATAAAGGGAATATGCAGGTTACTTATACAATAGCTTAGTTTGTATAATTAGAAAATATCCACCCCTAAAAACGAACTTATTTAGCATAAAATTACTTTAAAATATCATACATCCGATATTTAACGCCAACATTACTATCAATCAAAAGGTCTAGATTGTTGGTACCAATCGCAAACACCACACTGACTGCGCTCTATCTTAGAGTTTATTAATTATTATATAGATTTTGACGTTATATTTAGTCTGAAAAATGGCGTTGCGTTTCAAACACTATGAATTTCCATTTGAATATGAACCTTTCAACGATTATTTTCTTAAAAAAAGGGAATGACATTATAAAATATTTCACCTTTATTTAATTCACACGAATATTCCATATTGGTTTATAATTTTCTTATCATCACTACATAGTATAAAACAAAGTCGCTTTCTCTGTCCCTGTATCCCTATGTATGCTTAAATCTTCAAAACTACGCAACGGATTTGGATGCGGTTTTTTAATAGATAGAGTGATTGAAGAGGAAGGTTTATATGTATAATAACTTCCATTAAATAGTGGAAAAATACTGTTATTTTTGAAAACTTAACGCGTGCGGGACACGAGCATAATGAATAAATCAACACTACAGGATCGATTTTAATAATTTTTTCAGTGAATGACATGCCATATATTTTATACCCGTGCGAAGCCGGAGCGGGCCACTAGTTTATTTTAAAATGTTATCACTTTAATATAAGTACGCGTATATGTTAAATTAAAAATTATAATATACTCGTTATTGGTAACGTTTTTCAAACCGTACCAACGTCTCTACATTTCTTATGAAATTGAATGAATTTTTTATGCTATGTTCAAAGCACATAATTATGATATTATTGTATAACTTCGAACATTGCCAAGTATTTTTAAGAGTTTTGGCATAATTATTCGATTTATTTTCGATTTAGGAAACAATTTCCCTAAAGTCATAACAAAAAATTCAAAATGTTACTAACAATAAAACAAAGTCCAATTTTGTAGTCTTTATAACTGGTATTTACGCAGCGTGTCATAACTGGTATTACTGAGATCATAACAATGTAATCTATATATATATATATATATATATATATATATATATATATATATATATATATATATATATATATATATATATATATATATATATTAATAAAATTAGAGTTTCCGTTTTTAATTTCAAATTAACAGCTTTTCAGCAAAAATAGTATTTTAGATTAGAATTGCTAGTATATAATAATATTTGAGAAATTTAAAACTAAGAATATAGGGTGCCAAGACATCAAACAAAACATTTGGCAACCAAAGTTACAGTGTAATAGGACATCCACTCAAGACATATTCTTAACATTTAATTCCATATTGGACTAACTAAAACGTAACTTTATACACGATCGCTATTACATTACATTCATATATTTTTTAAATTAATTTTAAACGGCTTTAATTTTTGGCTTTGTATTTTTTTCTGAATCTAAGCCTTATACAAATATTTGAATCTAACAAGATGTAATCTAAATAACAAATTATTAATTTAAATAAATTCTATCAACTTTAAAAATACTTCTGTACAAACATTTTGTAGTATGCCTAATAGCTAATAAACACAGAAAATGTTAACAATCCCTATCCTACTAATAATATAAATATTAAATGTCAAAATTTATATTGGTTTGACTTCTTCCATGTTCTTCCGGATAAATAGAAAGCTTTTTCTTTTTATTCATCTCTACTCGATATAGGGCCAGACTCTAGTCTAATGCCTGACTGAGTTTATATCCTAAATGATAAATTGAATCGAAATGATAGCACAGACACCCCCTATGCAGAGCATGTCTGTAGGGAGAAGAAACACTAGTCCACATTCTAGGACGCTTCAGGAAATCATTCAAGACACCGGAAGCCTGTTTGACTACTGGGACGCCCTGGGGTAGACCGTGGACAGACTAACACGATCAGCAGAAGCTGACGCACAACGGGCATTTATTACCTAAGTGCGGAAATCAGCCGTGCACAGAAGAAGAAGAAGAATATTCTAAATGATCGAATCGAATCGAATTGTTAGAATGAATTATTATTTATAACTTTTGAGCTTTAAAATTAAGGAGCTCAAGTATTTTAACTAATTCAAAGAATGTTAAGTCTAATAAATATTTTTTTATTTATTAGACTTAACACTAAAATGAACAGATATACCTAAGTTAAGTATGTTTTAGATGGTTCCTTAAAATCAATTCTTAATTGAGTGTGTTAAACTGCCAGTTTCTATAACCTATCTACCGATAGACCGGTAGATACTTTCATACGATTTTGACAGGTTGTAACTTTTAATGTGTCAAAATAGTATGAAAGTAACTACCGGTCTATCGGTAGATAGGTTATAGAAACTGGCAGTTAACCGTGACATTCGAGCGAAGTTTATTTCACCAAATGTTAAATGGAATCAAGTCAAGAAGATGAACCACTTAGTTCTGCTAAATATTACAATAAAATATTTTTACAACTGAAACTAAAGGAAATAAACGTTTAAGAAGCCAATATGTTCTCTACGTTTAATTCATTTACGAAGTCATTCTTTTACTTGTGAGTTGTTAACGTCTTATTTAAAAGTAGGTAATTTATATAATATACTATAACTAAAGTACACTTACATTTGTAGGTACT
This sequence comes from Boloria selene, assembly GCA_905231865.2. NCBI lineage: Eukaryota > Metazoa > Arthropoda > Insecta > Lepidoptera > Nymphalidae > Boloria > Boloria selene. The sequence continues at coordinate 7,234,494 of HG993149.1, forward strand.
ATATTGTTTACTTTTAATAACAGCAAAGTACATCACAAATATTATTATCCTAAAAATTATTCACATTTTCTTAATTAAATTATTTAAATTATATTATTAAAATTATAGTTTTAATAAAAATGACTAGCTTGTCGATATTTTATACAAATTGTTTCAAAACAAACGCCTGCCGCTCCGGTTTCCCCTTATTTCAAGGAACCGACGTTTTTGCTCTGTAACAAAGAAAAAATAAGCATTAATTGTTAAAAATTTAATAATCTCATCATATATTTTTTACACATTTTTAAACAAAATTGATTTTTTTTATTGTAGTGCTTAATTTTGACGGTAATAGCTAGTATTATGTGATCTGTGGTAATAGATTTTAGTTTTTTTTATTTACGTATAATATTAATATAAGGTTAACTACTTTGAAAAATAAGAATACATATAGGTACATACGTATTTAACCCGTCCGAGTGTGAAGATTGTGGTGGGGGCCAGCGTTGGATATGCGCTCGCCACATCATTTGACGAAACGTCATCCGAAACTGCCGCGACATTGAGCAGTACAGCACAAAATTTATCGCCCCATTTAAAAGAGCGAGGGCATCCATTAGTTCACCAAATAAGTCATAGCAGCGTTTGAAAAAGCATCGACCTAATGCTCCACTCAACAATCCTAAGACACCTTGAGGGAACTCTGTCACCAGAAATAGTAGCAGCACAGCGACTAACATCTTCGTAGTCCTATTTGTCCTCCTATCTCCTTTGCATTGACGTTTCATGATTGTTTCGTTGGTTGGGCACGCATTGTAAACTCTGATCTTCTTTTGGTGTTCATTCGCGCTATACACTTCTCTTATAAGCCATAAACTTATCACCGTCAATATGAAACAAGGTAGCAGTTTAATAACGACAGCGTGCACCCAAAAGTTGATTTGGTACAATTGACCCTCTTGATCGGAATCTACGTGGTATAAGATCATCGGTCCATTTGGTTCCAAAACTACAGCAGTGTGGATATCGAAGACCTGTCAAAAGATGTTTATTTGATCACTGTAAGTTCTTTAGAAAATTAAAACTTTATAAATATGTATTACTACAAAAAAATAACACCGTATTAATGTATAAACTAAGATATAAAGTTTACTGTTAGAAAAATTTCATTAACTCGAGTATAGAGTATAACGGGTGATTGATTTTCAGTTTTATTTTACCTGGGCTTTGGAATTTTATGTTCTATTGAATGGACACTAAATACGAGACGCTATTGTAGTTTTGATCTCCAATATCCAATAAGGAAAGGTTAAATGGTTATAAAAAATGAGTTTAATCAATTGTAAATCTTTTGAAAGTTTTGGTTCAGATAGAAAAGTAGTGGTAATTTAAGTAGTTAAAACGGTTAGTTTTAGTCGTTAACTTTCATACGACTTACCATAAACGTTGGAATACAAAGGATAGGCGGTAAAATGAAACTGCTCAGAATAGCGGTGCTGCATCGCTTCTCTGTACAGAGGACGTGGTTTCTGTCCGAATACCTGAGGGCAATTATACTGGTTAGAGAAAGCTCAAATGCACATGCGGAATGCTAATTATGCATTAGAATTCGAACATGTCATGTATACATTCTAGAAGATAGTTATTACTTTATGCATATATCCTGTACTATATTTAAAATTATCAGATTGAAATTTGAAATTATAAGCTATGCTTTCGTTACAATTTATATACTCTGAATGAAAAGAAACACAAAAATATCGACCCAAACCTTAAGAGATTTAAACTTTTAATTGATACTCGAATTAAAATCACATTAAATATTTTATTAATCAAGTTAAAAATAAACTTTGGCCATTAATAAGATTTTTTTTCGAGCTTTTTAATTAAAGTTTCGTTTTCTTATATTTTGCGAAAACAATTTTACGATGCTATGTTTTTGTAAATGTACTACGTGGGTATAGCTTCAATGCATAAGCAATTCAATGTTTATACGATGCTTCTGACGTGTATAGACTGAAATAGAGACAGTAAGTAAACAGTATATGCGCGAGTGATATTAGTACTCGTATTTAAAAAAATAGATTTTTGTGTTACATTCAAATTAAATTGACGTTTTTCGCATATTTGGTGATCTTATTCCTCTTGCAAGGGCGAGACACTGCCTCAATTTTATTTATATAGGCAAAGTTATAATTTATTTATTTAAAAAAAATAATTTAACAAATTCATATTCGCGACTAATGAAGTCTTAGAAATAAATAATTTAAATCAGATTTTTTTGAATTTTCACGAAATACCATCATTTTTAACAAAATAAATACAGTTAAAATCCACAAATATCGATTTTTAGACGCGTCTAACTAAATTATCTAAAAACTACTAAACAAATATTTAGATTGAAATTATATATGTAGTGTACACCTACATTACTTGTACATCATTCAGCAAGATTAAACTTTTATATAGTGGTATGTACTCACTTTATTGCGACATATCTCCATACAGCAAGCGAGAGAGTGAGGCAAATCGACGCAGTATGAAATATTTGTGCGAAATGCATGTGGAAGAGGAGGTATGCAGCCCAGTTATACGGCATTTCACGTTGACCCGGTAAAATCTGTAGTAGTGAAAATTTTCAATAACAGTAAATTATAATAACAAAATACAGTTGAAGTACAAAAATATTTATATATTGGAATTTGGGTAGACTTAAATTAAAATTAGTACATAATATACCTAAAACATAAACTTTTAGTTACACAAACATAAAGTTTTAATTTATTGTAAAACAACGTCGTGAATTACAAGATTGTAGTAAATATTTACATAGAGACGAATCTTTTTTTTAACGTTGCGAAATGCATTAATGCTTACCACCAGGTGGTTATGTGGAAATCATCGGCTTAAAAGAGGCCAGTACTGTCCAAACGGAAGGTGGGTTCATCTTCTGTCTTAATTTTATTTTTATTTTATTTTATTAGACCACCAACAAAGTACTTACAAAACACATGAAAAAAATTTATACATGGCAAATAAAACATAAAAAGTAGTACCTTAATTATAGGTGATAACGACAAGAGAAAACAAATTAATATTTAACATTAAATATACCTAATAGGTAAAATAACAATATTTCAACATGATACATTTAAAACCAAATATTTTACTAATATTATAAACATTTTAAGAATAATCTAAGATTAAATAATCTCAACATACGAAACGAACTAAAAAAACGCTATAGAGACAACGATCTTTTTTTTAAAACTAAATAAATTATCATTAAATATATCTATGTCCTTATTCCTGCTAATTAAACTGTATGATCTCATAATTCTATTAAGAGGAGAGTTGTATCCTAAATTAGAGTTGGCAGCATTGGTTATGAAGAAGGCTCGTTTATCTAAGCGTAAACTCTTAGAAGGCGCAGACATTAGAACTTTGGCAAGTAGTTGTGGGCAGTCCAGTGTACCATTAACCAATTTGTATAGGAACAGAGCATCAAGCTTACGTCTCCGGTTAGTCAATGTGTCCATTCCGAAATGTGATAAACGGTCTTCATAATGTGGTAATTAATGGGTCTAGGTCCTAGGATCGCTCACGTATTAAACCACGTTGCCCGTCTGACGAAGCAGAACAAACAGCCAAGCGGTTGCTCCACAGTCCACTCTGATATCAGAGAAGTACCTGGAGCAACCCGCATGACTCACCGCCCACCGAAGTGGGCCCTGCACGTTTCTTGACTTTACGCCCGGCCGGATTGCCAGACGCTATTGAGCCGAAGTGAAAGTGTAAAAAAAAGACACAGAGCCATCTAGTTCCGTGGTAAGCTACGAGGCTTGTGTTACGGATACCAGATAGTTGATATACTACATATATAAGTTTAAATACATACATATTATAAATATTAACACCCATGACTTGTAGTGCAAACATCTGAGTTTAACAAATGAATGCCCCCAGCGGGACTCGAACCCGCGACCGCTGGCGCAAAAAAGTAGAGTCACTACAAACTGCGCCAAACGTGCCCTAAGCGAATCCAGAGCGGGGTCATAAGCTTAAAGTATACATATTAATGAAATAACTTTTTGTTATAGGCACTTTTATCAAAAGCTTAATCATTACATGCACTTAAACGCTTATCTTGATTATTTGTAGATATGGGAACGTACGTTGTTTACTAACCTCATAACTAACAATGGCGATAATATGTATTATATAATATTTAAAAAATATATCTCATCTCTTAGATTTTTAAAAATTTAAAGATTTTATTAAGCATAATAACATACCTACATATTAAAAATAGCTAGTTCGTAATTAACTGCATTAGTATAAACTGTGTCGCATATATCTATACTAACCGTTAAAACGTACCTAGGTACGTAAATAACGTTATGTAAGTAAATAACGATATATCATTGCATAATATTATTGTGCTTATTTACACGTCTAATAGGTATAAATCCATCGCTATCTTTTTATATGGGTACTTTTACATCGTTATACTTGTAATTTTACTATATCCCACGGCAAGGGGTTTGCCTCTACTTGATATTCTAGGATGAAAAATAATCAGTCTCTAGTTTAATTCTAAAGCCTATAGTTTATATCAGATAACGAACACCCACATAAAACGTAGGAACGTAATCAAAGTAAACCAACACATAATTCTAACATAAATTTGGCATATACCTATGCGATACGATATATACGATACGATATATACGATTTAAATAAAATGTTTTTCTTTTAAAAAAAAAGTGCGTGTGTACAAAGTACACATGTCAGAAGTAAAACTTAAATTTAAATTAAGGCTAACTCTTCCCCGTCTCTGAGCGCCTGGTACTATGGACTTATTTTTTCGTTTCATCGAGTTTGAAATCACATCGATTCTAAAGAAGTTTCACTTCAAAAATAAACATAAAGATAAGCCTCGGTCACACACAGTGAATACTACTCGCAGCGGCAATTCACCTGCTTATTAGACACAGCCATTTCTACCCGAATATTTCAAATGCGTGCCGTCAATGCGTCGCACACTGACCAATGAATTCAATGGGCATGTGTAGAGTTTGCAAACCAAATGATGATCAATTTCCCAACTCACAAGAAGAAAAAAAGGAGCTTGTTTATGAATTACAGAACAGGTTTGGCTTCTAATACCTTTTTGAAGTGAAACTTCTTTAGAATCGTTGTGATTTCAAACTCGATGAAACGAAAAAATAAGTCCATAGTACCAGGCGCTCAGAGACGGGGAAGAGTTAGCCTTAGTTAGATCTCGTCCACCGCGAGTCAGTGACATTTCTAGCTCTGTCAAACTCGTGGGTGTGACCTTCGCGCCATCTCCCTCTCTCAACGAGCTTAGACGGGTTATTTAGTATAAATATAAAGGAGATTTAAAAATTAGTTTGTCAAAGAAGTTTTACTTCTGACATGTGTACTTTGTACACACGCACTTTTAATTTTTAAAATTATTGTCTGCATAGAAACCTGGTTGCGCGGTGCTTCTCGCATCGATTATGTACTACATGTCTTGGGTCTAGCACCCCTGTTATTAGTTATCATTTATAACATGATTACCACTTGTCTTTATACGGTCAAGGAAAACATAACGCAACCTAGCAAGTTTTCAAAACACATATAAAGTCGTATTGAAAATTGAAGGGCTCGTGCCCAGCAGTGGGACGTCAATTATAGTAAAAATAACGGCCAGAATACATGCAATTCAAAAAGCCAAATGCCTCGTTTCTGTGAGTGACCAAGGCTTTATAAAATTTATTGTTGAGAATATGGAGTTGAGTCATAAAATAATAGATAGCGTAATACTTAGTTTGATTTTCGCACATCTTAGCTAATTTAATTTCCACGTATACTTGTAAACCAAATATGCCAGAATTCCCAAATAACGTAAAGTCTATATTTAAACTTGTTTTTTTAACATTGCATGTCAGTTTGTGACTACGAGTGACTTTAATAAGATGGCTCTCAAAGTAAGTTTTTATAATATACGCGTATAAGTTGATGAAGAATATTAAATTTGCTATCACTTTTCATGTGTAAATTATTTATTTGAAAAGTTATTAAACATTATAACTAGAAGCTGCACAGTGATTTTAGTGATGTGATTTATGTAATTACCTATCATAGTGGCATCGCGTATTATGTAATAAAAGATAATTCAAAAGAATATAAACGAGGACACGTTTGATAGTGAATGTGCTATTGTATATCTTTATATATATAAAAAAATCTGTGCGTATGTATGTAATTGAAATCTAGGAGGATTTCAATTACTGGGCAACGGCTGGACTGATTTTGATGAAATATTTTATGTGTATTCGAGTGATATTGAAAATGGTTTAGATTCACAATTCGGTCAACTAAAAAATATAATTTATAAGTTAATTAGTTATGTATTAGCATTTAGACAATAAATAACTATTCGATTTTAAATAAGTCGTTACTAGGCAATATTGTTTTGAGCATGCGTACCTACTAAAACATTTCACCTGGAGAAAGATTTATAAACAATGTGTTCAGGACAATCGAGTCACCTATTGTCATACTATATTTACGGATGTACTTTATTGCACTAAGGGTTCATATTAGACATTAGTAAATCATAATTATTTGAAATCTTATTAAATTGCAAGTTTACTGTTATGACCTTTAAATATCACTATAATGAAATAAAAATACTTAATGATTTACTTTTGTTTCCAGATGTTAATGTTAGTGACCATTCTCACTCTATTTGTGACCACTTTGGCACAATTTGGAGGTGGGCGTGGTGGATTTGGGGTTGGTGTCGGGCAAGGTGGTTTTGGTCAAGGAGGATTCGGACAAGGAGGATTTGGACAAGGAGGATTTGGACAACAAGGATTCGGGCAAGACAGATTTGGTAGACAAGGTTTTGGATCAGGAGGTGGATTTGGACAAAATAATAGGTTTGGCCAACGAGGGTTTGGTCAAGGTGGCGGTTTTGGACAAGGAGGATTTGGTCAAGGAGGATTTGGACAAGGTGGATTTGGACAAGGAGGAGGATTTGGACAAGGTGGTTTTGGCGCAGGCGGTGGATTAGGAGGAGGTTTTGGTCCAGGGTTTGGAAGATAATTTTATTGAAAGTTATTTTTACAACAATTAACAAAAGTTACGAAAATTGTTTATATCTCAAGAGTGGTCCTATATTATAAAATTTAAGACTTCGTGTCTGTAGAGATGGAATAATTAAATGTTAAATGATTTTGTCCTAGACTTTCTTTATCATGTGAATAAAAAATATTTAAAAATATTAAATTTATTTGTGTATTTCTCAGTAATAATGTGCAGTCTTTATAAAGTCATTACAATTCGATGCATTGATCTGTACTTGTAAAAGAAAATCAGAGATTTTTTTAAATCAGTGCATATTGAACAGTCAACAATCTGAATTTAATCTGATTAACTATTTATCTATGTATAGGCAAAATAAGCGTATACTTGTAACGTAATAAAGGGTTTATAAAAAAACTTTAAGACGTAGTAAGGTACAAAATAACTCTTTAATACTGCTGATAAAGCTCTTTGAAGCGTTGAGCGTATAGAATTCTATTTAATAATTTCAATACTGATGTGAGGCAGTTACTTAAATTTCAACGGACGGAACGTGCTTTATATAACTTTTAGCATTCAAAGTATAAACTCATAGAGAATTTGAAACGAACGAAATTCAGCAAATTTTATTCGAGTTTGGGCGACTAAAATGTCGAACAAAAATAACGTCTTTTGTAAAAACTACATCAAAAACTGTTGTTTTAATGAATTTTACTTTGTAGTATAATGATGTACCCGGGTGTAACCCACTTCAAAACTATACCAACTAGTATATTATGTAGAAACTTAAACTATAAATATGGGTAGGTCAACTGTTTAGTTGGCCTGCTCATATTACCTCAATACTCTAATGAGACAGCGAGGTTTCGGAGAAAACGAAAATATCAACGATGCATATAATTTTTAGCGTCTAAGTTGAAGAAGTTCTCTTTTTTGAAGCTGGTTTATAAATAGCAATACCATATTATAATTCAATAATAAAATAAGACTAAATTTGCATTCGATAGGAACTGAACCAATGACTACCAAATATCCCGTTCTGGTGACCGAAATATCAGTTTTATATACATAATATTTCAATTTTACTTGTTATACTTACTAGATATCTATATATAGCGAAGGGCACGTACTCCATCATTACGAATACGTCCGCTACCGCCAGCCATTTCAATAAGCGGTTGATAGGCGCCGCTGCCAGGTCGCGTCGAGTTAACACTGCTACGTTCATAGCATTTGCCAAGCTACCGAACAGACATACCTGTATAACATTGAATGTGATGAAAGTTTATATGTAACCTAGTATTCACTTAATGATGGTAAAAAACATAGAAATTCACATAATTTTGAGAGAAAAGTAGGATGAAATAAGAATAAGAATAAGCTCTGAAAAATTTTTCATTTGATTCTTTTCTATTATTGCTTTATATGAATATACCTATTAATATAATATTACGCGTAAATATCTCTATACTAATAAATATTTTTGTTCGCTCTAACTACAAAACGGATAAAAATGGATCTTTTTTCATGGGATGCAGCTTGTTTAGGTGAAGGCATATTTTACATATTATGTAATATAAGAAATTGGGGTACCGGTCTTTAGAACGCGATCAAAGCTAGCTGTAAATAAAGTTAGCTTGAGTTTATTTACGGTTTTTGATTTTCCTTCTTAGTCGTAAAATGGAAACAAAATTATAGACTGTAGCCTTAAACTCCATTATATTATAATATATTGCTATATTTTCGGAAGAAAATATTTTTCAAATTACGCACTGTTTTGATATACACGATTTTTGTAAAGAGAGCATGAAAATACGTATGTTATATTTATATTGTTCATATTTTGTATGAAATTGAATAATAATTCAACTCAACGCTACTTCTAAAGCGGAGATAATAAATTAGATCCATGTTCATTATACGTAAACCAATTTGTTGGTGGGTTAGGTTATCTGTTTTTAATAATTTTGGTTATATTTTTGTTCAAACTACTACTTTATCTCCAAATAGTTTTATATTTTTTCTCTTTTTTTATTTATTTTAATTACGGGACGGATTTTTGTGCTACAATCTTTTAATTTATCAGAGAGCACCAAGAGGCGCTCGTACTACAATATTGAAAAAGTTCTTGACTCTAGAAAACTATATTTAAAACAAAACTTCTCAAAACTTAATAATAATATTGTTATTTTAAGTTTTAATTGTTTTTATATTAGCTATTACGATAAAATTTCCGTCAAGTAGGTGTAGGGTAGGAAAGGAGGTTGAAAAATTGATGAAACTATGATGAAAGTTATTTATACAAACATTGTAGGACGATTCTGTCTGTTCCTTGACATGCTTACTAAGAAGCTTTTAGTGAAAATTGCCCACGGCGTGCCAGGGTCTATTTATAACACTAACAATAGCTTTTAATGCATATGTAATTATCTACGGGACAAAATAAACAATTTTAACATTTTTGTCTATCGATCTTGTCTGACTGATATCTGAGGCTATTTTTATTTTAGTAAAAGAATTAGGTTTCGTTTTAAAATTAAAACGTATCTTTAGTAATATAATCTAAAGCTAATATATCTGAAAAACTTTAACTAAAAGTAAAAAAAATTGCCAAATACTCGAAATAACAATGATATTATGTGGCTAATTTGAGCATCGTTTAATTAACACTAACTAATTAATAACAATGTTTTGTACATAATAGTTGAAAGTACTATGATAGATCAAAACTCTTGCTAATTAATAAAAATATACGTATATAAATTAAGAAGATTACTACTTGTTTTATAATGAAGTAAACCATCGTGATTCTTCAGGAATCTTGCGTATCTGTGACACGCTAGTAAGTTTTCAAAAGAAATGTGAAGTCTGCAAATCCTTATTTGGCTAGACTAAGATTATAATAATCCTTCACGAATGAAGGGAGCAATGAGACGTAAAAAGGGCTGCATAGATAAACTAGTGGATTGAATCTTTTGCTAGAGGGCGTTTCTACTTTAGTGCATGAAGTTTTATATATTTACAATTAGTAGTACCAGTTCAGTTTCAGTTAAGACAAATTTATGAACTTTACGTATTTATAAACAGGCGAAAAATTATTATTTTCGATTCAATATTCCGTACACTAGACTTACAAAATCGTTGTTATTCGCGTACATAATACGTAAAGAAGAATGATAAGCGCGTACTAGACGAAACAAACTCTTCAAAGCAAAATATCCGTAATTAATGATAATATTTGGATAGTTGCCATGGTTCCCATTATCGACCTGAACGGCTAATTGTTTTAAGTAATCTTAACTAGACGCCAGTTGCCTTTTTGTTATTCATACTATACATTACATAAATTAAATTAAAAATTTTAATGTAATTTAAAACTGTAGTAATTACCCTCGAGGGAAAGGATACATTATTGTACTAATCTAGATTTATAATACAGAGAAAGTGGTCGTAGAAAGGACTTTTTTCGTAATAAAATTTATGAAAATATCCTTAGATTTCCTGTAAGAAACTTCTATGCCCATGGGAAAAAGAAACAATAAGGAATATTTATGACAAATGGCCATAAAAACTCCTTAGTGTTTTTTGAATGATGTCTTGGACATTAAGTTATAAAAAGTACAAAAAAACAATGTATTTACTGTACGAAATATGTACTACAAAAAAGTATGACTGTCCTACTTTTTTTAAATAAAAGTATGGAAAAAAATTAAAGAAAAGGCAGACGCTCAGTGCTTTCCTTTTTTCCATTTTATTTTTACTTTTAAGTGAAAACATTGTATTGAAGAAAACCTTAATTTCTAAGATTATTTCGATTCCAGCACTGGTTACATGAATAAGGGCTTTGTACTCAGTCCTTATTTGTATACGATTACAATAGGTACTCGTATATGTACACGGTTCTAGCAAATCATTACTACGTACATTACCTCACAATTGAATATAGATTTAGGGACTACGGAAAAGCGTCATTGAAATGCCGGACATCAGCACACGATCGAGTGGTAAACATTAACCTCCTAATTGGCGGTTGTGTTCACAATTCATTAGCAATAAAATGCGGATCGATGCGCTAAATAAACGATTTAATGGATTAATGGCGATATCTGTTAAAATAACTGCTTGTGTCATTTCTAACACACTGGTCCATGGATTATTTCCTTAAATAGGTATGATAAATATTCTAATCAGATGTAAAACTATTCATCTTAGAAAGCTTAAATGGTTTTCTTTAGAACATATATAAAAATATATTAAATAAACGTTTTTTTTATTAGAAAACTAGCGACTCACCTTCGCTTTGCTTGGGTTCGTCCCTAGATCTAGCGCAAGCCAAGCCGCGGGTTCTGCTAGTAATAAATATAGTAGGTCACTAATGACAAAAGAATTTTTGAAATCGGTCCAGTAGTTTTTGAGTTTATTCGTCACATATCTTTCATATAAATCTTTCCTCTTTTTAATATTAATAGATAGAACCTACTATTATAAAATTATGCAATAAATGTTTCTCCAGTTCAGAAGACAATGTTAATATAACATTAAGGATTAAACATTTTCTATACTATAATAACATTGTAATATCGTAGGATCTGTACATTGAATATATTTTGGAAAATCTGCTTAAAATAGCCATCATCCATACAAAGACCGAATCTAAATTTATTAGAATTTTTGTCAGTCTGTCTGTGACGACACGAGATGATTTTAGCGTCAATCATTTGTTTATAAAAATGAAATGTACAAAGTTTAAAACAAGAGAGAAATTTTAAACATCTTTGTAAACGAATTGAAGCAATATTTGATGCGAGCATTATGCTTTTTACTGTTTGATATTCCAATAACCTTCGAGTAAATTAAACACAAACAGGGTTGTAAAACATTACTGAAATATGTAATAGACATAATTTTCACGCTGTAGCTTTCTCGTTACTTTTACGTGATACCCATAAATTTAATGCTGTGTAAAATATCGTATACCATTAATTTTAAAATAAATAAGACTTTACGTGCTTGAATTTTTATTAAAATCTCTACTATGGAAATTGTCTGTAAATTTTCGTAGCCAAATGGTAAAATCGAAACCCTTATATTTTCTATTAAGTCCATATGGTTGCTACGAGCTATATAGCTCAACCATTTGATGCTCAAAAAAAGTAAGCTGGTAAGTATTGAAGCTGTCTTATATTTTATTACATGTGCTCTTTCGGAATTTTAATTTTGCCACCTTATCTTTGTGGCTCGCGCCGCCGTATTGGGAAAATGGGCCCTAATGGCAGTTTTTTAAAATATCTCCTTTCCGACTCACCTTATGATAAAACATTAATATAAAAGAATAAATCATACATAAAAACATGTTTTTATGTAATTTAAAAGTTTTGGCGAACGAGGTGTATTAATTTTCAAACCAACTTAATAAACACGTAAATGTGTAGAGTGATGTTTGATTTACTTACCATCATCGGAAACGATGATAGGAATAAACTTAAGCAATTTGTTATTTTCTCAAAACAATTAATCACAAAATGTATTCATAGTTTTGACACTATATATAATTTACAACTTACTATCAAGCTGACATATCCATGTATGCTGTTGTACGCCAGGATTACATCTCGGATGTTCCCATCACAATAATTACACGTCGCTTCCGTAGGCTTTGTCAAATTCAATTTAGATCGCCAGCCATCTACCAACTTGACTAATGTTCCGAAATCTATCGAATCATGAGTATTTTTTGTCGACTTTTCTTTTAAAACGCTTAAAAATTTCGAAACATCCACGCTTTTGTTTTCACTGGAATCCTCGGTAGCTAGTAACATTTCTTCGAACAAATTTGCTAATGTCTGTGTTATGTTCGAAGTGCTCTCTTCAAAGTCCATTGTTACTCTTTTTCTAAGCAATTTATTTCAATAATGAGAAACTTTCAACAGTACATCGAACAAACTTCCGGAATTCCTGCAACAAGTGTAGAACATTTGAAATTTATAATGAATATAAAGAATGTTTAGATTTTAACGACCAATTAATTACGTGTACGAAAATCTTAATTATAAGCATATCTGATTTCAAAAGAAAACTCTTATTAGTAATATATGTAATATGACTATGTAATATGAGACGTTGGTTAAGAAAAATAATTGTCAAAAAAACACTACATATATTGACGGTAATAAAATCAATCCTAATCATTATCACTTAATAAGTGAACACTTTGTACTCCCTTTTAAGTACATAGGAATACAAGCTTTCGCTTATTAACGAAAGACTGCTTTGTTCTCGGTTAAGACTTCGCCCATAAAAGCTCTAGCTTTAGGAGATAGACCTAAACTTTCATAAATTGTATGCTCATAGCTAAAGTGTATGTCTATATATGCTGTTTTTAGAAATAAGGGTCCGATTTTGAGAAAGTTTTTGCACTTTAACTTTGAATTATAATTCATTTCTATATAAAGTTAACATGCTACATACATATTAGGTTACTTAGTTTAAACTTAATCAATTATGGTAGTTCAAACTTAATTAATTATATTATTTTCCATGGATCGATCATATCAGTACCAATATTTTGATGTGAAATATCATAAAAAATATTACATACGAATAGCGAGAACCTTAGAAGACTGACCAACAATTTTTGTAATACTTGTTTTTCTTTAATACCTTTTTGTATTTTATAACCCATATCATATTTAATTACAAATAAAATTTGATCTCGTACTAAGCGTAATAAAAAGACAGAAACAAGATCACGTATATCCTATGTACATAGAATAATGATGTCGAATACACACATTGCTTGTATACTTCCTGCTGGTCTGGTACACAAAAAATATAATGTACTAGCAATCCCCGCGGCTCCGCCCGCGTTCACTGTTATAAATAACGATTGGTGGTAGAAGGATGAAAATTTAGTGTTATAGTTATTGATGCCAAATCATAAATAAATTAAAATTTAAAATTGGTTCTAAAAATAAAAGATCTGGATGTCACCGTTATCACCTAGGTCCTAGAGGAATAAAAAATAGCCTACGACTTATTTTTAGACCTATTTATTATATATAATATCATAAAAGTCAAGCCGTCTCGGAGGAGTTCGATACAAACATTGTGACAGGATATTTTTATGTATTAGATAGCTTAATCAATATTTATGTACATGCTAAAAAAATATTTAATGAATAGTCTACTTCTAATTATATACCTAATTAACAACTGACCTTAACTTTACAGATTAGTTTTCCAAGCCAATGATTAATAAAATCAAATAGAACTCTGGCTAAGACCTTACGCAAAAATGTTTGAAGTGAGATACTAAGTTATCTACAAAATTAAACTGTAATGGCTGCCAACACCACAATTAATTAATTCAAATGGGCTTAAAACTGATTTCAGATTCCCTTTTTCTACAGAAGCAAGGTCCTATATGTTCAATGGAATTTAAACATAATGAATGGACATTTATATTTTCGTTTAATCACCCATTTCCTATTTCTGTTTTCATGGTTGTTTCAAATAAGAAAGTTTTAAAAAAATCTATTTTATATACCTACTAGAGATTCGATTGGGTGCGTCTCTATACTTGCATAAGTTTTTCCGAAACCTTCAATAATAATCTACATATTTCAGCGAATTAACGATTAAGATTAAGCTTAAATCTATACTAATATTATAAAGCTGAAGAGTTTGTTTGTTTGTTTGGTTGAACGCGCTAATCTGAGGAACTACTTGACCGAATTGAAAAGTTCTTTTTGTTTTGGATAGTCCATTTATCGAGGAAGGCTATAGGCTATATTACCTCACGCTACGACCCATACGAGTGGAGCATCAATGAAAAATGTTGCAAAAAAAGGGGAGAAAAATATTTTTTTTGATTTCCAGCCTTTAGAACGCGAGCGGAGCCGCGGAAAGGCTAGTGAATTATGTACCTAAATATTTGTCACTCAAATGAAATCACTTCTAAACAGTACTTTTTGGGTTTATCGTGAACATACAGACTGAGAGACAGGCAGACACGACGTAGGACTTTGCTCTATAGCTAATAATACTAGCGTACCCGACAGACGTTGTCTTGTACGCAAGCTCAAAACAACGTTGCCTAGCAACGAATTATTTTTAATTGAATATGTAATTTACTATCTAAATGTACAAATAACGAATTAATTCATAAAATACATTTTGTAGGGGACTGAATTGTGAATCTTAACCATTCTCGAATGCACTCGAACTCACACAAAACATTTCATCAAAATCGGTCCAGCCGTTTAGGTCTTAGGAGGAGTTCAATTACATACACACGCACACAAGTATTTTATATATAAAGATTTCATGATTATTACGTTTCATGTAGAGAAAATCACTAATTGATACACATATTTGACGTGCATATTTCTGTTAACTGGTTAGTTTCAAACGCTCCAAATACTTTGGAGGGGTATTCGGTTGAATGAGGTCATAGTTTCAGTATTAAATTACTCTAGCAAGGTTGAACTTTATTTTCCACTTCAAAAGTTTTATATTGAACTTAATTTTAAGCTAATTTGAAAGTTCAAACTCGTATGTTTTATTAATTTCAAAATAAGTTATTTTGAAGCTCGATATCCCATATAAAAATACTTATACAGCGGGTATATGTATTATATTTAAATTTTAAGAAATCAATAGATGAAAAAAAATTTAAGTAAATATTTATTTAAAAATATGTACAAAAATTAAAATATTTAAATTTTTGTACTGTGAGGTAATGTAATCTACGAAATAATCTAAAGTTCATTTTTTGCGAGTTTTTTACAAGTAAAATAAAGTTTGTGCTAACTTAAGATCGGTTCGGTTTATTATTATTCAACATTCATTTTCTTTATGATTTTAAGTTTTGATATAGCTATCAAGCATCTTCAAAAATCCAAGGGTCTTTTGTGGGGTAGACTCAACGAATGTCAACGAATGGAATAATATATAAATGCTTTACGGTTGTTTATTAGTACTCCCACTTAGAAATCTTTTTAAGATTACTAAGTGGGAGTCATTAAGAATTGTACAGCAAATAATTCATTAGACCATAATATGGAAATACGAACTTCTTTTTATGGTTATAGTAATATATTATGTGGTCTTTATCCTTCATTTGTTACCTCAGACTTAGGAATTGATAGAAACTTCTCCCTAGGACTATAAGAAGTTTCTGTCAATTCCTAGCGTACTCATCAACAAGATACTAAGAATATACACTGCTTCAACGAATTTTAGTAAAATCGAAATGTGTATGTATTATGTACGTTATCTTTTGTAAAAAATATTTTTTGAAATAATATATAAAATTAATAGTTATAGTATAAGGATAATTATAAAGTGTTTATTGTTTTTATAATATTTCTCCCAGCCTCAAAAATATTTTATATATTATTTATTATACAAGTGAAAAGTACTCGACGTTGAATATGACGCATTTACTGAAGGCTTCAGAGACGTACGCGGGCGCAGAGACTATGTATTCTATCTCATTCTCTCGCCGGTTCGACCCTATTTTTGAATTAGTATCGAATTTTTAAACCAAAATGATGCTAAAGAAATTTCACTTAATTTTTTTTATTTTTGTCTTTTAATTAAAAGGATTCCATAAACCTATATACGGCAATCTAATTGTTAATAGGTATAGCTAGAAATATGTAAATGTAATTAAATCATCACTTAATGTATTTTATTAATAGTACCGAGGCAACAAAGTTTCGTGTAGGTACTCGTAGCTCAGTGTACTTCGGAGAAAATATAAAATGTTGATGTTTCATCAATCGCAAAAGACGCCTATAGATATATCTAAAAACAACATTTGATCCAAATCGTTGAAGTCATTTCTGAGATACGCCGTACGAAATAAATATAAATATGAATTATTCGTTTGATATAATAACACACTAGGTCTAGAATTTTTCCTGACAGGGAAATCTAAAAGCTAGGTACTAGTACATTTAAGGTTAGGTACTAATATTCTTTACCAAAGTGCGAACCCTTTAACTAGACATCCGTACTCACAGCTGCTGTACCTACTAGATATTAGACAGACAGACCGTCTAGACAGGCAATTATATATGCAAGCCTAAATATTCATAAATGTCAAATACTACCATCAAGAATACAAAACTCTTTCGAGAAGTCAGAATAATTAAAAGATATGTACTGCTCATCGTATTTATCTTCATAATATTATATTAAAGTTATAAAGAAATAAATCAAGTCTATAGCTACAATGTATTACACTAGTAATAAACTTTTGATTTATGCATAGATTTCTTTGCGATACCGTATTCTGTAATAAATAATACATGACAGGCGTATAGTCCCATGTTTGACATATAAGGCTAGATCCCTGTAGGATATGGTGTTTACACATAACAATCTTACACTCTTATTTACCTACATATATTTGACACGTAACATCGTATGCAGTATTTCACATTATTTTTTATATTATTCTTAGCTAATTTCATCCAAAACCAAAGAAACACATTCAGCCATCATATTTTTAACGTCCTACTGCTGGACAGGGGCCTCCATCAATACTATGGGGATCAGGCCGTAGTCCACCCAGCTTGCCAAGTGCGGGTTGACGGACTTCACATGTCTTTCGAAAACTAGGTTCTCCTACACATGCAGGTTTCCTCACGATGTTTTCCATTCCCGTAAGGTAATCATGATAAAAAATGATTTGCGCATGAAAATATGAGAGGTGCGAGACCCTAATAAATTTGCGATTTAAGGCAGAAAGGTGTACACATTCCTGAAATTACATCCTTACATCAAGAGTGATTATACCTTTAACTACCATCGCAAACGTGTTTAAGGCTATCATAAGAGTTGATTTCTTTAGTCTAATTGATAGCCCTACCGGCTACCGGCACCTTTACACTCAGAGCTATACGCGATATCTACCACGAAGATAGTGCCGCTTGCAAATGCTACAATGCTTACTCGTTTTATTTTTCTATGCTTAAATATCATTCTTCGTAATCTTCGCCCAATAATAATAAATATGTTTGGACATTATTACACACAGCGCTATCTAGTTCCGTGGTAAGCTACGAAGCTTGTGTTACAAACATGCGAGTTTGCCCCCAGCGGGATTCGAACCCGCGACCGCTGGCGCAAGAAACTAGGGTCACTACAAACTGCGCCAAACGTGTCGTCAATATTATATTTGTTTTCTATCTAGATATATTTTCTATATGGTGATATGGTTCTTTCAGATTATTCTATGTGTGACGACATAAATTTATTTTGTGTATATTTATTTAACTAGTGTATAATTATGCTTATGTTGTATATATTTTATATCACATCGACTTCATTAATTGGTTATTTAGGCCATAAGTCATTTGATAAAATGCTATACTTCATATAATTTCAGTTTGTAAGTGTTATAAAGTGAAAACTCAGCTTAACAGCTTTGCTGTTACACCAGAGAGTTACGAAGTTTTATTATTTCTTTATTGGAAAAGCCAGTTCTTGCCACTCTTGGTATTATAAAAATTAACGACTTATTTGTTCTTACAGTTGATTTATTTATGCGTATATTATTATCTTCTATTTAACTTATCCTATTTATTGACTTTCTTTTTAAAATAATCACATTCGCATTACCATTTTTTACTTAAAATTTAAATTAAATTATTTACAGTAACCATAAGGTTACTTAATAATTAATAATAATTAATAAAATGGTAAAATAGCGACACGCTTTTTTTAACTACGATTGCGTAACTTAATGCCTTTGCCATTATTACGGTAGTTCTCAGAATGGACGTTTTTTCTGCTTATTTTAGCAATATGATCATCAATTATAGTCAAC
Source organism: Boloria selene (assembly GCA_905231865.2). Classification (NCBI taxonomy): domain Eukaryota; kingdom Metazoa; phylum Arthropoda; class Insecta; order Lepidoptera; family Nymphalidae; genus Boloria; species Boloria selene. The sequence goes on from HG993149.1 coordinate 7,253,410, forward strand.
TATAGCCTAACCTTCTTGAATACTCCCTTTTTCTGACAAATAATGCATGGAAATTGGTTTATGAGATTATCCGGAAAAAATACAAACAAAAAATTATATGTGATTGTTATACTTTATATCCCGATAAAAAACACATTATTAATAAATTTCTCAATAAAATATAGTAGCGTGATTTTTAGTTTGCTACTATATTGAAATTTGCCATACTGATTGGTTAGTTTCTTAGAAAAAATAGGGGTATTATTATATAAGTACGTATGAACTAATTAAATTAGTATGCAATTTTTAAGAATAAAATATGAATAATAAGTAAAATAATTCTGAAAAATAAATCTGTTAAATCTTTTTATTTAATAACAATTATTTTACTTATCACTCATAAAACATACTCGTATTGTCATTATTATACTACACTAGCTGATACCCGCGACTTCGTCCGCGTTGCTTGAAATATTAACAAAGTTTTCCGCATGCGCGATACGCCGCTTGCCCCACTACGCCGCGAGAAGGAAACATACATCACTGAACACGCAGTGCATATAAAATTTTTGTTTCTTGAAACTTTAATAACTTTTTATTAAATGAAGATATCGCAAACATTTTTTTTGATAAGTGCCTAAGAAATAAAACTTAGAAAGTTTCATTGAAATCTATCCAGTAGTTTTTCCGTGATGCGCGCACAACTGCAGACCTCTATCATTTTATTTACATAGATAATTAAATATTGCTGGACTTCATGTTTTTCTATTTCTAACTACATACGAGTATTTAAAGTATAATATGTTTTTTTTTTTTTTTTATGTAAATGTTCTCATCCACAGGCGTTAAGCGCCCGTGCCTTTTGTTTTTTAAATTTTTTTTTTTTGGCGTTTTACATTTTTAGACTTAAAACTAGCGATACATGCATTAGCATGTAACGTGGGCCGACACTGACATTTTTTTTTTTTTCAGTCGACTTTTAGGACCCTAGAACCCCGAAGTATAATATGTTTATTCCTTCGCCTAAATTTAAATATAATAATGTTTCTATATATGCAACGCTACGTAAAGCTCAACAAAAGTATATCACGAGGGCGAGGTGCTAGCAAAAGTACATTAATCTTTACTAAGCTTTTAGCACTCTTGTCGAGGTATACATAGATATTTCTGATTTATTGTACAAAGAAGTTGCCTTAAATATATAAATCAGTACATCAGTACATATAAATAAAATTGAAATCTGTTTTTAATTTCAAAGTAACATCTTTTCACTAAATTCTTATGAGGTTATAAGTGTATAAGGGACTTACATAACATTTGACTTAGGCTTCTTTTGTTTTAGTAGATTTTTTTTGATTTTAACTTATGCCCAGTAAGCGGGCCAATTATGAATATAGCCAAAGCTTTTTGAATCACATTTCTATAAAAGACAAAGTTAAAGCTACTTCTCTAATATTTTCTTACATCAACAAATCTCTTCGTCCTAACTCCTGAATAATGGATAAATAGGCGTTTTAATGAATTAATGTCGATAGCTTATGGAAACTTTTACTATACCAATCTATAAAACGAACATCATGTTATTATTTAGATTTTCACAAACATACTCATTTATTAGAAGTAGGTAATTTAAGAAACGCTTTAGGAGAAATGTTAATCTCGTTCTAATACAAATATGTTTGAAATAATTTTATTAACATTTATGTGCGAGTACTTTATATCTCGTGCGCAAAATAACAAAACCAAGCCTAAGCTCTGTATGTTTATCCTAAGGCAGGCTTTGTTATACACAGTGATTACACGAGTAGAAATACACTATACACGTAACCTTCTTATTATAATCTATACATATAATAAAGTTCTAACAGAGTGGAATCTATACATTAAATAGATATTTATTAAAAACTAGCGACTCGCCCTCGCTTCGCTTGGGATTTTTCCTAGATTTAGCACAGGCAAAGCCGCGGGATCCGCTAGTTATGCATATAAACCTTCCTCTTGAATCACTCTATCTATTAATTTGTTCACAGAGAAACGAGAAAACTATAAATAGATTTTGATGAAAATTGGTATGATGATAGCTCAACAATCGGGGTCCATACTTTTACTGCGGGAAATATTATTTCAGAGAAATATTAACTCACGTAGGGACGATCCTTCCGAGAAAGGGTGAGTTCGCTAATATAATAACGCTGACTTAAACATATAATCTTTAACGTAAATTGATATAAAAGAACAGTCTTTTAGGATTGTCTATAACGATATATAACGTTAAGCTTTGGAATATTTGCCAAATTAACAAATATAAACGAAAAAATCTTTATCCTGAAACTACCTATAAATGTACCTACCGATGAACAAATACTTTTTACATACATTTACCTATTTTACATATCTATGAGAATTTTAATTTTACGTAAACATATTTAGATTATGAATTACATTACGAAACGTTTTTAATACATTTTTAAACCACTGCCACACTTTTATTTAATATAATATTAAATATACCATTGAAGTAGATAAAAGGATAAAGAAATACTAATATTTTCTACTAAAAATTTAACGCTCTCATAATTTTTAATTCAATGAGGACAATTTTATTACAGTAAAATTCTATCGAAATTAAAGTACGGAAATAAAAGTTCTCATAAAAAAGAACATAAAAGCGACTTTTTGCTCTTCAAGAGGTTTATTATTGTATTTCTTTTTAATTAATTTTAATTTAAATATCTTATTTAAAATAATATCCTATTGCAATAGTATGCAAGTCAATAATCCATACATAATTCTATAATAAAATTTTAACTTATATTTTATTAGTCGAATCTGACATTTAATATTTATTGGAATTTTTTATCGTTAAAGCCACAGAGCAGATGAATATAGACAAAAACTATTTCGTGGTTAAAGCGGCCGAATCTATGCTTTTTATAATTTTAAGTAGCAATTACCTAACAGAAAACTCAAGCACCAAAGTATAATAGTTGAATAAAGTTGAATAAATTTGATTGCCCTGTAATAAATAATTTAATTAGGATAAATTTACTAAAATAATTTTTAAATATTATAATTTACTAACATATTATTGTATGGATATATTCTGAAATAAAAATAAATTATTATTATTATTATTAAAGCATGTTCTATTAATAATAATTTTACCCCACGCAGGATTCAATACAATGATAATAATGATTAAAAAAATGGTTTAAATCTGAAACTAATTTATCTACACCACTTTATTTGTGTATGAAAAATAATATGAATATCTAGTTAATTACTTACATTACGTAGGGTGATATAAACCCCCAGCCCTCGCCCTTCAGCTTAGACGTAGGTCAAGAATGTCAATAAAGACGCGATAAAAATTGCTAATGTAGCTAGTGATTAATTAAACTGTCATAGTGAAGATGAAGAACTTTAATGAATTACACATATCCACACAAAAGTTCAAGCAACGAAGATTTGAAGGTATATATTATTGGAAATCATATGGAAATAATAAAATCGTCGTCGTCAATAAATTGTATAAAGGAAACGTAATTTTCCATATGAATTTGTTTACTAACTTTTTTTGGTGTGTAACTACTGTCTCCAGTCCATGACTTCTTTCTAGTATTAAACCCCTAGTATTGAAAACTGAAATTAAGCTTACCTAAAAAAGTACTTGTAAAAGTGAGTCTTTTTAAATAAAATATAATTAATGAATTATATTGAATTGATTACATACTTTTTAATCTCTTGATTTATAAATATATAGCTAAGTGACTTAACTGACCCACTTATTTCATTGTCTCTTAGTATCACGAGGAGTGAGTGAAGTATCATTAACATTGTATAATAATTTGTTAATATCTGATGGAAAGCTCTTACGTACCGGGCTTAAAATTATGTACGAGTATATATTTTACAGCTTATTTACTACGAAACTCATTCTTAGAAATCGCCTTGTTATTTATTAAATTATAATATAGTAAATGGTAAATGGAGTTATAGACAGATCTTTTTTTATTTAGTGCTTAAATTTACATACCATCTGGACGGTTAGCCGATTGTTAACTGTTATTAGGATTTTATATCAAGATTATTTACACAATACTTGCGCTGTAGGCGTTAATAACTGCGACACAGTTTTATACTAATGCAGTTATTATCGTTAATATATGTCTATTATACACGTATTGAACGTTAGAAATAAATAAATATTTTTTTTGATACACAAGCTCGTCGGTCCGTAAGTCCCAACCATTTAAGTGATAGACAGTAATCTTTTATGAGCCATTAGATCTTGTCGTTTTCGTTCAAATTACACTCCATACGCGTGTTAAAATTGATGAGCCATACATAAGTTTTAGATAAATCTTTAAAAGTGCGATAGCTTACAGGAGTGAGTCACATATAAACTTTTCTTATCAACAACTTTTTCTCGTTTAAGTCCATGGTTGCTAAATTGTATAGTGGCTATTCTTCTTAAGTCGTAAACATTTATGTTCCATTCAACTGCTTAACTTTAAAAGTTTGAAGTCAACAATTCTAAAATAATTTTAGTACTTCCAAAATATTTTATTTCCAAAAAGTTATTGTTGAGAAGGTTTTCTCAAGTTTATGAGATATATGATACGCTTGGTACGAAGCTTTGTTAGCAACCACATATTTTGTTGTTCTTCTTTTAATCTAATTTCTCAAAGAAACTAAGAATGCTACGAATTGGCTTGGATAGTTTATTTTAGTTTTTGTCTTATTAGTAACATAATATGAACTCAGAAGTTAAAACATATATAGTGATAAGTAACCGAAGCAGAATTCTAGCTCACACTTGTCTGTTTGTTTTTCAACTCGTAATTTACAGGTGTCATGACCAATGGCCCAAATTAATAAAAAAATTAAGAAAATTTTTAAATTTTGTTACCTTTTTCGTAAGAAACTACTTATTTTATGTTTTACTGCTTTTTCTAGAACTTATTGTAGTATTACATTTTTTACCTTAAAAGCTAAACATTATTTTTAATGGATCAATCCAAAGTACACAATATTATACACTGCTTTGATTAAATATATGTCATATAATCAAAGATACATTGTTTCATTATAACTGCGTAAAAAGAAGCAAAAATTAAGAAAATTAAAAAAGATTCTAAAATATTTAATGTTTCAATTCTTTGTCATTTAATTGCCTGTGATTTGAGACATCGGAAACCAAAAATCTAAATGTATTTAAGAAAATCCAAAAAGCTAGTTTTGTAAAATAAGATAAATATTACTCCGAGTAATAAAAGTGTTCGTACTAAATTGAGACTCATTGAGTATTCAGAGAAAAATATAATGAAATTAATATATGAATATATTATGACATAATATAATTTATCAGACTATTATTATAAGTAGGCCATTGATCCACGAAATGCCTGTCAGCTATTTATCTCGTAAGACTTCCCGTTTTTCTTATATTAGCTTATCCATCTCCAATGTTAGCTTCAACACAATATCAAGTAAACTTGTTTTTTTAGATCCAAATATATCTTTTCATTATGTAAAACCGTATTTTGTTTTCGCTATAATATAACCAAATACAAATTAAAAAGGCATAAGTAATATCAATTATCCTTTTACTCACTGGGACATACTCTATTAACAAAAAAACACATCGCTCCATTATTTCGTAGCAGCGCCAAATAAAACTACTTATATATAAAATAAATAAGTCCCTTTTCTATGTACACCAAGCGTTAATTTTGGTTATTTAAAGTCGTACTGTAAAATTTTATTAAATTTAATCAAAATTTGTCAAGCAAGTAGTAAATATACAAACAACATTATAATGATCGTCTAAAATAAATTCATGTTTCGATTTGTTGTTTGAAATTTTACTCCATTTTCGTCGCTTTATTATGTTTCAAGATTACAAATCAATGTGACAGAGTTGTTTACTGTTAGAGTTATATACAGAACATAAAAATAATGAAAATAATTAATCAAATAGTATAAAGCATAAAACGAGGGAGAAACTTTATTATAATAAAAACGCAATTGAGATACAAAATGCCTAACAGCAATTGATCTTAAAAGCCGTTTCCATATGCCGGATTTATATTAGCTTATTCAACCTTCACGTCGGAAGTTTCAGCACATACGGTAAACAAGTGGACCAGTTTCTTAGCTCTCTATGTAATACTTGATTTAAGGTTGGTTTTCATGTTCAAGGTTATATATAATAAATACCAAGAACGTGGCATTAAAAGAAAATAATTATAATATCATAGTCATCTCTACCACAGGTGACACACCTAAAAATCACTTCCTTACAATACTAGAACTACCTTCTTTTCTCTACATACTCGTAGTATTAAGGTTCGCTTCCCACCGTCTGTAAGCTAATGTCTTTTAATTGAAATAAACGGATTTTAATGTGGTTCTCATCAATAGACAAACGGACAAGAAGAAGGTTTATATGTACATGCATATCTTAGTGCAAAATAAACAAGAAAATATTTAAGGAGCGCATAGCGGAGCGAGGGTGAGTGGGTAGTACTTACACGAGTACAATTACAAAAAGCTACAAACGCATTACTTGTGGCATATTAGACGTTCGCTTTTATTTAGCTTAGGCCTGTGATTGCTATACTTGCCGTTTTATAACAAGAATAATTAATTTTAGTACGTAAGAATAATGTATAATTTTGTTTGAATATAATTATTTCAAATACCTTTATTAAATCTGTTTCATTATTCGATCTTTGTCACTATAATTTTTTTTTAATGCATAGATTAATTTTAAAGAGTAAATATCGTAAGCTAAACAATTATTCGATCAAAAACTTTATATAATATGTATTAAAAGTTTAAATTTAATTAGCACAATCATATATTTATATAAAAACACAAACAATTTAATATATAATTAATGAATTTATTGTACTTACATGTTGAATACACATATTTTTCACTCATCAATTCATATACAACAAGAGTATGCGCTACGGCCCTTCACACGCGTTGCCCGTCCGTGATCAACTGAGCCGGCTGATATTGGGCTAGACGCTGATTTTTCATATCGTTACTTCAGTAGTCACGTTAACAAGATATACAAGTTCCGTTATTTTTATATAGTATTTTACACTTAGTTATATAGTAATTTTTGTGTGATATATAAAGTAAATAGGCTTAGTAACTAAGATATTACCACGGAATAGGTAAAAGCTTTTCTGTGGTTATAACATAACTTAAAATAATTATTTTAATAAAATACATATCTGAAAATTATACGTAGTAGTAAAATAAAACGAGTTTTTACCTATTTTTGAATTAAAATAAATTTATATAAAAAATGAACTACATTACATACTTTTATACAAGGGGTTAAAAGACAACATAAAATACATAATTTTATTATCAGTACATCAGTTTTCACTCAATGCATATGAACCTACATATATACGGTACTTACGTCAAAAAATAAATATTAAAAATTTCTATCTGTCTTTTTTCACGGTTATCTCTGAAAATGCTGTTGATTTTGACGGTACTTCACAAATAGCTAAGGGTATAAGGAGTAACTTAAACTACTTTATTTTATTAGAAAATTAAAACCGATTCACTTATTTTAACTTACGTAGGCCCAGCGAAGTGGGTCAGGTTTGCTAGTAAAGAATATTGTAGTAAAAATGCTACTTTTAAATGGAAGTGAGAATGAAAAGATTATTTATATGTTATTATTAATGATTTGAGAATGAGCAGCAAATATTCTTAATGGTAGTATTATAATACAATACCTATACAGACCATACAGCCTTGATGTTGTTCCATATTTGTATTAAACTTCACCCACTCTATTGTAACTACATTGTACAATTTATTAAATAAAAAAAAATATACAAAAACATTATTTTGTTTTATACTTTCCTAGATTTCACACAGGCAAAGCCGCGGGTTCCGCTAGTTATGCATATAAACCTTCCTCTTGAATCGCTCTATCTATTAAAAAAAACCACATCAAAATCCGTTGCGTATTTTTAAAGATTTAAGCATACATAGGGATATAGAGACAGAGAAAGCGACTTTGTTTTATACTATGTAGTGATAAGCTCTTTCTTTTCATGTGTACGTCTTTATACGTCATATTATACTGATTGTATACCTACTGATGTTAATTATTTAATTATTCAATATTTTATATTCTACTAGTTCTATCTAGCTTAAGACATAAAATTAAGCACTAAGAGTGCATAGCGTGTAAAATATTATGTTAGACTAATCCTAGTAATTTTTAAATAATAACACATCGACAACACGTTTGGCGCAGTCTGCAGTGACCCTATTTTCTTGCGCCAGCGGTCGCGGGTTCGAGTCCCTTTGGGGCATTTATTTGTTAAACTCGGATATTTATACTCCAGTCATGGGTGTTTATATTTATAATATGTATGTATTTAAACTTATATATGTAGAATATAAACTATCTGGTATCCGTAACACAAGCTTCCTTCGGAGCTTACGGAACTAGATGGCGCTGTGTGTAATATTGTCCCATCATATTTATTGTAACAAGTTTCCTTTGCAGGAAGGTAGCTGTGCCTACAAATATAACTGATTATATTTATTTATTTTTTAAATTTTACTTGCAGGCTTTTTAAGGCTTGCTTAGTTTTTCTTAGGTTCAGATGGTATGGACACGTAATGCGTAGAGCCCAGGCCCGCCGCTAGCTGTTTGAGCGCCCTTGTGCAATACCGATTATGCCGCCCAAATCATCATCGCAGTAATTAAATAAGGTATGGTTTAAAAAGCCGAATATGTCAGTAAACGTTTGTAATTCATCGAATCTGTCCTTTAATTTTTAGTTACGATATCTGTTTTTGCCGCCCTCTAGAAAATGCCGCCTTTGTGCGGTGCACACTTTGCACCTCAGCACGCGGCGGGCCTGGTAGAGCCAACGATTACGTGGTGAAAAAGTGCCTTTCCATTGCAACAAGAAAGAGGGGCATGGGAAGACCCCAAGCTACATGGATGACGACTGTCCAGAGGGGCTTGAAATGCTTCGGCCTCACCGATGAGGACGCGAACACACGATCTACATGGCGTCGCATGCTAAGGCAAGCTGACCCCGCGTAACGGGATAAGGCGAGGATAAAGAAGAAGAACAAGCTTAGTTTTTTATCTGACTGCGTCAACTTGTAGCGAGGAAACAACTATTATGCCTCTATTTGTATTATATGTGGCTTATTATTTTGGTAGTTTATCTATTAATTAGTAATTTTCATTGCTAACTATCGTCGTCATTAGTTTATTTAAACGAAATAAATGTTTATATTTATCAATGATCTCCTTTTTTGTGTTTACTGTTTTGTATATTTATTATTTTTTTGATCCCAGTGTTTAGTAAACATGACTTTCATTTTATCTGAGGCTACCCAGAGCAGAATATCTTACTGAGTTTTTAATTAAATAATTTAATCTGACAATCGTACAATGTACCCTAGCTGATTGCGTATTAGATATTGTGAATAACGAAGATACCATGTTTTTTGTTTTCAATAATTGTAAGGCAAAAGTATGTTTTAAACATGCTAAGTCACCATTATGAGACTTTTGTAATGGATACCAGATAGTTCATACCTTACACATATTTTACTTTAAATACATATTATACATTATAAATATAAACTATGGGTGTTTACTACTGGAGTACAAACAATCATGCTCATCACAAAAATGAAGTCCCCAGCGGGACTCGAACCCGCGACGCTGTCGTTGCAAGTAAGGTAACTAAAACTGAGCTAAACGTGTCGTCAGAATCAAAAAAATTAACAATTAATAATCAAATCATCTTAATAACATTAAATAGATAAACAATCTCAAACTTCTTACGTGTTATTTATTACATCTCAAATATCGTGTAAACGACGTTTGACGACGCGTTTGGCTCAGTGGGTAGTGACCCTGCTTTCTGCGCCGGTCGCGGGTTCGAGTCCCGCTGGGGGCATACATTTGTTGAGCACGAATGTTTGTACTCCAGTGGATGTTTATATTTATAATATGTATGTATTTAAACTTATATATATGTAGTATATCAACCATCTAGTATCCATAACACAAGGCTCGTACCTTATCGTGGAACTAGATAGCGCTGTGTGTAAATGTCCCAACATATTTATTTATTATATTTATTTAAACACATTTTGTCAGATATACCAATCCAATATACGAATTTGGCTCCGCTACAAAATTAAATGTATTGATATTGATGTTTATTCGCATTTTGCGACTTCATATTGTCTGGACAAGAGGAATCACGTCACTGGCTGTATTTCTTATTACTTTCTTTTATGGAACAGAAGGGAAACAAAAAAAAAGTATTTCACTTTTGTATAAATAAAAGAATTCGCTTTTATTAAATCATGTTTAAGGTTTGTCTCCAGAACAAAATAGAAATAATTTCCGCAGAAAAAGATTACTATTGTATTGTAACTCTCACTTAAAAGTTGTTTTATTACAAGCTAGTCAAAACAAACTAAATCTATCACTTTCTTATCTTATATTCGAGCATTTTCACTTATAATGAAATTTTTCGCCTACTTATTTTGTTAGTCTGTAACCAAAACTTAACTCCGAAACTTTCCCATTAGTAAAAAAAGTTGTAATCTTTAAATAAACGTAAAAACAATTATCCTACGATTATGAAATACTTTTATTGTACTCATTTTTCAGACATAATTTTACAAAGACGCCAATATTCCTTAGTTTTTCAATTCAGAAATCCGAGATCATCAAAGATTTTAAAAAACAACTTTTTCAAGACGGTGACACATGTGACATGACACAGTTCGCTTTCATGAAGTTAAAATGCACTCGTAGGTTAGCTACGAATATTTATCATTGATTTACCTATTTCTAAATTTTATAAGTTTCACTGTGTTATGTGTAAATTATTATAAACTATAGCCATTCACTCCACTCGTTCGTCTCTACGGACGTTAGTATATAAGCAGAGATGAGATATTTTCGCACATTAACAAGTATTTTTTATGTTAACCCAGATAACCAGCAATCACCATATCAAATGTCATCACAATCTGCCCAGTTATTCTCATAATATGTAATAGTCTGTGACAGATTGACAGATAAAATTTCTAAAAACTATAGATTCGGTCTCCATATCAAGTATAATAATAATGTTCTCTGACCGATTTCGACCACGGCGGCTAATCTCATTGAGACTAGCCTTTTTTTTTTTTTAACGTTGGGAAATCCTGTTACGGATACCACCCGACTTCCCCTGGGGTGGTTATGTGGGACTCTCCGGCTAATGACACCGGCATACCCACTAAAACCCAACTGCCCAACCCCTGCCGCCATGTGGAACGCCACGGGATCGCTTTCGCATACAACCGTGACGCCCCGACGGTTGGCCGAAGCCACCAATCATGAGGCCACCCCGAGAGGGACAGCCCCATTATGGGAAGACAACAACCTTGACGAGGCTGCTCCCAAGACCACTCTGTGCCACCCAAGGTCGGCAGTCGCGGGACCTCCTGTCCCGCCGCCTATGTCTTTTGGTCCGCGACGGGTTTCCCCGCTACCACCCGCTCGACTGGCTAGGAAGAGCGAGTGGCGTCCCTCTCATCCGCCACCGAGAGGACGCGCCCGGTAGAGGTACAGCCTCCCCCCCGAGCTCATTGAGACTAGCCTACTGCGCAGGAGATATTATAGTGCACAAGTGTAATCACAGACACAAGTGCACTCTCTATTCCTATCACTCTCATACTCCGGTGGGACGACTGCTGACACGACCAGTGAGAGCTAAGGTGCAGGACCGACGGCTTTACTGAGGCTTACTAAACAGAATATTCAATAACTAAACTTAGCCCACTAAACAAACCCAGGACCTCTCGATGTATGACCGTACATGTAAGATACTTGATACAGTCAAGTATAATGACTATTTAAATGAGATTTTTCGACGCAATTTTATTATAGTACGTATATAATATAATTCGAATTCAGTGAGCAATCTCATTAGGTTTTAGCAATGGTACTAGGGCCAGATCCTCTAACTTCTATTTCACTTATTTTTTGCTCAGAAGAAAATGTTATTATTTAAAATGTTTAAGAGCTGTTCCACAGCCAATAACAACTTTTCTTTGTTTTTCAAACTTTTTAAATGCCTAAAATAAAAAGATATTACAGTTTGAACGTTTCTCAGAATACAATAAATGCTTCTAAGAAAACTTCGTATTCATAGTACATTTTTATCGAAGGACTTTATATATAAAGAGAAGGTTAACTTCATTTAAAATAAAGACAATAATACAATTTAGGTTGAAACGACGTGATACATAATTCGATACTTTTCTTCTTTAGTTGTATTTAGTTTTATTTATAACCTTAAAACTATGTGACTTTAAAACTATTTGAAAAAATTAGAAATATTAAAGAAGTAGTTTCTGCGGCTTTTTATGTTTCTCATATTTATTTATTTTAATACAAATCAATGTTATATTATATACTAGTGACTCACTCTCGCTCCGTTCGGATTCATTTCCTAGGTAAATTAGATATTATCTATATCCTATTTAATAAGACAGACAGTCAGACAGACAAAAATTCTTAAAACTATAAAAAATACATTTAATATACAGATTCCACGTAGTCATAATTTTACTATATCTATAAATAGGTTCATATAATAATTTACAACAAATTCAACTGAAAGAACACCTCAGCTGTAAAACTACTTAAAAAAAACTTAAATATGCAAGGACATTATTACAACAGCGCCATCTACTTCTGTGGTAAGCTACGGATACCAGACAGTTAATATACTACACATAATAAAACCTTTAAATACATACATATTATAAATATAAACACTCATGACTGAAGTACAAGCATTCGTGCTCAACAAATTAATGCCCCCAGCGAGACTCGAACCCGCGACCGCTGGCGCAGACAGCAGGATCCCAAAAAACTGAGTCAAACGTGTCGTCAAACTACTCCATGAAGTTAGCCCCGTCACGTTTTTGCTCTTAACGTGTCTAACAAAATTCACTCTGAACTTTACTGAACATTTCCTATTAAGAGGGGTTCTCTGTAGAAAATGGCAGTAGAAATACACTTATTTAATTATACGTGTGACTTTTCTTTAAAATGAATTTAAAAAGAGGACTTCCTGAATCAAATATTTAAGTAAACGTTAATGTATTAACACAGACCTGTCTAGTTCTAGGTTACAAGTTCTGTGTTATTAATATAACATAGTAATAAATATTAACTTTAATATATGTAACATATAATATGTAATAGGTAAGTGATATTTAATATTTTCATGATTCTTTGTTAGTTAACTCCAAGAAAATAATTTGCCTTTAAGTCTCAAAAAATACTTCATAACTGATTTGGAAGTGAGTGTACTTGCTCCTAATTTTTTTTAAGTCGTTTTTAACATGGGTTAATTTAAAAATAATGCTTAAAACTTTAAGTTGTATAAAACCAAGTCGCATTCTGCCGTCTGTACGCTTAGGTCTTTTAAACTACGCAGCGGATTTTAACGCCGTTTTCATCAAAATAAAGGATAATCAATCTTATTATTCAGGGTTGAATGCGAACCGATAAAATAAGGTATGATTCATCTTTTTACTGTCGTAACTATCGAATTTTTCAATGTATAGCTAGGCACATTAAATATGAAAATGTAACTTAGCGAAGTGGGCGGTGAACAAGGAGCGCAATTAAAATAAAAGTGATAGAAATTAAGTGATAGCAATTTTAGGGATCGTACAAAAACATAACATTAAAGATATCTTTGCGTTTTTTTTTCATAAATTCGAATATGTAGGTATGTACAGAGATTTTCAACCGACTTTTCACTTCTAACACCTTAAAATGTTAGTTTTTACGTACTCTTATATAGTTTAATCAACAAAATATATTTGTTTTTATTTCAGAACCAATGATACATAAAATGGCCCATTTTTCTCTAAAGGGTCAGACGTAAAGACCCGAGTTTATAGTATTTCTTTGTTGTAATGTTTATTTAGCCCTTTCACGCTTGCGGTCAATGGGACGAAGGTCTCCAAATCACTTATGTATACATGAATTGAAAAATAAACATACATTAGAAAGTGCTTTATAAAATACTAGCATTTGCTCGCGGCTTCTTCCAAGTCCTTTATTTGTATTAAATACCCTAATCTTCCTCAATAAACAGACTATAAATTGCAAAATGAAGAGTTTAAATCGCACTAGTTACAGATAATATTTTTAGAGATTAATGCGCTACAAACAAATCTTATTTCTTTTAAATATTCTTTAATATATTAGTATATTTGTGCGTATTTATACAAGATTTTCATCCGACTTCTCAGTATTTAATATTTAAAATAAACACACTAGCTGAATTCAATTTTGTTTTACTGTTGCTTCAAACAAAAACTTAAAGAAACACAAAAAAGTAATTCTTATTAATGAGCACGGATAAATGTCTGTGGTGTTCACATAATAGGATAAGAAAAAAAGATACGATACTGACGGTCTAATGAAAAGGGATACTCATTTAGCATTACTATGGATAATTTATTAGTGTTAGAAGGATTAATAATTTAATGATAAAGTAAAGAAACACTTTCTATGTAATGTTTCACATCTTTATATTTAATATTTTTATTTATAAATACTTGCTATTAGAAATGTGAAAGTTAGTGTGTATTTTACAAACAAGCTTAGCTTATTGTTACATATTCATTTTTTAAGTTTTTTAAAGACTAAAATCTTAAGATTCAACAAATCCTGTCAATGGGGCGTGAGGCGTCGCAGGATCGCTCACGCACCGGTAGGTCTGACGAAGTATACCACACAGCCAAGGGTTTGCTCCTTCAACTCAGCTATAAGAGAACTACCTTTTTTTTTATGGTAAAAAGGGGGCAAACGGGCAGGAGGCTCACCTGATGGGAAGTGATCACCTCCGCCCATGGACATCTGCAAGTCAGGCTTGCAGATGCGTTGCCGGCCTTTCAGGAAAGGGAGGGATGGAGGAGGGAGGGAAGTGGGAGGAAAGGGGGAACGAAGGCGGAGGATGAAGGGAAGAAGGAGGGGGGAAGGAGAGTGGGCCTCCCGGACTCTCACTCACCGGACAAAACGCGACAGCATAGCTGCCACTTCACGCCGGTCTTCTGTGAGAGAGTGGTACTAATGAACTATACGGGGCGTGCCGGCCCATTTGGTTGCTACCCGAAGGTAACAAGCATGGCACTACCACTTTAAAAAGCAATCTGTGTGATACATGGCCACCGAAGTCAGCCACCTCCATATCCGTCTCTCGCTTCGCATCCGGATTGGTTGCCGGATGCTAATGACGGCCCAACCACGACAAAATGGACGTTGGGACTTGGGGCATCGACTAAAACCCTACGGAACCTACTACGTCTTAATACTTTCTTAGGTTTACGCGAATACTTGACATTATAAATGAAACAACCTTCTCGGATTTTGTCGCGGATTTATTATGCTTTTTGGTTCCCGACGTTTCGAATGCTTTACAGCAATCATGGTCACGGGTCTCTCAGATGTCTCTCATGTCATAATAAATCCACGACAAAATCCGAAAAGATAGTTTCATCTACTACGTCTTATTAAAATGCCTCAGGAATACTTTCTCATTCTACTACGATACCCTAACGACGAACGGACGACGACAACAATGATCAGAGCTCCTACGCTGTCCTATACTGCTATATTTCAGTGTATAATCTGTCATAAAGACAAAAAAGACAGAGTCACAGTATTGGTACAGTACCACTGGTACAGAATTACTGGTACAACCCCAATGGTACAGTAGGTGAACATTAATAAATCGCGCGGTTTCAAAATATAACTTTACAAATCGAAACTAAAAAGAAAAAAATAATTTTAATTACTTAGTTATTGTTGGAGTCGGTGCCAGCCAAGAAGGACAGTTTTATCATAGTATAAAGATTTATATACTCTGGTTTTATTCTGCCTTTGCAATGAACTTTCGAACAGATATTTTGATTATATTTACAAATTGATACATTAATTAAATTGTATTAAGATTTTATTTGCTTTGGCTGGCACCGACTCCAACAATAACTAAGTAATTAAAATTATTTTTTTCTTTTTAGTTTCGATTTGTAACGTTTTGAAGTCGGTTTTCATTTTTGTTAAAAAATAATTTATTTTTAATTTTTTAGTGGAAATTAGATATTTTGTTTAAATATAATATTGGTAGGCTAACTAAACTACTGCTCCAATAAGTCTGCGAAGTTTTGGAGTGAAAGACAATAGTCAATCGAGATTTGTCCATGTCTATTTTTCCACGTAACTCCTAAACGTTAATAAGATTTACCTTCTATTATCAGATCAACCTAATATCCTGAATGAATACAACTATCGGTTTATAAGTACGTATAATATTAAAAGAATTTTCTTTCAACTCCTAACCGTTGAGGAGATATACCTTACATCATCACAAATTCTTGAACAGCTTTATAAAATATACGAAAAACGTAATAAATGCCTATAAAATTTGAGAGTTGCCCTCGATTTCCCTAGGATCCCATCATCATATCCTGACTTGGTGATAGTGTGAATATCTTGGAAGTATACCCTACCGAACAAAAAAAATTGTAATCGGCCAACATTTGACGCAGAAATAAATGAACAAACATAAAAAGAACCGTTGAGGAATTGTACCTTCCATCATCAGCTCATCCACATGAGATGATGATTTTCAGACACAAATGCTTGAACATCTTTAGAAAATGTATCAAAAACATAGTAGGTGCCTATAAAATTTGAGAGTTGCCCTCGATTTCCCTGGGATCCCATCATCAGATCCTGACTTGGTGACAATGGGACCAACTGGAAACTATACCCTTTCAAACAAAAAAAGAATTTTCTAAATCGGTCCAGCCATCGTCAAGTAATCAGGTAACATACATAGAAAAAAAAAAAAAGTACCCGACGAATTGAGAACCTCCTCCTTTTTTTGAAGTCGGTTAATAAAATAATGGCACTTGATCAAATAATATTTCAATTTTAATATTTATATTACTCTACGAGTATGCATTATAATATTAACTTATGATGAGGGTCTACGAAAATCATAAGGCAGAAGGACATCCAATGCATAATAGTGATATTTGTCCCCGGGCGAACTCTTTGGAAATATACCAATATTGCTTCCAAATAACTTAACGGACTCACAACAACGATGGAATGGATACAATTTAAATATTCAATACATTTCTGATAAGAGCGTACCTACACAGTTTTAATCTGAAATAGCATTAAATTATAGTTCGTAATTGATTTCGAATTATAAAGTTGGGCATCTGTATTTAATATTTACACTAATAAGTAATGTGATATTTAAGTTACCTCGTAATTACTAACATTTTTCGTGTACATAAAAGCTCAAGAAGCTTTGGGTTAGAAATGTAAATAGACGTTTTCTTACATTCATCAAACTTTTTAACTGAAAAGGTACTTTTTTACTTTTTAATGTATTGATTACATCCTTAGGGATAAATACTCTTAGAATCTACCTTAAACTTAAGATAATTTTTAAGAAATACTTAACTTATTTACATAATATATAAATTTTACCAATGTGTAGATTTTAAAATTTTTGTTTAATTTTATTAATTGGCTCTTGAAAAAGGGACGTTGAACTTTAGTTATTTTTAGTAGATAAAATATAATATTATAAGAAAGCTATGTAGGCGTAAGTAATAAACCTTAATTTATGATGATTTAAAAAGTATCTTATGCTACTTTTGTATAAGAAAAAGAATTAGCATTACGCTAAAAATAATAAACGTACCGCTAGTATATATAAAAATAAAAACTAGCATTATTTTACGAAATACATTAAATTTAAATGTCAAAAATGACACACAAAGCCCCTATTCTCTGGAAGTTGGCGGATGTAGTAGAAAAACGGATGCAAGTAACTAAAAGAGCTGTAACTCTAGTAGCTCGTTATTTTATGACATAGAACTCTTAGTTAAAATAATTTGGTCTCTCAACGAGTGTAATAGACTAGTATCTTGCCGCAGCTTTTCCCTCGTTGCTATTAATTGTTTTTTTTATTTTCTCTTTCTACTCGAATCTCATTCTTATTTTTCTTTATGTTTTTAAACCATAAATTGATCTACTAAGTATAATGTAAACAATACATTATTATTAGAAATATACTATTATCATTTATTATTTTATTTACACACATTCAATATTAAACATTTAATTAACTCCAATCGGATAAGTTATTACGATCACTTAATATTTTCTATTATAATTTGCTTATAAATATAGTAAATACCTTACTATATACTTACGTATATTTCTCTATTCTTGAAGCTAGATGAATAAACTATGAGGGTAGGTCACTTTATTTTGGATCACTACGGGGCATATTACGAGTATTTTTATTACTAACTAGCATTTCTCGCGGCTTCGCAAGCGTTATAAAAACCGGAAACCAATTTCTTTCTGAATCGCCCGGTGATACCTCGTAGAACTAACACCCGCCCTTCCCGTTTTTGCAACATTTTTCATTGATGCTCCGCTCCTATTGGTCGTAGCGTGATATAATATAGCCTATAGCCTTCCTCGATAAACAGACTATAAGAATTTTTCAAATCGAACCTGAGAATAGTTCCTGAGAATAGCGCGTTCAACCAAACAAACAAACAAACTCTTCAGCTTTATAAAATAGGTGTCATGTTTTTGGTAATCTGACTGATAGTTCCAGTGATTACCGTGTTCAAAGAACTGTTTAGCATTATGATAGTAGATACACTATCTATTCAGATATATTATCAGAACAACTTAAAATTTCACTAGAATAAATAATGTTGAAGTGGGCGTAAAATATTTATTTTTAGCCCCATTTCGTCATAATTTCTCAATTGGATGTAAATACATTAAGAATTTCCAGCACGTAAAATGTTCCTATTCTGTTATTAGATTCTAATTGAAATAGAATATTTAAACAGTGTTTTGTTATTTTAGTTATATATTTAAAAGAGCTTAACTTGTTTTTATTAAAAAAACAAAAAGCATTCATAATTTTCCTGCTTTTTCTTCAAGAGATACTAAAATTGAGCTACACCCACACTCACGTTTTGAATGTCTCGTTAGTATAGGATTTATATTTAATAATATTTTATTGTTGTTTTTCCATAAATAGCCTTATTATTTATGGACTGTTTCTTTTAAAAAGTTTTAATTAATATATTAATGAATAAATAATAGCGAAATGCTGTTTGTTGGCACGCATTACTTTAGAAAGGTGAAATTAATTTGGTTTACTTTCATAGTAAGACTGTTTAGAGAACAAATAGAGTAGTTTCACAGAAAGTAAGAATATACGGGAATATGAAAGTCCTTTTTGTATGATGGTTATTTGATGTAAAAACTTCATCAGAAAGAATTTTTTATTAATATACCTAAAGTTGTATTGTAAAAATAAAGTTCTATTGCGTACGGATTTTATCTTGTTTTGGGACAATTTTATAAACACCCCTTATAGTCAAAATAAAAATAAAATAAAATCTGTCTCTTGTCTCATCATTTAATATCACCCTACACGTAGCAAGTTCAAGTCTGAGTAAATTTTTAGTTTCAACATTAATTTTGCTATTTGCTTAAGTAACCACCTCACCAGATGCACATTGTATGTCAAAAAATAAAAATTACATTATATGATTAGTAACTTTGCATGTATTATAAGCTTTTATATCATTCACAAGGTGATATTTATGGCATTTATTTGTATTCGTATATATGAAAAAAACTCGCTGAATACAAAAAAAACAACTTATGAGTTAAACTTTCGATACAACCAGCTTTAGTGTATACAAAACATGAAGCTTCTCTTACTTAGAGCTTTAAATCAATACCCAGAAAATGTTTAAGGTTAGAATACTTAAGATATTATGTTAAATATATTTTATTTTTGCCTGAATTATGTTTTATACAAACCACTTTTAAACAAATAGATAATAACAACTTTACTACAGAGTTAGAAAAATCCTACAGAAGTTAAATGAAATAAATCTTTACATGAAACCTATTAAGCTTTAATGAGTACTTTCTGAGAACTAGTTTAAAGTCAAAGGATAAAGATAAACAACCAAGTGGCAAAAGTTGTTACGAAGTTCGAGATAATTTCTCGTTTAACAGTAGTATGTAGGTATACCGAAAGCAAACAAAATTCATCAGTCTTTGTTTTGTCCTACTATAGTATAATTTAAGCTGGTATTAATAATATGAGTTTAAATTATAAATATAAGTCAATAACTTTTTAGACATATGAAATTTCATGTATAATAGATACCCTAAACACTGCTTTTCTTCCATACAAACCCACATTATTGATATCGCAATCGAATAAGTATGAGAATAACCAGTTTCAACGAAGGTAAAGCTATAACTAGATGAACATCAAGTACCTACTTTTAGAGTTATAAATGAAACTATCTTTTCGGATTTTTTTCGCGGATTTATTTACATTTTTGGTTCCCTACGTTTGGAATGCTTTACAGCAACAAAATCTGAAAAGTTTGTTTCCTTTATAATGTGAAATATTCGCAATAACCTAAACAAGTATTACTGTTAAAGTCTACAGTTTTTAAATTAAAGTACCTAATTATTATTATTGTTAGTTGAGAGTACGAGTATGTATAACATTTGTGTACCTCATAACAACTTAGCGATACAAAATTAAATAAATAAATAAATAATAAATATGTTGGGACATTTACACACAGCACTATCTAGTTCCACGGTAAGGTACGAGCCTTGTGTTATGGATACCAGATGGTTGATATACTACACATATATAAGTTTAAATACATACATATTATAAATATAAACACCCATGACTGGAGTACAAACATTCGTGCTCAACAAATGTATGCCCCCAGCGGGACTCGAACCCGCGACCGCTTGCGCAGCAAGTAGAGGCACTACAAACTGCGCCACGCGTGTCGTCGAACATCCCCTCGATATCGAAAATTTATTTTCACTTGACGTCTCTAAATGGATCACCTTACATCACATATTACGAGCCTTACTTTTTTCTCTATTGTCGAGCAGAAAGTAAGCTCAGAAGTATTGTCACATAGACGGGCACTTGACTGATCTAGCCGATGGAAAATCGTACCTTTATAAAAACTTACTTAATAAAGTAATTATACTAGTGAACTATAACATTTCCTGCGAAGGTTGGTAGTCTCGACAATATTGACCGCCTAGGCTGATATCAGTTATCATTATCATTAATATCCCTAAATCGTCTACTGATAAACTTTTGGCCACTTAACTAGACGTAGGCTAGATATTATAAATATAAACCCCCATGATTGAACAAACATTTGTGATCATTACACAAATAAATATCTTGTCCCATACCCCAGCGAGAACCGAAACGCGACTGCTGTCACAGCAATTAGTTCACTACAGCTAAGCCAAACGTATGTTTATTCACCCACATTATATTAGTGCGAAACAGTAATAAGTAATCAAATTTAGTACGATATCCGCAGTGCGAGTAGGAATATTGCACTATCAGGACATGAATAAAGATTGCTTTGTCTAGCGTTTGCATAGCCTTCACTCTGATTTGCACTTCAACGTTCATTGGATAATTTTTTTAATAAAGAAAATGTATATACTTGAAAAATAAATGATGAGTTTTATTTTAATAGAAAAATAAATAAATTAAATACAAAAAATATAATAATCAATGAAAATAGAAACTTTTTACCTACGGCGTAGCAGGTTACTCAACGTACGCGGACAAATCTTTATGCGTGGAATATGTAGAAAACAAATTATCCCAGATACAAGATAAAAAGAAGCCCACAAGAAGCTCCAAGAAACAAAAAAAATAAGTTTATTAAAATATTTTAACGACCCTCTATTAACCATTCAACCTAAATGCGAATCGGCTAAGGACTTAGTCGTCTTTTCAGTTCTAGGCAAATACACGTTGATAGACTTCCCATGTCATATTTTTCATAATTATTAAATGAAAAGTTACACAAATGTTTGAAATTATTAACACAAGAAATTCTCAGAAAAGCGAGACCCAGGTTTGAAGTTGCTTCATTTTGCCCTAAAAGCGAAAGCTATCACTGAACTACTGGGTAAATTTAAAATTTTGCATAATTTATCGATTCTAAAAACAGTGTAAACGAAATGTGTTCTTTCACAGGTTTTATTAATGTGTAAAATAAAGTGAAATAAGGTGTATAACAAAAAGAGATATTTTCTTCAATAACGCTACAAAACTTAAGTATTTAAAGTAAACAAGATTTATTCGCGTTCACGTCATAAAAGTCCGTAAAAGTTCGTAAAAGTTTCATATTCAAGTTTCTGAAATTCAAACCTCTGACGACAACGAGAACAGGAATATCTTGAGATATCCTTAATTTTTACGGTTATTACTATAATATTGAGTTGCTTTTGTTCCAGTTATTGTCCTTTCGCGAAACTTACATTGAACAGCTTTTCTCAATTGTAGTAAGTTCAGCGATTTTCTTGGCAGTTTTCAGCACATTTTCAATGAACGCCAAATTGGAATATTCTGGCAAGATATGGTGTTTTATATGGGGTGTAAACTAATACTTAAGTTATTCCATAAATTTTTTCGTTGTCTGTTTGTAGACGTATGGTTTGCTAATATAGTCAGATATGTTATAAAAACAAAATTTAAAAGAAATAAAGGAGTAATGTAATAGCTGAAACCGAAACATATGTATGTAAAGAACACCTTATATTATAATAATATGTAAATCTACACTTTTACTTTAAAAGTGTAAGCCTCGAAACAAATAAAAATGTAAGTTGCTCTCAATTTGATTTACTATAAATATTATATTTTTTTCTGTACAATATAAGCTCAGCTGTCGTTACTGTTTTCTAGTAGCTAGCATGTACGGTTGCAGATCTGAAAGGCCTGGGTTCGTGTGCCAGGATTTTGATGGGACAAAGTTTAGTTAGTGAGTTTTTTGTTTAGATCTTAAGTAACAGGAAATGGTAAGTTTGCGGTCTTATTACCTTACTTAGGAGAGTAAGTTGTTCCCACCAGCCATGTCACAGTATCATCTAGTCGGACTTAGAGAGGAAAAAAAATAGATAGTCTAATAAATGTCTTAATGAAATTGACAGCCGTGGCAGAAATCGGTCAGCAGGATTTTTAATTTTTATTACTCGATCTTTACTTATTTGTTACATAAAACTTCTTGCTCAGTTCGTCAAACAAAAAATATAATTTAAACTTTAAATACGATTATCATTACTACTATCATACGGTAAGTTTAAATATTAAGATGTCATAGCTAAAAAAATCACCAGCAGACAAGCAAATTGTAGCATTTACTAAGTCTTTTCCCAGTAGTATGATATCCCCAATACGTTTGGATTTTAGTTAATTCGAAACGAAATTACTCTCAGTGTAAATATACTTTGAAGAATATTCTTCAATTTATTTTTTGTAGAGCTTAACTTAATTCTGTAAATAGAAAACTATAAATGTTTCTTTTAAAACAAGGTCGATGTAGACTTGTTAGAAAATGCAATTTGTAATAAATATAATAAACATTTTTAATTTATAATATAGTAATGACTCGGATGCGTTTTGACTCCATATTAGTAGCTTTGATACCCATACCTATGGGGTTGTATAAAAAAAGAACCTTCATTTTTTTGGGAGAATGCCTTGAAGTCGGAATATTCCCAGTAAGAATATTGGATTTTCAATGAGATTACTTTACTTATTGTGTTTCCCTCAACAAGCTCTTTCATTTAATATCCATATCGCATAAAAACAGTCAGCGAACTCAGAGTCCGCCATATTGGGTTTAAAATGACGCTAACGCTTTTGCGTAACGCTTTTATTAACTCCTCATAAAATTTCCATGAATTCGATTATTTAGGACTTAACTCCAAAATGCAAAAATCTAGATAAAATAGTATAATAATATAAAAAAATATATCTAAGTAAATATTTATTTTTATTTGAAGAAGTAATTTAATGTTCATTACATATCTTATAAAAGCATTTACGACTGGGAGGGCTTGTCGGACTACTTGAACCACACAGAAGCACGCGTATCTGTGTGTGTTTTATTTTCACTTAAGTTAAACCGATTATCTTTGATATTTTTGATTATAATGAAAAAATATAACATAATAATATAAAAAAGTGCGTGTGTAAAAAGTACACATGTCAGAAGTAAAACTTGAATTTAAATTAAGGCTAACTCTTCCCCGTCTCTGAGTGCCTGGTACTATGGACTTATTTTTTCGTTTCATCGAGTTTGAAATCACGATTCTAAAGAAGTTTCACTTCAAAAATATAACATAATGTATAATTCCGTAAATGTAATAAAAGAAAGGTTAAAATATATCGGTTTCACGATTCTTTTCTCTATACGGTTTGTGTAATATATCATAGATTGTTACGTTCAAGCGATACGGTTTAGTGAAATTCTTTTACATATACTTATGCTGACTATACTATAACCATTTCGATTTCGGTAAAACACAACGTGACAAGTCGTTATTCAATTTTTAAAAGTATTTAGACTAATCAATCCCTCTATGAGCAACTCTACTCGTGTAACATGTACTATACTCGTAGGTACAAACAGCAATGGTTAACTAAACTCAACAGGTATATTTAGCACAAAATTATTATATTGTCAAAATTTAAACGTTGTTTCAAGTCTTTGCAACTTTTACGTAAATAGACATTTAATTAATTATTTTCGTAACTCTCAAAAGAAAATAATGAAGGCATTTGTTAAAATATCTTACATAATATATACACTCTGAAGCAAAGAAATGTACTCATTTTTACCTATTACATTATTATTAAAGCGATGATGGATCTTTACTATTTTTACGTAAAATTGCTTTCATCCAAAAAAAATGGTAAAACCCTAAGCGCTCGTTACCATACTCGCTATCGCTTGTTACTTAAGAATAAGTTTGTGCTATTATTATGCAAAGAGAATCAAATTCAATATCAAAATTTCATTTCTTTATTTACAACTGTTTCTAGATTCTTATTATTTTAGCTGTCTCGTTGATCTTGCGGTTAACATCTACACATATAGATACGGATAAAATTATAACCGAGTCGAATATGTAAGTATAGAATAAATAAATAAATAAATATGTTGGGACATTTTTTAGAACAGCGCCATTTTCTAGATCAGCATTTTTAGAACAGCAACATACAGGGACAAACCCGAGCGAAACGAGAGTGTATCGCTTCTCGCTAGTGCAAATATTATCTTAATCCACTATCTTAATCCACTATAAGTGTAGATTTGGTCCGTGCCAAAGCATCAGTTTTCAATTTTATGTTCCCTATGCAAATAGTAAACAAATCAAACATGCCTGTTTTCAGTCCGGAACTGTTGAATATATCTTACATCGTAAATCTGTCTTACCCAGAGAATGAGTGACGTGGGATTTCAGTACGCGTTACTGAGCCACGCTTCTAATCAACAATGTTATTATATACATATTAATTGTATTTGGTAAAGCCTGACCTTCACTTCACTCGGGTACAGAATAGATAATATACTGACTCAGGTACGTTAAAAATTTCGGAGGTACTATAAAAGTTCTCTATGAAATAAACATTACATAATTCCCATACAAAATAAACTGTTCTGAACTCTTCCCAGCTTCCCAGCTATTTTTTATGCTGCTCACAGCTCACACATACCCCTAACTAGTTTTATGTATTCAAATATTGTATTTACATTAACAATGCCGCACGTATTTTGTAATAATGCATTTGGTAGCATAATTTAATTTAGCAAAATACGTTGTCTTACTTTTATAATAGTAGGGTGATGATCAAATCACATTGTAAAAATTATTCATCAACTCTAAAAAATATCTAACTTAGGAATGTTTAGATGAATTCGTAAAGAGAAGATATTATAAGAGATTGACAATCTTATGTACTGCTGAGCACGGGTCTTCAGTACGAGATCTTCAGCCCATAGTCCACCAGGCTTTCCCAGTTGGCGGACCTCACATGACTTTGGAAAAAAGTTCACTCAAACATGCTGGTTTGAAAATGAAGGAAAATGATTCACTCTTGAAATTATGAGAGGTGCGATTCCTTGGATTTGAACCCGCTTCACTTGGATAAGCATAATATATAACAAGTAATAAATAGTATTTCGAGGCTCATGCTTATTTGCTTCATTTTTTTTCTAGCGCATTAGTTCTATCACATGATGAAGTAAGAAACAAATGTGCATTTAACAAAGTGCAGAGTTGCATTACTCAAAGGCATTACTGCTCAAAGGAAACAAGAAAAAAATCTTTAGCTCCAGTAGATTAAAGTTTATTTGAAGCTCTCAAAGGTAAAGTTCTATAGAACATTTGGAAATTAAACTTCAAGATATTCCTTTAGAGGCATATCTTACTTTTTTAGGTATTCCTTTATGAAATATCTAAATTTTTTAGAAGTTCTTGAGAGCTTTATTATTCTTTTCGTTTTTAACGATATCGATTACCTTTTAAGAGTCACGCGGTTTGAATCTTGAATTTAAAATGGAAGTATTTAACTGAAACGCTATGTTATTGTAGTTTCTTTTCTTCAAGTAGCACTCCACTGATCTCGCGATTATAGTAAATAGTTTTTTTTCATATTTGACTTTTGACTCAAAGAATTCACCTAATTTACCTATACAACCATACCACCACACATTATTTCGAAGTTATACAGGTTTTAAATACTATTAACTATGCTTTGCCTGATGCTTATATGCTTTTGCATTTCATATATTTAGTATAATAAATATATGCTTATGTAATTAATATATTTAGAAAACAAAAAAGATTGTCTCTCTGTATAAAATTATACTAAATACATGGCCTTTAAAAGAAACTTAACGTTATACAAGCTATTTACTGTCGAAATTCTTTAAAATAACGGCCTATTCGATGTTGTGATATCAATATTACCATCATATTATATATACTTTCTGGAAAACTTCAAGTTTAAAAAGAGTAAATACTCGTATATTTTATTTAAGCACCGTTGAAAGCATAATATGTAACATTTACAAAATATCTCATTCAAATATCGTAATCCATTAATCAATTTCTATTCTTTCACGGGAGAGCTCGCTTTAGAAAATTAATAAAGTATGTCATTCAAATAGGTCACTACGTATTTACTGTACAGGAACTTCCGGTCCCTCGTAATATAATTTCCTTAATCAACTCATGTGGAATGTACCAAATTGCTGTATCAGACTAAAAAGTTAGATATTCAACAATTATTAACGTTATAAATAAAACTATCTTTCGGATTTTGTCGCGAATTTATTATGATTGAACTAAAAATCAAAATAAATCCTACGTAATAGGATTTATTAATCTATACTAATATTATAAAGCTGAAGAGTTTGTTTGTTTGTTTGGTTGAACGCGCTAATCTCAGGAACCACTGGTTCAGTTTGAAAAATTCTTTTATCGACCAACAGGAGCGGAGCATCAATGAAAAATGTTGCAAAAACGGGAAGGGCGGGCGTTAGCGCGCGACTCAGAAAGAATTTGGTTTCCGGTCTTTAGAATGCGTGCGAAGCCGCGGGAAGTGCTAGTTTTAAATAAAAGGAAGATTATTATAATAATTATAATGCTTTCAGTAAAAAATAGCTTGGTATACAATATTAGGAAACAATTTTTTATCTCACACGTAAACCTTTTTTTAAAATATAATCAAATTTTAAAAATGTTTCGGAAAAAATATTTAATAACATTAATTTCCCTAGAAATTTAAAGAAAAAATGTATAAAAATCCTCATATATATCCCAACTGTATAATTTTTACATACATTACCTAGCATCCTTTCACCCGACATGGGGTCTACTAAGTCATATAAACCATCATAAAACCTCAAAGTCCCTATTAGCATAATGAAAGTAGCAAAAAGCGCTTTTAGTCCACAACACTAACCTAATCTACATAAAATCGTATCAGGGATTTTATCTTCAAACTTGAGACTACTCATACGCATTAGTGACATATATTCAACGGTCCCATTTATTTGTACTATTTGTTCTTATTATACAGACATTATGATATGATATTAGGTAACCATTGGCATTATAAATGAATTTATACGTAATTTAGAATTAGAAAAGGAATACAATAGGAAGTGGGATACCACTGCCTATAAATATTTCTTCATTACGTAGTATAAAACAAAGTCGCTTCCCGCTGTCTGTCCCTAAGTACGCTTAGATCTCTAAAACTACGCGACGGATTTAGATACGTTTTTTTAATAGATAGTGATTCAAGAGGAAGGTCTTAGAATAAAATTTATCAAGTTTATGTATACATTTACTAGGGGAACCCGCGGCTTCGCTCGCGCTTATACTAGGGTCGAGTCGCTCTTTATACTTGTATATAAATCATGTTAAATTGTTATTATATACTTATTTATAGTTAATTGGGCATAGAGGATAAAAAAAACGAAATGTATGTTTAAAATGTTTCTAAATATATTTACAGTAATTTACAATCTCATATATTATGTTCTTATACATCAATCTTACTCATACTCAATAAAATAATTATAATAGATCTAAGTAGACGTTTAATTTCTTAATTAATTTGCTTATATAATTTCTATGTATTTTAACATTGTATTGTTAATTATTACCTAATGAAACCCTAGTGACTTTTTACATAATCTTACTCTTCGACATTCAAAATTCAATTGTCTATAAAAAAATTAACCTAGTATCTCCGTCTTCCATATATATATAAAGAATTGCACATTCATTTCTAATTTTACTACTAGCATTATTAAAACAAAACAAGCTAGTGGTCAACATAGAAATAACGTACATACGAACATACTCATATATAATTTAGTACTAGATATATACATATACATATTATATACATGCATACATATATAATACATACATACATACATACACACATACATACATACATATACACAGAGTTGTAAGACTATTCTGTTATTTAAATTAATAAAACTCAATTATCGATAATAAGCAATCGATACAATTGATAACGAACTAACACCTTATTCTCCCTTAAATCAACCGCTAAGGACATCAGGCAGGCAGGCAGTGACAACCCAGTGGTAATGTGCTCGCTTAGGTAACCGAATAAAGCGGGTTCAAATCTTGGCTTATGTTTGCCTTTATCTTACATGATTACCATATGTCTGACGACGAAGGATACATGTTTGAGAAAACCTAGCAAGTTTTAACACATATGAATTCAACAAACTAGCACTTTGCTGGCTTGGTTGACTCTTACCTGATCCCCTCGGTCATTAAAATGGGCTAAATCGGATCCTTATACGTAAACGCTATTGTGTATAATACGTTACGTGCTTCAGCTTCTATATTCGGTCGCTTTTAAATAGGAAAAAGTTATATAATTCAAAGTATTGTACAAATATATTATTGGAAAGGTATTAGAAATGTAAGAAAAGTGTCTACCATTTTACATATCAAAAGATATTATAATAAAGAATATCCTTAATTTTATGATCAATACAATAAAACTTTACGCAACATTTAGGTAAATTGGAAGCAAATGGCATTATAAGAAATAGAAGAAATGAATTAATGTAGCAAAAGAAAGTGAGAAATTAAAAGTTACTCAAGTATTTTACAGTACAAGCAAAATAATACTTGACATTTTAAACTTTATAGAGGAAGGTGCCCTAAACTTATAACAGCTTGTTAAGCTTTACTGAATATACTAAACAACCGAGTTACATAACTTGACTGTACATTAAATAAAATGAATAAACTGAAGACTATTTAGCAAATTTGAAAAAAAAAACATTTTTTTATACATACCAAATTATTAAAATATCATGAATTTATAAAATATAAAATATATGCAAACGCTTAGTTTGAAAGATTCATTTGATGGGAAAAATTTTAGAACTACTGTACTGTCTGCATTCGATGAATACAAACTGCTAGAGACTGGCTCGTCTCTTTGCAAAAGCTTAAAGCACGGTTAAATAATATTCAAGTGAAACTTGCCCGTCAATCAGACTCTTTAAACTTTTGAAGATTCTTAACGACTTTTTAGTTGAAAATAATTAGGTAGGTATATCTGAGACTAAGCACTTTTTTATCAAAAATTATATAACCGCTTTAAATACTACAGTTTTAACTCTAAATGGTTCAGAATGAGGAATACTCACTTATCAAATATTCTTAAAATTTAGAACACATAACATTTATGTCTATATTATTGTTAAAAATTTACATCATACTCATTCTAGACTAAAACGTAAAGAATAAAACAATAATATAAAATATGAGATAAAATATAAGCCTATTTATGACTTTTAGTATTATATAATACTATACGAATTGCAATATATAAATTTCAGTGATCCCTCACAATAACAACACCATTATACAATTTCAATTAAAATTATATTTACTACAAAACCTTTAAGCTTATCAATTATTTTACCCAAAAAAACTTGAACCTTTAAAGTTGTCAAAGCCCTTAAATCCAAGATTATTTACCAAATTTAATTGAGACGGTCTCGAGAAATACTGATTGAGATGATAAATTGGACGATTGTATTTTAATTAAATACCAACTTCTGTAAGACTTTCCTCTATTAGGATTATCTTATTTTTACTACATTTTGTTTATTCTTTAAACACACGTTACGTGTTTTCGCCTATCTCATACATATGTAGTTTGTAATTCAGTATGCGAAGTGGCTCTGGCTTTGGGAGCACATTTATTCCATAAAAGTTGTCTGAACGTTGTTCTAAATTGCTTTGACATAGAACAATAAAGCACGAAGTTGATCGCACCGTTTAGAAGAGCAAGAGCATCCATTAGTTCTCCGAAAAGATTGTAACAGTACTTGAAAAAGCACCGGCCCAGCATCCCACTCATTAAGCCTGTGAAACAACATATTTCGGTTAGATTTTAACTTGTGAGAAACTGGATTAATTTTAACAGAAATTTCATTTCTCGATCATTAGTCTGCCTGAAGTAATACACGAATATAACATTATTAATTTTCATACTAATTGGTTCAAGATGTTTAAGATGTCTGCAAGTAAAGTTCGTACTACTACAATTAAGGGGAATATCAGGTCGCAATATCGATTTCTAAACCCTAAATTAAAGAAAGAGTTTTATAGTAGCTCATATAATTTGCAACAAGAAAATAATGCATTATTATAGATTAACACCTCCAATTAGAAGTTTTCTGAATTCTAACAACATAATTAAAATATATACTCTATTCTAAATCAGTTCTACTTAGTTTGATTTAGTAGGTACTCGTACTGAATTTAAAACATCTATTTTATAATAATAAATATATAATTTATAGTACATAAATGAATCAAAATTCGGATTCACTCCGCTACTTCCCATTTTGTTGGACCCTTATAGCGCCTTAAGCCGGTCATGTTATTTGGTAACGAACTAAGTAGAAGTAGGTATTTATTTGATATTTGAACAAAGTTTCAGAGTATTTACCTTATGAGGATGATGTAATATTGATGTTATAATATTGAAGTAGCGAAATATTGGATTATGAGGAAATTTTTGTAAGTATTTGCTATCTCAAACTTTACTAAAATAAAAAATTAAAATTTAGAACATCATATACAAAAATAAATGAATATGAACCAAAGTATAAATCTTGAAAAGATGTAGTTATGGTATTTCAAGCTCCACGTTGTTTTTTTTTCTTGCAGGTGAGAGTAGGAACTTAGTCTCTCAAAAAGCCATCATTTATCAGCAATTTATCGAAATTGGGTTAACTAGTCGTACTAGACTTGCTGTATTGCCGGACTGGAAGCACGTTGGTGGATGTATATCTCCATACAAAAAATCCTAACGTGAATCTCATGCAACAATGGTCCAATAATAATTTAAAATATCAACACTGGAAGTACGAATCGAATAGTGAAATTAAAACTACGCAACGTTTTGCAACAGAGAGTTCATAAACAAGAATATCATTTGTAATGAAACACGTAAGATTATGTTTCAAAGTAATATAGTCGTTTAAACGTGTTTCAAATCGCAAAGTGATGAGTGAACTGTAAGATATTTGGGTACATTTTTTAGAAAATATTATAACACCATTAGTACTGAAAAAATAATAGGGAAGTGTTCAGCATTTTCCATTATCACGAATATTTTTAGTATTTTACATCATAAAAATTAAAAATTTCAATGTTGAAGATATTCCATTTCTTATTTAAGAAAAAGAATCGAAGTTTTATATCAAAACTTATCCTTAAAAAAGTTATTAATATAAATGAGATCGTAGCTAGCTGAAAAATTGTCTCTTTTCTATTAACTTGAATGTATAAAATGATTTTTTTGTAAAATAAACACAAAATACTGAATGACACTAAAAGAATAGGCATTTTATTAAGAAATACTTTTCACTAATAGCACAAATGACATGTTCTCCCACAGGCCACATACAGTCCCCGAGGCTATTTTTGGCGAAAAATAAAAGGGAAAGCTTGTTCCCGCTGGGTTTCAATATAATTTCTACAATTGAGTGTAGCAGTAATTTGTATTATATTCATATGACAGAATTATTTAAAGCCTTTAGAATGCTGAGACATTACGTTCCCTTCGAAATTGTTTACATTGCTATGTAGGATGCAGCTACTATAATATTACGAACTGTGCATTCCAAAATTATAGTCTAAATCGACGATTGCTTAGACTTAGCAACTAAACTTCTCGTAAGAAAAAGGCACTTGCATTGAAATCAACTCCTTGAAGTGTTGAAATAAAATAGGTATTTTTATAAGAATTAACTAGTTTTAAACTATTTGTACGGTCGTAGTCAAATGCTAGTATTAATCATACTTTAAAATATTTACCCTAATCGGAGATCAAACTAACTAATGTTAGTATCAGCTTCCACGACAGATAGTCATTATTTATTATACTATTTTCCCAAAAGAATTTATACAGTGGTATTTTAAAAATAGACGTGAAAATGTTGCTCGAATTCTGTTTCAACATTGTACAGATAATTTCTCTTCTCTTCCAGACTACTATTCGAAAATTTAGAATAATTATTTAGTGAACTACTGTTAATTGGACTAATTATTTTAAATGCAAGTATAAATTGAATGAAAACAAATTTAAACCCTAATACATTTGACCTTCATTTGCTGAAATAAGCTTATAAAACTTTCGTCTATGAATTCTTTAATAAATATAAGTAAATGTAGGCGAATCTGATTGTATTTCTATCTATGTGCACTAGTATTCCCTCAATGGTCATTTTTTTCTTGCCTAATTATAACGTGTGCAGTGGGACTCGAACCTGCGACGGCATAGCATCACTACAAACCGAGCCAAACATGACGTCAAATATTTATTTCTTAGTTGAAGCAAACTATAAACAAACCATAAAAATGTAAAACAAAAAATTTAAATCATACTGGCAATTTCAAAATTCAAATTTAAATTTAAAAGAATTGCTGAGGTTTTAGAAATAGAGTTAATAAAACCGATAAATGTATTTGTATTTATATACAAAATTCGAAGTTATTATTTAAAACAAAATGTTTTATAATATATACTTGTAAATAATATTTTAAACGTGATAGTTAATCCTGGGGTTTCCCAGGCCATTATTTATCCTCGTATTAGATATGTGCGAGTATGTCTAACCGCACAGTAAAGAGCGCTAAAGCTCAACCTTAATACATGCCGGTCTTAAATCTTTTATCTTAGCCAACAAATATAAAACTACATAAAAATGAACGTACATTTTAATGTATTATTTCAACGTGTAAATTATAAAAACTGGACTTTACCAAAAAAAGCAAAATTTCTCAAATATATACATAGTTTATTCTAGCAATATATAATAACTTGTTTAATAACGTTTTATCATATAATTATATTAATTACATACTTAGCCTCCCTAAACTTTGTTTCAAAGTAACTTTCAAATGAGCCTAATTAACTAACTTTGTGCTAATGTGTTACAAGATTACAGCTTACCCAAAATTCCTTGAGGGAATTCCGTCAGCAGAAACAATAGAAGTACAGCGACGAGCATTCTCGTAGTTCGATCGGTCCTTCTCTCGGCTTTTGATCGTTTAGTAGATTTCCTAGTAAACACATTTCCGTTGCCATTGACAACCGTATCTCGACACGCACTATACCCTTTGAGGGCTTTCTTCCGACTGTTAGCTCTATATAATACTCGGATTAGCCAAGCACTAATCACGGTCAAGATTACGCAGGGCAGTAATTTTATGACCACAGCGTGGACCCAAAAGTTTATCTGATAAAGACTTCCGTCGTAATTGGAATCCACGTAGTAGACCTTCGACGGAGACCGATCTAATGTGAAATCTTCATGTATTGTAAATACCTGGAATTAATTAAAATTAATCATTAATAATAAACAGATGTAGATTCAAAATATTATCTAGTTTTTGCTATATCTGAAACACAACATAATTTATTAGTGATATTTCATTGGAATTCTTTATTTTGTAAAAGTACGAGTAATTACGCTTGTGAAAGTTTTTATTTTCCATGAAGTATAATATTACGATTTGATTATAAAGGAATTGAACCCACAAACCAATTTTGTAAATACGCAACCACTGTATCATAAAGTACGCAACTTAAGTAAAAACTAATACAATACCATAATAAATTACCTACTTAAAAGGTTAGCGGTAATACTCCACGTATTAATATTTGCGCATGACGTCACACTTTTAGAAAAGATCGTAATTAAAGTACACAGCTGTGCAATTAATCATATTAAGGTTGTGTTATGATTAATTAGGTCAGAAACAATAAATTCAAACATTTGCTTACATTTAATGTTTCATAAATTTTATTATGAACCCGTTAAAGAGGTGTTAATCTACTTAAGAGACATTACTACTCGTAACATAATATTACAACCCATATTACTTGACATAATTCGAACAATAAATTTGTAGGACTTTTTGAATAAAGGCCTATTCTCCATTTACATTGCTACGTTAGAATTTTTATGAAAAATTCCTTCTTTTCCTATTCTATTAAGGAAATATTTTCTTTTCATTTTATGCGTTTGGCTTAAATGTTAAACTTATTGATAGTGATGTTCTTGTATACACTTGTTACTATCGTTTAACTTGTAAAAGTGTAGGATTTTAATGAATCATCTAGATTCTAGACAATTAAATTTATTAGTGTATGAATTTAATAGAAAGATATAAACCGTGAACCATTTTAATTTTATAACTTTAGATACTAAATTATTGTTGAATTGTCGGTGATCTAAATACTTTGGTCTTAACAATTCTTGGTTTTTGGTAGGCGTTTATGTTAGAGTCATGGAAAGTGTAAAATATTTTGGTCATTTCTACAAGTGAATTCCGTTAAGTAATAGAATCGAACTTTATAAGTTATATAGTGAGTGAATCTCACATGTTTAGTAAATATACTTAGTGTATACAACTGTGCTATTGCTTTATTATTAAGTAATGTATTTACACGAATACCATCGGAATCGATTAGTTTAAGGTGTGAAAGCCTTGGCCGATAAACCAAGCTTCATTAATTGTTCTCTGCCACACAATTCCGCCCTCATCTATCACTGGGTGGTGTATATTAGTCTTAACTTATTTTGATACTTAGCATCGCTATTTCAGATATCCAATTTTATCATTTAGGGATAATTCTATTACACGAAGCATTAAATAATTAATAAGTAGTCAGAAATGATTAGAGATAATTATAATAAAGAAGCATTGAATAATTCGTTAATATATTTATAGCAAAACGCGTTAATAGTTGGTGAGGTAGTCATATATATTTCATAGATTCAGTCACCGACATCACTACATAGTATAAAACAAAGAGCGCTCGCGCACTAGGCAGCCTGGCTGCGGCAGCCAAATAAGTTGGAGTACGTGGCTGCATGTGTACAATATCCTATATTCGCTCGAAGTCGCTTACCGATGTCTGTCTGTCCATATCCAAATTAATTATATTTAAAACTACGCAACGGATTGTGATGCGGTTTTTTATTAGATAGAATGATTCAAGAAGCGAGGGCGAGTCGCTAGTTATTCATAAGACAATGAAAATAGTTACATTTTTAAAATAAATTAAATACACTAACTACAAAGTCATTTGTACCTTTCATTGTCTTAGGGATGGTTGTTTTCCTTTTTGGGTTTTTAAGGTAGCATGAATTATTGATATTCACCGGTGTGTTAATTATTAAGATAAAAAATGAATTTCCTGTCAGAAATCAAGGTTATTTAAATAACTTTATTACGTATTTCTCAGCGCGCGATCAGTTACGTAGTAAGGGCGCTGTGGAGGGCTGTAGTTAGTTTTTGTTAGAATGTTAAACGTAAAGTATTTAATTGTAAACTTCTGTGACAAGTTGTAGCGTTTAAACTTTCTGTTTATTTATTATTGCTTTTCTACACTTTTAAGAAACAAACCGTAAATCGTTTATTTTTTAACCGTGTTGAAATTCGAAATAACGTAGTTGAATTAGACATAATATGTAAACAACATAATATATAATTACTGTCATTGATATAAGACTGGAAGTCTAAATAGAGATTTCGCGAACATGAAGTAGGTACACACGCGGACTTAAATGTTAATTATTATTTTTGTTTTCAAATAAAAGTTCTTTCAAAGAAAATAGTCCAAGTGCCAAGCTTCGAGCATCCTTTACGTTATAATAATAGATATGAAAAACGCGCTTTAATTTATTGTAATAAAAATATGACGCAGTTATTCATGAAGATATGTTTAAAATTAAATTAGTTCTAAGTTCAAAGTTGATCAAATATATGGGGCTCTAAAAACAAGTACATGTTATTGTATTGCAATATCAGAAACGAATAATATTTTTTATAAGAGCAAATGTTAAGTTTCCCACCGACGCGACTCTTCGCTTCGAAACTGTTTTTCAAACCGCGCGATGGTAACTTTCTCACGGACTTACATACTGATATATAAATTAAAAATTTAAAAATGATGATTCAAGCGTATTTGTGATATTCTACTCGAATAAAGTGTAATATATTAATTTGACTTTTTTCAGATAGTTATATGTTGACATACTAGCTACTTACCCTCGCTCCGCTTGGGTAGACCTAGTTTTACCTGCTAGAATAGATTTCTCTAAGATTAGATATTTTTCCGCAATAAAAAGTATTTCTATTCGACACAAATTTTAAAAGATTAGGCCTATGTATTGAATATTGTTACAAAAAATATTTTGTTATGTATATTAGTAGTTGTAGTTACAATTTCCCTATTTTTATTATTATTTAATTGTTCATTGAAGTAACAGACAAGGCGACCCGCTAGTAAGTTGTTGCGAAAAATCGAGTGAAGACAACGTT
Organism: Boloria selene; assembly: GCA_905231865.2. NCBI lineage: Eukaryota > Metazoa > Arthropoda > Insecta > Lepidoptera > Nymphalidae > Boloria > Boloria selene. The sequence goes on from HG993149.1 coordinate 7,290,854, forward strand.
TGTTATATTTTAAGAAACTAATATTTTAACACGCAGTATCCTATCAACGGATTATTTATTTTGCAAGTTCACTTACACAGTAATATATTACTCGCGCAGTTTACTAATCTACACCTACATAAATTTAGTTAGAGCGTAATTCACAACGGTTACTCGAAACCATTGGATGTGTTAGCTAAATAATTTTTCTTAGGAACGAAGCGACATTTATTTTCAGACGACTCCAAAAAGTGAGGAAGGTAGGTTATCAATTGGGATTATTTTTTTGGTATTTTATGCGATATCTTGCTTGTTGTGAGCCGAGTGTAAGAATTTTATACTTACTTATAGTCAACTAAAAGAGAGTATTTAACAAATGTCTACTTTTTGTTATATATGTACAGAAACATTCATTAAACATTTGTGAAATAGCTATTATGTTTAATGATTCTATGAAGTCTAAACGCTATGTACATGATTGGAACGAAAGTCAAAGTTTAATAAAGATGTAGGTGACTTATACAAATAATATATGTAATCTATTATATTCATATATTAAACTTTACATTACATAATATTTATAATTTATTTAATATTTAATTTACTTATTTAATATCATATACACACACGTATAAAGTTTTAAATAATTAGCTTTTTTAAAGGACAATAATTCTGTTTTTTTTTTTGTTTTTTTTTAAAACAATACATCTTACAAATATAACTTAATATTAACGAGAGAGCAGGCGAATCATTTCACTACCATTTTATTTCTTTTGTTATTACTATCAGTAATGGAAAATTAGGATATATTATGATACGTTCGTGAAATATTTCGTCGTACATGATAATTAATGAAAATAGAAAATAAAAGATAATACATATCATACTGTGGTGATTTAAAATAATTAACGTTAAAAAGCACAACCGAAAATGAAAATGTTTTCGTCTCAACGTCCACAAATGCTGAGCAAGTGAATTGTAGAAAATCGCAGTTTTCGAGCTGCCGCTATTACTTTAATTGTAACGAATAAAAAGTCATTGTACAGCTAGGATTTTTTCCTATTCTTACATTTAATAAATTTATAAACATTTTTTATAAAAGCGTAAATTTCGAAACTATGCTCACGCTTTTTATATTTTTTAATATTTACAACTTATTTTAACTCTTTTGATTTCTACGATTTTTTTTGTAAAATATTCATAATATACACTTAAAAGAGGACCTAGAAAACATTATGTAAATAGAAAATTTGATGAAAACCTTCAGAACCCTTTCTATATATAACCTTTCCGATAAATGAAATAAGTAAATAAGAATAACTCAATTAGTATTATAAGATTATTAAGAATCTTTCGGGAGGATTCATATACCAGCAAAACATTTATTAATAATTAATATAATAAAACAAACTATGTCAACGCTATTCTAGGAAAAAGAAAAAATCTTATATATAAATTTGTATGAATTAAGAAATTATTTTAAGACTAGCGACTTACCCTCCCTCTGCTTAAGTTCGACCCTTCATACATCATCGTTAAAGGTACACATATTACTTCTTAGAGGTGAGATTTCTTTCGACAGTAAAAGTTATCCTATTTGTAGACCCGGATTGTAGAACAAATTTCAATAGCAACAAAAAATTGGAAACTATATATTCGTCTTCTATAATAATAATGAATATATTATGTTATATGTATATTGTATATCCATAATAAGATTTTCCAAGAAATCTAATATATAAAATTCTCGTGTCACGGGGTTCGAACTTGAACTCCTCCGAAACGGCTTGACCGATTCTCATGAAATTTTGTGAACATATTGAGTAGGTCTGAGAATAGGCCAACATCTATTTTTCATCCCCCTAAATGTTAAGGGTAGTCCACCCCTAAATTTTTTTTTTAATTTTTTAGACAAAATTTATAGTTTTTATTTTTTTATGATACAACATCCAAAAATACATACAATCCTAAATTTTCACCCTTCTACGATCAACCCCTATTTTTCCAACGCGATTTTTTTAGCAATTAAATAAATGAACGCGGGCGAAGCCGCGGGTACAGCTAGTATTTAATATAAAGATCGAACTTAGAATTTTATTACATGTACATATAATTCAAAAATGTATAATCTTTAGTCAGTACCTACTTACTAATGTTTCGTTTAGCATTTTTTAGTTAAGTGCACTTTATTATATTTTACTATAGAGAGTAAATTAATATGTGTATATATTGTCTTTGTTTATGGAAATAAATATCTTTAAACCGAAACCGAAATTAGAAGAAGGAAACGAAACAATAAAACCAAAGCAAAAACAGTCAACGAAGTTAAAACTATAGAATCGCCTTTTACTGCAATACATAAATAGAAACTCCCAACTCCCAAGGCACACTCAAAGGCGATCAACGAAGCGCTACGAAATCGTGAAACAAAAATGTCATTTTACATTTAAAACAGTCGAATCGACTTTCCTGGCTTCTATTTTATGTCCAGTCATTATAAGTAAGTTCACCTGGGAATTCGAGATACCCAACTGTAAGTCTGTAAATACTTGTATATTAACACCCTAAAAGTCTCAAAACCTACATATGGTAATGTGTATGCAACCTTTGACTTTGAAATTTACAGCTGGGTTTCTCGAATTCCGAGATTCTTACTTAATTTAAGCTTAAATGACTGGACTATATTGTTATATATGTTTCTTAAATAATAATAATTTATTTATTTATTATATCTACTACATATAGTTTTATATAATTATATAATGAAAAGTGTATGTTCGTGTGTTTATCGTCGTTGCTTTCCTAAACCATTGATTCGATTGTGAAAAAACTCTTGTCACTTTTGCATACGCTTGCAAAGGTTTATGTCGCAAAAGAATACATTTTTCTATGAACGTTTATATTTATTACATATTGAAATATTATTGTAAGCAGATTTTATTAGATCTAATTGCCTATTACTTATCGGCTATTCAATATTAGTTTTTATGTTATTGCTTACAAGTGGTTGTATAATATTTTTATCGCTTGCCGCCGCAACTCTATTTATAATTTGAAATAGGAGCAGTCGTTAATGTCCACCCTTTTAGCAAATAACGTTTACTTTTCACATGTCAACTGAAGAAAATTTAATAAAAAAATATATTATGAGGCATACTATAAAATACGTTTATCTAAGAAGACAGAACACGCAATGTAGTCAAAATACATTGCAATCTATGTAAATAGTCCCAATATAACTCTCAATATTTTATCTATCGTATGGAAATGTGAGCGAGGCCATGAAAATATCTCCGTTAAGTTATTTATATAGTATGTATGAACTATCTGTAGATAGATATAAAAGTTGAAGTGTCTGTGTTTAATTTCCAATTAACAGCTTTTCACTAAATGCATATACGGTACATCAAAAATCTTTTTTTTTTAAATTTCTGTCGGTCTGTTTGTTCCAGCAAAACTATGACGGGACTTTCAGCAGATAGCTAATGTTATAAAGAGTAACTTAAGCTACTTTTATTTTATTAGAAAATTATAAAAACCGTTTAGTTTTTTTTAACTTACTCCTAGCGAAGCGGGACGGGTATGCTAGTTTCGAATAATAGACTTCAAACATATTATGTAAAGTATAAAAGTGTATATGTTTTGGAATGTTTCAATGGAAGAATCGCTCTCGCGAACTCGCTAGTTTTATTCGAAATATTTTGCTTGATTTTTCATAAAACCGGGCTATTTTGTAACATTTTTTAATGGGATTTGATATTAGAGTGTATTTGACTTAACGCTTTACCTATATAGCGACAGCGAGTGTTCTGTATCTGTACTAACTCATTCGAAATTATTTAGGCATATTAATTAAACTTGCTTCAAAGCTATCTTAACGTGATCGTGTAGTGCGAGAAAGGTCTTAGGTTCGAGTCTCCTAGAGACTTTCATTTGTGCGATCAGCACAAATATATGTCAGGTGTCAGTGTATAATAAATTTCTGAAAGTTATTATAATATCTTAAGTTTATCAACAATCTTTTAGTCATAACATCAGCCACGTAGCTCACCACGGAGCTTGTCCCAACGTATTTATTAACTTCAACTTGTGATGAAAAGTACCTTGTTTACAAGTTACTAGAAACCTTTAAAGAGATTTTAATGAATATATTTATCAATACTTACAAAATAAGAAGGAATGCAAAGTATGGGTGGTAGCAAAAAGCTGCTTATAATTGCAATAGAGCAGCGTTTCTCTGTGCATAAAGACGGCCCGTGTGAAGGATACCTGGAAAAATAAAATACTATAAATGATATTGCACATTTCTTTCACATTTTTCTTATATTCTCGTATATTATTGCATTTGCAAAGTAGATATAAACTGTTGTATTCAAATAATATATTATTTTGCATTGGCGTTCCTATTGGTCTAGACTCTAGTGCATAGTCTACGTCTTTAGAACTTGAGATTGGATAAAAATGATTATTGGGATCTTTGGTTATTTAATTTATAAGAAATGAAATTGTGCCAAACTTCTCTTCACTAAGGCGTATGCCGTTTTATTAAGTTATGTGCTTACTGGTACACTATAAAACTATAGAAATCCCATGTGTTGATCCGGATAACTAGCTACGAAATTAATCATACGAAATAAAAAAAAAATATTTCACATACAGATTAAACTGAGTTATAACTTTATTATATGTATAGGTTATATTTGTATTATATTAGTATAACTCTTTGTCTTAAAGTATCATATAAGTTACTTAAGATAATATTCCCAGGAGATTTTTGTAAAATATGCAAATAAAGATATCATTCATAAATACGTAAGTACAAAATAATATCTGCAATAAGCTCAGTTGTGTAACGATAAATCTTCTTAACAAATAATACTTCCTTTACTAGAATAGACATTAGACACGAGAGCATTACGACCCATCCTTTGTTTTCCTCCAATGCGACGCCGATATGATACAATAACTATTATGGAAAAACGGTACAAGAAGACCACTATTTATTCAAACGTACATAAATATATATTTATACATATAATAAAATTCTGAGTCGAATCTGTATATTATTATTTTTTGAGAAAATCAAGTAGCCATTATTATTATTGATACAGAGTTCTAATCTACAGTTTTTAGAATTTATGTCGTCTGTATGTAGATAAACAAATTTTGTTGAAATTTGATATCAAGAAATTTGTTATCCAGGTTATCCAAGATAAAGGATATTTTCTACTTCGGGAAAATATCTAATTTCTGAAAAATCTTACTAACAGTGAAAACGTACTCAGTGACGAACCTGATCTAAGCAAGGGAGTTTTATAATAAAAATAATCACTCTGAACAGAAACGGGAACATTAATAAAAATAATCGTGGAAATACACTGATTGTCACATATGTTTGGAAATAAGACAATATCATGTACTAGTGTATACACACTCTTATTTGAACTGACCGTATTAAAGTCAGACGGTATAGGTACTATTTAAGTTAATTTGACCGGTTCTAAAGTGTTTGTAATTTTTATTTTACCAGGAAATGTTTCTAGTTTTGAGATGATAACCAAAACGTAGACTTAATCTGTGCAACTTTTACGACTATAATTCGTAAAGTGCTCAAAGTGAACTGAGAAGAGTTTATAGTAAGCTGAAATGACTTGTAATAAACTAAACTAATTTATTCCAGCTATAAATTATGAAATCCTGTAAACTTGGAATACTAAAATGCCATTATTTCTTTAAGCTTCCATGTAATCGAATATGGACAAATAATAAAAAAAAAATATTTGTATATGTGCTTTGTGATTAAAAAAATGTTATAGAGATAATTAAAATTTGTTGCTAAACAAATAAAAATCTGTAAAGGTATTTGAAAATATATACGGTAGCTACGGTGCTTTCAAAAAACAAAACTATTAAAATTATTGTATGCCTGCCTAATTTCTGAAGCGGATGTGCTAATTTTGACGGAACTATAACAAGCAGATATCTAACTGATGTTATAAGAAGTAAAGCTACATTTATTTTCGAAAAAAACTTATTGTTGACTCAAAAAATTTAACATACCTTATCAAAGCGAGGATAACTTACTAGTTTAAAATATAAGCTCAATATGAATACAAATTGATCCTCTTGCAAGTTTCACTCAGCTGCATGCAAAGATTGTATTGAATATAGAAATAGCCTGATCCGCTTAAAAGCACCTCTACGATTCTTCGAGTCATGTATCGAAACTATCCCCTTAGAGATATTAGCTTTACAAAGAACTTCTTGGATTTCTTAGAGAAGTTGACAATTGACAATAGGTATATCATAAATATATTGATATGCACTAGAATTTTGTGCTCCTCCACCCGCGTTCTAAAAGCCGGAAACCAAAATTCTAAAAATACGAGTACTAAAACCTTCATTAAAATGCTGCATCCTATAAAATAAGTTGCATGTCTATCCGTTTTGTTGTTTTTGCAGTTAACGAGCAAAACAAACATCGCCATTTATTAATATAAGGAACAAGAGAAAAGATATAAAATAATATGTTTGGTGTATATATAATATGATATTTATTATGTGTATGTTCACTTCACATTTAAACATATAAATAGACTAGAATATATTTTTATTTACTTAAATCTATTATAATATTAATTTAATCGACCTTGTATAATACATATACTACACGTAAGGCGAAGCCAAAGTTGCTTATATTGTATTAGCTTTCATTAGTATTCTAAGTATATTGTCGCTTGATATTAAAGAAAACATATAACTCATATACGAGTATAATATATAATAGATTACCATAACTTAAAAATCATTTTGACAAGTAAATTAAAATTCTGTTTGTACAAAATGTATAGTAAATATTTATCCCATCAACGTTTCCGTGATCCGGATTGGAAAATACGCATTAAAATAGAAGCTCCTGTATTTTGTTTGTAAGATATGAGGTGCGCTTGGCAAAGCGCCGGACTTCTGTCATACGTTTACTTTTTGCTAGCTGATATTTGTAGTCCATAAATGTTTTCATTTTAACATTTTTATTTATTATATCATAGTGACATAAAATACTACACACATTAAACATTATACATAATTAAAATACCTTTTATCTTTCTTTAAAAGAAAACTGTATACAAAAGCTTTAAATTAATTAAAAAATAATATTTAGGTTTGTTTTAATAATCATTTCTGAATACATATTAACTTAATTCTATAGTTAAAAATTAAATGCAATCGGGATTTGTAAAATTAAAGCAAAGTTAATAGAAATACTAAAGATTAACATAAAAAGAATTCTCAGTACGAGTATATTTATAAACATTAAGCTCATTGGTAGCTTTTACACGTAGTACGAAAATGGAAAATTACACGTCTTAATAATACAGATAATGCAAAGTAAAAAGGAATACTTTTGTTTTCAAACTATCAGAGCTTGAAAACCAAAAAAGTCTTTCTTGACGACACGCTTGGCTCAGTTTGCTGCGTCAGCGGTCGCGGGTTCGAGTCCCGCTGGGGGCATTTATTTGTTGAACACGAATGTTTGTACTCCAGTCATGGGTACTTAAATTTATACTATATACGTATTTAAATTTATATGTGTAGTTTTTCAACTACCTGATATAATTTGTAACACAAGCTTCGTAGCCTACCACATAACTAGATCGTGCTTGTTATAATGTTTCAACATTTATTTGTTTATTTATTTATTTTATTTAAAATATCTTGTTAAAAGCTGTATAATCACAAATATTTTAAAAAAGCAAGTCAATTTTTTAATTTCGTAAACTAGTGTTTGCATTCCATAACCATTTAGAACTTTTGAAGAGAACGTATAGGTACAATTTCACTATATTTACAGCTATTTTCAATATTTTTTATAACACTACATATTTAAATAGCCACTAAAAATAAGTAGATATTAGAAAAAAGCTACTGATCTTTTGACTTTGCTTATAATTTATATACATACAAGTTTAAGTTACAATAGTAAATTTATATAAAACTTGATAAATTATACACTAAAACAATCCTCGAGAACCACTTTATCCACTGGTGAACACAACATGAAAATCGATGCAGTAGTTTTTGAGTTTATCACAAACAGACAGACTGACAGACGTGGCCGAGAGCTTTGTTTTATAATATGTAGTGATGCCTTAAAAAATATTTGATTAACTTCTGTGTCAACATTTGATTACTCTGTCCTTATTGTTGTCTTTGTCAATTAGATAAGTGGGTGAGCTTACAAAAATAAAAACCAGTCGAACGAAAATGAATGCCCGCACAATGCGCAATTTGACCTTCTACAATTTTTACTTACATACATAATATTAGAACTCCAGAAAAAAATATTTTGTGTAATACTCTGTTAATTATTTTTTTATTCAACCGAATATTTAAATAAACCTTCAAATATAGTACATAATTAAGATGAACGGACATACGGATTAAAGTGCAGACAATATAAGGATAAATAATTTGATCGGATCTTAATTAATAATATTGTAAAGTATAAAGTTGTAAATTGGACGGTAAAAAAGGACTAGAAATTTTGTGGGAAAATTTATTAATTTAAGTTATTTATTAGTTATTCTTTGTAATGATAATACTCTAATTTAGGCTATTTTTTTTTTCTTGAGGGTGAAAAATAAATGGTTTCTAAGTAGTTATTTTAACGCGCTATGTTCTCCCGAAAATTCAGTTTAAAGCTTTTATAATACATTATTTAATATCTCGTTGAAGCCATGGAAATTATAAATAATATATAAATAAAAATGAGCGTTCGTACATTTGTGCTGTACCTGTTCTTAAACCATTAATCCGATCGCGATGAAACTCTAGTGGGAACTTTACTTAGGACCTTTGTATTTTATGTACACTTAAATCAGTCAAGCAAAGGGAAGCACCTGAGAGAAAAGCAAGGATAGATCGCTCGATTAGCTACATTATTATTACAATTACAATAATTACATTAATTTTCTAAGAGTGCAAAGCCGTCAGATAACGCTAGTTTGTATATAACATATATGACACAACACAAACAAACACACGTTACACATCAAGTACCATGATAATTACAGCAAAATTAATGATACCCAATTAATACAAGTCCAAAGCACTTAAACGTTACTTGTTAAATACGTACTTGATGGCGATATATCTCCAGATGGCCAACGACAGCGTCAGTAATATGGAGGCGGTATGTAGGATCTGCGTGAAGTGCATGTGGAATAACATGTACACCGCCCAGGAGTAGGGCCGGTCCACTTGACCGGGGAACAGCTGCAAAATAACCATTGCTGAATCTCGATACTTATAAAACAAATATTATATTGCATTACAAACATTTATGAGAGCTTTTCATCTACTATTGGGTATAATAACTAATAAGTATAGGCGAAAGTTTGTAATTGCCATGTTAATAACATTTTTTCGTTGCGCCGAATAGATTTTGATGAAATCTAGTAGATGATAGAAACATGATTTGGCACGCTAAGCCTCGTTACACATTTGATTTGGCACATAGAGACCCAAGCGAGGACAATTTGCTTTGTACTATACTAATAAAAACCTTAAAATTTTTATTATTATTATGTACAGTAATGACAACTATTTAGATTCCTACTTATTGATTGATTAACGTAGACGACGAAAAAGAAACAAGTTTTTATATTAATCCCTATTTTTTAGTTCTCCTTTTATAGTTTCTTGATCCACCCAATGCCTGTGTCTTTGTAATGATAATAAGAACTATCAATAAATATTTGGTAAAATATAGTATTACAAGTTTAAAATTAAAATTTTGGTAATTTAAAGTTTAAAAATATTTCCTAATATATTGTTTACATAACGTACCTAATATTAGTTGGCAGAAATCACAGAGAAGATGAAAGATCTATTCCATGGCAGAAATCATAAAATCAATTGAAATAAAAAAGCATTCATATAGAAATATTCGTATGTTTTTACACTAAGTAGGTAACTTATTTTCATCTGCCATATACACTTTTAATGAAGAAACTTTTTTAATTATATAAAAAATGGCATACCGACGTAAAAGCTAAGCTAAAACAAACCCCAAGTTAATTACACTCTCCGTTCAAAAGTAGAAATGAATAATAAATATGACTAAAAATCCGTTATATAATTACACAGTACTTTTATATACCTACTTTCAATTTGTTCACAGAACTCTCAAAAAATTTTACAAAGTCGGTTAAACTTTTTACTTTAAACAGATTGCAGGATTTAAATGAGTCTACCGCAATGTAAATTGGATAGCACAAATGACTAAAAGTGAGATGAGTTACAGATTTCAATACCGTATTACCAAATTCTATAGAACATGGTAAATTAATTGAGTTTTCACGGGTTTTGAGTCTTCAACTTAGGAATAATTAGATCTTAACCAAAGAAATGTGTTCTACAAAAGTTTAAATCTAATATTATTGTTAATTGAATTATAAGCCGAACTTTTTTAAAGTTGGGGTTTAATTTTTTCCATGGGAAAAGCTGATGAGTAAGAAATTAAGTTAAAGGTTATACTGCTAAGATATTATATTATTGTTTTAGGAATATTTTTCGTTAAAAATTTTGCCATTTTCAAGTTTCATTTGTTTTCTTTTTTACTAAAAGTTGGGTTTTTTACTAAAACTAGAATAACTATAACATGTATTCAAGTACAAAACGTAGCACAATGTATGTCTATTTGTGTACTAAATTTCATCTACATCGGTTTTAGCATTAGGGGCAAGTAACATAAATATAAACATATATATTATATAACTTGAGCACATAATATGATATTTATTATATCACAATAAATATAAAAACGATAATTTTTATTTTTATTATTGTTTCTTTGCGCTGTAATGACTTAACAGATTTTAGTGAACTTCCAAAAAAATATAATGTAAAATTAACGAGTACATTCTGAATTAACAAAAAAAATTATGAAGTTATCTTTTCCAAAACAAAAACATGAAAGATAACTAAGATAGAAATTGAAATTATTTATAAAAACCTATCAAACAATAGAAACCTATCAATTCGTATTTATGTAAGAGTCACGTGCAAACTGAAAGGAACTACGTTTTTTTAAATGCGTCCAATTATACACAAAAACTTTTTCTTTGAAACTTTTTCTTTCCATCCATTATCAATTCTTCTTAATACTTTCTTTGATTAAGCTTGATTTAAAATTTCTTTTTAAAGTTTTAGTCTACACCCGGAACCTCTTATAAATTTAACTAGCGACTCGCCCTCGCTCCGCTCGGGCTCTTTCCTGGATTTAACACAGGCAAAGCCGCGGGATCTGCTAGTTATGCATATAAACCTTCCTCTTGAATCACTCTATCTATTAAAAAACCACATCAAAATCCGTTGCATAGTTTCAAAGATTTAAGCATACATAGGGATATAGGGACTGAGAAAGCGACTTTGTTTTATACTATGTAGTGATAGGTACTAATAAATTTAAAGAAAATAATATGTATTGTATTAGCCATATTTGATTTACAACAAAAATAAATACAAAATACATAATACCATTAAGTACGGATTGCGATAGCTTGATAGAGTTGATAAATACAGGTCTGACTTCAACATTAACTTGGAGTAAAAATTGGAGTCACTTTACTAAATGCATTTGAAAGTATATACGATACTAGCGACAAAAAACCATTATTAATATTTTTTTTTGTCTTACTGTCTGTCTGTTTGTCTGTCTGTCAGCCTATCTGTCTGTCTGTTTGTTCCGGGTAATCTCTGAAACGGCTAGACCGATTATGACGAGAATTTCACTCGCAGATAGCTAATGTTATAAGGCGTAACTAAGGATACTTTTTAACTGACTTCTAAAAAAGAGGATACCTCCTCCTTTTGAAATTTTATCTATTTTAACTAGCGTTACCCGTGGCTTCGCTGACGCTAAACCTAGGAACGAACCCAAACGAAGTGAGGGTGAGTCGCCAGTACTAATATAAATTTCCTTGAGAGCTTATTACACAACTCAGTATCGAGACAGTCTTACTAAGTTTTAGCATAGTGTAATAAGAGTAAGCTAGTTAGTCTGTCCGTGTGATATTTCGGTGCTTCCTATGACACCGCGTCCGACAACCGTCACGCGTTGTAAATGAGTTTGCATGCGATATTTCGAACGGAGTAATAGCGAGCTAGTTTAATTACACTTTAAGACAGTTCTAATAGGCTCTTTACATTCGTTAATCTTTTCTGAAAATTCTCATATTCGGATTTTATTAAAACTTTTAAATATTATAGGCTATAGTTACAACAAAGTAACCCATAGGGTGTATTTTGTAAAGAAATAGTATACAATTGAAAGATAGAGTATATAATTGAAGTACACGGGCGAGAAAACGCTAATAGCGTATAAATCTAGATTTACTAGCTTGAACAGAATAGATGTTAAACCAGTCTTTAACTAATGCATATAAAGTAACTTTTACTGCCGACTTTAATAATAATCATGATAATAATAATTGAAGGCGGAAATGTAGAAACAATTGTAATATAAATATTTGTGTATTTCATTTTTTTAATAAAACCATAAGAAATATTTTGAATAGTATTGATAGATAAGGATCACTAGAAATTAGTTTTATATAAGTTTACTTACCAAATACCTATATATAGCAAAGGGCACGTACTCCATCATCACGAACACATCAGCCACAGCCAACCATTTGAGTAGACGATTGATAGGCGCTGATGCTAAGTCCCGTCGTGTGAGAACAGCTACATTCAATGCATTAGCTAAACTACCAAAAAGGCAAATCTGAAAAGATATACAAAATATTAGCATTTATAAAATACTAGCGACTCGCCCTCGCTTCGCTCGGGCTCTTCCCTAGATTTAGCACAGGCAAAGCCGCGGGATCCGCTAGTTATGCATATAAACCTTCCTCTTGAATCACTCTATCTATTAAAAAAAACCGCATCAAAATCCGTTGCGTAGTTTTAAAGATTTAAGCGCACATAGGGATATAGGGATATAGGGACAGAAAAGGCGACTTTGTTTTATACTATGTAGTGATGATTTCCACAAGGGGCGGTATAAATTTTTAGCCTGAAAATTAGTACTAAGCGTGCCTCCTATTTTGTATACAAAATCGCTTAAAAGAGACCTGTCTACTTTCACTTTACTGATCTAAACTCTTTGATATTCTAAATTAAGAACTAATTTAGAATATCAAATATAAATAAAAAAGTTCAGTAAAAATCGTATAGAGAAGTCCTCTAATAACAAGCGACAAAACTGACATACTTTAGTATATAGGTACATTAGTATTAAATATTAGATCTGGCGTACATGTCTTTCAATTAATTTCCCAAGTGCAAATATACTCGAATGTTTAGTAAGATATTTAATGTTCAACTTCGTTACGACATTTGACTGTTTCATAACAATTAAACTAAGGTGTTAAGACGAAGACTGGTATGAGGCGAGCGGGGTAAGACATGGGCAGAGGCTCCCGAATGTTATACGTAGGGTACACTATGTTATGGGCTTCAGAGACTTATTAATTTATGTCAACTTTTTAAAATTATATTATTAAATGATTTAATTACACGAATCATGTTATAAATACCTACAAATACTAATTTACTCAAAGTAAATGGTTTTAATTCAAATAAATATTATACTATATACGCCTATTAATTACTAGCTAGCTACTACATGGGCCACTTCATGAGCTTAACTTAGACTCGCTTCGCTCGAGTATCTACCTATATTTTAACGGTCAGCATGGAACAGATACATAATCTACATATTGCATATTTTTTCAATAGATGGGCTATCTAATTAAAAATTATTTTTTCAAATGACATTATTTATTATTAGTACCCGAGATTAATATATTCAAAGAAACAAACAAGAAAAACTGAAATCTGTTTATAATATTAGCAGGTTAAATCAATCAGTTAACAATTTTCTTTTATTATATTTATTTATTTTTTGATTGAAATAAAATTAACAAGTTGTTTACTTGTTATTTAATTTGGCACTTAAACAAGTGTCTAGTCTAGGCGTCGTATATATTTCAGATCAAAGGCATAACATCTTTAATATACATGATGTTTGCATAATTTTCACAACCTACATATTTTTAATTAACGTTAATTTATACGGATAATCCTCATCAAATCATAGTCATTTTTATTACACGTACGAGTATCGCAATTTATAAATATACCATATTGTAGTTACAGACACTGCGAGTAAGGTTTATATTATTGAAGACTAATTCATTGCTACATCAACATAGTAATTTAAATATCCATTATGTAGAACTACATTTAATCAAAATATTTATGATCTCCTGAATTAAAGCAGTAATAAAACAATAAGAAAATTAAGAATGTATAACATTCGGAATAGTTGTCTATACCTCTACATTTCTATTTTTATATCTTATTCTAGATTTTGGTCAGGTATGAATAAATTATTTTTAATAGTTATGTTCCTTGTTATTTCTTTTCTTTTATATAAAAATAACTAGTAAGTATATATAAGTATTTCCAGAGAAATTCTAGACCCCAGGCAATGAAAAAATTATAAATGTGCCACAGCAAAACGTGACCGGAGTTGCCAGTATACAAATGATAATTATCTCATTCATCATTTCATCAGTTTATTGTATTTTTATATCAAACCTAAATAATTTTATTTGTAATAGCAACTAATGAAATACAGTCGGGAAATGCATTTACAACGTAAAAGTGGTTTTGTGGGACACACCGCCTAGATAAACTAGTACTATCCACTAAAACCCAACGCGTGGGCCACCTCCATGTTGACATTGTCCATGTCGTCTCTTTGCTTCGCGCCGGATTGCCGGACTACTAAACCTTCATACCACGAGAAGGTGAACGCACGTTGGGGAATTGATCACATGTCTTATCATAACATAAGTTATTAAACATTAGATAACACAAAGCCAAAGATATAATAATATCGCATGTCACTATCTACAGAATTATAATATAAACATATCAAAGGAGGTAGCCCAGTGGTAACGCCCTCACTTGGAAAACAAAGTAAAGTTTAAGGTTCGAATTCCGGGTCTTTTTCAACATTTTTAATACTTACAATAAAGTTTGGAAAAAAAATAAAGGAAAACATCGTTAGAAAACGTGCAAGTCTATGGGAACTTTAAACTTTACAGGTTTTCTTAAGACACATGAAGCCCACCAACACACACATGGCCAGCATGGTAGACTATAGCTTAAATCCATCTCTTATTTAAGAGAGGCCTAGCAATAAGATGTAAAAATACATACATACTTAAAGGCAACATAATCGTAAGTTATTCTTACATTTAATGTCATTACATAAAGCTCGAGATTAAAACTTACAGTTATCGAAAACGTTTAGCTAAATTGAAAACTGTTTTTCTCTCCACAGAGTATTCGTCGCTTAATTTAAATATGCAAATATTTGCGCCGCACAGTGGACGCGTACCATCTTGAATACTTATTTCCGTTTATCTGAAGCATTCAATAAATGAATAGAGGCAATTACTTACCAATAAACTAATGTATCCATGAACGTTATTATACGCTAAGACGAATTCTCTGAAGTCCCCCGAGCAATAATCTAAACCGTCGCATTCTTTGATAATAGATATATTGAATTTATTCCTCAAATCTTCTAATGTTTTCAGCCAATCTCCAATGCTGGGAGTGTGATTATTTTCCCTTTGTTTAAGAAGTATTAACAGTCTGCTGTCATCGAACAAGTCAGTATCATTAAAGCCATAGGTAGCGTTAGCGAGCTTGTGTCGAGTGTCATCGTCCGCCAGCATTGTGATCGAAGAATGCACCTTTGTTCATCACTTAACACTAACAGTTGATCATGATCCGTCTATTGCGTAACGAACCTGACAAACGTTTCGATCCAATATTTATTCATTCACTGCTTGCTTGAGAGCCAGCCATTGTTGAGTACCTTTAACTAAAAGAATATTTATATTATTAAAACGAAACAAAAAGGAAAAATGTCTTAAATAACAAAGTAATCTTCTTTGAGATGTGACATCTTGTCAAAGTTCAATAACAACCTATTGTTAGGTATTATCTAATATGCTTTGACAGCGCAATAAGTGGAAAATTCTGCAAAAAAATATCAAAATATTTACTATATTATTAGTCAGTAAGTATATGTCCCTATATAATACCTATTAACGAAGGTTTGTGGTACTTGCGCACGTACTAATGCATATAATTTAAAATCTTACAAGAAAAATGTATGTGAATAGTTAACTAAAACAGTAGTTGTCTGCTACTTTACTACTTTTAACTCAGTCATTAGCCCAGTGGATTGTGTTTATGGTTGAAATTATTAGGTCCTATGTTCAAAGCCCGGGTCAAACCAGGTTTCGAGTACTGAAAATACCCACGTCTTAAGTTTAGAAGATTGCCTTTTTCGACTCATTCTCATGCAAATTTTTAAATAATACTTATTTAAATACGAACTTGATTTCGTTATGTCATTATAAATAGGAGTAGCGCCGCAGTATAAATAATGACATTAAAGCTAGTCGTCTTTTCCCTCCAGCCCGCTTCTTTGTCCCCAGAATGGAATATATCATTGATAAATCTTACCGAAATCTGTTCAGTGACCTAAGCGTGAAATGGTAACAGACAAAATTCATTTCACATAATAGTAATAGCATGAATAATACGAAAAATAAAATTCCTGTTAACTTTTAACTTAATAGATCAACTGATCCTATTATATTTTATATGAAAAGCTTCAGTTACAGTGACTTGAGAGAGGTTCTCTTGTTGCTTTTCTTTCCTTCTTTGATTTAATGAAAAATATTTATAATAAAAAATCATAATTGAGTGGACTTTTTGATTCAATGACTTTTCTTTGTATCCGACAAGCGTATTGATTTTATATTAACGATTTCTAGGAAGGACGAAAACTTGGTCAAATGAGGCACGTGTAAAAATTTATTTACGGATTTCATAAAGTTTGGCATAAGTATATTGAATAATTTGAAAATTTCAGGATATACAAATAAAATCTTTATAAGCACACTACATCTGTATATCTCAGTAAAGAGCTTATAAAGCTTATCTCAAATGTCTGTCTACAACACGGAAAGTCCCTGATAGCTAACTCGATATAGTTAGGAGATTTGCCAGCAACATTACTCGTGTTTTTTTCCTAATACTATGCGAAAGGTAAATTTTTATTTGTTTATAACATACTAGCGACTCGCCCTCGCTTCGCTCGGGCTCTTCCCTAGATTTAGCACAGGTAAAGCCGCGGGATCTGCTAGTTATGCATATAAACCTTCCTCTTGAATCACTCTATCTATTAAAAAAAACCGCATCAAAATACGTTGCGTAGTTTTAAAGATTTAAGCGCACATAGGGATATAGGGATATAGGGACAGAAAAGGCGACTTTGTTTTATACTATGTAGTGATGATGTCTAAATCGTACAATTTAAAGTTTCAAAAATGAATTATTATTTAACAAATATTTCCAATTTTAGGGGGCTTTATTTGAAATAAATATAACCCTTTTCGCTCAGTAGATAAAGATAGGGCGTGGCTCTATATAAACATACGGGATAGAGAAGGTTTCATATAGACAGTAGTCACGAGTACGTTTATTAGGGCAAAAAACACATAAAAAACAAAGGCATATAATTTATCTACGAAAGCTTTGTAAGCTCAACGCCTGTAAATTTTTCTATAATTTAGGGATTTGATTTTACTTTTAATCTTGGCTATTACAAATGCTGTTTAAGTTTAAAATGAAAATTATAAACTGAATATAGAACATTAAACGTAAACAGAAAAGCAATTAACACATCAGACATGCCGTATCTATTTAGTTTCACAATAAAACAATTATAATTTTAACTAGTGAACTCACCCTCGCTTGGCTCGGGTTCGTCCGGTAGGTACGTGTTGTTCTTGGTACGTAATAGTATAGATAATAGGAATATAAAATGAGAATTAGATATAACAGTGAGGAGAAAGTGAATAAAAACTGCAAAATTCCATGACGCTAAAAATAGTATAATAAACACCCATTGAGTTTCCCCATACGATATGAAATATCGGTTTATTAGTTCAATACATCTGATAAGAGTGATAAGGACAGCAATTAAAATAGCTTTATTGGAAGCTACATTATAGGCCATTTCTGACAAAAATAATTGTTATTAAATACATTATTATTAAATAAAAATCGAATATTTTTATGCTACTTATAAAACTCACTGTTTATTAAATCGAGTAAAATATTCTTTTAATTTATTGCTAGAAATATTTTTGGCGATCAAATCAGGGTCAATCCGAACTAAATACTTAAAACAAAAGATATACACAATGATAACAACTAAAACCGAATATTTTTATACTACTTATAAAACTCACTGTTTATTAAATCAAGTAAAATATTCTTTTAATTTATTGCTAGAAATATTTTTGGCGATCAAATCAGGGTCAATCCGAACTAAATACTTAAAACACAAGATATACACAATGATAACAATGGAGTAGGTACTTATAAAATTCCTTATTTTACACTACTATTAAGGTACGATAAGTTATAATATTGGTGATGCTTATAAAGTTCATTCATCCGATCCATCTCATGAGCGAAACCAATAAATGCTAATATATAACCAACTGTTTCCAATCCATCTCATGTGTAATAACTTAAATTCATAAAAATGCTGACAAAACGTGTCAATTGTGGCTTTCAAGTAGGGAAGAGTTCATTACAATCGCAATTTCAATCGTTACTATGAATAAAGGATACACAGTTCTATTGTTGAGCGAGAGATGTCAACATAGTAGACTACAGGCCCGTGTTGAAAAAATTATGGGTCATTTGAACCACCAGGTGACCTATCTAGAACGATATAAGAGCATAAAATAATAAGATTCAGCACTATGCCGTCACTTGTAAGCTGTCCAACTGATTGCAGGTGAGAATTCAAAAGTACAGGTAGAGTGAGTACATTTTGGTCATATATTTTTGTACGGCATTCTTACCATCGATAGATCCATGAAAAATAATAATAAAACGCGTAGTGCCGTAAAAAAATGATGCGCCACAAAGTCAGAATTCTTTTTTATTTTCCGACAATTTCCAGGGTAAATTTGGTCATTTGATTTTGTACGGCATCAGTTTCATACTATTTCAATACTGCTTCTAATCCATTATTCCGCAACGCCGTACAAAAATCATGCGACAAGGGGAAATAATCGAGGGTTGCAACCCCCTCTCTTTCCGTGGTCCAGGTGGTGATTTGAAAAAGTACGGCTTTGGTTCCAAAACATTGTATAGCACTCAAAAGAACTATTAAAAATAATGCCGTCAAAAAATGATTGTTCATTTGAATGCATACCAATAATTATCTTAATTTCATCGTATCCTTGATTTTTAAAGGCTAAAGTCATTTGATCCTGTACGGGAACTTTTTTTTTAACATGATATTGTAAAATACAATTGTTATATAGTATTGCCGTTCAAAAGAAACTGTTCTAAAAAAAATTATAGAAAAATACAAAAACTGAAATTTTGCAAATTATTGCAAAAGTTTAAATATCATAGATTAATGAAATATAGCAGTTTTCTACATTTTATCTCTTGTTTTAAATAGTATTAACATTAATAAATTAGGAAAAAAATAATGCCGTACATTTTAATGCAGACCATATCTTTTAGGCTGATGAAAATGACGCTACCATTTTAAGGGTACTTTATGGTCATCTGATACAGTACGGCATTAACATATTTTTGAAGAGAACAATTGATAATATCATAAAATCACTATGACGTCTAACTGAACTGAAATGGTGAGTATATTATATCCAAGAATTGAAACTGTTAATCTTCAGTATCAACAGTTTTGTATACTTTTTGGTTTAATATATACTTCAAACATTATTGATACATAGGTATATATAATTGATTGGTTTCATTGTAATGATGTGAATAAATAAAACAATCATTTTTTAGAAAAAATCGATATATTTAATGATAATAAAAAATATGGTTTTTCTTTAAATTATTCAGTATCGGAATCAGCCGCTGAGTTGGTATCGGAATCAACGTCTTCATCGAGGTCCGAATTATTTTCTCTATCATTTTCTGAAACACAGTCTTACGTACAGATTAAAGATGTAAAGATTTATTTATTTACCTATGACGTCATCATCTTCTTCGCCTGATTCCTCATCCGGTTCCGTTATGTCACAGACTTTTTGGGGGCATTCCTTGCCGTGGAACCAGTCGAAATCGTACCGACCGTCATTGAGAATCCATCCATAGCTTATTGGTAACAAGGTCGACGGTATTTGTTTGTAGGCATTACACCAAATCTGTGCTATGTAGGTACTTCTCTTCATATGTTGTTTTAACTCCCGGAAACAAGGGGGAAACGACGTTGCTTCCAATTTCATAGTTGTCTTTTTGAAAGCTTCATTACTGCTTTTCGGCGTATAAATCCTTTCGAATATGATACACCTTGCTTCGTTGACTGTTTTTATTGCTTTTACGTTGTATAAAACGCATACGAATCACGAAAAGAGTATGAAAATTAGTACAAATAAACTATATAAATGCCTTACATTTCGTTATATGGATTTTTTCTTTTTGATTTTTTCTTTTTCAGTTTTTTCCCCTTTGGACCAACGAAAATGTACGGTATATGAAAAAATATTATCTATGCATAAAATACTTTCAAAATAAATTAATTTTATGTTGTGTCAAATCACCCCCTGGACCACGGTAGGAGAGGGGGTTGCAGCCCTCGGTTTTTTCCCCTTGTCGCATGATTTTTGTACGGCGTTGCGGAATAATGGATTAGAAGCAGTATTGAAATAGTATGAAACTGATGCCGTACAAAATCAAATGACCAAATTTACCATGGAAATTGTCGGAAAATAAAAAAGAATTCCGACTTTGTGGCGCACCATTTTTTTACGGCACTACGCGTTTTCTTATTATTTTTCATGGATCTATCGATGGTAAGAATGCCGTACAAAAATATATGACCAAAATGTACTCACTCTACCTGTACTTTTGAATTCTCACCTGCACTCAGTTGGACAGCTTACAAGTGACGGCATAGTGCTGAATCTTATTATTTTATGCTCTTATATCGTTCTAGATAGGTCACCTGGTGGTTCAAATGACCCATAATTTTTTCAACACGGGCCTGTAGTCTATAGCTGTTTGCTTTGAATCATTGCGCTTGCACAAGCGGAATTGAAATCCACATTGAGGTTTTCATATTAGTTAGGACTTATTTTTAATTAAACAGCTTAGTTCCAACATAAAAAAAATACAGAGATGTTTTATTGTTCGTAGACGTCCGCTAGTAACGCATTTTGTGACAGGGCCTGGTTAAGGAGGTGTGAGACCTCTTGCAAGTACATATGTATGAAAGTCCTTCGATTTTTATGCTACAAAGTGAGGATGAGTCGCTTGTAATGTAATAAGTAAAGTACATATAGTTTTTATATTTTTATTTTAGAATGTAATTTTTAATTATATTAAAAATACTTGGACTGTTCAATTTCTTTCTAAATGAGAAAATGGTGTAAACTTATTTAAACAAAGTTAAGGCAGAAAGTTTTTATACATGAACACATAAAAATAACTTTTCCTATAAATCAAAATGTTATTGTGATTTTAATACTTAATTTATTCAATAATTTATATTGTCATATTTTGTACGAGAATAGCTTAATAAGCCTTTAATCAGAGAACATGCATCCTACGCGTTATAGACGCGTTGATGTACGTCATAATGTGGGTACAATCTGAACACACGACACGTGCTAGGGTGCGAGGATAATATTATGTTTGAGATAATCGAAATTTTCCGCAACTATGCATAATGATTAAAGACAATGATTAAACTCACTTAGAATTTTAAAATTATAAAGGAAAGAATTTTAAAAGAAAAGTTCATTGGCGAACGTTGTTTTCATTTTTACAAATACAGTACTTCATTTTTATTTATAGGCAAAGATATAGAACATACAAAAGGTTTTTGAATATGTTGAATGCTTTTTGTTTATCGCAGCACAAAGTAAACGTATTATGCCTCCCTTCTTAAACCTTTGAAGTTTTGAATATGTATTTACACATACCAACTACTTACATTAACGTAAGTATGAGTAAATTACTCTCCATAAAAGCCAACACTACCTATTAAAACCAAAACCTTACGCCGAACAGCTGGGCTGCTGAGACAGACAACAACCATCAAGAGGTTGCGCCCACGATCCACTCTTATATCAGAAATATAGTAAGAACAACCTGTTTGGCATGGGCGGCAATAATGTGAAGTAATACCCCTCCACTATGAAAAATATATGGAAAAACTAAATTAAATAAAATTATATGAGAAAAATCCCTATTTAAACATTAAATTAGAAGTGCTCAAAGAAAAAAACGATAAATAAAATTAAAATAACAATTATAAAGGTAATAATCAATACGTTATTTAGTACTAGGAAACAGATGTACCCTCCTAAAAATACTAATGCCACCGCCGATTCCGCATGGCAATTGCAACGCGACATGGTGAACACTTATGGAACACTAGCATGAACTTGACAAACAAATAGTTCTATGATATTAGTGGTTTAAAAAATCATATTGAGACTATGGTTCTCTATGTGTTTAATATTATTTATATAAGAAAAAAATATTCAAAACGATCGTTATGGCGATATTCAAACGTAACTGTAAAATCACCAAGTTATTGGCGCCAGAACAATTTCACCTTATCTTATCAACATGTGTACGATGTACATAGATTAGGAAATTGTTTAAAGATTTAATTCAGATTTTAAAAAAACTAACAAAATTGTAGATAGTGAATGTATTAAATATTATGAAAAACAAAATGTTTAACAAAATTAATGTTTGCAAATTTACTTTACAATGAGGAGGAGGGGTTATATAATAGCCTAAGTGTATACTAAATTTCATTTCTAGATAGGCAGTAAATTTCATCCAAACTTCAGGACTCAATTTATGAAGAAGTAACAAAGAAACAAATGTGTGATATGTTTCTCTTGTTGTTCTCTAGAAGTCCAATTCAATATTTTTCAGTGAATAATTTGAAGATTTGAGTCGCTAAAGTTAAGTAAAAGGCTTACAAAAGTTAGATTACATGTATTATAATTTCCATTAAAGCACAAAGTTGCACGCACGTACGAGTAGTGTAAATTGTGAGAGAAAGCTGTCCGCTCATGATAAAACGATTAAGAAATTAATTTTAAACTAGTTCAGCTCCTTATAGTCTTACAAAACTTTAGTGACTGGTAGTAGTTTAAAAGCTTTATTACAGTTTAAGGGTTAAAATTTATAGTTTAAAGTTATGTAACATTTTCAGAGCAGGTTCTCGAAATAAGTATATAAGTAAATTAACATATTGTTATATAAAATTTTTCAAGTTTATGTGCAAGAAGTACCTCCTTTGGATATATATATCAAATGATAAAATGAGATTGTTACTACTCAATTCCTTGCGCTTTTTATTGTTTCACACTTTTTATGTAACATGAATAATTCACTCACAAGTATAAAGTTTCTAATATTATTGTTATTCATACGCGCAAGCTTCTAAACTTGCAAATTTTGTTAATCT
Source organism: Boloria selene (assembly GCA_905231865.2). Classification (NCBI taxonomy): domain Eukaryota; kingdom Metazoa; phylum Arthropoda; class Insecta; order Lepidoptera; family Nymphalidae; genus Boloria; species Boloria selene. The sequence continues at coordinate 7,314,492 of HG993149.1, forward strand.
ATCTTCTTCTTCTATATAAATAAAAATGAATGTTGCTAAGCGCAACACTCGAGAATGCCTCGACAAATTCGGCTATTTTTTTTGTATGTTTCTTAAGGCACACGGAAGGTTTTAATAATAAAAAAATTCAAAGTCTGTAAAAAAACCTAGGGACGATCCCGAGCAAAGCGATGGTATTTTTATATTAACAAAAATTGCTATCTTGCAATTATACTCCATAATCCTTGATTTTCTGTATACTTATAACTTGTATCATTTAATGGTGAAACTCCTTATATTTAGATTTAACTATATCTTTTGATTCTGATTTGATTGAGTTTATCCCCTTACGGTGAATTTCAATAATATCTGGCATTTTCTTTGCTACTATTATAATAGGTATCTGTATAGAAGTTTCACAGAAGCTGTAAAAAGCTAATGTTAAAACTAAACCGATTATAGTCAGGTCTTACGCACATAGTAATATGTGCGTCATTAGTGATAGTGCCATGCTTGTTACTTTTGGGTATAGTACCACTCTCTCACAGAAGACCGGCGTGAAGTGGCAGCTATGCTGTCGCGTTTCGTCCGGTAAGTGAGAGTCCGGGACGCCCACTTCCCATCCCTCCTCCCTTCCTCTTCCCTCACTCCTCCGTCCTCCCCTCCCTTTACTGAAAGGCCGGCAACGCATCTGCAAGCCTGGCTTGTAGATGTCCATGGGCGGAGGTGATCACTTTCCATCAGGTGAGCCTCCTGCCCATTTGCCCCCTTTTTACCATAAAAAACTTCTATCTATATTATCTCTTATTTTTTAAATTGCTTAAAACCAGTAGGTATATATTTAGAATAGCGGCGTCCGATAGCCCTGTTGTGGTTTTGAGTCCCTTGGGTTCCTATTATAAGTCGAATTCCGATGGAGCCGTGTCGATTTAGACAGATCCTTAAATGTAGTAATTAGCCGGAGAAAACAAACGGAAAGACATTTTTTTGTATATATTACCTTAATATGCTTTCTTATGCATTTAGTGAAAAGCTGTGAATTTGAAAATCAGAAACAGACACTTTAATTTTATTTATATATGTACTGATGTACCTACTGATTTTTACGCTCTAGTAAAAAAAAAAAACCAAACAAACTAAAAATAATGAAAGATACAAGAAACTTCTTATCATATTTGGGATGAAGTACTTAGGGTTTTTCTAACATTTTGATATTTTGCTACGTCAAACTACAAAAAAATAATGAATATAACGCACAATTTATTTTCGGTTTGTAACCTTGTCACAAGAAGGTCAAATATGTATTGTACATTTAATTTTACATAATATGTAAATGAACTTTGGAAAATTGACTGTGGTCCGACGAACAGGCGCCTCGGAAGATGTCACGACAAAATCGTCAATACTCAATGACGTAAAATCAATATTGTGTTCAAGCAAGACAAGTAATATTAACGAGGTGACGAAAAAAGTCAGAATGCGGATTTATTTTATGAAATTTTAATTAAAAACTTATTTACTTAGCTGCTATGCACAACTTTGTGCAAATACTTGCGGCCACCTTTGCGACCCCATTTTATAAGTTTACTAGCTTTTGCCCATGACTTCGCGGGCTTGGTAGTGTATATATTTTTATTTTGCAACCCCTTTTTATCATTTTTGGGTTTGAATATTAAAAAATGATGAAATATGAATCTAATTAAATCTTTTAAAATTATAAATGTCAAGTTTGCAGTTAATCAGACCTAGAAAACACGTTGACCCATACAAACTTTGCAACCCCTTTTCCCCCATTTAGGGAATGAATTTTCAAAAATCCTTTCTTAGTGCACACCTACGTCATTTAAGGAATATTTATGTAAAATTTCATAGTTCTCGACGAAGCGGTTTCAGCTGTATCTATAGAGTATCTATAGACCTTAGAGGCTTTAACTTTTGATTTTCTTTATGCTCGATGACAGTTTATTTAATACTTCGTTTGACTTAAGCAAATATTTAACATTATAAACAAAACTATCTCGGATTTTGTCGCGAGACTGACTCTCTCCCGTGACCATGATTGCTAACAAGCATTCGAACCGCCGGTAACCAAAAATGTAAATAAATCAGTGACTAAATCCGAAAAGATTTATTTAAGACAGTTTATATATTTACTGGTTACTGGTTGTTTAATAAAGTTTATTAAATATTGAATTGAAATTCATTATATTGATAGAAATATACTTAATTAAAATATGATTAAAAAATTAATGTCAACATTTATAAGCAATTATTATTCAGTCTGGTAATAAATCAAATGGCAAGTTTTGTCAAAACGAAAGCGAAACACGAAAATATTTTACGGTCGAAAATATTCATGTGTATAGACCATTTTTATTGCGATCGTTTGGACGGCGTAGATGTTGACACACTGCAGGGTTATAGTAGTGAGTTACAGCAAAATGAATAGGAAAATAAACCATATCCTAGAAAACATTTTATGTGTTAAATTTTGAAAACAATATGTGTTGAACTTTTTGTGGTTTGCGGCTTGACTTGAACGAATATATTGAATTAGTTTTTTTATTTATTTATTATTTATATTATTTATTATTAAAAATTATTTAAAATATTATTATTATTAATATTGTATGAAATTACCAGTAAAAAAATAAGAATTTTATAACAAAGTTCTTTTAAGTATTTGTTTTTTAATTTTTTGTATTTGTTATTTAATGTTATAACAAAACATGAATTCATTTTAATTTAAATATCATAGTTCTGATATAAACTTAGCCTGGATCTACTATCATCGCGACCACAGTAATAAGAAACCAACTATGTTACACTAACAACCTTACTAGGTGCCTAACAGTAGCTTCCAGGTATTGCTCTATTTGTGTATTAAATTTCATTCTAATCCATCCGTGCCAGCATGCAAGAGTAACAAACGTATGCATTTAAAAACTTTCACTTTTGTAATAGTACTTGCGATTCACCTTCGCTTCACTTCGGGTTCGTCTCTGGTGACTAACAATAACAAAACTATCCCAAGGACAGAGCCTAGGTAGAATCTATAGGACAAAAAGTTGCCTAGTTCAAGCTTGATAACATAAAAAAGATCCATCAATCCTCAAAAACTTTTACATTTATAAATTCCCACGACAGTGATTTAAATCACAGTCACGTTTTGGGTGCATCTGGGTAAGAAATACTAGTCATGAATTTACAAAATATGATGTGAGCTACGTCCCTAACTATATTATTACAACAAAACAAAAGTTCCAGATGTTCCTAGGAATCAAATATTCCAGACATCTTCGATTTATGTTGCAATAACTTTCTGTCGCGAAACAATGTGTTTTTACTTGATAATATTTGATCCCAACCAACGGAATTCATTTCGTTATAGAGTCTAGTCGTAAAAGTAAGAAAACCTTTTTTGTTTATAAGAAACTGGAAAATAACGATAACTTTCTTATAATCTATGTATAAAAAAATATGCCCAAAAAATATCCAATACACCAAAGTAAGATCGTGATTTTTTCTGTAAAGAGAGATCTGAAATAAGTTTCAATAGCCCAAGCTAGTGAAAGTACAACGTTATCAACCGTAATTTTTGATTTCTACTGAATTCAATAACACCGAGCTCAATAACATAATAATTTTGTAATTTGACGCACTCGTTCCTCAAATTGTTTCAGAACGAAATTATGACTGTGTATATAATTTGGTATATAAATGTATAAAATATTATTTAGATTCTATAATATAAATACAACGTTGGTCTTAAAATTTAAGTAGGTAATTATAAATAATTAAAATATTTTATTATGACATGTTCATATTTAAATAGATTTAACAACTCTTTAAGACACCACATTACATTTTTTTATTTTACTGATAAGTGATAAGTAATTTATGTTACTTCAAATAAGTCCTGAGACTTGACAACGCAAGTCCAAATTGTGATAAAATTTAAAATCGCTGTATATGTAGAAATGTGATGTATCTGAATGTAATAAAAGAAGGAAGTATCGTATTCTTTATTGACAAAAGCGAATGCAACGCTAGTTTATAGTTCAAGCTTCCTTACGAGTGCAAAGACACGATACAATAAGTGGGTGTAGTCAGTTTGCCGGTTGCAAGTCATGGAAATGATATCAACTTATTTTATAGCTTTCTCAAACATGTTGACTTTCTTGTCTCTAATATAGATATCATTAAGAACCAGAAATGAACTGATTTTTTAAATAAAACCTTCTTTTCGTCATTTTCGCGGATTTATTTTAAATATTTGTTAAATGCTAATACTTGTCATAAGGCCCTGGTATATAGGATAAATTCATCATCGTATGTGTCCAACGCACAGCGAGATTAACTACCAAAGAGAAGAGAGGTTTCCATTAAAACAGGTGACAGCTCAAATTTAAATTTGAATCTCATATACTTGTTTTCAGAACTTTTTCCAATAGTAGCTTGTTAGTTTCTAAATCGAATACGTTTCTGTGTTTTGCTTCTCTAAAAAAGGTGAATTTCACGTTATAGCTTAATCAAGTCCGCTCCTACTTTTGGTATCGTAAATAGGATTCCATTGAATTTGTCTATCATCTTGCACTTCTTATGTTTTTAATGTCTTTGTAACAGGTTCTTTTTTAAGTTAAGATATTCCCTCTATTTATATCTCTATTTATATACACTTCTATATAACGGTGGGACATACCGGCATTGCCATAACTCAATCTAACTCATTCAAAGGGGTGTGTTCCGTATTAAAAATATGTGTAACTTTTCAGTAATTTATTTAATAATATTTTATAAAATTATGTGTGTACTTGAAATTATCAGGCGTTTATGTTTTATTTCGATTTTGCGCAATTATTAAATTTTTTTCGATGTCATCAATATCACAATCAGTGTGATCAGATGTAAATCTGTCAAAGCATGACGCATATGTTGATAAGTAAGTGCCTACTGAATAGCACGGCCCATGGTCAATGTTATTCAAACTTCCTTTGTGCTTCTATAACAAAATTCGATACTTTTCAACAGAGATATAATAAAAAAAGATATTATTTTATATGTAAGAGCAAGTTAAATTAATCGTTTAACATTTTTAACACATTTCTATTAAATTGTTTGTGATCTTCAAGTTCACGCAAATATCTTATACAAAAAAGCAATTAAACTTTTTCCAATTTGTCCATTTTTATAAAATCTTCATTCCAACTACTTATTAATTATTTCCAAAATAAATTTTATAAAATGAAATAGGAATCGAGCAGCACGAGTCTTTTTGAATTCTTGTTTGTGCTACCAATTACACTGGTATTTAATTTGCTGATATAAATAAAAAAATTGTATTGGTAATTAATTAGGATATGATACTACTTTTACCCGCGGGCCCCGGTATTGGCTTTCCTGCATGACATGACAACGCCTATATATTAACATTACTACTACATATTTCTCCTCTTGCGACGTGACCTTTACTTCGTCCCAATAATATTGGACATTATAATATATTTTAATTATCTCAATGTATAAAAACTATGGCTGGTTTCATAATAAAGATTAACCTACTTTTATGGAATAATTTATTTTATGGAAAAAACTTTCACTAAAATGTATTAACAATTAACATTAAAGGGATCAGCATCAATGTTAGTATATTAAGAGAGCCCATTCTTTTTCTGAGACTGCAAAGTGGCCGTATATCCGTACAAATCTAAATAACGTAGGTCTTGTGCTTAATTCCATTAAAATTAAGTACTTTGATCTTAACAACATAAACAAATGTACACTATGTGAGAATTTAAATGAAGAACAAAATAAATAAATTAAGAATAAGTTATAATATGATCTAAACGTAAGTCGCACTTAACTTATCTACTGGATTATAAATTAAACAAATACATGACTGGGATGTGATTCGCTACTGGGAGGTACGAATAACGAATACAAGTACGTCTATTTACCTATGAAGTCTTGCTCAAATTTCATAACACGAGTTTTACCATAAAAACGCTATTTACACTGTAGTAGGCGACGTTGACGAAGGTGTTCTTATCACCATGTCTTTTCCAGTCAACCTATGTATAATACACGTTAAATAGTGTAGCTGTCCTAACTACGTCGGCACCATTTTTCACTCTTTTTTTACATCACTTTCATTTAAAACAACACATAAATGAATAAGCGAATGGATACATTCATTATTATGTTATTTATAAAATGCAATTTAAATAAATTATAAACAAACTGGATTCGATATGCGAACACGTGCGCCCGACCGTATTAAATTACGTTTTCGTGTAAAACGTTTGACCTTATGATTAATGCGGTCGAACACTAGGTAATTAGTTCAATTGTTTGGTTCTACGATATTAACATTATCAAATAAAGTTTTCAATTCAAGAAAGTGCTGAAGTTTTGTTTATTTCTCTAAGCTTCTTATGTTTATGAATTTAAATGCTAGGTACGTTTGTAAGAATTGTAAAGTATTTAAATATAATTTATGAATTATTTGGAGAGGTATTCGATATAACTATGTACATACGCACATATATTGTCTTAAAATTATTTCTCTGAATTTTGTAAAGGCTGACCCCATTCAAATTTCAGTTCAGAATTCGCCATACTGGCGTAATTGATTAAATTTGCTTAATATATCTTTACGTACTATTTCTCATAGTGTAAACAGCGAGAACATAGTACACACTTGACCAGACTGGATTAAATGTGTGTCGAACAAACAAACACCGAAACCGCTATTATAGCTGAGATAATTTTAAATTTCTACAATTTTTATAATTTTAAATTAACATTATTAAATCATTTGGCTTCTTAATCTTAACAATCTCGATAACAAAACCAAACTATTTATTTTTTAAGATTTTTTATTTAATCCTATATGCTAAGTATCCTTTGTATTCTATGTGAGCGTATTTCTTTCAAACTTGTTGGTATAATATATGAAAGATGATGTGACGAAAGATGTGTTGTGATATTTCTTAATTTTTTCTATAAAGGAGAGATAGTGTAGAAATGAACTGATTATATACATGAAGGTACTATATAATTTAGGTACTAAATACAAGAGTATAATAATACTGTACATCAAGGGAATACCGAATAAGCAGAGCCGGCGTTAGGGCGCCCTGAGCGAGATTGTCTACGGCGCCACTGTATCGATAAATCTAAATCCTAAAAAAAATTCCTAAAGCCGGCCCTGGGAAGAAGTCATCAGAATTTCTGTTTGCACATAATATGTATGTACACTACATGTAACAGGTAAACCACAGTCAAACCGTCGCCAATGAATTACTCATAGCTTTTGTTTTGTTGGTAAAAGTTGTAATTTTGCTTAAATTAATAGTAACGTGGTGCTTCACCTTTTACAATGTAGTCATGAATGAGTGTTTTTGAATAACCTATATACTCTTGACCTCATTACTTCTATTAAGAAATCAACGGTATGACTTATTTTGTGAGAAGCTTCCATAAAATTTTATTAATTATATTGTTGAAAGAAATATTTAGTATTTAACTAATAATTGTTGAGTAGAGATGACGGAGTTATTACAAGAACATCTAAGAACTTTAATTGAAAACTTCTATCGCGTTGGATACCTTACGCAGAGTGTTAATAAAGTTTCAAAGAGTAAGTGTTTGGACTTACTGTCAGTCCTCTACTTCTATTTTGTTAGAATATGCGTTTGAATGAGAATAAAGCACCTATTATACTACTATTATAATTCCGAACATTCTTAAATGTACATGTCGTTTTTATATATCTCGTAGATAATAATATTATAAAAGCAAAGCGAAAATAAAGGAGCGAGGTTTTTTGCTACTGATACATTATTAATTAATTTTATTCTCGATAAAAATTACATGCTTTGTTATAAGAGACGATAAATATTATTACATAAGCGAATTTAAAATTTTAATTTACTTAATTAAAGTGCATACTTCTAAAAGAAGCAAAAAGAATTAATGTGTATAGTTACATATATATATGCAAAACGATGCTATATTTATCAATTTTAGCTACACGAATACACATATTATTTTTTATTTTTTATGGTTGCACACATCTGATAAGGGCGACTCTGCGCTAAAGATACTTCATTTTTAAATTCAAACATAATATAAAATAAAATATAGCGATATGTCTAAGAAATTCAATATTATACTTATGATAACTTAATAGAGCTTGCGAGCGTCATAGGTGCATAGCATACATAACTCATATCCCCCGACAAAGTGCAGCAAACTAAGAAGGAATTTAAAATAGCTCATTGTTATAGGCATATTAAATCAAACTAAGTTTTTAGTATCTATGTTGACTTAACGGTAAGGCTTATAGCCTATGAGTAGTTATGAAAGCCTCGCTGAATGAATAAGAAATATATAATAGAAAAAATTATGAGAATGACGTGTAATTTACTCATTTTGTAAAATGTCAAACGTAACAAAATACTTATAGTATTTTCCATTATACACGGTGACAAACATTTTTAACAAGTAAATCTGATGTTAATTCTTATAATAAGTAATTTATTATGACGGCCTCTTAAAATATTTAATTAGAACATCGTAATTAATTAAACGTAAGTAAATAAAGACGACAATATCTGTATATAGCCCGTATTTATATTTCATATATTTTCATCTGAAATAAAATTGTAAAGACTTTAAAGCTAGATATGCATTTAGAACCTTCAAAAAATATCTTTACAAACAACGTATATGACGTGAGATAATTAAAAGTTGATGAAAACAAACTTTTTCTTTGTTATTATTTATGTTACTGAGGATATAAATCAAAGGAAATAACTTAAGTATTACCTAAATAATAAAATGAAGCATGAAAATATCAGTATATTACTAAAAAGGAATAAAATATATTATGAATTGCTTTCAAAGCATGCCAGCTGTCTTGTGCCACACAAATTAATTATTAAAAAGGGCACAATAGTTTGACGCTTTTGGGACACAAACTGTGATGTGTGTGATATATTTACAATATCAGTTTTACGTTCATATGACATCGATCGTACTATTTATTTAGATTTGAGTTAGTATAAAATGAGTTATATCAAGTAGGAAAATATTTTGATTATTATACACTAGCGACTCACCCTCGGTTCGCTCGGATACGACCCTAGAGCTAGCGCGACCGAAGCCATGGGATCTGCTATTATATTACACATATAAACCTTCCCATTGAATCACTCTATCTGTTAAAGAACCGCATCAAAATCCGTTGCATAGTTTTAAAGATCTAAGCATACATTCGGGCAGATAGACAACAGGAAGTGACTTTGTTTTATACTATCACAGATCACATAATACTAAATACTATGTAGTGATAAGTAATGAGAAAGCCCAAGCAAGCAATTTAATACAAGTTTTGCTAGCAAATATGAACTTATTTCATTTCGACAAAATTCAAATAAGATTCATATTATTAAATCCTCTTGTGCTTCTATGACTTAAGGCGTGTGTCTCTACCCTATAAATCATTGCCCTATTTGTTGGTATTCAACCACTAATACTCAGATTAATTTCACTCGAAGTCTCAGAAAGAAGGTAATGTTTTTTGAAACTATTTAATTATGTTACTATAGTTAATTCTTAAGAATAGAAATTTAATTATCAATAGACTTTTCATTTTCAAAAAACAACTCTTCTTTCGTGACAGTCGGGTAAAACAAACATACTAGTATATTCAATCAAATGTCACAGAAATTGTGACCGTCCATTTAAACTTAGTATGTACAAGCAAAAGCTATTAGAGAACATTTTAAGGTCGAATAAACTCAGTAATAATCTTAAAGTTCCAAATCTATTATAACTTACAAAACAATAAAATTATGTGACTGTTATATTGTTTATAGTAATCTCTAAAACAACGACTAAAATTTGCATTGAAAAAAGGTTTTATATATCTCTAATGCAAACTCTACATTTGTATTCCTTATGTGCCTTTTGAAATGAATTCTGCTACAGACTAACGTTGTGTAAAGTATGTACTTAAGTTATCAGAAAAGTAAATTATGAAAAAAGCACAATATGATCGTTGCCTAATAACTTAAGTAGTCTACTTACTGAGTGCTTTCTCAAATATATTTTTATTACTTAAAAGCTTTACCAAATTTTCTTTGGGAGTACCTAGAGAAAGACACATAGTTGTACATTTGTAACGCACTTTGGCTAGCTTCAATATTTACATAATCAGATTTGATTATGTGAATGTGATCATGAAAGCCTTTTTAACTTTTTCATCCCAACGTGCGTTATTGTAATGATGGGATGGGGAGGGGCTCAGTAGGCCGGCAATTGTGTCATGCAGGTTGTTCCAGATACTTCTCTGAGATCGCAGAGTGGACTGTGGAACAGCCCTTTGGATGTGTGATCTGCTTCGGCAGACCTGCGACGTCTAGGTGTCGTGATTAAATATGAAAGCGATCCTGCAACCCTCCATAAAGACGAAGGAAGGTGTTGTTGATTTTTAGTGGGTAGTACTGGCTTTTCTAGCTGGTGAACTCCACATTACATGCATTCTTGAATATCTATCTATTAAATATTAATGATAATAAATAAATCGTTCAACTTGTCTGATGATGAAGTCAGGACGAATACTTTAATGGTCTTAACAATATTACAAGTAAAATTCGTACTTTTAAGATTAAACTCTCATTATTTTGTAATCTTTATACCTAGGTAATTTATTGATACGACGTTTTCATGGTACAGATATGAATACCTACTCATATCTGTATCATGGAAGCCTACCTACTTAGATAGATATATACTATACTCGTATATGGACGATATAAGTAAATAAATGCTTGTGCCGACATAATAGCGCCCTCAGGCGTATCAACTTCAACCATATTCAATATCAAGTTAAAATAATATTTAATATGTTACATGAGAAAGCTCTCTGATAATTCCACTATTTAGCTAATCTACTTGATGAAATGTAATACTAATACTAGCATTTGTATTCCCGTTATACCATTTATCATATTTGCATCTAAATAATACATTTTGATTAAAATGGATCTCGTAATTCAGACTAGATTTGATGCAAATTATTCCATTACTTGTATGTTCTACACTTAACGATGATGAAATCATTAAAGTCTTACGTCTTATTAGCTCTTTGTATTTCTAATAACACCTTAAAAATAAAACTTAAATAATGTATATACAAATAAAATAGGTAAGTACATGCAAAAGTTATAAAATAACATAAACCAAAAATAACAGCAATATTTATAAATGTAACAAATGTTACAAAAGAAAAAATGTATGAAGTAGAGTAAAATAGTTATTATAAAAGACGTTATTAAACAAGAAAAGCGTTCTAAACTTCTTTTACTTTCATTCCATGGAAAATCTGGAGTATACAAATAAATGTAGGTAGGTACTTCAAATTGGATGCGATAGATGCTGTTAAGTGTATAGTACAAGTTCGAGACAATTCAAGTATTTTTCAATAAAAAAGTTTCATTTTATTGCTATACACGTAAAACGACTATATTATGTGGTGGTAAAGAACCTTTCGAATGTCCGACTCATACTTGGCCGATCTTTTTGACCGAACTCCGCAAATAAAGCCGAGAGCAAAGATTTATATTTTAATAAAATGTTATCATCCAGTCATTACAACATATAAAAGTTAATCTTACTTAATACTATTTACTCTACGACACTACTAACGTTTTGACGATTAGTACAGATATCTCAAAGAAAAGGTATTTTTCCGCAGTAAAAATTTTCCTCTATGTTGACCCGGATAATCAGATACAACTATATTAAGTTTTATCAAAATCTGCCCAACGGTTTTGTCGCTATGCAGTCACCAAAGACAGATAGGCAAATGTTCTAAAAACTATAAATCTGACTTCTACAACGAAAATAATGTACTTAGTAAATATTCGATTTAGAATTTTACTATACTAGCGGAACCCGCGGCTTCGCTCGTGTTAAATCTAGTTCTTTATTTTTCTTCTTTATACATGTTATAACAGTCTAACGATTAGGTTGTCATGGAAGCAAACATTGTAAATTGATATTTTGTTGTCCAATTGACATTTCGAGTCTATCTAACCATTACGTCAGCTAGATTATGTTTTTTTTTAAATTATAATATTATATTTTAATAGTTATTATCCTATTCCGGACTAAGAGAAACCCGAAAAATCAAGTATTATAAAAATTGGTCCAGCCGTTCTTGAGTATCTAATGGTGTAACTAACACGACTTTCTTTTATATACGAGTACGTCTTACGTACATTACTACTATAGATACGTGTCTATAATATATTATTATACATAATTATTATTATTATTCATAATTGGTGATTTTTAAGTCAATCAATTTTAAGTACTAAAAAGACAGCAAACTGGCTAATACAAATATAAATAATTAGAAATGTCTGCACCAACATAGGTGTGTGACACCATACAATTCGAGGGTTGTGCGCTCTATTTTTGCTATATTTCAGCTATATTTCAAGTGTTTACATTGCTAACAAACACCGTAAGGTTAATGGATGCTCTATCAGAAATATGTAAACGAAAATGGTAGCTTCGCCTTAATTTTTGTTATTTTAGTAAGTAGGTTAGACAGCACTAATAGAATAATCACATGTTTAAATTTGAATGCTTCGATTATAACGTTTTATTTTAAGCAAACCTTAAATATTTAATAATAAATTTACGTTTTGATAAAAGGAAGTTTAGAAGTTATAGTTTAAAATCTAAATATTTACTCAAAAGCAAAACACATTTATAGGCAACGTATATTCTTTATTAGTCGACATCAAAAAAGATATTTTGATGGCTTTCCACTTTTTCACAAAAAATTATATAAAATTACTTTCCAGGCCTTGTAATATATAAATATATCTACAAATATTTTACACTATATATATATTTAAGATTTTATATTATCAATTTAGAGAGCATTTGTTTACAAAGCGCAACAAACATGAACCGCCAAAATTTTAAATATTTACACAAAAATATAATACTAGATAAAAGAAGTTACTCACGATTTCTTGTGTAGACAGCACACTGTTTTATCAACGCAAATTTAAACGTATTAAATTAATTTCAGATACGATTCGTGTAAAACGTTCATTTTCATATGGTGCGATTTCAAGGAGCGCGGCGTTCGAGCCGACTGACGTCTCTACACTGAGCCACTCCGCCTGTTGCTTTAACACATTCGAAGTTGAAACGAAATTATCTTTATCAATTGTCCCACAATAGTTTATTTGTAAAGTTTTATTAAAATTGACACCTTAAATTCGTTAAAAACACACATAATTAAAATGTTCACTCAGAACGTGAATTATTAAGGAACTGACCAAAACCATTGTTATTTTATTCGTTACACTTGGAAATACCTATGAAAAAACCTGTTACGTATTTATTAGTATGAAATACTAATTGTTAGTAATTTATATTTTCATAAACTATGTGTAGTCTACGGGTTTGATCATTTAAGTATTTTGGTTTATACTTAACTAGCGACTCGCCCTCGGTTCGCTCGGGTTCGTCCCTAGATTTAGTACGAGAGAAGTCGCGAATTCTGCTAGTTATGCATATAAACCTTCCTCTTGAATCACTCTATCTATTAAAAAAACGCATCGAAATCCGTTGCATAGTTTTAAAGATCTAAACATACATAGGGATAAACAGACAGCAGGAAGCGACTCTGTTTTATACTATGTAGTGATACTAGTTACAGTCTGCGGGTTCGCCCGCACGAAGTGGACTTCTTTACTCACTGCCATGGCGTTACTGCCATATTTTGCTAAAATCTGAATCAAATTGTAATTAAAGTAATAGTAAAAATTGTTTTTTATCGTACTGAAACGTATTCAAGAAAAATTGTTGTATTTGGTACTATATATTTGTAAATATAGTAAATAGCGATCCCATTTTATTAGAATTAATTACTTAAGTAATTTGAAAAGGTTTCATTTGGTCTGCTATTCCTTTGATTCCCTGATTCATTCATTCTCTGATGAAGTAAAAGATTTCTTTTTTAAGAAGCACGTAATTACATTCCTTCTGATGATTAAAATATATTATAATGATAATTTAAATACAAATAAAAACTTTATTATTTAATTAAATAAGTAGTTTTCGAAAGATTCAAATTAAACAGTAAATGTAGCTCTGCTGGCTTATTTATTTATTTATTATTTATATGTCATATAATTTAAATTATTAGAGATTGTTTTGAACATGCTCCAAACATGTAATCTAGACCTATAGGGTTACTATAACTTCCTTAGTACGATCGATCCGTATAGGGCACTGGCGTACATTCAACCGGAATTATACATTTAAATGCACAAGCTATTTAAGTATTAAGTTTTACAGAGGACTAAGTTGATTTATTACATCGTATCGTTAGTAAGATGAGAAATTTCGCTCTTCGTAGTGGAAGGTGTAATATATAGAATTTTGGCTAATTTAATTTTATTATATAAGTACTATAACTACAATCCCACCTTCGCTTCAGTTACTTAACAGTGCTTTTTCCTACAGTAAGAATATACCTACTAATTTTAACCATACCTATTGAGATACCCATGTCTAATGAGATTTTTTTAGATGTGTTTTGAATTACAGATGCCTGTTCGAATATTTTCCATTTTCCTTTAAGTAAGACTAGCTGACCCGTGCCCACTTCGTTGGGCATAATATTAATAATCCTTTTTTAGTACAGAGTGTTTAAATAATTTAAATTATTTTATTAATATTAAAAATTAAAAATTAAATTATCTATACTAATATTAAAGAAACTACTTTTTGTCACTTAAATATAAAAGTTAGACATATGCTGACGTTGACTTTTTTGTAGGCAATGTTAAGCTCCACGTCTTTTCTCTAGAACTCAAAAATATATCTTTCATAGTTAAGGCAGCGTTCGTAAGAAACGCTTTCATTCGACCGTTTTTTCTCCGATTCACTTTGCAAAACGGACTACCACGTAAAAGCCTTTTTATTTTTCGGTTTTTTATATAACCTATGACACTCAGCAATAATGTGGCTTTCTATTGGTGAAAGAATTTTTAAAATCGGTTCAGTAGATCCCGAGATTACCCCTTACAATTTAAAAATTAACAAACTTTACTTCTTTATAATATTAGTATAGATTAAATTCTGTCCGGCCGTCTTGTTGGGTAGTCAGTAAAACAACTTTTTTGAAGGTAATTTGGGCTTTCATGTGAGCTTCATGGAAAAGTTAATACTTATATAATTAAATAATATTAAATATTTTTAAGTTAATATTCGTAATACTGTTTTATAATAAAATTAAGTAAATCATTAGTAATAATATGTAAGTAAATTTTTAAATATATTTTTTTACATAAATTACTACATAAATTTTAACAAAATACCATTATTTTCAATATTAAATAAAAAATACAAGTACGAAGTTAAAAGTGTAAAGCAACAAAGGTTACTCACTTTATTTACATAGAATGAGCTACTCAAATCGAAACTTGCTTAGAATATGCAATCGTAGATAAATATGTATTTGATTGTATTGAAATAAAATTATGATATCCGTTTACTACAAGATTAAATCTCAGGAATACTTAATAAGTGATTAAAATCTAAAAATGGATTGAAACTGTCTAGAGTCTTTATCTACTTAGGTATTTTTATAATATAATCTGAATAAGTTTACATATATAAGATTAAAAATAGCAAAAAGAAGCATATAAAAAGATACAGGTTTATTATGTTAATTTATAATTACTTTTGTGGTTAATAAGAATAATTCCAAAAAAGCACACTGGAAAACAATTACTAGAGCAAAAGCCACTGAAGAATTCCACTATACACCTCCCGTTTCTACCATCAGATCAGCTCCATAAAAATAATTGTTGTATTATCGTCGATATTATACAAACACTAGCGACTCGCCCTCGCTTCGCTCGGGCTCTTCCCTAGATTTAGCACAGGCAAAGCCGCGGGATCTGCTAGTTATGCATATAAACCTTCCTCTTGAATCACTCTATCTATTATAAAAAACCGCATCAAAATCCGTTACGTAGTTTTAAAGATTTAAGCATACATAGGGATATAGGGACAGAAAAATCGACTTTGTTTTATTCTATGTAGTGATTTGTAAAGATTCAAATCGCTAAAACAAATACAAGATGGTCATTTTTTTTCCAAAGGTCAAAATACTTCAATGATTGTAATGCATGTATTAAAATTAATTAAAGAAGCTAACCAAAGCACATTATAAAGTCCTAATTCATAATATTTATTTTCACTCCCTAATATTGTAAATATATACATCAATGAAAGCACTGACTTTGAAATATTTTTCAATGTAAGTTTCAAATTAGTAAGTTATATTCAGCCAAGAAAAAAGCAAAAATAAGACAAAATAAAGGTGTTTTATATCTTTTTTTTCGTATAAGAAGAAGAAGAGATTAGTTAATAATCTTTCTGCTTTGGAACGTTTGTTCAGACTGAAATGAAAAACCACGTAAAAAAGTATAAGCGTTCTAGCATTTATATTTGAAAGGCAGTGTGATCTCAAAGATCCCGAAAATGTTGATTTTTTCGAAAGAGCAGCCTTAACGTAAAATAGTAACTTAAAAGTGTGTAGCATAAATAAATTGAAAATAAAAATAGGTAAAAAAACTTTTTAAGTTAAACGGTTTTATGTTAAACATACATTGCAATGTTTAAGATAAATGTACTAAAAAACAAAAAATAATAAAATAGATACAGTCGTGGGAATTACAAACATATGCATAGACTAGACTAAAATAAAACCGTGGGGCACGTCAATTGTCTACAAATTATCGACTTAATGTGCGATAGAAGAATCGTTTAATTCGTCGATAGGCAGTTGGCCTATATCTATTGACGACACAACAAGATGCGCGTGAGTCTTGAGGGGAAAACGCTAACGACATATCATTTTTATCCACCCTAATGCCATACAGTTCTCGGCGCGTTTTAACCTTTCACCTTAACTTGGGTGGTGTACCGCTAACTACGTATCATTTTTAGCCACCCTAACGCCACACAGTCCTCAACACGATACAAAATCTTGACTTGGTTGGTGGATTCAGGCTGGATTAATCAGATACTTAAAAAATTACAGATTCAATTTCTAAATTTAAATCTTATTATTATACGCCATTGAGTGGCTGCGCCCATCTTAAATATTGAGGTTGTATAGTGCACTGTATTCTTCTTGTCAAGCCCTTTTATTTGATACCCATATTGGTGGGATTGATAAAAAAATTGTTATCAGCCATTTGGTAGCGGCGGCCATCTTAGATTTCAATTTTGCATAGTAAATTGTATTCTACTTGTTGAGACCTTTCATTTGATACCCATGTTGATGGGATTGATAAAACCTAAGTTATCCGCCATTTTGTAGAGGCCGCCATCTTGGATTTTAATTTTATATAGTACATTGTATTCTACTGGTTGAGCACTTTCATTTGATACCCATATTGATGGGATTGATAAAACCTACGTTATCCGCCATTTTGTAGCGGCCGCCATCTTGGATTTCAATTTTTTATAGTGTATTGTATTCTGCTTGTTGAGCCCTTTCATTTGATACCCATATTGATGGGATTGATAAAACCTACGTTATCCGCCATTTTGTAGCGGCCGCCATCTTGGATTTCAATTTTTTATAGTAAATTGTATTCTGCTTGTTGAGCCCTTTCATTTGATACCCATATTGATGGGATTAATAAAACATAAATTATCCGCCATTTTGTAGCGGCGGCCATCTTGAATTTATAAGGATAATGAATAAACATAATTGTATTGTCACCAAAATCCAAAGTGTATACAAAATTTCAGATTAATCGGATGATAGGAAGAGGGTGAAATTTGAATTACTAAATTTGACCCAAGAATAAATAATAAAACAAACGGGGTGAGCTAAATAAAACCGTTTAACAAAGCATCAGTGTCCAGTATACGGTCTGGGTTTGTCATGTACTATTTCCTAGCAATCTTTCTCTTTATCATTTGTGTAAACTATTTAAACTGTTCAAACTGACTAACTCATTAAGTGATATGAAGTCATACAAAAGCTTTTAATTCTACAGTGATATTTTCTTTAAACATATTTTTTATATAAATATGTTGTTGAAACATTACAAACAGCGCCATCTAGTTCCATGGTAAGATACGAAGCTTGTGTAACGGATACGAGATAGTTGATAAACTATACATATAAAACTTTAAATTCATATATATTATAAGTATAAAAACCCATGACTGGAGTGCAAATATTCATGCTCAACAAATTAATGCCAATAGCCGGACTCAAACCCGCGAGCACTGGCACAGCCAGAAGGGTCAATACAATAAGAGCCAAACGTGGCATCGATATAATCTCAGTTATTAAATATTTAATTCTGCTGTGTAGCGTTCTAATAACCTAAACTAATTTTTATTTACCAAAAATGAATTAATAATTTATGAATTAAAGTTATTCATTTAATTTCAAGAAAAATAGACGAAATATGACGGCATATAATCACCAATTAGAACTCTCGCCATTCAACAAAATTGACCAAATTAATATAAATAAATTGAGTGACGAACTTGGCTTGTGTTTGGCAGCTTAATTAATTCGCCTATGTTTTAAAACTTATTGTTCCGGATGGATCTAAGAAACAAAATAAGCCAATTATAATGAAATATGAAATTATAAAGTTTGCGCGAGTAAATAGATGAATCCTTTATTCAACACAGAAGATGGATACGGAAGATAAATTAAAATAATAAAGCATATAAAAGTGATTTTATTTCTAAGAGCAATGTCTATTTTTAGCTAAGTAATACCGATTAAAAAATATTTTAGAGCAACAATTATAGCATAGTATTCAGTAACAATAATTTCAAAACTTACGTAATATACGTATATTAGACTCATATTAAAATACTTCTTCAACGACGTCCAATTTACTTTCAAGCTTGTTATAATAGGAATGCTTAATTAAAGAAAGGAATTTCCTAGTTAAATCAAGCGTAGGTACCACATTTAATTTTCTCCTTAGAATTGAAATAGTTAAATTAAGTTTTTAAAGTGCGCGAACACGTATTTGGCGTTCGCATCGCCTAATACTTTAAGCATGAATATATGAATAATTACATTATAAAGTTAGTTTCTGCAAAACCAAAAGGCTTTACTGGACTTTTAACATCAAACGATATCTCCTGGGAATTAAAGCAACTTCTAAACTAATATTACTAATGAAGAGGAAGGATTAGATTTTTTGTTTGTTTGTTAAGAAACTCAAGAACTACTAGAACGATTTTAAAAATTCATTCACCGTTAGAAAGTTAGAAAGCTACATGTTCACCCAGTGACATAGGCTATAATACTGTATTTTCAAAAAAATTGAGATCCCTACCAAAAATAGAACAATGTAAATAGAAAATGTAAAGGTACTTAATAACTAATAAAATCATTGTTGTGCATGCGCGCAATGACGTTACGTATTCACGGTGAATTATAGATATTAAATTTGAAACTTTAATTATTAAATAAATATTTTTATATTAAACGCTTTCTTTTAACATAATACGGTGGACGTAAAGGCATCAAAGTTCAAACGCCACCGTCTCGTTATATTGTTAGAACGCGGGCGGAGCCGCAGGTATTGATAGTATTACATAACTTCTTAATTTGTTGCATATTTAATATGTTAAATTGAATGTGTATTTAAAGTGAGTACTTAACATTTTTACCTCAAGGGTAAAATATATTTAGTAATTACTAATTAATATTATATGATAGTACCTACCTACTATATGTTATTAAATAAATATTGCAATGATCAATCCCGCTATAAAGATGTCAAATTAAATAATATTGTTCAAATACAAAAGAAACTTTAACATAAACAACTAAGACAAAGTTTGAAAATCACCGAAACGTAGATAAGAGGTTTAGACACTCCAATGAAAAGCTCAGCTTTTTTGCTACCTGAGACCATTCTCGTCTTTTGCAAGTATGCTCTCGGTTTAAATTGAAACTTTAAAATCTGCAAGCACAAGTAATACTTTCTTATATTACCATTTCAATATTTTCTTACATTTTTGGTAAATGCATCACTTAAAAAAGGATGGATCGATTTATCTTTTTGTAAAATGTTCCAAATAAGGTTTAAAAAAATTAGGATACAATAAAAACTAAAATATTTTTTTCAATTTCATTTTCTATAAATTCCAACACAACTAGAAAAAGACAACATCTGTCCATCCAGTAGTTGTTTCAAAAATAATTAAAATATTGGGTCTTTGTCCTAGCAAGCGTAACCGTATTGTTTGTCGACGTGTATTCTTGCAATGACTTAGGTACGTTATCATCCACATCCTTGATATTATACAATGCACCATCACCTCAGTGGTATTTACTGATTACACAGATCATACGAAGTATTGTATTAAGTACGCAAAAACGTATAAAATTAATTTTAATTACTATTCAATAGTTCACAATTAACTGGCTACTGAATTTGGGCGATGAAAGATCTCCTTAGTCAGCGGCACAGACACAAAGGCAAAGAGACTCAAAATAAATCAGTAATAAGAAACATTTACATAAAAAGCTTTTTACTTTAAGCAATCAGCCTAGAAAAGCGTGTTTCGTGTATATTATTGAATTTTTATTTTAAGCAGAACTAGGACACCCAGATATTACATTTACATTATAATATTGCTGATGAAACAATCATACGAAGTATTGTATTAAGTACGCAAAAACGTATAAAATTAATTTTAATTACTATTCAATAGTTCACAATTAACTGGCTACTGAATTTGGGCGATGAAAGATCTCCTTAGAAGTCAGCGGCACAGACACAAAGGCAAAGAGACTCAAAATAAATCAGTAATAAGAAACATTTACATAAAAAGCTTTTTACTTTAAGCAATCAGCCTAGAAAAGCGTGTTTCGTGTATATTATTGAATTTTTATTTTAAGCAGAACTAGGACACCCAGATATTACATTTACATTATAATATTGCTGATGAAACAATCATAATTAACGAATAATTTAAAACGTATGTTTGCCCAAAATAAGTAAAAAAATCTATTATATTATCATGCTCTGTTTTAATAACAATATTCTCTATTGATATATTTGTCAATTATAATTATAAGTAAGCAATTATAGTCTAAAATAACTTTTAACTTTAGTAAATTAAATAAGTTTGTAAACCTTTTTTAATATGTATTCTGCCTTTTAGGGTAACTAACGTATCTCAAAGGTAAAAAAGGAACCCTTATAAGATCACTCTTTTGGCCGTTTGTCTGTTCATCTCTCACCACCGATTTTCTCAGAAACGGGTTAAACCAAGGAAGTTGAAATTTATACCAGATACTGAGGTCTATAGCCTTATTAGTTATATGAAGGTTGAAGTCAGCACGATAAAAAGATATGAGCAAATTTAGATTTTCGCAAAGCACGGTACTGTAAAACCATAAGCTTTTTCTCTCTAAACTCTACTTTTACTTATGGGTTTATTTCTCGGACTAATCAACATAATCATTCTTCTAGTCAACCTGTACGTAGATGTGGAAGATGATGTCAGCCGATATATGGTGCAAATTTTTATAAACATACAAAAAAAATATATAAAATTCAAGATTATTTCTTAATAATTTCAATAAATATATACATTCATTAAATAATTGTGATATATTATATGTACGTTAAAGTAAGAAACAAGATTACCGTCACCTTTATTATTCTGTAAACAACAAATACCTACAGGCTACAACGCAAGTTAAGCAATGAGCTTAAGTAATTTAAGCAATCCATTTAGTTAAACCATTGACTAATGGAACCTCTTGGGCCTAATTTAAGCCTTTAAATGTCATGCTCCATTTTCGCACTGATTGTTATTGGTCAATAGGATTTCACCTTAGTTTTACATCTTGAAATAGAAGTAAAATTACCTACCTAGTTTCATTCTGCTTCAAATTTATTAGTGTGCAGCTTTCAAAAGCTTAGGTATATCATATATTTTGGGGCTTTATTTTGGGATTTTTTTATAATACTATAGCCCACCGAATATCCAAGCTCAAGTGGCAGTGGGCGGGGCACATCGCTCATAGAACGGATGGTCGATAGGGACACAAAGTTCTAAAGTGGCGGCCACGTACTGGAAAGCGAAGCGTGGGCAGGCCTCCCGCAAGGTGGACCGACGACTTGGTTAAAGTCGCTGGACCTCACTGGATGCGAAGGGCGCAAGACCGGTTGAAGTGGGGATCTTTGGCCGGAGGACTATGTCCAGCAGTGGACGTGTATGTGCTGAGAAAAAGAAGAAGTCTCTCTGGAGGGTTTAAAACTCTGCTATCACATCGACGGAATTTTTACAATAATAATGTCCTATGACCGACTTCGCCTCCGATCGCCGATCTCTTTGAGTGAAGGTAGTGCACAAACGTGCGCCCAGAATCAAGTGCTCTATGTTCCTATCACTCTCATACTCTGGTGGGACGACTATTCGACACAATTAGTGAGAGCTAGAATGTAGTACCGACGGCTTTAAATACTCTCTGAGGCAAAAATATCAAATACCGCCATCTTTCCAATTCGAAACTGAAGATTTCTAGACAGAAATACTCAATAACTAAACTTGACCCGATCTGGGACTTAAACCAAGGACATTAGCAAACATACATGACATAGAGCATAAATTAACATATAGAGCATTTATAATTTGGTACGAGAACGTCCTCGTCTTTAAGAAGATAGCAATCAAGCTTTAAGCTACCTTACGGACTTGGCAGTGAATGCTACGATTCAGCACTTTGTCCACAAGATCTCAGATATAACTAAATTATCTAATAAGATTCGTGCTTAAGTCCACGAATAAATTTTTTAGAAGACCTTTTTCCGCTCCATATTTATTTAGGACCTACGTAAAAATAAATAAGATTTTCTATTAGTCGCTTCTCACACATATTAACTTTTGTATATGCCGAAAGGGCGACGTTACATTGCGTGACTAAATTAATAAATAAAGTTAAAAAAATTAATTATTACTTGCAGGCGCTAATCACGTAGAGCTAAATATTTCTAATACCTTAGATAAACCTTAATTTACAATAAAGTAAATTACTATTAATTTGTTTATTAGTAATTATTATTCTACACATCATGTAGTGTGGAATTATAGTGGCAAGTTGATATTCCCTCGTTAAATGGCAAAGATTCTTTGGGAGAAAAATCAACCAACTCTCCTGGAGTCCTGGCTGCCACATAAGGAGGCGACAAGCGATAAGACTAGTTGTGTCAAATAAGAAGCGTTTAGCACTTTGACTCCAAGGGTCAAGGGTTTCTACAGAAAATGTTATAAAAATATACATTTGACTATGGAAAAGGTATTTACGTAACATTAATAAATGTTTATATTATGTTTTTCTAATAATACTAACCAGTTGTTTCAATCGAAAACCCAACTTGTTATTAACTAAAACTCGGGCTATAATTAATGAAAATATTTATTAATAATATTTCAATATTTATTATTTGTTAACAAAAATTGTAACTTTAGCTTAATAACAATAATGTAGTCCAGTGACATTTTAAATCGGATTAAATTAAAATTATGATTAATGGAAATGGTATGGTATTATAAATATTTAAGAAGATCTTACTAAAAAGCTCATAAAAGTTTATTATTATTGCATAATGACTACGCAGGTGGCATGAATAAATTGAACCCGTGTGTGACTAACAGATAAGTTAATGACTAATATATTAAATTGTCTAACATTAATCATAATGAGGGGTCTGACATAGTCTCCAATACTATCGGTGTATGGATTATGTTTATTTTGACACCTTGGCCGAATTCTGGTGGATTTTGCTCATCTTTTGCTCTAGAATTAGGTTCTCTCAGACATGCAGATTTACTTACAACGCTTTCCTGTTCCTACTCTAAGTCATGTAAAAATGTATTCGCACTCAAACACACCGAAAGTCTCTAAATCATGGGCTTGAAAAACCTTATCTAAGGCTAGGTTTACTATCTTTAATATTATTCCTTGTGCCTGATAATTTCACGCCAATACAGTTGTACGGAGCTAGATATTTGTCACAGATGTACCATTTTCATGGGATATATTTGTCATTGTTTTTCACTAGGGCGAACCCGAATCGAAGCAATATAAGTATTATAATGAATCCCTAATAAAATGTAATATTTTGATCTCGCCTGCTATATTATTATACTATTCATAAGTATGTAAGTTCTCTCTTAAAGAGATTTTATGAAGAAAAATATATCGCTTACACTAGCTAAAACATCTTTATATTCAGTAAAAACTTTCACCTTGTCTTTCACTTGTGAAGATCAAAGCGTTGTCCAAAGGCGTAGACACTATCAGCTAGTGACATATCAAATTACGCCTCGCTAATGTGAACTCGGCAGAATTTTTATTCCGAAAAATTCGTACTACTATTATGTATAAAACATTTTTTGTCTTCATAAAGTCAGAAACGTTTTTCCTCATTCTAAATATAGAATTATTGCTTATTAAGTATGTACAATAAGTAATATTTTTATAATATTTATATTTTTACTTCCTATAAATATAAATTAAGCCTTCAAGCGATACAATGCAATGCTTAAACTCCCTCCCTTAGGAGTTTGACCTATAAAAACAATATGTATTTCAGTATTTAGTATTTACTATTTGCCTGGATGGGATTGGTATGTGTACCTTGTGTTTTACCACAGATCACATAACACTAGGTTTTACTTAAATTTTTATCTAATTAAAATTAGAGACAGTTTATTAATACAAATTTACGATTCTGTAAATATTAATAAACTTACTTTATACCTTCATATGTCGCTTAGGTATGTACTACATATATAAGAGAAAGAATATTATACCGTAGATTCTTTTTATGTAAAAATATATTTTAAATTACATTTTAGAGAAAACAATACTTATGGTTGGACTAGAAAAGTGCGAATGGAAATCTAATTCGCTCGCCGAGACTTCAGTAGGCTTAAGTATATTAATGTTATTATTATATTTAAAATAACTTAAGATTAAAACTAGTAATAAGAATTAGTACAATAAATACTAAAACATAAATAATCAAGTTTTGCTTTATTGTAAACTGTTATAATATATACTAGCGATGTGTCAACTCGGTTTGCCAACCCGAGTCAACTCGAGTTAGCGTCGCGCCGAGTCAGCCCGAGTTCGACCGATCGTAACCCAGGGCCTCAAGTCTGCTATTTTACATGAATTGTCATTATAGAACAATGCAATTTTAATTCAATTACCATTAGTCAAAAATTTCGTAGTCTACTAAATTTACAATGGTCGATCAATGGTCTTGTCATTTTGACAATTTTGTCAATTGTAAAAGCGTTCGTAAAACGTTTATTTAGGCTAAGTTTGATTATATATGTTATCAATATATGTTTTAAAGACTAAGCATTATGTATAATGATCATACAAAGTCAAAAAGATAGATTAACAGACTACGCAATACGTTTGATCATTGACTTGTCATTACGTACGGGACTACCAATTATTTGCAAAGTGTCATTGAAGTGTCAGTGATACACCATCGGAAGACCATTGAATTAGTAGACTACCAAAATTGCAAAAAGTAGCAATTACGATGTCATTGATAGATAATTGTAACACCATTGCAATAGCAGACTTGAGGCCCGGGTTGGACACCGCGCGATACCGAACCTCGTCTCGCTTGGAACTTAGTTTTTTGTTCATACACGAATCGAAGTTTGCTTTCCGACGGAAGCCAACTCGGGTTGCTTACGAATCTTTGCGCGCAATTAACGTCCATTAGAAATAGTAGCGAGTCTACAAAAATGTACTTTTACTATTGACTACTATAACAGACTACAATATACATATAATAAAATTCTAAAATAACTGAATCTTTTTGAAGTGAAACTTCTTTAAAATCGATATGATTTCATACTCGATGAAACGAAAAAAAAGTCCATAGTACCAGGCGCTCAGAGACGGGGAAGAGTTAGCTTATTTTAAATTGAAGTTGTTTTTGTTTTTAAATTTATCCCCAATAGGGATAGGCAAAGGACTATAGTCCATACAGCCTAGTCTAAATTTTAAATTCAAGTTTTACTTCTGACATGTGTACTTTCTCTTTGCTTTGTACACACGCACTTTTTTTTATATTAAATATTTTTTGTATGTATTATTGAAATAGTTATTATTATTCATACAGAAGCCGAATTTATAAATTTCAGAATTACAAAGCAAAGTACTAGACTCGTTTTGATTAATTAATTTTTCATGCAATAAAAACATTTAATAGGTAGCAAATTTTTTATACAATTGGTTACATTATTATTGAGGTTTGAAATATAGTTTAAGTTACTCATGGATAATGTAGCATTCGAATGGTAAAAAAAAATTCGTAATCTGTCTAGTAGTTTTTGAATGCATATTTTTATTATTTGTTACAAACATTATATTATTGGTATATTAGCGTTGTAAAGTATAGATAAGTATAAAATATAGTCTTGTAAATTGTGAAGACTTAATTGGTATAATATGTTTTTTTTTCTCGTTTTATATGTAACTAAATACCGTTTGTCTTCCGAATAATAAATAAATAAATAGTATAGAAGTACAGATATGACCCGTTCCGATGTGCATAAGTTAAAATAAATTAAACGATTTTCATATTTTTTAGTAAAATAAAAGTAGCCTTAGTTACTCTTTATAACATTAGCTGTCTGCGAGTGAAAGTCCTATTAAAAACAGTTCAGCTATTTCAGAGATTAGCCGGAACAAACAGACAGTCAAAAATTTTAAAAGTTATTTTTTTGATGTACTAATTACTGTATAAATTTGCATGCATTTAGTGAAAAGTTTTTAATTTGAAATTAAAAACAGACACTTCAATTTTATTTATAAGTAGGTACTAATACTAAGGAATATTTAGACCTTATGTTCATTCGACAGTTCCAACCTATATTTTATGTAAGTACTGTTAGACACTTATTAATTTCTATTCTTATATTATCATCGATATTTGTTATTTTTTGACGTGTTTATAAAATCTACGTGATGCGGATACATGATTAAAAAATATTTAGAAATCTAAGAAGTTATGAATACCTAAGAATACTACAATCTGACATTGATTTTTAGGTTTTATGAATGATGTACCCTATCGAATAGAAATAGATATATTTACTAAATGGTATCGAATTATCTTAGACCTAGACTATAAGAAATAAATAAAGTTAGGGATCTTGATGTTTGCTATTATGGATTCTGAAACGAAAAAATGACATGTTAATTAATCTGTTTTGACTTGTTTTAAAATGCTCAATGTTATCTACGTTAATACGAGCGAATTTAAATCTGTATATTTGCTTTAAGAACTCTGACAACTCCTTAGATCAAAGGACAACTCCTTGCGATATAGATTACGGTTGTTTCAAGTGCCAGAACCTCTTGGGTTAATATTTCTACACAACATTGAACTACAAAACATTGAAAAATGTGGTAGAATCGCCTAACATACTATTTAAGATTGGATTACACTACAAATTGCGCGCTCTTTTAAGAAAAATTAACAGCTTTGTACAGCTAAGCAGCTAAGTATGTATCAGATGTAAAATATAAAAAATTTAAAAATATACTTTATATATGTATTACTAATTATGCATTGTAGTGCATGCTTTTAATTTAGAATTATGTATACAAAAAGATATTGTTTAGTTTTAATAGTTAAGTGTGTGTTTGTATCTACTCTAGTTACTAAGCATCACTACGTAGTATAAAACAAAGTCGCTTTCTCTGTCCCTATATCCCTATGTATGCTTAAATCTTTAAAACTACGCAACGGATTTTGATGCGGTTTTTTTAATAGATAGAGTGATTCAAGAGGAAGGTTTATATGCATAACTAGCGGAACCCGCGGCTTTGCCTGTGCTAAATCTAGGGAAGAGTCCGAGTGAAGCGAGGGCGAGTCGCTAGTTATTTAATAAACAAATATTGTATGTAATCTAAAGTGATTTTACGGAAATAAGATATTTTGGTGCAGTAAAAGTAACTATTAAATATGTTGACCCGGATAACCAATTATCAGCATACTGGATTTTACCAAAATCTGTCCAGCAGTTTTCTCGTAATGCGGATACATACAGAAAAAAAGACAGACTGAAAGAAACGCAGACAAAAATTCGAAAAACCGTAGAATCGGCCTCAATATCGTTGATAATGACTATTATAATTTGTAATACATTTTCCAAAAAAAAAAATCATTTTATTGTAAGAAAAGATAATAATATAACAAACGCCCCATTTGACTTCATTTTAATACTAAAAAGATTTTTTTAATTAATGTAATCAATTATCAATAGCCATACATATAAAGAAAGGAATAGATCTATTGAACTCGAAATAAAATGAAACAATGTAGGTATAAACTAAAATCATACCAGTTATCATGCTAACTCGAGTTAACTCGAGTTGACCCGGATTACCATGATTCGAACTCGGGCTAACTCGAGTTAGCCAGATCCCGAGTTGGCCCATCTATAATATATACTATATAGCAAATTAGCAATATACTCTATGCTGTAAATACTGTCACTTACGCCATCTAGTTTATAATGTTTTAAATAAAGTACGTACTATGTAGAAGCTATGTAGTATGTAATACAATGTAACGATAAGAGATGGCGTAGGTATAAAAATTGTATAATAATTTTAAATTATTATAAATATAAAAATAAAATTTAAATTTTACCTAAACTATGTAAATTTTATTAACTGATACTGATTCATAATATCCTATTTTATATTAACCCATAGACAATTGATAATTGATATATTACTTTTAAACTTTATGTTGTCTATGCCGCATCAAAATGGCAGCCTACAGTCATGTCCGTACGGGGTTTTATATTCTTTGTTTACTTTAAAATTATGTTTCTCGTCGATATTTTTTGACTTTTATGTGACATAATAAAATGTTAATGGACAATTTAGACTTATACAGTTATTTGGATTTTTACAAGTGTGTGATTTGATGTTAAACAAGTGATAGTAGTCTCACCTTGTAAAGAGAAAATGGGGAACTGTTTTAGTAGCACGGGGGAAAAGGATCCCAAAAACAAAAATGAACGGGTGAACCCTCATGAAGAGGATCATGATAGACAATTTCAAACTCCGGTGCCTACACCGCCTCCAGATCCAATTAGATCAACGGTGAATCAAGGCCCAGATACAAACGAGGTCCCTCCCACCCGAATATTTGTTGCTCTATATGATTACGATGCAAGGACTGATGAGGATCTTAGTTTTAGAAAGGGTGAACATTTAGAGATCCTCAATGATACACAGGGAGACTGGTGGTTAGCTAGAAGCAAGAAAACAAAACAAGAAGGCTACATTCCATCGAACTATGTCGCCCGCCTGCAATCTATAGAGGCCGAGCCGTAAGTAGTCAAATCAGTTTTATGCAATCATTACAATAGTGAATGGTTCCTGTATGTTTCATTTCCTTTACATATGCATATTTATACCATATACTAACTTTGTTTTTAACTAAATATTATTATCCATTAGTTTGTTTATTTAGAATTTATTATTTAAATAAAAGAACCATTTGAATAAAAACAGTATGACTTTATAATTATGGTCTAAGAAATGTTATTGAAACAAAAATTTGTGTAAAGTATTTATTGCTTAAAAAGGAAGTATGAATCATTGAGTATGAAGTGAAAGCATGGTATGTGCTCATTACAATACACTCAACTGATAGAGTGTGAACATAAATAGAAAGAGAATCTTGATAACAATATATTCGCATTTTGTAGATGTTTAAATGACTTTTTAAAAATACTAGCAATGAAACAATAAGTTTTAAAACTTCAAATAATTTAACTAGAAATCTAATTGAATCTTCTAACAATACACTTACTATTTACCATACTGTAATACTATGTCTTATATAATAAAACATTATTAATTATTATATTACTACATAATAATAATAGTAATAAATTATTAGATATTATAGTAACCACAACTTTGAAAATTAAAATTGTATTTTTATAAAAAAAAGGTTATCATACATACATACATACATACATACATTTTGATACATACAATACCAACACAGACCTGCGAATATGTTTTCCTTTTTAGTCTCTGTGTGGCAATTTATTATGTTTATCAGCTGTGTTTTGTTGTTGTTTTTGTAAGAACTTGAAAATAATATTGAATATAACTTATGTTTTTGTTACAACCAGACAGTCTCAAGTTCATATTATACTAGTGACTCTCCTGCACTTTGTTATGGTTGGACCCTACTGAATTTCAACTATAATTTATTTCTGTGTCAAATATCCATATTTGCTCAACTCTTTGTTGGGTAACCATATATGATTATAAGTTTAAATAAACATACATCCCCTTCAAACTAAATTTCTAACTACATATTATACAAGTAAAATTTAGAAAAGTACTAATTTTCTAAACATATCACTGAAATGGAGTACCTATAAACTAATCAACATTCTATTTTGTAATTGGAATTCCCAAAAATATTACGTAACATATATGAGTATTAATGCAATGAAATGTGAAAGTTATATATATATTAGATTTTTATCAACATACATGGCTGCACTGTATGTGTAATATACTAATGAATCATGAATAAAATATAAAGGAGGATGTCGAGTATTTCCTTTTATTATGTACATGAAGATAAAAATGTGTGTAAAGATAACAAAATATAGTAATTTCTTTTGAAATTAACATGAGATCTTGATAGAAGTACCTATCTTATCTAATACAATAAACTGTTTACTTTATCACACTAAATTTTGATTTGTTTATCTAAAAGTAAATTATTACTTATTAAGTATTATATTATATAGTAATTACTATTTAATACATTAAATCTAGCAATTCTTAAAATGATTATTATACTGATAAGATTCATTATGGATTTATTACTTATTTAGTAAAAAGTAGAAATGTGCCGACTGTGACTAAAGCCAACTAGCCGATAATTGTCTCATAAAGACCAACTAATCGCCCAAGCTTTTATTTAAAACTAAAAACTCTCACCATCGCTCCGCTTGGCTTTACCCCGAGGTTCACTTTAACAAATAGTATAGATTACTCTGAAATGAGATGGGTATTTAATCGCAATAAAAAATTATTCTGTAAGTTAAACCAGATGACCGGCCATCATGGTTTTCTCGTGATATGGTTACAGACAGACAAACACAAATTCTATAGACCATAGATTCGGTCTCGCAAAACTAACGCCCGCCTGTCCCGTTTTTGTAACATTTTTTATTGATGATCCACTCATATTGGTCAGCGTAATGTGATATAGCCCATAGCCTTTCTTCAATAAATGGACTGAATGAATAAAAAAAGAATTTTTAATTCGGACCGATTTGAGATTAGCGATATAAACAAACACAAACGAAGAGTTTGTGTTTGTTTATATCTTTATTTATAGCTTTATAATATTAGTTAGCTATACGTATTGACTAGCAAAAACGGTCGACATATAAGATTTTTTATTCTTAGTAACCTTACAGTGAAAATAGCCCAAGCAAAGTGAAGATAAGTTGTCTGTGATACATATTTTTTTTATTATCTATCATGTGGGAGATTTTTCTTTCACACCATCAAAAATAACCTGTCTCTCTGTATATACATTAATTTATATGCCTGTCAAAGTCTAATAAATGCTTATGAGAGTTTAATATGGTATACCTGTTTACAAAATCCAGAAAACAAACCAAAACAATTATCTATATAATATAGCTAAATGACCCTCATATCTAAAATTATAAAACTTAGGTCCTTGACTTTAACTAGGGGAGTTAGGCCATCAAGGTCTTTGCTTTAATTTAGTGAGAGCTATCCCTACTTTATTTTAAGTATGAATAAATTGTAACTTTATTGCAAGTAAGAGAGAAATTAGGTTGATATTTATCCTTGTTCGTATATACATCGGGCTAAATTTGTCCCAAAATTACTTAGGAATCACATATTTTTACATAATGTAACTAAAAACAGACTTAAATATATATATTTAAAAGTCTTAATATACTTTTATTTACTTTTAAAATATACTTTCACCCCGCCACCGTCGGCTGGCCATGCCTCGTTTAGATTTAACGCTATTACAATAATAATTGCAAACTTGAGATTGCGCAATCGCGCGACCAATTCTTGTCACAGTTGTGTGTATGGAAAAATTGCAAGCGAAAGTAGTAGTACGCAGACAGCTGACAGATTGTTATTAAAAACACTCCAACTAATTAAAAATAATATAGTTACATACATACATATGTAACAAATGAGCTGTATAGAATCGATCATGTGATTCTTACAATTATTATTGACAGTTGCCGAGACTTTCACGAAACCTACTTTTGTAAGCAACTTCGAAAAAGGAGCTTATCAATTTGACTTGAATGTACATTGTTCGTATGTAATATGTGGAGAATATGTCTTCTTGGTAATGTTAAATTAATTATTAATTTAAGAAATATTTCGTTTGCTACATTGTATGAATTGCGATTTTTTTTTTGTATTTATGCAATTTTGAAACTTTATTTTGAGTTCTTCAGAATACTTATTTTACACAAACTGAAATCACTAAATTAACACGATATTGTTAAGACGGAAAGAAAAATCTCTTATTTTTTTAAATGGTAAGAGTTAGTTTCCTTGTTAGATTTTTTTCATAGAAAATATTCTTGACACAGAATATTGTAAACAAACAAAACGTAAGATTGTAGGGAAATCTAGCATAAAAATAAATATTCTTATTATCATATCTTTCAATTTTATAAATGGAAACGATTAAATGCAAAAATACACTATGTATGTATTGAGTCCTTTCATAATTTACCTGGCGCCGTTCATTTTTAGATGCTCATGAATTTTATAACATTCCTTAGATATTTCAAACGTGTTATGATAATATCATTTTCATTAAGATAATTCTGTCATCTGACAAACTATTTATATGCTAATCAATTGCATGTAATTTGAAATAATATCGTTTGAAGATATTTAAAACCAACTGCTATTAAACAAGGAAGTGAAGGCGCTCCAGGTTTTCTGTTTTTTTAACAGATACAACTCTTAAATACTTACTACCTTCGCGGATGGATATTTCTTATATTGACATCAACACTTTAAAATACTTTTCACTTTCGCAATAATTTTCTGATTCGAATTCACAATCATCATTTAATTCATTTTAAAATTAGTATTTCATAAAAGCACTGAATGTATTCTAAATTGAAATTGCTCGAAGGTATTTAGGTCATTGGGTCGCAACGCAAGGGTCGTTTCTGCCGAAACATCGATTATGATAAATGAAATTCTTCATAAGGCTAACTGGAATAATAAATTAAAAATAAAATTTGCAGTTCTGTTAACTTTCATTATTTTGCGATAAATATTAAAAAAAAATTTTGAACTCAATGAATTGTCCAACAAAAAAATAACAAATACTAAGAACTGTTTTTTTGAAATCTACGAATTTACAAATGGACAGCTGTAAAGAGGGCTTAGACTAAAGAAAATATGGATTTACACTATTGTTATCATCCCAATAAATTATTTATGAATCATTTAAAATGATGTAGTCTTAAAATATTATTTGCGTAAAATTGACAAAATGACGTGCGGTTTTCTTATGTTTATTAACAACACTAATGACTAATAATATTGTGCATCGTGATTTTCTTTTCTTTAAAAATTGCGGAAGGCACGATTTAGGTATGAATCGTAACATATTTATTTGTTCCAACAACAAAAACGACCTTACAGACCGTTGACACTGATAAAATGTACATGTGCACTTATATTATGACGTTTTTAATAAGAACCTATTATTATAAATCAATCGTTTACTAAACCACGTCATAATATTATAACTTTAGTATGTAGCTTTACACAATATGGAATTTCATAAGAATAGCTTAAACACGTCATTCTCGTCGTCTCCAACGTGAATGATGCATGAAGTTAGTTGCGAAACTGCTTACCTTCGTAAAGGTCATAAGTTTAATTTCTGATTATCTATTTAATTAACGATTAACTTCGTTATTAATTTAAATAGAATCGGCATAGTAGTTGCTTTGCTCGATAAAAGTGCCAGTTCTCATGACGGATTTGTGTTATCACATAAATTGCACTAGTTTTACTTGTATAATTAAACAAATGATTTAAAATATAACGGTTCTTACATGTCTTTTCAGAAATGTAAGAACTCTATTTAATTAATTGTACAAGTAATTTTTATTCATAAAACATTTATTAATAGGTAGTACTTGCTAATATAAACGCTTAGAATGATAATTACATTTATTAAGTTTAGTAAATAGATCTAGTTTATTTTGTGCTTCCTTTTGTAGGATATTAATTTATACTGTCCAATTCGTTTTATACTGTTTTTTTTGACAAAATTGGTAATATATTTACTTTATTTATATTGATTTTTTTACTTTATTAAGTAACTTCCTTGTGACTTATTTAGAAACAATTGTAGTTAATTTAGATTTTATTTTTTACGATTAGCTATTAAAAGTTGATTAATTTTTTTAACATTTTTAGCGTAGACAAATTGAAATAAGAAGTTTACCCGAAAATGTGACTTAACTAATAGAAGAAAGAGCTATAGCACCTTGCTATGTATAGCTTATATTTTTGTTATATTTCTAGGTGTATATATACCGTTTAAACATCTCTAACGAAACGAACAGGAGCAAGGACAGGGTGAATGTAGTAATAGTAGTAGTAGTAGTAGCTATAACAAATATTGAAAACAAAGTTGCCATTTTTAAATTACATATACATTATATACGCATTCTTTCATCCTCTCTCAAAAATGATTAAAAAAAGTACTTATAAGATAAATAAATATATTATAATTTTATGTAAAAATAAGTAAAGGTAAATAGGTATATGTGGGATCGTTAAATTGATTAGAGCGGGATTATAATTGTAAATTTTTAATAATCTTAACAAACACGTCTTTATATTTTCATCGTCAGTCACAATCTTTTTATGACATCTAACTACATTCTTTTATATTTAAAAGTAAAAAGAGGTTTACTATCTCTCAAATAAAAATAAACTAAATAAATAATAATCATATTCCCACACGGCCATCCTGTTCATTCATCTGCCTCAGATGAACTCTATCATATCGAATCCAAGTTCGCGTCTTCTTTCTTTTCTTATAATTCCTTACATTTTTATTCTTTATCGTCTGTATTGATTCTTTTACTTTATTTCTGAGTTCGCGTCTTTTTTGAGTAAAACTACTTATCGCTTCTTCTTGTATTATCTTATTAAGTTCGTCACCTTTGTCTCTTAGTTGAATCCTTTCCTTCAGTCTTTGTTTAGTGTGTGTCTTAGTCTTATGGTAGTCTTTATCTTGTGTTTTCTTCAGTCGTGCAGTAACTTCATTTATTATAAAACATCCTTCTTTAATAATCACTTTCTTATTTGGTCGTTTGTAGTCTATATGCAATCTTTGAAATCTATCTTTTTTATTAGCTACAGGAAAATCAGACTTACTGGATGTTATTGCCTCTTTATCCATCAATACTCCTTGTTCATTTACAATATCATAATCTTTATTTATTTTTAAAACTGTGTATTTCTTCTTACCTTCATCATCTTCGTCGTTAACATCTTTCTCGTCGACTGACGCTATATTGTGTCCATTTAATTTCTTAAAACCTTTATTCGTAATTAAATTGAAATCGCTTCCTGTTTCTACCTCTGTCATCATCTTCAATTCACCAATCTTTTCAAAAGGAACTTTGTCTTCTTGCGTCTTCTGTATGTGAAGAGTTTTTCTTGGCATTACAGTAGTGCATTCGTTAGATATGTGACCGAAATTGTTACATTTAAAACACTTGATACCTTTTGCGCAATTCAGTGATTGATGATCAGTTTCGCCACAGCAGTAACATCTTTTTATATGCTTGACATTAGTTGTTGTGTAACTAGTATCAATAGATTTTGTTGACATCTTTCTCCGAAAATCGCTGTAAATATCTAACTTCTTACGAAAATCTTTAATGTCGTTAGCTCCATATAAAATAATTTTGTTTGCTCCAGTGTCACAGATACCATCAATTACATATTCAATGAGAGCGGCGTCTTCAACATTACCATGTAATGCCAATTCCTTCATAGTAAGAAAATACTGCTGGAAAGTCTCATCATTCTTCATCTTACGTGATGCCAACTTCTTGTGGATTACAGCACTATTAAGCTTAGGTCCAAATTCTTCTATTAGGTCTTCCTTTAACGTGGCATAGTCTTTTACTCTTCCTAAAGATCGTAAAAATAGTTTGGCAGTACCGCTTAAAAGTCTTTTAGCATAAATTAACTTCTCAATACTACTCCAGTTCATAATACTCGCAGTATTTTCAAATTCATCGAGAAATGAGCTGATTGGGTAGGTGTCATCTCCGGTAAAAATATTCATTGACTTCTCTAAATCTCTAAAAGAAATATTTACGTCAAATCTTTGACCGTCATTTTCACGTAGCGAATCTTTTTTCGGTGGCATCTTGAATATGTTTCTCGTGTTAAAATGTAAGTCTTCAAGTCTTAACTTCTTTTAAAATCGTTGTACAAACATCTTTAGGTAAATTATAATTTATAACAATCTTTAATAATCTTCAAAAATCTTTAGTAATAAAATAAAATATTTAACGTCATATTACTTCATCTTCCATTTCTTCCATAGTCTTCGTCGATACGATTATAGTTCAAATTAATAGCATCTTCGTCGTTACAGCAATGGCGTCATCATATTGCGTCTTCAAAATTATGAATCCGTTTCAAACCAATATTATTTACGATCCCGGACGAGCCCCCAAAAAAGTTGTGGGATCGTTAAATTGATTAGAGCGGGATTATAATTGTAAATCTTTAATAATCTTAACAAACACGTCTTTATATTTTCATCGTCAGTCACAATCTTTTTATGACATCTAACTACATTCTTTTATATTTAAAAGTAAAAAGAGGTTTACTATCTCTCAAATAAAAATAAACTAAATAAATAATAATCATATTCCCACATATATATATAATTTTAGTATTTTTAACGGTAAATCTGAAGCAAATAAAAATCTTTGCATTAATAATATTATTAGCAATGAAAACTAACACCAGTAGCGGTCGTGGTTACCTCATGTACTCACAAGGAAACAGTTCCTGATCAAACAGGCAAATTGTAAGACAAATATTAAATGGTGAAGTTCTTATACTTTGTATGTAACATTTGTGCCGCCTGGATACTTAACTAATAGCTATTCCTGCAGCTTACTTAACGGTGAGCTTGATGACTTGAATGAAACTATCAATGCCATTGCAAACATTTTATGGCGTTCCGGATTGTGAATGTGCAAGTGCTAAGAACAATTATTATGCTTGTTTTTCCTTTGTTTTCGAACCATTTAAAAAAAACATCTATAGTTTTTTTAGTCATCTGTCTCTCTGTGATCGCATTAAGAGAAAACCACTACATACAGATTTTGGTATGATGTACTGGTAATCAGGGTCAACTTATAGCATACTTTTTACTACTTCGGGAAAATATTAAATAACTGAGAAAACTGGTAAAAGTTTTTGGAGAAGCAACCCGAGCGGAGCTATGGCGAGTCACTTACTTTTTAATGAATAGAATTAGGTTTTTGGGATACTATCCAAATAAATTCTTTAAAAAATCGTATTATCTCATTT
This sequence comes from Boloria selene, assembly GCA_905231865.2. Taxonomy (NCBI): domain Eukaryota; kingdom Metazoa; phylum Arthropoda; class Insecta; order Lepidoptera; family Nymphalidae; genus Boloria; species Boloria selene. The sequence continues at coordinate 7,352,302 of HG993149.1, forward strand.
TTCCCTAATTAGAAATTATTTGATATATGTAATATAGTTGTATCAGTTATTTTTCTGAATGTTATATTATTTAAATATAATTAATTCAAAATTGCAAATATCGATATGTAATAAAATATGTATCAACATTTTTGTTGTTGTTTCTTGTAAATCAATTACCTTGGACACGTTTAAACCAATAATATGATTCACTAAGAGGAAAACGCATATTAATTCTTTAAAAATCCTTATCGTGCATATAATCCTCCTATCGAATTACTTTAAGAAGAATTTTAATTTAACATCTTGACCATATTTACAGTTTTAATGTGTCGTTCTAATTATTGAGTGAACAAATACTATGAATATTTGCTGTTTTTTGTACCTATTTAAAAGATAGACCGTTTTAGAAAGTTTTCTAAAAATACAAAATATCAAAAACTTATTTTAGCTTAGGTTCGTTTTTTTTTTGTAAAACGAAAATCAATTTTCTTTTATCCTAAATTTTAGTGGCGTCGACCCACGTCACTTGTTGATGAATATTGACTCTTCATTACACTCTTATCTTAATAACTAGCAATACCCGCGGCTTCGCCCGCGTTCATTTTTTAATTGCTACTATTCTTTATTAGATTACTCGCAATCGGTTGATCTGTAGATTGCCTGAAAATGCTCTACAATTACTCTAGCTATTTCAGAACCCATCCTTAATATACTCTCTCCCGCTCTTGGAATACCCTCCATTGCTCGCTGTGCTGCACTTTATTTTATAAGAGCCCTTACACCACCTTAATCCGGCCCTGTAGAAAAAAAAAACGTTTTAGCGGACTTTCACCAACAATTAACCACCTTCCTACCAAATTTAAGGTTCGGAGCACAAAGGATGAAGGACTTACAAATAAAACAACATACAAACTTGCTATAGCCATAAGGCTTCCTCGATTCGTCCCTGTCGCAAAATTCATTCTTTGCAGATGTCTACTGACTATTAACTATCTCATTTGCTACAGCCCTTAGACCTCCATAATTCGGCCCTGTAGCAAATAAGTTTCTTAGCAGATTTCTACTAACTATATAAACTACTTTCCTTCCAAATAGTTTGTAGCACAAAAATAAATTTCAATAAAGAAATTTCATACAAACTTGCGAGAGCCCTTGGACTTTCTTAATCCGGCCCTGTCAGAAAATTCATTCTTAGCGGATTTCTACTAAGTATAAACTAATTTCCTGTCAAATAATTGTAGCACAAAAAATGAAGGAACTTTATACAAACTTGCGAGAGCCCTTAGACCACCTCAATCCGGCCTTGTCGCAAAATCCGTTATTAATGGACATCTACAAACATTAAACTACAGGTCCTTGCCAAATTTAAAGTTTCTAGCATAAAAAATGAAGGAAATTTCAAAACAACAAAAAAATTAAAGTTTATAATCTATATATATATAATAAAAATGGTCTTCGTTTGAGGCTCAATCACGCCTAAACCACTGATCGTATCGACATGAAACTACCACCATTCGATGCGAAATTTTTCCTAGATGGTTTATGGCTATCTATTTTTTGAATTCCAACATTCCTTCATTTTTTTATTGCTGTTTTACTTTTATGAACATTTATCCCGCTAATAAAAACAAAAGATAAGCATTTTCTCTTGATTCTTTTGTTTTCATGGATTTCAACAGAGTAGGTATATTAAACGGATTATGGTTTTTTACATTCAGCTAAGAATCTACACACACTATTCTTTTTTTTATAGTCAGAATTGTCAGGAGAAAGTTTTGTATGTAAAAAAATTTTAAAAAAGTCCGATAAAAAGTTAAAAATTTCGATGATAATCGAAGAATTCCCATCTATATAGTCACTCACCACGAAATCTCGGGAACCATAAGACTTAGAAACGTGAAACTTGGTAGGAATATTACTTTTGCTATGTAGAGGTCAGCTATGAATAGATTTTAAGAAATCCATCCCCCAAAGGGGATTGCGGGGGCGTTAACAATGAACAATTCCTGTTTTTAAACTATAGCTCCTATAGCCTTCAAATTTGGTATTGACAATTAATATTTTTAATTTTCCAGCTAAAGCTCCTACAAGCTCCAAATTTTGTAGGAATTTTCTATACGTGATGTAAAAATGATTTATGAACAAATTTTACGATATCCCACCCCAAAGAAGATTGCGGGGGCGTTAACAATGAAAATTTTTAATTTCGAAGCGATAGCTCCTATAGACTCCAAATTTAGTGAGAGTGTTCTATATGTAATATAAAAATGATCTTAGAGCGGATTTTACAATGAATCACCTCCAATAAGGTTCGCGGGGGTGGGTGTTAACAATAAAAAATTTCAATTTCGAAATATAGCTTCTAAAAATTCTAAATATGGTAGGAATCTTTTATTATTCACATAAAGATCATCTCAAAATTGATTTCAATATAGTCTACTTCCGACAGGAATTGCGGGGGTGGGTGTTAAAATCTAAAATTTTAATTTCCAACCTGTAACTTCTACAGACTCCAAATTTGGGGGGGATCTTCGTGTATGTAGGGATATTTGTGTATTTCCTTACAACAATCGTCTTTTTGGCAGCGGAGAAAAAGTCATTGAGAGGTTTCCAAAACTTAACTTTACATGTAGCTATCCAATCAACGGACTAAGAATTTTACATTCATTTTACTTTTGCAGACTACATATCCGACGAATTATTTTATTGTGATCTCGCGGAAATGTAACAGATTATAATGAATGCATTTTCTAAGCACTTGAGATGTGGAAAAGAAATTTAGTTACTTATTCCAATAGAATTCATAAAAAACATGAACAATTAATTTTCTATCAAAAATTGATGTCAAGGAGAAAATTTTAGTTAACAGAAAATTCGTCGCACTTGAACCTAGACAGATTTCAACTTCACATATGAGACTTGCAATGACTTTAGCTTAAACGATTTTAACGACTTTAACTTTAACTTAAATGAAAAGTTACAATGAATATTAGTGAGAAAAATCACCTGGATGGAAGATACAGGCTAAATCGATGGAATTTGGAATTTGTGTAAGTCTAAACAATATCGATGCTTCTATCCGCGGGGCCTATTTATGTTCATACAAAAATAAAAAAAGGAGAATTATAAAAATATGGAAAAAAAATAAAAATGAAACATAAAATGTAATTTATTTCCTTTTTCAATTCGCCCAGCGAAGCGGGCGGGAAACGGCTAGTTAACAAATAAAAATAGGGGTTGATCGTAGAAAATTTAAAATTTAGGGTTATATGTATTTTTTAATGTTGTATCATAAAAAAATAAAAATAAATAATTTATCTAAAAATTAAAAAAAAAATTAAGGATGTACTACCCTTAGCATTTAGGGGGACGAAAAATAAATGTTGTTCGATTCTCAGACCTACCCAATATGCATACAAAATTTCATGAGAATCGGTCAAGCCGTTTCGGAGGAGTTTAACTACAAACACCGCGACACGAGAATTTTATATATTAGATCTAGCGCGAGCGAAGCCGCGGGCTCCGATAGTTATCTACATAAACTGTAGTTAGTGATGAAATAATTTATTTTTATAAGGATTGATAGCATGAGTAAAATAAACGCGTTTAAATGAAGTCCAAAAAAATTCAAGATTTTTAAATAAAAAAAAGGGTTGTTGTGCCTCACTCGACATAAATAGGTATAGTGTGTCGCGGAATTTTTTGTAGATATTTATAAGATCTACAATTAATTAGAACATTTTATGGTTCTATCTTTTATAGTTTAGGCAGCGTACGCAAAATAAGTTACTTTTCTGGTTGATTTTTTACACCTTGTGTCCGAAAAACCCAAATATCTTACTGAACCCTAATTTTTTCCAAAATAAAATATAGCCTATGTTACTGGTGGATAATGTAGCGTACGAATGGTGAAAGAATTTTTAAAATCGGTCCAGTAGTTTTTGAGCCTATTCATTACAAACAAACAAACAAACATACAAACAAAGTTTTCCTCTTTATAATATTAGTGTAGATAATATTTTACTTGACTTTTGCTTGTGGTTCTACCCGTGCAGTTTTTTTTTACTAATACAAACATTCTTGCCAAGGAGGTTGTAATTGCGACCAGTGGGAATCGAACTAACGACCGCTGGCACACCAGTATCAAACCAAATATGTCGTCCACTATAATTGTTTTATACTCAATCAAATGATTCATGCTTGCATTTTTCACAAAGCCTGAAACTTACCACGCCATATACCTACTCGTATAATAGTAAGAAATACTTAGATTGTGAATATGCATGGCATGTAAGTGGGATCCCGGAGTGACTTCCTGTCAGCCACTTCGCTGAATCGCAAACCGCGTCAACCGACATACAACACTTACCATCGCATTCTGATCAACCATTAGCAATAAACTATTTGCATAGCCTGCGACAACAGTAGTGCTAATTTATACACACTTTTTATAGGTTTACCCGATCATTGATTACTTGTTCAAAGAAGCTCAAGACTTAATACATAAAGTTTTTTTGTTAAGCTTAACATTATTTTAACAATTGATACTTGTATTATTAATAAAGTAGGTATTTATTATATGGTACTTTTTTTTCTCAACTAGCAACTCACTCGCGACTCGCTTCGCTCGGGTTCGTCTACCCTACCCTAGGTTTAGCGTCAACGAAGCCACAGGTTCCGCTAGTTAAAATAAATATTTTTTTTATCTTCGCCTTTTTGAAAGCCGGTTAAAAAGTAGCCTAAGTTACGCCTTACAACATTAGCTATCTGCGACTTTCAGTCCCGTCAAAATCGGTCCAGCCGTATCAAATTTTAGCCGGAACAAACACAGACAAAAATTTTAAAAATTGGTTTTTTGTGCTAGTATCGTATATACTTTCATAATAATCATTTTGTAAGAAGCTGTTAATTTAAAATTAAAAACGGAACTCAAATTTTATTTAATATACGTATAGATTCAACAGAAACGTTGTTGCTTTCTGCTTTCAAGTATTGTTTATTGTTCAACTTCCTTTGTTTATTCTAGATAGAATTATCAATATTTCATTTTTACTTATTGTAGGTAATTGAAACTAAAATACCCGCATGATATGCTTAGAGTTGACCCATATACATACTTATGCATTATAAATTATAATACGTTATTTTTCATAGTATTGGTTCTGTAATTAACTGATGAGAATATCTTGGCATTTTAGACGTAAGAATTTATTTGTATCTGTTCTGGAATCTGGTCGGTTTAAATAGTATTTCGAACCTATTTTATCGCCTTTATTAAACAAAGAAATTGCTAATGTTATAAGGCTTAAAGATTTTTAAACTATATCTACCTACATTATAAAGGATTGTAGAAATATGCCCTCGAAATATTGTACATGCGGGAACGATTACACGTTTAATACCCGCTGATTATGTTAATTTCTACATTTTATTGTCTTGTTTTAAAGATAAAAATGTAATATAGCAAATTGTAGGTAGCTTTGTGCAGAAGACATTAAACGTATGTATATCCGTGAAGAATCGAAACGGAAAAGGTGAGCCGATCAATTGACCCAAAAAGTTATGGGTTGTGTGTTGCTAACGGCTTCTTAAAACCCACATTTCCTAGTAAAGACGACTCGGCATCGGCTAGGCTGAGGAGACAGGATGCCCGAGTTCACCGCCCCGGCCCTACTGCTAGTGCTTGTTAACGTAAACTGTAGTTTTAACATCACTTATCTCTTAGATACTGATTTTACAATAAAATATTATTACATATATTAAATTTTAGTTAATAAAAAAAACGAAACTACTTCTATATCATGATTGATATTTAACTTATATTGTTTATTATTTGAAACGGGACGTATATTATAATTAAAATACACAACAGATTTTAATATTTTACTACATTCATAGTTGCCAATCACGTCTAAATCCATAAATGGCGAATTCATCGAATAGGATTTATTTCTATCGGATTAGCTATTATATAATAGCTCCAAATACGTATTTATAATATCATGGCCTTTCACAAAACGCTCGATCAATTCAAACTCAAGTAAATAAGTTATTTTTTTAAAATTGATCCTATCAAAAACGTTGTCAGACGACAGAAACGTGTTGACGCGGTCAATGGCTTATTGCATAACGCACACCTTTACGTGCTAGGGCGGATGATCTACACTTCTAGTGATAAGTGGGGTTCTAGGGCCCTCAAGTTTGATTTAAGAGAGAGCAGCGGCCGAGATCGCATGCAATTAAGGTCACTGCAGACGATGTGTCGCGTACGAACATTGCCCCTTTTCACGTATTTAACTAGTCAAACTGCATCTTAAGTATGCCTATAATATTTTTGTTGGCTAGCCTCAAATCTGTAGATCCATTTATTTTACAATCTATTTGGTAATTTGAGATAACATTGAATTATTAAAAATGAATATATGTAACTTTCCTTATGTTGAATTTTTACACTTTTTGGTCTTTTAAGGTACATTTATTACTTGGCGAAAATTACCATTTCAATAGTGAAAACATGAGATTCTTAAATTTCAATTACTTAAGACTTTAATTAGTGCTTAAAGCCTTACAAGTAATAATCCGGTTGGCCCATGGATCCGCCCCGTCGCCACGTAAATGATAGCTTCCCTTCGCTAATGGTGTAAGTGCAGGGGAAAATTCGCATAGCACGCGCAGACGAACGATTAAGTACCACTGGCGCCACTGATGTATTACCCCGCTTCAGTCGCGGATATATTTGCCGTAGAATTATGTTATCAATCTCTGTAATAAGGATTATATTTATATTTTAGCTGCTTTTGATCATATTACCTATATATTTATGTATCAAGTACCTACAATTTACATGCTACTTGAATATAATAATTGAATATGACTGTAAATTATGAATGATTGAACGTATACATATTTCATAGATTTTACCTTTCTGGAAAATCTCAAAAAACATTAATGTATATAAATTTATGAGGTAACTAAATCTTTCATTTGTATTTTATTTTCATTTAAGTTGATAATTAGTAATAAACTGGAATTTTCTGAGCTACACAAAGAAATAAAAATATGATTAATTTTAACGGATTGTCGTCTATAAAACAAGCAATTCGACACGTGCTTTGTATTTATGATAAAATTTGACTTTTTCTGTGATCCTATAATAATTCTTATAAAAGGTATATATATAAAAGCGAAAGGTCATTCATTCCCTTATCACGAAATCTCGGAAACCGATAGATGTAAAAAGATGAAAACTGGCAGGGAGATAGTTTTTAAGTAGTAGACTTTCGCTAAGAACGGAGTTTGCGATATGGCCGGATTAAGGTGGTCTATGGGCTCTCGCAAGTTTGTATGAAAGTCCTTCATCTTTTGTGCTACAAACTTTAAATTTGGCAGCGAGGTAGTTAATTATTAGAAAACGTTCGCTAAAAACGAATTTTGTGAAAGGGCCGGATTAAGAAGGTCTAAGGGCTCTCGCAAGTTTGTATGAAAGTTCTTCATCTTCTGTAACTTTAGTAGAATAGTGCTTAATTGTCAATAGAAGTCCGCTTAAAACGTTTGTGCGACAGGGCCGGATTTAGGTGGAGTAAGGGCTCTTACAAGTTTTTACGAAATTACCACTTAATTTTTGTGCTACTTATTTTAAATTTGATAGGTAGTAGATAACTTTTTAAATTATACAAATCAGACACTCCATTCAAAAAACATTACGAATTTAAAAAGGCAATCTTAACAAAATACTAATAGAAAAATAATAAAGCGTAGCACAATGGGCAATTGGGAGAGAGGGGGTGCCAAGTGCGGGAGAGGGGCGTGCACTTATATGCAATAGGTAGCCGCGCGGTTCAGGAGTATATTAACGATAAGTTCTTAAATAGCTGGAGTGATGTTGAAGAAATTTTCAGGCAATCTACAGACCAACCCAGCGAATGATTGAATGAAGTTGAGTAGCGATTAAAAAAAAACGCGGGCGAAGCCGCGGGTACAGCTGGTAATAAATAAATAAATAATACACACGTCTTGTCTTATTCAAAAGGCACTGCAGCTACCTCTATACCCAATTGAGCAATTTGATATAGAGGTAGGTTTGATTTGAAGTTGCCAGCAGCAAGAAGGATAAACGAAACGTACAAACTTACGTCGTCTTTATGATATGATATACCTAATATAGATTTTCCTATGATTCTCTCTACACCGCTCTTTGCTATAAGACACTCGGAAGGCATTTTTATTCGTTTAAATTTTATTAAGAACATAAACTTAAGCTTACGCGGATAAATTATGTAATTTAAGATTAAACCAAACTAATAAAATTTTATATTCAGAGAAATATTTGGTTTTATTATTCATTAAAGTACATTATTAGTCGTTTTAGCATGCTCGCCGCCGCGAAGTACTACATATTCATTAAATGTATTTTATTTAATTATATTACTGGTGAGATTTAATATAATTGTCTTTACTTTCACGTACGATCCTAGTGGCGCCGATGTCTGTACAGCCTACGATTATTTTTAGATTAGAAATGGGCTCAACCGCTTTACGTAATTGAACAAGTCGCATACGCGGCTGGATCCTGAGTGTTGACGCTAAATATAGTCACAGAGTTGGTGTGCAATTATACCTTATTATCACATGTTTCCACTGGAAGGCAGGCAGCTTCTTGCCACAGTTATTAGTTGTTGCAGTTTCTTTAGAAAGTGTCCAGATGTGACGAAACTGAAACAACCATGTTAAGTCGTTTACAGAATGACCGGTGAGCAATTTCCCTTACATTGACGACTTTGTAATGTCTCGTGCGTGCCCTAGGTAACTCCCGATAGCATTCAATGCACAATGCTAAGTAAACTTGTGAATTAGGTTAAACCCACACAAGAATCTAATGTCAATACCGGACAAAATAGCCATAAACAATAACTGTACTCGTTTAATTTTCACTTTATTAACAATACCTACCTACACAAGGAAGTTTTCTTAATGCAAGCGTTTAAAACAGTGAATGTAAAAAAATACTTTGTTTTGTTCAAGTAGGTATACCGATTTAAGATATGGCAATAGAAAAAACCCCAAGCCACCCACACTCTTAACTACACGCGCTCATGTCATTGTCGATTTTGTATAGTCAAACTTCAAGACCGTGAAAACATATCTTGACCTACATACTACTGGTACAGTCTCACTGGACTCAGCACAGTCAAGTTGTATGCGATTGATGACACTTTCAATTATCATTGCACTGGTGGTTTACACCCACGCCAATTTATTATTATTCATTTTTAACTGCAGCATTTTCACTATAGCCTTTAAAGTAACTTTCACTTATTTCCAATTTTTTTGCCTTGCATTAATTTACCTTCTGATCTCCATGCGGCTGTCATCCTGCACATTTTCGGTGTCGACTTATGTGTCAGAAATCAAAAATGTTCTTAGCTAATCCTAATTACAAAGTCAAATAGCTAATGACGTTATATTATGAATGATCAGTAGTCGTTTGATTTTTGTTGGCAGCTATATAAAATAAAAAAACCTCAACGTCAACTATCGCATTTCTCGTACTGATCAGATCCTGGTACCGACTGTTGTCTATCAACGAGGAATGATGTAAAACTTTCAGTGAACCAAACACGTTGTAAATTTCCGTTGACCCAGATATGATTAGAAACTTCAGCGACCATTCAAAATGATGTTTTTTGCGAGCTGCCAATTTTATTCGCAATGAAGCGTCGCATACACGAGATGCGAATGCGACATTCATTAGTGAGAGTTTTGCAACACCCAAACTGGTACCGCGAAACAGTCGCGCGTAATTAATTTTTTCTAAGATATGGATACTTCCGGTGTGCTTTAAAAACATTTGTTGTGTATAAGGTTTAGTTTCTCATGTAAGTAATTAAAAACTGACGCAATTGATTTTAAATTTAACAAATACCAATATATTTTTGCAAGAAAATATTATCTATTACATATTATGTGTGTACTCTGCGCCTAATTATTTCATTTTTTACTCGCTATCACTAACGTTTTTGTATTTGATATTCCGGATGCGGATCTGCGCATCAAATGAAAATTAATATTTTTTAATTCATTCGCTATAGATAATTTTAATATTCTAAAAAAATCGCGCTCATTTCTAATCGCGCACGTTTGTAGTGTGTTTCTACATCACAGAGGAAACGCCTTGTGCGAGCTAGGTCGTTCATCGACCCGCGCTCCGCGGTTAGCGATTGTTTATACACCTCTATTATCCAAACGATGTTTTGCTACTTCGTGACATTCCTTTGTAATCATTTTGAAATGTAGGTTAAGGCTCTTCTTTCATGAAATCTTTTTGAATGTATTGTTTTCGCTCTCCGTAAGAATCCTTTCCCTGATATGCGTAGCAACATGAGTATCTACTCTTGTTGAACAATAAGTGACACCATAAGTATATTATTGAATAAACTTATGTTGTCTACATTAACTGCTACAGAGGCATTGTAGAACGTGCAAAAAGTACGTTCTCAGTTTAGATAAAAATGCAACAATTTTAACCGTAACAGTAGTAGTAGTTCATATTAATCATAACCTTATTGTAACATATAACGTATAACCTATCTTTATATACAAAAATAGTAGACTATACAATATACATAATATGAATATCTTATAAGATTTATGGTTGATGTGAGGTGGGTCTCCTAATTTTCCCAGTAATAGATACTATTTTATAAATAAAAGCTTTATAAATATAATACGAATTATAGCGTAGTAGTTAGGTAGTAGGTACTATATTAGTGTCTAGTACTATATAATAATCTATACTAATATTATAAAGAGGTAAAGTTTGTTTGTTTGTTAAATTGTAAGGGGTAATCTCGGGATCTACTAACCGATTTTAAAAATTCTTTCACCAATAGAAAGCTACATTACTGCTGAGTGTCATAGGCTATATAAAAACCGAAAAATAAAAAGGCTTTTACGTGGTAGTCCGTTTTGCAAAGTGAATCGTAGAAAAAACGGTCGAATGAAAGCGTTTCTTACGAACGCTGCCTTAACTATGAAAGATATATTTTTGAGTTCTAGAGAAAAGATGTGGAGCTTGAAAATGCCTACAAAAAAGTCAACGACAGCATATGTCTAACTTTTATATTTAAGTTACAAAAAGTAGTTTTTTTAATATTAGTATAGATAATTTAATTTTTAATATTAATAAAATAATCTTAATTATTTAAACACTCTGTACTAAAAAAGAATTATTAATATTATGCCTAACGAAGTGGGCACGGGTCAGCTAGTTATAATATATAAATTAAATAACTATTGAAGCTGTATAATCGTTATAATTATATTATTACTAGCGACTCACCCTGTAGCTTATTTTTTTTCTATGGCTCTAGACTATCTGTGTACCAAATTTTATTTAAATCGGTTTGATAGTTTTGGCGTGAAAGCGCGACAGACAGACAGAATTACTTTCGCGTTTATAATATTAGTAAGGGTTTTTAACAAAATAATGTTAAAAATAATTCATAATAATATGTCAAGTGTTTTAAGATAGTAACTGACGCGCGTTTTTTCATTGACATCATTATCATAAGTCTATGGAGTAACTTGTACATGAATTTATGACATAATATACTTTCTGCATATATTGCAACAAAATGTACACACTTAACCAGTATCTGCTAGATGTTTTACAAGATTTTAAACATTCTTAATATGGTACAAGATTTTTCTATTTTTTTATGCATTCTATTTTATATCATCCAGTGATATTTTGTTGCTTTTTAAGTTGGTTTTAAAATTTTACAGTGCCGAATTGAAGTTTATCTCTATAATAAATGATTTTACATAACTTCTATAAACTATCCCGCTTAAAGTCTTAAAGTTTAAATTCTTTCTTTATTAGACATAAAGCTTTTGTCATCCCCGGCTTATTACTCTCTGAGCCAATAAAAATCTCAATAGAATCGGTATAGGAATTACTATTTAAGAAGAAAACATAAAGTTTACAGGGAAGTACTTCTTTTTATTTATTTTCTTCTAATTTTTTAATCTAAATCTGCGGAATTGACCGCTTAACATGAATAGAAAACATGCAAATAGATAATTTTAATTATACTACTTAAATTAATGACTGCTTCAACATTTGTAAAATATTTATTAGTCTATTTCTAACATAAATTTTCGGAAATTATACCAAGAATTATAAATTATTATTAAATACGAAACTTGATTTTTAGGGTTATTAATAGAAAACCTAGTTACAATTTCATACATCTTTACTAATTTGTTCTACTTTTGCTACTTTTTAAATGTGGAATGTAATCGTTATTAGCTTATTTTACTAGCTTGAAAAATATTAAAAATAGTAAGTACTAATAAAATGTTACAAGAATAACGCTTAAGGACTGGGCTCTATTAATAAAAAAAAACAAAAATAGACGGTTAGCGCATTCCCTATCCTATAGTCCATTTTATGAAGCGTCAGCGATTGGGAGCAACAAACTATTCATTAGCGTTTTATTCTTAGAACGAATAGCCTTGGATGTGTTCAATAATTGTCTATTTTCTCTATCGTCTAAAGGCTCTAGCTCGAGGTTATACTTTGTTTAGTTTATCAGAGACATTTTGTGCTTTTTAGTCATGTTTTAAAGCTCGGACGGGGGAATGCGGAGCGCAGGACATACGTAGGCGCCGTTCAGTCGCGCCGCAACTTTCTACGTTCGCGTCTAGATCGCTCTTAAACCGTAATCTGCAGATTGACGTACTTCGAGAACGTTACGACAAGCAAATTAAATGCACATTACGTTACTAATATTTCCAATTCGCGTTTAATTAGGATCTTCCGACGATCGATTACTTCATTGTTTAGTTTACAGACTTGGTCGAAACTTATGATACTCGTATGTTGCTTGCTGCTGATAACATTTTATTATGTACGGGAGATGATATGTACTTAATTTAAAATTATTTAAATTGTACTTATTTTCGATGATTAATAGGTAGGCGCTACAAGGGTGGTATAACTAACTTTAGCCCGCCTTCGTGGTATTTCAGAAAAAGAGCTAAAATAACTTAAAATCTAGCAGATATCCAGCAGAGCATAATGATTTTTAGACTCGATTTAGTCACAAAGATCAACGCAACCAAAGAAACAAAGCGTAATGGATTTAAATTTCTTATGATATATTTAGAAGCTGCATGACATATTGTCATTCAATCATTGCGATCTCTGTACCGACTCGATTAAATTTGTTATCTAGGTAGGTATAATGTGTATTGTATTCGGATATCTTTTGTCAAATTGCCTTTTTTTTCTTATTATCTTATTAGTTCGATAGAATTATAAAATATTATTATGTATGTTAATTATTTTCCAAATATAGACTATTGCATATTTATAAACTGTTCCGGATTGTTATGTGGAGAAAGTCCCAAAAAAAATTCGTCTTTTTGATTTGTACTGAAACGGAAACGGACGAACGGTGTCTTGAATGAAGGGACTCAGCAGACAGGTTTAGACGAGTAGGTATTTGTTTACATTAGTCATTTCCTCGTATTCGGTAGCGCTCGCTGCTTTGCTCTATACCACAATGAATAATGTATATCTTACTCTAAAAACTTTTAGTTACCTTAATATCTAAGGTCATTTTCGTTTATTCTAATAAAAATGACACGTATATGACGTTGAGTAATAATATTAAGCGGTTCTCACATGGTAATTTAATCAGGATAAAAAGGACCAAATTGACAGAAAATATATCTATAAAAATACATTATTTTACATTTTTCAGATTTTGCAGTAAAATAAAGCATTAAATAAAATATTTTCTTTGAAGGATTAACGTGGGTAGTGTAACTTAAAAAGACGTAGGCTTAGAAAAATACACATGGACTGTTTGTACACATAAGTGTGAACAGTGAAAGATCTGTGCATTGTTTTGACGGTTAATAGAAGGAAGAGGAATAAGGAAAATTGTTCCGACCCCACGTAGTGTAGGATGAGGATAAGAAGAATACTTAACGTATAATAATTAATGGCATTTAATACCTACTGGTATTTAAATCTGAGGTCTATCTATTTAAATCTAAAAATAGTGCAACGCCAGATATGTGTGTATATTTAAATTCAAAGGTTTACTTTAAAAAAAATAGCAGGTGGATAATAATATTGTTTACTTTTTATATTCTTTAAATTAAGTAAAGTAAGGAAATCCTTACCTTCACAAAGAATATGCTAAATATGCAAAACATATAACCCAGAAGTGATCATATGAGGATATTACATAATATTTTTTATACTCATCTGATAGGTACTCACTCTACACATAACGGAACTCTACCGCTCAAACGAATTTACACTTCATTGGTTTTGAATATTATGAATGAACATAAGCCTCGCTTATGGTCTGCTATAAATGTGGCCAAACAAGATTCAATTTACGTAACATGTGATAGAGTTGGCTAAATATTTGCGAAGAATAAAGGAATTTTCGAGATGCTTTTTCAAAACTCAATAATTTTATTTTTAGTGAGTATAATAATGTCTTTCCGTTGGCTCATATTTGTATAAAAATAAAACCTCTTAATTAAGACATACCTACATTAATAACATAAACATATCCTTTCAAATGAAGCTGTATTAATTGAAAGTGCCATGTTAAATTATGCTGAGAAAAAAGCGAGCGTCGCGAATTACTTGGTTAGGCGCCGTCTCCTGGCGCCAATGTCGCGGCAAACGACGCTTCCACGAAATTACTGTGCCACCACTGTTCAACATGAATATGCACTGACGGCCGTTCAAAGCGTAGTTACCACAAATTGTCAACAACCAATTTTCAAAGAAGATTGTTTTGTGCAAATGAAAATACAATAGACCGTAAGCGTGCTTTTTCTGGTTAACTTCTGATTTTGACTGTATTTAATTATGCAATGTAAGGTATAATGTAGACAGTGGTAGCCCAGCGGTAACGCGTCGCTTGGATAACCGAGTGATGCGGGTTTAAATCCGGGTCTCGCACCTCTGATATTTTCATGTGCGAATCATTTATATCATGATTACCACTTGTCTTACGGTGAAGGAAAACATCGTGATTCCCCTCGTACTGAGGGAGGTCCGTGCCCAGCAGTGGGACGTTAAAAAAAAGTGCTGATGATGATGATGATAAAGGTATAATACCTTACATTGCATAATCAAATATTGTTTATAATAATTTCATCATCTCAAAAAAGACGATTTTAAAAAATTACCAAAGCCTATAAAGGTCTTAATAGTCCTATAACTATAATATTATAAACGCGAAAGTTTGTAAGAATGTATGATGTATGTTTGTGACTCTTTCACGCAAAAACTACTAAATTGAGTTTGATAAAACTTAACAATAATATAAGCTATATCAGAATAATACATAGGCTATAATTTTTAAAGACACTAGCGGAACCCGCGGCTTCGCTCGCGTGAAATGTAGGGACGAACCTGAGCGAGCGAAGCTAGGGTGAGTCGAAAATTTTATTTAAGAGAAAGAGGTTAGCAAGCTTAAATCATGCTTATAATATTACATCCAAATAAGATTTTTAAATAAAATTTTCGAATCAAATTTTGATAAGGATCAACATAATTGCTTCCGATGTAGGTATCTCCATCAAGCTGTCACACAACGACTGTGAAGTTTAATCAAAATGACCCACAAAATCTCGTTTCTTGGGTTTCTATAATAAATCAGATTATTTTTACGTTTCATGTTGAATCAAAGACATACGTTTTCTAATATATAAAATATACATACCTAATAGACATAAGACTACTTGCAAGTGCAACTTTAATTGCTATTGTATAATAATCTATAAAGAAAGCAAAAGCAAAGTGTTTAATAAATTATATATTATGTTTATTACATAAATGTGATGAAAATACTAATGTACAGAATTGCAAGTAGAATTATGGAACCAATATTTATTATACGTCATTAGTCAGCTTATTTAACTTTTTATTACTGCGAAAACGTCATTGGTTTTTATTCGGAAGGTTTTACATCATTTTTTCCTGCTCTGATAGGTCTTAGCAGAATTCTTCGGAACAGAAAGTTATTCTTTGAATTTGCTTTTAAGCACATTATCACGAGTATGCTGACGTGATGTTAAATATTCATAACCAAATATAATAATATTGAAAATTTTATCTATGATTCTTTTAATTCACGTTCATCTATTTCACATTATTTTGAGTATATAGTATAAAGTTAAAAAGTAATAACGTTGTAAATTTCGTACCAACTGATCCTGTAGAATATAAATCAATTAATATTGATTACTAATAATACGAATAAAATTGATTATCTTAAAGGGGCATTTTAATATTTCATGTTGGCGAATCTATCAAGATGACATTCCTTAATGTTGATCCATGATTAGGCGTTGTATGGATAATTAATACTTGATTTGTCTGTCCCACATACGGGCCACGCATCACAAGCTGCGCCGGCGCCAATTCTAACTGTCGATTGGCATTTGCGCATGTAATTGCATTCAGCTTGTAACATTGCATCCTTTATATTATTACAGTTTTCTAATAATCATTTTTGGTGCATCTAATACATAGAAGGTTTTTATAAATATCTTAGTAATAATATTTGATAAAGATAATTTCGTAACATCATAATGGAAAATGCTTAGGTGTGTTTTGTGGTTGAATATAGGATACTTTTACGATGCTAATTAAGCTAACTGCTTATTTAATACCGTGTCCATGGTCAAGAACGCCATCACTGCATTCGGGCCAAGACAATACTACGTAACTGTACCTGACTATATCGTGCTTATTCCGAAGATATT
Source organism: Boloria selene (assembly GCA_905231865.2). Taxonomy (NCBI): domain Eukaryota; kingdom Metazoa; phylum Arthropoda; class Insecta; order Lepidoptera; family Nymphalidae; genus Boloria; species Boloria selene. The sequence continues at coordinate 7,369,090 of HG993149.1, forward strand.
ATTGGATACAACTTATGACTTACCGACCAATAAATAGCTAATGTTTAATGAACCTAAACCACCTTTTTTGTATATTTCATAGATAAAGCAATAAATTGTAATGAGTGATGGCTAACGATGAATGCAAATGGCTGCTAATCGTTCAGTAACAATAAACGATGTCCGCGGTAGCCGAATGGTTTACTAATTTTAGTTCGCCGCTGTTGCGTCAGTAATGCGAATCTGGAATTGATGTGACTGCATATATTATGCAAATAAAGAAATTTGTGGAAAACGTAATACTGTCAATTTTATAGTTACCATATTGAGTTTATGCTGGTTATGTATATACGATTATTGATATAGACTACTTAAACTATGCTATTTAATATATATAGTTGTAAATAGGTGAACAAATACGAAATTAAATTATAAAAGGAAAACATAGTTATAATTGAATTTAGTATACAATGATAATTCATAATGCTCTACCATAATACTATATAACATAAACAAAAAATATAAATAACAAAAACAAGTCGCTTAAACCATTAATAGGCCAGATATACCGTTATATAATTTGGAGTGCAATGGATAAAAATTGATGTATGATCAGAGATGGCTCGTCGATGTGGCGGGGCGGGCGCGGGTGCGGGCGGCGGTGCTGCGCGTGCGACTCTCACCGTCTTATCTCTCGCGACCTCCGCCGCGTCCACACGCGCATACCCGCTACGCCGCATCGCTTGCATTCGCGCTGCGATCGCGCTATGTCGCCCGATACACGTTACATTTATATGTTTGAATATTTGTTTTTGTTTACTTTCATTAACGGTTGTAGCCCGGAAACCCGCCAGTGATTTTGTTCTTACAATTGTGTTAATCTGCAGAGAATTTAAACAGTAAAGTGTATTAAATATTTTGACTCTGAGACAAGACGATGGTGTCAGAAGGGGCTTTGCCCGTTGTATGGTGTATGCGTGATAACCAACTTGTGCCTCACCAAGTATCCGGTGTTAAATTGCAAGGTGCTGTTACGGGAGCACACATTGCTGCTGTTACAGACTTTTTACGAATGGTAGCTGGTACACCTATCATTTTACCGCATACGTCTGTACCCGATAATTTAAATAATGATATTAACAAAGGAAAGGAAAACACAATGTCGCGACGCCGAAAAATGTCAATGCAAGTTGAAGTTCCCTGTGTTTTTCTATCTGAGAGTGCTCTCCAAAAAGCAAAAAGTCGACACAATTCTTTAGAAGAAAAATTTGTATTCGATAATTCTAGCTCCTCTTCCGCTAAGTACCCAGAAATAGATAATAAGTTTTCTATAGGTAAAACAAGCAATCTTAATAATGAAGATAGACATGTATGCGAAAAAGAATTTTATCCCCAAAGAATAACACGAATCATTGAATTGGATGATTTTAATTCTGAGTTAACAGAAAATAATGAGAAAGAACCGTTGCAGAGGATAACCAGGATAATTGAATTTGAAAATGATAAATTACCTTCCCCAGTGTCAATAGACGAAGAAAATGAAGTGCCTCAAAAAATAACACGAATTATAGAATTTAATGAGGACAACTCAATACCAGCACTGAATAATCATACGGAAGATATAGAACAAGACTCTCCTCAAAAACTAACAAGAATAGAAGAATCTCCTAAAGATAATTTTCTAAGTATAGCAAAAATTATAGAAATGGAAAATGAGAAATCAAATGAAAGGCGATTATCTTTAACTTGTGAAAGAGATATTGGGTGCGAACTGAATGAAAATACTAGCGAAAATGTTAGGTTAACTAAGCCATTACAACGAAGTAGATTAAGTGTAGACTCATCATGCTCCGAAAACTCTTATGCTAATATAGAGACAATCAAGAGTTTACAGGATGTAAAAAGAGATGACTCGACAGATTTTAACATTAATTCTGAACTGTTACCTCCATTTAAGCCATTGGTACAATCACGTTTTCGAAGGAAAAAAACATCAGTTTGTTCGATAGGCTCATTGGACTGTGATGATGAGATAGACGTAATTTTTAAATCTAAACCAAAATCTAGTCAATGGGTAAGTTTAGATTGGATACCACCGCCACCCAAAGAAGAGCCAGTGATTGCTCATGTCTGTGATAAAAATGATTTTATATCGAAATGGATCGCTGAACAAAATTCCCAAGATTCGGGTATCATGCCCGAAGAAAGAAGGAGAAGTCTTCCACCAAAATCTAATGAACTTTATTTACAAAACATGAGGAGGTTTAGTGATGGCCTTCAAATTTGTAAGGAAGATGCGGCTAGCGATTCGCCCGCGACTATAAAATGGAAATGGCATGATATTGTTAAAAGGCATTTACAATTGTTGAAAAATGATAAAGGTTTTCGAAGACAAAGGGGTAGTTGGATACGCACTGCGCGACGGCTCTCGGGAGCAAATGAAACTAATATAAACGTGGAGTCATTTCCGTTGGATACATACATGAAGCTCAACTCTATGCCGTAAGTAATATATATTTAATATCGATTATAACAACGTACAGTGTCACACCCTACTTATTTTTAAACAATAACTAACCTACTACGAATGCGTTTTAGATGCACTGATGCATGTCCATGAAACTGGCCATGACGATCTACTTAATCAAACTTAACTCGATGAACAAGTTCGACGTACAACATCCACAGATAAAACAGGTTAACATTTTTTGGCTTGCAGCAAGCCACAGTTCTGTTCTAATCATTTCAAATAACAATTAAATTTATCCAATAATAAATCAAACGAATCCATATAGTGCGAAATTGTGTAGTCCCGAAGTGTAAATGCATCAGAAAAGATCATCAAACGGGTCTTATGATAAGACGTCAGTCGAGAAGTGCGTGTTATGAGAGCTCTCCTGATCACGCGCTTCCGCAAGGCCGCCCGATTAGAATGCAAGGAGCTCGCGCCCAAGGCTATGACATCGCGGACGGTCGCTGCACCGATATCGATCTTCCTCTCGGTAGTTTGGCAATTGGAAGTCCGCTCAGGAAGTATCCTGTGAAGGTGACGCTCATTCAAAAATGTAACCAGCTGATCGGAAGTTATTGAAATTTTGTACACATCTTTTGTGCGTGATTGTATTTTATACACTTCCTTGATCATCTATAGAATTATGAGTGCTCGCGAATATTTAAATAACAATGTTTTAAGAAACCAATATTTGGAATTACGAATGGCTGTCTAGCAGCCTATATTATATATTTGATGTAGCCGTATTTTGAACATTAGTAGTTATTTGTGAGCTATAAATATCTAAAGTCCTAGTCACTAGAGAGCGCGGAAAGCATCGGGTGGTGAGGCAAGATATACGGACGTGCCGGTGTCGGTTTCACTGATCAGCCTTGAGGGTTACTCTGGTTGCGCAACTGTAAACTTCAGTTCCTATAGTAAATACAAATAACGACTACGATCAATAAAATTAAATTGCAAAAAAATCCATGAAAAATTCCATTAAATATAACAAAAACTGTGCGTGTATATTCAATATGAAGTTTTTATTGTGTTAGATTATATTAACCTTAAAGTTTATTTGAACTATTTTGGGTCATGACTACAATTTTCAATGACTTCAATTATTACTTGCATACATAATTATTTTGATTAATATTATATTATGTTAAAGTATAATGTTTTATACTAAGTAATTCAAATAAGTTATCAAAACGGACCTTACTAATTACATTCTTTATATGAATAACTACATTGCATACCATTAAAATGTTTCGGTTATATTCATGCTGATTAATGTTTCCTTCCAAACAATATTTTGCAGTACGATTAACAACATTGCTATTGTAAAGAAGTGTATGTAACTTTGAAGCAAACAAATGCATTTACTTTGAAATATTTGTTTGTTTTATAACTGGTTTCAACAACTTTATCAACAAAATATCAATGTTTCAAATAACTGTTAATGTTTATAATATATACTACTAGCAATTAGTAAACATTTTTCAGATTTTTTCCCGTAAAAAATAAATATGTTATAAAATTTATATAAAAAATATGTTGTAAAATTTGAAAGACCAGCTATTATTATACAAAATCACATCACATCACAGACACTGGCAAAACATTCTAAAAACTAGCGGCATTTGTATCGATATTAATGACTATTGCACTAAGATTTTTCAAAAAATATTCAAAGTACAGAAACGTATATATTAATTTTATGTATAAAAATGTGTAAGAAAAATGTGAAATGTACAAACACTATTAATTTACTATCGCACCCAAAACGTACAAAAAATAATCTATATTTCTTATCGTAATCTACAGAATCACTCAAATATTATCTAGAATTGGGTGAATTATTATCAATCGTATTAATAAATAGTACAATGTAATAATTGTAAGTAACTGATAAAATTAAATACTCGTCATTATGTAAATTGGCTTCTTAGACAATCGGACGTTTTCATTGTTCGTACAAAAATGTGTTTGAAAATTAATTATATTACAAATCATGTTAACTATTGTGTAACTTTTAATTTGCCTTAAAACTTTTATCATTTACTATGATATTAATGAAGGTGAAATTTCGTAATGCAATGATGCTTACAAAAGTAATTTGTGCTACAGATCATGCATACGAATTTGGTATTCGAAACTGAAAGAAAACGCACCTGGAATAAAAAGTAAACACTCTGTTCTATTGCTCTTTTATCATTAAAAACATAATATGTGTATATGTTTGATAACGTTAATTGCTTTTAATTTACTTTCACTGTGACTAATGTTATAATTTAGGTAACGTTTCGTGTGACATACCTATTCAAACTTGAACTGTATTATGTCGTTAAGTTAGATGAAAATTAGCTTTCGGCGTGTGTGTGCCTATTTAATATTTACTATACTGTTACTAGGTTGTTGCTTTTTATTTGTCTTGATTTTTTTTATTTTGCTTTGATTGAAATTTTTTAAATATTTTTATATGAATTTTAATATTTTCAATAAGTTTTAACCGATTATTGCAGACAATATCAGTCTCCATGTGTCTTATATATACAAATACGAATTCTACAAATATGTAAACAGGTGATAAATCCCGTGGAAAAATCCATAAAAATAGTTTTCTTTAAAATATCAAATATTTCCGTAAAGAAAGTAACATTTAATAGTTAATCTTGTTTTTGTTATCAAATGTAATGTAGATCTGCCTGATTAACTCACGGCGTTAAGCCTAAAGTTTTTAATTTTACCTCACTATTGAACATATATTGATAGTTCAATATAAGAGTGGATTTTGTATTATTTCAATGACTTGAGCAGATTTCAAGAAGTCGAACTACTGAGTTTCCGGTTTTAAATGAAAATATATTAAATATGTACATTATGTTCTGAAAGTACATTAGAATAGAGTACCTAAGTTTATTTTTATAGTTTGCTTATCAGTTTTGCTAGTAACCATAAGATTAAATTATAAGAAATGCGTCATACATTACAAAAGGTTAGGTACCTACCTACATTATTTTAGCTAATTATATAGGTAAATGTAATAAATATTATTTTTACATAAGAATAGAGTAGACATTTCAATACCCCGTTTATAACTTCATACGGTGTAATTGTTTTTTTTTATTTTCTTGTTTGTAAAACTGTAAATTGCAAAAATATGTACTTGGATATTGAAGCATAAACTATGAAATGTCTGATACCTTAAGAAAATTATTTTAGAAATTTTTACAACATGCCACGTACAAAAGAAAAAGATAAAATTCATCAAATTTAATTATTGTAAAAAATACATTGCTTACATCCATCTGAAGTTTTTTAGCTTACATTGTTTAGACTTAAGACAATGCTCTCGCTGAGACTCCTCTCACTATGGAAAAAGTAAAACGGGATAAAATAATATTTAACTTCACAGTTTTCTCTATTTCTGTTATATTAAGTTTCTTTTTGGGAATTGATGTTTTTAAACCTAATATGGTAAAAAACATCGTGGGGAGAATTCTGCATGTTTGAGAGAACCTAATTAATTACGAAAACTGTGCGAATCGTATTCTAATCCCCCTAATGTTAAGGAGAGGTCGGGAGGTACTAACCTTCAAATGAAACGTTAACGCTGAGTTACTTATTATGTACATTATTAGATTTACGAGAATATTTTATCGCGGATTTGTAAATTACTGAGCCGAATTACTTACTATAAATAATTAAATAGAGTACGATACTTGTTCATATCAATTTTTTTTATACATCCGCACATCAAAGATACCTTATAAAGATTAGGAAATAATATTTTTTTATTATTGCTCCAAGTCTAATATGTGGTACTTTGAAGGTTATTATATTAAGTAATATAAATTATTAGATATTTTTAGGAATACATTAAATTATTTTGCTCCACAGAACTATATTATTATTTTAGTTACATTACATATGAGTTGCAAATTATTTTTATAATAAATTAATGTCTGAATGTTCATTTTAAATTGTACACGTGTTAGAAAATGATTTCCTCTTATCATGACTCTCGGTGGAGATCTTTTGCGAAAGAACAATGCAACAGGTTTTATGAATTGTTTTTGCTTTTTATGTGTACTGTGGCCGCCTGCGCCGTGAGCAGTGCTCGATAATAATCATCCGTGAACGGATGTTTTCATACATTATATACAATCTTTTTTCAAATCAAAAATATCCTAAAAATATTTATTAGTATTAAAATAATATATAAAATTATTCTAGCACTTGCTACTTCAATGAGTTGAGATATTCAATGTTATTACAATAAAGTTGAGATTTAAAATTACTATATTATTGCTGTAGTAGCGGTCCTGTACTTACTAATCCGGGCCTAAGGAACTAACAAATTTTATATAGTCTTCTTGTAGAGTCATTTTTTATACAGTATGTTACAATTTAATATAAAGGTTCTTATTATTAATATTTTGCAGTACCTACCTTTAGCGTTTTTATAATCTGCATCATCATATCCTTTTCTGTTCAACAAATGGCACTAACGATTAACGACTCATTGTAAAGTTCGCTAAGTGTTTCATTGCGTTATTAGATCGCTAAACAATCCTCTTTTAATGAAGTTTCCTTGTCTGTTTACATACCCTAAAAACAGATTGATTTAAAATTTTAAAACCAATATGGCTTCAAATGCAAATAATTTTATATAAATTAATATTATAACTAGCAAATTCCCTAACTTTTTAGTATTATATTATCAACAGTAGTCTAGATATTATAATACTCCAGGATTCTTATAATAGCCTATCTAGCTTTTTCAGTGTGAGAAAGTAACAAACAAGTCATACACTTCTTGAAAGTTTCAGATTTATAAATGATTTATTATTTACATACTATTCAAGCTCGCTTCACTCCATTTTTCACAGAAGAGACATTTTCTCGCAGAAATTTTATCCTATCCAGATATCCAACAATCACCATACCGAAGTTCATTAAAATCCGTCCAGTAGTTACCTGACGAGGCTTCGGTCTCTATATCGATAATAATTACGATTTCTATGAGATTATCCTTATACATATATAATTTTATTAAACGTAAGAAATATATTGAACACTTGTTAAATGTATAGCTTTGGCTCAGTTGGAATTTTATTATATTATGGATTGTCATAACATTTTAAGATAAATTAAAAAGTTTGTACTTGTAGAAAAATTATTTTCCTTAATTCATTTTAAGTCAGTAAATATATTATTATCCTTATCCGTCACTTGTCCGAATATGAAAGTAAGTAACGGAAAACATGTATTGCTTGAAAACTACCGTTTATTTTATTCTCTTTAATGAGGTTATTAGTGCATGACCTTTCAGGTGAAAATTGGCTCTAAACAACAATACTAAGATTTGTCTATTCCAGTGGTAAAAGCATCGTTGAAGACAAATAAATACATAATAATAGACCGAAAATAACTTTATATCGGTTAATAGACTACAATATATACAATATACATGATACATAAATTATAAAGCCCTGTTTTAAACGACATATTAGCAAAATGGTTATGTAATATCGAAGCAACAACTAGTGCAACAAGTTTGAAGCAATAAACTTCTTGTAAAAAATGGCACGATTCACATAAAAACAATAGATGATGGCGAGTCTAATGTATTACAATTAAACGTCAATTTTCTTTCTCAACTAGCATGAGTAGTAAGTAATTAATAGAGATGCATACGCTCAATCATTCATTTTACACGTGAAGAGGTATTTTTCCTATGTATTAATTTTAATAAATAACTTGAGACATTTGATTTATATAATCTTTTAAATTTTAAATAATTTTATGAAGCTAAAAAGTTAAGTTAGTAAATGGTATTTTGTTTCTTGTTAACAACGTCTAGACATGAGCAAGCTCTCTCTAAAAACTAGTATCGAAGCCTAAGACATGTATGTCCATCGGGATAGGGAACCCTATAATTAGATTACCCATCTAGCGAACAACCTGAAGTCAGGTAGGACTGGCTTAGCAAAAAAACGTGGTTGCATCGGCACGCACAAGTTCAATGATCGGCAACCCGCCCATAGCCCATTGTAAAATTCTCATTTCTCTTATTGAGAAAAACCTCACTATCTATTTTTTTTATATTTAAACAATCATAATACAACTTTAAATAGAACATGGTTTTTGACTTTACACAATAACAACTTTGTACATCATTAATATTCAGCACTAAAAACGACCCCTCTGACCTAGCAATATTTCAAAACACACCTACCTACCTACTTGATTTTATTACTTAAATGTAAGTCTAGATAACAAACAAACTTACAAAGCTATTCATATTTGCAGTTTGTTATTTGAACTTTCAAATCTCTCCAATTGAAACATGTAAAATAAATATGCGAAACGTGATTGAGCCTATTTAAATAAAGTCTGCGAATAAGAAACTTGTTAAAATACCTTTGTCTTTCACTTATATAAAAATGTTTTTTTGTTAATTATATTTAACTCCATTATTAAAAAAAGTAAGCTTTTAATGGAAAATAAAAATAGTACTAAGTGAAATTATTAAAAAATAACTTCTTTTGTAAGAATTCCTCGCGTCTGGGCTCGAAGTATAAGTCATAAAATAAACTATGGACACTGAGAACTGGTTCAGTGACGTGAAATTAACAATGACTCACTAGACATTTCTATTAGACGATAGCATTATTACAAATGTTTAAAGAATTTCTGGAATTTTTAAACATAAAGTATCAGATTTGTGATCAAGGAAAATATGAAATTCCTTAAAGGAAAATATGAAAAAATAGGGGTTATTGTCACAGTAGTACACAAAGCAATGATTCACATAACGATTTCTCTTACTTCAAGCGGGTCAAGGTCGTTCTATCGTCTGGCTTGATCTCAGAGACTACTGTTAAACTATGTATATAATAAATATCATTATATTCTAAAATCATTATTATCTAATAAGCTTTTCGTCGATAATAATATTAACTGTAGGTACTGTGTCAGTTACATGTGTCCTTAGACAATAAATATTAAAAATTTAATTTGTATACTTTTGTTACATAAAACAAGTACAATTTAAAATTTTATTATGTTAATATTTGATTTACCACATAATCTTATTTTGTTTTAGCCACACATTCTTTTTGCTTCAGTAATCAAAATAACCTACATATTATTATGTACTTATGTATGTAACACACATACACTTAGTAATCATATAGGTGATATACATACAACAGCTGTGTTCGGTATTCAACTTGTCTTCTTAATGAGGATGATGCCTGCACTTGATTAAAACCAATCAATTCTGTATGCGTTTTCCACTTTAAGGCCTTCGATCAAACACTGCTTAGTAATCGATCTATGACCCTTAGTGTGCCCTTAACATGCAGCAAGGTCGTTATCAGCAATAAAAGTAATGCCCTTTTACTTTTATTATTATAGCGACAATGATCGTAATATATTATCCTCTTCTATGAAGTCAAATGTGTCTTTGAAATCAGAACCAATCAGAGGACAATGTATTTACCTACTTATTCAATATATTAATTTCCTTAACTATGTTATAGATTCTTACTATTACAAATTCACTGTGCTGTAATGTATAAAAAAAATAAGTGGAAGAATATATGTTGAAGGAATGTTTTGAAACTAGGATGAAAGTACCTGTTATTAATAAGTATTTAATTATTAAAATAAAATATAATTTTTATTTATTTTAACATAATCATGAATCGAGTGTAAAACACTTCCTTTTATATACCTACTTAATATTATTTAGCACACCTTCTTAATCATTGTTATCAAGTTACTTCAATATTTTTCATTGATTCCTTATTTTTAAAATTTTAATATTATTGTTTATTTCGTGTGACATTTTGGAATATTTATTGATGTCATGATAATTCTAATCGTATAGGTATAAATTGTATAAATGCCTATGACTGTAAGTTTGTTTCGTGTATTGTGTGTTTTGCTTTTAAAGTTTATCTTTATTGAATTATTTTCTGAAAAGATCGCGATTTTTATATCTGATATTTAAAACTTATAGGTACATATATTTCATGTAAGTAATTCTTATTTAAAGAATGTACATCTCGACTTCTTCACTTCTGTGATTGGCGTCGATTTTAATAATTTCTTCTTCTGTTTCACAAATCGATTAATTATTATTTAGGTATGTATATGTGTACACCCATGTATTAATCGTGAAAACTGATAATGATCAACTTCAGCCGTCTTGGTTAATTACAGTGTAATGCCTAAGGGTTCATTCGTCTCTCAGAAGAATCCAAGCTATTAATATTTATGTTTTAAGCAGAACTTTATTATTATTCCTGCTTGCTTTGATAGTAATAGTAATTACTAATAATAGGTTAGATTATTGTTATTATTTTGTATTTGGATTCATTTCAGTTAAATTACACAAATCCTTATATATAATATAACTACTTATTTTTTATTTTTGTCAATCGTTATGTGATTGTAAAAAATAACCAGTATCAAAAAATCTATAACTTAGTAAATCTTCTTTTAAATATAGCCTACCTACTGATACTTAAAAACCCCAAATCGTCACGTGACGTCAAATATAAAACAGAGCCTCTGTTGTGATAACTTTGACGCCGTAGTAGGTATTCGGTCTGAGTCTGACCAATGTCGTATTACAACCTAGCACTTATATGTATCTTTTTTATTTATATAATGATGCTATTTCACGAATATGCTAAAATAAACATTAAATAAGGTCATTTAAAAACTGATACATAAATATGTCGTAATATACAATATTATAATCGGTTTCTTCTCATCCTGTTAACTCTAAAGCGCAGTTTGATAAGTCTCTACCTTCGCTACATAACATTTAACTATAGCAAAAGTAGATACACAAAGAGGCAAATAGTTTTCAAAAATAATCGGCATATTAATTTATTTAAAAATTTGTCCATCTAGGTTTTCCGTCTAATTTTCCGGCTTTTCTTTTCCAATGCTTATATAAATAGCCGTATACTTGTACGACATAACCCATATAGATAATCTATTCATAACATACCACAAGAAACTCTTTATGGATGTAAATTAATATTTTGAATTTATTCCAAACAATTTTAACGGTTTTATCATTCTCAACCAGACGACCTTGTCTGCTACTGCACATGTATTACAAAATATGTATTGTGCAATATATTTTGACGAAAATTTACATTATACTTTATGATAATTTTCCGACTGCGATTTTACACACCAGTAAAGTCTCTTTTTTTGTAAAAGTCTTCAAAATTAGACACGGTCTACTCTTAAAGTCTCATGTAATCAACAATTTTTTTTGAATATTATGCCAAATTTCATCAGATTAAAGGCGTATTCGGCATATATACTCTGAACATAATGGCAGTACAAATGTATAATAAACATGCAAAATAAAATATACATCCACATACATACGTCTAAAGGACGTTAATACAATAAGTTTTGCTCTCGCCGCACTCGACGCACACCGATTGAATGCAAAATACTACTTCACGTTGACTCATTGTCGCCCTGCTTTCCGACTAAGCATTATCAATACCATTGCAAATTTGTCTAGTGATTTTTATTTGTACTTTATAATTTTATTTCTCTTGCAGATGGTACTTCCGCAAAATAAAACGAATCGAAGCTGAGAAAAAATTGCTTTTGCCCGAGAATGAACATGGTGCTTTCCTCATCAGAGATTCTGAAAGTCGTCACAATGATTTTTCACTATCAGGTAAGTTTGTTTGTTTTATTCTGTATTTTCAGTTAATATTTTAATATACATTTTAGACCTTATTGCTTATCGAATCCTTTTTCCTGAACAAGACTAGAAGGTTGTCATCTACTTACACGCAAAACTGAAATTATATGCAATGTAAAATGTATGTACGCAGACATACACAAATACACATAATTGCGTTGTCAATTACATATTTACCTAATAGAATTATCTTAACAAATGCTAAGAGTTACAAATAATAAATATCTGTTGACTATTTCAATATTTTTTGTTGCTTATTTTGATACCTTTTGTGGTAATTGGACATTTTGATTTCTTTGTTCTTTGTTTCATATAAGACATATAAATTAGTATCTACTCGTTAACAAGTTTAGCTCTAATATGACACATCATATTATTCGTTCTATTAATTTAATAAAATATATTTTGTATTTACTATACTTAGGTAGTATTTGTTCACTTCCTAGTATGCGATTATTTTTCACACAAATCTTCACAGTTTCCAAGGTTTTTCAAATACGATACGCTAAAGTTTATTAATGTTAAACCGTGTTGCTTTTATCTTGGAAAATAGTCTAATTTGTATAATTTAAATATGAAGTACGCATTTATTTAATTTTAAGTGACCATTGTTTCTATTACACTTCAGGGACATAAAACAATATTATCGACAAAAAATAACTCTGAAGTCACTCGAATCGAAGTAAATATGAATTAAAACTACTTAACGATTACCTAGAAACGTTTTAAACATATTTATGCATTCATTTAATACTGCATATTAACATGGTACATCGTATTTATTCGTATAACGTATATTATGCTACTAAAAAACATTCAAAAGTAAATCGGCTGACATTAAAAGCTGACCCGATAAGAATATTTATTTTTTAAGAAAGTAGTGCAGTAGGAGAAGACGTAAAAATGCAAACATATTCATACATACATTCATGACCGAAACCAGAAAACCTACGCTAAATGTAGAGACTGTACACACCTTCCTATATAATTTTAAATCAACTGTGTTATAAGAGATTCAATTCTGATGGGAAACCGGTTGAACTTTTTCTATCTCTATGGTCGTGAGAATAAAGCCACGTCTAGGTACTGTCGCCACAAGTAATTACTTATGTCTTCCTAACGCATACACAAACATAGGAATCTAAAAATGTCTGATGTGATGTTAAATTTAACTATACTTATTTTTAGCAAGCAAGCAAATTGATAACAGTATTTTTAAATACTTTTAAAACGAGATAGAACAAATTGTATTTTGTATTAAAAACAAAGCTTTTGTATCGCAAGCGTAAAGGTGACTTTGAGAATATATCTAACTAAACAGAATATGAGTAGTTAGGTACCTACTTTTACAATAGTGGCACGATTTCTGATGATAATTATATTTTATTATTATAATTAATATACCTATTAGTTAAGAAAAAGTTCTGTTCTTGAATTTGTCGAAATGGGAAGCATAATTATTTCGATAAATTTCCGGTTTCTCTATTCATATCCATATAAAAATTTCTAATTGGGTATACTTTGGGTACAGTTTCTATAATCTTTCCATAGAAAATTATATTTATAACCTTATCGAAAATAGCAAGATTAGTATGGTATGATATTATATTATTTACCTTCTTATCTAGTTTTATAAAAATTTAATGATGTTCATGCAATCTTACCCTACAATCCACAGTAGAGAGAGAAATGTAGAAACTTATCCAGAGAATGCTTTACTTTTGTGGCTAAATATTAAAAGAAAAGTTAAAATACACCAAATCGACGCTTACATCTTTAGAGACAACGCTTTTGCATATTAACGAAATCCTACATATCGTTCACTGGCTCTTACTCTACATGTAAAAGCTATCAAAATAAGTGACAAATCGAGTAATAATACGTTATATATTAACTATTAATTTTCCGATCGCGTAGTTTATGCAATTCTTTAGAAGAAGTATTTATAATAATTGCAATATATAGTCCTTGTATTACATTTTATCGGAAAATGGTCACATAAATATGGATGATTTGATTTTTATATTTTTATTACCTCTTTTGGCTCGCTCGACAGCGTATCATAAAATTTCCTAGAAATATTTTTCATACAATATTTATTGAGATAATTGAAGTACCTTTTTATTTACAAATTATTCTTTATCTGTCACACCAGGTAAGAAACTTACGAGTAAAGCGCACTTATTGTTAGTAATAGGTGATATTATTTGTTAATTTTGAATATAAGTATGTTTTAATACTTAAAATATATTAAAAATTATTTTCTATATGAATAAAATCTATTTAGTAGCATATTTCTACATAACACTTTTATTTCAATAGTTTTTCTCTATTGTTCTCTACAATATAAAATATGTATTCTATGTAACAATACCATCACGATTCATGGTGGTTATATTTTAATATTATACCTCAGAATATTTTTATACTTTGATTATTTATATTTACTTCCTTTGTAATTAACTGTAATTAACATTATGTTATTGTGTGATACGTAACCACAAATGATATACCCTGTAATTTTATACCTTATGAGCTGTCGACTGTCTATGTCAATAATTTTTATTTCAATTTGCACAATAAAAATCTTTTCTTAGAAGTTTACATAACATCATTCTAGAAAACAACGCACACATACCACTGATTGTTTGAATTGCACTTTTATTTTTAAGGAAGTATGATCGATTTAATTATAACGGCAATGTTTCGACCATCGTCACATTTGGAGACAAAAAAATATTCGTCGAATTCCTCAATGTATAAAGTCATTGACATGAACTTTATTTGGACAGGAAATACGGCAACGAAGTACTTAGTATTCTAAATGTGCCTTTAAGCTAAATGTATCTTTGGAATGGAAGATACATAGTTCCTAATACCTATACTCTGGGTGATTTGAATAGTCTTTTTGCTTCAATAATGTGAAAAATGTCTGGTGGCACGCATATCTGCATTAGATTTACAATTTGTTCTTGACAAAGTTTTCTCACGGATTCTTCATTGTCAAACAATATATGTAAACAATATACATATTATGTATGTATGTTGGTTTGAAGACAACAAGTTGACGTTATAGTTGTAAGTTGTATTAAAACCAAATAAATTTATCTTATGTAAATACATAAAGCAATAAATAAAAGAATAAAGGCTTTTTTTTTTCAATTTTTTTGCACAAAGATTTTTTTATGCTAGACTCTAGAGATTGAGAAACACTCAGAGGAGGAGGAGTAGGAATAAAGGATATACTACTTTTCTTTTGAATTATTAGATTTTTACGTAAATTGCCTACAATTTTTTTATATGTAGTCTTTTATTTCATTTCAACTTTTTGTAATCTATATATATATAATGAAAATGGTGTTCGTTTGAGGCTCGATCACGCCTAAACCACTGATCGTATCGACATGAAACTACCACCATTCGATGCGAAATTTTTCCTAGATGGTTTATGGCTATTTATTTTTCGAATTCTAACGTTCCTTCATTTTTTTATTGCTGTTTTACTTTTATGAACATTTTTCCCGCTAATAAAAACAAAAGACAAGCGTTTTCTCTTGATTCTTTTGTTTTCATGAATTTCAACGGAGTTTACAGCTAAGAATCTACTTACAAACTCCTACGCACCCCTGCACACCTACTCTCATTTTTTGATAAAAATAAAATACCGTATCTATGATCGAGTATCACTTGAGAACGGCTGGACCGATTGGGTTAATTTTTTTTGTTGTCTTCAGAATTGTCAGGAGAATGTTTATATGTAAGAAAATTTTAAAAAAAGTCTGCTAAAACGTTAAAAATTTCGATGATAATCGAAGTATTCCAATTTCTATAGTTACTCATCACGAAATCTCGGGAACTATAGGACTTAGAAATGTGAAACTTGGTTATGTAGAGGTCAACTAAAAACGGATTTTAAGAAATTCATCCCCCAAAGGGGATTGCGGGGGCGTTAACAATGAACAATTCCCGTTTTTAAACTATAGCTCCTATAAATTCCAAATTTGGTAGGAATCTTCTGTAAGAGATGTAGAAATAGTCTATGAACGAATTTTACGGTAGCTCACCCCACAGGGGGTTGCGGGGGTGGTTTAACAATGAAAATTTTTATTTTTTAAGCCGTAGCTCCTACAGACTCCAAATTTAGCTGCATGAATGATGCAGAAATGATTTAAGAGCGGATTTTACAACAACCCACCGCCGAAAAAGATTGCGGTAGTGGGTGTTAAAATGTGAAATTTCTATTTCCAAACTGTAACCTCTATAGACTTTAAATTTGATAGTAATCTTTTATTTGTCATGCAGAAATCATCTCAAATAGGATTTTACGAAATTCTATTTCCAATAGGGATTGCGGGGGTGGGTGTGAGAATGTTAAATTTATGTTTCCAAACTGTAACTTCTACAGACTTCAAATGATTATTTTTTTCTGTTTAAATAGAAAAGGTTAAAGTCAATTGTTTTTTTTTATTTAATTAATTTCATTTGTTTTTATATAACCTAATAATCTATATAAATAAAATGATAGAGGTCTGCAGTTGTGCGCGCATCACGGAAAAAGTACTGGATAGATTTAAATGAAACTTTCTAAGTTTTATTTCTTAGACACTTGGCCCTTATATAAAAAAAGATAGCGATATCTTCATTTAATAAAAATTTATTAAAGTTTCAAGAAAAAACGATTTGTATATGTACTGCGTGTTCAGTGATGCAGTATGTATGTTTCCTTCTCGCGGAGTAGTGGGGCAAGCGGCGTAGCGCCATGCGGAAAACTTTGTTAATATTTCAAGCAACGCGGACGAAGTCGCGGGTATCAGCTAGTTGTAAAATATACATATTATATATTACATGTAATAATTTAATTGTTATTCTAAAATTTTTAATTCATAGACATTATAGACAAAATCGGAATAACAATAATTGCTTTATAGTTTATACATTTAAGATTTTTGTTGCTAAGTATATTTTATTCCTTAGTTCGAGACGGTGATACGGTGAAGCACTATCGCATCAGACAGCTAGACGAAGGCGGCTTCTTCATCGCACGCCGCACCACTTTCCGGACACTCCAAGAGCTTGTCGAGCACTATAGCAAAGATGCTGACGGTCTCTGCGTCTCGCTTAGTAAACCATGTGTACAGGTAAGATGTTTTGTTAATTGAACTAGTTGTAACCTCTATTAAGGTACCGTACCTCAAAAGATTAAAGGAATTGTTATAGAATAAATTTCATGTCCATCTTTCCGTCTGTTGATCACACCAATTAGGTTTATTTTGATTTTAACCAACATAAAACATCGATTTACTCTTACAAAATTGATGTTAGGTAAAACTCGTTAAATGTTCGTTTTATGCAAAATCAAATAATCCGAAATAATATTTTACTTTTAAAAAGTCGTAGGCCTGAATAACGTGGAATGCATGCATTCTATATTACATCGCACGAGCCGGAACGATCCGGCAATGCAGATTAATAAAACGAAATTGCAAATGCATTTGGTTTCTAGGCCATGACCTGTTTGGACCGTTTCTACAATAGAACTAAGGTTTAAATTAACATTAACTTGAGTAAAACCGTTAGTTATATGTCAAAGTTAACGTTGTAATCAGTATTGAATCAATATGTAGTCTTTCCCTTAAAGGTAGAATATTAAATATTAATAAATATTTTTATAAAATAATAAATTGAAAAAAGCTTTTTATAAGAACAAATAATATAAGCTTATAATAAATTGAAAAAAGCTTTTGAAGCTAAGAACAATTTATAAGCTTATTGTTTGTAAGGGACGATTAGTAATACCTAACTCTTGAGCAATACATTCCTCGTATACGATGCGTGCCTGGAATGTTACTTATAACCCTATTAGAGCGATGTTGGCTATTAAGCTTCTTTTATTTGATCACCGATATAACCTTTTTCTAAAGGAGGAGAACTATACAATGTTAGTGTATCCCCGTCTAAGACATGTAGTTTTAGACATATTTTAGATTTTATTTCGAATGAAAAGAAACGAATATTCGCATTATATATATTATTCGTAGTTTACCATGTCCTACTAAATATACCATAAATTATACAATTTCATTTTTAATATCTATTTGCATTTGGCTTTGCAATATTTAAATAGTGATTTATTTTGTTTATTTTTTTAAATATAAAAATATCGTATACACAATACTAAATAATTATTACCGAAATTATAATCCAGCAGCATTATTATTTGAGACTGAGGCTACGAATTATAAAACGGTTGATTCTAACAAATGACAATAGATTCCAATTTTATGCCAAGATAATTGTAATAAAAATGTCATCCATAATAAATATAATGAATGTGCATAAATCGCAAAATTCAATATCGGGACGGCCGTAAAAGTTATGGTTCGCCATGGACACCTTTGTTCGTCGTGAGAATTATTTCGCGAGGTATTGAACGAGTCGGGTCTGCATTAAATTCACCGAAAGGCAAGCTCTTTCCTGGACGCGACCATATGGTTTTGTGTCGGGTCCTGTTAGTTCTCACTCAGCGACGTGTCTAAATTTTTTACTTGCCATTTTGTTTTTTTTATACATTTGACACTGCTTAAACATTTTATAGTCGAGAACTTTAAAACAAAGGAATTTATTTATTCTTTTATAAGACGAGGTCAACTGTATGTTGGTATATATGCTGATTTTTGTTAAGTAAACAAAGAAATGCTACGAGTAATGCAGAAATGCGAGAAACCTTTAGGGTCCACTTGCGGGTTAAGAACACATCATAGTTCACATGCATCATTAGCACATGCGTACTAATGCACTTTTTATTATTATCGATTGTTGTTATTACACAAAGTTTTGAATAGGCAATATGCAATCAACACGATGTTAGGTATTTCATAGTAATGCAACAAAGTATAAGGGCTTTTGTTCGCACTTGTATTCATATTCGTCAATTTGCGAATATACCACTTGCTTTTCTGATTGAGCACGTGTACATTCCTAACCCATAAATAATCCGAGGAGACGTAGGTACTTCATCACGTAGCAATTATGTATTTATCTTTACAAATTCTTATTTAATGACGATATACATAATTATTTCATTTGCTCTATTTATTTATACATTAAACATTACATATAGGTATATGCAAAAAAATTAATCACGGCGTCTGTATATGTGTTCATGCAAACTTTTACTTTTCAGATAAAGCTCTACTTATTTATTATCACTTTCTCGATCGTTCGGCAAAGCAACTTATTTGGCATTGGCATTCAAATTGTATTTCACGATCTTAAAACATTTTATTTCATCGACATTAGGTACTCAAAAAGCTGAAGTGCTGGTTAACACTAAAAAATAATATTTTAACAGTGAAAGACATTATATACTAATTGTTTTATTAGTTGTTATTACATTATATTAGTTTCCTTTAACAGCAATTATACTTATATCGTAAATGGACAAAATTGATTATTAGAAATAGGTAATACGAAAACATCAGAAATGGTCAAAAGTTAATACTAAGTTGCGATTTTTTACAAATTAAGACACTGGCAAGTACTTATATCACGTTACCTCAACTATAAATAGATTATATGTATATCATTAGTATAATTAATATATTACGTTAATTTAGAGATCTCAGATCAATAAGACTATACAAAGACCTTATAAAGACAGTCTCGGGTGGTTTCTTTTCAATAGGTAGATAATAGATATCAAATGATGTAATTGATAATGTTTTTCCTGGCAGCCAGACGTATGATAAAATTATAACTTCTATGGAACAGGGAACTATTATGTAGGTACTTAAGGCACTTGTGTTGCAATGTTTTTATACTTACTGTTACTTTGAATTTAAGCAATTAAAACGTCAAGAACAAAAATCTAAGTGTATCTACGAATAAGTCAAATATTTATAATATTTCAAAAATCTATACATGTAATAGCTAAATTAACCACTTAAAAAAAACAATTAATCGATTCTTATAATTGCAGTAAATGTAAAAATAATGTTTTCGTAACCGCAGAAGAGTATAAGTAATTTTTCTTCGTCTCTTTGTATTACCGGAGAACCGGAAACTTAATAATAACTTAGCGCATACGAGGATTTTTGCAAAAAGTTAATAACTAGCGTCGAACTCGTGCTTCAAAAATATTGAGAAATGAAATTAAATGCTTTGAAGTAACTCTTCTTATTTTCACCAGCAACGAACGTTTCTTATTTAAACGTAAAATGATAAAAACTTTGACATTGTATTTTGTATTTTTATGACCGTCATAATGATAAGATTTGAATACCCAGTGGTTTCTTTTCTTGAAATTGAATTTATAGCAAAAATATTCGATTTATATTTGTTTGTATAATTTATATTATTATGTTAAAATTGTATATTTATGTATAGTACATGTTATATTTATATCGAGGTTATTTAACTTAAGAATTTATTCAAAAGGTCGATTCTTCTTATTATCTGAATCACTGAGAATTGTGTAACAGATTGTGTAATAGGTTTTTATTCTCATAAATGTTTGAATTTACATTTCGACTATGTTATATTATGTCGTCGTTTTATGTTTAACTTCAATAATAGGTATATCATTTTTGTACCTAAATTGAAACTATTTTTAGTAAATATATCGTAAATATAGAATAAAAAGAAAATAAAAAACAAGTTAAGAGTGTGTAAATAACTTTTATACTTATAAATAATTTTCAGTACCTACGTACTTAATCATCTAATGTATCAAAGAAACGCGACAATTGTGAAAATAACTTGTTAATTGTTTTGTATTGTCTTGAATGATTTAATGAACTGTATTGTGTAGTAGAATAATTCCGTTCCACCTTCTGTTTTTGTACTAATAATAGTTGCAATTTATCGAAGATATTAATTTGATGCATACTTCAGTTATTTATTTTATCTGATTTAATTTATTATTCTATGCCAAATTAAGAAAAATGATCATATATAAAATGTCTAATATAACGCATATTTTCTGATATTCAAATTCACTTTTATGCTTTTAAGTTCCGATCTTTCGTCATAGTTCGTTAAAAGTAAAACCCGAAGGAGTCATTCTATATGACATATGAAACGAATATGCTAATATTGACATAGTTATACGTATCGCACTGTGACGCAGAATATTACGGTAACAAATTAAATTAAGGTATGATCTCCTCAAAATTTTCAAGTTTAAACTAAATGAGTTCTGTATTAAAAGTTTAATCTTTGAAGTAATCAATGTCTAAATCAAAGCCAATTTTCTAATAACTACTACAAATAGTTGCGTTTTTCTTTTCAGATTTACGTAAAAAAGTTTTTCTTATAATAAGAATACTACAAACCGTATAATTTATTTATTTAGTTCGTAATCAGAAAAAAAAATACAAAGATACTCCTTACAAAGCATATAATGTTCAATGCTATAGAAAATTTACTGTATATTTTATGTTAATTTTAAACTAAATTTACATAATTTTCTTGTAAACACTTGTTTTACGAATAACAAATAACAAAATTTTGATGATTTGTTTAGAGATGTAGAGTTCTGACGGTATAACATCAATGGTAGTCTAATCTTTATCATAACTGCAGACATGTTTGTATTATAATGAAATTACATAGTTACTTGTATATATTTAGATTCACATTTCTCAACCACTATGCGGTTTCGAAGCCAATCGCGATTGCACCACCTAGTGTTTAGTAATGCACTGTGAATTATTCAAACGAAATAATTCAAAATATCGTATTTCTTTGTCCTTAAATATGGTCAGATTTTTTCTCTTTTTTATATTCAAAAGAGGATTCCACAATAATCAAAAATACGGTTGACATAACTTAATAAAAGGTACTTTCATCGTCGCTGACCAAAATATCATAAAAGTTATTTAAATTGATTCATTAACCCAAATATGCTATCGTTATTTGCTTATTTTATTATCTAAAAGTTCCCGTTACAGGCTAAAATTCTCTAGAATTTTGAATACGAAATGAAGTGTATATTTAAGCAGTTACGTATTAGTATTATAATAAAGTTCACAAAAACATTATTCAACAAATCTTACATAATTTATAGCAAATAAATATATGTGAATAGTTGTAGTGTGAAATAGAAATGACAACGTTTAAAATACCTCGTTAGATCACTTTCAGCTGTCTTTAGTAATTAATCTAATGAATTAGATAGTCGGGCGATCCGTCAGATGACAGGTGTGGTACTCTACATACATCCAGCCATTAACTGGTTTTACCACTCACATGTACCTGCTTGAGGAAAGTCAATATTTAACTTCCAAGAAATTTTGGATTCTGAATAATTTTAACTAGTTATCAGAGACATTTTAAAATATTGCATTAAGTCAATGCGTGAAGTTTCTTTATTCAAACTACGAAAATGTTTTTCTAATAAACTTTTTGAAGAGAAATTGTATTATTGAATTATCACAACTTTTAGATATACCCTAAATTCTTACGCCTGTTAAAAATTACAAAATTAATGCGACTCTTCTTATCGGTATTCAAATAATAGGTTTTGCCACAGTTCGTCAATGTGACAGATTGTATAACGATTCGTACATTTCGCATCAATTCGAGTTGCCAAGCTCCGAGTGTGATTACATCAACTACGCTATTTACGATACCATTTTGCATACTGGAGCATCCTTACGTAGACAGTAAATAAGCCAACATCGCTATTTATGGAAAACTATACAATCTAAATATAGAAATAATGACTTATCTGTTTTATGAAAAATCGATACGTTAGAATGTTATGTTAAATTTTAAATAGGTAAAGCTAAAAATTGTACTGTTTAGTCTAACTATAATAAAATTATCTGCAATTATTATTTATAATACTGGCGTATTAAGTGAACAAAGTTCATGTCCATTTTTATTAATAACTTTTAAATGATCAATCACGATAGAATGCCGTCATAACAGACGTAGACGAGTGGTCGCGGTCGCCTGCCACCGTCGCCGCCGACCGCCGGTTTCAATTTACAACGCGTTGTGAATTAAAAATTACATTTACTTCTCAGATTACAGTCTCTATATGTCGCCTGACTGTCTACACTAAGTCTGCACAGTCAGTATCAACCCACAGATTAGCCTTTTTGGGACCAAAAACACTACCTACTCTGAACCTAGGACATATGCAGTTTTAATAGAGCAATTATAATAATATAGCATCATCTAATAATTCATGGCATGATTTCTGAATACATCGTTGAGTACAAGTAAAAGTTTCCTACATATACATAATGTGCGAATTTATTAGGACTGTTGAAGGTAAATGTAATTTTACGGTCCATAATCCATTGTTACTAAATATAGTCTATTACGATATAACTGGAAGTAATATTGAATTACAGGTGGAGAAACCAGTCACAGAAGGGCTATCCCACAGAACACGCGATCAGTGGGAGATAGACCGCTTATCTTTGAAATTCGTCCGGAAACTAGGACATGGGCAATTCGGTGAAGTTTGGGAAGGTTTATGGAACAACACAACACCGGTCGCTATTAAAACACTCAAATCGGGTACAATGGACCCGAAAGACTTTTTGGCAGAGGCTCAGATAATGAAGAAACTTCGACACAGCAAACTTATTCAATTGTATGCCGTGTGTACTCTCGAAGAACCGATTTACATCATCACTGAATTGATGAAAAACGGCTCTCTCTCGGAATACTTACAAGGTAATGTTTTATATTTCTATGAATATTTTCCTCTATTATGAGATAAAGTTAATTATTGTAATTAATTAATGCTGGTTTATTACGGAATAAGTGAGTATGAAACAGTTAATTTTAAAATATTAATAAATTTAATATTTTTCTCTGAAAGCGAAATTAAGTGTTAGTGTAGAGCTTTTTTTGTGACTTTCTTAAACTATAACGACTCGAGAAATTTGAATGTATGTATTTAAAAAATGAATGAATTATTTCGTTACAACCGGCAATTTTTATGAAAGCAACTAGCATTTAAAGCAATGGGCTATAACTATTATTTACATAATCTCTTATATTATGTTCACAGGTAAAGGTCGTGGACTAAAACTACAAACTCTTATCGACATGGCGGCTCAAATCGCGGCCGGCATGGCGTATCTCGAATCCCAAAACTATATACATCGTGATCTCGCCGCGAGAAACGTGCTCGTCGCGGAAGCAAATATCGTCAAGATAGCCGACTTTGGACTGGCGAGACTTATCAAGGTAATACATACTAGTGTTAAATTGATGATTTAATAATTAAAGGTGTTTTATTTGATAAGACTTCTTTGGATTGGTTCGACTCAGTTTCAGAAGTTGGGTTTAGAAAGTATAAAGTAGATAAGAACTGTCTATATTATCATATTTACATTCCATTTGTGTCTGTTCTTACGCAGTGAAATAATATATTCACATATATATTCCTAAATTTCGTTATACATGGGTTATCTTACATTACGATAATAAATCAAGATGTATCTGATAATTTCGTCGTCTGCATGCATACTGATTTGAATTTGATTAAATATACTTGATAATAAAGTAATTAATTTGTCATTAACAAAACTTTATATTCAGAAGAAACTTAAAATCACAATTTCTAACCGCATTATTAATAACTAGCGACTCATCCTCACTATACTCGAGTTCGTCGCAAGATACGTTTTAACGGTAAGTATAGATTTCTCAGAAATGAGACTAAAAGCTTCCTGTATAATCAGCTATTATCATACATAAATTAGCTATCATCAATATAAATTTTATCAAAATTTGTCCAGTGGTTTTCAAGTGATGCGGTCACGGATAGACTGACAAAAATTCGAAAATCCATAGAGTCGGCCCCTGTATCTATAATAATGACCAACCTAATAAGATTTTCCAAAAAATATTTCATGTAGTACCTACAGATTTGACTTAGAATTTTATTATATTTTTTAATTACAATTATTTTATTTTAAATTAAGTTAATAAACCTATACAATGAGCTAGAATTACGTGGAGGCTAGATACATCTCAAGGGCCAAGTCACATTAATCTACAACGTCATAGGATTGTTCACCAGAATCTTAAATACAAACAGTGCATTATCTAAATTATTCATCAGTACCAGTCTCGCGGTCAGATAGCAATTTTAATTAGTTATTGTTATCGCAAGGCCAAAACAATCATGGCGGAGAAAAATTAGTCTAACTTCGTTATTCTTAACAAGGCAAAGAAAACTAAGCAAAAGCCGTTTGTCCACAACATTCTAGGCTCACTTCATTTCACTTTGAGGTTAATCACACTGGGTGGCAAAACCCATACCGCAATGTTTAGTGCCGTTAATAGATACCACAAGTTTTCTACTAAGTTGTTCATAACTCAACTATTTACTTGACCGACACGAAACGACCAGACGCCAAACTGAGCTTTTTCTATTCGATATGTCGATACGACAAGTACCCCAGTGGTAACTCACTCGCTTGGATATCTGAGTGATGTGGGTTCAAATCCGGGTCTCGCACCGCTGATATTTGTGTGTGAAACAAACATGATTACCACTTGTCTAACGGTGAAGGAAAACATCGTGAGGAAACCTGCATGTCTGAGAGAACCTAGCAAGTTTTCGAAAGACATGTGAATTCTGCCAACACGCACTAGGCCAGCGCGGTGGACTATGGCTAGATTCCCCTCGAATTGAAGGGAGGCCCGTGCCCAGCAGTGGGACGTTAAAAGGGCTGATTACATGTCGATAAATTTCTGGCTAAGATCTAATAGCTGTCTATAAAATATATTGTTGGTAGAAATCTGAAAATTAAATCATATATGACAAATTTCGTTTTCTTGTTGCCATAACGATTATAGAATATCTACATTATAGCACGCTGTGCGTCCTTGGACCTTTACTTGAAAACTTCTTTAGAAAGTCTGTACCACACACAGATAAAAAATGTCGGTTTGTCTAAAAAGTTATTAACTGTACTTGTAAAGTGCACAACTTAAAAATTTTTCCAAAATAAAGCATACGGCTTAAAAATAGTGTATAACCTACCTACCATTTTAATAAAACTCGATTTAACTATAAATCTTATCATAATCTATCTTAATTTTCCTATGGTTAAAAATAGAGCTCTAGGTCTCGTTATACAAAAGCTACTTATTTTAAAATTCCGCAGTATCAGTTTCCTCTAGAGGTACTTAGTATTAAATGGAATAATTAATTACTATAAAGTGTAGTTCTTATTTTCCCCGGCGAGTATTTAAGGAAAATCTTTTCAAAGACTAGTTTAAGATTAACAAATACGATTAAAAATCTATACATATATGTAATAAAATTGTAACCTATAGGTTTTGGAATCAATGCTTATAGGAATTTTGGTCTGATTTTCTGTCTGTTTGGGAACGCATCACGTGAAAAATACTATGATGATAATTGGTTATCGAGCAACATCATACATATAATATTTCTTACTGTGGGAAAATATCCCATTCCTGAGAAATCTATACTAACCGATAAAAGCGTTGTTCGAAAAAATTGATGCAGGCGTATTGGGAAATCAGTGAAAGTAACAGTGCGCCTCTTCGGAAATAACAGAAACGCACTTTAATTAATATAAGTGTGATTATATTATACATAAATTACGACACATGGCATCTTTAGTAAAGCATAAAATTATTACTTTATCGCACTCCGTCGCACGTGACGCAAACGTCGTGTTAAACCGCATTTTATAGTTAAGTCTAAGCGAATATATTATAATTACATTTGCCGCATTATTCTTCTTCGTCTGTTATTCTAATTGAAAATTTTAATATATGCATGTGCAAATGTCATTTGGCAATAAATTCTTTTTTTTTTTTATGAAACGTGTAAATATGTAATAAATATAAAATAATACGTCCATCCGGTGCAATATATGTATGATACGTTTTTTTAATTATAATTTCTATCTACATTAATATTGTAAAGTTGAGTTTGTTTGATTGAACGCGCTAATCAGTCTCGACTGGTTCGTTTTTTTGTTGGATATTCCATTGATCGAGGAAGGCTTTACTTTTATAAAAGTGGAGTATCAATAAAAAAGTTTCAAAAACGGGAAAAAAAATTTTTTTTTGAGAGCTTCCATAGCGTGCACTGCTCAAACGGTTAAAGTTAAGCTAAAACCTTTTATGACGGATACGGAACGGCATATTATGTCTATCTCTTACTAATATATTGTCCAATAGTATTAAAGTAGGATTATAATAGCCATATATAGAGATTACATACAAATTACAATATATACAACTACGCCAGGATGTTGCCGAATGAAAAAAACAAATTATGCAACATTTTCTCTTGAACTAAAAAAAGAACGTAATATTACTATTGACTTTCATTACGTTCACATTTCGAATAAAAAATAACTTCAACTTTATATTTTTTTGTTATTCAGGAAGACGAGTACGAAGCTCGCGTAGGAGCTAGGTTCCCCATCAAGTGGACTGCACCAGAGGCGGCCAACTATAGCAAATTCTCTATCAAATCCGACGTGTGGTCCTTCGGCATTCTCCTCACGGAACTGGTGACCTACGGACGGACACCTTATCCCGGTACTATTTTTGTTATTTATAAATATTATTTTGAATGATAGTTAAGTTAAAATTATATTTTATGTGGTTTCTTATATCGTTATTAAACAAGAATTTCTATATCGCCATAGTTTAATAAGTTTAATGTTAACCGACAGAAGTATGTTCTTATTGTTCTATTGAAAAAGATATATTTATTATTATTAGTTAATTACAAAGAAATAATTAAAGAAAGGATATGTGTTATTTATGAAACAATATAATTAAAAATATAAATAGATTTACCGTTGGTTATTATGAGGAAAAAATAAATAATTGGAAGAATTATATATTTATGTGCCAACATTTGACGACACGTTTGGCGCAGTTTGTGACCCTACTTTCATGTGCCAGTGGTCGCGGGTTCGAGTCCAGCTGGGGCATTCATTTGTGTTAAACTCGGATGTTTGTACTCCAGTCATGGGTGTTTATATCTATAATATGTATGTATTTAAACTTATGTAGTATTTTAAATATCTGGTATCCGTAACACAAGGTTTGTAGCTTACCACGGAACTAGATGGCGCTGTGTGTAATAATGATCCAACATATTTATATAATTAATAGCCTGAACTAAACCAGTTATTCTTAAAAAAATGCATAATTTGTGATAGCTACAAACAAACTAATTAATAATAATAATCTATAATATATTAAAACAATGTCTATCCAGGTATGTCGAACGCCGAAGTGTTGCACCAAGTGGAGCACGGCTACCGCATGCCGTGCCCGCCCAACTGTCCCGCCGCGCTCTACGACATCATGACCGAGTGTTGGAACAAGGACGCCCTCAAGCGACCCACCTTCGAGACCCTCCAGTGGAAGTTGGAGGACTTCTTCACAATGGACAACTCCGAGTACAAGGAGGCCTCGGCCTACTGAGCCCGGCCCTCCCTGCCGCCCCACCGACACGCACACCACGTACGTACCAGACTGTTACACTAAATAGATTGTCATAGACTAAATGTTGATGAATTAAAAATGTATGATTTACTGTACCTACACCGCGTGCTCTGTAGGGTTTCTGGAAGAGATAAGATATCCTTTGTTAACATTATGTTATTTCATTATGTGTTACTTTGTTTATGGTACATAAATAAATAAATAAATAGATTGTCATAGACTAAATAGATAATAGACTACGCAGATACCAGACTGTTCAATTCAATTCTCTTGTTAATGGCTCAAATCAAAGCACAGATTTCGCCAGTGTCACGTAGAATCGAGAAGACACGCTACCAGACTGTTTCACTAAATAGATTGTCATAGACTAAATAGATTATAGACTATGCAGACAGAAGCGGTGCGAGGAACATCGTTGTAACTCAATTTTGGAGTTTTGTGTTAGGGAATTGAAATGAAAGGATTTTGTATTACGTTGTTGTCTCCTGTGTTTTGACGATATTAAAAATATAGAATTTATTAGTTTAATGATAAACAGCATTTTTAGTAACTAATGGGTAAAATTTAGTATTTTTAGAACATTAAAATTGACTCCTTAGTATCCACAGGGAATTCCATTCACATTTAATTGCTTAAAATTATTTTA
The DNA here is from genome assembly GCA_905231865.2 of Boloria selene. Taxonomy (NCBI): domain Eukaryota; kingdom Metazoa; phylum Arthropoda; class Insecta; order Lepidoptera; family Nymphalidae; genus Boloria; species Boloria selene. The sequence goes on from HG993149.1 coordinate 7,398,448, forward strand.
TTAAATTATTGTTTTTAATAAAGAAGTTAGTATAATTTACACTAATGAAATCTGACTCTTATAATATGAATGTTTACCAATTTTCCCTACAGACCCCCGGTCTATATCACATGCCGCCTGAGCTGCAAATGCTGCACACGAGCGCATCGCTTCAACACCTACAGATGCACCACCCGCTGCCACTGCCGCACGCCCACCCGCACGGGCACGGGACGCTCGCCCACACCCATGCTCATGGTGCCCTAGCTCATGGTGCCCTAGCTCACGGTGCCCTACCACACGGTGCCCTAACGCATGCAACTATAGGCCACGGGCATGCCCTACCCCACGCGGCAACGATCAGCCAGCTGCAGCAGGCCAGCCTCCCGCTGTGCCACCGCCACAACACGATGTATCGTGCGCCCTAAGTGCCCTACGTGCCCGAGCGTCTCGTCGTCGTCTTCGTCAGTCAAGGATCTACGCTCTATGCCCTAGAGTGACCATCTTCTTCACATCTTCAATATCGTAGTAGGCCCTACACCATGTGTTACGTGTTAGGGCTTCAACCACATCGCCTTCGAACCCCTCGTCTAGTTAGGCCCTATGCCCTACATGCAAGTCTCGATCATATCGCCTTCACCCCATCTTTCCTCATCAGTCGCGATACACATTAATACATTTTGAATATGCGACAGTTCTCGAGGCGTCAGTTCAGCTTTGCATTTGTGTGAGTGATAGCTAAAAGCCAATAGCCGCGCATCAAAAACCAGTTAAAGCAGGTTTAAACCAACTCGCAACGCGCTACGCCTTTAGTCGTACCTATCCGTACACTGCACTCACACAAATGCAAAGCTGAGCTTATGCCTCGAGAACTGTACCTTGTTGTGGAATTGTGTAAGTAATTATGGTAGAGTTGACGATGCTTAGACAAATATTCAAATCAATTGACTGCAAATTTTAAAAGATAATGGAATGTTTTAATGGTAGTTATCTGATGTAATATTTTGAATGACCAAATTTAGGTTTTTCGAATGGACGTTTATCACTCAATAACGCCAATATGACTAAATGGCTATGAACAATATGTCACATATCTGGGACAGCAGATTTTTTAACACGGAATGCTAAGTTTCTGTGGAATAAGAAGTATGATAAATAATTGATGTCTAAGCAACTCAACCTAGTTGTCGTCGGTATGTCATTTTGTGTGTAATCGCGACTATAAGACTTACGTCGCACGCAATCATTGCATTTGTTTCCACCTACATATCTATTTATCTATCTAAAGCGTTAAAATTATCTATGCTCAATATATTGACAGGTTATGTTTGCGTATATATAAGTAATATTAATAATGCGATATATTATAATGTGTGCGATGTTCGCATTACTCACAATTTTAGTACTGATATTTAGTAATGCTGATTTGATATACCCACAATGTTGATGTAGCCGATAAGTTGTAATGGTACTGTCGATTCGAGGATGATAAAATTGCTATATACGTTTTAGGCGGCTATTAAATTAATCTTAAAGCATTTAATGTAGAATAGAAAGTGTTTTGCAAAAAAAAATAGTAATTTAACAAAATAAAAAGAAATTCAAGGGACTTTTCATATTATATATTCGGATCGCTATTGATAAGTGATGTAAACAATTTTATTAAGCCTCGATCGATAATAAGTTTAGTTAGACTGCCTACAATTTTTCTAAATGTATTTAGCATACGATAGGTTAACTAACAAGTTCTATATCGAATAAGTCGTCAATTGACCTTTATAGAGGACGCTACGAGACTATCCTTAGGATAAATATTGAAACAGTCCATGCACATCCGTGCTTTTAGACAGCTATTTTGAGTTTAAACTACTTAATGTTTAGGCTCAATACACACTACGATATGTTCGTTAAACGCAGTCCAATACCTTAAGTTGAAGATTTAAAGGCTTTTTGAGTGAGTAGCTTCGAATAAGTTCAGTCCACTTAGTTTCGGCTCTAGGCGGGACGCGAGACACGAGGCGCGAGACGTGACGCGAGACGCGACGCTCTAGACTTGACGCGCGAAACGTGAAGCAAGATGTGACACTCGAGACACAAGGTGCGAGACGTGACACTCGAGACACGCAGCGCGAGACGTGACACTCGAGACACGAGGCGTGAGACGCGAGGCGCGGGAATCGGCGGGATAGTGCGGGACGGCGCGAGGCAAACGCCAAGTGTGCGTGATCCGGAGGAAATTTAGGTTCGGCAGGGATTTTATTATTATTATACTAGTACTCGTGACGAATTATGTTCGGACGCTACGGATTAGGCACTATAAATAAAACTTTACGTACGGATTGTTTCGCGGATTTATTTTTATTTCTAGTTCTCGATTACATTCGTAATTCGCTTTGCAGCAAACTTGGTCACGGGAAAGACCAAGTTACATGTTTTAAAAATGATGATATAGTTATTACACAAAATAAATATATATGTTTGTGGGTAGTTGCCGTCTGTAACATGTTTGCAATAACTGTTGGGGGCCAAAATTCAAAATGAGTCCGCGAATAAATCCGTAAAAAATAGTTTTATTTAAAATGTCAAATATTCGCGTAAATGTTAAGAATGGATTGGGTACTCTCACCGTCGGACACCGAGTGTAGTGTAGTGTGTTCGACGGACGGTGAAAGATGCCAAATAATCCTATTAAAGAACTGAATTTTATATAGATACGTTATTAACTGTTCTGAGGGTATTTAGTTGTGTACTTAGTCTACGCCCTGACTTTCCTATGTATTTATTGTGTTAGGTATTCGAGACTGCTCCGATACCTCGATTGATGTTTTGTTTGTGCCAATACTTTAGTTTAAGCGAAAGTTTAAGTTTGCCACAAATAATGAAAACGTTTCTTATTTATATTAACGATTGGCCTAAGAAATGAATATTTTTAAACATATATAGTAGGTATTGTATTCGTGTCCTCACGTAGGTTAACTTGCTCGACTCGACTATTTCGTACTCGTTCGTTAGAAGTGCACGTCTGTATGTATGATGTATGTGCAATATTTATTATATAATGTAAACCGGTGCTAGTTCCCATAGCCCGTTTACATCCTCAGAACATTTAACGCAATTAGTAATATCGATGTGAGCTTTATTGTATCGATTATAATTCCAATTGAATGAGATATCACTGCGACTCGTTGCAGATTGTTTTGTGAATTTCTCTCGCACCGTGTAAATAGTACAGAATGTAGATTCGCTTTTATATTACAAGTGATATTAGAATGTCGTGATGAAACTAAGTACTGCCATGTAGTTCACTCTTCCAACCATTCCAAACGCAATATTTTATCTATAAAAAATTGTATACCCATTTTGTAAACGCGATAACGTTAATGATAAGACAAAAATGGCGCACAAATACGTAGATTTCAATTGTCATACAAAATGAGGTGCCTCGTAAATCTATGTACATGTTTACGTCACAGCGTTGACCGGCCCTGTTTGTTTGAGACATCACGTGTGCGAGACGATATTGTTTCAAAAATAACTTTATTACTCGTCTAAGTATCATTATTTATGAATAAACCTATCTTTTTTAAATATTTAATGTATCGAAAAGATATTGATTAGCCTATTTATAGAAATATTTTCTTAATCGACTCGCTCACGTGGTTGAGGATATACGTATCGCAAATGTACGAAGTTTGAAAGAATGGTAATTGGTAATCATACATTTGTATAAATTTTATATTCGTAATTAAGTTTTAACCATAATAAGTTAACGTAAAGAACCCCAAGACGACTATTTACGCTATATTCTTTAATTTATTTAGACGACTAAGTTTGTTCGCTTCTCTAAAGCGAACGAGATAAGCAATAAATGTATTCGTATTTTATCCTTAGTTAGCCAATTTTAAGTATCGTATTAAAGCGTCATCACAATTACGGAAAGAGTAGGATAGATTCGAAGGATATTAGGTACATAATAATCTTTATATTATATAGCTGTTGCCCGTTACGACTTGACTTTGATACTGTGACGCGAGTTAGCTTTTATTACCTCCGAGTATCAATTAAATTTATTTTAAGTTGCGTCTGGTGTTACACGGCTGATTGCAAACGACACTTCATTTTGACCCTCTCTAGCTCTTGGTATCCATTTTTTATATGTATCATAACAATTCACATTGGCAGTGTAATACCAGCGAAGTATGGTTATGATTATTGTATTTCACTTATTTGTAAAAAAATTTTTAATACAACAATAAATATAAATGTCAAATATATTTTGTTTTATTTTTCTTTCTTACCACTTTTCAATTTAGACCCGAGCTGTGGGCGTTAATTTACGCAAATACGCAATGTGTACCTAATCATAGTCTGCGTAGAAGAAATATTTGCTTTGGTCATGATACTATTTAGGTATGTAAAGCTAGGCTGATTTTTAATAATACCACAAATGGCCTAATAGTAGGTAAAAGCAAGGTGATAGTGTCTAGTGATAAGCTTTATTTGACGAACGGTTGATGTTGCTTAGGGATTACATGTGACTAAGTTTTTTTGACTTAATCCAGTATATTTTTATTCTATATGAGATTTTGTAATAGTCTGCTTCATACCATACATTATAATGCCACCTATTGACATTTATTTGGACTTTTTTTTAGTTCCAAATGCAGGTTAAAATATAAACAAAAAATACATTAAAAATTAAGAAACTATATTTCGTAGCTTTTCATACACTTTCGTTAATCTATTTTTATATTCAACACTAAGTACGTTTTCTTTCATTTGACTAAGTTGAGTTATGTTCCTTTCCATTGTATTTATTATATCTTCGATGTTAGTATCGTATTTCGTTTTCTTTTTATCAGGTTCATCGTCATCTTCAAATAAACTTTCCAAATCAATATCAAAATTAATATTGTTAGGTTTAAAATTTGTATCAAAATGACTTGAAGTAGTTACAGTTTCAATACACTTATGCTGAAATGTAAAGTCTGATGCTATTTCTAACTGTTCTTTCCATTTTAAAATATCTTCATGTTTTTGTTTGTATACATTAAAATTATTTTTTAATTCTTTTAATGATGAATACTTATTTAAAATTGGTATAATGGAGTCACATATTTCTTTATTTGTTATCAAGATAGCAAATATTTGGCTTTGCATTTCTGCTTCCGAAATGAAACTCTTCAGCATACTAATGACAAGGTCTTCACTGTCATATTCACTTGCACACAGCAGTTCAAAAAATGGTTCAAACAAAATTAATAATAATTCAGTATTTCCAAATCGTAGCATGTTGGAAATCACATTGAGTATCTGAAATAACCAATTAAAAATATTTTTTAAATATATTACTATATAGATAATGTAATAAATTAGAACAACAAAAGTGAAGACTGATAATTTTAAATGGTATTTATTGTTACGCTTTCGTTGTTGAATTACTTTGAGAAAGAAGTCATGCAGCATAATGACGTATTAGTAAATAAACATATTATTTAAATAAGGAAATAATAAGTAATATTAGGTTTATTTATTAAATAAAAGGAATAATATACCTTAATCAATCCAGTGCCATATTTAAATTTATTTCTGTAATTATAAGTTAAATGAGTTAAACTCTCTATGCATCTGTAGTTACAAATAGAAGCTGTATTGAGCTTTTGCAAATGGCTATTACAACGAATGCAAAATTTACTCCAAATTCTCAGTAAAAAATCTTCCATTCCTGAATTGTTTCGTTCAAAATCACAAGTTGATGCTAATTCCATATATTTTACCTATAAACAAGTGAAAAGTTATCTTAGAAATAGTTATATAAAACGGTGATTATGACATATTAAATTTCCAAGTATTATTAAGCACTAAGAAAATTATACATACATTACATAATATACTCATATTGATAAAAATGATATAAAATAGTAGTATATTTTTATTAGTAAGCCAACTGAAGTTGGTTCAAATCCCTAGAAAATCTAGCAATTTTTCAAAAGATATGTGGAGACCACACTTGGCAAGTATAGTGGTATATGGTCTGATCCCCCTCAAACTGATGAGAGCAGAGAGACCCGTGACCAAAAGACTTTAAAAAGGACTGAATACACAAATCATCATATTTTAATTTTGATCAATTTCCTTCCTTTTTTAACCGACTTCATTTTTATGTATTATAGGCACACGCTTGACCACTATCACACCTGATGGAAGGTGATGATGCGGTCTTCCTTCCTCACTTTCCTTACTAAGCAAACATGTTATTTTTCATCAAAACTATATTAATATAAGTTACATTATAAAGATAAATTAATATATTTAAATTATAACTTTCTAAATATATACATACCAATTTATCCCCATTGAACTCATTTTCACAAAATTCATTGAATAACTCTGATAATTTTTCAACAATCCACTTTTCAGCAACTATTTCTAAATTCTCGGGCAAATTATTCACTTTCAAAGCGCACCAAACTCCAACATTTCTTTCTTCTTGCACATTCATTTTCTTATAAACTGCTATTTTTTCTGGATATTTCAGAGTTTCATACAATTTTCCAATTGCATACTTTAAGTTGATTTCTTGAGGCGATGCTTTGAAAGCTGCATGAGTTTCTAACATCTGATATATTTTTATTAAGCTATGCAGAGTATTTATATGTAACTGAGGATTTCCCATTCTGAAACAAATAAAGAAATACTTAGTCTTAAAGAGTATCTATAATATAAGGTAATCAATAAAATAAACAAAGTTTATTAACTTAGTTAGCTTGTTTCAAGTACCTAGTTAAAAAAATCTTAGTATAAAAAAGCGGAAACAGCTTTATAACAGAAACTTGAGTGTTGCTAATTTGATTAAAAAAATAATAATAATTATATTTCTGAAAATCTGGAAATGCGTTACGTTACGGTAAGGAAAAAATATCGTGAGAAAATCGTCGTCTGGGCTCAGCAATTGAAAAAGGACTTGAGAAAAACACATAGAAATTTAAAAATATTTTTGATATAACTCTCTCATATTGCTTCGTTAAATTATTTTCTCAATAAAAAAATGATAGTCATAATTTAATTTCATAATATATGTAAATATTTATATTAAAGCTATATTATCCAATATCTCAAAAAAAATTAAGCAATCATTACCTGCAAAGTAATACCCATAGATTAGCAGAAAACACTGCTTTATAATAATCATGGGCCAAAATACATTCAAGTAAAGTTCTCTCTAATACTGTGTATTCTTCAGAAGTCAATGTCAACACGAAGGCTGTAGTATGAGTCATTAAATGTTCATACAATCCATACAAAACTGTACTGTCTGCTGTAGACTTGAATTTTAATCCTATATTAAACCAAATGTGACCTGAAAATAATTAAATTATGTATAATATTGGGACTTATTTCTTATTATTAATAATTGTTATTATTAAATGCTTGAATAATTGAGAGATGGTTGTTATCTGAAAACTGTAGTTTTTACTTTATTTAAGTAAAGGATTTCATCTTTTCACATTATTGTGGTAAATTTTTAAAATAAAAACAGCGCCATCTATGCCCCAACATAGATGGCGCTGTGCACTTCAAACTTATAACTAAACTAGCTGACCCGTGCCCACTTCGTTGGGCATAATTTTAATTTGTAGGCATTTTCAAGCTCCACATCTTTTCTCTAGAACTCAAAAATATATCTTTCATAGTTAAGGCAGCGTTCGTAGAAACGCTTTCATTTGACCGTTTTTTCTCCGATTCACTTTGCAAAACGGACGTAAAACCCTTTTTATTTTTCGGTGTTTTATATAGCCTATGACACTCAGCAATAATGTGGCTTTCTATTGGTGAAAGAATTTTTAAAATCGGTTCAGTAGATCCCGAGATTACCCCTTACAATTTAACAAATAAACAAACTTTACTTCTTTATAATATTAGTATAGATAATTTATTATTATAATATTACTGGTATTTATAATTATAGAAAAAAAATAAACTCATGCTACTTACATTTTTGTACAACATAAAAAACCTTTTCAATAATTTTGTTTTTGAGTTTACTAAAACTTTTCTTCTGGGTTTGCAAGCATGCTTTCATTACAGATGTTAAAAGGAGAATATATCCCAAAAACTTATAATCCTTGAAGTTACTTATATTCAATAGTAACACATTCTGTAAGAAAAGTTTAGTCAAATTATATTATAAATAGTGACTCACCCTTGCTTTGCTTGGGTTGGTGGTTGTGCTCCCTGCAAAATTTATAGTTTGTAATTGAAAAAAAAACTAATTATTGATATAAAAAAATTGAAGTATGTACTACTATACAAACGTGTGAGAGCTTTTAAACCTCCTTAAACTGGCCCTGTCGCAAAATCTTTTCTAAGCAGACATCTACAACTATAAATATGAATTAAATGAAAACTTTGACAGGGTAGTTTAGTTAGTAGATGTCCATTAAGAATAGTCCAATAAGAATTTTGCGACAGGGCTGGTTTAAGAAGGTCTAAACGTTCTCGCATGTTTGTATGAAAGACACTTTAAATACGGCAGAGTTTAAATATGGCAGGAGGCACCTTAGAAACGAAACTCAACGAACCAAGAGTGAGTCGCTAGTAATTGTTTAAAGTTGAAAAATCATTGCTTAATAAGTGACAACTTACTTTGATGAATATCTCTTCACTCACAAGTAGTGTGACCAAAGCTTGTGATGGTATTGATAAATGTCCATACATCGCATTGCAAAATTCTGGAGATTTATTTTCTATTAACTCATAATAATTGCTTTTACACCTGTTAACAAATTATATGTTACAATATATTTATAAATGAAAATCTTACTGAAATAGTCCTTATTATTGATAGACTATAGATTTAAGAATTTTTGTCTATCTGTCTGTGACCACATCATGACAAAACCAATGGACACATGTTTATAAAAGGTAGGATGATAGCTGGTTATCTGGGTCAACAAAGAAGATACTTTTTACTGCTGGAAAATATCTCATTTCTGAGCAACTAGCTATCACAAACAGGCTATAAACCTCACTTCACTACATAGTATAAAACAAAGTCGCTTTCTCTGTCCCTATATCCCTATGTATGCTTAAATCTTTAAAACTACGCAACGGATTTTGATGCGGTTTTTTTTAATAGATAGAGTGATTCAAGAGGAAGGTTTATATGCATAACTAGCAGATCCCGCGGCTTTGCCTGTGCTAAATCTAGGGAAGAGCCCGCGCGAAGCGAGGGCGAGTTGCTAGTGATATAATAATATGTTAAATCTAAGATTTGGTTTCCAGTCTCTAGAATGTGTGTGGAGCAGTGGGAAATGCTAGTTACTTTTAAAAATTACAAAAAAATAAATACAATAAAAATACTGTAATGGCAAATTTTAAAAGGGCCATAGTAACAAAAATTGTACAGGTGTGAAATTCATGAAATAATTAAAACTAAATAATAACTCACAATTTAATATAAATTAGAAGCTGAATGATACTTTCATAATCATTGCTTGTAGCTCCCTGAAATATAGTGGATATTCTCAGCAGTATTTTCAGAGAAAAGGTGGCCACTTTTAAAGATCTTAAAATAATTTTATCTTCTTCCACAGCCTGTAAAGACAATAAATTATAATTATAAAATGTATAAAAAATTTTATTATGGTAGATAGATAGATACTCTTTATTGTACACACACACAACAAGAAACAAAAAATAAATAAATGCAACAAGGATTAATTACATGAGGCGGCCTTATCGCTAAAACAGCGATCTCTTCCAGGCAACCTTAGGTTTGCCTGGAAGAGATCGCTGTTTTAGCGATAAGGCCTTTCAGGCAACCTTAGTAGGTGTGGAATTGACAAAAAGTAAGGAAAGGGGTGCGAACAATAAAAATCAAAAAAATTCAAATAATAGTAATTATTTAATAAATAAATAAATATATATAAAAATAATAATATACAAACTATAAGAATATTTTTAGGAAAAAAATCTTAATTTTTTTTTGTCTGTCAGTGTATTTGTAAGGCTAATCTCCAAAGAGGCTAGTGATTTTGATGGGCAGATAGCTGATGTTATAAAGAGTAACTAAGGCTACTTTTATATAAAAAAATAGGTTTTGTATATAAAAAATCACTTAGTAAAGTCAATAATGTCAATTAAAAATGCATTTTAATATCTATATTTTTATATACCATTTATTTATTCATATTGGTAACAATCTTAAGCTTTACCTGTAGTGCTGTATTTATATTATTTTCAATGGCTTGAGATAAAAGTTTGGTACAATCATTATAAATATTTCTGTCTAATAGAAAAGTTGAATACTTTTCACAAATCATAGTGTAAGCTTTCCACTGTTCAGCCATAGTTTTAACATCTAATGCTTGTACTATTTCTCCTATTTTCAAATTAATATCTAAAGCTAAAATAAAACTTATTAAATACAAACTATGAGTATTATACTTAATTATATAATATTATAAATTTGTTTAACAACTTACTTTCTAGTAATACATCCTGTTCATGTTTTACAGTTAAATCAAATAAAAAGTGTTTTTGTAAAGTCATTAAATATGTCAATTGTAGTTCATGACAACTTCGAAATAGCTCTTTTAGTTGCTTCTCAACTAAATTTAAATTATTACCATAAATACATTCACTAAAAATAAAACAAACAAAGCTTATAAAACACAAAGATTGTTTTTAATTTTAAATATTAAAACTATGTATATAATTACTTACCTATCCTTACAATGAGAGAAAACTAATGATATAATATTCCCTGTATAGGTTGGAAAAGTGTTGATCTTACAACATGTAACAGGAACAGCTTCAATTACACTTTTAATGAAATTGGACAGAACCTGTAGGATTTGCACCACATTTTCTAGGTAAATGCATGCTTTATCAATTTGAGAATCTTCTGATAATGATACAATGATATCAAAGCTCTATAAGAAATATGCAAAATTTTTAGTTACAAAGAAAAATAATTTCAACAACTATTTTAAATCAAAACTTACCTGGTCAGCACAATTTCGACAGTCGTCTAAAATAACATTAAATTTATCAAACAGTCTTGTATTTTTACTAATGTCATTAACATTAATAGAATTCATTATTTTATTTAGAAGGATTTCATATGATTCTATATCAATCTGTTACTGATATTAAGGAAATTGTTTATATTTGTGAGAAGTGGGTATGATAAATCGATTAATAGAATGTCCCGATTTCTCCCTAAACCTAAAGCAGATTCCTATATGGCTTAGCATAAATAATGTTATAAATCAGGAAAATACATATTTTACTAAATAAACTGCGAACGGTAATAAAGTTTATTAAAAGGAAAACAACATCAATTTTTAAAAGGATACAGTAGATGCATCGTTTGTACTGAGACCTCTCTCAGAAAAAATATCTGAACTTTGGGAATCATCCATAATGAAAAATAATTTAAGTTATTTTAAGACTTTGTTCCCTAGGATGTAAATCTTTGACTGCACATTTTCTTTCTATTTTCACTTATTTACATATAATTTTTACAAAGATGCTTTTTCGCGCTTTAAAAACAATTTAAATATTTGAATTCTGACATTTCACAAAAATTGACATTTGTCATTTAAGATTACAGAGACAAAATCATCCAAAGCGATACGTAATTTAAAATCTTGTTTCGTATTCTAATGTAATCTAATCAAAATGTATTTATAGATAAATAATGATTTTGTAACAAAATGACATATTGTAATGTGATTTACCTACGAAATAAAATATTTTTGATTTGATTTGATTTAATTATCTTTCTTCTGAAGTCATGTTTATTAGTATGGGGAAAAAATATTTGAAATAGCTGATGGCTAGCAAACCCTTTCCCCATTCTGTCTATGAGCATGGAACTCAGAAAAAAAGGTTTTTCTGGTCCGTGGTCTATGAGCTTGAACATTCGTGTATTATTATCCATAATTAGTCTACGATCTATTGAGCCCGTAGACAGAGAATATGGATCTTTATTCTCTGTTTACGATTGAGCCCTTGGAAGAATAAAAGCATGGAAGCCAGGCTAAAATAAAAACCGAGTTATCTATAGTTTACTCATATAGTTCAATTAACATGTCATAAGGTGTGAGTGAAACAAAACATGCCTTTTTGTTTTTATTATTTTGGAACGTGTCACAATACAAAAATAAATGGTCCCCTTTGGTCATCCTATAATGCTAACAAATACAAAAGTTCTATCCAAGACGTTAAAAACTTTAAGTTGGCTATCAACTTCATTTTTCAGTATTATGTTTTGTTGATGTACATGTCTAGTGATGTAAAATGATTGTCGATAATAATTTCAATACTGTTGCAGATTTCCTCACGATGATGAAATGAAAATTAAATGGATTCAGTGTATCAATAGGTTCTGTTACCTGTTACACATAGATTATTATAGATGTCATAGGAAGAATTCACAAACAAATATTTCGCAAAAAATACTTGGAGTTTTATGATTAAAAAAACCTAATCTAAGCTAACTTTTTTCAATATAATTAATTAAATAATATCATAGCCGCTACCTAACTCCGTGTCTTTCAGAAATCCTTCGTTTTTTTGCAAAAAATTGTTTGTCAATCTTCCTACGACATAATGATGATGATGATGCCATCTAGCCGATTTCGGCCACAGCGACTGCATTCGATAGCTTCCTAGGGTGGTTGTAGCGAGCTTTGGTGTATTGCTCTCTCATGTGCTCTTATGTGACTAGCATACCCAGCTTTAGCTGAAACACTCCGAGCACAAAGCGGACATGTCAAAACACCGTTAACGACATTGTAAATTATGGCTGAAGGTGGTCTAGCTTTAAGGTCGTCACGTTTTGCATCTAATTGTGACCATCTTTCCTCTTCAAAGGCATCGACCTGGCGATACACATGACGTCTCCACTCGAGCCGATTTTGTGCCTGCTTTTCCCATACTAAGGGGTCAATTTTGCATCTTTTGAAGTGTCTATTCTGAACATCTTTGTATCGCAGCAACTTACCACCACGCTTTCGTTTACCATTTTCGAGCTCAGAATAGAAGATGCGCTTCGCTAGTCTCTTTTCGTGCATTCTGGACACATGACCACACCATCTTAGCTGGCGCCTCATCAAGTAGGCCTCTATTCCGAAAACTTTGGCTCGTTTTAAGACATTCGTATTTCTAATACGATCTGACCATCTGATGTTCAATATGTTTCGGAGGCATTTAAGATGAAATTTGTCCAAAACTCTTATATGCCTACGATAGAGACACCAAGTTTCCGATGAATATAAAAGATTTGGAAGAACTATTGCCATGTAAACAGAGATCTTGGTGGTTAACTTGAGATCGTGAGACCGAAAAACTTTGGATTGCAGTTTGCCAAAAACTGCCGCTGCTGCACAAATCCTCTGATTAACTTCTACGTCTAGATCCCCTTTATATGTGACCATGCTGCCCAGATATTTGAAGCTCTCCACTAGCTTCAGTCTGCTGTTGCCAATTAAGATGTCAGGAATTCTAGTCTGGTCGTTTACGTTTACAGCCATCACTTCAGTTTTCTTGATGTTTATGGAGAGACCAAACTTACAACAAACATCATTTAGGCAACTCATCAGCGTCTGCAAACCGTCACATGTATCGGCAACAAAGCAAAGGTCGTCAGCGTACATAATCTCAGTTATGGTGGTATAAGATACCTTAGTACAAGCCTTCAATCTAGCACGATTAAATAAATTGCCATCGGTTCGAAATCGGATACGAATTCCTTCTGAAGTTTGTTTCAGGGTTTCTCGAATGACGACAGAAAAGTACAGAGCAAAGAGTGTTGGTGCCAGTACACATCCCTGCTTCACGCCACAGGTGACATTAAAGAAATCTGATTGCTCGCCTTTTACCGCGACGCAGCAGATCATATCGTCATGGAGGAGTCGTATCAGCCGTACAAATTTTTCATGGCATCCTAGTTTTATCAACAGGACCCACAGAGCTTCTCGGGGAACACTGTCGAATGCCTTTTCAAGGTCGACAAAGCAGAGGTATAGGGGTCGACCTTGCTCTTTACTTTTCTTTTGTAGCTGGCGAATAGAGAATATTGCTTCACAGGTTCCTCTCTCAGGACGAAAGCCGAACTGGGTCTCTGGAAGGATTTTTTCAGATATTGGAATGAGACGGTTCAGAAGGGTTTTCGCAAATACTTTTCCAGGGGTCGATAGCAGTGAAATTCCGCGGTATGAGTTGCAGTCTGATCGGTCGCCTTTGTTTTTATAGAGGGTGCTTATTCGCGATACTTTGAAAGTATCTGGTACCCGCTCCTCATTCCACATAGTCACGAAGAGATTCCCGATGAACTCATGAATTCTCTCACCCCCGTACTTAAGTATTTCCCCTGGGATATTATCAATACCTACCGCCTTTTTATTATGTAATTCTTTGATGGCATCTTTGACTTCTTTTAAAGTTGGGGACTCGTCTAGCTCAGTGGCTGTGGGTAGCATGGGCAATGATTGGATATATGCCATATCTGCTGAGCGATCTAAGTTAAGAATGTCGTTGAAGTGCTGAGCCCACCGCGCAAGTATTTCGTCCTTCGACGATAGAAGCATAGAACCATCGCGTGATCTAAGAGGGATGATAGCATGATGGCTTGTGCCAATAAGTTTTCGGACCTCCCCATAGAATGCACCAAGTTGTTTAGTGTCAGCTAGCCACTGAATATATTCGGATTTTTCAAGCCACCACTTATCCTTAATACCCCTTGTTAATTTACGTAATTCAGAACTACTCTGTTTTATGTTATTTGCGGTACTATACGGTCTACTGCGGTCTTGTTGTTTAAGTAGATCTCGGTGTTTATTCAAGGCTTCTACTAAAATCTCATCATTTTCATCAAACCAGTCCTCATTTTTATGCGTTTTTGTGCCCAGTATCTGAGAACTGACGTCCATGAGTCGAGAAGAGAAGTCTTGCCATCGAACATAAAGGTCACTACCTGACACAGTAGAAGTTGCCAGTGCAGAATTAAGAGCATGGACATATTCTTTCCTCGTATTGAGATTCTCAAGTTTTCCTACGTTTAAGCTGACTGGTCTTGCTAGAGATGATCTATGAGGAGGATGAAGTCGTAGATTAAGTTTCGTAATAACTAGTCTATGATCTGTCCAGCAATTTGCACCTCGCATAACGCGTGTAATTTTAACTTGGGATATGTCTCTTTGGCGAACAATCGCGTAGTCAATTAGATGCCAAAGCTTGGAACGAGGGTGCATCCACGCAGCCTTGTATTTCATCGGAAGTCTGAAAAGAGTGTTGGTAATGGATAAACTGAATTGTGAACAGAGGCTAAGTAGTGCTTGCCCGTTACTATTTATATTACCAATTCCATGTCTACCCAACACACAAGGCCACGCTTCGAAGTTACGCCCAACTCTTGCATTAAAATCCCCTAAGATTAGAATTAGCTCTTTAGGCGAGATTTTAGTCAGAATTTGAGCCAGTTCTTCATAAAATTTGTCCTTAACCTCGTCTGGATTGGTCATGGTGGGTGCATATACACTTATTATATTTAAATAATTGTCATTTTGTAGATGTAGGCGTAATGACATTAAGCGATCTGAAGTGTATTTTGGATATTCGCTTAATTTATTTGCTATTGTCGTCTTAATTGCAAACCCTACCCCTGAGCACCTGGGTTCAGACGCGGCAGTCCCCTTCCAAAAGAATTTGTATCCACCGCCACGCTCTTCCAGTTCTCCTTCTTCAGCTAGATGGGTTTCGCTGAGTGCAGCTATGTCTATATTGTAACGAGCAAGCTCACGTGCTACAATTGCTGTCTTACGCTCGGGGCATAGATTGCTATCTCGATCCATAAGAGTGCGTACATTCCACGCACCAAATGTCATACTTGATAATTTTATATGTTTCTTGTAGCGTTGACCACGAGTTACGGGTTGCATAGGCAGCCGTGGTTACTACCTCCCATAAGATGTACGGGTGAACAATTTTTGGGACACCTTTTCTAGTCCCCTCCCCGGCGAAGCGGGGGAAGCAGTGCCTCCCTAAATAGGGCTGCTTCGTCACTCAATGTGCTGCCCAATCTGTGCTGTCACCCAAATTGCAGCACAAAAACGACCACTCTCCTTGAGCCGCCTACGTGCAGACATCAGACAAAGCCCAGCTTGCAATACAGCCAGACCTCTCTACCTCTGTCCATCGCCGTAGGACTTTAATAATCGAAAGCCATTTAACGGAAGCAGTCATGTACGCAGGATATATTAAAGTGCTTAGGTGTGCGCGCAAACACAGAAGCACTCTCTCGTCCTTACCCTCCTTGGTCCAGTGGAACGGGGTCCGCTACGACTGGAGGAGAGCTGGATGCAGTGTCTGGCCGAACGATAGCTATATGTCCCCTATCGCCGCCCTTCAGGCCTTCCACACATGCCTAGCTGCCTCGCCACCGATGATGGATTGCCCATTAGGCCGAGACAGACCCTATGCACTATGCGGGGGGCAACCGCAAGACTTAAGTGCCGAAGCACTTAAGCCCCTTTCTACCAGGTTTAGCCCACGAGTCGACGTGGTTACCGGGGTGTGGCCGCTGCGTGCAGCACAGCTTCTGGGAGCCACTGGTGAGAGTTCGTAAGGTGTCAACGATTTTAGTTGGTTATTCCGCCGCCTGTTAAGGCCGACTGGCTGGAATCCTACGCTGACAACCCACAACACCACGACATAATATAACTCATATCATGTACAGCCAGGTATTTTAATTTTAAATAAAATTAAATATATGTTTCTCATCGACATTCACACGACAATGTCGATAATAAACGCATCACTATCAAAAAATTTACTTGTGACAACCTGCATGACAACGAAACAGAACGGCATTATATGTCTTTTTCCTGCGCACGATTACCAACATAAGAAAAAAAAGATAAACATATGCATTTCATTTCTTATTTTAGTCCGGCTTCTATGAGTTTCTTATTCTGAGATTGAGCCTGATTATGATCATAGATAACCATCTATGTAGATAACATAAGATAACTTATTTTATGACTGTGACATTATTTTTGTCAGTGTCATTTGTGACAACTGACAAGCACGTGAAAAACACGTTATTTCACCGGCTACAATGTTGTTATTTTCTTTGAAGTATTATTTTACTTTTAAATCATAAAGCTTACAAAAAAGTTTTTAAAATGTGTGATAAAATTATAGCAGCTTTAAAAAATATTGAGTTGGAATCGGCAAATTCTCATTTAATCAAAACATGTCAAGATATCGTGGTTAGTAATAAAGCTATGTTTGCTAATTATATTTCTCAATAAATTAGTAATATAAATATCTAAACAATAAAATACAATCTTATCTGTTTTTTTTATGTTTCAGGGATCATTGAAAAATAATACAATAGAAATTGCAGACGTAATCGGAAAATTATCTGACTTTATTTTAAACTTTGAAGATATACTATTATTCAAGAAATATTTGTCAAATATTCTCTTGGGATTAGTATCATCGAAAATTCCTTTAAAACCCGTATTTTCTAGTATTAATTATGATCAATGCACTGACTTGGAAAAAACACACCATTTAGAGTACTCAGTAGTTTTATCGTTGCTCAGTGATCATCCTGATATTTTACAGTAAGTGATTATTAGGTGTTCAAATATAACAGTAAAAGAATCTAATACGATACAACCTTACAACATTTTGTACTGTGTTTCAGGTATGCTCTTAAGTACTTTCAAATAAATGCAGTACCTCCCTATGAAATATTCATTCACCATGAGGATTCATATAATGTGGCACCAAAAAAAAGGAGACTGTTAGATTGTAGACAAAAAATTACTGATAACCATATAGTATCTTGTTGCTATTCCCTATTAACCAGATTGCCTAATGAACTATCTGTGAAATGGGATTGGACTAACTTTATTTTAAACTTTAGTAATCACCAAAATGCTGATATAAGATGGTAATTCATGTTATTTTGAGTTATTATTATAATAAAATACTAATTTGTCTATTGTCTATACTATATATAAAGATCATTTGTCTATATGAATATGTTTTATAAAATTGTTTGTTCTTATTTTATTTTTACAGGATGGTAAAAGAATGTATAGCCATTTTAACAAATATGACAGAAGCCCAGTCCAAAATATTATCTAGGAATATGAGCCTCACAGAGCAAGATGAAATCAAACACATTGCTTCAACAACAGAAATGCACTTAATTGATGGGAATATTGATGAGTTGAATTTAAATTCCAGTAATGTTGTGAATATTGATGGAATACTGTTGCCAATATTTGACAGAGACAATAGCCAACCAGGGCAGTTGGTCCCTGTAAAGTCAACTACAAATAATTTAAGAAGCCTAGCTCTTGCTGTAGCTTCAGGTAATTAATATTTGTGATTAAAAATTGTCAATTATGGCAATTTCTATTCTATATTATTATCATATAAATAATTATGTCAGGATTACTTGTATTGTCTTCACTTTGATCTTTTTCTATTTAGAATAGCCAACTTGTGTAAGTCATCAATATTATTATGTATTTTGTATGTTTTACAGGTCAAGCACTTTCACTAATGGGCCCAGTGGGTTCAGGCAAGACTTCTCTAGTAGAACACTTAGCAGCTATAACTGGACGCAAAGGAATTGCATTCAAAAAGGTCCAACTCGGAGACCAGACTGATTCTCGGATGTTACTAGGCTCTCATCAGTGTACAGATGTGCCTGGTGAATTTCTTTGGACACCTGGAGTTCTTACTGAGGTAACTACATTGCACACAAATATAAAAAATGAGATGTGACTGTTTTTCTTCATTTTCACCTTAAGAAACAATGGTGCTGAAAAGTTAATGGAGAAAGGCTTATACAATGAATTAAATGCATGGTACTTTTCATTGAAATACATAAGACAAATAGCCCTTGACATTAAATTTTATGCTCCCAGCAAATATGTACAACAAAATCCTTAACTTTTACCTAAAGCGCAAGTAAGAGAACTTATTAGTTTTGAAAATATCCTTATTATAGCAACCTAACCTCTCTTTATTGTTAGGTTTGTTTTACCTATATAAACAAATTAATGAAAATTTTTGAAATTCTATTACTAGCTCCTGAATCCTGAGCTTGTCGCATTCAACCAAACAAACTTTGTCTTTTTATAAAATCAGTATAGATAATTGCAGCCATTACATTACATTGCTCAAAGTAATAGAACTTGCTCGACATTTGATATATCTAACCTGTGTGTTAATATGACACTATTTTGTAAATCTTTGCTGATTTCAAAATAATTTTACTATTGTCATCCATTTTTGACTTAGCATGCTTTATAATTTTTATATTTCTTTATACGAATATGATACATTTGTGGAATGGAATGTAGTATTATTACTCTTAAATTTTAAAATAGCAATGCAATTTTTTTTCACTAAGTGGAAAACATTATAAAATAAAATTTTGGTGATTACTTTCTTAGGTTTGCACAAATAGTATGACATTATAAATGATTACCGAACTATCTTTTCGGATTTTGTCGTGGATTTATTTTGACTTTTTGTTCCCGACAATACAGTACATTTTAAACAAAACGTCATGCATTATAATTTTGTATGTTAAAAAGTATTGAACAAAAGAGATTAAAAAATACTTTTTTAATTATGTGAGAATTATTATTTAAAGAATATTTTTGAGACCCAATTTGGGGACCATTCAAGAGGGTGAATATTGATGTTACAAAGAAATCAATATTCACATATTCATAATATATGCTTTATACTAAAAATAAATCTAACCTTAAAATGAATATTTTGTTTTACTAGGCAGTACAAAATGGGCATTGGCTTTTATTAGAGGATATAGACTGTGCAGCATTAGATGTAGCATCTACATTGAGCTCATTGTTAGAAAGGAAAACACTTTGTGTACCAGGGTATAGAGATGCATTACCAGTTACTCCTGGTTTTCAATTATTTGTTACTCAAAGGTAAGTAAAAACCTATTTCATGTAAAACTTTTGTGTCCTTATCATAAAATTTACATACAATGTTTTATATAATGAAATAAATAAATGTTAATTTTGGAATAAGTCTAAGTAATTCTTCTGAAAGCATTGAAACACTATCATTTGATAATTGTTATATTTTTTAATTTATCTTTAAATTTTAGGACCATTGTAACAAATTATGGATTTCAAAAGAAGATGTCCAATTCCAGTACATTACTACAAAAGCATTTAACTCAAATAAACGTAGAACCTCTCTCACGCACAGAATTAGGTGAAATTATACAAAATAAATATCCGAGTCTCACAACTATCTGCCCTAAAATGATTGAAGTATTCATGATGTTCTCTGTAGGCAGCCATGATGATTCGTTACAAGCAACAGATATAACTAATAAAGAATCTAGCGTAACTTTAATGAGAGGCTCAAGACTTATCTCCACAAGAGATCTTATAAAATGGTGTGCAAGATCTGTAGTGGGATTCAATGTGTCAAGCCCAGATTCTGCGCTAAAAGTACTCCAAGATGCCTTAGATATTTTCACTTCTTCTATTTCCTCGCCTGAACATAGATTGGAATTGGCAAAAAAAGTTGGCACCTGTTTAGGCATTGTGGAAACAAAATCTGAATTTTACTGTAAGCACTATAAACCAAATGTGTCATTACATCCTAATTCGTTAGAAGTGGGAAGAGCTACGGTGTCAAGAGTTCAAAAGAGTTTAAATATGATAGACTTTGATAAAAAAGAAACCGTATTTTCCTTTACTCGGCAATCTGCTTGTTTGCTTGAAAAGATCGCGTGCTGTGTAACTTCAAATGAACCAGTCCTTCTTGTAGGAGAAACTGGAACAGGAAAAACGTCATCCGTTCAGTACTTGGCCAAACAAACTGGTCACAAACTGGTGGTAATAAACATGAACCAACAATCAGATTCAGCGGATCTCCTTGGAGGCTATAAACCAGTAGACATGAAATATGTCATACAGCCAATAAAAAATGAATATATCAAAATGTTCAAAGGTTTCTACAATGTTGAAAAAAATCAGAAGTTTATAAATCATATAGAAACTTGTTATGATACTGAAAACTGGACGGCTTTATTAATACTAATGAAACAGAGTCATAAGGCAGCAATAACGCGATTAACAAATGAGAAAAAGGATGATAAGTTAAAAATATGGCTTGCTTTTGGTCATAAGCTTTTGAAATTAGATCAACAAGTGAAAGCAGCATCTAAATTAACTTTTGCGTTCATTGAGGGCTCTCTAGTCAAAGCGATGCAGCAAGGATACTGGGTGCTGTTAGACGAAATAAATTTAGCGTCAGCAGAAATATTAGAATGTCTTGCTGGATTGTTGGAAGATAAAAGTGAAAGTATTGATTTACTTGAAAAAGGAGACAAAGTGCCGATAAAAAGACATCCAGATTTTACACTATTTGCATGCATGAATCCAGCTACAGATGTAGGAAAGAAGGATCTTCCAGTAGGGCTTAGGAATAGATTTACGGAGTTTTTCATTGACGAATTAACAGAAAGAAATGACTTAATATTACTGATTGGTGATTATTTGTATCACATGAATTTAAGTGGTGCAATTTTAGAATCAATTTATAGTTTTTATGCAACAATCAAGAAAGAAGCCAAATTAAATTTAGTGGATGGTTCAGGTATTTATTTTTGATGTATGTCTATTTAAAGGCTAAAATACAATACATTTTTTTGCTGTTTTTTTTTCCACACTTATTTTCGTACCTTTCTAACGCTTTTTAGCAACAAACAGAGTTACAGCTGAAAATAAAATTATAAAATAGTTTTATGGGTGAAAATAAAAAAATGTCCAAACAATGACAATCCCGATCCCGTGAATAATTTTGCTGCAAAGCAATTGAAATGGAACAAAAGTAAAACCGTTAAAATAGCAGCAATTACTGTTAAAGCTTTTAAACATGATTATTTTTGAATTAATAATTTCTTAATTTGTTCTAAAGGTAATGCCCCGCACTATTCTCTAAGGACTCTATGTAGAGCTCTAACAGCAGCGGCTAGAGCCAAATGTGGAACCGTAGCCAGATCCTTGTATGAAGCATTTTGCCTTTCATTTTTAACTCAACTTGATAGATCATCTCATCCTAAAGTTGAAGCTATGATTGCTAAGTAAGTAAGGAAAAATGTATTCATGTTTATTGGGCCATCTTAACTTACTGAAATAACTACTTATGATTATAACTTATTGAAATTTTAGTGCCAATAGACTTTTTCTACTTTTTTTATCATAAAAATGCTTTTTAATCCCTATAAGGGGTTAAAAATGAACTAGCCACTATTTACCTATTTTTTTAATATAAATTCATACTATCATATTCGTTTATAACATAAATAATTTTGTTCTCAGGGCGGTTATTGGCAAAAAGAGTATAAACGCAGTTTTAAAACAATTAATCCCCGAACCAAAAGCTGAGGGGCAAAACTTTTTGCTTTTCGAAGGACATTGGATTCCTCAAGGAAAATTGGAAATTGATATTCCCGAAGGGTACATACTCACTCCGACTGTGAGGAAAAATCTTAGAGATATCGCACGTATTATTTCTTTAGGCAGATTGCCTGTTTTGCTTCAAGGAGACACATCTGTCGGCAAAACATCGCTTATAACTTATATCGCGAAAGCTTCCGGGAACTACTGCGTCAGAATAAATAACCACGAACACACAGACTTACAAGAGTATATAGGTTCATATGCAACTGACTCTAGTGGTAATTTGGTATTTAAAGAAGGCGTTCTTGTTGAAGCAATGAGAAAAGGTTATTGGATTATCCTGGATGAATTGAATTTAGCACCTAGTGATGTATTAGAAGCATTGAATCGCGTTTTAGATGACAATCGAGAGTTATTCATTCCCGAAACGCAACAAGTAGTTAAAGCTGATCCCAACTTTATGTTATTTGCCACCCAAAATCCACCGGGATTGTACGGTGGGAGGAAAATGCTCTCAAGAGCCTTCAGAAATCGTTTTGTAGAGTTACATTTTGATGAAATACCTAGAAAGGAACTGGAAACTATACTACATCAAAGATGTCATATACCGCCCACGTATAGCAAAAAAATGATTGAAGTCATGGCGGAACTACAAGTGAGGAGACGTGGTTCTGCAGCTGTTCAAGGAAAAGATGGTTTTATTACATTGAGAGACTTATTTAGATGGGGTCAAAGGTACAAACACGCTTCCAAAGAAAAGCTTACTTCTGAAAAATTCTACGATTGGGACCAACATATTGCTGATGAGGGTTATCTAATCTTAGCTGGTAAAGTCCGTCAAATGGATGAAAGGATTATTATAGAAGATGTCATAGAGAAGCATATAAAAAGAATAGTTATGCCTGAAAACCTTTTCAGCTTACATCAGAACACATCTCCCGTAACTAAAGATATTCTGGAAGTTCTTCTAAATAATCAACTTGTTGAATTTTCACACGTCGTTTGGACATTTAATATGAGAAGACTTGCAGTCTTAATAGCTAAAGCGTTTACATTCAATGAACCAGTATTGTTGGTGGGAGAAACGGGTTGTGGTAAAACAACCATATGTCAGGTTTTAGCAGCATTGAGCAATAGACAACTACTTTCTGTAAATTGCCACATGCATACAGAAAGCTCTGATTTCTTAGGTGGGCTTCGTCCTGTAAGACAATACAAAAACGACGGCAGATTGTTTGAATGGGTAGACGGTCCTTTGATACAATCCATGGAAAAGGGACACTTGTTTTTGGCTGATGAAATTTCTTTAGCAGATGATAGTGTCTTAGAAAGACTGAATTCACTTCTTGAACCTGAAAGACAACTTGTTCTATCGGAACGTGGAATGGAAGATGGTTCAGATATTGTAGTTATAACGGCTGTTTCAAACTTTCACTTTATCGGTACGATGAATCCTGGTGGAGATTTTGGCAAAAAAGAGCTTTCTCCTGCACTACGTAATAGGTTTACAGAAATATGGTGCGACCATGTCAGCTCTAGGGACGATTTATTAAAAGTATTAGAAAAAAGTGTGAGCAAAGGAATTGCTTTAGGAAACCAAGAAGATGGTAACTCTGGAATTGGCAATTGTATTTTAGATTTCACAAACTGGCTTAAAAATTCAGAAGTGACAAATAAATTTCCATTCAGTATACGTGATTTATTGTCGTGGGTTCAGTTCATCAACATAACTGTGACAAAGTCTTTGTTGGATGTTCCGGAGGCATACGTTCATGGAGCTTGTATGACATTCTTGGATTGCTTTGGCACTGCACTTACAGGTCATATAGACTCGGAAACATTGATTAAATTGCGTAAAAATGCTATAGACTATCTGTTAAATCAAATTAAGGCCTTTAGCAATGGACACATTGAAAGCTTACGGAATATGCTATGCGATAAAAAGAAGATAGAAGCGGAAGCTGATGACACAAAATTTGGAATAAAACCATTTTTTGTAGAATGTGGGCCTCATAAGAAGGTTGATGATAACCAAACGTTTACGTTTACTGCGCCGACTACTGGCTCCAATTCTTTGAGATTATTACGTGGCTTACAATTAAATAAAGCTATCCTTTTGGAAGGAAATCCTGGGGTAGGAAAAACTAGCTTGGTGACGGCTTTGGCAAAATCGTCTGGACATAAAGTTGTGCGGATTAATTTAAGCGACCAAACGGTAAGTTAGAATTCTAGTAATATAAATGTACGTATGTACATTACATACGTATTAATATATATTTTTATTTATTGTCGATATTAGAGCTTTTTAAAGTATGTATTAGAAATAATTACATTATCACGAAATGTTTTTTGTCTATATCTATATAAATTGCTATACCTCTAAAGTTCTCTAAATTATATTTAAATGCATATTACTACTTAATTTAGCAAATTCATTAATTGTATAGAAAATAATATATTTTTAAAAATTAAAGTATAATAAAACGTAAAAACATAATTTATTTACAGGACATTACAGATCTGTTTGGTACTGATTTGCCATCTGAAGATGGCTCGTTTACGTTCAAGGAAGGTGCTTTTTTGAGCGCTCTCCAAAATGGCGACTGGATTCTTCTGGATGAGCTAAATTTAGCTCCCCAACCAGTACTAGAAGGTCTAAACGCGTGCTTAGATCATAGAGGGGAAATATATATACCAGAATTGGGAAAGACATTTAAAGTAAAACAAGAAACAAAACTTTTCGCATGCCAAAATCCTTTAAAGCAGGGTGGAGCAAGAAGAGGACTGCCTGTTTCCTTCTTAAATAGATTTACACAAGTTTATATTGACACCTTAACCAAAGAGGATCTCTTATTCATTGTAGAAGCACAATTTTCTCAACTACCAAAAGATATTTTACATAGAATCGTTGAATTTAATTGCAAAGTTGCACACGAAATCACAGAAATACAATCGTGGGGTCACAAAGGTGGGCCATGGGAAATGAATTTGCGAGACATACAAAGATGGTGTGAAGCGCTTATTAACGACGACAACAATAAACGAAAAGTTGCACCGGGAAAATATATTGACATGTTGTACGTGAATCGTATGAGAACTGAAGAAGATAAACAGAAAATGATTCAGTCTTATAGTGAAATATTTTGTCCAGAATACCCTAGAAGTGATAGCAATCCTCAGTTTGATTTAAAAGACGAAGAGGTTATTATAGGAGATGTTTCTTTGAAACGTAATAAAGAAAAAACATTTAAAAATAGACGTTCAATGGAAACAAATTTACTTATACTACGCAATCAAATACCAATTTTAAAAGCTTTAGCACAAAATATAAAAATGAATTGGCTCTCGATATTGGTAGGTCCGACAGCAACTGGCAAAAGTAGTATTATCCAAGTTCTAGCAGATTTAACAGGTAATGAGCTACATGTCGTGCCAGTGACATCCGCGATGGACGTTTCCGACTTGTTAGGTGGTTTCGAACAAGTTGACTATAATCGAAATCTTGAAAACTTTTACGATGAAATTGAAACGCTAACTATTCAAGTCGTACGAAATGTTTGGATTAACCACAAAACTACGGAGTGGAAATCAAATAAATTACTAAGCAACCTACATCTGTATAAATCTTATCAATCTAATTTCCTTGATAAAAATTATTCTGACGAAGAACTTAAAAAGTTCAAAGATAAAATAAAATTCCTTACAGAACATTGTCAGAAATTGTTCGATTGCGCTAAGTCATGCCATTTACAAACGAATTGTGTTCAGCAAATAATGAGTAATCTAGAAAAATTAGGAAGTAAAGTTTCTAAATTATCTACAGTGAATATTGGTGGCAAATTTGAATGGGTAGATTCGTTACTTGTAAAAACGATGGTTGAAGGGTCATGGCTTTTGTTGGACAATGTCAATTTAACATCTGCAGCAGTCTTGGATCGGTTAAACGGTTTGTTAGAACCAAATGGAGTTCTTAGTATTCCCGAAAGAGGTGAAATCAGTGAAATCAAACCGCACCCTAACTTTAGAGTTTTCTTTACTATGGATCCTAAATATGGAGAGATTTCTCGTGCTATGAGAAATAGGGGCGTTGAAATTTTCTTATTGCGATCGGACGACTGGGATCTAGGCCTATCAGAAACAATGGATTATATGGATTTAGTCGCTCTGCTGTCTTCGTGTGGACTTCCGAATCAGTATCATGATATTTGTATACGATGTCATGAATCTTTGACTGCATTTGTTCAAGGTAATGCTACATGTTACTATTATATAATATTTTAAATATATTAACAGTCATTTCAGTGTATCTCTAAGATTCAAAATAAGCTAAGCTATGAATACTGTAAAGAATCCCCCTAAATAAAATTGAAATGTAAATTTTAATTTTCAAAAAAATATTTCTGTATTATCCGTAACGACGAACGAATGTTATCCTATGTGTGTTATTTTTAGCCCCTAACGGATATTTTTATCTCATTATTGCAATATTTACAGGTCACGACCACCAAATAAACTAGTAGCAGAATATAATTGATTTTAGTATTATTTGTTTCTGTTTCACAGGCTTGGAACGACCAACTGTTTCACATTTACTTCAAGCCGCCTATTTGACTTACCAACAAATAGTGAGAGGAATTTCCAGTCATACAGCACTTTTGAATAGTTTCTCAGATGTATATATTAAACCAAGAGGTGGTAGCGACTTTGCTTCCGCAGTAAATATGTCTTTAGCTGAAATGAAAAATACAATGTTAAAGGCATTAGAATCAGAACTTGGTACGGAAGAATACGAGCCAGTAGTATCGAATGATATTAGTCACACACTGACTGTTAAAGGATTGTGCAACAACTCGGCAGTTGAAATTGCTGAGCAAATCGCATATTCGGTGGTAAAACAGGCGAATGACAAAGGAGTTTCTGCAGATACTGCTTTACTTTCTCTATTTTCAGTTCTTACCTCATACCAAAAAAGTCCGCAAGAATATATGGAAATATTAAACTCAATAATAAAAAAAGGAGTAAACTCAAATCAGAATGAAAAGTTGAAACGCGTAACGTATCAGATGAGTGAAGCAGCCTTTGATAATTTAAAACGTTCTCAAACACATGAATCTTTTAAAAGGTTTTTCCCAGAAACATACAAAATGACAGATGAAATGATTTTTAAAGCGAACACTAACTTTGCACTGCTCTATGTGGAGTTGAAAAATATTATAATAAGATTGTTCTTATTAGACAACGGCTTCTCAGCATTCAATTATTCCAGTGCAGTGTCTGAAGGAAAATTAACTGACGATTTTGTGGATTATCCTATACTGAAAAATTGTTACCTTTATTTACAAATGATTGATAATTATATTGAAAATGCAATAAAATCGGGAGAAACTTGTTTCAATGACAATATTGTATGCATTTTATTACAAATACTTAATTGGCGTGATAGATTTATAAAGATATGCTCATTGCCAATATTCGATAAGACAAAAAATAAGCGGACTCCGATCTTAAAAGAAGACATTATTCCATTGCTAAATGTTCATAGTAAATGGATTCAAAAGCACCTGCTTGGGGAACTGTTCAAAATGCCACCAAATCAAAAATTCTTAGGAACGTTTATTACTGATTTACAGAGACTGAACTTAAATGTTGATCGAAATCATTCGAAATTTGTAAAGTTGAGTAAAAAATTGCGAAAATGCTACGGTCAACCAAAACTATATCAGACTCAAAATGAATATGATTTATGTACGGCGAGAATAGAACTATACAATAAAATACAATTAGATATGACTGAACCTATTGATAGACAATTACACAAAGCTTCACTGGATCCCAGCAATATGTCAGATTTGACTTTAGCATTTGATATTCCAGAAGACAAAATCATTAAAGAAATAGAGGAAAATATCATCAAAATAAATCAAAATGTAACAATTACGGACAAACTAAGATCAGAACTAAAAGTTTTCCCGATAAATTTGTATGTTATACAAAGAATAATTAATTTATTGCAACCGCAATTTTACTCAAAATTAATTAAATTCTCTGATGAAAATAAATTTAAAAAAGAATTATTTACGTCGGATATAATAGAGGTTTTGACAAACTTGACTTGCTTATGCAGTGTTATGAAAGGATTTCCACCAGCTTTGTTGAACCAGTTACAAATTGTCCTTAAAATTCTTGAAGGCGACAATGACCTTGTTATTGAAAGGTACGTAAGGTGTTCTTTTATTTTTATAATCTTATAATTTTGTCATTTTTTTATTTCTCTACTAATTTACTTATAATTACTTTGAAAGGGAGTGTATGTTGCTTTCTTGGATTTTTTTTATTTACTCGACAACTAACTACTTTCATCATTTTTTTTCTTTCAGAATATCGTCCCTGCCGATTACTTTTTGGACAGAATTATATAAATTATTTACTAATTCTCCTGTAAACTATCCATTGCCTTTCTTAAATTTGAATGATTTAGTTAACTCTGACGAAATTGTTGAAACAATTCCTGCAAACACCAAAAGAGTCTCAATGAACATGCCTCTAATGCCATTTTATCTTCAAAATTTGACAACATTTGTTGATAAATCAAGTAAGTATTAAAGGTTATTGCAACGCGAATTTGTTATTTAAATGTTTCTTCCGATTTTTTACGGTTTTAATTTTGTCTATGGTGCAGACAATCCCAGACATTGTCATGAAAGTAAATTTAAAGTTGAATCTAGAATACAAAACGATTTTTTTAAAATTATTGTTTTTTTAATTATTTAAATAAATAAATATGTTCGGACATTAAAATGCTTTGTGTTTTTGATATTTTTTTAATATTTTTTATCGATAAATTTACAGCATCGCATCCAGTATTAGCCTATGATAAAGTAGCACTTAGAGATCGTGTAGAATATTCCATGCAAATGGGAACTGTATTAAATATATTATGGAAGAATATTGGCACGTTGGATTATGCGGCAGCTTTGAAATTGTAAGAGATTTACTCTTAATAGTTAATAATAGTATTTTTTATTAGAATAGTTGTATTTTTCAATAATACATTACGTTTCAGGAAATCCGACGCTGATTTTGAGCTTCAGAGGTATAAGCACTTAATAAATTGCCTCCAAAGTATAATATCAGAACAAAGTGATATGATTAAATATTCATTAGATCCCACCGAGAATAACAGTCAAGGCATATACACATATTTCCAAGACGATAAGCAATTCTTAGACATCGTCATTAAGGCTGAAGCGATATATAAGCAGTTATGTGATGATGAAAATCGGTATGACGAAAAGTCGAAAACGAAGGTTAAAATATTAATTTCGGAACTATCTCTTATGACAAGTGTTATTTTTATACGGATAATGGCTGAAATAAGTGCAATCGATCACGTGGAAAAGTATCGGCTTAAAGTACAATACATAGAAGAAGATGTAAAAATGTTTGATAAGTTGCTAAGTGTGTATTATGTTCATGGCGTTATTTCTGGGACAATAAGCGAAAATAGGAACATAGATATGCCTGCCCAAGTTACCCTGGACTGTTATAAAGAAGGTACGGAAAATCGAGACAAATTAAAGAAAGTGCATCCCTATTGTAAGGTTTTGATGGAATTAAAAGAGAAAACCGCTCAAAGAGTGCAAAAATATGCTTCTGGCAACACTTTTAGGCCAAAGGAACCGTCTTATGGCAGCTTTGTAAAGGTAATTATGTGATAGGTTTTAAAATTTCGTGTAAGACATAAGATGATCTACAACAAAATTTAGACTTCTTTTGAATTTCATCTCATTTTTTTATATATGATATAATATGTAAATCCGCTATACCAGTATAATAAATAATAACAACTAATTTCAATAGTTTATTGTGTATTAAAAATACTTTTTCAAAATTTTATTTTATTTCAGGATTGTAATCATTTTACGAAATCAGTTTTATCAGACAAAACTATTACAACTATGTCAGCTAACTTGATATCTACTTGCAACAAACTGTATGAAGCTCTGGAAGCTAATAAGTATGACAAAGCAATTATACAAAATGCTCAGACAGTTTTAAGGGAGATTTCTTCTTGGGTTTATTCGGCAAAAGCGTTTAGCAAGAAAGTGGCGACATCTTATTCTGAAGCGTTTCCAGATTTAGCAAAACCTTTGGAAAATTCTTTATCCCAAATAATCTACAGTGTTACATCTTTAAGTGATTTAATAAGAGAACTGATAGTGAAGATAGAACAAGGTCCATATTTACCTGACGTTTTGTCGTCGTTATTGCTGTATCCAAATGATATACCGAATAGGGATGCAAGGGAAAAGCACCTTAATAGATTTGTTTCTTCGAATTTCCTGCAAGTGCTAAACAGAAATGTTATTGCGGCTAATGAAGATGTTTATCAAGCTGAGTTGGAGTGCCTCCAGTAAGTTATTGATATAAATTAAAAAATAAATAAATAATTATATTTGTTATAAAAAAATTATAAGTTTAAGTTCAGCGTTACAATAACAGCTCACGATGTTGAGGACAATATATGGCAAGATCCAAATACCAGATTTTTTAATTAAAAACATTTCATGTATAAAACGAAGGTAATAGTGTCACCTTACCTCCACGAAAGCTTAAAACTACAAGACTCCATTAGTACAAAAAATCATTAAAATGTATTTTAGCTGCTAAACAGAAGGTTTCCCTCCTATATAATGTTTATCTTTTGACATTCGTCATTAAGGCTGTTCATTAAATAAATCTTAATAATAAAAACACATAAAATAAATAAACTTATTTTTAGGGTATTAAAAATGAACTTAACAGAATTAAGTATGAATTGTCAAGCTTTAGAACAAATGGATACAGTGTCAGTGGACGCTGTTATGGCAACCCTCAACGCGCTAGTTAACACTTGGGAAAAACAACGCCAAGCGATTGAGAGGCAAAAACAAGATGATGAAGCCTTATATGTTACTAAGTGAGTAAATATTATTAATTAATTAATATTATAAATGCTAAAGTTTGGGTGGTTGGGTGTTAGTTGCTCAATTACAATAAAATGGCTGAACGGATCTGGATGGGAATCGGCGAAGATATAGATTATAGTCTAGAATATTACATAGGCTACTTTTATCGCCGAAAATTTACGTTTCAATTGAGATACCTTTGTTTTTGTTTTTTTGCATAATTTTCCTAAGGACGATGTGAGGGCGGTTTTGCTCAATTTTTATCCTTTAAATATTCTGTGCTTCCACTTTCTTAAAATCAAGGCCAAAATATTTAAATATGAATTCTGTATTATATAGTATTTTATAATCCCTATGTTCTACGGTCATAAGGTAGGTTTGTATCACAACATTAAATTAAATTATTCACAGTGTATTAAGACATTACGTGATAATAATATTATGAAAATTATACAGATCCAAATGCGAAGACGAAGACGAAGAAGCAATGGCATACGAAGAGATAATGGAGATGTTCCCATCATATTCTGAATCAGATTTCTCTGACTTTAAACCACCATCTCTTGAACAGAAAAAGATTAAACCCCCAACAGACAAGCCAAAACATTTGATAACCCCGGACGATGTGTCTCTGATATACAAATGGCATAGCAACTTAGTACGTAACATGACAAACGCAGTATGGTTAACCAGCCCAAAAAAGTTGGTAGGAAACGACGTTGTTAGTTCGCTGTTGTTGAGATATCCCACATTTAGTAAGGTTATACAGAACGCGTGGGAGGCTTTAGATGCTAATTTTGAAGGTGCTATCACACCTAGCTTACTGGTTCTCGTGTCACATATCAAGGATAAAGTCGATGGTGTTGGTGAGTACATACATATTTCTTTTTAATTTTATCATATTAATTCATACATTTTATTTAACTTCACATACATAATATTTCTTTTTAGTGAAGTCATAAATTTTATTTAACTTTACGTCAAGGTAATTCCAATTTTGTTTTATAAGATTTTTTTACATATGTGTATAATGTTTTCTCATCTTTGTGAATATATCTCATTTAACATATTTATCAATTTATACTCTTTTTATTATAACATTTTTGTTTATTATTCCCGTCCCTTCTTGTTGCGTGGAAAAAATCGTTCTTTCGCGGTAAGATCGCCTCTTGTACTACATACAATTCGTAGTTCTTCTCTTTTTGGATGTACTCTAAGCGGTGATTATCTTATCCAATATTTATATATGTATGTATATTTTATTATACAATCTGTCAATACTAATATCATTAATATTTCAGTTGGAAGTAACCAAAAAGTAGACTTCTACCGTTCAGCCTGGGTGTCTGAAACTAAAGAGTGTCTTCCATTATTGCAAAGAGTCAGGGAAAATACTACGGAGTTATTAGACCAGTGGCCTGACTTCCCTACACTCAAAGATGTAAGAAATACTTGTCATTAATATTAGCTTTAGTTTGAAAATGCTCTATCAAAATTCATTGGTGGCAGTCATTCACTGCTTGTTTTATTGTGAACGTTAACAGTTAAATAAATGTTTTTATTGTGGCAATATCTTCTATTTAAGAAAACCAATTTTAATTATTTTTTTTATGTATAAGCTACTGAAATAGTGCAAGAAAAGGAACAAAATCATTTTTAAGTGATACTTTTCAGTTAATATAAAGTCGATGTAATTTTTGGTTTAAATATGATATTGCAGATCATAGTAATAGTGGACAGAATTCTCAGTTTCCCAATAACCAGTCCCGTGTCACGTTTCCTAACGGGGTTGGAATTGCTTCGTGATAAGATCGAAGAGTGGAACAAAAATGCACACAAAGGCAACAACATGATAGACGTGTCGTTAGCTGTGGGCCAGCAGATCATTAATTGGAGAAAACTCGAAATGAGCCATTGGAAAGAGTGCCTTAATAACCTATACCAAAGGTATATATTGCTTTAACATAATAATGCTTGCTTTTTAGTTATTTTAAGGCTTTTTGAAGTGAAACTTCTTTAGAATCGTTGTGATTCAAACTCGATGAAACGAAAAAATAAGTCCATAGTACCAGGCGCTCAGAGACGGGGAAGAGTTAGCCTTAGTTAGATCTCTCCCACCGCGAGTCAGTGACATTTCTAACTCTGTCTAACTCGTGGGTGTGACCTTCGCGCCGTCTCCCTCTCTCAACGAGCTTATATGGGGTTATTTAGTATAAATATAAAGGAGATTTGAAAATTAGTTTTCCAAAGAAGTTTTACTTCTGACATCTGTACTTTGTGCACACGCACTTTTTTTTTAATTATCAGTACATGTCTTGTATTAGAATATGTTGTGATGCTAGTCGAACACGGGTCTCGCACCTCTGATATTTTAATGTGCGTATCATTCCTACTATGATTAGCACTTGTCTTGTTGTGAAGGAAAACATTGTGAGAAAACATGCATGTCTGAGAGAATCTAGAAAGTTCTCAGAAGACATGTGCAACTTAGTGCCAACTTGCACTAAGCCAGGGTGTTTGACTTATCTCCCTATTGTTAAAGGGAGGCCCGTCCTCTGTTGGACTATATCAATCAATCAATCAAAATATTCTTTATTCAAAAAGACTTTTACAAGCTCTTTTGAATCGTCATTTTTACATTATCAAAATTAAAAGTCAGTCTGTAAGTCTGTGAGTAAACTACCACCGGCTCGGAAAGCTGTTCTGCTGAGAAGAACCGGCTTATATCCGGCTATAGACTTATCTCCCTCTTGTTCTACCTCTAGGGAGGGTGGTCGGCAGAGGACGTTAGAAAAAGGGGCTGAGTACATTAGAATATGTTGTGTTTCTAGGGGGGTTATGAGGAACAAATAAGTTAAGCAATAAAAACTTTTTAATCATTTTTTAGAAAACAATCGGAAGCCCACAAATACTGGTTCTATATGTACGCAGTAATAAACTCCTATTTAGATCCAAGTTCTGATGATTCAGTATCTTCCTCAAGAGTAGTGTCAGTGTTGAAGGACTTCATGGAAAAGTCGAATCTGGCTGAATTTGAAATAAGATTGGACATAGTTTTTGTCTATCACTGCCATTTGGTGCACTTGGAGCGTAGTGAGAGACGAGGTATGTTAAATAATATAATTAGGTACGTATATAATTAGATACGTCGTCTTAAGTGATTTTGATTACGTTAACATGCCTTAATGCATAAAAATAAATATGCCGAAATTCGGATGTTCTGGGTCGGGCCAAGTTAAGTCGTTGAGTATTCCTGATAAAGAAGAAATTAGCAAGAATTAGAAAGGCCAAAGGCTTTATTTTTGTTAAGGTGTTGCCTACTGTACTAAGTGTACAATATTAGTAGGATTCTTTGAATACTATTTTAATGCTGCGATACAATCTACACTTAGTGTGTTAACATTACCAGACTCGTTCTCGATGCTCAAAACTGATACTAGATAGCACTTATGATAACTAGACATGTTTATGTCTAGTTATTACAAGTGGTACTTAGCATTTGTTGCCATCATCATTAAATACTAAAATATGAAGGGTACTGATTTACTTTTCTTTTTTAATCTTACTTTTCAGATGAACTACTGTCAATATTATGGAACACATACAATTACTACGCACAGTTTTATTCACATATCGCAGCTGTAATTAAAGAGAAACGAGCACCTATTGAGAAGAAATTACGAGATTTTGTTAAAATATGCTCATGGGACAGAGATCTTAGCTACTGGAGTGTGAAGGATACCGTTGAAAAAGCACATAGAGTGCTCCATAAACATACTAAAGAGTTTGAGGTTTGATTTTTGTTGTAATATTTTTTCTTAAATCCATTTTGCATAAAAAATTATGTTCTTATAAAAGCTTTACAAGTACAGTTCGCGTCACGTAAAAAGAACGCTGGAAGAAAGTGGTGGGGGGTGTGTTTGCGCATGGGTACATTCACACACGTAATTACTAAGTCTATTCTTTTATTTTTAAACTAGCCTTTCGCTTGCGACGTATATTGGTTATTGGCAGATACATTGAAAAATATATTAGATAGAATGTATTAAATAGAATTCTATTAATTTAATAAAATATGTTTGATTCAGTGTAGAATGTTTACTCTACTTACAAAAAACTTAATTAATTCATTTAATATATTTTTTAAAATTATAATCTGCATTATTATCGAACTCTCTCTTTATAAATAGTTCAAAAATATTTTGTCTCTATTTTTTGTATATGTATAAAACCATTTCGTAATTAATAACTTTTGTGTGCGCGATGGTATTTTGAACTGACGGACCAATACCGAGCCGGAAAGCGTGCGGCGCGTGCCTCTACGTCCCACACCCCGCGTCTTACCACCAAATTGGTCTATAAATCGTCTCTGCGCAACTTGACAGCCAGCGTTCTTTTTACATGACGCGAATTATATGTGTATCTTAAAATTATAAAGTGAAAAAAATTGCTTTCAATATCCTATTGTAATCACAAATCTTACAATTAGGTGCTGTTTTATCTAATATAATATGAAAATCTCGTGTCACAGTGTTTGTTATCGAACCAAACTCCGAAACGGCTTGACCGATTTTTATATTTTTTTGCGTATTTTTCTAGGTCTGAGAATAAGTCGTAGGCTTTTTTTTATTCCTCTAGGATAAGGGTGGCCCACTACACGATTTTTATATTTTATTTTTAGACCAAATTTTATTTTTATATATTTTAAAAATAGATAGAGATAGATAAATTTTCATTCCTCTGCCACCAATTCCTATTTTTAAATAATGATTAACATAACATTTTAAAGTAGACGGTATAGTAATCGCGTACCCCATAGATTATTATGTATTTAAGATTTACTCACATCTCGATGTAAACGTATCGAATAATAAGTAAGTAAAACGCAAGAAATCTAATAATAAACAATATTTTCTCAACAGAAAGTGCTAAAAGAAAGCGTAGCAAGCTACCTAGTGGACACGACGAGTGAGGTGGGCACAGACCACGTGGGTATCTGGGACCGTCCCAAGCGAGCCACCACTAGTGCGAGCGCAGCCGGGGGCGCGTATATGATCGATTTGCAAAACCATATTGTACTTGCAAGGAATATTAAAGTAAGGACTTTTTATATTCACTTAAAATAAGGGTTTGTGTATGTGAGGCTTTCTTAGATTTGAAAATTTTTTTGTAGTGTCAAATACATTGGTAATGGCTGCTGAATGTAGTTTATTGTGCTATGTAAATACTTGTTTTCTTTGAAAAATTGTTTTTTTTATTTTAGAGTCTACTCTTTATATTTTTTATTCTGTGTAACTATTTATTTAAATTTATATTAAAATAATAATTCATTAGATTATTTATTTTTTCTTTTCTTAATTATTAATTTTATATATTTTAATATAATAATTTTGTGAATTTTAATATACTAGTATTTATTATTAATATTGCAGAAATATCTGGACCAATCAGAACAACCATGCTCAATAATATCAGAAGGTAGTCTACTGTCCAAAGTGCCAACGCTACTAAATAAAGCTAAAGTACTTTGTAAGGACACAATCGCAAACAGTGGCTACCCAGCATTAGTACAGGCTTTAGATGACTTTGTGACACTTGTGATTGAGACAAGCGCTCATCTGGGATCGTTAGAGGTAATCATATTCATATATTATATATAACCTAATAGAAATGCTTACAAGTTAGTAGCTTTCTAACTCTTGTATACTGCTATTTAAAACTTATTAAAATTTATAAAATATTATCAATAGATGGCTACGGACGGAAATGAGATAGATTTGTTTTTCCCAAAAAGTTACTACTCACACTATAGGTTACCAAATTTATTATAACTTTCGAGTAAAACTCAAAATTTAATCTTAAGTTCTTAAATTATTTAAAGGCCCACACATTTGCCATACATTGATTTCATTTATTACCACGTCAAATAAGTAAGCCTATACGATTTTATTTGAAGGTGGACGCTTCAGCAGAGAAAGAAAAGCAGAAATCTCAAGCGAAAAATATAATTCAACAAAAACGTAAAGCGCTCGCAGACTTGTTCAAGTATTTAGCGAAAATGGGACTCAATTACAGAACAGGATTGGTGATACTGTCAGCGTCGGAAGAATTGTATGACTTTACTATACCGCCAGTTGATTTGGAAGCAGCTATGAGCTATTTGAAGAACAGGTTTGTGTAAAAATGCTTATTGGTTACGTACAGCTTATTTTATTAGGTTTATTAGTGATTTAGCGCGAGCGAAGCCGTGGGTTATGCTAGTAAATTTATACAAAAACTTGACAAATGGTATGTTACCTTAGTATTAGCCGAATGGGCCGGCACGCCCCGTATAGTCACAGAAGACCGGCGTGAAGTGGCAGCTATGCTGTCGCGTTTCGTCCGGTGAGTGAGAGTCCGGGAGGCCCACTCTCCTTCCCTCCTCCCTCTCCTTCCCTCCTCCTTCTCCATCCCTCCCTCTTCCCTTCATACTCCGTCTTCGTTCCCCCCTCTCTCTTCCCTCTCTCCTCCCTCCCTCCCTTTCCTGAAAGGCCGGCAACGCATCTGGCTTGCAGATGTCTCCTGCCCGTTTGCCCCGTTTTTACCATAAAAAAATACAGCATGAAAATCGGTGAAGTAGTTTCACGAACAGACAGACAGACAGACAGATGCGGCAGAGGACTTTGTTTTATAATATGTAGTGATTTGTGAATGAACAGTCATATAGATAATTATGTGGAGATCATGAGAGACATCGATGTGAAGACCCTTTATTAATGTCTTGTATAGTTCAATTTTTGCATACTAAATATCTACGTAATTCTATCTGTTCTTCAGTTTTGGGATTTACTTCTGTCCAAGTACTTTTATTTGGCTTCTGATGGGCAAGTCTTTATACATGTATGATGTATGTAATGTAAATTATACTTGTACTAGAGACTCGCCCTCGCTTCGCTTGGGCTCTTCCCTAGATTTAGCACAGGCAAAGCCGCGGGATCCGCTAATTATGCATATAAACCTTCCTCTTGAATCACTCTATCTATTAAAAAAACCCGCATCAAAATCCGTTGCGTAGTTTTAAAGATTTAAGCATACATAGGGATATAGGGACAGTTAAAGCGACTTTGTTTTATACTATATAGTGATAGTGATATGCTTAATTTTATCAACTATTTATAACAAGTTATATATTTTAAATGTTCCAGGCGATGTGACCAAACATTACTTATGCTATGGTCGGGATGTGAGAAGTACTTTCAGAAGAACATCGCTCGGCACAGACTGTTTAGTGGCGCGTTACAATCGCCCCATAGCGACCTCGGTATACAAAACATTGAAAGGTGCAAGGGTTTTGCTGCGCAATTATTGGTGAGACTTTATTATTTATATAGTAAATCTTTTTAGTTAAGCGTATTTTTGAACAGTTTTTATAATTAATTTAGAAAAAATGTAACAGTATTTAACCTTTTCTATTATATGATGTTTAAGATCTTTGTGTAACAGCTACATATTTGCATTATTTCAGAAATTAACCAACACTGAAAAGAAATCAATTTCCAAATACACAAAATACATATGCGCATTGCGCACAGTGACTACAAACCTCACTAACGCCCTAGAAGCAGACACGTGTAGTACTAATATTACTACCTTAAAGAATAAACTGGATATATTAGTTGAATGTTACGCACAAAGTAGTATCTTACTCGATCAATTTAGTATTGTACTTAAGTCAATACCAGAAAAAGGTATAAACTCCAATTCGGAGCCAGAATTTGATATTATTTTATGCGATTCGCCCATAGCACGTTGTTTCAAAGATAGCGATGAATGGAAAGAACTGTATAAGAAAGTCAAAGCCATTATAACCCAAGTCGATAAACAAAAAGCAGCCCTAATTAAGCTAATAAAATCCAACCCTAAACAACTCGGTAATGTAATCGATTTGCCAAATGTTTCACAAACTCATATCGATATTGTTGAAGATGCTAAGAGTAATCTGCAAACGATTATCGAGAAGAGTGAATCGATTTTACAGGAATATAGTTTTGGATTAAAGACAAATATTGTTGACGGTTTCCGCCCACAACATCCATTACTGCGAAGTATTGACAATTTAGTTAAATATCTAAAAGAAACTTTGAAAAATCTGGATAAATTAGACGAGTCTATAGATCAAGAGATGGATGAAAAGTCATCCAATACAATAATTGCCCAATCAGAAGATATCGTAGCAACAATGCTACTAATGATCCAGTCACTTTATAAAAAACATCTACCCGCAGATAAAAGTATGGAGAATATCGATGTTCTAAATGCAATAGACGAAATAATAGATGAAGGTGGTAAAGACAAAGAAGAATCAAAAGAGATCTTAGAAGATAAACATTTGAAGGAACTTCTACAAGAAAGTATAACAACAGATTCAAAATTATTGCAATTAGATACATTGATTAGTAAAATGCGTTCTTTATTAATCGATTATGTCGATTTTATTGCGGGTAGATCGGAAATAGATGAAGTAAGGACAGCGGTTATGAGAATAGTGCCAATATTAGAGCAAGTCGTGCTCTTTGTTCAATACTTCGTATCGCAAAAGGTTGCCGTACACAGAGTATCCTGTAAAATGCTCTCAGTGTTGTTGAAGATTTTCTCAGATCTTGCTACTAAAGGGTATGCATTTTAACTTTGTTATTAGTAGTAATAAAAGTATTAGTTATATTTGTTTTAAGTTTTCAATATATATTTTTTTAGGTTTACATATGTATATATGATTAAAAATACATATAGTGCAATAAAAATTATTTATGTTGCTAAAATAAAATTGCATATACTGTATATGACAGTATATACATGCATTATTTATAATATTAGTCCTATAATTAATAATTTAATATTTGATTAAGATTTGCTTAGACACCAAAGTGATTTTTATATATAATGACAGGTTCTGTAAACCATCTGACCTCGATATGGAAGAAGGTGAAGGTGAGGGCGGTCCGGGAAAGCTCGCCGGGGGAATGGGCCTCGGGGAGGGAGAGGGACAAAAGGATGTCTCTGAAAGAATTGAAAATCAAGTAAGAATTACAATACTTACTACTAGTATAACTATGATAATATCCTTCTGAATATGCAACACCATTGAGGATTTATCTGCAATACAGAAAATATTACTTCGTTAATGCATTTTTTAATTTTTTTATAATTTAAGCAAAATAAAGTGACGAAGCACAATAAAGTGACAAAGCAAAGTAAATTGACGACACTTTTGGCGCAGTTTGTAGTGACCCTACTTTCTTGCGCCAGCGGTCGCGGGTTCGAGTCCCGTTGGGGGCATTCGTTTGTTAAACTCGGATGTATGTACTCCAGTCATGGGTGTTTATATTTATAATATGTATTTATTTAAAGAATTATAAAATGTAGTATATCAACAATCTAGTATTCGTAACACAAGCTTCGTAGCTTACCGCGGAATTAGATGGTGCTGTTTGTAATAATAATAATAATTGTCCCAATATATTTATTATTATTTATTATTATTATAACCTTTACATAGCCTATACATTTGTAACATTACAGAAGCTTTCAGAAAGAAACTGCTTAAACTTCCTTGATGATTTAATAATCATTAAGTAAAATTGTTTGAAAATATAACACTAGTTGTTAAGATTAGCCCGAACAAATAAAAACTTTTACATTATTTTTTAAACCCCGAAGCAAAAAGAGAGGGGTGTTATAAGTATAACGTGTCTGTCTGTGTATTTATATGTGGTATCGTAGCTCCTTAACGGATGAACCGATTTTCGTTTATTTACTTAGGATCAATTAGATGACGCACATCGCCCTGGCGAAGAGAAGAATGAAGAAGATCGCGACTGCAAGGAAGAAGAGAAGGGAGTCAATATGACAGACGACTTCGATTCACATTTGCAAGATGTGGAACGGAAAGGTATCTGTTGCTATTACGATATAATTAATTGTTTCACAAGTTTTGTATGCACATGCTATAAAAATTATATATGCATTATGCATACAGCAAAATGGCTTACTCGCGATTGCCATATAAATAACAAAAAATTCAAATAAGCTTATTTTAATTTAAAAAAACAATAACTCACTTTTTATATGTTATTTTTATTATGTTCCTTTTTTTTCTATTATAATTATAGAAGGTGAAGAATCAGATCAAGAGGATGATAAAGATGATGCAGATAAACAGATGGGTGATACGGATAATGCAGCTGAAAAGTAAGTAAAGGTTTAACTAACATTTATATTTTATGACTATATAATTATATTCTTAACTAATATTGTGTGTCAAAATCTTATCTTAATTCTCTTAATCGGTTTAAATATATATAAAATTAGACAATAAATAAATAAAAGAAAATAATAATAATCATAGTATATTTTTCAATTTAAGGCTAGACCAACAAATATGGGGTTCAGAAGATGAAGAAGACTTAGAAGAAGAAGGTAAAAAAGATAAAGAAGAGAAAGGAAAAGGTGAAAGTACAGGAGAGAAAGAGATGGCTGCCAAAGAGCAGGAACAAGGAGCTGATGATGGAAGCGAGGGGAAAGATAAACAGAAGAAGAAAGATATCAATGAAATGGAAGAACCTGAAATTGATGATGATCATGTAAGTTTGGTCACTAAATTCGCATTTCGTTTTTGTTTGATTTTAATTAAAATTGTAATATGTAGTGATCTCACAAATCTTATAATATTGTAGAGAGCTATTATGTTGTATATACATTTATTCCGTGTCTTTTTATTGTGGGTTGAATCTAACTTTGAATTCAAAATTTAAAGGTTTAGCTTTTTAAGTTTGTCTATATAAGAATTCTTTGTTTTATTTACCTTTTCAATCGATGATAACTGAAGGAGTGCCGATTTTTAGCAAAGCTCGATCGTTCAGATGTTATTAGTAGTTAAACGTGATACAAAATCTAAATTATTCCAGATTGATCCTTACCACGGCAATCAACAACAACTCCCCGAACCCGAAGACTTTGAACTGCCCGACAACATGGATATGGACGGCGAGGAAGATGATGATAAGGTTGGCTATTTAATATCGTTATTTACGTAAACATTTATAACTACATATTTCCATTTATCAATTTTATGCTATATAGGTATATATATCAAAACATTTACTAAATTTTATACAAAAAAGTTTTTTCTGAAAATTAATATTAATTTAAAATACTCACAGCATATAGATGAACAGTTACTTATAAAATGATACGTGAAAATGTCTTACAATTTTGGTATTAATGGCTTTTTTATTTTTATTATATGTTATTCCAACACATGTCTATTACAATGTAAAAAAACACTAAAGAGATTTTCAATTTCAATGTTTTGTTTTATATTGCATAATTTATATTAACAGGACGGTGAAACGGAAACAGAAAATCCATTCGAAATAAATGCAATGAAAGAAACAATACCAGAAGAAGAATCCAAAGAGAAGGAAGAAAAGGGCAACAAAGAAGGTCTAGAAGTTTCCAGTGATGAAGAAGATGGAGGAGACGATAAAGAACAGGTATAATGCCTAAATGATAGGTTTTAATAAATAAATTCTTTACCTATTGTCTATTTTTTTTTTCAATTTTCTTTTATAAGAATTTTAGATCATCCCCTTAATTCCATTTTTTTTCAATTTTCTTTTATATAATTCTAGATGAAACTTGACATTTTTTATATGTAATATAAGTATAATACGCGTCATGTAAAAAGAACGCTGGCTGTCAAGTTGCGCAAAGGCAATTTATCGGCCAATTTGGTGGTAAGACGCGGGGTGCGGGGGGGAGAGGCACGCACCGCATGCTTTCCGGCTCGCTATTGGTTCGTCAGTTGAAAATACCATCGCGCACACAAAAGTTATTAATTACGAAATGATTTTACATCAAAAATAGAGAAATAATATTTTTGACGCATATAGTTTTATAAAGAGAGAGTCTGATAATAATGCAGTTAACAATAAAAAATATATATTAAGCGAATTAATTTAATTTTTTGTAAATAGATTAAAAATTCTACGATAAATCAAACATATTTTATTAATTTATAAAATTCTGTTTAATAACATTCTATCTAATATATTTTTCAACGTACCTACCAATAACCAATATACGTCACGAGCGAAAGGTTAGTTCAAAAATAAAAGAATAGGCTTAGTAATTTCGTGTGCGAATGTACCCATGCGCAAACACACCCCCCACCACTTTCTTCCAGCGTTCTTTTTACGTGACGCGAACTGTATTAAAATTTTATATTACCAAGTATTTAACATAGCTACTTCTACTTCCATGTAGAATAAAGAGGGCGCAGACGAAACAGAAGAAAATAAAAATGAATCAAATGATGCTGATGCTGAACAAAACGAAGAAGATACAAACAACGATGAAAAAGATGCTAAAGACGAAGCAGAAACTAATCCCGAAACCGAAACCGAACCGGAAACTGCACCAGAACAAAAACCAGATGAAAAAGAAGATGAAAACTTACCCAAAAATCCTGATGATATAAATAATGAAGAAGTAGAAGAAAAACCACATGAAGCTAATCCACAAGCGAATCCATCGAGTGAAGATCCTTCAGCTGAAGACAAGGTGGAAAATGCGGAAATGGAAAGAGGGACAAATGATAACGTTGAGACGAACACTGAACAGGCCAAAGATGAGGATGCTGCGCCATATGTGAGTATACTTTAGCAACCTAAAACGCAAACCCAACTAACAACTATCTGTGAGTTGTAGGACTTCATGGATGGACAATTATAAAAAATACTTTTTTACCGTGGAATATAACTATATTTAATACATGAATCATCTCCTACATAAGTCCTGCAAGAATCATTGTATTTGTAAGCTTTGTTTTTAAATTGAATTAATTTAGCCTATATTCTCCAGTTTCTTCAGATTCATCATGTAATATCGTACCCAACAAACACCATTCAGTAGACAATGTCAGTTTAATTATTCGTTAAATAGGATGATGTCCTCTGGACCTATTTCTTCCACGGTGGCTAATCTACATTATAATACATACCAAGATACTACAATGCAATACTTCTCAATACTTCTCAGATACAACATGCTCTCCCTAGCTCTTTCAACAGAAGAATAATTCGACACTCGCGATGATAGCTTAAGCACAGGACCGATGGCTTTAACGAGTTCTATTTGACATCGAACTTTGCGTTGTTATTAAGATTCTAAACAGAAACACTCATTAACAAAATTTGCCTGGACCCGGGACTTACATAGTCGGGATGGCCAATGAAAGTCTATATTCTTTGAAATTAATTCATATTATATTATATTGCTTTTTACAGTGTCAAACGAAAAACTGAACTCCATATTCCAAACAAATTTATAACATAAAAAAAAGGTTTTACATATCAATTAAAAATAAAAATAACATTGATCAGTATTAACTCATAAATACTTATTCATACTACCTTTTTGTAACTGCAAAATAATAAAACATTATAAAAATAAATAATCCTAACACATAACTT
Organism: Boloria selene; assembly: GCA_905231865.2. Taxonomy (NCBI): domain Eukaryota; kingdom Metazoa; phylum Arthropoda; class Insecta; order Lepidoptera; family Nymphalidae; genus Boloria; species Boloria selene. The sequence continues at coordinate 7,443,379 of HG993149.1, forward strand.
TTATTATATCCTATTGTTGTTTTATTCAGGAACAAATGCAAGAACAAGTGGGTGAAGATATCCAATCGACGGGACGCTCAGAGCTAGATAAGAGTGACAAAGGGCATCGTGGTGAGAGGCAGCCGGCTAGAGCAGAACGTGTGAGAGAGGAACAGAAACAGTTTGAGAATAAACCTGGGAAGACTGATCAGGAACGGACTCTTGGTGAGTTGGATTTACTATGACTATAGTATTGTAGTATTGTAATATTGTAGTATAGTATTGTAGTATTGAAATTTTGTCGACTTTATTGAGTGATATACTATCTTATGTAATTAAAAAAAAATCTATACACACAGTTCATATTCAGGTTCATAAACATGTCATCTTAAATATTATACATATTTAACCTTAATATATTCTAAGTTCTTCAAAGCTTTCAATGTTTACCTTTTCGCTTTGGCTGTATACGCTGTTTTAAATACATTTGCTTCATAAAGGAAGCATAGATATAACTACATTTGAAATGAAATCTTCCAAAATAAAAAACTCATAATCCACTCTTTATTTTTTAACTTATCTTGTTAATAACATCAAAATGTGCCAAATTACCTTGCTATTATCGAAGAATGTCGATGAATGACTGTGATTGGTCAGTAAAGTTTATTTAACACATGTCTCACAGGTGATGTTAACGAAAAGAAACATAAGAAGGCCCACACTCTGAATACGGAGAAAGAGAAGGCAGAGGAGGAAGGGGAGGGGCAAGAACATGATCAAGACGCCGACGCGTACCAACACGTGAAGCAAGCGGGGAAGGATGATATGCAAGTATGTGTATTTAAAGTTGTTTAACAACCATATAATTTAGTAGGGTTTAGATGCTACTAGCGACTCGCCCTCGCTTCGCTCGGGCTCTTCCCTAGATTTAGCACAGGCAAAGCCTCGGGTTCCGTTAGTTATGCTTAAAAACCTTCCTCTTGAATCACTCTATCTATTAAAAAAAACCGCATCAAAATCCGTTGCGTAGTTTTAAAGATTTAAGCATACATAGGGATATAGGGACAGAGAAAGCGACTTTGTTTTATACTATGTAGTGATAAACCAATAAGTGACAACACCTCTAAAATTAAAAATATTAATTGGTTAGTCGAAATTAAATACTGGTTAGTTTCAAAGTAATTGTATTTGATGTTTTAGTTGCTTTGTAATTAATAATTAGTTTTTCAATTGAGTTGGCAGGAAATAGTGTTGACTACATCACCACCTTTACCAACCCTTATAAACCTTTATAGACAGTACTATTTAACAATTTTAACCATTTTTAATAATAAATAATTAAAGTAAACTAAAAATTTGAAATATATTATAGGCTAACAAATTGCTTAGTATAAATTGTACTTTACGTGCCGTCCACGCTATTATTGTATTTGAATTCTTATTTCTTACTAACAAGTTGTTTCTTTCAATCGCATCTCTTAGTAGATCTAAGCAACTATCAACCTTAACTCATACAACACAAATATTATTTTAGGTTGTCGATGCAGCGACAAAAGAACAAGCTGATGAGCAACCAACTCTGCAGCAAGAAGACGAGGAAGCAGAGAAAATGAAAGAAGATGAAGAAATAGCTATGGACGTAGATAATGATGATATACAGGTATATCGTGATTTATATTAAAAAAAAAGAAATGGAAACCGAAAGAAAGTTAATTGAACAATGCAAAGGTTATAAAATAAAATACTGTCTTTTGTTAAAATGGTTTTCTCGTAATGCGGTCACAATCAGACAAGCAGACGATAATTCTAATGAATATATTATGTTCGATCGTTGTATCTATAATATTTAGTTATAAAATAATGATTATTTCATCTGGGGGCACGGTAGTGCCCCCGCCAAGACGAGCCAAGCGAAGCGCACGGGCACTACCTACCTTTTCTCGAAGCGCTTCGTCGTTTTTTTGAACCCCCTTGAACTTGGGTTTGGATTATGCTAGATCAACAAAATTTTCGGGATATATTGTCAATAGCGGACTTATTGAACATATTAAGTTTTAATTACATTAGCTTTTATACTTCAGATTTTATTTATATCTAAAAAACGCTGATTTCGTCACTGACGCACTGATGATCATCAAAATTCTTAAGGTATTTCCTAATGACCTAGAAAGCTGAAATTTTGTATGTAAGCTAGTATTAGCACACAAAGAACAAAAAAATTATAAAACTTGTAACTTTCATCCCCCAACCCCTTAAACTAGGGGATGGGAGTTTGTATGAGACCTGTAATTTTAAATTAAATTTTGATGACGCTAGAGGTCTAATCTATAATCTAAAACTTGGTGCCCCCAGATATATATATGTATAGGTACTCCTTGTTAAAAAAAAAAAAAGAAGAAAAAAATAAAAAAAAATTTTGTTACAAACAACTTACAAAAAGAAATGAAATCCCACCAAAAACATTTTCATGTAAAATGTTGCCAAGACAAGCCCATATGACTCGCACTGTCAAAAAGTTATCAGATCTCATGTAGAGCCAAGCTTCTAACACTACACGCCCTAACTCTACAAGGCCTAACTTCACAAACTCTACACCTTAGTCAAAATATGTGGCTTGGCCGTTCGTTACTACAAGAACTATTGTATAACACAAAACACATTGACTAAGGTGTAGAGTTTGTGAAGTTAGGCCTTGTAGAGTTAGGGCGTGTAGTGTTAGAAGCTTGGCTCTACATGAGATCTGATAACTTTTTGACAGTGCGAGTCATATGGGCTCGTCTTGGCAACATTTTACATGAAAATGTTTTTGGTGGGATTAATATTTTCCAAAACATATTTAGTGTATAGATTCAACTAAGTCATATTACAAGATCTATACATATAATTACCAAATTTATTTTATGTCCAGAACGTAATATATTATTGGAATACAAATATAAAAATTGGTAATGACTAATATTTTTAACAATTAAATCGTTTTTTTTTTTAAATATTTACAGGTAGAAAAATCCGAAGAACTAAAACCAGAGAAAATGAAAGAAGGCACAGATAAAGATAAAGATAAGAGTGGCAACAAGAAGGACGGTGGTGATGAAGCCACCGGAGAGACTGGTATTGAAGTGGAGGGAGATACCGTGTTAACTGCGACCGTGGCTAGAGGACGTGACACCACTTATCATACTAAGTAAGTATTCAAGGGTTTTTATTTAATATTGGGACACTTTTACAACAGCGCCATCTGGTTCTGTGGTAAGCTACGAGGCTTATGAATATGAATAGACGGTGTTGGATATTGTATCGAATGCAGTATTGCTTTTATTTAGGGCATCATTTAGTCTAGTACTTTTTGTCTTTTTTGTAGTATATCACCTACTTTTGAATGAATGTATGCTCTGTTAGCAACCTATGTAATAAATAAATAAAAAATACGAGGGTATTTGTAGTGTAATAGTATAGAATTTGTACATCTGTCTTTCAAACACGTTACAATATAAACTTAATTTTAAAGGCTCGAAGACACTCGACACGCGGAGAACATAACAGTGGAGGAGTACATCAGCATACGTCAGTGGATGGAGCGCGGGGGAAGCGGGGGAGCGAGCGGGGGTGGGGGTGGCGCGGGGGATGCGGCGGCGGTGTGGCGCAGTGCGTGGCGCGACTGCGCGGGGGACGCACGCGCGCTGTGCGAGCGTCTGCGCCTCGTGCTAGAGCCTACCGCGCGCTCGCGACGAGCGGGTATGTCCATATTCTATACTAGCAATTCGCGCGGCTTCGCCCGCGTTTTTTTGCAGTGAAACTTCTTTAGAATCCTTGTGATGTCAAACTCGATGTAACGAAAAAATAAGTCCATAGTACCAGGCGCTCAGAGACGGGATGAATTAGCCTTAGTTAGATCTCGCCCACCGCGAGTCAGTGACATTTCTAACTCTGTCTTACTCGTGGGTGTGACCTTCGCGCCATCTCCCTCTCTCAACGAGCTTAGACGGGGTTATTTAGTATAAATATAAACGAGATTTAAAAATTAGTATGCCAAAGAAGTTTTACTTCTGACATGTGTACTTTGTACACACGCACTTTTAATTTTTTTTTAATCGCTACTAAACTTTCGATCACTCGCAGAGTTGAAAATTCTCTAAAATTACTCCAGCTTTAATATACTCCTGAGCCGCGCAGGTACCTATTCCATATATTATATGCGGCGTGCACTCCTCCTCCTCTCCTGTTATTGTAGTTTTAGCAGGGATCCTTATTTTTTCTTGCAATTAAAATAGCGAAATTCGTTACAAACATACTTACATACAAATCTTTCCTCTTTATAATATTATATTATAATATTATTATTGTTTATAGGAAATGTAAACGTTTATTAATATAGTGTGAACGATTAGAACAACTAGATCTTAGGGCGGGTTTGGTTAATCATTATTTTTAATAAATATCGCATATACAAGGTGGAACAATATATCGAACATAGAAAAGTCCCTAAATTATTGATGGAGAAGTATTATTGAATTGTAATTATAACATGATGTTACAGTTCTCGAGACATAAACTCAGCTTTGCATTTGTGTGAGTGATAGCTAAAAGCCAATAGCCGCGCATCAAAAACCATTTAAACGGGTTCAAACCAAGCTCGCAACGCGCTGCGCCTTCAGACATACCTACCCTTATATTGCACGCACACAAATGCAAAGCTGAGCTTAAGGCGCGAGGACTGTACATATGATCTATTCACATTTTTTTAAAGATTTTTCATTACAGAGCTCTCATATTAAAAATGTATATTTAGGACATAAGTAAAGTGTATATATATAAATAAATATAAAATATAAATATGTTGGGACATTGTTACATACAACGCTATCTAGTTCCGTGGTAAGCTACATAGGAAGCTTGTGTTACGGATACCAGATAGTGGATACACTACATATATAACTTCAAATAAATACATAATATTAATATAAACACCCATGACTGGAGTACAAACATTAGTGCTCAACAAATGTATGCCCCCAGCGGGACTCGAACCCGCGACAGCTGGCGCAACAAGTAGGGTCACTACAAACTGAGCCATCGTGTCGTCAATATATGTATATGCATTCCTTAAAATAAATAACAAATAACAAATCAATCCAGGTGACTTCCGAACGGGGCGTGCAATCAACATGCGTCGTGTAATCCCATACATCGCTTCCCATTTCCGCAAGGACCGCATCTGGTTGCGAAGAACCAAGCCCGCCAAGCGAGACTACAAGATCGCCATCGCGATAGATGACTCCAGCTCCATGTCAGATAACAGGAGCAAGGAGCTCGCCTTTGAGAGCTTGGCTTTGGTGTCGCAGGTCTTTGTTTTACCTAGTTTTTTTATTCGAAGTTTTTGGATTTGGATGATTTTTTTTTATTTTTATTTAAAAAAATCATGGTATTGTTTCCACTTTCTTTTTTAAATTGATCAAGAATATTGTTTAAGGTTAATACATTTTTCTGTTATTTTTTAAATTAAATCTGTCCAAAATCCCACCTCATAAATATAAGTTCTCATAAATTTATATAAGAACTAAATTATTGTAATTATAAAAATTCTTACAACTTTGAATTAAAATTTGTAGTTTATAGTTAAATCCATTCCATTAACCTGAATATTTATTATAATATTTCAGGCCCTAAATCTCCTCGAATCTGGAGACTTGGCAGTATTAAGTTTCGGGAAAAAACCGAATCTTCTGCATCCATTCACTGAGCAGTTCTCCGAGCATTCTGGCGCAAAGATTCTAGAACAATTACGTTTCGAACAAAACAAAACGAAAATAGCGCAATTATTAGACTTTTGTACGGTTATGTTCGATCAGCAATCTATAAGAAGTGATGCTTTGAACGCTAAGTTGCTGGTTATAGTTAGTGATGGAAGGGGCATTTTTTCTGAAGGTGAAACGAGGGTTTTGCAATCAGTGAGGCGAGCGAGACAGCAAGGCATATTTTTGGTTTATGTTATCATCGATAACCCGGATAATAAGGTGAGATTGACTTATATGACGACTTTTTCTTAAGCTTGTTAAACTTTTGCGTTTTGATATACTTTGACCTTAACATCATATTCGACTGACATATTATTTATAAAAAAATATAGGCTTAATTTAAAAGCAATCAAGATTATAAAAAGTGTGTGTGTGTATATATATAGAAAAAAGGTATTCAATGCATTAAAAGTTTTATTACAACGCATTATTAAGTTAAATAAAGTTTATTTAAATATCACAAAAAATACTAAAACGTTGACTATAGCTAACTTCAGGGTGTCGGTTTTTCGTGTCGGTGTGTGCGCGCATCGTAAAAATTTACTCTCATAATTTTTCCCTAACGCGCCAAAAGAAGTATAACTTCAAAAATCTTTATTAATTCACATGTAAATTCCTTATTTTTCCTTTTACTACCTAATTCATATACATGTCATAATCATATCGTCTCTCTTTCAGGATTCCATAATGGATATAAGGCGCCCTCTACTAGATCCTACAACAAACTCTCTCTCCGGCTTCGTACCATACTTAGATACATTCCCTTTCCCGTTCTACCTAATTCTACGGGATATGTCAGCATTGCCTAATGTTCTGGGAGATGCTTTAAGACAATGGTTCGAACTAGCCGCTAATACTTCTTAAAATAAATTTAAGTAAAAGAATTTAAATAAATAGATATTTTTTATAAATTATGTAAGAAAATGTTTGTAAGTTCAAAAAAAGTCAATCGTGTTGTTTAGATATAAGGATATATTTTTTTACAAAATAATGTAAAATAAAGTGCATATTTTGTTTTCTATATTTGTCTATATATATAAATAGAACGCGCCTATAATTTTAGTTTTTAAGGCAAATATGTAGGTATAAAGAAATAAAATTTATCATCTCTCTTATTTGCTTTTTTATTATAATTTAATCTTGAACTCTCATATATAAATAATTATTACACACCAGAATTGTTTTTTCGCAATGGATTAGTAATTACTAGAGATGCGCCGAGTAGCACTTTTGCCGAGTAACGAGTACCGAGTTTTACTCGGTTCAATTTTTTTCCGACCGAGTACTCGGCCGAGTAACTCGGTTCAATTAAATTCCACGATTAGCTAGAGTGTTTTTATGTGCACCTGCAATAGTACGAGATCCGGCTGCAAAATCTCTACGTTCATAGCGTAGTTAATCGAATTCACATTTTGTATGTACATTCATGTTCAGGAGAATACATTGATAACAGGCTGCCAGTCAATAAGTGGCCGCAAGTATTTTTTATTAAAATTATTTTAATTAATTTTCGAAAAAAAAATCGATTACTTATTTTTTAAATAAAATATCATCCACATTAAAGCAATGTATGTAAAGAATCCGAAAATCGATGGGTGCCGTTGTACACTCGGCCGCAACTACTTAGCAGCCAGGTGTAAACAGGTAATATTTTGGTGTATTTATACGTTCATGAAGTATACGCATGTTTTTTATATAAAATTAAAGCTATTTTTTTTAAAATACGATGATATATCGCTGCCTATGAACAAATGGCCGCAAATTAGAGTTGCTAGCTGTCAAACACTTGAGTTAGCGCCACTTGTTAAAAGAGGATGGCGAGTTTAAACCGAGTATATTACTTAAACCGAGTATACTCGGCATTAAAACCGAGTTATTCGGCCGAGTACGAGTATCAAAATAACCGCCGAGTACGCCGAGTACCGAGTATTAACCGAGTACTCGGCCCATCTCTAGTAATTACGTAATAACAAAATGCCTAAACAAAAGGCCGAAAAAACATAATGATTTCAATTATGATGGTTTATTATAACTGCCTCGATGGTGTAGTGTCTACCTCTACGGCTACTCATTCGTAGGTTCTGGGCTCGAGTCCCAGATGGAATTAAATTTAGTTATCAAGTATTATAATTTAGTAAGCCTTAGTAACAGTCTGGAGTACGGAAGATGGCGGTGTGTCACCCCCGTGCTTCGGAGAGCACTTAAAGCCGTCGGTCCTGCGCCTTAACTCTCACTGGTCGTGTAGAGTATCGTTCCACCGGAGTATGAGAGTGCACTTGACCACCGTGGCAGAAATCGGTCGGACATTATTATTTTAAAGGTTACTTCAGCCAAGAGTACTTTAATGGAATTGTTATGCTATTATATCAACATCTAAAAGAAATTTCTGATGAGAAGTGGAATATAATAATGGAATAAAGAAAACCAACAACTTTAAAAAATATTATTGTATATTTGTCAACTGAAATTAAACAATATGACATGTTTCGCTTAGCCTTCCAAAGTAACAGAAACAGTACGAAAACATGTTAACATTTAGGCCTAAATTACGTTATAAATATTAAACCATGACCTAATTAAAAAATATTTCGCAAGAAAGCTATGCCTAATGAAAAATTCTTAACTAAATATTTGTAGATATTCCGAACTTATTCTGCATAATAGATCAATGCACCGCTTAAGTTGTATTTTCCTAATATACATACATGGAAAGTACCTACACTCGTATATCATACACTGTGTAGGTAGTTTCAAAAAATTCAACAATTTTAATAGCAAAATATAAACTATGTTAAAGTTTATAATAAAATATGCTAAATCATTTAAAATATTAAATATGTATTGACAACGACTGTATTACACTTGTGCACTTAGATATAATAATAGCTCTTTTGGACAGATTTCAATTTTGATTTATATATAATTAATAATAAAGAAACTCTTTTTACATTAATAAATTCCAATATATTTTTATACATTCAGTACTAAATATATTCGAAAATTAACACAAGTGTAAATCAATCAAAGTGAATAAATAGTATGAGTTAAATTAAAAGTGTTGCCCTTTCATAGTACATTTGAGCGTGTTTAAAGCTGTTTAGCAACTTTTTTACATCTACATGAAAGTTATGTTATTCTGTAAAACTTATTATTCTTTTATAAAAATATTCGAAACACACTGGATAATGTTGCCAGTAGCCTATTCCAATATTTCAAATATATTTGGACCTCTTGACATTTTAATGAATCAATCCTCACAAGTCTTAACTGGCAACACTATTTTAAAGCGTTTATAAAAGATATAGAAAATTCTATCTAAAGTAAAGGCCATATCGGTGTTTCGGTGACTATCACATACTATTAGTATTACACTACTTTCGTTTTTTAAAACTTCTATAAACCCTAAAACCTATACCTTATCGTACAAGAAGTATATGTTGGTCATTTTAAAGGTAGTTATTAAATAAACATTATATATTTGAACAGGACCTTAACTAACATTAGTACAGATTGTGATATAGTCAAAAAATGTATGTAGATAACAATTGTTATTTACTATACTATATAGTAAAAAATTATTGAGATTTAAGCACCTGAAGAAATATTGGGCTATTACATTTTTTTTAATATAAGAAAAAAGTGATCACTACCAAGTTGAAAAAAAAACCATTCAAATTTCAATGTTGGTAGAAAAACTTTACATTCAATTTATTATCTACATAATACAATTAACTAAGCTCGAAACATAAATGTTATTTCACTATACGCATAATCTACATATAAAAATAATAGAATGTAAATAAATTATAAAAGATGTTAAATATATGAAGAAATTTATACATAAAAATTAAACAGTAGTGGAATCTGTACTATTTGAAGTTAGAATTTTTTATAATATAAAATTATTTATACTGGAAATTTACCTTTCAAAAAGTAATTCATTGTTATAACAAAATTATAAATAATATAATATGTTAAATACATATTTTCCTGCCTTTCATTTTATTTACTCTCCTTGGACGAATGGTTATTGGTATCTTCAGTCTTTTCGCTGTCACTGTAGAACTTTGGCTGCAAAAAAATCAATCAATTAATGTTTAGGAAAACAAATTATATTTTTAGAGTAAATGACTATAAAGAAATTGGTGATAAGTAGGAAATATACACACAATAAGTAAGCGTTACAGTGGCATAACTCTTTCTTAGATTTACGCGAATATTCGTTATTAAAATAACAAATCATTGGTATAAATATTTAAAAAAAACTAATTAATCCGCGAAAAAAGAGATAATTTCATTTATAGTGGCATAACTTTCAATTATTTGTGCGTTTCATCATTACAATGTAAGAAGTTAAGTCTCTTTTGCACTAACGGTCTTTATAAAAATAGAAAAATATTATTAAAGTTAGTGGTTACAATTTTTTAACTTATTTTACAATTATATATTTCATGCTATATTGTTTATGAATATAAAAATAAAAAATAAAACAAACTAAAAAACAACACTAGGTGTAACGAAAAGTGAAAACTAATAAAAGAAAAACATCATAAAAGCTTGCTGATTGGCTCAAGGACATTAAAATGATATGTGATGGATATAGTAAAAGAAAAAAAAATCGTTTTCATACTAAGTGTGAGTTGAAATAAAGCAAAAAAGGAAAAAAATAAAGAAAACATTTCAAACAATTAGTAAAAAAATGCATAAGTATAATAAACTTAAATTAAATTTTTACACTAAAGTAAATTACTATTAGGTCTTTTGATACTTAATTCCTTTAAAATGAATACATATTACTTACTCATAAAAACTAAAATAGTAAACGCTGCTTCAAATTCATTTTATGATGCAATAGCTTAATCAAAACTATACATAATATAAAAAAATTACTTTTAATACATAATTTATTGAGTAAATAAACTCAAACATGTAATAAATATAAAGATGTGGAAACGATACAGAATAAAGTCTCTTAAGGTTAGAAACTTCATTCTGTAATGTAAAATGATGACTGCTATTTTATGAAATATACACACAATACAAAAACAAATCCAAAAAGCATGAGGATCTAGACACTGGGCTCGACTTACAATATCAACATGTACTATACGGACGTGACTTTATTGCCGAGTCCGTTTTTCACACCGTTATAGCTTGTAAAACCCTAAAAATAAGTACATACGTCACTGTGTGAAGTTTTCATTGTTTCAGACAATCTATACTTCATTAATTCGTATATATTATTAATATTCAAAATTTAACCAAAAAAAGCCAAAAGTATGAGTACATTAATATGGAATATTATAATAATATGAAGATATAGTATTAGCAAATATAAGTCTACTAAAATTTAGTTGACTTCTGTCCTTGAACAATAAAAACATCTATTGAATTTAAGTTATGACAAAAAAAACACAGTATTTTTGACAACCATAAACTATCATAACTAAAAGGACCTATGCCATTTGTGACAAAATAAAAAAAATAAATGTCAAAAATAAAATATGACAGTTACCTCGTCGTGTTTCTGGTCGGAGATGCGTTCGTCATCGTCATCGCTGTCGTCATCACCTGACGAGTCACCGCCGGAGCCCGCGCCCACGTTATCTGACGCTTTTGCTGTAATACAATTAAACATATATTATACATATATTATTAATTACAGGAATATTATGAAATGGTTACATTTTTAACAAGCTCTTAGATTTTTCAAAAACATAATATAAGTACAATTGGACTAAAGATATAGACTAGATAGGTAAACATTCAATCCAATAATTAATTTGACGCGACCATTACTCAAATCTAATTAATTTCATAAATTCAAAATAAACAACCATACAAAGCTAATAGCAAGCTAATTTGCGTTATCATCATCACATAAAATGGGTAAAACCAGCTGTGGGCGTGACCTCTTGTATTTACTGTCTGTAAAATGTATTCATATAATGCATAGTTTGTATACAAAATCGTTTCGATGTTCCAGATCTATCAGACCTCTCGCACCGACTTCATTTATTATTATAACACATGACGCAATATGCAGTGGCACGTCACGTCACACAGCGTGACGTGTCACGTCACATCACGTTTTTGGGACATTATTACACACAGCGTGACGTGTCACGTCACATCACGTTTTTGGGACATTATTACACACAGCGCCATCCAGTTCCGTGGTAAGTTACGAAGCTTGTGTTACGGATACCAGATACTTGATATATTACATATTTATATAAGTTTAAATACATACATATTATAAATATAAACACCCATGACTGGAGTACAAACATCGGAGTTAAACAAACGAATGCCAACAGCGGGACTCGAACCCGCGACTGGCGCAATAAAGTAGGGTCACTACAAACTGCGCCAAACGTCGTCGTGTCACGTCACAGTATGACGCGTCACGTCACAGTATGTCACGTCACGTCACAGCATGACACGTCACGTCCACTCACCGGTCGGCGCCTGAGCGGGGCGCGCGCTGTTGCGTGTGAGCTCGTCGTAGCACTGTAGGCAGACGCGTAGTGGCTTGTCGCTCTGCCCGCGTAGCACGTAGCGCTTGGACGAGCACGGCCCGCACACCACCGACCCGCACTTACGGCAGTGGTGCTGGCGATTATAATTACATCAACATACATTGAAATAGTCTATAGCCATATTATCATTATTATTATCTATGTATATTAATTTGCCATTTTGTTTTTGCTGGTATGAACCAGAAGATAATAAGTTTTTTTTTCTATTTATTTTCAGGGCTTTTATTTAAACAATATGCCAGCCCTATCATACTTTAACCTAAATACAAATAGTAACTTAAATCTTATTCTAACAAAGTTATATACCATTTTAGCCTCCTCAGAAGTAGGAATGGACAAAATGGTGTTAAAATATCCTATATCTAACGTATTTATACTTGATGTTTTAATTAGATTTTTCCTTTGTCGGTTGTACCGGAAAGATAATAAGATAATAATATCTTTGTAATATTTATAACGAATTTTATGTAATACTACACTGTATGTTTCCCAAATATAATAAAAATTAAAACAATTACTATTTGAAGTAAAACTATTTAAGAGAACAAGTTAAGAAAAAGTTAAAGAAGAGAAGTTGAACTACATATTTAAGAAAAAGGAAAGCGTTTATGCTTAGCTGTTAACTTATAAATAGCTTATTATAAAATATTTTAACGATTATATTAATATTTCAAAAAATCTATATATGTTTTTCATTTAATTGGAATCATATTATTTACTACCAAACCCAGCCCGCTTTGCTGGGTGTTAGTAAAAGAACAGCCAATAAGTTAAATAATTTTTAATATGTGCAACACTCACTCTCCTATTGAGTACGGTGAATTGTGTTTTCTTGCAATGCATGCAAATGGTGGCTTCATTGTCAGGCACCCACACTGCTGCATGCTCTGATGGTGGTTGCTTACCACCTAACAAAAATAAAGTCAAAGATAAAAAATAGAAAAATGTTATCTTAATTATTAAATAAAATAAATACATAATTTGTCATGTAAATTATGTGTATAAAATATTTTATAGCATAGATTAGTAAGACATTATGTATATAATATTCTAATTTAGATTCCCAACACAATTTATTTACATAATATCTGTGATTAGGTTGTCTTCCCTTACCATGGAGTAAATGGAGAGCGCATGCGGGGGCAACCGCGGTTGCTAAGCATACGCTAAAGCAAGCTTGTGTTGTGCGACGTCAATGTTGACGTCTTGTCTATTTTTCTCGATAGTGTTGTCGCAGCATTGCAACGATTTATATCGATGTAATTCAAGATTAGATGAATTTGTATTTTACTGTAGGCGTTATTATTGATTTACATATTTAAAGACAAGTGGGGCCTAGGATAATTAAAAATATGTATTTTGAATGATTTAAAATTAGCAGGTTTCTCAACGATGATAGCAAGAAGAAAGAAATTTGGATTAATGCTTTTCAAAGAGACAATTTTTTCCAACAAAGCATGGCGTTGTATGCTCTAGACATTTCACGCCGCATTGCTTTACCTTTCACTAGTAATAAGTCAAACAATTATCGATATCGATGTTTTTTAAAGTAACCCTATTGGAATCCCTAGAGAATCAGTCATCACTTGGTTGTCACTTCGTTACCCAATCACAGCTGGCGAAGCTTACTTTACCCCCCGCCATGAGCGACTTTGAGCTAATACAAAAACATGCCAATGCGCGCTCCGTTGGTTTTATGCTCCATGGCCCTTACATACATATATGTATTAAATATTATTTTTTTTCATCCAGTACAGTGTATTCAGGTGACAGAGGTATGATTTAAAAAAATAATTTAATTTATTTTAGTTATAGAAACAGAAAATAAAAAAAACAACAACTGTTTGTCCATTTATATGTGTATACAACATTCACATCAGTATAATAATATAAACCTAAAAAACTTAAAATAAGAAGTGTGAATATTACAGTAGGTATATAAATGTGCAATAAAAATTAGGTAAAAGATTAAAAATATTTAGAATTAGACATTAGATAAAAATAAAGCACTTACTTTTCCTTAACAAATCTTCTATACATTTCTCTATATGAGCCATCCATTCCTCTTTCTCTGTAGCAGTGGCAGCATATACAGCAAATGATTTAGATGCAGTGCGAATAAGCCAACCATTACGATATTCTAAAATAAAATAATACCTATTATTTTATTCCAATTATACAACTACAAAGTAAAATAAATCTCATTAACTTTAACCATTTTATATATAAGGATAAAAAATACATACAACGGAACATATAACCTCCTCCTTTTTTAAAGTCGGTTAAAAATATAACCTGTCAATAAGGCATACCACATAATGAACTATAAACCTACTCTACTAATGAAACAATATTCACTAGCAAAAAGCTGAGCTTTGTTAGGGCTTGCATAGTTTTTCTTACAAGTCATAATAATTTTTAAAACAGTTAATACTGTTGATTTTTTAAATGGAAATAAAATTATTTTATTGACAGATAACACATCTAGATATGTAGTTTAATTACTGTGTTAAAGCAGAAATCTATAGGTGTGATAGTTTTTCAGTAAAGTGTACCACAAAACGCTCAGGTCATGTTCTGGGATAGTGTTAGAGCTCGCTTCACTTGTCCTAAAAATCAGAATATCCAAACAGTACATTCCAAGACCATAATATATTGTTTTTTTTCTTATTCCATGCTTTTTATTTATATACATACTATTTAACTATGTGAGTTATCTTTAAGACTTTATCCTTTCATGAAAATCAATACTTAATAAAATAACATTAATAGTTATGTTGCAAAATATGCTGTGCTATATATAAATCAATTATTCTCTTGACAATATTTACCATACAGATAAGCAGTGTCAGTCAACTTTAGCATAAATAATGTGGTGTGCAAATTTTATGTAAATATTTATAAGTTCAAAGTTGACTCACTGACTAGCCACATTATATCAATGTCATTAATATACAGCAAAAAATTGATAATGCTATTACAAAATATTAGTCATCCCAATTATGACTCATCATAATTATATCTTTCACTTTTGCATATTTAAACAAAATGTAATACAATGTCTTATTATGTTAAGTATCACTGCCTCGGCGGTGTAGTGTCTAGCGTGTACATGCACACCGAGAGGTCGTGGGTTCGAGTTCCATTTCGGGCCAAAGTTTAGTTATAGTCTTTCTGTTTCATAAGTCTTAGTAACAGCCAAGAGTTGGAAAGTTGGCGGTGTTTCACCCATGCGCCTTAACGTCGTGTCGATTAGTGGCCCCACCGGAATATGAAAGTGATAAGGAATAGAGAGTGCACTTGTGCACTATAATATCTCCCGCGCAGATGGTTAGTCTCAATAAGATGGGGCTCTGTGGCCGTAATAGGTCGGGTGGACATCATCACATTACATTTTAAGTATACTAATAAATAAATATCCATATGAGTGTAAAAAGAGGTAGTTCACTTACGGCCTTCATCTTTTAATGATTCCAATTTCACTTCTTCAAGTGGTATCACATGTTGCTTATTATACTTTTTCTTATTTATAACAATGTTTCCATATACAAGTATATCATTAAAAAGGAAAAATTGACGTGCTTTTGGTTTCTTTCTACACATTTTTGTTAGGACACCTTCTCCTACAAGGACGCGACCTTGCTCTGCTAAAGGCTAAAATAAAAAAAAATATATTGACACGAGAATCTTAACATTATGCTACTATATTCATTAATTTATATTTAAAGTGGATTAAAAAAAGATTCTTATTTTTGGGTTTGTGTTTAAAGAGTGGACCTATAGAGATAGATTAAATCTATATTACATATGTTGGATATTGGAAGAAATGTTTTTAATTTTGAATCAAGCTAAATTTATTTTAGAATTATTATTTAAGGCAATTGTTTCATTTATGTTTTTGCTGTTCTCTTGAAATTCTTCAATCTAGGTTGCATTTCCTGATATCTTACAGGGTCCTCCTACACATAATATCACTTAAGTATTATTGTTGCTTCTAAGATTCCAGGATACCACAATTTAAAGTTATTTTTAATGCATTGACACTGATTATTATTAAAATGACAAATTATCTCCAATCAATAAATCCAGATATTAAATAATATTATCAAGCTATGGTTATTATAAGTATAATTTTTATATTAACATTTTATTTTAATCTTCTTTAATATTATTTTCAAAACAAAAGTGAAAGTTTCCGTAAATTACATTTATGTCGCAATTGTACAATTAAACGATTATAAATTTATGTACATAAATGGTGCTTAACATTACTTACTTTATAATTTATGTTAGTAAATAATATCAGTGATAAAAATGTGGTATCCTTGTGCAAATTCACGTACCTAATGAATGTTTATCTTGTCCAGTTTGTCGGTTGATAAAAGAAAAAACCCAAAGTTTGAAAGTTGAATATCATGAAAATAATCAAAATATCTCACCTGCCCTGAACTGCCGAAGCAGTTTTCCACCATAGCAATTCTTCTAGCATTTGCCTCACTATTCACTGAAAAGGAAAAACTACTAGTAAAATTGCGGTAGAGCTTCAAAATTTGACGTCAAAGGAAAGTGTTAGCGAACAATGATGCTGATCCACTACGATACTAATGTAAAAGTATCACAGGCCCTTTCCAACGTGCAAACTATAGTATTTGATTATGATAAATATAAAATTGCTTGCCTACCTAAACGGTCAACCATTATAGAAAATTATATTCAATATACACAGCGCAGACACGATATAAACGAGAAATATGTGTCATTCGCACTTCCACAGACTTCAGACAATGTTGCCAATGTAACCAATGTTATAATTAGGGATAGGAAAGTCGACTCTGACTTTAGTCAAGAATCGATCTTTCCATAAAAATAATCGACTTTTTAGAATCGACTTGAACCTGTCTCGAGTCGATTAAAATCGATTCTCACTCTATGAATTCAACTTTTTTTAAACAATACTTAACACATGATTATGGAGTATAGCGAGGAAGTTTCTATCAATTGTAGCAAATTCTGTACCCTGCGAAAGATTGTTTTCTCATGCTGGCCTGATTGCAAATCAATTAAGAAGTCGTTTATCGCCTCAGCACTTAAATCAACTTGTATTTCTAAGGTCAGTTAGTGAAGATATGTGGGATTCTTAAATTACAGACTTTTTATATTTTTATGTCTCATAGATACTTAATTTAAATAGTAAACTTTAAATTTAAATTTAAAAACTATTATTTAACAGTTTATAACTGATATTTAAAAATTTTATTTATATTTAGTATTAAATATTGATTTTAACGTTTCAAAAATACTTAATTTAAATACTTCAAACTTATTTTCGGTGCCATACTACGTGCAATTTTTATGTAGAATGTATCTTTTATAAAAATGTTAAAAACAATCCTTTGTGTGTAAGTTGTTTAAATAAAAAGTGCAAATGATAAATAAATTGTTTATTAAAAATAAAGAAATATGTCGAATACAATTTGTAAAATATCATTTAACTATGAGTTATATAGTTATTGTGCTTTTAAAAAGTCGACTTGAGAGTCGAAAAGTCGACTTTTAGCAATGATTAATCGACTTTGAGAATCAAAAAATTCCAAGTCGATTCTAAAGTCAAAAGTCGACTTTTTTCGCACTGTTTCCATCCCTATGTTATAATAATAAATTTATTATTTATTTACTTACAAATGTCTATTAAAAATAAATATTTTGAACTGGGTAGTGGGTGTATATTTTTTAAGAATATGTGAAAAAGCTCGTACTTAATTTATTAGAATTGGATTATTAGTTTGATGTATATTATTCGAAAGTAGTTTTCGTAACCCTTTTATTATTTACATATTAATTTAAATATTTTGTATATTTATCGTCACAATAAAAATATACTATTATTCAATTGTAGTAGTTCAATTTACTTCAAATAATTGAAAAAACAACAATACGTTATCATTTTTTCTCTAGACCATAGACGTAAACGATCATGTGAGTGTCCATTTTTTAATCGTTTTTGACACTTGCTGACAGGCAGTGGTCGATTAAATTATATATTTGTTCGTAATTTTATAAAATAAACGAACAAAAATGGCATTTAAAATCTGCGGCCCTAAACTGTCCCTGTGCGGACTCATTTTGAGTGTATGGGGCATTATACAATTGGTGAGTAATGTTAATATATGACTAGAGTAAAAATATATATCTTTCACAAAACCCTGATAAATACTTGTGTTTCAGACTTTGATGGGCGTCTTCTACTATATTGGAGCAGTAGCTCTATTAGAAGATATTCCCCTTGGTGAACATCATCACAGCATCGATGATTTTATAGCTGATGTAAAGAAAGGATACTCTCTGGTAATTTGTCCCATCAAAGTAACTTGCTTTTTTAAACAACCTAAACTCAACTTTTATATTTCATTAAAAATGATTTTTATTCCGTTTTCAATTCCAATCCCTTTGCGTTAAAATTTAATTTATATTAATTTTCATTTTAGGTCCTTATAAAGTTTATAATAGTGTATCACTTAGGTCTAATCTAGTATTAGTATGGTATATATAAGGTCATACTATATAAATTTGTAATTTTAAAACTTAAAATCTATTGAAATTCGATTTACTTAAAAATTATATAATGTTCCTTTTTCAAATTAATAAAATGTTAATACCAGGAACTACAGATATGCCAAATTAAGAATAACAAATTATTAGCAATCCTCATGGTCAAACACATAAAAAATATTTTTTAAGTATCTTTGTTGGTTGGTAGTGAATCGAATGTTTTGAAATTATTATACATAATAATAAATAAAACATTTTAAAAGGAAATAATAATATTATATAAATTCTATAGTGAAATAGATTGTTTGATTTATTTTTCATTTAAAATTAATTTCTTATTTTTATTTCTTATTTATTCACTTTCTTCTCAGCAAACCCTGTCATTTGATATCTACATCATGGGACTGCATAAAAATCATACCACAATCTTTGGAATCTGTTATATTCAATGAATGATGTTACTTAGCTAATGATGGATTGTCATCCTAACTGAACTTCAAACTTTTAGGTCCTATCAGTTAAGGATAAATGTGTTAAAATTCAGTTTTAATATTGATCAGAACATACATTCATACAAAAATTGCAAGTTTACTAAAAGCTTGTAATATAGAGTTCTTAATATAAAAAGTAATTACAATAAATAAAGTTTGCAATATTAATAAGTTTTATTTATATTTTCAGAATGCATACAACTGCTGGATTGCCGCTTTGCTTTATGTTATCACATTACTCATCTCTGGCCACCAATTCTGGATGAACAATCGCTCTTCAGTTAGCATGTAATTGTAAAATGTACTACCTAAGTACAGTTATTTTGTTTATAGCTCCATTCCATTTAATTTGTCTAGAAAAAAAAATGCATTAAAGATATTTATTCGTATTTTTTTTAGAAAATACTATAATATAGGGCTTGTAAAAAAGATTATTTATTGCAGTACCATTGCTTGAAATAAATTACAATAATCTTGTTCTTAAACTTTTCAAGTCCCTCAATAAAAATATATTCTTGTATAAATGTCAACAGAGATATGATATCCAGATAGTAATATTTCATCCAGTACCTTGTTGTAAAACTTATTATTTGTTGTAAAATATAATATTAATTTTACTGTTTGAAAATCACTAATTCCTTAAAAGTATTATGATGATGAATATTCACTTAAATTGTACATAAAATAACTATAATTATTGTAGGTAAAATGGTTCTATAGTTTTTCTTCAATTAAATATTAATGTTATATACTGTTTTTTTGTTTTTAAGAAAAAACCCTCTGAACAAGTTTGTGGTTTCCAGTGTTTCTTGAACTTGAACAAACTATTGAAATAATATTCTATCCTCTAGTATCATATTGCAAGGTCTGTCCCTTTGAAATTACTCCCAGTTTGCAAGAAAATAACATTTTTTTATGAAATTTATAAAAAAGTAACACAATTGCAATTTTTAAAAGAAGTTATTTTAAAAAAAGTTTTTAGTTGTTTTTATATAAGTGTCAAAAGTAACAGTCATTTCCAAGCAAGCTCGAAAATATTTGGCTAGGCATCGAAAGTACAGAGAATCTATAACAAATATGAGTTTATTATTTGGATGTGGTCTTTGCTGCTTTCTTTTAAGTATTTGGGCTGTTCTCCAATTGGTATGTAATATTTTTCCTTCCCATTGTTTGTGGTTAACGTGGTCAGCTAATGTTGACTGAGTTATCTTTGAGCTCATATACGGGCTCACGATAAAAATTTTATACTATGTCATGGTAAAGGATCTTATATAAATATTTAGATAATATAAATTATTTAATATTATAATGTTCTTGCTGATCTGACTACGCAGGAGACATATTATAGTGCACAAGTATGCAAGCTTACACAAATGCACCTACGCCTTCGACAAAATTATAAGGCAAAACCGAAGACCGAGACACGGGGGCGACACATCGCATTACATTATTATATTTTTAGCTTTGTTGACTGGAGAACATTATCATTTTTAAAAGTAAATTGCATTGAAACTTTTCGGTCGTTATTTGGTGATATTTGCTGATGACTCTCTAAAATTCACACATTTCTAAATTTAGGTCAAAATTATTGATTACATTACATTTTACTTATTTATTGAGGTCATAAAGTAATGTATAAATTACAGTTTGTAATGGGGATATTCTTTAAAATGGAAGTTTTAGCGTTTATAGAAGAGGCTGAACCTGACCACCACGCTTATGATGACTATGATGATTTCATGAGACAAACTAAAGAAAATTATCAAAAGGTAAGCTTACAAATCAAGAATTTGTAGTAGTTTAGGTGAAAATTAATACTAATTACATTTATATATACCTACTAATTATTATGTATTTCACTATTTATCAAATTTGGATTAGGATTATATAAGTCGATTACTGTATTTGTTATATATTGAAAGATAGGTATATGAAGGTATTTATAAGAAAAATCTTAAAGTAAAAGCAATCTATTATCAAGAAACGACTGACTGTACCTAAATAGGTAGGTATGTCCCAACTCCCATGGTAGAGTCAAGAGTTAAAATTTAAATGGGAAAATCATCAGTTACTTATGGAATGTTAATTGAGTATTCTCTAATTGCTTTGATTATATTCAAAGTCTAATTGTTACAAATTATTACACTCAGGTTCTTTAGCGCAAACAAATTTCCCATGATTTCGCTATGTAAGTAAATTAGTAGATATTAGTATGTAGTGTTAATTACTACGTAGACGGTAGGCGTGGTTTTTCAACGTTTGATTTACGTAAATTATTACAAACTTTTTACGTTACTTGCTTTGCAATCGCATTTAATTATCTTTATGTAGATGGATTTATCTAAATCATATTTTAATTGTGGCGAGAGTAGTTTCTTTTTTAATAGATATTTTTAAAGGAATATCTTATTTATTTTTATTTATAAAGGAAATTGTTCTCGCTTTTTCTATTATAGATAAATGGTTAAGTCGTAAGTTTGACGTCGTCGTGTATTTATTATCTTTATTAAAATATTAAATCGTAACGTGTAAATTTTTTAAATCTCCCTAAAAAATCTACGCGGAAATCCCTGTTCCGTTTTATAGAGATGCATACCCGGAGTTCAGGGTTACCAACCCGTAGACCGGACATTACACGTTCCATCTGGATCACGATCCGCTACATTCCTTTAAAACTCTGTTTTTTTTTATCCTACTAGTTATAAATAATTAAATTAAAAATACTAAATAAAAATGATAAATAATATTACTTATAAATAATTCTAGCAATATAGAAAGAGACAGAGTCTGTTAGAGAGGGAAACAGCGGAGCATGATCGAGATCGAATGAATGTGTAATGGCAGCCGAACATTTATACTGCCAACGCCTGAACGTAGACTTGAATTAAATGAATTGAATATGTTTGATTAATCGCATGATTTACAGGGCTGTAAACCTTACGATCAGATTAATTTAATAAAATTATCGATTTTTTCGCATTAACTATTTTCGACTTTGACTTAGTTGGGGGCCCCTTGAATCCACGGGGTCCTGGGCGGAAGCCCAAAAAGCCATAATATGGTAAATTTCAGCTTTCTGTGAAATATGATCGAAGTTAAATATGATTTATATTTTTATATAGATAACTAGGTAGGTATTATTAATTATTAGGTTAAAGGTTGACCGTATGCAAAGTTAAGAATCAATTTTGATACGGACATGATAAACACAATAGGTACACATGCTACATTTTACATCAAAAATATTAGGTACTAGTAGGTACCTACTGTCCTAAACCAATAAAGGAAAATATCTTCAGCAATAAGTGGGGGATATTGTTACTTTGCGAAACTGTTGTAACTCATAAAATCTCTGAAACCTTAATCGAGATTTGCCAGCTAGCCATTTTTTCAACATGTTGGTTATTTAATAGCCATTTATGTAAAACTTTATTTTTAAATTAAATTTAAATTTTATACTACATTCTTTAGAGGTAGTATTTTTCAAGATTTGCGACGACTTGACGAATAATCATAAAAAAAATTGTGCTCCGTGGGAATGTAAAATCCAGTAACAAAAGGTAGTCTATTAGACTACAAGCCCGTGTTGAAAAAAATATGGGTCATTTGAACCACCAGGTGCCCTATCTAGAAAGATATAAGAGCATAAAATAATAAGATTCAGCACTATGCCGTCACTTGTGAGCTGTCCAACTGAGTGCAGGTGAGAATTCAAAAGTACAGTTAGAGTGAGTACATTTTGGTCATATATTTTTATACGGCATTCTTGCCATCGATAGATCCATGAAAAATAATAAGAAAACGCGTAGTGCCGTAAAAAAATTGGTGCGCCACAAAGTCGGAATTCTTTTTTATTTTCCGACAATTTCCAGGGTAAATTTGGTCATTTGATTTTGATCGGCATCAGTTTCATACTATTTCAATACTGCTTCTAATCCATTCATGATGATAATATAAAATATGGTATTTCTTTAAATTATTCAGTATCGGAATCAGCCGCTGAGTTGTTATCGGAATCAACGTCTTCATTGACGTCCGAATTAGTACAAATAAACTATCTAAATGCCGTATAAAAAATATCGTGATGAATTTCACCTTACATTTCGTTATATGGATTTTTTTTCTTTGATTTTTTCTTTTTCAGTTTTTCCCCTTTGGACCAACGAAAATGTACGGTATATGAAAAAATATTATCTATGCATAAAATACTTTCAAAATAAATTAATTTTATGTTGTGTCAAATAACCCCCTGGACCACGGAAAGAGAGGGGGTTGCAACCCTCGATTATTTCCCCATGTCGCATGATTTTTGTACGGCGTTGCGGAATAATGGATTATAACCAAAATGTACTCACTCTACCTGTACTTTTGAATTCTCACCTGCACTCAGTTGGACAGCTTACAAGTGACGGCATAGTGCTGAATCTTATTATTTTATGCTCTTATATCTTTCTAGATAGGTCACCTGGTGGTTCAAATGACCCATAATTTTTTCAACACGGGCCTGTAGTCTATATAAAATTGAACCGAGTAATCTATCTACACAAAAATTACCTTTTAATCTTTTTATACTTATATAATCAAAGCTTTGTGATCTGTGGTGAAACTAAATTACTGTTTTATAACCCATATTCATATATATTAGCCTATAGTTAAAGAAAGAGATGTTAAATACCCCTCTTTTATTTTCAGATAGCCATTAACTGTTGGATCGCAGGGCTTATTTATTTAGTTACTTTAGGCCTGTCGTACTGGTGCATGAAACACGCTAAAAAGAGAGAAAGACTTGCAGCAGAACGTGGATTAGATGATGAAATATATTGTAAAGAAAAAGCAAAAAAATCCTAAGCAATAATCGCATAAAAATTTTAATTAACTGATTTTTAAGACGAAAATTACGTTTTTGAATTATTCGCCAAAAATATATTCTTAATACTACCTAATTAGGATATTTGATTTTAAACTTAATATAATGTTAAGATGTTATTTTGTTTCTTAAGAATAAATAAATTACTAATTAAAAACCTACCAATTTTTCTTTTTTATATTACGAAAAATTTAAATTCTGAAA
The DNA here is from genome assembly GCA_905231865.2 of Boloria selene. Classification (NCBI taxonomy): domain Eukaryota; kingdom Metazoa; phylum Arthropoda; class Insecta; order Lepidoptera; family Nymphalidae; genus Boloria; species Boloria selene. Next base: position 7,467,806 of record HG993149.1, read on the forward strand.
ATATGGGCACTTAATAAAATTACTATAAAGGATTAGTTGTAGTTTACTGTTTTTTTATTATAGGTACAAAATGTCATTTGACTTCTTCTAATTTTCTATCGAAGGTCACGGTTCCAATGTTTACACTTTTTATTTCCTCTTTACTAGCGTGAGCATTATCCTGAAATTAATAAAGTTTTCTTTTAGATTAAAATATAGTTATATAATTTATAAATAGTTGGGTGCTTAGCTTAAGGTGCTTCTAAACGGGCAATATTTTTCTGCAATACAACATTGCAGTGGCCGGCAACATTGCAAGCAGTACCAGCAAGGCTACACACTATTGCAGTACTGTCCCGGCCATATTGCCAATCATGTTTGGTGTGGCCGCGTATGGCCGATTTTGCCAAACGATCGCTGAGTGATTGATTTTCTGCGATATTGCACGGCCAGTCCTATTGTTGTTTCGATCGCTCTCTATTGTTAATTGTTATGGCATAGGTGTCCTTTTCTAAGTGACTGAAGTTTGCTGTGAGTGACGCCGTGTACCAACTAGCTATATTCTGTGCTATTGTTGTTTTGTCACTTGTCAGTTGTTACGTTGCCATGACAATAATATGATTGCAACACATTGCCCAGCCACATATTGCAATATTTTTATATATATTGTCATAGCCACACATTGCAGAAAAATATTGCCCCTTTAGGAGCACCCTTATAAATGTAATTTATAAAGTGGTTAAAAATCAGATTACCAAACAATAGCAGCCTTCAGTTTTTGGGGACTGTCTTCTTTATTAGGTACACAGTTTGAATTTTATCAAAATGAAATTCCTATTATTTCAGTTTTTTTCGTAGGATTTTTTTCAACAAAAGGATAAAGAAAACAAGGTCTTTAATTTAAACATTTCTGTTGTTGACTAAAAGTTTGTCATAAGATAATAATATTTTAGGGCCTTATTACTTATTATGATAATCTATTATAATCGTGAAAATCTATACAAATAAGCAATTAGACATCTCATTCAGTTATTTTTATTTTATAAATTATATATAGGTCAAAACACTAATTGAATACTACCAAATCATGTTTTGAAGTCGGTTAAAATTTAGAATAACGGCTATTTACTCATTTAGTCTTTTGTGTTGTAAAAGTACCAACTTTCAATCGTTCTCGAATTAATTATATGCCTAATGCCTCGTGAAAATGTAGCAGTTAACTTTCAAAGTTTATCACGTCGTTAAGACGTTAAGGGCCATCATATCAATTATGAATTAAGTACAGATTAACTAATCTAAATAGTTTAAATTTGACATTTGTAGTACAAAATATGACAGTGACAAGAAGTTTATCATCGTTAGTTCAACCTGCCTTGTATTACGAATATAAGACTTAACCAACAGATAAATCCATTTTGAAATATATAATCCCTAGATACTCACAGGATTAGCATCTTGTTCTTCGTCTTTTGTGGTTTGATTAGGATTAAGCCAGGGGTCAGCAAGGATTTGTGGGATTTTTGATCGTAATTTCAATGGAGATAGAATTTTCATGATTAGTTTTCGGCATTCTATTGAAACTTTAGGTTCGCGTGGGAATGATACTTTATTTTGAACTTGCTAAAATGAGATATTACAATTTTAGAAATAAATACTAAAAACCTCTTACAAACTCATACTTGGTGAAGACGTCTTCTATATAACATCACCACTGTATAGGGTCTGTGCAAAAATGATGTGCACAAGACGAAGGCTTAAAATATGTTTAATTTAGTATATGCATAAAAATTGATTATTATTAGAGATAAATACTAGCAATTTAAACTGAATATTGAGGATATGAGTTCCAAGGCAGTCGACAGGACCTGAATATACGAGTACCTACTATACTGGAGGCTGGTTTTGTTCACGCACTAGGCTTACATACAAATATATTGCTTCTAACTGAATTATCCGAGCTGAACGTCATCATATATTATTATTTTCATTCCTTTTGTGTAAATTGATGATGGTTTAATAAATTAAACAAAGATATAGATAGTTTAACATATAGATATAGTATCTATACCATATTGTTGACTCACGATAGTTACCATTTAATATTATACATAACATAAGAAAGTGATCCATTACTAAGCCTCTAAATAATATAAATATAAATATGTTCGGACATTTTTACAACAGCACTATCTAGTTCCGTGGTAAGCTACGCGGCTTGTGTTACGGATACCAGATAATTGATATACTATATATATACATTTTTAAATAAATACATAATATAAATATTAACACCCATGACTGGAGAACAAACATTCGTGCTCAACAAATGAATGCCCCCAGCGGGACTCGAACCCGCGACCGCTGGCGCAGAAGGTAGGGTCACTACCAACTGAGCCAAACGTGTCGTCAAAACTGATAACTATAGTGTACAATGTACATCCAAATAATAGGCAACAAATAACCGTTCGTAGAACTTCGACATTACCACAATATTGGTATAATTTCAATATTACTTAATACAAACAATACCTTCAGAAGTTGCGTATAGTTTGTATCATCAAAAGGCAGTCTGCCGTAAACAATAGCATAAAGTACAACTCCCATACTCCAGATATCGGAATCTTGAGGTCTATACGGTACACCCTTCAATATTTCGGGTGACGCATAAGCATAGCTTCCACAAAATGTTTCACTTAATGAGTATACTCCGTTTTTTGGCTTCATATGCCCCCTCGCGAAACCGAAATCAGATAGTTTAATGTTCAAGCCATGATCCATTAGAAGGTTTTCGCATTTAATATCCCTATGGACAGCCGAATAAATTAATTAAATTTTGTGCTATCTTCGAGAAAATAATGATTTTTTTAATATTATAAAGCTAATGAGTTTGTTTGATTGAACTAGGTAATCTCAGGAACTACTGGTTCGAATTAAAAGAATCTTTTAGGGTCGTATAGCCTATTTTCCTAAATTCCTAGGCTATATAACATCACATAATATATAAAAATTTGGTTTCCGGTCTTTTGACCGCTGGCGGCCCCACAAACAACTAGTATTTAATATCTCCTTTTTTTTAAAACTTTGTTACGGTTGTGTAACGGTAGATCTTGGTAATTAAATTATTAAAGATAAAAGATCATTTTTATTTAAAGTTTTTTAAAAATTTTTTTCACACAATTACATTAGTTTATATGTTTTTCAACAAAATACTGTAACAAATATTTTGTATAGCTTATCCGAATGTAGTTAGTGATTCACGTGACTATTGATTTATGAGATTGTATGAATACTGTACTAGTTTTGATACATGATTTATTTGTACAGAGTTATATAACTAAACTAACCGATGAACAACTCCCCGTTCATGGCAATATTCTACTGCTTCTACTAGTTGTCTAAACCATCTACGTCCACGTGACTCGTCTATATGTTGATCTTTACGAATTATATCTAAAAGGCTGCCATTTTCTGCATATTCCATTACAATATATACTCTGTAATAAAAGATAGAAGATAAAAAATAGAATGCTAAAAATCAAACTGTTATTTAAGGTTTTCTAAAATAAATAAAAGGATTTTAGTATACCATTAAAAGAAACTATTTAAACAAATGTTAATCTGATTATTATATTTTTTTATAATAAATAGATTTTGTGATATTATTATAAGAGTTTTATAAAACCCAAGCAGAACCTATGAGTAGTTTCAATTGCCTGTAGAAAGCGTATTAAGTTTTCATGCTTCAGTCCTTTAACAACTTCTATTTCTCTTGGAAGAAATTTCTTCAAATAGTCGCCGGGTGCTTGAAACTTGCTTATAATTTTTATTGCCACTTGACAATTGTGTCTATCACTGGAGGCTACCTAACGTAAAAATCGATGAATACGTTTTTAAGAGGAATATTGTGAGGCTCATTTTTATTAACACTGTCTTTAAAATAAGCTAATTACAGTATCAAAGATGCAATACAAAAAAAAAAAAACAAAAAATATTTTTCTGTTATAAAAATATCTCTATACCTTGACAGTGGCATATGATCCTGAACCAATAGTTCGACCTAAAATATAGCCATGGGTTTCAAGAACCGTTAATTTTCTTTCTGTTTTAGCTTCGACACCACTGTGGACGGCAGCCGTGGGCTCAGTAGACATCTCGCCATGAACATTTTCATCAGCTCTTATATCTGGCCCTGGCATATCATAGAAATATCGTAAATTTTGAATTTTTATACATGCAAAATTATTGAATAATTTAAAGACATTATTATTTATTTTTCACAAAAATTTTGTATTTCAAGTCATGATGTCATAATATGTGAGTTTGAGCGTTGATTTTTAAGTGACACAGAAACTGTTTGAATATGCCGCGATGTTTCATTACTCATATAAATATTTGCCAGTACCTATTTTTATGTTAATAAATTTCTTACTTCATATAATAAAGATACATAAAGTCTTTAGTCTGTTAAGTATAACAATAATTAAAAAGAAATTTTATGTTAGTACACAAAAGTAATTACAGGTAGACTTCCAAAATATACTTATATATTGAATGAACTATTATGTGATTAGTGAATAGTGATGTTTTTCACTACGAGTATCCAAGCAACACATCAAACTTATCAAATTCAGCTGTCGTTTTGACAGCTGTTATCGGTTTCAAAATGGCGGCATAACAATAACAAGAAGGTTATTTATTATTTAGATGGCAAAAGTTATAATATAATTCGAATATATAATTTGAATATTTGATATAACAATAAAATATATTTAAATCAACCATTCAGATGATTCACTTTGTTTTCAAGTAAGAATAAGTGATATGGACAAAATTTTGACTGTGAATTAGGTTATATTTGTGACTTAAAGTTATATTTTGTAAACAGTGAAGACTTGCTTTAGGGCTTTAATAATAGGTGAGATATCAAAAAATTGTTTGCATGAGTAGTGTGTGGTTTGTCCGTTAATTATGCTCGAGATTTCATAATACATACATTTATTTTATTTTAAATTCTAATGCTTAACAAAATTGTCATAATTTAGTGTGTTTTTATTGTTAATTTAATAACATTTTGTGCTATTTATGTTCGTAATATTATAAGTAGCATAGTTTTTACACTAGTTTGTATTTATTTTGTAGATAATAAATAATTTAACTCTTTTTTTCTTGTTTCTGTTCTCACTGTTATTGATATTCAATAATTAAAAGTGGAATCAAGTTTCTTGTCACATTAATTATATCATATCACCATCCAGTGATAAATTATATAACTTAACTAGCAAATCATACTCACTTTGCTCGGGTTAACTTTAGATGCTCTTAGACTTCACTCTGAAAGACAAATGCTATTATTTAGATTATTTGACTTATCTAATTAAAGTGCTTTCTAGGTTGCTCTAAAATACTGTAAATAATAACAACTGTTGATAATGTAATATGTATAAGGAACAACCAAAGACTCTAATATATTCTATTGTTTGGTTAATGGCAATTGCCATGTTACCTTCTGATTGTTCAATTTAATTTTTTATGAATGCCAGTAGTGCCGTGTTAGCACCAACTTCTTATGAAAAAAAATTCTTTATATTATTTTGCCACTCTTATCTTTATGTTAGTTTTCAATCATCATCCTTAAGGCATTTTTTCATTTGTCGTGCAATATTTGTTGTTTATTTTTTTAACTAACTTTTAAACTGTTAGCATGTCAAGTAAAAGAAGATCTTCATATGTCATGGATATGAATGTTTTCAAATACATACTTAAAATTTTAATCTAGTACATAGCATAGTAAAATATAAATTCACTATAGAAAATTTAGACTATAATTTCAAATTGTATTTAAAAATTAAATTTATAAAAAGGTGTTTAATTTATGATAAGTCATTTATATATTCATTCATTTCCATATTTGTGATTATAGTTAATTATCATCACATCATTGTGTAAAATTAATATTTACTTTATACCTAGTTTGGTTAAATTAGCTCTGTTATAAACACTTACCCAGCAGCATATTTAATAGGGAATTTACTATATGTTATTTTAGTATGACGGCTATGTTCAAATTTTGAATAATAATTGCTTAGATTCATATTATAGTTAGTGTAAACATTAAAAATAATTTACAAATTATGAAATTAAATTAATTTTTATTTGGCCTATATAAATACAATAGATCAGACAATCTGATTATAATCCATTACAAAGCTGTATTGTCTTGTGTGCGGGTAGCAGATTCTACACATCTATCAATAACTTGCCAGGTTTTTTCAGACATGCAGTTCCTCACGATGTTTTCCTTCACCCTAAGACAAATGATAATTATTTGCAAACCGCTCATAAAAATATAAGAGGTGTGAGACCTGGGATTTGACTCTGTTTCACTCTGTTACTTAAACAAGCTCGGTACCAATGGGCTACCACTTCTTAAAATTATAATTGTATTGCTTAAGTTTAATTTTTGTTTAAGCTTTAATTTGCTAGTATTAAAGAATACTTATTAGTGCTGCATATGTAGATAGAAATATTCTTTGACAAGTTCGTTTGTGACAGAATTTCAAGTTAAAAGCTTTACGTCATTCGGTATCCGAATACAAAGAAAACAATAGCTATGATTTTATCGAACGGTCGTGCGAATCTTGTCGTATGCGTCCCATACTCAGTCCATTTTAACATCCATTTATCGATATCCCTCTCGCGGAATTTTCAATTCCAACACTAAAGCAAATAGGGTTTTGACTAGGGTCTCTTCTCACTGGGCGTATGGAATACTTTTGGAATACTTCGTTCGATGGCCCATTTTCGTGCGTTTGCCTCTTTTTTTACGCTTTCATTTAGAAAACGTAGTTCTAGAGCTCGCCTAGTGCTTTTGTTATCGTAATTGCGATTGCTGCTCTGTATGTAAAGCTTAACTTATATTTTGATTTTTGAACATACGAGTATATGTATAATACCACATTCATTAATTACGCCGTAATGTTCTTATATCCGAATTAAATATCTAATATGTTATTATAGATACACTTTTAGAAGTAGGTACATGCCCATAATATATACTAGCGATTCACACTCTGCGCTCAAAATCGTCCTTAGGCATGTTTTTGCCGCAGTTAAAACATATTTATTATTAAAGTTAAAACATATTATTTATTAGATATTAGCATTTAGATTCTCACCTAAAGAACACGATAGAACGTTTTTATTTTGTGTGAATCTATTTTAATATTTTTCTAAATGTGTGTTAGGAATACTTATATAATATAATCGGATGTACAAAAGAAACTATAAATATAACAAACATATTATAGTACTGCAGATTGTTCAGTGTATAGTGTACTTCATAATTATACGTCATTCATCTTTTCGCTAAAGACTTCAAAGTCTAAGATAAGATAAAAGGTAGCTAAACTAGTGCACGTATTCGAAAGGCGACACATCAAACAATTAAGACTTATCTCGAGTTAGGTGTGCGATATATTGCAGACTTGATTACTTTTCCTACTCCAGAAACTAATAAAAGTTGACCAGCAAACCGAGAACTCACGAGTAGCGTTTTTAATTGAAACATCGGAGTTTCCATATTGAATCGATCATTGATCTCTTTCTTTTTGCGTCTCGATCATAGCAATATGACTGAACAATAATTTTTCCCAATAGAAATGAAGTAATAAATGTCATATTATAATAATATAATAAAAATTGCACTAAAAGTAAAGTCGGTAGAGTAAATTGGCCGTTGTAACAAACTTGGAAATCGCGAAAGCTAAAGATATCACAGACTGTCTGATTTCTTCGAGCTTGGACGTCAATAATGGAGTGGAAAGCAAAAAGTTAGCTTCGGGCGCATTATCAATTGTATCTTGAAAGTTGAAGACGAAAGTTTTCATTCATTTATAGCACGCTGAGCAAATGGAACTGCTTAATGGTTACTCCCTGTTTGCAATTGATTTGTAGGCTTTAATTTGTCGCCGTCGTCATGAAATTGCATTAAAATAAAAGAATACATTATTTTGTTATATACCCCTATTAAACGTTTCATGTAGTACCTACTCATATAGAATTTTTTTAAATATACATACGGTAAATATGTATGTACAGGAAAATTATTGCTATAAATGGAATGGTTATAATATTAAACATATTTTCACATAATTTTATCAAGATATTATATAATTTACAAGTTATATTACACAGTTACAAACAAAGTTTTAATTGTTATAAGATTAAGTCTCTTTAGATTCTCCAATCTATTAGTGTAGAACTAACAACGTAATTATGCTAACTTACGTAGCTAGACTAATTAAACACCTAAGGTGTTACCGTTTACTTCATATCGCACTATGCACAATTAAATCAAATGTTGAATGATAATATGCATTTATTAAAACTAAATTATATATTTACATAAATATTATTTATACAGTAACACTTGCACATTCATAGTAGATCGTAATCTTGGTTGAATTTAAAACTAAATAAAAAATTATATTACTGGCCTTATAATAATGATAAAACTTTGAATGGGCGGTTGTTTTGATAATATATAATTTCAATATAGGTAAGTAAATAATCGTTAGCGCGTTCAGAACTTTTAGTACAGTTTCCAAAGAGCAATTGTACCGTATGAAACATTGCTTTTTTGCTCATAAATGTTTGTAATAACAATTCAAATATCATCAACAAAAAATAGGAAAAGGTAGTGATATAGATATGTAATAAGGATTTGTCAGTCGAGAACGTTTTAATCGCGTCTTACCTTAAAAACTGCGAGATTACCAGTATAAAAGTGATCGATATTCAACTTTGAAGAATAGTTTGTTCTTTGTACGTTATTTTAGTATTAAAAAGAACCACAACTCTAAAGAAAAACTCTTTCTCTTCTCACGTTTCTCTTCATGAGCTGCTGGCAGAGCCGCGCTCCGTTTCAATTAAAATAATCTAGTGCCCATTTCAGATTTATGAGCAAAATATACGTGACCTACTTTCAGAGACCCGTTTTCAGTTTTCATAATTTTTTGGGTAACTTGAATAAATCGCGTACTTTCCAAAGTTTTTTGTATGCAAAACTCATAATTAACTCTTAATCGTTTTTGACTTAGTTAATAAAAGAATTTTGCTGAAATGAAATAAGAAATAAATCTCAAGAACAATTATTATTATCCTATAAGCCTAATTTCATTAAGTGTGTATATTCGTGTTGTATGTGTTTGCAATAAATTTATTCGTTCGTTTATTATTAGAATGAGGGAGTATGTTTTAAGATAGCCCTTCAATACAGGGGCTTTGCAGCTTTGTCATTCTATACGGACAATGTTAGCGTTTCATTTGTTTTTCCCACAAATTTTCAGCGTAATGGAAATAACTGGCATTGTATCACATTCCTTTTTAAACACGGGACAGCAGGTAAGCAGACGAGGGACAGCGACACTTTGCATCCCTTTTGTTATTTGCAGAATTTTAATAGAACGGTCCCGTTTCTGCCTTGTGGAACTCATTCACGTGTCTCGCAAAAAGCTTTTTCATGGGGCTGTAGTAGTTATGGTTAATGGTGGAGATCGTAATGACCGCAATGTTATGTTTACCATCCCACAGAGGATTATCGCGTTTTATATTTATAAGATCCATTTTTACCGAGATATTTTGTTGGTGCTAAAAACTGCCAACTTTTATAACGATAGATCACATAAATTTTGAAATTATTTGTGTGTATTGCTTAAAAATAAATAAATAAATAATTTGATAATTGGAATACTATCTGGTAAAGCTGCAAATAATAATAATTCTTTGTTATTTTTTTAGTTTATAGTTTTTGTAAATACAATGAATGATCATTTTAAAAAGTGCGTGTAGGTGGTAAAATAAAAAATTAAAAAGAAGAATAGGTGATAGAAAGAGAACAAGGTAGAAAGCTACATATTACGAAATAATTATAATCTAATATAATGCTTGTTTTAGTTATAAATTTGCTATCCACACCTACCTAAAAATTTTACAATTATTTTGAAAGATATTATTAACATTCTGACATGGTCGAAATTTAACACTAAAATATTGAATAAATATTATGGAAGATATAGGATAAATGTACACTTTTGGTAAATCCTCGACTTGGTGTCATATATGATTAAGAAAAGAGGTTACTTGACTACACCGACGAACTGAAATTTTAACTGTTTTGTATACGCGACTATGTATAAGAATACAAATTTTCTCGATATCTTTTTTTTTCGATATCAGATTGTGACTTTCTTAGGTTTACGCGAATACTTGACATTATAAATGAAACTATCTTTTCGGATTTTGTCGCGGATTTATTATGATTTTTGGTTCCTGACGTTTCGATGACCATGATTGCTGTAAAGCATTGTGACTTGTGAGGGAGGGTGTGCCGTTCGTAGTTATTATAATATCGTGTCCGTCCGCACGAACACTTGGACTTGCCGTTAATTCTTTCCGCCTCAAGTGTGAATGAGTATAGTATGTGGAACAATACTGGAACGTGTTACCTTTTCTATGATTATGATTATTTAAACTCAGTTTTAGGATTCCGCATCCGGAACGCGAACATGCAATGTTTTTTAGGATTTTTTTAAATCTATATCTATACATATAATAAAACTGTAGAAAAGTCGTTTTTGTACATCAAAAATAATTACAAAAAAAATAGCCAGGGTGTTAAAGGATAACCAATAGAACCCATTTCCAGCTTTTTAGAATTTTTGTCTGTTTGTCTGTTTGTCGGTTTGTCTGTTTATTTATCCGGGCATCACGTAAAATGTACAAAAGCAATGTAGATAACTTTTATACACAACGATTGAACGTAACTTGAAGTAACATTTAGTTTTTGTTTCATTGCAATCGGTTCAGTCTATCAAAAGATATTTGAGTTTAAAGTGAAGAAGTAGAGAAATTCCAGAAGTAAAATTAGGGTTATGTGCATTTGGTCTCACAACTTCACGTAACTTTTATACACAACAATATGTGCGTAAATTGAAGTAACATTAAGGTTTTTGTTTCATCGTAATCAGTTCACCACTTATAAAAAATGTAAATTAATAAAAAAAAATAGTGTTTCCGAAGTAAAATATTAAAACAGTGCCATCTACGAGTATTCGAACTTAGACGGGACTATAACTAGAGATCAACTGCGTGCAGTATTGTTCGATAGATAAGAAGATAAGCGCTTCGCACTAAAAAATACTAATTAAGTTCCGACATCCACGCGAACGAAGTTGCGGGCACAGCTAGTTCTTAATAAATAAGAAAATATATTCGTTTCAGGCTTCTAAGGTAAAGCAATCAAGAGATAGGTAAGATCATTGATGTTAATATAATTAATCATAGCATTATTTTGCAATTTGCATTTGTTTCGTCCGTATAAATCATTGCATTGTAAAAAAAATTTGTATTCTTGATTTAGTTTTATTTAGAACTCGATTTAGAATTAGTTCTACAAATCGAACTGTCTTTATGGAAACTAAGTTATTAAACTTCAAAACGTGATTGCCATTGGCCCTTAAATTAAATATTACATTTTATGTCCTCAACCTAAATGTAATAAAAATACATAATGATTTGACGCCAAAACATATACAGTGCGAGATATTCTACAAGGCTGTATGCTATTTATCTTAAAGTAGCTATTGCCCGCGACCTCGCGCGCTTGAACTTTACTTATCCACGTTTCTGTGATAAATCCATGCAGTACTTTCTGCATACGAATAAAATTTTCATATAAACATCCCCTATTCTGTGCAAAGTCCGTGATTTTTGCTTACTAAATACGACGTGATGTCACCAGTAAATAGGTTTTAAAACCCACATTTGCAAAATATAATAACTTTTACAGTACATAATATGACAAAATGTCAATATAAGTATATCCTGGGAAAAAGTTTTTAACATATACATACTATAATACCTAAAAAGAATATTTAAGAAAACTTGGTACTCGATCCATGACAAAACCAAATGGTAGTTATAATTAATAAACATAAGCTCTATATTATTGACAAGTTTAATATAAGGTAAATTTTAGTTGGGGGTCCTGCATAAATATATTAAGTTTTAAGTGAAATAACAAACCCCTACTCGTGTAATCTAGTCACCAGGTGCTACGAAAGTACGATGCTACGCTCGTAGCAGAAACCTACCGTATTTAATAATTTAGTTTTAATAGTATACTATAAACTATTATACTACTATTAAAATATAATTTTAAAAATACATTTTTGAATATAATATCAGTATTAAATATTTTTTTACAATTTTTAAAATATTTCGCTTTGCGCCTCTGCACTGCGGCGTTAGGCGTGTGCCCGGAAAAAATAAGTTTTGGTAAAATAAATGGATATTATTCCGCAGAAGCAAAATATTTGTTACAGTACGTGTACAATTTTTGAATCCACCACCCATTTGTATTATTACTAATATACCACTTTATAATTTCAAATATAACATATAACCTATAAAGCAAAAAGTGTGTATACTTATGTAAAGCATTTGGTAAAAAAATTTATGTTCTTGAATTTTTTTCGTATTTCTCTCAGTAATAAATATGAATGAAAGCTTATGGTCTAAGATACCACTGCATGATTCTGCAGGTACGCGTTTTTTTGATTAAATTAATTTTAAATGAATGTTGAGGAAGCATTCAATGGATTAGCGACAGGTTGCCAGTAAAAAGTTGGCCGCAAGTACCTGTAATTAATTCATGTATAATTCATTTTCTGGTGTAAATTGCAGCTATATGTTTTTTTAATCAATTTTACGTAATTTTAAAGGAAATGATGTAAAGAATAGAAAAAAAAATGGTTGCCAGCTCCCAGTCAGCCGCAACGTTAGGGTTGCCAGGTGTAAATAGGTATATTATTGTTAGTTATTTACAATCATTTGTTTTTTAAAAATAAATATTACAAAATTAAGTTTTATATTACCTGTTCACGATAATGCATGGTAGCCAGTTAAAAAATGGCCGCAACCAGAGGTTTCCATGCTTTCTTTTAATCAACGATTATTCCTCCAGGTAAGTGTGAGTGCAAAAGAATGGATTGTTACGTGATGTAAACAAGAGTACAATGTAGTGTAGATGTAAATCTAGTATTTTTCTTTCATGAAAATAATTTCGCGTGACAAAATAACAATTTTTATTGAAAAAGTGGTCTATGAAATCTTTGAAGCACTTCGATAATGCTTTATTTGTTCATTCAATGTTCATGTATTAGGTACATTTTCGTTTTTTTTAATGAAGAACTAGTTACTTTCTTTTTATAATAAAATCTTATCAATATCGTACTTAAATCGTAATAATTAAATCAAAATAATAAATATTAGTCAATCAGCGTAATGGAATATAAAATAAATATTGAAAAAATAAAAAAATAAATGAAACTATCTTTTCGGATTTTGTCACGGATTTATTATGATTTTTGTTAAAAACAAAAATCATAATAAATCCGCGACAAAATCCGAAAAGATAGTTTCATTTATAATGTCAAACATTCGCGTAAACCTAAGAAAACATTTTTTTATACAAATTGTACCTACTACATAATTAACTTATTCTAAATCTTACAATTGTACAAATATTAACAATATAATATTATATTTAACATAGTTTTGCCCAATAGTTTTCATTTTATGAACATTTTTGTTTGTTTACGTGGATGATGTAATTTTAGTATGTGTACTTTTATATGAGTTTTCATTTACGTTGTTTATATATTATTATTATTCCGTTCCCGTTTCTTGGGATTTATATTGTTTAAGGCACGCGGCACGATTTGTAGATACTATGTATTTAATATATGACAATTAAAAGCAACAAAATGTTATAGTTTACTTGATGTAATCTAGAAAAATCCTACTGTAGTTTACAGAACAACCTATTACAGACACTGAAATGTAAAAAATAAAGTAAGTAAACTACGTTTCCAAAACCGACTTCCAAAACTAAAAAGTTTAAAATAAATTAATAAAGATTAAATTTCATACACACCTTATGCAAACCTAATACCTTTAATATTAATAAATTACTATTATTTGTATGTGCTACCTATTGATAGATTTGAAGTCGGTGCCAAGCCCTAAACAAAATAAAACTTAATATTATAAACAGCTTACTTGCTGTAATGAAATACCTACACTAAAGATCAACCTACATAAATAAAGAACAATGTTCAATGTACTAGTTCAGTACAGAAAATTAAGGAAAAATATTAAATATTTGAACAACTGTAAGATTTAAAATGAGTAAATTATGTAGTAGGTACATAATTTGTAAAAAAAATTTTTTTTTAGTTTTTAATTATTTATTTTATGTTCCATTACGCTGATTGACTAATATTTATTATTTTGATTTAATTATTACGATTTAAGTACGATATTGATAAGATTTTATTATAAAAAGAAAGTAACTAGTTCTTCATTAAAAAAAAACGAAAATGTACCTAATACATGAACATTGAATGAACAGATAAAGCATCATCGAAGTGCTTCAAAGATTTCGTAGACCACTTTTTCAATAAAAATTGTTCTTTTGTCACGCGAAATTATTTTCATGAAAGAAAAATACTAGATTTACATCTACACTACATTGTACTCTTGTTTACATCACGTAACAATCCATTCTTTTGCACTCACACTTACCTGGAGGAATAATCGTTGATTAAAAGAAAGCATGGAAACCTCTGGTTGCGGCCATTTTTTAACTGGCAACCATGCATTATTGTGAACAGGTAATATAAAACTTAATTTTGTAATATTTATTTTTAAAAAAACAAATGATTGCAAATAACTAACAATAATATACCTGTTTACACCTGGCAACCCTAACGTTGCGGCTGACTGGGAGCTGGCAACCATTTTTTTTTCTATTCTTTACATCATTTCCTTTAAAATTACGTAAAATTGATTATAAAAACATATAGCTGCAATTTACACCAGAAAATGAATTATACATGAATTAATTACAGGTAATTGCGGCCAACTTTTTACTGGCAACCTGTCACTAATCCATTGAATGCTTTCTCAACATTCATTTAAAATTAATTTAATCAAAAAAACGCGTACCTGCAGAATCATGCAGTGGGATCTTGGAATATTATTTGACACTATCCGTATGATTTGAGTGCATAAAGATTTAAAATAATCGGTGTAACTCCAAAAAAGAAATAATTTAACAGTAGTAGTACTATAACATTATCACTCCATTAATTTAATCAAGGTGTCTTGTCAATAAAATGTATGTGAACATTTGCAGACAACCAAGTGAACAGCTATTTAGTCAAATAAAGCCCACTATTAAATCTAGTACGTTTGCACAACAAATAGTTGCCTTTTATGTCCCGTGTCGCACTGTTACCAACTGCAGTGTGTAATTGCCTTAAACGCTTTTAATTCGTACCTATTGCGGTGGGTGGAAACGAGGTTAGTGGCCTCAACATTATTATATTTAGACAAACGAATTATGAAATATAGATTGGTTCTTTGTGCGTATTAATTGGATTACTTTGTAATCTAAAATGGCAGTGATCTTGATTAGAGTTCATGTGTCACACTATTAATCTTAACATCCTCTTATTTTACTTAAATAAGAGGAGGAGTTTGACCTGAGTTTTTGAGGTTTTTCTATTTAATTTTAAAGAACCAAAGGATCATTGGAATCGATCCAGCCGTTTGTGAGTTTTATAATGCATATGTGTATACTATCATGTACTCTGTACATATGTTTTTTGTAAAAACTTTTTAATCCATTTTTATTACTTTAACTTATACTCCTACTCGTATTATAATGAACAAAATAAAAATTATTTCAATTTCAATTATATTATTTACATACTCTATGAGAAAAGTACTTATTGGTTTTTTGAACAAAGTATCTACTTGATTCAGGGGACGAAACATAATAATTAATTTTATATTTTTCTGGACTATGATAAGTAAATTTTGTAATTTGTGGCAAATAAAAACACATCGAATAAGAAAAATAGCATCAACTGATTTATACGAACTATAATCGTATTACTAAAATAAAGTATACCACAGAACGTTATTAATACGTGTAATTACCACCAAAGTGTGGCAGATACAATAATACGAATGCAAAACGAATTTCTAAAATGCACGTTGCACTGTAATGGCTCTAATTAATTAGCTTATTAATTAGCTTATTAATTATGAGCGCAACATTTGTGGAAAATGTATATGTTCTCAATTATATTTATACTTATGTATAGTACCTACAGGTAAATGGTAAATTTCATCATATGTGCGTTTTTAAAGGGTTACTGCGTTACCTTCACTACGTATAAATTAACTAAGTAGTAGTCGACTACAAATAATATGAATAGATATTCAATAATATAAGTAATGAATAGTTATAACTTAAATAACTTGACTGGTTTTGATGTGAATGAAGTTTAATGGTTAACAGAGGATTCAGCTAAATGCGACATTGCTTTTTTTTATTCCGGAAGAACAGTATGTTTCCCGCGGGATATAAGATTGAAGTTTTATATGCCCTTTAGCACGGTCTCTAGTCGTAGAGACCGGGTCGCTAGTAAAACCTTTAAATAGAGAGGTTAGTAGAAAAACGTAAGCAAGTAGTTTGAGGTCCAGGCAGTAAGCCAGTAAGATTTTTCATCGACGTAGGAAGAAATTGGACGAGTCCTTCGGTCGAGGGTTCGACCCTTCAACTTTCGATGATACGTTTTTATTTTAGACACAATGTAATACGTACATACATACACAATACCAAAATTAAAAGTTATGCTATGTACAATTCCAAAATTAAAAGTTATATGTTATATAATAACTATATATTATTATAAAAAAAATTGCTGCTGTGACATTTTTTTTGTGTATTGAAAATGTAAAGAACCACCAAGCGTAACTTTACATTTCAAAATATATTTTCTGAAACTCATTAGCAATGTGTGATGCAAGCCATTTGAGAAAAACGAAGGAAAGAAAGATTTAGTCGTGTGTTTTCAGATAATAACGGTTTTTATTTCCATATTCTTAATATTTTTGGAACTTTGTTTATGCACTTTTACTGCTTTTATATATTAAAATAACAAAAAGCAATAAAAAGGTAATATTTTAGCTACTATTGCATTGTTTAAAGCTTGCTAGGAGTATGTGAACGTGTTGTTTTAAATTAAACCATAATTGTGTGGGGTAGTCACTTACAGTCTCAGCGAAGTGGAAATCTCATTTTATGGTTTGTGAACATATCTCTTAATTAAATTGCTGGGGCATAAAAAATGTTTTATTTTTTGTTGTAATCTTAAATGTTGTTATTGTAAAATCTCCATGTAATGCTTCAAGCAATTTTTTTTCCACATCTAACGATCTATATATATTTTATTAGCGTTTCATTAAAGTCCGAAGTTTGATATCGATCTATATGTTTTTTTTATTTATAACTAACAACTCATCCTCGCTTTGCTCAGGTTCCTCCCTAGGTTTAGCGCGAACGAATCCGCGGGTTCCGCTAGTTGAAATAAATGAAATTTCTAAACTAAGAGTAGCCTAAGTTACTCCCATTAATATTAGCTACCTCCGAGTGAAATTCCCGTCCTAATCGGTGCAGCCGTCTCAGAGATTTTCGTTTCAGGAAGAAACAAACAGACAGACAGACACACAAAAATTTTAAAAATTGGTTTTTTGTTTCTAGTATCGTATATACATTCATATGCATTTATTTCAAAACTGTTTATTAGAAATTAAAAACAAACACTTCAATTTTATTTATATATACAGTATAGATGTATAGATTAATGTAGCTATAACCAATATTTTTGAGTCTATAGGTAATACTTTTTCTAAAATACTAGCACAGTAATGTAATTCATTATTTGGTGTACTCTCCTTTCGCTGTAAGTATGAGTAACTCAATGGTTTATTAATTTTTAAGCAGCATTGTGACAGCCGCGTCCGTCATATGTTGGCGAGTTATGATGATTGTAGTGGTTTTTTACGACAGCTACTTTATTAGGGAAAGTGGAATCGCTGTCTTGAAATACGCCATTTTGCCACACTGTCACAGTATTTCGAGTGACATTTGTAGACAGGTTTATTGCACGTCCTTTGTAATACAAGGGTTAAGTGTGCGGTTTTTGTAAAGGAAAATTGAATCACACTGTTATAAATGTTAAATTTTTTAGTACGTTTGTTTGTTTCTTTTTCACACGAAAATCTAAATCAATTTCAATGATTTAGACATAACCTGATAAAAATGCAAGTGTTAGTATTAACTGTATTTGTCAAAAGGTACAATCATGAATGTTAATCACACTACTATTATAAATGTACTATGTATATATTTGTTACGTCTTTACGTTGAAGCAGTTAACAATCCATATGAATGAGTCTTTATGAATGGAATGCTTTCAAGTTTCAAGCGAAGCGACGAGAGTAAGTCGCTTTTGTTATATAAAATAAAATATTTGAATAGTTTATTATTTTTGTAATATATGATTGTATAAATTAATAAGTTGGCAGTGAATGTGTGTACATCATATGTATAAAAAAGATTTTCATTACAAAACTTGGCACAAATGCTTTAATAAATTGCGTAATAAATATCTTTTGTAGTATTGATTATCTGAATAAACTCGACCGATATCGACAATTTAACTTTACAAGCAATAAAGAGTAGATCAAAATAATTAAATATTAATAGAGCCGACTGGTAGGTTACTTATTTAAAGTTATAATAACCGATAAATTGTTTTACGCGTGGATCAAAACTTACCCCTAATTGTATTAGCCCGATGTTGGCACACCCGGTTGAGTTAAGTAAAATTAAATAAATGTGTAATGAAAATGAGATAGTTGAACATGGATCACAGCCTCCAATCAAATGTAGAAGGGTTTGTTTGAACAGTATAATAATAATAAGAGTTCAAGGGCAGTGAGACGCCTATTTCAATATTAATATTATTGCAGTGCCTCGCTAAACGCAGAATAACATTTGCATATTTATAAGAGAGCAGCCCTTAGCAAATATGAAGGGAAGGAGGAGGCCGGGCTTGTTTTGACATAATGGCCCATTGTCGATGAAACTCAGCCATGATTCAGTTTCTGCTGCTGTACAATTGGAACAATGTTATATAAACACTCAATCTACGTTTCTTTTAGAAGTCAATGAAATACTGTTTATGAGTAATGAAATGTTGCCATTTATATAGTCTATTTAGGCTTTAAATGATTAAGGTTTTTTAAACTGTAACATGCATTGAGTATGTCAGTTCGCAACAATATTTTATATGCGAAAAGCGACAGTTGGTATTATTGGTAAACATACACCTTTGTTAGCAGGTACGTGTTTTTTAGAAAAAGAGTAATAGAATTTTTATATCACTTTTATATTATTTCGAATTTTTTCGAACTAAAAAATAAAATAAAGTTTAGTTTTTACTTAACGAACTAATATATATATATATATATATATATATATATATATATATATATATATATATATATATATATATATATATATATATATATATATATATATATATATATATATATATATATATATATATATATAAATAAATTTTCATACAAAATATTGATATAATATGTTGGGACATTATTAGACACAGCGCCTATAAGGCTTGTGCTAATTCGTTCATGGGCTGGTGTTACGAATACCAGATAGTTGATATACTACATATTTATGTTTAAATACATACATATTATAAATATAAACACCTATGACTGGAGTACAAACATCCGAGTTTAACAAATGAATGCCTCCAGCGGGACTCGAACCCGCGACCGCTGGCGCAAGAAAGTAGGGTTACTACAAACTGCGCCAAACGTGTCGTCAAATGTAATAATGTCTATGTTTTATTGTCCGATTATACTTGACAGTGCACGTTAGTTGAAAGTACTCAACATCTTTGTTGTTTTAGGCCATGGTGAAATTTTTATATTCTTGTTTCCCCTCTGAACGCGTTACGTGTAAATAGTAGTAGTTAAAACCAGACTTCTTTCTTACCAAAAATTTCTTAAGAAGCAATTTTTAGAACTTTCCCCTATTAATTTCTTAAAGCTAATGCCCTAAATCCCCAGCAGCCCAACAAGCTACATCAACAAAATTATGATGTGATAAAATAAGCATTGTCATATGACATACCTACTCTTTGCAATTTTCTTAAATTCTTAGATTTAAAAAAAAACGTAGCCAATATGCTTATAATTCAGAACTGAAAATCTAATAATATGTTTTTCTATTATTTCTTTTATTACTTCAATGCGACACTTAAATTAAACAATAACTTTACTGTACAAATATCTTTTTATTATATTAGTCAATAAAAACACGGTTCAGTGTAACGAATCTCAAAATCCCTTAGTATGGGGTGTGTAAAATTTTATATTGTAGGAGTAATTTATTTTTATGGTTGTAGGGATCTTGAGTTGCATACTTTCTCTTGGGGATGAAATAATCACATGAGTTAATTTAACTTTGTAATTGCTTGTTTAAATTTGTTTATATTAAAAGATTGGTTTGACTGGGACTTATGATTTTCTTTTTTAAATTATAAACAGCTTATCATACAATAATTTCGTTATCCAAATGAAATAACTGTTTTATAAAAAGTGAAGGGAGGCCATTTCCCAGCAGTGGAAAGTTTAAAAGGGCTGAATACTTTTTAATTTTTTTTTAAATATTTATTTAAAGGACTTGTTCACAAAGAAGAAGGAACATATCGTTCTGTTCAAGTTTCTTACAAACAGAATAACAACTTAAATTTTTAACACTATAAACATTAAACATATTATTATTATGCAATCATGCATAAATATATAGTTAAAACTATACCTGATAGGCGACCGTAAATTATTTGATAATGCAAGTTTATACACATTTTTTCCAAACTGATTCAACCTTTGTCCATTCTTTTTTACAACAAATAGAATAGTAATTTTAGTGTAGTAATAGTTTTTAGGTTATTATTATAGACAATTTATGTAAGAGAGAGAATAATAACGGCTGTAATTCTCGAACGCGCATGTCACTAATTTATTATACTGTCTCTAAGTAGATTTTCCATTTTATTTTACGGTTTTTTTAATTCTATTAAGTTAAAATCCATAAAAACAAGTGCAGTATCTGATTCAATCTTTACATGCGAACCACGATCTCTTTTACGCTCTCTCAACCAGTTGTAATTCGAGAGAATCAAATTAACGTGTCAGTTCGCTCGTTTTTCTTCCAAAACTTGTGTTTTAGCTCTCAGATAACTTTGTTAATTAAATTTTACATTTTTTTTTCTTCGAAGACGCTCCACCTGAGAGAAATTAAGCTTTTTCATGGACTGTATGAAGGAGAATTATTAAGAAAGTTCGTATACCAGGCGGGTTTTATACACACTAACTTGTATCTTAGCTCAAGTAAATTAATTTCCTAATGAATATACCTAATATACCTATTTATGTGCAATTTCATTTTATTCTTTAGGTATCTAACTAATCCGGTTTATTTAAAGTAAATATCGAGCTACTTGTAAACATATTTCATCACTACATATTAAACAAAGTCCTTCCAAATTTTCATGCTGTTTTCACCAATGGTTCTCGAGGAAGGTTTAAGGATATTACTAGCGGAACCCGCGTCTTCGCTCGCGCTAAGGCTTGAGACGAACCAGAGCGAAGCGAGGGTGAGTCGCTAGTGTACTATAATGCATTGTGGCCATATGCTTTAATTTTTAAATTTAGTCTGTATTACCAGTAGGTGGTAATATCAACATCTTCGACTTCCTATACTCACTTTTACGTACATCACTTTTTATGTCTCAATAATTCCAATTAAACTTAAAAATATTTAATTTATGCGAAACTTCAACTCCAATCAGTTGATTTGCAATAATTTTATTTCAAAATTGGCCTGTAAAATCCAGGAAATTGCGCAGTTGGGCTGTGATATCGTTACAGAGGTAGTTCCCAAAATAGAGTCTGTGCTGAGCAAGGGTTAATAAGAGGGGATGTCGTTAATTTCGCCCCGTTAAGAGGGCTGCTTGCGATATCGCGTCGAGTTACAGAAGCCTTACGGAATTACCTTGTGGTGAACGAGAGTAAACTATTTACCCTAATTAAGAGAAAAATGGAAGATGTTACCTTAACGTTATGCGCCTTTAACGAATTAGTGTTACAAATAGACCTAAGTATTTACATATGAAGCTGTTTCAATGCGTCTTATTTTGTACATCGTGTACCCACTACATAAATATAAGTATTGCCTCATTGCCTAGTTAGTCTAGTCTATGAGTCGTCAAGTACTGCTGAAAAAAATACTTTTAATAACAACCTGTAAATGTATGCAACAAAGTATCTAAGTCAAACTAAATAGGTAAGAAAAAAAGACCACTTACAGCATTTATAATGCGAAATATTTTTCGTACTCAAATACGTATGTGTAACGATTTTCATGGCGATCACTTGAACGGTGTAAAGGTTGTACTGCAGCGCCTCTATATCGTTTCACCTTCTGTGTGTATAAATGTTACCATTGCGTTAAAAATTCATAGCTTACTATAGAAAGGTATTTGCAGTTTTATATTAACGAACGTTACATATTTATGTAGCAAAGCTTAATCATGATATTTATAAATTTATTTATAACAACTTACCAATATATTATTTACTAGATAATACTATTTATTAATGATTCAAATCCAATACACAAGGTATCTATAATTATACATGTTTTTATACAAAAGCTAAGTAACACCTAGCAAAATAGAAAAAAAAAACATAATAATGGTCATCCATTAACATCAATTATAGTCCAACTGTGCTGAAAATCATGAGTGTCGGATTACTGAAGCCTTACCCTTATTTCACAAAAAAGACGATTCGGATCGCATTGCGACAAGTTCTGGTAACGACGGAAAGGTTAAACAAAGGATTATGGGGTGCAAAGTGGGTTTCTTTCCAATTAGGCTGATTTGAAATTGTACTGATGATTAAATAGGGTTGTAGGAAAGTGCAGGAAATTCCTCTGAAGTGCTGTTGCAGTTACATTTAATTATACATTTTTGCTTACTTACGTTATGTAAATACTTTGTTAAAATATTTTATCGTTATAATTAAACTGTTTACATTTCAGTATATTTAAAAAAAATATTGCAAAAATTTCAATACTCGTAACTAATGAAATCGTGTGTTAAAATATTTAATTAAATTATATGATTAAACAATCAAAACAACGTATACAGAACTCAGAATGCGAAATAATTAACGCGCACAGTCAAGTTACTTACGCACCAGTAAATTAATGTATTATTTGTGCACAATATATTAGAAATGGCGGCCGAACTATTGGCACTTTTAATAGATTACATGATATGTCGCAATCCTCGCAAATGTGGTAAAATTTGGCAGTCGTATGCCTATTTTATTTTGTTATAATGGCTAAAGTTTATTGTGAATAGGTACTTACATGTTTGGAAATAAAGTAGGATTTATTATTTTGATACAATTTAAATCCATTCAATTATTATAATGCTAACGACATGATGAATCCCTTGCATAGTTCGAACTGTGTTTCGGAATGAATGGCACGATTTGAAACTATATTAGACAGCTTGAAATTGGAGATACTATTCCATTATATTATTTATTACCATTGTTTAAGATATGTACCTAAATATTTTTGTTCACCTAAAATATTTAAAAGCAATATATGAATAATTGAAATAAATTAATAAAAGCAAAAATGATAATCGTTTCACAAATATTGTCGAAGATATAGCGTAATATGAGTGTGTACATCAAGTATCTTTATCTTAAAGTCAAAAAACTGACACATCAATTAAATAAAACATAAATCATATTATGTAATTTCAAAAAATTGTTTCCTAACATTGAATAGTCATTTAGTTCAAAATCCATTAAAACATGCAAAAGATAATAATGGTACTAAGCAAACTCGGAGCGTGTTTATTTTCTCAACGAAGTGGGGCAGCTATCGATCTCGGTAAGTATTCAGTAAGGATCGACGCCACTTAATCTGAGATGTTGCACTTGCTGAGATAATTTCACGCCAGCCGACGTCAGGGCGGTATGCCGGTTTGCTATCAATTCAATTTCATACCTAGCTTCGGTTGGGAACGATTCGTGCCTTTCAAATAACTTAATGCTGTAACTGCTTTCTCATCATAAATATTTTTTATAAAGTAAATATAGTGGTTTTAGTTCGAAACTATGCAAACTGGTTGGTTTTGTGCATCTTTTATAGTTTATTTGTAGTTCTAGCTACACATTTTCACTAAGTAAAGTAAAAGTAATTACCTAAGAATTAAGATGGAAAGCAAAAATATTACTAATAAAATGAACATATAAGATTGATGTAAATATCAAAACAAAAAAGCTTTAGGTGCTGCCTTAAAAGTTTGTGATGAATGAAATCTTTAATAAAAACCTATGATATCCAATAATCCATTAAGGATTATATTCAAACTAGCACTATCTAGTGAAGCTGGGTTCGATTTCTGCATGAAGCACTGTTTGCAGGGTGAAATGAGAAATCCTTTGTTCTTTCTCTATACTCCGTAGGAAGAACGTAAACATAAAAATAATAAAACTAATTGAATCCTAGGAATGGAAAATTTGATGAAGCGAATCATTCCATTGCATTGCCCCAAAATTCGCTGTTCGATTAATAAAATGATTTACTTTATGAGATAGCGGGTATTAGATAATTGATTTATTCAATAACGAAATGAAATGTATACAAATGTATATGAAACTAGGGACAGACAAGAGGAACAACGTCCCACTCGATATCCAAGTCACCCTCTACGTATATGGGATGAAGTCATTCTAAACTATTCGCTGTAACGATTCGATTGACGATCTCTGCACTGCGATAAAATACTTTTGACGTTATAACCCGAAGTTAATGGATTTGTTTCAATTTCGTAACTTTTTTTGGAATATCGCCAACTTTACTCGGGAGTATCGGCGTTTTTGTGAGAATATTTGATTGTACCATTAAACATGTGAGGCTGGTCTATCTATTTTACCTAAATGAAAAACTTAAAAGTCGCTATAAATTTGCTGTTCAGAGAATATAAAGTAAGTAAACTGGTATCGTGTTAATTGTTTAGTTTAGTAAATTATACATAATATCACTTTATTTCCATTTTATTTAAAAACTATTTCTCACGCTAGTGATTACCAAACCAAACATAAAACAAGATTAATGTTAAATATATAATATATTGGTATACCTATGTTGTGAAGTGTGAACATAACAACTAAATTATTATTTTTCATATTATTTTAGAAATATAATGTAATTTAATGTTATTTTAGAAATGTAACTTAATATGACCTCAGTGGTCATAGGACCCCGCATATTCATAAAAAGAGTAGCAAAATATTCCTTATTATGAAAATTTACGTATTGTACCTATAAAGAAAAGTTTTTTTGCTTCCTAGTCAGTGAAAAGATATCACACTTGCAACATGTCATGTTATTTGAACATTATTTTATTCAGCCTATTTTAATGTCCTCTTACTAGGCATGGGACTTCGATACGACGGAGATCAGGCCATAATCCACTACCGACTACGACCAGTTTAACTAATTTATGAAATATTTCTACATACCTCCTCCAATATTCCATTGTTATTATTCGGTCAAGGTTCATCAAAATAAAAAATGATCTGATCAATGGACAAATAATGATAAATTGTTTAAAATATAAAATAATAGCAACAAAATTTAAATAATAGTAGCTACATATTCCACATTCGACAATAAATAATGATTTAAGTATTTCCATCATATACACACGAAAATAATTTTCACG
The DNA here is from genome assembly GCA_905231865.2 of Boloria selene. Lineage (NCBI taxonomy): Eukaryota > Metazoa > Arthropoda > Insecta > Lepidoptera > Nymphalidae > Boloria > Boloria selene. The sequence goes on from HG993149.1 coordinate 7,493,617, forward strand.
TACTTAATATCAAGACGTTTCACGCCGTCTATACGACTGGGATCTCGATCGATACTCATATGATTGTAAATGTAGATTGATTGGCTCCCGTTTCTTTTTCACAGGGCTAGCTGCATTCGCTCTATTAAGCTACTATTCTACGTGATCAATTGCATTTCAGCGGGTCTTATAGCTGAATGCTAGTGAAAGGACATCAGTTGTCCTCAGCTAAAATGTTTTTATTTTGCTTTATTTTACATTAACTTACCCTGTACAGCGTCTTTTGGTAATCGATAGCATATGATCTTGATCTCTCGCTTAATTTTTACTATATAAGTTACATCTATTTTGAAATAACTTAAATGTAATTTGGTACACTATGCTATTTATAAAACCCATTCCTTAACAAAAGAAACCGATTAACAATAGACATATCTCATAGCATACGTCCATAAAAACGTACCATGAGAAACTCCATGGTTTGGAGTCTATCAAAAGTATTCCCTATGGCCCTATAAAAGTACCGTAGAATAGGTAGAAATCATAACCCTATCCTAAAAATATTTTTAAGATCTACAACATTGAGTTGAAACTTTTTTCTAATCTTCACGTTATTTCTTGCCGTATATCCGCTGCAATCCTGCTCATGTCTATTTATTCGCGACCCACGATACGTATCACGTACCGCTCAAGCTTAAATGTAGTTTATATTTTACGTGAATCGTCTATATTAATCAGAGTTTTCTGAAAAGATTTAATCAACTGATTTATTTATTGGTCTACCAATTTTTAAGTATTCTTTTGATTTTCAATTCATCCAATACTTGGGTTTAAAAATATCTGAGATATCAATAATAGCTCCTCGCTCGGGGTTCGTCCTAGATCTAGCACGAGCGAAGCCGCGGGTTCAGCTAGTAGTAAATATAGCCTATACTATAATATTGCTCAGTGATAATGTAGGTTTCTGGCAAAAGAATTTTTGAAATCAGTCCAGTAGTTTTTGAGTTTATTCGTTATGTATACAAAAATACAAATCTTTCTTCAGTTCTTTTAATTTTAGTATAGATAATAGATGGGTATGTTTTTGGTTCCAGTACTATTTTAAGATAGCAAAAATGAATGCACCAAGCATTGATAATATAAGTTCGTAAATCTAAATTGTAATTTGCATAGTAAATAGTAGCCAAAGCCTTTTGCGGCTTAAACTGGCATTAAAACTAATCGCTGACAGAGATAATGCGACGTTAGCGACGTTTGTGATAATACGGCTTTGTTTATTTACTTATATGACTTCTATTTAAATTCGTACATTATTTTTTGTGCCTATACATTCCTTAATATATACCTACATAATTATCAATTTACATTAAATTATGAATTTTTAATGTGGGATTAAATATAGGTAATTATCGTTATGAATGTACCTATAGGAATTCTTACTTGAACTTTGCAAATGTTAGGCATATGGTAAAATGTTAGACATATGTTAAATCCAATGAAGTGCATATACAATCAAAATGTGCAGTAAAATTTTATTTCTTAATTAAATTTAAACGTCTAACCTGTAAACGAAGATGGGGTCTTTTAATACTATCTAAATATCGCAAAAAATGAACGTTATAATCTTGTTACCTATGTGTAATAGATTACTACTCGTTTTTAACTCTACCTATTCCTTCAGATTTGCGGATATGATTCTTTTACGACGTGAAGTTATAAAATAAAGATTTTTTGTACGATTTGTTTAAAATAAGCGTGGTGTTACCATTGCCCTTCTACCAGTAGTGGGCGGAGAAAAGGCTCTACATATTTCGCATGAAATATAGAGCATATACCTGACTGGGTTTAAATTATTTTATCTGCGTATATTAATAAGTAATTCATGAAAAGTAAATATTTTAAAAAAGAAGGCCTCTACTTATAATAATCTTCTATGAAATACAATTATCTTTATAGTCCTCGTAACAGCAATAAAAATTTACCTTATATTTCTCTATGACTAATTTTTTATCAAAATAATTTATGGTTGATAGATTTTGTCTGGGATTCCATTTGAAAATTTTAAGCTTCGACTACGTTAGATATATTTATGTAGTCGTACAATGACGTAGCTATCAAAAGGTGTATGACCGACCTTTTAACTGAAGAATAAGAATCGTTTACCTCTTATTTTTGCGTTCTATTTTATTTTATTCGTATAAAAAGTAAAACAATAAAGTTATTTAATATTGCGACTTACAATTACTTAAGGTTAAGTTAATTTTGATCTTTTTAAATAATACTAGCTAAATTATATTTGATTTAATAATTATCAATTATCATTACGTATCTACACAATATTAATCAATCCAAATTAAATAGCTTGAAAGATCGACTTGTAATGTTAGTCTATATTAGACACTAAGGCAAGCGGGTTCAAATCTCGCACTTCTGATATTTTCACGTACAAATCATCCAACATGGTTTCACTTCTCTTACGTGGAGGAAAGCCATGAAGAGAAGGATCAAGTCATAGTCCACCACGGACTTTGGCCTAATCCCTCTCGTACTTTAGGTAAAAATATTTTGCATGTAAGTTTCTTAGTCATCTACGGAAAAGAATTTTATTTTCTTTAAAATATAAATAATAAGAGAATATCATGATAATATGTGAAAATATACTTTTATGAAAATTGCATATTCAATTTTCATAAAAGATTTTTAACATGTGTCAATAAATAGGAATCGTGGTTATTTTATACTTTTTCTAGTGACATCATAAATCTTAAATATTATAGAGACAGAGAAAGATGTTTATTGTTATAATAAATAGTACTTAATTAAAATATATTCTTGATAGTGGAATTCATTAAAATATACAGTAGAAGCCAAATGAGTGGTCAGTCGCGTTCCATGGACCATACGCAATTAATTGTATACCAAAATATGTTCCACGCATCGCGCTACTGGTTCTATTTGTATTGCGGTTTTGCTGACCCTATGTACTTCTGATTGCTCATCACTTTCTGATATTGATTTCATATACAATTAAATTAAATAATTTACGTTCTTAAATTTGGTTAATTTAAATTTGGTAAATTTGGTTCGGCTGTTCCGTTTGCTAGTAATTTTTTTCTAATAATCGAATCTCTCGATAGTCTCTCGATACCTTGCAGTGTTAGTATTATGTTGTAAGTAAATACATGGGATCAAGAAAAAACATATACGTATCAGTAGGTCTAAAGATGTCTTGAAAACTGTAGGAAATGTCTTTTTCTTCTATAGTGGAATCTACAATGTTATAACACTTTACATTCGCATGAACTACCTTTATCTACGATGGCACCTATAGGTATGTAAAACTAACAAATAATACATAAATATTTCAAAGAGGTTAAATACCTTGTCAATATATAGTCCAGTATTATTGATAACTAAACGCAAATATGTGTATTTATTTACATATATGAAACACTCATTGATCGAGAGTCGATGATTCGCATTTGACTGATTTTTCATTTATTTATTCATATCTATCTGAATGTAAACCTTTTAAGTTATAATATTCAGTGTGTATCAGAAATTATATATTTCAGAATATATAGTACGTTCAAAGGCCCAAGAGAGTAAAATGAGTGGTTCTATTACGAAGACCACACGCAATTAATCTGTGGACCAAAAGTTTCAGGCTTCGCCGAAGCCCAGATCTATTTGCATAGCGGTTTTATTGTCTGTACAAAAGAACACCATTCACTTCGCCATTTCAGAAGTTACCTCTATTACTTCTTGAAAATTCTAAGCTTCTAATTTTCATGATTTACATATTAACGAATAGTTCAAATCAACAAATCTGATTATATTTAACCTAATACGAGATCATATAGAATTTTTGTTTTTTTAATTACTATTATATAATAATTTAATGCAACATATCTATTTAATTATATGTAGGTACTAGATTTGTGTTAAGACAAACAAAAAAATGTTTATGAATTATATTTTAATTTAAAATTTTTGTCTAATTAAAATATTTAATTGTTATACATAATTAACGTTTTTGCTTAAGCGTGTTTCACTTGACTCATTTCGTAAGGTGCAATTTTATTTTTGTTCGGAAATGGGACGTTTCGTGTTGATGATATTCTTTACTATTCCAGTTTCCAAGTCCGCCTTCGTTGTAAAAATGTGTCAAGCATTCTCGTATTATTGTGGAAAGCATCAACCCTAGACGTTGCTTCGCCACAAATCAAGAAGTACGACGTTATACGATGAAACGTAAACCGGGCGCCTTTGTGCTGTCACATTAACTCTTTGTGTTATTCCCATTCTTTTCACATAGACTGGAATATTTCATGGTGTCGAGCTTTTTCACAGAAAAATTGAAGACGCCTACGTGGGGTTGCGTAATTAGCTTATTTAATATTAAATGGTTTCCAATAAAATCTTTTATAAAAGTACTAGTACGCCATATGTGTCTAATAAATTCACACAATATTTTTCGTTGTGCAAAATGACTCTTTAAAATTGATATTCTTGTCGAGAATTTTACCAAACCAGCCATCTTTGTTAGCACAAACGTTTCAACGTTTGCAATTTGTAAGCCATAAGTCTTCTAATATGTCATGATCTCTATCATTCGACTGAATATTTTTAATGTAACTACTCGGTTCATGCCCTTGGAGCGGTTTCGTAATGGTACATGTTTCAGTAAGTCTCAAGGGCTACAGGCTATAAAATAGGTTTTGAAATACCTTTTAATATTCGTTTGGAGGCTTGAGTGCTATACTATGTTATGTAAATACTTTTGTATTTTTAGCATTTAATTGTATTGTAAAACTTTCTTATATCTTATATCTTATATTATACCTCTATATTACTTTCTATAATATATTTTATTTTAATTTTTTACACATACTATACTCGTATTTGTTAACAATGCTTGATTTAACTTGTGACACTTAGCTTTTAAGAGCGTTGAATCCATATACGTCAACTATACCTAATAGTAATTTTTGGATGATAAAAGTAATTAAACTGTATTATTTTTTATTTATATCTATAAAAGAAAAATCTCAACAAACTTTTACCTTTTTTACTTTTTTGCAAGATTTTCTCAGATGTCGGAGTGCGCATTAGATACCTACGTGTCGAGCGTTTTTTGATATCTGTGCCCAAAGAATTTAGTACTTTCTTCGTTGACCATATTTTATGGGATAAAATAAGACAACAATATGTTTTCTAATATTAAGCGTTTTTTTTAATTATTTTCATCTCATTTAAACCTTATTACATTTGACAGATATTATGTTTTAAATGATTCCTCCATCTGATATTAAAAGGTTTTTGAATAGTAACCCTCTGTTCCATCGATTTTAATTCAAAATACTGGATTCGGAACATTTTCTAGTATCATGCATGAACAGGCATGAAAAGTAATATTCATTACACGTTAAAAGGTTCATTTGTATAATTCCATTTTAGTTTATTTTTAAATTAAGATTTGTATTTAAAGTATTACTTTCACCATCTATTTTATAGAATGCACGCGAGCTAGGGGAACGTGTTTATAGGGGCAGCAGGCTGACTTATTATTATAATTTATTCCCTCAATTAGTGCGCCTTGTCAATCATTGTTCTATTCATCAAACGTATTTATGGTCTAGATATTTGAGTCAAAAGATCAAAGTTTTATACGATTTAATTAATAGGAAGTAGGTATGTTATTCTAGATTTCAAATATTTCTAAAATGTTTACTAGATTTTAAATTAAAACTAATATTTTTTTAGGTCTTGGATACAATTTGATTAGAATTTTTTGATAATTATTAGACATTAATTAAGGAAATAACGATAGATAAGTTTATTAGAATGTAGGTTCGGTTTTTAAAGTTTCTTGAACACTAATTGATAAATTAATTAATGTCGGTTTATATTAGTTCGAGTAATACATAATTCAAGAAATTGTAATGAAAGCCAAAGTTAATAATTTAATATCTAAGGATGAAAAGATTGCTAAGCTAATTTCAATTTACAAAATACAAAAGTGTATGCAAATAGTTGTCTATTCTCTTAACATTCCACGAGTTCACAATACAGTGGTCATGATTAGTAAAAATTGAAATTTTTATACAATGAAATAACTAAATAATACTTTAAAATGCATTTTCTTTTCACTTTTACTTACTCTTTACAGTTTTCTGTCTCCTTATTTTACCTAATCTATCCGACAATCTAAATCCACCAAAGATAAGAGAAGAAATTTAATGTTTTCTTGTCTGTAACCCCAAACTTTATTTTGTTTATGGATTCAAATCAAGGACTTTATGCTTTGCGAGTATACACCCATGGAGCTTATACACAAGTATAAGTATCCTACCTAAGAACCGTAAAACAGAAGTTCCTTAAAAACTTAACTACAGTGCAAGAATGTAAAATCTACATTTCAGATGCTTTTCCTAAGCCTTTGCGAGAACGCTCACTCGAAATATATATGAATTTAAAACAAGGCATAAAATTACCACCTACTTTGTTTCTTTAGCAGTCTCAGAGTACAACATGCAACTCTTTAAAACGCAACTCTACTATTATTATGATGATATTTGCTAGAATCATACTATACAGTCTTGAATACCAAATTTTTATATAATCTTCTTCACATTTTCTTCGAAACACCTATTATCTAAGGGTTGCGAATTGAAAGTCAGTCTGTATAAATTTATTAAATTTCTGTTAGACGATTTTCTCAACTTTTTATTGGCCTATTAACGTTCTAGTAAAGGTATAACGTGAAAGAACTGATTCCTCTGGAAACTTTAAAAGTTGAATACTGATCGGGGAATTTTAATTTTGCAAGCTTTTTATTTAGATTTTTAATTAGTTTAAGTTTTGATTGAAGTTCTGCTTCAATATAAGTTATTATTTAATATTCAAGTTATATTAACATAGAGATTCTATTTATTTGGTTGTTTTTGATTTTTTTTGTTTAAATTTTATATTATACTAGCCATTCCCGTGGCTCCGCTCGCGTCCTAAAGGCTGAAAATCAAAAGAAATATTTTTCTCCCGTTTTTGCAACATTTTTCATTGATGCTCCGCTCTTATAGGTCCTTCCTCGATAAACGGACTATCCAAAATAAAAAGAATTTTTCAATTCAGACCAGTAGTTCCTGATATTAGCGCGTTTGACCAAACAAACAAACAATCTCTTCAGCCATATAATATTAGTATAGATGATATATAGTGGTAGTGCCATGCTTGTTACCTTCGGGTAGCAACCGAATGGGCCGGCACGCCCCGTATAGTTCATTAGTACCACTCTCTCACAGAAGACCGGCGTAAAGTGGCAGCTATGCTGTCGCGTTTCGTCCGGTGAGTGAGAGTCCGGGAGGCCCACTCTACTTCCCCCCTCCCTCTTCCCTTCATCCTCTGCCTTCGTTCCCCCCTCCCTCTTCCCTTCATCCTCTGCCTTCGTTCCCCTCTCCCTCCCACTTCCCTCCCTCCTCCATCCCTCCCTTTCCTGAAAGGCCGGCAACGCATCTGCAAGCCTGGCTTGCAGATGTCCATGGGCGGAGGTGATCACTTTCCATCAGGTGAGCCTCCTGCCCGTTTGCCCCCTTTTTACCATAAAAAAAAAAAAAGAAAAGAAAAGATGAAAACTTACTATTGATAATATCGTGTCCATAATTCTAAGCTTAATAAAGAAAGCTAATTCCCACCACTAACTTAAATGTAAACAGGGCTTCCGACTCATGCACAATAAATGTTTATTTTATTGATTTTCACACGGCTCCACTACAATGCATCTCTATGGTACACTAACACCAAACGAATTATTCCGTCATAGTTCCAAGTCCTTTGAATGAAATTATCAGGGAACAACTTTACCGTATTAATAATAATGAAAATGCTACCAAAGGACCCCTAATGTTGAACAAAAAGTTTTTATTTCGATAAAGTTCCACTCCTCTTTTACGTACCGCGAGAGTTAGAACTTTATGTTAATAAATTATTTTTTGTGCGCTGCTATCGCTTTCGTTGCGCATTTATTTAGTAACGATTGATTAATTTTACAAAGTGAGTAATTAGAAAAAGTACTTTTTACCCTAAGTAATCTATAAATAATGTTTGATGTTAAAGGGATACTGCGGGTAAAAATAAATACATTGGTAATAGATAAAGAGTTTCGCTAGATTATTTTATAAAGAATATACGTATTTTATAATATTTGTATAAAGTTTATGAAAATTTGCGTGTCTGATATGCTGCATGTAATCATTTGCATCCTTTTAAGTAGTTTCATCATAGCACGGCTACGAATGTATATTGTTAATATTTCACAATGCTGTAAACTTTATTAGCCTTCTATTATGTAGATTCTAGTTTTTATTTGTTATTTGTTTCACTTTCATACAGCTTAAGTAAAAGTTCTCAGAACTTTTCAAACTTTTAGCCTATACTTTACGTACGATTTCTTAAATATATGTAGGTACATATTATGTACATTTCCCCGTAACTTTCAATAATAATACTTTTATAGGGCAAAGTTACAATCTTGATACTTCTAATCATCATTCTAGACAAAAAGTAATCACCTCAAGCTAAACGCTAACGAATTTTTAATATGCCCCAAAAAAATAAACAAAAGCTTCGCAGGCGGGCTTTCTAGTCTGGTTCTTCAGTTTAATTGCAGGTTTAGCGTTCATTAGGATATGCGTTTCTTTAACGCGATTATGACGTCGCAGGGTCGGAGGGTGCGTTGTGAGGGTGAGGAGGGCTGCGTCACGTGCGAGGTCCGCACTCCGCGACGCATGCGAGACCGCGGGGCGCCGGTAGCGCAGGCGCGTCCCTATCCCCTGCCTCGCATCAGTCTGCCGCTAGCCGCGTGCCCCGCCCGACCTGTGCCTCGCCGTGAGTGATCCCCGAGTGATGACTTGTGAATAGTGCGATGATCGTGCTCCGTTGTGTCCTCCTTGCGGCCCTTCTAGCCGTCGCCGCAGCCGCCTGGCAAGAGAACGTTCGCCCCAAGGTCTTCGCACAATTAGGTTAGTATGACACTGGCTGTCAGATAACACCAAATGACAGTTACGTATAACTATCAAGAAATAGCTTGTGTTATTGTTTTGTTCAACGATACCACGCGATGGAACTGTGCGAGTGTTTATACGTTTCGCTAATATTATGTTTTGTGTACTTGGAGTTTGTTATTTGGATACTTTTATTGTTCAAGATGTAGAGAAAACATATGACACTAAGTTGAAGTGTTATCAAATACTCCAATAAGAGTTTACTAACACGTTAAATGTAGAAAAAGCTGACTGTCAAACATATTTGTGTTGTTTATACAGACCAAAAGTTCTACTTAAGCTTTTTATGATACGGATTGTAATGGAAATGTCTGACAATATATGTACTTAAAAATAATTTTTAACAGGAAATAAAGTCGATAAGGTTTGTCAAAATGGAATTTATTGAATTAGTGTATGTGTACGTATACGTACGTACGTACATGTACGTATTTTTAATATAATCGTTAATTATTTCCATGATGATTAGTTTCCACAGCTTTTCACTCGGACCACGTGACCCAAAGCTTTCTAGTAAACTTTCGAATGACATTCATTCAGAAGTAGAAACACAATAAATGTGTAATAAAACATTTATTTAGCAATACAATGCTCTTATATTTAATGTGCCTATTTAGAAACTTGTTTTGTATGACTGCACTCACGATTGGCTATCTTAAAATAAATAGTAATGCTAAAATAACGCCTAGTAGCACTCCACTACAGTGACGCGATAGTTTATCCTGCAAGAATAAAGGACTGCACAACTATAGAGCCATTGTTTTATTGTGCAGTCTGCATTGCGGGGGACAGCCACGTGGCTCTCATTAGTGCACAAAGCGAAGCAGTTTGTTCTGTGTTTTGCCGTGTTACGCCCGGATTAGCAATGCGATGTTTAACGTAGTGGATTAAAGTTTATCTAACTTCTGTATTGATGTAGGCTTCGTTTGTTTGCCGATCTATACTTGAATTTAAACCGCGATAAAGTTATTTATAACATTATATTATAATTATATTGTTTTTCTTAACTTTGCCTATCTCTCGTTTTGAGATAGAGATAATAAGATAAAATACTGTATATTATTCGAAAAACGTGAATAATAGAAAATCACCGTAACGAATAAAGATTTTAATTCAGATAAGGCCTTTTCATGTTTTGAATTAGATTTGGTCATATTCGAATAATTAAATCGATCAATATCGGGAAATAAAATTAATCGAAAGCTAACGCTAAATAGTTGCAAAAAAATATTTGTGAATAAAGTGTAGGCAACACTTTTACATTTTTTTTCTTCAAAATCGCTTACTCATTAGTCATTACAGGCAAACCAAAGAAGTAATCTGTCGATGTCAATTAAAGGACTCCCAATTGGAATCACTGACGTTGTTGGTCTAGACGATATTGTCGGACGCATATCCGTCCATTGTATCCGGAGTTGCATTGTATGCCGATGCTATGAAATATTAATGCATCAAATTAAAAATATATATACTTAACTAGAGAATCACCCTTACTCCGCTCGGGTTCGTCCCTAGATACGTTTTAAGGTTAGCATAGATTTCATAGAAATAATATTGAGCATTATTTGCTCGCAGTAAAAAGTAAAGTAAAAATCGCATATCCTAACTAATATTATAAATGCGAAAGTAACTCTGTCTGTCTGTCTGTCTGTTACGCTTTCACGCCTAAACCGCTGAACCGAATTCGATAAAATTTGGTACACAGATAGAGAAGACCTTCAGAAAGGACATAGGCTACTTTTTATCCCTGTAATCCCACGGGAATGGCAACTACGTGGGTGAAACCGCGGGGCGCAGCTAGTAGGATATATGTTGATCCGGATTACCAGTTATCATCAAAATTTTCCAGAAATTTTGTCGTAATGCGGTCACAGATAGACAGACAAATATTCCAAAAACATTAGATTTGTTTGTATCTTTAATCACTATTTCAATTTTATTTTCCAAAAAATATTCAATGTAAAAATTTTATTATATAATGTACATATTGTAGCTTATAAATATATACAAGTATATTGTTTTCTCTCTAGAATAGAATCTATGGATCTATCTATCACATTCAAATTGGCAATTTACGCAACTCTTCATTAACGCACTTACTAAGTGACAGTTACGATATGGTGTAACTGAGTAAATTAATTGCAATTGAAAATTAATAACCTGAAATTAAGTAAGTAGAGATTATTAGGCGAGGTAATTACTCCAATATAGTTTCTGTTTGATGTTCGGACACTCGTAGCGCTCGAGTCAACACCTCACTCGTAATGTGATCTACCAATTCAAACCAGAGGGTTCACATTGACCGCATAATGTGGTTTAATATAAGCTCGATCAAAGGTCTATATGGAAATCGGAGATATAAAGCTTCCCTTTATTACATCGTTATTTCCATACATATTATTTGTCTTTATAAAAATATTTCTGGATTTTTCCAAGTGCGTTCGTTCTGCTTATCATATTCATATTTGCTTGACACTTGATCTTAATAAACAATTCATAACGGCATTTCATTTTCATTACGTATTCCGCTAATAGATTTTAGTTGGCTCGTATGTTAATGCGAACTGAAGTACAGGGCCCGTATTAATTATTATCTTCATAATGAATAATGAAGTGCCGTAGTTCTTAAAGTATTTTAAAATTAATTAATATTTAAAATTCACAAGTTGCCTTAAAGCCCATATATGGATTATATGAATACTAAGTAAATGCTTAATCGGCACCTAACTTTGTGTAAATATTTAAAACGGTAACTTGGCTTATAATTGGGCTTGTTACTTAGTTATTATATAGTAACTGTATAAACAATATTTTAAATGATTATACCATTTTATCATTATATATCTGACATTAATAATAGAATGTATACAAATAATAATGTGCTATTTTCTTATTGAATATTGCGGTTTCTAGACTGATGAACTAGTCCAGATAATAAGTGTATAATATTATTACGGCCACGGCTTAGGAGATAGCGGTTGCAATCTAACTAACCTAATTTGCGGGTAATGTTGCTGCACTTTGCGTTCGTCGACAACTGATACAGTTATTATTCACAAAGTATACCACAAGGGAATTGGTTCCATTTGTGCAAATTGTATACAAAATGTGAAACTTGAATCGCAATGCACGTTCAGTACAGAGAATGTAATAAATTGTCTCAAAGTTCCATAAAGGAATAGAAGTGTAACGAATTTCAAATGCAATACAAAATCTAATATTTTGGAAAGTGCATCTAACAATCATTTATTGTGTACTATAGCTTCATAATATTATATTGGAACAGAGTTACTGTTTCGACCGGTTCTTCTTGTGTGGGTAGCGCAAGTATTGAGCTGAAACTGGATGCTAAGCGGAATTTCTCTCGCTCCGGATGACTCATTAGGGAGCAAGATTGCGATAGGTTAGTCACAAAGTGTTCATTCATAACTATTTTAAGTGATATAAAATAGTCGGTGTCTGGTTTAAAGTATCTGTTTTATTCTGAGAAAAATATTATTGTTTGTAAATTGCGGATGTAATTATACCTATAGTTGAGGAAATCATAAAATTAATTATGAACACTTTCTGATCGTTATAAGTTTAAGTGATTTTTTTCGAAGACAGTACATATTTATACAATATATGTAATTGCAAAATTGTTAAATTTTGTAAGATAGACAGACTGACAGACGACATCCGTTTGAAAATAACTTTCCTTAATATAATACAGAATACTTTCTTAGGTTTACGCGAATATTTGACATTTTAAATGAAGCTATAATCCAAAAAGATAGTTTCATTTATTAGAACTTCTCTCTTCAATTGTTGACATTACACTTAAAGTAAACCAACACATACCTATAATATGTTGATAGTTAAGAATTGTATTTAAATATTGAACAACATTAAAGGTCGAGGTTATCAAAGAAAGTTATTCAAAACTTACAAACTTAAAAAATTACGAGTATAAGCATGATTCTAAAACAAGTTTTATTGACTGTTCAGTTTTAAACAGGTGCCGCAGCCGAAGGTTCAATTTCAAACGGTTTATGATGTTGCATTATGGTTTTCCAACACCCTCTTTTATGCTTTAACTGCTAGGATTATAGAACGTTTAAGTGGGCCCATAAAATAACCGTTCACTTACTACCTGAAGAAGAAATAAATTACTTAACAGGATAATGCTTTTATATCCTGGAATGTTTTGTACGTGTCACGTTTTGCCTTATGGGTATTTATTGGGTCATTCGTCAGGAACCAATACCCAAGGGTACTGTTATGTGGTTGGGGTGCATAATACCGCTGTGACGCGATGTTGTTTATGATTGGACATTACTAAGCAATTTATTAACTTTTCGGCATTACAAGAGCAAGTGTACCTACCCAAGTGGAAGCTTTAGTACGTTTATTTTTAACGCGTTTGATGAATATCAAAAGTATTTACAAGCTACTAAAATTGCTTGATGAATAAGACCTTAAATATGTAATCAAAATCGATTTTAACATAGACAACTAATAGACAAATTAAAAAGAAACGTGAATAATTAATGAATGTTGATATTTTGTGGTGAAAAAATTATATGTAAGTCTTTAAGTAGGTGGGTAATAAGTTCACGGGTTGCGTTCTTGAATGGCTTGTATAGGCAGGCGGCTTGACACGCACGTGCGTGCGGCGGACACGGCGCGGAGGGGGATAGCAGTATGGCGCCGCCTTGCGGGAGTGGGACAACTTTATGGCGGTGCGATAATATATCGTCTTCGCTGAGTGTGGGACACGCTGCCTTTTGTTTTATAACATCAAACAGATCAGATTTCTTATCTTCCTTCGATTTGCACAGTCAAGATAAACTTTTTTATTTAATGCAATTTTTGTTTATGTCACAGGAAATGTACTTTTTATAATGTATATAAAAATTTGCATTCTATAAATAAGTTATGACGTGTATGACGTCTGTTCCTCAATGCATTTCCTTTAAGCGAGTTCACGTGAACTCATAACTTTCTCAAATGTGTTATGAAAATTGGTTGTAACTGCAAAGCCCTATAACATTTTTGGATGATATTGCTTTTCGATACAAAAGGAAACATAATGGTTCGCGGTCAATTGTGTTATACGAATAACAATGAATGTGTCATTCTAACCAGATACTACCTAAAGCAGTAATAATATAAAATCGGTTAATAAACGGTGTTTTTATACATCCCTTGTTGCTAAGGACAACGCAAATATTGGAACAGTAATGAAAATATTTGTTGAAATACTCTACGGGTAGTGAAGGAAAGACTTTTTTGTGAGACGGCTACGAGTGTGTCTAGCCCATTGTGATGCAGTTTTTAAATCCGGATTAAAAGGAAGCTCATAATAAGCCCGATGCGGGGTTGTAACGTTGGGACATCGTTTGTAGCAACTTCGCAGTAACGTTTCCCTATTGTGAAAAGTAAAATATAGTTGAATAGCACAATTCGCGATGGTAATCCATCACTCGTTTTAATATAAAAATAATTGTTAAAACTTTTACATTTAAATAAGTGTTACTAAACGTATTTTAATTTTATTATAATTATAACAACCATAAGGTCAGGTTAAGTCGAAAAGATATGTACAGTTCAGGACAGTTGTACACACATACGATTAAATTAAAATGACATAGAAAAACCAATCTCGATACCAACACCTTTTATGGAGCTTACACTTTACGAACTGACATACTTAAAAAACCCTTCTCATTTGGAAAAGCATCGATGAATAGGAAAGAGTCAATAGGTCGTAAGAAATGGGCCAGTCAGCATCGCGAGGTGCTATACAAGTGAAATGCACTCCGCAACCACTTTAAGCAGACCTCTAAGAACAGCACTGAATGCTTTAGCCAGGTGGCATGTGACGATGAGTTCTTTGTCTTCAACATCTTTGGCTGCACGATTTATTTTATTGTTTGTAAAATGCCAGCAATATAAATTTACCGCAGCGGATTGCCCCGTAGTTCAAAGTGTAATGCACAATGTATTCATCAAACTTTTGCGGTAAACTAGTTGCAGTTTCATTTGTGAAAACAGTTTACCGTACAATTTGGTTAGTTTAAGTATACTATTTTTGGATTCTTTTATATCTGTTTTGTGTTACGACTATGAACATAGTTCTTCCAATTTTCATTTAATATTCTGTTATTTGTCTGGTCTAAAAAGTAACAGCAGCTGAGTCTGCTTTGTAAAATCTGAGTAACTTTACGAGAGGTCTTTGTGCCGTGGCGATTGGTTGTATTAATGAGGCAGGTGGTCGCACAATGTGCTCTAACAATGCCGGCAAGCGGGGCTCCATTGCGCTTTCAATTGAAAAGCATTTCTCTCTAAATTAATATTTATTTTCCAAATGTCATTAATCCTGGGGTAGATGAAGAACATTTATAAATAATATTATTCAAATGATATTATTCAAAATTCTTTTTGTTATTATGAGAGTTTATTGATTTAGCCGAAAAAAGTTTTAAGTGATTATAATCCGACCACATCAACAATTTACATATAATTAACATTTTGTAACTTTTTTTGTTAAACTTTGAGTAGATATAATAAGATAATTTTGTAATGTGTAACTCGATCCACCTATCAGAGAAAGTTTTAACGAATGCTTAACTTTCTTTTGGAAGTACATACTTTATATCCTACACAGTAAAGCACTGTATATTTTGAAATGATATGACTTTATGGATTACTCATATTTTTTATAAGTGCCTATTTATAAGTTGACTCGTATCAGTACATCGATTACTAGATCACTTCTTTCTTATTGCGAGACATGTTCATGTGTGTTGCCACATGTGACCGACCATCTGCTCGGCTCTAAGCATAATAATAAACATTGACTATTCGAAGTACTTAGTCTTTCCATCACATTTTCGCTAACATGGCTAATAAAATAACAGGAAACATTACAGTGTGTGTAAGAGTTAAGTATGTTTAGTGCCCTAAAAATAAACACGCCGTCCCTTTCTACTCTTGAACTTGATTTGGGTTCAATGGCCGCTCCGTTCAATGATAAAGTGTTCTGTTACTAACTGCAGTTTTAAATTTAACAATTAATTCATTTTATTTTGGTGACTGATTTTTATCTTATTTAATTTGTAAACTGTCGAGTTTACATCATACATATACAATATAATAATAATTAATAATGATAATTTAATTTATTAATATAGTTTTTAAAGAGTTACATTATATAAATGATTAACAGGTTACTTTAAGATCATCCAAAGCACTATTTTTTATAATGTAAAAAAATAAGAAAAAGTGTGCAAGCCCAATGTCCACTAGATTAATTTGTATAAATAATCATAAATGTAGAGATAAAGAACTAAAATATTATAAGTCCTACTATAATTAAATCACTAAATTGTAAATCTGGGGCAAATAAGTAGGTACCTACAATCCACATATTTGAAATAAAATAAAAATATGTCACTGACTGTCAACCATACTAACATACATATATGGTAAATCATTAACATTACATTTCCGGTGTACTTAATCCTAAAAACTACTTTGCAGCTAAACTACCAAGCTTAGACTGTCATATATCATGACTGATACGAGCTCACCAAAAAGAATTAGGCAATAACGTCGCCATTTGTGGTATACGAAATTATTCTTATATGTATGTACGTACATTTATTAAGCTTCATATGGTAGAATAAACAGAGTAAATAAGGTGATAACTCATTCTCTATGTTAGGGCTGCTATTGCCACTGATCTCAGATCTAGCGGCATAACAAATCTTTATGTTTTATTTAGGTTCTAAGGTTTATTATCACATATAAAGAATATTTTATCATCAAGAAATTCTATTTAATTTAGACATACTATGTATTGTTACTAATATTTCAACATAATAATGTTTATCGTATTCAGTAAATTTAGTTGCGATTACACTGCGTGGGAGATATTGTAGGAGATCCACTCGAGTGTGGGCAAATATACTCGTAGGTGTACTATTCCATTCTCCCATAGTCCGATGACGGCAATGCGACACTATCGAAAAGTGGTCACTTGTGAAATTCACGCCTCTATGTACTCTCTGTAAGGATAAACATCACAAACTCAACTTCTAAGAATTTCTTAAGATATCTCTCCGTACAAGATAGTCACGAAGTCAAAGATGCCATAGATTCCATACAAATAGTTTATGGTTCAAGGAGTAACAAAGTGCTTTTTCTTTTAGTACATGATATCATTTCTTTTTTAATGTGGGACATCTTATACATTTAAAAAATTGATTATAATAATTATAATTTAATTACAATTCAGTAGAGTCATGCCGCCATATACGTTTGCGACTTTATATTTGCTGGTGTAACGATCAATCGTTATTGATTCTTCTAAATTTAGTCAGGTGTCTGCGCCTTAAATAACTTAACCAAACCTGGCATTGAGACAGGTAGGTATACTGAAAATGACATAAGTAATAGTTGTTTCTTTGTGTTTGTATCAAATATTTTATTTTAGATTGGACCAGAAATACGATCGACCGATAGAATCAATCGAAGATTCTCCTTATCATCATCTTAAGGAAAAACGTTTTTATAATTATAATTAAATTATGTAAATGAGAATTTTTCATGGAACTCGGCAAGTAAAACATACAGTATGATTTTTTCTACTGAAGATTACAGTTAACTCAATTTCAATGAAAATGTAATTTAGATTTTTCCTCTTTCTCAGAAATGCCTTCAACATGATACATATTAGAATGAGAATCTCTGTGTTGTAATTAAATGAAATCTTATTTGATATAAAAGTTCCATTTAATTTAGATCACGCTTTTATCTTTGGGCTTCCGATAAAATGAAGAATTTTGTATCTTTTTAATTTCTTGTTGTTATTGATGTAAACAGTAAATAAAAATATTTTAATATTCTTACTTGACTAAAGCTATTTGTTTTTTGATTAATTATCTTTATAATATAATTGTTTCAATAGTATCTAGTATCTACTATACTAATAATTTAAGTATCTATTATAAGCTATAACTCGTGTCCTAAGACAGTCAATACAATATTTACGCCATAAATAGCGAAGTAGAGTTCGTTGGCGGGAATAACTTCGAGACTGGTTTCCTGTTGCAAACTCGACTTACGCTTACTTACTTCCTTAGTGACATTGGATTAGTTCGGAGTTCTAATAAGTTTTCGATGTGATATCGCGCCGATGTTAGTTGCTTGATGGAATCAAATGGGCTTAGAGAACGCAAAGTGTTATCTGGTAGAGACCACGATTAAACCGGATGTTTAGTACCATTGTTCTTTGTCTTATCTTCCATTCTTATTACCTTCATTATACATTAGTATTTGTTTTAAGAATAAACTGTTTCTGTTGTATTTTTACACAATTAAATAATGAAAAATATATTATGTAATTAAACAAAAATTACTTATAAATGTAGAAAAAAATTGTTGGTTTTTACTATATTTTATTGTAGTTCTTATAGAATCGAATAAAAATACTTTATGTTAAACAAGATTGATTATAAGAACATGTAGATACAAACATTCAAATTTTTGTTTTCATCAGCTTTATTATACAACCACATTTACAAATGTGGCATTTTATGACATGTCATACGTAATTGCTTTGGAACGGTTACGACCTCCCTGGGGTTCTTCCTTACTTCAGTCGCCACAGGATAATAACCTCTCTCGCTATGATGAATTCCTTTAATATAACACGGTTTTATTACGGCTAGATAAAGATAAATAACTAGGACGAAAAGCTAAGCTTGAGGTAATTAATTTTTATACGTACTTAAATTACTTAGTATTCTTACTATAATTTTCTATTAACTTGAGTTTCTACGTGTATCAATAAAATCAATCTTAATCAAATAAGTTTGAATTTGTTCATGGAGATATTTAAATGAATAACGTAAAATAAATTATAATACATATTTCACAAAAGCATTGTGGTATTTTTCTATTTGAACACGCAACCAACACCCCTAATTTACACAATTGCATCGAAAACCGAAATAATTTTGTAATTTTAACAAAAAACGCCCAATTAACACACAAGTATAGTTATAGCAACCACTTACATGGCACCAAACAAATGAAGGTCGTATGCCGCAGCTATTAAGTTTTAAATTGCTTCAGAAGTCCGATATAAAAACCAATTCCCACATGAATGATCGTAGAGAGTGGGGTCAGAGTTGACGGTAAAAAACCTACGCGGCAGCTGTTTGGCACATGATGGGAGCGATGGAAAAACGTTTAATAAAACTAGGAGCCCGCTCGCTCATTTCTTTCGCTCTAATATTTTTTCTGATGACTGAACTAGGATTTTGCAGCGTTCTCGAAACTTCGACCTTGTTTGACGGCTTTCCATTTTCCAGCCTACTGTTTGATCGACTAATAGGACGTTTAGGCTATCGATTTGTAAGTCTAACACAGTAAAATTGTAAATGAAGGAAATATTTCTGAATATTATAAATTCATTGATTTGAAAATAACAACTATTCTTATTTACTTTTAATATTAATATATCCCAATATTCTTCTACCTTTCTGTTTTATATATTTATATATTTCCCGCGGCTCCGCCCGCGTTCTAAAGACCGGAAACAAAATAGGTTTCATATGACGTGTGATTTCTTATAGCCGGTTTGTAACGGTTAGTTGATATTTTTTAGAAATGAGATATATTCCCGCAGTAAAAAGTATCCTATATATTGACCCGGGTATCATCATACCAAATTTCACCCAGATCCATCCAGTGGTTTTCTCGTGATGCGGTCACAGACAGATATACATATAAAAACAATATATTTGGCCTCTATATCATTAATAATGTCTATTTCGATTAGATTTTCCAAAAAAAATTAATGTACAGATTTGACTCAGTTAAAATTTTATCATATGCATAGATTTTTAGTGTTTTATTGAATTAAAAGATTGGAAAAAACAATAGAATCGCATTTTACAAAAGTTTGGAATATTGTTACAAGTAAAAATTATTGCGGCATTGTTTTTCAAAGCCCAAAAATATGGGCTAAATAAGTTTAAAAGTTTTAGGAAAATTTGAAGAACAAGTTCCGAAACTTAAGAATAGACTTTGACCGGAATCGATAATTACGTACCCTTTAAATCTTACCCTTTTTGCAATTATAGAGTTTACAAAACATAAATCAGATAAACTTTTTTCTTAATATTTTGAATAAATTGTACATTTCTTATATTTTAAATAGTATTGGACAAAAATTGATGTGAGGGACCAAGAAAAAAGTTCTTATAGTAGACGTATACATAAAATACTTCATTTCTTATGTATAAAGTGACACCATGTGGTTGGTAAAAATGGTTAGGTAAAAAATGTATTATTATAAAAAATAAACTAATAAGCATGTCTTGAGTTATATTCTATTTGAAGGACGTCCTTCAAACGGCGTACGTGGGTATACAGTTTCACATATTATAGAGGACCCTTAAGAGACACAAATTTGTTTGATATGACGCATCAGCCGGTCCTTCTCTGAGTACCTAACCATAGGGAATTACTGAATGATGGCCCAGTCCGGCTAATGCATAGGAATTGTTACATGTTAGAAAATCTAACGCATCAAAATATTAATATTCCACGTACTTTATTGTGCTTGTAAATAAAATTACCAGTTCAGCTTTTAACAAATTCAACATAAAATTTTGGCGACAATGCCTCGGCTCTTACAACTGGCAATAGAACTATATCAGTGGTTAAGGCTAAAGCATCGAGAAAAAAAATACATACATATTATCTAAGTAAAACATACATATTATCTAAGTAAAGACAGTGGTAGCCCAGCGGTAACGCGGTCGCTTGGATAACTGAGTGATGCGGGTTCAAATCCGGGTCTCGCATCTCTGATATTTTCATGTGCGAATCATTTATATCATGATTACCACTTGTCTTACGGTGAAGGAAAACATCGTGAGGAAACCTGCATGTCTGAGAAAACCTAAAAAAAAGTTTTCGAAAGACATGTGAAGTCCGCCAACACGCACTAGGCCAGCGCGGTGGACTATGGCCTGATCCCCCTCGTACTGAGGGAGGCCCGTGCCCAGCAGTGGGACGTTAAAAAGGGCTGATGATGATGATGATGATGATGATGATTATCTATGTAATAGAAATTTTCACCTTTCGAACCATTTTTATTAATATTTCTAATTACGTTATGATTGATAAAAATCATTGTTCTTTATTATAATATTCACTTTTATTTAATTTAGAGACCGATGTGTTATTACTGAGCCCAAATAACTTTAGTAGGCAAGACCTTATATTTGATTTGGGATCAAAAATTAATTCTGCAGAAGTAGTCAGGATAAATCACAATTCTATACCACTGCTCTACGATGGCATTTATTTGAACAGATTTTTAAAATATTTTACAATGACTACACACAGTAAGATGTTTCTACAAACTCCATCTTCATTGATCACTCGCCAGCCCTCAAACGAGTCCAGCGGTCTTAATTACTGGCATCCGTCCCATGTGATTAGTCCCGCATTGTTGTTTGTATTCTCTGCTAACAGGACAATTGCACATGCACTTAGAACGAGCCTGGTTATTAATACCTACTAGTCTTAGGTCATTGGCTGAAGGCCCACTATTGATCCATTTTGAATGTGTTGTTCAAATTGTACACTGTTAATCTAGTTTCGATCATCGAATTTAATCTTAATAATATATTAATAGATTATTATATCTATAAAATATATGCAAATATTATATAATTAGCTAAACAAAATTACCACCGTTATATAATAGCCAAATTAAAGCATTTAAATACGTCTTCTTATATTTTTGCGTTTAAGTTTCGAATCATGAACACAAGTAGGTGTACGAGTATGTATGTCCACATGTGTATGTGTATCATTACTATTGTTTTTTTTATTGTCAGTTATTCTATAAAAAAATAATTCATCAATAATAAAAAAAGTGGAATTAAAAAATAATAGTTGTTTTTTGGGGGCAATATTATATTAGTGGCTTTTTAGCTATTAGAAATAATATTTGATTTGTCTTAAAATATTTTACTTAGTCGGAAATCATGCGAATGTAACACAAACGGAAATTAGTCAATCATTTTATCGTAAGCTCCGTGTCTAAAATATAAAGTTGTTTAAATAATGTCCCCTTGATTATAAGGTTAATATTTGTGTTATACGAATTGAATGTATAATGAGTATTTTCTTTGGGACATGTTCGATTAATAAGGCGTTAAATAGTGCGTGTGATACATACGTTAGTTTGGGATTGGTAACATTCAAATGGGAAAGTCTGAAACTATAAGACATACGATGATTGGTTCTTAGGTACCATGTTAACAATTTTAGTAACAAGAAGAACTGCATTCATAAATTTAGAAAAAGCTTGTCAGCTCGGGAATATTGGGAATACTTGTATTCCCTAAAATAGTAGTCAAGAAGAACGTGTTGCGATCACATATCTATTTAAAAATTTATATAATATTTATGTAATTTATCATATTTAAATATCGAATTGTAAATTACATATTGAGATTCTTTAAACCTACTATAATAGCTAATCTAAGTTTTTTCTTCTTTCAATCTTGAGGGATAAAAATGTCATTTACATAATAAAATCGAGATTAAACACCTAGTTTAAGATCATCTTATGTCTACAAAAAAGCTGACTTTTATATTTGAAGTCCCTAAAGATTTTTTAAGATATGTAAGCTTAGCAAAATCTTGAATTAAATAGAGATTACCACATTCCATAAAACTGACCTTCATAATGTAGGCGATGGTGATCAAAATATGTTATGAATAGTCTATTCCATATTTATAGTGTTTACAAAATTTTCTTTTTATTTCAATAGGTACTTGCTTTGTAGAAAACTTACAACTACATAATTATGTGGACAACAGTCAAATAAGTTGAATACTTTATATTTTACATACAGTACATAGTATAACAGCCGACAGTTTTATACGCCTTGCCCAGTATTCCCAGGATGGCGAGTTTACAAAGACTTAGATACGTTTTAGCGGAAAAATGCTACGTCATCGTAAAAAAACACAATGGCTCTCAGCCTACAATACGTCCCTACCAGTTGTGAACTGATCACTCCGCGGTCCTGAAATAACAAATGAATTGAGAAAATCTACCCCATCTATTGCACCAGTTTAATGCGATCCCTTCGTTTTCAATGAAAAGCAATCGCTAACTCACCAAAATATATCCCATGTCAATTTATGATCTAGTTGTGCTGACCCTTGTTACAGTCCCATTTTTAATATTTCAGAAACTATGTTTCCCCGACAGACCTCTGTAAATGACATATTACTCACTTTCACCCATAATAGCTGCCCAGCGTACAGTATTTGATAAATGATAATCAATAAACATAGTAATTTGTACCATCTCTAAAACTAATAAAGTTAATTGACGTCGCTTCATTGACTTTTGTTGTTATAGTAGGATCAATATTATGATATGACTGGGTTCAAATATGGATGGCTGTTACACTTTCACTTTCAATACCGAGTCGAACGAATAGGTATTCAGAAAATTTAATTTCCGTAGACAGATCGAACAATTTTGCTTCAATGTGGTGTCTGTGGACGGTAATTGGGTCAACCCATCGGACAATGGACTTCGACAATGTTATTATTAGTAGATCTCTTATTCATTGAATTGCTTGAAGGACTGAACAATCATATCTTTTATGACAACTTCAAAAATAGTTTTGTACAAATCCTTTAGAAATTTGCAAGATCGAGAAATTGAATTTGCGATATCTTTCAAGAGAA
This sequence comes from Boloria selene, assembly GCA_905231865.2. Classification (NCBI taxonomy): domain Eukaryota; kingdom Metazoa; phylum Arthropoda; class Insecta; order Lepidoptera; family Nymphalidae; genus Boloria; species Boloria selene. Next base: position 7,517,439 of record HG993149.1, read on the forward strand.
ACGAATTGTGAATATAACTATGTATAGATTGCATGAATAAAAATATCCGGTGATCACTTAAATTAACTTTCTCAATAGATGCAATTGATCAGTCAACATTACGTTTCGAGATGAAGATGCCTTCACTCTGAAAGAAATCCAATCAATAGTTCAATTTACGCAAATCGTTCGGAACGTTCCCACTAAGAGATCTACGTTAATCTAACCAATAGATTATATTGGCGGGCTAATAAAGGCTGACAGAGACCTTTCGCACCGGTCTCAATTACTGGCATAGTGATGAGTGACGCAAAGGTAACTACCGTTAGGGTACCAATCTGTTTTAGGTCTGATGAATGACAGTAGTCCCTGTTTAAATTACATTTCAATTTACTGACAAATAAGTTCAAATATTTAGAAGTTTTATATCAACGTTCAATGCTTATTCCTAAACTAATTTAATTTGAAAATGATTGTATATGAAAATATATTTCATAAAGTTTATTGTATGTCAACAGCGTTCACTATAAAGTAAGTATACGAATGACTTTACGTGAACGAGCAGTAAACAAATACTGGCGAAAGGCTAAGTATTTCTCAGTTTCATACCAATAACCCCTTACAATGTGAAAAGTTAGTCATACAATGGAGTTATTGTGAATCGAGTAAACAGAGGGCTGGTCGGGCGCCCTGCACGCTTGGGTGCGTACCCCCCTCCTCGTGGACTGCCTACACGTGATCCGTATTCGGACGAGCGCGCAATATATCGCTAATATTATGCGAATGTTTGGAAGATTCTAACAATGTATGATGCTGCGACAATTGAATGGCCTTGAATAATATGCTATCGATTATATTATTTAATAATATTTGTATGCACCTTATATAATATAATAATTATAAGTAGTTTTAGTAGATTAAATGTAATGATACATTTTTGTGTTCAGTGTTTTTTTGTTTGTATTGTCGAGATTTTTAAAGATGCATCCGTATTCATCGATGTGATTTCTAATATTATGTTTTTAAATGTGGATAAAATCGAGTTAAGCACATTGAAGACGAGTTTTCATTTCCAATATATCGGGATTTTTCTTTGATATGTGTGATCTTGTATCGATATACATATAATTGTGCATGACATCCGCTGTTTATTGCCAGACGGGATCGCTTGGCAAATTGAACGTATATACAAAGGAGTTCCTTCACGAATTTTTTTCTTTAGGTTTTGTCAAGTGCGGACAATACGGCGGGATACCTACGAGCACCCTCAATTGTTCGCCCACTGACGTGTTTGAAGTCCTGTAACAAATGGCGGAGATCATAGATTCTGAGAGTAAAGAAATAAATAACAGTTTGATCCTTTGTAAGGAAAATTAATAAAAAAGTATAAATCAAAAATATATATTTTATAAAATTCATAATAATTTGTTAGAAATGTAATATTGCCATTAGTAGGTTTTCTGAGTTGGCTATAATGGTAAGCTATCAATAGTACAAATTAATATAAAATGTCTTGATAAATAATAATAAATACTAGTTACCCTTTTATCCATGTTAAAATTTAAAACTGGCTAAGTCTACCCTCGCTTCACCGGGGAGGGTCTTTAGGTGTTTTAATTTTTCCCAGCGAAATCCTTGTTGCATGTTCAATCTTGCGTACACCTTATTAATCAGCTGCCTGTCCGTGAAAGTCCGATCTAAATCGGCCAAGTTGTTTCTAAGACTAGCCAGGAGAAACAGACTGACCGATAAAATAGTTCCGTATTTTAACATAGCAAAAAGACTATTTAATTTTATTTACCTGTATACTGTATATATATTGTAACGGTCTTGTTTAAAAGTATAGTGTAAATGTTGTATGTAAAATAAATGTGAAAATATTTGAAATGTTACATAGGAAGTGGACTGACAGTAGTCACGTTTGGAAGACGCCTGACTTAATGCCTCAGTACCTCCAACGTCGTATGACATCTCTGTTCAGGGAATTTTGAGGAAATCTTGTTTATTTTCCTTAGACGTAATTTTATTTTGATATTAATAATTTTATTTTTATTTCATATATTAATGAACAAAATTTTTTACTAAGTAATGTTTTTGATTTTATAAATGTTTGTTTGTCTATATTTAGTTAGATTTTCGTTCTTCATAAATTTTGAATAGTTAAAATCATAATTCTTTTATTACTTGTTTAATCTGTAGATAATATTATGCTACCTGCATTGATAGGACAAATCCAAAATTTGATTCTAAAAATTGTTTTGCTTACACAATTTCTGTATATGTATTGAAAGTATTTCATTTAAAATATAATATATAAGATGAACATTGTAACGATGCAGGGTCAAGTGTCTTACTGGAGTGGTTCTAGAGGTCATAGGATCGGATCAGATCGTACGAGTGGCAAAAATTGTATGGATCTTTAGAATTAATCTCTCTTCAGTAATATCTTTATAAAGAAAAGTGATACAATCAATGAATATCTATCATATTACTGAGTTTATATTATAGTTAGTAGTAGTATTAAATAATTTAAATTTTAATTACTACAAAGATGTTTTAGTGAATATATTGTTAATTTTTTTATAAACAATTCTGAATTTTGCATATAAAAATCAAAAATTATGTTGTTATTCTGGATGTAGGTATAAAGAAAAAATAGAAATAAAATAATTTAAATCGATATAGCACTAAAAGTTTGACATCCATCCAAAACACTTTTGTTTTGTTCTCCAGACGCTTTTAATGTGGCGTTGTTCTCACAAAAAATCATTTAAATTTAAAGTACACAGCATAAAACTTGCTAGTATTTTGATATAAATCCAGAAGACACGATCGCATCTTTATTCAAAGTCCATTCGGTTGCAGGATGCAAATCCGGATGCGAGTGGGGCTGCTAAGCAAAAAAGTCACGCTTTGCTAGTAAAAACTATGGGCGCCCGCATCTACGAATACTCGCTTTGTGGCTTTCTGAGCTCTTGTCGCTGGAGTTTATATTTTATTTGTTTTATAACGTTTGATTTCCTTACAAAGTTAAGTTCATTGTTTATTTTATTCGCCTCCATGTAATTTATTCGCAATAAATATCTTATACTTCGAATACGTTTTATTTTTCTATCGGTATTTTTTGTTTAGAGTTGAATTGAATTAAATTTCTTTTACTGTTGTTACTGATAATAAGGTTTCTGGTATGAAAATATGATTTACTACTATATATTTAATATAAGATATTGCTGGACATTAATTTAAACAAGTTGTGTATGACTAATAGGTAAGAACTAAGAAGTTAAACAATTTAACGATCGGATGTCTAAGAACTACAACCTATTTTTTTCCTTCGAGGAACTTATCACGAGTACGGGTCACCGACAAAGGGGACGAGCATTACGTGACTCTGCGAGAGAATGCCTTATAAATCTCGCTTGGTACCATTTAGAGCAATTGAAAAAATCAGTGAAGTAATAAATTCTCGGCGATCTTCCAATGCAGACTCGAGATGATAAAAATGCATCGATAGATTCAAATAGAAGCTTGCAAGATTTGAATAAGTATTCAGACGGCCAACCAATATTTGGCATTTCTCTACTAAAATAATGTGCACTTTTACATCAGCAACCACGATTTATTTTTTTATTTACAATAAATCGCATACGTTAAAATTAAATATGATACAACTTTATTTTAGACCTATTATTTTTGTTACATTTAGGTTTTTGCCTTTTTAAAACTTTTAGGAGCAAGTACCTAGGGACCGACTATTAGGCTGAGAAAAAGACGTTAAATTTTATTGGTAAATTGATCGTGGATGCTGCTCCCGTAACGGTTAATTAATGAGGGAAGCTGTAACTGACAAGCGAGATTAAACTTGAGAAATATGCCTTAGTAGGTAGATGTTTTTTGTTAGGAATATTAGAGTATCAAATACCAAATTATGTTAATATCTTCTTTTTCATATTAATTAATCATAATTTCAAAGTTCTTGTAGCCTGAGAGTAAAATTGATAACAATTATTTTCTTTTTACTAATTAAGTAATATATTAAAATGTATATTTTAATATCACCTACATATTTGTGATAGCGATACTTGACTTTTGACCCTTACACTATCATCTTTTATTATAAAGCGGTTATTGTATAAGATTGACACATAATTCGATATCTAAGTGAGCGAGCGTATCAAGAAAAATAAAATTTCGATTAACAGCACGAATTGATATCGTTAACGATAAAATTCTACGCAATACCGAGACGTCTCTCGCTATCGGCAACTTGACAGTGACTGATCGTTGGCTAGCTTTGACACTACCACCCTCACACCCTATTTTCTCCCAATCCAGGGTTGTCAGTCTTTAGGGAAATTCTTCAAATGTAAAAAATTAAATTCTCTATAGAGAAGGCTACATTAAGAACATAATGTCGAAATTTGCAAATAATGAACGAATTTTATATAAAATTGGTCTTAATTTTTTTGAAGATCAAATTGTTGACTTTATTATAGAATCTCTGCTATATTTTAATATTCATATTATAATAAAAAATAATTACATATACATATATGTGCTTGATATAATATAGTCGTTAACAGTTATTTCCTATACAAACTATCATCCCTTTTCACCCCTTTTAATATATTATTTGCGCGAGGAAAACCATTCTCTGCTATCCTTTTCAAGGTCTCAAACTTCAATCTTCATACAAAGTTCATTTAATTCGGTTTAGTTTAGTAAAGATGAAACGATATAGCGAAGTTCATTATAAAATTGGCTAGGGCTACCATATACTCGGATTTGGTAACCCTGTCCAGTTTCTGTGTTTTAAAGTACTCAGCGCCTCTCGACAGTATGCAGTTTGAAAAGGTTCTTCTATTCTCTACGTCTGAATATTATTCTCGTATTATTTACATTTGGAATTGTTTCCAATTGTTTTACATTTTTTAAGTCTCCCCTCACAATTACCGAGCCTCGTTTACTGGTCGCGAACATTAAAATCGTAATTTGAATATTCATAATGTAAAGAGGGTCTTAACGTAAATTCCGGCGAAAAGAAAAAGGTTTCGTTTAGACAGCGTAATGTGTGAAAAGTATGTAAATTTTAATACTTGAAAGAAAACTCTCTATGTTTATAATAAAATTTTAGATGCTTGAAGTAGATGGCGGTCATGGATATATTAAGAATTTGTTTTTTTAGGTTTGAAGCATTATATTGTCTTTGTAGGAAATTGGATTGAGTTGTTGTGTATACTTATTACTTAAAACATAATATGTGGTAAATTTGATAAAAATATATTTACATTTTAAAAGCTTAGTTACCTAAATTATAATTTGCAATCTTATCCTTGCGTGTTTAGAAATTGAACTATTCAGGGCAGTATGATAACAGGACTTAATAAGGTTGAAGGATAAACTACTTTAATAAAAGTTTTAGCAAAAAATAGAAACAGGTTTTCGTTTTTGTAATTTATCTAGACCTTTAAAGTAAACTAATCATTTCTACAAACATTTATTTTGGTATTTGTAAACGCCGTGCTTACGAGATTGGTAATTATATTAGACCAAGTTTACATTTACTTGGATCATTTGTTAGTTAACTAGTGTTTACTTAATTGCTTGAAGTCGATGCGCAAAGCTCAATGTTAAAAGATTGATTCATAGCTATCGGCAAACATTAAGAGTATTTTGTCTGCAAAGTTTTGTTCTTATAATGTTTTATAGGTATCTTCTTATACGAATTTACACTATGACTTAATTTGTTTTTAAAAAGTTGTCGCTTCTTTATATATTTATTAAAATTTATATGTATTCAGCCCTTCTTAACGTCCTATCGCTGGACACGGGCCTATACGAGGGAGATCAGGCCATAATCCAGCGTGGTGCTGGCCACCTGTCTTTGCCTCATATGTATTTCGAAAACTTACTAGATTCTCTTAATTATGCAAGTTTCCTCACGATGTTTTCCTTCTCCGTAAGACAAGCAGTAATCATGTTAGAAATGATTCGCACATGAAAATATGAAAGTATATTAGTATATTTTGTTATTATCAAATACCGTCGTAGCTGTACAACTTTCGCACTTTGTAACTTATCTGATTTCTTAAAAACACTTAAAAACGGAAATACTCATATCAATATTTTCCATTTCTTTCAGCAGTCAGTAATATCAATAAAAGAGTCCTCTTTCTGATTTCTTGACTTATCTAGACTTTAAGTAAATATTAAAACGTTTGGAAGGGAAATTAATTTTGAAAGTTCATTAAAGCTTAAGTTTAAATACTTGGCTTTGAAAATAAATTTAAAGCGAGCAAACAAATAATCCTTATTATGTAAAAATTACATCCTCCGTTTAAATACATGCCTACCAACCTTCTACCGAGCAATATCAAGGCGAGCCATGTCAAATTCCTTCCGAAGCTATGATTTATCGCTTGTATTTGGATCTAAGGAGCAGTGAAATCGGAAAAATGCTGACAGAAAAATCATAAACGTGATACCAATTTCATTTTAAAACCAAAATGATAAGAATATCACATTCTTATCAAATATATCATCTTATAGTGGTAATGGCATATATTGATAAATATTTTTTATTCGTAAATAAATCTTGCTATCGGTTCTTCTCGCGTATATGTATTTCGCTCAAAATCTGTAATGCAACGTTTAAGCATCACTATTACATATTGTGAACATACAGTACATTCTATTTATAATATTAGTAGGTACTTGTTGAGATAAAATGTTATAAGAAAACCTGCTAAAGTAATATCCACGTATCAAAATACTTTAGACTGTAAACATTCAACGATTATATGAGCGTCTTCACTTAGTTTCAAGTTTCCTCGACTACTTAATATCAATAGTGAAGCGTTCCATTTCTCCTGAGCCCTGTTCTAGACGTCTATTGCTCTCTATAGCTTAATTTGACGTAAGACTATCCGATGTGAAACTGATTATGCTTCTGATATCTGTAAGTCTGCCTAACTAGGAACGCGTGCTTTGCGATACTATAATGTGAATATTTAATACGATATTTAAATTTAATTAAAATTAAGATTGACTTTTGTAGCTTCTTATTTAGATTAAAAAGCCTTCCTTTCCTTCAAGCGTTGGATAATAACTACTTTTATACTAATATTATGTGGATTCATTATAACTAATTATTACTCAAAATTTGTGTGAAATAGTGAAAATAAATTGACGACAAATATAATACAATTCATTTGTCTTAACAAGGCTACCTCAATAATAATAGTAAAACAAAGTACCTTCTAATAGATTTATATCACAAATCCAAATACTTATACTACTCTATATATACTGGGTTATTACTGAAAATCTCGTTGAACAATACGCTTTTAATTAATGTTATTAGCTGAGTAACACTTAACTTTGTCGCCGTCCTTAGTTCGTCACGCAAAGGATCGTGATGCGAAACGTTTCAGGAGTTTTCTAGAAAATTAAATGAATAATAGAAAACTTGACAATGTACTTACTTACTTTCATTGTAACAGAATTAAAAGTACGCGAGATTGTTAACAATTTAATCCTTTAAGCCTTCTTATCGATCCAGTAACTACGTTTTAGCTTTTCGTTTGATATTGAATGTGTAAAATTGAATGGAAATAAAATTATTATTGCCTTTAATCTTCGTCTTTTAGAATACACTTATAAGATCCTTTTATTTAAAAACTACCAACCATCTCATTAATTGGAGGAAGAAAGAGATTAAAAAATGATACCTAAGTATCGTCTATCTAAAACTTATCTTCTTACTCAGTATGGTCTATGAAAAACTTAAGTTTTGTTAAGCACAGTATATAATTTTAAATGAATGTTAATAATTTATTTATATTAATTAACACTCCTGGAATACTGCCTCGGTAGTGTAGTGGCTAGCATGTACGGTCATAGAGGTCCTGGGTTCGAGTCACGGGTCGGGCCAAGTTTAATTACTGAGTTTTTTTTGTAAGCTTTAGTAACTTTTAACAACTCGGAGTTAGACAGTTGGCGGTGAGTCACAAGCACGGATGCTTTGGAGAGCACGTAAAGCCGTCGGTCCTGCGTCTTAGCTCTCACTGGCCGTATTGAGTACTCGTAGTCGTCCCACCGGAGTATGAGAGTGATAGGAATAGAGAGTGCACTTGTGTCTGCGCGTACACTTGTGCACTATAATATCTTCTGCGATGTTGGCCAGTCTCAATGAGATTGACCACCATGGCCGGAATCAGTCGGAGAGCATTATTACTCCTTGATTATAACGTCGTCAGCGTCACATAGAACTATAAAAAGGGAAAAGCTAAATGTGACGTAAAACCTTTTTAAGTTACTTATCTTAGAAGTAATATATCAAGACCCTATTTCGTTTATTTGTTAAATTTCTTTAGAAATATTACTTTGTGATTTTATATACATATGTACATATTATAAAGAAATAATAAAATAAAAATGCAACAATTATACCTCGTCAACGGAAAGGGTTCATTTAGGGCGGAACGAGTTTTTGTTCTAGTACTTTCAATGGTGCTTCAGCGGCATGGGTACGAAATTGTGTTGTTATAATAAAAAATGAGCAAAAAAATTAAAGTTCAAGGTTAGGAACTTAATAGCCTCATAATTTTTAAATTTCTGTATTTATACTTAAGAGATGTTTAAATAAATATTACTTTTGATTCAAAGAAATCGAATAATATTTAAAAACAGTTGCCTTATTAGAATTTAAATTCTAGGTATTTTGGTGGATTAAACTGGGTAAAATGGATATATCAGTAAATTGTGAATAAATAAATAAATATGTTGGGACATTAACACACAGTGCCATCTAGTTCCGTTTGTGTCTTAGGTTTGTGTTACGAATAGTTGATACACTTCACATATATAACTTTAAATACATACATATAATAAGTATAAACATGACTGGAGTACAAACATTCGCACTCAGCAAATGAATGCCCCCCGCGGGACTCGAACCCGCGACCGTTAACACAGCAAACTGAACAAAACGGGCACAGTTTATATATGTAAGTATTTATATTCGGTACCTTAACGAAGTCACACACAAAATTTTCTCAAAGTAAAACAAGATAATGTGAAACTTTCCAAGAAATTACCTTGAAAAACTTAATTTATGAGAATTTTGTGACTACAAAAGCTTTACTTAAATATAAAGCTCTTTACTATATCTAATTAAGAATGTTTTAGTTATGTAAGTTTATTTTAGGTGTAAAATAAATGTTGCTAACAAAAATACAAAGCCAAGTTACTCTGCCTTAGCTTATACTACTAAAGGTAGAGCCCATGATGAGTGGCGGACTTGGTCTTTCCGAAAGAAAACAACATCCTTCATTGGAATGCATCTATTCTTTATCCAAATCAAATAAGAGCTAAAAGCTCGAAAAACTGAAATTACTCAATCTGCATATTAATGAGAAAACTGTGTTATGAATTTTCTTACGGTGGTGAAACTTGTACGCAACTCTATACATTCAACCGATATTTACGCCTATTTCAGCATTTTGTGAGGCTCTTTGTAGTGGACAGTGAGTCAATGTCCGCCTAGAGTTCAATACTGAGGCAGACTTAAACGAAAGCCCAGATTTTTGCGTATCTAATTCGAGTCATAACTTTAAACTATTTAACTACTAGCAAACTCACCCTCGTTTTGCTCGGATTCTTCATGTCATTGTCGGATTGATCATTCTAGATGTTCCCCGCCAAATTTAAAATTTGTAGCACGAATAATTATGGACTTTCATACAAACTTGTGAGAGCTTTTGGACTTTTTTAATCCAGCCCTTTCGCAAAACTCGTTCTTGACGGACGTCTACTGACTATAAACCACCTCTCTGCCAAATTTCATCTTTAGCGGTTATTGATATTTCGTAATGAGTGAGTAAGTTTGACCATTCGCTTTTATATATTTAGATTCCTCAGTAACATTAAGTTTTCCTTATTTTTCATAATTATTACAATAGGGGTCTTCGATGACCGTCGATGAGCTCTTGCTTATAGTCTAAACCTGTCTAAAGTCACTGAAACATGGATTTTGGCGAGTGCCTCCAGCGTCACGTCAAACAAGTTTACGTCTCTTAAGGGCCCTCTTTGTGTTGGACCTATATATTAGACCTCTAGGGCCTAAGCTAACCTTCCTTTGTAAAATCTTAAGAGCTCCATATAATAGAATAAAAGATTAGAATCGAACCCGTGTCACCTTCTGTAATAATATCTGAATTAAAATACACTGACGATTTTCATATTAAAATATTATGTAGTAAAGTTATAAAATAAACAACATTGTTCACTGCATTCTATTTATCACTCGAGTTCTATTAGCCTCAGCTTTTGTTATAGTTATTTAAGGACTTATTGTTATTGCTTTTGCTTGATAATTAAATATAATTATGAAATACTAAACAGTGATGTTTTATTAATTGATAAGAGACGACTAATTAAAAATAAATACAATTATAACTTAATATAAAACGTGCCTGCCTAATAGATGTGATGAAATTAGTAAAAAATATAATAAGTAAGTAATATTATAAAACTTTTCATGAATTACTAATTATGCTATCTTAAGTTATAGCTGTGAAAGTCACTCTTTTTTATGAATAAACCACTAAACAGATTTTGATAAAGTTTAGCGATGAAAGCCGCGGGCAAAAACTATATCTACGAGTACATAATTTACAGTTACCGGTATCGAGTTCGATTTTATGTTTCTGTTTTTAAGCTTAACTAAGCTACAAATAATTTACAAATACAATATCTTAATTACTCGTAGTAATATCTCAATCTATCGTCAACTAAAAGTAAACAATCATTAATTACAAAGTTTTTTTATAAGGCTATAAAACTTACAATGTGTGTCATTTGTAGGAGACATTCAAAATCGTTATAGCCATGTGATAAAAGTCTACCTTATTTATGACTCTTCGAGTAATATAAATTACATACGAGATAATAGAGTGATGAAGAAATGTATGAATTATTTAATTTAATTTATTTATTGCTGTTCCACATAGTAGGTACATAACTATATTATATCCACACAAAATTTAGCTATACAGATTTAGCTTCGCAACAGAAATTCAGCACTATTTATATAATTAGGCAGGACATATTGAAAAAAATCGATATGTCCAGGTTTCGATTGAATTATTTTCAGGTTATTATAAATATACTTACAATAGAAATGGGGGAATGATAATTTTGAAGTTATTTACTTCAAAATTATTACTAACAAATTACTCTAATAAAATAATACTTCTTAGCATATGTTTAGGTATTATACTCGTAGTAATAAGAACAGTAGAAAGTATATAAGATCAAATGAAGTGGCTGTACAAGAACAGCGTGAATAAGAAAATAACGTGATCTTGTATATAAAATCTAAATACCTATCCGTATTTTATTTGTTATTGTACAATTAATAGCTAGTTTTACGGAAGGGTCCCAGACGTACCACGCCTTTGCCGCGCCCCTTTATACGCTATTACTGTTGTTTACGGTCATACACTGTTTACGTGATATGTTTTCATTGGAAATAGGTTTTAATTGATTAACAATGAAATGCTCTTTGACTTTGATGAAGTTTCTATCTTGAAGTGTTTGCTTGTAATTTCAAATAAACAGCATTTCACTAAATGCATATGAAAGTAAGTATATACGGTACTTACTCGTACTCGTACATCAAAAAACAACATAATTTTCTTATTTTATTTTGGATATACCTATGCATGTATGTAGGCACGTATGTATGTATTTATGTATTTATGTATGTTATGTGTATGTATGTATGTATGTATGCGTATGTATGTATATATGTATGTATGTACGTTTGTAATTTGCACTGCACCTTTTTCTTGATAACTATGTCCTTCTCACGCTCAAGGGTTTCTGGAAGAAATCTCTTAAAGAGATAAGTCACCCGTTGTACACAATGTCTCCGCTTCATTTATGTATTTTTCTTTTTCTTTTGTGTGGTACATAAATAAATAAATAAATAAATAATAAATAAAAAATTTTTTTTTAATTTTTATCTGTCCGTCTGTTTGCACCGGCTAATCTCTAAAACGGCTTGACCGATTTGGACGGGACTTTCCCTCACAGATAGCTAATGTTATAATGGGTAATTTAGGTTATTTATATTTTATTAGAAAATAATAAAAACCGATAATTTATTTTAACTTACACCCAGCAAAGCGGACTGGGTTTTCGAGTACGTTATAATATATACCTACTCAATTTGAGTCACTATGTCTGATACCTTAAAATCATACTTTAACTTTTGCACTTGTAGAGTAGGTAGAGCTTAGAAATCAATGCGTTGAATAATTGATTTCTTTTAGAGAAACTCTTTATATTACTTTCTGGCTAATTGAAGTATGAAAATGGAAACTTCCCAATTTGTAAGGATGTAATACCGTCATAAACAAAAAGTAGAGATAAATGATTCCTTTTGTAACGTCATTACCAGACCAAGGTCGAGCTAGCGCCATTACGGAGGTAAAATGCCATTTTTGTTACTGAAAGATACAATCGGCGAAATACTTAAAAGGAGAAAAATCGTCTGCAATTTTGTTACGCTAATAACTTGTAAAATGCTATCGCTGTAGATAGCAGTTAAATTTCGCCAAATTGAACCATGCCTTCTGTGGAGACGTTTTTACGACGCCTATATCTTCCACTCCCAAGTGTTTGATAACATCGATTTTTGTTATCAACTTTTTTATATAAAATAAGATTCTTTATGTACTTTACCAAATATAAACAATATTTTAGTTTATAGATAGAAATAATAATGAAGGAGCAACATCGACTTGGGCAATCCATGCCAAAAAACTTTATGACATTATACACTCAGTGCCTTCTAGTTCCGTGGTAAGCTACGAGGTGTCAGGCACTGATACCAGGCACACTACACATATTATAAATATAAACCCCCCACGATGAGAGTATAAACATTCGTGCTCAAAAAATGAATTCCAGCGGGACTCGAACCCGTGACCGCTGGCACATCAAGTAGGGTCATAACAAACTCAGCCAAATATCTCATAATAACGAAGCCACAGAAATAATAATATTATAACAATAAATCTTGCAAATGTAATGTGTAAAGTCATTTTTCCCAATCATATAGAATAAGCGTTATCGCTTCTTAATTTGTTCTCCATTATCATAATATTCGGTACTTGTCAGAAGTTGTTATCTAAATAAGAATGAATCTGCAATATGTAACAACTTGATTTATATACTATTAAAGACGCTGTAATTTTGGTCGTTTAGTTTGTTATAACGAATTGAGCTGAGAGGTTTTACAAGATGTCGCTTTCTATATTTTGTACTTAGAATATTATAACTACTAAGTTAGACTATATATATATATCTATACATCTTTGCCACTTTAAAGGCATTTTATGCCTACTAAAATATTATTATAAAAGAATTTTAGGTAATAGTTAAGTAAATACGTAGCTAAAAAGTTTTCGCTACGAACAATACATAATGAGGTTTTTACACATGTATATAACGACTCGGACTTACTGGTCCCATGATAACTTCACTTATCTAGTCTATCAAGATAATAACTAAAATGACTAATTTGAAATGAAGCAGAGATAAACTTTTTTTTTACTTATATTATACGGTTTATTACTATCCACTATTCATAACCCAAAAATGTTGCAATAGTTTTGCTGTAATATCAGTTGGATCATATTTACAACTGCAATAAATTATTTTCTCAGTAAGAATGAGCAATCTACATTATACATCATATAAGTTACTTGATGAGTCAGAAGTCCCCTAGCGTCTGCCTAACATTTGAAAGCTGTCTACATAACAATCACCCATCGCCCGCAGGCATTACCAAGAATACAGACACTGTATATTTTCGACACTACGCTCTTGGTCTAATTACATAATCTTTAAAGGAGGTTAGTCCCGCTAATTGATCTCTTCCTTGACGACGAGGAAGGAAAAACGCGATGACTGAGCAATTACTGTCTACAATTAATTAGTTTGGCCAGTATGGACTCTATTGTGACTCTAGTATAGAGGCTACGGATTAAGATTAACTTATCTCTAGTCATAAATAAAATTGAAGTGTCTGTTTTTAATAGAAAAAATTTTTTTTTAATATTTTTGATGGGGAAGTTGTATGTCTGTTTGTTCCGACTAGTCTTCAAAATTAGTGCATCGATTCGGAATAAATTTTAAGTCATTTTCGCATTTAGAAGTTATAAATAGTGACTTAAAAGAATTCGCGAAAAAAAACTCATGTAATTCCAAATAATTGGGTAATCTAGCGAAGAGGACGCAAGCGAAACTAGGGTAAATATATGTAGGTATGTTATTATAATAATAATACCACAGAGAAAAGTAATAATTGCGTGTATAATGAACTTGTTTTGGTTTAATGCAAATGTAAAACTGACATAATTAAATATTATTTTTATTATGTTATAAACATTTCCATATTATATTACTATAAAACTTTACTTTTTAAGATGACTTGTAGTTTTTAAATAGAGAGTTCTATGAGTATTAAGTATTCGGTACCTTTTTTTTAACGGTGAGAAATGTATTTAAGCATACCAGCTGTAAGAAACAAGTTATGTGGTACCCTAAGTTGTACCGAAGAAAAAAATATTAGCAAACGAAAAAACGATAAAATGAAAAGTTTATACTTTCACTTTACTAAACGATGTACGACTTTAATTCGCTTGAAGCAGAAACATAGCTCAAGTCCGCAGTATCAACGATAACTGTACACACAACTTACTATTCGATTATCGGATAAGACGGCCAATACAAAGGCGGTATGGCCGGAGTCTAACTTCAAACAAACTATCGGGGCGCGACTGGCTAGGAACAAACGTTAAATTTCCCTAGCAAACTTTACTACTGCTATTTTCAGTACTATTGCTGGTTGAGATATTTGCTTAATATTTTGACTGCTGTAATAATCGGTTATATTAAGGTTCAGAGATTGCCAAAATAGTAATATAATAAAGAACAATTCGACTAAATGTGACTTTTTATTATTTCAATTTTTCTTTTAACATTATACAAAAAATATCGTCAATATTTTAAGCAATGTATGAATAATATACAATACCTGCCTAAATTAAAAAAAGAAAGTTATAGTATAATATAGTACATTATTTAAATACTTTTGTACTAATTGCCATTTAAAAAAATATTGTTGGAACATAATTACAACAGCGCCATCTAGTTCCGTGATAAGATACGAGGCTTGTGTTACGGATACCAGTTAGTTGATATACTACTACACATATATAAATTTTAAATAAATACATATTATAAATATAAACACTCATGACTGAAGTACAATCGTGTTCAATAAATGCCCCCAGCGGGACTCGAACCCGCGACCGCTGGCGCAGAAAGCAGGGTCACTACCAACTGAGCCAAACGTGCCGTCAAAGTGAACATAGATCATTGTGAGCGTGAAAAGCTTATGCAAATGATACTAATAAAATGTACTTAATTCGCTAATATATATACCTACATTATTGGATCGGAACTTATTAAACTTTATATACGCTAATTGGATATTGTAACGTTTAGTGATATACGTACTTGCTGTCATATATATTGCATGTATAAGCCCCATTTATAATGTACACCTTGCTTTATACGGTGCTTGGATATTAATAAATGAACATTTGCATACTTTACCGTAATTATACTATTAAAGTTACTCGATAAATTATATTTTTAGGTCAAACAGCTGAGTAATGTCAGGTTAATTAATCTTTTCCCAAGAAACACACGTTTCTATTCATCAAAAATTGCCATAGTGTTGTTATCAATATTAATATGTTTTTTAATTTATCTTTTTATATAATGATACTTTATTTTTTGTGTAAGCTACAGCTGATGTCAGATTAATGTTGTTCTATATATGTAGATATTTGCTCAATACAATAAGTAATTTTAGCACCTCTAAAATGGTAGAGTGCAGTATGACCTACAATATGTAGATCTACTATATTTATTGCTGGCGACTCACCCTTTAGCTTAGCCTTAACCTTAGCGCGAGCGAAGTCACGGGTTTCGCTGGTTAAAATAAATAAAATTTTCTATAAAAAGTAGCCTAGTTTCTCCTTATAACATCTGTGAGTAAAAGTTCCATCAAAATCAGTCCAGCCGTTCTGAACAAACAGACAGACAAAAATTAAAAAAAAAATTTTTGATGTTAGTAACGTATATATTGCATATTATATATTTAGTAAAAGCTACAAACTAAAACAAACATTTCAATTTTATTTATATGTATAGATGTATAGATGTCATATTATAATTTCATTACAAGTATTATAATTTTATCACAGAATATACTTTATTTCCACATTTGGTTAATAATATACCTAATTAGCATATTTGATCACAAAAGAATATATTTATATTCAAATATTTGGCAAAATCTCTATTATTTGCATTCACGAATTGGTTTTAAATAGTCGTCTCAATTTTAAAACCATCACGTTATCAGAGTTGTCAAGGGTGTATTCATGAGCGATATAATTACCAGTAACAAGTGCCTGAGTCGACAAAAGAATTAATTGGGTGAAAATTAACCGTTCGTAAATTAATCGTGCCGAAAATGCTGATTTCGCATTAAATTAATGATATACCTTGATTTACAAAAAAGGACATACTCGTATCTTATTAAACATCGTTTGCCAGCGATTTTGGGGAAAGTGGTGAATGTTTTTATTTATCAGATGTTTTTGCCATTTATAACGGTTTTTATGTATTTCACTTTAGCACCTTATGTTATATGTAAAATTCATATAGATTGTGATACGGACTTATAGAACTTATATGCCTACAAGCGGTACCGACAAGCAAAAGTTGCCCTTGAAATAAGAAAGGTAAGCTACGAAGCAGAAAATTTGGGACTAAATGTCCTTATGTGAGAAATCGAAGAAGAAAATATGAATATAATAGATCGGAAAATGAAAGATGAAAATGGATCTCGACAATTTTCTCACTAAAGGCTTCAAGCATGGAATTGTAAAACAAAATTAAATACTACTTTCAAATTACTATTTATATTTGAATAACAGAACTAACGTGCAGATGCCAAATGAAGGTAAAAAGTAGAGCACCTACATTTGGAAGTCAAATATCGCAAGCAGTATGTCCATAAATTTGACACGAGAACAATCGACAGACACGTTGATAGCGAATCACTGCAAATTGCGATAAGCTTCATAAACAAAAGCCTGTGCTGTTGCATACTCGTATGAAACGACTTCTTCAACAATATTGATATATACAACACTGTGTTGTTAGACAGTTTTCATTAATACATTTGTTAATTTACTAAAATAATATTATCACTACATAGTATAAAACAAAGTCGCTTTCTCTGTCCCTATATCCCTATGTATGCTTAAATCTTTAAAACTACGCAACGGATTTTGACGCAGTTTTTTTTAATAGATAGAGTGATTCAAGAGGAAGGTTTATATGCATAACTAGCTGATCCCGCGGCTTTGCCTGTGCTAAATCTAGGGAAGAGCCCGAGCGAAGCGAGGGCCAGTCGCTAGTATTTTAATAAATTACACTGTGGGTCATGTGAAATTCAAACGCATTTTTGCAGTTTTTGACGGAATCAGTTATAGATTGCTCTCCAATTTTCAGATAGTATGAATACTTAAAATGTTAAAATGCAATAAATAAAAATATTTTTTCTTTGTAAGAACTTTATTTTAGTCATAAAGTTGCTGTAAAATAAACATCTCGAACAAAAAAAAATCAAAATACAACGTCGGAAAAGTTCGAAGTAATAAATTTCTCTGAAATATCAAATATACACAGGTATGTGCTGTAAATCTTGGAAACGGCTATGCTTATAAAAAAGAAAAACCAAACCATGGAAATTAAAGGTGTGGCTTTTAAGTAACAATAAGGAGAAACAGCTAAAGTGCTTACTTTACTTTTAAGCATCTGATGCGTACGAACTAAATGGCTTTCGCATTTGACAGGAACACAAAGGCCGACATGCCGATCGCCGCCCGCTGCAAATTGTAATAACGCGCCCAAACAATGAGCCTCGCTATTACGTGCAAACAACTTTCACACTGATGTTTTGAATGTTTGCGATAATGCAATGCTATTTTACGAGTTGCCGCTAAATTGCAATGTAAATATAGGGGACTAAATAGCTTGATTCCTTGTAAGTTTACGGGTGGGAAATCAACGTATCAGTTCAAATGTGGAAACAGACTTTTTATCGTTCCATGTTTTGGCTGTATTTATGAAATAAATAGGGCATTGGGTTAGGGTTTTATTATAAGTGTTCTTTGATACAAGAAGGTTTTAATATTGTAATTTATGGTACATATGGATATCTATGGTTTATGTGATGCAATTTGGGTATTGGGTAAACTCGTAGCTACCTAAGCTATGAACAAAAACTAGTTTATAATGTGTACTAAATTGTTTTGGATAAAACCAATAATAGGTTTCATCGAGTTATACAATTTTTTGAATTACAACAAATTCGTGATAAGTAGCAATTACGTATTATAAGGTATCTCTTGCTTCTATAACAAAAGCGGAGGTAAATCTTATTAATATTTCATCTTTTTATTTTAATACAATCATATTAGCCAATGGTTGCATAAGCAAAGCTTTTATACAATTTACTTAAGTAGGTATACGATCTGTGTATGTAAAACCTATTAAAAAATGTAACAAAGTCGTTTTATAAAAGTGAACTTATGTATAGCTAACTTTTATTTAATAAATTTAATAGCAACTGGGGCAGTGTAAAATACCAATGATGTTATTTTCCGAGTACAAAATATACGTGCCTTTGTACATTGCCGCTGTCACGTCGATCGAAAGGCGGCTACAGGAAACGTGATATGTGTCAAGTGTAGGTATTAGTTACTGAATAAATAATCGCACCTCTGGCAGTACGCGCGTGACGAGTCTTTCCCTGGGGTCGCCAGTGTTCCCACTCTCCAAAAGTACTACACTATCCTTCGTGTCAGTAGACAAATTGTTTCTAGCGCGTACGTGTGTACCTTGCAAATAACCTATCGGTGCTTAGGTAGCCTTAGACAGGTTGACTTACTACTATCGATATCGTTAATGGAAAACTAAAAAATGTATGAGCATCACATTACTTTAGGTAATTAATTTATTTATAATATGGCGTTTTCTACGTTTGTTGCTCTCTCTTTCTCTCTCTAATTACTAAAATAAAAGAGATCTGTTTAACGAAAGTAATTAATTCATTAAATAACCGATAGATCTGTTATCATATTTATATCAGTTATCAAAATGTCATTATCAGAGCTACAATATTGTACTCGCCTAAATTATTGTATAAAATATTGTTGTATTAACTATTAACTTTATTATAGAATTAATTAAGCTCAAAGGGATTTCAATAAATGAATTAATTTTATTAGCAGCTAGTTATTAAACACATAATAGTTGTATAGTATTAGTTTTGTTAACTAGCCTCGTGTTAATGGCCGACGGGTGTAAAATTTCGCTTTTATTGCTTAAGGGTAGTTTTCCTTTATGAATTTTACTAATCAAACTTTTATAGTGCAGTTTTAGAATGGCTTTAATGTTCTGAACTTCTACTTTATACGAGAATTTTACTTGGATTCTTATAAACCGTTAACATTTATTTAATTGCTCCGTCTTATCTTCTACTTTTATTTTATTAATATTAGTAGTAGTTTCATAGAAAATTTCTTTCAATTCTTGATATTGAATTAAAGATGTATCTCGATTAATATTGTACTCGTAAGTGTATAGACAAAAATATTTTTGAATACTTTTCCTACGAATATTTTTAGAATGTCTTAAATTAAAATCAGAACGCTTTTTTATCAAAATTATTTATTTATCAAAATAGCATCAACATTATATACAACATAAACCCTGAATACAAGAAATCAGTCTTGTAGTATTCGTAACTTAAATATCGTTCATATCGGGTGACTTAAAGAGACTCGTAACTTTGTCTGCTGTATAATAACCTCGCTCGTGGTCAAAGCTCATGCTCCTCGATTGTAGTCACATTTCATACACGTGATATTCCTGCACTTTCAATAATCTGATTTGGAAGAAGTTTGAGCAAGTAGTGTAGTATACTGTTTATTTCTATCAAATCTAGCTTAGAAGTTTAGAAGCACTGTTTAAGAGATTAGTGCCATAAACTTAAGTGTTCCTTAACTGGTATAAAAACTGGTCTCTCCACGGCAACAGTTTTTACGACCGGTACGTGCACAGTGTTTACTATGGGCACTGTTTTTACTATCGGAACTCGATGCACTATGGGAACCTCCTTAATAATGGGCACCTCTTTTATTATGGGAACTTTTTCCACATGATGATGGTGAACCGTATGTACTTCGTGTGGAATGTGGATTCTGACACTGAAACAAATATATTATTATTTAGTTTGTTATTCAGCCCTACTTTTAGATTAGTTTTGATTACATAGCAGGATTATACCAGCGGCCGGTAGAATCCTATTAAATATGTATTTATTTATTTACTCTAGTTAGGCATGTTTATAGTATAGTAAGTAAAGTTTACGAGAGTTAAATTTCTATACGTTCTTATCCGCCCTATAACTGTAACTTATACTTTTAGTAGTTTCTTATTTTTATTATGGTGCGACTAATGCCTCATGAATGTGAATTCGGTGTCGAATTATTGTTTCATCGGAATTTGAGAGTGTAACGAACATTGTACGAGTAAAGATGATAATTGATATTACTCGTATATAGTGCATTTGTGTCTGCACGTTCACAAGTATCTATACTTGTGCTATATAATATCTCTTGCAATGTTGACTGTCTTCAGTGAGATCAAATATAAAATAGAACTAGTGCCTTTGTAACTATTTATTGCTTTGTTAGTAAAAGAAAAATGTTTCTGTAAAATCGCAAATAAATGATTTTTTAACTTATTACCAGTTCAGTGACATTTTATATAAGAGAATGACTAAATTAATCTTTATTATAACAAAATATTGCAACATTACAAAAATTAATTTTTAAATAAACTGAATTGAGAGAAGCACCAACGCAAAGTAAGAAATATTTCAGTTATGCAAAGGATAATGGTCTCTTTATTTCATTTAAACAACCACAAAGCTATTTTTTTCTTTTTCATTTAAAAATTGTTTTTCTCAGAAATCGAAGCAAAATGAATTCAGACAAAGTTTATACTTGAGCTTCATTTGAAATTCATTATTTGTTAAATGATTATTCGGTTTATTCGATGCGATAGAGATCTCTTACAGTTTCTAAACGCTTTTTACGTTTAATTGAAATGAATATCATTCAGGCTTTCCATTAGATTAATTATTACGTATTTTTTAACATTATTGCGTCTGCTTGATTATATAGGAAATATTTTCTTTCAATTCTCAACTGGCAATTAATAAAGTAATTTTAATTTAGATAGAAGTTGTTATATTTTTTTCTATAATTAAAACGTTTTAAAAAATACTTCATTTGAATTAATTTACCAATAACACAAAAAGTTAAGACTTTAAAAATGTTTTAAACCAAGTGTATGTAACACTAGAACTAGATTGTGCTGTTTGTTCATTCTTTTACTAAGTTATATATTAGTTACAAGAAACAGATTAAATTACAACAGATAATCAAATTTGGAACCTTCTTTAACAAAGTTAACAGGTGTTTCAGGTCAGTTTTACCAATTGCATTACCCACTGTGGCAAATGTTTAGAACAAAGCAATTTTAAAATTTACATAAATAATCACAAAGTACGCAACTTCATGTCAGTGAATCCTTTCAGTAAATGCTTAGATGAAACGGTTAATGGTCTGCATACTAAGCTAAGTTTTGATTAATTTTAGCAGGACTAAATTCTAAGATCAATATTTTAATCAATATACAGTATCCCAGGAGTCAAACCACTGACGTCTGAAGCCAAATACATTGAGATTATAAAGAAATAAAATAATTATGCTTACTGAGTGCGGTGAAGTGGGTCTGGGTCTGGAACAGGATTAGCCAAACAAAGATGGCTGGCGACTATTGCGGCAAAAAATAACTGAAAAATTAAAAGATCACTTTAATTTTTTTATTAAATTATATCTTTTCTATATATGTAGTTATAATAATCGTATTAGAGGCACGAGTTACCACGTAGTTAAAAAAACTCTTCTTATGAACTTCAAAATATATTATCTTTTAAATTAATAAAAGACTTAAATAAAATTAATAATTTTGTATATTTCATTTACTAACGATGAATGAAATTAATAAATCAACACAGAAATGTCTATAATCATATGGCTTAGTATGACCATATTTATATTGTAAAGTATTTATATTGTAAAGTACAAAACATTTTTCTTAAATTAACTCTTATTTTAAGTTATTATTTAACAGATACCCTTTTGTTTAATTTAGAAACTGGATTATTGACAGTTTAATGACACTATTTAATGCGTATTTTCAAGATTTTTTTTTCTAGTTAGGTCCAGTGTTTTCCTTAAAGTTGGTCAATTTGTACGTTTGTATTAATAAATTTATATAGAATTTATATTTAAACAGTACTCACAGCTGCGTTGCGTATCATTTCGACGTTTGAGTGCGTGTGTGGCGGTACGGGCGTGCGCTGCGTTAATATTTACTACGGTTGTGTAAGTCCCGCCACGGTTCCTGCTCCTTGCGTCGAGGACACTACGTAATATGCCTTGTTAAGGAAAATTAACCGAGTAATATATGAAAAACTATCGATTTTATAATACATTTAACCTTCTTACTTTTTCCGTGCCAGTAAAAACTTTTTTCTTCTTATTTTAATTAAATAGCGCTCGCATAATAGATGAGACCTAGTAGAAGCCGTAACATTCGCGTGAGATTTGTTCTTTTTGGGGATTAAATGTCTTATTTCCCAAACAAATGGGATGGTCAAAGTTACTAATATCTACTATTCTGCAGGAACCCTTTTGATTGAAATTGATCTTGGACGCATTAATGCATATTATGTAAGTCGTATAACGATATTTTTATTTATATATCTATTTAGTAGGTTTATTTTTTTATATAACAGAAATTTCGAGACTTTAAAGAGTTTCTATGTTACAGACCAATTACTCAAATAATAATTTGACGCGTTCATTTTAAAATTTATAAAGTGATAGTATTTTTGTGGTCTGTAGCGGTAGATGTAAGTAGAAGTCGTAGCTTCCGAGCGAGAAGTGGGAACGAGCCGTTTATTTTCCCATTCTTTATCCGCAGAAGTTATAGCTTCAGCATGCTTCATAACTCTTACAATTTAATCGATAGATTGTAGGTATGCTATACTGCTTAGTGCTTACGTTAGTTTTAATTATACTATTTATACTAGTTTAATGAATATCAGATATATCTTATTCAACAATACATAATAACTCGTTTAGCATAATATGGTTTAGAACGGCTTGTTCATTTCATGTTTATTGTTAACATAATATTAGATTTTATCATTTGTATTGGTTTATATTTATAGGGAATAGTTAACAATATTAATATAGTTATTGTTTTACATTGAAATAAAATATAATATAAGATTCAATATACTATACAATTCAGTAAATAGATAGCATGTGGGGAGACCGGGGCCACAATTAACAAAAAATGTACTTTTAGTTGTAGCTTAAAAATTATTCAACATTTAGACTTGATTTTTAGAATACATGATGCTTTAATTATTCAGGTTTTACGTAATTATCTCGAAACAAACATAATAGAAACGATGCCGTAAATAGAACGCTTTTACTTAAAAATGGCAGTTGTTAATTGTTACCTCACGTTTGGGGTTAGAATTAACAGGTGTGGGGCAGGTATTAACTGAAGGGGTAAAAATTAACATATGTTATGCTGACGTTATGCTGACTGATGAAAAGAAAAATAAATATATGTAAGTCATATTTTTTATTAATGAAAGTGAAATTAATATTGCATAGAACACGTTTTCTTATAAACTGATGATAACAAAATCATAAATTATTTTTTAACAAAAATGAAAACCGACTTCAAAACGTTACAAATCGAAACTAAAAAGAAAAAAAAATTTTAATCAAGTACTTAAGAAGTTATTGTTGGAGTCGGTGCCAGTCAAGAAGGACAGTTTTATCCTGCCTTTGCAATGAACTTTCGAATGGATATTTTGATTATATTTACGAATTGATAATACATTAATGAAATTGTATTAACATTATTTTGATTTGGCTGCAGCAGTAGTTTAGTTAACCTTCCAATATTATGTTTAAATATAATATTGGAAGGTTAACTAAACTACTGCTCCAATAAGTCAGCGAAGTTTTGAAATGAACGACAATAGTCAATCGAGATTTGTACACGTCTATTTTTCCACGTAACTCGTAGACGTTAATAAGATTTACCTTCTATTATCAATCCACCTAATATCCTGAAGGAATACGACTATCAGTTCATATATTAAAAGAATTTTCTTTCAACTCCTAACCGTTGAGGAGATATACCTTACATCATCACAAATTTTTGAACAACTTTAGAAAATATATGAAAACGGTAATCAATGCCGATAAAATTTAAGGGTTGCCCTCGATTTCTCTTACTTTGCTACCCGGTATTTTCTTTTTCACAAAATTATAAATCATAACAGAGGTCAAATTCTTTAGCTACATCCCTGTAATTTCTTTTCTTCTCAATGTTCTCTAGCGCAGCTAGCTCGTAGAGCTCTAATGATGTGGTACCACGTGTAATTTTCCGTTTACAAGTTCTCATGCTGTCATAAAAAAAAGTATTAAATAATAATTCACAAACATTCAGCTACCCTGTTAATACTAGCCCCTATATATATCTGGGGTAGGTATTAACGTGTTAAAACAAGCCCCCCTAATGTGTTAATTATAGCCCCAAAGGTACATTTTTATTATTAAATAACGTAATAAAATATTGATTAATAGTTATGTCACAAATGAAACGTAGAATTGTTCAGTATGAAATTTGCTACTAGGAAAACAAAAAACGTAATTATAACACTTTATCATTCTTGGACAAATCAAAAAACCGTAAACTATAAAATGATCGTTAACTGCTTCAAAATATCGACCTACACACAACTTACTCAAATGATGCGCGGAGCGCAACTAACTAATACCATGCCATACGGTTCGATCTAATTGACAAACTAAGACACGCACTGGAGGTGTAGTAGGTATAGTTTTAGAGAAACTTGCTTGTTAATACTTACCTCTGTTAATTGTGGCCCCGGTCTCCCCTATTCGTACGGCTGCAGATTCGAGTCCGAGGTCGGGCAAGGTTTAGTTATTTAGTTTTTCTGTCCGTCAAGTTCTCGGTAGCAGCCCGGAGCTGCAGCATTTGCAGCCTTAAATAATCGAAAATCCGTAACTTAGTTTTCTTCTATTTAAGTGGACAATAATATCTCACTTTTAACTACTTTTTGAGATTATATTTATATCCAAAAACAAAAATAAACATTAAGATGAAACTAAAATAATGTAATTAAAACTAATTGTAAGTTATAATAAGCCCACATCGCTTACAGAACTGGGGGTTTGTCTCTATTATGGTTGTAGATTAGAAATGTAAGAAATTATATGGGACTGACGTATATTATATAAGTAATGATTCTATTATATTCAATTCAACTTTTGATGAAAATATTATAGCATTATTTTAATATTATAGCATGAAGGCCGGTCCTTGCTTTGTTATTGTTCTATAATTTTGTCATGTAAAATAGTTTGAACGTGACTTTCACTCGCAGATAGCTGTTATAAGAAGTAACTTAGGCTTGCTTGGCTTGCTGCTATTAAGTAACTGTAAGGTTAAGGTTTTTGTACGTAACCATATTAGCATTTACGTCTCGTAAAAAAATAAAGACGTAACAATGGAAACAGGGACAGAGTCAAACGCCGCATCGCATTAATACTAATAAGTTGATAAGTTCTCGCTTGTTTTTTTTATCTTGTATCAAACTTGCTAACGGACGACTGATATTTCATTATTTAACTAGCAAAAGTAATTTTTAATATAATATAATTTTTAAGAGTTGTGAATGTTCATTTTTAATGGTTATAACATTATATTTTTTTACACATCTAGATATAAAGTTAAATTACTATGTTTTTCAGTAGTGTGTACTACAAAATGCTCAGGTTATGGGATAGTGTTAATTATGTATAAATATTTCTCAACGTAAATATAACTTGTCATACTATGAACTTAAATGGTTATCGAAGAAGTCCACCAACTCGGATTTGGCCAGCTTGGTGGACTATTTTATGGTGGCAATCATATTAAAGGCATTAAAATAAAATTGTTAATAAGTATTTAGCTGCGGTTATTTTTTGTAAGGTGAAGGCTTTTTTACACGACTGCCCAAAAAAGGAGTGTTATGTTTTCAGGGTTCATGTATGTACATTGTACGTATGTATGTTTGTGAGTTTCTTCATTCCACTATAACTTCTAAACGCCTAAACCGATTTCGATGAATGTCATATCGTCAGAATCATCTAGGTAAAAATTAAAAAAATAAAATAAGGTAGCTACGATTCATAAAGAAACACCAATTTATGTACGTTCTATTCTATTATCATTTACGCCTCGTGCAAGAAATGCAACAACCAAGCAACAACAGACGCGTCGAGTAAATACTAATAAGTAGTTGACTTTTCTTTTGCTTAATTTAAAATCTTGAGCCAAACTTGTTAATTATTGACACATGCTTCTAGAATACAGAATGTAATGCAATTACTGGGTGTAATCACGGTAATTGAAACGTGATCGATATTTTATTGCCAAAGTCTCTAGGGATGGCCTGGTTTCCATAGCACGCTCCATTGCTTTTGTTTTATATTACTAACTGTATAGTTTTACAAAGGTTAGTTATAGCACAGCCGTAACGCGTTGACTTGTAGAACCAATTGAAGCAGGTTCAAATCTATATCAAGGTCGGCAACTTTAATATTTTCAAATGCGAAACATTTTTGAAATGATTATGAAAATCCACTAACCACTTAGTCAGTTTGGTTGCTATTGAAGGAAGGCCTGTCTGGAGGTGTTACTTAACCTACGCCAGGAAATATTAAATACTCATATCTTTATACATATAATCTAATTCTAAATTAGTAATTAAACTAGTTTACCTAATGGATTTTTTTATTCATAGAAATATTTTCTCTAAGGTCAAAAGCTCATGAAATAAAAAAAATATATGTAAAGTGTGAGTTACATTTTCGCGTTTAGGGCTAGTGCTTATTTACTCTAGAATTTACTTCCATAATAACTTAATTAGATTTTTTAACCAGCAATTTTGAGAGCTAAGTAGTCTTAAAAGTAAGGGGACCGAGGAATAGGAATTATTCTAAGTATACAATAACCATTAATACAACGCAATTTAAACAAGCTAAATAGGATAATCTTATTTTATCGGTTATTTTTTTATCTTATATCCTAATGTGGCTTGTATCAGTCGATCTTTTTGCGTATAATCGGGGATAATACAATTTGGACATACATTAGATATGAAGTCAACCAGTTTAAATGTATGATTATTTGGTTGGACAAGTGTTATAACAGCATAATTTTGTAAAAAGATAACGCTATATGCTACGGTACAAATGTTGCACACCCTCAAATGTAGGACAAACGGATAGCGTAGGCAGTAATAGGAACTGTATCCGACCCTTTCGTTATATAAGTCTAACACGAGGGCGATAATATTGGCCCGATTATGCAGTCATACCAAAGTTCATCGAAATGTCCATACCGTCATAGATAGACTAAAATACTAAAAAATTTCGGTCTCTGTGCTGATAATGAAAATTTGAGTACGATGTTACAAAAAATATTTGACGAGATTCGATGCTGTTATTATTAAATGTATAGATGGCATTTAAATTCATGAGATACTTTATATATTACACTTTTATTTATAAGATTTAAGATAAGATTCCTTATCTTTAAAATACCTATGACATTCTATCATGCATATATCATCCATACCCAAGATATATGCTAAGTTTACTATACTCATAAGAAATATTTTTATGATTATTACCTTTAAATCTTGACACACTAATAAAATATACCGTTAACAAACAAACTATATTATTTAATAAATGCCAACTTGTTAGAAATCACGACGTAAACGCTCGATTTGTATCGACATATATTGGGCTAGCGAATGATTTCAATTAGGTTATTTCCCACTGGACCCCACCTATGCACCAATATGCTTTGTTTCATTAGCTATTTATATTATTGTTGTGTATTGTATGGAAAAGATTCAATAAAATACGAAATATTAAGGAAAAAGATAAACTCGGTGAATCAGAAATGCACTCTTCTACCGGCAAGTGGCATCGTGAATGAGTGCAATCATACGTATTTCCCTGCGGAGCGGGCACGCCTCACTGTCATTCTGTAGTGCGCTTATGCTATGTATTGTTTTGTCATTGGTATTATTTTTTATCTTAAATTTTTATAATGTTCTACATATTCTTAATGTTAGTTTTTTGTTTTTGGTGTTCCAGTAATAAGAGAGAGAAAAAGAAGGGAGGAGAGAGAGAAAGAGAGAGAGAGGACTAATTAGTTAACTTTCTCATTACACAACTCAAAACTTTGTGGGTAGTTTTCAGCATAAATACATACATTCTGCTTCCCCTTCAGGGATATAATATGACAAAGGAATATATAGTTAACAAAACTCAGCTTCTCATAAAAGTAATTATTAAATTTTAAACTAACTCTGAAAACTTTTAAAAGTTTAGGCTTACATGTAAAGTAGTAGTCACGTATTAATTATCATCTGCTTCTAGAAACGTAAATATTTCAATGTATGTTATATTATATTACCTACTGTGAGTTGGTACTTTAGAATTTTATAATAAACATCGATGTAAATATTTCATGATTACTTCAACTTTGTTCAGATTTGCGATACAACTAGAATATATAATTAATCGAATTTATGGAATTGAGATTTTTACATGTTAAAGCTTATTTCTTATATAAGAAAAATAGGGAGAACTTGTCAATAAAATGCGGGGGTTACAACGCCTTTTTCCGTCCCTTCAGGAGTACTTGGTAATTTTAGTAAGACGCACGATATGTCATGCTACTAAAATTGTCTGAAAGTTTGGAGAAAATTGTTATAAATATAATCATAGCTAGCGATTCACCCTCGTTTCGCTCGGGTTCCCTAGGTAGTAGGTACGGTTTAATTTTTATTGGAACTAAAGTTTACATCAGCTATCTGCCAATGAATGTGCCATCTTAATCTATTCAGCCGTTTGAGAAATCACGAAACAAACACACAGACAAAATGTTTATTTTTATTATAAGTATACGTACATTTAATTATCCATTGACCAAAAAACTGTTGTATGTACGTGTGTGTTTATGTAACAATCGTATCTGAGTATACAGATAATTTGTTGAAAATCATACGTAAAACATTTCTATTTATTTTTTGTCAAGTTTTACTATTATTTTAAGACTAACTTTATTACCAGCTGTGTTCCCAAATCCTTACATTAGTCATTACTCTACCCGACCATAAACATGTATATTATAGAGGGCCTGCTGGGTTCATAAAACCCAGTAAGAGGTCCGTAAGTCCTCGCTTTGAAGCGCCGACCTGAGCGGCTTATTGCTGTAATCCCTTCACAGGTCACTCAAGCGTTGTCACCTGTGATCACACGTTTTTATCCACATATGGGCTGACAAGACGTTTTCTGTGTTACTTTAAAATATGAACTATATTAACCTAATAAATTTCAATTATTATTTTGTAGAAATTTAACAAAGTGTATTCATTATTAATAATAAAATTATTGCGGCAGTTCTGAATAATAAAGATTGAGTTTTAGAGAAATATCCTCATTTCTATAAAACTATTTCAAATATTTCTAGTAATTTACAGAAAATATGGTTATGGAAGAGACCAATCTTAACTCACCTTACTTACTTACTTAACGTCTTAAAAGTTTCATGTAGTCGTTACAAAAATTCCATTTATAATATTTAGTTTTGATTATATTACTTTTACTTAATTTCACTTCTTGGTGCTGATCCTAATTCTATTTCTAAAATAAAACCACTCAAGTTAGTCCTTACAACATCAGCGGCACAGTTTAAAGTACTCCTTATGACAGCAGCTTTGACGGGTCTTTTACCAATAAATTAAGAGTCCCGCCAAAGATAAGTCCAGACTCCAGCCATTTTGGAGATTAGCCGAAAACAGCAACCAACAGATACACAAACGAAGATGTAAAAAATTGAATTATTCGTATAAGTACCGTCTATGATTTAAAATGCGGTACTTAAAAAAAGTCAAAAGCTGTTATTTTGATATTATAAACAATTCTTATAATAAATGTTAAATGTAATTTATAAAACTTCAAACTCTATTAACATATATTTTATTTAGCAATACGAATACACTCGAGTACTACAAAGTTATATTAAACTAGGGTTTATGTAAAAGGCACAATGAAATAGCTAAACAATTAAATTGTAAGGAACAAAACATTTACGTCTAACAAGTCAACACTCTAACCTTGTTGAACAACTTACATAAGGGTTTTCATTTCTATATTAAATTTGCTTACATTATTGAAAGCCTATAAAAAAGAAAGTACCTACTTAAGTGTCTAGGTGTATTGTTTTTTGTATACGTTTGGTACGAACATGACTTTTTGAACTATAAACTATATTCTCTAGAGTCTAGACTCTAAGAATATAAATTACGTAACGTGACACTGACATCTCAATCCGCGAACATATTTTCATCAATTGTGTGTTACTCATTTGGAAGATACATTTAACTTAATAAATTGGTCTTCATATAAATTTTAGAAAAAAAATAATGTGTAAGACTTATATGTATACGATCGACACTCTCAATCGTTAGATGTCTTTTACTAAAAAAAATGATGAAGATAACTATTTAAAATTTGATTATCAAAGAATAACGACTCAAGTTAGATATTCTAATCTAAGCGTTCGTGTGCGTACTTACAAAAAATATTATTATGTTCAACTTTAAAGGGCTTTTTTAAAGGATTTCTCATCATATTTCATGGAAAACAATGTTATTTTGCCAAATCTATGTTTGGTTTTAAAGGAATAAATCGTTTCCCACATAGATTATATGCGTTACATGCACATCGTGTACACATTCATTGTTGCCCCATACTCAGTTGACTAGATCACAAATCATTCTGACGTGTGTCAAGTTATAGCCAAACATTTATCTTCCAAGCGTTTTGACAGCCTCCCCGTCATGTTGTATTGATAGTTACAATAATATTCAAACTGAAGCCTTTATAAAGTTTTTGACTACATCTATGAATAAAATTAAATTGCTTTATTGTGAAATATTATTAGAAAAATAATAAAAATACAGCATCTATTACAATTTTATTATCTATAACAACAAAACAAAATCAGGAATTTAAGTGAACATCTTAAACAAGTGGAATTTCTAGATCTCGAAACATTTTTAAGTTTTAGTTCAAAAGTAAATATTCTAGTAGATCTAATTGAACCCTTACTGAATGACCTGTATTCTACGAGTATCGTAAAATACAGGTCATTTGTAGAGGATAAAGCTTCTGTAACTTATGAATAGTTATGGAGGGGATTAAAACTTAATATTCAAAATTCAATATTGAAATCTGATATCGATAAATTTCAGCAGTCAAATGTTGCATGCTGTGACATGTCCCAAGTCAATAAGCTGGTAACGGTACTGTTGGAAATTATATTCCAAACTTCAAGAAACTCTGAACTCGTAGTTATTTGACTTGGTTTGCTTTTGCTTTGGAAGGCTTTCGGATCATGTAATAATTCCAAATTCTAGAAGTTGAATAATTTGTAAATGCTAATAGAAAGTTATTTTACCAGAGGCATTAGGTTCGATTTTTAATTGAAGTTTTATCTCAGACGCAGTGCATTTTGTAGTTATATTATTTTAAATATGTAATAATAATAATATAAAATAGCTGTTATTTAAATACGCGTTATAAGGAATACGATATATTTATCTTATGCCTATAAAATATCGAATACTCAAATGTCCTATAGATAAGGTGTCGTAAAACCCAGGTATATCGTAACCCATGTCATAAATCCCATGAAATGGAGACTGCAAATGTTAATAGTATTACATACATACTTGTAAATATTACTACTGCTGGTGAAATTATTTCATACTTTATATTACTACTAGATAGAGTTCACATTTCAAATTCAGGTCTTGCTAGAATAGTTCCATTCCATTTTAGTGGGGGGTGACATTGTATAAAATTCTAATCTTCTAAGAAAAATATTACAAAATGAAGATTAATTATTGGTTTTCTAAATTTTTATTAAAAAATGTTAGGTTCTACGATTTATATTGTAGCGATTTCTTGAGTAATGTGGAAATCTACCGAGACGTAATAAGTCCGTTTAAAGGCGTCGCGACCTCCTGACTCAGATACTGCTTTCTTTCATGTTGACAGGAAGAAAATGGTATTTAGGCTAATGACTTCTAATTGTTACATACACATTACGTATGTATACCTTCATAACATCTTTAATCTTTCTAGAATAAATACAAGTCAAAATGCTAGTCTCATATAATCAGAACATTGAATTAAAATAGTTATTTTTTTTTCAGAGTAACTTTAAGTTCATAAATATACAGTTCTGAACTTAGGGTTATCAAGCGATAAATAAATAATTATTTACAAAGATTTTTACTATTTTGTAAAAAAATATAAATAATTATGTTTATTTAATCAATATTAAATATCATTGTGCATTTGTGCCTATATCAAGAAAATCATTTATTTTGTCAAATTATTGGCCATTTTTAGTTTTAAGGTCTTAATTAAAGAAATCAATACTAGTAAAATCTTACCTGCACAAAAATCAAAAACAGAAACAATACGTAGGTAACCTAATAACCTGCATATACTGCTTTTTGTTTTCCAATTGACTTACAGCAGATAACGATATCTAAGTCTATATGCCTTAGGGATTTAATTTCAATATAGAATTCTATGAATGAGTACATGAAAGTCACGTATTAAAGTTATCAATCATTCAGTTAAGTATAAGTTGAAGTCCATCTATAACATCCCATCTTAACCAGGCAAGAAACTACCGCATTTATATTATTAAATCGAGCTGCAGTAATAGGTTTCGAGGTTGTATCTATACTTCTATGTATGCTAAGATTTTAAGTTTTCTTTGTCATCTATTTCTTCTGCAAAATCCTAATACTGGCAGAGTATTTTTCATTTGCGGCAACATAGGCATCTCGTGACATGTCAAAACGGAACGTGTCTTGTACCAATATTGGGGACATGTCGCAGTGTGTTAGCGCCACAGGCTCTTCACAAAAAGCCTGCACAAAACTGGGGCGTGATCAAAAATGTAAAACGTAACTAGAACTAGGCCCAATTCGCATTTAACTCGGGGGTGAATTTCTACTTACCCTTATTTAGAAGGCTACATTTGCATAGCATGCAAGCATCATTATCATTATAATAATATAATTTGGAGCACTGTGAGTAATTTGATGTTAAACAGGCGCGTGACGGCTGACGTGACTGCATTGCTCGTTCATTACTGATATTAAACTTGAGGAGACTGACACTGTATAATAAGCTATGAAATTTCTACGTGACTCAGAATAAAGATGTTATAAACATTGCCATTAGTATACATCATTAGGGAATGTTAAGAAAGTACTCGTAGGAAATATGCAAGGTTAAGGAAAATAGATTCTAACGGATATAATAATTACACACATTTTAATAGTGAAAAATCATATGGCTTAATATTTTTCTTTTGAAAAACTTTTTGTCATAGTCAAAAATCATATGGCTTAATATTTTTCTTTTGAAAAACTCTTTGTCATAGTCATGATTGTCGACACAGAGGCCAAATCTACAGTTTTTAGAATGGCCTGTCGTCTGTCTGTGAACGCATTAGAAGAACACTGGATAGATTTTGATGAAAATAATGATGATAGCTGAAAATAAAATAAGAAAGGAAAATGTCTTATCTCGGAGAAATATAGATTTCTAGTCAGTATAGACTAACAGTTATAACGTAAGTTAAATTAACCTTTTTTAATTTTACCATAATGAATTCAGAAATTCTATTTATTCTATAAACATGATCTAAAAGGTACTGTGTATTATAATAAGACCGGTACGGCCCTGGTTATTCTGTAGGCGGTTGACAGCTAACGTGTATATACGGCTCACGCGATCTATTATATAAAATTAGAATTTTGTACCCTATTATTATACTGTTATTTTTAAAAAAGATTAAAAGAAAATCGTATTATAATCTATCCTACAGAAAATGGGCGTAACTAACTTTTTGACAAAATAACTTAGAGATAAAAATATTTTTTATAACTTATTACATTCTTAAGGCAGTGGCAGCTTAGTGGTATCGCGCTCGCTTGGATTACCGAGTGGTGCGGATTCAGGATAAACGGATGGAGGATAAAGAAAATTACTTGTATTTTTATATTTTGTACATACTTATAAGGCCAACGAGCTAGAAGTATGCTGAAGATGTGGTTTAATCATAAAAGTTAACTATAAAAGTCTTTCGATAACTAAATATTTCTTTGAAATTATTTTAGTTCGATTAAAACGCTTTTTATCGAACTGCATTGCATTACCATTTTTATTCAAATAAACGTTTGAGGCGTTAGTCCATTCACTTGAATCCTTAAGCACTTCTTGCCATCTTAATTTGTACGTGACTCAGGGAGTTAATTAGTGAAATTACGAGATCTAGTTGAGTACATTTTTTGTCAGACTTGTCCTCTAGCATTTAGACACGACCATTGTGGAAATTAAATTTACATTTAAACTGCGCCTATATTACAATATCCCTGAACTGGGAGATATTTAACGTTATTTCAGCTATTCAAATTAAATTATACTTACTTGAAAATTTACTTTCACAAAAATTGCCTTAATTAATTCAGGTTATGCAAAGTTACAATTAGTTAAAGAAAAACAATATTAACCTTACTTTCTTTTTTCTTTTCGTAACCGTTTAGTTTTCTCGGTGGTCCTTGTAATTTCTTTACATACTCGTACATATAGGTAAGAGTATGCATGCTCAGATATATTTATATAATAATTGTATTTATTTCTTTGATGCAAGCAAAGTGTGATTTTATGTACTTTGCCTACTTTAATGTAATGGATAATTGTAATATTTAATTTTGTCAATAAATATTTAATGTTGTTAGGCTCAAAAGTATGAAAAAACATTTTTTTTGTTAAGTAACGACTTAGATATGATAAAAATATGAGAAACGGTTTCTCTTCACAGTAAATGTACGGAAATAAATAATATATAAATATTTATGTTGGTATATTAACACACTCAGCACCATTTAGTTCCATGGCAAGGTACTGACTGACTGACTGCAGTACAAACATTCGTGCTCACAAATGAATTCCCCCAGTGGAACTCAAACCCGCGACCGCTAGCACACCAAGTAGGGTCACTTCAAACTGAGCCAAACGTGTCGTGTATATTACGAGTATATACGATATTCGCAGGTAAAAGATTTACATCATACGTTACGACTATTTACTTCAGATAAGAGCTAACATAACTAGAAATATTGTTTAAAATAATTCTGGATTATTGTGCAACATTACAATTTCAAGTAGAGCGTGATGGTCTTGGAGTGAATTACACTGTACTATGCCAACTGATGTGAGAAAACAGAACATTCATGAATGATAATATCCGTTACGCCTTGTTTGATACTAGTCGAGTGTCGTTGGACGCCCATACAATAATTGTTAATTTGACTATATGTTGATGTCGTACAACTACAACTCAAAGAACTCTAATAACAGGATTTTTAAAGCAGACGTTTCACCAGATTTTATTTTGATTTTTTTAGTTCTTTATTTATTACAAAGGGGTTAAATGTTTTTAATTCTCTTTTAAGTTTGAGAAGCACTGGATACTTTAAGTAAATTTGACTGACATATAAAAAAACAAAAGTCTTAAGCTCCAACATTAAAATCTTCAAAAATGATACAAATATTAATCATGAATATAAGTACTATGATATATTGTTTGAAAAAAATTAGAGGACAAAAAGACGTTTTTAATATGAGTTAATTAATAAAAAGCCAGTCAGAACTACCTTTGCACGGATATTGTATTTTTATGAAATTCCTGGAAGCTAGCGTATTATGACATTGTCATGCGTCACACAGCCATCTAGTTATTGAGGTTAATTTCTGCTCTCTGAATACTAGATGACCTTTGATAAAAATCACAAAAGTACAGTTTTACCTACTACTATTTGTTTTATATAGCACTGTGAGGGCTTTCTGTCTCGAGAGTGAAACTAACCGTGATATGAGTGAGGCATAATAATTGTATGATGTTATGATAGAATATTAATATATATTTTTTATTCTTTATAGGTATGTGTTCTCCACGTTCTACTGTTCGTACTCGAGG
The DNA here is from genome assembly GCA_905231865.2 of Boloria selene. Lineage (NCBI taxonomy): Eukaryota > Metazoa > Arthropoda > Insecta > Lepidoptera > Nymphalidae > Boloria > Boloria selene. Next base: position 7,553,967 of record HG993149.1, read on the forward strand.
TGATGAGGTAACATTTTTATTAATTGATTAAAGGACAAAAGAAAGGTATTTTCAATTATTACACTGCTGGGCACGGTTCTTTTTCAATATGAGGGATCAGACCAGTAAACAACTGGCCAAGTGCGGTTTAGTAAATTTCACGCGTCATTCGAAGCTAGGTTCTCTCAGATGAGCAGGTTTCGTTTTCATTTCACGTTTTAATCAACCGTAAAATAAGTGTTATTAATGTTGGAAATGATTGGCACATGAAAATATTAGTTGTGCGAGGCCCATGATTTGAATCCGTTTCACTCGGTTTTCCAAGCGAGCGCGTCACCACTGCGCGCTACTACCTACTGTACCTATATAACTTTAATATAACTTTATCGATATCAATTCATTGAAACCCATGTATAAATTATAGCTACTTTGATTACCTTTAAATGTCATTCGATTGTTTTATTGCCAATCGCAACTTCATATAATTTGAGAAGCTCAACCAAATCGCGTAGCATTATAATTACGTGTGACACATGAAATTTTCATGAAGTAAATAAGAACTCAGCATTAGATTCTTACAATTTATTTTAGTAGATGGTTACTAATAATAAAAGCCTTAATTCTGATATTTTGCGAAACTAACTATCATGAAGTAAATCTTTTTTTTATAACAAAATTACAAATTACTTTTTATTTAACATTTCTATATGTATAACATTTAAAGCAATATAAGTATTAATTTTTGAGCTTTTTTAAGATCCTCTAGCTTTATGTCCTATACATCTACCGTCACGTTACGATGACTAAACTAATCCCTGTAAAAAACTGTATCTCGCGTGACCATGACGGGAACCAAAAATCTAATTAAATCCGCGACTAAATCCGAATAGATAGTTTAATCTATAACTATAACTTCATTGTTTCATGAAAAGACGAAACAATGCCCGTTTTACAATGATACCTAATTTTAGATATACTAGCGACTCGCCCTCGCTTTGCTTGGGCTTTTTCCTAGATTTAGCACAGGCACAGCCGCGGGATCCGCTAATTATGCATATAAACCTTCCTCTTCAATCACTCTATCTATTAAAAAAAACCGCATCAAAATCCGTTGCGTAGTTTTAAAGATTTAAGCGTACAAAGGGATATAGGGACAGAGAAAGCGACTTTGTTTTATACTATGTAGTGATATGCACGTAAATTACTTGTGCCATATTCGCACAACTTTACTCCTGTCATATATATTTCGTTCATATCTGTACATAGATAATTCTATTGTCACCACAAATTTGTCTGCCTGGACAAGTCTGGTCTGGTTTATTTTATTTTAAGAGAAACTGTACACTATTAGAAGTCGAAAAATACGTAGTAATTACATCCTAGACTTCTAAGCTAATTAGTGCTGAGAATGGACTATTAGTGCCCTTAGCACGTTTGTAACAAGACTTGAGGTTTGGGAAAAGTAGGAAAATTAAGTTTTTCGCATTTGCAGATTTAGTTGTTTCTTGCTTTTGCCTTTTTAAGTAAAAAAAGTAACAACAAGATGATGGTCTGAATTCATTACATATATAAGAGTTTCTGATATTTTTTTGTTTAATATATCGTTAGTTTGTAATAGACATAACTTATTTTCCTGCAAAATTGATAAAACATGTTGTATATATTAATTTTTTTGTGTATTTTCATTAACTATTCCTAATAAGTTCATTCAGAAATAGGTACGAGTAACCAACCGAAGCAGATATTCTTATAATTTGAGTATAAGTATAAATATGTAATGATTCTACCAATTTAATGTATAGCATTATTATGAATGCCATCAGGAGAATTCTTTGATGAATAACGAATAAATTTAATTTTTCCTTCCCTTTTGTCTTCTTTTCCTTCAAAATATCACGTACAAATAAAGCTAACAAAGCAATTAGAAAGCGCAAATGCCGCAGCCATTATTTTGTGTGTAATTAACACAAACGTGTCTAAATGATAAATAAATTGCTTGGCTCTTGTTCTGTGCAAAACGTCAAGCGTGTACCGAATAGCGTTAGAGATAAAAGGGTATAATCTTATTGGCTTTATTACGTTCTAGCTTGTTTTAAACGAAAACCGTCACCCTCAGTAGCATCGAGAAAACTAAAAACAAAAATGACAAAATCATTAAACCCCTCAAACGAATATGTATCATGTGCACTATCTATTAAAGTTCCTTTTTCAACAAAGAATAAAACCCTATGAGTTAGACCGCAGTAAAATTTCATGTAGGTGAAGACATCTTTGATGTACACCCTCGCCTCAGGCGTGAAAGGTTCTCATAGATAAAGTGCATTTCGATATTAGAAGTTTAAAACAGTTTTATAGTAAAATTTACGGTGGAGAAGTGTTTTCTTCTTTAGACTCTTTTCGTTATGCTGTTCAAGTAAAACACGTTGTACGAATTTTGACATGTTTTAAATATTTTAAAGTTTTATTATAATATTTTACTAGCGACTCGCCCTCGCTTCGCTCGGGCTCTTCCCTAGATTTAGCACAGCGCGGATCTGCTAGTAATGCATATAAACCTTCCTCTTGAATCACTATCTATTAAAAAAAACCGCATCAAAATCCGTTGCGTAGTTTTAAAGATTTAAGCATACATAGGGATATAGGGATAGAGAAATCGACTTTGTTTTATACTATGTAGTGATTAATAGTTAGTAAAAATTCTAACTTCTAGATAGTATAAATAAATAACAAATAAATATGTTGGGACATTCTTACAACAGCATCATCCAGTTCCGTGGTAAGCTACGTTGCTTATGTTACGGATACCAGATAGTTGATATACTACATATATAAGTTTAAAATACATACATACTATAAATATAAACACCCATGACTGAGAATAAACATTCGTGCTCAACAAATGAATGTCCCCAGCGGGACTCGAACCCTCGACCCCTGGCGCAGAAAGTAGGGTCACTACCAACTGAGCCAAACGAGTTCTAAGTTAAACTGTCAATATAATATAAAGTAAAAACATTTAGTAATAAGTACTTTATACTTATTTCTATATGTCTTATAATTTAAGTATAGAAGTCAGTCAAAAAGCTTGTTATTTATACATTTTCTTGAAATTCTCTGAACTGGCTTGCCACTAATATTATAAGGTACAATTTTAACAATTAACTTTGCCTAATCGTTATTATTTCTCAAGTAACTAACTTGAAACCTCATCGTCACCACACATTGACCTTAAGAAGTTAAAACCCACAATGAAATTAGAGGCCTACTGTAGAGTTTAACAAGAAAATTGACCTGTAAGTTACTAAAGGGTTCCTGCGAAGGTTTGAATACAACTCGCCAACTAGTTTGCCATATTGTGATTACCCCAGGGACACAACTTTGTTTATACAAATGTTAGAATAGATTTCTCTGCGTAACACCGTTATTGATTTTCTTACCCATAGCTATCTCTTAATCTGAAAGCCTTATCTTTATTAAAGCAATATTTGTTTAACAATTTTTTGTCTTAGAATTTTCTTGTTTATTCAGGATAATACGATAAATTGTTGTTTTAGGAACATTTTCAATATGTTTTCTTGTTAGTAATATAAGGATTTAAATTATAATATTGTTACATTATTTTGTAAATATTAATATAAATAAAGTGATATTTGATTATCCATTTTTAAAGATGATAGAGAACTTTTCAGATTATTTGATTTTTTTGTGAATTCTCATTTCATAATTTGCCTGTTCTGAACCTTATACAAAATCAACGCAATTTTTACATAGCCATCTCAATTTTACTGACTATATCACTATTAATATGATGCAAAATAAATCATAGTACCTATTTGTCGTCTTATACTTTAAGATTTAGAATCAACGGTAGATTATCCGATTATTTGTATAGAGATTATGCATGGTTCTACTTACAGTAACCATGTCTTTATCTTTTGAACGCCGTTAATATTTTCCTCGAAGATAAGTATGGAATAATCCTTTAGCATAAATCCTTTATACTCGTAATATTATATCACTGTTATATATTTTAAAGCAGATTATATTTGGAATCAGATGTGGTATTGTGGAGGTTCTTAAAGTAAGATTTTTGTGGAATATGCATCTAAAGATATTTTGTGAGTATTCGAAAATGAAATTATTTTAAAAATGTTATAATAATGCTTAATATAGTTAATTACAGTCTTTTGCTTGTTTTATTATTTTATATTATGGTGAAATTATCCTATATACCACGCAGATATTAGTGTGCTAATGTTTGTTCAAGTCATTTGACATTTTTTTGTTTGCTTAAATATTGTCCTGTGTGTGTTTAAAGATCAAAATGATTCATATCAACCTAACATTTTAGTGTCAGTTCTTGTAAATATACCTATATACAAAAGTTTTAAAACTTTACAGGAGATAAAATATATATATTTACGTATTTTTTTAATCTTCCATTGTAAAGCTTTTGTTCTATGCAAAAAGTTAGATTGCTATTAAGCAAATCAAAAGTTCCACTCCATTGGTATATATTCGCTAAAAACGCAATAAAACATTTTTTTGCTCTCCAACGTTGTTGAAACTCTAACTCACTTAATGCGGCGAGTTGTAACGAGTTGTCGAATTTGTTTGGAACCAAATTATTTTTATACTGCAATCGATTGGTTTCCCTAAGTCCCTTATTTCATTATATCTGTCTACAACAAAAAATATATTTTTTTCTTTTAATATGCTTCAAGCAAGACAAAGAGATTATTTTTTATCTAATTTCATGTAAAATACATAAAAAACAACTTATATGAACTCTTCGAAGCTATACCTAATGCCTGTACTAGGGACGAGAAAATACTCAGTATTTACGTTTACGTTCCCTTTATAACCAACGTACCCTTTTATTTGCTAAAGCTGATGTTTGCAAAAGTGAAAACAAGGAGAGGCTGTAATCTGCATGAGGCAAAAACCATGTACAAACCTCGATCCCCCATCACATAAAAATGCACATGCGTGACGTGAGACAATGGCGTACATACCGCCACATAGCACTATACACTCTACATATCGATTATAATATTTGTAATAAATTTAATTTCCCTAATGTAAAAAGGAATATCAGATTTGAATTTGATATCATCGGATCTTCAACGTTAAGTAAACAAGTATCAAAGTTCATTACACCGTACGTGGCACTGACGTCGAGTACACCATTCTGTTTAACCAAACGGATTACACGCATTTCTTTGATGGCCTCATTTTAATGGATTTTCCTGTTTACCCGCAAACTTTCCTACAATCTCTTAATCTGGCGCAGTTTCTTGTACATATGTGATTTATTAACGCTCTGACGCCGGTGTGACTAGACGCGTACATTTATTTTGTTACCATAAGTATTTTATGGGGTAAAACCCGGGGTCGTAGGTCAATGGTGCCAAATTTCTTTCGTTTTACTTTATAAGTTTCTTCTTTTATGTGTCTAAGTCAGTTTTAGTTATTATTTATGTTAAGTATATGACCTAACATAATTTTTTTTCTAGTAATGATATAGCTTTAACTGTTGCTTCTCGCTTTATCTTCTATCAACTTTCCATAGTAAAATTTTCCCATGGTTTATATAAAAAACCTATTTCACATGTTATTGGAAATTAATCCAGCTGTTCTTATTCCTCTTAAGATTTAAGTAAATAAATGAATCTCTCCCCTAACCATTATGGCTGTAAGGCATTCGAAACGTCGGGAACCAAAAATCATAATAAATCCGCAACATAATCCGAAAAGATAGTTTCATTTTTAAATAAATTAAGTTATAAAAATGCAGTTATTCTATATAGTTAGTACCTAACAACATCTGTAATTAAAATTTTCTTACACAAATAAACCCTTTACTACTGTGTGTATTCGTACTAAGCTTGTTTTATATTTGCTCTGTACAATTTGCACGGTATTTGCTAACATATACTTATTATGTACATACATGGTACGTATTTATTATATTTTTTTTTAAATATATTTAATAATTTATTACAATTATTATGTAACAATGTTTGGTAAAATCAATATTTCTGTACACGATGCACAATGTAATGCAATTTGCAAGCTATTAAAATTAATTTAGTTGGTATGGGTAAGTTATAAAATATGTACCTAAATGTGCGTTTAAATTACGCTTTATTAACTATTTTAAATATTAGTAAAACTTGTATTGTAAATATAATATAATATGCAATATAATATGTAGCTTATATAGCTTTATTTTTGTTAACCCATAGGAATGGTTACCAAATATACTAATAAAACTCAATCTCAATTTCAAATTTTACCATAATCTTGTTATAAAATTAATATTACACATAATCTTTACCTATTTATTACATACTAGCGAAACCCGTGGCTTCGCTCGCGCTACAGTTTATGCTGCATATATAATGACAGAAGAGTTATAACTTCATTACTGAACCGCTAGATGGCGTTGAAGAAGCTAGATTTTGAGATTTTTGACATACATTTTTTTAATTTTTCGTAAAAAATATTTTTTCAAATAAAAAGTATCCTATGTTACTTCTAGTACCTCCAAGAATATGGGTGCAAAGTTTCATGATGATCGGTTGAGTAGTTTTCGCGTGAAAGCGTAACATACAAACTTACATTCACATTTATAATATTAGTAGGGATATTGCTGTTATTAATAATTTTATTTTTATGTATTTAAAGTATTTAAATATACAAATACGTGATCCTTCTCTGTCTGTTGACATATATGTCAATCGATTTTGTTTTTTTTGTTTAGGAAGTATTAAAATCACTGTATTTCCTCACAGTTTAAGTTACTTCTTTACATAATACATCACTAGCGTATGCATATTTCGGTATTTAGAGCATGAACTATAAACTTACGTTACTCAAAATAATTGCTATTGTATTTCAGTATTTAATATACTGATGTGAACTGACGGAGTATGTGGATCAATTGCAGTGGCACAGAACACTCAGCGATTGGGGTTAAATGGTATATTATTGTCACAGATCAATAGTCAGCGAATGTATGAATGAGTTAAATATTCAACATAATTGTTGCTAGTCGAAATTGAAAAGTAAAAAACATTCACATTATTATGAGAAACGTTTAATATGAGGAGAAGTTTTGTATTGTTATAATGTTTCTTATTTTGATGTCGTTTCATTATATTTGTGTATACTCAATTTGTATGAAAATAGCCTCGAGCGGAACTTATTATTTCTAATACAGAAGAAAAAGCTTATTAAAACGTTATTAAGTATTTGTTATAAAAAAACAATTAGAATCTTTGTATTTCGTCAACTATTTTTTTACTTTTACTATGTTTATTTATTTATTTGGAAGACTATTTAGTTACATATAAAAAAATCTAAAAAAAATCTTCACATACACTAATTAAGTCTTCATTATTTACAATTTCTTAAGGTAGGTACAATGTGTGTTAGCTTATTAAAGCTAATAATAATGTTACAGTACATAAAAAGTATAAGAGGACAAAATAAAAACACTACGTACAGCTTCTAGTTAAAATTTTGAACTTATATAATGAAACTGAAAATAAATCTATGTCATTAAATATTTCATTATGCAATTTGCATGAGCGGTATAAAAAGCTATTACGTTACGTTAGTTGTTAATCTAGGTAGATAAAATAATGACAAATTACGAGATTGAGGAAGTTGTTTTATATGGTAACAAATGGGATTAGGTTTTATTCGTAATATAACGTTGAATCAATTTCTAGTACCTACTGGTATTAGGTATCTCAGCCAGTACAAATCCTATTTGAATGGATGCTGGAGCCCTCTGGACCAAAGCTTCTAATGCAAGTGTCATGTCTGTACAGAACTACTAGGGCTTACTTAAACCTTCCAAGATTTAAGCGTTGTTTCGAACCACTAGCAAATACAGTACTCTGTTGTGTAATTTAAAATTTTATTAAAAGTCACGTAGCGCTTAGTAAAAATATGTAGGTAATTTCTATAAAATAACAATTTTCTTTGTAAAATTATTGTAAGCTTCAATTTTAATAATTTAACTATAATTAAGCATTTCGGCTATTTTTATTAACGGAATGTCGACTTATAATATTGTAAATTAACAATCAGACAAGTTTTCAAAGATTTTTACTTCGCAAATGATACCATATTTTCGGATTTTGTCGCGGATTTATTTTGATTTTTGGTTCCCGACGCTTAGAATGCTTTACAGCAAACATGGTCATGGCCAGTATCTCCCGTGACCATGATTCGAAATGTCGGAAACCGAAAATCAAAATAAATCCGTGAAAAAATCCGAAGAGATTGTTTCATTTGTAATGTCCAATATTTGCGTAAACCTAAGAAAGTATTATTTTTTACTTGAGTTTAATAATTTATCGAAGTCTTCTTTATGGTACATAAAGTAGGTACGTAGGTACGTACATAAATATACTGGTACTTAGTGTATATAATTCTACGTACGAGATTGTACAAGAGCTTTATGCAATAAAAGGTTTAAGTATTATAAATGACTTAATCTGAATAGTGAGGCAGCCGCAATATTTTAGTAATTTAGGTCAGTCCAGTTTTAATCCAGCAATTATTTGAGATACTTCTATATAACTGTCTTGGTCAGACATGCCTAATTTAACCTAATGCTTGGACCCTCGTCTGATGTTAACCATTAACTTGTGACATGCTTAATTCGCTAAGTGCTATGGTCACTCAGACTACGGCTAAGGACGAACGGATTTATAGTTTTATAATTTTTATCTATATATACGAGTACCTACTATTCTTTAGTCCAGTTAAATGAAGTAAAGAAATTAATAAACAATAAAATTAGTTAAGACAGTGGTAGCCCAGTGGTAACGCGCTCGCTTGGATAACCCAGTGATGCGGGTTCAAACCTGGTCTCGCATATCTGATATTTTCATGTGTGTGTCATTTCTAACATGATTTACCACTTGTCTTACGGTGAAGGAAAATATCGTGAGTTTTTGAAAGACATGTGAAGTCGGCCAATCCGCACTTGGCCAGCGGGATGGGCTATGACCTGATCTCCCTCGTATTGAAGGGAGGGTTGCCCAGCAGTGGGGTGTTAAAAAGAGCTGAATACGAATACAAAATTAGTTGCTATAGGTGGAGTCATCTCTAAAAGAACCCTTTCCATGTCAATCCTGTGAACTAAGGTAGAACAGTGTTTCAATGCAGACTAAAATGAAGTTACAATAAAATACACAAAAAATTATCTATATAGTCTTAATAGTTACTAATGTTAAAGTTAAGATAATTGTCGATTAACTTAGAAAAAGGTGTTGTCTATTTTCTTTATTTATTCGATTAGAAGAGCTAGTCTTATTACAAATCTAGGCTTCATGAAATATTATTTAGTATTCTTATAAATGAATGTTAGTTTTTCCTTTGCAGCAACGGTCTTTACAACAGGACGCAAATGTTATACAGTAAATATTAATTCATAATTTAAATAGAGGTTTATAGTGAAGTACTCTGCGTATTGAATAACTTTCTAGTTTCATAAGTTGAACCAAGATGAAGCACTTAAAATTGTGTCTTCTTACCTAAGTTCATATACATGTATATGTCTACAATATACCGTCACCAAACTTTCAATGCACTCATAATAATGTATTTCTAATTAAAGTAATTTATAAAGATTAATATGTACAATTTACATACACATGTACTTGCAGATAGCTAATGTTATAAGGCGTAACTTAAGCTACTTTCTAACCGGCTTCAAAAAAGGACGAGGTTATATTTTAGAAACTTTTTTTAACTAGCGGGACCAGTAGCTTTGCTCGCGCTAAACTTAGGGACAAACCCGAACGAAGCGAGGGCGAGTCGCTAGTATTAAGTAAATATTTAATGAAGTTGATGAAATTCTTAATGAAAATAACAGATTTGAAGCACACCTAAATATTTGTCGGAATCTATACTTTTTAATTATGTAAAGGTAAACAATTAATTTCATTTATAGAGCACAAAAGTTATAATTAAAAACAGTAATTACATAATGAGTTTTGTTTCTCAGTACTTACCTACTTATATTTTAGTATTAATATGATACATCAACACTATATTAATTTTCAGTATAGAAGGGAATCTTCTTCACAAAGAGCAACTTTAGTAAATGGGTCCAGTTAAGGACGTAGCTAGAGACTCTACTATACTACAATGTGGGCTATTGACGTCCCGATAGACATAAATTAAGTCCTTTTAGGGCTTCTTTTATTATTAAATTTCATAATAAAACAAAGCAAATGACGACAACTTGTCTCGTTCATATCAAAGGAAATTGTTTTCGGTGATGAAGATATTCTTCATGTTAATGTAAACTTAAATTTATCTGTCATTATACTATTATACTGTATTTTTTTCTTTGTAAGGTTTTTAGAGCTCCCTACAGCATTGAAGGCATGTGTTGGGAAGTGCTACATTTCTCTCGTCTTATTTCCAAGTACTGAAAACGAAAAGCATAATTCCTGACTGTTATATCTTCTATGTCTAACAAACACAAAAATATGAGTATGAGTAAACAAATCCATTTAGGGAAATATTAACCATGAGATATCGACATTTAACTTATTATATAGCTTAACTGCGAAACGTTTTGTCTTAGTCAGCTTGGAACTTAACGTCAGACCAACTCTCCAACCAAGAAACTTAGTTTCATCTTGCGCATGAATTTATAAATTTATTAATAGTCAGTCTTGGAACTCCACTGGTACGTATCAAAAATGTATTCGACTTGGTCCCTATATCCAGTAAAGGTATTAAATTAGTTTTCAAATTGCCTTTAATACATATCACCACTTTTTTCTATCTAATTCTTCAAAATGTTAGCTTGATTTTGTTTTGGTTGTTTACTAATACAACTTTAAGTTTACCAATATACGTGAAACTCTGAAGAGTCCAGTATTAGTACATCATTACGTAAAAATTTTAGACTATATATAAGTACATACCAAATTGAAGATTACAGTACTCATAGTATCCATCAGTAACTTCTCTTAATATCCATTTATTTACTCATATGTTATTGTGATAGCAATTTTTATATGGCGTGGTGTCTTATAGTAGTAGACGAAAAAAAACTCAACGACAAGTTTTTTCCTTCTTTAATTAAGTAATTATGATTTCTAACAGTTAACACACTTTTCTTGGAATAGAAAGTAACCTGTAGAACTCGGCGGTAATGTGGCAGAATTTTCCGGATTGGACAAGTAATTTTATAGATTAAGCCTACATACAAACTTGCAATCTCTACCTTTTAATCGTGTAAAATACATATGATATACAAACAGACGGACTTGACAAAATCCTTAAATAAACGTTTTAATCCTATTACTCTAAAAGTGTAATTGAACGTATTACTTTATTTATGTATAAAATAGCAAAACTCTGAGGGAACAACTTTATCATAAGAACTTCGTGTACTTTCCTCAAAGACGTATTAGTTAAACACTCGATAAATTTGTATCCACCTGTGTTATCCAACACTTGGCTCCCGAGATAATTGATGACTCTATTAAAAGCCACGGCTCAAAACTTTATAATCTTCCAATAAATCCTTGTCTATATGACTTTATTGAACTCTTTAGATTGCCTTCACTTTTAGTAAAGTATACAATTATTTTATTTCTTGTCCTTTTTGGGGCTTCATGAGAGCCTTTGACAAAATTTTATTCCTACTTGGATTTAAAATACGGATACCTATAGGTCTATCCTAGAATAATTAAACTTTTTATTTCTATCTAGAATAATAATTAAACTGTTTATTTTCTGTTCTAGTTTTTATGTTTATTCCTAGATACACACAATTTGTAATTTATTGAACCACCATAACGTGGCACGTGACACCAATGTAAGCCTGAAGCAAAGGTACAATTTATATTATAATTTTGATCATGAAATATTAAAAATTCACAATCGCCAAGTTTTAATCTGCATCATTATGCAGTCAAGATTCATCTAACTTGGTCCTTTTTAAAACTTATCTAGTTTACCCGTTTCCGCCACTCCCTGGCCGAGGTGAATAATAGACGAGTCTGATTCAGCGACACTGTTAACGTAACTTAGTGATTCTTGGTACTTTTACCGTCTGTATTAGCCCAAGTTTTAAGAAATATAATGATATTCCGTAATATAATTATTATAAATTACCCACAGTCTACGCATACATCGGTCTTCACAATATGTACTTAAGTTTCTTTTAATCTAATTGGAAGTCCAAGGAATTAGCGCATTTAGAAAACAACAGCCATTTCAACAGCTTTGTAGCTATTATTTAATAAATACAATGGAAATATTTACAGATAATTAATTTATTATATATAAATTAGTTTATATGTTTATATTTAGTATTTATTTAAAGTTATATATGTAGTATATCAACTATCTGGTATTCGTAACACAAGCCACGTAGCTTACTACGAAACTACTATCTATTGTGTGTAATAATGTCCCAATATTTATTTATTTATTATTTATAGGTCTTCATCTTTTTGTCTGCTTTCTTTGAGCGTATACTAGTACGTATGTTATAAATTTAGGACATGTTTTTCTACGAAGAAAACGGTGAAAGAAAATTAACAAAATTTTGTAACACGACTCATTTCAGCCTAATAGGGATTTTAAATAGGAGAAGTTTAAAATTAAAATGTATGCTGAAATTTACAAGAAATAAAACTACTCTGTCACTGAAAAAACTTCTTACGAAATACTATATTTATATGCATTGAAACTATTAGAACTAATGCTTCGTTTGTTGTGATTACATAAACCTTTGGATAGTGCTGAGTGAACAGCTAATGCTCGGGCGGGGATCATGTGAATCGACGATTTGGCTTATGCATAATGTGATTAACGTGGATTTGCTCAAGCAACACAGGTTTATCGCGTTTCTGCTATACAACTACAGCGTATTTCGGCTTTATTATATCTGTTTAATGCTTTATATAGTAGAGACAGACCCCCGGTTCGCTTCTACTCTTACATCCTTTGCCAAATATATCATCAAGTTCGATTCCGACTATGCGTGAATTTCAGATTTTATAGGGTAATGTAAAACCAGGTCAATGAAGGCATCTTGTTCACATGGAAAAATGACTTTAAACTTTTTAACAAAAAATCTGTTTCTTTTTTAAATATTGATAAGATTATGCTTGATCCTTAGATTCTTGATCCTTATTCTTTATACTTAGTCATAACCACCCAGGCAAAATACCCTCTCATCCTCAGGTATCATACATTAAAGAACGAAATATGAAAAAATATGGAGGTAGTTTTTGAATATGTAGCACAGTGTTGTAATAAAGCAAAGCGAGTAGTACGCGACTATCAAAACATTCAACTCCTTAAACACATACCTTATTACTAAGTAATATGTGTGTAATATAAGCTAACATATTACTAAGAAAACGAAATCTGAGACTTTTTATTAAAAAAAACCAAACATTTATGTAAATCATCCAAACATATTATTCCTTAAGTAAACATGGCTATATGTGGTATAGCTAAGGCTGTTTACTGGTTTAAGACGTCGGCTGTGTACTTCGCTCGGTCCACTGGCTTTAACGTCAATCGAGCGTTCACAGTACTGCTGAACGCATGGTAATCGTCTTTTGTGTACTTAAGACACATAGTCTCTTTGTAAAGTTTTTTGGAAATTAAGTAATATTCAATCACTTATGTCATATATTTAAAATATGATATCGCTGCTAATCTCGTATAAATATTTTGATTCAAAGAACGAAAGCAATTTCTGAAATAATAAATTGAAATATACTTAAATAGATTTTGCTACTGAGATGGTTCGAACAAGACGTTGGTGAACTAGATATATATGTATATTTTATAAGAAATCTCTGGATACTAGTAAGTCAATAGACAAACAAGCGAACTTTATCACTGAATAGTATAAGATAAAGCCTATATAACCCTGATATTATGGTTATCTTTATACGACGATAGGGGAAAAAATTAAAATGACTTGTAGCTTATTATTTCGGAAATAGAGCTTTCACATGAAATGTGGTAAATGAAACATTTTGAAGAGCTTTCAGCGACACCCCACATGTAAGGGTTTATGAAAAATTTTCTTTTACATTTCAGTGCAAGGGATCTTCCCTAACCTGAAAAACAATAAAAATGCTATATATAAAATGAGATCTCTGTCTGAAGCACCCATAGAAACTAAGAGGGATTGACAGAGTGGCTTTATTTTTGGTAAAGGAATTTTGCAAAATTAGTAAATGTCATATGGTAATAGAGTCTTTTGATGTATAAGGTTGTAATTTTAAAAATATTGACTTGAGTATATATGTTACTCTACAACTGAAATTCTTTGGGATGTGAAAATAAAACGTATGTTATTTGTAGCTTTACATGATAAGTACATAAACAACATTTATTTATTGCTTCACATATGGTATAATGAACAAAAGCACATTTTCAAATATACATTTTTAAAATATTAGTGTGTTTAAAACGTTAATAGAAGAATAATACAGGAGGCGATATATATTTTCCATACCATTGCATTTATTTAATAGTCATATGAGGCACTTCATTAAGTAGGTATTTTAATAGAAAATTTCAAATGATTCTGCATATGCAATGAATTTATCTAATGGGACTTCTTATTAAACGTTTTACACTTCGGCACTACAGAGTGTTTTGTTTGTGTGTTTGTTGTTTGAACTGCTTTTTTTAAGAAAAAGAGCATTACACATTATTTGTAAATTTGCTTTTCAAACTTTGATAGATATTTTGAGCTTATCGGTTCACATAGTAGGAGTGGGTAAAGTAAATATGCTGGATATCTAAGATTAATTTTTAAAATTGTATAACAAACTTATTTTACAATTTCTAGTTTGGCTATCTTCTAATTAATAAAAGACACATTTAAAAAAAAGACTATCATTAATTTGAGAGATATCTATTGTACAAATTATACTTCTGATTTAGACACTACTGCCTTATATACATACACTGCCTGATATATACTGATATACACTGCCTTATGTATATTATTTTTTTAAACCTATTCGTAGGTATGTACGTTGCTATGTTTTATCGTTTAATTGTTTAATTCTTTAAAATGCCTCAGTAAAAGACGCTATCCAAGTGTGGGTAGGCTGACTTCACATGTTTTACCAAAAAAAGGACATTTGGACATTCACGTTTCCCCGAGACTATCAGAATAGAATATCACAGATGGAAGACCTGGATTTGGAACCTGCTTCACAGATTTCCCAAGCCAGCAAGTTAGCACTGAACCGCCTTATGTATAATTTAATAAATACTTGTGTACATTTTAAAATAACATGAAAATAATGTTCATTCTTGCGAACGCCTAAAGTATATTATTTCTAAGAGCACTTCTACATAAATCGAATATCTAATTGAAACAAAAGCCTATTATTCGCAAGAGTTATTATAAAGAGGAATGAAAGAGTTATCGGATATAGCCGTCGAATTATTTTGTTAACCTTCCAACCGGCTCTATTATTACGTCAGACCTTCTTAACCCAATTATTCCTCCTGTTATAACGATCGACACGATTGTAATAAATTTATTGAAATTAAAAGATCGCGATAAGAATACGAATTAGGATAATTTCCATTATCTTTGATATCATTAGCATTTAAAGTAAAATTATATTTAGAGTATACTTTAAACGTTTTTGTGTTATGTTTCTATCTTACCAGTGTTATAGTTTTTATATAAATTTTTAGATTTAACTTGACCTTATCTTAACCGGATTTATCTTGGCCTTTTTCTTTCAGTTCTTTTAGTTTTCTATAAAGCATTGTTCTTAAAATAAGTGATGTAATAGAATTTAAATTGATATGTATGTAAATATGTTCTCACGATATTTTCACGACGCAAATAAAATCAAAGCTCTCTTTACAAACTCACTTAAGTGAATTAGTATATTAGTTCAATCCACTTCGTTAGATGATGTGGGTAAAGCCACGGGAACGCTTAAGATTGTTACGACAGATCTGACCACAGAACAAGGAGTGCACTGGATATTGTATATGCGTAGCGTACCTATTCTTAAGGTAAAGCTGTTTAATATTTGAATAACAGTATTTATTTTACTGTAAAATATGAAAATAATTTTATTATGTATTCTCAATACGTACCTATATTGTGTATAAATGGAAAAGAGTTTGTTGGTTTCTTTCCTTTTCATGCTTTTTTTCCTATGAGATTTTTTATGAGTATTAGAGTACCAAGGAGTTTTTATACTATTGCATAAAATGGCTACCATGGAATGTTATATTATTATAAAATGTCTATAAAAATACGATTACTTTTAGTTGTACATATACATATAAATTTAAAATTATATATGGAGAATTTTTAGAAATAAAGGAAATACCTACCTATTTATATTTTGAATTGTACCTACTATCAAATATTAATATAAGAAATTCCTGAGTTTAAATCTGACAATATTTTCTGTACATCAATGCAGTTTAAGTTTGCACTATGTTCTAAGGAGTCTTGTACAATTTATTGATTTCCTTTTAGAACTGATAAGTTAAGGAAGCTTGGAAGTTAAGTATGAATAAAGAATGCTTGAGTGTTATCTTTATTTGATGTATTATTACAATACGATAGCTTTTATTTTTTTACTCACATACTTAAGTTTTGGTTTTGGTAGATATCTATACATATAAATAAAATTGAAATGTTTTTAATTTCAAATTAACAGCTTTTTACTAAATGCATATGAAAGTATATACGGTACTAACATAATTGTTATAACTTGCTTTTCAGTTATTATAATTTAGTGATTACTATTACTTGTGCAATAATGTATGAAAATATTAAATTATATTCTTATTAAATAGCCTTTTCGTCAACAAAATTGATCGGACAAGAATATTATCAGGTTTTAAGGTACATTTACAGGGCCATAGTTAATTATATACGTAAATCTCTTGAAATTAAAAGATCGAAAGGTTACTTCTTTTAAATGGATTTATTTAAAACCTAAATCGCATTAAACTCTATGACAGCTGTAATTAGATATTGTTCTCAAATCGCGTAATATCGTATTGCTAAGTCTAATGAAGCGGAAATATACGGTAGCTTTATACTTGGAATCAGTTGCTAGAGAACGTCGCTCTCTTGAATAGCTTTGATGATTATGATTACGTAGGAAAATTTGGTTAGTCTGGTTTAGTTTCTATGCGTGTACCTTGATAAACTATTTCGGTGGTATAGTAGTATGCAAATACGGCCACACATCGAGAGGTCCTCGTTTCGAGTCCCGGGTCGAGTCAAGTTTAGTTATTCAGTCTTTCTGTTTAGTAAGCCTCGGTAATAGCCCGGAGTTGGAAAATTGGTGTGTGACCCCCATGCCTCGAAGAGCACGTAAAGCCGTCGGTCCTGTGCCTTAGCTCTCACTGGTCATGTCGAACAGTCTTCCCACCGGAGGATAAGTGATAGGAATAGAGAGTGCACTTGTGTCTATGCGTATACTTGTGCACTATAATATTTACTGCGCAGTTGGCTAGTCTCAAGAAGATTGGCCACCATGGCCGGAATCGAGCCGCAAATATTATTTTTATGTGACTACATATTTGTTACTCTTTTAGGGAAGTGTAAGGGCCGTTATTGCATAAATAGATCGTTTTTTTTCACATTGTTTGAAAAACACGCACACCGCTTTCATACATATAGGCAAGTTTATTAGACTTATTGCCTAGAAAGGAAAACAGCTACTGAAATCCAAGGTAACCTCCCACATCTTATTGAGCGTCACAGGGTCACTAATGCACTGAACCACGATGATGGCTGGCCGGCCGACTCAGACCACAATAATCAAGGGGTCACACGGTCCACGCTGCTATCATAGAAGTATCAGCATGGGAAACAACTGCTCACCGTAGTGGGTTTCTCGTGTTTCTTGGCTTCACGTCCGGCTGGATTGCCGAATACTGATGCGTTCCCTTATAACGTATATTTATATGTCAAAGAGGGGTCTACCAAAATGTTTAATATTACATTTTAAGTCCGATAAAGGTCCATTGAAAAAATCTATTTTTTCTATACATGTATACGGACGTAATGGGTATAAAATATTTCCACAATACATCTTTAAAATTAAATTTCTGAATAATACTTACTGTACTTAACACTTGGACCTGGTAAATATGGAGGAACTGTAGACAATTTCAAGGGTTTTTGGCTTCGTTTATCGCTAGGCTTGGCAACTTGCCACATGGAACGTGCTTGTTGCGATTTTGCAAATTGATGACGTGTATATTTTATAAGACTTGGGTCCCACCTGCGTTGATGCAGGGTTATCCAGAGCGCAGATATATCATCTTTTATTTTTGATGCTTATTCTAGCAAAGATATATGTACAAAGAAACTGCTTTATTGTATACATATGTATAAAAGTTCAGTCAAATAGCCTATCTTTCAATTGAATTGACTACTAATATAGATATTTGAATCATTTATTTTATTTTATGTATTAACTTATCACTCAGATCTGGCTTCGTTTCGGGTCCCTCCCCAGTGACAAAAACAAATCTAGCCCACGAGAATTGTTCATTTTGCGAGATAATAAGTCACATATTATATAGTTCGATACTATAATTATTAAGATTATTTTAGCTATTCATGCGTGATTCGTGAAAGAGTAATAAACATTCATCCATCCATTCTTAAAAACATTGTTAAATTTATATTTATTTATCACAATCTAGTTCATCTTTCAATAATCTTAAGTTTTAATTATATAAGTATTTATACATCTCATTATAATATGTTACATGTAAAACGTCGGGAACGTGTACTCTTAAAGTGATGTCAGTTTGTCGTCATTTTCGACATCGTAAGGAAATATCTATCCTTCAAATTCTAGTGGATCAAAAAAACTCAAAAATAAGCTACCAATTTTAGCCATTCGTCAATAAAGATATGAAAACTCATGTAAATATATTGCTCAGTATCGCCCGGCTGGGTACTTTGATTTACTACTCAATATGACCCCGTTGTACAAGGGGCCGTATAGTATGGGGGAATGTATCTTGGTCTACTCAACTTGGAAAACAAACATAATAACACTGTTGTTTTCGTCTTGTAAAAAATATTTGAGTAATTGTAAAAAATATTCCTAAATTTTGTTAAAAATATTAATACTTATAGGAGATAAAGTAACACTCGTAAAACAATATTAAAGAACAATCCACATACAAAACTATTTTTTTCAAAAGATTTTTTTACTGGCATATTATAGCAATATGTTATAGGGAGAAACATAGGCTGATTATTTTAGAAAGAGAAATAAGGCTTCTTTAAAATATTAAACGTACCTAGAAACAAACCTAAGCGAAACAAGGGTGAATCGCTAGTAATAAATTAATAACGCTACATACCAACCGAACCTCACTAGTGCGCCTCATGCCGGTGTTCGGTAATACCGATATTCACCTAAACAAAATACTGGGAGATACTTTTTGTATTGGTAACATATTTATAAAACGTGAATTTTATCATTTTGATTGAAAAATGGATATTTGTTTAATTGCATAATTCAGTTTTTGATATATTGTGAGATACCGACTAGCGAGAATATATGAAGAGAACGTTAAATATAAGCAAGACGGGATTATATTGGATATAACACAAAGTACATACTTTCTTGATACACTTTCAATAAAAATAACACTTAAATTTTCTAATAAAACCCACCATCATAAGTGTAGTGTAGCTAACAAAACCAAATAAAAAGGGTATTGCAGTAACAGATGTTGATGTTCATTGTATAATAAAATGTCCCATTCAGGTTCTGTTTGTTCATATAGTTCCTTTAACTCTAGGCATTCAAGCTGCAGTACTAGGCTGGGCTTAATCTGAATTGTTCGCTGCGCCCGAATAGTTTTACGAGCAAATCTTTATTGCTCGCGCTTAATTTCATTCAACAATGCACGGTGCACGGCTAAATGAATTTATTACGACTACCTTTGAGAGGAATGCGATTTAATATAGTAATACAAAAATTTGTAAAAAATGTTGTTTGGTTGCATTTCAAGAATTAAATAATTTTTTAAACCCCATTTACTATCTTATCATAACTTACATCTAATATCACGAGAATATAGCCTGTACACAAGCCAAAACACTCTTATGAATTTACAATATTGATAAGAATAGTCATCATGTTAATAGCTTATTGCTAGTGATCGTACAGACACGGGTATGACTACGGGTAATGAGTTCGATCTTGTTTTGGGTCCTTTTTTGTATTGGTAGAACAGGTGATTTAATAATTTAGTTCATTGTAGGTAATATAGAGTCCGTACTTTTACTGATTGATTTGAAATATTCTAATTGACGTTATTACATATTCTTTACAGTGAATAACTTGTTTGATTTTCTTACGTTCAAAAGAGAGTCTAATAAATAAAGCCTATAAAATGGTGTTGTACTTATATTGAAGTTGATTATAAACTGCTTATGTTAAGACTCAAGATAAAAATTACCGTTTTTTAATTAATGTAATTACACATAATTTATTGAAATTTTTAATAGAAGAATATGTAGTTACAGATGCGAAAGTAATAATTAAAGTTAGCTATAAAACGCTTTTATTACGTACTCCGACTGCAATTGCTTTCAATTTGCATACCGTTTGCTATGCGACAGAACGCTACGCGCACTTGTGGCGCGACTTGCCCAACTTTTAGAATGGTTCTATTTGATCGATGCCTGGTACTAATGAAAGAGGTCGATCGCTTCACAACTTACGTCTTATGTTATAGAAAGAAGCTTAAATACAAACAAGCTTTAATTCTCGTATCGTGAAACTTTCCAAATGAATTTAGTACGCCAAAGCTGAATGCGGTATTAAAAAGCGTTTCATATTATATATATTGCTCATGTATTGAACAAAATATTTTTCATCTAGTAAGTCGATGAGTAAAGCTACCGACTTCGAAATGATACTTGTATCGAACATTTAATAATTACAATTAAGAAAATTGAAGTGTCTTTTTTTAATTTCAAACTAACAGCTTTTCATTAAATGCATTTAAAAGTATATACGGTAGGTACTTACATAAAAAAACAATTTTCAAATTTTTTGTCTGCCTGTCTGTTTGTTCAAACTAATTTCTGAAACGGCTGGACCGATTTTGTCGGGACTTTCACTGGCAGATATTTAATGTTATAAAGAGTTGGTTACTTTTATTTTATTAGAAACTTATAAAAACTTTTAATTTATTTTAACTAATGTAATATATAAGTTTTTTTTTCACTTGATCGGATCGAAAGATACAGCATCGATGAAATTTCTCCAAATCAAACATTGGAAAAGTTTGAACCTTTTTAACAAGCTTCATTCGAAGTTTACCAGACTTTCAGTATAATGCATTCAAAATATTGATTAATTTTAGGCTCGAGTAAGCCCAGTGGATTCTACGTTCAGTTACATGTTTCAATTAGCTCTCGTTAAGCGTAACTTAATTAATTTGTTGATGCCAATCGTTATGAAGTAAACAGTCTTAGGACTTAGCGTCACCTTTAATAAGATCTGTCTCGAGGGAGATGCAAGTAATGGGAGCGGGTATAAATATTTTCAATGTTACAAAGTCTTAAATAATATACAAAGAAAGCTTTTAACTGAATAACCAACTTTATAAAAAGAGGAGGGTAATATGGCCAGTTTTAATTCTATTTTTGTATATTGGAAAAAATATAGATTGGTAGTTACAATCCGAAGTATAGTGTTCTCAAAGGCTTTAGTATGTTTAATTCTGGAGTTTATGACTATCTACATATGTATGTGCTAAATGTGGACCATTGCCAGGCGCATGGCTCTGGCTTACTGAGCTTATTCGGTTTATTTCGTACAAATGGCTTTAAGCACAAGGGGTTAATTTATACGGTCTCAATAGTTATTGTTTAACTGTTAAAAGTTTATTTTCGGGTTTAAATTGTATTTAAAAGAAAAGTGGTCTATTTTCCATATCAAAAGCATGGATGGTGGTGTTAGTAAGGTTAGATAAACTTTAATACATTAATAATCTAGCGGAAATGACGTTCGCTACCCATCTACTCTAGCGCGGAAATTGCACTAAGCTTATCTAACTCCTAGCTATGCTAATTGCAATTCGTACACTCGTGATCTTTTCATCTATAAAGATCATAATATTCATCGTTTATGGCTTTAATGTCTCAAGTGTCATAAGAAAACGTATTTTGTGCATAAAATAGAAGTTTATTTACGTTTGTAGTTATTACTTACGTATAGCTTATAATAAATTAGAACTATTACTTACTTTGCAAAAATGTTTTTTTATGTCGTATGAAATAAATGTAAATAAAAATTTAATTTAGCTAGAAGAAAAATTGTTTGACACATGTATGAAATGTACAAATTGCTATATACGAGACTATTTTACATCTAATTGTTTTAAATATTATTAAAAAAATATTAATAATACAATACAAATAAATATTACACTACTTGACTCTGTTTACTATAGAGTCAAGCATGTATATGAAAAGAAATTCATCTTTTATCACATCTGATCCAGAATAATAGAGAAAGCGCTAAATTATTCACGTATAGGGTACATATGTAGTGGCTGCAAAAAACGCCGAGACAAAGTGTCGTCTTCCGTCTGATCCTCGAGTCCTTCATTAGGAGGGCCTCGGAGGGTGTCACTCGTGTAGTGCTCGTGACACACCCTCCCCGTCTTTGTGGAGACAGTTTGCTGGATCGAAGTATTCCATAGTTATACACTACTATTGGCTATTATTTCAGGGCTTTGTTAATGTAACGACAATATCGGTGAACTCAGCAGTTTTAATTATAACGCAAAATATATTTTATGTTTGATAAATGGCGAAATAAAATGATTTCTTGACAACTAGCTATTTTAAACTATGATTTAAGTTCATCCTTAGATTTTGTGTGTAATAGAGAATTTGTACTTCCGGTACTTCTGCTTCCGATTTGCAACGGTTTTAAAACTGTCACGTGATTTAAATGGTCAATTTTAATTTAACTGAATCGTGTATTTTTATTTTCATTTACCATTTAATTTTTTATTTTAGGATGTATGTTGACAAATTAATAATAATAAAAAATATGATATGAAAGCCGTTTGTGCATCACAAGAGTGGAAATGTTATCATAATATTTTGTACCAAAACACATCCGGGCATACATATTCGAATTCCGCCAACACAATTTCCATATCCTTCGAATATATCACAGCGTACCGAATATTTTATGCTGTCAGTATCTAACAGGCGTTTTGTGGTAATGTCTTCGTTTGATGTATAGCAGTCAGAAGCACTCGTGGTCTAAATATCTTGCCATTATGTATATTGTGGCTACATTAAGATGTAACGTCGCAGAAGGGAGCCTCTTAGCGTTTTTTCGGTCTGTAATCACGACCCAGTTTGCTCCATCGTAAAGTGTACGCGGCTAATGCTGCATTGAGCAGAAAATTTGTTAAAATTATAGATGAAATTTCACTCTGCTAGCTGCTTCAATTTACATTTAGCCTTATTACAAAAGTCACTTCGATTTGCAGTGTTAATGTTAGCTCGTTTCTTTCATTTTTTGTCAGAAGATTTAGAATTAGAGTACATATTTATTTAGACAAAGACATCACATATGTATATTGATAAAAATATGTGATTTATTTTAGAATAAAAAGAAAAATAAAAAATTTTCAGCTAAATTTATACCTACACAAAGTCTGTTTTCATAAAGTTACGAATTAGGAGTATTATGTATGTTCTTAAAACATCTTCACATCAGGTCAGGGTTTTAAATAATATAAGCTAGGATAAAGGTAAGTGAATTTCGAGATGGGTCTCGGCCCAAAAAAAAAACTCGTTGAAGTTGTCGGAATTTGCAATTTCTAGGCATTCCACCACAATTTGCTTACTTTTAGAGATCCACGTTGGGCGCCATTTGAAGTAATTCGGGCTGTGGCGATGCGAGAGCTAAGTAAAGCCGCACAGTCGTCGCCATTACTGCTAGTTCATGTCTGAGCTTCTTATTTTTCTGGCATCGTTTCAAATTAAAAACGATAAAAGTAAGTTCGTTCTTACTAACTTGCACTTGCATTACACGACGTTCTACGCTTTTAATAGTGTCTGCTCAAAGTGTTCATAGAAGTCGTGTAATTGCTATTTGATACATAAGTATTATGTTTCAAAATACAAAATATCAAATTATTGATATTGTGTAAAATTTCAAACTTTAATTATTTATGCTATCATACATTTGATGTTAAAAGTTATTGTAATTGTTTTGGAAAAGTAAATAAACAGATATTGATTTGTGGGTTAAGAAGCAAAATTATAACTCTTTTCTTAGATATTTGTCGTACTGACTTCGAAACATACAAAATTAAATAAAAAAGCTTTGGTAATAATTTATATCTATTTAACATTTTTACTGATGTTGAATGAGGTATCGTAAGTTTTTAACTACCGATATAAGAAAAGTAAAATAATATTGGAATATAAGCGACAAAACTAATATATTTTGCATACGAAATTAATAAATGTTATTAAAATGTAAACATACGAGTATAGAAGAAGAAATGCTAACTATTCATCTTTGATAACACACAAGTAGCGGCCCATCTTTATTAGCCCTAAATTAAATTTTAATGTGGGGCAAACGTCGATGCCGCCTAACAAAACAAACCTATCTGGGTAGATTAGAATACGCACATGCAAAGTGTACACATTTTGATGTCCATAATACGTGTTTAACAGGTAACACTCAGCTACCTAACGGCACCTTCGATTCGATGATCAAGCAAGCCTTAGCAAATATGCAGAAGCACTTTTGCTTGGTTACTTTTATCAATATCATTATGGAATAGGACTATTGTTATAAACACTTAAGTTTTTGTATGACCTTTCACATGGAGTAATTAATATAAACGTTAGTACATATTACACAGATAAATTATGACCTAGAATTTAAAAAGACATAGACAGTGAAATGTAAATGTTTGTGTTAGTTATGTAAATTATGGAAAGGCTACCTGTAATTAAGACTATAATACAGAAAGTGCTAAATTATTTAATTGATAACCCCCTTTAGTTAAGGGAGGGGAATTCCATAGTATCCAATATTTTTCTACACACAGTGGAATAAAATTTGCAATTTCAGGAATTGTCGTCGACAATTATTATTCGACGTGTAAGCGGGAATTTGTCTCGCCAGGACACAGCCCGTTTTGTCCGGGAGTTTCCCGTAAATTCGCATGGTTCGCTGATTCTTTTCAAAAGTCGCGGTTGGTTTTACGCTTTTGGTGGTATTGTTTGTGGCGTTTTGACTTTGAATTTTAACCGTCCTCGTTCAGAAATTATGCTGCGATGAATAATGTTTTGCGTTGCAATTTAGCTCCCGTTAATTATTGTGCATTTCTACTGCTCAGTTACTTTCTCTTTCTCGGTCTGTATTGTCATATTTAACAGCCTGTTTGAAGCAGACTTTTTAAATGGATATCATTTTAAATATGAATGCTGTCCATTTGCAATCTCCTGCGAAGAATTTTGTTTATAGGTCATACTTATAGTAGTATAGGATTACTAACAAGTTTCCGCCGTTTTTTATCAAAAATTAAATATTTATTATAGAAGAACGGTAATATAAATTTATTTAAAATATTGTCCATCACTTGCAACCACTTTTTCCCATCTCTCAGGCAGCATTCGAATCCCACGTCTGAAGAACTCCTTGTCTTTTGAGTCTATCCACGAATCAACCCAATTTTTGGTATCCTCATAAGATATGAACCGCTGCGCCGACAGAGCATGTGCCATGGACCGGAACAGGTGATAATCGGACGGTGCAATGTCTGGTGAATATGGCGGGTGAGGTAACACTTCCCAATCAAGTGTTTCCAAATACTTTTTCACGGGAGTCGCAACATGTGGACGAGCATTGTCATGCAGAAGAATAATTTTTTCGTGCCGTGAATAGTATTGAGGGCGTTTTTTCTTCAGAGCTCGGTTCAATCTCATCAATTGTGTTCGATAGAGGGCTCCAGTAATTGTTTCGCTCGGATTAAGCAACTCATAATACACTACACCTAGCTGATCCCACCAAATACACAGCATAAGTTTTTTTCCGTGAATATTCGGTTTTGCTGTTGATGTTGACGCGTGGCCAGGTAATCCCCATGATTTTCTTCTTTTTGGATTGTCATAATGTATCCACTTCTCATCACCAGTTACGATACGATGTAAAAAACCCTTTTTTTTATGTCTAGCTAGCAGTATTTCACTTAAGCATAATCGGCGTTCAATATCTCTTGGCTTTAATTCGTACGGAACCCAATTTCCTTGTTTATGAATCATTCCTAATGATTTTAAATGATGTGAGACTGCTTGCTGAGTGACTTCTAATGTTAAAGCAAGTTCTTTTTGTGTTTGAGATGAATCTTCCTTCAATAATTCCTCCAATTCTGCATCCTCGTAAATTTTTGGCCTTCCACTGCGATCTTTGTCTTCTATGTCGAAATCACCGTTTTTAAAGTTTTGAAATCACTCTCGACACGTCCTCTCACTCAAAGCACCCTCACCATATGCTTCTACGAGCAATTTATGCGCCTCAGCAGCAGATTTCTTTACATTAAAAAAGTAAACTAATATTTCCCGCAAATGACGCTTATTTGGCTCAAATTTTGACATTTTCAACTAATAAATATTATATTTTACCAATATAAAATCAATGATATTAATAGGTTATGTTGTTCTTGAATGTCCAAACTATTTTTTAAGCCGGTTATCATCTGTGAAAGAAAACAGAAACTCCGTGCCATGCCTTCTACAATAAAACGGCGGAAACTTATTTGTACTCCATAAAACATTAAAAAGTAGAGATAGTGAAGCATTTGCAAAAAACAATGTTCTACGTAAGATAATTTCGAATACAAAACAATACCTTAGAAATTTCATTTAATAGTCATTGTTGATGATATATTGTGACAATAATTTTATGCTATTGTCTTAGTTGCACATATAAGATAGTTTATAAGTACTAAGTTAATAAAATGTATTTTAAACAACAAATACAAATAAAAAAGAAAAAATACTAGCACACAAATATACAAAAATGTGGCCAAAATAAACGAAGAGTCTACAAACTGGGCGAAAACAATAAGTCGAGGTACAGATGCATTCGACGTGCCTAATCTCTAAATCCGACTTGAGATCCTCTGGTCACTGCGCTAGGTTGAAAGGGAATGTCATGTGGCATTTTACGAAAAACGTGGAGAAAAATGAGCTTTTGCATTCGACTGCAGTCTTGTCCTATACCGATTTTTTTTGTTCAACTGCTTCTATAAACATAAGTTAGTATTATGATTTTATTATATATTTTGGAATAAGCAATTGTATTACTTATTTTCTAAAATAGAAAATTGTAATTTAGTTCGAGAAAATTAAACCAAAGGGTCTACATTTTGCAGGTATAGTAATTTTATATTTTTTGATCAGTTTCTATTGACCATACTACCAGCGGTCGCGGGTTCGAATCCCGCTGGTGGCATTTGTTTTTGTGATGAGCACAAATGACGGACTTCAGTCATGGGTGCTTCTATATTTACAATATGTATGTTTGAAACCTATGTATAAGTATATAGCGTACCAACTATCTGGTATCTATAACATGAGCCTCGTAGCTTTCCATAGAACTAGATAATGTTGTGTTAATTACTAACATACGCGTATATAAATGGTATTATAGAAATATTCTTTGAAAAGCTTTTTCGTTTACAAAAAATCTGCCAATCCTTTAATCTTCTTATCGACACATTTTTATCATGGTATTATCAGAAAATTAATATAATTTTTTTTCTTTAATATTTTTTTTAATGTACTCTTATGTAAGGATACGTTCACTAACAGCTTAGCGACACTTGCGTCAATTGTTTCTAATTGAACGTAATTGCACAATGCTTCGACACATTGTAAATGCTATAAATAGAATCGGATAACCGTCTGAGAATTTCGTTGTAAATAAACATGGGTAATAGTAATTGTTTTTATTGATAATTTAAACAATAGCGTTTTTCCGCAATACTGTCCGCTTATTTTATTTATAGTTTACAGGTAGGAAAGGTCGTGAGTATAATGTTATTCAGCCTATGTAACTTTTTTTAAAAATTAGGCAATGTAACGTTTTTTTTCGGATCAAAAATGATAGAAATTAACTTAAAAATAAATCAACATTCGTTTTATTACTTCGTCTATAATAAAAAAAGATTCCATAGATAAATGAGAAAAGAAACAAACCAGAAAATATAAAGTTAAGTAAATTGGTACAAAAACATTTAATAAGAAAATTGAATTGAATTTTACTTTGATCCTAGAACTGCATACAAGTTCACTAGCATCTGATATTCCTTATTAAATAAAATAAATTACAATAATATTTGAATTATGATACAACTCTACCCTCGTTTCAACAAACAAAAGATACTTGTGTTTTGTAATTCAATTGAGATGTTGGAAAATTAAAGTACTTAAATACATATATTTTCATCCTAAAAAATGAAAAATTAATATATTTTTATAAAAAGGCCGTTTGTACTAAAATACTTTCATTTTTTTTATATTCTCTGTTCTTTTCCTACTTCTTAACATAATATATAAAACATATATTATACAATATACATGTGAGTGTTTGTGAAGTATATATATAATATAAAGTATATATAATGGCAGGATGGAAGTTTGTTACTCTTTCACCCCGCTCTGAACGGCTGAAAGGATTAGGATAAAAGTTATCAAAGAGATAAATTATAGTCTGCAATAGCACATAGACTACTTTTTATTCTGAAATGGTTGTAACATTCTCTAGGGATGGTAGTGGTTTTATTCTGCACAGAAGAAACCCGGACAAAGGGTGTAGTATGCAGTAGCTAGCGTTGGACACGTTGTAATGATTTTTAAGAACATACCAATAGCTATTATTAGATAGCTTTTGTTCGTGAAAATTCTTCAAGTAATGTTTTAAAAGTAAGCTCGTTGAAGAGGTGCAGAAACCTTAATTCCACTTCGTTGACGCAATTAATTTTATATTAATGTCGAGAAGCATCTGCTGTCCGTTACTCACTGCTGTAACTGAGATATTTTTAGTACTGTCTTGGGTATTTAAATTTTAAATGTTCAACTTTGTAAATTTATTTCTGTGTACCAATTTAGAAATGAAATATGATAATTAAATGCTGACATACATAAAGTAGCCCAGCGGTAACGCGCTTGGTTGTGATATCCGGGTAAAGCGGGTTCAAATCCGGGTCTCGCACCTCTGATATGTTCATGTGCGAATCATTTTTTTATTATGACCACCACTTGTCTTATGGTGAAGGAAAACATCGTGAGTAACCTGCATGTCTGAGAAAAACCTAGCAAGTTTTCGAAAGACATGTAAAGTCCGCTTACACGCACTGGGCCAGCCCGGTGGACTATGGCCTTAATCCCCCTTGTACTTAGGGATGCCCGTGCCCAGCAGTGTGACATTAAAAAAAGGGCAGAAGATGATGATAGGTAGATAAAGTAAGGTTTCGCGTTGCGTTGATCTGCCTCTTTAGGACGGTATTCTAGTTCGCTGTTTTCATATTTTGTTTCCAGCGCTGGCAACACTGTATTCTCAAAAGGGTGAGGTGTTACAAAGTTAGGAGATGTCAGAAACCACTTAACACATGTTTTGTCTTTTAGGAAGTGGGGCAGGTGAAAGTTGAAAGATAAGTTTGCGACTCTGTAGGGAAATTTATCTTTTATCAAATGCATAAAGTTTGTTGACTTTTTAAAATTTATTTTATGGCTGTTTGGAAGACGTGGATTGTATACAGAATAATAAATTTCATATGATAATACTATTTTATATATTGTAACTTTATTTTATCTCTTATAAGGCAAATATGAAATAAATAATTCTGTCATTATTCATTTCACTCAAGAATAACTTAGTATATTTTTGATAGCACTAAATCTTTTACTACTCTTAATAAAAATATTACTCTCATCTCACATAAAAAAATTTACTTGTGATATTAATAATGTTTTGTTAAGTTGTACATATATATGAAAATAAACTTCAGGCAATCTGGAGTGGAAGACGTGCGTGGCTAATACGCGAACAAAATCGCGTACGCACAAGTGGTTTACCAAATTTCAACAAAGCAATCTCCTAACCCGAGACCGCCAATATATCAAGAACTTGTGACATTCCTACTTAATGTTTTAACCCAGTGATATTACATGAAATAGTGCAATTAGTTACTTGGAAAGGGATTAAAAGGTCATATATGTAAGTTAGGGGCTGAATGGGTTCAGGCTTGGCTATAATTGGGAGATTATACGTTAAATGTATTGTTATGAATGCTTGCGTTAATTTTTGATGTAAAATGGATTAGGAAAACATTAATTTAAGGCTCAATTAAATTTTTCACTAGTTTTATTTAAGTTATAGTTATATTTTGATGTATTCACAATGTTATTATGTAATAATACAGTGATCTTTACAAATTTTTGGTAATCCTTATTTATTTAAATATGTTTAAAATACATAACTCCTTAATTTACTTCAAAGATAAACATGCTGATTTTCGGAAACTTGAAATTTTGCGGTGAACGTTTATTTTAGACACGTTTGAGCATCTTTCGCTCCTTTAAGAGCTCACCAAAGCGTATAAGTACGTGTAAACAGTGTTTTTCAACCAAATTAACGGTATCTTTCATACCAAAATATAAATAAACGGTACACTTTTTGATCATTCTTAGAGTTTATGTTACACGGTCCTTTACTACATTTTTCATTTTAATATTTCAAAACTATATAATCTATATTGAAACTTATCGCAAGAAAAAATGTGCAATACACTAGCGACTCATCCTTGCTCTGCTCGGGTTCGTCTCGGTACGTATTTTTATTTTTGAGCGAAGGAGGTCTAAGACCTCCTTAATCAGCCCTGTCAAAATATGCGCTCGTAACGGACGTCTACTAACTATAAACTACCTCCCTACCGAAATTCATCTTTCTACGTCAAATTAGTGACCTTTAACTTTTAAATATTAAGATTGCATTGTTTGAATGCTACTATTATTTTGCAGTTAAATGTATAAAATGAATAATATTTTGCAATGTTTAGTGTCTCACCCGCGAAGTTCACTTATTCTATAATCTATATTACTGTATAAAATTAAAATTATTCTCAAAATAGAACTTACGATGTCTTAAAAAAATAAATTTGTAATAAGTTCGGATATTGAAACTCTATAACAGTAGAATTAACATTGAAGAGTTTTTTTATATTTATTTTCACAAACATTTTATTCAAATTTATTTGATACTACTGAATATTTTAGCCCACAAATGATAACAATTAGTTCATGCATTACTGCTAAATGCTAAATTTCCTTTTATATTTTTTTTAAACAAAAATATAAAAGGAAAAAGACGGGTATATTACGAAATATAACTCACGTCCGTTTCTTATTTTAAACCTAGTTGACACCTCACACACCTTTTGACACTTTTAAAGCAGTCTCATATAAAAAATTCAAACATTACTTTCCAGTACTTGACTGGTTGATTCTTTATGAACATCTATTAAGCTTAAACAGTAAAGGGCTGCATCACTAACGAAGCTCGAAGGCGAATTAGATTTAATTTTTGATTCTGTTTGCTTACTTACGTCTGCTACTCTTCAATTATTCAGAGGTTCTAACGGCGCGAACTTCAATGCGCCATAATTTATTTTGAAACACAATGAAAAAATGTTTATGTCTACGTTGTTTCAGGGTCGATACGTCATATTTTTATGTACATAAGTATTCATTTATGTATATAGCTTGAATGTAATCTTCTTTACATACTATAAAATAAAGTAGCTTGCCGCGTTGGTACTCTTAGATCTTCTAAAACTACGCAACTGATTTTAATGCAGTTTTCACCAATAGAGTGATTGAAGAGGTAAGTTAATATAATACATGCATATTATAGTAGAAGAAAGCCCATAAGATATTTCATTTCAGTAAAATGTACAGTAATCATTAATACGTATCGACGTATACGTTCATATTGGTTAAGTAAAATACAATTTTAAACCTTAACAGATCATTTATTTCTACATAAAATTAAGTATCTATTTTACTATGTCTTCTTGTAACAACTGTAATTCGTAATAAATAGCTTTATCACATTACCTTAGTCTACGTAGCATTTTTATTAAACTGCGTACTATTGCACGAAAGTGCCTTTCATTGGCCCATCCTTTATTATGCTAACACGCGATCTTTGATACCACACTACTATTCCTTTTAAATTGCCCTATTCAATTATTTAAATGGTTCTTGATATAACAAGGAAAGAACGTTTTCAAATGTGATTAATTCAAAGTAGAGCTAAAAATAACTAACATTACTTATTTATTAGCATCTTTAAATATCAAATTGATAAATTTTTTTTTTTCTTTTTATTTTATTTAGGTCTACCAGCGATTTTACATTAATAATTCGTGTAACTTAAAATAATTACATTACATGCTTAGCTTATGTAAATTCATTTTAAGGTAAATACTACAATATGCTAAATTCTCTTAATACATGCTATTTTATCTTCTTAATATTAAAAGTGAACAACAAAACCAAAATAAGAAGCACACAAGTATAAAAGAAGTTTTTGGTTCAATTATTGCTTCAACTAAAACTATGTATTTAATACATCTACCTATTTGTGGTATTAAATCTGCACTTAGAAGTCAATCTCCGCCATCATTTCAAACAGGTAGGTCGCTTTCGTACATAATATATATCCCACATCATGAATTAAGCAATGACTAATTACTAAAGTAAACATCTTACAATATCCATTATTAATATTGTAATCTATGTATCGTGGCATGTCCTTTCTTCCGCTGCCAAATTTAATAGTTAATTCGTAATATTCGAGCCTGAAAGCTATTGTTCAGAACTGTTATTCATCGCAACCGTCTTTGCTTGGGCATTAATCGCAGGGAACGCCGGAACTACTGAAAATTATATCGCCCACCTTCCTGAATCGTGTTCGAGTAAAATTTGTATGTAAAGAATTTATTTGGGCTTGGATACTCTTGGGTTTATTAATGCGGTTATGGTATTGAATATATTTATATTAACTAACATTATGTATTTAACATAATGGGTAATTAAATTTTTTTTTTATATAAATGCCACTCAACCTTCTCTTTCATCGGGCTCGTCCTTAAATATGTTTTAAGAATAAGTATAGATTTCTCTTAAATGAGAAATGAGTTATTTTCCCACAGTAAAAAATATCCTATATGTTGACTCGGTTAACTAGCTAACCAAATTTCATCAAAATTTGTCCAGTGGGTTTCTAATGATGCGGTCACGGATAGACAGACAGGCAAAAAATCTTACTGTAGATTCGGCCTTTGTATTGATAATAATGACTATTTCTATAAGATTTTCCTAAACAATAAGTAGTAATTCCATTCAGAATTTCAGTATACGAGTATATATAATACGAGTATATATACGTGTCCAAAAGCCAATATTATTTTGTATCAAAACATTATAAGTATTTTATTAATATATCACCATAAATTGAATGTTTTAAGCGTCGTTTAAAATCCAATATCTGGCTTTGTAGAGATATCACTCCTCCAGACTCTCTTATGCCGCAATCGAGGCCTTCGAGGGAATTGCAATTAGGCCTCAATCAACGCATAGTTCGGACGGAATTTCATTCATAAGCCTTCTGTGTCAGCAATGCCGCCAAGTATGTTCTCACTTTATATAAGTTTCCCTACACATATAAAAGGAAGTCCTTGGCCAATGTCTATCCATTTGTCTGTATATGTGAGCGCGCTAGTCTCGAAGACAGTTGGACAGTATTAAGTTTTAGCTACTTTGGTTTGCATAATATCTTCAAAAGGAATGCAGTGTAACTAAAATTGCCCTAGCATTTATACAAATGTGTGCATGTATAACTAAATGTGTTTATGCATATTTAGGAGATGAACAACTAGTTAAGTATAAGGGTATTCCCTTATACTTCACTAAAAGCGCTGTTTCGTTGCTCTATCGGCGTGCGTATATGAAGACGATGCAGCTATGTTCACCTTTAGTTGTTCTATAAAAAACTTGAGATACCATAATATGTGTAACTTTTTATAATATATTTAAATGTATTTCATAATTATTTTGTCTTATCTTTTTTTCGTTTATCTCTGATTTTTATCCACATCTCAGATATATAATATTTCTAATAGAAGAAGAATATTTAACAACAGTTTTGGAGATTTAACTCTACATACGTACAAAAACAAAACGTATCTAAGTGTTATGTTACTGAATATTTTAAGTAGTTGTAATATTCTAGAATAAATGGTCCCAATTTTAAACTAATGAGTATTGAAGTCTATATCATTTGTATAAAACAATATTCAATGAAATATGCTAAAGTACGTTCGATGGAATATTATTATCGAGAAACCATATTGGTAAGTTCCGGTACAAATATTTGTAATAATTCCAAAGGTCGAGTACCAACTTCGGGCATTTGGGGATCTTCAACAATGAGGCGAATGTAGTATATTGATATCCTTTATTTAATGAAGGTTGAAGAGTTTTTCCCGAAATTGAATGGGTAGCGACAATCAAAGCTTGTCCGCAGATCATATTTCAGAGAGAGATAAACTCGGACAAAAGAAAGGAATCCTCGCTTACTCAATTGGGTAATGGGCGAGCTCAGTCGTTATCTACTCCCATTATTTCTGTTTGAAGATGGTTGTGGTATTCTTCGCAATACCAAGGGCGATCGTTCTTAGATCTTTGATAAAGTTTAATAAAGCCACTTTATCACGTGAAAAGCAATATTATAGCATTGCTCTAGACTCTAGAGATCGTCTTATTTACATTCAAGTTAGTAAATGTTGTTTTTAGCACATATAAATTTGCATATGTTTAGCTTGCTTTATAAAACTAGTATTTTATTGTTTACGGTTTAGAAAGAAAAATATTTTTATAAGTTCCTCAAGATATATCGCAATTTCTAGCGCGGTGTTGCAGTTTTAAAGTTTGTCCTTATTTGTTTTAGTGATGCACTTAGGGATAATTCACTTCTTTATTAAGCTAGTAAAGTGGCTTCAAGATAATGTAAGGAACTGTGGGAGATAACGTTATTTCCCATCTCCGGAGTTTAAACTAATGAGCTCACTTTAAGCTTGTGTTATGCTCGTGTGTGTATCTCGCGTTTTCTATCTTAAATAAATGCCAGAATGTGGGTAGGTTTTAAGGAAATTTGGACGTATTCCAGAGCAATGTCTTCTGTTTATTTTATATATGTATCAAGTATGCCTCTTGCCAAATCTTTCGAACGTATGTATACATGACACTCTATATTGGAGTGTGGTCATTATAATTACTTGTATTTATTTTTATTTTTATGTTGGATAGTCCGTTTATTGAGGAAGGCTATAGGCTATATTATATCACGCTACGACTAATAGGAGTGGAGCATCAATGAAAAATGTTGCAGAAACGGGAAGGGCGGGTGTTGAATTTTGCATCCCACCTTCTTTGTTTAAATTATTTTGCATGCCAAATATGTACAATGTACGTTGATTTTTCATTTTAAGACATTGAGGCTCATAGTTTTTGAAATTATAAATTGTAATGTTTACACAATATGAAATTATTATTATCTCAAATAAAAAAGCATAAGATAAAGTTTAGTTTAACTATCAAAAGGATAGAATAGTTCTTAGAAAATATGAGTCAAAGAATCTACCGTATTTGAAAACCTCAAAAAGCATTTCATTCGCATTTCTATTGCATACATGTAGTACGTGTCCTTGGAAATAAGGCGTTATATAAACCAGTCATAAGGATCTTTACATAAAATTGATTTTAAAGTGAAATGGCGAAATTGTGGCGTTCCGAAGATTTCAGATTCAGATTTTCTATAGAATGTGTCATCAGTTGAGGCTACCGAGTTAAACCGTCGTAATGTTGAATTGTGCTTTGAAAATGTTTTGAAAGTAAAGAAATAGCATCAAAATTTCCGAGAATTTAAGATTTACTTTAACATTTTTTCATTTATCGATTTTTTTACTGATCCATACATGATGGTAGTATAACTGTATAATCTTTTTCCAATATATTAAGAAAAAGTGTATGGGACTACTATATATAAAATACTGAGCTGATTATACTATTAGTACCCCGCTTCCCTTTAAAATTTAGTCGATTGTTACTTTTTTAAAGAATAACAAACAATCCAACTGTATTAAGTTAGGATTTATGTTTTTATCCTAAATATACAATATATTAGATTTATTTTAAGTATATGTCCTAAATTTTATGTTACAGCTAAATATAATCTGTATATAAGCACACCTTTCGATAGAAAAAATTACATTGATTGAAGCCCCTCTTAGCTAGCCCCTCGTCATCAACGAATAACAATACACGAAAAACTCCTTTGCAATTGACTAAAACCGCATTACTTTTTAATTTGAAACGTTGGGTTTGTATTGCGAGACTTTATTACTGTCAGAGGTATCTCGCTTTTGACCCGTACGCCCTTTGTGGTAGGTATTTTTTATTCATTCATATGGATTTGAACGGGAGTTAAAGTTCCCTCAGTAACCTTTCGGATGTTTTTGTTCGACTCACGGTTAAACTAGAAAAATAGATTTACATTTTCACAATCACGCCGGATTTAGATATAATCTTAAATCTTCTTTCATCTTTCTTGATTTGATTGCTATCGACATATAATGGTCTATGAGCCGGTGGAAGATCGACCTTCACCGATCTGATAACCAGATGAGACATATTTTTTATCAAATATAATTCATAAACAAATATGCCTATAATGACTTGCCTATCTGAAAGTGCTCATGGCTATTTTTAATTAAATTAACTTTAATCGATTTTTTTTCATCACTTTCATTCTTTTGATAACCAAATGAATTTTATTTCACTGTTAGTTTTTAACACACAGAATATGCCTCAGTAGGCTTCCTACTCATTTTTGTGTATAGCTACCTGGCAAGCCGATGTGAACAGGTAAGTCAATATAGGTGACTCCATCGTTCTGCTAACTTATCGAAAGTTATATCAAATTTTAGATCATTTTATTACAAAATCAGTCATATAGAATTGCCTGCAAAAAATCATACTTAAAGCACTGTTGCCTAGCTAAAAATAGCCATGAGCACTTTCAGATAGGCAAGTAATTATAGGCATATTTGTTTATAAATTATATTCGATAAAAAATATGTCTCATCTGGTTATCAGATCGGTGAAGGTCGATCTTCCACGTCTCCTCTACTATAAATATTCATCATTGTTTTTATTCAGTTCGTATGACTTTAATAATTATTATTCAAAAAGTGGAAACTGTACTTGAGTCACGAAAATTTTTATTACCTATATCTAACTTAGATGTTGAAATCATATTCTTTGTTACAGGTATGTACAACATCTTTATTCAAATCGTTTGGTGCAACAACGCATGGACAAACAACTGGTAAGCATATCATGAATATTCCAAATTTCTCCATACCTACCAGGCTTGAGGTTGATATTTTCGATCGAATGGAAAAGAGAGAGTGGTTCTTGATACTCCTATACAGACGAAGAATACACGTAGTTTAAAAGTTTCTGAAATTTAAATAACTTTAAAAGGATGTAATATGAAAATGACTTGCTCGTTAAAATTGAGTAGGTAATTAGTATTTTTGTAATTTTAAATGTATTCTTACTATTGTAAATAATAATGTTCTCGACCGATTCCGGCCGCGGCGGCCAATCTCATTGCGACTAACCAACTACGCAGGAGATATTATAGTGCACAAGTGTACGCGCAGACACAAGTGCACTCTCAGTTTCTATCACTCTCATATTCCGGTGGGACGACTGCTCGACACGACCAGTGAAAGACACACCGCTAACTTCCCAACTCAGGGCTGTTACTGAGGCTTACTAAACATAAAGACTCAATAACTAAATTTAGCCCGACCCGGGACTCGAAACCAGGACCTCTCGGGGTATAACCGTACATGCTAGCCACTACACCACCGATGCAGTTAATAAAAATATATATGCTTATATATACATATATACACGTGAAGTAAATTGTTTTTTCTTACAAAAACCCTTGGTATTCTATAGCGCTTAAAAGATAATAGTCAGCTTCATGACACTGCGGAATCTGGCTGGTCAGTGACAGCTCACTGGTTTTAATTTTCCGCTCTGAGTACTAGCACAAGCTGTAAGTCTCAGAGATGGAATTTTGTACTTTTTATACATTTACTTTGATAGAAGTAACAGATATATTGTTTTAAGTTTAATATTGTTTGTCATTGTTGTACATGGTTGTTATTTTAAATATGTTCATTTTTCTTTCTTAAGAAGAAGAGCATATTATGTCATATGCTTTTAAATATACTGCGTATGTGAAGCATTAACTTCATTTCATATCATGTTCATTACATTATGATATTTCTAGGGACGAAATATACTACTTAACTAAAACTGTTTT
The DNA here is from genome assembly GCA_905231865.2 of Boloria selene. NCBI lineage: Eukaryota > Metazoa > Arthropoda > Insecta > Lepidoptera > Nymphalidae > Boloria > Boloria selene. The sequence goes on from HG993149.1 coordinate 7,592,525, forward strand.
GAAATTATTTCAGTTAAATATAATAAAAACGGAAATCTGATCTTATAATAATTATTATGCTTGAAAATATTATTTTAATTTGTTGTTTATTTTATTTTTGCCAAACTAATACTTTTCATACAGATACGGACAGATAAAGGAATTTCTAATGAATGTAACATGAGTTGGGTGCGGGTTCAATGACCGCTCCGTTAGGGTGGGACCCTATGGGGTTACTTCGGAAAGCAGTAGGCGGTATATTTTGATGCATTTTCTAATTGAATCGTTCATTTTACTTGTATAATCAAACTTTATTCGTGTCTTGTTTCATGGCATGTCATGCATGTCATGGCATGTAAATTAATAATATAAGCAAATGTATTTAATATCATAATTTAGCTACGCATCAAATACCTTAATTGAAAATTTATGTAGGTTTATTTTTCTAACGAGCCAGTACTTTTTTTATAATGTATGTATTAGCAATACTAATTTAGGATAGTAGGTATGAGGTAGGTACACTGCCTGCCTATACATGCACATTAACTTTTCCCCTATAGTTTACAAACAAATACCAATGTAAATAAAAATACTTTTCATTTTAGAATGACTAGAATATTATGGACGTGACCAATATAAGTGTTTTAATCCATTCTCTTGTACCTTTGACACTAATCGACAATTTATTTTATTTCTATTTTATTTAGATTAGATTTAGCGCGAACGAAGTCGCGGGTTCCGCTAGTAAATGTATACAAAAACTTGACAAATTATATACTAAAATCTTCCTCGAGAACCACTCTATCCATCGGGGAAAGCAAAATGAAAATCGGTACAGTAGTTTTTGAGTTTATCGTGAACAGATAGACAGACTTTGTTTTATAATAAGTACGTAGTGATTAGATAATATCATATTTCCTTTTTTTTATAATAACACAAATCTATTGTGTCTCAGATTTTTTATATATCGTTGCACTAAGCAAGCGATTTGGCACACAAACATTGTTTGTTTATTCAATTGGAGCATCCTTTATATGTCCAGTTGGAAGCGGTTCGAACTGGTTTCAGAACTGGGCCTCATTGGTGCGTGAAAACGAATGCCCATGTGGGTGTTACGCTATGCTGGTATAAAATAGGATTATAGTAAAAAAATATACGAACAATTTATTTTAGATTAAATCACGATGAGGCTTACCAGTAATTTAAAAAGTACTCTATAATTATTAGACATAATAAATTATTGTAATATAAAACAATAATTATTCACTAGTAGATTTAGCGCGAGTGAAGCAGCAGGTTCTGCTAGTAAATGTATACATAAACTTTACAAATTAATAATACCTTTCTCTTGAATCACTATATCTATTAAAAAAACCGCATCAAAATCTGTGCGCAGTTTTAAAGATCTAAGCATACATAGGTACAGACAGCGGGAAGCGACTTTGTTTTGTACTATGTAGTGATTATTATTAATAGAAAAACTAGCTATAAATCTTATTCTCGTAACACAGCTATAAGTCCCACTAAAATATCCTATGTAAGACAACAATAAATGCTAAGGATCAAAAAGCACAGTCTCTCCAAAACTAAAGCAAACAAATTCGTACAGTGGCTCTCTAAAACCCTGATGTCCTTTGAAATGGGTAGAATGAAGAGCTAACGCGCGTCGCATAACTGATCCAATCAATGCTAGTTAAAGGTGTACATTGTACACATGTAAGTGACCAGCAATAAAGTAGTTACGACCAAATAGTAAAAGAGCAAGTACTTAAACTAATATATGAGATGTTAAATGGTAGTTTTATATCTAGTGTTAAAGTAGAGTTAAATCTAACACATCTAATTAAATTTTAACTGCCTCGGTGGTGTAGTGGCTAGCATGTACTACACATCGAGTCCTGGGTTCGAGTTCTGTGTCGGGCCACATTTTGTTATTGAGTCTTTCTTTAGTAACAGCCCGGAGTTGGGAAGTTGGCGGTGTCACCCCCTTGTACCTTTCACTCGCCGTGTCGAGTAGTCGTCTTATCGCAGTATGAAATTGATAGGAAAGTGCACTTATGTCTGCGCGTACACTTGTGCACTAAAATATCTCCTGCGCAATTGGCTAGTCTGGCCGGAATCGGTCGGAGAACATTAGTATTTAATCGTTATACACTTTCGTTGGATATATTAAACTCTTTCATTAAATGTTTAATATGTTACAATGTATGTAAAATGTAATATTATTTTCTTTTTCTATTAACATAAACATTATGTAACATTTTGGTACTTAGAATCAAAATAAATGTTCTCCTATAAATTATCCTTTATCCATTAATCCTATTTACCTAATTAATAGAAAACTTTCAATGCTAAAAAGGATTATATTAATTAGGATAAAATAGTAAATCGCAATTAAAAACGAATTGCTGAAACCTAAAAATGAAAATCAATGAAAAATGCTCATGTTAATGTTACTATAAAAAATATTTCTCAAAAGAAATTAAACTCGTAATCAATAATCATTCGACCTTCCACTACAATAAAGACAGCAGATGGCGAGGGTAGCATCATAAGAACTATAATTACGAAAGTTTGACCTCGCAACATGACGACTTCCATAGTTTTGGGCTATTGGTCCCAGTGCCGGACAGAATTGTAAACACGGATTAACTTTGCGTCTCGTAATTCAGAACTTTATAAAGGATTCGGCCATTGTTGCTGTACATATATAATGTGATAAGTAACAATGGATGTTTAAGTTTTGTTCGATGTTTCTTATTAGTTTAAATATTATAATATGGAATTTTTATATTATATGCTTGTATAATATTATTATTTTGTTACTATTTGTTACATAATTATGTACTTTAAGGATAAACTTATATTTAACTAGCCTTTCCCGCGGTTCCGCTCGCGTTCTTAAGGCTGAATATCAAAAGAAATATCTTTCTCCTGTCTTTTTATTTGCGAAGGTGTTTAATAAATATGGTATTAATCCTTACCAAAATAAAGGAGTTCCTAAGATAAGCGCGTTCACCCAAACAAACAAACAAACTTTTCAGCTTTATAATATTAGTGTAGATAATATAATGCATCGGTGTTGGTCTGTTTGCCTTTGCTGCCATTTCTATAAGCAAATTTTAATGATATTCTATTATTTACCTAGGACTTACATATTAACATGAGGATTTTGACCACATTTCTTATCATCATCCAGGTAGCAAACAGGAATAAAGATATTTAAAAGTAATGGTTGTCATATTGGAATTGTACGATTTACATGTATATCCTAATACAAAGCGTCAAGCCCTAGCAATATCGTGAAAATTCTAATTCATTGTATCATGTTAAAAACAAAGTTTAAAGAGCTACATTTACATAACCCACTTAGTATTCAATCTACAGGCAGGCTTTTCATACGATGATCTATTCTTAACAGGTGAAGTAGACATATTTGTCATTGAAAGTGATCATTCATACTGTAAAGTTTTTTAATAAATTAAGTCAACAAGTTACATTGATTCTATTTGAATCGATGGTATACTATAGGTATAAGTACCTTAGTTATTGGTAATAAAGAATTATGGCTTTATTGGCTTTGTGATATTAAGAGTAGATTATAATATCAGCCATCAGGTTATGTATATATGTATAGTTCGAGTACTTTTTCTACTTTGCTAATTACTGACAGAGAAATCTATTTAAATCATATATAATCAAATAATTATTAAAAGGACTAGTACATAAAAATATAAGGTTGTTTCATAGAATTTTGCATTCTTAATGCGTGAGTGAACAAGCCTTTGTGCGTGAAAACCGGCGTTTAAGCGTTTCTGCGAATGACGTAGCCGTTCGGTTTATATAAGTTGGTCTAAAAGCGTAGCCGTGTTCGGCAAATTGAATCAATTTGCAAATAATCTGGGGGTATTGTAGGCGCCCATCGTTTGACTATGAAAGATCGCTAAGTGATGTGTAGTTGTTTTACGCGATCTCTTATTTTGTTTAGACTAGAGTAAGGTTATTCTGTACTAGCAACACTTTCGTACTCAGAAGCGCATAGAGAATAAAATTAATATGTTATATAAATGTTATCATTAAAATATAATTAGGGCGAGTGAAGTGAGACCTAACTCCATCCCACAACCTAAGCATTTTGTGCTACACCTTACTGAACAATGATCACGCCTATAAATTTGTGCTTTGACATAATAATTTTACTTCATATCTAGATGTGTTATCTGTCAAAAAAATATAATTATAAAATAAAAAATGAACATTAAAAATTTTGTGTTTATTGGATAAAATGTTCTTGTACTGCTAGCGCCATCTGTTAAAAAACCAAAAAGTTAACATCGCTGTAACATTATTACCCGTTAAAAAAACTAAAAAAACTACGCGAGTTACAAAACTCAGTTTTTTGCTAGTTATAATATACAGTATATTTATGTCTGTATACTATATCTTTACTTTCATTTGCGTAGGTAGTAGGTACCTAATTCTAGGTAAATACCTAGAGTTAGACTCTCTTGCCAGCATTCTTGATTGCCTGTTAAAAATATTGTTATAAGCTGCAAGAAATTGTGAAAGATATAAGTTGTTATAGGACTAATTCTCAAGTTTTTTTTTTAAAATAGCTTCTTAACAAGAAAAATATAATATTATCTTAGTAATTATATATACTGGATAACAGTATAAAAAGTATGGTAGTAATAACGATAAAAGGTAACGCAAAATGATATCAGAGGCCTTCTATATTCCCCAGATTCATATTATTAATAATAATAATCGCTTCCTTAGACGACGTTGAATTTCGCATGACAAAAGACCTGTCACTCATCTATTTTTGTGAAATGTTTGTTCGCCATTGTTCCGTCCTTGCTAGAATTTTTGGCTTTTCGTCAAAGCTTATGGAGTAATTTTTAGCGAATGTAAGGATATTTTACGAATTTCGCTATATATAAATTTACGAAACTAAGCTTCTTTCACATTTATTTCCTTATAAAGTAACTTTTATATACATTCTTCATTTTAAATTTATAAAATTTGTTTAAAAATATAAAATTAGAGTAGTCTAATATTATAAATGTATATAACCCTCTGTTCAACTTTTTCGTCTGCATTATGACAAAGCGTGGAGTATTGCGTAACTCTACTCCAGATTATTAATTTCTGAACTGTATATATGAACTTGTGTCATTTTTTATAGTGGATAGTATAAATAAAATTACTAAACTCAAAACTGTGTATTGTAAGTCAAAAATATCAACAATACCCAAAATAAAAAAACGTAACTCTAGGTAGCCTATGCTATGCTGAATAAAGAAAAGCTACTTTCAGCATAACATTTGCCAAAAGATTGCATTGCTTAACGCCTATATCAATAAATAAGGCTTATAGTATGTATTTTTTAATTTATATTTTATTTATATTTAGTACTCGGGCAAAGTGAAGCTATTATTATAATATGAATCCTGTAATTTACTTATGTAATCGACTATTTAAATAAAACTATAAGTTGCCCAATGATCAAAATTGAACCATAATTATTATTCTAAATATGAGTATATAAGTAATAGTGCTAAGCTGTTTTGCTTTTACCTACCTAAATAAAAAAAAACTGAACAATGAATTCTAGTTCAAAAAAAGATTCTAAACAATTTTCCCTTTGCCTGTTTATATATACAGAAGGAGTTATAGTTTATCACAATATATTTTGTTTCAAGCTCACTTAAGGATACTAATTAAGTGGAAGTACAATTAGAAACCACAGTTCCCTAGACGTTGTCGATAGACTTCCCCTTGTCCGAGTCGAGCCGATTATAATCGTGATAAAGTCCCCTCAGTTCACCCCAGTCTTATCGGATAGCTGTCAAAAGTCCTCCCAATTTATGTATTGGCACACAAGGCGGTTATTTATCGCAAAATGGTTTCACGCTAAGTTTTTTTTATGGGATTGTGCAGGATATTGTGAACGAAATCTACCAGAGTCAAAGAAAATTACTGTTTATTATAATATATTGTGATCGTCGGATATTGCTTGTGTTTTTTTTCTATCAAACTTTTTAGTGCTGTCATTACCGAGTGTTAACGAATATAAGTATATCAACTATCTGGTGTCCGTAACACAAGCTTAGTGGCTTACCATGGTGCTGTGTGTAATAATGTCCCAACATATTTATTTATTTATTTAATATTGCTCAATGGTAATGCTTACACTGAGAAACCGGGTGAAACAGGTTCAAATGCAGGATCTTGTGGCTTTGACATTTTAATTTACAAATCATTATGAACATTGTCTTACAGTGAAGGAAGACATAGTGAGAAAACTTGCACGTATAAGAGAACATAGTAAGCTTTCGAAAGCATGTCAAATATGACAACATTCACTTGGCCAGTATGGTAGAGCATATAATAGACCCCTTTTAAAAAAGCCCTGTAAAATGAAATATATCATATTTAAATTTATTATATAGTATAGAGATGTAGATTGGCAATCTCCAGAGAGGAATGGAGGCGTATAGTCGAGCGGGTCATAATATCTACATGATAACCACAACCAGTCTGTCAAGACTGTACCGACCAAGAAGAATAGAGAGGTAAATATAGTCATTATGCGTAATATGAAAAATTGCTGCTACATATTATGTAGTTATAGATACCATTAAGATATGGTTTTCAAAATAATCACAATGTTAAATAATAGGAAAGCTGCATAGGTATGAATGAGTACAAGGTCCCATAAGTTTCCACTTTCACAGCGTCAAAGTGCATCCAAATTACCATTGTGTAGCAAAACTTGGCGACTTTGAAGTGTTCTAAAACCTATTAAAATATTATCTCGTTGTGTGTAACCCCATTTTAGGCGCACGAAATTTCTAGAATTCACTTTAATTCCACACCTTAAATGCTTGCTTTTTCGTAGCTTTACCAGTAAACGCTAAAAGCTTAGTGGATAGCTACGAGTTTTAACCGCAAACGAAATTTTGATGGAGTGCTCTTTGTATACAAAAGTTTGACGTTCAAGTTTTTTTAATCAAATAGCTAAATAACCGTTAACTACAGCTAAACTTATGTACCTAGAAGCTTAGCCGAGTAAATATTTGGTACATACTTTATATATAGTATAATGCTTTGTTTGCCAAAAGCTCCAACGACAAAAAGAAGAAGATTTTGACCAAACAAAGCTTCTATGAAAGTTTGCTTTCAAAATGTATACAATATTATATTATTCCATTTGCTAAACAAAGATAATTGTGGGTTGTTTAAATTTTAAAATGTAATAAAAATTCCATTATTCTTTCAGTTACAATCTAATTCAGGGCTAAAATAAGACTTGTTAAGTTCCAGCGGCATTTCCTTTGGGACGGTGCAAAGCTGTCAGCACCGTCTTGAACTGAATAAAGCAAATAAAACGCACCATTTCTAAAAGTAAACTTGAAAACAGCTTCTTATGTGAGGTCATTTGAAAACCTGAACATCTTAAGACAAATAATAAAAAGTATATTAATTTTTGCTTTTGTTGTACAAAAATGCATTAAATATTTTATTAAATAACTTTGTTAAGTTAATAAAATAGATTTATAGAGTATTGTATAATAAATCTCAAACTACAATATTTTTTTTGTATATCGTTAAAAGGTAATTATTTTGAATGAGTGTGAGAATCTCATTGAACTATAACTTAACAGCCTTTGTTTCTGGGCATATTCAAGTAATGAATATGTTCGTATTTTTTGATATTATGTTATACGGGAAAAAACTAAGCTTTATTCTTTTACTTTCTTTAAGTTTATCTCTAGGTTTTCTGCACACATATTTCGTATATAAAATCGCTTATATGACCAAGTGTATCGCTGCATTAAACGTCGCTTAGTCATATCAAGAACGTGTTCTCTAATCGCATGTCGTCTGAAAAATGTATGTTAAGAAAATAAGGAATTGAAAAAACGCATTTTATTAAGTGCTCTCTCTATGGTGGCCATCAAAGGGGATCATAACAGCCGCCTACTGAGACAAGAAGGGGGGAGAAAATAACACTGATATTTATTACCAAGATTAATGATACTCACATATAGACCATAAATATGAAATGTGTACACGTCTTGATTTCTCATAAAGCTTTTAAAGTAATTGAAGCATTTATTCGATTGACAAAAATTATAACGAATGTTGCGTGTGTGCCGAATGTAAATCAGTAGTGTGTAATGACTATTTTAATTTTAGAATATTTTTGTCAAGAATGGTATAGGTTTTTAGCAGCGCCACGGTCGTATATCTGTTAAGGATATGTATATTATATACATACGCATTTAAACATTTTAATGCGAAAAAATAACATATACTATGATAAGACAAGTATTTGTAGTCTTCGATATAAGAAATATTGCAACCCAATATCAAAATCGTGCAATTAAAATATAAAGTGGATAACGTAACCAGAACAACCTAAGGGAATAAAGTACGCCAGTAAAGTATTGGAAATCAAATCCACCATAAATGTGAAAATGAGGTGCGCCGTAAAACACAAATATTTCCGTTGGGAAGAGATTTTTGTTGGAAATTTGTCGCGTAATGACGCCGATCGGTGATACGAAGCTTTATATATTCTACTTATGATTGGAAACGCGAATTGTACAATTCTTTTGTGCTCTCTTTAATTGCGATTCTCTTGAGGCACTACCAGTGGAATAGCTTACGTGTTGCTTATAGAATGCTTTAAGATATTTATCCCTTATTCAACACACTTTTTTAAAATCCACGACACGTTTGGCTCAATTTGTAGTGACCCTACTTTCTGCGCCAGCGGTCGCAGGTTTGAGTCCCGTTGGGGGCATTATTTTGTTAAGGGCGAATGTTTGTACTCATTCATGGGTTCTATCTGGTCCGTAAATCTAGCCGCGTAACTTACAACGGAACTAGATGGCGCTGTGTGTAATAATGTCCCTATATATTTTTTTTTATTTTTAATCTTTTTTATTTCAATAAGTGAAATAAAAAAAGGATAGCTACCCTTTGATCTTACTGAAAATCCTTGTAAATGTTAAAATAGTTGTTTATAAATTCCATAATAATATACAAAAAAAATAATTATAAAATAGTAAAAGTCTTCGTTTTTTGTTTTTTTTTGTAATTAAAACATAACACTTAATTTATTAAGAGGTAATCTTTCAGTATTGCTATCAGTAACGCTGCTCATTAGATTAAAAGTTTTCAGATTTAATTAATATACTGATATTTACCTGTTTGTTACCCAATCTTTGTGGCCGAGGGGAAATAAATAGGCCAATTTTCAGTATTTTCCACCATTAACAACATCCGGGTTCTATACGGGTGACGTCTGCAAATAATGAACCCCTATGTACCGCGCGCAAAAAAGCCTTTAAACGTTTTAAAAACTGTACTACTTTGTAATTGTTTATTTGTTTACTGTTATGTGGTTTGGGCGATTGTATTTTAGAAAGACGCTTTGGCGATAAAAGGGGAAAATATAAACTGTTTCTTTATTTATCTTAATTTTTTTATCTTAAAATTACAATCATAACCAAAACCATAATTATATCTAGTATTTTACATCTGTATTTTTTTAAATGATTAAAATTCTTAACGCAAAGGAGTTAATTCTAATATCTAGGATATCCTTTAAAATAATCGGGTCCTAAAATTGCGGTACCTTTATAAATGAATCGAAATCTTTGCAATTCCTTGGCTTATCTTGCGCAGTAATGCGGGCGGGCACTAATCATGGCGAACCGTTTCCGATATGACCTAACCTTTAACGGTCGTGTTGCGAGTATCGCAATATGAATCTCTATAAAAGTCTTATTTAGCCCCGTTATTGCTTCGCTTTAGAAATTTTATCAAAATGACTACAATAAATTTAATGAACCGATTGTACTCAAAAAAAATGTGTTTCTGGTACTTACTTTTCTTTGGAGTATATTTAAAAGATTTGTTAGCAGTGTAAAATACTAAAGCCTTATAAATTCTTGCCTGTGGAAAATATTTATAAATCAGATGTTTATTGTTATTATAAAGAATGCTTTAGAAACTGCCACCAAGGCAGCTTACAATATACACATGCTTGAATAAATTCCATATACAAAGTGGCCGAAATCGATAGACCATAAAGTTCGCGTAGGTGGAAATAATAGTGGAAGCGATACAATTTTATCAATACGGGGATACGCTATAAATCATAGACATAAAACAGGGATAGTTTTAATCTCGACAGTATTGGCAGGTCGTAGCTTTGATTTTTCGCAGCACCGCTCACGAGCTTCTATTGATTTTTATTATCTTTTATTGGTAAATTGTATAAGGCAAGCTTTCCTTTTTGACTTGGCAGATCGTTCAAAGATCACTTGGCAAACTCATCAAAAAATCTATTCACTCAATAAAGTTCTAGCTTCATACATGATTTTGAGAAGAAAATAATTTTAACTTATGAAAATTTTAAACTCCTTTATATCTGTTTCTTTTCATATTTGAAATAGAAACGCATTTACAAACATTTCGTCTTTTATTAATTCGAATAAATTATTTTATTATTATGGCGTTTACGCGCGTTATTTAGCGCACATTACGTAGCCAATGCCAATAGAGAAGACGCGTGGAAATCTTATTACACTAGTATCTAGTCAAAGTCAAATATCTGGTATCCGTAACACAAGCCTCTAGATTACCACGGAACTAGATGATGCTGTGTGTAATAATATCCCAAAATATTTTTATTTTATTAATCTGCAAAGTACTAAGCAAAGTTGGCATTTCATTTACACCAATATTAGAAAAAAATATAGTTATATCTAGTATCTATTATAAAAAGACAAAGAGTTTATCTAAACTACGTCGGCAAAAATTTGAGAACATATTTCCAAACTCTACCATAGAAGCTTTGTCAGTGACAATATTGAGCCACAAAGGTCAGCAATGCTTGTACATTTTTTTCTAGACAAATTTTGTTACATCAATATATTCAAATATTCTTGGAAAAATTGAATGAGTTATTTCAAGAATAATGCTTTAAGGCAATGCTTTATTTTTAACAATCTATTCAATATTCATCGCTTACATTTTCTAGAGCTTTATATATCCATCAAATTTTTTACGAGTTTCTCAGTTCCAATTGTACAGCTTTTTTAACCTTTTCATAACTTGGAGAACGACTTAATATTAAAGTTTGCATTTACATAACGCGAGATAATGGATTAATGTCACTTTTTACTTTTCACTAATTGAAACAAAACCTGTATCTGAGTATATACAATTAATTCTTAACAATAATCTTTTTATAATTACGAAGCCTTTTTTTATTTTTTGTTTGAACTCGTTAATGAGTAATCACCACTTTGTTACTAACTTAGTGGTCAAACTTAGGTAGTATAAAGGAGGAAAAATTATACACAACAAGGACGAGGACACATTTAATATAACATCACAATTTATTAAATTTAGTATTTATATAAGGTAATGCTAGCTAATCCAAAATTGAAAGAAAGAAAGCAGTGTGTTCGAACAATCAACTTCACTGTAGAACTTATAATCAAAATGGACTATGTAAACGGCTTATATACAAAAAAGCAACATATAAAGGGATTTTCAAAATAAATTATTAAGTAGGTGCCTATACTTATAATAACTTTGTCATTTATTTATATTTTATTATTCAGTATTTAATTCATACATAACAAGAATAACATCAATGGTATGGATCCTTTTTCTTTTGAATGCATGTTTTTTCGCTTGTTATAAAAAATAATTCAAAAACATTCTAATTTGGATTTAAAAATGTCTTTTTGCGAGAATTTACATTAAATATACAGGTCACATAGTAATTGTCCTACATCGAAATTGTGTTTTCGAATTGGCTTCGGCTTTTTGCTCGCATTGCGAATACTCGATGAGATACAGAGGGCGTTTGTAATAGCACGCAAGGAAGGGTATCCATCTTGATTGAACCGTTTTGCTTATTTTTTATATTAAATCAAACAAATATATACAACTTTTTTTTTATAATTAACAATGTGGCTTCTTAAGTGATATGTATAATGTATATAAACTGTAAATACAAGACCTCAAAATTGGAAATTTTCTTAGCTTATAACAAAAGTTTCCGAAAAAAACTAAAATAAATTGATCTATGCTTTAGCTTTTTCCTCTTCACGCTTATTTTTAAAACGTAGTTATTAAGCGAATTACATATTTACGTACATATTTATAATACACATAACTACTAACATATTCTTTATATATTACATTCAGGTTAATCCAATTCATAGGCATTCTTCAAGTTAACAAAGTTACGAATTCTAGGCCGTTGCTTCGTTTCTAATTGGCCTAAATCTCCATTGCCCATGCATCTAAGCGTTTTGTCGGTAAAACTCGTCAATATTTTGCTCAACAAACTTTATAGTTGAAGTTTTAGGCTCGAAAATATTTATGATTTAACGAAGTGAATAAAAGTTCAGCAATGCAGCAATTACGGCCTATTTTTTATTGTTTTTTTTTAGTTTGATATTGTTAAGTACATTTCTATTTAAGCCCTTTTAATACTGTACACTGGAAGAGACGTCGTTCGTTAGATTTTTTTATGATATACATAACTATATATATACTTTAGTTTTTGTCATGTCCTTGAACAATACAGGCACCCAAATTCAGACCTACTATAAATACCAAGTTAAAACAATGAATTTAAATGTATTTTATTATAAATGTAGTAATTACTCAGGAATTTAGTGAAAGCGTCAGTAAGACCTTAATAAAAGAGTCGTGGGGTCAACTTCTGCATGCATATAGTATTTTTATATAGAGTTCTTATAAAGAAAACACTTTTTATTTTGTCTTTCTATTTGTTCCGGTTAATCTCGACTGGACCGAATTTGATGAGCCTTTCAGTTTTCTAGACAGTTGGTGTTATACTTTTATTTTGGAAAAAGTGTTAGGCCCATAATTTAAACGAACCCTAACAAAGCGAAGGTGAATCGTAAGTGTTACTTGTGGAAGAATAATCAAAAATTCTTGTATAATGTATTCTTACTAATATTATGTGTAATACCAAATCTTTGGTCTTTTGCCTTTTTACGTTTTAACTGTTGAATTCAATGAATTTCTCAAGGAAATTATAAATGTATTGAGAATTGTTACCTATTATAGTCTCGATTATTGTGCGAGCAGAGTTAGGTGAAAAATATAGTATCTTACTTACATATACTTTGAAATAGGTACATATATTTGTAAAGAGCTTTCGTGTATCCAATAAAAGTATTGAAATAATAAAAAATATATTTAAAACCATTAAAGGTTATCCAGCTTGGATTTATTGATAAGAACATAAGAAAGCTTACTCGTCGTCATTGCAGAATTCTGATGTCGTTCTTAGAATTCCTTGCAAACGATCCACCATTACCAATCTAACCTAATCTATCCCGGAAGAGAAGTAAATAGACGTAGAGGGTCCGATGTCGCCAAATCAAAATTAGGTACTGTAGAAGTGGTATAGCATTAACTTTCTGTATTTAGTTATGTTATATAGTTTTGTGTTATGCCCTTTCACATATTTTTTTTACTTTAGGTTTACGCGAATAGGTATTTGACATTATAAATGAAACTATCTTTGATCTTCGAATTTGGTCGCGGATTTTTTTTGATATTTGGTTCCCAGTTGGTTTGGGTACCAAAAAATCAAAATAAATCGGCGACAAAATCCGAAAAGATAATAATCTTTTTCTTAGTAACAATATAAAAACGAAGGCATGTCTAATTTTTTAACTTAATTTCATTTATTGTCGTATCTACAGTTTATTTGTTTAAAGTTAAAACATTTCAAAACCACTTAAAATACGTAAAAGCATTTTATTGAAAGACTTAAATCACTTGCACTCATATTTCTTATTTTGTATTATAATTTATTCTAAGGACATCACTATAAAAACAATTTTGACCTTCGAGTGTTGAATTTGTAAATATTGGATCGTTTTGAGGGAGTGAATGATTCTCTTAAATAGAGTCATTTGTACAGAGGGTTAGGTTACACACTTGTGACGGCGCTTATTGACCACTTTACGCGTGAAACTTACAATTGCTTTGCAACTGTTACGAATACAGAATACTAATGTGGAAATGAAAAAATCGTAGCCTTGCGAGGTTAAGTTTCTTCGTAGATTTATTATATGTACAGGGTGCAACGGATGGATGGGACATGGCAAAATAGATCCTTAAAAAATACTTAAATAATCAAGATTGTCTCAACGAAATTTGAATCGCAAAGATATAAAATTTAAAAATAATTGAATTTTTATTTAAAAAACGTTACAATTATATACACAAGAAGTGATCCCGTCACTATTTTATCAAATTAATCTATACGGTCTATGGTAAGGATAAAATCTCCCGAACAAAATATATTGTATTGAATCAAAGAAAACCATATAATCTTACTTTTTTTTTAAATTAAAGGAACGTTACCTTTGAGTAAATCTTAAAGCTTTAATGTTGCGTTAGTCAGTTAAAATACTTTTATTCCATGCCCCATTAATTTGGTGAAGTCACACAGAATTTATAATTATATTAGAAATTATATCGGTATATTGTTTGTAAGGAAAAATAGAGAAATTAATATGTTTTCTGTGCGATGCAAAAAGCAGTAAAGTTAATATTTAAAAATAATAAATCTTTACATTTAGCCTATATTTGATAGGTTATTAAATTTATTATTTTAAAGTTTTTTGATTTTTCAACACAATTATGAAATGGGATCCCGTATTGAGCATTGCTATAACATCGTATTTTTACTAGAACTAAAATAAATCTTTAACGATAATTCACTGGTTATTTTTTCTCTCATTTCAAACAGCATGTTTCAAAGCGTTTTTGCTCATTTGCATTAAATCCAGCGTCTGCTGGTAATAGCTTCTCAAAATCGTATATTATTATCATTTATTGAATTTATTACTGAATGTTTTACAAAAACAATAACTGCTACAGGATGCCCAGAATGATTTTGTCAGTGTTTTATAATTATACCAAGTGTAGATCTTTGAAAAACTAACTACTTGTTAATACTACATATCTCTTTATTTTAAAATAACCTGTTGCATCATTATAGCAACACTCATTCATTTTAGTGTGATTTTATAATGATCTTATGATCTAGATGTAAATATGCACTAATGACGTCCATTGATGACATATTTGTTATGTATATTAATTTAAATTTATATACCAGATGAGAAAAATAAAACTTACTTTTTTTAATATATAATACTTATAATTGGTACATAGATTAAAACTTTAATAAAGCCAAAATTCAAACCTGTTATACGTTAAGAGGCAGCACACTGCCAAATCCCACAATTGACTTCCCAATGTAATTACGCCGGAGGCCTATTCGTTGATAAGAACCGCGTAGGGACAGAATATAAATGTGATAAACAAAATATATATTCACATTAGTATTATCTGTAATCTATCGACCTTATAAATCATTTATTGTAGTATACGTGGATAGTGTAGGTGAACTATTAATGGAAAATGGATATTGCGTTTTGTATCTTTTAGTCAAAATAGATAAGGTGGCGATTATGGCTAAAAATGGCATTATCAAGATAATTTGTCTATCCATTTGTTCTTGCAGTACAAGAGTTAAAACAAACACAAAGATTAAGCACCATATTACATGCAATTTGCAAATAGTTTTATGAAGAAAGTATGTTTTCATACGATACTATATTACTTTTATTTATATATTTAAATAAAAAATATTTTGCTTATTTTATGTTACTAGATCTCTACTTTTCTATTATAATTATTAAAATAATATAGAAAGTGGATTCTATGTCAGTCTCTCTATAAAAGCAGGCACGGATCAAACATTACTTCTTCTTCTTTTTGTCTTTTCTCAAGTTACCAAAGGTCGACACGATAAGTTTCTTTTGTTATTTGCCTTTATCAACTGTTATCTCAGCACACACATATCCTCTCACACAGCCAATCAATATCTTCGACCGTCTACTATTACCTGAATAAAATTGCACTAGAATGTTTTCTGCTGACGCTCCTCAAGTATATTTGAACGCGCAGTAACCACGACCGTCTCGGAAAAGATCATTTTGCAAAACGCAATTAAACTTTAACTTCATTAATGAAAATACCTTATTTTCTTTCGCTCATATAATAGGCGGCCATATTGTCCTCAGAGTCAGACCCATTGTGTCTTTTAACAATAAGTATTTTACTCTTCGGCCATTGTAGAAGCGTCACAGTACTTTTAATTGGAGCACGTCACGAAATATTAAGTGACCGGAACAGTTTAGGAATACAGCCTAGTTTATTCACTTCTTTTGTTAAACTCCGTGTAATCGCTTAAAAGAGAAATAAAGCCTTATATATTTTCTAAAGAAATGTCAAAAATTACATTTTTGTACGTTTTATTTTTAACAACAGTGTTAATATAATGCTGGGCGTTTAGCTAACAAAGGTTAGTTAGTGAAAAGTCGTAGATTCGATAATATAAAATCTTACGTACCGTATTTTTCTTTTGATATTCGAACCAACAGCCCAATCTGCATGATATATAATAAAGCTCCTGCAATTTGTACACGGAATGCACATAGATTTGCAATTTCAGCCTTTAAAAGCGATAGTATATTTAACGCTCTCAGAGGTACGATTTATAGGGAATGCATCAAATTCAGTTTGAACAATAAATTACGTCTCGGCCATTTATTGTAGAAAAAAAAACTAAAATTTATGTACTGTAAGCGAAGAACTTTATATTGCTACACAACTGAAGTATAAATTGGTGCAAAGTTGTGCAGTGTTATTTTTCATCACAGCTATCTCTCGAACAGGTACCTCGAAACAGTCTGTTTGCTGAAACAACGTTGCGAATATAAAACGTGGAGAACTATTCATATGAAAATATGAATTTGAATAAACTTTATAACAATACTTCTATTTTATATTCGTTAAAATATTCTTTAAATTTTGTACTTTCTTGATTCATGAGTTTTATTAAATAAATATTTAGAATTGAATTTTATTCTATGGAATTCAGAGGTCAGAATAAATTTCTGTGTAAAAGAAGGATAATACTACATGTGGCCTTTGGCAATTTTTATATTAGGGACCTGTATAACCAAACAAAGTACGCAATTAAAAAACCACCAAACTGCCTCGTTATGCATGTTATTAGGATGAACTGACAGGACTATCATGATATCTCTATTTATACTATCACGTTAACATAAACTATTTAGAAGATAAACTAAAAAAATATATAATAAATATAAAATAATAGAACAAACGGGTAGATAAAGAAGACTCGAGATTAGTATAAAACCGACTTCAAAACACTAAAAAGCAAAGGAAAGAATGTCTAATAATATTTTTTGGAAGAAAATCAAGTTAGTTTTATATAGTAAAAATAGTAAAATAAAATAACTATTACATTATACCACGATCCAATCGACATAATTATAATGTGCACTTGAACTAAATGAAATGTTGTTCGATTAAATTTTCACTTTACAAAATAAAGTTAAGTTAGAATTTAGTGAACTAAAAATAATATTTATACTGGCACTTAATAGAATATATGTAGTTAAGATATTTTCCATTAGTTGCGGTGAGCATTTTCGGCAACATAATTTATCTAAAAGCCATAAAACTACAGCAGGACATGTCCATATCTACAAATACTGGCATAAAGCCAAGGGCAGCCTCGTGTCCTAGGGTTATTCCTTCCAAACCTCAAGCCAATACAAAATAAACCTTAATCAAATACAATAAAGTCGATTTTTATTAACGCTAGCTAAACCACCTTCGTTCACCTTTGCTATCGCACCTGGATTTAATAGATTGTTTTTTCGCCTAAGCTAGTGTTTTTGGTATATTTTTTGCTTAAAGTGAAGTTAATTGTGAGATATGTCATTGATATTTTTATATAGATACTGAGGTTATCGTCTTTTTCGTTTTAGACGTGTACCAAGAAATATTTTTATCCAGCGAGTCATTATTTTGATTCGCACTCTGTATAGATCGAAAATAATTTTAATTAAATAAAAAGTCTTATTTTGTGTATGGAATAATCGTTCTTATACTCTTCAATATTCATATTAAATATAGGGAGTGATAGCCCAGTGGTACCGCTCTCGCTTGGGAAATCGAGTGAATTAGGGTTCAAATCTAGGTCTTACACCACTGATATCTTAATGTGTGAACCAATTTAGTAATGATTACCAACGAAAACAGCATGAGAAATCCTGTATGTCATAGAAAACCACTGAGATGTCAAAAGAAGTGTGAATGACGCCATCCCGCATGTAGCCAGCGTGGTGGACTATGACCTGATGCCTTTTTTATTGAAGAATATTTATTATAAATGTTTTTAAACTACAAAATTTAGATTGAAAGCAACTTCAAGTTGCAAATTCTAGAAACTATAAATTGCAAACTAATTTAATTTATTCTTTCTTTAATTATATAAACGTCGTCGAGTTCAACTTTTGATAGTTTACGTTACTTTTAGACATTTTCTACGTAGATTTTAACTTGAACATTTTTCCTCGCAAAAAATGCATTCCACTTTCTACGAGAGACCAACGGTCGAATATTCTAATTAACCTAAATACGTAATCGAAAACGCGATCAGTAAATGTGTTCCATTTCGTATGTATGCTAAAATCAAAGCTTTTTTGAATAAATAAAATAAATTAAAAAATAGGGAAAGCCCTTTCAATTTGTACTCGTAAATCTATACTAATATTACAAGGATGATAATTTTTTTTGATTGTAATTAATTAACTTGAAGAGAACAGAACCGATTTTAAATATTCTTTCTAAATGAAAAGTAATATTATCCCAAAGTGCTACTCGTATATAATAAATTGAAAGCATATTGTGTGTTAGCTAAGCTAAGGTTTAGTGTAGCGAGATGAAAAAAGTCACTAAGCTTTTTATCTTTTAGCAGACACTGTTTTTGTGTTATAAATATATATTTTTAAAGTTATTTTGTGCTGTTTATTTGAATTATATTATACTAACGCTAGTAAGAATAAGTTGTCTCACAAGCTTTGAACAGAGGTATTTGATCTTTATGTAATTTATTTATAATAATATACTTTAGAAGTAATGAATTTCAAATAAATTACGATCTAAATCAAAAATATTTAGGGTCGGTATTAGATAAATATGCAAACAAGACATTTTATTTCGACATGAGTGAACAAGTGTACCCTGAAACACCTGCACTATCATATACGGGCCCCGAAATCGGAACTTGCGGACTTCGTTTATATACAAGGCATTCAGCTTTATTGATATAGAACCTATTTGAAACACAATGGCGTCAACATATTTGAATTCAGTATGTTTTTTGCTAAAGTTTGCTGGAATTTCTTCCTTAGTGCATTTGACTTTAAGGCTCTATCCACTTCAACGGAGAGCCAGCGTCGATTTGTACTGTACGGTGGACCGTATATAAGTGATTTTGCTGCATTTTGGTTTTTATTTTCTGAACACTAAAAACTGTTATTGCGTAAGGCTATTTAATACATGCTAGGGTTGTGGGAGTAGGAGTCTGGCAGCCTGCCAGTCGAACTGGAGGTAGACTCATGCCCAGAAGGCCTCAACCTTTTATGCATTCAGAGTAGAGAGCTGTAATAATAAAATTGTCTGGCCGTTTTAGAATGCCGACAGATAGCCTCATAACTAGATTGAAATTTCGACTGAATGAAATTAAATAGCAACTATTTTGCTAGAAGCAATATCTCGTTAGTGAGAACAATAAAATCGATAATCTTTTATTATAATGTCTACGAACTGAAGTGTATTAATTCATACTATTTAACTACTTTGTAACTACCGCATTGGAGTATTGAAAGATATCTATACAATATACATTAATTTCCTTATTTTCTTTTAAGATTGTTTTGTAAATATAACTTCTAAGTAAGTAACATAAATTAAAATATGTTTCTGTAAATCTTTACTCTAAGTAAAAATATAGCTGTAGCTTAAAAAGCCCACATATTAAAATTAAGTTTGAACTGAAATTGAACTCGATGGGATACGAGTTTAATAAATTTCGGTTTGTTGATTAAAGAAATTTTAATTTTATTCACGAACATTTAATGATGTGTTGTTTTAAATAACAAATTACTAATTATTGTTTAAATAATTGTTTAACGACCTTCCATTGTGCCCAAATATAATACACTCGCCGTAAATATAAATATTGCCTTTAATGCTTTTACTTTTATTTTATAGCCACACTCTGAGTGAATTATGGGAGTTCAAAAATTACTGCTATTATTATTATAAGTTGTTAAAATTAAAATTTTAATGACGCGTACTTTATAAGCGGTCATATTATGTATTAAGAAGATTATTTTTATATTACATATTATAATCGTTCTTTATGTTACGGTTGAACTGAAAATATGATTGCAATTTCTTTAGTCTATTGTTTTTTACTTATTTAAACACGTAGGTATAATATAGTTTCTAAAAAAATATATAGCTAATGTACGTAAATGTTACTTGTATACCTTAATTTGAGACAGATTTACTATTAATTTATAGGTAAGTACACCATATTTTATCATAAAATAACGGACCTGTAGACCTAAACCTTATGGAGCTTATAAATTATGAAAACTACTTTGCATCAAGATTTACTACTCTTAAACAATCAGAATTAATTTGAACATTTTTATTTAACAAAATAAAACTTAAATAAAATTATTAGTTTTGCTAGATGTTTTGAAATTTAGCCGCGGGTTCCACTAGCAAATGTATACATAAACTTGACGAATTATATACTAAACACTTCCTTTTGAACCACTCTATCTATTAAAAAAACTGCATAAAAATCCGTTGTGTACTTTTACAGATGTAAGCATACATAGGAACAGACTCCTGACATACAGGTTTAACCAAGTTTGGGAGTCAGAGGCTTCAACAGGCTTATGTAAAAACAAACAAATATGTCAATAAAGATTTTATTATATTATTATTATTATTATTATTATTATAGACAGCGGGATGCGACTTTGTTTTACACTATGTAGTGATTTAGAGTCACATTATTGCAAACTCTATCTTATTATAATTTATACTACTCTGTATTTTCCATATACTATGAACTTTTTATCCAAAGTCGTCCAGTTGTCTAGCATGAATGAGTAACTTACATATCACATATCCGATTATTATCATTGGTGTGGAAGACATGTCTAATTATATAGTTCTGTTGTAAACATTTTGTGGTACGTAATATTATTAAACATTAATTGTATATTGTAAATAAATGTGGTTTTCTGTTAATTATGAAAGGCGTGTCAGTAAAATTGCCCACAAATTATGTACTGTTATTAAATTCAGAAATATATCGCAATTCAGAATCCTGGTTATCCATTATCATCTCCCTACCCATTTCCCAATACACTTAGGAACGGTGCAGTAAGTCTTCTTCTTCCACTCTCACTTATCACTGGTTATCTAACATCTTCTTCGGTTTCCTCTACATTTCCATCCATTTACATTAATTTCCATCACTCTCCCTTCAAAAAAAGGCTCAGGCCATAATCCATCACGCTGGACAAGTCCGCAATGGTGGACTACAAATGTTTTTCGATAACTTACTTAATTGAATCGTAGGAGGCACGCTTGGTTTCCCATGCGAACGCATCTTCGCTGGACTACCACTGTCAACTGTCGATACATTCAAATATATCATAAGATAATATTTGAAGAGAGATTGAGAGGAAATACCTTTTACTTTAAAAAAAGTATATGTATAATAGTTTTTGTCTCTGATTTCAATTGAATGGGAAGAGTAAAAATCAAATAAAGAGTACCTTAGTCTAAGTTTTACATTAACTTTTATTTTATTTTTAAATTTAGGGTACCGCACGAAGACATAAGTCCCATGATATGTGAACAAAACGCTTTAGGGACGCGTAAATCGCTAGTAGAAAATATAATGGTAACATTGGCAATAATAACATTAATCAATTAGTTCGTGACTAGTCAGACATTAATGCGTCTATAAGAAACCGTATTACTTCATTTGAATTGTGCTGTAAGCTTATCGTGAAATCTAATCACTTATGAAGCCATTGCGAGAAACTAACACGACTCATGTATATAAGTACTTACGATAAATCGAATTATACATTATAATTTATCAAATGTGCATGTAAATTAAAGAAAATTTTAGCTAGCAAGTTAACCAACATAAATGCTATATCACAGTTCTTATCATAGTAATAAGGAAAATTTGCATGTGGCTATTTTTTTATGTTGGGACATTATAACAATAGCACCATCCGGTTCCGTGGTAAGCTGAAAATGAAGCATGTGTTACGGATAACAGATAGTTGATATTATACTACACATATTAGTTTAAATACATACATATTATAAATATAAACACCCATGACTGGAGCACAAATATCCAAGTTTAACAAATGAATGCCTCCAGCGGGACTCGAACCCGCGAATCTAGCGTAGGAACGTAGGATTTATTACATCTTCATTCTAAAAAGTATAAATGAATTTGTACGAAATAAGGTAGCGCTGTCAGTATATAATGTTATGTAAGTACTTAAAGTTGCACCCGAGGGAAACGAGGTTAAGTCTCTAGTATTATGAAAGTATTGAATTGGTTATGCAGCTAACAGAGCTATAACAGAGCCAACTACCATATGATTCGTAATAATCTTAAATTCAATTTGACACGGACGGAAATTTTCTTACTGAACGAAGGAAAATACATTCGATTATTTACTTTCACTTTGCAAAGACAACGTTTACAGAGAACATCATATACTTAGAAAAATATACTAACACTACCACATGTGTACCACACCACTCTAAACTTTTAGGGGTGTAAACATACAAAAACATAATAAATATTTTTATATAAGCTTTAGAATTTACTATATTATATACCTATACAATATATCAAGCAGTGAGGATGCTGCGTACATACTTGAAACAAAAATAAACGAAGATATTTTAAAAGTTTTATTTGAAATGCGAAAACAGCGTTTAAATAGAAAAGGCTGTGAAAACCGACTCTTTTTACGTTCCATCAAATAATAGTTTTCAAATTGTTGGCGAAAATTCGTATGCAAGCGCCACCGCGGTGGACGGCTAACTTTGGAACAACACTAGGCATAAATTTCACCAAATGGCGCTGACAGTTTTGCCTAAAAAACTGAAGCCCTCATTTTCCTTTTACAGCCATAAACTCTAGTTTCGTGTCCCCATTTCGCTTTATTTAAAAAATTATTCAACTTAGCAATTTAACTTCAAAGTAGAGCGAATTTATAAAGTTTACATTAAATATAACTAATTCTAACTACAATTGTGATAGTCTACGATTGTTTAATTAGAATTAAAAGTTTTGTATAATCTTTTAGATAATTAGTACGAGTATGTATGTGAGTCATACTAAGTTTTTATTATTTATTATTTACCTTATCATATTTACTATTAAAACTATTGCATATAATGTCTAGGAAATCAATAATAAAGGTTTGAAAACAGATTCATCGACTAGGATTATTTGCAGAAGTTCTAGAGCTGGTCATAACTCCCGCGTCTAATTCATCGGTAAAGCGCCTCTGAAACAAACAAGTTTGGTGAAATATTTCAGAAGTAAAAACAGTTTTTCTTCCTGTAGCCACTTTATCCTGACAAATGGGTCCTGCATTATTGCGGCCTACCAGGACCGAATGTAAGACCTTTAGGTCGACGCTTATTAATCGTAATGTTCGCTATTATTTCGGTACATCTACACTCATTACGAACAATTCCGTTCAATATGGAACAAAGTTCGTAGCTAATCAAAATTTCAATTTTCTAAGCAAATTCGTAAATTGAATATAGTCCACCAAGAGATTCCCCTTTATGTGGATGTTTCAATCCCATTTCCATTTCGAAAATGAAATTATCATGTTGAAAAACGGAATTCCCCCGCATCCGACAGCCACTATTCCCGCTAAATCTTATACAACTGATCCTGTTTATCCCCGCTTAACACCTTCTACGGGATGCTGCACGGTATAAAACTGTATGGAGCGTGGAAGAAATAAGATTGTGAATGTGAATTTGTTCTTTATTCTTGTGCACTTTAAAATATTTGTTTCGTATCTGCCTATTGCTTGAAACGTTCTATTATCGACGAGTGTATACAACCATATAATGCAATTCTATTTTAGTTGAAATAATGAATAATTTAAGAAATTTAATTGAACTAGTCTGAAATTATTATCGATAGAGATAATATACTTACATAATATAAAGCCAAATATAGTTTTTTTAATTTTTGTATGTTTGTCTGAGATCACATCACGTGAAAACTACTGGGCAGATTTTGATGAAGTTTGGTAGGATGATAGTTATTTGGGTACATTGTAGCGCGGTAAAACATATAATTTCTGAGAAATCTATACTAAATTAATGTGTAGGTATATGGATAATATGGACGAAACCGAGCGGAGCATGATTCAAAAAGACTACTTAATTTTTTCTGGCTTTTCTGGGAATTCAATTAAACAACAACAATGTGTTTATATTTATAATATGTATGTATTTAAACTTATATATGTAGTATATCAACTATCTGGTATCCGTAATACAAGCCTTGTAGCTTACCACGGAACTAGATGGTGTTGTGTGTATATGTCCCAACATATTTATTTATTTAGTTCAATCAAATTAATTTATAAGGTGATGGGTGTCTCACTTTATCATTCGCTCTTACATAACACTACAACTTCTTATCACACAATATAAATTGTGTTGATTATTTGTAACACAATAAATTACGAGCAAGCATAAATAAGAATTGATTGAACTATTATTCATACTGATACGTCATCCGTCTAAGTTATCTTGTACCTACTAAGTTATCACTGTTCTATAGTGAATAAAGTCCCTATTTTATAAAAAAATAAAAACATAATTCATTAATTTTACTAAAACTATTTTTTTTTTCAATAAAGTTATATAATTATTATATATTTATTTTTAAATATAATATTATAATTTTGCTGAAAAAAAATTCAAGAACTACAATACAATAACAATACAATATTACAAATCCGACTAAATTTTATATTTATGTTACATCCTTCACTCTGAAGCGGTAAGGCAAATTTAGATATTTTATGTCCACATTTACTATGAGTTACGTATGTGGTATGTAAGCCATGTAAGTATGGTACTGTAAGCCACTTTTTTCACGACGTTGGGGAAAGGCATCATGGGGTTCTGCCGGTACGTCAACCAGGAGGAACTGTGAGACTTCTTTCACTTAAACCTGCAGCGGAACGCTGAACGCGGAACGCAGTAAGCATCTAGGATGCACTAAAGAAAAGAAAGCAATTCACTAGCACGACAAAATATAATTTTGCTTTGGATCAACCTCAGTAATATTTAAAAACAAAAACATTATAGGCGTCGCAACTCGCAATTTGTCCTTTCGAATATTAACTTAATTTTTCTCACTCACACTGTTCAATAATTTCGAGACCAAGCAAATTAACGAGTTGATTAGTTTGGTGGTTTCTATTACTGGATTAGCCATCTGTCAGTAATAGCAATGCAGTATGTACATATTATGTGCGTTTTGAACAGCCTCGCCCATTTGCTGGCGGCACTGCGGAGAATTCATAGGTAACACTGAATATTCAAATTTTGCACTTCGGACTTATTCTATTCATGTTTTATAATTATATATTTACTACTTATTGCTTATATACTGCTCTAAAAAAAATCATTATACGTGATGTGTGTACTTGGTTTAAATGAAACTAAAACGATTATCACGTTTCTTCTATTAGTAATTAAAATTAGTTTTTAGAGTGAGTCCTTTGAAGTGATATTATAAATCAAAAATGTGGTATGATATTATAAAAAATGGACGATTAAAAATTAATATAAGCATACGTTCACAGAAACGGTTAACTTAATTTTTGTATTTATATAGGTTAAAAGAGAATAGTATAACCAACTTTAATTCCGTCCTCTCAGTTATTTACATAACAAAGGCTGTATCGAAAATATAAAACTTTGCAAAATTAGGTGTTATAATTTTATTAATTACCAAGTTTTCTTTCTACAAAGGAAAATAAAGCGTTGTTTAGTGGAGTTTACTCAGTTATGCTTTTTAAGCGTTTGTGAGTTTAATTTTTGGAAGTGGTAAATAACTACAATTGGTAATATAGTACATACAAAAACATATAAAGTCAATGCATTTAAATTTTCTCCTTAGAAATAATTTTAGTTAACGTTTAATAAAAGAGGAAATTCAGATCAGTCTCTATAATTTTACGTAATTAGAAAAGGCGTTACTGCTACACAATTAGTTGTTATTACTTTTTTTCTAAATTTACTCTCACTTAGTCTTTAAGTCTATTTAATAATAATAATAATAATAATCTAATTTATCATCATCATCATCAGCCCTTTTTAACGGCCCACTGCTGGGCATGGGCCTCCCTCAGTGCGAGGGGGATCAGGACATAGTCCACCGCGCTGGCCTAGTGCGAGTTGGCGGACTTCACATGCCTTTCGAAAACTTGTTAGGTTTTCTCAGACATGCAGGTTTCCTCCCGATGTTTTGTAAGACAAGTGGTAACCATTATATAAATGATTCGCACATGATATCAGAGATGCGAGACCCGGATTTGAACCCGCATCACTCGGTTATCCAAGCGACGCGTTACCGCTGGGCTACCACTGTCTGCCTAATTTATATTAATATATAAATGATATATTAATATAAATATAATAAATTTCATCAAAATCCATACTATAGTTGCATTTATTAAAGTGAACTACTATATTATTATGACATAATATACAAAAACGCTGAGAATCAAACATAATTAAGTTAGAAATTCAGATATTTACTGACACAAAAATACCTGAAATAATAACATTTACTTTTTATCTGTAAGCATGCTTCTTACGAGGCAAATATAAAATGGATGCGGCAAAATAAATTAACACTACAACCGCCATTGAAATAAATGTGAAGCGATATAAGGAATATCCCACTAAAAATAAATTTGTAGCAATAACAAAGTACCATATAACCAGATTCAGCCGAACCGTGACTTTGCCATTACGGCCGTATGAGTCGTTATTCACGAACAGAAATTACTATAAAAATCGAATTTTCGATGAACCCCGTAATGTATTCATACGCATTTCCCACATGTCATGCCAGTGCACGGCGCATGAACTTCGTTCGCCAATTTCCGACGTGATACGATTACAAATTATCGATTAGTACCTAATTGTTGGTCGTAATGCGAAATGTAAATATGAATTTTGAAAGGAGGGGAGTATTAAGATGATCGTAGATATAATTTATTACTTTATAAAATGTATTCGCGTTACTTTATTTTATGTAATGTACAAATATTTATACTTACCAAGATTAATCATGTTACTTTTAAAGAACTATTTAATAAAATACAAATTTTTATGTATACCTGTCACAGGCATTATGACAATACCATGGAGTTAGTTTCGATGGGTTATTGGAACAAAGCCGCAATCGACAAAATACAATTTTACAGGAAAAAAAGATTTAGTGAAAATCATGAATAATTACTAAGTTACGAGGATCATCAAAACGGTTTGTATATCAAAAGATGCGTTATTTTTTTTCTGGAAGGATATATAATGTACATAAGCTTATAGTGCTAAGGATATAACTAAAAAAAAGTAAAAAATCATATTGCCGCTTCATACATTGAATGTCGTTTCCGTTAAGAGTCCATTGTGGTTTTATTCCGGTAAAAAGTGCGAAATCAATCAAACAGTCAGTCTATTGCTACGTTGTACGCTGATCTGAAGGATGTATGGCGAATACAGTAATAGCAATTTGCAGTGATATTACATGAATTTAATGATCGACTTGGTAAATGTACTTGTCAATGCTGTGTACATTATATGAATATGGTTGTTATGGAATGACCACAATCAATCTAGAATATTACGTAATTATTTATTATTATGTATTTATTGATTTTACTTAAAGTTTTGGACAATAACATAGTCTTCAGGTTATTATAACATTTATTTATTATTTCTACGATCTAAAATTTTCCACCCTTTTTTATTATTATCAAAGTCTATCCACATAAATGAAACCAGAAACAATAATATTACAATCTTGGTAGGTAACAAAAAGAAATAACAACATTATTCATAATCAAATGGTGTGTCTTCTTGGGAATAATGTTCTGCTACTTCATCCTCAACAGTTTCGCATACCAAAGCCTCATAAAAATCATGGTAGTGGCGAGGAATGTCATGATTTTTACAAAGACTTATTGTAAGTCTGAGTGCAAGGCTGCACAGGAAATGGTTGATTGTAAGCCCTTTACAGCTTGGAAACGATTGGAATTTCAGCAGTAGGAGTAGCAGCAGCACGAAGTATTTGTGCACCTCGTGTATGTCCACTTAGTGTGCCTCCACCTCGTACCCGGGCGCCTCCAGTAGGAAATCTGGTTGGTAGATCACGAGTGTGTAACTCCATAATATTATAATCTTCAAAACTGTATTTTAACTTCAGTATGCCCTCATGAGTATGACACGCAACCATTTTCATAATGTTGGACCATAATATTTTGTTTCCCTCAGAGTCAGTATCCCGAATCAAGAAGCAGTAACTTTCGCAAATACTTTGGTAAAATATGTATTTTGTAGATTCGGCGTTCCGCTAGAAATGCACATTGATCAAGGAAGAAACTTTGAATCGCATATATTTCAGGAAGTATGTAAAATCCTGGGGGTGCACAAGACTACACCATACCACACCACATCATCCACAGTCAGATGGAATGGTTGAAAGGTTTAACCAGACTCTGGAACGCCATCTACTCGTAGCTAAGGTTGTGGATAAACATCAAAAGGACTGGGACGAGTATTTATCATTGTGCCTGCTATCTTACCGGACTGCTGTACACGAAAGCATGACCATAACACCTGCTTTTGCAAATTTCGGAAGAGAATTACGGTTACCAGCGGATCTGTTAAATGGTAGCCCGCCGGATACTCCAAGTTGCATCACCGAATATGCCAGTAAACTAAGAGCGAAAGTGATTGGTGTTCATGAGCAGATACGAGATGCAAGGCTACAAGCAAGTGAACGCATTAAAACTCGTTATGACCGGAAGGCGACAGGAACGAACTTCGAGGAAGGCTCATTGGTATGGCTGCATAACCCGGTGAGACGAAAGAGGAAATCGCCAAAGCTGCAAACCAGTTGAGAGGGACCTTATATGGTTATAACGAAAATTAACGATGTCACTTTCCGAATTCAACGTACATCTAGAAGCCCGGCTAAAATCGTGCATGTATACCGATTAGCCAAGTATCACGGCAACAACGATGCTCGAGATGATCATGTCTTAGGAGGGGGTAGTGTCGCGGAATAGAGTGCGAACCCGTCATAATAGCACGCTTGTACCATGCTTTACAACAGCGAATGTCAATTTCTAACTTTTGACAATTAGATAAAAAGAACAGTTAATTGCAAATTTTAATGTGTCAGAGAGAGAGACGAAGCATTTTCAGGAAAGATTTGGAAGTTACTAGAAACATTTAGAATTTTTGATACTAGAATGTTCTAAATTTACACATATAAAAAGGCCGGCAGTGTGTCGAGAGATCAGTTGATGTTTGGAGTTAAGTGAAGATTACGAAGAGATACGAAATAGTGGAAAAGTGAAGAAGAGTATAGTAAATTATTAAAAGTGGTGGATTATAGTGCTCAGAGACTTAATTTAACTAGTGCTGTGTACAAACTGCGCGTGTATATAAAGTGTAAATAAAACATCTTTAGAACGCTTTTAATTCCCGATCCCGAACCCGTAGTACGATAATTACTATTATATACTTATATAGTAGAAAACCATAATTACTATTACTAGTGTAAGTTTAAAATATTTGAACAGCAATGTTTATTGTGAATCGGTATACTAAGTTTATTTCGGGGAAGAAAGCCGCAATGGCCGTTACTTGTAGAAGGATGAAAAAAACTTTTATCATTGCACATAGCACGATTATTCCGGTAAATAAAATTCGAACGATGAACGGGGGAATAACGAGACAATATCCATACTGCTTTTGCTAAATCAGTCAGTTTTCATTATAAATTCGTGAAAAAAATTCACAAGGTGTAATAGGGTCCGTAGATTACGAAAATGGCTTAATCGGAAAACAGCTACTATGGCTATTGCGGTCTTGTTCCAGGCACCCATCGGTTTATACTTTATTTCAAATTAAATATTTAGTTCCAAAATTAATTATTTATATCATTTCGAGATAGTGTTAAACGTAATCAGTTAATGAAAAATGCTCTAAATACACACACTCAGGGCACACATAAAAAAGAAACAATCGAATTGAGTACCACTTCTATTAGAAGTCGGTAAAAAATAATGTATAAGTGTATTTCGTTTACACGTTCCTGATGTTCAAGGAAATACTGTTTATTTCTTCTCTTGATTAATTGTAATTACAAATACGTATAATTGGACTAATTGGCTTCCTGACTTCATAACAAAAGTAAAATTCTGCTTTTATTCTCCGAGATGTATTATGTATAAATTTATATATTGTAGTAGCCCAATGGTAACGTGCTAGCTTTGTAAACTGAATGAAACGGTTTCAAATCCCGGGTCTTGTACCGCAAATTTTTGGAAGACCACAGTTGCAGTCCGTCAGGCGCCAACTCGGATTGGCCAGGGGATTGGTGGATGGATGACCTTATCGCCTTCAAATTGAACGGGGTTCCCAGAAGGGCGCAGTAAAAGAATACTAATTTATACACTAATTTAAAGACGCGTATTTACTTTTAAAAACATTTAATGTCAAAGGAAGTACCTTTCATTTAAATTATTATTTATATCGGAAACATTTAGTTAATTTTTAATCAAATTTTGACATTCATTGAAATAGGAGGCTAGTTATAAAATTTACAACAAGATTAAACAAACAAAGGTGATGATGAGTGATTTTTTATGTAATTGGGGTTTATCAT
Organism: Boloria selene; assembly: GCA_905231865.2. NCBI lineage: Eukaryota > Metazoa > Arthropoda > Insecta > Lepidoptera > Nymphalidae > Boloria > Boloria selene. The sequence continues at coordinate 7,623,561 of HG993149.1, forward strand.
GGTCTGAGTTTTAGAAGTAGATAGATGAGTGGTTGACATTAATGTACATCACATTAAAGGGAAACTTGCCAGTTAACTAAGCATTGCTTGCAGCTTTTAAAGAAAACACCTTTTTAGGTTAACCATAAGTAAAACCATAGGTTTCATGGTTCGAATCAGACCAAAAGACAGATCTGGTTATTTCTAAAAGAATAAAACGAAAGTGTTAATGACCGTTACGTGTTTAAGTATAATTATTACTAATTTATATAATTAAGTTACATAACTACGTGTATCTACCAATTATATTATAATATATTTCTTATTTCAAAACATCAGACAAGCCAGATTCAAGATACGAGAAGTCATCTATTATAGTGTCATCTTTGATTTTCTTTTTACGCCAACCTCACGAAATATTGCCAATATAATGTATTTGGAACTATTTGCTTTTGTCCACGGAATGTGACGACTAACCTTTTCCTTTCCATTATTTGTTCTGTTATTGAATTATGTTTTTCCTTCTATATTTATGGCATATAATACCACAAGGTTACACATAAACTTGTTCGTATAAGAGAACATTTCATCTTTATAAATAAGCCCACTGTAGGTATCGCTATAACCTTAATTGCTAAGTAATTGTAAATATTTCCAGCTTTTGCCGAGATATAGCTTTAATTATGTTGTTGGGACATCAATAATTATATAAAGCCATTTAAAGCCTTTGTAAGGTACGGATCTTATTACGGATACCAGATACAGATAGTTGATACACTACACAAAAATAATTTATAAATACCTATTATTGGCGTAGAAATGTTTGTGCTCATCATCTTAGCTGGAATCGAACCTGCGGCCTCTGCTACAGCAAGTACTGTGGAAGTAAAAACTGGGCCAAACGTGTCATATACTTTAAATGATGTAGGTAATATTGTATAATTGTTTAACTTTATACTTTTAGCCTTTAAGTATTAGTCTTTTTCTCCTTATTATCCATTTTCTTATCATGAACAAGGTTCGTGTTTTTTTAAATAGCCTTAATGTAGTAGCTGTGTGTAGGACACACTTCTACACTTAACTTATACGCTAGTGCGTGACACGTACATTGCTGTCTCAAAGCATTTTCAATAGCCAAGACATGATCACTTCATACATGCTACAAAAATAAAATGAAAAATATGTGTATGCCAAATATAACGTATATGTCCAAACAGTAAAGAGAGTTAAAGCTTAGAGTGTACAAATTGGAACGTATTTAAAACTGAAGTAGACACGTTTTATAAACTTAACATTCGTCTATGTATAGTATTACTACTTCCTTTATTTATTTAACAAATCAACAGCTATAAAAGTGAATACAAACATATTTTATTCACTACATGTAAATGATGTACTACCTACATCATATTCCTTGCGGGGTAGCCATAGAAAAAGTGCCGAGTGTTTATTCGTTATACGTTAGTCCGGGGTCCTCGGACTTTTGAACTCTTTCAGTATATACTTGGCCTACAAAAATTTATCGGGGTCTTCACCTACTTCGCCTTTCACTTTATGCAGTGCATAGTATACTAACGACTTATGCTCACGTCTTTCGAGTTTCCTAAGGATGAATGGTTAGAACCTCGTAGAAGAAAAATATACAAAAAACTACTTAATTTAGATTATATAGATTCTATAACAGTATATATAAATAAATATATTAGGACATTGACACACAGCACCAACTAATTCCATGATAAGTTTCAATGGTAATTTGAGTAGTAGATAGTTATAGACCTTATAGTTGATACACTACACGTTTATAACCTTAAATATAGATATAATAAGTTTATACAATATTATTATTAATTATACATATTTTAAGAAATTAAATATTTAATACTAAAAGCCTGATTAACATTAATTAATCGGCTTAAACTCGTTAGTACAGCTAAATAGATTTGGCGTTTTTGCAAAAGGGTATGTATTGAGGCAAATTAAAAGATATTGAAAAATATACAAAAGGAAAAACAAACCTTTCTTGGAAAAGATGAATCTTTTGTTTGTTGTTTAACTAATCCTTATTTGATTTTTATTTTTTGTCCTGTTTAGTTAATATTTTTGTTAATTTTCTGAAATAAATTTTGTTTTATATCTGTAGTATATATAAATTATTATTTTTACATCTTACTTATTTAAGGATTGTGTATAAATAAAAATGAACTTATAATGAATGCAGGTATTGTTTATAAAAATTCAATACATACTTAGCAAGAATTTCTTAAAATCTTGATATTTGAAAATTTATTTTAGTAGTAAAAAGCGCAAAATAAAAAACGTAGAATTTTTAAGATGTTAGATGCAAACCTTACTATTACCTTATCACAACACTTTGTTTTATCCTTATCTTGACGAATGGCGCTGGTATTACAAGCCATCGCATCTTTCCCCCGATGATAACATTTGCTAGAATTTCCCCTTTTGTTTGGAAAAGGTAAAGCTTTATATAATAAACTTTAGCTTCAATGGTATAATAAAACTTTATTGTATCCTGAGAGAATCTTAGCAGGTATTTTTATTAATATCAAAAATTTGTTATAATATTTGAAGTAAAAAATTAACTTTTGAACGTGATATTAACAATTTGTACTCAGTAATGATTTTTCACGCGTTCACTTTGGATAACCGAGTGATGTGGATTCAAGTCCGGGTCTCGCAACTGTGATATTTTCATGTACGATTCATTACTATCATTACCACTTGTCTTACGGTGAAGGAAAACATCGTGAGGAAAGTCGCATGTCTGAGAGAACCTAGCGAGTTTTCAAAGATATGTGAAGTCCGCCGACTCGCCCTTGTCGAGCGTGGTGGACTATGGCCTGATTGATAGAGATCAATACGAGGGGATCAGGCCTCCGCCTATGCCCAACAATTGCTATGCTATAGATGTGAAAATAATATTACAACTTAATTGTATAAATAGTGTTTCATTCTTTTGAAAATTAAATATATACCCGATTTTTACTCCCAAAACTTACCAACTTTGGGAACTTAAATCTGAAAAAAACTAAAACTAAAGAAATTATACAAACAGACAGATTTGATTGACGACTTCTATACAATATATTGTATATTTTAATGATTTTAAAAATAACTAAATTAAAAAAGCAGCTAAGTGAAGCTGAGTAAGATCGCGAGTATAAAATACATTCCATTAGAACAAGCCATTGAAACATATTAACACAAGTAGCGTGAATGCGAACTGTCGTGCGTGATTGACTATCTGGTAGACTAATAATCGCGACCTAATTACTCAATGTTACTTAATACATCGATAATGTAACGAACGCATATATTATAAATTCCGATAATGCCAATATGGCATATGGTTAATTATAATTGTTAAGGAATATATTATCGTATTTAAAATTAATCACTATTATGAACCGATTATTAGTGAACCGATTTTTATATATTTATAGTAACTATATAGACTGACTTACTTACTTAGTATCTCAAGTTAAACACGATGTAGCTTTATATTTCTGAACACGAGTCGTGAACCCATATACCTAAGTACGTTTTAATATTCTATTCATTGATCAATTTATCCGAGTTTTAGCCGTACACCCGTAGAGATTTATGAATAATTTAAATTTAATCGACCAAACTATTCAGTCTCAAACATATGTCGCGCTTGCTATAGATTTATTAGGGTAGCAGCTATTTTATTCGAGGTCGCCGATACGTTGTAAGAGATAGTGTGATATATTCCTAAACTAAATTGAATTATGTTCTGATATAATAGCGACATATAAAGACATATACATACATATGAAGTTATCTTAATGTTGATTTATTGCTAGCTAGCGAAAATATATGTAATCTTTTTTATACTTTTTCCAATGCCATTGCGTATTGAGTGGCTGTAACTACTGTAGTGTAAGAAATGTAAAAATAAGACAAGTATACGGCAAGAGGCGTAAGGCTCAAGACTTTACTGCTTTCAAGACTGACTTGAGCCAAAATAAATGAGAGGATAGTATTTTTGGGTGATGGATGAAATACTAGAATATGAGTGAGAAGGCCTACCTTCTCACTCATATTCTAGTATTTCATCCATATCCAGAATACCTATATACTACAAACAAAACAGGCTCTCGAATAATCCAGACACAGTATATACATTTATAGATAGAGTTGGGTACACGTCTCATTGAACTTTGGGAGTAGGTAACAGGTATATATATTTTTAAGACTTTCTAATATTTTTAACTATAAAAACGTTAAAATTTATAAAGTTATGATTTATTTTTTATTTATTATACCATGTAATTTCAGTGTAGATTTGATTACTTAAATTACTATTTTGTACATAATATTTGAAATATTAACTAAGGGATCTTTTATATTTAAATTTTTCTGTATTTATAGCTTATAGCATTTAACGTAAGCACTTAATATACCTAACTAGATAATATAATTTTTGGCGGGTAGATGCGAAAGTGTGTAGACGTGTCTTATTAGCTCTTGAATATTTATTTCTAATAATTACATGTGTTAATTTAAAATACCTGTGCTAAGTTAACTGTAACTGTCCTCACTCACACACACATTCACAAAAATGGAAACACCCGTTGAGCAGCAACTTTTGAAAAGCATGGACGAGCTCTCTACTATGTTCACTACCAGAATGGCCGAATTTGAGAAAAATCTCTCTCAACCGGGATCTACAGTTCCGAACATTACAGTAAAGGCACTTGCTGCAGAATTTTACACTTTTAAAGCCTTTGTATGGAAGTCACTAGCTATTCTGAAGTCGCAGGTGGAACTTGTTGCCCTTGGCCTTGACCGTATGGAGACACAATCCAGGAGAAAAGTTATTCTATTTCATGGTGTCAAAGAAGAGAAAGACGAGGATGTACTGCAGAAGATACTAGGTTTATTATCTAACCAAATAAAGTTGCCAAATGCTACACCTAATATGATTGAATCCTGTCATAGGTTGGGTATCAAGAGGGATACTGCCCGGCCAATACTGGTACGCTTCTGTTATCTTCAACACCGCAATCATGTCTGGAAGGCCAAAACTGCAATGAAGGGTTCCAAGATAACGTTGTCAGAGTTCTTGACCAAAAGTCGCCAAGAAGTGTTTTTAACTGCTCGCAAACACTTTGGTGTGAGAAGATGCTGGACTGCTGATGGTGTAATTGTTATCCTCCTGCCTGATAAGAGCCGTGTCAAGATTACTTCTTCGGCGGAACTGAAGCAAATTATTGCCCAGCATCCCCAAAAACTTGTATCAAACAATGACATATAGGGTATTTTGTTGATACTATTTATATTTGGTCGGTTTATAACTTTACCTATAAATGTTGTTATAATTATAACTCTGTAAGGTACTTAAACATTTTTTTTTTTCGCTTCACTTTTGTGTATTTTCTTTTTAAAACTTAATAACAATCATAACAATCTTTTCTTGTCATCATATTTAACTATCAAAAATGTCAATTGAATGTTTTCTGTCATAAGTCATCTGTCAAAATTGTCAACATTATGCGTTCAGTTTTTGCCATAGATGACTAATAAGTTTTTGCATGTGTTATAGACTATGTAAATATTTTTGGCTTTGAGTTTTACAGTTCGTCCATAGCTTTATTTTTATCTTTTTTTATTTTATATCCTAATTTTTGTGTTATAACTGTTTTTATTTTGCTTTTTTTTCTCTTACAGTTAGCTTATGCACGTGGTATGTGTTATTTGCATTTTACATATATTTTATAATTTATAAATATTATATTTAATTATCATATATTTTATTATATTTATATATATTATTATTATTATTATTAATATTTTTATTTATTTTTTTTTTCTAATATTTTACTTGTTATATTTATTTATATTATATTTGTTCATTTTTTATATTATAAAACAAGGCAAACATGATAGATGATAATTACTTTACTTGTTCTTCTGATGAGTATGAAAGTGCTAGTAGTAATAATTCATCACTGTCAGACTCTGCGCCGTTGGCAGATAAGCTCAGTGATGTGTTAGGCGGCAGACCGGCTTCTCTCTCCTTAGTGCATATCAACGCGCAGAGTATACTTGCTCATTACACCGATCTTCTCACATCCTTTGGCACCGGCATAGTCGATTGTATTCTCGTATCAGAAACCTGGCTTAAACCATCTTTACCTTCTACTATTTGCTCTATTCCAGGCTATAAAATATTTCGTAATGACCGCATTGGCCGAGGTGGAGGTGGTGTAGGTATTTACTTGCGCTGCAGCATACCTGCCAGTGTTGTGTCTTTATCCCCTTCACATCCTACAGGCTCTCTTGAACATCTCTTCTTAGAAATTATAATACATCATAAGAAAATTTTGCTTGGAGTCTTTTATTGTCCAAATGATAAAATAAATTACTTTCCAGATTTGGAAGGCATATTTGACAACCTTTTAACTCAATATGATGAAGTTATTTGCATGGGTGATTTAAACACTTGTTTAATGAAAAATGACACAAGAGCCCAAACTCTATCTGCTTTAAATGAATCCTTTAATTTACATATTCTTCCTTTGGCTTCCCCGACTCACTATTTTCCTAACTGTAGGCCTTCTCTTATTGATTTAATTTCCGTCTCTAAGCCTAATCTTGTTATTTCTCATGGCCAGATGAGTGCCCCATTCTCATATCATGACTTGATTTTTCTGGTATACAAACTCCGATCTCCTAAGGCTAGAGGCAAGATTCTTTTCCAACGCAACTTTAAGCATATGGACCCGGAACGCTTAAGGGAGGACGTGATAAACTGCAACTGGTCACCTGTTTTTTCATCAAATGATATCGATAGTATGGTTGACTCTTTGACTACTGAACTGATTAGACTCTATGATATCCACGCGCCTGTAAGACCAGTTCGCAGGAAGCATGCGCCAGCACCCTGGTTAACACCTCTAATCAGACGAACTATGGCTAAACGTGATAGGGCAAAAACAAAAAATAAAAAATACCCGTCGGAAGACAATCTTTTTGCATACAAAAAGCTCCGTAACATCTGCAACAGAATGTGTAGGGATGCCAAACGCCGTTATATTCACTCCACAATTCAGGATCTCTCTCAAGCGCAAGTTTGGAGATTCCTTGAGTCACTAGGCGTGGGCAAAAACCCGTACTCTGGCGAAGTCTCAGTTGATCTCAATAAACTAAATTGCCATTTTGCCACCCCCCCTTTAATACTAAACTCGCAAGTTAAATCTGCTACTCTTCTGCTACTTATCTAGTATTGTCCCACCAGACTCGCCCTCTTTCTCTTTCAAACCAGTCTCAGAAGATGTCATTAAGAAATATATCCGTTCCATTACTACCAAAGCTATCGGCAGCGACAACCTCAGTCTCGACATGATTCTTCCTGTGTTAGAAAGCATTGCACCAGTTCTCACCCACATTATAAATTTCTCACTGACCTGCAATGTTTTTCCAACACAATGGAAAAATGCTCTAGTTGTACCCTTACCTAAGACACAAAATCCATCCAGTCTAAATGAGTATCGACCAATATCTCTCCTGCCCATTTTGTCTAAGGTCCTTGAATCTATCGCCCATTCTCAGCTTTATTCCTATCTCACTTCGTATAATCTTTTATGTCCTTACCAGTCCGGTTTTCGTCCCTTCCACAGCACTGTTGGTGCGCTGCTGAACGTCACGGAGGACATTCGGTACGCTATGGATAACACCAGGCTTACTGCAATGGTACTTCTTGACTTTAGTAGCGCATTCAGCTCTGTGGACTTCGAAATTCTTCTTGGCACTCTTCGCGCAGTTAACATTTCTACTGCGGCCATAGACTGGTTTCGCTCATATCTCTTCGGGCGCCGACAGTGTGTGAGAGCCAATGACACTTCATCGGTGTGGTTGGACCTTACGGCTGGCGTTCCCCAAGGCGGCGTTCTTTCACCACTTCTCTTCTCTGTTTTCATCAATAACATCTCTCGTGCTATTTCTTCTCCCTACCATCTGTATGCAGATGATTTACAACTATATCGACATTGTGAATTGAACGAATTACCTGACGCTATTCATGCCTTAAATAATGACCTAGCTGCTATAAAAACTTGGGCCGAATCCTTCGGTCTATTGGTTAACCCAAAAAAGTCACAAGCAATAATTATTGGCAGCAGTAGGTTAAGATGCAGAATTGATTGGAAATCAGTGTCTGATATTCTCTATTCTGGAGTTCCAATTCCTTACTGTGATAAGGTAAGGAACTTGGGTCTTATTATGGATTGCAATATGACTTGGACACCCCATATTAACGATATTAGTAGGCGCATGCATTTCACCTTCCATTCTCTCAAGCGTCTCCAATACTTTCTACCCTTTAAAACCAAAATTATGCTTGCGAATTCTCTACTACTACCCATTCTCGACTACGCTGATGTATGCTTTCTGGATGTGACTGAGGAGCTACTGAATAAACTTGAGCGTCTCCAAAATCTCGCCATACGCTTCATTTTTGGTCTGCGTAAGTACGATCATGTCTCCGACTTCCGAGCTCAACTAAAATGGCTCCCCATCCGCCTTCGCCGTGATATGCACATCCTTACTTTTCTATTTAATATCCTACATAATCACAACTTTCCTTCTTATCTACGTTCCCGGTTTAACCTTCTTCCGACTCCAACACGTTCCAGGCGGCCCTGCCTCACATCAATGCTTGAGGTACCGAGAAGTAACACAAAATTCTTACAAAACTCTTTTTCAGTACGTGCTGCAGTGTCATGGAACAAACTCCCTAAATTCCTTCAGGAGAGCCCTTCTGCAGCTGCATTTAAAAACAACTTTAAAAATTATATTCTAATTTAAACTTGAATAATACACCTGTCTGTTTGCATCAGAATAATAATATGTTTATGTATTTATTTATGTGTATAATATATTATTTTATATACTTATACATGTATGTATGTAATTTATATATTTATGTATATATGTATTTTATATTGTATATATATAACGTACAGGTGCCGAAGATGGCCCGGCTCCTAGGATAGCCCACTTTTAAAAAAATACAGTTATGATTATTCGAAACATTTAAAATTTCGCGAGCTTGTGCTACTAATACCATGTACAATAATGCAAGTGTATTTCATTACCCGCGCGTCGCTATTTTGAAGACAGATGGCAGTTTGCTTGGCCACGTCAAGAAGATACACATTTTATAACGTCCATTATCTAAATCCTTTTGAAAATTAACAAATTTAAAACAAATGTCTTTGCTCTAAACTGTGAAAATTCATATTTAATCTATTTATCATCGAATTACAGGTGAATGTTATAATTTTATTTCCATTTTTGTATTTTTACGAGATTATACTCAACCCGCGTGTAATTTCCTATCATGGCCCATAGTATAATTCCCAAACATAGCCCGGGCCTTTCTAGGATTATTGAAATGTAGTGTTTATATATTTCTTTTTTTTAAAGTTTGACTTGAAAAGCGATGAATTATATAGGCCAGAAAATAACTAAAGATTTGTTTGATACTGCTAAAAAAACGGCGAAGAACACTAAAATGACAATCATAAAAACTAAACTAAGCAGACGAAGTCAGTGTGGGTTTAACCAAAGACGATGAGGAGCAATTCATAAGTCCAGAGTGCAATCAAAGTAAATTCACTTTTGAGATTCTTTTTAGTTTTTTTAGGAGTGTACACACTCAATTAAAGACAGTAGCGTCTAATTTGTTATAATTAATTAAGTATATTTTGATTGATCTCAATGTTAATTTTCTGTTTTCCTCAGATAGCCCGCCTATGAACGACATTAAAAAAAATGATAGAAAAGAAAAACTGATTTATTTTTATTTTGATAAGTTACTTTCAAAATTGATCTCAAAGTTAAATTTTATTTTATTTAGTGCTTTGTTTTTATTTTATACTTGATTTTCATTTTGATAGATTTAAGATAGCCCATATTTAAATTTTTGGTTGATTTTTTACCTTTTATGAATTATGTTATGAGAAGGATGTGTTTTTAATATGATGTTTTATGTTAAAAGTGTTTAAGTGCTTATAATGCATATATTTTCATTAATATTTTTCGGGCCATCTTGAGCGACCAGCTTCCCAAGATAGCCCAATACCGAGTTTCTAAAAAGTGTTTACATTTGTGTTAAAATGCTAAAAGCTGTACTACTTTTATACATATTTTGTTACTCAAATAAATATATTACAGCTTCCACTATGTTTTTTCTTTACTTTACTTATCTGGAAGATTTTATGAGGTTTTGAAGTTTAAGTGGGCCTTCATTGGCGCCTGTACCTTATATGTATATATTTATTTTTGAGTAAATTTACTTATCTATATACTTTATATTTCTTCTTTGCACTTTCTTCTGTCCCGCTATTTAACACTATCTCCCACGCACATAGGTTGACTGGAAGAGATCTCTTATATATATTGAGATAAGTCCACCATTGTCCACGTCACTCTCAATTTATTTTCTAATGTAACTTTATTGTGCAATAAAGAATATATGCATAATTTTATTATTCGGAACTTTGATTTAGATTACCTTAGGTACTTACGCGTTAATTAATTGATTAATGATTATTACGCGTAAAATAATGACATAAGTAATATATACATACGAATAAGTACGTCTTAAAAGTATTTAAATTACAGAAAGCGTTAAAATTTTAGATGTCATCGTCTGTGGATGAATATAAGCCATTATGAAAAATTTGAGAGTGCTCAAGAAACAATCACCGGGAAACTCTAGTTTATATAAAGTGACTACGTAGTTTCAAATAATAGTCACAACCCACATGTATCTACGATACGGATATCTGAAACAAGTGATTCTGTTCGTATCTAGTACTGGGATGAACCAATTCGCCTCAGCAGGCAATGAATAATTTCTTTAGTCATGTCGGTGCCAGCCTGCGACGATCTTCCTACTACCTACTATGGTAATAAATTCTAATACGAGTAAATCTACAAATGTACTGCAAGATATACGAGATTGAGTATAACTGTGTTTTAGATGTATTGAAATTAATTATTGTTTACTAATCATATAAACATTAGTGACTCACCCTCGCTAGTAATAAATATAGCCTACTAGTGGAACCCGCGGCTTCGCTCGCGCTAAATCTAGGGACGATCCCGAGCGAAGTGAGGGTGAGTCGCTTGTTAAGATAAACATTTCCATCATACATTACATATGTATAACTCTAGCGGTTTTGGCAGCGCACGCCAGAATAGCTCGCAGATGGTAGATTTTTTACTACTTACTTGATACTTATCGTCATATTTTGGACAATTCACACAATATCTTTATAAATTGTAGCCTATGTGATATTCTGATGTATAAGCTATATTATTGTAAAGTTTCATTAAAATCCATTCAGTAGTTATTACGTGAAAGAGTAACAAACATCCATACATCCATACATCCATACATCCATACTTACAAACTTTCGCGTTTATAATATTAGTATAGATGTTACTCAGTAATAATGTAGATTTCTAATGGCAAAAGAATTTTTGAAATCGGTCCAGTAGTTTTTGAGTGTATTCGTTACATACAAACATACAAACCTTTCCTCTTTATAATACTAATATTATAAAGTATATTATACTAATATAGATAGTGTTTTTGGTAAAGTTCGTAGTGACAATTAAAAGGAAAATATGATAAAAATATTTGCTATTGTTAGAGCTTAAATTCAAGAAGATTCAATCGAACGGAATAAATCGAAGGCGACAATTCGTCGAGTCGTTTCTGATTATTCTTGCACCTTTTAATTTTGATATCAATAATTTATTTTCTCTTAATTTTAGTACTTAAATACCACATTAATAGAAGAATAGAGTTTAGAAACATTACAATTTTATTTATGGTCCTTTCCACGATAAAACTTTTAGGTTAATAGCTAATACCTATTTTGTAGCACTTAAATTACAGCACTTTAGGTTGTGTACTTCAAAGTATAATCTTGCTTCTAATTTCTGTTAAAATTTTTAAGGGTGAAATTGAGTCATAAATTTAAAAGATTAAGATTATATTATAGTAATAATAAAATGAAACTTGACCTAATTCAGTATGGTTTTGATGTATTTTATCTTTATGTAATGCTTAAATTAATATAACTTAAAAATCGTAAATAAGCTGTATTCTCTTTAGTGCCTACTTTTGAAAAAGAATGGCACAAATATCTATTTTTATTGCCTCATGCTATCGTTCTAAAAAGGGAATATGCAAAAATTTTGCTTGAATAAGTATAAAAATCACAAGCTACATCACAGTTGGATAGACTTTTTAGGGTTTCATATCACATAAATAAACAATATTACACTCATAAAAACACTTTGTAAAGATGGTTTCATATTTAAACATTAGAAAAATTACGTAATATTTTATTAAGATTGGCACATTCAAACAGATTGGGAAGTCTTTTGAAATTGGTCGTATTTTGTATTACAACGAAGTGACAAAATAATACTGCTATGACATTTATTGAATAACTTCGTAACTTCTAACATGAATCGAATTATATCATCTAACCAATATCACCATCTAATTAACTCGTCGCATGATGAATTACGTTTGACAAACACCACTCTAATAAGGCTAATATTTCCAATGTATGAAATATGTAATGAGCTTCATTCAGTGTGTATAATTTAACTGCTTTGGGTAAGTTCAGAGCTGTCAGAGTCTTGAAATAATTATGCCATACAACTTTTGAAGTTGCTTAAGTAATTTAAAATGAACTTAACTAAGGCTTTTCGAAGTTATGTGAATTTATTTTCATTTTTTGTTCCCTAATAATGGTTTTAAATGCTTTATAGCAAACATGGTCGCGAGAGACAATAATAATAGTGTTGTGCAACCTATTCCGGCCACGGCCATTGTCATTGAGACTGGCCAACTGCGCAAGAGATATTATAGCGCACAAGTGTACGCGCAGACATAAGTGCACTCTCTATTCCTATCACTCTAATACTCTAGTCTCTAGTATGAGCTAAGGCGCAGGAGCGACTGCTTTACGTGCTCTCCGGGGCACGGGGGTGTAATACCGCCAACTTCCCAACTCCGGGTGGTTACTGAGTCTTACTAAACAGAAAGACTAAATAACTAAACTTAGCCCGACCCAGTACTCGAACCCATGACCTCTCGATGTATGACTGTACATGCTAGCCACCGAGACAGTCAAAGACAATATGTGGAATATGACTCTATTGTATGACTGACACAAAAACATCAGATTATATCAATAAAGCAATTACGATTAATTCGGAAATTAATTTTCGAATCATGTTACCATCGGGTAGCGAGGGTCATTAAAACCATCGAGTCCAAGCGTAAGGGATGTACAGACTACAGACCATGAATACAATTACACGCCCTAAGAGATGTTGGGATTAAATTCTATGCGTCAATGAATCTCGTATTTCAATATCTGGCAACATGATTTATGAGTAAGTGAAATAAGACACAAGTTATAATATTGAAAGTTCGATAATCGATTTTTTATTCATTTTGCTCTGTTTTTAATAAGTAAATAAATATGTTGAGACATTACACGCAAATACCTTTTTAAGTTTCGTGGCTTGTGTTATGTATATATTTAAAAAAATACATACTAGTAATAAAAAATCCTTGACTTAAACATTACTTATCACGCAAATGAGTGTCTCCCGAGTATGAATCGAACCCGCGATTAGCACTGCAAGTAGAGTCGTTATAAACTTAGCGCAACGTGTCGTCAACAGTAGTATTTAGTATTTACGAGTATATTATTTAGTATTTATAAAAACTTACACCACCTCAAGGTTGCCTGGAAGAGACAGTTTTTAGCGACGAGGCTGCCTTCTGTACATTTTTCTATTTTTAACCGACTTCCGAAAGAAGGAGGAGGTTATCAATTCAATCGGTATTTTTTTATGTATGTACACCGATCACTCTGTGATATATGATCCGATTTACGTGATTTTTCTTTTGTTTGATGCGGAATATTTACCATTTGGTCCTATAAAAATTTAACATCGTTTGACCCACTAGTTTTTATTTTATGTACATTTTTGTTCATATTTATGGTGTAAAAACGTTATTAAAACAAAAATACCTGGAATACAAATATTATACACCATGATTCAATTTCTATAGCTACTTTTATGTTAATATGAAACAACTCAATACCTCTCAAGTGCTAAAACAATTATTAAGATCCATATAATTAACTAATTGCATTTAAACATGTCTCGTTATGTAAGCGTATGATATTCTATATATAGAATATATTACATCAAATTAAGCATACACTATCAAATTTGTAATCCCCCATGACCCTATATCCATTATCAATATGACAAGTAATACGATATTAGATTAGGAATGTGTAGTGTTTCCTAAGTAAATGTGTTAATCTATGACCCTCAGAGTGATATATGTATATACGGATTATAAATATAATAATAATATGTTGGGACATTATTACACACATCGCAATCTAGTTCTGTGGCAAGCTACGAAGTTTGTGTTACGGATACCAGATAGTTGATATTCTACACAATACACTTATATGATTTTTAAATACATATTACAAATATAAACACCCATGACTGGAGAACAAACATTCGTGCTCAACAAATGAATGCCTCCAGCGGGACCCGAACCGGCGACCGCTGGCCCAATTAGTAGGATCCACTACCAACTGAGCTAAACGTGTCGTCAAAATATAACAAAACAAACACTAATGTTATTATAAGAGGAAAAGCGTATTAAAAGAATATTATTACATTAAACCCGTAATTTTATTAGACCTTCCAAATGACAAAGTAAATTAGAATACCTAAAGCAACAATCTGAAAACTTTTCTATTAAAAAGTTCGAAAATATACGCAGATGACGTTGCGGGTGGCCGTCGCTTCCACCATCGGCATTCCGAATGTGTAACTTTACACGTTCGCTAAAGACTATATAGAAAGTTGCATATGACTTGGTGCTTGTACCGCGTCGGTCGGCCATTGTACCGGATCCTTTGTTCTTAAGAAATCAAACATGGCGGCGCATTGTTAGCGTCCCCTAGCGGTTCTTTAACAGAACTTTAGCATTTCGGCTATGCACGTCTTTTGTGTTTTTCGGGTACTTTACAACCATAAAATTACAGCAAAATTAACGGGAAGTATGCGTTTGTACCAAAAATTATGTTAAAACATAGGTGTTAGATCAAAAAACCTGTGTATTTTCTATTTTCATAGTGGTTATAGAAGTTCTACATAAGTAGTGTATACGATCAAAGTGAGCATTCTTATCCAACTAGCAGTAGTCTGTGACAATGCTTGCATATATTTTTAAATCAAACTTGTTTTATACGTACAAATTTCCAACTCATATCACTTGTTACAGTTAGAAGTTGAGAGGAAAATCCTCAGTAGAGACCTACTTACTCTACTATGATAGAAAAATCTGCCAAATAAGTTTTGTTTATGGATACCAAATAGTTGATACACATATTATATGACTTTAAGATATACATAGTATTTTAAATATAAACTTCCATGACTGGAGTACAAACGTTTGTGCTCATCATACAAATGTATGCCTCCAGCGGGACTCGAACCCGCGACCACTGGCACATCCATTAATACGATCAGTACAAACTGAGGCAAACGTATCGTCATGTAGCATCCATACTTTCTGTGAATTCTTTATTAATACACGTGTGAGTGGTATAACATCTTTATATAGCTATGTAGTATATAGTCCATATAGCTTTAATCTTGATTTTAAATTTAAATTCTTAGGAAAATAAAAATCTTGTAAGATAATTGCATTTTTAGTTCGAAGATGTACCAGGAAGTTAAGATCTGAGAAGAAGCGGCACTGTTCTCATTTACGACGGTACACTAATTCAATCTCCATTGGTACGCAATTTTTCGCCCGTTATACCCCCTTCGAACCACTGTTTTCCTCCCCCACCCCGCGGAACGTGATTCGAAAACAAATACGTACATTTCTTGAATACTGTATTTGCTAACTCCAACTTGAGCCGATTTGAACGAGCCGGACAATGTTATTCTAAAGAAACCTTGTTATAATATAATGAAGCTACACCAATTTCATAATGGATCGGACTTTTTGATCGTCGAAATTTAGTGTTGTATTTCTGCTCGTCTTTATTTTGTAAAGAGTTCTTAATAATAATATTTTATTCTTTAAAGATTCTCAGAAAGGTAAATTTTCTTTTCTTAAGTTGTTAGAACCACTGTCAGCTGTTAGAAAATTTTATTTGTTTTAACTAAATGTGTAGGATTTTACAATTTGTGATATACCAGAGATTGTAAAATATATCAGCAATCACATAATTGGTTCCAATTGTAGCAATATCTTAGTTTCTGTTTCTATCCGATCTTAGAGTAACATTAGGTCTTACAATTTAAGGCCGACGACCCACTATAATCCAATTATTGAACAACTTATTGGATACCATTCTCACTATTTTCCGCAAAACTAGACCCCCTTTCATATCTAGGTGGAGTAATTATTATTGCAAACATTGTTTAGTTAGGAACAGCAAACAGGGGTCCAGTGAATTATGCGTTTACGTTACCTTCGAAAATTGTGTATTGTTCCGCCCTTTCCTTTATGTATTTGTAACAAGTATTTAAATCATTTATGCTCCTTAGCTGTATAAAGTATGTATAGAGCTTAACAAAAGATTACATTTTTCGTAATTTCGTTTTAAACTTATTAGGTACTAGTATTTCCCGCAGCTTCGCACGCGTTCTTAAGACCGGAAACCAAATTCTTTTTGAGTCGCGCGGTATGATACCTATGAACCCTACTGGTTCGATTTGAAAATTTTTCCTGATATTAGCGCGTTCAACCAAACAAACAAACAAACTCTTCAGCTTTATAATACTAGTATAGATATGACCTAATCCCCCTTGTATTGAAGGAAGGCCCGTGCCCAATAGTGGGACCGAACATTAAAAAGGGCTGAATAGACTTATAATATAACTATTAATCTTACACTATAATAGTGAGATAATATAGATTCGTATTAGATGAACATGGTGTCGCAGTTGAATATCTGACAAACACAACAATTAGACAAAATATTTGGAAAAAATTGATACAAAATAATATAGGGAAAGGCGATTAAGAAATAACTATTTCAACAATATATTTTTATTCCGCAAAATACCTTTTAAAATCTCATGAGATGCATGAATTGTGAGAACCAATTAATACTTTCCGATATAATGCAAATAAATATTATATTCATTTTGAAATGAAAAATATGTACAAGTTATTTCTCTGAAATATTGCAATTTGAATTTATTGCTTACGGAATATGCGATGCGTCTGTAATAAGGGCACACACTTATTCGATATTGGTAGCGTTCTTTTGATAATATGTAAGGTAATGAGAGCGGTTGAAACGACCACAGTACCTGGAAGCAATTTAGATATCTTCATCACAAGTTTCTCTATATTGCGAGCTAAGTATCTTATCAGTTTATTCAAATCATATAAGAATTTTCTTTATTCTTGTAAAGGTACAAGGAAAATCGGGTCATAGCATGCCACGCTAGCCATGTGCGGACTTCACATGTCTTTCAAACACTTGCTAGGTTTTCTAAGTCGTGCAGGTTTCCTCCCGATGTTTTCCTTCGCCGTAAGACCAGTGGAAATAGTGCTAGAAGCTGATTTGCTTGAATATAATGGGTATGAGAGCTTTTATTTCAATCCGCTTCACCCTATATTCTACGTGAAAGCGTTACCACTGGGATAACACTGCCTTTACTTTATGCGATTATATATATTTCGCTTAATGTAAAGAGAGCCAGAGTAGTCAATTCAATAGGAAGCCAACAACAAGCCTCGGAACGCAATCCTGCTGAGAACAATCAGCGAGAAACAACGGTTACTTTATTTTGTCAAGTTACAGTATTGTTAATACACCATAATGGGTATCCCGCATACCTAATTTCGCACATTTTAATCTTTTAAATTAACATTTTTGGAATTCACAAATAAGAAAGCCTTACGTAGAGTCATACGATTGTTTTTTTAAATGTCTTTAAGGTAATCTAAGACTATATCTAGGCTTAGCGTGGGCGAAGCCCCGGGTTCCGCTAGTAAATATATACATAAACTTGACAAATTATATACAAAAACCTTCCTCTTGAAAAACTCTATCTATTTAAATAACCGTATCGAAAACCGTTGCGTAGTTTTAAAGATCTAAACATACATAGGTACAGACAGACAGCGGGAAGCGACTTAATTTTATACTATGTAGTGATGTATCACCATTATTTTACGTAAATTCTTTTAAGAAAAAATGTCATTTAAACACTATAAATACTTATCTCATTAGGAACACATTTGTCTTTTGTCATCGTGCCAAAATGTAATTTAATTACACAGAATTGATAGTTACAAACAAAGCATAAATAGTTTCCGTCAAGACATATAGCTGAGGGTCAGTAAAATAACGAACAGTGCTGTGAAACCCAATAAGCGTTACCCAAGATTTATTGGTTGTAATTCAAAGTGCAAAGGGCATTTGTCAAGGCGTCGTACACCATGGCGTTGATTGTTAAGATAATTGAAAATGAATGTCAGTCTTGTGTTTTGTATGTCTGTATCTCTGTAACCTTAGTTTGTAATGTAATCAATAGAAGACTTTATGGTATTTTGGAGGATTTTCCATGGGTTTTCTTAATTTCAATTTTAATATTAATACTTGTTTAGAAGTGTTCATTAACTTACATTTTAGACTCTGAGACTATAGTATAAATATGTTTTATATATACACAAATGTAAGTAAATGACATAAAAATAAGTTCACCCCATCAATATTTGGACCGCGACGTACAACTTCCCATCTACGTGGGAGACTGCACAAATGTGTGCACAAGCACAGCTGCACGGTCCCTCTCTCATAGTGCGATGATATGGCAACCCGATATGTCAGCTTTACATGATCTTCCATGGGGTATTACTCCATAAAACTCCTCGAATACTCAAAATATCTATACAATTCATCCCAATAGCTTATGCTATTTAAGTTCAATCTTCATCATCTGAACCAAATACCTCATTATTTTCATCTATTCTCTCATTCATTTCGCCAACCACAAGCCAGTTTAAATATTAAAATTTGCTATTATTACACATTTTACATACAAGTTAATTCAGCGCTTTGTACTTTAACACTGGCTTTGCCCGTAGCGCAAAGAGCCAATACCGCAGGTTTGTTAACGCAATAAACTACTTAATAGTGAACAAAAGTTTTCGATGTGGTACTGTCATAAACTGTCTGTGAAGTTTATCCGCTGACAGAACAGGTAGTAGCCGACATTAAGATTATATCAAAGATGAAGCAAACATGTTTGTTAGGTAGCAATCAGTAAGAGTTCGGGGAGAGTAAAGTTACATTGCTTCAATGTAGAGCCCTGTAAAGTTGTCGCCAACTAAATTAGGAGATGACACAGACACACACATGTGTGCTTGTGAAAAAGACAAAAACAAGTTTCGAAAATAAAAGAGTCAAGCAGTGTATATAATATAATCTAACATGACTACTTTCAGAATAATTTTAAGATAAGTTAGGCCTTACTTTAATTGGAAGTTAGTCCACCACGCTGGCAAATTGCGAGTTGGAAGACTTCACACGTTTAGTGGTAATAAAGTTGAAAATCATTCATATATTATGAACCTATCAGATAACTGAAATTTGAAATTTGAACCCACTTTCCTTCGTCATCCAACTGGGTAGGTAGCACTGGGCTATCCCAGTGTTTAAAGAAACATAATTTCAATTATAAATAGGTCTAAACGATATGTAATAAATGCATATGCCTAACAGAGTATATTTTTTTACGTTTTAATTTTCATCACTTTAAATTTTTGTGCCATAGATGGGATGCCTTTAGCGATCGTTCTATCTAGAACTATTTTAACTCCGCATGATAGTTTGAAAATTTCGTTAAAACTTTACTCATATAGCGTTTTTTATCGAATCCCTCAAATTTCTCTATCAATATCTTTATAGAACTTAGTTTTAAACGGAAATCTAAAATGTAAATGAAATTAAAAATTCCTATTCATTAACAATCTCTATTTCCATCTGATTGGAATGCTGAAAAACTATTTCCTAACAATTTATACTGAAACACTTGTGAATGTAATGTGATCGCTTATATTTTTTATTATTATTGTTTCAGGTATGGAATGAAGTAAAGACTACCGAAGAAAGTAACAGTTGTTAACGAAGAGCGTTTTAATAACCTACTTTACTTAAATAAATATCACACATAGGACTTATCGATGAATAAATGCTGTTTTTTAGACGTTTTTGCACTTTTTCACAGTTTAATTAAGGTTTGCAGAGGTCATGAATGCTTTTAAATGAACGTAGTTTGTCATGGCAGAAGACGAGAATTTTTAGATAGTCACCGTAATATCTATGAGACGTCCAAAATACAAGTTTCTCAGCGGCAACGACTGCTACTGCTATAAAAAAAACTTTATTGAAAACCTTTTTTACATTTACTATGTATTGGGAATGCGTTGAAATAATTGTTTTATTTAAAATATCAAGAAATACTTATACCTCAGTTACAATACAATGAAAAATATAATTTATTTATCTAATTATAATACTTTTTATTATTTAAGAAAATAGAGTATTTTCAGTTACATATTTCGATACTCTAGCGGCTCAGCTTCCTCTCTAGGCGCGTTTTAACGGTTACTATAGAATAGACTATATATTTTGTTGACATTTATGATTACTGCACCGCTCCCTTGGGTAATGAATATAGTCTATAGCCTTCCTCAATGACGTGTTATGTAATGAAAAAATAATATTTGAAATAGGATTAGTAGTTCCTGATATAAGCGCGTTCAAACTAAGAAACAAACAAATTTTCGCCTCTTTACAGTATTAAAAATATCAACATGTATGAGTAATTCTTACTAATACTAGCATACTAATAATATCATATTTAATTCTTACTCATACCATCTTTTTCGTATTTCGAATATTAAAATTATAGTTCATATTAAAATCGATTTTAGAAAGCAATAAATATAAAGCCTTATGCAGTATGCAACATGTTCTGCAATAGATCACGTGTCGTCTACTTAAACAGTTTGCACATCACTTGCACCGAGCAAACAAGTGACACGAAGGGTTAACATGTTTACTGGCGGTCAGTTTGCGAATATTGATTGTTTAACTTTATGCCATTGTAAATGTAATTGTTTTAAAGTGTTACTATTATACTTTGCGTTATAAAAAATCTTAATTTGATGTTTTGATCGAGACAAATGAAATCATTATAATAATCATGTTAAGGCCCGTACTAGTGTAGTAATAATTTTGATAGAATTGTGTAAACACAATATTGTAGAGTAACTTAAAGTTAGAGCTTCAGGGATTGCCGGTTTGATTAGGTAAATCACATGATAAATATTCCGTTCTTACGTTGCTGCATTTAAAGGACACATTTATAATACAAATTGCAATTTTTAAATACCTACTATACAATTCTTCTGCTTTTTTACATAAAAAATCACTATCGAGAGACTAAAAATCAAGACAATGATACTATTGTTATTATTATTTAGTAATTATTGTGGATACCGAGGCTTCTCGGTATCTATAGGTTTTTAATATTTTGTCTGACTGCCTCTTTGTCTGGCTGTGGTCACATGACGAGAAAACCATTGAGCAGTGATCTGTCCAGTCCATCAAGATTGATGAAATTCGGTATGATGCACTTTATTTTTTACTGCGTATATCTTATCTCTGAGAAATATACACTAATCGTTAAAATGTAACTAACTAGACGAACTCAAGTAGAGTGAGGGTGAGACGACAGTACGAAATATAATTTTGGTTGAAATTTTATCGCAAGGAGACAACATGGTGCCCCTACAAGACCGTGACACTGGCGTCACACGCGTCTCAGACTCTAATTAACGAGAGCCTGCAATTAGAGAATACTCGACAATGGCTTCGGCTTTAATATTTAGGGGTGTCATTTAATAAGATTAAGGGCGGAATTACTCGCTTGTATGTACGTAATTAAAATGTGTTATTTCACATTTCAACATAACATGATGATTTCGATGCTTTTAATTTCATATTACTTTGTACTTTTGCCTTTATGGTGTTAGTAGGGGAATTGTAGTGACACCACATTCTATTTATTTGGGATTTTAAATGGTTTAACTTGTACATGCACTTTAAGGTAGTATGTAATTTCTTTTACCAACCATTTTCCTCGTATCCTCTCACATTATTTGTTTTAGCGATATAATCTGTGGTCTGGTAAGCTTAAAAGCCGTAATAAAAATTTAATTGAATACTCTTAATTGTTACATTGCGCATGTGCATCAAATGGTTTGGACAAGTTTTCATTAGTATTCATAATCCTAGTAATTCTTGTTTACGTGGAAAAAGAAGAAAAAAACGAGAGATGCAATAAGATACATTATCATATAAATTGTTTTACTTTTTCTCAACTTAAACAACATTTGACTCTTATGCTATAGAAATGAGATGCTTACCATTTTTGAAACCTCCGCCTGAAACTAAGACACCATAAAACTATTACCCATATCAATTTTCAAAGTGAATCGAGAGCAGTAGATATTATAAAATATGTAAGTAAAGACTCGATATTCATATCTCATTTAACTCTGTTAATATCTATCTGTCCATGGCTGAGACTAAGGAACTTTCAGGCGAGTGCCATTACTTCTGAGGTTTTTTCCGCAGCGCAAGGAAATCGTTTAAGTTAACTCGTTTACTTGTGAAACTTGCCTTGTGGTCGGATTACGTAGATAAAACTTAGTTTGAGCCTTCTATTAAAACTCGGGTTTTTTGTATTACGCTTTTATAATATCTTTTCTACTTTTGATGTTCTACTTCGATGAAATTGCACTGTCGTTTTATTTTTTTTTTCTAAATGTGTTAAATAGTTCTTTATTTACTCTGTTATTTATTATTGTTTATTGAATTCTAATTTGAAATTCGAAATAAATTAATAGCCTAAGTCCTTATCTTTTATACAATTTTGACATATAAATGATTGTGCATTGTAGCACAACTTTGAAGCTAAATTAATGAAAAAACTACCGCATATTTTTATTATACAAAATTTCTAAAGGCTTGAAAATACTCACAATAAAGCTTTTTTCGTGCCTGCTAGGCATCTCCTCAATGTGAGGGGATCAGGTCATAGTCCACCAAGTAGGCCAAGTGCGCGTTGGCAATTTTAAAATAAAAAGTAAACAAATTTAAGAGGTTAAAGTGGGACACCCGATAGAAACGAAACTCCTTTTGTCTAGTTTTAATTTAAACATTAACGTTCCACGTGTATAAATACTTTTCTAATACCTTAAAGTATATCAAAACGAGAAAAAAGCAGTTCATAAATAACGTTACATATCTACGTTTAAAAATATCATCATCAACAGCCTTTTGCAGTCCACTGCTGGACATAGGCCTCCCCCAAGGCGCGCCACTTCTTCCTGTCAGCTGCCGTTCGCATCCATTCGATGCCGGCATGGCTGCGCAGGTCGTCTTCCCATCTCGCGGGTGGGCGTCCCACGCTACGTTTGCCAGTACGCGGTCTCCACTCAAGGACTTTCTGGCTCCAACGTCCATCAGTCCTTCTGCAGATGTGGCCTGCCCATGTCCACTTCAACGTGCTAATCCGAAACATAATGTCGGTCACTTTGGTTCTCTGACGGACATGCTCATTTCTGAGGTGGTCCATCAGAGAGACTCCGAGCATCCTCCGTTCCATAGCACGCTGAGCGACCTTGAACTTGTGGGCAAGCCCTGCCGTGAGTGTCCACGTTTCAGCACCGTAGGTCATAGCGGGGAGCACACACTGATTAAAGACCTTGGTCTTTAATGATTGCGGGATAGGCGACGTGAGGACCTTCCTCAGCTTTCCGAATGCTGCCCATCCTAGCTGAATTCTTCTATTGGACTCCTTTTCGAAATTGTTTCTGCCAAGTTGAATTATTTGGCCCAGGTAAGTGTACTCAGAAACAACCTCTAATGGGGAGCCTTCGAGCATCACCGGTCTCGGAAGGGCATGTTCATTGAACATGATTTTGGTTTTATCCAAATTCATCCCAAGACCGATATTCCTAGAAGCAGCGTTCAGATCAGACAGCATTCCCTCCAAATCCTCCAGCGATTCTGCCGTGATGACAATATCATCAGCAAACCTCAGATGTGAGATGTGCTCGCCGTTTATATTGATTCCCCGCCCAGTCCAGTCCAGCGTTTTGAAGACGTCTTCCAGTGCATTGGTAAACAGTTTCGGGGATAAAACATCCCCCTGTCTAACACCTCTTTGCAACTGGATAGGTCTCGTCTGATGGTCTTGGAGCTGGACGGTCATCGTCGCGGTCTCATAAAGGCATCTCATCACGCTGATGTACCGCCAATCAATTTGGCATCGCTGTAAGGATTCAAGAACATCCCAGGTTTCAACCGAATCAAAAGCTTTCTCGTAGTCCACAAACGCGAGGCAGAGAGGTCGGTTGTACTCTTCGGTTTTTTGTACAACCTGCTTCAGCGTATGTATGTGGTCCAGAGTGCTAAATCCGCGGCGAAACCCGGCCTGCTCTGGAGGTTGAAAGGCATCTAACCTTGGAGAGATCCTGTTGGAGATGACCCTAGAGAACAACTTATACACGTGGCTCAGGAGCGATATCGGTCTGTAGTTCTTCAAAAGGGTTTTGTCCCCTTTCTTGAAGAACAGTACGACCACGCTCCTGCTCCAGCTTTCGGGAGTTCTTCCAGAGAAGAGGGAGGTGTTAAATAGTCTCTGGAGTTCCTTCAAGATTGGCTTACCGCCAGCCTTTAGGAGCTCCGAGGTAATACCATCTTCTCC
This sequence comes from Boloria selene, assembly GCA_905231865.2. Classification (NCBI taxonomy): domain Eukaryota; kingdom Metazoa; phylum Arthropoda; class Insecta; order Lepidoptera; family Nymphalidae; genus Boloria; species Boloria selene. Next base: position 7,648,479 of record HG993149.1, read on the forward strand.
TGGAGCTTTTCCGTTTTTAAGTTGCTCCAGGGCCATCTCTATCTCATCCAAGGAGATGTCAGGCAGGTCCTCCGTGAAGTGGCGCGTTAATGTGGCTCTTGGATCTGCAGGGTCGGCATCTGTTCTCTTTCGGTGCGAACGGTACAGTCGGCCATAGAAATCTTCAATCTCGGAGAGAATCTCTGGCTTTGAGGTGACCATGCCTCCACTAGCATTCCTCAACTTCGTGAGGTGGCTGCGTCCGAGGTTTTGGGCAAATACGCGTACCCCGCGGTTCCGCTCAATCGCTTCCTCGATGAGGAGCGTATTCGAGCGCCGCAGGTCACGCCGTATTGCTTTCCTGATTTCCTTATTCCGCGCCCTTTCCTCCGAAGGAGTAGCCAGTGGAGTTTCTCGTCGAATCCTCATCAGCTCAAGAGTCTCGTCCGAGAGTTTTGATTTCTTGGCGGCCGTTCGCTTCCTGCAGAACTTCTTGCCCTCGCTACAGATAATTTCAGCCACATTATCGAGGTCCTGGTCAATGTCGCAAGCCGTGTCCAGGGCGGCGAATCGGTTTTGTAGTTCCAGTTGGAACTTTGTGGAACCCGTTGCCACTTGCAACCGTTCTGGTCGGAGCGTAGACTTCATCAGACGAAGTCTTTCCAGCTTCAAATTTATATTCAGGGTGCCTCGGACCAGTCGGTGATCACTACCGGTTTTAAACCTGTTGACCACCGAGACCTCCTGAATCCTCCCTGAATATGCGCTTCTTGTCCGTCATGTCAAATCAAATCAAATCAAAATATTTTATTCAGCATAAAAATTGTTACAATTTCTTACTGAACGTCATGAGTCTACCACCAGTTCGGAAAGATGATGAAGTCTATCTCGTTTTTTACCATACCGTTGGGACTTTCCCAGGTCCACCTCCTCTGGGGCTGCTTCTTGAAGAAACTATTCATCAAGTATAGCCCCTGGGATTCAAGGAATTGGACCAGCATGTGTCCCCTCGGATTACGGTTGCCTAGGCCATAGGGTCCTACGACCGATTCGCCGCTCATCTGATTTCCGACTTTTGCATTGAAGTCCCCCATAACAACGTTGTAGTGGGCCTTGGTGGTGGTGTTTAAGGCTCGCCCTATATCTTCATATAGGGCTTCCACTTCGTCATCCGGTTGTGCCGACGTGGGCGCATATACCTGAATCACCTTGATTTGGTACTTTTCGGTGAGTTTAAGTACGAGGTACGCTACCCTTGTCGATACACTGGAGACTTCAACAACGTTGTTACAGAGGGCTTTATTGACCAGGAAACCTACGCCACCTTGGGATTTGCGGTCTCCTTCCCGGAAGTAGAACATATGGCCAGAGCTCAAGGTTATGCAGTCCTCCCCCTCTCTTCGGACTTCGCATAAACCCAAGATGTGCCACCGTATCTTGCTCAGTTCTACCTCCAGTTCGGACAGATGTTCGTCTAGCCGGAGACTGCGTCCATTAAACGTCGCCAGGGTCAGTAGTTTTGGTGACTCGGTCCGCTTCTGGAGATTCTTCGCACCCCTGGCACCGCTGTTACCCCGACCGTCACCGTGGCCGGGAACAGCGGCGCCGCCAGGAACTCGGGGCCTTCCATTTTTGGATTGCTGCATGGGGGGTTATTGCCCATACTCACCACGCTGGGCAGGCGGGTTGGTGAGCGCAGTGCCATTAGGTTTTTGAACCAGTGAGGCTGCTGCCCCTCACTGGCTAGAATTTAGCGCCTTATGGCTTTTACTGGTGGTTATACCGCCATCCGTCGGTTGGATTGCCACAAGGTTCTATTTTGTGACCCATCCTGTTCCCTTAGTAGACTCTTACTACACCCACGGGATGAGAGGGGGGAGCAGTATTCTTGATTGCCGCTGCTCCACAGCAAAAAATTAAAAATATGTAGACTCTATAAAATAGTTCTATTCTAAAAAGTTTTATTCAGACAAAATATTTATGTATAATAAAATACGTTTAACACGTCGGAACTGATGTGACGAGCGAGTGATGTATGTCGGGTAATTTGGCTGTTCCTTTTTGTAGCGGGACGCACCTGCGCCAATGCATCTGAAAGAATCGATATTCTATTCAGAGTTAACAAGTTGGAATATTTCAATTCATATAATAGGCCTCATATCATTGCAATATGATGCAAAACAACTCAAAATATATATGTATAATAATGTATGTGTTTATAGTAATGTATGTGTTTATAGTAATGTATAGGCTACACTCACTCTATCTTTTCCAAGTTAACCGTTAAACCAATGAACGAACCCGAGCGCACCGTGAGGAAGTTGCTTGTTTATCACAAATATGCAATCGGACCTATTGACAGCTCTGTGAAGCTAGGAGACGGTTTGAATCCCGCTAATCCCGATGGCCGTTTTAGTGAAATAAAAAGTATATTATATTCAGTGATCGACAACAGTGCCACCTCATCATCATCATCATCATTAGCCCTTTTTAACGTCCCACTGCTGGGCACGGGCCTCCCTCAGTACGAGGGGGATCAGGCCATAGTCCACCGCGCTGGCCTAGTGCGTGTTGGCGGACTTCACATGCCTTTCGAAAACTTGTTAGGTTTTCTCAGACATGCAGGTTTCCTCACGATGTTTTCCTTCACCGTAAGACAAGTGGTAATCATGATATAAATGATTCGCACATGAAAATATCAGAGGTGCGAGACCCGGATTTGAACCCGCATCACTCGGTTATCCAAGCGACGCGTTACCGCTGGGCTACCACTGTCCACCAGTGCCACCTACCGACTCTAATTATAGCACAAATTTATATTGAAATATCTCATTGATACCTTTTTTATTATTGGAACCCAGAATGTGTAACTTTGCATCGAGCTTTACTTTTTTGGTAACGATTACGCATACACAAATATCATAATAATTAAAGGTAAATAAGCAGTCGATCGGTTCCGGTATTATTTTAATTAGTTGCGAGCCGCCGCACTGAATTACACCTTCCGTTTAATTAACATTATGTACTTACCGAGCTCAATTTTGGCTTTTAAATTACGTTTTCTTTAGCCATTTGAATAAATACGTATTTTGCCACAACGTTTTTGTAACAAAAATAGCGTGCTCATATATTTTAATGGCTTGCCATTGCTGGTTCAAATTCTAAACTGAGCTTTTGTATGTGTTTTATAAATAACTAGCGTCTACGTACGTTTTAACAGTTAGTGTGGATTTTTACAATATATGTGATATTTTTCTGCAGTAAACGGTATTATACGAAATTTCATCAAAATTTACCTAGTGGATTTCTCGTGTTGTGGTCACAGACAGACTAGTAGAGGAGACCGTGGTAGATCGACCTTTACCGATCTGATAACCAGGTGAGACATATTTTTTATAGAATATAATTTATAAACAAATATGCCTATAATTACTTGCCTATCTGAAAGTGCTCATGGCTATTTTTAGCTAGGCAACAGTGATTTAAGTATGATTTTTTGCAGGCAAGTCTATATGACTGATTTTGTAATAAAATGATCTAAAATTTGATAAAACTTTCGATAAGTTAGCAGAACGATGGAGTCACCTATATTGACTTACCTGTTCACATCGGCTTGCCAGGTAGCTATACACAAAAATGAGTAGGCAAGCCTACTGAGGCAATTACGTGTGTTAAAAACTAACAGTGAAATAAAATTCATTTGGTTATCAAAAGAATGAAAGTGATGAAAAAAAAAGTCGATTAAAGTTAATTTAATTAAAAATAGCCATGAGCACTTTCAGATAGGCAAGTCATTATAGGCATATTTGTTTATAAATTATATTTGATAAAAAATATGTCTCATCCGGTTATCAGATCGGTGAAGGTCGATCTCCCACCGGCTCTTAGACCAGACTGACATGAGACAAAAAGTCAGACAGACAAAATTTCCAATAACTATAGATTTGACCTCTGCATTGATAACAATAACTATTTCAATAAATTTTTCCAAATAACATTTAATGTACAAATTCGACTAAGTTAGAATTTTATTGTATGTATAGATTAAATGCTACAAGAGCTGTTTGTTTATCACTTTAGTAAACTATTTTTATCTTTTGCCCATATTGACATTTAAAAATCAAACATCACGTACGTGATAAAGTGGTGTATTTTCGCCCTCGTCCTATCCCTCCACGATGTTCATTTGCAATTTAAACAAATTGAAACCATTCAACATAACTCTATTCTATTATTTTATTTATTTAGTAAAGATGTAATAAGAATTATTTTAGTACCACTGGTGCTTATGTGTAAAGCATTATAGGCCTTATCCAAAAGTTTAAAGTATCATTTGATTATTAATATAATAAGACAAGATATTTTCTCGTAGTAAAAAGTGACCTATATGTAAAAGTTACCCGGATAACTAAATATAATCATTTAATAATACTTTTTACGTTTAAATGAATTTAAGACATTATATTTTTGGTCACGGAGAGTCTCTCCCGTATATGATTGCTGTAAAGCATTCGAAACGTCGGGAACCAAAAATCAAAATAAATCCGCGACAAAATTCTAAAGATAGTTTTATTTATGTAATCATTTCACCAAATTCCATCAAAAATTGTCCAGTGATTCTCTCGTAACGAGTTCCCATAGAGACAGACAGGAAAATTCTGAAAACTATAGATTCGGTGTCTGTATCGATAGTAATGACTCTTTCAATGATATTTTCCCAGAACCATTAGTTGTAATTCGACTGAGTTTGAATTTTATTTATGTACTAGCGACTTACCCACGCTTCGCTCGAGTTCGTCACTAGGTTTAGCGTCAGCGAAGCCACGGGTTTCCTCCTTTTTTAAAGTCGGATGAAAAGTAGCCTAAGTTAGTCCTTATAACATAAGTTATCTACGAGTGAAAGTCCCATCAAAACCGGTCCAGCTGTTTTAGAGATTACTCGGAACAAACAGCCAGACAGACAAAAATTTAAAAAATTGGCTTTTTGTTGCTAGTACTTATCATATATACTTTCATATGCATTTAGTGAAAAGCTGTTAATTTGAAATTAAAAACAGACACTCCAATTTTATTTATATGTACAGATTATGTACAGATTATTATTACCACACAAGTAACCTCAACGTAATGAGATACATCCATGATTATTTTCCAATACATTAACGCGAGCGTTTTAGGGTACTAGGGCTTATGTACGATATAATATAGGATCATCCAAACAGTTACTAAGTCTTTTTGAAATATCTACGCATAATTTCCACATTGAAAGGGGCTCTTAAATCCGTTCGATATTTGAAGCAAAGGGCTTCGCTTTTCGCGCAATTAACCGCCCGAGCCGTCCCTCGGCTTCCGTCAGTACATCCGCAGCGAATATAGATGTTGATTAAAAATATATTTAAAGCATTTACTAGGGGACCGTTTGGTATGTACCAGGTTTACGTATTTTCTATTCATATTGTGTATATGTAATACATATTATAATCATATATAGTATATTAATTATATTTCTAACTAAAATTAGGCTAATTTTAGAAAATTGAGACTATGGTAAGTCTTAAAATTAATTTATTATATTTTTGTATAGTTACACCGATTATTTACTTTTATGCACACGATAAATGTTATCCCTATTCATTTAACTATTTCTGTACAAATTTTTGTGTATTATATTTGTATTGTCTACGATATAATGATGACTGTGACAATATTTGCCGTGTCAACTGTCGCAGGTTCGAGTCCCGCTGGGAGTGTTTATTAGTATCATGGGCACGAATATGTCCAGATATGGATTTTTATATTTTACAATTTGTAGTGTATCAACTGTCTGGTATCACCAACCTAGTAATAGTAACCAGCGGTCGCGGTTTGAGTCCCGCTGAAGACATTCGTTTGTTAAACTCGGATGTTTGTAGGTACTCCCGTTATGGGTGTTTATATTTTTAATATGTATGTATTTAAACTTATATATGTAGTATATCAACTATCTGGTATCCGCAACACAAGCTCCGTAGCTTACGACGGAACTGGATGGTGCTGTGTGTAATAATCTCCCAACACATTTATTTATTTATATTAAACCTTCAAACGAAGTATAAGTAAGAAACGTTTGAAAAAAACATTTATGTAAAAACTAAACATACATCGTGATATTGTATTGTTATATCTAAGAGTGTTACTCCGGACGGCGGTAATGAGCGCGCTTTTTGTTTGCAAGCGGATTGAACCTCTTATATAGAAAAAGCAATAAAACTTATATAACGCCGTAAAATACTACACGACTCTTCATTAAGTTTAATGGCAAAATGCAAAGTCAGAAAAACTGCATTATATAATGGAATTACTTAGTATTTAACGTCTAAGCTTTCTTGTAAATTTTCTGATGTAGATATTTGATACATGATATTATTGTTATATATTATTATTATATTTTAATTTCTTATAGGTATTCATGCATGTTTTCTTAATCACGTAAATGAAATTTATGCGTTTGTTAAATAAAATAATTAATTAAATTAAAAAAATAATAATCAAATAAAATAAAAAAAAACTTAGTAAAACATTTAGTATACGGGTAGTAATAAAACATTTACTTACTTAGTACAAATAGTTGTATGGTATTTATGTGCAAACGTACAAAATATTTTAATAATTTATATCAATTTAAAACTCAGCTTCTTTATGTTAGCTTTTTTAACCATACAGAAAAAGGATCCACTAACAGACGCTTTTTATTATGCTATAAAAAATTTATGGCGGTTCCAGCAAGCGACAAATTGAATATGAATTCAGCGCGATGAACTTTTAGGCTAAATTTAATGAAGTGAACCAAAACGTGCTTTCCTAAACATTGTGATCGCTTTCCGAAAGGGTCGTTATTTATGTTATTTTTTTGTTTCTAACTTCACTTTTATAAGTATAATTCATTAAATAATTTCAGAACACTTAGCCGTAATTGAACGACTAACGATCATCGTTACATAGACATTAGTAGTAACTAGTATGCATATATTTATAACTACATATAATTCTTATACATATGCACAACGCTTGATCATACATCATGTTCGGTTATGTTATTATGATAACGTCAAAGGTCACCAAACTTTGTTACGGAAATCCTGATAAGTAGCACGAACTAGAAGTTTAATGAATCTTAATATCAGTGAAGAGAATATTTCAAGAAGCTTTCGTAGTTAATGTAGCGTTTAAAGATAAACGGCGTGATTAAGGCGGTACCACCTCGAGATACGCTTTTATTTATGGCCTTTTAACCCTTCAAAAGTAATGTGCAAAATTTCATATTTTCAACGCAACCTTAACTGTTAGTCTCTCAAAAAATATCTCCAGTAATTTATTTTTGTGACTGAATCAAGGATCTATATGTTATGATTATCTACTTTGATATGACTAATATTTTCTATCAGTCATAATATATCTTCTGGCCCTTTAATCTTATTAGATTGAAGTGTCATATCTTCGCACAAATAGATGGTTTGTAAGAGCATAGAACTATTGTGTTAAAAATTTCTAAATAGAAGGAAAAAAAGCCTTCGTCGAACTTCAAAAGATCATCTTGGAAATTAATGTGATTCACATTCTAAAAATAAATCTAAACGTGATCGTATATTTGTGTACAATATTGATCCAAATATCCTATATGTTGACCCGCGTCACCATCTATCAACATACTAAATTTCATCAAAACATGTCCATTGTCCATGGTTTTACCGTGATGCGATCATAGATAGATATATGGCCAAAAATTCAAAAAACTATAGAGTCGGCATATGTACGACAATAATGACTATTTCAATAAGATTTTCCAAAAAATATTTAATGTAAGATTCGACTCAGATATAATTTCTTTATAAGTATAGATAATAAATTTAATATAAAATTTTATATAGTAATTAATTCGTCTTGCAGACGAGCAAAAACTAGCTAAGTTAATATTCTTCCACGTGATTATAAAGAAAATTTTAATGAATTTTACGAAAAACAGAATTTAAAATGGATGTTTAACATTTCATTATCCCGCTTAAATAAAGAATCTTCTGTGCAAGGAAGGAAATTAGTTTACATTTTCAAAATGCTTTGTGCATCACTATAGAAAAGCCCTTTTAATGTAAAGTAATGCAAAGCCAAAATTCCTTTATTTTTGGTAATAGCTTTATGGAGGAAATCATATTATACAGGTGGTAGCTATTATTATTACAAGCTTATATTCAACTACAAACTTTCCTACATATCATGTATGTATGTTTGTTCGGGACAAATCTTACAAGTGAATTTCGAAATAGTTATCCCCAACCGATTGAGCTGAAATTTGCATTCATATTTGTGTTGACGTGATTCAATCCAATATGGTGGACTTCCAAGGATAAAGATGTTAAACGAAAGTTTTTGCTGAGAAGTATATGAATAAATAACAAAAACAATAGTAAATTAAATTAAATTTATAAGTAAAGGTTTGTTTGTTTAAATATTTCTTAATATTAATTTATACTAAACGTTATGTTCTTTTTAAGATCTAGTATTTTATATAATCATTAAATTATAGTTAGACGACGTAAACTCTACAATGTCAAAAGTCTTACGAATAGTCCTCATAATTCCTTAGTCTTGTATCCGTTTAATATTGTTGGAGCTCTCACTTTGCATTGCAAATAAGTACTGCAAATGTTCCAGATTATAATCGTTGCAAATTATGAAACAGTTTCATTTCTGTAATTGACATTATTTTAAATATATAAATGTAACGTTCTATTATTTACACGCCTTATAAATGATATAAATCACATGCAAATGGGCTACGGTGCTACGACGTAGCGCTGAATGTGCCAAATGGCGTACATTTTTATTCATTTTTCATTACATAACATAGTTTCTTTTAAAAATTCAAGTACAGTCAACCCAAACAAGAACATTGAGAATGGCCATCCTGCGACGCAGCGCGAGCTCGCAGTACTTCTGCAGGTTGCCACTTGACCCATATCCTCTCTACGTGTCTCCTATAACAGGAAGAGTTTCTACCCAATTCACCCACCACCACTTCAAACAAAAAACAACTCTAAAACTACACGTCAAGGACCAAACTACCCTAACAACTCGACCGACTCAAAGGCGACTCCCCACGCAATTTAACACTTTGTTTTTCCTTCAAACACGGCAGAATATTCAATGTCGGCGGAAAATGAGTTGAATGTTTCTACTTAGCGATTTACCACTCACTCGTTCATATAATAAGATTCACATTCAAATGGCAAGACGGTGTTTCGTATTGAATTTTTTATCCCATTCCAGCCTACACTAGCTGCAATAATACATGTAATCTAAGCTATACTTGCGACTGGATGTCTATATTCACAAACAGAATTTTTTTAAATTCATAATAGGGCTGTAGAAAATACCTAAAGGTGTATTTTTAATCGAATAAGAGGGGAAATACTTATGGAGCTTTTCCCGTTTTCAATAGGAACATTCTTATGAGAGCTTAAGACTATATAAAGGGCATAAAATGAAATAAAATCCGCGCTATGGAAGTAACTTTGAATGAAAATTTGTTGTGCGTTAATTCAGTTAATGTAACAAACTTTTAATTGGTTTAATAATTCGCCTTTTCTGATCCCGATGTAAGTATAAAGAGTTAACTTTTTCAATTATCGTCAACTTAACTTTTGAAATATGACTAAGATTGACGTCGACCTTTATATCTTGTGTTTCAATTAACGTTAAGTTTTGCAAGCTAAATGGTTATTTACGCACTTAATTAAGCTTTTGTTTAGAAATGCATGTTTTAAAACTACTTGGTATACTATTTATGTTATTGTGTATATCTAATTACAATTATTTATAAATGAGAACACCTTGAGCTCGTTGAAGTCCGTAGAAGGTAATTTAGGTCAGAGCTGCCCTTCATGTAAATTAAACCCTAATTAGTCTGGCTCTGTGGACTCGTGATTTATGCCTATTTTCACGTAGAATAACTAGACCAATGTTACGTTCATTGAAATGTAACAGTTAAATCTTACGTGATATTAATATATGAAATTTAGATGTTTGTATTCTACAAAATTAGAATTTCATTAAATTAGTTATCTGTCCTTGTTTTTTGTTAATCAAATTAATTATAAAGACTCGTTTCGCTCAGTTCGTAGTGACCCTGCTTGCTATGCTGACGGTCGCGGGTTTGAGTCCCGCTACATTCATTTATTGAGCACGAATGTTAGTATTCCAGTCATGAGTCATATATAAATCCGTAACGCAAGCCTACCTACTACTAAGCTTACCACGGAACTAGATGGCGATGTGTGTGTTTTCTTACTTTATTATGTTCTTTAATATTAATACTATATACACTGTTTCATAGGAAAATATGTATATTAGAATTTATTATGTAACATTAAACAGATTTACATAAATATAGGCAAACTTTAAAGTACGCTTCATCAGAATTAACTTCTTTCCTCCCAGATCTGTTTTACAATAAAGCTACATTATATATTATGTATCCCTTTGAATTCCATCACAATAAAACCCTAGATTAACCCGCGTATAATTTGGTTAAACGTCACCGGTCCACTAACCCCCGCGTGACCGATCGGAGTCGACGGCGCTCAAACAGAACAATTCACTCGCAAAATTAAACTGTCAGCCGCTGATATTGTTTGCTCACTCGTTTGCTAGTAATTTGTAGTTAGTAAATATAGCAATAAATAATTAGAAACTCTATCTCCCTTCAATGTTTGCTTTGTTGGTACATATTTTGATTATCAAGTTAACATGCTCAATAAAGTTTCTCTATGTAAATGGCAAACTAAGAATACGCAGTAAAATATTGTACTATTTATCTAACAAACCAGTAGTTTAGAGTCGTGGTGCAAATCATACCTGCTATGTTGAAGTCATGTGAACTATTTCGATTATTCTAGAAAGTTTAACTAAACCTTGTCCAATCTATATTCACTTCATGGTCCTATCTAGCACAACTAATTGGGTAAATTTCATTGCCTATTCAAATATCCCTAGGGTGGGTACAAAGTAAAACATGTCTAATCAGTTCTCACGGGAAAATGTATTACTGAAACTGCCCTCACTAAAGTGAATTAAAATTAAGTAAATATCGTGACGTATTCAATATTAGCGTAATATAAAGCAACTTATAGTGAAAGGTATTACGTTTCGTACAGAAAAATGAGGAAATATTGCAATAATAATCGTCCATCGTCCCTATTTAATATGACAGGGTTGTACACAAAAACACGTGTTAGAAAATTTGTAAAAGCTGTTAGAGCACAGTGTGTACAATGTTATAAGCTTGAGAAAAAAGTATTGTATTGTATTCAACCCTTTTTTACGTTCAAAAACTGGACACGGGCCTCCCTCGATACGAGGGGATCAGGCCATAGTCCACCGCGCTGGCCTACTTCGGGTTGGCGCACTTCACTTGTCTTTCGAAAACTTGTAAGGTTCTCTCACACATGCAGGTTTCCTCACGATGTATCACCGTAAAACAAGTAGTAATCATGATAGAAAAGATTAACACATGAAAATATCAAAGGTACCCGGATTTGAACCCATATCACTCGGTTATTCCAGCGAGCGTGATACCACTGGGCTTCTAATGTCTGAGAAAAAAATATTCGTAAAGAAAAAGCTATACAAATACGTGGTTTAGCAAAATTTTAAAATTTCACCGCCCAAGCCAAATGAGCACGATGTTAGTATACAGGTGTTTATTTAGCGATAGCATCTCCAGCACCCTATGAATATTCATCCGTACGTGCCTTACTCGTGTACACTTTTTAATTTTAATATGAGAATTTTGTGTGGCTTCATAATTTTTTGGCCGTTTCATCGGTTTCTTTTATATAAGAAAAGAATACTCGTTTATAATGTTGTTGCTGTTGTGCTAGTACTACTCGTATATATTTCATGTTTTAAAACTTTTTACCTACATTCTTATATGTATTTCGTTCTTTTTAATACACTTATTAGCTAGCTTAGTTAACTATGTAATAACTCCTGTAAGTCAAATTTAAACATAAAATTAAACTTGGACTACAATAGAATTTAAATAACCTAATATATATTAAATAGCCTAGTTCAATTATTTTTGTGCGTTATGGAAGCAGACATTCGATAACAGAATGTAACAGATAAAAAATAAGCAAAGATATAACTAATACAAATTAAATATTTTCAGTTGTAAGTGCCCTAAATGTATATACTTTCGAAATATTTTCAACGATTAACCGCACTTGAATTACAGTTGCAGTTGAAGCAAACTAGAGAAAAGTATCAAAACAACATTATTTAACGAAGCATTGCTGTTACATGGAACATGTCACAGCTTATTATACTCGGTGGCGTACACTCTATTATACGACTGCTTGACAAAACACAGTTGCTTTGTTGTAAGACCTCTCATACACTTGCAGCGTGGTGCACAATATTATTTCTATACTTAATTTCTGTTCGTCTGATGCTTAATTTGTGTCATAGTTTTTATAATTCAGTTTCGAAATACCTACTATATTGTGTTTATCAAAATACGCATATATGTTATACATACTCACTACTTTGGCAAAAAAAAGAATTATGAATGCGACGTTAACTTTGGATTTTTGAAAATTTTCACTATATATTTTAACAGTACATACATCACAATACATTTTTAACTTGTCGCCATGTTTGGCACAGTTTTTTGTGACTCTACTTGCTGTGCCAGCAGTCGCAAGTTCAACTCTTGTTGGGGGCATTCATTTGTGTTGTGAACACAAATGTTTGAACTGTAGTCATGAGTTTTTATATTAAGAATAGGCATGTATTTAAAGTTATGTATCAACTATCTGGAATCCATAATACAAGCCTCGTAGATAAGCTTCAATTTTATTTCATTCCTACAAAAGTTCATTTAAGCGTAATTATAGATTCAAAAATTAATTTATATGCATAGTAAAGTAATATAAGGTCATTTAAATGGTTGAAATCTGCATAATTAACTAAAGTACTAATGAACTAGAAATAATGTAATCTGTCAATCCGTGTAATATGACATGATATATTTAAATGTAGTGTTATTTAATTATTCGTGTGTTGCAAGATATAAAATTAATATGCCGACTACCATTATAATTTATTCAAATGGAAAGGTCACATTTTATATGAAAATTATTATTTGTAAGGGATTCTAATATAAGAAAAAATATAAAAAAGTTTTTAATTGATTGGCATATAGAATATGACTATGAAGTTATACGTACATACGTATACGTGCTGTATGGAATTTTGCTCGATTTAAGTCAACTGATTTGGGAAAATTGTGTTGCAAAAAATGTCTTTTTGACATGTATCAAAAGGCTTTTCGGCCTTAAAATTTCAGAGACGCTTAACACAGATACAATTATAAATACTCCAGTGATCAACTACAAAAATATATAATGTCTATATATAAGCTTTTATCCACAACTCTGCTTACGTAATTTTTAATATCGAATAACCATAGCATAAAATTAGATAGCATATATAACTACATAATACTTAAAGTGCAAAAAATTATCCAATAAGTATCCCAATGATTAGTATGTTTATAGAATTAAAAAAAAAAAACAATATCTTTGAGTTTATATTAGGACTTACATATTTTGGAAATATATATTATTTGTACAGAGGTTGTATATGATAATTATTGTTAGTAAGTTATCTGTACCTAATAGTGATGTAGCTGTACTGGCTAAAATACAACGGTCCGAGCACGTAAAGGTGGCCGGCTTTATGTACCGTGAAGATAGCGTTATTTATGTATTCTATTTGGACTCTATGCAAAGTAAACCTATTTTATTTAAATTTATTTTCACATTAATATACTACTGATATTTTCGAAGGAATAAATTTAAATCTTTTAAGTATTTTTCGTCATTTTGCCAATATATGTAATATTGTAATAATTATCAACTCGCACTTGCCCAGCGTGGTGGACTATGGCCTGAATCGCATTGTATTGAAGTGGGGCCCGTGCCCAGCAGTAGGACGTTATTAAAAGGGTGAAGATTAACTGCAAAATATATTAAACGGTTCATTTCGATATTTTATTGAATAGTTTATTTCTTTATTTTGCATAATTTAACGCTTTAATTATGAAAGATATTATTATTCTTTTTTAATATTTGCATTGTTTTTCTATTATTCTGCGTTACAGAGTTATGTTAAAAGGTTTTTATCATATCATTTCAAAATATTATTAATTCAAGCAATAAAACCGACATGATTCATTGTGTTGCTAAGAAATACTGAAAGTTAATCCTGTGACTTACAAAAAATAAAAAAATTACTATTAGATTATCATTATTATAAAGATAGTAGTATTATAAAGTAGTAGTAATAGTTGTCTTAAAAATAACATGAAATCTCGTATAAAATCTAGATGTAAGCTAGATATAACTAAACGTCCCAAACATAGCTCCTTTAATTTGAGTAAGTGTTGGAGAAGTCAGCAGATAAATCTCTTAGGAAGCCTGAACATTAATTTCCCTAGTCTACTAATCTTGGTCAGCGTTGAGAATATTTTATGCGCTCAACGGTCAACAAATTTTAATACAGCTTATTATCTTTTATATTTATTTACAAAATAATTTTTTATGATAGATTATTTTCCACCTATTTTAAATTGTTATATAGGTATAATCAAACTGAATTTTATCACAATTGAACTATGATAAGCTTATATAGATCTTATATGAACTTATATAGGTATATATTAGGTCTGGAGTACAAATATTTGCGCACATTACGCAAATTGATACCCAGCATGACTTGAACCCGCGACCGCTGTTACAGCAAGACTTAGGGTCACAACAAACTGAGCTGAACGTGTCGTCAATCAAACATTAAGTATGTAGGTAGGTTGGTAATTTTGGTTGGTATTAAGAAATACAGTTTAGCCGTTATCCTATTTCTGCGTGGGAGAAAAACGAATTAACTTTCAAAATGATATTCTGAAGAATTTTATCTGAAGTTGTTCAATTACATTGTTTATGATATACAGTTTTGACATTATCAACTCAGGGATAACATGAAAATAATTTCTATTTCAACAGAAAACGTCTTTGTTTATATGATATTTTTATTTGAGTCGCGGATAAAAAAAGCTTTTTACTTCGCAATAAGCATGAAAGTCTGTCATTAGTCATAATGTTCTGACGTGTGTTCGTAGCTTTCCATGCAAAGCGAAAAAAGGTATTTTCACTTTTCATCAACTAACGTATTATGAATAGCAGTATATATGGCACGAGGTGCCTACAGATTACTGTGTTTATTTATAGAGAATAATAAATGCTATCTTCATATTTCTTTGTCATCCTAAAAGCAAATTCATAATTTAGTATGTTTTCTTGAACTGTACTTCAAAAACACTGTTAGCTTGTCATAGCAATAACGTGTCATTCTTCTAAATATATTAAGCGAAAATGCTTCACTTTGACTTTAATTTTGTTTATAAAATTGTTATTAAGCGAGGTATTAATGTGTCGGAGTAAAAAGCATCTAATACCACCATATAGTTTGAAAAATATCGCTATCCAAAAATCACTCTGAACCATTTATTGGGTTTATTTTGGGATCAACCATCATGAACAATCTTTCATTTATAAAATTAACAAAAATAAAAACATGCTGAAATAAAGCTAATAATACAGCTTTTTAATAGTGCAAAATTAAAATAGGCTCCTTAGTTTCAGGGTTTATTGATATTAACTTATTAGTATTAGTTTTTGTAATATTGATATTTTAAACACTATTGATTTCTAAATATATTTATAATGTCGGGTATGACTTATAAGTGAAGCAAGGCACGTTCGCCCTACCCGTACTTCAGATGGATTATAACCCTTTGTCGTAAATTTTACAACTTCAAAATTTAGATTTCGTGAGCTGACTAGAACGTAGAGGCATGTCCACTTACAAATTGGTTTAAATTTTGGGTCAACTATCTAAAACTAAAATATAAATTGAATGTTCCATTACGTTGTATTTTATTAAATTTTATTTAATGAAAATATCTTTACTTAATAAAAATATCTTTATTTATTAAAAATCGCTTGAGAATTCGAATAAATTGTAGTTAAATCCAGGTCCCACAAGTGTGATATTTCCATATGCGAATCATTTTCAACAGATTATCACGATTGTCTTACGGTGACGGAAAACTACGACGTGTCTGAGAGAACCAGTTTTCGAAAAACATTTAGAGTCCGCTAACCCGCACTTGGCCATCGGTATCGGGTGTAATGTGGTCTGTTCACCTCATATTGAAAGAAGGCCCGTATCAGCAGTAGGACGTTGGGGGTCAACAGGAGAAACTATATACTACAATAATTAGCTGTTGCAAAATTTATCACTAAGTCACTAAAATAATATCCTGGATATTTAAGCGTCTATGTGATTTAGTAACATTATTTATATCGTCATAAAAATATTTTAATACATACTTGGTACTAATACTATTACTAATATGTTATTATAACAAGACTACTCAACTTACTTTCGGCTATAAAGCCCTGCGTGATGACTCACGAAAAAAACCCTTAAAACATGAAATTTGTTGACTATCATGTAATTATGAAATTTGACTTGTAATGCATATTAGTTTTCACTATTATGGAATATAATTTACGTGTAATCAATTTTGTTGTCGCTTAATATTGTGGTAGTAAATTAAAGATTTAATATTACGAAGCTAGCAGCGGAGTGAAATGCTGCTGTACTTTGTTAAATGCGTCGGTTTAAGTTTAAACATGGTAGCGACTGCAAATATTTGCTTGCACTGCACGCTTAAATTAAAGAAGAACTGAAAGTGTAAAAAATTGTAAAAATAAAAAAATATACAACATTTAAATTTCATTTTAAAAATAATTAAACTTAAATACATGATTTCAAACAAAAACGGTTAAAACCTCATATTGTTACTGACTTTGGACTTTACGAGATACCTTTAATATAAATTCTTCCGTAAAGTAATTACTCCTACAAAAATAATTTATTTTGCGAATTATCAACATCTAATAAATACTTATTACTTATACTTAAAATATGAAACTAAAATTAGTTTCAAGATTTTTTCATTAAGAAACTAAGAATGCAAGTATCGTAAATTAAGCTTACATTAAACTTGATCATTTTTCCACCAGTTTTCTTATTCTATATAGAAATCCTAGATTTAAAAATCAGAAAATGAGTTTTATGTAACGAAATTGTGGTGCATAATTATTTTATCTTACTCGCTATCAACTTTCATCTTAGACTTTGTAAGAAACGCGCATTGCAATGTGATTTATAGCTTACCACGCTACGGTAGCTTATTACTAACGTTTATGCTGAGGGAATACGTTGAAAGATATATGTGGTTTTGGATACTACGTAATAGTATTTTAAACTAAAATATCATGTATTTTTTTCCTTTTAGGATATGATAACTTATTTTAGTCTAAACATATTATAATACTCTAACTCAGTCTCATCAGTCAAAGTCAAAATTTATTCTATCATTATTAATTTTTTGAAAAAACTTTTTTTTAAATAGGCTTACTAATAATATCGATAATAATTTATCGATACAGGGACTGAATCTGTAGTTTTTATCACTTTTGTCTATTTGCACGACCGCATCACCAGAAGGCGACTGGCCATAACTTTACGACACGTTTGGCGCAGTTGGTAATGACCCTACTTTCTTGAGCCAGAGGTCGCGGGTTTGAGTCCCGCTGGGGGCATTCATTTGTTAAGCACGGATGTTTGTACTCCAGTCATAGATGTTAATATTTACAATATGTATGTATTTAAACTTATATATATCAACTATCTGGTATCCGTAATATAAGCCTCGCTTACCTAATAATGTGCCAACATATTTATTTATTTATTTGATGAAACTTGGCATTATAACAGTTGGTTATATGGCACATAGGATACTTTTTACTGCAGAAAAATATCTCAATATGAGTCGCTGTCGAATATAAAATAGGCTTGTGCTACATATTAGTAAAACAAATAGTAATTTGCATCCCAGTATTATCAGATATCGTGACTGTGATTTCTATTTATTGTAAAGGCTTGTATTAAAACTATAAGCATTATTGTTCCCGACTGATTAAAATATAACATATCAATATATATTGCTATTCTATATACAGCAAAATGTTAAGATATTACATTATTTCCTCTATTCTCTCATATCAAATACTTGTTTCTCTTTATTTTATTCTCAATAATATTTTAAAAAGTTAATTATCTTGACAAATCTGTAAGCTTTTTTCATAATTAATTAATTATTTTATGAATAAACATAATATTTTCCTTACATATATAATTTAAAATGATTGATTCTTTTATAAAATGTTCGATACCGATAAGACAAAGAGTAAATATAGTTAAGTTTCTATAGAATTAGACTTATTCAACTTTTGTTTTAGTTTCATCAGCTTGTTTGATTATTTTAATAGAAATAAAAATATCAGTAATATTGCCCTATTACATTAGAAAGATATAAGAGCCGATAAAAGATTCCCTCATATGAAAGGCAGTATGAATTTCTAACATTAAAGGAAGCTTTGCCGATGTTGCCTTTCATCATAGTTCCAAAGCAGTTAAAATCATTTATTATTATTGAACGTAAGCCTATATACAAGAAGGCGGATCGGGCATTTTTGTTTACATATTTAAAGATATCCCAGCTTACGTATTCAGTGTAATAAAAATGGAATATTGAGACCGTGATTTTGAAATGAACCTCTTGGCGGTTGTTTTCATTCAATTCGCTTTATAAAAATAAAATAAAATTCTACTTATGCCATGCTTATAAAATATAACTTAATTAGTTACGATTAAAGAGTCTAAATTTTCATTAATTTTCAAATCATATTTCTAATTTCTTTACGATTTTAAATAATATAATACCAGAAACTGAAAAAAAAAATAAAATTGGATACAGCATCTGCATACTTTATTGGCGTTACTACGAAAAATTATTTTACTACCTTCTCTAAATCTTAACTTTTCTCTAAGCGTGTGGCTTTAATTGTTTGTTAAAACTTATAATAAAAAAATATGTAATTATATAAATATGAGTATATTATTTTTAAAATCAACATAATAAACTAAAACGTAAGCTCATAAGAAAAAATACTGTAGAAAATAGATTATTAAAATAATGATTCTTCTGGAAGAGCGTCTTCATTGACTAGCTTGTCTATTTCTTCGGTCTCTTGTGTCACATCTAGTTGTGAGGCTTCGATTTCCTCAAATTCAGGTGGTTGAACTTCGGCTATTACCTCAGTAGGTAGGTCGGTAGGGGGCACGGTAAGTGGCTCAGCGGGTGACTCATCAATTTTCTCTTCAAACTCAGTTTCTGACGGTACCACAGTTGCTACACTTACTTTATTTTCAACAACTGCATATGTTTTTGATTCGATTGGTCTCAACACATCTTCTACTGGAGGTTGGGGTTGAGCTTTGGTAACTACAACTTCGTCTTTTTTTAGTGACTTCCCCTTTCTTAATTTAGCTTCCAATGGCAAATACAATTTATAGTCTTGAGGTAATTCTTCTTCAGTAAAAAGACGGTCGCTAAAGTATATTCTTCGTAAACGCGCATTAGCATGCACCTGCACTCGAAGAGCTTCAAGATATTGCGTTCCATATGCCCTTCGTGTGAAGTCTGCTAAATTAAACTGTATTTGATTCCACCCTCCTGATAATCCAATTGGCATACTTGTACAAAAAGGTTTAATTTTAGTGGTAGATTGAAAATTTGAAATTCTAAATCTCCTTCGCATTTGTTTATCGTCTAAAATAGTTATTTCAAATGAAAAATATCGTTTTAAATTTTTCACAATCATGACGAGGAAAGGTAGTTTGATTCCTAGTACTTGATTTCTTTTTGGACACGTAATGAAAGTTGTTGCAACGTTTGTACTTACAATTTCAAGAACTATAGAATTTACTTCGTTGTCGGTTAGACGTTTTATGTGACCATTCTTAACTTCCATGTCCCATATTGCTAAAGGATTAGAACCGCAACTATAAAATATCGATAATAATCCACTTTGATATGAATTCTTGAACATTGTTATTTTATGATTTATGACAATTATGTCATTATCGTAATGTTGGAATGACAGTAAATATTTTAATTTATGTCAAGCTGACCAGTATGTTTTAAAACTGTAAAGGAAATATATGAACAGTATAGAATGTTTAAAACCCGGCCCGCCAGAACAAAGAGACAGACAGACAACTTTTCTTTTAGATGTTTTTTGATACTTACGTACCGTATTTACTTTCATATGCATTTAATGAAAACCTGTTAATTTTAAATTAAAAACAGACACTTCAATTTTATTTATATATACCTACCGAATTTATAGTAGGTAATTGTATTATCTACACAACGGACAGTATTTCGTAATTTTTGTTTAACCTTTTAACAAGGAAAATTGTGTAATGTACTGAAAACCCTTAACACGTTCACTGCGTTACCAGGTCTAAACACCTTGTATTACGTCTCGCGTACAGTGCGGCTAAGAAAAGTGTAGACTTCCCTGTCGTGCGGAAGGCATAACTTCAATTTGGTTCGGTGTAGGAAAGAGAATATATATCTAAGATGTATTTGTTAAATAGAACCCAATGGTATACCTACCTTAATACCGGCCTTATAAACCTGGTACCGCACAGAAGAAATAAAATATCATCACAGTGCGAAACCAGGTCGAAGCACCTTGTACCTCGCGCACCTGGTACCGCACCCCACGCTAGCTTCGCGCGGCTAGTATTGGCTTGCATTCGCGAGAAACGCAGGCATCGACATAGGACTAACAAAAAGGTGCCGAAGAAAAATAATCCACGGCTTTTGTGAGGACAGTAACGCGGTTAATATTAAATCTAATCATAGATTGATTGATCAAAGACAGGTGAGTCTTCATTACTATATATTTTATTCTTTTACAAAAAAGGACTTTGACAATGATACAGGTAATTTCAACGCAGACGAAAACGTATGCACACATACACATCCACATCCAATCCACGCACACATATACACCTATAAATAAAAAATAAATTGATAAATTTATCTTTCTGAAAACCCGCGCGAAAAATTAAGAAACACACTTTAATAAAAGGTGTTAAGAAGAGGAATTGGATGCTACGAAAAACTCCGAACCTTTTACCGAAAAAGCTGCTAAGCTAACAAAAAGTTAAAAAAAATTACCGGAATGTGTTCAATCTAAAAGAAACTTTTGTTATCCATGCTTTATTGAAAAACATTAAATCATGCTTGTTTTTTTCTTTTTGTCATTATATTATAACTTAATTAAGACTCGATATTTTTATTTCACATCCCTAAAATACGCACCAGACTTCCCATATTCAGTGCGGTACAGGGTGCATAGACCCTGTATTATAAAATAGCTATAATTTTTAAACTAAACAAGTTATTTACAAACGGCTTCAGGTGTATGTCAATTAGTTCATTATTATTAATATTCAAAGCAAAAAAATCAAATATATTTTGACATGAAGCCAAAAAAAGGATTTAAGTTTCTTAAATGTTACAGGGTCTATAAGCCTTGTACCGCAACAATGGAAGTTTTATTACCAGGTGTATAGACCTTGTACCGCATGAATGGAAAGTATAGAAAAATAACAGCCGCAGTGAACGTGTTAATAAATAACAATTGACGTTGGCTTAGCTAGAATATCAGCTAAGTTATACAAACTAAACGTACAAGAAGAATTTCAAATAATAGTTTACCCCGGCAAACGTTGTGCTGCCATATAAAATGGGGATGGGGGTAAAAAGCACCTTTTCTCACCTATCAAACATACAAAAGACAATTCATTAATATAGGCCGAGCCGTTTCGGAGGTCTATGACCACATAAACAATTACATTTTTAACATATTTATATATATCTATTTAATAATTGGTTTTTGATGATTTAAATAAATAAATAAAACTTTTTTGTTATAAATTATAATAATTATTTAAAATAAGTTGAAATTTCATGAAAAACCTCTTTGAAATTAAAAATACATTAATTAAAATGAAATAAATGGTGTTTACTTTTTAAGTTTCAGCTTCTTGGGCTGTCTCTTCCGTTATATCTTCTGTACTTGGCACCTTTTCTTTCGTTATTTCTGCTTGAGTATTTATATCTTCCACTTCTTCACTTGCCTGCATCTCTGTTTCTACAACTTCCTGTACATCTTCAACCTTCAGTTTAGAATCTTTTTTAGATGCCTGTGTCGATGACGTTTTTACAGAAGGAACATGAACCTCTGAACTTATTGTGACCTCAATTTTGCTTTCAATCTTTTCAATAGAACGAACAGGTTGCTCAATTGGTTGTTGAGATGTAGATGATTTTACGTTTTCCTTATTCTGAGCGTGTGTTTGTTTAACTTGTTTGCCTTTCACTTTTGATGGTAATGGAAAGTACAATTTGTATTCTGGTGGCAATTGATCGTCTGGTATAAGCTTTTCAGTAAAATAAATTCTTCTAAGGCGGATGTTTGCATTGATTTTTAGCTTTTGTACCTCCACATATTGCTTATTGTATGCGCGTCGAGTAAATTCTGCTAAATTGAATTGTATCTGATTCCATCCGTCAGAAAGGCCGATTGGCATTACTGTACAAAGCGGCAATATCTGTGTGCTGCTTTGAAAATTCGATACTCGAAATCGCCGTCTAGTCCCAGTTTCGTCAAGTATGGTCACTTCAAATGAAAAATATTTTTTTAGATTCTTAACTATCATAACTAAAAAGGGCATTGTTATTCCAAGCACCTTATTACCCTTTGGACAGGTAATATAAGTTGTACTTACATTAGTTCCTCCTATCTCCAGTACCATAGACTTTATATCCTGATCTAAAAACCTTGTAATATATCCATCTTGAGTGTGAGTATCCCATATAGCTAAAGGTTTTGAGCCAACACTAAAAAATACCGTAAGCATACCACGCTGATAAGAATTCCTATACATAGCTAATGAATTTATTATAGTATTTTTATAGTGTTTCTCTCATATTTTGACAATATTATCTTTTATTCAGCGAAATGCGTGAATTTGACATAGAACTAAAATAAACAAAAAGGTTTTACTGCATATAAAATAATATATCGCTTTTGTATTTATGATATAAAGTAAATCATTGTTTGTGGAATTTCATTGTAGATGATGTCCCGTCAGGGGCGCACCACTGAATGTAACGAACTCGACGCCGGCGGAAATGAGCGCTTATAACAAATCCCTCCTTTATCATTTTGTGCTCTCACCGGTGATAAACTTTATCGTTCACCAAAATTTATATAACCAAAGTCATCTGAAAGTATCTTGGAACTAATAAAATCATTTCATAAAGCTCAGTGAGATAAAATCTTTAAATGACTAAAATCCGAAAGAAAAATTGAGTATAGTTCAATATAATATTTAATTATTTATACTATAAAATTATTATATAGTAGGCATTCGAAAAAGTGCTTTTTACACCTAATTTTTGTCAACTTAAATTTATATACTTTCAAAAATTATATTTTTTGGCTTCTCTGGTACCAAATATCTTTGAGAACAGTTTGAGATTAGACAAAGATAAAGCAAAAATAATGAGACTGTCAGACTATATAAAAGATTTCGAATAATGCGTAGAAATAAAACTTTTGAAAGCAAAGCTGGCTTTCGTTCTGATTTATCTTGCCATTTGTCATCCTCGACACTAGAAAAATATGTCACGCAAGCCCACAACTAACGTTCACACAGAGCCTGTAACGAAAATAACATTTTTGTCGTCTCTAAATCACGACTTTTCCTCTCCGCCCCAGAGACAGGCCAAAAAAGTGACGAGAACAAAAGTACATGAAATAGTGCCTTCCGAATGTGGCGATAGGGTGCATTCGTGTATTATTGAAGGCTCGAACTAATAACGTGAGGCACCACAGTGTAGTTCCGTAGCTTTTTGCCTCGGAATTTCGTTAGTGTGACTGGGAAGGGCCATTTGTTATAACTAACGATCTTATGATGTTTCGAATTGATGATGTATAAAAAATATGATTCCATATCAATATTATTCTATTTATTTCGGTTCTCTTTTTCGAACTTTAGAAGTGAAGCTTTAATCCACAGTACCCATTGTTAGAGCTCGATCCGACTGAAACAGATATTAACTTATTAAGCCGGTTCAACCGAAAGTTTTTAAATAGCCCTGAAAAGTGTGTAAAGTCAATGAAAAAAATGTTAGAAAGTGGAAAACGTCGTTTCAGATGTGCCCGGTGTATTTACAGAGCTCATTGCTCGGCGCACTGAAGCGTGGTCTGCATAATGTATCGAACGGTGCGCGATTCTTGCAAAGCTTTGTCTGCGTTATTTACAGCCAGCTCGTGTATTCACGCGGAAATTGGATTTGTAAAATAAGACACTGTGTAAATAATCTTTATCTAAAACATATCTCAGTGGAATTGTTCGAAGTTCAATTTTTCGCAACAGCTTCTTTTCTTTGGCGCTCCAATTGTTTTAATTCATTGCACATGAAGAAATGAAAAAAAATCTAATCAAAATAAAAAAATACTTTAAATATAAATGTTAATACTTTATAAGAACATTTAAATCGTATCTTGTGGGCATAAAATAATGATCACCGTTTTATATAGCCGGGTAGGGACAATGTATCGAAATTAATATCCGGGCTCGAAAGCCAGCGAACAATTTGTCCACCCGGAATGTGGATAATTAAAAGGGCCTGCTCCGTCGTACATGGAGCAAAAAAATTTTGCTACAAGAAACTTACTTCATACTGACAACGATTAATCTGGTAATATATAAAATAGCTGCTATTACAATCCTGAGGGCCTTCAGTGAATGCTTACTTTAATAATGGCGCGCCGAATTGAGCGACGTAAGCCTCTGAATTCCACTTCATTTACGGCCTTACATTCGCGACAGTATCATGAAAATAAACACACACATGTACGTATATAATTAATACATGTATCATTTTAATAAACCGTTTTCATAACTTCGTAAATTTAAAATGTCGATTAGAAGGACACTGTTTATACCAGACGATGGCAAATAAATTGCTATAAGCGTGTCCTCTCGTAATCTATGTTACGGCATTATGATGGAAAATGCGAAATAAGTCGGCCAATTTGCTCGTAGAGGATCGATAAAGCTTAAAGTACTATCGACGCGGTATAATAACAATTTATGGGCTGTAATATCCTTTTCGATGCGGCTAACGTTACTGAACATGAAAATAGGAGAATCTCTAAAAAATCTATTACCCTCCATACATTGACTTGCCATCTCTGTTCATAATGCAAATATTTGCAGTATATATCTAATTAATTTTTAAATCGTGAAATCTATACTAATATTATACAGCAGAAGAGTTTGTTTGTGTATTTGGTTGAACGTGCTAATCTCTGGAACTACTGGTCCGAATTAAAGAATTCTTTCTGTGTTGGATAGTCCGTTTATCGAGGAAGGCTATAGGCCATATTACATCTCGTTACAACAAATAGGAGCGGATCAGCAATGAAAAATGTTGCGAAAACGGGAAAGGCGAGCGTTAGTTCTGCAAGGTGCCATACCGCGCGACTCAGAAAGAATTTGGTTTCCGGTCATTAGAACGCGTGCGAAGCCGTGGTAAATGCTAGTAATAAATACAGTGGTCATTGGTGACGCTTTAAGTACACGTCTTCATTTGTAAGTTTTCGTAATAGAGTTTGTATCATCTTACTGTATGTTTGCCAAAAAATATACCTAAGAAATTTATTGGAACATAAATTTGGCTCAAGAATTGAGAACTCTAAGATATGATGTTAACCTCTTAAAGATGCCAAGATCTTAAAGTTACAATTCGTGCCAACTTAAAAAGTGTAATGAAAATTTAAAAGAAAACTTAGTTAAAGTTTCTTAAATAAATTATATTGTATTTGTTTTACGAAATTGAAAATATTTTTATTTCATAAATTATGTACTAGTTTTATTCTATTTTAAGAGTAAAAATCATGGTGATGAATAAATATAAATGATTTACATTCATGTGATCTGATGACTCCAGCAATAATAATAATGAAATGAAACAAAGGCTATGTAACTCATAAATTTTCATATTATTAAGTACCTACTAACATTATTTAATAAATTATGGAATACAATTCTTCTATGTATTACCGGAAATGAAGTCGAGTTTGGATGTCCACATTAGGCGGAAGCTACATTATCGTCGATATTTTGTGTCGTACTAAATAACATAAAGCTTGGCAAAAGCTTAGATAAATCTGCCAAGTATGGAAATCTGCATCCAGTGCTACAAACGGTTGAAAATATTAGCCTAATATGTAGCAGTTATAAACAGGCTTCGCTTGGTCTCATGCCAGAGTAGTAAATACGCGGCGGTGTGATCATGGACGCAAGCATTTTTATGTATTATATATGCGTTCCAAAGACTGCAAATCAAATATTTATATTTTATATATACATACTATATAACTTCACCGAAACACGCTACATATTAAATAAGTTCCATTTGTAGTTTTTGCAGTTATAACGAACAAAAATCGTCTCGCCATTTGATATTGTTTCATATTATGGTATAGTGAATCATGCTTAGTGTCAGTATTTATTTATAAACGTATATAAAATCACAGAAAAGTTGTTTTTGCGACTATAAGAATATACTCTTATATCCTTCAATAAAGCATAATATAATGAAAATAAATTATTATATTCGCAAAACATTTTTTCTAATAATTTAAAGCCTTTATTTCGAAGAATTATTTGTCACGCTCGTTGCTGTAAAAGTTAATGTAATGTGAACAGCCCAAAGTAATCCTCTGCATAATTGCTAGGGCGGCTAATGACTCGTGTGTCATAATATGATATCAAGAGCATTTAATATTTTATTTATTTTTGTTATACAAAAGAACATTTCTTGCATTCGCTACCTAAAGTCAAAGCAAGCCATCATATATGTACAGTAATCATTTCTTTCTGATTATTAATACATTAAAATTAATTATGTAGGTTTGTTTGCCTGTAGCTCCTTATCTATGTAATAACATACGTACTACTGCTTAATTAAATTTTCTGGTGCATGCGAAATTTTTGCGAGTATATCTTCATATATAAATCAAACATCACAAGTCAATTTCAAATCTCATTATTATTGTTTTACAAGCACGTCCGGTGCTACAGAAAGAAGCTTCTATATAAATTCACTTATAATCGAATTCAAAAAATCTATACCAGTTTATTTTTCAGAATTGCTTACTAAATAATTCTAACAAACATTTTATTTTGGTTAAACCCATTCACGCACGCAATTGTTAGTGCGTACATTCATGAATTTTTATTACCACTTTGCCGTAAAGACAAAAAACCGTAGAATTTTCATTCCACAAATGCAATTTTCGACAATAAAGTGCACATGGCCCATTAGAGATAGTAAGTGGAGGCAGTAAACACCCTTCATAGCTATTACATTGCTGTATAAATGGTTAAGATATATTACATTCTTTGAATAGATTCAATATTTTAATATAGAGAGTGTCTATAGTTAAGAAATTGATTAATTATTTTTTATGTTGAATATTAGGAATGTTATAAAATACTAAAAGATCAAGTACAATACAATAATTAGTACTGTCCTGTAAAAATCTAAGATATTTCAAGCCTACTTACGTACACTGCGCTGCAAATTTTCGATGAGTATGTAGAAAAATTATATTTACCTGTTTAATAATGATATTTCAGTCCGTTCTTTACATTTCTTTAACATTGAAACAATGTACTGAGAGATGATTTTCTACCCTATATTATCCATCTAAGGCACTACACTTCTTGTACAATCACGAAATCTTAAAATTATAATAAAAATTAAATTTAATACTTCTATGTCCAGTAACAAGACGATCAACAAACAAACTTAATATTTTTAGTTTTTTTTGTAGTCAATACCATTAAAATCCAAATCTGTTTAAAGGCAAAATTATTTAAAAATACAGTAACTCTTTTGTACATTAAGGAGATTTAATGTCTATATTTAAAGGTATTAGGTAGCTTAGCGATACCCTTCGGTTTTCAGAATACTTATCCGTGATTATCCCTGCTCCGATTTTGTTTATTTTCCCTATGAAATCAATATAATAACGGGCAAATCTAAACAATAGAAGACCTTTTCTCCTTTTTTTGTTGCTTGTGCTGCTGCTTTGTAAAAACATGATATTTATTCATAACATTCATAAATTATTGACTGTTTCAATTTTCTTATGGATTGCGCTAAAGCTTATAAGTAGCTAATAAAAACAAAAAACCAAAAAGTAAATCGGTTGGCAAACGGATGAGAAAAAATACTGATCAATTTATGTATAACTAGCTGTGCCCGCAACTTCGTTCGCGTGGATGTCGGAACTTAATTAGCATTTTTTAGTGCGAAGCGCTGTTGGAGGATACCGATACAAATCATTTTTTTTATTTATGCTAGTGCTTCTTTATAAACAACATTAGCTAAGACTCCTACAAAACTCAAATATGGCCGGCAGGCATGGGCGAACGTCATTCTTTCAAAGAAAATCTTGACACCGCGATTCAGAAAATGACGTTACACGCACAACACCATCTATCGAACAATACTGCACGCAGTTGATCTCTAGTTATAGTCCCGTCTAAGTTCGAATACTCGTAGATGGCACTGTTTTAATATTTTACTTCGGAAACACTTTTTTTTTTATTAATTTACATTTTTTATAAGTGGTGAACTGATTACGATGAAACAAAAACCTTAATGTTACTTCAATTTACGCACATATTGTTGTGTATAAAAGTTACGTGAAGTTGTGAGACCAAATGCACATAACCCTAATTTTACTTCTGGAATTTCTCTACTTCTTCACTTTAAACTCAAATATCTTTTGATAGACTGAACCGATTGCAATGAAACAAAAACTAAATGTTACTTCAAGTTAAGTTCAATCGTTGTGTATAAAAGTTATCTACATTGCTTTCGTACATTTTACGTGATGCCCGGATAAATAAACAGACAAACCGACAAACAGACAAACAGACAAAAAATCTAAAAATGCTGGAAATGGGTTCTATTGGTTATCCTTTAACACCCTGGCTATTTTTTTTGTAATTTTTTTTGATGTACAAAAACGACTTCTCTACAGTTTTATTATATGTATAGATAATAATAATAGTAATTAGTTTAAAATATTGTAATATTTCGTTTACTTTCTCTACATTATATTAAATAAGAATTTTATAACGCTCTTGCAACGAAATTCACTATTTTTCACTGCATTAATTTTGCTGGCAATACAAACTTACCGCCCTCGCTTCACTCACGCTCAATGACTCTCTAAAAGTACTGCCTGCAGTCAAAATATGAAATTTAAAGCGGTTTTCTATTCAACCGCAATAATAATTCGGCTTTCAAAATATCTTCAAAATTAGTACATCTGTTCCTATTTCCCGTTATTTATATAAAAAATCTTAATCAAATAAAGCAAAATTTTTTTCGGTCCAGGACTAACCCTCGCTATTCTCCCAAGGTACTAATAGCCTAGGTACTACTCTAGGTCATCATCTATCTATGTTCTTCATTTCATCAAAAAGCGACCAGCAGATTCAGCGTGATGGAGTAACAGACATACACACATATAAATTATCATCAATGTAATATAACTTCTTCGTTCTTCTCTTATACTCGTAGACCCATAATACGAGTAATAAGACAGAAAATGAGTTAAACAATTTGTAATTTTTTAAAATGACTTTTTATTGCCAGTACTAATGGTAGCAATAACGCAAATCACCTCACAGTTATATCATTCGCTAGTCCTTTGATGCATTATTCAGTATTTTATGTTTTAATATTCCGACGACATATTTGAGTCTCCTTTCAATTTTTTCCTGCGCCTCGCGCGCCGCTGTGCGCTGAATTTTGAACGCTACTTATTGATGGCTGACTCTTAATCTTCACATATCACGTCTGGTGGCTGCCCCATATATTTTTATCGATACGCCACGATTCTTGTCCTCATCATCTTAACGATTCATAGATAAAGAATTTATCGTCTATAATATTCGATGATTGAGTTCAGTTTACCCAGGAATATGTCCTAGGTCCTATTGTGGTAAAAAGTAGATTAAAGTGAAATATGTATGTATATATGAATCATTAAGCTATAGAATATATTTTAATTGTAACCTGGTGGTATTGCTTTTTTTCCAAGGGCTAAGTGAAGTGAAACTAGATCCTATGACTCTTGTTTCTGCTGTTTTATATAGAAATTATTTTCAGATTCCATGATTATTATTTGACGATGCCAGAAAACATCTTGAGGAAACCTGCATAAGTGGAGAAAACTTAACTATTTTTCAACTACATGTAAATTCGAATTGGCTTGATAGACTAGGGCTTGATCCTCACATTGAAGGTAGTTTTGTATCCTGTAGTTATGGATATCCATGCAGAATAAAACTAGATTATTAATATTTATATATAATACAAGCCTTTCCCGCGGCTTCGCTCGCATCTAAAGGCTGAAAATCAAAAGAAATACTTTTCTCCCGTTTTTGCAACATTTTTCATTGATGCTCCACTCCTATTAGTCGTAGCGTAATTTAATACAACCTATAGCCTTCCTCGACAAACGGACTATCCAACACAAAAATAATTTTTCAATTCGGACCAGTAGTTGCTGCGCGTTCAACCAACCAACCAAACAAACTCTTCAGCTTTATAATATTAGTATAGATATCTACGAAGCACATCTAACTGCAAGCTTGTTTTAATCATCGACATTCCTGCAACGCTTAACAAATTGTTTTTGTCGATGGCAACCTGCGATGTTTCATTATTGTTCCGCGGTATTGAGGTGCGCCCAATATGACGACGTGCGTTTATACGAATATTTATAACTCGCGAATAAATTACATGAGGCGGTAATTACAAAACTTATTACAGCCATTCATAATCACCAGCTTAACTGTACGTGATTTGTATTAATAATTACATAGGGACTATAATTGTGCTTTTTTGGCGCCTCGTTCATGGGATATTTCATTTTGACATAAAAATAATTGTGTTTTTATTCAGATTAATTTTGACTTTTACTACATCTATATCTACAACTATAGTAGATGTAATAATATTACGTTAGGATATTATTATACACAGCGCTATGTAGTTCCGTAGTAAGTTACGAGGCTTGTGTTATAAACATGTGTTTATATTTATATTATGTATATATTTAAACTTATATATGTAGTATATCAACTATCTGGTATCCGTAACACAAGCTTCCTTCGTAGCTTACCACGGAATTAGATGGCGCTGTGTGTAATAATGTCCCAACATATTTTATATATAATTTTTTTTTATTTTTAAACACCCATGACTTGAGTATAAACATTCATGCTCAATATATGAATGCCCCCAGCGGAACTCGAACCAGCGAACGCTGGCGCAGCATTTAGGGTCACTACACACTGCGTCAAACGTGTCAAGTATTAAAAGTTTTAAAATTTAAAATATTTTCTCAATAGTGCATAATATGTATCATTTGAATTGTGACGCCATCTGCAGGAAAGTCTTGTTATCACTGATATAAATTATCTGAAAGTGTCATAAACCTAAAATTTATCTCGTTCTCTATCTTTGCCACTGGCAAATCTTTTTGTATCTCGACTTTATAATTTATTTATGTTTAACTTGTATTTTATGGATCTTTGTATAAAAGATTATCTTTTACATTTCATATAAAATATTAAGTATATAATACGATTCTTAAGTTACAACTTATATAAAGTTGAAAATAAACTAGTAGATTATTTTAATTCGTTAGTGTATCATAATAATTTAAGTAAATTTAGTATCTATAAAAATCCTTCATAATATAATTGTATATACCTAGATATATTCAGGCTTAAAAAATGATAATTTTCTAGAAATCTAACGATAATAAGTAAACTTTCAGAAGAATATTAAAGCTGTAAATCAATGATGACTGTCTATTTAAGATTGGGTGCAGTGACCTTTGCAATAACTGGAGATTTCTTCCAATCTCATCCCAGAATCTTGAAATAGCCTATGTAGAAGTTACACATAAAATTTTCAACATAAGCTTATATAAATGCTTATGTAATTTTATAAAGAAAATCTATGACAAAATGTTAATCTTCATTTTCTAATATTTTCAACTTACATTAATCAATTCGATGTAATTTTGTTCCGATAGTTGGATTATCACCGAACAAAACATACAAAGCCTTCCTTGAAATAATGAAATCAAAATGTACAAATAGCACTTTTCTAATTAAATACGAGGAACGTGACCTGCACAAGTTTTCCGAAGTAATTGGCCAATTTTTCCACCTCGCACGGCCCGCAAATATGAAGCAATTATAGCATCTCATTTCACGCCTCTTACGCTTAAAGATGACACTCTAGAGGTAAATTTTCATGAGCCTGAATTTTTTGATAACTGAATTATAATCTAAAACAGTGCTGCTATATCTTAAAGGATACCGTAAAAACATAAATTTTCACTAAACAAAATGCCGTAAAAAAGTGATATAAGAAAACAAAGCAAAACACTTATCATACTGACGTATGATTGAAGATTCACAAAGAAAAAAAATGAGGCTTCAGGTTATGTAGTCTAGACTATGTACTAAACCGCTGTATTCATTGCCTTTATGTTACGACTTTTTCTTTTTTCATTCCACTCACATTTGAACAATGGACTGATACAGGCCGAGCGAGATACCTCATATCACTTAACTCCTCAAAACAGACACAGGTCTTTTATGAAATGTTACTGTAGCAAATTTTAATCCCATTAGGATCAGACGGAGCTAATTATATTATCATTAGTTTCGGCACAGCGAACCGTTACAGTGTTATAAACAGCAGACGGTTTGGTTGCGCTATGCTACAATGAAGGAATATTTAAGTATACCGCGTATTTCAAGATCTACGCAGGAGTGTGAATTATCTCTGACGAAATAATTCGAAGTAAAGTTACTGTAACTTTATAATGGACATTAGTATATCGAAATTTTATAAAAACACTTAGTGGTAAATAGCTGAATATTCGAGCAGGCAATCACCAACAGGCTATTTAACCATTTTATTCAATTTGCTCACCCTCCAAAGGGTACGGGAGATGAAGATAAATACATGTCCACCGAGTTCCGGCCTGCCCGTTTTGGATTTTACTAAATCCTAACAAATTATCGGAACCTTTCAAATTTACGTATTCCGATTCGATTGAGTCTGAAAGGATAAACTAAAAACAGTATTACTATTTGACAAATAATTAATGTAAATCTCGTAAAACGTGTGTGTGTTAGATTGAAAATTTCTCTCTTCGTAATCGAATTATTTTGAAATCTCTGCCTAAGATTAAAATGTGTTATTTGCAAAATCTGTATCTGACTCGTAAAAACCCAGAGGCAAACTGCAATTTACGTACCAAATCGAGTGTGAACGAAACCAACATTTAAAACCGCACGGCATTTTGGCTGTTTTTTATTTCCAAACAAACACCGACTGCCAACTTCCAACGTATTGTTTTATCCCTTAACCCAATGACAATAAGGATAATTGCAAGCGCACCAATATTGGCCAGTTGGTTTCGTCTTTTGGCGTATTATAGACTACAGTTCTTTATCGCCGAGGGAGACGGCTATGGGATTGAAAAACATGGTATACATCTAAACTGCACTTCTTTATAGTTTGTATTGCCTTTGTTTTTTTTGTTGTATACAAGGAAGGGGAAAATACTGCTTTATATACTTGTATTTTTTATTTTATACATATGTACAATATACATAGTACATATTTATTTTGTGAAAATATGTGTTTTTTTTAATAAAGTATGTATTGTATTATCTATTTATTGAATGAATTTCATAAAATATTACAAGAATCTAAGACAACGAAGTTAACGTCCTCAAATCTCTTCCCTCCTGTCTTCATCAATTTCCTTAACTTTAATAGTGAAACTGACTATGTAAAACTCATCCTTAGTTAATCGTACCAAATGTAATCAATACGTAAACTGGAAACAAATAGAAAATCAAACAGAATAGACAAAGGGGATTCCCCGAAAATCAGCGCATGTGACCGGGGGTTAGGAGGCAAGACCGAAGACACGATAACGCCGGAGGGTTGAAAATCTAATTTGCAAATGCATTTCCTGCCTTTCAAGCCGCGGTGACGTGGATCCGACTTTACATTTTTAAACGAACTGAGATTCGAACGTTTCTGTCGTTAGCTGATAAAACAGTTTAGTCTGTTGGTGCGTGCATACTGGATTATCAAATAATATAATCTACTTAATTCTTAGATTTTATGTTGATCGCAATTATTACTTGCAAAGCGTTTCTGCACTAAATCTGGCATTTGCTCGCCTCTGTTAGTAGGATGGTACTCCTCTATAGGTCGATTTTACAATGGATCCCGACGATATTTGGTATACAGATTTTACGACTTTATGGAATGTTTTTGTTGTCGGGGAGTTTTGATTCGAGGGTTACTTCCTCCTTATTTGTTCTTTTTTTTATTTGAAAGGTTTTGAGTTGGTCACAAAAAGATTATTGCATATCCTATGATGATTTTAGCTTGATGAGTAGAATGTAGTGATGAATAGCTCCTCAAAATAAAGAGGTCACTCACGAGGTCCATTCGGTTCACAGAACTAACGCTATTGAGTCTGTGTTCCAAATTTAATCAAAAGTCAAGTAAAAAACATACACACACCCAGATCAATCATATATTATTTACGAACCCAAGCTACAATTATAAATGCTAAAGTTTGTCTATATATGGAATACATACAAACTTTCGTGTTTGTAATAATAAATTGTTTTTTTTATTATTTGCGGTACTTTAAATAAACCATAGGTATGGGTGTATGTTTTTGAATTCCATTTTGTTTATCTTATGACCTATTTTATGTCAAGTCCTCGAGGTTTAATAAATAACTCACTTCGCTTTGATCCCGCGTGTATTAAGATAGGGAACAATGACAAATCCGTAACAATCCTCCATTAAAATAAAAGTGCTCTTTTGTTTACATAACTACTGTCCAGTCGTGCTATTTATTCTTTAGTTTTTGCTTTACTAGGTTTACTTTAATGAAACCTCATTTAAAATCAAGCTGCCATCTCTAACTCTTAAGAAAATATAGTGTGGAACTAAAATACTACTACTTTAGTATTTTGGTACTGTTGGTTAAAACTTCTAAAGCGATGCATTTAAATAATAGTAGCGACTCACGTCTCTAGGTCCCCCTTCTTTGGTAAAATTTTTTACAAATTGTGAATAAGACATTTATTAATATCTAATGAAAAGTCTAAAGTTTCAAGCTTCTAGCTTCAAAAATGACATAATTTCCATACAAACTTTCATCCCTTTTTTCAATCCCTTACAGCCCTTTATCGCCTTTAAAAGTAGCCTATATCCTTTCTTAGGTTCTAGTATATATCTGTACCAAATTTCGTTTAAATCAGTTCAGTAGTTAAGGCATGATTGAGTAACACACAGACCGACAGAATTACTTTCGCATTCTGATCTGATATAATATATAATATAATATCGTATAATACATAGTTATATAATGATAACAACAAAATTATATATAATATAGGATAATTAATGGAATAATGTTAAAACGTATTATGTTCCTTGTTTCCTAATTTGCCCTTCTTTTGCAGCATAATTCTCGCATAGATAGCTTATAAGATGAAGATCTATATAGTCTACCTACGTCTCATGTCAGTAAATCAAGTGGATTCTATAGGGAATTTTCTAAAGAGAATGTGAATGACTGATTTATTCATTATAAGAAAATGAATTTTTAGATAAAAGCTTCCCCAAAACCTATATTTAGTGAAAGGCGACGTGAAGTACTAATTAATTATAGTATTAAATATTAAATAAACTAATTCATCACAAATCTTCAAAGTTCAAAAGCCTATTTGAAGTAAAATCTTTTACTATAGTATTAAAATCTATTCATTCGCGTATTAGTGAAAATATCGCAATACATACACAAAAAAATAAACACTCATGTTTTCCAATTGTACCTAATTCCCTCTTTTTGAAGTCCTCTCTAAAGTCCGAGATGCTGAATAGCCTCTTTATTATGTACGTATCCAAAAGAATTTTCAGAGGATTACCGTAACAATCTACACTTTCCTTAAATTTAAAAAATGCTTAAAAATTATAAATTTTAACATTAAAAACTTTCGCGATTCTATTTTTGCTCTTAAAGATTTTTTAATACAACTGATGGAAAAGTTTAAGCCTTAAAAAGCTTTATACAAAATACATATACATTCTGAGACATAAAAATACATTTATTGTTTACGAAAAATGTTTGATAATCAATATTATTGATGATGTCCTAGGCCTTAGTGTGTAGATCACGTTATTCATTAACATAATATTATTACATCTACGAGTAGTTACCTAAAATGGTTAGGTATGAGGCCTGTGTTACGGGTACCAGATAGTTGATACACTACGCATATTTTCTTGCATAACTCACAAACGAATGCCCCAAGAGACATTCGAACTCGCGACCGCTGGCACAGCAAGTAAGGTCACTATAAGCTAAGCCAAAAATATCGTCATTAATCTTCACATATATTTATTAATCTAGTATCTCCACCACTTAGAAGCCTCATAAGTTACGTAAGATGGAATTCCTGGCCGCTGCACACGTCAAAACTCCACAACTTTTGACATGTCTTCGGGCAAACTTGCAAGAACTTTTACATTAGACATAGAGTTTGGACTTTCTTTCACTATTCGTGTGGAATCTGCACGCAATGGATGGAACAAATCTTCAAAGAAAGTAAGCGACCTGTATCATTTGTTTGTTATTCCTATAGGTATTGTTTGGCTAGCGTCTAAATAACCATGATTGTATGTAATTCGTACTACAAAGCGTTAAGGCTTTTCTTTAGTTAATTTGTACAATTACTCCGACATTGCTTTGTTACTTTTGCTTGATGTTAGTAAAGGCTTTTTATATTTAATTTAGTTCACAAATCATTCTCTACATCATTTTTTGGGCTGAAGCATATATCAACATTTCGCCATTTTTTGCTATTTCTTATTATTTCAGGCACAAATACGTGCGAACACGAAATATATCAAAAGGAAAAGCTTATTATTAATCAGACCTGCGCAAAATAATAATGAAAGCATGTTGAACGCCAATTAGTGAGGTGAGGTAAATATAACAAGTTATATCATTCTTGTACATTCGAAGGAATTTTTATTTGATCATATCAGATGAAAACATATTGTACTCATGATTATAAATAATTGGCCCACATCATGCCCTTCTTTCGTCGGCTTGTTATATATGTTTATATAATAATATTTTGATTTGCACGAAATAACCCCGAAGAGCAAATTAATAAATAGAATGGAAATACTGATATCATTTTAAATATTTCCTGTTGTATTTACTCAGTTAATTGAAATTGATTATCTATAATGAAGATTTTTATACAGTATCAAATAACAAACACAATAAAATCAACCAAAAAAAGAGGTAAAAATTAAGTACATATATTATATACTACAATACTACATAAGATATTTTTATGTAATTTAAACCTCTGAGTTTTTACTTATTCTGAATAACATTTACTCAAGTAGCCAAAAGTTCTTAATTTAAACAAAAATCTAATTTAAACTACGAATCAGGCTTTAATCAAAACCTCAGTAACTGTGTTAAAGTACGCCGGAAATAGTCGAAACTTACATAAAAGGTTAAAGTTTCACTTGCATGTAAGATTCATTTCTTAGCAAACTCGACATACTTTAAATTATCTTAATTAACGATAGTATACCTACTTGATATTTTAGTATGCTTCTTTAAAATTAAGAGCTACTCTTAGTTTGTTCGACCAGAATTTAATAATACTTTCTTAGGTTTACGCGAATATTTGACATTATAAATGAACTATCTTTTCGGTTTTTGTTACGGACTTATTTTGATTTTAAGTTCCCGACGTTTCGAATTAAAAGATAGTTTCCTTAATGATATTGTTAATGAAAATATCAGGCTGTCAGTTGTCAGCCTTTTCTTGTTTTGCGACTTAAATACTAAAAAGTAAATATGGTGAAGTTTAATTAACAAAGTCCTGGGGACAGTTTTACTTATGAATAAAAAAACGTAAAAAATGTGTTATAGCATATAATTTTTTATTTAATTTTTGGAAAGGCAAAAGTAGCCTAATTACTGAGTACTTTCATTACCATTGTTGTTATGTGACTTAAGCTAAATGAGATGCGATCGTAGGCATTAAAGTATCGTGAATAAAGAAAAATATCAAACACACATAGGAAAAAGTTACATTTTATTTAACCTAACCAGTAAAATATGATGTCATATGAATGCATCCTATTACATTTGAAATGACTTGTCTTGCAAAACCGCCCTTACTAAATTGATATATAAAAGTATATGGTACGTACCTACTACTTATAAGGAAAAATACAACTTTCTTGCTTATACTAACTAGCAAAAATCTGAGCTTTGAGGGCTCGCGTAGTTTTTCTGCGAGTAATAATTTTTAAGACAGTTGTTTATGTTCTTTTTTTTATTTTAAAATTATATTTTTTGACAGATAACATATCTAGATATAAAGTTAAATTGCTATGTTAAAGCACAAATCTATAGACGTGATAGTTTTTCAGTAAAGTGTGCCACAAAATGCTCAGGTTGTGGGATAGTGTTAATAAGCATATTAGCTTATCATTATTTACAATTCGAGATAATTCCCTATTTTTTATGTATACATAAAGCACACATAAATACTCGTAACATAAAAAAGTGCCCTATTTACTTCGTACAACAATAATAAAGAAATTCTGGAGTTATATTCTAATCTGTCATTATTTGAAGTAAAACCACTCAAGGAACCGAAGTGCCGGAACGTCGTAAGAAATAAAAGAACATATAAAATTAATTTTTGCTTTACTCCAGCCCGCGGCGCTTGCAATCTCGAAGCTCCGCTTTTGTCGTAAAGTGTAATGAAATGGATCTTGATCTGTGAATTTTAAAAACAATATATACTTATTTTCGTTTTATTATTACTTTATTTTTCTTTAATAGCTTTATACATTGGTATTTTACGATGTTACCAAAGATTTATGGCATTTTAAAAACTTTTGGAAGTACTTATAATCTATCAAAAACAAGTTTCAGGAGCAAAATTAAGATAAATATGTTGGGACATTATTACACACAGCGCCATCTCGTTCCGTGGTATTAGCTACGAAGGAAGCTTGTGTTACAGATACCAAATAGTTAATATAATTATTACATTTATAAGTTTAAAATTACATATATTACAAATATATAAAATTAACATTTATTTAGGTTAAATATGAACAATTATTGCTTGAATTAATTTTAAGAATACATGTTTTTAGATATTTTTCATTATGTTAAATTTATATGCATAAAGTTACAAGGAATAAATTAACAAATGTTGTTTTTATTTTTGCAGGTACGTTGGAGATACTTTACATTGTAGAAATTTGTGTAAGTAAATTAATTAAATATGTATTAGTAAACAAGGTTTGAGATACTTGTAGCAGAAAGGACGAAGATAAAAATTAATTTTAATTTTATGCTTTATCAGTCAAGTATTTTTTTCTGACTTTCTGTATAGGTGTACAAACATGTACAATTTACATACATACATACATACATACATAAAGCCACGTACAAGCATTCTACAATCGTTGAAGAATTTAAATCTAAAAAGTATACAAGACATTATGACATGACATATCAATACGATTTATAACATTTTTAATATCCAAACTACAGCAATTGTAGAATGTCGTTTCGTATTAGTCCATACTTAATTCTTATTCAAACAGTTTCATCGACATCTATGCACGAGATCTATCAAACACATTGGATCAGAACTAAAATCAAATCAAATCAATATAAGTGACACGTGGAAAAATTGTATGAAAAACTAATTAGTCAAAATATATCTTTAAAAGAGCAATCGATTGATGCCAGGGTGTTCTGCTTCTCTTTCTATCTCACAAAGCTTTATATTGATTAATTTATATATAAACTCTAAAATTTAAAAATACGACTCAGTTGAAAATGTTTCGCAATGTTTTAATATTTAATATATAATTTGTCGTCAATAGTCTATATTCGATAGTACCGCAGTGGTAAGACTAATTGCCATTACTTATAATGCCAGATATAAAAGCTTCGACCAAAAAGCTCATCCTATAAAAAATAATAATTTTTTAATAGAAAATCATTTTTTCTTTACAAATAAAAGCTAACCCTATTCTATTATAACCTAATTTGGCATGTATAATAAATAAAAAAATCATCTATTTCACTTTACCTCCTTAAGTGGCTCGCACAAGTGGCCTCAGACATAAGAGTATTTACATAATAATTCTGATGTATAGAATACAGAGTGAAGTACTGGAAATTCTGGATCCTCATTAATCTATTTATATTGCCAGTATACATTTCTATTTTTTGTGTATCATTTAAAAAAAGAACGTTACAGTTTATTTAAATTGCAAATCGATATGTAATATCAATGCAGTCGCAGTAAAATCTCTCA
Organism: Boloria selene; assembly: GCA_905231865.2. Taxonomy (NCBI): domain Eukaryota; kingdom Metazoa; phylum Arthropoda; class Insecta; order Lepidoptera; family Nymphalidae; genus Boloria; species Boloria selene. The sequence continues at coordinate 7,689,159 of HG993149.1, forward strand.
ATCACTTTTTCACTCCACCCCCCGTAGCTCAGTAATAAATGTAATAGCGACCGTGCACAGTCGTTATCGTCCAAGATTACGTTTGAAACCCTCTAATGTACAGTAATATTACTTTATTTGTCACATATCAATAACCCGCCATTTCGTGGGCGCGATTGAATATAAAATGGCGACCAATTCGCTGTGGTGGGCTATTTGATAAGGATTATCTTTCTAGTAATGGCTCTTGCTTATCTATTTATTATTTTGATATATTTACCAATAAGACGCTATACAGATAAAATATAAAGTCAAAATAATAAATTACATAGAAAAAATAATACGTTCATTCATGAACGAATATTTAAGTGATTTTGTTAGTATTTTTAACTATGTATGTATGTTTTTCGATATACATAGTTTTCTACAATTTGTTCTATCCATTATTAACTTAAATAGCTTATTTATTATCATAAAAAACTAATAAAGTATATATATCAACTTTAAAATATCAAATTACTTTTGCAGTTATCTAAAACCTATCTGTGGTCCCCCAGCGTATGGTCTCACTCGATTGACGGATTAGCTGCGTAATTGCGGTATTGCATGATACGTAATTGAAAGGGGACGCAGCTGTCACTTGCAGAAAACTTACAATTTTCTTAATTAAATGTTATTCATACACAATTAACATTGTGCTTTCTGTAACCTGATAATTTGAATGAAATAATGAATGTTTCAAAAACTAATTTCTTTATAAATATTTGCATTTTTTAATTTCTTAGTAAAGCATAATGTGTGCGTAGATGCCCAGGTTGTGTTTGTAAGATCATAATAATAATAAGTTTGTAAGATAAAATACGGAAATACACACATTACAATGAAATCATATAACTTTCTGTAAAATAAAGGTTATTTTAATCTGTTAAATATTATACCGGTTAAACTAATCGTATCCTAATCCAGCTGGCCGATGCGCATGAAAAATTATATATACCTAACTATTGGTACTAACTAACCTGGATTCTCTATTTTCTGTTAATTGCTCTGTGGCTAATCTACTACTTTATTTTTTGTGCTTCATGAAAAATAATGATTTAAAAATATACAAGATTAAAGTGAAAAAATAAATAAAAGTTAGTATTGAATAAAGGCTAACACAAAATAGTTTCAAAATTACAACAGTGTAAACACACTACATAAGATACAAGTATGTACTCGCAACACACAAGTTTAATAGTGTTGGATAACGCTAAACCGAATTTCCAAAACTTCCCTGCATACTGATTTGCATAATATCATGTCTGACACTAATACACTCAACTCGATACTGCACCTGTGGCCATGTGAGCTCATAATGGCATGTACTTTACTAGTTACATACCGCAGGTTTACTGCTTTATTAAGACACCCAAAATATTATTATATTAACTGTGTTCTAACTTTTACCCCTTAAAATTGATAATGATGTATATCATAAATAGAGTAGATTATAATCGAATAGTTTTTTTACTCCACAATCAATAGACATGAGAACACAAAAACGCAGCTTACGTCATAAATATATATGTAAAAATATTTTGAATGTATATGACTACCGAATGCCTGTAAATGAATTTGTCAAAAAGGTTTTAGGAAACCTTTTTGACAATTAAGAAATAGGTTTCTAAATATTTCATTACATGCTAAAATAAGTTTTTGTTCCATAACTTCCTACAACAAATATCATTAATTTAAGCACTTAAGCAAATCATATCGTAAAAATACGCTAAAGGCTAAATCGCACTTAAAAGCATAATCCAATCTTCACCACGGTGTCATTCTGAACTAACAAACTAGAAATTTTCGACTCGATTCGATTCGATTTCATAATTGATGTTCTTCATAATTAATTATTGATAAGAATCAAGATGAATTTAGAAGCAAGTATTCACTTTTCTTTTGCTAATTTTACATCATCCTAATGTCTTCTTGAATAAAGTCAGAGCTTAAATTAGTTAGATGTTATCGCAATAGTACACGAACTACAGTTAGTGTAGAAGAAGTAAACGAAGTAAACTAAATGAGTACCTACTACTACTACTATACGGTTTTGTTTACTTTACAGTTACAGCGTTATACTCTGTTATTTTTATAAGACGGAGAATGGCAAAAAATAGCTTTTTGCAAATTATGATTTACTAGAAAAATTTTGAAAGGTTTACTAAATAATTTTGTATTATAAGTGAATTGCGTTGGTTGGTTCAGTTTCGTTACCTTTAATATTAATACAATAATTATCACATTTTCATACCAAAAAAGGAAAACGTATATAATATTATTAGTAACATAACAAAATAAAAATCTAAAACATATTTACAAAGTACAGTGCTAGCAAAGTTTTGTGCCCTAAAAACTGAGTTTTAAGTGTCACTCCAGGCTGTTGAAGCCGGCTAACTTTCTACAATAAGAAAACCGATAGAGTAACAAGTCGGAAAATTCTCTCTGCTCGTTTTAACCGCAGCAGGAATCAGGACGGAAATATCGAGTCGAAAATTTCTAGTTTGTTAGTTCAGAATGACACCGTGGTGAAGATTGGATTATGCTTTTAAGTGCGATTTAGCCTTTAGAAACCTATTTCTTAATTGTCAAAAAAGTTTTAGGAAACCTCCAAGAAGTAGTAGGTAAGTAAGGGTTAGCGAATTTCACATACTTTTCGATAACCTGTTAAGTTTTTTAAGCGTGCAGAATTCCTTACAATATTATGTTGGAAATGATGCATACAAGAAAATTGACTTACGCGACCCGGGATTTAAACCCACTTTATTTGGTCACCTAAGCGAGTGTGCTACCACTGGTCTGCCACTCTCCTAATATAAATTGTAAATTAATTATCTTCAATAAATAATAAATCCTTCTGCAAAAAAATCTTTAGTATAAACCGAAAATCAAAACTATTTAAAGTATTTTTTATAGAACAATATGATCTCCCAAATGCATAAATCCAAGAAAAACCTTTATTGTTTTACAAAACAAACTATAAGAATAAAGTATGCAACATTACCTTATTATTCAGCGATTCGCCTCATTATTTCTAGGTCAGTTAATCCTCGGCTTATATTCCGCTTTTTAATTGTACCCCGACCCTATGAATTTTTGAATATTTTGAACTTTAGGCTGTTGTAATAGGGCTTTGTTAATTTTGAATATGTTGCAAGCTGTACCTGTCGGACCCTCGTCGAGGTCGCTTGTTTTTCAGAATTTACCATCTCGTTAGCCTAGCGAAATGAATACGCGTAATTAATAAACGATGTGCGGAAAACTCGTTTAGGTACTGGCACGTGTATTACATATTAATGAGAGATTAATTGTAAAAAACAGGCAAAAATGTTTGTCAGACTTTATTTAATGAAAATTTTTATCTTTTGTTTAACACAAATTAAATTTTATTTTGTACAAATTAAAAAAATCAATTCAGTTTAGTTCTATACTTAAAACGTGCCAGTTTCTACTTAACAGTGCCCAGCCAGTCAGTCAAAAAAATAAGTGATTATGAGTCTTCTTAGTTTTACGTAAATATTTCACATTATAAATAATCAATGAAAATGTTTTTAGAGATTTGATTTTATTATGATTTTTTGTTTTTTACGTTGATGAAGGAAGATTAAGAAGATATCACGAAAGTTATTATATTTAAAATAATCACTACACTACAGGAAACAGAAAAAACAGATACCACACCTGTTAAGTAAATATCACGCCTAAATTATTGTAACATTAGATATCAAGTATCTCAAGCAACTTTGTATCAGACAAATGAAAATTACAAAAGTGATACCCAACTCAATTTTGACGCTTTTGCTTATCACCTTTGCCAGATAAATTCTTTTATCATCGGCGCGTTTCCCTAATTCTGCCTGTCAGTTACTCAATTTTACGATAAATTAAATCTGCGATCGTTTCCACTCCTTAAATGACGGAAGGAAACATGTTACATAGGAAATTAATATTTTATACCTATAAATACATTGTTATTTGTACTTCAGCTGTCTAAAGTTATTAAATATTAAAGGCAGCCTATTTTCGCTTTGTTTATTCGAGCCGCTTAAGCTATCTATTATTTAGGGAAATAAATTTAAATGGAAGTGATGACCGACTTAGGTAAATTACAATGTCACTTAGTGGATATTTAAAATTTCTACTCATAGATAGCGTTGACAAAAAAAATATTTTAAATTTTTTATTTTTATTTTCGCACATATGTAGCACAATATCTTATTTGGCAATAAGAAATTGTCAGTGACTGTGAACGCCTTATGACAATAATTTAAATGGTTTAGGAGTGTGGCGCAGTTTGTAGTGATCCTATTTTTTTGCGACAGCGGTCATAGATTCGAGTACCGCTGTGGGCTTTCATTTGTTAAACTGGGATGTTTGTACTCCAGTCATGAGTGTTTATATTTATAATATGTATGTATTTAAACTTATATAATATGTAGTATAACAATTATCTGGTATCCGTAACACAAGCTTCCTTCGCGCTGTGTGCAATAATGTCCCAACATATTTATTTCAAATAAAGTCTTACAAAATGCTAAAAGTTGATTCATTGAAATGGAAATGACTGAACCAAAAATGTATTACAATCTGAAAGTATAAGGTGAAAGGACAGTCATGACAGAGCATAATACCTCTTAATTAGAAAAAGCAGAAAAAACAAAGTCCATTTGAAATTAATATTATTATCTGAAACCCAGTACTCATATTTTATCTTTAATTATCTCGATTTATAATATACTTTTGTGTAATCGTAAATATTAATTACGGTAGCAATATAACAGAAATGAGAAATTAAAATTTGTTGACTTATCTCTACTTGGGTATTATTACATTTTTGTTGGCTTTTTATGTTGCTTAGCAAAAATAAAGAAATATTGTAGTTATCTTTCGTACAGAAGATAAGTATTTTATTTTCTGTCTGAAAGATAACTTGATCCATAATTAGAAAAATTTTTGGTGATAGAAATATTTTTTACTAAATTATACAAACTTATTTTTGTCACTATTGATTGATACTATATATATAATAATATTATAATAATATTATATATATAGTATCAATCAATAGTGACAAAAATAAGTTTGTATGTTCAATATTCAATACAAAATTTTTACTTGCTATGATCTTTGTAATTCGCGACCTTCGCGACGATGTAATTAAGAAGGTCAATGTGATTGACAAAACACGTACAATATGTTTAATTTATAAAAAGTAAATAATAAGCACGAAAAATAATACAGGATAATTGAAATAAAACACGGGTCATGATTATTCGGTCCAAGTTAATTTGAAAGAAAGGTGCACTGTTATATCTGCGTTTATTGTTATAAGCTCATAATGTTCATAATTTCATGTAGAAGTACTTTAATTAGATATGTACTTAAAAAATAAGTGCTGGGAGTACTAAAATCATAGCGATGCTCCTTTGTTATTTCGCAAGGCGGGTGAATGAACTTTGTCATATGAAAAGCAATATAATAGAGATACGTGTAAAGAAAAGCTCTAGAGGTTACATATTTGTACATTAAATTTTGTGCTTAGAATTTAATATAAACGAAATCAACAGTTTTTACTAATACTATTTTCCTCGCCTTGCAACATGGGAAAAGTGGATACATTTTAATGTTTTTATAATGTTATCTACTATATCTTAGTTTCAGTAAGTTTATTGAGAAAAGCTGATCTTTTCGTACTGCGCGCTTCCATAAAGAGCAAGAATTTTAAATATGAATTTATACGCGGGCGCGAAGCCGCACAAAGTAGATGCGATTTATCAAGTCATAGTATTATTTTGTTACTTCTTTATCCTAGAACGGATTTAGATAGTACATGGATTAAATATGGCCTAATCGCATATCCTTATGTAAGGCGCTGAAGACTGTAAGTCCCTCGCGTTACATTTTCTAAATGTAATATTGTCTTAACCCATTAATCTGTCAATAGTTTAGTATTTAGCACTCCGGTCGCGTTAGCGTTGGATCCCAAAAGACTTTAATTATTAATAGATTGCTCATAGCTCGACGGGCTAGTCCCGATAAATAGATCTTCATTTAAATAATAACGTTTCGGCAAAGGCTCATCTGAAATATAAATTTTATGGGATTAAAAGGGTGACGCGATGTCGTTTTACGCGATGAAAGTCTCGGTACTGCTTTTATGATATATGTATTTTATGTTAATATTCAAATGCGCTAAATAAAATATGTATGCAGTAGAAACTCTACATTGGTGCTATACAAAAATTGTATCAAACATTATGAGGAAATTTTCGGTTTGACATTAAGTTTCACTGTCACTGTAAATAATTTTTAGACAAAATATTCTCTTTAATTTTTACAAATAAATGTAATATAAAAACGGTGGACTTAATATTATAATTTCTTATATATTATGATACCAACACATGATTACATACATTCGTAACAGAAAATATTATGAAAATCGATTTACTGTTGGCAAATATATCGCATTTCATTCTCACAATAAAAAAGTGAATTTAAGCAGCTTTGATGGAAACTAGAAATAAGTATAAAAAAATGAAAAATCATTCAGTACAGAAACCTTTATTAATCGTCATTATGCTTTTAAAGATATAATAACTAGGTGGTGAATATCACCAAAAAATTTAGGAAACTGCTATTATTTTTACATTCGAATTTCGACCACAAAGTGAACACTAGTTCGTTTAAATAGTCAGTATGAGGTAAAAATTAAATTTTATAATATCCATAAACTTGAGTTAAAATCTTATACTACTAAAACATAAATCTTGCAACATCCTATTTTATTGGCCTAGAATAGAATTTGTTCAAAAAAATATACTTCTTAGCTTTCATAGTGACAACTTCTTTCTAATCTCTTGAACTAAACGAGTTCTTTCTCTATTTGTAGAAAACAACTGTGTGACAAAAATCCATTGTACTTCGTATCTTTAAGTAAAATAAAATGCAATTACTATTCACACTCAGAAACAACATTCTGCATGCAACATGGATGGTTGACATGACAAGCTTTTGTTTGTTGTATAAGGGAGTAAAAATCTTGAATTTATTTTCATGTGTCGTCGCTCGCTGAATACACAGTAAAACTATTGACGTATCTTAAAAGTCCTTACAGTTATTTTATTCTTTAGGATAAATTTGTTACAAACTTTGAATGTCTTATGTATTTATATCTAATCAAAAGCCTAAAAAATAAGTTTCAAGCTTTTCGCTTTGTAAATGACGTAATTTAAATACAAACTTTCATCCCGTATTTCAACCTCTTATAGCCCTTTTTTAGCCTTGAAAAGTAACCTATGTCCTTTCTCAGGCTCTAGACTATCTGTGTACCAAATTTCATTTAAATCGGTTTGGCGTGAAAGCGTCAGTAGAATTTTAAGTTAGCAGAACAAAAAAATTAAAGAATTTCATACAAACTTGGGAGAGCCCTTAGACCTCCTTAATGCGGCCCTGTCTCAAAATCTGTTCATAGCGGACTAACTATAAACTACCTCACTACCAAACATCTTTCTATGTCAAGCGGTTTTCGATATTTCGTTAGGAGTGAATGACCCTTCTTTTTAATTATATAGATTTACACATTATGTTGTTACCATTTGATACTTAATAACTCAATAATTCCTAATTATACACTACTAATATTTATTTAATCGTTACAAATTACAATAAAACTAAACATTTTATTGGTTAGGAAATGAAACTGTCGCCACATATTTATTGTGGTTATCAACTCCGTATACAAAACCATTAATCTTGTGATCTATAAACTGTTCTATCAATCATGTAACGTTTTAATCGTTTGTATAAAAAAAGTAGAAGTTAAGTAGAAAAATAAATAATAACGTTCTAAAACTACACCTAAATGAATGAAAAGAATGAATAAATAGTGAGTCTAGAATTCCAATATCTATACTATATTATAATAAATAAATATATTGGGAAATTTTTACAACATACTAATAAAATATTTCAGCGCTGGTAGATAGGCCATAGACAATATAACATCGTGGTATTATAATATGTAAAAAATAAGAATTTGGCTTTGGATCTTTAGAACGCAGGAGAAGTCGTGGGATCAATACAGCTATTCTTCAAACTACAGGATAAGGAATGGTCGACACTGTAAAACATCGTTATTTAGTATACTGTGCAAAACATAAATATACTGTAAATTTGATACAGCCATAAGTTTTATATTAAATCAATACGTGTTTCCTCCAAAGATTTTGGGTTTGATAGACCAGTGCGACCAGAACAAACGATTCTTACGTAATCAAATACTCCCCACATCCAAACGGGCATTGACCTCGATGCTAATACGAGTAGTGGATTCGTTCAAACAATAATGCTAATCTAAGATTAGTAACAGAGATTTAAACCCAAAAAGGTTATGAAACGACGACGTTTGACAACACGTTTGTCTCAGTTTGCTTGACCCGACTTGCTGCGTGAGCGGTCGCGGGTTCGAATACCGCGAGGGGCATTTATTTGTAGAGCACCAATGTACACGAATTTGTACTCCAGTCATGGGTGTTTATATTCATAATATGTTTGTGTTTAAAGTTACATATGTGTAGTGTATCAACTATATGGTATCCGTAACACAAGCCTCGTAGCTTACCAAGTAATGATGTCACAACACCCTTTTTATTATATTATTATTTATTTACGTACAATTTTTAGACTTCACCACCTCTGAGGTGAAATTTTACTTTAAATAAAATTCCAAAATCCAATGTACAGATTCGAATTCGGCTTTTATTATACGTTACATATACATCGCATTATAAGGCAAATTAGTTCCAAATTAAATCAAAATATTTTATTATATTAATATACATATTCACTTAAGACAACTTACTTATACTAAAAGTTCTTATTTCATGAATTTTACCTTTCAAAGCCTTTCGAATCTTGCATCTGAAGTGTCAATATAGGGTGAGAAAGTTTGCCTAAAATAAATATTCATGTATGTGAATGACAAATATTATTTCTGAAACGTTATATTAGACTTTCACTTAACTTCAATACTGTTTATCATCAGTAACAATTTATATCACGCTACTTATATTTACTTAGACATTTTTTGTTGGCGTATTTCTATCGTACTTAGTTAACTTACCGACTCAATTATTTAACCTTTAAAACTAAACTGGCATGTATAGTAATAATTCTATTTATATTTAAGGGTGCATAACATTTTATAATAATATGATTAATTTTAATTGCAAAAGTATTTCGCTGTCATAAATAACAATAAATCAAGCGTTTCGCTTACAAACCATAGCCTAGCTAATAGATTTTTAATAAATTTGACGCACAAATTGATTGTCGGCCATTTTGCAAGGCGACCACGGTCTGGTTGGCCAGTTTGAATTTGGAATGAGCGCGCGGGCAGGGCCCATCAATCATTGGTCCGCTGGCCCACGCCTGACGCACACAAATTATGATTGAGATTTATGCCTCCTCGCTATCAGAGCTAGCTTTAATAGCGATATGGTGTACCATTGTGCTTTACTAACTTAGTTTTAATAGACAAAAAATATAAACTAAAATGAACGAAAACACGTTAAAATTTTACCATCTATATATGGGTATAACACAAAAAGTATTACCCGAGTTACTTCGGTGGCTGTATAACGTTATAAGTTGAAATTCTTATTATAGTTTTATCAAAATTGGTTTTCGTTTGTATGCAGTGCCATAGCAAAATCTGAATATCGAACCTATTCTCCCGAATATACTCCATATCTTTCGTGTAAACGATCAGTATGCATAAATATGAAAACAGGTTACGCTTTTTGCGATACGCTGACATAAACACTGAAAATAGAGAGCTTTGTAGCGACACTATTGAGTAAATGGTCCCAACGTATTGTTGGGTTATCTAAAACGGCGAGCGTTACTATAGATAGAAGTCGCTTGGCATTGTAAGGGAGGCGATGAAAATTATCTGTATCGTTATTTGTTTTTTTTATGTAAAATGTCAAAAGATCGACTTTAATCTTGGATTTATAAAATGGGTGTCTTAGATTATTTTTTTATTTGACCTTGTTCAAAACGACGAAGATATTTAATCGGTTGTTAGTTTATGTCTGCGTGTCTTTGTCATGTGATATCTTCGTTCATTCCTCTTGTTTATTTATAATAAATACATTTTCATATTTCTTTTGATGATTAGTTTTGTGAAGATTTTTGTACGGAATATGGATGTTATTTTCCATATATTAGAGAACGGATTTGATGTAACTTTAATATATAACAAACTTGAAAAAAACTATTGTTGAACCCAATATTTTAATATGATAATTCTTTTCATCTAAAATAGGGTAACTAAACTTTTCTCTCTCGTAGTAGCGTCTACGGATACACCGACTTGCTACAAAGCGTAGCGCACCGTAGTCGCGTACTTTCGTAGCGGTACTAGCACTTTTAAACATAATATTTCTTGTCTTTATAATTTCTAAGTTGCTTTAGAATAAAAGCTTTGTCCTGAAATACCTTAGGAGTTTAAATGAGCTTTAAATTTAATCATGTTTAGTGAATGTCCGTGAAATTTTCTTTAATTTTATTTGAGAATGTTGAATTAATTACTATATGAAGATATTTATCATAAATATTATCGTTGTGTTTAATTATGAATTTGTTAGAGCATTAAAATAATCATATTGTTATTATCATAATTATCTGTTCTAGAATGGATCATATATTTTGTTTTATGTAATTAGTCTATCCCAACAAATTCGTATATTATTCGTATATATATTATTTATCAGATTATGATGAACAGTTTAAATATTAATAATATTAGATTAGTAACAGATGAGTAATATTAGATTAATTTAAATAACTCTTTCATCTAGTTATCGTTGTAATCATATCAGGGAGTAGATATAAAATTACATTATCCCAGCGGTCCGGTGGAATATCAGCTGAAATTATTTTAAGAATTTCAATGAAACAAGACATTCTTGCGGGATAGATTCTCACAAGGAAACTGAAGATAAATTTTCTTAAAACTACCTCTTTTCAGATTATAATTAACTAGCGACTTACCCTCGCTTCGCTCAAGTTCGTCTCTAGATGAGCGCGAGCGAAGCCGCGGGTTCCGCTAGTTATACATACAAACATTCCTCTTGAAACATTCTATCTATTTAAAAAAATCGTATCAAAATCCGTTGAGTAGTTTTAAAGATCTAAGCTTAAATATGATTTCGAATCTTATGTTGATTAATTAACTTTTTACTAACAAAAAATTTATATTACAAACTTAAAAAAGCTTTAGAAATAATTTTATATATTGCTTTAAATACTAAAAGTCATAAATTAATATTTAATAAGTAATGAGAGCGACGCGATGTGACTCCATCGGGCAAGCTTCTTAGAATATTAGCGTAGGTATTCTATAATATAACAGTTACCTATATGTTTACTTCGATAAAAACATCCATACTTTTGAGAAATATATTTCCGACATGATTTACAAATCTAAAAAAAACGTTTTGAATTAAAATTCGAAAGAAAACATTGCATTTGTTCTGTGCTTGTGAGTAAAAAAATGATAAAATTTAGTCAAACTTTGTACGAAAATCTTCATATACTCGACTGGATAATAAAAATTGGACTTGATTACGATATCATAATATAAGGACACTCCAAACAACCGAAAGTCCGCACTTAAACAACGTTGCTCTTACGTTCTGAAAACCATAATAAAGTTGAAACCTTTTTATTACCCCTCTTAAGCCGATATTGCCAACCGTAACCGTTTTACTGCGTCCCACTATGACATCAAGTAAATGAACGGTTCATCGAATCGTAAAACTAAAACATTAACTAAGATAGAATTAAATAATCTGTTTTGGATACGTCATTCCACTATTTACATTATTTTCTTTTTAAATACTTTCGTAGATTTAAGCAAATATTGAGACGCAATCAAAATTTGTAGGAAGACCAAAATGTGAAAGAAGTGTGTAAGTAAAAGGTAGTTTTAGTATTAAAAAATTTGAAATCCCAAAAAAATAATAAAAAATGGCGGTAAACCCGTGAAAACGTAGAAACTAACGTGTAAAAGTGACATTATTAAGCATAGGTATAATTGTTGACTTGGATTTTAATAACACGCTGCGATCCTAGCAAAGGCACAAAGGTAAAGAAAGAAATATATGTTAGAGTGTAGAGTTTGAGTATAATATTTTTTTAAATATTGCGGAAAAAATTCGAGTTATATAGAAAAATCGCTTATATGACGACATTATATGCAATTTAATTTAGAATTTCCTTGAAATTTTAAATTTTTAATTACCTGTCTGTCCGTGACCGTATCACGAGAAAACCACTGGACGGATTTAGATGAAATTTAGTATGATGATAGCTGGCTACCCGGGTCAATAAATAGAATAGTTTTTACTGCGGGAAAATATCTCATTTCTGAGGAATCTCAACTAACCCTCACAAACCGGCTATAAAACATCACACAGTTTGCAAAATCTATCTTGTTTCCGGTCTTTAGAAAGCGGACGGAGCCGCGGGAAATTCTAGTACACATATAAGTATATCAATGTTAATCATAAGTTTATCGAAACTAAGTATAAATAACAATTCTCCCAATTTTCAGAAAAAGACAAGACCTTTTCTTTTAACAAAAGAATTTTGAAACTTAACCCCGTTGAGACATTAATGGGTCAACATCCACATTTACGTTACATATTTCAAAGAGCTCAGGAACATAGTTGTTAAGTTTGAAACAAAATGGCGAAGTTGACTTTGCTTGCCATATATGTATACGATATACCTGTACTATACCTTAGTAGTTTGAAGAGTATATACGGTTTCCTTGAAGACCTTTCTTGTGATGTTGTTATATAAAGTGAAGTTTCCATAACTTACCTATAATAATATATTAAAAAAAAATTACAATTTACAAAAAAATGTATTCTTTTACTAAATAACATAAAGGGTAGCGTTTTTCCTTAAAGCCGTTCAGAGGCAAGTTGTCGTAAACTATTAGAATTATGGATAAACTAAGTTTACGTAACAAAATTTCGCACGATCGACAGTGAATAAACAGTGAACATTTATTTCTTATAAAAAGCGAGTTCTGTAGGAACTCCTAAACAGAAGCTTTATTAATTCCCATATTTATAACTTCAAAAATGTTGAACTTCTATTTGACTTTCTTCTCTCTTTGACTATTTAAGTGTATTGTATAATTATTTTCTAAAAACGACTGTCGACGAATCACTGATATATTGGTTTATAATATGTCATAGATATTGACTAGTGACCTAATTTTACTTCTTTCAATTTTTCTTCCTAGGAATCTTTGTGGGCTTATACGGATAACACACCAGAATTTCACCACAATCGAATCAATACTTTAATAACGCTTAGAGGACAAATATACGAACATACAATTTTAATTATATAGACAAATTACTTAAGAATGTATTAATATTTAAGAGATTACTTCGTAAAAAATTCAAGACAGCCAGTAATACAGCATCATTAAGAGCTCTACATGAATTTACATTAAGACTAATGACTGCGCTGTTAATATTAACAAAGAACGTTACTGCGAAGCTACTAAAATTTAGAAAATGTATTGCGGCTATACCTCTAGTTCTACGCTGCTATAATAATTATAAAAATATATTTTAAAGTGATTAACTAGAATTAAAATCATTAATTGTTTATCATGAGAAAAAGTATTTTGTATGTAAATATCGCTCGCTAGCGAGTGCGTCTAACTATACTAACTTTTAACTTTTACTTATCGGTATGAATAAATATAGCCCAGCGGTAACACGTCGCTTGGATAACCGAGTGATGCGGGTTCAAATCCGGTTCTCGCACCTCTGATATTTTCATGTGCGAATCATTTATATCATGATTACCACTTGTCTTACGTTGAAGGAAAACATCGTGAGGAAACCTGCATGTCAGAGAAAACCTAACAAGTTTTCGAAAGGCATGTGAAGTCCGCCAACTCGCACTAGGCCAGCGCGGTGGACTATGGCCTGATCCCCCTCGTACTGAGGGAGGCCCGTGCCCAGCAGTGGGACGTTAAAAAGGGCTGATGATGATGATGATGATGATGAATAAACTCATTAATTATTATTATTAAATATTCTTTAATCTGTCTATGATTATGTGTGAATGTTCATTGTTCATAAAAACGATATTACGTTTTTCTTACTTACTATTTAGTGCATATTTTACTTTACCTAAGTAATTTAACTATTGCAAGTAGAAACACTAAGTAGAATCCTAGATATATCCTACGTATATGGCTATTTATTCGAACCCTGGCTGGCTCTCGGCCAATTTGTCTAATGCCAGCTATGCCATTTACTAGTCAAGAATGTATATATAATGTAATATTATGAATGCTAGCGTAAACGGCAACGCTAAATGTTCATTGTAAAAAATTTTCTTTCACTTATAGTTAAATATTATATAAGCATAATATGAAGTACCTAAATGCACACATTACTGAAATTCTGACGAAAAAATAAATTCGTTTTGTTGTGCATCGTTGGAGTCTCGATTTTTATACGATTGTTTATATTGAAATTTAATTAAATTATCTTTTTAATGTAACAAATTATGGTACCGCCAACCCGCCCTTGGCTGGCATGGTTTCCACTATGGCCGATAGAAGATGGAAAAGATTCAATACCATAAAGTATCAATAATAATTTAACAAAATTTAAAAAATGACGTTGAAAATCCCAAGCACCTGACCTACATCCTATGTTAAAATGTCAAGCACTGTAGAACAGCCACTGTGTTCCATAATATATTATCTCTTTAAGGTAATTAACGATTTATGACTGATGATAACCATAAAATATATGTTGGGATATTATTTCACACAGCGCCATCTAGTTCCGTGATAACCTACAAAGGAAGCTTGTGTTACGGATACCAGTTAGTTAATATACTACATATACTTAATTTTAAATACATATACATATTATAAATATAAGCACCTATGACTGGAGTACAAGCATGTAATGTATGTAATAGATGCCTCCAGCGGAACTCGAACCCGCGACCGCTGGCGCAAGAAAGTAAGGTTATTACAAACTGGGCCAAACATGTTGTCATGAATTAAAGTAAACTCTATGGTTAAAATCAGCTATGTCTACAGGCCACATGACTTGTGCCAATTCCGGTAATGCTTAACACTAATACAATAATATTATTCTATTATTTGTACTCAACCTACTGTACTCGCTAAATGTGTTAGCGAATATTTTGAACAAATATGTGTATTTGTTCTGCCTAATGTATAATAACAGAATTACTAGGTTACATAAACACTTTAATATAAGAGCTTTTGATACCGATTAATATTTATGACTCATTCCTACGCATATATATTAATTATATCAATATGCTTCAAAAAGCTATTACATAGTAATAAGTAAACTTATTTTATTTTTCTAAAAACGAATTTATTGCAATTTGTTTATTTATTAGGTATGGTACGATTATGATTTGATTACATAATCTGTTGTACGACTGGACGGATGCGGAATAATTTTGTACTACACTTATACATATTGTTATGATCTGCAGTCATAGTACTGTATATGTTTAAGTATTAAAGGTAGCTAAACACAGCCAAGCAAAGCGGGGGTAGCTCGCTAGTTTGTATGTAAAAAACTTAAGTAATGATTTTACATTTAATGAATAATAATCAAACTATAAAAAATAGTAAATTTTACAATTCTCAATTAATATGCTTAAGTTACTTAAAATTAACAAAACTGATAAATAATATTTACTTCACTACCGAACTCTTGTAAACGACGATATACTCGCAAAGACTATTTGATCAATACTAGTCGTGCTGACTGCCAAAAGTTTCAAACAAAAAACCTAATATTTTGTCGTGTTTGGTTAGTTTTACTTCCGTGTTCTGAATTCGATTTGTATAAATCTGCTAACTTATGTTATTACTTGAAGAATGCTTACAAATATTTTTGTTACATAATAAAATGTATAAAGAATGATAATTCAAAGTAAAAAACGTACAAACATACCACATAAAATGTTAAAACCGTTGTTTTAGGGAAGCCTGAACGTTCGAGTTACCTTCGTCTACAAATATTTTTCAAAAAAATATTCTACACCATTAAAGTATTATACGTAACTTCCATATTATTCTTTTATTATATTTAAAAAAGGAACAATTTATGTATACGCCTGGTAAGTCCTATCAAAATAATAGAAAAACCGGCTTTACAAAGCAACTTTTCTTAGCTTTGTATATACAAAAGGGCTGATCTTGGACAGATTTTGCCAATGCGGTTACTAACGGATTTTGTCTACAAAACCTAAACGATTAACTAAATAATTATATGAATTACTTCTTCCTTCTTATAGATTACGCTTAATATCTGAAAAATATTAAATTTTTCTAGGAAAGACATATTCAACCCATAGTGCAGGTTGTAGGACCTCTCATTCCTTTTGAAAACTTAATAGGTTCTCACATATGCAAGTGGTAATTAAGTTAGAAATTATACGCACATGAGTATATCAGAGGTGCGGACCCGAAATTTGAACCCGCGACGCTTAGCAAACGGAATATTTGCTTAGCGAGCGCACTACTATTGAGCTGCTAAAAACTGAAAAAAAAGCTGAAACTGCTAATATATATTTCTTTTATATAGTCCGTAAAATAATTCTAAAGTTCAAAAATATAATATTTCATATCATAACACAGTGTCATAAAAGAAAACAAGGGTTAGATAACAATATAGCTTTAAAAGGCACCAAACGAGGAGATACATTTAGCTCAACGTACGTAAAATTTGATTACCTAATAAAATATTACACGTACAAACACAGGGGGTCCCGATTAGCGAAAAGGTAAAACAAAAGGCTGTTCACATGGAGGATCCTCTGTTAATTGCATCACTGTGATATGAAACGGTTGTGAAATCAAGAAAATGTTGGAAATTTTATTTTTAACCTGATATTTGTCAAACTGGCCAACTCAGCCAGTGTGCCAATATGGAGGATTAGCCAATTTCATAGGAGTTCCTCAAGTTGGCCATACTGGGCCTTTATTGGCATATATTGGGCCAATGTGTAGGCAGCATTAGACAGACCATGCGGTGGTGTTATTGAATTAGTGTCGGCGCCCGGCGCATTGCAGTCTTTTCGCTCATAGTAAAGCTGGAATTGAACAAATTCTATATTTGCCTTTCGCGGACATGTGTTTTTTAATTTGAATGTATGATGTAATTCATTTTGTTATTTCCTAAAAGAAATAGTTTTTATAACTTTAAGTAATAGTAAAATATATATTTTAAATTAGTTTGTCATTAAAAAAATGTTGTGACTTATGTATTAATTGTACTGCGTAGCTAATATTGATTCTAATTATACTGATACTTGTTACGTTAAATGCGGATCCAATTTTTTTTTACTTCATTTCGGTTTAGTATTTCCGGTCATATTTGGATATCGTAAATGTAACCATGTTTTGGATTTTCTTGACTCAAAGGAATCTTTATCTACAATAATAAGAAGACTCATATAGTCAGTGCATGTAACATTATGTAACGTCAATGCCTGAGTATTTTTTTAAATCTAAATATACCACAGATCCCAATATTTTCTAATCAGTTCTAATCTAAGTCAAATATTATAATATACTTATAGATATATCTGGATATTAAAATATATATTGTGTTTAGATTTTTCTTTTTACAAGTCCGCTGAAAGAAATAGCTCTTTTAGCGATAAAACCACCTGTATTGATATTTATTTGTATTTGTATGACATAAACCTTATTCTATAGTATTTGTAAATTAGTTCAGCATGTCTAGTAAATGAAACTTAGATTAGATAGAGAACTAAACGTTTATACAATTTACCTAAAATCAATTGAAAAGTTGACACTTCATTTCAGTTGATAAACTCCGGTAATGACGTGTAATATCCAACTACAGCCGGTACAGAGCAGTTACGATAATCACCTCGTGCGATTGGCAGTTAGCCTACGCGGCGCTACGGGCGTAGAGAATATTATTTCATATTTGAACCTGCATCTTGTTATCGTCGTCTAATGAAAGATACTAATACCACAGTATACCATCACTAAATATTATAAAGCAAAGACCTCCGCGTCTGTCTGTCTGTTCGCGATAAACGCAGAAACTACTGCACCGATTTTCATGCTGTTTTCACCAATGGATAAAGTGATTCTCGAGGAAGGTTTTAGTATACGATTTGTAAAGTTTTTATATACACTACTAGCGGAACCCGTAGCGTCGTTCGCGTAAAGCCGGTAACGAGCCCGAGCGGAGCGAGGTCGAGTCGCTTATACCATACATTAGTGATCACATTGATTATGAAGGAAATTGATTTATGGTATGATACTATTTCGTGAAAGAACAATAAAGTAACTTTTTTACCACTGATATTTATCTCACTGTGACTAACCAGCAACGCAGGTGATGCACAGTTTGAAAATATATCATTATCTGGAATACCACATACTATATTTCCATTGTTTTTGTAATTGTTTAAGCATTCACGTATTCTTTTAAGCAATACTTAAATGTTTATAAAATATAAGTAAATAGACCGTATTATTTAACAAATGCAATGTAATTTCATTTGATATATGAATTACAATGTTCATCCCATCAACATTCAATAGACCACTTAAACACCCTTTGAATATTTATTCAAATACATTAATAAACAATAATAGTAATTTAATTTTAAACAAGCCTCTACACATTAAAATAAATTTGTTTTCAAAGGGCATTATAGGAATTGCTATAACCGGCTGACTTCATGGCTATTCAAAACCATCCCCTGACCTTATTACGGGGGTAATAACCCCCATTTTTTGTACCGCATACGCGACAGATGTGAGAATTAAAAACACTGCCCCTTTATATTTATTTACATCACGACATTCGTCTATTAATATTGGACTGGACGGCTTTTAATCCGCTAATGTTGATGTTTGAATTCTAAGTCAAATGTCATGCAAGTGAAATTCAACTTTAATTGAAACTGACACGGTTCATAATTTCATTCTAAAATATGAATATTAATTGCACTCAGATTTAAGGTTTGGCATTCGAATTTGAACTTTGTTATGGTCGCATTGGTTTCAAATAGGCTTGACAGGAATAGCAATTTTTCAATACGAGTAATTACGCGAGTGCAAGCTATAGCGGTCCAGTGTAGGCGTTATGGTGATTTCAAAGTTATCATTTGTGCATTTATGAATAATTTTGTACATAATTCATATACCTTAATCAAGTACTTAGTAAATTGTCAAATAAGACAATTTATGATAGTACAGTCAATATGATCCATACTATAACTGCCCAGTAAATATCTATGTTCAATATGTAAATACTTGTGCCATATCGGAAAAATCAATTCCGAAAAATAAAAAATAATTCCGCTTAAAGCGCATTAAAAGTTGAAGTAAAAATTTATCTCCACTACGAAAATATGGACTTAAAGCCAGAACTGAAAAAAATTGAGCTGACTATAAGTCTAAAAAGTTGGCCTACTTTCCGCAAATCCACTTCGACATAAATAAATATATAGCTATTTACTTTACTGCGTATTTATTTTCCACCGATCTTGTAAACTGCAAGTGTCATTAATCTTCCTATCATATCTTTTAAGTTTATTTCATCCTCTAGTTTCTTATATATCGTCGATCAAGGGACTGTCTGGACTATTACAAATATTGTCTTATACATTTTAAGTTATCGTAGAATATTTAAAGTAGAAAGCTCTGTTTGATCTAACGTTCGAGGCCGTATCCCACAGGGGAATGTCTTCGGATTTCGCAATCTATAACATATTTTCTTTGCTTGTTACAGGTACGTCTGCAGCTCTATTTGCAAAGGATTGAAGCCGAGTTAAAACTTTTAAATTATTCATAAAGCCCCCGAAAAGAATAAAACAACAATCAAGTTTCCGCGAAATCTGAATAAGGACTTCTAAGTAAAGAATAAATGTAATTAGGTGATGCATTTAAAATTTA
This sequence comes from Boloria selene, assembly GCA_905231865.2. Taxonomy (NCBI): domain Eukaryota; kingdom Metazoa; phylum Arthropoda; class Insecta; order Lepidoptera; family Nymphalidae; genus Boloria; species Boloria selene. The sequence continues at coordinate 7,709,227 of HG993149.1, forward strand.
ACTGAACGGCTCTAACTTTAAAGCCACGTTTCGAGTAATTTATTTTTTAACTTTCCTAAATTCATTTCTTTACACAGGAAACTTGGAGATTATCTTAGTCGTCAGTTTTTGTTTACTCTTGCTTCTTAATTTTTCGTTGGGTAATTTTTTGTCGCTAACGATGCCGAACTCTGAATTGCAAATACTGTTAATTGCCAATGGAAGTTAGCTTCCACACTTTAGGCGAGTGATTGTTGAAATATTTAACGTTTTAACAGGCGAATATTTTAACTTAATGGCCTTTGACTTTAGATAATCACGCTCTTGACGCCTATATAAATTCTTCAGTGTTTCATAAACACTCCAATGAAAGCTTTCATTTTAATTGTTTATTTACAGTACTATCTAATTATTATTTTTTAATTTATTTCTTTTACATACAGAAAATAATTATAGACCTTACAAAAGGTAGAATTTATAGTATTGATTAGCGATTATCCTCTAATAAATAAACTCAACTTTTTGTACCGGCTATTTATACTTATTAACAAAGGTACATTTTTCAATTAGAATATAAATGTATAAAGCAGTTGCTAAGTATTATTAATTAAAAATTTCTTTCAATGTTTTTATTAAGTTCATTTTATATTATTTGCTACTTTGTCACATTCTTCCAATCGTCACGCTGAACTGACTTAATCCGGATTTACCCCGTGACAGATGATCACTTCTCGTGCATTAGCTGTGATGAATGTATTTGCATCGGATTTATAGGGATTAGATGCCAATGAATTTAACTATGCATAGTTAGTTTACTAAAAACCTTCCCTGTTATGCGACACGCTTCGTGATAATATCCAGTAGTTTAAATCTAAGTTACACGATTTTTTAGATCAAACTGTACGATTTACCCGAGTTATACAAGCATTGATCACAATTTTATCTCCAGAATCAAATATTTCATACATCACCCTGTAAGAGAACAAAGGAATGTCTATACCCTGTACAATACATGGACAGCATACACGATTTATTGTTTCCGAACAGTTGCTTTCTCTCCAAAAACTTTGGCGACGGCATCATGGATGTGATGTCATACAATGGCCGACAGATGGCCCGACAGTGTTGCCAACATAATCAATTGTTATTGGCGCATGACAAAACCAATCAAGCGAAACATATCGAGTTGCATTTAATACGTTCAACGACACTTGTTTTTCTTTTATCTAATATAACACAATATTTATTTTTACAAGTGTATTTACTATAAATAAATTGAAAAATGTAATCGATAAATAACAAACAGTACAATTTTTGAGCATATTCATAGATAGAAAAGATTAATAGGAGATTTGTCGGGATAACTAATATAGCAAACGAGCAATTCACACATTTTTTTAAATGGCACTCAGTTCCACTCGCATTTTTTAATTAATAAAAAAAATATAAAATCTGATTTCATCGTTGTAAAATTTTTTATATATTGAAAGAAATTAAGAATCATGTAGTTCATTAATTAATTATAAAATTCTATTCCTGTAATATACAATAATTAGTAAACTATAACGAAGCGTTGACACGGAGTTGGTCTTAATCAATTGTCATTGGTTCTTGTCAGAGCCAATCAAGTGTGATTCGATGGCACTGAGCGCATTCAAATCAGTAGACACGAATGCTTCTGGATACACATTTGACACGTTTATCGTCATCTAAAGAGACTTATTGGAAATTAAGCGCTAAAATAACTATCGAAAATAACTAAAATATACTAAGGAGTAAGGACATATAAAAACATGTAGATAAAATCAAAATAAGCTTGAATTAACTATTCTAATTTTATAATCAATTAATTTAAAATTTAATCCTTAATTCTTTCTCCCTTGTTGTTTATCAATCTGTAAATAAAATTCAGCAAAGTCAGCAAAATGAAATAAATTGCTCGCAAAAACGTGGAGACGGAGATAAAAGAAAGCTGTAGCATCAAGAGTCGTAATTAATGGACAAGACGAGCGAGGACATGTACAGTGGACCACAGGACTAAAAACCATTTTGTACGTAAACTGTACGCTCCAAGCAATAAGAACGTTGAGACAATGTCGCCCGTTACTCGTACATGCATTTTGCTATGAGCGTTGAATTATTATTTTAAGTTGAATGGAATATCAAGTTTCTTATTTATTACTTTTGTGCTGCAATTGAAATACTTAAGAAAAAGTTTAGAGTATAACGTTTAAAGATTTTTTCAGTAACGTGCTGTAACTTTAAACTTTGCTGCAATTGTTAATATTATTGCCTAAAAATTTCTTCTATTCCTAATTGTTATTTTAAATAATGTTTTATATAAATAACGTATATTTTTTATAAAATTGACAATCCTGAAGTAACATTGAGAGTGCAAACTTGATTATTATTAACGTCTTGAGAAAGTCTATATATAGAAAATAACGGGAAGACCATACTGCATTGTAAAGTTGAACTAACAAAATTGGGGTCATATCCTGACCGCACTAGATTGGCTCCTGATGATTGCCAACGCAAGGTTCCAATTAATCCTGAACGAATAATTTACCACAGGCTGATTACTTGACTCTACGGAATGAGCAAAATCGGGAGGACACCAAGTTTGTCTGTTTTTATCTTGACAATATATGCACAAGAATATAATCAATATTATTTAAGTTGGAAAATTATAGAATCAATAAATCTAACGTATAACTACCTAAGTAGAAAGGAAACAAATATAGGGCAGTGTGACTCAAAGCAATATGTCACACACTCGTGCCCTCAGAAAATATCCCCGAAGAATACATCTGCGTAATATCAACATCGTGTTGATGAAAAATAGCCAGATTTCCGTCAAAAACTCATAGCACTTGGCGTCGAAAATACATTAATTTCGACACATCGCTAAACTGAGCCCCTCGCAATATCCATCACGCCGACTATTTGCATAGAGGGTGATAAATCGTGGAAGAAATCTTATACGACTATACTCGTAGGTCGCCTACGACCCCGTCTCAATTTTAACATTACGTGTAAAGTGAGCTTTTTATTATCATTTCTGTCATTTCTGTATTAATTAAATATAACTCTTACTGTGCCAGTTATTCCTATAATAAAGAAATAATTATTTTCAAAATCTAATCTAGTATGAATTATATTATGGGAAAATTACTCACATAAATGTTTACTGTAAATGTATGTACTAATGAAATATGATACCCACTGATAGAATGTGGGTGAAATGAAGAGATACGGTCGCTTTTGTTAAAATCATACATCTCGTATTACGTGAGTACTCATATGTGTAAAGGCATACTGGCCGCACCACTGTCAGGCAACACGATACATCATCCAAGCTGATGTACGAGTTAGATTATATACATATAAGTTTATTTACTGCAAATCAGACTAAGATACATGTTACGTACGTGTGATGAAATCAATGTCAATTTTTCAATCAATCAATTCAAACTATAAATATTATATAAATTAAATTTAAAAGTCCAAAATTACTCAATAGGTAGGATAAAATAAAAATTACAAACATTAGAATAACAATCCATTTACTTGTTATTTAATATCATATAAGAACTTAATTTTTACTTTTAAACATAATTAGTAATAATATTTTTTTAATGTAGATCCAAATACTAGTATAAAACTTTCATTGTGAACTAGAAATTAGTAGTATTGCTGTCTTATTATGTTTTCTTTATGTATAAACTCTTTTCAAACATTTAAATAATTTAAATTGCCTTTCAAAATAAGTAGCTATAATATGTGTTTTATAAGCATTTTGAAATTTCGTTATTAATGTTTACGTTTTAATATAAAATATAATAAAATAAATTTTATTTGATTAATAATTAGTTTCCATTATTGTTAATATAATTAAAGCTTTTCGTTCATTATAAATAAAGAGTATTTCTTCAGTTTCAGGTGAGTCTTGCCACTTGGCGAAGGACTCTAAGGTACTACAGTAAAGCTATAGGAATGTTTGTTGTATGAATTGATTTCTGAAGTTATTTATTTTCAGTTTTCAATTGGCTGAAACTGAGTCTTTGGGTGTAAGTAATTAGATTGGATTTCATTTAAAGATACGCATAAAAATAAACATCAATGAAACAGGCAACTACAACATATTTCAAACGCGATACATTTTCTTACCAACGATATAAAAGCGATTTTCTAATGAATTAAAGATGGCGACAGATAAATGGAATCCAATGCTTTGAAGCCTAAATTAACTGATTTTAATTAATCTTGAGCTTAGCTCAATACTCCGAAAACAGACGGAATCACCGAAATTAAATTCATATTTCTTTTCTTTATACTGTCCTTTTATTTGCGGTTATATTATGTTTATTTCTTAAACATTTCAAGTCACTCGCACTTGTCCTAAAATATTTCTTATTATTTTGCCTAAAATGTTCGATGTTATCGTATCTATATCTATTTTTATGTTCTTTATAAGCAGAGTGCATGCGCTGTTTGTGTAGCAAATATTATATACTTATCTAATAATTAAAAAATAATTAGCAACACAAAAATAAGTTCAAAGTTGCCAGTACAAAAATGTTCGTAACAACGTGTGCACCCAGCTTTAGCTCGCTTTGTTCGTCGTGTCGTAGCTCTGTCATTTGCTTGCACTGTTCTAATTATTTGCCCTCATTTTTTTTCATTAAAAAGAAGCGCCACTTGAGTTTAAATGTTTATGTAGAATTGATTTAGATAAATGTTAGATTGTTGTATTTTTAGGGAATGAAAATTTTACGAAGGCGTACCTACTTATTATAAGCCATAGATAATAAATTGAAAATTAAATTGAATTAAAAAAGGTTCTATTATAAATTTTAATATAAATGCCATTTCACATATAATATAAATTGTGTTTTAGCGTTACGAATAAGTATGCTAACTCTTCTTCTTCTAATCTTTATTTTATTTAAGTTGAGCGTATAGTATTAAATTTAACTTATTTAGATTTCCTCAAACAAAAAAGAAAAACAATAAGTTGAAGGTAATATAAAGTACAATTTATAAAAAATAATACTTATATATGGTATGGGTCAAAGCGCTAAAATTTATTGCAATTTTATCTTTGTAATGTATTATTTTATAAAAGCATATTAATTTACAAACCGATGTTTAACAAAACCAAAATAAAGGGATATGCCTGATTTAACTTCTCTTTTGTTTAAATAGATTATAACAAGATTTTATAACAAAAATCAGCCTGTACGTAATATTAACACAAATTTAATTAGTTAAACAAGGGTACATTATGAAACTACTAAAAATTTCATAAGTCCCTCGACTTGCGGACCTCAAAATATTGATCATGCCTCTCTCTCATTCATGCCGATGTTACAAAAGCTGTTTCGGCACACCCACACATACGCCTTACAAGTTGTATATATGCATGAATGACTCACCACTACATACACAAGCGTCCTATTAAACCGTTCCAGTAGGCGTCCGGAATGAGGGTAGTAAACGCGCATGTGCAAAATTTCTAAGCGCCTCAAGCGCTTCAATTCAAGCTAAGGTTAGACTGACAAATTGCTAGCGCGCTTTCTATGCTTACAGTGCCAAAGAAGAGAGTCGCTCATTCAAAACGGAACCACGCACAAAAGAAGTTTTTTTCCACTTAATTGGTTGCAATATAAAATTTATTACTATAACTATTCAAAGAAATGTATAGCTTGATAAAGTATGTATATATTAAATTAAACTATTAACTATAATATATGTAGATACATAAAGGTGTATGTATTTAAATTATTAATATACTTATTTTTAATAAAAAATAAATATCTTAAGGATTCTTTTGCAATGACCTTGAACTAAATAAAAAAAACTTAAGGTACTATATCTATTTTAAAATATTATCTGTTAAGTAGTGATTTAAAAAAATATAAAATAGGTACATTTTTATTTATAATAATTTGTTCTGGAGCCAAAAATGGCTGCTGATTTTTAATTCGTATGAGATGTTCCTGTCACGTCCCACCCGCAATAAATAATTATTATTAATGCGTGCCACTGCATGAATATGGGCAGCTTTCGAGGGAGTTTGAAGAGTTCGTTAATTTGTAGTGGCCGCGTCGGAATAAGGCAATCGCTTTTTCATCATGACCGTGACATGTGAATGTCTGTAAAAATTTGGCAACGCTATATTTTTAATAGGTTATCTTCAGTATACCAATTAACACGTCTAGTCATGATATCATGACATTTAGAAAATCTAAATCTAATCTTATAAAAATGAGGTGTTAAGCTTGTTTTTAAAAATATGGATTTCGGAGAGCTTGACAAAAAAAGAAAGGGTCGTAACTAAAAAGCGTAACTAGTATTGATATAGACAAAGTTTAGAGAATCTAAATTGTAAAATATAAAGTCTTTAGACACAATAGATAAGTTAAAAATGTAACGTAACTAAATAAACGCCCAAAATGTCCATCTAAATTAATGATACGACCCATTTCCCTGCAGATACCGTTTTAAGCCACACTCAATTGGTTAATAAAATTTTTTCACCGTTCACACCGCTGTAAAAATGTCAATCGGCATTAGGCAATGCTTGCCCCATTGAACCCTGGCTTAAGCTTTCATTTAATTAAAAGGCCCAGTTTAATTGAAAAAATATTCGTTTACCGAGTCTTTTGTTTGTCATGATTTATATTTTGTGGCGACGATCAGCGAATAGCTTTTTTCAACCATTAAGCAAAATAAGTGATGTAATGAACGAGTATTGTCGAAAAGCCCTTCAATATATATTAGTCTCTACGATAAAGGAATAAGAGTCATTTTAAGTTACCCCTTTACAGATTACACGCAGCGTATATTTAACATGCATGTTCTTTGTCACAGTAATCTACGTGGAAAAGGTAATCTGCGACGTATTTTACTTTAAAGTAATTTTAATATTCAAAAAATATTCGAGTTTCGTCATTTATATATCATTCGTTGAAAGTCTGGAAGATTAACGCATGGCTTCAAAATGTTTATATGAAAATATTTTATATCAGAAACTTTTTGTCAAAACCTGAAATAACGTTATGCTACTTTACTACTAAGTGAATAATGCTGCTCTAAATAACGAATCATAAAATATGGGCTACAGACATGGCAAATGACATAGTAAAGGTTTAGCTGGATTGCCTACGAAATAAAATTGATCTAATTTTAAGTGTCAGCGTAAGGTATGATTTAATCTTAATCTTCATTTGTCAAATGAAATCTATCTATGTAACAATATGCATAAAAAGGCGTTAAATAAGTATACGGGCAATACAAATTAGGAGAATTCGATATAGTAAAGTTAAGGCAAGCGCAACCTGCATTACCTAATATAGTGTAAACCCGACTTAACCGAACTGAAATTGTTGGCAACTACCCATAAGCTACATTACACCGGCTAACAACTAAACCTAGAAGTAATAAATAAGACTTCACCGACCATATTTCAAAAGTTAGTTTCCGTCGGCGACAAAATATCTGCAAGTCTAATGCCTAAAGTTGGTAGATAGGCCATGCATTACAAATGGGGGGAGACGCATCGCATTATCGCCAGTCTGGATGATCCGACAAAATTGTGCCTTTGTGAATGGGTAAATAGGTGGCGTGGTTGTAATTATTAAACCTGCTACAATCAATTGTTATTAATTATGCGGTCGCATGTAAATAATTTTGGGAAAATCGATTACATATTGGTTGATGAATCGATTAAACTTTCGCAACTATAATTCGAATATTCACGACAGTATTATTTTTAAAAAAATATATTAATTAGATAAAGATTTATTAATTAACATTGTTACAAGTAATTCATGTAACAAAAACAATATATTTAAAACATTGTAGAACTTTAAAATGTTGAGATGGGTTATTTTTTGACAAATGTTATTTATGAAGAGCGTTTTGGCGCATTGCGGCATATACATCAATCCCATTGTTTTATCATTGAAGGTCGCAGATTCGTTTCTTAAAAGCTAACCTTTATATTTTTTACATAGTTATGACAAGACGTTTACTCCAAAGGAATAAAAATATTAAAAAAATCTTTATACGTAGAAACCGATTTTAAAATTAAACAAAAAAGTAGGTATATAAAATTATGTACGATACGAGTCGTCGCGTCGGTAACTTAAACTCCATTAATTAAAATATTAATTATAAAAATATATCCTATATGGACTCTTATAGTAAAAATGTGTAAATGCAATACCTAGAGGCCATTCTATCCATTAGCAAGAGATGTAAGTAGACGAGAACAAAGCCTGTATTTAAGCAGCTCAAAGATTTTTATTTATTTATTTATTTAATATTTAATACGTATGTATGACAGAAACAACATAACGATAAAAACTGCATTAGTATAAAACTGTGTCGCAGTTATTAACGCCCACCACGCAAGCGTCATGTATGACAACAAAATTTCTTACACATATTAAACTAAAGTAAAGAAACATAACAAAAATCTAAATATTATTATAACAACTACAAAAAAAAATAGGAAGCTATATAATGAAATATGATGACATCGAATATACATATTAGTGTGCCATGTGTGTTTGTGTGTGTGTGTGTGTATGTGTGTTTGTTTATGTGTTTGTGAGTGACTGTCGGACTGAATACTTGTGAAATACACAAGTATTTCATTATGAATGAGTGTGGAAAGATTATTAGGTTATTGATACCAGTAAGTCTTCTGTTTGGTTATAATTTTAATTAAGGAGCCAACAAAGATGTCACAAGAGCTGTACAAATGCTAAGCTCTTGCTTGCAAGAAACATTTAAATTACAATGATTACATTATGAATACCAATATTTGATTACTCAGTATGTACTCTTCTTTTATATTATTATTTAAAATATCCTAAAAATTCACTTATAAATGTAATTTAAAAAAGAAAGCTACTTATCTAAACATACAAATTAGTACCTTAGCCTAATCTGTAGGTACATAATTATTTAAAAAAAAACAATAACGATAACGTATTGCAAATTACAAAATATGGACTCCAAAACAATAGTAATAAATTTTTTTATTGTTTGCCTGTTTGTCTAAAAATACTATTTATATCTATTTAAAACGTTCCCGAGCGAAGCAAAAGTAAGTTGCTAGTGTCAAATATAAAAAATATAAATTGAATGTTTGGTTACATTGAAATTTTACATTGAATTGAGCAAACTAGCTTGTCATCATTACACAATCCCTACTATTAAGCCCTTATTTCACTGCCTCAGGCGCTAAATGTATGTACGATAAAAGAAAGTAGGAATTACATAGAAACGCATTATCAAATGCTTTTAATCCCGTATTCATACGCCCCAAGCATTGCCCGCGGTGCTTTAACACCCTAGCTGCAATAAATGCACCTTCGTAAAGTGCTACAAGTAGAGATGCGATGCTTTTTGCCGATACGATACCGATACCGATGCTCTTATAAAAATATCGGCGATACCCATACCGATACCGATACGCTTATTAAATTCAAAAATTAATGAAGGTAAAATAAATAAAACACAAGTCAGGTTATTTTTTTAATTAATATGAAAAGACGAAATTACAGGACAAACTAAATAACCGTTTAAAACTATAGACAGGTTGAGATTAGTTAATAGTTTTAGTAATTAAAATTAACATTGATGAGATTTTTGTTTAAAAAACAAAGTATTCTTAAGTTTTGTGGAAAAGGCGATTTCACAAATCTGTTTGAATATTGTATCGTTGAATCGGCCATAAAAATATCGCCGATGCCGATATATCGACAAACTTCGTGTATCGCCGATATATCGGCATCGGTATGGGAATCGGATGCATCCCTAGTTACAAGTATAGAAGTATGTTTCCTAGTAACAAGAATGCACTATTTATTCGAAGTGAGAGAAAGAATGGAGAAGGTAGGTCGTATTAGTCGATCCATATCCTTCACTAAGAGTTCCAGTAATTGAGTAAGGATCCAGGAAATACGGCATTACACGGAATTAATAAAAAAGTTACAATTTTTAATTATGAAAATAAGGAATTCTATTTTTATTTTGTATTATTTAAGATTAAATCAATAATGTATGTACACTTATATTAAATGAATAATTACATTCATTGTCAACGGTTTTTCTTTGAGAAATATCGATAAAAGTCCCAATTAATAACATACTAAACAACTATTATTTAAATTCAAATTCCTTCGATTGGGAAATGTAGTGTATTTATATAGTAACCGCTGTAAAATGCGTCCGTCGTAAAAACGAATACGATTCTCATAAAAGTTTTTGTACTATTAAGGGCTACTACGTGTATTTTTCGTACCTATATCATTCCCTTGTATATAAACTGTCGTGTCTGTCCCTACTGTCTGTCCATTGCTTCGTTTTTACATAAAAAAACTACAAAAACTTTTACATATAAAAAATCTTAAATTTATATTGTTACACTATTAGTAGAAACTAATAAGTGTACAATCATTGAGCTTTGAGAAAGATAATATAAAATAATATGAAATATATAATAAATTAATAAATGGAATAAAATACAGATAATTAATTGAGAAGTCATTAATTAGATGATTAACTTACTGACAAACCAATAAAGCTAACAAAAATGACGCGACAACATTCAATCAACGAATAAATAACATTAATCAAAAATGATCGTGAAATATCTTTGTGCAGCAAATTTAATTTATTATTTCCGCGGGCTGCAGCACGTCATGTCATATTATAATACGAATCAGTTTATCAGGAAACATTAAGCACGTTATTTATATGCGAGCTTTCAAATAATTTAGTATTATAGTTTAATAAAAACCATGTCGCTATGAGGACGTTTTTATCATTAAAATACATCAGTTACGATTTACCAATATTATTCAGTACATTGATTCTTTCAATTTTACTTAAATTACCCAAAAGTAGGGATATATACTTACTATAATATTATAAATGCGAAAGTAACTCTTCTGTCTGTCTGTCGCGCTTTCACGCCAAAACAATTGAACTAATTTAAATGAAATTTGTTACACAGATAGATAGAGCCTGAGAAAGGACATAGGCTATTTTTCAAGGCAAAAAAGAGCTGTAAGGGGCTGTAAGGAAATAGAGGATGAAAGTTGGTATAGAAGTTACGTAATTTTTAAATCTAGAAGCTTGAAACTTACTTTGATATTATATAAAGGGGTACCCCTATGTTGTTTGTTTATAAATTGATATATAATGTACTGTTTGCACGCTGTGTCCGCAAATTTAAAAGAAATGTATAGGTACGTATTTTAACGTAACGTTTTATGCTACCGTGTAAAACACATATATACATATTATGATAGAAAAATGTTAGGTAATAAGACTAAATCTGGTAGTGAAAACCGGTGGGCAGATTTAGCGTAATCTGGTATGATGACATTTGTCCATATAAAGGATACGTTATACCGCGGAAAAATAGCTATCTATATATAGCTGTCGCTAGTTCAATTGAACTTTTGAGGAAAATTTGAATGACAGCAGATTATAATTAGACATTAATTATATTACTAATTTATAGTCGTTGGAAGCGTTATATATAGCTCGGTATCTAACATCAACATGAATCACACTTGTCTTGATTTGCATTAATGCAGAGCTCATCAATAGCATAACAACGCTATAACTCAATTAGTAGTATACAGTAATTTACATTAGCGACGCATAATATGATAACTAGTACTTGTCTACGGCTTTAGTTGCCATGATTATGATTGGTCTAATCTTTTATACTAGCCATTACTATTTCTTTGGTTGCGTTAGATTAAAGGAAAAAGGATATTAAGTTCATTATACTCGATGATACAATATCCTCTAGGATGAAGAGGCTTCAAACAAAAATATTCACATTATATATACTCTGAATATATTGTGAAATAAAATACTTAAATAAATAAATTTGGTGGTACATAATTACACACAGCGCCATCTAGTTCCGTTGTGAGCTACGAGTGTTGTGTTACTAATATTAGATAGTTGTTACACTACATACATTATAGACTTTAAATACATACATATTATAAATATTAACACCATGACTGGATTACAAACATTCGTGCTCAACAAACGCAAGAAGAAAAACGAATCCAGCGAGACAACAACCTGTGACCGTGGCGCAGAAAGTAGAGTCACTACTAACAGAGCCAAACGTGCCGTAAAATTTTCCTTTGTATTTTAAAATAATAACATAAATAGAAAATATATTTAATTTATCAACTTATAATTTCAAAAGTTATTCGAGATTAACATTTCATAATCATTTATCACTCAAAATTAAAACCGCACTAGTGTCCGCAAACAATAACAATAACTGATGATTCGATTCATTTATATTCGGAAACAAAAACGCCTTGACAACGCAGTAACTCAAAATGTGACTGGAGGTTTTTAATCTGCCGACGAAATAACGGGGGGAAACTGATGACCGCATCAGATATTAAAATGAAGTCCGGCGGAAGAGGGATTAATAAAACCGCTGTAGTACATAAAAATATGAAGCACGTGTAATGTTTTCTAAATATTGTAAATAAATAAAAAACTACCAAATTATTGTGAATTTGCTTGCATTTGAAGAAGTATTCAAACCTTTTTAGCCCTTGTTAAATCCTAAAGATAAGTCAGATATGCCAAAAATCTCTATTACTAACTATATATGTACGCTATCATTAATTTGGAGTCTAATTTATAACATTATTAAGGGTTTCCAATACGATAACACCTACAAAACAACCTTAATGACCACGAAGGCTAAAAATTATAGGCTGTTCCCACAACAACTGCTCATTTGCCGCAAACCGCTCGTTACCAAAGGCCCCTCAATCTGTCATCGATCGCTAAATAAAAAGGCAACATTAGGCCGCTTACAGACGGCCTGCGTCGCCCACGGCAACCGGCGTAATCAACGTAGCTTTGTACTAAGAGATAGGAATTTCAGATACACGGCTCTAGGGTATCGTAGAGCTTATACACTGGACAGTACTGGAGCAAGTTGCTACATGACACTACTTCTAAGGCCATAACTTCAAATAACTATACCGTATGTGCGCACTGGAATTGCCTATTATGTAAATATTACAACTAATTAGTGTTGCCCAAATGCAAGAACAAGACGAGACTTAGCCAGTCTTGGTCTTGGTCTTGCGCCAACACATCTGGTCTTGGTCTTGGTCTTGGTATTGCACTCCCAGTCTTGGTCTTGGTCTTGGTCTTGCAGCAAGAGTCTTGCAAGTCTCGCAATTACCTATTAGCCTATTGCTATTTATTAAACGTTACTTTAGGTCTTAGAACAACGTAATGGAGTAAGTACATTTTAAGATTGAATTAATATAGCCATAGTTAAGTGCAAACAAATTAATAAATATCTAAACATTTAATGAGAAATTCGAAATTTGAAATTGAATTTATAGGGACTTCTTTAGGCGCGTTATGAAAAAATGATGAGAGTGAAATTTTAAGAATCACTGTACCACAAAAGTAACAAGTTGAAATTGCCTGCTAAACCGCTCATAGCAAGTTGAAGTTGCCTCTGATCACTGTTTTCATATTATTTATAATTATTTTAATATTATACAGGATGGTGACGCTTGATCAACGTTCCTTCAAACCACATATAGTATAAAAAATTACGAGTTGAATACAAAAAAAAACTAATTGAAAATATTCAAAAATGAAGCCACAGGAATTTTTTTTCGTTTTAAAATTTAAAACCATCATCGTATCACGTAGGTATGTACGCGCAAGCGTAGTTCGCCGCGAAACTCAATAGTCATGTGATTTGGTGTAATTTTGATCATAGTAATAACATTATCAATTACTATACTAGTTAGTTAAAATGCTTACGTTTATCAAAAAAGTATGTGTATAGTAATTTATTTCCAAGAAAAAACTAATAAATTATTTTCAATTTTTCTTACAGAGAGAAATAAAAAGATTTTTTTAGCGACTACTTTATTACTAATTATTATAAACATCACATCATTAAATTATTTTAAAAACCCCATCACTTTCGACATACGAATAATTACAAATTTTTTAAATAACATTTTTACCTCAAACTACCACCTCATTTTATAACCACTTGTGTGACAACATTACCTACTAACTTAGGTTAGTGAACCGCATTGATAGGCACACAAAATTATTGACTGTCATAATTACAATAATATGGACTAGAAGTAGGTAGGTACATAAATTATTATCATAACATCATCAATATCAAAATTTAAGCTTAGTACTCGCTACGCATTAAGAGGTAGGTATGGATGTATAGGACCTGCATGCCTAGATAATCAATGACTTTATTGTATTTTTTAAATTTTTAATAAAGCAATTTCAAAATCTACTACTTAACCACTTTTTATTAGGCCAATTAGGTACCTACCTACATGTTATTAATTCACGCAACATAAGTTCGTTAAAACTTAGTAAATGTCTTTACTTCAGATAGGTACCTACCATAATATGCACCACGATGATGATATTAGTTAGTACCTATCTAATTACCTCTACTTAATTATTTTTTTAAAGATGAAAAGGCATATTATTATGTATGTGAATTTCAAAATACATCTACGCTCGAGTCCTGTACCTACTAATTTAAGAACACCAGTTTTTTGCGACGTAAGTAGACTAAAACAATAGATTTGTATCAGGTCCGGGTTGTTAACAGTTGCAGAACTAGTCTTCTACAACCAATCAGTACTTTACTGAAAACAAAGCATTAGGTACATGCGATAGGTAAGTAGGTAATTCGTAGATACTAGATGTATACCTACTCCCAGATATGCAGAGGCAGAGCTACTTGTACTAGAACACTGCCTCGTAAGTCGTAACAAGCGTTGACACCGAACCCCTAAATGTTTTTTTGTTCCATCCACCTTGGCAATTATGCACCTAGTAGGTATAATATTTTCATAGCACAGATGTAGTCAGTAGGTAGTCACTAACTTTTGTACTTCTTTCAGATAATTTATTACGAAGTCTTTAAGGTAGTCCTAGTCATTAATAAAAGCAACTTATCATTACGACATTAAACTTGACTAAACTAAAATCAAAATAACTTAAAAGCAAAACAAACACAAACCACCTTTTCAATCAAATTCCGACGAGTTTAGTTTAGTTTAGAGTGCGGCCGTAGCGATTTCGAAAAAGTATTGAAGAATTCGTTTTATTATTATTAAAACTACCTAAATATTAGATGAACATAAAACTCTTAGTAAATCGATTTTTATTTATAGTTTTAACTAAATTAAGAGCTACAATAAATTAGAAACATGTAATCGAACCGGGATTCGAACCCACAACCTCTATCTGTGGGCCAATAAGCCCACAAGGGCGGCAATTTTTTCTGCGTCGTGCTTCACCAACACGGTTTTACAAGCTACTTTTTCAATTTTCAAAAAATCTATTTAGGTACCAATAACCTGAGATTTATTTATCAAAATGCCTATGAACTTTTCTATTCGATTTATCATTTTACGAGAGACAAGAAAATATGCGTGCAAGAAAGAAGTTAAAGAATCTGTTAGTCGTATTAATACTTAACATTAATTTAAATAAATTAACAGCAAAATTAAAAAAAGTAAAATGTAATCTAACCGGGATTCGAACTTGTGACCCTGGGAGGTCAATTATTAGCCTATAAGGGCGGCAAATTCACGCATCCAAAATCTAGTTATAATATGAAATTTATTTAATAAAATAGGTAGGTATACTAACTTTTCTATTTAGTGTAACTTTATGCGACAGGATAAATTAAACAAAATAATATTATTAGTTACTACTTTATTACAAATTATAAGACATTCGTGTAGCATTAAAATGATTTTAAACCTCCATCAATTCACACAAATATTGATTAAAATAATACACAAAGTTATAATATAAAATTGTTAAATTGAATGATGCAATAATGAATAATGCAATATTGAAAAACGTTCACTAGAAATTATAATCTATCACAATATCTCGTTACATAGGTACTTTAAAGTTTAAACAAAACACTGTTTAATTTACTTTCGTAAAAATTCTTAAGTGTACTTAAAAATAACAATAATTGCAAAATTATTAGGCAACTCAGACTTTTTATTTGGTCTGAGTTAGGCAAAGGCACTCGCTAAAATATTCGTAATAGGTACCTATCAACCATAATAATAATAATTATAATAAAATACATTCAAACTGTTATGTATCTAGAATGTATTCACAAGTTTTTAATTCGAAACGAATGTCGGCGATCCATTTAATACTTAAACAACATTAATAATTATTCTGATAAAATTACAAGGACATTTACGATACCTACGAGCATATTTCAAATATTGTAGGTATGACACAGTCCACAGAAAAAAATTAAATAGGTACATTGGCACTCGAGTTTTGACTCTTGATTTCAATTTTCATTTTATTTTTATCTGTATCACATAACTACACACACTAAACAAGCACACGAAGCAAGTCTTGCTCGGGGTAAGAGTAGGCGAAGGGACTGGGCATTAGCCTTCCTCTACCAAACAGTTCCTCAAAACCAAGTACCAGGTACGCGCAGCGGTAGATAGCCGTTGATACCGCCTTGTACGTACGCAGAGCTCTGTGGTCATCTCACATTCCTTCTTCCGCCGCCCACGACTATGAGCGCGTCACTAGGAGGGTACTATCTTGGACCCTTGAGGCTTCGATCGAGTAGGTAGCCGCCCGGGCGATCAGCCCAGCCGTGTGAGACTCTATTCAGGGAGGCCCAGCCAGGCGATCAGCGACCGATCGGTGGCTACTCTGGAGTCTCAAGTGAATCTGCCGAATTTCTTGCAGAGCTCCTGATGTTGCCGTTTTATATCATCTCCCGTTAATGAAACAGTTGACACCGTTAAAATATGTCTTCGTGCCTTCGAACCTTGGCAATGGCAACCACTGCACCACTTGGCAATGGTACCAAATACCATCGCCATGACGGGGCTTAACTATTTTAGAACCCCTAAAGAGCGTTAAAAACTTATACAGTATGACACTTTCACTATTAGGTACATCGATTCATTAAAATCAGTCCTTTGCTTATGTGCGTACTGCGTGTTCCCACTTCAACACTTTAAAGTCAACTAAAGAAATAGAAAAATACTAAATACCTAGTTAAAAGCATAAGCCGCCTTGTCAAAGAAATGCCGACATTGGGGTGCTAGTGTAAGCGTAGTTGAGGCGGTAATTTCATTGCTTTATTTAATATTATTATTGGTATTTTTAGGCCTATTATTATTATTAAAAAAATATTCTAGTAAAAATAATTCAAATAATTATTTTATAAATGTTTTCCTATAGGAAATGTTTTAAGAAAAATAAATTAATTCAATTACTTATTCCGAATTCGCTATAATCCCCGCTATCGCCTATGATACCTCACCACACCTCACAATTCTGTCGGTACACATTCAAAGGGCGGCGATGCTTACACGTGTCTTTAAATTTCTTTGAATTTTACCGATTTGACAAAATGGCGCGACTCTCAAGCATTTTTGCGTCATAGACTAAAAAATACACGGTAAAACCTACTTTTAATTAGTATTTAATAATATTGCAAAATGATAATTTATAGTATGAAAATAGTAAAAGCATTTCCTGTTTTTATTACATATTAGATTATTTTTTTAAATACCTGGTGATAAATTGACATCAATGATTTTTTATAACCATCTTAAAAGTGTAACCACAATAGCCAGTAAAAATAAAATCGAATTTTTGTTTTTTATAAGATTTAGGGTCACTTGATGGGCATAAAAAACACAAAATGCTGACCAATCTAGGTGGAGCTTCAAGAAAAAAAGTTTTGGGCGATATCTCAGAAACTATGTACTTCAGAGCAAAAGTTATTGAAACCATTATTGTAGAGAATAAAATTTCGCATTTTTTATTTCTTGTAAACTTTTTTATAAAACTTATCGTTTACGATTTAAGGCTTTTAATGAACCGGATTTTCTGTCTCGGTCGACAAATCTCACCGACAGTGATTAATCAATAAAATGCGTGTTCAATGAACCGTATTATGCTCATTATAATGTGATTATTTTCATGTATTTTATTTACCTACTTTACAAGATATTTTACTCAACTCTAAGACATAATATGCTATGCCACTCCTGCGAATTCTTATTAATTATTCTATGCAAACGTCGCTAGGGCTAGTAGTACCTACGGCTGTTCGGGGACAGTGTGATGTTGCCGCCTTTAGCTAGGGTCAACAAACTCTGATCTAGTAGTGTTTATTTTTATGACCATTTTTATTGTATTTATAATTTATTTTGTGTGAAAAATTCACTTTTTTATTTGAAGGTATTTTTTCAAATTGTCAATTTTTATCGACTTATATCATCTCACCCTACATGCAGTTTAAAGGAATGTTGATTAAGCGTCACCACCTATATATAGTATCTAAAAATATGATAGCAAAATACAATTGACATTTACTAAAATTAAATACCTAATAAAAATATTAAAAACGCCATCTATGAGAAATAATTATAGGTACGTCATTTGATAAGTGAAAGTATGGAATTATGAGTTAAGACCACATTATTATACCTATTATTCTTTTTTAAAAGTATATTTTACAAACGAAGTATATCTTTTTAGGAATTAAATATTCTGTATCTGTTTGAACGACTTCATCTTTCTTACTGCAGAGATTGATTTACAACTACAAAAGAAGTCTAACTACTCACGCGCATACATAAAGTAAACGCACCCATATTTTTTTATTATTTTTTACCTTCAAAAATCGGTCGACCAAGTACTTTAAATACATACATATTATAAATATAAACACCCATGATTGGAGTTCAAAACAAACATTCGTGTTCAACGAATGAATGCCCTCAGCGGGACTTGAAACCGCGACCGCTGGCGCAGAAAGTAGGGTCACTACAAACTGAGCCAAACAAAACTCAGGTCGTGCCTTAGGATACTTTTTATTGCAGAAAAATAATTCATTTCCACAGGAAAACAAAATAGGTAATTGGTTTTATTGAGTCGTCTTTAGAAAGCTAGCGGTGGCTAAATCTTAAGAGATACATCATACATCAAAACTATGCAGTAGGAAAATGTTGGTAATAAAAAGCCAATTACAGAAAAGTCTATTACATCAAATATCTTTCTCCTTAGCGGATCGATGTGCACGTTTCGAGTAAAAAGTACTTGTACCTACCGATTTAAACTAAATTAGGTATAAAAATATATCTGTACTTTACGTCTTCCTATTTTCTCCCTATTTTCTTCTTCAAAATTCTATGTACTGGTACTTTCTTTTGTTTTGTATCGTTTGTTTTCTAAGTGTCAATTTTTTGTATTATAAATTAAGCCTGTCCGCTTCCTGAAACGACACTCAGTCCTAATTGCAAGACGCAAGAGTCTCGCACACTTAGTCTTGTTCTTGCTCAAATCTTGCATGGTCAGTCTTGGTCTTGGTCTTGCTGAAATTAGGCGGTCTTGTTCTTGGTCTTGGTCTTGCAAAAATGCAAGACCAAGACCAAGACCGATTTTGGGCAACACTACAACTAATATTCAAAACTTAGTCATGATGACGTGAAGCGACTAAAATGGGAATTCATTATAAACTTATGATGATAATAGTATATCTAGTAAGAAAGGGTGGTAAAAGCTAATTAGTATAAATAAACTTTTTGTTTTCTGAAATGTTTTAATGAAATTTATTATTATTTGTATAGAAAATAAATAATCATAACATGTAAAACGTGTTTGTTTTAAAATATTGCGTGAACTTAAAATAATCAAGCCTTATTCCCAAAATAAATAGTTAAAATACCTTAACGATTTATGAAACCACTATACTAGCTACATAAAACAAAAAATAAACATTCGTTGTAAATGACAAACAAAAATACAGAAAAAATATTTTCTATTGAATGTCGGATGTAAATAAAATATTCATATCATTTTTAATGAAAGGTGGCTAGTAAATTCAAGCATTTAAACACATCGTAATAGCTCACATGTTTGAATGTACTTTGTTCACACGCCTTTGACGGTCTACATTGAAGCGAGGAAAGCTTTTGTTCTTTCCATTAGCCCGAACTATCGGTATGTCTAGGCCCTCTTGTTTTATAACCTGTATGTATAAAGATACTCTGAATTATAAATAAGAGATATTTATTAAAAGCTCTTGTAGGATAAGGCTGTTTTCGTGTCATGAATATTAAATTATTTTAGTTATAAACATGATTTTGTTACTATATGCTAGCAGATATCCTCGACCTTAAATAATACAAAAAATGTAGTGAAAATTAAAATTTTAATTGTTTTCCGAAAGTTTGAAAAACAGTGTATATCTATACATTAAAAAAAATAACTTAGTCGAATCCGTATCTAGCTATATTATTTTTGGAAAATTGTCTGTCTGTCTATCTGTCTGTAACCGCATAACAAGAAAACTACTGGACAGATTTTGATGAAATTTGGTTATGATATATATTATAGCTGGTTATCCGCGTCATCATTTAGGATACTTTTTTATACAGGAAAATTTCTCATTTCTGAGAAATCTAGATCAACAGTTACTTTGTGTTCTCCAGTAATGTTAAAAATTTAAATCTAAGAATGGTTTCCGGATTTTAAAACGTGGGTTAAGCCGCAGGAAATGGTAGTATGGTTTAAATATTAAAAACGTTAAAAACCAATTTTAAGACGATATACAAAGTTTGTGTTGATAAAAAACGTCATGCTAACCTTATTTTTTTACCTAACTTAATTTAATTTGACGCCAAGATTACCCCGATTGCCCTACGCAGCTCGATATTTTCCAAGTACAGTACATACATTGACACTATTTCTATTGTTAGAGTGGAGACGTGTTTGCAAAGTGAGTGATGGATGATGTCACAACGGGCGGAATCAATCTTCGTTCGACGGTATCAAGCGGTTAAGATGCCGAACTAAGAAGACGCATTAGTTTAATGTAGTTAAGTCCATTGTAACTTTGGCATTTCGATAAATTACAATGGCCTGGATCATAATGCAAAAGTTTGATAATTCAATAAAGTATATACAAAAATGACAAAGTTCAAATCACCAAGCCTATGTTAAAATATTGCCTTTGGAAGCACCCGAGTATCTATAGAAAGTTATGGTCTACAATTTTCTTTTAGTAGTTAGTGCCGGCATGTTCTTTTGTGGGGATATATATTAACTCAAAGCCATAAATCATGATTTCTGTTTTGTATAGAAGCTTATATAAAGCTGATGCTATCGAATGTTCGACCTATATTAAATTATTTAAGAAGAAAAAGATTAAACTTAAACTTTGTACAAATAGTTGTAAGTCGATAATAAATTTAACAAATTGAAAACAAAACATACATCTAATGGCTTAATTTACTTGTGAATTTCGTATTTTCGTAGTTTTTAATACAATTCCACCATACGATTATTGTATATAAGTTCCTTTAATAGTTCACAAACATACGACCGCGACTTTCGGTTTGACGGTTTCTGGCGGCTTAATTGCTTTATTTTACGATGGTAACAAAAGGTTGTAAAATAGAACTCGCAGATTTTAATACATGCATGATATGGGAGATACGAAAAAAAAAATGTCAATGGCGATATTGGGTACATTTTCCTCCCGGAAGCTCGCTAGGCGGACTCGAACAGTGAATTTATGGCACCACTTCCGTTTCCGTTCACCCCCTACCACATCGTGTATCTTTAAACTTATTTACATACTAGTATAACTTTAAAATATAAAAAAATGTAAAGGACAATGAATTTATTTTTACAATAATTTTAAATTTCTTGTATGATACTTTAAGAAACAAATAAAAAACGCTCTACGAGAACGAATCCGGAGTCTATTAAAAATAAATTGATATCATCCGATACATAAATTTTCAAAGTCAAAAAGATACTTTTTAATCACATTCGTAAACATAGAAAGTTATACGTAAGAATGTTTTCTTTGAAAGTCTTCTTACAACGTACCGTAATACTTTTAACAACATTAATTTTGATATCCTTACACAATTTCTCGTTGTGACAGTAAAAAGTTTATCTAATTTATTTACTTAACAAACAAACTGAAGCAAACTGTTATTGAAACAAAATTCAAGAGTTATCAAATAAAGTAGAAGTGTCAAATGTTGAAAAGAATCTGAGTCTACAAATAGAAAATCGATCTTGCGACCAGTTGTCGATAAAACTCACTCAACTACCTGTAAAGGCGGTGATTGCGATAGCGCTTTGAATGGAAACTGCATTTAAGTTTTCCATATAAATGTAATAGCTTTAAGAGTATATTATTTCTATTATCGAACTACTATTATGTATGGGAAAGTTTGTACGTGCGTGTATTTTGTTACTCCTTCATTCTGAAACGGCTAATTTTTTTTTATTTGGATAAAATTTAGTATACGGATAGACTATGAAGTATTTATGTAGGTATTATTGTATGAAACACTAATACTGATAGATTTTATATATGAATTGAAATTTGATATGAAATTAATGAATTTATATTATTTTACAAAATATAAGTTTTTATTCCGTGCCCTGTCTACAGACTATATCAACCAGAGACAATCATTTTTTAACTAACATAAAAAATATAAAATAGAATTTGGTGGCATGTTTTTTCATGTTTGAATGTCTTTGTTGTTTGTAAGAATAGATTTTCCTGAAAAGCTTTTAAGGAATTACGTACACCGCTTATAAAGGTAAAAAAAACACCTCAATTTTAGTGATTTTGGTCTAGTTTACTAGTGATGTAACTTTTTCATTAAAGTATTTTATATAAGTAGGTACTATTAAAGCTTATATATATACATAATATGTAGTTTAGTCAATAACCCACTACTAAATATCAAATTCAGCACCCATTTAGGTTTACCGACAATTCACATGGGGCTTACCACATAGTGTGGCGGTCAGTTAAGCATCCAGATACTGGGCTTGGGCTTGTATCTACTTCACTGTTATATAATATATAGAAAGATCTAACATTATTACCTAGGCATATTTAATAAATAAGATAAAAATACCTAAAACAAACGCCTTTGAAATATCATATCGATTTGATAAAAATCAATCCAAATCACTGAACAGACAAAATTTTGGCAAATATTATAGTGTAGTGTCTAGGCGTAATTTAGAATTATGTGTAGGTATCTTAATAAATTTAAACAAAACAACACCTCGTAACACATCTGTATGATACTTTATCCTGGATGCGATGTTTCTAAAATAAGTAAATTTGTTACATAAAGTATAGGAGATTTTATGTTACATGAGAATACCGCGTAATAGATTAGGTACTCTAAAAATATATTTTTAGTGTATATCAAATAACTGAAAATACATCAATTAAGAAAAGAGAACACATCATTTTTTTATATAGTGTTACACATATTAAAACAAGTGCAACTGGTAAAAAATAAGCATGAAATATTTCATTAGTTTTCTAAATATAAGCACATAGTTATATAAAGTAAACTTTGGGCACCATCTTTTTTCTATTTCAAAGCTAAATCGATAGCAGTTTCCCGCAAAAAGCCACATTTCTTTGCCTTTTCTTTGGGTTAGTGGTACAAATGTCGTTCTATGTACATCAATAGAGCTCATATGCCAAGTATACGATAGTATCTCTCTGACCCAAATGAGGTATCATTTGGCAAGCGCCGTCATATCGTCGACTACGGCTGCTATCTCGCTCATTTACACGCCGATATTTTGAAATGATGCATTAAAAGAAATTATTGTTCGATTTGAAGGAAATGGAAATAAGCCATCTATTTTTCACCAGCAATATAAAAAGTTATTTTACATGACGTCGGCTATTTAGACTAAGACTTATATGGTTATATATGAGTGTTAATACATAATAACTTTAGGGGTTAAAGAAAATATTTCATGATGTACAACACTTCCTAGTGGAATGTGTCCGGAACGCGGAGAAACGTCGTGAGTTGATATCCCAATTTGAATTAAATTTAATGAATATGGGTATTTTTCAGAGCATATTGACGGAGCCTACCTCAATGGCAGCTAAAATGATTTATAATTTTAGGTTTAATAAATAATATATAAGTTGATGTAGGATTTATATTTTTAGGGAACGATGGGGCTGACATTTTAGCATTATGCTTTAAAAGTCCCTAAATAGAATAAGAATAATAAAAAAAAAAGAAAATATTTCATTGTTTAAACGTATATTGTCATAACTACATAATTTAAAATATGTAAATAAGGGCTAATCATATTAAACATTGTAATACTTTACCTAAGATCTGAAAGTCGTAATGGTAATGCAAATATCTAAGCAATGGCCCAAGTTTGAAATAATACATAAGTTCAAACTGGTTTCATCATATTTCAAATCATTAACATAAAAAATTAAATAAATTTCGCCATATAGATATGTAACCAGATCTATTTAGAGCAGAAATTAAATTACTAAAGTTTCTAATTGTTTCAACGTCCAACAAAACTCATTATGCGCGTGTGTTCTCATACGGGATTAGATTTCGCTCAACGGAACCAACACTGAAATAATAATCGACGATCATATTATATAAATTAAATTTAGAAATATTTTTGGTTAATATTCTTTCAAACATCTAACACTCAAGTTTAACAGTTAATAGAGAATTCTAATAGATGAAGTATTTCTCGCAGTAAAAAATAACTTTATGTTGACCCGCATATAAGCAGATATTGTCATACCTCACCTACTACTATCGTCATTCTCGTAAGGAGTTTTCTGAGAGACAATAAATTTAAGAACTAGATTCGGCTTGTCTATCGATAATTATGACGATTATAGTAAGATTGTCCAAAAAATCTTTTATATAAATATTTACAGATTGGACTATAGATATGTATAAATGATTTATGTATATCGCTAAAAGAAACCAAAGATGTGCAATGTACGTACGTAGTGGCAGGTATCTAATTTTTAATATTTATATAGTGAAAAAAGTTTAGGATTAACAAGACTACTGTAAAGTATATTTTATTTCATTTAAAACAAAAGTAAATATAAATCGAGTAATTTTGAATTTCCGATTGTCCTCGGCGTAACTACGTACAGTATTTACAATACTATTTTTTACATTGAACCAATTAAAATTCCTCTTAACGAGTATTCAGTGGGAATTTAAATTCCAATCACGACACGTAAATCGAGCTCTTTTTAGCTACGAGAGAAGTGCAAAAAATGACCAAACGGCATTTTGATTACCGCGCTATGTTCATATTTTTTCCCCAAATTTTTTCACAACGTCATCTAGTACTTTGAATGAGGTTTCATAAGTTTAAACCTTTTTATGAAATTATGTTTCAAATTAAAATATTTGTTTTATTAAACAAAGGCAAATGATCTGTTGATCATAATTACACCTTTCAAACAGGAGAAAATATCATACGAAACTAAATGCAAAACGGTTCAAGGATATTTTTCATCAATATTGACAGCACAATGATAGACTGTACCCTGTATAAAGTTTTATTATAATAAATAGTTATTCGCCTTCAGTCTTAACCTTACGAAAGATGGAAACAAAAATAATTATAATCTCATTAAAAATAATACATCATATGATATGAAGGTCGAAATATTTAATAGTCGGTCAGTTTTAGTATAAAAAGCTAGTTAAAAAACCAAAAATGCGTTATAGTCCCAAGACATTTATAAATATAATTAAGTGTGAAAAGAAAACACAAAAAGGTAAGTTTTAGAGTAGAGTTCATTGGAAGTCTAACCTATTGTGAGTGTATTAGGTAGAGTAATATTTAGATGGATATAGATGCAATAAGTAATGTCCTCTTTACCGATTTCAGTCACGATAGCAAATTTTACTAGCCTAACCCATGACTGGAACCCAAAACATCCTGAATATAGTTCTACCTTTAAACATTAGAGCACCATGGTAGTTAATAATGGCATGACTGAACACATTCCAATGCTAATGAAAATTCAAAAATCACACTTTTTTACAATTTTTTTTTCTTTATAGATCACCAACTTTTAACTCCTCTTCACTACTTTCGAAGTTACTTAAAACAATAGCAATCGTATATATTTGAGTTTATCTTTTGTATTTGACACTGTCTAGACTACAGACTGCATCCCTGAATTTTTATTAATAAAGTACTACTTTATGTTACATATAATGATTGTTTACATATTGGGGATTTGTTTTCTTATTCATCGTTTTAGACGCCAGTATAAGCCGAACTTACTCATAAGATTAATTTCTGAAAAATTCGACTGTCCGTCTGAATGTGTGTGTATTCCAGTAGTAGCATGAGCCGAACGATATAATTTGGAAATTGGGCCTTTAAACAAGAGTACTTTTAAGGTGTTTGTTATTTTTATCGACATATATAAATATATGACGAATCGCCATTATTTTCTGTTCCACTCATAGTAGGTATAGCACGAGGAACTCACGATAAATAAAACAACACACCGTAATTCACTTAACTGATTTATGATATTAATAGTTACACTATAATCACAATTTTACAGTTATCACTTTATATGCGTCACAAGCCCACACTTATTTGTTCACAACTATAACCAACACGATACACAGCACAGTTCCCAGGCTTATTATAACTCACTCATGGAGACACAAATTAAACTGAACTGATTTACTTCAATCATAACTTTTTATAATTTATTCCCCACCCACCTAGGCTCTGTACACGCCAAAAATGACGTTTGTGTGTCGTTGAGTGTCCGTATTCATTTCCGAATGCGACACGGCCATCCTGCGATACACACGTCCGCGTGTGTTAGTCTGAAACAGTAATGAATACCACGTTCGGTCATACCTGACCTTACTAAATAAAGAAATACTACCTATTACTATAGTCATCCCTGTGACTGTATGTTACACACATGATCATCCCAGTGATCCTGTCTTCCACATTTGTATCCACATACGTCATCCCTGTGACTATGTGCACACAAATCTAAAGTCATCTCTGTGACTTTAACATCATTAATTGACTCACAAGTCATCCCTGTGACTTATGCGTTCGCTAACTATGTCATCCCTGTGACCACTACATACAATTTCATTCACATGTCAACCCTGTGACTATGTGCTTACAAAGCTAAAGTCATCCCTGTGACCTGTACAATTATTCGCAACTAACCATTGTTGGGTTCACAAAAGACAATACTACATTAATAACAGTCATAATAATCACTTGAGTAATTAAGAATTTCCTTTTTTTTTATCATTTTCTTTTATTTATTTTTTTTATTTAATTTTTTTTTTTTTTCATTCATCTTTTTTTTTAATTAATTTTCTTTTTATATTTCTTTTTTTTTATGTTAAGCTAGAATGTTCCATCAAACAGAGTTACCTGAATCATTATCGAGAGTCATATCTATGCGAACTTGACATTCTGGCATTTTTCTAATTCTATCATGCGCATATTTATATGTGCGCTTTGAATTTAAAGCTTTTAATACGTAGCGGTCACCATCCAGAACTTCTATAACCTTAAACGGACCTTTAAATTTTGGATCCAATTTGGTTTGGTTTCTCTCTTCGTTCTCTATCAAAACAAAATCGCCCACAGAAAATTTGTTTACTTTTGCCTTTGTACTATCAAACCTACGTTTATCATACTCTGCCATATCTTTTATGTTACTAGCTGCCCTGTCTCTCATTTCATCTAGATTAATGTAAGCCTCGTCATCCTCAACATCGTTAGCCATCAACGATAAAGGCCTAGCAACCTTACCTATCATTAGTTCTAGCGGCGAGCACTTAGTTACTCTATTAGTAGTACAGTTAAGAGCCAATTGTACGTCGCCTAACGCGTCTTGCCATGATTTCTCCGAACCAACTTCTACAGCTGTTAGCATTGATTTTAAAACACTCATAACACGCTCAACCTGTCCATTTGCACGTGAAGAGCCAGTTGCAATTAAATGAAGGTTTATATTTTTACATTCACAAAATTCACGAAATTCTTTACTTGCGAAACATCTACCTTGGTCTGCAATGATTCGCGTGGGTGATCCAAAAAGAGCTACACTATTACAGACTGCCTGTATGCTACTTTTTGAGTCTATGTGAGTAGTATGGAAAAGTAAAACAAATTTAGTGAACGCGTCAATTAAAACAAAAGCGTACTCTTTTACATCATTTTTCCCACTTAGTTTACCAGTTACGTCAATATGCACAGTATGCCATGGGACTGTAACCTTGGGTATTGGATGGAGTTCAGCTTGAATTTTGCCCGAACGTGATTTTGCTATTTTACAGGTAACGCAATTATCTACAAACTTTTTTACATACCGCGACATTCCTTCAAACCAATAATAATCATACACCTTTTCAAGTGTCTTCTCCCATCCGAGGTGAACAAGTGAATCGTGTATATTGTTTATAACCGACCATTTAAGTGCATGTGGCACGATAGGAAGACACCTTGTTCTTCCATTACGCTGAATTTTCCGATGCAAAATTCCAGATCTTAAAACATACGTTTTAGCCAAATTATCATCTAACCTGCTGCTATTTAAGTCATCTACTATCCTGGTAATTTCACTATCTTGCTGTTGTTCTGCAGCTAACCAGTTTGAAGAAAGCTCTACAATATTTACACACTTGTGGTTAAATTTGGTATTAGGGCGAGTTGTTTCTCGTATGGATGATCGTAAAGGGTTGCGTGAGAGAAAGTCAGCATGTGACATGCGTTTCCCTGGTCTATATTCAATATCAAAGTCAAAACATTGCAAATAAGACCACCATCTATGTACTCGTGGTGTCAACTCTTTTTTAGATTTGGAAGCTTTCAGAGAATTGCAATCTGTCACTACTACAAATTTACGGCCATGTAAGTATTGTCTAAAATGTTTGATAGCATTTACGACTGCCAACGTCTCCAATTCATAAGAATGATAACGTGACTCAGCTGGGGATGTTCGTTTGCTAAAATAAGCTATCACGTGTCGTCTTTTATCATATATCTGGAATAATATAGCACCGTATCCTTCTGAGCTTGCATCAGTGTGTAGTTCAGTAGGCAGATTGGGGTCAAAAATTTTTAATATGGGGTCATTTGTCAGTATTTGAATTATTTTTTGTCTAATTTCCTCATGTTTTACCTCCCAAGTAAAATTACCTTTAAGTGACGTTAGTTTGTAAAGTGGAGCCATCAAAGAAGCAAAGTGTGGAATAAATTGTCGAAAATAAGAGGAGAGGCCTATGAACTGTCTAAGCTGAGTTACGGATTCAGGAGGTGGTAGCGCCGTAAGAGACTCAATTTTTCGCTTATTTGGTCTTACGTTGCCATTTTCTACTTCATAGCCTAAAAACTCGATTTTAGAGTTTAGGAATGAACATTTCTTAGAATTTAAAGAAAAGCCACATTTTGTGAGTACATCTAGCACTGTGTTAAGCCTATCTAAACCTTGTTCTAATGATTCGGCCAAAATCATGACGTCATCAACGTATACAATAACGTATTCACGAACTAGATTTCCCAGCGCATTTACGATAGCCCTCTGAAATACTGTGATAGCGTTTCGCAACCCAAAGGGCATAGTAAGGTATTCATATTGACCATCTGGAGTTATGAAGGCCGTACGTTCAATAGAATCTTTATGACAGGGAATCAAATGAAATCCGCTTGCACAATCGAGCTTAGAGAAATACTTGGCCCCGTGTAATCGTGATATCAGATCAGTTATCAGAGGGAGTGGGTATCTATCAGGAATAGTATTCTCATTAAGCTCTCTGTAATCAATACACATTCTATCTGAACCATCTTGTTTTTTAACTAATAAAGCTGGGCTAGCAAAAGGGGAACAACTTGGCCTTATAATATTTGCACGTAATAGTTGATCAACCTTTTCACGCATTACATTTCGCTCTTCAACGGATAACCTAAACGGGCGGCGTTGTACAGTTTTGCTTGGATCCTTTAACCTAATTTCTAATTCACCTGTTGTGACGCGTGTAGTGGGCATACCCGTTGTAAAATAATTAGAATAACGATTTAACACTTCCAAAAGCTTCTGTCTGAATTCTAGC
Source organism: Boloria selene (assembly GCA_905231865.2). Taxonomy (NCBI): domain Eukaryota; kingdom Metazoa; phylum Arthropoda; class Insecta; order Lepidoptera; family Nymphalidae; genus Boloria; species Boloria selene. The sequence goes on from HG993149.1 coordinate 7,739,283, forward strand.
GATATATCTGTGTCTATTTCATTGAAATTAGGTATAGAATTCTGAATGGTGCAGCTATTAACAATTTTATTTTTTAACAATTTAACACTAGAGCTTGTCATAACAACTGAAAAGCCTTGATACATAATTTCACGACCAATCATGATATTACTACGTAAATAAGCGTCAGGTAACACATGTAACAATAATTCCAATGGATAGTCATTAATTATAACCTCACATAAAATCTGTTCGGTAGACTTTACACTACTTTGTCCAATACCAGTTAAGGAAACTACCTTTTTAATATGTTTTCCAGAGAATTTTGTTGCAAAACTTTCCTTAACCAATGAGCACTCAGCGCCAGAGTCATAATTAAATATGTAGCACTCACCGCGGTGTTCAAGCTTCCCAGTTGGAGGATCCACTACGCATAGATCGACTCGACGCTCAGACTGCCTGCCGGAGGCAGTACTGAATCCTTTAGCAGCTGTACTTGAGGTACAGCGGCTAGCAACGTGTCCCACTGTCCCACACTTGAAGCACCTGATGCTAGATGTTGTAGCAACATGTTGAGATCCCGACATCATATCTGGCTTTATTGCAGATTTCTGCCTGTAGGTTTTAACTTTTGACCTGCATTCTGATTGCCGGTGACCTAATTTTCCACAACCAAAACACTTCAGTTTCAAAATTTTTGATCGCTTTCCATCCGGACCTGATATTCCTTCTATAGGCGAGGCTTTTCGCTTTTGATACGAAAAAGCTTGTAATTCCTTTTGTAGTTGTTGTCGACAAGTGATTTCAGTTGTAAAAGCAAGTCGTTGCAATCGTGGATCATACTGGGATAGGTGCGCCAAAATAGTACCTATTGCAATCTGTTCCATACTGTAATTCTTCCATCGACTCATTAACGTGGTAATAAGTCTACTAGCACACGCAGCCAGAGATTCGTTATCTTTTAATTTTTCATTTTGTAAGTTAATGAGGGTACCTGCACATGTATCCATAGAAATAAATCTCGAAGTAAATAAATCTTTGAATTCCAGCCACGTTATCCCAGGATATGATATTTGAGATAACCATGCCGATGCGGTACCTTTTAGAGCCTTGCTTATGGTCACTATGAGCTGTCCTCCCTGTGGTGGGTCATTTTCAAAGCAAAGATCTACTGTAGAGCACCATAACCTCGCGTCACACTCTTCATTATCAGGATCATACTCTGGCAAGGTAAACTGTCGATTTAATATAGGTGGACGTAGAGTAGAAATCAAAGACATCATAGTCTCGTTTTGTTTCTCGAATAACTGGCGCCATATCTCATCCATACCAGATGGTTTTTCAATTCTCTCGAATCCCACTTCTGATGACGAATCGCCATTATTTTCTGTTCCACTCATAGTAGGTATAGCACGAGGAACTCACGATAAATAAAACAACACACCGTAATTCACTTAACTGATTTATGATATTAATAGTTACACTATAATCACAATTTTACAGTTATCACTTTATATGCGTCACAAGCCCACACTTATTTGTTCACAACTATAACCAACACGATACACAGCACAGTTCCCAGGCTTATTATAACTCACTCATGGAGACACAAATTAAACTGAACTGATTTACTTCAATCATAACTTTTTATAATTTATTCCCCACCCACCTAGGCTCTGTACACGCCAAAAATGACGTTTGTGTGTCGTTGAGTGTCCGTATTCATTTCCGAATGCGACATATACATAATTATACCTTTTTGTTAGCCATTAACACAAGAAACCATCAAAACTTAAAATTATAGAGCTTCTATAACTTAATGCATATTTAAAAAAACAAGTAGATACATTTCTTATAAAAATATCAGCTCTTATGCTTAAAATTGAATATTTTTTTATGTACCGACACTCAGAAATAAAAGTGAGCAAAACTTCGGATATTGAAGCAAATGATAACATCGTATTTTCTCGAATCGAATGTTTGTTTGCTGCAAACGCGCTACATTATAGCTTTAAGTTTTTTTTCTTAAAAGCGCAGTTTTTATCAGTGTTATAATAATATAACATTGGCAAATATATTTGAATACAATACTTTCAGTCATGATTCTAACATATATATAATGTTTTGAATAGACAGAGTGACAGCGAAGGAGAGAGAAAAGGATTCATAGTTTAAGATCTTTCAAAAGCTCCTATCAATAATTTCCAATAGCCAATTAATTTGTCATAATGAAATTCCCTCTCACAATGATTTATTTATATCAATTAAAATATACCAATATAAAAAAAATTTAATATATGAATAAGATTTTTTAACTTTATATAATTGCGAGTATGTACTAATTACTAATACATACATACTAACTATACAGAGTGTAATAGTAAAACAATTGAAACGATTGAGGCAAAACTTGTGTCATATGTACAATAGCCGATGCATTCGGAAAAATACGAGAAAGCTGGAAAATCGGTCAACATTGACGAAGCTTGCGCAATATATGGAGAGTACACTTTAGCTTTTTCAATTTTTAATACGATAGCTTTAAAGGAATGGAAAATACACTTCGATCGGAATCGTTTAATATACAAGTTTAAAGAAGTATATGCACAGAAAGTGCAATCAAACATTTAAATATAATTCGCGTCATGTAAAAAGAACGCTGGCTGTCAAGTTGCGTAGAGGCGATTTATAGGCCAATTTGGTGGTAAGACGCGGGGTGCGGGACGTCGAGGCACGCGTCGCATGCTTTCCGGCTCGCTATTGGTTTGTCAGTTTAAAATACCATCGCGAACACAAAAGTTATTAATTACGAAATGATTTTATATAAAAAATAGTGAAAAAATATTTTTGACGTATATTGTTTTATAAAGAGAGAGTCCGATAATAATGCAGTTAATAATTAAAAAATATATATTAAACGAATTAATTTAATTTTTTGTAAGTAGATTAAACATTCTACACTGAATCAAACATATTTTATTAAATAATAGAATTCTATTAAATGACATTCTATCTAATATATTTTTGAATGTACCTACCAATAATCAATATACATCGTGAGCGAAAGGCTAGTTCAAAAATAAAAGAATAGGCTTAGGAATTTCGTATGCGAATGTACCGATGCGCAAACACACCCCCCACCACTTTCTTCCAGCGTTCTTTTTACGTGACGCGAACTGTACGTACATATGTTAAGTAAATTCTCAGCACCAACATTTAATAACACGTTAATTTTTATTTCTAAAGTCATAAATACAATAAAATTAAATTTGTAGTAAAAAATGACATAAAAAATCGTTTTAAAATTGCTTAATTTTAAAATTATTAAAACAAAAATTTGAACGTATAAACAGGCACTCATTTACATATTTAGTGAGAGTTTCGTCTATAAACTGTTCGTTGACGTCTTTCATACTAATTTAGTTAAAATATATCAACGCTACGAGTATTTCTGAACTGGTGTTCTCGACGGGCTCCTAACAGTAAGTCGCACTCAAATATTTATTTCAGTAAATAAATCGTCAAGCGTCTGCAAACGTTGTGCAGGAAATTAAAATTGGCGGCAGCTGCGAATAATGATATTCCCATTACCTGAGCTTTCTAAATTAACGCGATCTAACCTATGTGGTGCGATTTTTCATTTCACGTTTTTGAGAGAAATCGTACTTAGGTACTTTAGTCTTTCAAATGTGTTTTATCTCGGAAGGTCGGAATGTTTTTTGGTATAACGTATTAGTACAAGGACAAATAAAACAAAAAGCTTTTATATGTTATGAATTGATGGATTTGATTTAATTTAAAGATTATTTTCTTCGTCGCTTTGGTTCATCCCTAGATCTAGCGCGACCGAATCACTCTATCTATTAAAAAACCGCATCATCCGCTGCGTAGATTTAAAGATTTAAGCATACATAGGAACAGACAGGCAGCAGTAAGCGACATTGTTTTATACTATGTAGTGATTAAATTAATGCTGTAAACATGATTTGTAACTTTTTTTATTTATTCATATTTAATTAATAAATTATATCAACTTCTCTTTATATACGACAAGAAAAACTAAAAATATAATAAATATAAATACGTGTACATTGTATTAGGCACGTCAAAGAGGAGGTCCTTTTTCTGGCTAAATGCAGGTTTGGTGGGCTTTACTTGTAATTCTTAAACTAGTTTTCTTAGACATGCATGTTTCCTCATGATGTTTTGCTTCAACGTAAGACAAGTGGTAATCATGTTAGAAACGGATTTGAACCAGCTTCTTTTAGTGGCCCAAGCGAGGGCGTTACCACTGGGATACATGATATAAATAATATTTTTTAGTCAAATTTTACGATACTAGACGAATAAAATTATCCGTCCCAAAATAAATAGACCTTGGAATTGTAAATGGAATTTAAAACATTTTCTGTCAGACAAAAGCGTAATTGTTCTAGTGTACTTCATTTTCATAGCAATGTTACAAGGAGGACTTAATTTACATAGAGAATTTTAAGTATCACAACTCCCAAATCCTTAGACGCCCTCGAAGCTGTCTTAGAACTCGTCAGAGAACCACTAGAACTACGGAATGCTCATGGATAATGCATTATACTTGTCTTTTAAACCATCTACTACGACACTACAAGTAAGTTTTAACATTTAGTTACATATAGAGAAGTTGAATTAAACATTTTAAAACGTAATTAACTGCTTTATTTTGATTTTATTTGAGAACACAATCAAGTAGAAAATATAAAAGGTATTCGATTAAAAAGTAACGTTTTACGAGTATATCCCATAATATGTGGTTTACAAGTCATCGATCGATGTTTAATAACATCATTTTAGGTCGTTCTAAAAAGATATAAATATATAAAAGATAAACATCTTTTATCGTATATACTTTGTGCAGCTAATACTTTTCATATAACAATGTTTTATTACTGCCGAAATATTAAAGTTGTTCAATATATTTGTATTGCTATTAATTTAATTAATTATATTAACAAAATCAATATAGTGCTAATGGCATAATATTAATAAAATGGTTTTGTCTTTTGTACATTATGCCAAGTTAACCCACCAAATTAAAGATTTAGCGAACGCTCCCAATTTTTTATATAAAGTAAAGATTTCTTCGAATCCGACCGAATTGATGACGTTGTTATGAAAAGAGGATTGAAGGTATATATTATGCGAGTATATTTTAATGAATATCTTGGCTTTTTTGATTTTAAGTATTGAAGACTGGAAGAAAATCAATTAATTAATTTAAATATAATATGATCTGGCGACCTCACCCTTAGTATAGAGTTCTCAAAGATAAGATATGATTTCGCAGTAACAAAAATCCTATATGTTGATCCGGATCATAGGATCTTTCATGAAAATCTGTTTAGTGGTTTTCTTACACTTTCCCAGACAGATAGACATTAATTCTAAAAACTAAAGATTCGATTTCTTTATTATAACACTTGCTATAACACAGATTTGGCGCGAGCAAAGCCGTAGGTTTCGCTAGTAAATGTATACAAAAACTTGACAAATTATATATTAAAACCTTCCTCGAGAATCACTCTATCTATTGGTGAAAACAGCATTAAAATCAGTGCAGTAGTTTTTAAATTTATCACAGTCAGACAGACAGACGGACAGACAAACATGGTGGAGGACTTTGTTTTATAATATTAAGTAATAGCCAATCAAAATAAATAATGATAAAATTAGTTATTTTATAAATGGAATACTAAATTGATCATCAATATGCCGTGAAGCATGTCTCTGACCACCATCAGTATGTATCGAATGTACGAGTATATGTTATTATTCTATATGACTAACCCTTATACCAGAAATAGATGTAGCTTAGAGTTGCAGGTTTAAATTTGCCTCCAAAGCCTCATTGCTAAATTCAATGATAATGTTTCAAAATTCCTTCGAAAAAAATATTCAATAAAACAAAAAATTGATCGTCTTTTTAGTGTAGTGGATTAATCATATTATAATGTCAAGTGTCAGACCCGGTCTCATAAATCATAAATTAAAAAAAGTAAAGTCCCTGTCTATAGTTTTTCTCATTTATTTATATTTTCGAACTTCCGCTAAAGTTTCTGACAGTCAAAAAGTTTATAAGTTAATAAGTCAAAAAAATATTTTTTTATAAAAATCTTTTTAACAAAAAAATCATTAACATTTTGAAATATTTATTTCAATAATTCTACCATATTGTTCTGAATAATCATACAACTTGTGGATAGGCTATGACTTATAGGCAAATGCATGCGTTATTCTCATTAATACAATCTGCTAAAGGTAGTGCTGACCGTTTGTGAACGATAGGTAAATACGAAGGGCCTAAGGCATAAGGACTTCGAGCGAAGTGTGGGTAAATCACTAGTGCATTAATAAACAAGAAATTTGTTGTATCAACCACATAATCCAAATAACGATAATGCATTTAGTAAAATAACTGCTCCTGAACAAACGGAGTAAAGAAGTTTACATTAATTTTATCGCTGTAACGTTATGGCACACGCGGGAGTACACACATTATGCGACACATTATCATACGTCTTTCGGTTACCGTATTAAATGTAGAGTTACAATTTAGCTTTTAAAGTTAAAATAAACTTTTGAAGTTAATTAAAAGGGGAAAATAACAACCAAATCTGTTTTAATGTTATAATATTTCACATAAATTCTTCATGATATTATCACTATAAATATATTATGAAACAAAGTCCTCCGCCGCGTCTGTCTGTCTGTCTGTTCGCTATAAACTCAAAAACAACTGCACCGATTTTCATGCTGTTTTCACCACATAGAGTGGTTCTCGAGGAATGTTTTGTATATAATTTGTCAAGTTTTTTTACACATTTACTAGCAGAACCCGCGGCTTCTCTCGCGCTAAATCGAGGGACGAGCCCGAGTGGAGCGATAGCAAGTCGCTTGTATCATTAGAAAATTGTTATTAATAATATTATTGTCTTGGTTTATACAAAATATTACGATAATTAGTTTTTTAGCAATAAATTCAATATTAAGTTCCTCTAGTAAAGTGGTAAGTAAATAACAAATAAATTCACAGAAAGTAAGAAACGAGACAATCGCCCGCATTCATAGTGCCGAATAAATATTAGTTCTACAACACTAAGCGACGGTACAGTGCAAGATTAATTGTCCCGGCGGAAGCGCATCTCTACTGACACTCGACGCCATTTTGCCTTTTTCGGAAACTCTATCATATTGATTATTCCCAATAAGCATTGTATTCAACTGAAATCTCATTATAACTTAGTTCAATAGGTACATTTTGACTATAATATTAAGTCTTTTACTTTGAATATTTCCGAGATAAATATTGGTCGGTTTTATTTTGTGCACCTTACTTTTAAAGCTTGAAAAAATGGTTGACCATATTTGGCACAACAATAAACATACCTTTTTTAATAACGCAATATATAGGTTTTTGTTACAATTTTAATTTCAAAACAATATTACGATATAAATACATTACCTAGATACATTTTAAAAGCGTTTGCTAAAACTACGTAAGCAGATGATTTGTTTTGAATTGAAAGAGTCGAAATATTATTGAAAAAACTTTCGTATACTATAGTATATTTTTACTATAATAAAAAAACGTTCTACTTATATTAAGAAAATAATACGTAAGATAGTAAGCAATATGTACCCATAAATTGCACCAGAGATCATAGTTGCGAGCAAATATTAGCTATAGTTTCGTCACTACTACCCTTGCAAGAGCAAAATAAGTACTAGATTAATTATTGTCCCCCGGCGAGCGGAAGCGCATCCATGTTGCCTACTCGCCGCCATTTTGCACTTCCTGTAGATACTCGATCGTATTAATTATACTAGCCTGTGGCCGAAACTTGTGTACAATATTCTGTTTGTATAATGTCCATTTCCTAAACTCTGGAAATATAAATTTCTTTGACATTGTAAGTACTTAAAAGTCTTATTAACACAATAAGAATATTAAAAAAATGCTATGTAAATCAAGATCAATCAAATCAGACGTTTTTAAAATGAGAACTGAGATAAAAAAAATCATAAGCTAAAAATTTTTAGCATCTCAAATAGGCAGTACGCCTAAAATAACTCTTTCTTTAATTATTATCATCAAAACCAACGCAAGTGAAGAGTAAAAAAGTATAAAACCTAAATAAAGCCTGGTGACAACTTGTGTAACTTCGCTGCGTCTGAAGTCCTTGCAAATGACGGCTCTTGTCCTCTCGCCTGCCCCCCTACGATACCCCACAAACCACTTTGTACCATTCGATAGTGTATCTTAAAACGCATTCTCCTTTGAAACAAATTTAAACCCCACTCAAAGAGATTGAGTCTTTAAGTTTTAAACCTAGCGATTCAAAAGTTTGCCTTTCAGACTTATTGCGTTCTCGGGTTGGATTTTTATTTTCGATGTTTTTTCACTTAAAACGAAATATCTTCATTTAAGCGAACCTAATTCGTATATTAAAATGATACTTGTAGGTCAAACTAAACTTTATACGCTTCTATTCCATAGTAAAGATATGTTCCCTTTAATTTCTTCACTACTATTCTTGTTTTTTTAACCGACTTCAAAAAAGGAGGTTATTTAATATGAGTGGTTATGATTACAGGTAATCTTAAAATTTACATATTTTTAGCCACTACTTAATAATATCAATGTTAAAATATTTGAAAATTTAAGCTTTTTTTTTAAATTTAATAGAATATTTATATCCAATGTTGCATATTACATTTTTTCTGGAGTAGAGTGATAGGAATCAATTTAGAGAGAATTTTAAGGGAAAAGAAAAGTATAATGGAACTTTTTGAACATTTCGATTGTCCTCTTATTATTATCAGATTTTTATTAGTCATTTCTTAGAATTCACACCTTGAAATGACGATTTTTAATATAAACTTTATCCACTATTATCTATAAATATTATAAAATAGCAACAAAACGAAATCTATATGTACCTATATAATTCTAAAAAAAGACTGACTGTTACATACTCTGTATAGAATTATATGCATTTAAAATTTTTGTCTGTTTACATAAAATTTGCTATAAGAATTATGAATAAGTTTTGTGCAGAGCTAATTTATTACTCGGGTCAACATATTTATTTCATTACCTTACCTTTATTTTAGTACGGTAACTTTTACAGCTAGCTCAGTTGTTCTTCTTTTAAAAATTTTATTTGAAAAAGCAAAAACAACTTAATGTAAGAATAATTTATTAAAAAAATATCATTAACATATTATTTATATTAATACTACACTCGCAATAACTAGCGATTTACCATCGCTTCAATTGGGTTCGTCCCTTATATACCTACCAGGAGGCATGTTTTAATTTTTTTGAGCGGACCTCTATTTTTATTATAAAATTAAAGTAATGTTACTCCTTATAACATCTGCTATTGGAAGCCCTGTTAAAATCTGTCCATTTAGAAGAAACAAAGAGACAGACAGACAAATATGTTAAAAAATATTTTTATAAGTGCCGTATATAATACATATGCATTTCATAATATAGATTTAATGTGATACAATCTTTTATTTTCATTGGAAAATAATACAAAAATGGCAATTCTTATGTCTTTAATACAGGTACTAGTTTGTTGCATTCAAAATATTTCATGATCTTTAAATCTTTCAAAATATAAGGGAATATTCGCAAAATATTTCTACAAAAAATATCTAAAGATTCCTTTATTTGATATTGTAGGTCAGGCTATGTACCTACCGCTTTTGAAACTTATCTGCCCTACCATCTTGGTGCTTTAATTACGGCGAACATTTTTTGCGTATAACGTTTCGAGGCTTTGTTACGAATAATGATTTGCATTATTTATTCAGAATTGCTAAAGGCCGTCTAACACTTTGATATTTAAGTAATTTATAGATACAAATAAAAAACGCGAATAACCTTTAATTTATTACATACAACAATTTTTATCTTTACTTTAAAAGTTTCACAATCTGATTATGCCACCCCTATAAGAATAACTAAATACAATAAACAGTAATCAGCCTTGTTTTAACACTTGTACTACTTTATACAACACGGCTCACTCTCGATTCGCTTGGGTTCGTTCCTAGATTTAGCGCGAGCAAAGCCGCGGGTTCCTCTTGTATATTATACATATTATAAACCTTCCTCTTGAATCACTATATCTATTAAAAACACATCAAAATCCGTTGCTTAGATTTAAAGATTTTAATATGTATTTAATATTATTTTAATATGTATTTTTATATTTATAATATGTATGTATTTAAACTTATATATGTGTAGTATATCAACCATCTAGTATCCATAACACAAGGTTCGTACCTTACCGTGGAACTAGATAGTGCTGTGTGTAAATGTCCCAACACATTTATTATTATTTATTTATTAAAGATCTAAACATACATAATATGGAGAGACCGCGGGAAGCGACTTTGTTTTATACTATTTATTTATTTATTTATTTATTTATGTATTATTCGGAAGACAATATGTGGTGATTCTTGTCTGGCTCGGGATAAAATATGCCAGAATTTTATTAAAAGTTCCTATTTTTATATATTCTTCTAATATGTAAATGTACATACTCCATTTTGTTACATTCTGTTCAAGCAAATAAATCTGTGCTACAAATAAAAGAGGCGAAGCTATTCAGTAAAAACTTACAAAGTTTAAAAACTTACTTACTTATCGTTATTATCACTCATTCTATATTGTATACATCTATATATATTGAATTTAAAATCAAACGATATTATATTTCTATACAAGTCTTCATCATCTAATCTCAAAAAAACATTAACTCTAAGATAGTTCCAATAGAGGAAGCCATTTAACGCAAACAAAGAAAAAATGTTTTGATTAAAATACATCGTGTGGTCTGCATTAATCTTAGTAAGCTATATTTATCAATCGAGTTTCCCAAATCGATTCTCCCATATCGATATCAATTTACAAGAGCCATTTAGCTGAATCTATAATGGCATTGGAAAACTAACAAAGGTAGAGTAGGTGTGCAAGATTAATCGAGGAGTCGGTGGACGGAAACGCATCTATATCTGTCCACAGGCCGTTCTCGTTCCGCCTGGTAAATATGTAACGATTTACGATTGCATTCGAGTTGTGAGTGAATATATAAGATTTTTCTAAAAAAGATATGCTTGGAGAGATTAACTAACAAAATTAATTGACTGTTTTCAATTTTAAAAATTAGAGGTCGTACCTATTTTAAATATACTTTTAATACGATATTTTCATACATTATACCTCAAAAGTGTTTCTGTAGCAGAGAATAAGAATAAAGTCAACAGTCCAAATTTAGCATTACATGTTACTTGAACTACTCAAAAAAGTCACACATAAAAGTAAAAATGCTAACTATTAACTGCTGCTCTGGCCCAAATGTATTTTATAACTATAAAACTTGTAATCTGTGGCTATATGCAGGCTGGCTATTTTTATTCTATATTTAAGTCTAATATAAAATACAAAAAATATTAACATTTTTTCAATATTAATTGTCAAAATTATTTGATGTAACATCTCAGTCATTACATATTAATTAATATTTTTACATCAGATTAAAAGTAAACAACTATTTTTTTAATTACCTCAACAGGAGCCTATTATGAAATTTCGTCTCCTATTTTCATCCCTTAGAAGAATATTTTTTCTTCACTTTAAACAAAGCGGCTTGGGGTTACCCTCATTTTTAACCGACTTCAAAAAAGGAGGAGGTTATGAAATATTTTAAAGCTTATTCAATATTAAAAGTCGTTAAAATGGGTAAAGATATCACGTATCACACGTACAAAAATAGAAATGTGTTAAAAAAACTGCATCTCGTAAAGATGTGTAAGCTTACAAGAGCAGTAAAAGCTCTCAAAAGGCTATTTAAAGCAACAATTTTATTATGAGATTATTAAGCTCTTTACACCGCTTACATAGCGTATGGAAAAATGATAAGTTACTTCGATAAAATGCAATGTAGCATCCTTTACACAATACTTTCCGCACTTGCTCTCATATCGGTCCCCGAGCAACACTTTACTGTGCATTAACCCAGCAGTATACGTTTAAAGGAAGCGTTTGACGTATTACTGCAAAAGCACTGATACGAGGCTTAGAAATAAATGTTGAATATTAAGATTTAACTCGTATTATTCTTGAAAATATTATAATAAAATACCTTTTAAAATTCCCTTAGGAATATGTTGACTAGTTTTTGTTTAATATTAACGTAATAATGGAAAGTGTCATTTTGTACTTACTTAAGCCTAAGTTGTCATGTCTCTTATAAGACATTTCCTTTTTAATAAATTGATAAATTTTAAAGTTGTTTAAAAATCTAAAGTTTTACCTTTTTCTAGCTCGGAAAAGAAATCTCCTTTACAATTTTTACAAATTTTGTAGAAAAAAATATTTGAGAGGGAAATAGGGTAAAGAGGTGGGATGCAGCAATGCAAGGGAAATTAAATCAGTGCCACCTTACTTACCTGCATAATCCCGTTCCGCGCACAATTTTACCGCTTAAGGAGCTCCTAAGTGCTTTTGATATAATATTTTATATCAAGAGATTTTACGAAAAGTTACTTATAGTTATTCATTTTTTGATTGTTATGTGAGAAGTCCGCTGTAAAATTTATTATTATTTAAAATATATTTCCGAAGTATACAATGTATAATCGTATATTTCAATCTATACTAATATTATAAAGCTGAAGAGTTTGTCTGTCTCAAATCAAAAAATTCTATTTGTGTTGAATAGTCCGTTTATCGAGGAAGGCTATAGGAGTGGAGCATCAATGATAAATGTTGTAAAAAAGGAAGAAAATATTTCTTTTGATTTTCAGCCTTTACAACGCGAACGGAGCCACGGGAAAGGCTAGTGTATTGTAAAGAATCCAATTTTTGTTTATTTAAAAAGCTTTAGAGGTAAAAATTCTTAAAACTCTACTATTATTATAATACACTCTTGCCGGCTAGTTACAATCAAGATATCTATTTTTGTTATTTCATCAGCATTCGTCAATGCTTCTTTTGTAAGAACCTTTTAATATTTAAGATGAATTTATCTTTTAAGGATGGACTTTCTTTGTGAGTTTCTTGAAATATCCTCCCAACGTTAGGCAAGTAAAGAAACTTCAAAGAATACCTTATAAAGGCGTATAATGTTACGTAAGTGGAAAGCTACCTTCTGTTATCGTTAAAATGTAATTAATAAAAGATGTGTGCCAGCACCAAGTCGTTATTAATATTCTATTAAAAGAACTTTTGTAATAGGTTCTCTACTATTATATATCTATGAAGTCTTGTATAGAGACTGAACGATATCATCATCATCATAAGCCCTTTTTAACGTTCCACTGCTGGGCACGGGTCTCCCTCAGTACGAGGGGGAACGGCCATAGTCCACCGCGCTGGCCTAGTGCGTGTTGATAGACTTCACGTGTCTTTCGTAAACTTGCTAGGTTTTCTCAGACATGCAGATTTCCTCACAATGATTTCCTTCAACGAATTATGAAGTATATATTACACACAATAGTAGTACCTTTATGTAGTTGTAAGACATCTGAAGTTCTATATCACTACATAGTATAAAACAAAGTCGCTTTCTCTGTCCCTATGTCCCTATGTATGCTTAAATCTTTAAAACTACGCAACGGATTTTGTTGCGGTTTTTTTTAATAGATAGAGTGATTCAAGAGGAAGGTTTATATGTATAACTAGCAGATCCCGCGGCTTTGCCTGTGCCAAATCTAGGGAAGAGCCCGAGCGAAGCGAGGGCGAGTCGCTAGTATAGTATGAAACAAAAGTAGCCCTTCAAACTTAGCCAGCCTTTGAATATGTTCAAAAGTATAGTTAGCCAATATTCACCCCCGTGAACTCAAACCATATTCATTGTAAAAAAACAGGTGGTATGCATAATGCATTTGCCAATGATAAGAAAATATTACTAAGTTAATCATTATTTACCTCTAAGAAATATTTTTTGTATTTTATATGATACGAATATGGTACGAATGAGGTTCGTTTAAAACCGAATAAAAAGTGCCAAACGGTTACTAATATAAATTAGTTGGGACATTATTACACACAGCGTTATCTAGTTTCGTGTTAAGCTACGAGGCTTGTGTTACGGATACCAGATAGTTAATGTACTACATATATAACTTTTGAATAAATACATAATATAAATATAGACACCTATGACTGGAGTACAAACATTCGTGCGCAAGAATATAATGTTTGCCCCCAGCGGGACTCGAATCCGCGACCGCTGGCGCAGCGAATGGGGTCACTACAAAATAAATCGAAGACATTTATCCCCCCCTATAACATCTTTAAAGTAATTGCTTGCTCATTAAATATGTCGTAATATAACTCGCGCTGCAAACGTGAAACAAAGTTGCTCTGTAATAACAACTTTCTTACTCCAGCATGTGTAAGTTCTTATAGCACAGTAAATAAAGCTGTTTTTTTTGGTCAACCTCGCACTAAATTTCCGATCCAATTTTTTTTTTTAGGTTGACTTCACTTACTTACCATAAAAACACAAAATGCTGACAGATCCAGGTGGAGCTTCGATCGCAATCTTGAAGAAAAGTTTTTATCTCAGAAACTATGCACTTTAGAGCAAAAGTTATTGATACCATTATTATAAAAATTAAAATTTTGCATCTTTTATTTCCCGTAAACTTTTATGTAAAACTTACCGTTTACAATTTATTGAACATACATTTTATTGATTAATCCAATATTTTGAGAGTTGTCTACCGAGACAGAAAAACCAGTTCATTAAATGGGCCATAAAAAAATTAAAATTGGATCGGCAAACTGCGAGGTTAAATGCTTTATTTACTGGCGTATTAGTAATGTCATGCATTTCATACTAAAGATTTTTTATATATCATTTAGTATCCTGAGCTAAAAATCTTTTCTTGACTTGTAAATACTTAAAATATTTTTTAAGAATATTTCTTTGTATCTGTCTATTGCTTCTGAAACATATAGTGAATGCAAAAGGTTGTATGCTTGAAGTATATCTGCGCTCTATAACAGCTTAAATAATATGTTTTTTTAATTATTTAACAATTTTATGACTAAATACTGACAACTATTTAAAAATATAACAAAAATTATTACTGTAATACATGTCCATCACATATGTGACAAAATTGAGTAATTTGTAGCATAAAATGACGTTCATGTCGAATTAAAGGACATAACAAGCCAAAAATTTCGCCAACAAATTTCGTATTGTGTGAAAAGAAGCTCTGATAAGATACGAGAGTCGTTGAGTGAGATGGCCGCGCCCATTACAGTTAACGAGGAGTACAAAATGTCCCGACAATGCCCACCTACGTAACGCCGTTGTTACCCTACCTTTGTGTTACGGTTGCTATGAGCACTGCAATATAAAAGATTTATTATTTAGACCATTCTCGCCCCATGGCAGTGACAACACATAGAAATCTTCATCCCTTAAGGCGAAATTTTCCACATCGTTTTCAAATTAAATAGTAAAATTTTATATTCATATCTGAATATACCTTCTACTTATAATATTTAAATCATACATATACTTTAAATTGAAAATGATATTATAGTTTATACAAATAGTAGACATCACTTAAAGAAGACATCTTAACGTAGTTAAGATTAACGGTAGTATATCTTTTCATAGATTTAATTATTTTCCCGCAGTAAAAATTTTCCTTTATATTTTACATCCGGAGAATCAGCTATCATCATCATCAACCCTTTTTAACGTCCGACTGCTGGGCACGGGCCTCCCTCAGTACGAGGGAGTCAGGCCATTGTCCAGCGCGCTGACCTAATGCGTGTTGGCGGGCTTCACATAAATCTTACGAAAACTTGCTAGGTTTTCTCAGACATGCAGGTTTCCTCACGATGTTTTCCTTCACCGAAAGACAAGTGGTAATCATGATTGAAATGCTTCGCACATGAAAATATCAGAGGTGCGAGACCCGGATTTGAACCCGCATCATTCGGTTATCCACGCGAGCGCTTTACCGCAACCAGCTATCATCATGTTCAATTTCACGAAAATCTGTTCAGAGGTTTTCTCGAGATGCTGGCATAGAGTGTCTATAATATAATTTCCTCCGTTTTCCTCTGTCTATAATATAATATGGCGGGCGAATTATGTGTATAGCTAAATTTAAAGCTCGTTACAAAGTTGTTCATAATCATAGCCACTGAAAGAAATAAAAAACCTATTGAGGTGTATATTTCAAATAGAAAAGTCTTTTCTTCATTGCGCTAAGTGCAATTAGTCTTATTCCTTAAAGCAGTGCAATAATATTCTTTCAATTCGATTGATCGAATTCGAAACTTTCTTAAGCATTTTAATATGACGACACGTTGGCTGAGTTTGTTACCCTGCTTCTGCGCCAGCAGTCGCGAGTTCGAGTCCCGCTGGGGGCATTCATTTGTTAAACACGAATGTTTATACTCCACTCATAGATGTATTTCAATAATATGTATGTAATTTAAGCTATATTAGCAGCTTACCTTGGAACTAGATTGTACTGAGTGTTAGTGTCCCAACATATTTATTTATTATCATATTATTCATTTATATTTTTTTATAATTGCTAATATTTTAATAATAATAAAGATAGAAGATTTTATAAAATTCAAGAACAAATATGTAGGTGGGGAACATTTTTATTGAAACTAAGACTTTCGAATGTCATTATAAAATAGAAGACTAGTGAATGTCGAGACAAGTCGAAATCAAGTTAAATTAATGTCTAAAACCCTTATATCCTAATATAAGCATATATTCATATTTATTTACAAGAAAATGATGAAATCTCTACAATCTCAAACACAAGGAACAAAGAAATCTTCAGACCATTATAGTTAACGAAGAGGAAAAATTGTTCTATCAACATCTAACTAACGTAGAGGCAGTTACGTACGACAATTTCATACTTGGTTTCGTTTTTTTTTGTATTAAGAATTATTGAAAGAAAGTGGAATGATATTGTTTTAACGTATGTTTTAAGAATGGATGTATTTCAAAAATGGTGTAAAATATAGCGTACTCTCCATGCCTTTAATATCTATAATACAAGTATTATATACAAGTAACGCTACCTTTTTGCAAATATTATTATTAACAGTAGCTTGTTTTGCCTGGCCAGGACAATCTATGTACCTAATAAATTTCATCAAAATCCGTCCAGCTTTTTCATATTTAACACATTAAGGCGTAACAAATGTACTCGCACATGTACTCCCACAACCTACCGATAAACTGAACTACCAATAAAACTAAGAAATAAATTAAATGTACTATATATAAGTTTCTACGTAACATAATACGTTAGGCCTAACATTATCTTAAGTTTACGCCAATATTTCATATTGTTAATAAAAGTAATCCCTCCAAGACAATTATAATTTTTAGAATTTTCAGAATCTTTAAATGATCATTTTAATTTTTTTTAAAAGATATTTTATTAATAGTTGAAATTAAAGAAGCATATTGTCATAAAATAATTATTGTCATTTTATCTAAAAAATATTTAAACCAATAAATGTTGAAATACATTTAAAAAAGATAAAGTTGTATACAAAACTAAAAAGCAATAAAAACAAAAACGCCTGTGATTCTCCTTAATTATTATTATAAAAACAAACTTCGAAAAAAGAGATTACGAAGGAAATAAGGCATTCAATTTACCACAATTACTATTTCCGAACGAGTCGAAGTTCTTTTTATTGCGAAAACACGCATTGATGTCTAAAAATTGTTGAACTTTACCCTTAAATCATCGTGCGATTATGTTGGTTTGATAAAGCCGTTTTTCTCGCAACGGCCGAGATAACACGTTTTACGAGAAATACATTGGCTCGTTCTTTTTTAAACCCGTTTGTTACAGAGCTTGGATATAGAAACTTGTTTTATTTTCTTAAATAACGCTCACATTTTCTATACGCTTTCAAAATATCCGGATTTTTTTTCTGATACACAGCATATCACACTGTTGTTAGAATAATAAAAATATAATACATTTTCCTTTGTGTACAATTTTTAGGTGGTAATTCGACTCGGCTTTCGAGCTGATGTCAAGTTAAGCTTGGGCCTTCATTGTAATTTTACAATGTAGTATGGTACATCACTTAAATCCATCAGCTTAAGTACTTATTATTATGTTTATTGTATATAAAAAGATATTTTAAATAAATATGATAAATAATAATTATTGAATGATATAGAAATAGTTTTTAGGTCATCTGACGTTTTTTATTTTTTTTGCAGTCCTACGAGTATATGTCGACCAGCTATAATCATACAAAATTTTCTCTCGTGATGCGGTCATATAACAGACAGCAAACTGATATTTTAAAAACAATAGAATCGGCCTTTCTATCAATAATACTAACTATTTCAATTAGATTTCCCAAAAAATATTTTATGTATGGAATAGTTAGTATTTTATTATATAGGTATAATTCGCGTCATGTAAAAAGAACGCTGGCTGTCAAGTTGCGCAGAGGCGATTTATCGGCCAATTTGGTGGTAAGACGCGGGGCGCGGGACGTCGAGGCACGCGTCACATGCTTTTCGGCTCGCTATTGGTTTGTCAGTTTAAAATACCATCGCGCACACAAAAGTTATTAATTACGAAATGATTTTATATAAAAATAGTGAAAAAATATTTTTGACGTATATTGTTTTATAAAAAGAGAGACTGATAATAATGCTGTTAATAATTTAAAAAATATATTAAACGAATTATTTTAATTTTTTGTAAGTAGATTAAATATTCTACGATGAATCAAACATATTTTAATAATTAATAGAATTCTATATAATGACATTCTATCAAATATATTTTTCAATGTACCTACCAATACTCAATATACATCGTGAGCGAAAGGCTAGTTTAAAAATAAAAGAATAGGCTTAGGAATTTCGTATGCGAATGTACCGATGCGCAAACACACCCCTCACCACTTTCTTCCAGCGTTCTTTTTACGTGACGCGAACTGTACCTACCTACTATACAGATTTAACGTAATATTAAAAAATCAGGACAGAGTATGACACTTCAGTAGCCTTGATACATAATATTAATTATTTCTCAACAAAAATTATTTCGAATAAGAAATATAAGTTTAAGTCTGGAAATATATAAAGAAATTTTAAATAACCATAACTTTTAGAAGGTGCAAGGCAAGAACTAGTACTGAATATAGCTATCCAAGATACCAGGAAATGGATCTTACTGGGTCACCCAGACTAAGTTAATTTCCGCAGTATGGCAGCATTTGCACGTAGCTCGCGGTGCGACAGGTTAATACGACCCTTAACTCGAATAATGCATTTTTTAACTAGTTTGTTCCTTATAAATTCCGCGACATACAGAATTTGTAAGATTATTTTGTAACAAAGTACTTTTTAATTAAAAATTAATATTTTATATGAAATAGATTGTATAATAAATTATATTAAATAGGATTTTATTCGTCGAGATTAATAATGAGAAAATACTGTTACTTATAACATAGCAATCTCGTTTAGCACCTAAATAAAGAACTTTTTCCTTTTCAAATAAAAAATAAAGATTTTGAAGAAAAGAAAAAGAAGACAAGTTGCAAATATTCATAATTCTGTGGGTATCATGAAATGAATTAACTTAACCTTTGTATAATAATTAGTAAGAAATGGCCACAGATATTACACAAACTTAAACATACATATTTCATATAGTGTGTAGAGTTACCTCATCACGACCACAGTCAATTTGACTAATTCTAGAAACCTTAAAGGAATATATACATATGGTTTGCGGTTAGTAAACTTACAAAAATGATATGTTAAATGTGTTAAATTAACTGTTGTAAATGATGATAAAACAAATTCAAGATAATATTATGAAAAATTTACATTTTAAAAAAGTACGCGATATGATAAAAATTCCTTATGTCATATTAATAAAGCCGTTGGCTTTGTAGTAGGTATTTATTATGAAAAAATCAATTGCTGGATATTTGAAAATCATAAAATATTTTGCAGGCAGTGCCTACCCACAAGTAACAAGTATATGCCTCTGACTTCTGAGATGTCAAATACCTTTGTCTCCCGTGACCATGATTGCTGTGAAATATTAGAAACGTCGAGAACTAAAAATCAAAATATATCCGCGACAAAACCCGAAAAGATAGTTTCATTTATAATATCTAATTTTCGCGTAAACCTAAGAAAACATTTCAGTTGCAAAATTATTATTTTAGCCTTTCCCGCGGCTCCGCTCGCGTTTTAAAGGCTGTAAATTAAACGAAATGTTTTTCTCCCGTTTTGCAACATTTTCATTGATTTTCATTGATTCTCTGCTCCTATTGGTCGTAGCGTGATGTGATATAGGCTATAGCCTTCCTCGATAAACAGACTATCCAATACAAAAGAATATTTCAATTCGGTCCAGTAGTTCCTGAGATTAGCGCGTTCAACCAAACAAACAAACAAACAAAAGTATAGATATGTATATACAATGCCTATTGCCTATATAAAGGTACATAGGCGATAAATCTCAAAGTGATATCAATCGGCCTGGCTGGAAAGTTGTAAGCCAAAGATCCGAGAAGTTGGCGGGGTTTTTGCTATAACTTCGGGTGCCACAGATTATATCGCTTTCAACTACGCCATTTTGTGATTTCGCATTATAGGTAATGAATTTATGACAAAATTGTTCCTTATAATTATTTTAGGATATTTTTGGGCTATTTTTAAGTGCGTTGAAAAGTTGTCGCTAAAAATGTCGACGAAAAATAAATACCTATCTTATTATATATACTTCAAACATAAAAATATCATAAAATTAAAATTAATTAAAATAAATTAATAAAATAAAGTGCTAGAAAATACTAAAAGGTCAATTATAACTTTCTTTCACGATTTATAAACCGATACCAGTGCTTATTGTTCTACCAAAACTGTCTTTTTGCTTGATATCCTTACAGCTTTATACATAAAAAACTTATTAATATATTTTATTGTTCTAAAACGTCGATATGCCTAGTTACCTACGAGCGAGATACGAAATAGTAGAAAAGTGAAGAAAAGTATAGTGAATTATTGAAAGTGGTGGATTATAGTGCTCAGAGACTTAATTTAACTAGTGCTGTATACAAACTGTGCGTGTACAAAGTGTAAATAAATTAATCTTTAGTGCGAGAACGCTTTTAATTTCCGATCCCGAACCCGTAGTACATAACAAAATTATAAAAACTTCCATTTTATTTAACTGATTATTTCTAGCAAATCAAATTAAAATACCTATATATAATAGAGTGTACCTGCTACTATTAATACTTACCTTAGGTATGTAAGTAATATACATAAAATATATAACACGTTTTCTTTACCTGACTGTGTACATAAGCGACGGTGCAATCATAAAGGCTCACCTCAGTGCCAGGTGCGCCCGAACATTTTAATGATTTCACGGTAATTAGATTTTTTAATATCCCCCCTGAGGTCGACTGCGCGACCCCGCTTTATTTTATACCATTTCATGTTTAGTACTTGTACCAACATGCCCGAAAAAAATACTGTTTTTTAAATTTTTTAAGTAAATAAACAATATACTTATTAAGGAAAAATATATAAGTAGTTACAACAATATAAAAATATGTACTTCCTATTTATTCTCGCTTCGCTTATGTCGCTTCTGTAGGTACGGACCTACTGTCCATACTCTTAAGATGGTTACTGATAACACTGGTATTTAAGCAAGCACATGTTCAAGTATTATAGTATGGAGGCTAATGAAACGCCATTTTATCTTCTTGGGGAGCGTTGAACTTTTGAGCATAAGCGCAGATTTATCTATAAAAATGCAAAATGTAGCATTAAAAAGTAACAAACATACAAACTTAAGCATTTCAGTTAGCACATGGCGTAAAAGAGTTTGAAATGGTCGTGATTCCTTTTAGTGTCTCCGAACAATTTTTTTAATAAACTATATATCTCACGGGATTGTGGTGATACAAAATAAAAAGTGGTACACTCTAGGTTCTACCTTTAAACATCATACAAAATCACGTCGATCTATATGTAAAAAATACAACATATCAACACGCTTCGGCAATCATAACATAAGTGAATATTGTTTTTTTGTTTTCTGAGCTCAAATTAAAACAATATTATTTGTGCAGAATATCGCAATCATATCATTTCTGCTTATAACATATTTAGAATTGGCTACACTGTATGTCAATTTGTACTTTAAATAATAAACCTCGTCACAAAAATAAGAAAAAAATATTAAAATATTTCAAAATAAAGGCTAAATTATCATAAAGTTTAGTATATAAATATTTAGGTTTTTAATTACGGTATAGACATATCTAAATTAAATTTATATTTAATTTGTTCTAAATTTACATGACAAAAATATTAAAAACATAGTTCTTATCACAATTACATAAAACTAACATCAACAAAAAGCGCCATAAAAGAAATTCTATCGATGCAATTTAGTCGAACAAAAACGCCCCAGATGTTAGAGATATTCCAGAAAGTCGATAGTCGCGATATCGCGAAGCCGCAGTGAAGGAAATTGGCGCCTTGACCTACATCCTCAGTTCTAACCTCAGTAGAAAAAAAGACTTGAAAAAAACAAAATCTACATTCTTCTAAAGATGAAATACAAGAGACTTTCATCTTGATACATTTTCAAATAATGACAGTACTTACAATGGTGGAAAAAATAATTTAATGCAAGACTTCTACTGATTTTAGCATATAACTCAAAGTATTATTTGAAAATGTAGTCGTATTACTTTTTGCTTTATATTTGAAAAGGCTTAAGGATTAAGTTTAACAGCATTTTGCATTGATTCATTGCTTTTTTATTTACGCCTGCGGACTTCATTACTTACCAATTTTATTAGGGTTTTGCTTAGGATAAATTCAAAAGAGAATCCCGAATATATACGTAAATTGCATTATATTTAATAATTATGTTTTTAACATATTTACATAATATAAGGCATAAATAGGTAGAACAAAATCACTGTCATCCCAAGTTTTTATAATATGGTGATATATCGTAGCCGCACCGAACGAAATTGGCGCGTTGACCTACTTCCGCAATACAACCTCCTTACAAACTTTTAAAAGAACTTACTCCAGATTTTATGTATTAAAATGTAGCAGTACCATAAATAGATACGTCCAATAGTCCATTTATAAAGAGAAGTATGTTTTGTATTTACTCGTATTTAAACTAATTTTTAATCACGGCTTCCGGGTGAAATATTACCAATTACCATCTATTGACTAGTTTAGAAGTAAAACTATTGTAAAAGCAATTATGAGTTATTTATTATTAAATATCCTCAATGGGTAACACATGATTGAGCAACAAACATCCAAACATCTTCAAAAGCGTTCCCCTTAACAATTAAAATGGGATTTATGGGTCTACTTTCAAATTTACCATAAGCATTTCATTTATTTAAACCTTATATGATGGATCTTTAGAGGTTACTTAATTTATACTAAGGACTGTATTTCTGTGTTAAATATATAAAAATGAAACTATGTAGTCAGTATACTATTTTAAATGAGTATAGTTTGTTTGACGCGCTAATCTTTGAAACCACGATTGGACGTTGTCAACATTTTTCTACAACCGTTGAAGAATAGAAGAAATGTAGACAATTATTTAAAAAAGCAACACGCGTTGTTTTAGAATCATAATCTCACATATCTAAATTAAAGAAAAACTTCATTTCATTCCGTTATATTTGCTGAGGATAGATAAAATGTTTGTTGCGTCTTTATCGTTATAATACGACCAACGAAAATTCTAAAACTGAGCAAGCGGAGCAGCGAGCACAAACTAGTCAATGACATAATTTCATCATAAGTCTATGTTGCCAGTGCTTACAGAAATGATTGGAAGCTTGACTGCCAATATCATTGAGAAAAACTCGAACTCATCTCTGCACATAAAAGGACCCTTTGAGTAATCTCAGATTTCATCGCACGTGCCAGAACACTTTACTTGTCGTCTTATTCGCGCTTTATATCTTGCAAACAGTGATCGAAGTAGAGTTTTTATGAATATCGTTTCACGCACAACTGATTACTTTTATCTTAACATCGAACGCCACTGAACAACTGTTCAGATTGATCCGACTGAATGATTCTTTAAAAATAATCTTATTTTAAAGTTTCAGCGAAAGAAACTGCGTAAATGTTTCTAAGAAAGAAAGACAGACAGACAGACAGACAGACAGACATAGCGAAGGATTTTGTATTATAATATGTAGTTATACTGAATTAAAAATTTCGCTCATTAGAAAAGAAATATGGATAACACACACATGTTCAATTGACATGATGATGAACATTCAATGTTATTTAGCCGTAGCGATATCGCGAATATTTAATATTTTTACGTAAAATTAACCGTATATATTACTAGCTTAACACCATATCCTTTTCATAGACGACACAAAGGAAATAGCGACCTAATAATCTTTTCTTCATTTTCTACTCATTCTTCAGAAATAGCGAATAGCTGATACTGAAAAGTTACTCAAAAGCAATTCTTATTTGATGTGAAAATATAAATTGTTATATTTCTGTAACAATTATTTATTTACTTATTATGAATAGTAAGCAATGCTAAAATAATGAATTAATCTGTTATATATTAAATTAAACACTAATAATTCTTGAAAGCTGAATTAGTCCTTGAAAGAATATGAATGTCAGTTTCTATCCTTGTACGCGTTCAAAATTATTTTGCTAAAAGCTTACACCTCACAAAAATAACATATAATGTAGCCTCTCATCTTTTTAAAGAGTATTTTATAGTGTCTGGAACAAATTCAATTATTTGTTAATACAAGTAATTAGATTTGGGATTAAAACACGAAGCCATTAGTTCAAATGGAGTAAAAGTCACATTATACTTGACTTTAAATTCTCCCAATAAATTGTTACCGACTCACTAATGGAAATGCAAATGTCTTGTCGGCTTCATGGAATATAGTAGAAGCTTACTTCGAAGTGTATAAATGGTATTAACATATGTTATAAAAAAAAGAGAAATGGATGGAAAACTTCCTGAATAAAATCGATCTCAAACAAAATGATATGAAGCAAAATCATATGAAGCAATATATAAGATGTTTTCTCGCAGTAAAAATATCCTATATATTGTGTTATCATCATACCAAATTTCATCAAAATCTGTAGTGGTTTTTTTGTAATCTCACAGGTAGAAAAACAAACTCTAAAACCTATATATTCAGCCTCTGTAACGATAATAATGAGCATTTCAAAAATAATTTCCAAAATATATTTTATGTACAGATTCAACTTTAAATTTTACAATATGTATACGTTTATGTATACATATATACATCTATACATAAACGATAATAATTATTATTTTTTTATTTTAAATTATATATATAATAATTATCCATTATCACTTTTTGATAATATTACAAATCAAAAGCACAATATACAATAACTCTATATATATACTAACTCTGTTTTGTTTTTGTTCTGTGATCGTACAAGTAACAGTATTCTAATGAGATAAAATCGAAACTTTTACGTAGCTTTTAACATAATTGGTATCGGGTGTATGCGAGTTCTGAAATCTGATCGGGCAATTCTACTCGTACTCGTACCTTAGTACCAACGCTTTTAACTTATAAAGGTTGTTTAGAGATTTTCCATTATGGAAGTTGTTATAATTTTATGTTAACATTGTAAAATTTGTATTGCTTCCGTCACTTCGTACCTACTAAACATTCGCATAGCGCCGATTTCGATAGAGTACGCGATACTACAGAAATAAGTATCATCAAAACAATTTTTATCAAAATATTTTATTAAAACAATATTCTCAGAGACCCTATTTTCATAGAAATAACAATAAAACTTACTTTTTTATGACGAGGCAGATATTTTATCCCCTACGTCTCTATTAGCATAAGAAAATTTTAAAAGCATTTCCAATCAGCAAGATATTGATAAAAGAATATTTCACCATGCGAGAAGAGAACCAGTAACCTCCTTCCTATACATACATTCCCTAAATAATGTGTGCTTTATGTCAAGATTTTTAAATAAATATCTTTTAATCATACTTATATTTTTTTCAGGAGTGGACGATACGCACAAGTTCCTTGGTAACGAAACACACACGGACTACTTCAGATTGTTGCTACGAGATGGAAACTATCTGCTAGTTGGTGGCAGGTAAGAAAAAGAAATAATAAAGCTTTACATAAAAACGTAGTGATAACATTCTCTTTGCTTAACATAATATATGTATATGTAAATAGTCAGTTAAGTTTGACCGTCTGCCATTTATCTGGCTTAATTTGGGATTTTGATGATACTTTGAGAGAAAAGCAGAGATTTCTTTGGCATTAAGAAACTATTAAGTAAGAGACTTGCTCTGATTTTGAATACCAAGTTAGAATTTAATATAATAAGGAAGTAAGTGTCCAAAACAAATTTCTTTTACACATTATTGTGATACTTAAATATAAATTCTATTCAATTCAAGCAGAAAACTTCTGTTACCTATCGTTTATTTGTAACATTTTTTAACTCTCAATGGGGATTCAATTAAAAGAAATTCTTTAACTTTTGTTCCAATTTATTGTTCGTTTTGATCTTACGTTAGATATTATATCTACGCTTCAATTGTTATATAAGAGTAAGGTAGAGCTTTAATAATCGTTTTTATAATAATAAAATATGAAATAAATTAATAAAATTCTAGAATTAAATTAGTGCTTAGGATAAAAGCATAATGTCACTTTTCACTCTACCAACACACCCTTGAAATAAACAAATTTTCAGGATTCAATGTAATATATAACCAAAAAATACATTTTTGAAGCAATAGGTGTCTATTAATTTTATTATATAAGCAAAGTTTCATGGAAATTTGCAAATCGTGTGGACTGTTCAATAGTCGATAACGTTAGCGTGACTGACTATGAAATACATAATTGCTGCTAACCGTATTATCGATATTTTCAGTTGCCAAGACAACCAACTTATTTATAAAACCGAATATACAGACTAGATACTCTTTCTTTGTTTTTATTTGTTTTTCCTCTTTCACTCCATTTTGTAGGGCTTATATACTTTCAAACACGGTGATGTACGAACCTCTTGTGTCTGCCGCGACCGCAGCTAAGTCGAATGCAATATATCCGTCTCCCTCACACCCCAGCTATACGTTAACTTCCTCTCGTTTGCATTTGTAAAGATTTTTGGCTGGTTTGGAGGAAAACTTGACACCCCTCGCCCTACGACCTGCCCGCCTTTTAGTGATGTCTTTCAAAGATTTCGGTGTATCGACAATGTTAAAAGTCGTATGGTTATTAGAAAGCTTAAGAAATTATGCGCTTACAAGATTATTTATTTGAAATTTAATTATTACCTTAGGTATTTCTTGCGTGAAGATCAGTCAGTTTTTTAATCTTTATATTAAATACTAGCTGTACCCGCGGCTTCGCTCGCGTTCATTTTTTTAATTGCTAATCAACCTCATTGGGTTGATCTGTAGGAAAAAGAATTGTCTAAAAAATAAAAAATAAAATTTAGGGGTGGACTACCCTTAACATTTAGGGGGATGAAAAATACATGAGAATCGGTCAAGCCGTTTCGGAGGAGTTCAAGTTCGAACCCCGTGACACGAGAATTTTATATATCAGATTATTAAAGTAAACTCATTAATTTATATTAAAACTGATATGGCGTTTCCTGTATTTTTTCAATATAAACTGGTAGTAGTAACTACCACATTTATTAAAATAATCTTAACAATTGATAGATATTAAACACTATATTTGAAAGCAATATCAACAAGGTATCAATGTTAATTAAGTAATGCTAGACTCTGCCAAAATAAAATAATGTCGATGAATTTGATACTCTTGATGTCGCTACTCTAAAAATATATCGTGACATCACAGTGCGTTGACGTAGCCATTTGTTTGCACCTAGCTATAAATATTTCTTCATTCGTGTAAAGGACACTTGAAATGCATTCTCGTAACAGATGAGCCTCTTTTATAAGGACAAAATTTACTATTCAAATGACAAAAGAGTCAGGTCTTAGGTTTAAGCTCTGCTCAAATATTTGAGTAAAAGATGGAACTAGCCTTCCAGTGCCTAAATAAATGGTTGTTTATGAAAGTTAGTTGTGTTCATTACGTTAATGTTTTATAATTGCCTACCTCTTGGCTCGTACGCTAATTACTACCTAGTCGTTATTAGCTTTTACCATATCCAAAATATACCCTATTATCTATATATAGTTATCCTTTGTATAAATATTTCAAAAATACGTTGTATATGTGATACCACAAGACAAACGAAGACATTTTCGTTCGAAATTGTTTTATTTTGTTAATATTATTCGTACATTAAACTTAACAATTTAATTTACGAATAAATACAGAATTTAAACAAGTCAATTGAGTGAAGTTGATATAACCGGTTTCATAATTTAGGGGAAATGCGATATATCGCACACAACTTCATAAAGAAAACTCGAGTATGTGACAAATTGGACAATATTCGTCAGAATGAGCGCAGAGTCGCGTAATTTGAAATATTCATTTATTCTCGCATACTTTGCATTTCTTTCTAAATCAGATTTACATGACAATGGTGAAGTTGCGATGAAATTCACATAGCGCTAGCGTTGTAGGGAGCGAGGTTGTCGTAAGAACAGTGTCGCCTGTCGACCCGCTTTGATTGAGAGTCCGGAAAGAAAAACTAATTCTACTCTCACCTTGAACTTCTTTACAACGTGACTTATTGTTTTAACAAGGCTAAGAACTGAAAATATGGGGCCATTGATTTTTTAATATAACAGCTAATAAATTCTTCTTTGGGTTTTTGCGAACGATTTTATTAAAGCTTTTGTCTCTCGTTGGGCGTTTCATCGGTATTTAATAAGGATCGTTTTATTATAAGAGGTTGGCCGGTCTTAGTTGGCGATAATCAAACTATCAATTCGTTCTAATTTAATCATAAAAACTAAAATTAGCTTAACAACAAGACGACATAAACGAATACTTACTTTTTTATCTAAGACTATCCTTGCCATCGCCTTCGCGCGCGTTCTAAAGCCTGAAAACCAAATGCCTTCCGCTTTTGAAACATTTTCATTGATACTCCGCTCCTATTGATCTTAGCGTGATGTAATATAGCCTATAGCCTTTCTTGATAAATGGACTATGCAACACAAAAATAATCTTTCAATTCGGACCAGTCGTTCCTGAACAAATACACTCTTCAGCTCTATAATATTTTATCTAAGACTATCGACTTACCTTCGCTTCGCTCAGATTTTCTCGTAGATGATATACTTTCCCGCAAAAAAGAATATCCTATATGTTAACCCGTACAACCAGCTATCATCATAATAATATCATATTTAATCAAAATTTATCAGAGAGACACATAAATTATAAAAACTATGGATTCTTTCTCTGTGCCAATAATAATTACTATTTTAATAACATTTTCCTATTAATATTTAAGTTTCATACTCGACTCAGTTAGAATTTTGTTATAGGTACCTCATTTAGCAAAACATAATAAAAGATTCAATTCAATCCCTATTTTACTTTCAAACATAGTAATTTAAATTACAGGTGATAGCCCGAAAAGAAATCCTCACATTACTTATACAAGGTATCACCACTTGTTAACCTATGTGTTTTATGATCCGTAGTTAATTTCGTAAGGTCACATAATATGTGGAGTTCTCAGTCCAACTGCCTACAAAATTATTAGCTTGACAATATTCAAGCGTAACGCTTTTTTAATAGAAATAATAAAGTTTTTAGATATGTAACAGTAGTCTATGACCACCATTTCAATTATATACTAGGTCATACTCTGTCTGTGTACGCTGTACACTATTTCAGAGTGAAGAAGTAAAAAACATACAAACACCCCTATCATCTTTTCCATTCGGAACTAACATTTTGTACTAACTTTGACAAACTTGTTAAATAACGATTGTAATATTTATCTCAGTCATTAATTCTTACCATTGTTACAACATATCATACATCTTTAAGGCTCATAAAACTAGTCAAACATCGAATCTATGACCTCTAATATAATAAATATGACAAGACACACCACTACTATGCTATAAAATTTCTTATATAATATAATCAGTAATATATGAGACAGCAAGCTCAACGAAGCGACGATTCGGTCTACATAGAACTATAAATTGTCATTAGGTGGACGGTCAGCCTTATTCCACCCGTGTCCCCGTAATATTATTCCGGAGTACGGGGTGTGAGCCTTTTGTGCCCTTTTAACTAAATTAACGTTTCGACCGCGCCGGTTGTGTGCACAGATAATATCTAAATGTGTCATTAGTTTAAAACAAAGCAGTGTATAAAGTTAATAAGAACGTGAAAGTATTTGTCTACTTTTAATTTAATATTCGTGTAACATTATACGAGTCTCTACAACAACCCAGGGCAAAGAAAAGTCTGGTTTGTAACAACTGAATAAATATGATAAAATGTGGAATTAATTGGCATATTGATAACGAATTGTATCTTCTAGCAATAGCAGAAGAACATCATCTAAACCGCCAGTAACACTTATGCATACTCGTATAACAAATAGATCTATTCGGATATATTTTCTTTATAGAGTATATGTAACGCTTTAGTTAATCCATTCTAAGAAAATCTTACCTTTAAAGATGCATAAATAAAATTTCAACTAATTTTGAAATATTTTCGTAATTACAATCGAAACTTGCTAATTTATACTTTAGCACAAATGACATAATATAATAGTCAAAAGAATGTTACTCCATACTCTGATTGAATACAATGCAGCGTGACAAAAATGTATATAACTTTTTATTTTCACATGAAATTGCCTAAAATAAACTGTCAAAATTTATAGAAGGGTATTTTTATTTCGATTGCATAACCTAAATTCCCTCACTACTTTACATACAGCACACCTGCTCACAAACTCGATACGAAGCCCTGAACAAACACATTAATTGTGTTCGCATACAGTCAATTACTAAAAACAATTTAGCCAACAATATTTCGCGTATAGAATTTTTATGAAGAATTTATATGAAAAGTGCTTATCATGTTTGTACAAAACTTCCGATTAATTCAGCCCTCCGTTACCAACTTCGTAACTTATTAATTAAGTATTTTATACGCAAATTTTGTTTCATTCTAAGTTTTTGGATGTGCGGTATGAGCATGTATAGTGATTAAAAGATAAAGCTTTACCATAGATTAATTTATTATCTATTAAAAATTATGTTCTACTTTCTAAACAAACGAAATTTTGTCAATTTTGAAAAACTAGCGACTCACCCTTGCTTTGCTCGGGTTCGTCCCTACCGCGAGCGCAGCCGCGGGTTCCGCTAGTATATTATACATATAAACCTTCCTCTTTAATCACTCTATTAAAAAACCGTATCAAAATCCGTTACATAGTTTTAAAGATCTAAGCATACATAGGGACAGGCAGTTTTATACTATGTAGTGATATATAACGGTCATGAATAAAGAATATTTAAATGTCGTTTTCTTTAGATGTTGACACCAAAGAAACTTATTTGTTTAAAAGTATAGAAGTAATCTATCCAACACTGACTCTTGAATAAATTCAATTTAATTCAAGTTTAAACTTGAAACTTAATTGGAATTTATCTAACATAATCATCTATATTTAACACTTGGGGATTTTCAAACGCTTAATATCTTGGCAAAAAAAGGAATTAACGTGATCATCGCATCCATCAAGACCACGGCCAGATCGGAGCTTTCCCTCGGGCATTGTGGTGATTTGTGCTTATTTGATCAACCATGACCTTTTTCATCTAAATTTAAGATGGTTTCTATTGTATTTGTTATAATCTACTTAATAACACTATTACTTACTGACTGATAGACATGAGTTAGTGTACAAATATATATCGTCCCCTCCATCATTGAAATTTAGAGGAGACTAAAAAAATCTTAATACGAGTACGTAGCATAATGAAAGAAACGTGTCGTCGAAATTTCATTTAAAAATCGTCATTCATGAAGTTACAAACATATTTTGTAGATGATACCTTCTTATCCTTATAAATGCTATTGCATTTTTTTTTTAATTGTAGTAAGACATATCTATTGAGAGTTGTGCCTGGGTGATATAAGTGCCGGTTAATAATATGTATAAAATGTAACAAAAACATAGAATTTCATTACGCGGGTCTGTGAGTACTTGAATTCGTGGTAAAAAAGAAATGAAGGTAATCATCGCATCCATCAAGAGCGCGGCTAGACCGAAGCGCTCCCCTGAGCCTTCGCTCTGATTTCTGTTCATTTGCTCTCCCCATCGGATGCGGTGTACTTAAATTAACGCTGTCTTTTACTTGTTTTTTGCACACATTATAACACTTTGCTTTTTAATAATAGCGCTTGAATAGATTTCAAAGCATAAAATCTTTCAAACATATATTACATATTACACAAATAACAAGATTAAAATTGTCGTAAAAGGAAAATTGATAAATATAATTTTGTTATCATCGGTAAAATGAATAGCATAAATAAGGCCGATTGTTCGGTAGAGCAAAGATCAAAGAGCACCATTAGCACACCAAACTTTCTTTTGATTAAACAATACAAGAATGGTAGATGCAATTTGGCCAGAAACTTAGTAAACTGCGTATACTGTATTTGTTGTATCCCAAACAAATAAAGTAGTTTAGAGGAAAATAGATCTCTAACTTATTAAGTGTGTGCGGCCGCCACTTCCAACGGTTGTTATGGGGCTTTGTTTTATTCGCCTTAGTAATTTTACTCCTTGAAAGTCTAGTTTGCTATAGAACAATAGAAGCTATTTGCTGCTCTAAATTTATTGCTTTCAACTTTTACAATAACCGGGAAATTAATCTAAAGTGGAAGGGATTGGTGCGTGAATATGAAAATCCCGACAAACAAACCTAACGCGAATAACCTAGCCGTTTCTAACTTTATTTTTATATACCAGCACTTTGTGTTGTTTTAGGTAATTTCTGTTTAAGTGGCGCCTTTATTTCGTATTTAACGGCAAATATTTATAAATCCTATGAATACTCGTTTATATATTGAAATAAAATATTTAATAAATATTTTTGTTATATATTTTGTAGTAGATAATAAAAATATTAATATGCATTCGTACATGAAACGAGTTTGCATTAGTCCTTTCCGTTATAAATACTAGAGTTTACGACGTACTACGTGTTGTTTCTGCAACGAAATTTTAGCGTAAATTTTTTTTATTATTTGCTGAAGAGAGACATAGGCCTATTACTACTGTGTTACATAACGTGTAATGGTTCCCATAAAACATAAACTGCTATTAAAATTGAAATTAAAATTTAGCTAATAGAAGTAACTATATGACATCAGTAATATAAACGCAAACACGAAATTTTATATGGCATTTGACTGGAGTACAAACATTGGCGCTCATCATACAAAAGAATGTCCCCAGCGGAGATCAAACTCGCGACCAATGGCACAGTAAGTAAATGACAAACTAAGTCAAACGTGTCGTCAATAGATAGGTAAATTCTCGATATGTAGGAGCATGTGGGTTTAGTTATCGTCGAAGTTCGACGGCTAGGTAATAAAAAAGGAGACGGAGCTTTTAGTACAAACAAAGTACAATAATGATATCGAAATTGTCCAAGCACATTGTCACGATAACTTTCGTTAGTCCAGTGGGAAACTTCAAGTTACAAATAAGTTACTTAGTTCAGTCCTTCACTAATTACTTTCTAGTGTACGTGTAACAGGTATTATTCCATTTATAGCTATTACGTATAGTTTAGTTAGACCGAGTCACGCGAGAACAGTTTTTGTCATGCGAGGTCGACCTGGCTGTAATTGCATAATCACAGACTTTCCCCATATGTCCCATTAATTTAATTTTATTAAAAACAATTTCAGTGCCGCCCTATCTGAATGTTTTACATTATAACAAATATTGTCTTATAATAAAACCAAAAAATAATAAATGGCTCAGTGGCCAGACACTCACTTGGGAAATTAATTAAGCGGGTTCAAATCTCGTATCTCGAATCTCTGAATTCTCATGTGTGAATAAATGATTCAACAATCAACGTGATTACAGTTTGTCTTACGAAGGAAAAGATGAGAAGAACCTACCAAGTTTTCGAAAAACATGTGAAGTCCACTAACTTGGCCAGCATGGTGGTCTATGGACCCCATCATATTAAAGGGACTCTGCCTAGCAGTAGGGCATTAAAAAGGGCTAAATACCTATAAATCCGCTTATTTCAAACGAAATCCGATAATTTATTTTACTCTCATAAATATTATATCTAAGCAAAGAATAAATTATATACTAGCTACCAAGGCTGCAGATTACTTATCGGGAAAAAACGATGCATAGTAATGCAGACTCGGGGAGATACTCGAAAGTACCCTATCTCAGACCCCCACTCACGGTAATAAATGCCTTCGATGTAGACATCTTGAGATGGCTGTGATATTTTCAGCTATTAGCCATCTATTATATAGTCAGGGATCACCATGCTTTACATAATGGCACTTACACAGCTGAGAAGTCTATCAGTATACTTTATATATCTATATATGGCGTATGTTTGTATATAAAAATCTCTTAACTTTTTTCCATTTTAAAATTTTCACTGGAGTAATACTAAAACTACACATCGTATTGTAGTTAGTTTTAGTTATTAGTTAAAGTTTATGAACAAATATTTCTCACTTTACCCGTATGACATTTTACATGTTTTCTTTGGGTAATGCTGTGGTAGATGTACCCTTGTCACAGACTTACATAATAAGCTAATGTGACATACGTAGATATTATATAGTATATATTTATCAAATAAATAAAAATATTTTTGTAGTAACTTACTGAAGTAGAGTAGTAGGTACGTGTATTAGAAAAAATGCTTCACATGAAAACACTGTATTTTTTTTGTAATTCCTTGTAAAAATTCTTCTTAGAGCCTCTTTCAGATGCTGAAAAGATAAATACTTTTATCCTACGGGGTATAAATTCAAGTTTTGGAACCTTACTACATGATTATAAATCGCAAATAAGATGTTCCTTCTCCTATCTTTACTCGATAAATATTTTGAAATTATCTAAGATCTCATAAAAAATTATAAATTGTTTAATAAATAGTCCTCCACGTTTCAAAAACAGATTAATGTTTCTTGTACTTTTGTATGACTCTTCACCAAAAATCCCATCATTAATTTATTCCTCAACATTCAACAACCCTTTTCATTGTAGTGTCATAAATCAAGTCAATGTCAGAGTACAATAATGCCGAGGCACTTGGTATTTGGAAGGATTTTAATTAAGGCGCTAAGAATTTGAATTGTTAAAGAACGCATGCGAAACTTTTTTTGGGTAACAATTAATTATATGAATAATAAATAAACGACTAAGAAATACAGAAAGTTTAATGAAAACTAAACTTCCAAGTGTCTACTGAGTAGATTCGAACTAGAGTCTACAAGAGTACGCTTTGAATAAACTTGTAAAGTAGGTAAGGCTTTACATCGTCAGTAATAGCAATCTAACTAATTAATTCTTAATTTACAAATATTTTGTATCGGTAAGGTTGTGGTAGCCCATTGTTAACGAGCTCGCTTAGAAAACCAAATGAATGAAGCAGGTTTAAACCCCTGCGTCATACATGTGACATGCATATATTTTCCAGAATCATAACCACTTACGGTCTTACGGTGAAGGGAAACATCGTGAACTCTGCTAACTTGGTCAGTATGGTCAGGTACCCGTCACTGGCCTATACCTACCGCGATACAGCTACCTACAGCGCCCGACAACTCGGAGTTGCTAATCTGTCAGGGATATCACATGCGTACGACGGTCAGATATTTTATTAATTTTTAATATAAGTTTTAAGAAAATTAAAAAGTTAAAAGACAAATTATATTTTGATTATTTAAAAAAACCAACAGCGGCTTTCTTCGAGATCAAAGTAGTTCAACTTCGGGTATATTATATATTCTGTGGTATAGTGGCCTGATTCTATCGTATTGATAAAAAGAGATTAACACTCATATCGGCAGGTAATATAAAAAACACTTAGATATAAAAGATACATTCTGAATCTAGGTATTTTAGATATTAAAGTTATAAAGTGTTAATGCATTTACGGGTGGAGATTCAAACTCACATATTTAATTCATTCAGTATAACACGCATTTTCATTATTGACACGCAAACATTGAATTTTTGAGCAAGTCAATCTGGTACGTTATTTGGTATGCGTTTCAGTTCGTTAGGTAAATAAAACGTTGAGTGAATGCCTCAGTCGCATTTTATTTTCACATCCCAACCAATTTAAAAACACAATTTTCGTCAATATTTTACTATGATAGTTTCCAAACTACGGAAATTAATGTAACATATTATTATAGTAAACAAAAAAGTAGGCACGAACCGATCTTATTTATTTAATATTCTTTATGATTTACACAATTCTACACACACATCCTTTATTTCGTTTATAAGACCAATAAAAACTCAATAGAATAAAACTCGTTTAAACTGTATTCGTGTTAGTATTATTCGAGAATAAGTCATAAATAAAGGAATGAGTGATAAATGTTGTTTAGAAACAATTGCAATAAATCTCTTCGTGTGAAGAGTGATTCCTCGGCCGGTGGCGGAACTTTTCCAATATTGAAACCGTCGCCATGTAAAAACATTCGCAAGATGGCTGCCGTATATCAAGCACGCCATGTGAGTGCCTATTTGACAGTCAAATGCTGATGACAAACGTCGAGAACTTATAACTTTTGCAATGCAACTCAATAAAGATGCCGGTTATTCATAAAGTGATAACTTATTATTTCAAAATTTTACTAAATATGACACTAAAAACGGAACAACACAGATATTTTGTTGAAAATAAATTCTTGCATTAATTAAATATTTGAATTGAACCTATTTTTATATTTATAATTGTATATTTTATTTCATATATTATATATAACTCTGTTTTTTTGAAATTATAAACAATACAAAATAAGTAAATCTAAAATTATTATGCACAATCCTCAATTGTTTACTGTTTCAATTTAAATAAATTTCTTTCTAATCTTCTTATAATAAATAAAAATATATCTGAATAGAAATACTTTGAAATCGTAACAAACATCAGTCTCACTTAAGTCTCTAAAAATGCTTTTTTTATTCACTACTTCACTTAGTTTCGTTGTTAATTAACATGCTATCAAAACTAAGGGAAAAAATGGTTTATAAGAATTAAAAACCTAGATTGCTTAAAAAGTGAACTAAAAAGATAAGCATAAGTATCAACCGTGACCTATCATAGTGGATTCTAGCGTAAACTCAACAAAGGTATATATTTAACCTTAGATACAATACGTGCCCGAATGTCGTATTGATATTGTTCTAAACTGAACGTCGTAAAGTTTTCCAATATCCGAACAGTGTCGAGTGCATACAAACAAATTGCATCAGGAATTCGCCGGTTAGCGCACAAATTCATATTCCTAGACCGTCTTAGTTCAAACTATTATTCGCAAGAAAATGTATAAATCACTCAAGTAATTTATACAAGGAAGCGCTATATTCGAGACACTAAAATATGAATCTCTCCATTTTATTTTGTTAAAGGCTTTAAATATACTTACTAACACTTTTCTACGTAGCGTTTACTCGAAAATGCTTAAGATATCACGATATTCTTTTAGTAAATGATAGTATTATTCAAAACAATTTTACCCATCTGCATCACAGATATTTAACAAATTATAGATAAGAATGTGCCTACTAAATACCTATTTATTTGTTAAACGGATATTATCCTGTAGAATTATCCAAAACAAATTGTCTTAGATTAGGCATACGCTTTTTAGCTTATTGTACTCGAGGGCTGTCTAAGACTGTGGTAGTTTTGCTCTGATTACAAATGAAAACATCAGATCGAAGGGGGATTTTTGTTTTATAGATAAAGTCACATTGTTAGCTAGCTACGCTAATAATTTATTCTTTCAACGACAATGCTGTCTCCCCCGCTGCTTTACTACTGTGTGCACTTTATGCGCTGGTGATCCCTTAAGGCCAATGTATCTTTTTAGGAAACTCTAACTGAGGCACGAGATGTAACGAAGTGAATAAATTAATTTGTTTTGAGTCATTAAGCTGACGAAATTAGAATTTGTTATTTTTAATATGGGCTTGTTAATTATAATTATAATTATAATTTTTGGTACAATTTATGTAGTTACAGTCAAAAGTGTAATATAAAATAATAATATAAAACCAGTTTTGAAGTCAAATCGTATTGAAAGTGTCACAATGTATTAAACTAAGTACATCGTATCGACAGCATACGCAAATACAAGCTGTTGGATTAACCAATAATATTATTTAATATGTAAATCTCGTTTTAAAAGCCCCGCCATGTTTAATGTTTCCATTTCGATTCGATCATTGGGCCAGTCATGTTTATTGATGAGACAGACTGATTGGCAGATGCAATTTCATACGAGAAAATTATTTTTGTAGCAAAAATTCAGGATCTATTCAATTATAAATCTTTTCTGTAGCGTCACAAACATTTTTATTAAACAGATATAATAAAAATGTTAGTGGCGACACAGAAAAGATAAGCCAAGTCCTACTTTTTCTAAAATGTCGTCCTTAAAATAAAAGTAGTATCTCAGAAAACCAATAAGAAAACAAATTCTGTAGCGTAGTAAAGCACACAAAGAAATCCCGATGGAAGAGGAAAGTAATTGTGACTTGAATCATCAATCAGATAACGTTGACTAGAAATGTTACACAATATCTATACGAAGATAGCTTATTCCACACCAAAATGGCCGCAGTCTTTTGGCGTGAGTCACTGAAGCGCATAATTGATAGAGGACACAGCCTTTGTGTCTAACAGTACTATCCCAAATATTACATAATTTATAAATGACTACATGTTGCTAGCTGTTTTGCGTGTTTACTTTTCTTTATAGGCTTTATTTCTCAGTAATATTCAAGTTCAGTCAATCGATGCATATAATAAGAAAATGTACAATAAACTTACCCTATGTTCAATTTTTTTAACAAAAGCGGTAAATTTTGGTGAGAAAAAAATAAATTTCCATGCCAAATATTCTAACGTAGTGGCATGTTAAATAAAGTACCAGGCACACTTTTAAATCTGTAATGTAAGCTTGGATCTTCTTTAGTCTGCTTATCCCCTTTAATTAAATTGTTAGACCTTTTTATCTTAGTTAAATTAAATA
Source organism: Boloria selene (assembly GCA_905231865.2). NCBI lineage: Eukaryota > Metazoa > Arthropoda > Insecta > Lepidoptera > Nymphalidae > Boloria > Boloria selene. The sequence continues at coordinate 7,778,668 of HG993149.1, forward strand.
ATACACTAAAAGCTGCTGTGGCTTAAGAAACTTCTGTTTAATACATATTATTTCTTGTAAAAACAACATTCGTCTACCAAAAACGTTAACAGATGAAGTAGCGTAGCATACAAATAATGAATAATTGGCTAATGTACTCTGATCTTCCTAAATCCAGTTACGGCAATACATCTCTTAAAATAGGATTATTAGTTATATGGGTAAATTGATTGGTTCATCCTAGTTCGTTAACGGAACAAAAAACAGTTTGCGCATAAAATATGTATAGGGTCCGAATCCCACAAATTTTCTCCCCTACATTCTCGCCAAATTACAGGCACTTCTCTTCTTTTATAGTGAACCCTCGAAGGAAATGCATTATTCGTATGCTATATGAACCATAAACCTATCTAACTATAATGTATAATCAAAAATCATCGGGACACCAAAGTGTTTTGGATGTTAAATTGCTTGGAAATTTGTGTCGTCGTATAGTCACTAATTTAAAATTAAATTTTCCTTGGAAAAGTTCTTTTAGATAAAGGTGAACTTATTATATTAAAATAAGATACTATCAAACATGAACAATATATGCAGAGTTTTGATAAAAGTATTTCTAAACTTTAAGATTTAGCTTTATTTTATACCTGTAGTATGAAAAGTCGACGTTTCAGCATAGACGGTAAAATTTTCCTAAACAAAGCTAAACAATACGCTACATTAATATTAAAAGGAAAGATAGGAGAAAACTAAAATGAAGGATAATAAACAAAAGAACAATATGTCAATAATGGGGAGTTATTTGACCCCTCAGAGACGTTAGTCACTTTTGTTCTAACATACATACTCTTGTTATGTAATGTGATATTGTAGTTGGTGAAATTAAGGTTCTAGTAAAATAAATAAATAAATATGTTGCTGATACACTATACATATATTAATAACTTTAAACATATATTACAAATATAAATACCGATGACTGGAGTACAAACATTCATACTAACAAATCAATGCCGTCATCGGGACTCTAATTCGGCACAAGAAGTAGGAACAAAGTACAAACTGGACCAAACATTTCGTAGTCATTTCGTCGTTGTAACAAGTTTTTTGCTACTGCGATTTAGAACTATTGCCTCGGCATAAGTTAAAATGTCGCAAAATTGAAGCGTAAACACATCTGACCATTTAAAATTAAATAAATGATTTTAGTAGTAAAGATTCTTATTAATAATATAAAAAACACATCACTACATAGTATAAAACAAAGTCGCCTTTTCTGTCCCTATATCCCTATGTGCGCTTAAATCTTTAAAACTACGCAACGGATTTTGATGCAGTTTTTTTTAATAGATAGAGTGATTCAAGAGGAAGGTTTATATGCATAACTAGCGGAACCCGCGGCTTTGCCTGTGCTAAGTCTAGGGAAGAGCCCGAGCGAAGCGAGGGCGAGTCGCTAGTAAATCATAAAATTTAACTAACAAAGCATAAATTATTATAAAGCTCACACGTAATCACATTATTTCCATTATATTCAAGAGAGGAACCACGAGTACATTAGATATGTAATGAAATGCATCGTCAGGATAGTCCATCTGGGACCACAGCGCTTCCAACAACTTTCCAAAAACTTTTCTGATTAAAACCACAACCGCAAACATGTACTGAATAATTAACTAGGAATTATTTACTACTACGCGTACTTCTATAATTGTATATAATAAAAAATGAAAAAAAAATGGATTGGTGGCAGTACCTTCCTCTCTGTTTATCAGTCTAATTTTGTTTATTTTGTTTAGTATGTATTGACGAGCTTTAGTGTTGTATTCATTGTCATTTTTAACGTCCCACTGCTAGGCACGGGCCTCTAATACAATAACACAAGAACAATAGAAGAATACGAAAAAAACTACGAATTGGCTTTTCAACAATATTTGATTAAAAATTAAAAATGTAGATAATTTCTTATGCAAGCTTTTGATTTCTAGTTAAGTTAAACCTAAATTAGAAACTGATAGAAAAGTGCAAATCTTTTTCTATATTCGGTTATTTAAAAATTATAAGCTACGAATCCAAGAATTTTAAACTTAACTTTAAGAACTTTCATCATTCTATTACTATTGAACACCGAATGATTTTCTATGAGATCACCATTGTATAAATTCATTGAAAATCGGCTCTTAATTGGTGCTAAGTTATCGTGTAACTAAAACACAAACGTGGGAAGACTGTATCACTGACCTAGTTTGAATAACTCCTCTTCTTCAAAAAGTCGGTAATTGATGCTGAATGTATACAGAAAGGTTTTTAATCAAATAAATTAGAAAAGTTAATTAAATTTAATTATTAGCGTCATAATGCACAGCAATAAAACCATCAAACAACGATTGTAACTTCGCTTCGAGCGTGAGTTCAGCACAGTATCAATTCTAATTTCAGACCCACTCAAGTTTGTCTGTTAAATCTCAAAAACATTATGTAGGTAAGTCACACCGGCCATCTAGCGCGTTATAATTGCTAAAGTTCACCGTAATTTCTTTATGAAATTTCGTCCCAAATATCTTAATTAAAGGGTGAGACTTTCGCAATTACGTTACAAAGCAGACATGCTCTCAAAATTTAATGAATTGTAACAACTTGCCACAAACTTACTATACAATTTGCATACAGTTTTAGAAGGGCGGAAGTGGCGCTAAAGTTTATATATACATATATTACCTTGAAATTTACGTGTACCGTTACTTTTCCTCATTTTTTATAAAATTTGTAAAAATTGTAAGCTGTATTATAAAAATTTGTTTCAGAAATGTTGTCTACAATCTGAGTTTGACTGACCTCACGGAACAGCGAAGACTAGTGTGGTACTCATCAGAGAATGACGTCCAAATGTGTGTCGTCAAAGGAAAAGATGAGGTGAGGGCATTAAAATATGCTTATTTTTTGAATAAATTAATTTGCGTGATTTGTGTTGAAAATATTTTCACACAACCCCTGTTAGCAATTATTAATTCTCTGCAGTTTACATTATAAACTAACATCGAGTTTACTTTCATTTAATTGAATATGCTTTATTAATTTATTTATGAAGTAGGTCATAAATAGCATTAGGTCCTCGTACACCATACTCCATAAAGTTTAATATTGTAAAAATTTTATTAGCTTTAATCTATACAAATAATAGAAATAATAAAATGACAGAGGAATTTAGGACTTTTGGCTCAGTATGTAGGGAACCACTTGCCGCGCCAGCGGTCGCGGGTTCGAGTCCCACTGGGGGCATACATTTGTTGAGCACGAATGTTTTTACTCCAGTCATAGTTATATTTATATTATGTTTTTATTTAAAGTTATATATGTTGTATATCAACTATCTGGTATCCCGAACACAAGCCTCGTAGCTTAACACGGAACTAGATAGCACTGTGTGAAATAATGTCCCAACATATTTATTATTATTATATTTATTATAGTTTTCAAATTTTTTGTCGCTCTGTATATCTATCTAAGAATGATCAATATATAGGATACTGTGTGTTTTACTGCGAATAAATATTTCGTATGAAAAATCAATATTAGGGTACCTACGTACCTAGGGAAGTACCTGAGCGGGGCAAGACTTTGCTAGTTCCAAAAGAAAACGAAAAAATTCTATAAAACTTCGACATTGTTATATTGTTGCTAGTAAATAATAAATATAAGAATATATAAAACTAAATGCATTTAACTGATAAAATAAAATATCCACCTTAATACAATGCCGACATTACCTTGGAGCGTAATTGAATTTGGGCTAGCACTAGCGTATGAAACAAGACCGTGTTCTCTGAACATCTACCGAATACCGGCAAATTAAAATGCCAATCGAGCGGAAATTCGTTCGTTGAACATTGAAATCGCATATTAAACTAAGTTTAATACAAAATGAAAAGTTTAGAATCGATATTTTAATGCACACAGCTTATAAATAAACCGCATAACCTGTTGCATTGAATAATTTAAAATATTAAATGTTTTCTCAGAAACTATTTCGAGTATATATCCTGTTAAACATTTTTAAAAATAAAAACGGTGCACAAACTGTAAACAATGTTTTGAACGTTTTCGAGCTTACTTCGAAACAATGTCCAATACAATGCAATCCTTAGGTAGTATAGGATTCCTTACCAACATCTCACGTTGATCTGCAAGTAGATCAGGCTTTTGGTGGCTCGTACGGAAATTCATGCCTCAATTGCACTGCAAGAGACGTGCTACGACTAAAGACACACCCAAACTAGACCGGCCTAAGTCCTTTATTTTGTTAGCCTTTTATTTTGTTAGCATTAACAAAATTTTGAACAACAGCTATCAATACATGACTTTTATTAAAAATAAGTATAAAGTTAATCTCCATTTATTTAGATTTAAAATTCTAAGCAATACACTAAGTTACAAAACTCTTCAAATAGACGGTCTATTTGAATTCTGTTAAGGATCTCGTGCTCTGAGTTGTAGAAACTGGTCGATAGACGAACAAGTGTGACTCCAAAATAGAAACTTTGAGCTGTCTTATTCTGCTTCAGTGCATATATAATTTAGAACGAACTAGTCTACTGATATTTATTTATTTATTTATTTATTTATTTATTTATTCAGGCACAGAAACAGATAACAAATTATAAAAAATATAAAAACATGTTAATAACTGAAAATAACATTAAATTTGTTATCCAATTATATCTGTACACAACGCTCAAAAAACAAAAACAAAACCATATAGTTAATTAATTAACACAAACTTAATAAAAAGGATATAGTACAATATGTGCAGGTGAATTGAAATAAAAATAATAGATAATATTAAAGAATATTTAAATTAAAATTAAAATGTGAAAAAAAAGGGAGAAGATAGATCAAATGAAAGGAAATAAAGCTAAGCATATAGAAAATTGTTGAAGATGTTTAAAGAACTATAATTTATATAATTTTTTCTTGAATGATAAAATGTTATTATTAAAAATATCGTAATCATTGCTTAAATTGTTATAGGTACTACACATTCTATGTATAGGATTATTTTGTGAAACGTTATTAGTTGTGGAAGGAATGTTAAAAAGTTGTGGCTGACGGATTGCATGGGTGTGAATTTTAAATTCTAGTTTTTCTAATAATTTACTGTTCATAATACCATTCGCTATTTTGTGCAGGATACACAAATCTGAGATAGTGCGGCGATCTTCAAGGCTTTTTAGCTTATATTTATTAAGTCTGTCATTGTAAGTATGTAATTTACGTCTGAGACCTTGCCGACTGCATAGTATTTTTAGAAATTTACGTTGTATAGCCTCTAATCTGTTAATATGAATGTCATAAATTGGTTTCCATACAGAAGAGCAGTATTCTAATATGCTTCTTACCATAGTGGTATACAAAATAATCCATGAGTTTGGATTTCTAAAAGGCTGCGCAGTTCTGATGATAAAACCTAGTGATCTATTTGCTTTACTTGTAATATAATCCAAATGAGGTCTAAAAGATAAGGTAGAGTCAAATATAACACCTAAGTCTCGTATAACTTTGACTCGAGATATAGTTGTGCCTGTTAAGTTATAGTCGAACGTTATTGGAGCTTTATTCTTCGTAAATGAAATAATATAACATTTATTTTTATTAAGTTCCATTAAATTTTCTTCACACCACATTTGGATTAAGTCAAGATCATTTTGGAGAATATTGCAATCTGAACTTTTAGTGACTTGGCGGTAGACTTTTATGTCATCAGCATATGCAAGACATTCACTGTTAATTAAGGACAACAGATCGTTAATAAATATTAAAAATAATAAAGGACCTAATATAGAACCCTGTGGTACACCAGAAGTGGCTAGAAATGGAAATGATTCATATCCATATAAAGCTACTAATTGAGAGCGACTATCGAGATAAGAGCAAAGCCAACGGTAAAGATTACCATGTATTCCCAGATGGCTAGCCTTTGATAATAGAATTGCATGATTAACTCGATCAAATGCTTTAGAAAAATCAAGATACAATGAATCTACTTGAGTTTTTTTATCAAACGAATCAGTTAAAAAAGTCATATAAACTAATAAGTTGGTTGTTGTGGAACAACCAGATACGAAACCATGTTGTTTTATGTCAAGTTGTGGTTTTAAATGATTGTACAATTGTTTATAGATCATAGTTTCAAAAATTTTAGCAAAACAATTTAATATGGAAATTGGTCGATAATTTCTAACATCACTTTTATCACCAGATTTATATACAGGGGTTATTTTTGTAATCTTCCATAAAGATGGAAATATACCATTTGAAATTGATTTATTATAAATGATTGCTAAGGGGATTGATAGCGCCGAAGAACATTTTTTTATAAAAATTGGGGGTATACCGTCAGAGCCCGATCCTTTAGTAATATTAATTGATTTTAGTTGAAATTCGACTGCGTCAATTGAAAATTGTAAATTGCTAATAGAAAAAATAGATGAAAAGAATTTTGGTGTATAATTAACAGATGATACATTTTTATAAACAGATGAAAAATATTCAGCAAATAGATTGGAAATATCAATACCAGATTCAGCTACTTTATTATTAAAATGCATACGTTTGGGGATATTATTAGTTATTCTTTTATTTTTGGTATATCTATGAAAAATTTTAATATTATTATTTAAATTGTTTTCAATATTTAATATATAACATTTAAAACATAATTCAATTTGTTGTTTAACTCTAGTTCTAAGGAGAGCAAAAGTATCATAGTCTCTCGGATTATTGTAAATCTTGAAACGTGTATGATATTTATCCTTGCTTTTGATGAGTTTAATTAAGCTATTTGAAAACCAAATAGGGTATTTATTATTGCGTTGCTTAGATTTTGGTGTGTATTTTTCTACTATTGTATACAGAACATTATAAAAAAATTGTACATATTCCTCGCAATTAAGGATATCAGCATGACTTTCCCAATCAACTTCTTTTAACTCTTTAATACAGTTAATATAATCGGTTTTATAAAAACACAATTTGGTAATTGGAACATTTTCAATTAGATAGGTGGTCTTGTCATAACTAATTATAACCTCAAATGGAGGATGATGACAATCAAGGCGGCTTATAGGCATAGCTTTAACTATATTAAATTTGTCCGGTTTATCAGTTAATACAAGATCAGGTATTTTGTTGTTAAGATTTGTAAAAGAATTGAGTTGTTTTAATGCTGTTAAATTCATGAAATCATATAATTTTTTAGATTTATCACAAGTATAATTTGTTGGATGGCTTGGCACCTTAGACCAAGTCATATTAGGAAGATTAAAATCGCCAATGATGCATGTTATACAGTTAGGAGACATGCTGACAACCTTATTACATTTATTTATGAAATCGTCAAAAATATTATATGGTAAATATTCTGGAATATATGCAGTACACAAATTTGAAGTACAGTGATTATTAAGATTTATTTGTATCCAAAGATCTTCTAGTATGTCAGAATTCCACTCATGCATAACATCAAAATGTATGTTCTTAGAAATTGCTATAAATACGCCGCCACCTCGATTTTTCTTAAAGTATTTGGAAAAGATAATATCGCGATCCCTTCTTACTACTTCATATCTTTTGTCAAAAAATTCTGTTGATAGAATAGAGTCGTCAAGCCAAGTTTCGGTAAGACATAATACATCGTAATTTTGACTTATAATGTTATTACAAATTTCAGTAATTTTAGTTTTCATTCCACGAATATTTTGATAAAATATTGAGATAGCCATATTTAAAAAATAAAAATAAAAACTATATTAAGAATAATATTCTAGACTAAAATTAACAAATAGAATTAATGCTATCCATGTTTTTGATATAAATGAACGGCGAGTTTTCATCTTTTCGAACATAAATACGACAGTTTCTAACCCATGTGAATTTATATTTTAATTCTTTGGCCTTTTGACGAGCTGCTGCGTGTAGTGCTTTATTAGTAGGTGAAAGATGTTCCGAGGCATATATGGGTTTCTTTTCTTTGGACATTCCAATTAGAGATGTATTAAGCTTGTTATCTGGATGTGTTTTGTTGTATCTGTAAACTGCTGAATAAAACTCATCACGTCGTTTAATATTACGGAATTTTACTATGATTGAACGAGGGGAATCACTCTTTCTATTTTGTTTAGCAACTCTCGTAAAATGAACAATGTCATCGTCTACTATATTGTGACCGATAGAGTTGGCACAGTGTTTTATTATATCAGGGATATTTTCATTATGACGTTCTGGTATACCACTGAACTCTAAGTTATCTTGTCGGAGATGCTGTTCCAGATTATTGATGCGATCAGATAAATCAGTAACAGTAGTTTTAAGTGTGGTATTTTCATTCTGTAATCTTTTGTTATCATTAGACAACTCTTCGATTTTAAACTTCATTTCATCGTGCATTTCACTTAAAAAAACTGACTGATTTGCATAAATCATGAACCTCCTGTGATAGTGTAAATAGCTCACTTTTTATTACCTCCGATAGCATTGCTGGAATTTCTGTTTTTATTGCTTCCAAGATTTGGTGTCGAATAGCTATAATGGCGCCATCATCTAAGCTTGTTTTAGTGGAAATAGTAGGGGAATTAAATGATTTGGGCTTACGCGTAGTTACATTAGAAATATCAAGTTCAGATAAAGCATCTTTTTCTTCTTCATCTGAGGTGAATATCGCTCTAATAGGAGTATTTGTGTTACCGATTTTAGGTTGCCTGTTTTTACATGCTTGGCATTTCCATATATTTTTAGTATTTAAGTTAATATTTTTTTCGGAGACGTTAGCACACACTGCGTCGTAAATTTGATTACACATACAACAATTAAGGTATTTATTATTATCAATTTTTTTCAAGCAACCTGCACATATTTGCGATTTATTTGACATAGTTATATTGTAGGAAATAAATATATTTTATAATTATTTATATTAAAAATTTTATTGACACGTTAACGTCATTCAACGTCAAAACTCAAATTAAAGGAGAGATCAGGAGATACTTAATTAATTTAATTTAATTAAGTATCTCCTGATCCATATATATTTGATCTAGAAATTAATTAATGTTTAAATGACTATATAATTCCTGCGGCTAAGTGCTTTTTTAACTATTTAAAGATTTAATTTGATCAATCCTGCTATCTTGTCATATGACGATACATTAATTAAATAATATTGAATCTCTAAATGATGTTTTCAAGTGTCTTTTAAATTAAAATTTATATCATATAAAACAATATATACTTATATGAAGAAAAGACAGTTAAAAAAATATGAAAAATAAGGTTTACACTAAAAAAATAGTTTGAAAATAAAGATGACCTCATGTAAAGTGTTAGTATAGACTCCGTTGTAGGAAAATGCCATAAATCCTTTGTGTCAGCATTAATAGTGTAATGGGAATTGCGAATGCGTTTAATGGCGGTCCACAGCTTGCGTAACAGCTGACACTTGAGTGCGGATACACGAGGTACACCATTAACGAGAAGGCAAATTGCTTAAAGAATTTAGGCAAAAATATTTTAAGCTATGTAGTATAGTAGTTTCAGGTAAGACACAAGACTAGTTGGACCCTGCTAACGATCGATGACACAAACTTATATGATAAAATGTTAAAACTTAAAAACTCGGGACTAATATATATAAATAAAAAAATGTCCTTCTGTATAATATTTCCATAATTGAAAAGTACTAAATTTTATAATAATAAATTGTACCTATTAAATTTAAAGAATTTTAAATATTTAAAAGACACAACTCGTCGTCTTATCTTCTCTACTGCTGATAAGAGAGCTTTTTCGCCCAAAGAATTGACATCGCCATTAAACTGGAATTGTAGCTAGCTATCGCTACAATTTTACGCCAACATGACTTTTACAGTAATTATTATTATATAACTTATTTGTTACTTATATTTTTCAAAAAATATGATATATACTTTGAATTGTATTGTGTATCTGATGATCGGTGATTTTAATTTATATTTAACAGCTTTTCACTAAATGCATATGAAAGTATAGTAGTGGGTAACATCAGTGGAACCCGCGGCTTTGCTCGCACTAAACCTAGGACAAACCGAGTAAAGCGAGGGTGAGTCGCTAGTAAATAATATAAAATTTATTTGAGCATTTTGAGCAATTTATGTAACATTGTGCATTACAACTTAGGAAATTCGTAGCGATTGTAACGTCGCATTCCGCAATGTGCGCGCCATACGAAAACCAATGAAAAGCTTTTTATAAATTTTCATATAAATAAAATTTTTTTTTTCAAATCTCTTACAACTTTTCATTTACTTCTTGTTTAGAAATTGATAAGATATTAAAGATAAAATTATAATAACCAATGTTTGCATAGTGTTCGAAAATTGGCAATAAAGACTTTTGAGACAAATACAAAGACGTTTTTATTGATAACAATAAAGCTCATTGATGGCTCCTAAATAAAAATTAACAAGATAGGTTGACAAACAGAATGGAAAAAAAAAAGAATTGAACTGTTTAGGTTTTGCCTCTTTGCATATAGTGTAGATACTTTTTTTATTGTACTTATGTATTGTATTAGTAGCTCGCCCTCACGCCGCTTGTGTTGATCCTTAGATACGTTTTGACGGTTAATGTAGATTCTCAGATATAAGATATTTTCCTACAAAAGAAGTAACCTATAAGTAAATCCAGAAAACCAGCTATCATCATACCAAATTTCATCACAATCTGTCCAATGGTTTTCTCGTGATTCGGTAACAGACATGTCTGTCTGTACTAAAATTCTATTTTTTTTAATTCGGTCTTTGTCTCAATAATTTTTCTTAATTATAAATAATAAATTTCAATTAGATTTTTCAAAATTTTTTAATTTTTATCTATTTTGCTCACCTACTCAAAAAACATAAAAACTTTTAATTTTAAGTTCTAACAGAAAAAATTTCAATACAAAACCCGTTATTACTAGAGTGCAATATTAAAGTCAACGAATACGACGAATTTTATTGAAGGTAACAAACTTCAGTGAATATTTATCACGTAATTCATGAATGTATTTGACATTTTCGTCATAACGATAAACACTTAAAATGGCGGTGCAGCTCGCCAAACGTCTCTGATGCATGCAAATGTGGTATGAAATGACAATAAATCGGCCTACAATAGCACGTTCTACTGTTTTAGTACTGTTTATTGGTTAATAGCTATTAAAGCTAGAAGATAATAGACAATGGTTATAGGAGTTCAGAGTCAATTATCTCAAAATGAGCTTTTGAACGCCTTTTTAATGTTCGCGCTTAGTATATTTCTCTTTCCATAAATTAAATTCAAACGAAGTACGAATTAGTTATTAGAACATATAAAATACATTCACAAAAATACCAACAACCTACATTTCGTCTCTCAAGCTCTAAAACTTAAACACTCAAGTTATTGAGTAACTTTCAGCAACATTTAATGATCCTCCTAAACCTTAATATATATGTAGTATTTAATTTAGTGATACTAACTTTTGATGAGCAAACGACTTTTCATACTTAAATCTGCAACTTGGGAGATCCAAGCCCACAAAAACTGCTATTAAATAACTTCTCAAACTAACGTATAGTATTAATTTTGTCTCCAGTCCGTCGCAAGCTGCCTAATCTCTGTTATATCAACTTAATATACAGTGCTTGTCTTCATTGTCGGGATTATTGTCTCACAGGTGTCAAGACTGACATGATAATCTGCATAAGGCCTGTATAATTTAATATGCAGATAAAGTGATATTTGGGAAACAATACATATTTATGTCTGTGTATCTCTTAATAATAATTATAATAAGATATTAAATAAAATGATTCTTTGCCTATATAAATAACAATTATTTTTTTTGTTATATCTGTTTTTCATACTACTTAGATTGTTTAAAATATAAAATAAATATGTTGGGACATTATTACACACAGCGCCATCTAGTTCCGTGGTAAGCTACAAAAAAAGCTTGTGTTACGGATACCAGATAGTTGATATACTACATATATAAGTTTAAATATATACATATTATAAATATTATGTTATATCAGAACTTTATTTAAATCAAAAAAATTCTATCAGATCTTCGCTAAGCATATTATAAACATATACACTTATACAGCGTCCAATTATACATATAAAAAGTTGAATGATGTGTATTTAAGCTTAAACCTTTCAGTAAATTAACCAAATAGACCCAATATTGTTAGCATGTGTCCATTTTCAATATAACCTAGCAACCATTGATGCTCATACGTGTCTACCCAGAGATCTAATCAGACTGCGACTCAGTGTACCCGAATAGAATTACAGACGGACATCTAGAGGTGTATAGCAATGCAAATGTAATCATATTCACGTTCATTGCATGTGATCAGACGGAATACTCCAGACTTGAGTTCAACTTCATCTAAGGCTGATGAAAGATTGCATTTTTGTTCAGTAAATTGCGACTAGAGCTTGAGAAATGATGTTATTTGTATTTCTTATAATCCAGTAAATATATGGGTACTAGCTAGCCTTAATAAGAGATAGTGTTCTTTAAGTTGATTTATGGTAAAATAGTATACATAAATGTTATATTGACTTCCAAGCCAATGCCTACATTCAAGAAAATGAAGGCAATATGATTTGTGTATTTAAATATAATAATTCTTATAATATTTCATGTATGAAACGATATACGAAAGCTTACAACCACTTTCTTAAACGTTACATTTAATTGTATTGCCCCAAAAGAAAATTCTAATTACACTCTAAAAAAGCAATTTTAAACACGTTTACCATTTTCCGTTTTTACATATTTCTGATTCTATACAGTATTTCGTTGAATTCAAACAAAACACCAAAGATAAAGTCATTTGTGTGTATCGGGTGGGTAATAGCGTAGAAGACACTGTGACTTCTCGTGAAACCAAGCCAAATTGCTACTGACATGAGGTCTAGGAAAACAAAACGGTTTTCCCGTTCGTATGTACCGCGTGTATTGTATTGCCCTTTCTGAGGGTTATCTTTCTAAGCGTCGTCGTGTCGCAGAAATAAATGAGCTCTGCTTTATATTATGTTAATACGGATTTATCAAATTGTGTTTTTGATATAACGATAATTACAATGGGAGTATATGTTATGTTTTAGTTATTTTTAATTATTATATAGTAAAAAAATATGGAGTAGGTACTTACATATTTACCTATTAGTTAATATTTTGAATTTAATATATTTATTATGCAATATACTTGGATTTCACAAGTGAGTCAGTTTAAAAGTACACAAAATTATTACAAGTTTAATATTGAAAAAATAGTACACCACATAATATAAGATCTATAATATATCTACCACAAACAAATAAAATCTGGGCAAGTCTAGGTCTTACTAAGAGTAGGGCCTTTAGATGATAAAAAGATAGATACTTCACTGTATACTACAAAAAGAAGAAATCAAGGAATAGATGATGCACATGCGGCCTTATCGCTACTAGCCGTCTCATCCGGTTCCAAATAAATAATATAAAAGATAAAACTATATAAAATTGTTTTTTTTATTAATCCCACCTAATTTTACATAGCTGTAAGAAGTACATAAAACACGTGTGCGTCTATTTTTATTCCATAGAAAATCAATAGGAAGATCCAATTAATGAACAAATAAGCGGGGTCTATATGTTTACCTACTATGTCGATTTTCGGCAAAAATCATTTATATTTGAATCAAAATACAAAGCTTCATAACGAAGGAATTCTAACAATAGTACCAATGTTACGCTATTGACGGACATTTCTCTATTCAGAATATAAATATATAAAATCGGAAAGGATTTTAAAATTAAAGACCTATTATTAAACGTTATTTAAATAATACTTTTTTTCTTCTGTATTTTATTATTCCGTAAAAAGTTTCATTCTACAATCAACTTTACTGTGAATGAATAAATAATTGAAGTCCTCTGTTTTCTCCAAAAGAAAAAAGAACAAATCTGCACACTTCTAACTCATAGGAATACAATTTTCACTAATTACTAAATTATAGTCTATTAAAACATAATATACATTGTATACAAGTTATATATTATTTCTATTTTTTACAGGAGAGTTGTCAAAACTACATCCGCGTGCTGGTTTCACTGGGCACGGGACGCCTATTGGTCTGCGGCACGAACAGCTTCAGGCCTTTCTGCAGAGAGTACAGCGTGCAACGCGACTCTTACCACATGGAGAAAGAGAAGTCCGGACAGGCAGTATGCCCGTATGACCCCGAACATAACTCAACAGCAGTTTATGCAGGTAATTATTATATTAATTAACACTTAATGATAATAATTGAAGTTATTTATACCTTGGGATTTAGAGAGTTAACTAAGCTATTTTTTCACCTATAAGTTGTCTATCTAAAGTCGTCATTTAGAATATTTAAAACATCAAAAATATTCTTAAACTCTACATAATATGTCTGCGTGCGATACGATTAATTATAAAACACCTGTAAAATGACGTAGGACTAAATATAACACAAAAAGACCATCCTCGCAATTAGGCTCTGGGTGAGGACATGTGACGCGTCACAGAGCACTAAAGCCGATTGCGCACGAATAAGCCTTAAATGAATGGGCGAAGAGCAACGGCTCGCACGATTTACGTGGACGTTAAGCGATTCACGGTCACAATTCAATCTTACGTCCGCATCCCTCATGCTTAATGTTAGGTTAAGCTTTAGTCCCTAAATTACCTAGCCGGTTTCAAATGTACCATATGCGAATTAGTACATATAAATGAAATTTAAGTGTCTGTTTTTATTTTCAAATTAACAACTTTTGAGTTAAGTTCAGTCTGTTTGTTCCGGCTAATCTCTGTAACGGCTGGACCAATTTTGAGGGGACTTTTACTCGCAGATAGCTAATATTATAAGGAGTAACTTGGAATACCTTTATGTTATTAGAAAAATTATAAATTATAAAAACTGTTTAATTTAACTTACGCCCATAATAATATAGTAGCTACATATAATATAACACATAACGATATGCCGGTTATTGCAATTATCAATTTAGTATAATACGAAGTTTTGTTCATAAAATACAAAGGAAAGCTAATCTAGAAACGAAGCTATTATGAACAAACGACTTAATTAAACAACGCGCAGATCTCTACAATACATAAATTTTCGTATTCTCCCTCTCTTTCAACTTATTATTGATTTTATATGACTGTCGTAAGTTTTTTACTGGGACATATAGTGAAGAGGCTATTATTCATGTTTCGCGGAATTCGTATCGATCATATTTTAACAATGGTTAAGGGCGCATATGTGTTATAGAAACGTCTCATAGCCAGGAAATTGGGAAAGAAATCTTTTTTTATATGGAATGAACCCACTTTCACAGTCTGGTGGCGTACAATGGCCACTCATTGTTGCGTTGAAAGGGATCGAGTACGTTTTATAACGTGACAACTATACAAAATGACGTATGGACATTATAACTCTAATACTGAAAAACGCGCTGTCATTTAAAATAACTAACTTGGCGTGAAAAATAAAGAAGGCTAATTACGAATGCCTGAATTCGACTACTAAGGTACAGGCGCCAATGAAGGCCCACTTAAACTTCAAAACCTCATAAAATCTTCCAGATAAGTAAAGTAAAGAAAAAACATAGTGGAAGCTGTAATATATTTATTTGAGTAACAAAATATGTAAAAAAGTAGTACAGCTTTTAGCATTTTAACACAAATGTAAACACTTTTTTAGAAATTCGGTATTGGGCTATCTTGGGAAGCTGGTCGCTCAAGATGGCCCGAAAAATATTAATGAAAATATATGCATTATAAACACTTAAACACTTTAAACATAAAACATCAAATTAAAAACACATCCTTCTCATAACATTATTCATAAAAGGTAAAAAATCAACCAAAAATTTAAATATGGGCTATCTTAAATCTATTAAAATGAAAATCAAGTATAAAATAAAAACAAAGCACTAAATAAAATAAAATTTAACTTTAAGATCAATTTTGAAAGTAACTTATCAAAATAAAAATAAATCAGTTTTTCTTTTCTATCATTTTTTTAATGTCGTTCATAGGCGGGCTATCTAAGGAATACAGAAAATTAACATTGAGATCAATCAAAATATACTTAATTAATTATAACAAATTAGACGCTACTGTCTTTAATTGAGTGTGTACACTCCTAAAAAAACTAAAAAGAATCTCAAAAGTGAATTTACTTTGATTGCACTCTGGACTTATGAATTGCTCCTCATCGTCTTTGGTTAAACCCACAGTGACTTCGTCTGCTTAGTTTAGTTTTTATGATTTTCATTTTAGTGTTCTTCGCCGTTTTTTCTTTAGCAGTATCAAACAAATCTTTAGTTATTTTCTGGCCTATATAATTCATCGCTTTTCAAGTCACTTTAAAAAAAAGAAATATATAAACACTAAGTACATTTCAATAATCCTAGAAAGGCCCGGGCTATGTTTGGGAATTATACTATGGGCCATGATAGGAAATTACACGCGGGTTGAGTATAATCTCGTAAAAATACAAAAAAGGAAATAAAATAATAACATTCACCTGTAATTCGATGATAAATAGATTAAATATGAATTTTCACAGTTTAGAGCAAAGACATTTGTTTTAAATTTGTTAATTTTCAAAAGGATTTAGATAATGGACGTTATAAAATGTGTATCTTCTTGACATGGCCAAGCAAACTGCCATCTGACTTCAAAATAGCGACGCGCGGGTAATGAAATACACTTGCATTATTGTATATGGTATTAGTAGCACAAGCTCGCGAAATTTCAAATGTTTCGAATAATCATAACTGTATTTTTTTAAAAGTGGGCTATCTTAGGAGCCGGGCCATCTTCGGCACCTGTACGTTATTATAAATGCGAAAATGTATGTGTGCATGTTTGCTATTACTTCACGCTGAAACTATTAGATATGAATTAACTTTAGCACCAATAAAAGCAAGTGTAAACCGTTAGTAACAAAATAAATCATATTGTTATTACAATATACCTTATAATAAAAAGCCCACGCATCTTTCACTGTGAATAAATAATATGATGTCTGGAAATGACTGATTCATATATCACATACACTTAGCAAGACTTCTTGAAATTCAGCACTCCCCGAACATATTTATAAACAGAATACATTATCCTAATAAGACATAAATCTCTCCTATACGGAGAAATGTCATAAAACATAAGAAGACGCAAGGACGTGATACTAGTCTAAACACACATAAATAACACGAGTCGTGACGAAAATCTCCAACGAATCCCGACTTGTTTAGTTAGTGAGATTTTTTGTTCCAGCGAAACCATACGTTTTCCTCGTAGCCCGTTCATTGTGCTCCGAAGTACAAGAATATGGAGCCAGATTATCCCAAACAAACAAACATAATTTTCTTGCCTACTCACCTTTGTAAGAGAAAATCATTTATTATTCGTTTCTTGGAACACGTTAACCTTCTATTATTGGTTACGGTCGGCTGAGCTTTAACGGACTATGGGAATAGTCAACATTATCTTGAATGTTAGACAAAAGACCGAAAGTAATGGAATTTTAGGAAATAAAAAGATATTTTTTTAATATTATGGTGTTATTTTGACGTGGATCATGGGAACCTATATGAACCCATTTAGATAAGAATAATAAGAATACTTATATTATACTATTAAAAAACTTCTAAAACTATGTGTCTCTAATAATAGAAAGGGTCACTGATACAATTATGGCTGTACGTAAATATTGACAAAGCATTCTAGATTAAGACATTTGTCAGTCTGGGTATTTAAATGTATCGCACTATTGGGACTATCATTTAGCATGGTTCGAATGTAAATTGTTTCGTAGTTAAAATGTCCAACGAATCTCTTTTGATAAAGGTAAGGTAAATGGCACGAAAATAAAAATAAAACCTTTTATTTTTCAACACAATTAGTTTCGGATGTATAGTTTTAAAATAGCTATTCATTGCATTCGCAACGATTGTTTGAAGTTTGGGTGACAATAGAAAATATTTGTGTAATGGAAAGCGCTGTTTACGTAGTTCGGTACAATTCACCCTAAAATAACACTTAATGCAACGCTGGAACATCATCAATTATCCTCCCTTTATACAATTTCTTTATGTTATATCCCCCTTGTAAATTTCTGCTCATTCATCATGAATACAAACCTAAAAATGACAACCAGTGTAATATAATTTTGTAAATAAATAAAATTGTAGTGATTTAGACATGGTCTTAGTGAATTGTGTAAGAAATCATATAAATTTTTAATAGGTACTCGTAATTAAGCTTTTGCACGCCAATTGCCGATAAATTGCCTATATCGGTCCAACTCGAATCCTTTACCCGACAATAAAAGTTTGACTAGAAATGATTTAGTCATTCCAAAATCAGTGAGACACATTAATTTTGCCGATACAAGATTACTTCTGCAAAACTAAATTAAGTCGGTTAAAGGTTTACTATTATAATATATTGAAAACACGACTATGTCTACTGTATAACACCGTTTTGACAATTTCGGGCTCTATTTCCACATAAGTGCTTATATTGACCATACATTTCTATTTAGTTGAACCATTAGGAGATGGTGTTAGTAGCGTATCTCAATATTTAGTTTCTAGTGTAAATTGAGAAGGCAATGAAATAGAAGTTATAATTTAAAAAATATAATTATTTAATTTTCATTAAGCATTATACAGGTTTTAGCTACTTCATGAACAACTTTTGAATTTCTAGCATTTAAAAAATATTAAACCAAAAATACGAGTAGTATTTTTATCGCATGTAACACTATACCAATGGAAATACAGGCGCGTCCATTACCACGGGCACGGTTAGTTATCTTCTATTGATCTGGACCAATTAAGCCATGCGCCCCATGGGACTACTACAGTACTACGTCTGCAGTATTGTGACGCAGTTTTATAGGCACATACATTTTACCTAATGGAAGGAAGAACATTGAAACTAAAGGTAACTTTGTCGTCGTTTACTCAAGATATAATGATAATTTTAGTTCGTGTTTCGTTCGTACTTTATGCAATTTTCACAGCAGTTCACGAAGTTTTAGTCGTTTCGTATGAAACGTAATTTCTTTGGCGGTAAGACTAGCACATAATGTAACTAGCGCGAATTTAGGTGAACATTACCATAATTCTTTAACATATTATATATAAACGAGTTTTTGTTGTGTATTTTTATATGTACATTTAAAACTCTCATACAAAAATATTAAAATATTGAAATGGCCCGTATATAAACGAGGATAAAAATTTTATTCTAGCACAATAGCTTATCATTATATTTAAAGCAAAAGTTATAATAATAACAAATAAATAACAACAGGTAGTACCAACTGTCAAATTTCGACTAGATCTAACATAACCATACTAAATTCTCGCCGGAAGTTGCACTGAATTCTCTACCAATTAAGAGAGCATCGTTAATTACTATATATTAGTTGACTATTACTGCAATGGTTTTCTCTTAACGACTGAAGCACTGCAATGCGGTACATTGCAGGGCACAGACCACCACTATACATAACGCTATGGATTCAATTTATGCGAACCATTTTGATATTTATCTCAATATGCTAAAGTTCATTTTAGCGTGCAAAAGTTTTCATTTTAACTTGAGCATTGAAACAAAGGATGAAACGTATGGTTAGTAGGCAATTTCGCTGATATTTATGAGTCGTCATGATATAGCAAATATGATTCGCGGATATTTTAATATTAATATTAACAATAAATATAAAGACTACAAGGAAAAAGTTTTGATATTGTTTAGAACTCTACACTCGTTTTCACTATAACCGTTAACTTTATGGAAGCTTTGAAATATTGATCGTATCAAAGCAGACATTAGACAATCTTATTATTAAATAACACATGCGTAACTTGATAAAACTAGTTCTAATACTATAACTTTGTTGACGAATTCCAAATAAGTTGGTCTAAGAATCTGTTTCTTTACTAGAAGTCCCAAAAACAAATTCCGATTACACGATTTTAACTGTTTAAATGCATGTTTTGAATGTGCAGACAGACTCTCGACTTAAAGTAAGCTAAGCAAGAATCTCGGAGGTCTTATGTGTTTGCTTATTTATTATATAATAGAGGACAACAAACGTTTTGTTTTTCTTCAACGTTGCGATTTGCATTTACGTATCACCTTGCATATAGGTGGCTCATCGGGTACATTAATCAGTACCTACTACTCATTAAACCCCAACAAAACCTCGAACGTCTTAATGGGGCGTCGCTTATTAAACCAAAACGCCCTACGGTAGGTCTGTTGAAGCAGACCTCACCAGCAAGCAGCAACTTATCACACATAAGTACCTACCAAAACAACACGCATGCCACCAATGCGTTTCTTGGCTTTGCCTTAAATACTTATTTACACAGTAATATAAAAGCAAGATAAAGAATGAAATAATAAATTACTTTGCTACCGACGAGTAAAGTATATAACTACTTACATTCTCCTCGCTTGGGGGAATCCCTAGGTGCCTTTTTTATTTATAATACTCCATACAGGTAGAGCGTATTCTTACACCTAATAAAGAGGTTCAATTTTATCTTTCTTATGTTAAGAACAAAATTACAAATTCGCTTAATTCACTATTTTTATTCCGAAAGGATTACTGCCTTCGAATTAGAAAGGCGTCGTACATCTTGAGAACTGAGAACTTAACATACAAAAACCAGCCCATTTTTTTAAACTTATTATATGTTCATTATCTTGCACCAGTTTGTAGGTAGGTATACCTTCTGATAGATGATTAATCGGTGAGTGAAAATTCACTTTATATACCTACTAGCATTTCCCGCGGCTTCGCACGCGTTCTAAAGACCGGAAAACAAATTCTTTCTGAGTCCCTCGGTATGATACCTCGCAGAACTAACGCCATACCTTCCCGTTTTTGCAACATTTTTCAATGATACTCCACTCCTATTGATTGTAGCGTGATATAATATAGCCTATAGCCTTCCTCGATAAACGAACTATCCAACGCAAAAAGAATGTTTCAAATCGAACCAGTAGTTCCTGAGATTAGCGCGTTCAACCAACCAACCAAACAAAGAAACAAACAAACAAACAAACTCTTCAGCTTTATAACATTAGTATAGATTATACAATGTATATATAAGCTTATCCCATAAATAACTTCCTTGCATTAATTGATCTATAATATTTATGTAGTGCTTTTAGCTACATAACACTGAAGTTAACTGCTTAATAGGTAATAATTAATCGTAACACTCTCATTCGGGTCACGTAGAACCAATGGCAGATTATGCGGCATGTTAATGACTGTGGCTATTGAATTATCGGATTTCTGATTTTTGGATTCTCTATAATAACAGTACGTTAGATATAATTAACTTCGTTCATAGACGAAATTCGTCTGAAAACTTGTAAAGGCTGTGTTTACTTCGTTTTCTTTGCAAATTAGAGTAAAGATTATGATATGTATTAATATTTAATATTACAAGATGGCCACACACTTTAAGTCTCATACTCTTCTTGCACATTAAAATCTAGTTTTGTCTAAAAAATCAAGTATCTAACATCTTAAAAGCTCACGGTAGCTTTTAAGAAGATTTAGAAGCAGCTATTAAAGAAAATTGTCTTATATTTGTAACCGCTATTGACTATTCATCTGAGTGTCTGAACGGTACTTTTAGTGGCGGGTAAAGAATTCAGACGAGAGAGTTTATATAGTCGTAACACGCGAAACGTGAGAGAATAAGTTAATTATTATTATCATGTGTGATTACCTCCTAGTAGTGTAATAAAGTCTTTAAGCCTTGTTTTTTATTGTCACTCCTTATGACCTAAACCTGCTCACATAATATACTTATTATTTAGTTTTACCTTTGTGTAAATACAACTAGGGATTTCCAGGATACTGCAGGGCTAGTCTTCATCAGACGGTACAACAAAGGTATCAACAATGGTCGTGTAACCTTTCAAAGCAAAATTGCTATACCAGAATTGGTTTTAACTTTCATAAATAGCTTAATCTTCTAGAAATATTATACTCTTGCACTACTTTTCATGAACTTTTATCCAACTTTTCAGACGCTGAGTTGTACTCGGGCACGGTAGCGGACTTCAGCGGTATGGAACCGATTATATACAGGGAGCCCTTGCAAACGGAACCATATGACTCCATGACTTTAAATGGTAATAAACATGATAACATTTTTAATTATTACATTTTATAAATTTATGCACTACACAATATATTATGTACGTAAACGTACATATTTACGTATTATGTAGGTAATAACTAATAATGTATATAATAAAAATCGTAAGCTTTTAATGTTTCGTCACAGATAGACCATGAAAGAAATAAAGTTTAATTAATACTAAGTGTTGCTATGCTGGTACACACCAATTTAAAAAAAAATCTTAATTTATTTGCGTATTCTTTTCAAAGTAAACAATGCTAACACTACCTCTTGCCTATTACCTACATAAGAGTATGTACGGACTTACGTAGGCAGAAAAGCTATATATATACCACACCAATATAGTCATAAAATATGACGTTAGAATGATACAATTATATTTACACTTCATGTGTAATCGATCCACCATTGGCCGTCGAACATACATGAATCAATTAATTGAATTTAGAACGCGTTTCGGCGGGAACTCACATCAAGGCCATGATATTTGAAACGACAGACTATAAATCAGATTAGGATCGTGTTAAAATTATCGACACTGCTGTGCTATGGTGTTATTAGGGTTGACATACATATCGAACGATGAGTAAATTAGTTACAATTAAAAAAATACTAAGACAACTGTTATACTGATAACAAAACCATTAATAAAATATATTTCATAATAATATTCAATTCTAGTTAATCAGTTATTAATATTTTGTTATCTTGATCATTATCAATTATTTATACTTAGTATAAGTTATGTTGACGTTTGAAGAAATATACAACATTTAACATTTTTGTCTGTACCTATGTCTGTTTATTCTATGTAATACAATCTCTAAAACAGCAGCAGCTGATGTTATAAGAAGTAAGAAGTAACTTATATTTTAAAATAGAATGAGGGTTCGCTCAAAAAAATTAAAACGTATCTTTGATCAACCCGAGGATGTAACCTGTGCTTTATATTACCTATAGATTGCAGTCATTGTAACAACAAGGTATACAATTTAGTTTAATTAACAGTAATCAAACTATGTTATAGATTTGCCAGCCCTGGATTAAGAGGGCTCTAGTAAATCACGTTAGTTTACATAATGCATCAATATCGACCTGTTTGCGACTAACGGTAATTATCCTGTCCGCAGCCCCTGATTTCGTGAATTCATTAGTACACGGCAATTTCGTGTACTTCTTCTTCCGAGAAACAGCTGTCGAATACATCAATTGTGGAAAGGTAAATTATATTTTACTGAGAAACGTTAAAAAAAGCAATTACTTACCTACTAAGACTTATTTTTACGAGTAAAGTAAAAAAAATATTTACTTTGCATATCTTTTAAAATATAAAAAGAAAACATTATTTATTACATTCATTCATTCGTCCATTTATCATTCATTCAGTCGGTGTTCTCACGCGTGGCTCGTGTGTGCCGCGACGATCGCGGCGGTCCGCACAGATTCAAGCAGCGATGGACGTCATTCCTCAAGTCACGTCTTAATTGTTCTGTTGCTGGAGATTTTCCTTTCTACTTTAATGAAATACGTAAGTACTGCAATTTGTTTTACTAACCAATGAAATTCAGTTCAAGCGCTATTGTATAAGAGTATTACTATTATTAGTTCATTACCTACTGTATTTTCTGTTATGTTTAAATAAAATGTATGATGAACTTTAACTAAACACTCCAATTTAAAAAAAAATAATTTGTATTAAATAACCATTTGTGTAAAAAATAAAACATATTTTTATGAGCAAGCTTTAACATATTTATTAAAAACTTACAGAATCAACAACAGAGCTCATAGAAGGTGTTTACGGTGGACTAAATGCGCAACTTATATATGGGACATTCACAACCCCTCCAAATAGTATATCGGGTAGTGCGGTATGCGCTTTTAGTATGCAGGACATCGCTGATACATTTGAAGGAACATTTAAGGAACAGAGTGCAATTAATTCTAATTGGTTGCCTGTAAATAGTGCAAAAGTAAGTAAATAATGTTTTTGTTTAATTTAAAAGAATGTTTTCAGCCCTTTGTTAATGACCCACTGCTGGGTACCGGCCTCCCTTCAATACGAAGGGGATCAAGCCATAGTCCACTATGTCCTCATGATGATTTCCTTCACCGTATAAAAAATAAATTATCAAAAATCTCTTATAAATGAAGCCATCTACTCTTGTTCAAAGAATGTTCTATTCGGATTCTTAATTCAAATCTACTTTTAGGTACCAGAGCCAAGACCAGGAACATGTCACAACGATTCGAGACAACTGCCGGATCAAACGCTAAACTTTATTAAAACGCACGCATTGATGGACGAATCTGTACCAACTTTCTTTGGAGAACCTATCGTGATTAGAACGAGTTTTCAGTAAGAATTTTTATTAATATCCCAGATTTTTATGTTATTTTAACATAAATTATATAATATATCTTATTCCCTACTTTATTTACAGCTACCGGTTTACGCAAATTGCTGTAGATCCTCAAGTGAAGACACCAGGTGGAAAGGCATATGACGTTCTATTTATTGGCACAGGTTAGTAAAATCTTATTAAAGTCGCAGATATAATCTAAACCGTAAATGCACTCTCCATACCTAAAACGTAAAAGGTCAAGGTCGTATTTTAAACTAATTCAATAAAAACCTTCAGTAATGTCAATCCTTTCTTAATTCAATTCTTCTCAATACCAGTTGTTTCGTGCAATTTTAAGAGAAATCACAATTCTGTCAAAAATGAACGAATTAAAAATATAATCTATAAAAGTGAACAAATGAATGAATGAAACCAATAATGAAACAACAAATTACAGATAACGGTAAAATAATAAAAGCTATCAACGCCGTATCATACGATTCGAACAAGCGAGCAGTGCCGGTGGTGATAGAGGAGTTGCAAGCGTTTGCAGCGGGGTCCCCGGTGCGGGCGCTTCGTGTAGCGCGCGCGGGGCGAGACGCGGCCCGCCTCATCGCCGTGTCTGATAGAGAGGTGTTGAGTCTACGTCTACATAGATGTTCCAGTGATAAGATTAGTTCTTGCTCGTGAGTATGTTTATATTATTTATTTAATCAGTCGTTGTCGTCATGATGATAGCAATCGTTGTATGGTGGTACAACCATTAGGAGCTGTGGCTTATGGGTGAAATCAAACTGCGGAAGATAGTAATGATTTTATTAACTACTGTAGTAATGTACATAAAAAATACTGTCAATTCACAGCTATTCGTTTAAAAAAAATAAGTAAAAAGCCTCATCTGGTAAGAATTCTAGCGCTACCGCTAGCACCATAATGTCTAAATAGGCGACAGATGTCGTTCTTTTACTATCCTATTATCCTAATAATATACCGTTAAGCTACACAACTAAGCACAATTTCCAATGATTTGTGATATTTAGGTTTAATATCTAGAAGGAACAGTAATATTCTAAATTAATACTCTATCATATCATTTCCAGTGAATGCGTAGCCCTGCAAGATCCGTACTGCGCGTGGGACAAGCAGGCGGGGCGATGCCGCGCGTACTCGCACGGCGTGAGTCGTTGGCTTGACGAGAACTCCTTCTACCAGAGCGTCAGCACTGGCAGCCACGCTGCATGTCCGCATAGTACGTAGTTTTTGGATATAAAATACAGAATGTTACTAAAAATGATAAAATCCTCCCCCTATAGCAAAAGCAAAATGACGTATGAATGCTGCAAATATTTTTCTTCCAATTAAGTATTTCATAAATTTTAATGTATGTACACAATTTGTAGACAAAATTTCTCGACAAAATATATCTTATAATAACTTTTTATATTTGTTGCTTATATATAAAAAACTGCTTTTTTGAACTGCCTTTACCGTAAGACGGTAGGTAAATTGGTAATCATATTAGAAACGATTCGGATATAAAAATATGAAAGGTGAGAACCCCGGATTTACTCGGTTAGCAAGCGAGTGCGTCACCACTAGGCTTCTGCGTCAAATAATGATACTTATCAATTATTAAAAAGGAAATTATAAAATTTTACAAATTTAGGTAAAGACGCTGGCGCGGTCGGAGGATTGAGTTCAGGTCTCTACGACGATGCGCGAGGCGAAAACAAAGGCGAAGTTATCAACATCGTGCAAGATAAAGATGGGAAGGGAAACAATAACAACAATGAAGGTACCTATTATGTTATAAGAGTAATTTTGTGTTAGGTTACTTAATAAGTAACCTAACACAAAATTACATAATATGCTTTATAACTTTTGAAAGTTTTTTCTAAACTGTGAACTATAAAAGTTGATCGCTGGTGTGCTCTTTCTTTAAATTCAATTAATTCGAATAATATCAAGAAAAAATAGTCCTTATCTATATTTACATAAGTTATTGATTCGATTGTGATAACTCTCTAGTGGAACGTGGACGTTCGTTCGTTTCGTGGACGGCATATCGGTTACTGTTACGCCCATAGTTGCCTGTTCGGCACACGAGTCGAGATAAATCTTTAATAATAAAGGCTGATAAATAAAAAGTCGATAACTTTTGTAGCATTAAATATAGTCCGGGAGGTAGTGTCAAATTTGACCGGAGCATTTTGGCATGGATTTTGTTTTTTTGTATAGTCAGTTGTTCCAACGCTTATTAATAAACAAATTGTCAGTTGGCCCAAAACCGGGGTATAAGATGAGAAAATGCCAGGAAACTTGATAGTAAAAAAATGTTCTTGGACTATTTTGGCAAAGATAAAAAAGTATAAATAATTAGTTTATGAATTGTAGATCTCAAAAAAAAGTGTCAGCTGTATCATGTACGTGACAAAATATGTTAGCTGATCATGTGAACATGTCAAAAAATCAGAAAACCTTGTAGCATTTTGGCAAAGCTGAAAATTGTATATATTGAAGATTATAATTCAATAATCATAATAATTTGTAGGTGACTTATACAATTAATATATGTAGTTTATCATATTTATTTATTACACTTCACATCCTATAATATTTATAATTTATTTAATATCTAATTTACGCATTAATATTATATATACACACAACTACATACATACAATACGATTATATAATTATTTATATTTTATCATATAATATTTATTCATATAAATTTAATTCACAAGCATAGCCGCGCGAAACCATCATACGACAGTCGACGCCTTACCAGCTGATGCTAATTACTTGTTTTATATATTTTAATCGTTTTCGTTAGTTTTTATATGTGGACTTATTGTGCTGTACCTGTAACGTGTATATTACTGTGTATCTCTGTAAACTTCTTCTGAACTATTTTTTACGTGAGTGTTGACTTTTACAATATACTATTTTACCAAGTGACGACATTAAGATTTTTTATTTGTGTTCTCTCGTCACTACCAACTACACTCGCTAAAAATTTATGTCAGCTGAAATTTTAACAAGGCACAACCTGTTAGCTTGACTTTCAAAGTTTGGTTATTAGGTATATCAGATCATTATGGCATGGTTTTTGGTTTTTTGTATAGTCAGTTGTTCCATCGCTTATTAATAAATGAGGTATCAGTTGGCCCAAAACCGGGGCATAAGATGAGAAAATGCCAGGAAACTTCAATAAAAAAAATTTTTTTTTGGACTAAATATTCCAAGAATATTTTTTTTTTCATCTACGTTAATATTTTCTCTAGCCCAAAAGCCCCGGAGTCGCGCCAGCTGACAATTATTTTTGTTCTCATACAAGTACTAACTATCAAAATAAGTTCATAGAGTCCATGCCAAAATCACCGTAAAAATTTGACACTACCTCCCGGACTAATAGCTTAAGGTTGTTATTTTCATTATTTTACATGATCAAAAATCCCACACAACACAATTTCCTTTGCTGTTCTTACAAGTTTCACCTGTAAATAGTTACCATATACAAACACAAGAAAAAACAAGGGTTTATTTCGTTTATTATTAAGGTCTTATTTTATTGACGAATTTCATAACATACATTAATATGATTTAATCAGGTCCAGAAGTACTGGCAGCCGACCCGCCGCCCGCCGCGTACTCAGTGGAGACGCTGGCGCTGGCGGTGGCGGCCGGCGCGCTCGCGGCGCTCGGCGCGGGCTTCACCGCTGGGTACATCTGCGGGCGCCGGTGCAAGAAGGACGATGATGATAACATGCCATATCCGGATACGGAGTACGAGTACTTTGAACAACGGCAAAATATTAATCGGTAAGCTTTGTTTATGGTTTGGTTTTTTCCTGAATTCATCATCATCAGCCCTATTTTACGACCCATTGCTGGACACGGGCCTGCCTCAGTACGAGGGGGATCATGTCATAGTCCACCGCACTAGGCCAGTGGGAGTTGGCGAACTTCACATGATTTTCGAAAACTTGTTAGGTTTTCTCAGACATGCAGGTTTCCTCACGATGTTTCGGCTTGCACAGTGAACGTGTTAAACCACAGAGGAAAACGAAAACCACAGAGTAACTAAGCAATTGTTCCAGAATCCAAGCGGAGCCGAAGCTGCTGCAGCAAGTGGAGGAAGTGACGTACGCGGAGCCGGTGCTGGCACCGCAGCCGAAGCCGGCGTCACCGCGCGCTACTCTGCGCAAGCACCCGCCCTACCACCCCCACCACGAGACCCTGTTCCAGTTCCAACCAGATGCGTACCGACGGGACAACTTCGGCACTCTGCGCTCCCACCAGGTCAATGTCAGTTGCTCAATGTTTGCTAACGCTTCTCTTTGTGGTGATGATGTAAAAAAAAGTATTACGTGTGGTGTCGTGAGACACCGGATAGAACGAAGTTCTTTATTATAAAAAAATAATTTTAAGTTGTATTAGCGGTATAAAGAGAATAATTATTCTGGTATACATTTTTTATAATTTTATATCGATAAAAATAAAAATCTAAACAAAAAAATATGATATATAATGTATATTGCAATTTTTAAATAATATAAATATAATTGAAAGAAAATCATATCTCACATCACTAGCAACACTCAACAGTAAAACTGTTATAAGTATCCATTTTTATGAAATACTAGATGAATAAAAATCTTACGTTACGGACGTTTTTTCCCGGTTACGATACCCCTCCGCATCGTCCATAAGGAACTTCGTTCCAAAAATAGCTGTCAAAAAAATTGACACAATTATATTATCTGTGTTCTATATTCTAATTACTGTCCTTATGATATGTTATATATTTTGGATATTTACATCATCATCATTAAAACTAATTTTAAGACACTTTTTTTCTTTACACTTTTAATAAACCAATACTTACATTATTTTGAACAAATCTGTTTAGATAATGATACACTATTTAGTAATCTAGTTTAGTTAGTAATGCAAATAATGGTTTATTCAAATTTCAGCACTATAAAAAAATATTTATAATTAAAACTCTCTTAAGTTTAAGTATAGGTATTAGTTATTCTAAGAAAATTAACTTTCTTTTTTAAGCACTTGAAGAACTTACAACAAGAGGTTTGTGTGTATCACAACGCTTTATTATCAAATCGCATTCATCGTGTGACTAAATGGAATATGTTTTTAATCTGTTTTTTAATGTGGTAGATCTTTTTTTATTATGCACTTAATACCTCTGCGATGTTGCTTGTGTCTGATGTTAATAATCACTCATTGTCATTAACCACTTTCATTTCCATGTCATTAATCATTAATCATTGCTTTACTAATTCATGCGTGTGCCATAGTGACATTTTACCAAATAAAATAATGAACTCAACAACAACAATGAAGAAACCAGTCAAGTACAAGTCGTTCTTACTTAGGCAGAATATAACACTAAGCATCTTTTGCTTATTATTGAATAATATATAATATATAATAATTTTTTTGGTACTGCCTGTAACCCTAATCTTTCCCTTGACCGTGATTGCCGTAAAGTTGAAAGCATTCTAAACTACCCTAACCAAAAATCAAAATAAATCCTCTATCCTCTAATATAAAACGTCACTATGGTACATTTAACTAACACCCCATTAATTCCATGTACTCACGCATCCATATTCACTGCGGCATGTCAGTTAACGCAGGAATATTCGGACCGCAGGGCGATGGGTACCGGCGCGGGAACGACAACGGCTTCTCGACCACGCGCTCAGTAAAGAAGGTGTACCTCTGAGAAACAAGCGGGGCGGACGCGCGCGAGCGGGACGTGCACAAGCATAGCGCGCATCACCACCACACGCTGGGTGAGATATCAGTCTTTTGTCATACCAGCCCTTTTTATCATTTAGCCGTGGAGTAGGAAACAGAAAAGGCAGTAGACTCCACAGCTAGGGTAGCTCTTTACCAGTGGCGTAACTTTACTATGCCCGTGGCTAATTCGGGGGGCCCCTTTGGGTCGGGGGCCCGTGGCATTTTGCCACCCCTTAGTTACGCAACTGCTCTGTACCAAGAACAACCCTGCCCGTCGAGATGTGTCGCCTCTTCACTAAGAGCTTCATTTCTCAGCTTCGCGTCTATCTGGATTGTGGGATGCTTATGAGGATCCTATCACGATAAAGTGAACGCACATTGGGCGGGATCCAATTAAGATAGTATTCCTATAATCAATCGGTGAAACTAACAACGGACATGACATTTCCAGTGTCGCAGCGCAGCAGCGGGTCGGGGTCGGGGTCTGCGACGGGGTCGTCGTCGTCTCCGTCGCCGCCCTCGTCGTCGCCGTCGCCGTCGGGCGAGCGCCCCCCCACGCCGCCGCCCCCCGCGCCGCAGCCCTGCGCCTACATCTACCGCAACTAGCGCGACCGCCCCGCGCCGCCCGCGACCCCTCCACCCCCTTCGACCCCTCAACCCCCTGCGCCGGACCTCTCGAGCGCCCGCCCCGCTCTTTGTTATAAATGTGATACGTACTGTGACAGACATTCCAATGGTGCGTGATCGTTATTCGAACTTTATTGGTCACATTGTTATGAACCGATAGTGTTTAGTGTACGCGGATGTGACCGACGACGCCGGTGCGACACCGACACGACCCCGATACGACAAACGAAGCGACCGTCCGTAGTGAAACGTCGTCGGTCGTCTCCACGACGACGCTTGTCGGAAACAAGTGAGTTGCCTATAAATTAGAAACTAGAGCCTATTTTACTTTCCATATTCATAGGAAAGATAGGCATATAGCGTTGTTCATGATGTTTGTTACGACTTGGATTGTATACAGTCACCTCTTTCGTGACGAAACTTCTTCTTCCATGATATAAAAATATACGTACTCGTGATTATCCAGAATCTAAATCGACTGTATATCGGAGTTGGTGACAGAAATGTATTTTTTTTAAGAGACAAAACAATATTATCGATGCATGTATGTATGATGAGAAATGTAACAAAATTGTAGATTGTTTAGAATATACATAGTTTACTTATATTTTAGGTAAAAAATATAAGTTTTGTTGGTAACATGTTGATGACTAGTTAGTGTGGAGTTGCGGTTATCGCAGATTTTCCTTCAGATTTGAATTCGATAGTGAAATGTTAAATCGTCTCAAGGATAATATGCAATAAAGTCGCAAATCGCTTTTTACTACTATTAGTAGCACGACATTTAGTATAGTAAGGAATTTCTAAAGCTGAAGATCTTTTGTAAATCGACAACATTCTGTAAACTTTGTACTTAACTCTATTATTTCTATTTACATTATAGTTTTCAGTATCATATTAAAATTACTTATATTTCAAACTGCTTTTGTGTGTAACAAGTTACTTTTCAACGCACTTTAACTGTATTTATTTAAATCGCAAGTAAATGTTGTCGGTTTACACGAAAAGCATCGTTTACAACAATATAGAAGTAAACGTGACAGAGATGAGATATGATATAAATTATATTTACCTGTATAAATAATATAAATCCTGATACTCATTCATTGATTAAAAAAGTGCTTCTTATGGATGTAATTAGATTATTAGGGGATCGTTTTGATAATTCGGTAATGTTATAGGTTTAGTGATTATATACATAGATAATAGAGCGTAAGCGCACTGCGGTGCAACTTTGCCAATTTATAGTGCGCCATTTGTAAAGGTACTGTGGTCAGTGGTACACAAATGCGACCACACTGTATATACGAGTACACACAATGTTATGGCTGAGAACACACAGTACTAAATTTTGAGAATCAATAGTACTGTGTCATCTCACCCTAATAGTACCTTCGTTTTAATCAACCGTTGATTCTAAATTAAATATCCAGACGAGTGGGCCAAACTTTAAAACTTCTGTTCGGAAACGTTCCTGTTGCTATTTACTAATATGAACGAAACGCTTCAACACTAGCTAGCGAGTTGTTTTCAAACGGAAATTTATACTCATTTTCATACTAATTGTTGACAATTAAATGTGTGTAAAGAAAATGTCAATTCTATTTGTAATGATCTAGTGCCTAAGTGTGTGTGGCAGGATTTTAATATGAACGTTATGTATTGTCTTCTCCTATGCAGTGCCTCGCGCTAGTACTTGTTCAAAATTAAATTACTTCACCTAATATGGTACAAGCACTATTAAATCACTGAGTAACCAAAAACTTTGCAAGATCAAATAGTTGTTAGAATTATACACGAATAATGTTACACTTAAATAAACGAAGCGAGTACTCGCGCGAGTAACTAACCCCGTGTGAATGGTACATTATCAGTAACCGTTTGGACTGATGTTAAAACGGACAGTAGAGTAGATACAATAGAAGTTATAAACAGCGTAATTAATATTTTATATATAAAATAAATACGAAGGCATTCTATCAATGCCTTGTTACAATACTCATGTTCATTTCACACGAATATACCAAAGATGCCATGACTTTTTAAAATATATTATTTATTTATAGGAATAATCGAATAATGTATTAATTAGTAAATTGTAATTGTTATTTTTAATTGTAAACGTAACTGCCAACTTTCCGATATATTTTGATAATAATACGCACACATACTTGTTTGTTTCTAATATATTTAATCATTTGATAAGTAGACGCTTTTGTATTCGGCCAGGTTTATTTGAAAAGGGATATCTCGCAACTTTAAAAGTGGTAAATGGAATTTATTATATGAACAATAATATTTTAATTTTTAATTATGAAGCAGTTATACTTCAATCTGCACAAAGAATATAAACTTGATATAAATGCATAAAAACAAAATTTCATTTTCATTTAATAATGGTCCGGGAGGTAGCGTTGCATTTTTCATAGTGATTTCAGGCTGATCCATTTTAGATTTTATTGATAGTTTAGATGAAGATAATAATCGAAAAATTGTTCAGCAGGCGCACCTGAGGTGGACGGACGAGATGAAAAATTTTGATTATGTCAAAAATAAAAAATTTAAAAACGATTTCAGGTCGCTTAATAATTTGTTGAGTGATTGTTTGCATAATATAAAACAATACAAAAATAGTCAGCAGGATAGATAACGGTGGATTACACGTCAGCAGCCGACATAAACCTGATAAAAAAATAATAATTTTGATTTATTTCAGGTCGCATGAAACTAATACACAACAATCTTTTCATCAATTAATTAATAAAAAAAAACGTCAGCCGGCTATTCGACGGTGGTAAGGTTGTCAGCAGGGGGGTAAAAGGTAGCGTTGCATTTTTCATAACGATTTCAGGATGATCCATTTTTGATTTTATTGATAGTTTAGATGAAGATCATAATCGAATAATTGTTCAGCAGGCTCAAAATGGGTGGACGGGCTGTATAAAAAATTTCGATTATGTAAAAAATAAAAAATCCAAAAACTATTTCAGGTCGCTTAATAATTTGTTGAGTGATTGTTTGCATAATATAAAATAATACAAAAATAGTCAGCAGGATAGATAACGGTGGATTACACGTCAGCAGCCGACATAAACCTGATTAAAAAAAAATAATTTTGATTCATTTCAGGTCGCATGAAACTAATACACAACAATCTTTTCATCAATTAATTAATAAAAAAAAACGTCAGCAGGCTATTCGACGGTGGTAAAGTTGTCAGCAGGAGGGTAAAAGCTGCTAAGTACGTTTAATTTTTTAGCCACCCCGTCCACCCATTTTGAGCCTGCTGACTTTCATATCACTAAATGACAGCTAATAAACATTTGATTTCACCATGAATTATTCGACCTGAAATGATTATGTGATTTGCAACGCTACCTCCCGGACGATAACATGTAAATCGCCACTACTGGGTTAATTATTTATTGTAGAATACAAAAAATGTGGTTGTTTTTTTTTTTTTTTTTAAATATCCTATTGTTCACGGTATTGCCAGGTACAAATTAAATATAGTTTACTATTTCACATATTACCAATGACGATTTAATATAATTTTGGTGTTGAATGGAGTCTAGTCATTTACTTAATTATTAAAAATGATCTTTATAAAAGTTAAAAATTATCGTAAAAGGTCTATAGATTTTGCGGCACTAATGAGTAATCGGATAACATATTTAAAAAATCTTAAATTAATGAATCATTTGATATAAAATAATGTACCTATTTATATTTATTTTAATATGACACAAATATAAAAAAAACTAGTAATACCGACCACTTTTAAAGTTGGGAGATGAAATTTGCAGACATACGTAAGAGAGGCTAGTAAGTAAATGTAAATAGCGGTTTATGTAATGTAATTTATACTTTTCGTCGAGTACATAGTTAAGTCATAGATTAAGTGCGGACATTTTGAAGGTGAATTGTTAAGATTGTTTTTGTAATGATAAAAAGTAATATTAACGAAATGTACAATAACCATTTCTACGTTTTAAATTACTGAACCATCTTTTATACTCGTAAATTAACATGCCTAGTG
The DNA here is from genome assembly GCA_905231865.2 of Boloria selene. Lineage (NCBI taxonomy): Eukaryota > Metazoa > Arthropoda > Insecta > Lepidoptera > Nymphalidae > Boloria > Boloria selene. The sequence goes on from HG993149.1 coordinate 7,813,703, forward strand.
AGTCTCGTTTTAAGCGTAAAATATTAATTTATGAAATATTGAGAATTATATTAGAACGTATCGTACATACGTAGTTTATATAGACCGCTTTATTTTGTTTGAGACTTGGAGCCTTAGTGTTAGAAATTGAAGACTTTATGATAATTATAAAAAAAGTATCTGTAATTACAGAGGATTCGATTTAAAAGATCAGAAATCTAATGAAAGTAATATTAAGTAATAGCGAGTTTGCATCACGTTATCTCAAACTAACCATCACATAGGTTTACTATATCTTGTATATATTATGGGGTTTATTTATAGGGGTAGCTGCGCCTTTAGATTCGGTGGTGCGATAATAGTCACTAAAATAAGAATCGAATTTCGAATTTTGTCGTTCATTAAAGAGTACAGTTTTATGGAAAGGAATATTTTAGTATATAAATTCTTTATCAATATTTAATTGATAAACAGTTAAGGTACTTATTAGGTAGTGCAATTTAAAAGATCAGTTTTATTTTTACACTTTGATTTTATGCAAGTATCTTCGTCGATTCAAGTTAAATAATTTATAATACAAAAATTGCAAAAGCTGTTTCAGTCGTCTTCAAATTTTATCTTTTAGAACAAAAACTTTAAAGTTTAAATTAATGTTGCTATGTATACTAAATTATATATTGGCGAAAAACGTTAAAAACAAAAAAGTTTAATAGTGACGATTATCGCAATCACTATCAAAAAGTCTGTTAACGCGCGTGCAATATTTTTCTACTTCTAACTCTTTCGAATTCGTATATCAGCGTCAGACAAATAGACGGGGAGATCGGTAACTATGGAAGTGCCTAAGTAAATTTACTTGCATCTGTAGTTTTTACGGCAAATGTTTACTCCCGAAACCCGGCCTTAGTAAGTTTATTTAGTGTGCCTTTAGTACTACGAAACTATTAGTAACCGCCCATATAATACGGGGCAGATTTGGAAAGTCCATGTTAAACTCAACTTGGATTTATGGTGCAAAATGTATGTGGACGTTCCAAATCTCTTCTCTTGACAGATCTGATGGTAGTTTGGGGAATCTTTATCCTTTTAACGAAGTAATTTCATTATAAGTTACCTGTCTCGTCAACATAGCGTTTAATCATGAACTTCTTATAATATCTCTTACGTTGACCGCGTTGGTTTGCTTTTTAGACACTCCATAGGTTAAGTAGGAGTTTTATAATATTATAATGCAAAATGCAAACGCAGTGATAGATACTGTTACACCGTATTCGCTGCCCATATTTATAGAGTGCAATTTTTTATAACTAGAGACGAATAGAATGAAACTCTGACGTGCAAAATATGAAATAGACAGTCTGTGGGCACTGTTTTGTATTTTTTACTTCATAGTCTACAAATGTTATGATCATTTTCTCATTAAAATATTATTAATATATGCTAAATATTTTAGCAAAGGATAAAATGTATTCCTTTTCTTTAGTAAATAAAATATTGAAACTTGAATTTGTTTTCTTTATACCTTTCTATCTTTACTTCAGTGACATCAATGATGTGGCTTTGACTTCTTTAGCTATAAAGCGGAATGATTACCATGTTTCACAGAAAAGTAGTCAGATCAGTGTATCTGCCAATAAGCAAGCAAAAACTTTAAAAAGGTATAACTTTCGATATGCCGCTGTGGATGAGTGGCAAGTCTGTCTACCCCCTAAAAGCACTTTTGGTCAAACACTCTTCAGTCTGAATGGACTAGCTTACATATTTAACCACAATGCCCCAACTACCCGGCAGGTCTGCCGAAGCCTACCTGTAATGAAAATATTTTAGTGACTAGATTTAAAGAAATTATATCAACTTGTTTTTTTTTAAATTCGACTTAAACTTGTTTTATAAAATATAATAATATTTTTTTTTCTAAAGATAAGTGGCTAGTTGGATGTATTTTTAAATACTAATCGTGACTGAAATATTTTATCTATGCTCAACACTAGAGCGTTTACTACATAGACTAACAGAATGGACTGTGCGTTCCCTATCCAACTATAAAGGTCCACGCGCGCGTAACTGGACTGCAGCGGAATGACGCGGCACTACACTGCAAAATATTCTTTGTATGAAATAGTATGAGACAACAGGCAAAGCCGCGTGCACTATATCTTACGCCTTTTTACGCCTGGTGCGTGCGGACCTTAAAGTAAATAGGGGCGGGGAAAGTGTGAGAAAGATGAAAAGAGCGTGCGGCCAGTAGTTATCATGGTCTAGAATTTTAATTGGAATAATGTAGTTTAATTAATTGTAAAACTTGATATGATTTGTCATTTTTCATATTGACCATTTTAAATGACCATGGACACTTAGTACAACAGAAAAATACATCCTTTTCTATTAATATGCAAAATTTCACATCAATTTTAATTAAAACATTTTTTTTATTGCAATAATTTTAAATGTTTGTTACTTTTTATGTTACAATGCCTATTAAACGAAAATATAGGGAAGTACTTTTTAGGTCTCGTCGCGTCGTGTTCAATTTCCCTAATAAGAGATTTGTACGGTTTGTGTGACAAGTTTCCAAGCTTCTCGTCAACGCCGAAATAAATCGACCGTGGATTCACCACTGCTGATCTAGAAAGAAGGTCTAGCATCAAGATTATTGGAGGTACATCGGCTTATCGTGACAATAGTTTTCATTTGCGGCCGTTTCGTGACGATAGAATGGGGTGCTGTGCAACTTATTATAGATAGAATATTATTCTGTCTCTTTTTTATCCCACGTAATGGAAGCGTACTAAACCCTCTTCACATTACTCGAATTTTATTTTGTATTTCATAAATACCATTTAATAATTACTTAAACGGCGTGCGCAGTGCGCACTGCGCAGGTCCATCGATAACAATGCTGTACAGCGGCGTTGACGCGAAGCTTGGAAGCTTGTCACACAAATCGTACACATCTCTTACTACTGAAATTGAGCTTGTTGTTAGACCTGTTTTACTCGAGCGTGGTGGTGACATTTGAAGAATATAGACATTGACAAGTGATTAATGATATATGACTTTAGACCATAGATGACTACTTTAGACTTATGAGTTTGACAGATTACGTCAAATGTCATATGAATTATGTCATATGTGTGTGTCAAAGAAATGTGAAAATGAAAATAATCCTGTAAATTTTAGAACATTCGCTTAAATATTAATAGTGTAATACTATTCTGTTATTGAAAATGATAGGCACTTCACATAAACCTTTTACACTTAATTATAAGGACTTTTTAGTTGATGAAATAGCATTAGACGGTTTGAGTGGTATAGGGATAGAATTACTATGGAAACGCATGGAAAAACGTATAGGTTCGCCAATAACAGAAAAAATGAAAATAAAGTATTTTAAGTTTATAGCAGAAAGTGAATCAATTTCACTATATCAAGTCAGTGAGCCTCCACCAAACATAGATATCCTAGATAGATATACCATAATAGATGAATTTACAGGACATTTATTAGATCCGGTAAGTGAATTAAAGCAGATTTTTATTGTTAATATACAAAAATAGTTTGTAAGGGGGTGAATAAATTTTCTCATAGCTTGTATCAAATAAATACTCAACTAATACTTTAAAATATTATTTAATTATTAAAGTCTTTGTTATATTTAAGCCTGCCATTGGCACGTAACTCAATTTTATCAACCGATAACAAACTTCTCATTTATAAATCAATTCTCAAGCCAATCTGGACCTATGGACTTCAACTATGGGGAAGTGCATGTAACTCCAACATTACCATTGTGCGGAGACTGCAGAACGGCATCCTCAGAAATATAGCCAAATCACCGTGGTTCATAACAAACGCCGAGATACACGAGGCACTGCAGATTAACACAATCAAAGAGGAAATACGACTTGTATCCGAAAAGTACAAACAGCGCCTAAAAAACCATTCAAATGTAACCTGGCATCTGAGCTGCTGAATATCAGCTACCATAAACGCTTAAAGCGATACGATATCCAGGAGCTAGATCTAAGACATTAAGAAAGGTAGCTACCGCTGGGTAGCACCTTTAACAAGACATAGGCCCACATCAGATCCGCTTATTGTCTAAGAGAGACTGATCGCATATTTGAAATTTAAGCCTGATACCATATTTGAAATTATATATACAAAATAAAATTAAGTATACATTACTAAATTACTAATGAATATCTATTTATTCTAGCCGGATTACTTAGATGGACCTTATGAGTTTAATCCTATTGAAAATGAGTATGGCTCATGTTCTAATTATGACTCCAGACTGTTAATACCAAAGAATGCTATACAGTTGATGTCCTATGCAGAAGTTGTATCTTATTATGGTGATAAATTAGTTTTGGTTGCTTCCCTTGAAGAAAGATGGCAAGCTTTAGCATCACATTTACCTATAACTTACTTGAACCAGTTGACTTCAACTCACTACTGTCTGTTAGAACTTGTTGGGAAAGGGAGAGAAAATGTAGGTATTTATATTTAAAAGCAAACTTTATTTCTGAAATAATGTTACAGAAAATTGTGAAAAAATACATTGTGATTGTTATTTCATTACAGGGACAAATGACTATAGGCACAACAAATTTAAGCAAGATAGTTAAAGAACCAAAACTTTTGTTTTACAATAGAAATGTGCTTCAAAAGCTTGATTTGTTGAAAACTCAATATTCAACTCAAGTAACTGCTGGCAGAGCTATGAAAAGCATACTTCTGCGATTAAAAAGATTTCATCAGCCAACATTACAATCTTTACCAAAAATAGGTAGTATACATAAAATGGTCCAATATCTTTTAACACAACCTGAACATTCAGAACAAAATGAAATTATGATAAAGAAAGGATACATGACACCTCTGCAGAGTAAACGACTTCAAAAGGGAATAAACATTTTTCGTTTTGTAAGCATTTTATATGAATTTATTGTACCTATTAGTATATTCTAAAAATAATTTGCATTTAAGTATTAACTTCTGGTGCATAAAATTATTTATTTATACATAAAAATGCTGTTATTTCTTTTCAGGAAGATAGAGAAGTAAAATTAGAAAGGCATACAAAAACTGAAAAGCAAAAAATTACTGTTAAGAAGAAGTTTATTGCACTTACATCACAAAGTGATGAATCATCTCAGTCTGATGAAGAACAAAATGAACCGTTAAAATGTCAATACAAAGTAGGAGTTAACTTAATGAGACAAGCTTATGAGATGTTTCTGAAAGCAGGTCTGAAAGGCTTAACACAAATCCAAATAGCGCAACTTCTAGGTGTTGAATTTTATACAAGTAGAACAATTTGCAGAATCCTAAAAAGTAGAAAGATTGTAAGAGAATTTCTGGAAGACAAAGGCAGGCAGAGAACAGCTAGGTATTATTATTTACATACATTTCATTTTTGGTGATTTATGAATAACAATTTTTAATATAACTTCTGAATATATTATTTCTAATGTTTTGATTTACAAGATTTATTACTATTACAGGTACATAGCTATTGCAGCAACACAGGAAATGGATAAAGAGTATGAACATGAAAAAGATAAACTTTTAGAATATGTTAATAATACAAATAAGAATACGGATGATACAACAGCAGCTACTGAAAATGCTAAGGACACTGAATATGAAACACCATGTAAAAAGAAAAAGTTAGATAAGGAACACAATGAAGAACCAAAACTAACAGATAATGATGAAGATGCTATTACTGAAATAAAAGTATTAGAAGGCTTTGAAAAAGTAACATGTTCTTTGCTCAATGCCAAAAAAAATCCAACATTACGACAGTTGAAATTTGCAAATGGAATTTTAAAAGTAATTCACAAACTCAAATATGTTATAGGTTTTCAAACTTTAAGTACATTAGTTTCAAAAGAAATAAATGAGCCACCAATGGATACAAAGTCACTTAAGTTATTTGTTCAAAAGCTTATGACAGACAAACAACTAAAAATATTAAAACTAAAACGGCCCAAAAATTATATTAAATACACATTCTTTATCTGTGCACCCGATGTTAAAGCAACAGATCCTATAATTAGAAATAAATATAAGGAAATCTGTGCCAGATCACAACTTTATACAAAACCAAAAAAGATCCCTTCAAATATTGCGAGATCATGCTCACAGTTCATATTTCCAAGGTATATGAAAATCAAAAAACTACACGAATTCATCATGGAGTTGATATATTTCTCTGAAAATGATAACGACGGTTCGTACCCACCGGGTTTTGGGTCACTCTTTTATATTATACCTGAAATGACGATAGAATTTGCTTTGGGCAATATAAGTAATATCGAAGTATCAGACTTAGCTCAGTTGAAATGTAACGAACACTTGTTTGGTGTTAAAATACGAGATGCGCCAGATTCTTTAGGAAGAATTCTGCTTCAATGTAAAAGCTTGCAAAATTCTATTCGAGTAGGCTTAAAAGTCTTAGCTGTTTTAGGACTTGTCCAATTAATAAGTCAGCCTTACAACATAATGAGTAAGGACGGCAGTCTTGTTACTTACGTATTTTATGTCAATCGTAAAGCAACGATAATAGACACGTCAGGCAAATGGCCACGAGACCAAACTGATATGAATTTGTTAGAGAAATCATATACCTTTAATACAATGCAAAATGTTTACGATTATTGGAACGATGTTTCTACAATCAGTTTGAATACGACTATTATTATGGGAAAAAGAGAAAGATATAGACTAGTGCATCCAATGCGAGCTGAAAACACTGTAGCGGAAAGTGATATTGGAGAAAGATTTGGTGATGGATCAGGGCCTTGCGGTTTTGATTCTAGCATATTCATGGATATTGCTCGTTTGTGGCGCACCTACATTTTTAGAAATCCCAATGGTCCACATACAGTTGTAGTTAAACCAAAAATGAAATTATTAAAGAAGAAAAAACCTAAAGTCACAAAAATGACTGCTATCAGCGAAAGCGCTAAAGCAAAAAAATTAAAAGCGAAGAAAGAAAAAGAAAGAATAATGAAAACTGAAATAATTCGAAGGATCAGAAAAAAGCCAACCGATCCTCCAATAAGATGGAGTGAATTCGATGATAAAGTAATAATGTTTTGCAAAGTTGCTATTACTATTATGAGTCCAGTGACCCAACCGGGTTGCTTGAAAATTAGGAATACTGTTGCAAAAGATTTGTTAACTCTTTTTGATCCTAAAAAAACTGCCAGTTATTGTCACAAGCGAGCTCTAACTCAAGAAGCGAATTCATTATTGGTACACGAGAGAATGTGTATTCTAAACGAAATGAGACGGCGTAGAGATTTAATTAAAAACTATGAAGGACTTTTAAGATTGATAAGACTTCGTTATCAAACAAACATAACGAGATACGTGAATGAAGCTAGGTTACCTATGCTTGAGCTAATTTGGATTATATCACAAATAGAAGAAACTAAATCGTACATACAAAAAACTCCTTGTATTGCGATGAATCTTGATGAGTTCAATGCATTCTATACAATAACGCCTACGTCAGCGAACCGAGCTTTTAACATATATAAAACATCGTCAATGTCCCATCCTGAAATTGCTATATTAAAAGAAGGTATTCTTCTAACCGTAATGCTGTCTTTAAATGAAGATATAAGCTCAGATACAGCGGATAAAATATCTTCGACGTTTAAGCCATACCCTGAAGTAACCCTTAGAAGTGCAATTGAACATCTACGCAAAAGTGGAGTCATAGCTGCAAAAGATAAAATTATGAACAATCATTTCAATAAAGTAAATTTCGAAGATATTGCCCATTGTGCTTACAAAATTTCAGCAACATACAGGAGAAAATGGGTGCAGAGGTTAGATTCAGAATTTGGGGACAACTTGGAAGATATCTTAGATACTGAAATATCTAGGAACGGTCTCAAAGGGTCCGCCGAAATGAACTGTCTGTTGTTTGAAATGTGTTGTTGTGACGTTCTTGAAATCTTTTCCGATACCATACCCCTTGTCACGGGATTTGCTGGTTCGATATTGCAAGAAGAACAAATGAATGTCATCGATATGGAGAATAAATTTAAATTAAAATCAGGTCTTGTGGGATGGAAAAGCGAATCTGATGTTAAAATATTTTCAAAATTATACGAAAACACTGATTATGAAAGTATCCTTCAGTCATTAACAAAGTACGTTATGAATGTTATTATTATTAAATAACTTTGAAGTAACTGAAATATTTGCAAACTAAAATATTAATTTCTTTTTTATAGATATTCAGTTATAACTTCCTTCACTAATGAAGATTTAGACATGAGCGACGAAATAATTCGTTATTTAGTAGACAAGGAAAATGAAGGTGCCACTTTTAAAGAACTACTGGTATATTTTTTCAATTTAACTTTAGTTTAATATTATAATAAATTGGCAAATTTAGATAAGTAATTATTAATTAATTTAGCTTCATAAGTTCCTATAAAACTCACATCATAGATTCTGGACTTCTTCCGCTTTTTTAACTCATGTTGTCCTATATATGGCTTTTTTCGGACTTATCAGTCTTAACTTATTTAAAGCTTAATAACTTTTTATCGTTTAATTCCACACACATGTTCTTAGTTTAATACAAATTTTAATCTAAAAACTATTTTTATAACAGGATTGTTCTTCCTTGGACCGAAAATGCCTATACGACAGACTCAAATATTTGGAAGAAAAAGATGTGATCAAACGCGTCGGTATGTTCCACAACAAAGTTGTTTTAAAGAAATTTGCCCAATCATACTTTTTAAGTGTGAACGCGGACATGCACTTCATTCCAACTCCATGGCTTAATTTAGACGCAGAAATTCAAATAGAAATATTCTTTAAATGGGCCGCCGTCATCATGAACAAGATTTTTGAATTGCCGGGATGCTCTATCACATTTTTGAGCAACAATTTTGAGTGTATTTCGGCTAGAAGTGTTCAAGATATTTGTACCTTTTTAGAAAAAACCGAGTGTATTAATCTTCGGAATATACAAAAGAACGAAATAGATTTGTTTTCTGATGATGACGATGTCGCAGAATTTTATGACTTTAATCCGTTTGACTCGCCCGAATGCATTTTAGTGTTCCCTGTAAAAAATTGTATCACAAAATTTGTTCATATTAGAAAATGTTTTACGTCTACTATTGATAATATGTCTGAATAAAAATAAAAGCTGTTTCAATTACATTCATTAGTTTTATTTATAATATATTTATTTTCCTTCGTTTTGAAATTATGAGTTTTAGCATTTTTTCTGACAATCATATACCATTTACAATTAGTGTACAACATTAATAAAGCATTAGATCAAAATATAGCTCTACTATTAACAATATTGTCTAGGTACATTATTACAAAGTTTTTTGTTATTATATTTCTTTGTGGTTGTTTCGAAACTAGCGACAGTAATTGTATAAAGTAAGTGAAGTCGTCCTAATGGTGTAACAAATGTTATAGTGTCCTATCCTATATGTGCCTATTCCTTTTTCACTCTCATAGGACAACAGAAATACGTTAAAGTGACGGTGTGGGACCGATAGCTTTCTCTTTAGTTCTCTCCAAACAGGGCTCTCTTCTCCACTGGGCACAATGGGCATGTGCCCAGGGCCCCGCGATCCTTTGGGGCCCCTTAGTCTCTACTCGATTACCAAACCACAAATAACATATAACCAAATAGCTACTTACTTTACTCTCGCCCTAAAATCAGGCTTATCGATTGCAACATGTTTAATAAATATATAAAAAATGTATATATTATATATTTAAAATTAACTGTGTTAAAGAAAATTATCCGTGAATTATTTTTATTTTGTGTCTCTTTGAGTCGCATCACAGAATATATATAATATAAATGCGAAAAATACTCATTCACTCAATCATCACGAAATTTCGAAAACTGCTAGACGTATAAAGATGAAAATTGGCAGGGAGGTAGTTTATAAATAGTAGACGTCCGCTACGAAAGGATCTTTCGACAGGTAGGTACAGATTAAAGTGGTCTAAGGGCTCTAGCAAGTTTGTATGCAAGTTCTTCATCTTTTGTGCAACAAACTTTAAATTTCTAATGGAGGCAGTTAATTATTATTAGTAAACGTCCACTAACAACGACTTTTGGACAGGACCGGATTAAGAAGGTCTGAAGGCTATAGCAATTTTTTTAATATCTTATTTTTTTGTGCTAGAAACTTTAAATTTGATATGGAGGTAGTTTAAAGTTGAGTTGTCCATTAAGAACGGATTTTGCGATTGGGCCGGGTTAAGGTAGTCTAAGGGCTCTCATTAATTATTATGAAAATCCTTCACGTTTTGTGGTACCTCAGGAAAGTAGTTAATAGTTAGTAGACATCCGCAAAGAATGAAGTGTACTCAAAGCGGTAGAGGGGGGTAGCCGCATATTAACGATGGATTCTGATATAGCTGGAGTAATTTTGGAGAATTTTCAACGAGTGTCCAATGAAGATTAGTAGCGATTTAAAAATATGAACGCGGGTGAAGCCGCCGGTTTTGCTAGTGTATAATATAAGTCGCGTCATTCAAATGAAGCGAAAAAGCGAAGCCTGTAGCCTTATGTATACATCCTTCTCTATGGCCTGTAGGCCGAAGTTTGAATTAACCAATTAACACACTACATATTTTCTATTTGTAACATATATTATTAAAATAAATATTTGTAAACACTTAGATATTTTAGTGACATGCACATTTTCTACAAAGTAGCAATAGCGATGGAAGCACTTTTTTTTGAAGTAGGTACAAATAAAATTTAACATTTCATGACGAAGTAATATGTTTTCATGTCAATTGCAAATCGCAATAATAATTTACATAAATAAAGTTAAAAGGGAAAGATTCGGAGTATTATTATTCCAAATAATGAATCGTTTCAATCAGAAGTAACATCATGTTCTACACCAGTTTCTCCCGAATCACGTAATCACGTATGCCAAGAAAGTGTAGCAACTTTGACGACTCGACTAACACCGCCAACTGTATCAGTTGAACAACAACTGTTTTCCAACCCTGAAGACATATCACATGACCCCGCCGATTATTTTCACGAAAATTTTACTGAAAAAGATCGCGAAATTTTGATTCGTAAGGGATCTGACTATTTTCAAAATACTAATGGTCCTGATTTCTCTGTGGCATCCACCAAAGATGGTGATAGATCAGTTAAACCTTTATATTAAGCATTATTTATTCGCTAATTTAAAAAATCTGTGAACATCGAAAGAAAATGGTTGCTGTATTCGCCTTAGTGTATTCGTATTATCACAATATCTAGTGTTACTGTAAAATAATAAAATAAAGCTCAAACTTTGCATATACTTATATTATATAAATGTTCATCAACGTTCAATATATTTATATAAACATTATTTGTCTATTCTAACAAGATAGAGCTATATTATGGTCATAGGGGCCCCATTATCCTAATGTGCCCAGGGCCCCTAATAGGTGTCTCTAAATCATGAGTGCACCGCCAACTTTCCAACTGCGGACTGTTGGCCTTCCTTAGGAAGCTTGTTCCAGAACTTTGCGCCATATATCGAGAAAGAGCGCAGAAGGAATTTCGTGTTGCATGAAGGTGAGGTATGAAGGAGAATTGGGGTCATTAAGAATGTTATAAAGGAACGAAACGATGTGCATATCACGGCGAAGGCGGATTGGGAGCCATTTAGTTAAGCACAAAAATTTGATTTATATGGTCATTCTTTGGCAAGCCAAAGATAAAGCAAATAGCGACATTTTGAAGACGCTCTAATTTGTTAAGTTGCTCCTCATTCATATCTAAATACCATATATCGGCGTAATCGAGAATGGGGAGAAGTAGGGATTGAGCATGCATAACTTCGGTTGAAAACGGGAGGAAAAATTTCAGACGCTTGAGAGAGTGAAAAGTGTAATGCATTCATCATCTCACAATCCATAATTAGGCTCAAATTTTTCACTTTATTACCGTAGGGGATTACAACTCCAGAAAACTGGACTGTAGGTATTGACGACCAATCAAGCTTGCACCGCAGTCTATTACTGCCAAAAATTATGGATTGTGACTTACTGGGATTCACAAGGAGTCGAAAGACTTCGCCCACAAGTGGACCTCAACAAGATCCAAGTTCAATGCATCAATAGCTTCATGCAACTAGACCAGCCCGAAGTGTTTGTAAGTCATCTGTATACAGATGGAAGGAAGAAGAAATGACTTTGGATAGGTTATTAATATAAAGATATAAAAAAGTAAGGGAAAAAGTATTCCGCCTTGAGGTACGCCAGCAATAAGATTAAGCCAGTCCAAAGTAGAATCGTTGGTCTTCACGCACTGCTGACGTCCGAAGAGATAAGAGTGAAACCAGTCTATAACAGTATTGATCGCACGAAGTGTTCCACAATAAGGATGTCGAGATCGGAGATCAACAGAGTTGAAAGCACTGCTAAAATCAAGTAAGACCATCAGTGAGCTTGATGTTATCCATAGCACCACGAATATCCTCCGTGACATTCAGCAGTGCACCAACTGTGCTGAGGGAGGAGCGGAAACCTGATTGATAGGAACAGAGTAGGTTATTGTGGAATAAATAGTAAAGTTGATTCTGTTCTGATGATTCTATGACTTTGGATAGGATAGGGAGGATAGAGATAGGACGGTATTGAGTGAGGCACGTAGGATTCGAGGATTTTGGTAGTGGTATGACAAAGTCTTTCTTCCATGATGACGGGAAAATATTACGTGTGAACAAAAAAGTTTTATATCTTATCGTAGGTAAAAGAATATTTTTATTAAAACAAGCTTTATTTACTACAAGAAATAAATAATAGAATACTTATGTTTATTTACATGTTGATACATGGTTAAAGTTTTCGGAAAACTATCCCTTACACTCTGTATAACTACTACTTATTTACATGAACTTATTATGTATAAAAAAATACATTAGTAATGTATTAACTTTGAGTAAATTCTTCTTATTTTCGGTTTCTGGATGGAAGATTTCGTTAGAAATGCTAACCTTGTGGAAATGTATTTGTGCATTACGCTACTTGTTAAATCCACTGCTACTAGTTTCTTCGGACTAAAATTGGTGAAAAATTATTTCTGAAAATAGCGGCTCACCAACAAAGTGCTCAATGTTTTACTTACTAAAAAATCGGCCTTGCGTGGTTGACCGTTTTTTAAATTTGTAGCGTATGACTTTATAAAAAGTTCACATCGCCGGCAAATTTATAACTACTGTTCGTGATGGGTAGATTAATTCACCCTTGTACCTGTAAGCAATAAAACTGCTTTTGTCTTCATTGCTAATGCCCCTATGCAAGTTTTACATTTAATGTGTTTTAATAAAGAGCTATCTATAAAACCAGCAATATATTCAACAGCACTTTCAGCGAATTGTGAAAGGCAATTCGCTGAAATTACTGTTGCACTTTGAACATCATGTTCAATATCAACATCAGTAATTTCTTCTTTGTCTTCTCCTGGCGTTGTTAAGTTAATTCTCTGTATTGCAAAGCAAACATTTTAAAATTGATATCCGCTCCAGTGGTACGCAGTTGCCTGTAGATATTTCAACCAACTCTGTATGTATTAATATTTTTTATAAATAGATTCCAACAAGCGTGGTGTTTATCATTGCTTCCTCCGTGAGATCTAATGCATGCAACTAACAATTCTATGTGGTCTTGTGATATTTTCTGAAAAGGTACATACTTTATACAAGAACATTCATTTACAATCAAATCATTATATGTACATTCCTTGTGCACTTTCTATCGCCACATAAAATCCAAGAAATCCTGTACTATGAGGTGATTTAATTTAATTTCATTTTCAAATTCAGAAACAAGATTTTTTTGCAGCATTCCAACTTCTCAAAAACAGCAGGCGCGTTATCTTGATTAACTGCCAGTTTCAATAACTCTATCTACCGATAACTGGTAGTTACTTTCATACTATTTTGACACATTAAAAGTTACAACCTGTACTACTTTTACTTGTACAATTTTTATTGTTTAACTGGTAAAGCAAACTGGTACAGCACTAGTTACACGTGCAGGTAATTAAAGAAAAGTATAGCAACAATGAACTGCATTAAAAGTTACAACCTGTCAAAATCGTATGAAAGTAACTACCAGTCATCGGTTGATAGAGTTATTGAAACTGGCAGTAAGTACTCGCTTAAAACCGTAACCATGAACTTGGGAATCTAAGATATCGAACAGATCATTGATAAGAAGCAGCATTTCAGCTGTCGCATCCACGTCCTGAAATGCTGATAGTTTGAGTTCGTTTTTACAAAACTATAAAGCTACTGCCACGCTGCGGCTAAATATCTGGGCAGCTAATTTAACCTTCATGACGTTTTGTTTAAATTGAATATGTGTGAGGCGTAATTTATTGGCTAAATGAAATTGTTCTCTATCCTGAAATTCTTGCAAATATTTCCAGTAATCCTATTCTATTTTGCGTCCTTTATCATCGTAAAATATTTTATAATGCTCAAATGCGTTTCTAATTAGCTTCAGCATATGTACTAGATCCAAGAAAATGAAAACGTCAGCATTTGTGACAGGGTGCTTAAAAAAGCTTCTTTAGTAAATCCTGGCATTCCGTCTACAGTCTGATACCATTTACTGATAATTTTAATTGACGGAAGACACGTTTGAAAGGTTTTTCGAACGTAACTGTAAGCTTTCGTAGAATAGAAATGTAGAGATAATGCTTTTGCATTTTTAGCTCTGGTGAATATTTTTTTCTGACAATGCACCCTTTTTATTTGATTTCATCAATTTCTCTGTAAGTTAGTTAGTACGCCAATTTTGCTTAACAAATCTACATTTTCTGAATTTATTAGGTCTTCTTTTACCAAGTCTTTCATTATTGATTTGAATGAGGTTATTTTTTTACGCAAATAACCGATTTTTTGTCTTAAATTTTTAATTTGTCTATTTTTTTGTGTAACTTTTTCACTTAGTTCTATTATTCTTCTACAAAGGCGTTTATTAATCGGTGTGTTGTAATTAGAAGGACTTTCGAGACAGATTATTTGTCTTTTAGGTGTTACTGAGAGATTTGAAATATTTGAATAAGAAACAGATGGACCCGGATTGTCTGGTACGTTTTTTGGGTCATCGTTGTTTGTCTGAAAATGAAATTAAATAAGGTGTTACTTTTTATCTGACCGAACCGTAATAATAATAAGTATATAGAGAAAAATTGCAGGATAAAACGTACACTACGTTCAAATCCATATTATTATATATCTGTATGTGAAATTTCATTAAAATTGGTCCAGTAGTTTAGGCGTGATTGAGTAACAAACATCTAAACTTTCGCATTTATAATATTAATAAGTAGGACATGGTTGGATTAGTAGGTTGATCAACCCGACATTATTAGTTTTTACTTAAACAAAGAATTTTCCAAATAGATGTCTTCTCGTAATCGCGCAACACATCAAAATCATACAGTAGAATTTAGAACCGCCTTCTTTTCGGAAGTCGGTTGAAAGTACGTTTCCTTATACGTTGGCTGAAATTGCAAACCATCCTTCATTAGTACTTACTATGGAACGATAATTTGCAATTTTGGCCCATTTTTGTTTCTAGTGATGGAGTTAGGGTCACGACTATATGTGTTTTGAATATTCCTCACCAATATAGGTAAAAATAACGTTGGTACTGCGGAGCTGAGCAAACGTCGACTATTTTTCATATTATTAAAACAATCCTCTTCGAAATGCCGTGAGCAAATCACGCTGTGTACTGACGGAAACCAATTTTCACGTCTCGTAGCATTTATCCACTTTTCTTTTATATTTGCATCTTTTGGAAACCTAAATAAAATATGATACACTCTCAATTTAGTCAAATATGGATTATAGTACATACCCTAAAAATCAATCTTACAACTATGTCGTCTGTAAAACATTGAAGAAAAAATGCATAATATTTACTTGTACAAATTTTATAGTTTAACTGGTAAAGCAAACTGGTACAGCACTAGTTACACGTGCCGGTAATTAAAGAAAAGTGTAGCAACAATGAACTGCATTGAAAAGAAAGGGATGCATTGTCCGAGAACGTCCGCAGATGTCAAAACACATCATCGCAAGTTGCGTTGCGACCAATATAGCTTGAGCTCTGATTTAATCACATTTAATGATTTTGGAAATTAAAATTCACTTACCTATGAAAAGTGATGCCATTTTTTTTGAAGTTACACGTTTGGCTACTATTTCCACACCATTTTATTGTACAGGGAGCCATGTTGCGCGTCTGTTGTATTTTATTTTATCGGAAATTCACGAGTCGCAAGCAATATGTTCTCGAGTCACGGATGTGGTCGCTACTAAAGTAAATCACGCGATCGTTTTCTTAAGTAAGATGTATTTGTCTAACATGTTGACTGAAAGTGTTCGCCTTGCGCCACAGATTAAGCCTTGCGCGATTGTCAAAGACACACTAAGATAAAGAAGACACAATTTATAGGTCTTACTTTTTTACATCTGTGATTATATGTCAAATATCAATAGACAATGACAGTTGACAATTATTTGTAAAAAAGTGTTTAAAATTGCATTCCTATTATTAATATATCTATGAAAAAAACAATTTTTACCGGAATAGAAAGTTGAGTATAAAATCTTTATTTACTTTCAGGCTTCATAAAACAGCAGGTATAACTTTGAAAACACCTTGAATTTTTATTTACATAAAAAAAATTGGGTTGAGATGTACATTGTAATCTCCCGATTTAAGGAGAAAGGAGAGTGGGTGAATGAGGAGGAGGTGTAAATAGACCTACCTTAAAACGGGCGAGTCTAGGAAATTAGTAGTTTTTGAGATATTTAATTTTAAAAATTTCAAATTTCCAAAGTTATATTGACATAAAACGAAGTGAATCTGTCAAAATATGTACCGGGAAAAGTCACTACAGATACTACAGAAATAAAAACAGATTAAATAATGTGTCTAAAACTATTAATATGTTAAAAATATATAAATATATAAAATTTTAATAAGAAAATATTAAAAAGTAATTATTAAAAAATATATTGTGTAATAATAAATTGATAACATATTTACTATATTATTAAAAAAATTGTTGTTACCAACCTAGTGTTTAGCTTAAAGTCGCTTATGTTTGTAATCATGTTCTAACCTAACCTAACCAATCTGGCCTAGTAACGCTTATGGTACTCGACTAACTAACCTAGTGTTTAGCTTAAAGTCGTTTATGTTTGTAATCATGTTCTAACCTAACCTAACCAATCTGGCCTAGTAACGCTTATGGTACTTGACTAACCTACCTAGTATTTAGCATAAAGTCGCTTTTGTTTGTGGTCATGTTCGAACCCTAACCTAACCCATCTGGCCTAGTAATGCTTATAGCACTCGACTAACCTACCTAGTGTTTAGCTTAAAGTCGCTTATGTTTGTAATCATGTTCTAACCTAACCTAACCAATCTGGCCTAGTAACGCTTATGGTTCTCGACTAACCTACCTAGTGTTTAGCTTAAAGTTACTTTTGTTTGTGTATAAAAAAATATTCAATTTAATCTATATAAATTAAAGGAAATAACACAAATAATTAATTTTACTTTTTTATTTTATAGACATATTTAACAACTTTCAGTAACTCCTCAAAGGGATCCAAATGATTGATTTAGATTTTTTGTTATTATTTAAGAATGAATAAAATTTTAAATATGAAAATAAATATTTAAGTACATTTTTTAACATATCATGGAATATATATACTCTGTACAAATACTAATATTTAATATTGACATTGACATTACTTATATACTCTGTAAAAGTTTTAGTTGTATAATTATTGTTATAAATTACGAATAAATAAAACATTTTAGTATTTAAGCAAATATTTGTTTATTTAAGTACAATAGTGATTAAAAATAACTCTCAGTGTAAAATATTGCAACACACAGTGAATAACATCGATAAATGCGTGTATAAACGTGGTAATATTAAATACTAAGTTAAAGGAAATAAATAGAATTAAATATCTCAAAAACTACTAATTTCCTAGACTCGCCCGTTTTAAGGTAGGTCTATTTACACCTCCTCCTCATTCACCCACTCTCCTTTCTCCTTAAATCGGGAGATTATAATGTACAACTGAGCCTAAAATTGTATCAGAATATTCAAGAACACTTTTGAAATTAAGAAAATAACACTTTCTTTTCAATTTAGCCATGATAAATATAAGTTTAAGTTCCGTATTTTATATGGCTATTTTTCTGTTTGAATTTTTTATTTGCTATTTCAGCTATTATTTGACAGAAATTTCAAACATTAAGTATCTGTTATCATTTATTACTAAGTTATGCTGGAATCATAACATATTTAACAATTCATAAAAAAATTAACTCATCAAAGTTACCCAAAATAATGGTAAATGATAATATTATATTTAATGTATATGAATAATATTTTTATGTTATTAGTTTATGGTTTCAGAATTTTCAGTATGGCAATAAAAATATACAGTAGGCGAGCGATTAGTAGTGTAGAGAAGTAGGGCAATCCAGATTTCGCCATTTTTACATTTCAGTGAAAGGAGATTTTATAATTGTCAGGCTGGAAGACGAAGAATATTTTGTGAAAAGTGTGTCTAACTCTTAATAAATTACAACCTGGACAGTTTTTTTTAAATAGTATAATAGTGTGGTTTTGTTCTTTACTAACGTTTGTATGTAGTGCTACTTCACCGTAAAATTTGCTCGTTGGTGTGTCGCTTAGCTAATTCAAATTTCAATGGCTATGATATCGAAGTTTTAAGTGCGCGAGTCGCTCGACAGTCTCCGAGGGACTTAGTAAGTAAAGAGGAAGCGAAGTGACGCGGTCAGACATGAGCAGGCCTCAAGGCGGTCGGATCCAAGTCCCCGATGACCTTAGAGAAATCTTATTGGAATTCACCATAAGTTACCTATTGGAACAGCCGGGAGACGTGATAAACTACGCGGTTGAATTCTTCACAAGGTTACAAAACAACAGGACCACAACGATAGTGCGGGGCCCGTCAGCAGGGACTCCTGATGAATCTATAATATCAGACGAAGAAGGTACATTTTCTCCTAATCCTTCTTATTGAATTAAAATATCTCGAAAGTCGAATGGTACTACGTGGAAAGGTTAGTTATTAAGACCACCATAGTGCCATCATATAATTTACATATGAATGAAAAGATTATAGAATATCTAATATTAGGTCGTGTATTTCTTGCACAAACTGCACTACTAAGTATGAATTTTAATTTTCTTGTACAATCTGTTGCACTATTGATTTTTGGATTGCCTGTAGCAAGTTACATGTGACACCTATGTTACATTGAATATTCATGGACATTGCCATACTAATGCATATTGCATAGACTCTATGAGAGTATTGATTAACTTAAATGTAATATCATTTGAAAAAACCTAATTGAAACTTAATTTTATCCATGTATCATTTCCTAAATCATTATTATAGTCTATTTTTATTAGCCCTCAAAATGAAATTCTCAATATTGAAATGTACTATTAATATTTTTAGTATCTTTATATATTATGTACTTTTATAAATATGTACTTACATAATTTAAACCTTATCATTCATTTATCATTAATATCCATTTACATTACATTGCTATTAGAGGCTATTGCAAAAACAGCTGTATTGTAATTTTAGTATGATCCTAGATATAGAATATTGAATAAAATTTGATCTTATATTTTTACATATTCAAATACATTCTTAAAATCCATGACAGTTTCTTCTGTAGTCCGACATAGAAAATGCACTAAATAAAATAAAAAAAACTTAGCAATTAAGTATACTATATAGGATGAATTACAATTAAGGAATTATTCTATTAAGCAGTATGTTTAGAACTACTTCCAGTAACTGGCGCTATGCCATAACAATTCTGTTTAATGATATGTAAGAATTTATGTTGAATTTCACATAAAATTTCATGTTGCTGCCAAAAAGGCTTATGAAATACAAAACATGTCAATATAGCAATTATTGTATTGTATAATCACTACATTATTTAATTATTTTCAATATTAAATCCTAAAAAAGTTTCATAAGTGTGCATCTTCTTCATAAGTCAGTGAAATATTTTTTTTTCTATTCAAATTGTTAAATATTACAAATTCACATAAGATTATAGGCTTAACAATGTTACTAGGACATACATTTTTTCATTGTTTACTATACCATGATCTCATTTTGGTTTATTTTTAACTCTTTGAAGATGTGGATATCAGGCATGGCTTATTTTTCTCACATCCATAGCACACTTTAACATCTAAAGTATGGCTTTATGATGATGTAAATCTCCTCTGATATATTGTGTGTGGTGTAAAATTAGCTAAAAGCAAGTGTTGATGAGCTACACATGACACATTGAAAAATACAAGTGCTAACCAGACCTTGAATTTTGTTTGCCTAAAACATTTTTTGTCTGGTTGTTATATCAAAAACATGCAATTACACTTAAATATGTTGATAGTGATTTCAATAGTTAATAGATTACCTAGCTTTTTAGTTCATGTTTGTTGACCTGATTAAACATTTCAAATGAGAATGAAAAAATAATTCTGTCAAATTAATCTTCCATATACATAATATTATCAACTACATTCTATTTCTTTTGTTTATTTTAATATAATAACTAGGTATAAAAATATATTAGGTATGTTATGTATTTCATATTTATAAATTTCCTTTTCAAGTTAACAGTTTGACATATAAAGGCCTTACAGACAAATCAGGGTCGCCATACTATTTAATAGTTTACATCCTGTGTTTTTATCAGATATGTAGGTTAAGTTCATACAGATTTCTTATTTAAATATTAATTCAAAAAATAATTATAATGCAATTCATAATATGTATAATACAAATATGTACCTAATATATTATATATCAATTGTAGGTAAACAAAACAATCATCTATTTGTTAGTTAACTGCCCATGCAATTGTAGGAATTTATTGATGCAGACTGAAATGTAAAAATAGCATTTTTATTGTTATTTTTTTATTTCTACACCAATGTTTACTACATTTCAATGCCAAGGTCGATTTTGGTCGTTACCATTGGCATATAGTGGCAATTAAAACAGAATTAGTCTGTCTATTGTTAGAAAGGTGTTCCAGTTTAAGACATAGCAATTATTTTGTGTAGAGCCGCCGGTGGCGCGCTTTAACAATCGGCGCAAGTCTGTGTTCGCGGAGACCTATGACCCTGAAGAAGATGACTCAGACGAGGGTGCTCCGGCCGTATTCCCCAAGTCTGATGCCCAACGAGCACGTCTGGCTGAAGCCGTCCGAGGAATCCTGCTGTTCCGCTCCCTCGATGCACAACAAATGCAGCAGGTTAGTACACTTTTATTATGCAAGTGCGAATTTTTGGCAACTGCGTCGATCTTTTACTAGAATTAGAGCTTTTTTTATGGCTTGTGTTTTATTGAACAAAATGTATGAAACAACAGGTGTTCAATGTAAAAACTTGGCTATTTATAGATAGTAATTCTTGCAATGAAAAGAAATATCTTAAGGTCAAGTAAATTAGATGAAGTGTAAAGGCTACATAATATTCTATTTTTAATGAAACTTTTTCAACTATTTTATACCTCTATCTAATACGAGAATTTTAGTTGATTATAAAAAGGAAAACTATAGCTAATCGTGTATGAACTCGTACTTATTCTTTAATGCATAATGCATGCAGCGGTGTATAAGGACGTCCCTAGAGCAAACTTGGCCTGTTTAACGGATGAATGATGTCACCGAGACTTGCTTTTCTTTTACAGCACAAATCTATTAACAGATTTTAAATCTTAAGTTTCTAGAATGTATAACGCTATTTTCTTTATAGATTGTTATCAATTCACGCACGATAATGGGTTTTTTAACATGAATATTAATTTTTCATGCTTTATAAGTAGACTTTTCGTACACTATGGCAATTATTTTTTAAATTAAAGTTATTAAGCTTTTCGCACAGTCGAACTATATGTGTATTTAAAATAAAATAAAAATAAAAAAACTATTATTATTTATATTGAATTTATTATTATTAAAACTTTCGTTGAGGGCACGCTAGCGTTGGAATATATATTGCGTGGTGAAAACTCAGATTTCACACTTTTGACATTTTCTCATGCTATTTTCATTTAACATGTTCACTAGTGAAGAAAAACATCGTGAAATCCGCATGTCTTAGAGAAATTTGCTAATTTTGGTTGCCAGCGTAATATACTCGTATATCTAACACAAACTTCTATTTCTCTATTTAATTAGAGACTTCTTAGCAGCAGAGCAAAATGTCAGTCCTATCTTTTCCTTGATATCGCTAATAAAACTAATAGAACATTGTCGTTATTATTATTTGTTTTAATATAAATCAATTAAAATCTTTTTGGCTATCTCTATGTCAGGTATACTCCGCTTTGAAAAACTGTAACATGAACCAAATTATATTATTCTACACTAGCGGCCCGCTCCGGCTTCGCACGGGTATAAAATATATAGCCTACTGTTATTATACATATAAACCTTCCTCTTCAATCACTCTATCTATTAAAAAAAACCGCATCAAAATCCGTTGCGTAGTTTTAAACAGCGATAGCGACTTTGTTTTATACTATTATAATATTCTACATGCATTTTACACAGGTACTAGACGCGATGTTCGAGAAGCGCTCAGAACCCGGCGAATACGTGATCCGGCAGGGTGACGACGGTGACAACTTCTACGTCATCGAGAATGGAGCGTTTGATGTTCTGGTCACTGGGGACGATGGCGTGGAAAAGGTATAATATAATTATATTACTGCTTTTAAAGCCTTAATTCTCTTAAGTTCTATAAATTCTAGCCTACGTTTGAATATTTTTTATCAATTGTTAGTTGAGTCCTTGTTAAAGTGATAACATTCACGTATTAATTTGAAATGCGTGCTACTACGTGCTCTTTAAAGGGCTAACGCTGACGTCGTGACTAAACGATATTAGAAGTTAAAACATACTCACGAACGTTGTATATGAACGAAATATTACACTAAACAGACTCATCTAAAACTAGCGTAGAAACCAGGCAAGTGTAAAAGAAAAATAAAATATTTTCTCCCGAGAATTATTTGTTCGATCAGCCTATAATATAACTATAAAGTACCGAAGTTCGTAACTAAAAGTGTGCCAAACTACGAATATCTAAGTGCTTTCTATGATTTAATATTAGTATAATTTTCCCCAGTAAACCTGTCAAGATTCTTAACTTTAAGCAGCTAACATCTCAGACTTTAATGGGCACGTAAATAGACGTAACAATTCTCATTTACGAAATTGTGTCGGACGACTTAATAGTCCGTGGTCGTCGCAAGGACGTACTCGTAGCTTCTCTTGAAGCAGGCTCTTATACATATACAACAGTTTGTACCTTTCTTTTGGTACGCACTAGTTTATTCACAACTAGATTATAAAATACTAGCTGACCCGTGCCCACTTCGTTGGGCATAATTTAAATAATCCTTTTTAGTACATAGTGTTTTTAAGTTAGACATATGCTGTCGTTGACTTTTTTGTAGGCATTTTCAAGCTCCACATCTTTTCTCTAGAACTCAAAAATATATATTTCATAGTTAAGGCAGCGTTCGTAGAAACGCTTTCATTCGACCGTTTTTTCTCCGATTCACTTTGCAAAACGGACGTAAAAGCCTTTTTATTTTTCGGTGTTTTATATAGCCTATGACACTCAGCAATAATGTGGCTTTCTATTGGTGAAAGAATTTTTAAAATCGGTTCAGTAGATCCCGAGATTACCCCTTACAATTTAACAAATAAACAAACTTTACTTCTTTATAATATTAGTATAGATAATAAAATAATATAAAGTAGCGTAGGTTTGTGTGTATATAGTTTTGAGATCTTTAGCACAGTATGATCTAAGTATTCTGTTTAAGTAACACTACTATAGCATTTTTTTTTATTTAGTTTACTATTAAATTAGGGTAAAGCTAGTGGGATATAAATTTGATTAATTTACTTTTCATTTTTTCTTTAAGTTCTTCACTTATCCATGGGATGTTTTTTACAAAAGCAAATAATTATTCCTTTCATTACGTCAACACTTACAGATCTATTAGATGTGTTGAATATGTAGATACATATAAAAATCATCTAGACTTTACAGCTCAACCGTAGCCAAATAAATAATTCATATAAACATGAATCTGTTGAATAAATTTCGAACCTCTAATAGGTAAATTGAAAATTATAATTTCAAATTTAAGTATCATTACAAATGCCTTCTATTATATTGATCGCTAGTTACTGCCTACAGCGTTGCTCGCTCTACTTTGTGTGGTAGGTACAAGTCGCATAACAAGAAGTGCTAATATTTCGCAAAATAAAAATCCTTAGTCCTCTAAGGATTTTTATTTTATCAGAAGCAGGAAAATCAAAACCAAAGCATAATTTAAATGGCTTAAAACTTTATACGTATTAAGTCAACCAATAAAATTATATTACGTGTACGACTGTTATGTCTACAAAAAAGTTTAATCGAAATACACCGTGCGGTGTATGTTTAAAAGTATAAGTTCAGGAGCGTTTGTGTTTTATGTTTCTTTTTCTTTTCACTCTGCTCTTAGCAAAATGTTGCTATTTAAAAATTTATGTGCATTTTTTTGAATGGTTGTAATGTTAAAAAAGTACAACTATTTTAGCCTTTGGGAATAAATGAATAATTTTAACAATTGACATCATTTTAATGGCTGTAAGGCGTACAATACGTTGTAACGGTTAGTGTAGATTTCTCTAGAGATAAGATGTTTTCCCGTAGTAAAAAGTATGTATACGTTAATCCGTATAACATTAATCATACCAAAATTCATCAAAATCGGTTCATGGGGTTTCTCGTGGTTCATTCCTAGACAGACAGTCAAACAAAAATTCTTAAAACTATAGATTAATATCTTTTGTTTTGAAGATGCTTACTATTTCAATAAGATTAATGAAAAAAAAATAAGGTAGGTACAGATTCGACTAGAATTTTATTATATTATGTTTAGTCTGAACCGCATCAACTCAGTAATTATTTTAAAATCACGACGAGATGACTCTTCAGCTTTTTTGTAAGGACACTTATAATATTTAAAGTGTCCTCTCATTTGTGATTAGTTGAAATAAAGTAATAACAGTGGCCTCGTATACAAATAATCATGATTTTTAAGTTATATTGCTTACAATACATTTATATGTTGCTATGTTATTTAGATATTATGCGGTGTACTTTAAAAGAACAGTTTTTCATTTTTAGCTTTCAAATTTTTATAAAATCCTTAAATATCGAGTTTTAATTGGTTATTAATTTGGTTCTCATGATATTTAAATAACAGAACATAGTAGTCAGAATTTGCTTCACTTTCGCAATATCTAGGTCAATTAAAAGTATTTAATGTTGTTTTTATTATTTGAAAGCAACGAAAAAACTTCAAACGCTGTACCTATCTTTAACTATTTTTTCTTTGATTAAAATCTTTCAATACGTATTTATCATCGATTGGGCAATACGTAACAGATAAGTGTATATTATATTAGTCAATATATGACAATAATCTTTGATAATGATTTGAACCGAATTTGAATTGATAAACTGCCCATCCGTTTAACGCTGTAGAATTGTTAAGAAAGGCGTGGCTATTAGATATACGCTTCAGACTAGTGGCTTACCCTCGCTCCACTCGCACGCACATCTAAAAAGTATATTTTCCGACTTAATTCACAAATACCTGACAAGGGCTGAAAAATCCACTCCGACTACATTGAATGTTTATTTCTTTTGATAAAAAACTAAATGAAAAAAATTACAATAGTTTTTGAAATTATCCTGAACAAATCAATTTTAACTTATAATATGTAGTGATTTCTTAATGAATTCAATCAATTATTATAGAATAATGATATAAACTGACTCCTATTCACGGAGAAGAGATGCAAAAACTGTCATTTGTCATATGAGGGCTTGAAAAACAAGGCTTGTAAAATCTGAACAAAAAGTGGCCTAGAAGGATTAGTGGCTAGTTTACTGGTAATTATTTTAATGACTGTCGATCTCAGTGTAGTGTCACCACTACGCTTAGACCAATCATTGCTCAAAATTTTCATTCCCATTCAAAATAATATTTTGTTTGCCGCGTAAGATTTACTTAATAACTCTATGTGCATTAAAGATTCTTCATTTTAACTCACTTAGTATTGTAAAGTGTTAACAATACAGTTTGTGAGAGATGGTAGAGCGATTGATTTGCTTGAAAACTGAAATGTGACGTAACCATTCGATAAATACGTAAACGTTATAAAAAATAGTCAAACATGCGTTTAACTTAACATAATATATAGATAGATATAATCTAAATTAATCTATAATATTAAAACACTCGTAGCGTTAATGAACGGTCAGCGCTTTTACGCTGATTCCCTCTAGGGACCCTCGGGGTTAGTGCCCAGGGCGGTAAATGTTCAGGGGCGGTAAAATTCGGAGGGTGAGAAAAATGAAACTTTTTTATTTTCCAAAAATTTATACATTATGCTGCTAGTATATTTTTCGAAAATCGACAACATTTATGAATGAATATTTCGAATTATTGTAATACATATTAATTTTTTCCATTTCAAGCAAAATTTCAATAATGGGATATTTTACAGTACCTCTCCCGAGGAGAGGCATTCAGTGATCATTGGTCATTTATAGATATAAAAACTGCTTTACACACCCAGAGGTCCTGGGTTCAAGTCCCATAAGTACAAGGCTGTAGTTATTGAGTTTTTAAATAAACTACCCTAAACGTCGCTAACGTCGCCAACGGATCACCTGATCTTGGTTATCCCATCAAATTATAGTCCTGTCGTCACAAGACTATAATCAGTTTGCTTACAAGTAGACTTGATTTTTTTTAAATTTCTCTCCTGTAATCAAAATAAGAGGTCGTTATTATCAAGATTCTTAAGAGAGATTCCTCTAGAACCATTCTATCCAGTCATGAAAATCGGTCTAGTAGTTTTTGAGTTTATCGCGAACAGACAGACAGACAGACGCGGCGTAGGACTTTGTTTTAATATATGTAATGATTTATATAAGACACTAGCAAACCCGGCCCGCTTCGCTGGGCCTAAGTTAAAATAAATACATCTGTGCAACTTAGATGCCCAACCGCCATCTATTAGGATTTTATACAAGTAACCGATAAATACACACTAAAGTCGTATAATAAACATTTTATTTGAAATAAAATAATATTGCGACTAAATTAAGATGTAGGCTATCCTATCTTTCAAGTTGGATCAAACTGCACACGGTGTGCAAATTTGATTAAAATCGGTTAAGTAGTTTAGGAGTCCATCGCAAACAAACAACGTGACACGTAATTTATATATATTAGATTATATTATATGTCTACAAGTGCGTGTTGTACACAGGTGGTCCACACCTACGAGGGCTCAGGGTCGTTCGGCGAGCTGGCCCTAATGTACAACATGCCCCGCGCGGCGTCCGTGCGCGCGCAGTCCCCTGGCGCGCTGTGGGCAATGGACCGCCACACCTTCCGCCGCATCCTGCTGAAGAGCGCCTTCAAGAAGCGCAAGCTGTATGAGGAACTGTTGGACAAAGTGCCCATGCTCAAGGCACTTCAGGTATGTTTTTTTTGTTTATGGTACAAAGGGGGCAAACGGGCAGGAGGCTCACCTGATGGAAAGTGATCACCTCCGCCCATGAACATCTACAACACTGCAGGGCTTGCAGATGCGTTGCCGGCCTTTTAGGAAAGGGAGGGAGGGAGGTAAAAGGGAGGTAGGAGGAATGGGGAGTGGGCCTCTCGGATGTTGATGTTTATATACTGAAGTAGTATGATCTACTACTTTTAATGCTACATAATGGATTTAGTGTGTTAGAATTTTTCCCTTATTAAATTTTGATGTTGTTTGAAAGAAATAGAAGCTTTTTAATAAATATAGAAAAAAAAAATATTGCATATATAAAAAGAAGACAAAAATACAATAAAACGAAAATGCAAAAGGCATCATTAACTCCAAAATCAGCGATTTCTTCGAGGTAAACCTTGATGGAATGGGTGGAAGGTATACCTTGATATATCTAACTAAAATCATTAGATATCAAAGGATGCTTAAATGCTACAACCTATTAAAAAAACACATACATACTTAAAAACAAAACGATATTATTAATGTAACAGACAAGACATAATTAAAATGTATAAGTAGTATTAAGTATTATTATAGGCGCTCGTTAAAAATTGTTAGAACTTCTGCAAACCTCACATTTTGGGGCACGAAGTTCCAAAGGCGTGAGAGGTTTTAATATTAAACGAGTTGCTGTAAAAAGAAGAGAAGTGGGAAGGGATTTTAGGATTAGGCTATCTTTTTTTTTTAATTTTTACATATAACAAAATCGTAGACGACATTGCATGTACATACCCTCCGGCTAATGCACAGACTAGATCTGCTTTGACCTTCAAAATATAACACAAAATCTCCACAAGCTATCGACGATTTAAGAGTGCTTGATAAAGTCTAATTGAATAAAATATAATTTTATTCAGCTCTCAGAATATTCTATTGGTGAAATAGGTACCTTATTCTTAAATTAGATTAAATGTCTTTGACGATTGCCCCATCTCACTGTCCAATATCTTTTAGATATAATCAAACTTTAATGATTATCTCGTGTTGTGACGGCAGTGGATCAGTGAGGCGTTTTTTACTTATTTTACCTATTCCTATCAAAAAGTCAATGTTATTATACAGCCTTTCTGTTATATTTGATGTACCAGCGAAGGAAATTTTAGCTGGTATCAGTGGCTCTTAAAATTAAAAATCGAATAATAATAGACGAAGATATCGTGTTTATATCGGATATTGTATTGGTTATGCAATTGTTTTAACCCTCTCATAAAATATGGGAATGACATTTGAACTACGTGACTTAATGCAATTTTGATTGGTCTATCGATTGAACAAGTACCTACTAATTTCATCTGTAAAAAGTGTTTTTAAAAGCGACTACGTTTATTCATCGTGTATTTTGTCCATTACTAAAAAAAATTAAGGTTTAATTAATATGAACTTATTAAGGTATAATTAAACTACATCCTGTATATTGGGACATTATTACACACAGCGCCATCTAGTTCCGTGGTAAGCTACGAAGCTTGTGTTACGGATACCAGATAGTTGGTATATTACATATATAAGTTTAAATATACATATTATAAATATAAACACCCATGACTGGAGTACAAACATCTGAGTTTAACAAATGAATGCCCCCAGCGGGACTCGAACCCGCGACCGCTGGCACAAGAAAGTAGGGTTGGTTGCTAGATTCTAATTTTGAGCTTATTTTGGCATTTACGTCACCATTTGGCATTTGAAAACGTCACATGACTTAAGACCATAATATTATGTACTTAATTGCTCATTCAATACAACCTATGCGAAACGTTTAGTTCACGTCAGTGTAATTTATTGCGTCCTTTATTTGAATTGGCTCCCGCACATAAGTTGATAGATAAATATTTATTATTATTAATTATATTGTTTATTCGGTATTATTTGATTTTACTGTATGCTTAAATTCTAAGCCTACTTTATTGTTATCAATACTATATATACATCGACGGTGTAGTAACCAACTAATATGTACGGCTAAACATCTATTAAAATTGTCTTAGTCGGATTTTCTTCCCCGTTCTTTTGAAAGCGTAAAGCCCTAGTAAATATAAAGTTAGATCCAATTTATTAAAGCCATTTCCGAGAGATGAAATAAAAGTACATATTAGAATATCTCATCAGAGATAACCTTAGGTACTACATAATCCCTCTTTCTATTTGTGAAAATCGTATGCAAATTCATACACTAGTTTTGTATAGATTAGGCCCAAACAAACACAAACTCACTTGGACAGAAAATTTAGTTTAGTAGTTTAACAGTTTACGATAAATAAAATTAAATAAAACTCTTAAATATTTTTAAAATTAGATTAGTGTTTTCTGAGATTATTGCGTTTAAACAGACAGAAAATCTCGGCCGCTTTATACTGTTAAATATACAATAGTATGAATTACAACATAATTACAAATTATATTACGATAATATAATTGAAAAAAAATAATAATAAAATATATTATGAATGCTGTGTTGCTAAGTTGCTGAGAGAGATAGAGCTGTATAGCAAGTATACGGTCGGCCTTATTTAAGGATATCAAGGGCGTCATTAAAGCGTTGTCACCTGAGGGTGCCTCCGGCGCTCTCTCCCGACTGTACGGCCACTGAGATTTTACGTCGATATTCCGTGAGAGGGGAACCGCTTCCCTGCTCATAGCCGACCTACTCATGCAGAGATAATGTAATAGGACAGTGTAGACTTAGATTATATACATGTCTAGATTGAGCAATGCAAACAAATGACGCGCAGAAAACGTCCTCACTTTACGTGATATGTGTGAGTACAGCTCGTGTACTTATTGAAGTCAAACTGTCAAGGTGTGCGTGTTTCGGGATACCCGCTCCAAATCTTTCTCCCATTATTTAATAAGATGAAGGTTTAATAAAATAATTATTTTAAATATTTAAATATATAAATTGTAATAATTAAAATATGATGATTACTCCTGAGGATATAAAAAAGTACTAGTATTGCCATATTACTGTTTTCATTTATTCATATGGATTTCATTTATTTTATATAGGTGGTGGTGACTGGTGAGGGTGATCAAATAAATATTGTTACGAAGATTAGTCAGGATATTTACTATAGTGCACAAATGTACACTAAAACGTGAAATAAAAACTTAACAAAACGTCTTGATAAAAACACACTAAAACGTAAAAAATACTTTATTGGTAGTTTTCATTGAATATAGATGCTTCATCATATATTTTCGTAATATTGACTATATTACACCAATCATTTATGTTGTTATTTCTAGTGTTTGTTATTAAAGTCGGTTTTGTAACAAACATAACTCAATATATACTATTGCATCATTTTATGATTTACGAAGATGTAATGATGTTTATTTAAACGCCGCCAAAGATAAAAATAAGTGGTTTGCTTTGGAGAAGGCTTTTACCCAAAGAGGTAAATAAAATAATTATAATAGTTAAGAATTTGTAAATTAAATATATTGAATATAAAAAAAGACAAATGAAATTAATAACTACTATTTATTTTGTAAAAACTTAATCTAATTAAATAATTAATAAACTACATACACCTAATTATGTATGTTCAATGTCATATAATTTTAGTATTTTATTATTTTTTAAAAATGTTACTTATATATACTGTTGGTAATCCTATATAAATAAATAATAATATTTATCATTTGATTCCGATAATTTCGCTAAGTCTCCCTAGTAATAAGCTGGCAACACAGGCTTGTCAAATTTACCTAAATAGTAACGAATTAAAAATCCATGTTTTCTTAAAAAATAGTAGTAAAATAACATAACTTACCGATGAAAAGTGATCTTGGTGTTATTATACGGTTATCCTACATAATTTCGACACAATTTGATAGCACAAACCGGCATAATTAATTTTTTATCGCGAGCTTGTTATCCACTAGTGGCTCAAATGACACTGACGTAGGTGAGAAGCGAGTCTACCAATTTTAGTAGACTTTTTTAGAGCCGTTCGGGACGGTTCAATGCTGTATCTAGACATGTATATAATCAAAGAGTGTAGAGTTGCGTGCTAATCCAATACTTTGAAACGGCATACTGTTATCAATATTTCTGATTTTATTTCCTTTTAATGTTTTTTTTTCGGAAAGAGATATTTTCACATTGTAAAAAGTATCTTATATGTTGAATCAGATAACCAGCTCTCGTTATACTAAATTTCATTAAAATCTGTCTAATGGTTTTTTTGTGAAACGGTCACAGACAGACAGACATGATTCTATAAACTTAATAAAAATATTCGGCCACTGTAGCGATATTGGTGACTGTTAGTGTTCAATAAGATTTTCCAAAAAATATTTAATGTAATAATTTTACAAGGTTTGGATATAAAAAAATCCTTCATACACAAAATCGAAAAGCATTTTACTTTTAAATGACATGAACTATAAATACGTATTATGTATTCTCGTGCAAAACCATGGCCGTGATTACTTCTGAAGGTGTTGATTGAAAGTAAAAGCTTTCGACTAATGTGTTTCTACGTAGAAAAATAGCAAATGCCAAATTGGCATTGACACAAATTTGAAATTATGATCAAAACTAAGGTATAGAACAAGTAGTGTGTTTTGAAATGCTATCAATTAGAAATATTTTACGCTAAATTAAGTATTGCGTATTTGTATTAATTTGGTATTCTAACGTTGTTAAAAAATACATTATTTTTCTGTTACATTTGATTTTTTTAGTATCTAGTCATATGTCGCTGGTAGTCATTAACGGTAAAATGTTTACATAACAGTTTCTATGTACTACGCTAGATAGATACCAGATAGAAAGAGTCGCAATAATTTTTCTAGGTATATGATGCAAGAGCTTAAATTAAAAATTTTATATTTAATCTTCAATTCAATTTAATTTTTTCTTACTTCGCAAAAATCTATTTGTTTCTCAGAGTAAACTCAACATAAAATTTTAAAATATACAAAATACTTATTTTAAGGCGTAGCTGTCTGTGGTTTTACATTTTGAATGAGCTATTTCCTGTAAAGATTCCAGCGATGTAACACAATTTTTCACACATGACCGACTTTTTAGTTCAAACTTCCGAAAATACGCATGACCAGCTTTAAACTACATAACATCAATCAATACACGCATTTGCGTAAATACCTCCCTCTTACGTATCATAGCCGATTTCATTTAACAGTTAAAACAATCAAAGAAAATAAGTATTATTATGTATATTTATTTTATAAATAAAATACTAGCACTCACCCTTACTACGTTCGGGTTTGTATCGCTAAATACATTTTGATAATTAGGATGGATTTCAAAGAAGCAAGATCAGCCATTATTCTACTAAACAACAAAAATTCTGAAAACTATAGATTTAGCCTTCGTAATTTTATTAAACGTATAGAATAATTAAAAAAAAAGATTATTTTTTTTCAAAAATTATTTAAATAATGCTGTAATCTTATGAAAAGAATAATATTCAAAAGCTCGAATTCAAGATTTATCTTGTAATTCTATCTGGAAATAATAGGCGTGCCGTTTTCTACTAGTTGGCACACTAAAGCCTGTGGTTTGACTATAGAAAACATGTCGTATATTTCCACGCATTTACAGATATTATAATAATAAAAGTAATATAAAGCGCCAATATTACGATTTCTATGTAAAATATCAATACATCATTCTTATCTAGATTACGTAAGGCTAGCCATGAATATATATAATACGTATAATAAATACTTCTCTGAAAATTATACACGTATCGAGCCAAATACGAATATATGCCGTACGATATCGTGACGTCACTCGTATTATCAAAAATATGGTAGATAGCCGCGTTATCTCATATCAGTGTTGGACTTTTTATTTTGATTTAATACTAGACGAGTTGGACATTTAATGCACCAACACTATCTAGTATCTATGTATACATATAAATTATAATAAAATTCTAACTGAGTCGAAACTACATTATAGGTAATTAGTAAATATCTGTTTAGAAATTATTATAGACATACTTAGCATCTATGGTTTTTAAAATTTTCGTCTATCTATCTGTGACGGAAAACCACTGGACAGATTTTGATCTAATTTGGTATGATGACAGGTCAACAATATCATTATGCTCTTGGTTTTCACAACTGTCACTCACGAATAAAATTTTATATTTAAGGTTGTCAATGGAGTTTACGGTTTAAAGCCCTATTTTATATTTATAACCTTGTCTGGCTTTACCCAGGTGTAAGTGACACATAGATATGTGTACAATGTATATATACATACATCTATTCCTATACAAAGTAACGTATTTAAAAATTAATAAAACGTGGTATCACGAGCTAGAGCCATATAAATATCAATAATATTTTTCTTGCTGTATTATACACATTCGCTTACAAATTCCTCAAGATCATAATCGTAATTAATCAAGCAATTAATTCGACGAGGTTTACGCCACCCCTCACAGCTTTTCCACCTCAGCCGCCCTGGGCCATATACCGCAGTAGGGTAAATACGCCCCTGTCTTACCTACTTATTGGTTTATATCTGTTGTAGACAGTTTACTTTTGAAAATATCCGACACGAATCGCGTCACCTATTTTATAGTTGTGAAACATAGAGTATATTTCTGCGAAAGTGCGTTACAAATAAGGCAAAAAGTAATTAAATATAAAAGTAAAGCAATTATGTTACACATATAACTGCATTTTTTTTATTTAGATATTTTAAAAGTAGTAGTGAACCGTAATGCCTAAATAATGAGGGCGACGAGTTCAATTTCCGCCTAAGGTCAATATTTCTTTAATCCTTCTGTCATAATCTTTGATTATATGTAACTATATAATATTGCTTCATACTTTATAACATTTATTTAAAAAACACCAGTTTTAGTTTGAATCGCTATTCGTGTGACCGCTGAAACCTATAAATAAATTTGTCAATCTGGGAGCTTGACATTTACAAAAATCAATGGACTTAAAAGTAACCTATGTAGGTTACTTTAATATGTATTAATGCTGCTTCTGTCGTCAAATATCTTCTTTTTTACTATATCTATAAAAATATTATAATATTGAAGAAAAATAATATCCCATTTAGTTGGTTTGAAAAAACTACTTTATAAATATGAAAAATGATTTTAAATTGAAGTTTTTGCCCTTTACTTGGTATATATATGGATAATAATCATTATTAGCCTGCGGTTTTTGTAGATTAAAAAACTTTAATACCAAGGAGTTTTTTCTATTTACATAAATGCTTAAAAACGAAATTGGCCAGTACGAATCGCAAATAAAGAATTCCGAAGTTTCTTACTCGTAAAAAGATCCGTTTCTCTACATACATAGCTTAATAGAAAATGTAGGTCAAGTTGTTCATGCTGTATAAAGCATATAAAAATAAAAAATGTTGCCGCTGGTTTTATATACTATAATATAAATAAATAATTACGTTAGCTATCGATATCCTATTTTTTGTTGTGCGATTTCTATCGATTACTTCTTAGAAGAGTATTTTTTTTTATCTATGTAACGTAACGTATGACATAGATAAAGTTTAGCAACTACAAATTCTGAAGTTTATTGAAAATTTTGCTAGTTTTTAGTGTAAAGCTGGAAAAAAACTACAGATCTTAATATACCATCTTAAGATACCAAAATGTAACCTATAATATAATTACTAACCTATAATATACGATTTAAATAATGAGGGCCCGTTTAGTTTTCTAACTCTTCCCTGCTATAAAATGTGCAGTTCTATGAGGAATTAAAATTAGATGTATGATTAGGAACATAATATTACAAACTAACAACTGTCTCTTACTCGGACGTGTCCCATAAGTTGAATATTAATGAGTAAATGAATTATAAATGGGAGAGAGAATTATGCCCGAGTAAAACAAACGCACATCACTAGTAATTGAACTAAAACTTAAATTTTGTATGAACGCTGCGTGTTTAAATTGTTATTGTTGGAGCGATTTCATAATGTACGTAATGCTCAGAACCTTGAAAAACAGCTGCTTTTTTGTGGATTATTTGCTGTTGAAACTACTCGGAACATATTTCCATAACGACTTTAAGATTAAAATAAATAATATTTCTTCTACAACTAAACTGTAAAACTACTGCAGAGGTTGACTATGAGCTGAGCCCTTCGCATTGAAGTTAGGACCATGCACAGTAGTGGTACGTTTTAAAGGGCTAAATATTCTTTTAGAATCTAGAACATGATTTAAGATATATGGCTCAAGTGATGGTACTCAAAATGCCTTAAAGTCGCATAATGTTGTGTTTTAATGAGAACAGTAGACATATTTTAATAATTTTAAGACCTTTTACCGATTTAATTCTAATTCTTAGAAAATTAATTCCTAATGAAAAATATTATACAGCGTATTTGTAGATAACCGCAACAGTTTAGTATATATGCTGGTATGCTATAAGTTAGCCTAATTGTGTTAGCAGTATCCAGTAGCGACGTTAATATAGCTACATGCTACTTGGACGCTATATGTCGGCAGTTAAATGTCAAAGTTTCACATACGTAATTTCTCTCTCGGGACTCAACAATGCTCTTCAAAGTTAGTCATACTGTTTGTATAATTAGGTTATAGATGTACTAATACGAACTAGAAACTGGTTTATAAATCCAATTGATCGATCATAATATTATTATTATACTTGCATATTCTTACAATAAGTCCACCAGCTCCTCTAGCTAGCGGACTAGCTAGCGTTGTGAACTATGGCTTAATGCCCCTCGTATGTATGGGAAGCCCGTGCCGAGCAGAGTGGGACGTCAAAAACAGCTGAAAATAATACATACATGCATTCTTACAATTTACCTAATGAAACACAATTTTACTTACAAAATATATAAGAATTGGAATGCTATAT
The DNA here is from genome assembly GCA_905231865.2 of Boloria selene. Lineage (NCBI taxonomy): Eukaryota > Metazoa > Arthropoda > Insecta > Lepidoptera > Nymphalidae > Boloria > Boloria selene. Next base: position 7,850,336 of record HG993149.1, read on the forward strand.
AACTATTTTCTCTTAAAAATGCTATAATTATGTAAATACCAAAATTTATTTATGTTATATCACTAACTGACAGAGGCATCTCTGACGTCAACGCAATGACAGATGACGAGGCCAAGCCGTCGTCATCAGTGCGAAGATAAATAATCACATTTTCCAGTACATAAGTTCAATTTCTTACAAAAAAAATTAAAAGTATGTATATTTTTTATGCTAATTCCATTTTTTCTTATCATTAATTGTACACTCACATAATAATTAGTGATAAATAAATAAATTTTTAAATGTGGGATTATATACTTTAGATATTCCTTTTGTAAAACGTATTAATCTTTACCGAGTAACCAAAACTTATCAATAATATTTTCGTGACCTCTATGGACTAAATTAAACTACTCCAAAAAAGAATATTCTTATAATTTCTCATATGCATTTATATTACACATGTAATAAAGTTTGACAACCATCTGGCGCAGTGTTTGGCACTGGCTTCTGTACCTACCGGGAAAAACTGTTGCGACTCGGTACATACGTCCGCGTCGTACATAATATGAACGATATAATTGTTTGTTTGGTCATACATGTTTATCTTCTTAAGCCTGTACAGGATAGTTGTCTTGTAGTATTTTTCTGTAAAGGTATAGTCTATGAGCCTCAAAGCTTTTCCCTCCATTAATTTTAATCCTACTTTTGCACTAAAAATAAATAAACAAGTCTTTTTGAGACCGGTCAAAACGGTCAAATTTCTATGTGTCTAAATTTATACAAAGTTTTTACTAGAAGTCGCCAAACAATATTAACCTAACGTCAGATAAACTCAAAAGTATCAAATTTTCAGTTTTAATATCTTCAAGACCTACAAAATTTCAAATCGATACATCATCGAACATAAGCTTAAGTTGACTCCTAACGTTAAATTTAATTACTAATAAATTCGTATTAAACGATGACTTAGGGCTCTACTAGATCGTAACTAAGTCAGATTGCAATAAATAAAACCTAAGAATATTTATTGCAATTTTCTCAAGTAATATCCCACATTTTTGTTGCCAAAGCTATTCATATGGTTGCCAACTGGATAATCACTGTATTGTTATTTTACCGCAATACAAAAGAAATCTTATTTGTTAATAAGTATTCGTTGGAACACTTATGACTAATACTAGTCATGTGTTCAACTCATATATTTATTTTTATTTTCCTAATTACTACATAATATATTTTCAAGAATTTAAGAAAGGAAAGCCCCTTCATAGTTTAAACTTTGTTAAACGATTGTGTAAAATCTAATTTCGTATGTTGTATTACAAAATGTTAGATTAAATTACAGTCATGATATAAAAAAATAACTTATATTATAAGTAGTTTTAACGCAAGCAAAGCCGCGGGTTCCGCTAGTATCTTTATAAATTATAGTCTATGTCATATTCTGATGTGTAAACTATATTATTGTAAAGTTTCATCAAAATCCATTCAGTAGTTTTTGCGTAAAAGAGAAACAAACATACATCTATACATTCTTACAAACTTTCGCGTGTATAATATTAGTAGGAAGGGTACTAGATGTATTGACTGTTAAAATATAAAATCGAATTGAAGGCAAAATAATTTGAGTTAATAACTTTGTTTTTTCGCTGTAACAACAGGAAGGTTATAAGCCAAATGGTTGGTTTGACCTCAAGCTGTAAACATTTGCATATATACCAAGGATAATGAATGCATCTGTTCTAACCAAATGTTAACGTTGTCGTTTTCTCTGCCATGGTGGCATACTTTGTTTCTTTTTTATCTACTACTTTATTTCACGTAATAATAAATTTACGAAAATATATATGAGGGTTTTAAAATATTTAACCTGTTTTATTACATTTCTACTAATAAAATAGGGAAAATAGTAGGTGGATATCCATCAGCGTTTTTTATATCAATTATGATCAAATCTTATAATAGTAGTATAAAAACAAATTAAAACAGATACACATAAATAATAAATATTACACATTTCGTTTAACAACAAATAAATGTTTCTGAAACATTTATGATGATGTTAAATAATTAAATAGATAAATAAGGATAATTAATCACCGCCACGTTGCCTGTACTGGATTGTCCTATTACGCAAAACACACAACATCAAAATAAAAATCGGCAATATTCTAAACACTATATAATATGTAGTGATTATACATATATTTAAAAAAACTATGCAAATGTTCAACTATCATTGGTGAGTGTAAGGAAATTTAATATTTTAACATATTTTTTTTAAATATGTTGGGACATTTTTACAACAGCGCCATCTAGTTCCGTGGTAAGCTACGAGGCTTGTATTACGGATACCAGATAGTTGTTATACTACACATATAAATTTGAAATACATACATTATATAAATATTAACACCCGTGACTGGAGAACAAACATTCGTGCTCAAGAAATGAATGCCCCCAGCGGGACTCGAACCCGCGACCACCGGCGCGAAAGTAGGGTCACTACCAACTGAGTCAAACGTGTCGTCAAATAATTATTTCGTTTCCAGCCATACGAGCGAGCTAACCTCGCAGACGCGCTCCTGCCACGTACCCTGATGGACGGCGAGCTGATCATCCGCCAAGGTGACACCGCTGATGGCATGTACTTCGTGGAGGACGGCTCGGTCAGCATCCGTATAGCGCGGGATGATGGGAATGAACATGAGATCAAGCGTCTTGGTAAGTGTGACCTTAAGTCCACCATAAAGGTTATAACGTCGCTGTAGAATTAAAACCTCGTATGTCCAGAGATCCAAAGTTTACAGAAAACGAAAAAAATGGTTCATTTCAATGTTTTTCAAACAAGAGGTTTTCGTTTTATTCCAAATATGGCACTAGCAGTCATGTATTGGGTTTTCGGTTTCGCCGTAATATAAAGTACGTAATTTTCATTTGATTTTTACAAAAAAATATACATTTTTGACATACGAGGTATACATTCTACAGCGACGATAATATATATTTTTTATGTTGCGTAACAGTTACTAGTAATTTCTTATAACTAACTTGACTTAGGATGGAGGATGACTTTGAAGGGCACTTGAAGTCCTCCAACCCGCACTTGGTAGTCTCACATTGTAATAAAGCCTGTATCTGCCTGGCAATTGAATATTAAAGGAAATATTGTACATGGCAGAATTTGATGCTGCAGATTAAAATAAAAACATTATAGGTTCGGTGTAATGTAGCTATTCGTGCTAAATTGAGTAGTCTTTCTGTGTGCCCGTAGTCAGAGTGTCTGTCGTCGTAAAGAAGTATCAAACACATCACACATAAACTTTTACAATATTATAGTATGATTATTGTGATTCTTAGTTTCGAATCATGGTTAATTTGAATTTTTTACTTTCAAGTAAATTGATTTCAAAAAGCGTGTAATTTTTTCCGAATTCCGATACTATAAGAAGTAGCATAAAATAGAAATTATAATGAATATGAAATGGTGCAGGCAAAGGCGGGTACTTCGGCGAGCTCGCTCTGGTCACCCACAAGCCGCGCGCCGCTTCGGCTTACGCTGTCGGACCCACTAAAGCTGCATGTGAGTATGCTGTGTTTTACTGTCCTCTGCTATGTCTTCTGATCATTTTACATATATTTTTAATTTGGAAATGCATCTTTTAAGTTGTTTTTGTCTTTGTAAATAAATAATAATACTTTAATCCCTGACATCTGCTCCATGAGGATTATTTTAGCTTTACCGTTATAAAATGTCCAAATTACATTTAACTTACTAATTTCGATTATTTCGTTTGAGATTTATTAACATGTTATGTACATCATAAACATCTCATAATTGAAAGTAATTTCAGAATCAACTGATAAATAATATCACACAGAAGATGTGTGTAAGACGATCGTATTCAGACTCTTCTACACTAATATTATGAAGAGGAAAGATTTGATTGTTTGTTTGTTTGAATTGAATAAGCTCCAAAGCTACTGGACCGATTTAAAAAATACCTTTATTCTTTTACCATTAGAATCCTACATTATCCCTGATGAACATAGGCTATATTTAATACTAGCGGAACCCGCATCTTCGCTCGTGTTAGTTCTAGAACCGAACCCGAGAGAAGCGAGGATGAGTAGCTAGTCACTACATAGTATAAAACAAAGTCGCTTTCTCTGTCCCTATATCCCTATGTACGCTTAAATCTTTAAAACTACGCAACGGATTTTGGTTCGGTTTTTTTTAATAGATAGAGTGATTCAAGAGGAAGGTTTATATGCATAACTAGCAGATCCCGCGGCTTTGCCTGTGCTAAATCTAGGGAAGAGCCCGAGCTAAGGCGAGGGCGAATCGCTAGTAGAAGATATGTGTCAGATGATCGTACTCCGACTCTTAGACTATAAAACAATAAAATTCCAGTCCTCGACGTGGAAACGTTCGAGCGTCTCCTCGGGCCTTGCATGGAGATAATGAAGCGCAACATCGACGACTATGAGGAGCAGCTGGTCAAGCTGTTCGGAGACAAGAGCAACCTCACCGACGTGCGATGAACTGACCGCCGCAACTACTGAGCCCCCCGCCTACTGATTTAATGTTATGTCTAACGGACTTGTTGATTTATTTCTGTTTATTTATTTATTATTATTATTTATTTATATTGTATTTTTATTGTCTATGTATGTAATGGAATTCAGTTTGAATAAGAACTTTTTGGCTCAAAAATGATAATTGAAAATTTATTTTTTATCTGTTATTTGGCATTTGATTCCAATTTCGATTTTTTTTTTGTTTTTGATAACTGTACTTTTAAATGACAGCTGTCAAGTCAGTATGAATGTTTTTATTCTTGTTTGGGTTTCATTTTTATATTTTTTTTTTCAAGATATTTTTTTTATATTTTTCATATTGATAAAAGAAGGTTTTTTGTAAGAATTTTAACAGGATAACTGTTGAAGCGACGGCTTGGTGAAACTACTTTTATCAATCTGATTAAAACATAATATATTAGATATATTATATTTACTTATATGTTGTTAAAATTTCTTGTTTATAAGGTTTTAGGTTGACTATTAAATTTCACGTTATATTTAATTTATCGTTTTACGTTAATAGTTCTTTACAATGATATGTCCTATTTTATGTATATGATGATATCTTATTTGTATTTTATAATTAAATTTTAATACTGGCTGAAAACATAGACAATTTATTATTTTAATAAATAACGGTAAATATTGTAAATGGCAACACATACTTAACATATTTTCAGCCAGTTTTGGGATTATGCTGTTTAAATTACTAATTATTTATTTTACCTTTAATAACAGCTATATCTCAAATGCTAGTATTGTCTTATTCACTTTAAAAAAAATAAAAAGAATAAGTGCCATGTTATGTTAACCTGATTAGTTAAGATTACGTTAGAGGGGAGGGGGCAAAAACTAAACTGTGAAGACCGGATAATATTGCACTGAAACAATAATACGCTTATTTTAGATAGAAAAAATGCCTTAGTAGCTATGTAAATAAAGATACTGGCATTTGTCATTGAACTGATCGTAATGGATTCGAATGTATAAGGGCTGAGCAAAATTTTAATTAAGTATTTGGAGTAAAGCCTCGTATTATTATTTTTTCTATTAATATTGATTTTAACTTTTTGGTTGAGTATAATTGCTCAATCATAGTAAAATTTTCAATATAATTGAAATTATTTTTGTTTTAATTTGTAATTTTAAAGATGGCGGTCAGTTTAGAAGTGACGATGAAGGTATCGTTCATGGTAGATTTATACTGGGAATGGCATTTAGACTTTAAATTTTATCACTAAAAATGTTTTAGTAGAACAATGCAATGCAATACTGTCCGGTTTTCCGTCCAATCTTATTTTAGGATACTCTGCTACCGCCATTTTCTATTTTTTAAGATCACTGACACGGCTTTGATCATACAATAATAATGTATTTCATACTTGTTTGGTGATCAGATGAAATCTTATCACTTTATTTGATTGTTTCTACATTTATGTATATTGAGAATGGTAAGTAAATGCCAAATTAATGTTTGTGACTGTAATTATTATGGGACTATGCGGAGTTACTGTTGGCATACTTTGAACTAAATATTGCAATAGAAATCAAAATCTATTTATAATTAGAATAAATTTATTTCGGTTTTTGGTTTAAATTATTTTAATAGCAAAATTTTCTCGCAAGATTGTTGTCTTACTGACAAATATATTGATGTTGTATTGAATTTTACTTTCATCAACTTTATGATATATTTTATTGAGAGAGTGGAGCTTGTTTGTGTTATTGCGATTTTTTAATATTGTTTTCTTTTAGAGGGTTTCTATAGTTTCTTCCTTAATATTATATAATAGATCTGAGGTGTCAACCATTGTGTATTGATATCAAGTAAATAGCCTGTAACTGTTCTAATATCTGGTGTCAGTACGTCGGTTAGATCTGAATTTATAACATTAAAAATATTCGACTTGCCCAAAGTACTGTACTATATTGAATTATATCAATGTCTCCAAATCCATCTAATTGGACAACTGTTTAATAATAACCGAACTACAGATAGCAGATATTTTTAATATACTCCCCACAGATTAAATACAAAATGTAGTTTTGTATGAATGTGTGTTTTCAGGCTTAAATATATGAGTGGATGTCATTTATCACTAACCCTCAGGTAGAGTCCCCAGTATTATTTAATTTAAAAAAAATATATCCTTCATTTGTAAATCCAGCCAAAGTAGGTGAATACATATTATTATGATATGTAGCACTATATTTAAGTCTTTATATTATGTAGTAGTTAGTTTTTGTCACTTCTTACTGTAATTTAAATATTTGTAGTTTAGATAATGGATGGATCATAGTCAGTACTGAGGGGTGTGGTGTTCTAACGCCATGTTATGTACAAATTATATCAGTTGCCATAGAAGATTTTATTGTTTTGTTTTATATTGATTATAATGAGAGGGATTTTGTTTTCATTGTTATACTGGTCTCAATTTTCCACTGTAAAGATTATATGCGAAGGCGATGTGCGATTATCTATGCAAGTAAAAAGGTAGTTATATCAAACGTTTTTCAAGCATATTTTATAATCGCACATCTCTAATATATATCATATCTTTGTATTCGTCCATAGTTCTCGATGCTTGCTTATAAATTAACAATTTCAATGTAACAGGGTTTCGTTCCTCATAGCTTATACATTCCCCCGTTGCTAATGTCAAAGTCTATGAATATCTTTATTTTTGTTAACTATTTCATTTTGAATATGTCCATGTTGCAATAGGAACTCATAAGTGCCTATCTTAACGCATCTGACGAGTTTTAATTTACTAACTTGTATTATTAATCTCGGTATTTTGACTCACTGAACTGCCTTTCCTATGGACGTGTGAAATGTAAGGTGTGTGTTGTGTATCTTGAAAAGGTTAAGATATAAATCTTTAGTAGCTTTGATTAATATGCACCATATTTTAAAATAAAATTAAAAAATAATAATTTTGTTCATATTCAACAATTAATATATTGTATGTAAATTTTAACAAGGCATGGCGTCACCAGTGACCATGAAATAATCAGCCGGACTGATTATAGAATTTTTTTAGATCAGATTTATTTATTATAAAATATACAAGTTGTACCTATTTATGCAGAGTATGTATGAATTCTAAGCATCCTATATAGATTTGTGAAGTGTGAGAAATGAGGTTTTCCCTTCTATGATACATATTTTATGGAATATTACTGTATAAGATGGAAACGAGTAAGGGGCTACTATTAATCACTTGAATCTACGGTACATTAATAATAAGTAGTATGTGACACTTGCCCTTAGAATGTCTGCAATGTCTTCAACCCATAAATATTTTGTGGGTTCTCGGTTAACGCAATGGTAAATAGTTTGTTTGTTACTCGTGTACAGATGAGGTGCGTTACGTGTCACACTGCCTCGTCTGTTTCCCCGTATACACCCAGTAGATGTTACATGATAAATATGGGCGATTTAGAAAAACTATCAAAAAAACAATTATGTATGAACGGAATATCCTTTTAATAAATGTTTGTTCAAAATTCTCCAATCGCCCATCTCTATTGATTAGTATTGTGCAATAATTACTGTCGTTTACGGATATCATGTTAAATTATGTCAGTGTGGAATTTATTTATAGAATTAAATGATAGCGTAAGACTTAATATTTTCTCTTTATACTGATGTTAATGTCCTAACGCAACAACTAGGAGGCTATACAGCTGTTCTGTACAATCTTACATATAAACTTATATTAGCGTGCCCTGTTCTCTAGCACAAACGTTTGGTTGACGCGTATGCGAAATGACTCAAATTCTGTTGTCTTCCAATGGGACGCACAGAAACTACACCATCTCTCCCTTCATTACTTCTTTGGGGCTATTTTCTGGTAATTTGATGTGAAATTGAAATTCGATACGCTTATATGTAGCGTAATTTTTATAAATTACTAGTCATCGGTGTCTAATGTAGATTTGTAACCTGACAGCACATTGATTCGAACATTTCGTATGTAATTCATGTTAGTGTAAGTCATATCTGTTCCATAATAAAGCATATCAAGCGGTTGTCCGCCGTCATGTCCTCAATTGCATTGTAATGTACATCCAGTAGCCAGTCGGAACTAGCCGCTTTACCCACGTCATGAGCTTACCCTGTACATTAATAAATATTATGTATCGTAAAATGTTAGAAAACTGAATTATATTTGTTTGTAGATCTAAATTGCTGTTTGTTTTCACCCTACTCCATGATCTAAATTTATTTCATTGACAATCACAATATATAATAAATAATTATAAGGCATATTTAAGTGTAGGAAATGTCATTTTTATTAAGTATAATAATTATGAATACAATTTAAAACATAGAAGAATAATAAGAATTTTTATTATTCACTTAATTATTCAATCTTTATATAGGTTCTGGCTCTCTACTATAAACTTGCATTATTTTTTCCATTATTTCCCAATTCTTTTCTTTCTGCAAATCCTTTGTAAATACCTAAAAATAAGAAAAAAGAAATTTTACATTGTAAATATATTCTTTGTTTATAATTTAAATTAATGTCAAATTTAAAATTAGTAATTATCTTTTAGAACAAGAGGTATTTGTTACTATTCATTTTTATATAATGTATTACTTACTGAGTACCATGCAGCATCATCATCCAAAGTAGATGCCAAAGGTACTGATACCCCCAACACATGTAAAGCTAGAGTCAAACAAGCAACAGCTACATGTGGGGCTCTATAATCCAATATTGATGGACAATGATGAAAGTCTTGCAAAAATGCCATTGCAGTGCGAGCTATAGGTGCCGATCTCCACTGAGCAGGAGGAAACCACTCCTGAAGAGACCTCAAGTAATGAAGTAAATATCTATGAGGTGAGGGTGCATCTAAATTGAAACCTAGAAGACGCAGTACAAGAAGTTCTGCCTGTGCAATAGCTCCTCTCCACGAAAAATACTCTTCAGATAATTCTAATGGTCCAGCTCCACGATTAATTGAGTTATGAGCTACGTTAACTGCGTCTCGTAACCTAACCTGCTCATCACGAGATTTTCCGGCAGCGCAGAGACAGGCTATGCAGATCACGTAACAATCGTAGTCGTTTTTATCAGCCTCTTTAAAGAATTTATGGTAAAATATCGCAGCTGTAGCAACTGTAGCCGGTTGTAGTCCAAGTTTGATACCACACTCAAATATAAAATTCGTTGCTAGACTGTGACCAGGAGCACTTCTATAGTCAGGTAGTCTGCGCTCTCGTCTGTTATTTTGTAAAGCCATTACATCAATAACGTCCTTCATTTCAATTCAAAAAATATTCGATTTATTGTGGAATAAACTTTTTATCACTTTTATACATGTAAAACAAACGCTAACAGATTGACATATGTCAAAAAAAGCATTAACCTTTATAGATTAAAAATAAAAAAAGTTCAAAAACCATAGGTAAGAAAATGTCAAGGATCTATAATAAATAGTAAAATGCGCCCAATAAGAGTAGCGCTGCAGTAGCATAGAATAAATTTTATAGAAAGCACCAAATGTAATTAGATTAGAAGATTAAGATAGAGAAATAAACAAGGAGCGTCAAAACAAAGATATTGAAACAAAATAATTTACGGTCGGAACAACTCGGGTCACTTCACTCCGCCTACAACAGCTATGTTCTTTGAACTGATCACATTTTCAACTTGTCCAACCCATATACTCGTGAGATTGTACTCCTACTTCTGCCATCCATACCATCTATGATATACGCATATTATCTAGCACAAAATGACAAATATTCAATGAGTAAAAATATGAAAAAAATAATATAAAATCATACATATTGGCTATTATTTCATTTTTATTTATTACTACCCGACCCGGCGTTTTTCCATATAAAATGTAGGGTTTAGGTGAAAAACACTATACGACCTATTCTCATACATACATAAAAAATCATTAAAATCAGTCGAGCCGTTTCGAATGAGTACAAACACAAACTCCTTGGGAGATTGGCAAACAATAGATTTTAAAATCATATTAGTTTGCACTTCTTACGCTAAGTTCTGGCATATATCAACTCTTAACATTCACAAGATTCTATTTCATGATTTATGTTGACTGACCAAAGATGGTTTCGTGACTAAAAATTAGCATGTTGCATAACTGTCGGTCCTAGCTTGTTTCGGATGAGCTATACTAGCTCATGACCTTATGAGGTAATAGGATAAGAAATTTTCTGTAACAAATTATCCTTAGTAAGTTCAAGTTAAGATTCGTTAGATTATTTGGCTTACTTTTATCAAATTATTTTATTCTTAAAATAATAACATTCTTATCAGGCACTTCATATTTCTAGACGAATTAACTCTATATTAATATTTGAGTTGTATTGTAGATCTTTACCGAAGTTCAATACTTTTAAATACTAACTAGAAGATAGTGTAAATTATTATTTTTATTATTTTACATTATATTTATAATAATTAATTAATAAGGGTATAGGGATAAAGGTAAGAAATAAAACAAACATTATTATTTGAACATAAAAATTAGAATATAATCATTTTCAGTAATTATTTAAAATTATACACTTAAAGTACATTTATAGTAAATTCAATAAAAAATACCAGTGCAGACGAGATACAAAAAGAGAAAAATATTGTTTAATTACATCGTTGGTTAAATATTTCGCTTCAGTAAATGCAATACAAAAAATAATATTCGAACGTAAACAAATAAACGGTTACAAAGTCACTCGATATAGAAAAATAAAGATAAGATTGAATCACATTCAAAAATTACCCACTAGTGACTAAAAATTTACTTTCATAAAACGCTAGCTTTCCTCGAGCGGAGGGGGCTTCCCCGCCGCCAGGCGCGAGTCGTCGAGAGCAGCTGTATACATAGTGAGGTTAGTAGACTTTGGTAAAGAGTGAAGCGTGATCTGCGCGGCACTGCCTCGTGTCGTCGCCTATAGACTAATCGTGATTCGAGCGAACAAACAATGCGGCAGTGTACAAAATTTACATCACATTCACCCGAAACATTAAAGCATACGAGTCGACGCTCGGCGGAGGAACACATGAAATGCAAACAGACGTCCGACGGTCCTCTGTGTAAGCTTACCTAAATCATACATCTGGATCGAAAGTAGAACTGCGCTAATATAATCATTAGTTCCGCTTTACATACACATATTGTTACATAACAGTAAAAAACCTACCTAGCAACGAGCGAGCGGCGCCCGCGGCACAGTGTAGGCATTACATATTAATATATCCATTAAGTAATCACTTTTTACATAGAACATAAAACGAACGAATCACCTAACTATGATAATAGTAAAGGTTACTGCCTAATCGCATTATTAATTAATGTTTATTGATACAGTTACTGTACTAACGCTTAAAAGTAAGATTTTTATTTTAGTATTAATAATAAATTATGTTATATAGTTTATATATGTATAATGTCGATTACGCCAATCCGCGAGTGTATACAAGGTTATATACTCACATATCTTACACGGTTCACGCCGTACACGCCCGCACTCGCGACATCTACAAGTTATTACTTAACTATGAAATTAAACATGAAAGTTACATTTAGTATAAATACGCTAGATAAAATAAATACCTTACATGATGCACGATGCGTATAAGAGTCGATCTTAAATGGCTACATCTTAAGTTTACTGTAAAAGTGATATAGAAAAAATATAAACACAAAGAAACTATATTATAATATATACTTGTATTGTAAACGGCGTAACGAACTAATTCTCTCGTAGGAATAAGGTTTGTGCACAGTCGCTCGGAGACGCAAGGTATGCGAAACTGATCTCTAACACCAAGTGGGTACAGTTTGTGCATTCAAAAGTTTATAAAAAATAAATTTTTCATCAAAGTGATAATACCTAATAATGGAATGATATTTTGTAACAGTTAAAGTAGGCCTGTGTACATACTCATGCATCTCACTACTGTTCGGCGCTAAATATTGGTTCCTTTCTGGTTTGGTCCGTAAGAGAGTGAGTATATAAGCGCTCCCCGCGGCGCGGGTCTCACCGTCCCACCGTATGGACGCGCGTCTGTCGCGTCTCCGGTCTAACCCGGGTCTGGTTGGGTCTGGCCCGGTCTGGCTAGGTCTGGTCGGGTCTAGCCGCGCCGCTTGCATTCGCACATAGAACGCCTAAGCCGTGACGAGAATCTGCACATCGGCGGTATATCCAGTAAGCTTAGTTCTCAAAAAAATATAAAATACAATAAACAGGTAGCGCCCTCGCCCGCGGCCCGCGACTTTCACTGACCACATTGCAGTACAGAAATGACTGATCACATTCATTGGTAATAATTATAATAGATACTACTTCGACAAAATGGCGGCAATGAGGTCGTCGAGACCGGCGGGTCGCGGTTGCTCTGTGAGGCTCGCGAAGGCGCTTGACCACAAAAATACATTATATGATAGATATGAAAGAGTCATCCACCGGCCACTGGCCGAGGGGACGAAACGCGGAGTTTAAATTAAATGCAGCGAATTTTAAACAGGATTGTGACACGAATTTCTTACAGTCTAAATATAAATATCCCTCGCCGCGACCGATCGGCGACCACCGATGCCCACTCCGACCGAACGGTGTAAGTATTGAGCCGTTCACTTGATCACGGTGAACAGATTCCATATTGGCAAAGTGACATAGTCTATGGACAGCATTCCATTCAATTCAATCCTTTACACTAGATACCGTCTATAAAAGTACATATATCATAGTATCCACAGACTATAAACTGATTAGTTAATTAATTCCGAAAAAAGCCACTAAAGAAATCTGACCACCGCCTATACATTCGGTTGAACCCATGCGGTGAGTATACGACATATCGGATTAACATTTTTAAATTACAATCATTATTACTTATACCAAAATCCTTCCTTCCACACCACACATTAAAATTTGACATAACCTGAAACAAGTTGTCAAATTTCTATCTGTCAAAGTGGCATTTAATCCAAAATGGCCAGTATAACCGATGCCGTGTATATACACAATATAATTGGTAGTAAGACAGTTATACAAGCACTACACTACTTACTTGAAGTTGATCATGAAGCTTAACAAAATATCCCACACCACTTTTTGCAGATAATAGTCACATACATCAATTAATTTAAGACTGGTTAATTTCGAGCAGTACTTCGTTGTAGCAACTTCATTGAGTAGTGTAGTACTTCGTTGAAGCAACTTCGTCTAGTAGTGTAGTAATACGTCACAGCATGGGCAGTGGGCGTGGGCGTGGGACTTAGTACAGGCCGCAGCCGCGCAGGTTATTGGCTATAATGACATCGGTGACTGCATCGAAGACAAACTGTATGTTGTTGGTGTCGGTGGCGCACGTCATGTGGCAGTAGATCTCCTTGGTGGTGGACTTGTTCTTCGCTTCAAACTGCGCTTGGATGTAGGCAGCTGCCTCGCCGTACTCTTGCGCACCTGTTTGTCACAATTAGTGAATATTGCTATTATATGTACAATTAATGATAATACTCAATCTAATATGATTTTTTTGTAGTTTATTTGAAATTTTTTGTAGTTTATTTCTTATTTTTTAGGTTCCTGTCATTTTAAATGCTTCACAGCAAGTATAGTCACGGATGAGTAAAGTATTAGAGGTCTTAAAGATGGACAGAAAGTGAGTTAAAAGAATTTAAACATTTGGGTTATCTGTGTCTCAATGTGCAGGATTCGAACCCGCGACCGCTAGCACAGCAAGTTAAAGTCTAAAAACCAAACATGTCGTTGTAAACCTAACTAAATTCTGAGTAAACCCATACCCGAGTACTCCGGGAAGCATATGGTGAGCGGGGACTTGCGGATCTTCTCCTCAAACAGATCCTTCTTGTTGAGGAACAGGATGATGCTGGTGTCCGTGAACCATTTGTTGTTGCAGATGGAGTCGAACAGCTTCAGACTCTCTTGCATGCGGTTCTGTAACAGTTTATGGTTAAATAAACAATTTATAATTAAAGATTTAAATAAACAAAGTAGTGTTTCTTACTGAATGGTTTCAATATTACTATAAGACATATTACAATTTATGTAAAACATAACTTTTCATATATGTAACTTAAACTTTTTATATATAGAAGGACCTAGAGTATTGAAGTACATTGCATTAGAAAAGTTTTTTCAAAATTACTAATATTTGACACAACCATTTGTTACTATTTGTTAGTATTTACTATTTAGCGGTAATATATTAATACAAATTTTAAAGATATCAAAATATTTTAACGTTTTTAGTGAATCAGCAAAGAAATAGATATATCGCGCTCGTAAAATATGGATATCATAGCAGCTAAATGTAAATTTAATTGTCATAACAAAAGTATTTAAATCAAACCCAAATATGAGTGAATAAATTAAAATTTTAACAACGTGTGGAGTAAAAGTTATCAGAATTGGGTTACCGTAACAAAAACAAAACATTGATAAGTATTAAAACTGAGATGAATAATGATATAATTATAAAAATATTTGTTTTAATCTATATACATACACAATAAAATTTTAGCCGGCTCGAATCTGTTCATTAAATATTTCATGGAAAATCTTGTTGAAATAGTTACATTAATAGGTACATTATTATCGATACAGGGGCGGAATCTATAGCATTTTTCAAATTTTTGTCGTCTCTATGTCTTCGAACTGTTATATGTAGCCCTTTGTATGAACTTACGCTTAGCAAAGCTGCTGACTAAGCCCCTTTAGATTTAGTATTGTATCTTTGGATGTTACATTAGTTCAGTTCTGTTTCAACATTCGTCTCACTCAGTACTACTAAATCCAAACTTTATTCTAGATTTTAGTTCTAGTTTTGTAATTCCATTTCTTTACCAATTATAATTCAATAAACTATTTTGTGTAAAGAAGTTTTTCTTTTTTAAAAAGTGGTTCAAGTGTTCCCGTATAACATTGGTTGCAGCGGTGAAGGGATAAATTTTATCCCAGGAGCTTTACGAAAATAAAATTGTGATTGTGCTAAGTTCTATTAGATTGTGCTAGAAAGCCACTGGACAGATTTTGAAGAAATTTGGTATGATGATGACTGGTTATAAGGGTCAATTTATAGGATGCTTTTTATTGCAGGAAAATATTAAATCTCTTGAGAAGTCTATACCAACCCCTAAAACTCATTTAAGGACGAACCCGAGGGTGAGTCACTACTCGCTAGTAATCTATACTAATATTATAAAGCTGAAGAGTTTGTTTGTTTGTTTGGTTGAACGCGCTAATCTCAGTTACTACTGGCCCGAATTGAAAAAGTCTTTTTGTGTTGGATAGTCCATTTATCGAGGAAGGCTATATATAGGCTATATTACATCATGCTACGACCAATAGGAGCGGAGCATCAATGAAAAATGTTGCAAAACGGGAAGGGCGGGCGTTAGTTCTGCGAGGTTCTACGAATACTCAAGAAGAATTTGGTTTTCGGTCTTTAAAACACGCGCGAAGCCGCGGGAAATACTAGTAAGTAATAAATGAACAAATAGATTTTAGGTTTTTAAGGTAAGGTTTTACTAGTATTGTCTTTACATAAATAAAATGTTAGGGAGATCATGTGGACAACGTTGTGTCAGTAACTGATATCTTTACGAGATATAGATACATACTTCTAAGATAACAAGATAGCGTTTTTATGAGAACAAAATGGTTTAAACTTTTAACATTTACTACTGTAAGTTAGTAGTTATCAGCAGTTTGTTCAATTGTTATACAAGGACGCGTAATCAATAACATTTTTTTAAAAACATTATGCAGTGTTACATTTAAACTTGAAAAACATTTTTTTTAAACTTTAATATAAAAATTGATTTAATAACAGTCATCAAATGATTAACGAAAATATATTCGAGTATAGCTATGACGAAAATAAAATGACTGCTTAATAGAGCTCTACATTACTTAGTTATAGGATAAATTACAAGTTATCCTACAACTAATGCAAAATATAAATTATTTTGTTGTTTTCAGCACCTTCAAACGTATAAATGATTAGTCACGTCCAAAAATGGCTTGAACCATTTACAAAAAAGGAGGTAGTCTGTATTTTTATGATAAAATAGGTCCATTCAATACAAATTCTTTCTATTCGAAGCCAACTGAGATCGTGAAGGTATGTCGATGTATAGATATGTCGTATAAGTATAAACAGTTTTAGTTAATCTTAAAACAGCCATATTTGTGACTATTATTATTCAGATCACGCTACTTGATAGCCATTTTGTGCATGCACTCAACACATTACACATACTTTGAAATCAATCTCGAAATAAGAATTTTGCGACATATACCCTTTATACATTAATGTCTTCGACTGCAGAATAACATGTTGCCTAAGCTATCTAGTACCTACAAAGTCCATTAATGTAACATTAAGTATCTCACCGTAGTCTCATCCTCGTGCAACACCTGGTCATACTCGGACATGGCTACGCAGAAGATGATCGCGGTCACGTCCTCGAAGCAATGGATCCATTTCTTCCTCTCCGACCGCTGGCCGCCTACGTCGAACAATCTGTGTGGGCGTTGAGTTACAATCAATCAAATTAACTAGAATATTCTGGAAAATCTCGATTAGTTTGAGTAAATTGATTACGTCATATCGTAGGGGTCGGAAAGGTCAAGTGTTTAGATTCCATTTAAGAGCTGATTGTGATCACTTGTAGTTTACCGACTTGAAAACAGGTAGGAGGTACTTCGCGTACTTTAATTTTCACGTTCATTGTGAACCGATTAGGCACAATCTTTTCTGAGAATGTTTCAATATAAATTTAAAAAAAAAAAACATTACCAGAAGGGTGAAATAATCTTACAAGATTATTAGAAACGCTGAGAACTATTTTACTTTTACATTACTTAATCTTTCACTACAACGTATTAAATGGTAAAATATTTCTTTTTTCTTGTTTATATTAACATAAACTGTCGATTTTGTGCAAGCAAATTAATTCTCTTGCATAGTCAATAAATTGATTTTTAAACTCTCGTTAGCATAACATCTAAAATGTGCAAAATTAGAAAAGCGAATCTTACTTGAAATTAAGGTTTTTGAAGGAGAAGTGCACTTCGACTATGCCGGTGGTTTTCACTCTGGTTCTTAAAATATCTTGTTCGGTGGGCTGGTAGTCTCTAGCACCTAACCGGTCGAGATCATCCAGGAAACTGTAATAAATTGGAAAATTATATATTAAATACTTTATTCTTAGTTTGCAGATTTGTCCGTAGTCTGCAGTAGAGGTATAAATATGAATTTATACCTTTACAAATTACAGTATAATAAATAGATATGTTAGGTTAGGTTATATATTTTTTTAATTCTGATTTTTATTAGGGACTTTTTAGTTACAAAACTAAATGTCAGTCCCATCGTTCCCTAAGTATACTTATATCAACACTTATAGCACTATTAGAAACTTATAATTATTGCCTACTTCAATTTAAATCTGTATAGCATTTTGGCTACCTCTGAGTCAGGTATAGATAGTGCGCTTTGAAACACTCCTACACTATTTCGGCAAATGTTGAAACGGCGCATCAACTCCTGTCTCCTGTCAGCGTTCCGGACACATTCAACTAAGAAGTGCTGTACATCATAGGTTAGGTTAGGTTATTATTCATGTTCTTCATACAAATGTCCACACTGGTACTCGAACCCGCCATCTCTGGCACAACATTACAAACTTACTTAGCTAAATTTGTAATCAGGTGGATAGATACTATTACTTAGAATGATATGTTTATAACCAAAATTTAAATAGACTACAAACAGGAAGTGAATCTCATTATGCATAAGGTAAAAGTTAAAATTATAATAGTACCTAATTATTTAATCAAACTTAGAGCAATGATTATAATTTGCGTGTAAAATATACATTACACTTCATCTTTGCATAAGCTATGCTATGTATTAGTAATAGTCATTATAGAAAAGAAGGTGCGATCATGGCGGCTAGTGACTCATTAACGTACACGAGATCGATCCTTCGTTATGACCTAATGGTTGGAATATTATAAATATTCCTGGCACTCAACAACACTTAGTTAATTTATAATGATCAATCAATAGTATGACCAATCAAATTTAATGAAACAAAATAAGCACCATGATTTACATAAAAATTGTACAAAACGTCGCATAAAACGTACGTTATCCTGATTTTTTAAATATTACGGCTACGCTGAGTGATAAGAGCAAGCTATTAAGGAAAAATATACATGTGCCTGAGTTAATTAGTCTCGATATAGCTCTGTTATATTGCACCAAGGTAATACTAATATAATCGAGTCAATTGGGTTACTCATGTTACAGTACCAGTGCGACGCATTCCGAGTCTCTATAAGACAAGGTATCTAAATTGGTGATGTTTGTATTCTTCGACGTTCTGGTTTTAATGTAATATTTATGATTATTCATAAATTATAAAATCATAAAGCAATATTTGCTTATTAAGAATTTAAAATTAAAATATGTGTGCAGACATTTCAAATCATTCGTTTTAAGTGAAAACTTTAAACGTTTTTACAAGTCTTTAGTCTTTATAAATATAAGCGAATTCCTTATTATTAATGGTTTAAAAACATTTAATTCGAATTGAAATTTAAAGTTTTGAAACAAATTTAATTGTTATTGTTACTAACTAATACCCTTATTAATTTTAAAGCGTCAGTTTTACAAATCAATATCAACTACAGTTCCCACTAAAGCTTAGTCATGGGGTTTTCCTTAACTCATGTGAAATGAAACGTCCTGCGGCAAATGTTTAGTTCGTAACAGTACTTAAGTGGTTGTCTAGTTTTGAATTATATATTTTTATCGGAGTATCGACTAGATTGTTACTAACTCTGTTAAACTATTTGGATATCCTTTTTCAAGCAACTTTTCCGCATAGTATATATAATTAAAATTAATAATATTCCGCTTGTTCTAACTAATTGTAAGTATTAGACTAACAGTTTAAATAGAAGAACAAAGTGAACATATTGATTAATTGAGTACACATTAGTGTCTGCATGAAGACGGGCTCATATCGGTGCGCCACCAGTTGCAAACGGCGACTCCATGGCGGGGCGTCGGCATCGTATACATATTAACGAGTTGGAACCGACCAGACAACACGCGATTCTTGAATATTATTATATACAGGAACCTCATACAGCCGGTAGCCTACAAATTACATACATACGTGCTAAAAGCTAATGTTATCGAACTGGATTTCCCTTTTTTTCTTTTGATTTTGAAGATTTATTGTACAAGTGCTATAGTTACCTAAGTATAAGGATAGAGAAAGAGAGAGAGAGAGAGAGAGAGAGTTGATTACACCTATTATGAACAAATCGCATAGTTTATTATAGTAACGAATTAAAAGAATATCAATGAAATGACACGAGTAGGATAGATCACGAGTTTGCAATACTGCTATGAGTCACTTGTGCTACGCCGGATCTTTCTTAGAATTTAAACTGTAATGAAAAAAATGATTGGACAAATGAATCTATTCTATTTATTTCATATTTTACGACGGATAAAAGAATTTTCATTTAACAACATATTATAAATTATATATTTTATTTTCATAATATTTTGTAATTTCTGAGAAACACTCCACTTACAATAAGTTCAACTAATATGCAAGAGATGATAAAATATAATTATTGTCGGTACTCCTGTACAGGTATTTTACCCCGGATCTGGGCGTAAGTGCCCAAAATGTAGTATAGCTCATTTAAATTTACTGGTTAATTGTTTCAAAGAAGTTTGTGCTTGTGAGGTCTACAGTTCGCAGAACTACTAGTAATAAAATTCACAAATATTGGCGACCTAGAGAGGTTTACAATGGGAGTTTATTAATCGTGTGAAAGGCCAGCACAAAGTACCTGTAATCGCCAACTCAAATGGAACTACATATATCCGACACACGCAAACTTTTCGTGCAGTACGAATAGTGTTTAGGCAATTACGTGCTACAGTATATTATAAAGCTTTCATATTATACTGAGAAGTGCCAATAAAATCTTTTTAAGTAGAGTTCTACTAACAAGGTAAAATAAGTCTAGAATTACGTCCTTACTGATTGACTGACTAATCGGAAAGATCGAAACGTTTGACCTAGAGAGCGTTACTTATATAATGATTATACTAAGAAACGATTTTTTCTGATTCAAACCCTTATAGTAAAATTTAATTTACTTCATCAACAAGTCTGAGTATTACGAAAATACTAAAAAGACATACACGGACTAAAATTTGTGACTGACTTTAGTTAAAGTACCTATACGAAATAAATAATTTAAGCTAAATTCTATTTCCATTCCAGACAATCAAATTTCTGTGCCCAATGTTCACCGATCACGGTTTACGATCAAGGGCGATAGCAAGTCTAGGCTAGACAACAGCTGGCTACCAGCCAAAAGGCTGGATTCCAAAACTAAACGGACAACGGTGATATGATATGTCAGGGTTGCAAAACAAAAGCGTGCAACAGTGTCCGAAAGAGCCGAGATTTTTCCAGTGGTAAAGAAAGTTAACTTATAAAGTTAGGTCTCCATTGATTTTAGTACATAGGTACGTGTATTTTCTATCCTAATACAATATTGTGTAGAAAATTAAAGGCATTTTACCCTATTTAGTTATAAATAAAAATGACCTTTTACCCTTTTGCTAAATAATAGGTTCTATACGAAAAATATTAAGCCTAAGCCTGTGCCTAAGTTAACAATGACAGACATTATACGCAATACATACAGTTTGCCAAACACATTTACATCTTATTCCACCCTGCAATATGCTGAAAGCGAGAGCTTCAAGTGGCGTCGAGGGTTTCAATGTTAGTAGTGGCTCGTTTGGACGCCTGCCAGCACAAAGACCCATTATACTTATTATACTGGAAAATTGGTACACTATAGACTTGGAATATCTTTGCTTAATTGCTCTTAATACTGATACCCCACTGATATTGAGTAAAGAAACCACGTTTTGGTCTCTTTACAGTTCGAGTTTTGTGCCTTGTAACAGTTGCAGAAGTAAAAGTTTATTGCATCCTCATCATTAAATTATAAATATTAAAATTACAAAAACCTTAAGATAACTAAGAGCAGTTAAAGATGGAATGGAATCTTGTATATATTACAAATTATTGATATTAACTGTAGTCAACTAGTACGATTTGTATACTTATATCGTAGGCGTTAAATATTCTAACCGGTGTATTATGCGGCTCTTTTTCGCCGGTCGTGGTTCGCTGACGTCAAGACAGTGTCAACATTAAATGGGTCAGTAGACAAGGATGAATTACAGCCGAAATTATTATACGATCGGGACACAAAATTGAAATTTGATAGAAAATTTAAAAGGATATATGCCAAAGGTACATTTTGATAAAAGGGCATTGATTTTTACAGAGAAATCTAAATTTAACGACTTACAGAAAGGATTGACGTTATTTGTATTTCATTAAAATATTATTTTTATTAAAAAACGTTAATTAATAATAATACTAACGTGTATTGAAACAGAAATATATCGTTGGAATAAATACACAGAAACAGTTATCGCCAAATGTATATAATTTTGATTATAATTATTTTCATATATTAATGAATTTTATAGGTGTACGAATTTAACCATCATTTGATTAGAGAGCGATCATATCACGTAGACGACTGTATGTACTTCATAAGATACTGTATGTCAAATTATTATCATTATTTTATTAATTCAGCTACAGTAAAAATACGTAAATACATATCGTATCTCTTATCCGATAGGATATTATCGATTTATCTCAAAATAAGTTAGATATCGAAAGCCCTCTTGACTTATAATGCACCGGGAATTTCAGGCAAAGATTGCATGAAACGCTCTCAGCTAGGACGGTCGGGTGCCCGGCAACAGGTCCAGGGCGCAACGCTCGATCAATACGAGGCACCGCGCCGCCGCACGCCGCCGACCGAGCCCTTTTGATCCCGGCTTTCCACTGCACACGTACAGTATTGTATATTTGCCTCTCGCTCTTACATTACTAAATTTATCACCTTCTCTGTTCAACACGCTACTTTAATGCTAACAAATCATGTAAATTCCAATGCAAGCAATACATTGGCACGAGATACATGTGAGATACGCTGCGCTTAGATTTGTATGGACGATCAGCTCAATGCCGCTAGGTCCGCCGACCGAGCGCTCTCGTTCTCTCGACACGCACACAAGATTCGACTACTACACATTGAAATAACGCAATCGATATACACTGATATCGCTATTCATGACAAAAGATACGTACTTTGCATCACAAATAACAATTATTCTAGGCATACTATCTTTTTAACATTTCAATAAGATCGAAATGTAAATAGGCACTAAAGACGTTTCTACTATACAGTATTCGTTAGCCAATATGAAAACAGTATAATATGTATAAATTAGACCCAAGTTATTCATTATCTGTGAAGAATATAAAGTATAAAACAAACCGAAGACAAAAAAGCTTCTTTTTAACAAAGAGGTTTTTCTTTTTGTTTCTTAATAAGTAGAAGTAAGATATTATGATCAAGTAATTTATATAATTAAATAGCGTAAAATATTTAAAACCATGTAAAGAGGTTCTAAATCTAGAATAGTGTGGGCGGCATGTGATCGGCGCATAAATCTGTCAACTCCAGTAACCCTCTTCATGGAACACATATTCTATATTATCATCACAATTACCATCGCCCATGCAAAGTATTGATTTTACGCAAATTTATGAAGTCTATATAGAGATTCCACTAGAGCAACCTACTTTTTGATGAATTAAATTTATAGTTATAGTTGGTTAAAAAAAAGTAAGGTAAGAAAAGATTAAACCCAATTTAGCAGACACTCCTAGTTTACCAAAATGTACAAAATATTAGATTTCAATATGTATATATACCTAATAATGTACACTGACAGACCTATAGAACCTTATGATGAAAAAAGATTATGAAGACAAATGATTATATCTGAGTGAACCTACCTAAATCTAAAGTTTTGAAAAGACGTGTCAAGTCCTTGGTGGACCACCATAACCAGTGTGATGGACTATACCACACTGTAAATAAGGCTGAATACAACAATAATGCGTTTACCAGAAACTGCATGCAATTTTTATTATAAAAATTAATATTGTTGAACAGGCAATATTAATTACCTACGTATGTTCTACAAAGTACCGATTACCACAAGACATGTAATTTAATATATTATAGAGTGCGGTAAAAATACACCAATAACAAGCTTAATACGAAGGATTTTATTACTTTACATTTGAAACATTAGATAACCTTGTAAGTTGTAGCTTACTTTTTAGTGACATGAGCATTATCTAAGTTAAGCAGTATTACGATATACGAATTATTTCAGTGATGTAAGACAGGTATTACACATGGAAAGGATGACTGACATTAAGTAGCAATTTTCCGATTGTTTGAGCGTTCAACGACAGAAATTATAGAGCGAAAGTAATACGCAATCGCACGTTGAATAATGTGTAATTTTAGAGGAAATGCGTTAGCGCAATCAGTCGTATTAGTTGCAAGACGTTAAGGGAACAGAGAGCTTCTTATAGCCGAAGCAGCATCCGCTTCACATCCAGATCAAATCAAACGAATAACCCTATCATGTTACTTAATATTACAGTCCAATAATATCATATGTTGTAAAATACTGTACACTGTACGTGTACGTATGATTGACATTAATATGTATAACTATAATTATAAATTATTATCCTAAACATGAAGTTTAAAATAGATATTTCATTTAACATAAAAAATGTTATATTTAATATTAAACATCGAAACTGTTAAACAGTAAAATACACTTCATTCAGTATAGTGACAGATTGCGGAAGAAACACCAAAGTACTATGTTCCCAAAGACCGGACGAATCAATCGGCGCGAGCGCACCGCACCCAACTCCCATTGAGGGAACTTCTAATTGGATACATCATATTGGCCTATGACGTCACTTGATTCAATTGGCAACAGAGTATCACGCGTATCAGCGTGCCAAATAAATCTAAATAGTCATAGCAAACAATAGCAAACTTTTGCACAAATCTAATATTTGAGAGAAGGGCTACTGTTAATGGGTTCCTAACTTTCCTTAATTTACAGACACACGATAACACTTGCATGGTGGAGAAATAATGATTTAAGCTACAACGCTAAATATCTTAGCAAATTTTAAAGTCACATTTTCAAATCCTTAGTATTTATGCGTATAAGTAACGAACTGCAGCGAAGATTTGCATTTTAAAGTACTTTAAACCTATACAGAAAAGAAAAAAACATTTATTAAAAAGAATAAATTTTATCAGTGTTTTAGTAATGTTTAGTTACAGCTTACGAAATGCTAACTATATTTACTTACACCGAGTTACGTCAAGATAATAATAATGTTAAATGTTTTAATTAAAGGGAAATGGCGATTTAGTTAAATCATTTTTTTCATTTCTTAGACGAGTATATAAGATTTTAGACTGGGAGTGTTCGAAGGGTGGGCAGATATTACATGCTGAAATTGATGAACAGGCTAACTTGTTTTTTACTTGATCAGTGCAGTGCTAATTCAGTAATATCAATTCTTATACAAGTTGTTTATCGTGTCAGTTTTTCTATATAATGTATATTAATGTTAAATGCCGTAATAAACAAGAAAAACAAGAATATTAAAGCGCAGTGTATTGTTGGGTGGTATGAGTGAGGCGTCAACTCGGACAGCTATTACGAAATTGCTGAAAACGTAACATAGCCTCCCCACTTGTTTAAAAGTTACATCTTCTAGGGCTGAAGTACCATCAGTGTAATAATCGCAATGAGTGGTGCGAGGCGTTTTGCGACAATTCCGGGACCCAAGCCACTTCCCTTACTGGGAAACTCATGGCGTTTCGCGCTTGGTCAGAAGCCATGGCGAACTCGAAACTTAGATGTTACTTTGTGGAATTTACGAGCCTTAGCCGGCGCAGGGGGTGCGGCTAAAGTGGCTAAACTCTTTGGGCATCCTGATTTGATTTTTCCATTTTGTGCGGAAGAAACGGCAAAAATATATAGACGTGAAGACTCAATGCCACATAGAGCGGTTGCTCCATGTCTTAAACATTACAAACAGGAGCTAAGGAAAGAATTCTTTGGAGACGAACCAGGTTTAATAGGCGTGTAAGTGTGGTCTTAGGCAGTGACACTATAGTAGTACTAGTTTTCACGTTTATGTAGAATGGTATAAATATAATGTAATTTCTCTCCACAGGCATGGCTTGCCTTGGTCAAAGTTTAGATCTAAAGTATCGAAAGCTCTCGTAGCTCCGGAAGCTGCGAGGTCCGCTGTCCCGTCACTTGACGACGTAGCCAAAGATTTTATAGATAGGTAAGTCAAACTTTGAATGTTACTATATATTTCGCAAAGGTCATATCATGGTTCAAATAGGAAACAATTAAAAATCGTTAGTGAATGGATGTATGTCAATACGCACTGGCATGTAGTGTACCGCTACTCAAACTTAACAATTGCAAAGACTAAGAAGTGCTTATTTGGCAAGCGGCCAGCTAATCGATTAAAGTAAAGTATACATTAATGATATTCTAATTAAACTAATATTATTACTTGACCTACACAAGATTATAATTATGTCAATAGAGTAGAATAATCGCATTTTTGATTTATAAATCATTATAGTGCAATTATGTGATTAAATTAATTTATCTGCAAATTGTTTGCTTACAACAAACAGCGTGAAAAAATGATTATCGTTCACACTTATAGTGACTATTAATCTATTATTTTTTATAATTCATTGATAAGATACAGAAGCATGTCATAATGTAAGGGACTTAGTCTTCGTCTATACAGATAAATATATTTGAACTTTTACTAAATGCATTGTTATAAAATTGTATATACGTATTTTATAACCTTTTAGTCTATATCTATCTGCTTATTCTGTTTATTTCTCTGAAAGAACTGTAAATATTTTGATCGTACTTTCACCGGCAGATGTCTATATTTATTAGAAGTAACTTAACACTTTTATTTTAGAAAAGGAGCTAAGAGTTCCGCTCATAAAAATTAAAACGTATTTAGGGACGAATCTCAGCAAAGCCAGAGTCAGTCGTTAGTCGTAATTATTATCTTTCATCGGTAAAAAAGAAATAAATTTCAATAGCCATATTGTGACTGGTACCAAACGTTCATATTACGTGAATCGAAGACATCATTAGGCGCGCCGTGATACCGCGTTATCGAGAACCTGTCATGACTTGAACACGAATTTATAAACAGTAAAGTGTAAATAGATCAACAATTCTGCGGAATGTGAACTCGAGTATCTATTTACATACAATTTGCTAGATTTCGTTGCGTAGTATTTAACACATTATCACTGAACCTTCTCCATTGTACGGTGGTAGGTACCTATTAACTCTAGCGACGAATGTAGGCAGAGAGCAGAATCACGGTTTAATGACCACATCCGCTTCTAACAACGATGGCGTCTGCGTATTTGTTTTGCATGATGTATACTGAGTCACTTCGGGAAACAACAATCTCATTCAATGAAAAAGTGACATTCCGATTAAGTGGCTTCTACGCTTTACATTTAGCATACTTGTACAAAATTAAGATTCTCGCTTTAGTATGTTTATTAGTATTAAACTTATTATCATTTTGCGTTTCTTACAGAATGGAGTTTATTATGGTTGATCGAGAGCTTCCTGCAGATTTTCTAACAGAACTATATAAATGGGCTCTTGAATGTATGTACATCACTTGTTTCTCTGCTCTATGATAATTCTATAAGCTAATGCTTAGCATTAAATACAGATATCTGTTAATTTTTCTTTAATATTTGCAGCTGTTGGAGCTTGGGCATTAGGCACAAGATTAGGATGCCTTAGTGGCAATGATAAGGATGCCAAAGAAATAATAAAAAACATACACGGATTTTTTCATAGCGTCCCAGAACTTGAATTATCCGCTCCTCTATGGCGAGTGTATTCTACGCCCGCTTACAAAACTTATGTTAAAGCATTAGACTCTTTCAGAGCAATGTGTTTAAAAAGACTGACAGATAAAGGAATTTGTGCTCAAATTGCTAAAGTATCTGGCGAGAAAGTAGCCACAATACTGGCCTTAGACCTATTATTAGTGGGCGTAGACACGACGGCAGCAGCAGCGGCTAGCACTATGTATTTACTAGCACGAAATAATAGGGCACAAAGGAGGTTACAAAACGAGTTGGACAATAAACTTCCTACAGGACGAAATCTAAACAGCAAGGATTTAGACCAATTACCATATTTACGCGCATGCATCAAGGAAGCTTTACGGTAAATTCACTACTTTTTAAACTTAAAAAAAAAACATCTTTCGCTAGATTAGAACAACGTAGCTGAGTCTGTTTCTTCACTACTTCTAAACCACGCAATTTGATACAGATTTCACTAATAGAAAGAGCGATAAGCTCGAAGGTGTGTAGTTTGTAATCGTTTTGTACAAAATTAGTCTTGACGGTGTTTGGTCCAAAAAACGTTTTCGTAAGTTTTAATTTCAAAACGTTTCAATATACTAAAATCTATACTAGGTCTTTTAAAAAAGCCTACAGGGAACTCCACGATAGCATGTGCTTATGTTCCTAAGATACGCGCTCAATAACTTTTTTTATCTTTTTAAAACGCACCAAGGGACGCTCCCGAGCGCAACCTAATGTGAGGGTAAACCGACCTAAATCTAGAATATAACAGAACAATATGAAAATAATAAATTATTAGACTTTAGATTTGGATAGTTAAGCTTAATATAAGGATGTAAACGATTCTTTTGATCCCATTGTTATAATATTAAGTTGCTTTGTATCATGTATGCAGCGTTACTCATACTTACCGACACTCTGCGGTTTAATTCGTATTTGTGTTGTACCACTAACATAAAAGTAATGCAGATGTATTTACTGAAAACAATCTCGCGCTTCAAGCTATGTATTATTCATATTATACTGAGACATCTTGTTGCATTCGGTTATGAAAAGTGTCGTATAAATAAGCTTCAAAGGTATTCAGTTGAAATGTATAAATTGAAATTCTTTGAATAAATAAAATCTATTTTTAATTAATATTTAAGAAATACAGAATTTATTTATATGAACTAAGCGCAGCAACACTTGCACTTATACTAAAATTAACAATTTTAATATTTACTTAGTGCGAATCGCAAAAACTAATAATAAATTATAATGTTAAAATTTGTTGATTTAAATAAAAATATTTGCAATTATCAGAAAATGTAATCACTAGCCGTAATAGTACAACCAGTTAGGCAACGTCAAAACTAGTTACTTACACGAACATTACGTGTTTGATTTAATAAAATCGTCTAAAATTGTGCAATTTATGAAAATCGATTTCAGCGTCAGCAGTTCAATTAAATTTTTAATTATTCTAGGATCAAGCCAGTCATTTTGGGAAATGGACGATGCATACAAACTGACGCTATAATTTCGGGATACGAGGTTCCCAAGGGGGTAATTGCCACAATTTTTTAACTTATTTTATTACTGCGTGCATTATTATTGTAAATTGTAATGTATAAAATTTTCCTCTACAGTCACATATCGTCTTTCCTCACTACATTATGTCGAATGAAGAACGATATTTTCCAAGCCCTCAGGAATATATACCAGAACGTTGGTTAAGGGAAATCGATAAAGAAGAACTCTGGGATAATACTAAAAATATATCCACAAATAACAATTCTAATACAATATGTGAACACGCTAAAGCATTTTCAGTGTGGAAAAAGCAAACCGAGATAGGGATCCACCCATTCGCCTCTCTTCCATTTGGATTCGGTCGAAGAATGTGTATTGGGAAGAGATTCGCTGAAGCGGAATTACAGCTTTTGCTTGCTAAGGTAGTATTTTCGTATTGTTATATCAAATACCAAAATGAATATCGTTAGCAAATGACACTTTTCCGTAATAATAAAAGTTATGTGTAGTTTCAATGCACTTTACTAAGTATGGCGTAATTGCTTAGGAACTTAAACTGCTGTCTATGTAAATAAATTTTATACTTGTACTACAAACTCGTACTCAGTTGGTTGGATTTACAAAAGGAAAAAAGTCTCGTTACGACGCATAAATATAATTAAAAACTCTTGGACGAGCGTCTGTCGCAGGATCACGTAAAATAATGGGATAAATTTTAATGAGATTTACAATTAACATTAGATAACGTTCCTATAGAACTATATATCGCGTTAATGTCATAAGGTGAATTATTCAATGCAATAAAATCCCGAGTTCAATATACACGTTAAATATTTTTTTTAAATATATTGAAGTAGTCATTATTACCAATATAGAGACCGAATCTATAGACAGTTTATAAATTTTTGTGTCTCTGTGGTCGCCGAACGTGAAAACCACAAACTACAGATTATGTAGAAAGGGTGAGTCACTAGTTTACATGTAATGTTAAATAATTCAAAGCCTATTAATAATACCTAAGCCTACTAATATTTCTTCTAAAAGAAAAGGTTTGTATTGTTTTACATGAAAAAAAGAGAGTAGTTAATGTTTGTAATGTAGTAGTTAATTAGACCAACATTAGGTGACCTCTTGTGTTATAGTAAAAATATGTAAAATATCATCACTGTGAATTTTAGTATCTCTTCATGTTATAAAAGAATGGAAATAAAAATACATAATTATAATGTTTTTGTTTTAGGTATTCCATAAATATAATGTATCTTGGAAACACAGAGAGCTCACATACAGCGTATCGCCGACTTACGTGCCCAACGAACCTTTAAAATTTACAATGGATTTAAGGGAGGAAAACAGATACTAGGATAACTACGAGTATACAAAGTAACATAAGTGTAATAAAATTAAAATACTAATGAAACAATTATTTAAATATCATCATATAAATACTAATCGAATAGACAGTGGTAGTCCAATGATAACGCACTCGTTTAGAAAATCAAGGAGGTTCAAAATCAAAAGTCTATTTTATTTTTATGTCTAACCTACTTACAACAAAACCGCTCATAGCCTAAGGCTGATCGCAGTTATGCACAGAGGAAAAAAAATGTACAACCTATTTTCATCATGATTATCAATTGCCTATTGATGAAAAAAAAGGTAAAGTAAGAGTAATCTTGTATTCTAACACTAATTTTCTAAAGACAATAAATTCTGCCGATGCACTACAATACATAACAAATTAGATTTGACCAGTGAGGTCGTTTATATACGATCTCCTTTGCATTGAATCAGGTTGTTATATACCCAGTCGTACGTGAGAGTTGTGACGTTAAAAAGATCCATCTTATCTCATAATATTACAATAGTTCAAATTCTTGTTTATAATTTATTTTGTGTATCTCGGAAACAGCTCTAACAATCTTATTCTGTATCTAGATAAGGTTTTTGTTTTTAAGTTAATCTGTACAAGCCTACATGTTTTCTGAAATTTAACATTTTTATATTTTTTCTGAAAAACACCAATTGTGAAATAAAACAAAATGAATGTAAAATAGGTAAAACAACTTTAGTATACTCACTATTTAGCAGAATCATTGAGTTGGTACTCATTAGAGCGGCCGAAGCACTCTTGCACGCCGGCGTCCGCCCACAGTCTCTTCATAGCCGCGAGCAGTTCCTCGCTGAACGGCTCCGTGTCTTCCATTCGTTGGATTACATCAAACACCATCTTGCCGTCGCTCTGTATATCAATTGTATGGCTTAGTAAAGATTCAAAATTAGTAATGAATAAGGGGCTTAGTTAGACTTAGTTAAAAAAATTTTGGGAGTGAAATACCACAAAATTAACGAAATAATCATTTTTTCCGGACTAAAACTAAGAATGTTTGAAATAATTTTGAATATAATGTAAATATCTCTGGGATGAATCATTTAAGAATATATGTGATTATGTTGACACCATCTCTTGACAAAAGGTGATAAATATCCACTACGTTGATAAGAGACACTTTATTACATAAAATGTTGTCATTTCGCATATTCTTAGCAACAAAATCTAAAATATTGAATACGGTTTCAAACTATTCCATATTAGCTTTTACATAGATAAGGATTTACACACAATATTTCCAACGACAAGTACATAATATAGTGAAAGGGTGAGAGGCGCCATTCGTACGACGACACGACTGAATCATTTTTAGATAATAATAACTAACAAGCACTCATACAACGAATACAAGTAATTAAACTTCTTATAAATGATAAATGGCGATGTTTATATGTGTACGTAAGTTACTAAATAATGAAGTATATAAATTATAATATAATAATTGATTAACCAACAGAAAGGTATATTTTTTCTTTTTATTATTTAGGTATATATATTTTAGAATAATAAAGCAAACAATTATAAAAGAAATAAAAAATTAGGTTTTCAATATAAGTTTAAAATGAATGAGCAATTATTATTTTTTCAGCAAGTTTAAATAGATCGCCTCTACAATCTTCATAATAGGATAATTAACAAGCTCAAGTTCTCGTATCATTTATTGGCATGCTCGCAGCTTTAAGCAATCAAACAGGTCTAAAATGTTCAAGGCTCGTAATAGAAACTCAAATGAGCCTTTCCACTTTGATTTTTGTTCCAAAAAATATATGGATTATCGATAATCTTTTATTATTATTTTTTTAAATTTAAGTTTTTTCATGAGACTTCTCAGAAACGTTGCGAGATATTAATTTGGAATCCTTTCCACAATAACTTCTAAAACTCTTAAGGACTTACAAAGAACAATAACATATAGAATCAGAATACAGGTGGTAAAATTTCCATTTTACGGTATATTATAGATGTTCTTTATTTCTTACCATTTCGACTCAACTCAAAGAAAATAACGGCATAAATAATAGACTATTAAAAAATAAGCATTTACTGTACCATAAATCTTAATTTTTTATACAAAGTGACAAACGAAAAGGGAGCAATAATTGTATAGTAAATCATTTATCACTGGCGCGATCAATCGTGAATATGTAATAAAGAAGTCGAAGGACGATAGAAGATTCAATGCGACATCATGTTGCGTCATGTCTTATGACGAAGTTAATTACAGTGTTTTCACTAAACGGCCTGTGTTTCAGCTATTGCGTAAGATGTTCAGGACTGATGTGACACTCAACGCCTTTATCTAAAGCTCATTTCACACATGTTTTGTAAGTGTAAATAACGTTTACTAGTGTAAACTCTGCGACAGGATGGTCTTCCAATTACACGTTATTACACATTAAATAATATGTATTCGTCTATTCTTATTATAATTATATATTCCACAGCAAATATTACCAGCAATACTTTCAACAGCAATTATATTATTCAATCTATACTGTCCGAAGTAATGAATCGAAATGTGTCACTCACCGATTAAACAGAACTTATAAAACCTTATTTTACAGCGCCATCAGGTAGTCAATACAACTCCCAACAAAGTAAATTGATAATAGAATAAAAATAGTCAATACAAGTCCATATTCATTATCCATTAAATACATAGAAGTTAACAGTCGGCCTTCCTGCCATCTCACGTCCCCGTGAGATCGTTTTTACATAAAATCAGGTCTTCCTTCTTATTTTAGTTTCATTTTAACAGCATGGCATGGCAACAGCATTCTTCTTCGTGTACTTCATTGCTGGAGGTCGTGTTTATCATGAAATGATTTCACCGATGTATACAGCTTTAGCTTCCTACATACCACTCAGTCCGCAACTTGTCTAAGGGCAGTCTGAATATTAAATCCCGTTTTATTTTGAATGTGATCGGACCAGCTGTTAGGTGATCGGCCGTGTGATCTTTTGCCTTTGATCTTGCCTACTACAACCAGTTTGTCCAGATTGTCTAGTCTGGTTGTCTCCGAGCAACGTTACAAAAATAATTTAGGATTCGTTGGCAGATCGTCTTAAAGAAACCTTCAGTTGGTCGAGAATAGACTTGTTGGCCCTTTTGCTATCCACTGTATACGCAATATTCTTCTATAACACCTCATTGAAAGTCTCGATCTTTCTTTTTCGGTCAGCTGCATGCATTGATCATGATTCGGAACTGTACAGATATATTGAGAATACCACCCTGCTCGCACGACACACACACACTTCTGTTTTGCCAGATTCTTGTTAACTTACTCATAGCTGCTTTGGCAACAGTATTAACAACAGATTTGTTTCATTTCCATTATTTCCACGGCATATAATCAACAGCATAGAAAAGCGTAAGTAACAGAGACTTGTCTCATTAAATATTCTTGAACGACGTAGAACTATCTCTATTAAATCCATAGCATAAATTTAAGTGCATAGAATAGCATAAGTAACAGACTTGTTTCGTCTCTACTACATCCACAGCATAAAATCAATGTCATAAAATAACATAAGTAACAGAGACTTGGTGCATCTCTATTAACTAGCATAAGTAACAGACTTGTTTCACCTCCATTACATCCACAGCATAACCTAGCATAAGTAACAGAGGCTTGTTTCACCTCTATTACATCCACAGCATAAACTAGCATAAGTAACAGACTTGTTTCACCTCCATTACATCCACAGCATAACCTAGCATAAGTAACAGAGACTTGTTTCATCTCTATTACATCCACAGCATAAACTAGCATAAGTAACAGAGACTTGTTTCATCTCTATTACATCCACAGCATAAACTAGCATAAGTAACAGAGACTTGTTTCATCTCTATTACATCCACAGCATAAACGAGCATAAGTAACAGAGACTTGTTTCATCTCTATTACATCCACAGCATAAACTAGCATAAGTAACAGAGACTTGTTTCATCTCTATTACATCCACAGCATAAACTAGCATAAGTAACAGAGACTTGTTTCATCTCTATTACATCCACAGCATAAACTAGCATAAGTAACAGAGACTTGTTTCATCTCTATTACATCCACAGCATAAAATTGCATAAGTAACAGAGACTTGTTTCATCTCTATTACATCCACAGCATAAACTAGCATAAGTAACAGAGACTTGTTTCATCTCTATTACATCCACAGCATAAAATTGCATAAGTAACAGAGACTTGTTTCATCTCTATTACATCCACAGCATAAAATAAATGGCATAAATAACATAAATAACAGAAACTTCATAAAATCGATGGCATAAAATAGCCTAAGTAATAGAGACTTGTATCATCTCTATTATATCTACTGCATAGTACAACAACTGCATAAGTAGTAATTAGAAACCAAAGCATTAACTCAGATAGCCCAGCATACATACATTCTTTAGAGACCAACCCGACGTTGGTTAAGAATTGCATAAACAGTCTGAACATCCTGGGTACATCCAACAAAGTTACCCTCAGAAGGGTTCCATGTCACTTAAGTATAGATGGGAACGAAAAGGCAGGTGACTTGGCAATAATAAGCTCCGATATTCCTCAATGCAGCAGTCAGCCATTTTGTGGTATGGTAACAACACACATTTATTTCTCAAAACTTACTGCAACCTCAAAGCACTTCTTGCAAAACTTACTGTAACCTCAAAGCTCACTCGTGTGGTATGGTAACAACACACATTTATTTCTCAAAACTTACTGCAACCTCAAAGCACTTCAAGAGTGGCAATCCACCTCTGGACACTTCTTCTTAAGCGCTAATTAAGGGATATTGCAAAAACTTTACAAAAGGGTTACTCCACCTCAATAAGTATAAAAAAAACGCAGTAACCAGAATACTCATTGGCCAATGCATTATGCAAACTCAATAAACATATGTTCACTCTCGGCCTTAGTTAGTTCGCAATGTGCAGACTATATCATAAGACAGAGGAATCTGCTATGCACATCTTCTGATCGCTCGGACCACTCATGCACCGCAGAAGTATCTATCTAGGGCAGCATATTATGCAACCTGATTGGAAGTTCCTGGAGTCGAAAGGACTCTGTAGATAACTCTAAGTTCACTCTAAAAGAGTGACAATGGATCAACACTAGTCCACATAGCTAGGGCCGACCTCAGCACCACATCCAACAAATTCAATAATAACAACAGCATAAGTAACAGAAACTTATTCTTTATCTATTACCTCCAAAGCATTAATAATCTAGTAAAATATCAACAGTTTCAGCAAAACAGCAATATTTTCTGCATAGTCCACAAAGATCTGCAAATTATGTGTATATAACAAAACTAATATTCTCCGTTATAATTAACTAATCATTTCCAACAAATGATCGCAAAATAATTCATTTCATTATTCACGGTTATTAAAACCAACGTACTACAAAATGCACCACGTTTCGATTACATTTTTAAGAATGTAATCTCTGGTATAATGATAAAAACTTTGCAAAAAATCATACAAATAATATATATAATTCACGAAATTTAAAAGAAAACCTTTTAAAATGTGCCCGAGCTAATTAATAAATTGGCTAATAATGAAATTAACCAATATATGTGATCACTTTATCAATTTCTTCGTGACACTTGGTTCGGTACTAGCATATCACTGGATACTATAGTGTTCGGTACTCAATATAAATCAATAACCTGTCAGCACATACGAAACTATCCAAGCCTTCCAATCTTGTCACTACAAACATTAGTACCCGTGTTGATGGAATAAGCTTTAAGACTGTAAAATACTTAAAAACAACATGATTATATTTCAATTGTTTAAAGTTAGCCAAAGCGTGTCATATCTACACAACGGGTTCAAGTCAAACACTGGAAATTATCGCCCCTTTTCATGTCCTGCCCCTTAAACTATCAAAAGTCTAGAGAAAATTCTTACACTATCCACTTTATACATATCTAGAATGTATTAACTTTGTATCTAATGACCAGTTTGGTTCTCGTGACAAATACTCTTGCAGTTCTTACTGACCTAGTTACAACATAAGAAATAATATAGACAAAAAGCAATTAGGTTTGCGTGTCTTTATTGGCTTGATTTAATATTGTAAGCCATACGTTACTTTTCAGCAGTTTCAGTAAAATAGTTTCAGCAAAATATCAGCCTCATATAAATATAAATGCTACATAATATAAAAATCAAACTGCTGCTTATGCCATTACAGTACAGAGTAGCCATGAAATGTTAACACCAGCATATTACAAGGATCAATCCTAGTCCTGAACTTAAACGGTGATATCGCTTTGCATGATACCACTTTATTTAACATTGCCATTGAAATTAAAACCATAATTAGTCAGCATGACAAGGTTTTAATTGCCTTAATTAATGGTCTCGAGAAAGTGTTCACTATTAATAGTAACTAAAACCAACCGTTTGTTTAACGCAAAACAAAAATATTACCTACAATCAGCATTTATGCACCATTGACGAGAGTACATTCAAAAGAGTACCGAGGCTTATATAATGGAGGTGGTAAAAACGGATCTTGGTTAGGATTGGATCATTTGAATCTGGATCAGTATGGTGATCCGGTTCAGTGAAACGTTTCATTTGGATCATCGAATCACTACGACCGCCTGTCATACTGATCCGATGTTCCAAGTGAAAAATTCACCTCTACGATCGGTGGGTATCGCGAATCTAATTTCCTAACATTAACCGTATAATTAATTTTTCGCTCTAATTGGATAAAGTAAGATTAGTAATATTTTATAATCGATTTTCCTTCATACTTTTTTCAGACTTACTAACTTGCCAGTTCAGTAAATTGTTTCATACCAAATAAATGCATAATAAAAAATAAAATAAATAATAAGACAGAAAATCATAAGTATTCTAAATTATATTTCAAAAATAATAAAGATTTTCTTGCTGTGCCGCCGACTGCCGAGCCGTCGTGTCCTGTGTTGCCAGAAGTTTTCTTACAGTTTACGTAACTTTTGACTACTTCATGTAACATGTATGTAACAACAATTTTAATTCATTTTAATGTATTTTTTTAAGAATCACATAATAGCTAAATATAAAAAAAACGAACAAACATTTGCATTATTTACGACGGTATACAAAAGTATATAAAAGTTTCGCCCACAAACTCCTTAATAAAAACATAAATATATAAATAAATATATTTTTAATTATTTATGATCTGTAAGCTGAAAATTATCACTACGTAATTTTTTGTTTAAAAATGTAACTTTTCAGACGTAAAGGCCATAGACCGATAAGTATACCGAATCGGCCCCAGATGAATATCGGGCTCATTATTTTCGGAGATGTTAATACTAATAAGATACGTTGATCCTGCAAGTTTCAGATCTCTATCTTTTACCGTTCCTGAAAAAATCGAAAAACACGAAAAATCAGTAAAAAATATTTTTCTCCGTACTTTATGAATCGATTGATTTGAATGTTGGATATATTTTGGGGGATGGTGGTAGCTTTTAAGAAAAAAAATAAGAGCTATATCGGTCCATAAGATCCAAAAAAAAAACAAGTTTTTTTTTTAATTTTCAATTTTAAAACATGTTACAGTTACCGTAAAATTATGAAACTATTTTTTTTGAATTCCTCATTCAATTTGCGATAAAAATATATATTTTTCAATTTTTAAAAAACGGTACGCCATGTTGAAAAAAAGAAAAATTCGTTTTTTCATACAAACTTATACAATAAAGGCAAAACGGCTCGGTGGCGGCTTGCGGCTCTCTTTATGGTATTGCTCTTGGTTACCTTAGCGCCAGAGTCCAAAATCTCATAATTATTTATTTTTGACTTTGCCAACAAAATAATTTCATTCTGCCATTATTATTATTTCAGTGTGAATATGTCTACATCGACAACTAATAATCCAAAGTGTCGCATTTGCTCAAAATTCATAAAAAAAAATACCGGGTGCTCCTAAATATATACAATCTGATAAAGATGCTGACGAGTTTTCAACAATTTTTGACTGCACAATTGTAGTTGGTGATGTTTTGTGTTCCTATTGCCGTGGAAAGAAATATAAGAAAATTAAACTTGATTACGAGCAACAGCAAACATCTTTGGGAGATGAATTACCTTCAGATACGATCGAATTGTTAGAAAAAACTAAATCGAACTTATCATCGATGACTTTGTCTCAGTCAAGCACTGATGATCCATCATTTAATTTAGATGTTGGATGTGGTGATGATACAGAAGAGTGTATTGAAATTCAAATAAATAGAACAGTTGCGACTCACAGATATTGTTGTATATGTTATGTTTCAAATAAAAATCTAATAGTTGTTCCTCAAGCTGCTCGTATGCAATGCTTTATTGAAAAAAGAATTTTCATACCGAATGGAAATCGATGCTGCAGTGATCAACTCATAAAAAATCGCTTTTATATTGAGAATTTGCATTTATTAAAAGTTTATTCTAATTGGAGTATTTTGAGATCGTCAGAGTTAACAAAAATAATGGAAAGCTTGGTTGTTGAATGTGACTCTACACTGATTGATAGAATGGATGATTTTCGAATACCTGATGAACAACTTTATATATTTACTGGATTAAAACGTAAAAATATAATCGAGTTGCGAGATTTATTAACAACTATGAGGAATACAGATTCTCATACGGTCAATCAAGCTCTCATTGTATTTTTATTTAAACTGCGTACTGGTAACTCAAACAAGGTGATATCAGCAATTTTACAGTTGGTAAATGAGCAGTTGGTTTCAAAATATTGTGAACAAGTGATACAATCATTTGAAAAAGATATATTGCCTCGTTACTTTGGTTTTCGATATATATCCCGAAATGATATAATTCAAAATAATTCATCAGCATTAATAAAAAGTTTATACGCAGATCTCAGTGATAGGCTTTTCTTGATTTGCGATGGAACATATGTTCGTCATCAAAAAAGTTCTAATAACGCATATCAAAGAAAGTCTTTCTCTGTGCAGAAAAAAGTACCCTTATGTAAGCCATTTACAATTTGTACGACAAATGGATACATAGTTGATATGTTAGGACCATATCATGCTAACATGAATGACGCTACGATAATGAAAGACATTATCGATACCTCTGACGGCATTTGCAATTTATTAGAACCTGGTGATATTTTTGTTGTTGATCGAGGGTTTCGTGACGTTCAGGCGCACTTGGAAGAAAAAGGTTATCAAGTGTTGATGCCCGCATTGAAAGGTAAACGAAAACGCTTAACAACGACGGAATCTAATGCGTCAAGGTATGTCACAAAAATTCGTTGGGTGGTCGAAGCAACACATGGAATGCTAAAGCAAAAATATCATCTACTTGACCAAAAATTCGACAATAAAATGTTACCCAGAATCGGTAGTTTTTATAGAATTGCATCATTTCTTCACAATCAGTATAACAAACGTCTTACTTCTGATGTAGAGTATTTAGATGAAATTGTTGAAATGATAAAATCTCGAAGTAATACTGATAATACTTTAGCTAATGAAGTAGATAGAAATGGTTGGCAGAGAAAAAAACTTCCATTTGAGACCATCCTATCCTATGATTTGATGGATTTTCCCGAAATGACCGAAAAAGACTTGAAACTTTTATTTACGGGTTCCTACGAGTATCAATATAAACAAGCGATATCATATTTAGCAGAGATGATAGATGAATCAGATAATTTAACTATTCAGTTTGTCAGAGATAAAACCAATATATTGAAGGCTCAAGTACAATCTCGACATATCGGAAGAAAGGTTTACAGATGTTTTGTTGAATATCAACCAAATACGATTGGATGGAATGGAATATCAAGATACTGCTGTGAATGTGCTAATGGACTGAGGACAATCGGTTGTTGTTCACACGTTGCTGCAATAATTTTTTACCTAGCGCACGGACGATATTTAGCTAAAATTCCTAGACCAGCTGCAATACTCAATACTTTATTTAATAAAGATAATATTACTACAGTGATTGATGAAGATAGTGACGAGGACTAGTCATGAGTTAAAAAAAACTATTATTATTCACAACTTATAATTAATAATCATCATCATCCCTTTTAACGTCCCACTGCTGCTGGGCACTCCGTTAGTACGAGGGGGATCAAACCATAGTCCACCGCGCTGGCCTAGTGCGTGTTGGCGGACTTCACATGCCTTTCGAAAACTGCAGGTTTCCTCACGATGTTTTCCTTCACCGTAGGACAAGTGGTAATCATGATATAATTGATTCGCAGATGAAAATATCAGAGGTGTGAGACCCGGATTTAATCCCGCATCACTCGGTTATCAAAGCGACCGCGTTTCCGCTGTGCTACCACTGTCTGTAATCTGTATTTAAAGTGGTAGTGCCATGCTTGTTACCTTCGGGTAGCAGCCGAATGGGCCGTATAGTTCATTAGTACCACTCTCTTCCAGAAGACCGGCGTGAAGTGGCAGCTATGCTGTCGCGTTTCGTCCGGTGAGTGAGAGTCCGGGAGGCCCACTCTCCTTCCCCCCTCCCTCTTCCCTTTATACTCCGCCTTCGTTCCCCCCTCCCTCCCACTCCCCTCCCTCCCTTTCCTGAAAGGCCGGCAAAGCATCTGCAAGCCTGGCTTGCAGGTATCCATGGGCGTAGGTGATCACTTCTCATCAGGTGAGCCTAAATATAGATAAAAAAAAATATAGTATTTTTTAACTCATGACTAGTCCTCGTCACTATCTTCATCAATCACTGTAGTAATATTATCTTTATTAAATAAAGTATTGAGTATTGCAGCTGGTCTAGGAATTTTAGCTAAATATCGTCCGTGCGCTAGGTAAAAAATTATTGCAGCAACGTGTGAACAACAACCGATTGTCCTCAGTCCATTAGCACATTCACAGCAGTATCTTGATATTCCATTCCATCCAATCGTATTTGGTTGATATTCAACAAAACATCTGTAAACCTTTCTTCCGATATGTCGAGATTGTACTTGAGCCTTCAATATATTGGTTTTATCTCTGACAAACTGAATAGTTAAATTATCTGATTCATCTATCATCTCTGCTAAATATGATATCGCTTGTTTATATTGATAGAAACCCGTAAATAAAAGTTTCAAGTCTTTTTCGGTCATTTCGGGAAAATCCATCAAATCATAGGATAGGATGGTCTCAAATGGAAGTTTTTTTCTCTGCCAACCATTTCTATCTACTTCATTACCTAAAGTATTATCAGTATTACTTCGAGATTTTATCATTTCAACAATTTCATCTAAATACTCTACATCAGAAGTAAGACGTTTGTTATACTGATTGTGAAGAAATGATGCAATTATATAAAAACTACCGATTCTGGGTAACATTTTATTGTCGAATTTTTGGTCAAGTAGATGATATTTTTGCTTTAGCATTCCATGTGTTGCTTCGACCACCCAACGAATTTTTGTGACATACCTTGACGCATTAGATTCCGTCGTTGTTAAGCGATTTCGTTTA
The DNA here is from genome assembly GCA_905231865.2 of Boloria selene. Classification (NCBI taxonomy): domain Eukaryota; kingdom Metazoa; phylum Arthropoda; class Insecta; order Lepidoptera; family Nymphalidae; genus Boloria; species Boloria selene. The sequence goes on from HG993149.1 coordinate 7,892,305, forward strand.
CCTTTCAATGCGGGCATCAACACTTGATAACCTTTTTCTTCCAAGTGCGCCTGAACGTCACGAAACCCTCGATCAACAACAAAAATATCACCAGGTTCTAATAAATTGCAAATGCCGTCAGAGGTATCGATAATGTCTTTCATTATCGTAGCGTCATTCATGTTAGCATGATATGGTCCTAACATATCAACTATGTATCCATTTGTCGTACAAATTGTAAATGGCTTACATAAGGGTACTTTTTTCTGCACAGAGAAAGACTTTCTTTGATATGCGTTATTAGAACTTTTTTGATGACGAACATATGTTCCATCGCAAATCAAGAAAAGCCTATCACTGAGATCTGCGTATAAACTTTTTATTAATGCTGATGAATTATTTTGAATTATATCATTTCGGGATATATATCGAAAACCAAAGTAACGAGGCAATATATCTTTTTCAAATGATTGTATCACTTGTTCACAATATTTTGAAACCAACTGCTCATTTTCCAACTGTAAAATTGCTGATATCAACTTGTTTGAGTTACCAGTACGCAGTTTAAATAAAAATACAATGAGAGCTTGATTGACCGTATGAGAATCTGTATTCCTCATAGTTGTTAATAAATCTCGCAACTCGATTATATTTTTACGTTTTAATCCAGTAAATATATAAAGTTGTTCATCAGGTATTCGAAAATCATCCATTCTATCAATCAGTGTAGAGTCACATTCAACAACCAAGCTTTCCATTATTTTTGTTAACTCTGACGATCTCAAAATACTCCAATTAGAATAAACTTTTAATAAATGCAAATTCTCAATATAAAAGCGATTTTTTATGAGATGATCACTGCAGCATCGATTTCCATTCGGTATGAAAATTCTTTTTTCAATAAAGCATTGCATACGAGCAGCTTGAGGAACAACTACTAGATTTTTATTTGAAACATAACATATACAACAATATCTGTGAGTCGCAACTGTTCTATTTATTTGAATTTCAATACACTCTTCTGTATCATCACCACATCCAACATCTAAATTAAATGATGGATCATCAGTGCTTGACTGAGACAAAGTCATCGATGATAAGTTCGATTTAGTTTTTTCTAACAATTCGATCGTATCTGAAGGTAATTCATCTCCCAAAGATGTTTGCTGTTGCTCGTAATCAAGTTTAATTTTCTTATATTTCTTTCCACGGCAATAGGAACACAAAACATCACCAACTACAATTGTGCAGTCAAAAATTGTTGAAAACTCGTCAGCATCTTTATCAGATTGTATATATTTAGGAGCACCCGGTATTTTTTTTTATGAATTTTGAGCAAATGCGACACTTTGGATTATTAGTTGTCGATGTAGACATATTCACACTGAAATAATAATAATGGCAGAATGAAATTATTTTGTTGGCAAAGTCAAAAATAAATAATTATGAGATTTTGGACTCTGGCGCTAAGGTAACCAAGAGCAATACCATAAAGAGAGCCGCAAGCCGCCACCGAGCCGTTTTGCCTTTATTGTATAAGTTTGTATGAAAAAACGAATTTTTCTTTTTTTCAACATGGCGTACCGTTTTTTAAAAATTGAAAAATATATATTTTTATCGCAAATTGAATGAGGAATTCAAAAAAAATAGTTTCATAATTTTACGGTAACTGTAACATGTTTTAAAATTGAAAATTAAAAAAAAAACTTGTTTTTTTTTTGGATCTTATGGACCGATATAGCTCTTATTTTTTTTCTTAAAAGCTACCACCATCCCCCAAAATATATCCAACATTCAAATCAATCGATTCATAAAGTACGGAGAAAAATATTTTTTACTGATTTTTCGTGTTTTTCGATTTTTTCAGGAACGGTAAAAGATAGAGATCTGAAACTTGCAGGATCAACGTATCTTATTAGTACTAACATCTCCGAAAATAATGAGCCCGATATTCATCTGGGGCCGATTCGGTATACTTATCGGTCTATGGCCTTTCGACCAAATCAGTATCACTTTGGCAACACTGGTCACTCGTGTCGCCAATCATAGAATCTAGCGCTGAAGCTGATACGCTATTACATTTAGTTCATTCGAAATTGCAATCTTCGTTCTATATGGCAAGATCGAGTTCCGAATGATCCGATTTTTGCCAGCGATGTGAACCGGAACACCGGCTCATTAAAAAGAAACGGCTCACTGAGCCGGTTCACCAAAGAGCTACACACATCTATTATATAATATAGACCATCGTCTTCCACGGGGCAGACATTAGATAAACTGTTCTAAAATTTCAACTTAGTAACAAAACTCATCATGTTCGCTGCCTCCCGAAATCTATCGGATCTCTCAAATACAATTCGGTGGTGAATCCTTACTTTAAAAAAAACGTTAAAATAGAAACTGCTTTTTCAATATAACTACCATACTCCATCTGAGAAAGTGAGGTACCTGATAAAGCGTATGCTCAACTGAAGCTCTGGTGCTATAATGTCATTAAAATTATATTTACTTCAAGATATTTTCCACGTGAATAAACGACAACGCTATGAATCGGAAAACGGCGCGTAAGTGACCAATCCCTAGACCACAGTGTCTTTGTGAAAGACATGCGTTTTCGAGACGCGTTATTAATTTGCAGTCCAATTCTATTTCATTTCAAACGTTATATTTAAAGATTTGTATCAAGCTGTATTCTTTGCATTACCATAATATTAACAAGGTAAATATAATAACACTACATTAATAATACTTTCTTACGTTTATGCTTTTCTCCCGTAACTACAATTGCTGTAAAGCATTTAAGTCGTCGGGAATCATAAATCAAAATAAATCCGCGATGAAATACGAAAAGATAGTTTCACTAAATTACCTTTTACAAATACTTACTAAGACCTCTTCAAAACGTGTTACTAAACTAATTAATAGTAGGTATTTATTTAATTAGGCTTAAAAATCATGGTGAAAACAGCATAGTACTATATGAAAGAGCACAGATTTTCTTGTACCCTTTGAATTCAATCTTTCACTTTGTATAAAAACTGCAGTACTGACTAATAATTATAAAGTATGCCTTAATACATCACTAACAAATTATCTAATAGCAATAATAGCTTCATTATTATTTTGTCAATCGATAAGACAACATGCAATGATGCATGGAGCTTTTCATTACTTTATTTTAAATGTATGCATTCGTTTAGATCATTTATTTATTTATCTTATTATGACCACCAACAAGAAACACAGAAATAATTCATATCTAAAAATATCGTAAATGTAATCTCTTATTACAAGTGTTCCACACAATACCGCAAATTTTAACATAAGTTAACTGAAACACACGTTACGTTACTAACTTTCCGCCAAAATATGCTAAAATTAGAAATTCTTAAGCCACAATAACAACAGCATTTCTTTTCTTTCCAACGCCATATATTTTTATTAAATAACTACCTACTTCATTTTACAAGTAGCATTTGTCTAAATCACTCATTTAAATAATGATATTTTTTTGTCGACATCATTATTACTTATACTTATTCAAAGAAATAAAAGCAATATTGTTATTACACAAGTTTCTATTTTTACCAATTTCACTATAAGTTAATCTTAAAATATTTTTTTACCCACAATAACTCTTAATCTTAAATAATTTGTTATTACTTCTTATTTTTAACGCTAAGCATAGGCGTATCATTAATTGTGAATCGTCAATGTATAGCCCTGACCAAATACGTCCAATTAAATTTTTAATGAAATAATAACGCTAAGTACGCTTATTTTGCACGGCAAGAGAGTAACCTTAAACTAAATGTTCTACAAGATACGAATACTAAAAGTTTCACTAACAAACACTTATAATGCGGTATAATAAAATAGATTACAAACTCCCTTTTGCTCTAAATAATAGGTTAAAAAATACAGAATAGCCTTAATCAAATATTTCACAGCATACGAGCTTTTGAAGTCAAAGTTACATAAAACATTATATCAATATAAACATCTTTAAGAAAAAAAAGTTACATACCCACTTCTGAAGCTGTAAACTCTGCGACAGGATGGTCTTCCAATTACACGTTATTACACATTAAATAATATGTATTCGTCTATTCTTATTATAATTATATATTCCACAGCAAATATTACCAGCAATACTTTCAACAGCAATTATATTATTCAATCTATACTGTCCGAAGTAATGAATCGAAATGTGTCACTCACCGATTAAACAGAACTTATAAAACCTTATTTTACAGCGCCATCAGGTAGTCAATACAACTCCCAACAAAGTAAATTGATAATAGAATAAAAATAGTCAATACAAGTCCATATTCATTATCCATTAAATACATAGAAGTTAACACTAGGTACTTAAATGTGGTCGGATAACGAGACGTTGTAAATAAAAAGTATTTTTATTTTTAGTCGTTACACAGATAAACATTGATGATCGAAAAAATATTATTTCGAATTAGTTCATAATGCTGTACTAATAAAATTACTAACACATTTAAACAAATGGTTTATCTAAGATTTATGTGCTAAAATGAACCAATTTATATAAAATTTAACTTGATATAACCATATAACCATATTATGTAAAATTTAACTTGATAAAATATTTTTAGTTATACATGTGAACTAACCTTTAAATTGATGACGAACAAGATGGTGATAAGCTATCGTAGCGCACACCTAACTGCATGTACCCTACTGTTTGACATTCTCAGTAAGCAGTAAACACACAATGTAACTTTGAAAGGAGCCGGTTATAGCAATACCGTGAATTAAAACGTAATAAAGGTGGTTATAGCAGAGTAACAACATGATTACCATTTGTGAAGGAAAACATTGTAGAAAACCTACTTGTCTGTGAGAATCTAGCAAGTTATTAAAAGACATGTGAAGTCCGCTTACCCTTACTTGGCCAGCATGGTGGACCATGGCCTGATGCCCCAGTGGGACGCTGAAAGTTGCTGAATACGAAATCGTAATAGTAATTTAGTATTTCTTATAAATATACACAAAAATAATAGTATGTTTGTAATAAGTTCAAATTCAATCATCAGATTTTTAATTTTTTTTAAACGACCAACAGTATTATATGCGACTACTTTTAATTAGTGAACAAATTATCAAATATTTTATAACAATGGCAGGCGGCTATTCTTATGTACACATTGAATGGCGTACCCAATGGAGCTATTGTTTTGTTGCCAAACAGTATGCTTTATAAATATGCAAGTGGTGAATAAAATATTGCATTTTATTACAGAACGAACCTGTGGAGAATGTATAAGGAATTACAAAAATAATGTATATAATTATATAAAAAAGACCAAAGAATCACTTACTGTGGTTAAAAATAACAGGATAAAGTTACCAGAATTCGTAACATAATAATATTTATAATTATAACTTCTCATAATATTATGTAACATCCAGAAGAAATCCTTGGAGATCGAGTGACTAGATCGCAATGCATTACACCAAGGTAAATCAAAACCCCGAGTCCTGAATACGTGAGTCATCTACATAATATGCACAGCTATAATTTGCCGTCGATCTTTACCATTAAAAACCAAATGACTTCTTTCAGAATAGTTTTATTTCTCGACAAACATTACACCGTAAAGGATAAATACATAAACTATTTATATTTGCTAGAATCAGAACTTTCGTAAAGTCCGAGTTAACTTATCTATACTTGATATTTCCGAGTTGATTTTATACATTAAATATATTTTAGAGAAGCTTATTGAAATAGTCATTATTATAGATACTGAAGCCGAACCTATTGTTTTTAGAATTTTACCCTGTCTGTTTGTATGTCTGTGACCGCATCAAGAGAAAACAACTGGACAGATTTGATGAAATTCGGCATGATCAAAGGTGGTTATCCGAGTCAACATATTATTAGATACTTTTAACTGCGGGATAATATCACATCTCTGATATACCAACCGTTAAAACGTACTTAGGGTACGAACCCCAGCGTAACGAGAGTGAGTCACATTTTAAAATTTATTTTACACTAAATAGTGATAATGGTTTCCATTTCCTCATTTAATTAATAAAGACATAGTTTTTACTTTTAAAAAAAGTAGGACTGGATATTTTGGTCTAAAAGTTGAACTTCCTCAACTATATAAAACACTTATAATAAAAATTTAAGAAGAAATATTATGGAACTATAACATATGCCTTATTTGAATAATATTGGGGTAATAGCTGATAAATATTTTATAGCTAATAGTAATTTCACCCAAGCAATAGCTTAGGTACTTCGTAATGGGCGCAGAAACGACTCGGGCTCTTAGTGAAACATGTAAGCTATAAGAGATTATTTTTTACGAACTAAATATTATTAATAGAATAGTCAGAGCAAACGATTTGTTCACAGCTCGCTTGTGAATACTCTGGAGTGGGTTGTAAAATAATTATTAATATCATAATATAAAAAAGTTCCGATAACTAGATACATAAAATAATTTTACTATTTATGTTCATATCCCTGGCCTAAATGAACTCTCATTATTTTAATTGTGCTATATTTTTACTGCCACATATTAATTATGTGATAACGTAATAATTAATTTTTCGTATTTAAAAAAACTACTCATTTTCTTCTTTTATTTGTATAATAACTACGTATTATTTTCAAAAAAATCCGTTAAAAGCTATTAATTTATTAATAAGACGCCAAGTTTAATATTTTTGTATAAGCATACAAACAAATGTAAAACTTCTAGCGTAGTGTAACAGTAATTGCAAGTCAAATTTGCTATCATTGAGAGAAATCGTTAATTGCCATTTAAGATTCAATCATGCAATGTTTCAAGCAAGGCAATATTCTATCGATTGGGTTATTTTCAACCTCTACGTAGTAAGACATTAATGTTTTACTTATTCTCTAGATCTGTATAACTAATTATGATTTTTAATATAGAACAAGGAAACTAAGTTGATAACATTCAATTTTTTTTTATCACAATATGGGCAATTCGACTTACAAATGACAACATAACAAGTATTGCGGCAAAATGCCAAAAACATGTCTGATGTGTTTCGCTTACTTCTAATAGTTTACTATTGTTGATAACAGAGTTAAAATATTGGTATTGCGATATAATAGTCACAATCCACAGAAAAACAAAAAAATATACATACTAATATGAAATTTTCTTTGTTTAATTTTAGACACTTTATAGTTTTATCGACATTTTATATCTTGTATTTTATTTGATAATGCAGGGTTACCACAAAATACTTCACTACATAGTATAAAACAAAGTCGCCTTTTCTGTCCCTATATCCCTATGTGCGCTTAAATCTTTAAAACTACGCAACGGATTTTGATGCGGTTTTTTTTAATAGATAGAGAGATTCAAGAGGAAGGTTTATATGCATAACTAGCAGATCCCACGGCTTTACCTGTGCTAAATCTAGGGAAGAGCCCGAGCGAAGCGAGGGCGAGTCGCTAGTATAATAATAAAATAATGTAGAAAGGCAATAAATAAATATGTTGGGACATTATTACACACAGCTCTATTTAGTTCCGTGTTAAGCTACGAGATTTGTGTTATGGATAATTGATATACTATAAATTATCTATATCTATACTAATATTATAAAGAGGTAAAGTTTGTTTGTTTGTTAAATTGTAAGGGGTAATCTCGGGATCTACTAAACCGATTTTAAAAATTCTTTCACCAATAGAAAGCCACATTATTGCTGAATGTCATAGGCTATATAAAAAACCAAAAATAAAAAGGCTTTTACGTGGTAGTCCGTTTTGCAAAGTGAATCGGAGAAAAAACGGTCGAATGAAAGCGTTTCTTACGAACGCTGCCTTAACTATGAAAGATATATTTTTGAGTTCTAGAGAAAAGATGTGGAGCTTGAAAATGCCTACAAAAAAGTCAACGACAGCATATGTCTAACTTTTATATTGAAGTTACAAAATGTAGTTTTTTTAATATTAGTATAGATAATTTAATTTTTAATTTTTAATATTAATAAAATAATTTGAATTATTTAAACACTCTGTACTAAAAAAGAATTATTAACATTATGCCCAACGAAGTGGGCACGGGTCAGCTAGTCTAATAATAATCTATTGATGTTTAAAAAAATACAGATTGTATACAAATAAATAATAATTAACCAAACTTTATGGATATAGGAAAACAAAAGATTTTTTTATGAGTAATGTGTTGGTCACATTTGCAACTAGTTATATACAAGCAGGCCCATAATAATATTATGACATTATATGACAAGACCATAACCATACGAAAAGGAAATAAAAATGAACAAAGAACTGTATTACTAAGTAAATCAGTAAATTTATCTTTGTTTCTAAATTGACGATAGTATTACAACATGGGTAATGGGTATATATAATTACTAGGTTATATACCTTTTTTTTAACGTTGGGTAATGCATTAACGCATACGTAGGGTGGACGTACGTTATGTAGGACTCACTGGTTTAAAATAAGCCAGTACTACCCACTAAAACCCAACAAAACTTCCTCCGTCTTAATCGGGCGTAGCAGGATCGTCTAAGCATTCCACCACGAACTAGGCTAGTTTTGTAAAATTTTAAAGAACGAACACATATGAATAACTCACATAAAACTTTAGTTTTCGAAAACCAAATTCATTCAATGAACATTGTGTCATCATTAATTCAAAAATCCATCCATAGATAATATATATATCAATTTACCTCGCGATCCTTATTCCCGTAGGTGATGCCCAGGTTGGGCATCGCACGCAAGATGGCGACGAGTGATTGAATCGTGTTGCTGTACACGACAGGCCGATATTGTTTGAAGTCTTCATTTGTGAAGCCACTCTCGTGGATAATTCTGTTGGGCAAGGTTTTTTTTTGAGTTATACACAAAATGCATAAGAAAATCTTTACTAAAACGAAAGGTAGACTGAAATAAAAATACAATGCTCAATCTAATACTATATTAAATTGAAAAAACATGGGAAAGCAGTATCATACAAGTAGTCACTGGACTAGTTGTAAGGAGTCGTCTTTAGTGTATGTTTGACTAAACCATTGAAACAATATACTAGAAAATTATACGTCTTAATTAATATTAAGGCTTATAGGAAAAATATGTACAATAACAGAAGTATATCTCCTAACTCTAAGGTACATTCGCAATAAGAACTATTCATATCTTTATATTTAAAACGTATCTAGTATCAGACGCACCCGAGCGAAGCGAAGGTAAACTAGGTAGTTCATAAAACATTAATGTTAAAATTTTAATTCAAACATAATAAAACATGTAATAAAGTTAGATTATACTCTTGTCATTGCTTCTTGAGTCTAAACCGCTCTTTATGCGATTACGCTTACAATACGAACAATAGGGGCGGAGATACTTAAAAATCGCGACGAGCTATCGGTTTTCCAAAACAATGACGTTCAAGAGAGCAAGTATTGTATCTTTACCTAGAAATATATTACATTATTATCTGATCATCCTCGGTTCAGTAAACCGATTATTGCAAACTCGCATTTATTGAAGGAATAACCATGAGTCATGGCATTAACGCGTTACATCACTACATAGTATAAAACAAAGTCGCCTTTTCTGTCCCTATATCCCTATGTGCGCTTAAATCTTTAAAACTACGCAACGGATTTTGATGCGGTTTTTTTTAATAGATAGAGTGATTCAAGAGGAAGGTTTATATGCATAACTAGCAGATCCCGCGGCTTTACCTGTGCTAAATCTAGGGAAGAGCCCGAGCGAAGCGAGGGCGAGTCGCTAGTTTGTACTAATTGCCAGAATTTTTTTAAGTAGGCGCGATAAGTACTTATAAAAATTATAATTCTTAGGAGCCGTACGTGATAATGAGTAGTTAAAAAAAGAAAAATACCAACTTTTAACATGGTATGGGTATTGGCGTTTAGACACGGCGCATGCGTGAAAGATTTGACGTCACGCTTACATAGTTATCACAGGGCCGCATGGCAGCATCCGGGACGCGGATGACGTCATCTATGTAATGCCTATCGCAAATCTGATATGATTCCAATATAATCAATAAAAAGTTTGTCCCAAATAGAATAACAATTGTTAAAAATCCTATATAATTTAACATCAATACTTTGCATAAGCATTTAATTACCTACCATATTCTTGGCTAATGGCACTTAAGTTTTTGTTAGAAATACCTAAGTAATTGTTTTTGTAGGATACAGATGTTTTACAGGATTCACAGAAAATAACATGCGAAGCTTCATTCTTATAAATGAATTTGAGCACTTATCCATAATCATATTGTTCGTAGTTTAAAATATATATTCAGTGTTTAAATTTAGCGATTTGTTGAAATATTTTCTTATGAAAAATAGAAGAGGGAGAATTATATAGAAGTAATATATAACAGGAACTTGTACGACATGATTTTCATACAATAAGCTTACACCATTATACTACAAAGTTCACCTATACCAATAATTTTAACTGTCGTTAGTTTATGTAAAGCATCCACTACTCGATAACAGCAGAACTTTTTATCGTTTTCAACAACATATGCAGCAATATTACATTATGTGCAGCCTGATTTAAAAAAAATCTTTTTACCTAAGGTAAAGTAAAAATATTAAATAATACATAGTAATTTTTTTAATAAGCAAAATAAATATATAAAGCTTAAAAATGTGTGTTTGTCTGTTCGTCTCTACACTGTTGGTATCAATTGTACATAATAAAATAAACATTGTTAGTTCGGTAGAATACAAAGTAAAATATATCTAAATAATCTAATGTTACTCGTAGATACTATGCTATCTGCCAATCGATTGATGTATTACACGTTTAAAACACATACAGTTGTTGATAACCAATAATCGAACCATTCATATATGACTAAATGTATAGTATTAAATAATATTTCATAACCAAGATGTTTTAATTATTCTAATCTGTTATTTCTAGCGCCCTTTTATTTTTCATTTCCGATGTAATGGTTGTTTTTCCGAAACGCAATGGAGCAGCGAATCGATGTGAATTTTTCCACAGATATAGCTCATAAGCATCAAGTGGTGTTTGGTTTGCATTCTTTCTATACACATGTCCCGTACAACAAATGAAAAATTATCCATTTGGAAAAAGCTGCCGAGGGTCGAATCTCGGCAAAACGAATTTAATATACTAAATATTTATCAATGTGTAACAAAAATATACTTACTTCATTTGTTTAACTATAGTACTCTTTCCCGATTCACCAGCACCTGCAAAAAAAATATTTTCATTAGTAAAAGATTATAACATTTATACATTATTACATTATAGCTAAGATTAAAATATCTTTTACTATTCGTAGGATACCAAAGCTTAAAGTATCGTTTTAAATCGCCTATTTATTTCTATTACAATATCGGGGGATTGAATCGATTATATGGAGGGACTTTCCCTGAATGAATAATAGACGAGAGTGAGATACTTCTTATACATATTATGTAGGTAATTACCATTGCCTAGTAGGTAATATGCGAGCGGAGTCAAAGATGAAAGGTAATGTTCAATATATATTTTAATTCAATTTCAACATCGAGCTCTCAATTTTATTATTACGTACAGAAAAACATAATTTAGTTTACAGTTTTAACAATTTATAAGTTCTATAATTTGATAGGTTAAGAACAGACGTTTGCTCAACCGCTGTAATAAAACCCGCAATGATATAAAAACAGTTAATTGCCGTTTGAATGTAAACCGTACATTTCACACTAAATGTATGTGTTGTATGTGAAATAAAAATAGAAAAGAAAATAAAACTAGTACAGCGGGATATTTGAACGCCTAAATCAAGCAATACGATACGCATTAACACTTCCCAAAGAAAACGTTGCTTTTGCTTGCAATTAAGGAACTTACAAAATTGAGGGAAAAAGACGAGGAAAACAATGTAATAAAAACACCTACATATTTTATTACATTTTTTATTATATGACACGAATTACATACGCATTGCATGTTAATGAATAAATAGAACATTATTAACAACATTATGTTGTTAAAAGACTGTGGAATCATATATTGCTATTCCCTCGACATGCGCATCTAATAAATAGCAACCAACGTGGGCGCTGCAAAACTGACCCTGTCAAATAGCAGGTCTGAGCATTGTGACCCGACTTGTATCTAATTGGTCCGCCGCCGGCGCGAACGGCCGATCTTTGACCTCCCGATACACATATCACCTACAGAGACGAGTCGACTCCTGATTTAATTTTACAATCGCGATACCGCTGAGATACCTTCTTGGAGCATGAATGAACTGACAGCCATGCATCGTGAATAAAGAAACAAATGACAAGTAGAATATTTTAATGTTGAGTAAAACTAAAAAACAAATTTTACATAGTTTATACCCTTCAAATATAAAATGATCTTTGTCTTGATAAAAGACTCAGTCCACGTTGTGATGTATGACTTATCTGTGCATATAATAAAATTGTAAGTCCATTCTGTACATTCATTATTTTTTGGAGAACTTATTGAAAAAGTCATTATTATCGATACCGAGGTCAGATCTGCAGTTTTTTAGAAATTTTATCTGTCTGTCATGCCATGAAAGAAAACCACTGTATAGTTTTTTACGAAATATAACTATAGCTGATAGAACATTAGGGCACTTTATTGCGAAAAAATATCAAACCTCTGAATTATCTACACTAACCGTTAACCTCCCTAGACATGAACCCGAGCAAAGCGTGGGTGAGTCGCTAGTTATTCAATTTTCTTGTTTATGTGCCAACTGTGCCAAGGAATGTCAGGTGTGAATTGCTTTGATTCAAATACATAATTCCAGTGCTACTAACTTATTGTTACTCTGAAATCTGAATAGGTTCCGCTTAACTCTGCATACATACAAGATTGATAGAGAGTTTCATAAAATATTTGCCCGTCAATCTTTGGATACTTTATCGGTGCGATCAGACAGGGCCTTAGTAAGCCCTTTTGTGATATCATCGTGATAAACGCTGTTGGTCGCGTGCTCGAGCGATTCGTCTGATAAAATACCTGTCTTTAACATCCGACCTGACGTCTTTTCAATGTTTACGATAGGATAAATGTTACTTTTATGGGGCATAATACAAAAACTATAATAAGTAGAGGTTTTATATTATATAGTTTTTACGTCTGTTAGTCAGACAGAACAGAAGAGCAAGATAGTCAGAATATAAGATACAGATTTCGATTCATAATTTCAGTCTAACAAACGTTACTAACCAGTAAACATTCGCATTCACCTATAATAAGTAAATTAGATAATTTGATTCTCAATAGTTTATCTCAATATTTGATTTGACTCGAAATATTGTAGCAAACATTCAGGTATTTCTGTTGTGACTAATATTTACATGAGTGACCTCCATTCCTGTTAATAATATCGCTGTGCAAATTACGTATAAAAATAATAATAGAATGGACGTGATAGTTTGGGTGTCATTATGGGAGTGTCGAAACGTGCCGATAAACAAGATTCAATCAGAACTAGTCATTTCTTTAAGAACCAACCAAATCAAGGTAAATTAATAAGTATTAAGAAACGTATCTCATATCTGCATTCATACCCATAAGGCTATAACCTTTTATAATCTAGTGACTCACTCACAGTTTGCTTCCTAGGCATGATTTAGCAGTTAGTATGGATTTCTCATAGAAATGATATTTTCCCGCACTAAAAGGAACTTGTATGTTGACTCGGAAAACCAGCTATCATCATACGAAACACCAAAATCATTCCAGTCGTTATTTCGTGACGCGGTCACAGACAGACAGACGAAAAATCTAAAAAAATCCCATCAGTTTTTCCAAAACAATAATATGTAATGTACAAATTTGAGTATTGCTATATAATATATTTTTGTATACTTTAGGAGGAGTAAGAAATTAATCGATAATAATTAACCAAGTGTATCTAATAATACGATATTAAAAGCATTGTTTGTGTATACTTAGAAGATCGACTTTATTATTTTAATTTGATCTGATGAACGCGATAAAAGAAAGTTTGACAGCTTATTTATTCACGTTCCTAGAATGTTTTCCAGTAATTTTCCAACAATCAATATAATTTCCCCAATACTTCTAAAAGTAATTGATTTTAAAGTATCTTATATCGTTCTATGTAAAATAATATATATTAAATAACGATTTACGTTACGATTAAAAATGCACCATTGAAATACAAAATTGAAAAGCAGTAGTAAAGTAGTAAGTATCAAGCAAGTATCATTTATACATAATTTCCATCCAACCCCGCATTGCGAACTGCGTCGTCAATGTTTAATGCTTTTCAATGTTCACTAAAATATACCCATGACCCGAAAAAATATAACTATGTTAAGTTTTTTTTATCGAATATTTTTATCACTATTATTTTATGATACCTTTGGCAGTGGTACCCCAGGAGAAACGCGCACGCTTGGGAAACCAGATCCCAGGTCTTACACCTGTGATATTGTCATGTGCAACAAAACGTCAATTGTTATGTCAATCATCACCATGATTTACTTTACTTGTCATACAAGTGAAAGAAAACATAGTGAGTCTGCCAATCTACAGATCAACAGAGTAACAGATTGTGGCCTTATCCTTCTCATATTGAGGAGAATGCAAGCAGGACATTAAAAAAAGGTTGAATAGATACTTAATTTAATGTAAAATGCATTATTTTCCTCAATACCTACTGCCAGAGAAATTGTCAAATACAATCTCAAACATATTTCTTATTGTTTACTTGGTGTTACAAGTACATAATATTTTACATAAATAGTTTAGTAATACTTTTGGATGAAACCTTTAAATATACTATTGTTACCCTTTATTTTCATTTTATTACAAATTATGAGCATCAGCTAAAATGCTACCAAACGATGTTTACAGAAATTGTAAAAATAGTAATGTTCATGAATAATGATTTTAGAAATTAACATTATTGATAAATTTAGAAATAGACTTTCTTAAAAAATATTAAGACAGCCCTAGGCAATGCATTAAAGACAACTAAAGACCTATAGGACAAAAGACCTACTCTATCTCCCATCATGATCTGTAATTTAAAGCTGTTTTTGTTTATCTTTTGTAGTGGTTATCCATGTATATCAATATAATAAAATAATAAAAAAAAAAAAAAAAATTCCTATTGAGTAGGCTGTCAAATGTAGTTGAATATTTCATTAGTGGTCATTATAGTTTAAATTTCACATTTGTAAATTAGGTATATAGGTATGAGTCATTTGAAATAAACTGTAATTATTGTAATTGATTGTATTTCTTGGCAATATTGATTCTCACATTGTCTCATTTGCATTTGAGAAACTTTTATGCATTAGTCATTAAATTAACTTGAATGTGTTTTGAAAGGTAAATCAGATTATAAAAAATCAAGTGAAACGGAATCTTCTTGCTTTGGTGTTATAAATTAAACTATCTTTATGGAATTTGTCATGGATTTATTTTGATTTTTACTTCCCAACATTTCGAATGCTTTACAGCAATTTTGGTCACAGGAGTCTCCATTTTATTTATAATGTCAAATATTTGTGTAAACCTAAGAAAGGTTTGGTGTATTAAATTCCTATAATAAACTTAAATGTTTGCATAACCATTGATGAATTGTATTTAATAGACACAAAATGATTAACAAACATTTTGTCTATGTTAAATAGAATTTTAATGAGAACCAACAAGATAGCTAGGTAACATAGAAGAATTTCAGAACTAAATTATATTACAAGTATTAGCATTTTTTAAATTATCAGCAAAACACTTTCGTTCAAATGCGGAACAATGATGCATACCAGCATACTGATTACTTTCAAGAGAAAGCTAATTACAATTTCTTACATGCTTCTGACCTGTTTGAATCATAACTCAACGCCATGATTTACTATTATTATTTATTATCATTTATAATAATATGACTAGTTATAAACTATAATTGAATCGTTTTACAAACCACAAATGCGACAGTAATGAGCGCTGCTATAAATTCAATACATGGGTGCGGCCATGCCCAGGCAACAAAATTACCGATAAATCGTACCTAACAGAAGTAATTTAATGTCTTTAGAAGCCTGAATGCCATCCTCCTTCAGGTTCCTCTCAATCTGTCGGCTTCGGGCAGCCGCCGCGCGTTCCTCAGCCGACTGAGTACACCCCATGTCGGCAGCTGTTCCTTTCCTCTGGCTGCCGTCCGCCCCGACTCCCGAGCCGGGCGCGCTCTCACCGCACCCTCTGCATACGCTTTGGCCGCGTTCTGCCGCCCCGGCTTAACCGGAGCCACTCTACACAACGTTAACACTCAACACAGTAACCTAACCGTGCCACTGATGCCACACACTGTCTCGATGTAATGCAACACTTGTAAATCCCGCCGAACTCAGCAACTTTCACGAATCTATAATACACACGACACTCGAACGCGTAACGACAGCGAAAACTTTAATTGATTTTGAGAATACATATGAATTATGAGATAATGGCGGCCGGATGACAAGCACCAGCTCCACTCCGTGACGACTGACGGCGACCGCGCCCCGCTCGACTGACGTTCGGCCCTGTTCGGGACTCTTCGTTCCGACTCGCTCACACATGCGTGCAATCGACTCTCAGAGAAAGAGAAAAAATAAATGTAAAAAATATTATGGCGTGTTTATCCAACTGCCAATATTATAATCATTATTATTTTAGAGTAACGAAATTTTGTTTTAGTTTTCATTGTTTTGTTATATTTTGTAAGAAAATTAATGATATAATATAATACGTTTTCAACAGTTCCAACAGTTAACGCTAATAAAACTTGTACGACTATTTTTAAATTACATCTACTTTATAGATAACATAATTTTAAAAATATAATATTTAATTTCATTAATTATTTTATAACATTTTTTTATAATCAATTGATATGGAATTGAAATGTAAAAGATTTAAAGTTGTAATTATGTGATAAGTATAAAAGAATTTTAAAGAACACAACTTACATTAAAGAAAGGCTAAAGCCTAATCAACATTTTTTGGCAATATCCCAATAAAGTTACAGGTAGTCTTTAATTCGCAGGCGACGTATAGTTAAGTGATCACTTATTTACGATTGTTTACTTTTAAAAAAGTAAACAAAATGAATGTGCTCCTGTACTGTATACATTTCTGATATTAAAAATACTCAAATACAATTCTACGCCTTGTGATTTGTGAGCAATATTTCTAAATATCATCATCATCATCATCATCATCATCAGCCCTTATTAACGTCCCACTGCTGGGCACGGGCCTCCCTCAGTATGAGGGGGATCAGGCCATAGTCCACCGCGCTGGCCTAGTGCGAGTTGGCGGACTTCACATGTCTTTGGAAAACTTGTTAGGTTTTCTCAGACATGCAGGTTTCCTCACGATGTTTTCCTTCACCGTAAGACAAGTGGTAATCATGATATAAATGATTCGCACATGAAATATCAGAGGTGCGAGAGGATTTGAACCCACATTATTTCTAAATATATTAATATATATTTATATCATTTAACAAAATGAAATTCTCTACAATAACAAACAATGTTTAAATAAATACAAATACCATCGTGGAAGCCCAGCGGTAACGCCTCGCTTGGATAACCGAATGATGTGGTTTCAAATCCGAGCCTCGCACTTCTGATATTTTCATGTGCGAATCATTTCTTACACGATTACCATTTATCTTATAGTGAAGGAAGGCATCGTGAGGAAACATGTCTGAAAGAACATAGCAATTGTTCGAAAGACATGTGAAGTCCATCAACCCGCACTTGGAATGCGTGACTGTGGCCTAATCTCCCTCGTATTGAAGGGAGGCCATTGCTTAGCAGTGGGACATCAAAAAGCGCAGAATACATTTAAATACAAGATGTTACTATATTATACGAGTGTTAGTAATAAAAAAAATTGCTTGTTCCGCAGCCAATTATTTTTTACAAAAAGACATTTCATCAAAACACTGTTCAAAGCTTTTGAAAACGTGTAATTTTGGTGGAAGATATCTGAAAATCCTTGTCATTTTAAAGGCTAGAAAAAAATCAACAAGCAGATTGGCAGCATAAATGAGCCGAATACCGGCTTAGGAGAAACGGGCGAGCAGTCGATAGAGCACCGGCGAAACTGGAACGTGCGCGCGCAACTGGTAACCGGGTAAGAGATAAGAAGCTCTTTTACCGAGAAGCAGCAACTTGATGTCCTTGGCGGCCTGGATGCCATCTTCCTTGAGGTTCTTCTCGATCTGTTTGCTTCGCGCTAGCGCTGCGCGCTCTTCGGCGGACGTAGCGCAGCCCATGGCAATAGCGCGCACGGCCTGGCTCGCTACGCGCGGCAGCGCCGTGCTCCTGGCATGCTCGCGGCTCGTCGTAGCGAAAGTTCGCGCACGCGTTCGTTCGCGTACGCGTTCGACTCGTTCGGAGGTTCGGCGAGCGCCACGTCACGGTCACGCTGCGCGCTCGCACGGTTAGCCGGATCGGTTCGAGATGGCACCGCGGCGTAGGCCCGCGAACGAATGACGGGACGCGCACGCCTGTGACGCTCTGCTTACTGCGCAAGCTCGCAGTCAACTCCGCCTCGCCCACTCGATGCCCCCTGACACACTAATTACACCCTCAATAGAACTCACTGCTGCTACTAGCCTTTTCTCGCCACGATTCAACTAGTTAACAAAGAGTCTACATTAATGTACTTGCCTGAAGTATAATATACCTACCTAATTAGTATAAAATTATAAAAAAATAATTATATAAATTACACGTTTACATATAAAAAAATAGTGAAAAAGCGAAATATGTAAAGTCTGTTTAAAGGTATTTTATACGGCAAACCCCACAAAAAAGGTTTTAATAAAAAAAACTACAACTAAATAATATAATTTAGTGTATATCAACAGTGCAAAGAAGTATCTTCCTTAAAAATCAGTCTATGATTGATTGAAATCTGAACCATTGTAAGCAACTTATTTGTGAAGAATTTAAAATATTTTAGAATTTAATTTACTTGTATTATTTGCGAGGGCAAAAGACATCTATATGAACAGGTATATTTATTCATATTTAACATGACATAATATGCAAACTTTGATTATCTGTGGTTGTTCATTGTTGAACAAATGTCAAGAATAGGTTCATCTATGGCATAGAGAAATACTTTAATATGGAATCTATGGTCTTAAGCACCGTTGAGTATTCTAAAACAGCCTCTCTAGACAAGTGGCATAAACGCTAGTAGTAATTGGTAGACAAATGTTGATATAATCTATTCGAAACGTCAGATTAGTACATAATTCCCCATACAGATTGAAGCCAAGTGGCAGTTTTGACAAACGAATTCTGCGTTAGCATACGGCAAGGCGTTAGCGTTTATCGAAATAGAATCGACACGGAGCGTTTGCCATTTGTCTAGAGAGGCAGGTCTAGCAACAAGCTCAATTTCAGTAGTAACAGAATTGTACGTTTTGTGTGACAGCTTCAAAGCATCGCGTCAACGCCGCTGTACAGCGTTGCTATCGACTGGACCACCTAGCACGCCGTTTAAGTGACAATTAAATGGTATTTATTAAATTCGCTTAGTACGCTTGCATTACGTGGGATAAAAAAGAGACAGAATATTATGCTAATTTGCTATTGCACAGCACCCCAGTCTATCGTTACGCCACGGCTGTAAATGGAAACTATTGTCATGATAAGCCGAGCCCACTACTCTTGATACTAGACCTTCTTTCTAGACCGTGGTAGAGGTGGGCAAAGTATCTCATTTTTGCGATTTGAACATTTGCATCTGGATCACTGAAATGTTCCGGAACACTGATATGTTTCATTTGGCTCATTTGAACCATCGACTCAAAAGATATAAAATACAGAATGTTTGAATACATTGAGTTACGTCGCGAGTGTTTATTACTATGTCAGTGAATTTTTTATATTATATTTATTTATTTTAATTTTTTTATGGTTTGACTTAAAATTGTTATTTAAAAAGAAACCCTAAACAGAACTCAATTAAGTTTTCGTAAACAGGCGCGAACGAACATAAACAATACGACAAATGCCGCATCAACGTAAAATTACAACTTGTTAATGTAAACATTACATGCAAAAAACGACTGTATAGTATTTGATACGTAAGCCTTAGTGGTCATTTTTACGTACATGAATACTGACACCGAAAATCCGTACGAATTAAGTGATACACTTCTCATTTGTTATCTCTTTCTGACTTGTCACTCGCAAGTCGAGGGTCGCGATTCAATAGTTTAGTTGTCTCTCTCGCTCGCCGCTCATACGGAACGCGAGCGACGTGTCGCGCTAATGTTCCAGATCTAAATGAAGCAATTGAAATGTTGCGAGTGAACCAATCTTTTGAATCACTTTAGTGATTCGGATCAGTGAGTCGGTTCCGTAAAGAGTTACACACGCCTAGACCGTGGTCATAAGTCATAACTCAAAAGTCAAAACTCACAAGTGTCAGAACTCACAAATTTAGACTAGGCTGTATGGCTGATGTCCTTTGCCTTTCCCTGTTAAATTTTAAAAACAACAATCACACAACACAAACCAAAACCTTTGCCTTTCCCTATTGGGGATAAATTTAAAAAACAATAACAACAACAAAACCATAGAACACAAACGTCAAAACTCAAAACTATTTGAAACTTGAGGAATGAGGTCAGATTCCAAAATTTCTTTTATTTAATAATAGTCTTAGAACTCGTAGATATGGATTCTGACGAGGAAAACGATGTGCAGCCGCAATGGAAAGGCGTACCGGGTACCATCATTTTAATAAATGCTATTAAACATACAAAACATAATAACTTTGCAATAGGACATGTTGCAACTTGCCGCTTGATAAGACAATATATGAGATCATCAAGCTCTCAAAATGTTGGAGTATTTGTATTTGGTATTGACCTTAACAATAACAATTCTAATTTTGACACAAAAGCTGTAATTGAAATAATTCCCTTATCAATTCCTACTGTAGATGATTATAAAAAATTAAAAAACTTTGATATTTCTTCCTATAATGATGCTAAGGAGTTCAAACTGGCTGATGTACTGTGGCATTGCAGTAAAGTATATTCTAACTTTAAGAAGACTCTTTCATCCAAACGGGTCATTTTACTTACTCAACTTGATATTTTACCAATAGTTTCTGACCAAGAACCAACTCTAAATAGAGCAAGAGATTTAGTAGATGCCAACATAGACTTAACAATAATAAATATTTCTGAACAAAAATGTAAAAATGATTGCTTGTTTTATGAAAAACTGTTAAAAATATCGAACAAAGGTATGGATTTTATTTATCCTGAACCTATTTGGGACTCTTTTCAAATTGAAAAATTAATGTACCAAGAGTCTCATCGCCACTCAGCTGTAGCAAAGTTAAATTTTGAAATAGGTGAGAATTTCAATATTGGAGTTGGAGTGTATCTTCTACGAAGTACTCAAAAATATATGAAGAATGTAAACTTGGACAGAGAAACTAATGCAATTCTTTCAAATGCAACAAAAACACTAAAGATCTCTGTTGATGACAATAATTATGATGATGAAGATCAACATCAAAATAAGCAGAAAGAAGTACCATTATTAAAATCAGAAATATTATATTATCAAGACATTGGTGGAGAAAGGATTCAATTTACCGATAGTGAAATGAAAAAAATTAAAAATCCATTTGGACCACCCATGTTGAAACTCCTTGGATTTAAGTCGATAACAAGTATTTCTAAAGAAAAGTGCTATTTGAAATCTAGTTATTTCCTTTTTCCTAATGAGAGTATTATAGAAGGCTCTACAATTGCTTTTAAAGCATTGTATAAGGCATGCAGTGAAATGCAGATGGCAGCTTTTTGTGTATTATGCACAAGAGTTAATGCCAAACCAATTAATGTTGCTCTGATTCCAAATTCTAAACCACTTAATTTAAATGCTGATATTGGTTTTGATGTTGTTTCTATACCATTTATTGAAAATGTTAGGGATTTAAATTTTAATGTTGATGATGATAATGAAAGTTTACAGATTGAAGATGCACATAAAAGTGTAATGAAGGGCATTATGAAAACAATGTTAATGGATTATCAGCCTAATATGTTCGAGGATCCTAAAAAACAATCACTATATAAAGCTCTAGAAGCAATTGCTTTAAGTGATGATGAAGATAACATGGAACCATTTATTGATACTACTAAACCCAATCCTGTGAAATATACAGATATTAAAGATGCTTTATTTGAAGAGTTGTTTGGGCCGTTTGGAGCCGTACCAAAGAGAGCTGCTACAATCATGCCTTTTGAAGATGCTAAGAAGCAAAAAGTTGAAGATATTGATGAAAATCTTTTAAGTAAAAGAATACAAGAGATGGCTGTTGATAAATATACTGTAACACAATTAAAAGAGTTATTGAAGTCTAAAGACATTAAAGGGTTACCAGCACTAACTGGTTTAAAAAAACAAGAATTGGTTGAATTAGTTTATAAGAATTGTAACTAAAATTTTGGATAAATTGTTTTAAAAGCATGATTTTTTTTAATTTGTGTTTGCAAGGAGTAACACTTAGATTATAATCAAAGGAGTAATAATTATTTATTTGTGAAACCCACTTAGATAAAATAAGCTCATGGATGGTATCTTATTATTTTATACAGTTACATGTTTATATAATATTAAATATTTCACTTTTTTAAATCTGTTATTAGAATTGATTATATTATTACTTAGTTATAAGTGATTACTACTACTAATTAGTAATTACAAAACTTAGCAAACAGTGTACCTACTTTATTGTTTCATCAATCAATTCATTACATTCTAGAATTGCCCATACTTATAAATTATTTAATTGACAATTATTACAAGTCGAACATAGTACACGAAGCCATTGCTCGCCGGCCGCCGCTAAAACCTAAAAATCTAGAAAAATTGTTGCGTTACTTCACCGGCCATTACTAGGAACATCAGGCCACGAACAAGCCCCTGCCCCCTAGCAAAGTGAGAGCATGTAACTCGTAAGTTAATATAAAAACAAACAAATGGTCTTCCAGAATCCAGAGATAACGCGAATTTTAAAGATATGTTTCTATTCGACAGCTGAGTATTGTTACGATTTATGAATACAAGAATACAAAAGTTTTATTGTAGTACATCAATACCAAACAAACCAAGCAAACCTCGGCCCGCTTCGCTGGGCGTAAGATAAATTAAACTGTTTTTATAAATTTCTACTAAAATGAAAGTAGCATAAGTTACTCCTTATTATCTGCGAGTGAAAGTTCCATCAAAATAAGGTCTAGCCGTTTCAAAGATTAGCGGGAACAAACCATAGAGTATATTGCTACATATATGAACAAACTGACAAGAGTATAATATTACTTTTCTCTATGAAACTGACAGAATAGACAAAATATTAAAAAAAATTTATGTCATTTAAATTAATTTTTTTTAGTATTTGGTCAAGATCCTACTGCTAATATAGCTAGCAAGGATTTTTTAAAGTGAAAACTTCTTTAGAATCGTTGTGATTCGAAAGTCTATGAAACGAAAAAGCGACGGTAAAAAGAGACACACATACATTCATAAGATTTAACGTGGGAGACAATGAGATAGGGGAGAACATTACTAAAATCTGCAATTGTCAATAAATTTAAATTTATTTTAAAAAAGAAATATTAATAAATAATACAACAGACAAGAATATAATTTTAGCTTAAAGCAAAATTAAGTCACATTGTAATGTCTCGTTAAAACAAAATAAAACGTTTATTATAATATTAAAACTTTATTCTGTACTCGATACGAATCGTAGTATCGATATATTTTATATAATATGCTATATATATGATAATATTGCTAATATTATCTATGACACTTTATCGTTTGTTGTTATTTTTAAAATTTATCCCCAATAGGGAAAGGCAAAGGACTATAGTCCATACAGCCTAGTCTTTATTCGTATTTGCTTGTCATTTTCATTCTCTATGGTCATTTTATAGTATTGACCACAGATTAAGGAGACTAGTATTGACATAAACTCCCATAGATTATACACTTATATTAAACTCCGTTATACTTTGTCCATTTTGTTAATGGTTTTTTGACAGCTCACGCCCACGAAGTTTCGTATTTAATAGTTAGCCATTAAAGTTAAAATGTCATACCCATTAATATTGTACTTCATGGACGGGCACCTCCCCCTTATTGCTGTGCCAAACATAACGAATACTACGATTGTGCCACAGATTACAAATAATCGATAGAAATCAATGCTAATATGTAAATAAGGTGTAATATGTTATTTAACCACTTGATCCCCGCTGGTACCAATGTGTACCACTTCCGGCGTTACCGTAGATCCCCGCTGGTACCTATGTGTACCGCTACACCCTCTACGCTTTTATCACTTATTATACAACGAAATCGCTTTATTTTTTTCTAAACGAGTAATAAACAGAAACTTAAAAAGTTTTTTAACCCATATATCAAAACAAAATGTTAATCGAATACCGACAAGATTAAAAACTATTACGTCAAAAGTTGATAAAATTTGAAGTAAAGAGCGCGCGACTCGCTATTGGTTTAGTGTAATTTAAAAATTGAAAACAAGTGAATTTGTACCGTAAACGCATGAATAATAATTGTTAATATTCGTTGCTACTATTGATGTACTAATAAATGTATGTTAACGTTATAATGTTGGCTTTTTGATTAAATAAATTTTGCTGTATTGAAATTTGTAAATAAAGTCGCCATTAATTTACAAGAATTTGGACGATTACTAAATGTTTTGATGTCTGAAAAAGTCATATCATTGTAGAAAAACAAATATAATTTCATATTTTCGGTTTTTTGTAGCATATTTCAATAGTTTTATAATATAAAATGTGTTTATTTACAAATAATTATAATATCAGCCTATACGCTGTCAAACGTGACATATTAGACTGTTGTCAAATTTGGCTAGGCATTGACACGTCGATATATTATGCTATCGATGATATCGATATTTTAATACGAATGTTTATAGAAAAAGTAAGTATGTGTTATGTTTGTTCTAGAACAAAATGTTACATAAATTTTAAATACTCTTATGTAATTTAAATTAAATATAAATATAAGCATAACATATTATATTATTATAATAGCAATAAAAAGGCGTTCTAAAATAAAATGACGATCTCGGGAGTATATAGTTGCCTGAAAGGGTTATATTGTATTGTACACGTATATACCTAGATGAATTTTCACAAACTCTCGTCCGTACTATACGTTTTGATGATTTCCATACAAAATAAACAGTTTTATACTTTTATTATTCAGGTATTAACGTTTAGTATTTCCCTAGTTTTTTTATAGAAAAAACCACGACTTATACTTCCCCAACAAACCAAAATAAAGTAAAGAAGAGGATTAATATCATGATACCAACAAATATGCTTTTTCTGATACATATTTTAGTAAATAATTTCACATCAAAATCCGATTATATTAATATATTTCTTTGTAAATTAAATAAAATAATTATTTTATGAATTAGTTCTGTAGTTTCGGAACCTATATATATTACTCTCTCATAATATTATATTGTATATAAATTCTTTTATTGTAAATTTATTACTACTTCGAATACTGAATATGAAATAGACAATCATCTAGGGTAAATTAGTCTTTGACTACCTATAGGATAAATACTTTATTAAAAAATTGAGATCAGAAATTTTTTGATTTTTTCTTAGTCAAATTACGAAGTTACTATTTTTTTTGTCATCAATTTTAGTCATCAAAAACTATAAGAGCTACATTATTGAATTGCAAAATAAAATTATTATATTATAGTCGGTATAAATATTTATTATATTATATAAATTATAATTTTAACTAAACTTTTTATTTAAAACTTGCCTCCAATAGTTTAGTTTTAGCTAGAATTATAACAAGCAAGTTATTTAGCAATTATTTGGCAAGTTAGGTTAAAGTAGTTTTTGAGCGTTTGCAATAAAAAATTATATGCACAATTTTATGACAAAAGTGTTACTTTTGTCATAAAAATTATAATAATTACTTGTACTTACATATTAAAATAAAATACAATAATATAAACCATAAATTACATTATGAATATTACGAAATATTTAACATGAGACCCAGAATTTTTATTATTGCATATGTTATATTTTATAAGAATTGGAATTCTATTTACATTTATATTTTAAATCTCGTTTATCCATAAAAGTAAAATATTCTATTACATCTATTTTATTATTTATATCAAATTATAATTGTTTCATCGTTCACAAAAATTATCGATAATTTTTAGTGTTGAATTTGAGGGGTACAGCATTACTACGCTTCAAAATATTAAAAATTATTATTATCAGTACAATAATTTAGATAACTTTAAATGTTAAAATATTTAGTTTCTTGAATGAAAAGTGTAAAGGTTTCATATCAGTGACAAAGTTTAGCTTGTAGATTTCATATTTAAGCCACATAATAAACATAAAAATGTGAATTATATTGAAATACGAGTGTTTTTAAAAATAACCTCAATTTTTCTCTTTTATAAGAAAACCATCCAATTTCTAATTCTAGTGACTTGTTTTAAAGATTTATTTGTGTATATTTTTAAAGTAAGGATTAATATGTATTTTATTGTCAATTTTATTAAGAATCTACTCGCCATAACGAGCCGCGAGTTTTATAAAGTTTTGAATGTGACTGTTACTAAAAACTAATACAAATAAATCAAAAAATGGTTTTGTATGATTACATGTTTATTCATAAAGTAGTGTTTCAAATTTGGTGTAAGTATACACGCTGGTATTATTAGAATTCATTGTAATACAAAAATTAGAAAATTTTCCGTTAACGCTGATATATAACGAGCTTGATTTTATTTATCAATAGTTTAAAGGACATTTTATATATTCTCATAAATACTCAAATTATTTAAGAATCCAAAAGAGCTAACACATTTTAAATCGGTGCTATATAATTTAAATTGTAAATGTTTTTTTATGTAATGGTAGAATCTGCGAAAATTGCCGAGTGGGTTCGGTGATTATCGGGTGTTGCATGTCATATGTTGCGGGCGTCAAGTGGTTAATAAGGAACACAAAAAAAAATTAAGATTTAAACCAATAATTTAAAATATTAAAGTTAATAGTAAAGTTTTACTTTCTTCTTAGTATAAGGCATACAAATAAAACAACTAAAATAGTTTAATTCCTTTTATTAACATGATTCGTCAAAATCATCATTTATATTAGATTTGTCCGATGAGGAGTCTTCAGTTATATTAATTATTAACTCTTGTGTGCATAAATTATCAAAATATGCAATGTCACGGCCCGAATCACATTATGATTGTCTTAGTTCTCTCCACCACACTTGATTTTTACGATAATAATATTTATTTTCATATTAATAAATATAAAAATAGATATTATTGTATAGGTACTTAAAAAAATAAGTGAACTCGATTATTACGTCCTTTTGTCATCACTATAGCTTGTCAGTCGGCGAGCTGTCAAAAAACCATTAACAAATTGGACAAACTATAGGAGTATTTTGTGGACATAAAACTGACAGTGACTTTTATTATTATTTATTTTACTAATTATAACATATACAGCAATTTATTCTTATTTTAATTTGTAAACAAATCTTTTACAGTTTAATTTTCAACTGTAGTCAGTAAACAGTACAAGATGTCCGGTAAAAGAAAAAGTTGACAGAAATATGATAAAAACGTACATTCAAAAAATTTGTTTTCAATTTTCGTCTAATCGTCGAGAGCTGGAGTACAATAATAATTGAAATAATAGTAATTTATTATATATAAATTTTAGTGTATTACGTCTTTTCTTATTATTAATATGTCATTTTCAAATTACCTTTCAATATCTGATATTTTAGTAACAAATGAAAAAGTACCTTGTAAATTCTTGCATGATTTGCCAAAAATGGGTAAGTAGACTGCTCTTGAATGTAATAATTGCATTAATTAAATCTATTGTATGATTCCAAGGAAATTTATTTTAAATTGTTTAGGATTTTTGGACCCTTCTGCTTCTGAAGATGATCTAAAAGTTGGAACAAATTTAGAAATTCCTCTGTGGCTAGCGGAATCATTATACACAAGAAGACCACCCTTAATTAGTGTGGAGCTACCTAAAATATATAAAGAAACATATAGAGAAATTCTTAATGCAGATTCATGTACTGTTGATATGAATAAACTTGGTCAACATTTTTATGAACTTGGTTGTTATATTGCAAAATATGATATCAAAGGTGAAGTTGCATCCACTTTAGTTAATGTAAGTTTAAAATAAACTTAATTTTATGTAGATTTGCATATTATGCATACATTTTTTTAACACATTCAATTGTTTGTTAAATTGCAGACATTTAGACAAAGATTTCAAATGATATTATCAGCAAGTGTTGCTACCGATTCTATTACTGCTTTACAACCACTATCAGCCAGTGAGAGAGATCGTACAGAAGCTGCAGTTGTTACAGAAAAAGCCCTCTCAGGATGGTTGAAAAGGGGAGATTGTCCTCTTACAACAGCTAACATGGTTGCTAATCATAGAAAAAGGAAAAGAGCTGAAATGGAAATGTTATAATAAATTTTTAAGTGCAATAAAACCATTTATTCATTATCAAATGCTAATGCCTTTTATTTTATTATTTCTATAAAAAGGTTTATTACTACAGTTTGTCAACTTGTTATAAATGTTATTTAAAATTATATAAATAAATTCAAAAATTTTGTTGTTAAACTATAAATACATAAATAAATCTTAAGAGATCATAAATTTAGAACTGACTTGTAAGTCATTGTAATGGAAATTGTAATGTCCATTTTTAATATTTACACATACTAGCATTAGATATCTAGCTACTTCTTACTACACATTATGACTTATGGATCTGAAATTATTAATAAATAATGTCCTAATATCAGTTTTTAAACTTTCAAGTTATACATCTCAATGTATAACTAGACTAGCAATTAAGCCTTGCTCCGTGTCTTATAAATAGTAGCCTAATTAGATATTCTTATATAAATTGCTATACTTCAGTTAATAAAAGCTTTAAATTAAAGGTTCACAAAATAATGTGCACAATATACTATGGTACTTGTAATAAGCATAAATTATATTACTTTCACAATAATAATTTTAAAAGCAGTCATTGTTAACATAACTACCTACATATACAACTATCCCAGTAAAAGAATATTTTAATAAATATGTAATTACAGATAAAAGAAAACTGCTTAATATAATATTATAAACTAAATCTGGTTAGTATAATATACTTATCTAGCATACTAAAGATTATGTATAACTTTTATTAAAAACACTAATGACACTTTATAAGTCTAACATTCTTCATCACAACACTGTTGTACCTCATCATCATTGTCTTGATTCTTAACACTAACTAATAGTTCCGAGGTACACCTATACGGGTGTATTGATTGTTAACATCTGTCATTTTTCACTGATGGATTCAAATCGTGAAAGTAGGCATGAGCCATTGCATCATCAGCAGGCATTCGTAAGGCTGGATTACAAGTGAGAAGACGTGCAAGAAGATCCCTTCCTCTAGCAGGTAGTCTTGGCACTACTTGAGGAAGTCCTAAGCTAGGTTGGTAAGCTGCCAATGGTTTGTAATCTGGTAATTGTGTAACTCCAGGCCAAGTATCTTCATTTGGTGTTCCTAAAATAATGTTTTATTATTTATATCATATAAAGAATATGCTTGTAATCTCAATATATTTTTGTATGTTTACTTACCAAGTAACTTGAAAATCCTCTTAAGTTGGTCATCAACATCAGATCCAGGGAACAAAGGTCTGCCAGAATTAGCTAATTCTGCAAAAATACAACCAGCTGACCACATATCAATACTTGTTGTATACAACTTTGCACCAAATAAGACATCAGGTGGTCTGTACCACAGAGTTACTACTTCAGCAGAGTAACATTTTACAGGAATACCAAAAGCTCTGGCAAGGCCAAAATCAGCCAATTTTAGTTCTCCATTTTTATTAATTAACAAATTTTGAGGTTTTAAATCACGATGAAGTACATTGTGACTATGGCAGAAAGCTAAGCCCCGTAGGAGCTGATACATAAATGACTTAACAACATCAAGATCTATTTCGCCATTGAGACTGTCGAAATATTTTTTTAAATCCTGATCACAATGTTCAAATACTAAAGTTAATTTTTTTTCACTATGTAGTACATCATATAAACGTACGATGTTCTTATGCTTTAATTCTTTTAGAAGACATATTTCACGTAATGCAGAGGATGGTACTCCTTCATCATCATCATCTAATCTTACTCTCTTAAGGGCTACAATTTCATGAGTCTCTTTATTTTTTGCTTTAAAAACTGTCCCATACGTTCCTTCTCCAATTTTTTCCAGCTTCTCATATTTCTGCATATTTAGGTAATTAATATTATGTAGTATTTTATTTCTTTATAGTTTAATTTTCATTTATATATAAGTGAACTTTTAACTTGTAAAGTAAAACTGAATTTATTCTGAAAATTCACTAAAGTAATGAGATGTCAGATGAGATGAGTACTTCATACTTGTCAGTTTGACATTTATTTAAAGATAATTTATTGTTTTTTACTTTATTCAAGAAAAGAGATTAAATTATAGTGGAAAACATTTTGGATAAAAATAAATAATATCTCAATATAGATAAATATCAAAACTTATCATTGCGTTAAATCATTCTAGTGGGTAGTCTTAGTAAATATTATGTTATTTAATTTTATTGTTATTAAAATTGCTTTATTATTTGATATCTGTGTTTGAATAAACTATCATTTTGTTAAAATAATTTTTTTTATTTTCATGAAGCAAAAAGTCAATTCAGAAAGTTGAATAATGAATTGTCATCATAACGTTTAATGGACACAATTCAATTTATATACGTCATGTGTTAAAGACTTTGTTTATATTTTGTACGAGAACAAAAAATAAATAAAAGAAAACATCTGTGATAAAATAAACGATAAAAGTAAGTCAAATATTTGAAAAATCTGTTATTTTGCGTTTATGAACATGTGTTTACTGTTTTCTATATATTTTATAACGTAAGCTGATAAACTGGTTAGTTACGTAGTTAAAGTAAAGCGTAGATCACGAGATTTTATAAGATTGTGTTTGCAGATGAGTGAAGGAGAGCGTACTTTAGTAGACAAATCTGAGAGCAGTTCTTTTGAAGACTTAGCTTCTGCTGCTGCACACGAAATCGAAGAAGCAAAACTTGCCGAAGCAGCTGCGGCGGAAAAAGACAAGCAGGGAGAGAAACCACCTGAAGAGTGGCAGGATGTATTAGGCTCGGGTGCACTCTTAAAGAAAGTAAGTCCTTCTGGAAATTTATTTATAGGAATGAAAGTTTTACCAGAGTTACTTAAAATTTACCTTATATATACATTATATTTATAAATCCTTCAAGAAGATTTTCTAAAGTTTTAACGTTTTCAGTTACTAAAAACAGGTGATGAAGTAAATGGCTCTAGACCACAAAGAGGTAATATATGCAGAATTAGTTATGAACTTAAATTACGTGATGATAGCCAAGATCTTGTTGAGAAAAGAGATCATGTTAAAATTTATCTGGGGGACAATGAGGTATTGTTATAGATATTAATTACATTAAAATTTACTTATATGTAGCAAATTAAGCTGCCTATTCTTAAGTATTTTTAAATCAATAAACTAATTGAAATAATATAAATTGGTCTTTGCCAAATCTAGATTAATTTTAAAAAATAAAGTTATTTCTAGATACTACAAGGATTGGACTTAGTGTTAACTCTTATGTACAAAGGTGAAGCATGTTTATTGCAAATAGCACCTAGATTTGCATATGGTGAGACAGGTCTAAAGCCTGGTGAGAGTCTTGGATTGGTAGGGGAATTGGAAAGTCCTAAATATAATGGAGCACCAATAGGACCAGAGACTTGGCTTGAAGCAAGATTAGAACTTCATGATTGGACTGAAGAACCTGACCATGAAACCTTGCCAATTGCAGAAAGGATGGAAATTGGGTGAATTATTGTTATTATAAAATATAAACTAAATATATTTCAGATTTTAATTATCTTTTTCTGTGACAAAACTAAAAAGCAATAGGTATAACATGAATGATGATTTTAGAAATAAATAAAATAGTTGAGTTGAATAGTTGAATATATTTGATAAATTGATGTCAAGGCCGAGTGTCTTATCTCCTTCCCACAGCTGTAGTGACGAAATGTCAAAATCAGCATAACAGAATATTTTTTGTTTACATTGAATGAATATAACATTAGGTTCCAAAAAGTAGTTATTTTATGAATATGAGGTGTTTCTTATGATTCACATGAATATGTATGTTCACCACAATATTTTAAATTTTATTTCATATTGAATAAAATACATGCATTTTTGGCATTATTATTAATATTAATGATTTTAACCATCATGATCTTTATCATAAAATAAAATAAGAGAATAACAATTTTTCTGCCTTTATTTTTACTGCATATATTTTTTAATCATAAGTAACTAATTATTATTAAACATTTATTGATTTTTTTAAATATTATATTAACAATATCTATATTTTTGTGATTGTATAAAATAGTGATGGATTTTGTATTCATAATTGTCTTTTTAAAAGTAAATGAAGATTTTGAAGGTTTTTTACATGGATTTGTTTTCTATGAAACCAGAAGTGAAGTCAGATAACTAACTAAACTAAATGTGTAATATGTAATAAATCTGTAAATCAATCTTAATATTATAAATCTGAAAGGTTGTAAGAATGTATTTGTTACTTCTTGTGCTGTAACAATGAACATAATTTGTTTTCTAGATTAAAACATATTATATGCTAGCGACTTTGGCTTTCGCTTTTGAACATCTTAGCTTTTTCAGCTGTATCTGTTTGCTTAATTTCATCCAAATCCATCCAGCTATTTGTTTAACTACTTAAATTACTAAATATTGAACATAATATGACTATATTATGTTCATTATTTAACTTGACACTACTAAATATAATTAAGTCTAACTATGGTTTATAAGAACCTAACTATAGTTTATGATTAAGTTATAGAAAACATAGATTATGAGAGTTTAAACATTTTTTTATTATTTTTAAGGATCCGTCGTCGTTGCCGTGGCAACTGGTGGTATGGCCGTGGTGAGGCTCAGCTAGCTGTTCAGTTGTACCGACGTGCGTTGGACGTCCTCGATGAGAGCGAAGGGGGTATCACAGACCCCACCCCTACTGGCGATTTAACCCCTACATCAGATGCTTTGCACTCATTGCTAGAAGAACGACTCAGAGTTCATAATAATATGGCCGCTGCTCAATTAAAAGCTGGGGCCTTTGAGGCTGCGTTACAGGTATGTGTAAAATATTATGTTTTAAAATTTCAAGAGAATATAATAATTGTTATTTAAAATTCCATTAACATGTTCTAATTTGATACAGATAACGAGATAGATAATAGAGATGTTATCAAAAATATGGAGAGTCCTCTCAAGTCTCAAGGAAGGACTAGGCCGATTTTAATTGTTTTGTTCTTGTCATGTTTAAACATAATTTGTAAAGATTTGATTATATATTTTCATTATTATTACGTGATTTCATATAAGACCTCAAATGGTGAAATTTGGAACACATTGTCCATTGTTTAACACACGAAGTTTTATCGAAAGTTTAGTTCTTACTATCCCAGCCGAGCTGTGGGTAAAAATAAGTACATAGGTAATAAAAGTTAATACTGTTTTCTTAGTACATAATTTACTTGTACTAACCCAACTAATAAAAAAAAGAATGATAAGTCAAGTTGTGTTATTTTCATGTGCGAATCATTTCTATCATGATTAACACTTGTCTTACGGTGAAGGAAAACATCGTGAAGAAACCTGCATATCTGAGAAAACCTAGCAAGTTCTCGAAAGACATGTGAAGTCCGCCAACACGCACTAGGCCAGCGCGGTGGACTATGGCCTGATCCTCCTCGTACTGAGGGAGGCCCGTGCCCAGCAGTGGGACGTTAAATAAGGGCTGATGATGACGATGATGATTCTAACTAAAATCACATTCCTCAGGCAGTAACAAGAGTACTAACCTGTCAACCGAACAATGCCAAAGCCCTATATCGTAAATCCCGTATACTGACGGCTATGGGGCGAAACCCTGAGGCGTTAGAGGCAGCCCGAGCCGCCGCCGCCGCAGCTCCCGAAGATGTCTCCGTCCGCAAAGAACTTTCTAAATGCGAGCAGAAAGCGTCACGGGATAGATCAGTGGAGAGGAAATTAGCCAAACGCATGTTGGGTACAACTGGGACTAAACCGTCTCCAGATAAGAAACCTTCCAGAGCTAATGTGAGTGGAGTTTTATAGCTTTTACGTAATAAAAACTAATACCTACTTACCTAATACGTTGTTGAATAAGATATACAAGGCTTATAAGGCTTATATATATATATATATATATAGGCGGAATACTTAGTAGATGTAAATGTGTGGGATTAATGTCTGGTTGTGTCTCACGTAGCATAAATAGATAAATATTGGAATACAATATTGTTACCATTCCAAATATTTTTTTGATAAGAGCAACTGTTGAGTTTCTCGCTAGTTCTTCTCAGCGGAACAGCTTTCTGAGCCGGTAGTTTACTCACAGACTTACAGACTGACTTTTAATTTTGATAATGTAAAAATGACGATTCAAAAGAGCTTGTAAAGTCTATTTGAATAAAGAATATTTTGATGATGATGATTTAATCTGTCTGTGACTGTGTGTGATCGCATTACGAGAAAACCACGGGATAGATTTTAATAAAGTTTTATATCATATTATCATAGCTGGGCACCATTAAACAAATAATTAACTCGTTAATCGTTAATCCGTTACATTTCGAAAGATTTAACGCAAGTTAACGTTAATCGTTAATTCGTTAACACGTAATTAAAATTGTATTTTTATATCATTGCAACAATAATGATCTACTTATAAAATCTGTTGATTTGGGTTCTGGAACTTAAAAGCTTCTCAGCATTTCGAGGAGGCGGGACCGGGCTTATCAGAGGCTCAGTTCAACGCCTTCAATATCCAGCCGTTTGGGACTCTACAAGAGCCACCTCACTATTATGAGGCACCTCTCTCTGGCCCTGGACGGACGCTGGACGTCCTTTTTTCATTTCTCCCACTTCATCCCAATACTAATGGAAGCCGTCTCGACTTCGGTTTTCTTTTTACCAAATGTCCGGGGCATTGAATCTCTTTGCCGGTTTTGAGATTGTGAGGTCCATGGCACTGTATGGTGCCCCCGTTTGGATCGACGCCCTTTCCGTTCCGAACGAGGTCCAATACAGTCCAGAGGTGCGTACAGTACGCAGCAAGTCCTGGCGGTGAAGGCAATAAGGGGATGACGCACGGTGTCCTTCTAGCGAGCGTTTCACCCTGGGTACTCCAGGCGCAGGCAGAGGTACTCGCGCAAGTGTACCAGTTCCGGGCGAGTGAGCGTGCGCTCGGGAAAATTCCAATATGGAAGTCCCTCAAGCAACTGGGAAACCCAGAGGCTGGCCTGGCGAAAGTAGATGCAGTTCGTCCTGTTTCACTGGGTTAGGAGGCCCACACGGTGTCATGACTTTCAGATTGACGCAGATGCTTCCCGGGCGCCCGGTACGTGAACACGCACCGACAACCTTTACCTACCAAACTTTACTTAGGTACCTGGTTTTGTTTTACTCGACGCGACGCGGTGCTTGGTAAAGAGTAGGTACTGGATTAACGGTTAACGGACTTGAGAAAATGTAACGGAAGTTAACGAGTCCGTTAATTTTTTTCTAGGTTAACTTAAAAGTTAATCGTTAATCGAAATGTTAACTTCGTTAATTAACGATTAACGGATTAACGAGTTAATGCCCAGCTATGCATATTATATATATGTTTATAGAATCTGAATTTAGTGAATTAAATTTTAAGTCATTTTTATGTTTGGATTGTTCATTCTTACTTTCCGAAAACATCTGTCCATCTTTATTTTAAATTATGTTTATTACCCACGACGGAATGGAGACGGCATATGCGTTTGGGGTGAGAGCATGTTTGTTGGTTTGTTTGCGCAAATACATGTTGCCATTTTTCTCCAAAACTACTGGTTCGATTTTGATGCAGTTTTCAGTGATGGGTTCGGGTTAGCAGGGGCGGATCTTGAATTTGTGGGGCCCTGGGCTAATACTGCTTAGGGGCCCTACCTAATTACTCAACCAATTGCCATTTTGTCAAAAAACTGTTTTCTGTAGTGATGTAGGTATATATAATATATGTTATGTACAGGACAAAATATTTTATTTATTTATTAAAACATTATTTACCTATTGCAAAATAAATTGACAGGTTATGAATGGTTTTGTTATATTACTTATAAAGCAACCTTTCTGCATTTTTGTGCTGCAAATTCTTTTATTTGGTCATCGCAATGTAAGTTCTTTGTTAAATCGCAATTTATGGAAAGAAAAAGTAATTGTTTTCTATATACGACATCCTGGAGAAAGAGCGGTCCGCTTCACAGCTAGTGATCGGCATCGTTAAATTTTTTTAAGATGGTATAGCAGTTTGGGAAAACCTCAAAAAGTTTCCTAACTAATATTATAAATGCGAAAGTAACTATGTCTGTCTGTCTGTCTGTTACGCTTTCACGCCTAAACCGCTGAACCTAATTCGATGAAATTTGGTACACAGATAGAGAAGACCTTCAGAAAGGACATAGGCTACTTTTTATCCCTGTAATCCCACGGGAACGGCAACTACGTGGGTGAAACCGCGGGGCGCAGTTATTATACTATACATTTAAATAAAATTGAAGTGTCTGTTTTTATTTAAAAAAAACAGCTTTTCACTAAATGCATATGAAAGTATTTGTACTTACTATAAAAATCTATATTTATAATTTTTGAATGTATGTCTGTCTTTTTGTTCCGGATGATCTCTAAAACCCACTTTGACGGGACTTTCACTCGCAGATAGCTAATGTTTAAGGAGTAATGTTAGCTATTTTTATTTTATTAGAAAATTATAAAAACCGTTTAAGTCATTTTAACTTACGCCCAGCGAACCGGGCCAGGTTTGCTAGTCTTTTCATAGATTAGCCAAAAAATTTCACTGCAAGAGTGTAAGACTCTGTCTTAGACTGCAGTAAGGAAGATTTTAACTAAATGCACTCATTCACTAAATGTTCGTCTACGTCATTTGGATAATCTATATAAATAAAATGATAGAGGTCTGCAGTTGAGCGCGCATCACGGAAAAATTACTGGATAGATTTCAATGAAACTTTATAAGTTTTATTTCTTAGACGCTTGGCTCTTATCAAAAAAAATGATTGCAATATCTTCATTTAATAAACAGTTATTAAAATTTTCATAATGCCATCATAATTACTTCTGACAGCATCATAGTGACAAGACCATCTGGTCTGGCTTAAACTTTTTGCCGTAAATTTTAATTTTTTTTGTAACTACTTCATATTATTAACCCTTAATTTGACACCGTGCAGTATACCTCCCATTAAATGAAAAAAAATCTACATCAAAAACAAGACCTTATACCGTTAATAAAACGTATTAGATCGCTCACTGATCTATCTAATAACGTTCTCAAAAATCGGCAACGCTTGTAGTTTGACATGTGGCGACCAGTCACCACCGACATGGCAGGGAGGAAGACGTCGTTGCACGGGCTCTCGGGATGTAGCTTTTTATTTATTGTTTTATGGCTTATTTAGTTGTAATTTTATTGAAAAACAAAGATGAGATATCTAAAAAGCTACTCGTAATGTTTTTATTGTGTTACTGCATCTTGTTTAGATCTTACAGCACTCACAGTTTGTATGTCCAGTATACTTCCCGTCGTCCAATTACTAGTAAAATAGCTGCTATATACTATGTCTTGTATACTTCCCCTTTTCAAAGTAGTGTTCAAAAGTAAACACCCTATATCTATGTCCAGTTTTCTTTATTGTAACAGATGACACTGGGTCCTAAATTAGTATTAGCACTTTGCAAGACGATTCAGACTCCTGGATGTGCTGTTTATTTTGATAACTAATTTAATACTCTCGATTTGTTCTGGTATTTACTTGAAAACTACGCAATTTTTAGTCTCGGAACCATACGGTAGAACAGATTGAAAGGTTGCAGCTAAGGACTTTAAAGTAATAAAAAACTGAAGAAAAGAGGAAGAAAAAAAAAGAACTGAAGAAAGGAGGAATTTTGCCAAGTTTTAGATAACAACAAGAAGATGGCCATTTTCAAATTGTATGACAATAAAGTTATGACTTTGGCCTGTTCTTATGCAGATGCCTTCCCAGTTCAATATATAAGGAGATGGGAGCAAAGAACAGACAAAAATGATGTCAAGTATCCGCAATTAATCCGTCACTACAACCATATGGTTGGCTACGACTTGTGTGACATGTAAATAGCTCTCTATAGAACACCTTTCAGAAGCCGTCGCTGGTAAATTAGTATCCTCGGGCAAATTTTGGATAAAACAGTAAAAAATGCTTGGCTGCTCTACAGAAGACAATGTAACAAAAAGAGGTTGAAGAACCCTTAAAAGTTCAGACAAAAGTTGGCAGTGGAATCGAGACCAAAGGAAATATCGATAGACTAGGAACCACCAATCCCTGTACCAAAGCAATCCTTGATCCAACGACCGAGTGCACCAAGGCACGTGTTTCTGTTTCTGATCGTCAAGATGGATATGACTACTGGGATAAATATACAACGTATGGACGTTGTATATTTAGCTCAGCTAAGTTCTGGAAGAATAATAAAAAGAACATACAATGTTCAAAATGCAATCAGAGACTGTGCTTGATGGCACAAATGCTGGAAAAAGAAACTGCTTTTATAATTTTGACCATAAATAGTAACAGTATGTATACATATGAAGGCTATCCTGCTTGCATTTATGTTTTTGTTTTTTTATAACCATTAGGGTGATTGTTAATTACGAATGTGATAAGCATAAGCCAAATAATGTTGATTAATGTAAAAAAATATAAAAAAATACTTAGTATTTTTGTTTAAAGCATAAGTACTGCGTACTTATCGATTTTTTAAAAAATATATTAATTATTTTTCTACAGATCCACTTGTTTCTTTTACTCTATATCCTTGACAATGAGAAGTATACTGCACATGGCTGTAAGGCGTTAGTTTCTTAGGTACTTGATAATGTTCAGTATAATGGACACAGGTTTTTCAGGAAACTGAAATAGATAGATTTTTTAGGTATTTTTTCTAGGGTCTCTAACAAACCAATAACCAAAAACTGAAGCAATTATGCACATTTAATGTAAAAAAATATCCGTCAAATTAAGGGTTAACAAATATTATAAAATAATATAATAATTGTAATTATAGTAGCTAAAAATAAGTTAATAATATTGCCATATTTATAATGTAATTAAAAATTTTAAATTTTTAAATGTTTAGAACAATGATGTTATGTCTTTTATAATCTCATTGGTTTAGAATTAAAATGTATAATTTTCTAAGGTACTTTGATGCCATTTTGAATTTTTGTAAATTGTGGGTAGGCACTGTCTGTAACAAGTATTATAACCCGCTGAAACGTAAAAAATTTACGGTAAAATACCTTAGCCTCTCGCGTGACCATGATTGCTGTAAAGCATTCGAAACGTCGGGATCCAAAAATCCAAATAAATCCGCGACAAAATCCGAAAAGATAATTTCATTTATAAAGTCATGTTTTATAATTCTTTTTACTTACCTACTGGCTACTGCTTACTAAAAGCAGGAAATCTACTTATGCAGAATACTATCAATTTTAGTAAATTAAAAGAAAGCTCCGGTCCTTATAACTTTTAAGTTATCTATCATTTAGTAAACTAAACACATTTCTAACAATAACAAAGTCAATTCGTTAATATAGTCGACGCATAAGTGCGGAAAAATAACAAAATAAAAAATTGCGTAGGGCGATAAGCGGAGCGAAGTCCCCAGTAATAGACAATACACGGAATACACCGACCGAAAACAAGCGACGGGGAATTCCCCGTTCCGTTATATAGATGTGCACACGGGTTGATTGATCACAGTGTTGCCAACCTTATGATCGGATTTTTTTTTAATTCTAGATAATTTTTATTATTGACAATATGGTATATTGTTTTCAGTTCGGCTGGGGGCCCTCTGTATCCAAGGGGCCCTGGGCTGCAGCCCAAACAGCCTTTAAGTAGATCCGCCCCTGCGGGTTAGATTGATGAATGTTCTTAGATAGGTGTTACAATGACAAGGGGCGCTGCAGCAAACATTTTTGTGTTAATCAATGTTGCCTTTTTCTCCAAAACTACTGGACCGATTTTGATGCAGTTTTCAGCTATGGGTTTAAGTTTGATTGGTACATGTTCTTACGGTGATAACAGACCAGGGGGCGCTGCAGTAAATATTTATTTGTGCCAAACTAAAACTACTGGTCCAGTTTCTTAAATAGATGTTACGGTAGTAACTCACTAGAGGGCGCTGCAGTAATATATTTTATATTAGCTACTACATATTAATTGACTTTAAAAAAAGTGTTTTATTTTCTATTTGTATAATATTAACAATAATAAACTATAATATTGTTTTACCGCGGCTTCGCTCGCGTTCTAAAGGCTGGAAACCAACTCACGACTCAGCTAGATTTCAGCTTTCAAAATTGGATCAGTAGTTATATATATGTAGTTTTTATTATTACAATCATACTTGGGTAACTAAGTATCGCTCGCCGCTTCTGTACAATATATGTTTTTTTCTAAACAATTACGTTTTATCAGAAAATACACGTACCAATAAAGATAAACTTAAAACAACAAAACCTTATC
This sequence comes from Boloria selene, assembly GCA_905231865.2. Classification (NCBI taxonomy): domain Eukaryota; kingdom Metazoa; phylum Arthropoda; class Insecta; order Lepidoptera; family Nymphalidae; genus Boloria; species Boloria selene. Next base: position 7,933,293 of record HG993149.1, read on the forward strand.
TATGTACAAAATTTGATCCAAATTGATATAAAATATTATGTATTAGAATTGCTTATTTAATATTATAAGATAAGATTAGTAAAGACATCTATATCTAATGTTAATGTTTAATTTATTATTACTGAAAATCAGCGCTGTCTGAGACTCTGGCTTCAGCAGCATCAGCTGAGTTATTACCCTTTGTCATTTAGTATAATATGTTAAATTCTTTTTACTATTCTTCATGGCAATAAACAATTTTATTATTATTATTATATTTTGGGTTATAAATAATATAATTGAGCAAGATTTCTTTGATATTTAGTGATAAAAATCACTAACGTAAAAAGTAACAACTTCTCGGGAAAACAAATGACAGCAGACAGAACATAGATAACATAACCCAAGCGGCAATGACCAGAAACATTTTAAATAGCAAAGATATTAGATTATACATTCTAAAATTTATCATTTAACAATTATTATTTAAATGGGTACAACTACAAGTTAGAATGAATATGGTTTTGATGTACAGATGTTTGTGTGGGGCTCGCTACTCCTCAGCCTGTTGGTGGGCGTGGCCAGCGTTCTCGTGTACCGCTACAAGATGCAGAACCAGTGAAACTGTTGTAAAGTAATTACCTTTTGTATATAAAACTAGTACTACTCGCGGTTTCGCCCGTCTTCTAATTTCAACAAGCTTGGCTCATTTTAAGATTAGCTGAAAATTTCACCAAAATCACTCCGGTTGTTTTGGAGTGTATAAGGAACATACACACATCGATTTTTATATTATATAAACACGTTTATATGATCATATTTTTTTGTAATATTATATTAAATCTTTGGTTGATTTGTTCTGTGAAATATATTTTAAAATAATATTATATTATGTAATTGTATATGGATAATGAATACATCTTGTTTATTGCCGGCTTAAATTTATTATAGGTCTTACATTAATAATCAACATCAGCACCAATCATGACAATATCATAATAAGTACTTTTATTTCCATTTTTCCTGTGTTTAATTTTTATTAATTTCTGTTTGCAGCAATAACCGTAAAACTAAGAACATCTGAGAGAGACGTGTCAACTGATTGCAGTCCACAAGCCCATTACAACTTATGACTTATACATATATGTATATAATACATATCTAATATTCTGTATGTTAAAAAGAGACGGGTATACGGAAGTTTATCAAATGGAATCATCATAAATAGTTTGAAGCAAAGCTAATTTTATATATTATTATATATACAGTATACACACTATTTATATCGTCGCCTTAGTGGGTATTTGTCCAAATAACCGATATTTATTTCACTTTTTTTTTATCTTATCATAATACTATACTAGTACAGTTACCTCATCTGATACAAAGAAATTGGACAGCGCTAATTCGGGCTATTTTTGTTTGCTTGATTAGAAAATTTATTTGTATAACGTTAAACTGTTGTATTTTATAAATATGTGCACTATTGTATGATATATTGGGTAATTTCATCTTGCTTTTGAAGATTTTTTTCTTCTGATTGATGATATACAAAACGATAATGGCAGTAAATCTAATTAATTTAATTTTACTGATTGCAATAATCAGTAAAATTAAATTAATTTGATTTACGGGCATTATCGTTTTCTTTTAATTTAAAATATTTTTTATAAGAATAATATACTTTTTTGGATCTAATTTTGTACCTAAATAGATACATGTAACGTCATCAGTTTGTGATAAGTCACCGTACTTATTACAGTGTATATAAAGATTATTTCTAAGATCTATATACATTATACATAGATTAAATATTTATATATAGATTATTGTTAAATAAAATGTTTTTAAATACTATTAGAATAGAATTTATACATTTAAAAGTCTATATTTTTGAATATTGGTCGTTTGGACAAAGCAATGAGGCGACGAACAAATATTGTTAGATAGGGTGAGAGGAAGTTACAATGACGTAATCGATGTAGGTATTAATCGATTATGAAAAATGTATTATTTTTTCTAAATAAATAATTAGTAATATTAATTATTAATATATAATGTACAGATTATATATTATGTAATCATAAGTTGCTTGAAAAAATTTTTTCGAATTGTAACTATTTCATATTTTTTATTTTTTTTCTGTTTCTTTCTTATGTGAAAATTAGTAAAAGAGAAAAAACTAAAAGGCCCTTTTAAATGTATATATTTTGAGTAATAAATCAGACAGTATGACAAACGTTTCATAACGCCGTATAGAAATAAGATTTCTCCCACATTCACCAATCAATGGTTACGCGCATTTCAACTGCTATTTGGGTAATAATATGTTGATAATTGCGCAGTTATTTACAGCTTATTTCATAACGACACGATACACTATACATACATACACACTATATTATTAAATTCCAATAGTGTTCAATCAAAAAAAATAATTGTTTTTTTGATAAAATGTAAACTGGGATCTATTGATTTTACTCATATAATTTTATTTCTTTTATTTTTCTCTTATGGCAACCTTCCTCCCGTCGCCAATAACGGTGGCAAGCTCAAAGACCCCCCCCCGTCCCTCCTTTCCCCCGCACATATCATACCATTACTTTGACAAGGTTCCTTCGTTGAATGACTATGGACTAGTAGACTGTGGTTATACTGTCAAGTTTATTACTTTCTAATTTAGTACTATGTATAAAACATAATAAAATAGAACACTTGTTCTGTTTAATCCCTACTAATAATAACTTCATTAGCCATTAGAACGTTTAATTCCAATTCTTATCACAGCACGCAATATAATAATTTTTATTGCTATTAATATATTTTTCTGGCAATAAAAACTTTTTTCTTTAATATATCCAATATTATGTATGGCACAAGAAAAATATTTAATATGCTCTTTCTGCGCAGCTGACACCTTATGCTTTTTTAGGCGGCTAAATGACTAAGCGGAATTAGTTAAATAAAAATCAAAAGGGTTTCTCTCTTTAACTAACTTCATGTTGCTTAAATTTTAAAACTTAAATATAGTTTATTCAAGTTAGCAATAAGTAAAATAATTAATAATTAGTATTACTAATTATTACCAGTTATATGTTATACATTGATATACAAAAACTTTAAATATACATTTTACGTCTCAAAAATGTCTTTAAAAAGTGCATAATCCTAAATGCAATTACGGTTTTTTGAAAACTATTGCTCATTGCTTTTCGATCATAAAATTATAACTTCACGTTGTTTCGTTTATAATATATACAGTGGAACATTAAACCTCCTCATTTTTTGAAGTAGGTTGATAAGTAGTTAGTACTTTCAATTTTTGGATTTTTTCTTGGATTGAATAAACGTCGCATGTCGACGCCACTTTTTGAAGATATATTTCTTAGAAAATGTGTTTCTATATATCAATGTAAATACAGCATATTTTCATAATTGATTAATTTAGTTTATACTATTTAATATTTATACTACCTCTATCTTACATACATATTTAAAAATGGTAACAGGTGTGTTGGTTCATAAAATACATAACAAGAAATAAATTATTATAATTCCTTTGTTGAGCAAAATATATTCAATTTTTTAAGTATATTAGGGTCCAGAAAGCTTATGCTTAAAAAGTACCTCATCTAGGAAATTAATTACAACCGCGAGTTTGAAATATTGTTTTAAAATCGATTCAAGAACTAAATATATCGATTTTTTTTTAATTTTGATAACCACAATTTCCAATCATCGTATTTCAGACTAAAAAATTACATTTTATTTTAAATTAGATATATCAGTTTCGTCGATTACAGCAATAATTATGAGTAGGCACATAGGTGATTTTTTTTAAACTATAAAGGGGTTGTAGGTTAGGCTAATATGAATAAGGTACCATTGGATTGAAATTGGTAGTTTCATTTATAATTTTATTTTATATTTTTCTCCCCATTGTTATTCTTTATAGGCAGTGCCAAAATTCTTTATTATAGTAATTTTAATTATTTGTAGCTTATGTGTAGCCTTCAAGGTTTTTAATAATGGACAAGAAAATACAAGAAAATTATATGTAAAACTCAAATAAATATTTTTTGATACTTTATTAAACAATATTTACATTCCAAATGTAAATTGTGTAAAACTATTGAAAAATATCAAATATAATTTTTTATCTTATATTATTTGTATATAAATAAAAAAAGTGTTACATTAAAAGATGAAGGAAGAAATGTCTGTGACTTGGTGCTTCTTTCTATTAGAGCTTTACGTCATAGTGTTTAAAATAAAAATAATAAATATATATCACATAGTGAGCTTCATTTATTTGTAATATTGTATATTTTATACTGTTTTTGCGTTAATTTCGCTGATTTTGTTTTGAAGTTAGTACTAGATAAGAAAGTAATATGTATATTATTATATTATATAGTTTGGTTTGGTAGGTCATGGTGGTACCGATATGTAATAAATTAATTGCATTAAAAACAATTTGTTTTATTTCAATTTTATTTACTAAACAATTAACAACACTTGTAGTGCATGGAATGTTACAGTGTAAATTCCTGTATATTATAAAGAGAAGAAGACAAAATAGCAGTATAATTCGCGTCATGTAAAAAGAACGCTGGCTGTCAAGTTGCGCAGAGGCGATTTATAGGCGAATTTGGAGGTAAGACGCGGGGCGCGGGACGGCGAGGAACGCACCGCATGCTTATCGGCTCGCTATTGGTTTGTCAGTTCAAAATACCATCGCGCACACAAAAGTTATTAGTTACGAAATGATTTTATATCAAAAATAGAAAAATAATATTTTTGAATAATATTGTTTTATAAAGATAGAGTCTGATAACAATGCAGTTAACAATAAAAATGTATATATAAAAACGAATTAATTTAATTATTTTTAAGTGTATTAAAAATTCTGCAATGAATCAAACATATTTTATTAATTTATAAAATTCTGTTTAATGACATTCTATCTAATATATTTTTCAACGTATCTACGAATAACCACTATACGTCACGAGCGAAAGGTTAGTTCAAAAATAAATGAATAGGCTTAGTAATTTCGTGTGCGAATGTACCGATGCGCAAACACACCCCCCACCACTTTCTTCCAGCGTTCTTTTTACGTGACGCGAACTGTACTTTTCTCACTATTTATTTGGTTTCAAAATTAAATAGTATTATAAGACTTGGGATTAAGTGCTTGTTTTCACAATTTCCTGCTATTTTCGACCTTTCCCTTTATTTTGGAAACATACATTTCTTGAACAAGACCTTAACTTGAACTTACCTTAATGGCAAGTCAGCTAACTCCGTTAAGTACACCAATTAAATTTCAATAATAATACAAATTTATAATGAATATTATTGAATTGCATATGATTTTGGTAGTCTTTAAAAAATTTCCTGAATTGTATAAAATCACAACATTTTTCGTCCTTATAAACTTTCCAATATTCCTCAGACATTTAGATTTTATATAATAAATAGATTAGAATAGACTATAGAGCAAGTCTTATATAATTTACACTATAAATACTATTAAATAAGAATTAATTTTAAAACATTCTTCTGAGAAGAAATACATTTTTTATTGTCTACTTATTTTCAATACTAATATGGCATTTTCAAATTTCGATGACTTAAATATTTGTTCTAATACTAATACACGCATAATATGTACTTTTTTACACGTATTTTGCTTATATTTATATCACAATATGGATTTATAGGTAACTATCTTCGCGATCCAACTAGTGACGTGCGTCAACAATATTATGAACCCTATAGTTGATAATGCTTGGATAGAAAATATAGTCGCTACAAAGTCGTAAAGAAGTTTTGGCGAAAACACGCTCCACACGAACAAGTGATATCTAAACACAGTCGCTATGACACAATATATGACTACTTGGTACACTCTGTGCAACGCGTAAATGTTTGTGACACACCACACTGACTGAACGTACCTGAAAACAAAGAATATAACAATTATTTATTTAGTATAAAAATACTAATGGATCGGTGTTTATGATGTTTAATTTTGTTTGATTTATTTACATTTTTAGTTAGGAGGTTCGAATCTTGATCTTTTATCATTTTCATATATGGCTCTATAGAACCAGAATAATCGATATATTTTAATGAGCATGACGGCCATTTTGCGTATATGAACGTGAGCGTGCATTTTTTTTATGGTAAAAAGGGAGCAAACGTGCAGAAGGCTCACCTGATGGGAAGTGATCACCTCCGCCCATGTATGCCAGGCTTGCAGATGCGTTGCCGGCCTTTCAGGAAAAGGAGGGTGGGAGAGGGAGGAGGGAAGGAGAGTGCGCCTCCTGGACTCTAAATACTCATGTGTACGTGTGCGTGTATATAAGCTTAAGCGCGCCACTCACTGCTGCCACCGTTCTCGCCGGCGAGGACGAGGTCCCTTGTTCGTCACGGTTCGTCCAGGCTTAGGCGTGTGCGAGTCGTATACGACTCCTTCAGAGTCCTTCTAAGCCATTTCGGCAAGACCTCCATCCGATAGTTTCGTAAGCCGTGGTCCGAACCTCGCAGGAGGTGCCCTTACGAAACTATACCCGTTTCGAGCTTCATGCTCCCCTTTAAGGCAGGACCTTCTATCCGCCTCCCCGCCCGGTGACGCTGTCAAGGCCAGTAGGGCCAACAGCACTTAACATTCAGAAAAAAAAGTGCGTGTGTACAAAGTACACATATCAGAAGTAAAACTTCTTTTGCATACTAATTTTTAAATCTCGTTTATATTTATACTAAATAACCCCGTCTATGCTCGTTGAGAGAGGGAGATGGCACGAAGGTCACACCCACGCGTTAGACAGAGTTAGAAATGTCACTGACTAGCGGTGGGCGAGATCTAACTAAGGCTAACTCTTCCCCGTCTGAGCGCCTGGTACTATGGACTTATTTTTTCGTTTCATCTAGTTTGAAATCACAACGATTCTAAAGAAGTTTCACTTCAAAAACTCACTGCTGCCAGTCGGCCGCGTCTCGCGCGCGTGCCGCGAACAGCGCGGCGCCGGCGAGCGCGGGCGCGGCGTACGCGTGCAGCCCCATGCGCGCCGCCACGCGCCCCGCGCTGTACTCGCGCAGCCCCACGTACCCCGACCCGAGGTCCACCGACGCCAGCGAGTTGGAGTTGCCCTGAAGTGCGGGAGATTGTTGTATTGTATGGGATTTACACTGACAATTGGACATAATTATGCAAACCAGAACCAATCCACAGAATGAAAAAAGTCATTCTATGATCTGATATGATCGATTTTCATAAAAACTGTACACAAAGTTTGTATAGATATAGAATATGTAGATAGCTTTAATCTTTTTAGCATATATAAATCACGCAATCTTGGACCTATCTGTGAACTTAACTCAATTTAACCACCATTATGGGTTGGTTCTGGTTTGCATAACTATGTCCAATTATATTATAATGTCGGAGCACGTAAAGACGTTGGTCCTGCGCCTTAGCTCTCACTGTCATCAATCGTCTCACCGGAATATGAGAGTGATAGGAATAGAGAGTGCACTTGTGTCTGCGCGTACACGCGCTGCACTATAATATCTCCTGCGCAGTTGGCTAGTCTCAATGAGATTGGCCGCCATGGCCGGAAATAGTCGGAGAACATTAATATTACTATGATTATAATGTCTTATAGAGACTAACTAACTACGCAGGAGATTTTATAGGAAAACAGTTGCTCTTTATTTTCCTGTTATCCCAAAAGTCTAATGAAACGATATTTACGACTGTGAAGAGCTTTCTTTTATTATAGTATTATAGTACTGATTTTTAATTAAATTTCTTTTAACACAACAGTTATATTATAGTAACTGGTAAAATTAAAAAAAAAATCGAATTCAAAGGGTCCTTTTATTTTCGATATTTTAAAATCAGCTCATTGTAATCAAATACATTTATATTATATAATAGTAAATTTACTAGTATGAAATTAATGTATAATTACATTACAAAATCAATTCAACGATAAACACCACCAAATTTAGCTTAAATACTAAATAAAAAAAATAATAAAAACAAATAAAAAAACTAAGAAAACCAAATACACACCTGATAAAAGAAGAACAACGCACCAATCCACAAATGGACTAGAGATTTACTCAATATATCCGCTACTTCAGTCCTTTTTGCAGTCCTCGCGTCTAACAACTTATGGTCCAAACACTTAGACGTTAAGTGACACGTGACATAAATACTCGGCACCATTATAACGTTATGGGGTCGCATCAACAAAATGACTATCAACATTAAATCATTGTACATGATGTGAGTGATAGATCGAGCAAACTTCAGTTTAACATCATCTAAGTTCCAAGGTTCAGTCTTTTCGTCATAGAAATAGTCCTCCTCCTTCGCTTTAGGCTTGTAATATTCAAATTTGTTCCCAGATGTTTTAAATCCGCATATTTTAAACACACCTATATATGTTAGTAATTCTAGACAGACTTGAGCGATTAATAGTCCCCAGAAGACATCTACTATTATCACTGGGTCCCATGATTTTATGGTTTCGAAGGGGGTTTGTAGGGTATTTGTGATGATTCTATATAACAGTATGCATGCTGCGGCTATTGTAGTTATTGCTGAGTGCATTTGCATGTAATTGTTCGTGTAGCGGACGTTCCATAGACATATTGCTAGAGTTAGGAGAGTACCTGTAATAAAGTATAACGTAACGTAACGTAATAAATTAATGGCCCCAAATGATATTTAAATTGTTATTATATTTTAAATTTTAATTGACTTAAAAATCGATATTATAGTTTTTTTTTTAATATATTTTAATCATATTACTGCAGAGTTTAGAACAAAAGAGAATAAAAATTGTAAAAACGCTAAAACTATGTATTATAGTTATTATGTCTCGATATGAAGAGAAATCGGCGTGGTTGGACCGGAACCACGACAACGCAGGACCTTCTAAGATTTCGGGAAACCCGCGGAATACCCTATCCTCCGAGATCTTCCTCGCAACGCGAAGCTCTTCTAAACGTGTAAGAAAAATACGTGCACAAGAGTCACCACTATATTTTAAATTTAGTGAATTTATATTAAATGATTTTTCAGATTTATAAACAATTTCCCTAACATATATATATATAGTATTTGTAAGTAAATCTTATTTATTTTTATATGCAAAGATTTTTTTTTATTATGAACTTTTAAATACCAATAATAACATGTGCTTCCAAGTAGATAGAATTTTCGGGAGTATTGAGCCAGTCTGCGGTATCAGGAAGGAACAACCACCGGTCCCCGGTCTGGTTCATAGTTCTCAAATACCTAAAATAGAAAAGTATAAGTGATATAAAAATATATTTATTTGGAGAACTATTAGGCACTTCATGTATTATTGTAACTGTAAGTAGATTTTTTTTAATAAAATGCCCAAAGCGGTAATCATATTAGAAATGATTTACTCATTAAAATATCAGAGGTGCGAGACCAGGGATTAGAATCTACTCTACTTTGGTTTTCCAAACGAGCACACTACCACTGCCTTAATCTAATTATATAAAAGCAAAAAGTCACTCACACACTCATGACAAAATATCGAAAACCGCTTGACGTATAAAAGGTGAAAGGCAGGGAGGTAGCTTATAGTTAGTATAGACGGTCCGCAAAGACGGATTTTGCGACAGGGCCGGATTAAGGATGTCTAAGAGCTCTTGCAATAATTCCAACTTACCTATGCAAAGCGACCAACAGGACCCACTGCGGCAGCACACTGATACCAACCGAACTCATCCTCTTCTCTAACTCCAACTTCTCTTGGAACTCCGTCGCTCCACTCCATCTCTTCGCAAAATACATAACAACCACCACGATCGTTCTTATTAGAACAAAGAACATCAAAGTATTCCATAAGTAGTACCACGTCATATGTTCTTCTTCTATGAAACTCGTGCCAAAGAAGGTCCAAGAGTGGAACAGCGTGCCACATATCAGTAAATAGTCTATTGTGTTCAAATTGCGTAACGTCGTTAGATCTTTGGTCCTTTCTATACCGGTTTTAATTGTGAAATATGCCAAGGTCATGAGGAAGCAAACTGCTAGGTATATTATAAACCATTCAGGTTTGACAAATGAGCAAAATTCGCTTTTAGTTTCTGTCAAAAAGCACGTTGCGGAGACAATGCCGATTATTATGCAGTACATGATGGTGAAGGCTAGTAGGGAGCCTTTTGGCTTGTGTAGTGTGGGTACACTTATCTTCCTTGGCTCTGGTTGTAGAGAAAATAGGGTTGTACATACTAGTGCACCTAGCAGCTGGGGAACAGTATTAGGTTATGTATTATTTGAAGTTTTTCTTTTTTCAATTAAATTACTGATTTAGATTAAAAATGGAGTTTATAATTTTAACCAAGTGTACTTCATTATATCTTTCTTTTAATATTGGAAAATGCATTTACGCATATTAACTTAATGAGCAGCTATCATCATACTTAATATCATTAAAATTAGTTCAGCGGCTTCATGTGATGTCGTCAGAGTCAGATAAACAAAAAGATAAAAATTCAGAACATTCTAAAAACAATAGATTTGGACTCTCGATACAAATATAGATTCTAATAAGATTTTCAAAAAAATATGTAAGGTACAAATTTGAGTCAACCACAATTTTATTATATGTATAGATAAGTGACTGTCCTCACTCCAAGTATATATATATTTATAACATATGGCAGTATGGGTTATGGAAATTATGGAATTTATAAAATAACTAGCTGTATCCGCGGCTTCGCCCGCGTTCATTTTTTTAATTGCTAATCAACCTCATTGGGTTGATCTGTAGGAAAAAAAATTGTCTAAAAAATAAAAATTTTGGGGTGGACTACCCTTAACATTTAGGGGGATGAAAAATAGATGTTGTCCGATTCTCAGACCTACTCAATATGCTCACAAAATTTCATGAGAATCGGTCAAGCCGTTTCGGAGGAGTATGGGAACGAAAATTGTGACACGAGAATTTTATATTATAAGATAAGATAAACTTACAAGGTAAAGCAAAACCGTGGCAAGTACAATAGCAAACATATCAAAGTCAGTGGTAGTCTCTGTGAGGTGCTTGGCCATCTCTGCCAAGGCTTCCTCGTAGAACTCCTTGGATAACTTGGCGGCACTCTCCTGCCCTGTGGCGAGGAAGTGTGCGAACTGTATGCGAGCTCGTTCCACTTGTTTGTATAGTTCTGGAAATTTATTTTATATTTTACTCAGACTATACTACACTATTTTGTCATTATTTTACTTGGGCTTGTCCCTTGATTAAGCGCGATCGAAGCCGCTTGTTCCGCTACTAAGAATACACAAAAACTTGACAAATTATATACTAAAACCTTCCTCGAGAACCACTCTATCCGAAGGGTAAAAACAGCATGAAAATCTACTATATTAATTTTTGAGTTTACCGCGAACAGACAGACAGACGCGTTGGACTTTATTTTATAACTAGCATTTCTCGCGGCTTTGCACGCGTTCTAAAGACCGGAAACTAAAGTCTTTCTGAGTCGCGCAGTATGGTACCACGCAGAACTAACAACCCTTCCCGTTCTGGTAACTTTCCTCGATAAATGGACTATCCAATACAAAAAGAATATTTCAAATCGAACCAGTGCTTCATGAGATTAGCGCGTTCAACCAACCAAACAAACAACAAACAAACTCTTTTGTTGATCACCGGCATGATCGGGCAGGTAGCGGCGGTTGCGGTCAGCGAGCACGTGCAGCAGGTACAAATCTACTATGTACATTAATTTTTGAGTTTATTGCGAACAGACAGACAGACAGACACACGACGCGTAGGACTTTATTGAAATGAAACTTCTTTAGAATCGTTGTGATTTCAAACTCGATGAAACGAAAAAATAAGTCCATAGTACCAGGCGCTCAGAGACGGGGAAGAGTTAGCCTTAGTTAGATCTCGCCCACCGCGAGTCAGTGACATTTCTAACTCTGTCTAACTCGTGGGTGTGACCTTAGTGCCATCTCCCTTTCTCAACTAGCTTAGACGGGCTCATTTAGTATAAATATAAACGAGATTTAAAAATTAGTTTGCCAAAGAAGTTTTACTTCAGACATGTGTACTTTGTACACACGCACTTTTTTTTTATAATGTGTAGTGATGTACAAGTCCCATACCGGCATGGTCGGGCAGGTAGCGGCGGTTGCGGTCGGCGAGCACGTGCAGCAGGTACAGCTGCTGCACGGCGTCGAGCGGCATCAGCGCGGGCAGCACGCGGCCGGCGCAGTCGCCCGGCGGCGGCGCAGCCAGCAGCCACGCCAGCGTCGCCGCCAAGTCCGTCTGCGCCACGCGCAGCCCTGGACGCCCCCTGTACTCAAATACTCCACAGTCATCGATATTGCTTTTGACAAGTTTAGTCTAGGGGTGTGCGAATAATTCGAACTTACGAATTATTCGTTCCGAATCGAATATCAATATTCGATTCAAAATTCGAATCAAATTATTCGAAAGTTCCCGAATAATTCGAAAAATTTCGAATAATTTGAATTTTTTCCGAATTATTCGCAAATTTATTAGCGAATTTTTGGAGTATTTTGAATTCACCTGTTTCTTATTTTCAATATTCAAATATAAATACACAGTAACAGTCAATATACATTTTATTCAAACTATGAAATATAGTTACACAAATAGAAAAATTTGTATCAGTGTTTTTTTGAATTATGTGAAGTGAAGTAAAGGAAAACATCGTGAGGAAACCCGCATGACGCCAACACGCACTAGGCCAGCGCAGTGGACTATGGCCTGACCCCCTTCATACTGAGCGAGGCCCATGCCCAGCAGTGGGACGTTAAAAAAGGGCTGATTATGATGATAATTATCACCAATCTTAAAAACTCCCACTTGAAGGATTGTAAGATTTGCTTTACCCAGTGGCTTGATTAGCCACAGTTTATGTGGAGTTTACAATACTCCATTACTCGACAATTACAAATTCAAGGAGATTGGTTTTAGGCCGCAATGACTAATGATTGACGACACGTCTGACTCAGCTAGTAGCGACCCTTGTTACTTACTTACTGTGTCAACAGTCATGGACTCGAGTCCCAGTCATGGGTGTTTATATTTATACGAATCAATTGTCTGCTAAAGAAATTAGACAGCGCTAACTCGGGCTATTTTTTAACTTGAACAATCGATACATGAAACGTCATCTATTAACATTTATATCAACTAATTTTTATTTCTTCATATTGAGACCACCTTGCTAATATATAATTAATTGATTGTTATTCTTATAATAAATTAAATATTTTATTAAAAACTCACGGATGGGGACAAAGGAAGTTACTGCTCTTGATTAGAACCAGCGGTACTATTACTTCAGAGGGCGAGGCACCCCCGTGCCCGCCTGCGTCCCTCATGCCGTGGTCTCCACAGACGATTAGAACACCATCCCTGTTCTGAAACGTTTTTCATCCAGTTACATACTACTTTTATGTTAAACTGCATGGTGTTTGCATTTATCTACCCAGTCCCGGTTCGTACAAGTTTAAGTACATCATAAGTTTTTCAGCCATAAGTCTAGTGAATATTTGACATTATAAATGAAACTATCTTCTGAGATTTTGTCGCGCATTTATTTTAATTTTTGGTTCCCGATATTTCTAATGCTTTATTTACATTACAGCAATCATGGTCACGTCTTCTAGGGGATTTTTTTTTAAATTTTTTTTTGCTTCTTTTGTGCAACACGATACGCCGCTTAGAATATCTAAAGAAAAAAATCTTAAGTCTATTTTTGTTGAATTGTCCCAAAATACTATGAGAGCGACAGGAATAGTCTCCGAGTAACAAGTTTTTGTAAGATACGTACAGACTAAAGTACACTGTTGACTTAACCCGAACTTTGGCAGCGTGATGGAATGACTGGTACCGCCTCGTACAAAAGGACGGTTGAAAAGGGCTAAATACATACATATCATTTAACTTACCCATGTTAGCATGGCCAAATATATTTTTTTGATAACTTCATCCATTTCCAAAAGTTTAGGTTTTATTTTGGGGCTTTTGGCGCCTTCTAAATGGCCAATGTGATCAAGTCCCAAATAATGCAAGACTAGAAAATCAAATTTGGGTAACATATTTTCATCCGGAGCCAAAGTTCTATTGAGATGACGTGTTACGTTGGTGTCTACCTGAAAACAACTTGGATTATTTGAACAAGTCCATAATGTTCGATTATATTCTTTCTTAATATGTAATTACGGTTCATTCTCCTTCTAACGATCAACTTTATTTTAAGCTACCCTCGTATTTTAATAGAAAAGGTACCCTTTAAATCTCGGAAAGTTCTTTTACTTTAAAATCGATTCAGATCAATAAAACCTTCGTGTTAGAGATTTGATGAATTGCATTTATGAAAATGAGAGTTTTAATTTTTTTAATTACGATGGATACTGTAAGGTAACTTTTAAAATATGTTAATATTATTAAGAAAGAAATAACACTATTTTGATCAATATTATATGTTTATATAATACACATTAATTTTAGTTCTTTGTGAGTATAGCTGACGTGTAGTTTAGTAAAAGATTAGAACGATAAGAATCAAGTCTTGTTTAAAGTCAATTTAGCGATTAGTCAAATTAGCGAATTTTTTTTCTTAGATGTGAGTCACGCCTTGAAATTACATATTCTGTGAATAATAATAAATAAAAAAACTGCTTTTAGACACTAAAAAGTAAAAATAATCATACAAGTGCTTTCGAAGTCGGCGTTAACTGAAATTTTCTTAACGTTAATTTCGGTCAAGTCGTCTTCGAGGAATGGGTACAACATGCATAAAAGAATACAAACAGACGAATATAAAACCACCTCTTCTTTTTTTGTAAACGGTTAAAATTTACGTCATAACGAAAAAAGCTCCAACGTTATTTATTAAATAATCAAGATATTTTATGTCAAAAGTTAAGTCCAGAAAAAAGTATTATATGAATTTAAAACATATAAGATAATAAATTGTAATATTAATCAGATATATTAAAAATAAAATGAGTTTTGATTAGAATACCGACCTCAGTATAATCTGTGACGAAAAATGAAGTAGTGCCATCTGCCTCCGCCCAGAGTCCAGGGAAGAGTCTGAGCCAAGTATCATCACCATACAATATTGACTTCTTTCCAATAGATTTGACGACTCTTAACACGCTATCCCCTGTAACGGCGGGCGCCCCAAAGTTTAAGGCGACGTCAGCAAATGTTGATACCGTACCAGTCATCATTGCCTTCATAAAAAAAATCATATTAACTAACTACCTTATACTTTTAGAACTAACATTTTCACACGTGTAAATTACTAAAAAACACATTTAGTAGTCTGATTAGTGCATGATATTTAGTGCAGTGTTCAAGATATTTGGAACTAATGGATTCTTTTAAGATTTACCTCTAATGGGAATTGAACTAAGGACTATGTTAAGACTATGCCAATATACATTCGATACCATTGCGACTATAATTCAGGCATAATCACGTGATGTAAAATGACAGAGTTATCATCTCAGAGTTAGTAATCTCAGGAGCTACTGGTCTGAATTGAAAAATTATTTTTGTGTTGGATAGTCCGTTTATCGAGGAAGGCTAGGCTATATTACATTACGCTACGACCAATGGGAGCGGAGAATCAATGAAAAGTGTTGCAAAAACGGGAATGGCGGGCGTTAACTCTGCGAGGTATCATACCGCGCGATTTAGAAATAATTTGGTTTCCGGTGTTTAGAACGCGTGCTAAGCCGCGGGAAATGTTAGGAATTAATATTTTATTATATGCGTAAACTTATTTGACTACACCACTCCATGTTATGTACATGCAACATTGCCTCATTTTATTACATGCCAAGTAATTGACACTAGGAAGTGCTATAATAATCAGTGAACCATAGCTGTGACGTTCTAAATTAATCCAAGTTAACGATAACTTAAACTTCAAAATGACATTCCTACTTTCTAGCTTCCATACTTTTTAAATATATTAAATCTACAATATGTAAATACACACTAGGTTAGTAACAATTAAAATGGTATTAATACAGCATTTTACACACTATTAATTATCACTAACTACCAAAAAAATACCCAATAGAGTTGATAATTACTAATGAATTAGTGCATTACTAAATACTGACACACTAAACAACACATTAAACTGATTGCATGATGTAAAATCAAATCAAATTTGTAATGGATTAAGATGGAATGTTATTTAAAATATATGGGGAGACACATGATTGGCAAAAATAACTGAAACGATATATGCTCTCATCTATATATTATATACAAGGCATAAAGTAGCTGTTTTTGTCAATTTTTCCGCTAACTTCTTTAAAAACACTTAATGGTTGTTTAATATGGAAGGTTTATTTGTATATTAATTTATTACAGTAGAGAAAAGGCAAGGAAATTATAATATATCAATTCAATACTTATCATTGAAATGTACCTACCAAAACAAAGCTGAGTCGCTATTATAAATTTAAGATGTGTTAAATATGTACAATGTATTTGAAATTTTAATTTTAGAAATTAATATTATATTTTACCTACTAGCAACAAGAAAGTAGGTATGAGTCAATTATAAATTTCTATAGAAATAAAATCTACTTTAGTCTCTCCTATACTAGTTCTAAATTAATCAAAATAAAAAGAAATACTAAGAAAAAGTGGATTGTGTGCATGTTATTGCTAATATTAAGATAAGATTCCAAAACTATATAAATTAAGATTTCATTTAACCTAGTAACATAAAGTAGACAAAAAAAATATTGATTAAAATATATATAGTAAAATGTATGGTCATTTATGTACATGCAAAATTAGGAACTGTTAGTGTTGCTAAATCACATCACCAAAGAAAAAACTTTATTTTAAACATCAAATATGAAATTAATAATATTATATACACAAATAATAAAACTTGAATTAAATCTATTAAATGTTTTTTCTTTGGGTCAAGCACCAAACAGCACAAGCTATATAATTACAAAGTGACACTTGCAAATATATCCCGCCAGAAGTTTATGGTGCGCCTCCACTGTGCCTTTTCCTTCTTTCGTTCTGGTGACTGTGCAACATTTGGTTATGTTGTACATTAGTTATTTAACTTAAATTAACTTTATACTTAAACAATAAATGCTTTATTATAAAGTAAAAGAAAAATATGTAATAATTAATGGCAAAATATAGATTTTTTATAATACTTTTTAGGTAACAGAACATAGGCTAAATTTTTTCTTAATATTTTAAGTGTAGCCTTCAAACATTTACTTTGCCTAGGATAGGACCTATAGAAACACTAATAATGAGCGCTATTGTGTTGATAAGTAATTTCATTAACTTTCTTTGATTAAAGTTTTTCTTTGGTCCTGTGATTGTATCAAAAGGTGAAAAAAGGTGTACTTAAATATAAAACTTATATAGATATTAAAACTAACCTTAATCTTTGGCATTGTTACTGTTGGTGGTTCAGCAACACACTCATAAATACATGCATGATTAGCCTTTATTAGTTGCTCCGTAAATGGCATATTTTGTTCTGATACAAAATCATATCTCAATCCATCTATTACCATAAGTATAACACTATTTTCACCAGCTGATTTGTAAACTTCAGCTCCATCAATACTGTAAATGAAAAAATATTTAAAAAATAAATAGCATCAAAGTTATAAAAAAGTATTATGATCATATTTGTTTTGAATTTAAAATTTAAGAATTTAATTTCCTTAAATATTTATTTTTCTCTTACCTGACACTATTGATATGATTAGGAAGATCTTCAATTCGACTAAATTTTCCAGTATTATATTTTAAAGGAAAAAAGCCATATAAAAATAGGCAAAAGGCTCCTAAGGCACTCATCAGCAGCCATAGACCTGTCCAACGATGCTGAAGCCATGGTAACATTAATAACATGGTTATTAATTTATTGTTAATTTAAAAATTGATTATTTTGCTCTGTTACGCTTTCGCTACTTGTGTACTTGTTGATATGACCATTTCCACCGCAATTTACCCCACTAATATAATTGTTAAGCAACTACGTGTATTCTATAGCGTGATTGCTTTATTGGTAACATTATCAGCCTATCGGTATTAGATTGTAAGATAAACCTAGATATAGATTGTAGAGCCGGTAAAAGTTGGTATCAATCCGAAGAAAAATTAAAATCAGAAGGTTTGAATTGGTTCGTCTTTATAAAATAAAGGGCGCGGTAAGGTAGACTCTAAATTTTTAGATAAATCAAAACAAGACAGGATTATTTCAAATTTTAATCCAATTTGTTAGAAAATAACAACACCTATAAATTATAAAATAGAAGTAACGACTTGACTTTTGACATGTGCAACTGACAAGTGACAAGTAGGGATAGAAAAGTCGACTCTGACTTTAGTCAAGAATCGATCTTTTCATAAAAATAATCGACTTTTTAGAATCGACTTGAACCTGTCTCGAGTCGATTAAAATCGATTCTCACTCGATGACTTCAACTTTTTTTAAACAATACTTAACACATGATGATAGTATAGTTCGTACCGTTTTATGAATCGACTCTTCCATTTTTTTTCTATGACTTTGTTGTTGTATGCTTTGTTGTCTCATAGATACTTAATTTAAATAGTAAACTTTGAATTTAAATTTAAAAACTATTATTTAACAGTTTATACCTAACTGATATTTAAAAATTTTATTGATATTTAATATTAAATATTGATTTTAACGTTTCAAAAATACTTAATTTAAATACTATAAACTTATTTTCGGTGCCATACTACGTGCAATTTTTATGTAGAATGTATCTTTTATAAAAATGTTAAAAACAATCCTTTGTGTGTAAGTTGTTTAAATAAAAAGTGCAAATGATAAATAAATTGTTTATTAAAAATAAAGAAATATGTCGAATACAATTTGTAAAATATCTTTTAACTATGAGTTATATAGTTATTGTGCTTTTTTTTAATAAGTCGACTTGAGAGTCGAAAAGTCGACTTTTAGCAATGATTAATCGACTTTGAGAATCAAAAAATTCCAAGTCGATTCTAAAGTCAAAAGTCGACTTTTTTCGCGCTGTTTCCATCCCTAGTGACAAGTGCTGACAATACATTAGACAACAAAACAAATTCAACAATTATACATTGGCGAAATAATCTGTGCTCAACTGGCACGCTTTGAAGCCATCAACAACAGAATTGAATTGAACAATTATATGTACCATTTGACAGTAAATCAATAATCTCTAAAGAACGTCAAAAAATTTTACACTAGATGGCGCTGATAAATGAGCTTGAAGAACTACATAAATTACAAATATGATAAATATTTATTATTTGGGTCACTGAAGTTTAGGCCACCGGATTGTGTTTTTGAAATTTTTGAACTTTTTTTAATACATCGTTATTTCATCGTTTGCTCTTTTTTGTTCACTATAAGCATATTTTGTTAGTTCTAGATTTATTTATTTTAAAAAAAAAGTGCGTGTGTACAAAGTACACATGTCAGAAGTAAAACTTGAATTTAAATTAATAGACCAGTGTCGATAATTTTTGAAACAAAAAAAATTACAGTAGTATGAAACCCATTGGAAAAGGAAGAGAATATTATAAAAATGAAAGGAAAAATAAATTAGGGGCGATTTGAGTTCGGGAAGGGGAAGAGGGGGAGCATTTAAGGGGAAAAAACGGTTTTTCTCGATTTCCGGCAAAACTAAAAGTCCGGTAGAAAAAAGTTTAATGGCAAGTTGTAGATAATAAAAAGATCTATAACTTTTGTATTTACACTTTTTTCACATAACCTCAAAATTTATGTGAAAAGTTCAAAAAACCAAGTTTTTGGTTTTTTATCTTTATCTTTTACAAAAAAAGTTCTTTTTTGACGAAATTTGGTGAAAATTTGCCTTTTTATGTCTCAAATACGCTGTAATCTATTTGATTTGAAATATTTATTTTTTCACCTTATTTTGAATTAATATCGAAAAAGTAGCCTAATTTTCAACCGAAAATTCACCCGTCAAAATATTAGCTTTTTTCAATAAATTGGTGTGATTTCTGTTCGTTGAAATCTCTAATTTCCGATGGTGCAAAAATATTTATATATTACTATAAAAAATCTTCTCAGAAAATGTAAAAGAAATAAAACAAAAGCTGACGTCGAAAGTCTCAAATGTTTTGTATTTATTGAAAGATTTACGAAAAGAATCGCTTTTCGTGCTAGACCCCACTAAACGATTCAAAGTTGCTTTTTCAATTTCATACACTTGCTTATCGCAGATTATACAAACAGATTCATCCATACTGATAATAATCTGTAAAGACAAAATCGAATTAATAATGCCCTTACAATTTTATCGTGAGTGTAACTAAATTTGTTTGTGCAAAATTAAGAAGGTTATTATTTTTTCATCTTGTACTAAAATATCATTCAATTTTCAGATTCCAAAAGTTTTTTTTAGGTAAACTTGTCACAATTCTCTTTAAGAAACTCAGCCTGCACGTGTATTTTTATAAACGATGTCGTACACTGCTCTGTATTTCGAATACTGGCTAGGTTAATGGTTTTTACAGCTGCTACGAAATAGCAGGTATGTAGTAAGGCCCAGACCCGCCTAGCCCCTTCCCCACTTCTTTATGAAATACCTTTTGATGGGCTAAAATTTTTCGTAGGTCACTCAGGTATATAAATTACCTGAAAATAGTAATAAATAGGCATTTACGCGTATAATTTAAAAAAGATTCTACAACTTTCTCAAAATATTGTAGATGTCTTATTAAATATTAATTGTATTAACTAATTTGTTTGTTAATTATAGTAGTATATTTCGATTTGCAATTTTTTTTTGTCAATGTTACAAGTAGTCTTACGTTTTTCGAGTAATTAAATAGTAAATTTAAATAAATAGCTCAAAATTTTATATAATAATAAAAAAATCGAATTCGAGCTTTTTCGATTTTTTGCTTTTTCTGATAAGATTTACTATTGTAATATATATTTTTTTTCACCATCGGAAAGTAGACATTTCAACGAACAGAAAGTACACCTATATATTGAAAAAAGCTGATATATTGACGGGTGAATTTTCGATTGAAAATTAGGCTACTTTTTCGACATTAATTCAAAATAAGATGAAAAAATTAATATTTCAAATCAAATAAATTACAGCGTATTTGGGACATAAAAAGGTAAGCTTTCATTAAATTTCGTCAAAAAAAAACTTTTTTTGTAAAAGATAAAAATAAAAAACCAAAAACTTGTTTTTTTGAATTTTTCACATAAATTTGGAGGTTATGTGAAAAAAGTGTAAATTCAAAAGTTTTAAAACTTTTTATTACCTACAACTTTGCCATTAAACTTTTTTCTACCGGACTTTTAGTTTTGCCGGAAATCAAGAAAAACCGTTTTTTCCCTTTAAAAGCCCCCCCTCTTCACCTTCCCGAACTCAAATCGCCCCTAATTTATTTTTCCTTTCATTTTTATAATATTCTCTTCTTTTTCCAATGGGTTTCATACTACTGTAATTTTTTTTCACTTTTTATTATTTTTAAAGGCTTCTACCCTGGTCTATAAGGCTAACTCTTCTCCGTCTCTGAGCGCCTATACTATGGACTTATTTTTTCGTTTCATCGAGTTTGAAATCACAACGATTCTAAAGAAGTTTCACTTCGAAAAAAATTAGTTATCCCCCTTATCGAATTTTTTAACATTTTGTTAGCAAATACGGGTCAATAAACCTATGTTTACGATTATTCATGTATAAATAACATATTTGTTTAGATAAAACTTATTTTTAATGAATATTGAGTTATTATTCATCTTTGATATTGAGGGAGTATGCATTGCATTGGCGATGGGTTGCCAGGTGTAAACAGGTATATTCTTTGATTATATACATGTATAATCTAAGGGTATATTATTAATATTATTGTTAATAATTATTTTGCAGTCAACTGTTTTTTTAAATTATAATCCAAAATTACGTTGCGGATAATTGAGAGCTTGTAAGCATTTTTTTTTGAGTTCCTTACATCATTTCCTTGATGACGTGACACTGTTTCGGGGGCCAATTTAAAAGTTTTTTTTTCTTATATTTTCCATAAAAAATATTATTTTCATGATTAATTTGTAATTTCGTAATCAATAAAAACACCTACATAAAATTTTAACAGCACTCATGTTTCTTCATAAATAATTCATCTAAATCTAAAGCTTGTAATTATTGTGTACATGATAAAGGAAATACTTATTAAATATTTTTATGGTATCCATAAAATAAGGCGCTCGATCTTTTGATTTTATCACGAATTGCTCAGTAAGATCGCCGAGGATCGCCGACGACCTACAGTGTGGATGCAATATATTCGTAGGTGCCGGTACTTATTGGCTATACATTTTCATTTTCAGTTTTCTAGCCTGAGTGAGCATGTATGATGAGTGAGATATGGCCATGTCTTGTTGTCGTTCCAACTGATTATCAGAGTTGATTTCTTCTTGAAGACATTTTCCTTAGTAAAGTCTTGGTAAAGTCGGCTGCCGTGAACAAAATTAGTTGGGAATACATTATAGTAGGTATTATAAGTGACTAGCGCCTCAGTCTAGCCGAAAGAAGCCAGCTGGGCTTCTTTCGGCTGCGTCCGAAAGTACCACACAGTAGCCTATTGTAAGTTCATGATATAGAATATAGTGTCTCGAGCAATCCCCAAGTTACGACACCCGCTGTAGTGGGTCACCTACCAGTGCACTTCCCGGCCTTGCAACCGGTGGATTTACAGGAAGTCAATGAAAACCTAATACCTAACCCAACACGACAATGTGAACAAAAGCCTGATTAGAGTAAAATTTTTACCGTCACCCTGTAAATCTTCTTTACACTTTTCCAAAATATACTTGTAATGGAGCCTACTTATTATGGAGTCTATAAGGAGGTATCGTAGATATAACACATTTAACTTTCCAATTTTTTAAAATTAAAACATTGTATTGTTTTGTATACCTTAATAATAAATGATGATCTAGTCAGGTCTATTTTAAGACGACTAATAAATTATCGTAGTGTTATTGAAGCGTCGCGTCGCCGTAGCGTCACAGTGAGTAACAATCCGGAATTTCGTTTGACAATAAGGAACTAAATTCGGATTTCGCATCATTCCGCCCACCATTCTTGGTGTTTATTCTCGAAGAAACCTACTGTTTTAATGTATCAATATTTTTCAGCCGCCTGGTCATTGTTGTAGTATCCATATTTTTGGTAAAATAGCAGAAAATGTATATACGTACAGTAGGTTTGTAAAGTACCTTCTTGTTAAGAAATATCTTAAGTATTTCTAATGCTTCATGAATCGGTTAAATTTTGATTTTAGATTATAATACTTTAAAAATATTCTACTGGAGGTATAGATATAGTACCTACCTAAAATAAAATAATACATCCCATACATAACAAGAAAATTTGAAATTATTTATAAATTTATAATGTTTTTTTGTCTTTTTTCTGTCTAATCAATTGGGGTCTTATTTAATCGTCTGGTAATCTAGCCAGGTACGAAACCAAGAATCACATTAGGAGGCTAGGAGGCTCTCCTATAGTAGAGTAGACTGTTATGGCATCCCCATAGACGTAGTGGTCTATTTCCTGCCGGCAGGCTTCGGGGTTGAGTGCGTAAAGCATTTCTACGACGCTACCATTAAGATAGCGGAAGTTCCGTTGAATTTACGTGGTTGTAGTGGATTTTCTGTTAAGTCCCATATAACTACTTGTATGTATGCAGGTGGTGTGTAAATGCATTTCACAACGTTAAAAAATGACAAGGATATTTTGTGATATGGATATGCAATTAATAAAAAAATATTATTCTTGTCTCTTATTATATTTCATCATGGTGTAGCTAACATCTTCAAGTTCAAGGTGTATCGCTGATTCATTCAGTGTGGGCCGCTGAAAAGTTCTATTTAAATCCGCCCTGAAACTCCGCACCGTAGTCTCACGAGCACTACGCAGCGCGCGCCTGCAACGAATCAAAACTACAATAAAGGTATTTGTTTATTTATTATTATTATTACACAATTTTTTAAATATTCATATGTTGTGTAAAAGAAAATCTATTTGTAAGTACTTGAGCAATATGATCATTGATCTTCTATTGTTTTATATGTTAGTAGTTTTTAATATTTTATTTATTTCAATACCCACTATATTAAATTATTTTTCTTTATTATATTTCTATATTTTTATCTACTAAAAAACAAGAAAATTCTTAAACGTTATGTTAATCAACTTTAGTTACGAAATATAATGACTAGCAACTATTAACGATTAATCGGTAGAGCCTAATTCTATATAGATTTATAAATATATATACGAGTGTGTATTTAGTTGGTACATATGTAATTAATTATAATTAATATATCTCCATAGTTCAATATCTTCCAGAATTTATAACATTCCTTTAATATCAAAATCCTTTACAAAAGTGAGGTAATCGTCTATTTTATTGCAATTTAGTTCAGTGTCTTGCATCAGATCTAAAAACGTCTCCAGGTGAATCATTCGTGGAATTGTTCCAGAAATACCTATGTCTTTACTGATAGTTCAGTAATGTGTTTTTGTTCAGTAAATTGTATAATCTTAATCTTAGGCTATAATATACTACTTAAATATAATATATAAGTAATTAATAAAATTTTAGTTCGATAGTGCTATACATTTGAATAGTGAAAAACTCTTAAACTTTAACTAATAATTACAATATTTTTATTTAAAATCGTATAAAAAAGTACATTAAAATTATTGTTAATCAGTTTTCGTTTCATCTTGGTCATAGTTAGTCTAAAAGTTATTCAATAACAAACAAACAAAATTTCTTTTCGTAATCGACAAAAATACTTACTACGAAAATATAAACGTTGTTTATCTCATTCTAATTTAAACTGTAGACTAGCCATAACTTTCATGATTTAGATCATTCATGCATTTTTTTATTTTAACATCTATTTTAATCGAAACATGATATCTATGTTATAGAGATATGATGTCTTTTTCATTAATATTTTAAATATTTTCAATTAATAGGTAGTTTATACATTATTTTTTGATGTATTTTATCCCAATTAATATTATTATAATTGCGAAATAATGTGAGAATTCATTGATTTTAATGAATCTTTAGAATAATGTAGCTTATACGTTTAATACCTGCATGGGTTATTAAGTATTTATATTATAGATTTTGATTTGTTTTTCGCTAAAAATAAAACTTATTAAAAGTGGTCTGGCGTTATAAAAAAAAAATTGTTTGTGGTTGGGTTATGACTACTGGGCGAACACTAGTATTCCCAAATTATGGAGACGTGGTGTAAAATATTACAATGAAAAAATAATTAAAATAATCATTGCCTATTTCAGATGTCGATGGTCCCTATGATTTTCCGCGACTGGTGGGATGATTGGGAGCGTCCCTCAAGGTTATTAGACCAACACTTTGGAATGGGTCTGAAGAGGGACGAACTGTTGTCTTCCCTCTCAAGCTTTCCCTCTAGTTCCCTTTTCAGGAACTCCTACTTTAGGCCCTGGAGGACGAATCTTACGAGGCAGGAGTCTGCTTCAACTATTAACCTAACTAAGGACAAATTTGAGGTAATATTTTGTAATATAATTATCAACTAATTCTTTAGACTAGGTAGGATGAACTTAACTGTAATCTAATCCAAGGATAGTGAGTTTTTAAATGTAAATGTAAGATTTATTGAAAAAGAGTTTCTGTAATTATATTTAATTTATCTTTCTAATACCTATACTAAGTAGGTACCTAGTTTGGTAAAGATTAGATTTAAAAGAAAAAGAGAAGACTACAAAAAACATTATAAATTGTTTTGTTTGTTTAAATTGAATTGTTGGGACAATAATTTGAAACTTTTTATTTATATTTTCAGGTAATTCTAGATGTCCAACAATTCGCACCTGAAGAAATAACTGTTAAAGCCACCAATAACTCAGTAGTAGTTGAAGGCAAGCACGAAGAGAAGCCAGACGAACACGGCTTCATTTCCCGTCAATTCACACGTAGATATATCCTACCCACTGGGTACGAGATCACCGACCTCGTCAGTACTCTATCTTCTGATGGCGTCCTCACAATCACAGCCCCCAAACGTCCACCCCCTAACGCGGGCGAAAGAATCATCCCTATCACCAAGACTGGCCCTGCGAAGACACCTGAACCCATCAAAGCAGACCAACCAAGAGAACAAACAGTTCCAATCGTTACATCCCCTTAAGTGCCGTGACATACGAATTACGATCGAAATAAAAATATAAATAGCATTTATTTATCCGCTGTTGGCCAACAACGGGTCGATTCGAAACGAATTAGGTTTTTTTAAAGAAATGTAATTATCAGTTTGTATCAATGTATAATATATTATACTTGTTATATTTTTTTGTTTCATTGGACCTTAATAGTCTGAAGTCGTAAAAATTATTAGTGAATTTCAATCTGCAGGAGATGAATTCAATAATAATCTTTTTAGTATGGTCTATATTATTTATATTAGATTATATTTATATCGTAACTGGAATAAATAATAATATACTGGAATGAATAAAAATTAATTATATAACTTATTATACAAAACTAGTGACCCACCCTCGCTTCGCTCCGGTTCGTGCCGAGATTCCCTTACAAAATAAACAGTTCTTAACGTTTTGATTTTCCAGATGTTGGTTTTTGTGGGTTGCCTATTTATTAATTCTTAAAATACATAAAATATATTTTAAGAATTAATGATTTGTCGAGATATACCTTCCAAATTAGAATGCTATTATGTAAACAAATGTAGCATACCTATAAGTTATAACTAAAAGTAGAGTAAAAGCTTAAACCACTACTTTAGTGTGAAATGGAAATTGTATTTACAACAAAGAAACAATCGCGAGCGCAATGCCGAGATTGCATGAGACTATTCACGCCTTTATATAAAGGACCGTCGTGCATTACCGAGAAATACTTAAGCATACTTCGACTCGCACTGAGCAAACCGCGACCGTACATTAATGTTTAGCAAATGCGAAATGCCACAGAAAGCAATAAGAAAACACGTCCCACAACCAAACTGCAAATAATGAATAATAATTCCTTCACTAGTTAATGTAAAAGAGCGGTGTGCGAACCACGTGTAGATGTAAAAATGTCAGAGTCGTGACAGACTTTCTATAATTCAAGCTAACTTAGTCTAGAAAGCAGTAAAGAGGTGTTTGACTAATTTAATTTTCGCGCTGACTCGCACCGTTCAATAATATTGTTAATTTATCATTGTCCTTTAGGGTTGGGGGAAAGTGGAATGTTGATGACCCTTTATACGACTTTAACGGTTTATATTAAAGTTTAAGTCGTTGTATAAGTCCACTAATAATGAGTAAAAATAGATTTTAACAATTTGTTTATATAATACCACGTCTTATTATTTTCAATTCGATTCATATTGTTATACGAGTGTTACGGAATCAATCGAATTCTTAAAAGCATCATAAATGTATAAATTAAAATATAACATTATTATCGATATTAAACAATGAATCATTATTGTGGTTACTTTTTTGTTATCTCACCCAATACTTTTGAATACAAAAAATATCATTAAATATAAGCAACGCGTTTAGACTGTAGAGTAAGAAAGCAAGGTTATGCTCATTGCACATACTCAAGAGTCAATATAAAGAAATAAGTTGTGGATTGACATAACAAAATTATAATTTTCTATCAAGATGATCAACATTTTTAAATATTACATCACATTGAATGGAAAACATAGTCGAAGTAACAAAGTAAAAACTCTACATGCCTCTACATAATATGTTTTTGTTTTTCTTAATTATTTTTTTATAATCATTTATATTATTATAAGTTTATTTATTCCTAAAAAACGTTATTTATGTACTAAAAAAATGTAATATTTTTCATTTTTTCATGAATCGTAATACCTATGACATCTATCGGCACGTATCTACATTACGTAATGGCGGTAGCTATTTATATATTGGATCTTCCAGCGACATCTATGATCAATTTTAGGCATTACATATATTCTGTACGAAAAAAAAAACTACTAAATAAATGTCTGTACTTTCAATTAAGACTGTTTCCATTTTCCCCATAATTTTAAATATTTTTTAAAATAATTTATATATACATATGTATGTATGTATGTAGGTATATATGAGACCTAATAAAGCATTTTAAATCTGTTCTAATATTTTCTTCACCCTTAAAATTACATGTAGAATGTAGATGGACTATGAAGTGCCACCCCTAATTTTGTATTTTTTATTGGGTTCGTCCCAAACAAAAATCCGTCAAGTTATAAAAATAAATAAAAATTTCTAGAATAAAAGTATATACCTACTACCTACCTATAGACTAAGTTACTCCTTATATCACTAATTATCTGCGAGTGAAAGTCCCATCAAAATCGGTCCAGCCGCTTCAGAAATTAGCCAGAACAAACAGACAGACAGACAGATAAAATTAAAAAAAAACTTTTTTGTGTTGTTTTAGTGAGAAGCTGATAATTTGAAATTAAAAACAGGCACTTCATTTTTATTTACATGTATCAATACAGATGATACTATTGTATCAATGTTTAGCGATTCACCAGGGGCTAGCCACAATGCCAAATATTGCTGTATATTACTTGTAGGTAACCGAATATAATACAAGTACCACACATATGTATCAATCGAATAATTAACCAACATTAATGAAAGTCTTTTGACCGATTCCAGCCAGTCCAATCTCATTGAGACTATCCAACGCAGGAGATATTATAGCGCACCAACAAGCGGCTGTAACTGAGGCTTCCTAAACAGAAAGACTCATTAACTAAACTTGACCCGACCTGGAGCTCGAAACCAGAACCTCCTGGTGTGCTATTATACATGCTAGTACATATAACCAATATAACATAATATAAGGGTACGTTTTTACCTTTTTCTATACCCTCAAAAACGGTACAGCCTACGTATTCTACAAGATAAAATAAAAAAATAACTTAATAGAGAAAATAAAATTGTAACATACAAAGTTAACAGTTATTTGAAAATTGAAAAAGTAATGTAGTGTAGTAAATAAATAAAAATCTCTAGGATTTAGAACTACGAATCAAGTTAAAGCAAAGATTCATTCCTTTATCCCTCAGCTCTGCTCTCTTTGTTATATCACATTTTTTTCAAAATAAGTCGAGAAATAAACAACTATCACTATAATATATAATAAGTAACTAAGGAAATTTTTTTTATAATAAAATAAAGTATTATATCTAAGTAAGAATGTAAATAAGGAATAAAATAAATGTTCATAATATATTATGTAGTAGGCTTAATTAGTTATAGGGCGAAGTTTCATGCGCATTAATGTAAAGAAAGATGTCCTAGTATTGTCGCAATAATACTATCCTATAGCAGTTGTACTATGCTATAGTCTTTATCTAAAACTTTGTATATTTTAAGCCATTACTAGAAGATTGCTTCGTTTTTGTTTTTATTTATTCTGCTTACAAATTTCGCATTAGTTAATGTGCGAAATAAGAGCAGGATGGGCGCGGGTAATAGATCTCTTAGCCATGGATCATTCCGGCGGGGAGGGGGGCCATCAATCAGCCCGGAGCGATTACAGCGGGCTTGCCGCGAGTTGTGAGAGACCAGCATGCCTCGAACTTTTTTTTCTGTATTGAAACACGAGAAGAAACGGTCTGACTTCTGTAAAATGTATGTGTATTTGTTGTGTTTAAATAGTAGAGCACAGAATATTTCGTCGAAGTCACGTAAAATAACATAAAAAAAATTTGAATTATGTATTTTTATTTTTTAAAGTATATCTTAAAAATTAACAATCGATGATTAATTGCGGACTCATTTTTTTATATACCTAATACAAAAAAAGCACATGTATTTTTGATAAGAAAAATCCAAAAATAAAAAACATATTTTTGAAAAATAAAAGTATATTTTTAACTTCAACGACATTTTTAGATTCTAATTAGCCATTTAAAATTTAAATGCCAGAAACTTCAAACAAAAATATTTTCAAAATAAAAATTGTTTTCACAACCCTAAATATCATCTTAAAAATAAACTGAAACAGTTTTTCGTACCTATAATAGTTTTCGAGATATAAAAATAAATTTTAATTAACTACTAGGTATATATACGTCATGTCAAACACATTATTCGTTTAAGGCTCGCTTAAGTTTTCATCGCAGTTGGGTAAAATATTATATTATGTTTATTTTATCAAACGCTATTCTCTAGTAACTTAGTGCAGTAAACAAACAAGTCCAGCGCAGTTCGACAAGCGATTGATCTGGCGGCCGTATTAATTGCTCTCGTCTGAGCCTCGCCTGAAACCTACACCTTTGCGTTGCTTTTCTCTATGAGTTTGTTATTATTTGAAAATTATTTCTCCAGATGATTGTAGTAATGTATGTAATATAGGTAGATGCTGGCTTAATTCCCGTACCTACAGCTGGATGAATATCAACCAATAACTAAATAAAAAGAAAAAAAAGTAAAAACTAAATAAAAAAGGTGAAATAAGGGTTTGGAAATCACAGATTAAGTTTAATTTTTATTAAGGGTTATCTAGGGATAGATTTAATATATCTATTATACGACATATTAATAATTTATCATCTTTTAAAATATTCGACATTTATCATGTAGGTCTGCATTTTATTTTTTAATGAATAAGTAATTTTTGTATTAAATTGTTAAGTTATTATATATTTCAGGACATAAAAAGACTATTATAATTATAAAGTTAGATTATAAAGATTAGTTTAATTTATTACTCGTATATTAGATACATTAGAAAAGAGAAAATATTCCTACAATAAAAATTAAAAGTGCTTTTTCTCGTTTCAAGGGAGCTTTCGAAGCTTTTATTAGCTTCAGTGCCATATACAGTCAGTGAAATACTGACTTTTTTGACTCTTGAAAGTCACTTTTAACTTGCTTGTTACTTTTAACTATCTATTATTTATATTAAGGTATTTGTAAGCTTATACAGATTACAATACAAAAAGTTAGTTCAAACTGATTAGATGAGCCTGGGGTCGTGAAACATTTCAACAGTTACCAGTAAAGCCTTCAGGTTTTAGGTCTTCATTCGTTTGACGTCTGGATGGGAAGAATAGGTATGGTACAGTTAGCTTTTTTTTAGCAAATTTTCAGTCTTTATAAAATACTAGCGACTCGCCCTCGCTTCGCTCGGGCTCTTCCCTAGATTTAGCACAGGCAAAGCCGCGGGATCCGCTAGTTATACATATAAACCTTCCTCTTGAATCACTCTATCTATTGGAAAAAACCGCATCAAAATCCGTTGCGTAGTTTTAAAGATTTAAGCGCACATAGGGATATAGGGATATAGGGACAGAAAAGGCGACTTTGTTTTATACTATGTAGTGATATGAATATTTTTTTATTTATAAAACAACTTGCTTTTTTATGTTATGTATAAAAAGCTTTAAGACCTATTTCTTAAAAATACAAAGAAATACAATACATAGATATGTTTTTAACTTAAATATTAGGCAACATACTAGTAAGTAGTAGTATAGATAGGTTCTAAAAAAGTCATATTTCAATAATAAACTAAAATCGTTTCATCAACTTGAAGATTACGATGCTAAAGACGAACTTACTGAAATACATGTTAAATTTATAGTCCGCTTCATTTTACAGGGTTAAAAAAATAGAGTCCGGTTCAGGTGAATCAATTATTAATTAAGTAAAGCAATTTCCACAATAGAGTTATTTCATGAAACTGACGCCATCGTCTCTTGAGCGATCCCTTAAACTGAGCTTAGAAAATGCCTTTTATTTTATATAGATTCCACTATTTCGACTGTATCGAATAGTAATCATTCAGCAAATTATAATTTATATCAAGTATCGACAACAATCATTTTTAACCGAATTCAAAAAAGGAGGAGGTTATATGTTCTACTGTAGGTATATATTTTTTTCTCTGTATGTTCACCGATTTCTCCGCCAACTGTAGGCCGATTTCAAAAATGTTTCTTTTGTTCGGTATGATATAGCTTCGAGGGGGTCCCATTGTTACCAAGTCAGGATCTGATGATGGGATCCCAGGGAAATCGAGGGCAACTCTCAAATTATATAGGCACCTATTACGTTTTTGATATATTTTCTAAAGATGTTCAAGCATTTGTGTCTGAAAATAATCATCTCATGTGGATGAGCTGATGATGGAAGGTACTATTCCTCAAAGGTTATTTTTTATGTTTGTTCATTAATTTCTGCGTCAAATGTTGGCCAATTACATTTTTTTTGTTCGATAGGGTATACTTCCAAGTTATTCACATTATCCAAGTCCAGTCCATAACCAAGTCAGGATCTCATGATGGGATCCTAGGGCAACTCTCTAATTTTATAGGAATTTATTACATTTTTCATATATTTTCTAAAGTTGTTCAAGAATTTGTGATGATGTAAGGTACTATATCTCCTCAACGGTTAGGAGTTGAAAGAAATTTCTTTTAATATTATATGTAGGTACTTATGAACCAATAGTTGTATTCCTTCAGGCTATTAGTTTGATCTGATAATAGAAGGTAAATCTTATTAACGTCTAGGAGTTACGTGGAAAAATAGACGTGGACAAATCTCGATTGACTATTGTTGTTCACTCCAAAACTTCGCTGACTTATTGGAGCAGTAGTTTAGTTAGCCTACCAATATTATATTTAAACAAAATATTTAATTTCCACTGAAAAATTAAAAATAAATTATTTTTTAACAAAAAAGAAAACCGACTTCATAAAATAATCTTAGTACAATTTAATTAATGTTATCAATTTGTAAATATAATCAAAATATCCGTTCGAAAGTTCATAGCAAAGGCAGGATAAAACTGTCCTTCTTGGATGGCACCGACTCCAAGAATAACTAAGTAATTAAAATTATTATTTTTTTCTATTATTGTTTAGATATGATCGTAAAATGTTTTATTTTATAGGTAGGAATGTGATGAGGTAGTGCTGCTTTATTAATCGTTTAGTTTTGCGTCGTATTGCAAAGACAAAGGTCTTTTCTTGGATTTTTAGAGGCATTCAAACACTAAAGAACTAAGGCAAATGAGCTTGAGCTCTTTATGCAACCACATAATAGATACACCATGCTATGATTTATCCATGGGGTCTGAAGCTCAACCACGTCTGAGCAACTACGTTGTCTATAGCAGCCAAGGAAAATCCATATTTGCTTCTGCTTACTGTTCTGTTTTGAATGTTACTACTGAAAAAATTACTGTTACAGTACCTATACACTTTTCAAATGCAAATCACTAAAATTTTTAAGTGTTTTGAAAACCAGAAACCAGATAGAGTCCTCAGACTTGATAATTAATTATTATTAATATTGTATTGTATTATGTAATCTATTTTATTAATTATCATGTTAAAAATGACACATTAAAATGTACCTAAGAAATCTGATTTTATTTATATTTGAACCCGAAACGATAGGATGGCTACTTGTTAGCAATAGCCTTCTACTTTATCTACTCATCTGCTACCCCAATAAAATACGAATTACCTACTTATTTTTTATAAAATTTCTGAATTTTCAGCATCTCAGGAAACCAGATCTACCTATGTATCAACAGAAGCTAAAACGAACGACAGTGCTTTTTCAATAACTATTAAAGCTCCACAAAATATATAATTTATTAAAATTATGCAGTATCATATTTTATTAAACATCCATTTAGTAGCTGCACAGCAGGATGAACACTAAGACCGTCGCTACTAAAATCATTTATTGGTTATTAAAACGTTTTCTTCTAGTATTTCTATTAGTGAGAGGTAAGTAGTCGGTATCTTACTAAATTGAATTGATTATAGGAGGCATCGTAATAGATGGTTGTTTTAAAATTCAAGTTGCTTAGGTATATAAGCTACCTAGGGTCCTTACGCAGAGAATTCTAATTGTACCTCTTAGGTAGGGTAGATAATCGTAATACCTGTAGAATTATTATAGTAGGCAAATACGTATGTATAGGCACATAGACTATAGGCTATATCATTATTATTAGGTATATATTATAACGTAGCTATATTATTATAACGTAGGTACCTAATTTATTCATTTATTTACTGAAGTATTTTATCGACTAGCTACCTACTAACTCTCAAAAAAAGTGCAAAGTTTTAGCATGTACTATACAAAACTTCCACTTCTTTAGTTTTCTCTGTATATTCCTATCGTAGGATTACATGAAATTAATTTAAGTAGGTATATTTTTTCTGATAGATTGTGATGACTTTGATTTGATTGGAGAAAGTTTACAGTATATAGGTAGGTACTTAAACTCATAAAATGTGTCCACTTTGTCGTGTTAGAGGGGGGCAGTAGCGTCCGGCAATCCAGCCGGGTGTGAAGCCAAAAACGCGCAGGAAGGGCCCACTTTGCCGGTGGACGCTGAGCCATGCGGGTTGCTCCTGGGACTTCTCTGATAACAGAGTGGACTGTGAAGCCAACCCTTGGCTGTGTCGTCAGCTTTGGCAGATCTGACGGGCAGTCAGGGCGTCGTAGTTGAATGCTTGGGCGATCCTGCGATGCCTCAATAAGACAGAACGAAGAATTTGTTGGGTTTTAGTGGGTAGTGTTGGCCTATTTTAAGACGGTGAATCTCACCTAATCACCTGGTGGTTAAGGCATTTCCCAACGTTAAAAAAAAGTAAGTACTTATAGCATTTACTATCAGGTTTATAGATAAAGACTCATGAGGAAGTAACTTCAGATCTATCTATTGGTTTATTTGAAGCATATTTACAAACGATCAGTCTTTTTAAATTAAATGTATTTTCTTATAGTTAGTAGGTATTCTTGGTAAATGTACATCTACCATATTATATATACCTATTAACATTTCAATATTACAAACTGTTGTTCCATGACACATTCAATTTTTCCGCCATCGTTAAGAAGCTAATTAACTTTACATGCTATACACGGGCTCGTTCAATATTGCGTTTCATATATTAATCGCGATGCCGCATTGTTTTATAGTTCGAATAAAGAATATAAGCATAGCGGGCGGAGCGTATAACAGGAATATCAGTTTGATATCGCGAGGTTTGATTCGCCCTGATGCGAGACGCCTTGGGGCGGAGCTTGCGTGGAGAGGGGCGCCGCGGCATCTACTCGCCATACCTTTCCGTGCGAGTCGCGGGGACGCTCGTATCCACTGTGTAATCGTGAACTTTCCTACATTGCATGTACCGTGCGAGTGTGATCGTGTAATAATTGCCGTTGTGTGGCCTCTTGTCATTCCCGTGCTTCTAAAACCGCCAAGATTCGGGTGAAGAATCGTGAGCCGGTGCCGGCGTACGCCATGGCCGACGCCGACCGTGATTCGGACCTAGGAGACGATAGTCCCGTGGTAAGTTCTACATACTTTACATATTTAACTGTCACTTGTTATCCGTTATAATTGTATGTGAATACATAATCTGTTTGTTAAATTTGTTTTTGTGATTTTTGTAGATAACGCTTTAGTATTTATTGTCTGTGGTCAATAAAAGATGCAGGTACCTACCGGTCACTTGCAGTTTTGAACATTCGCAATAATTAATTTGCATGGCAACCGTTGTAAGCCGTCGCAACCAGCCGGGCGCAAACATAATGAGCACGCCTGAATAGTAAAAAAAATATAAATATCTATATACATTATGATTAGGTACATACGACATATTTTGTTTGTTTATCAATTTTTTACTAACTTTTTATGTATGCGTCGAATATATCTGATGTAGTAAATAGCACTATCAGGTAAACGTACTTGTAATTATTCTTTAACTTTAATTTATGATTTGGGAAACATATTTACGTAAATATTTCCTTTTTTCGCATAAGTAACATTTTAAACACAACAAGCCAGCCATTAAAAGTTTGGCCAAGATAAAGCTTTATCTACACGTGTTATTTTATGAACTTATAAAGAAATTGTCTGAAACAAGGTAGAAACTACCCCAATTAAATGAAGTAAAATGCTGTTGGCTTCTACTTCCATATTATAATTCATATGTTTCGTAGTATTTAAGTTTAAGTAGGTACCTATCAAGAGCAGATTCAAATAAGATTTTCATGTGAGTTTTTTTTAGTTTTATTAAGTTATATGAAACGCATCAAACATGTATTTATATAGAAAGGTACGGCATTTTACATATATGTAT
The DNA here is from genome assembly GCA_905231865.2 of Boloria selene. NCBI lineage: Eukaryota > Metazoa > Arthropoda > Insecta > Lepidoptera > Nymphalidae > Boloria > Boloria selene. The sequence goes on from HG993149.1 coordinate 7,969,569, forward strand.
AATGTAAAAAACGTTTTGAAAACGTTAAAGCTTGTCTTTGCCAAAACTCGCTATCTGTTTAGCGTAGTGTTGCCCAAATGCAAGAACAAGACGAGACTTAGCCAGTCTTGGTCTTGGTCTTGCGCCAACACATCTGGTCTTGGTCTTGGTCTTGGTATTGCGCCTCCCAGTCTTGGTCTTGGTCTTGGTCTTGCGCAAGAGTCTTGCAAGTCTCGCAATTACCTATTAGCCTATTGCTATTTATTAAACGTTACTTTAAGTCTTAGAACAACGTAATGGAGTAAACTGTACATTTTGAGATTGAATTATGTAATATAGCCATAGTAAAGTGCAAACAAATTAATAAATGTCTAAACATTTAATGAGAAATTCGAAATTTGAAATTTATTGGTACTTCTTTAGGCGCGTTATGAAAAAATGATGAGAGTGAAATTTTAAGAATCACTGTACCACAAAAGTAACAAGTTGAAATTGCCTGCTAAACCGCTCATAGCTAGTTTAAGTTGCCTCTGATCACTGTTTTCATATTATTTATAATTATTTTAATATTATACAGGGTGGTGACGCTTGATCAACGTTCCTTCAAACCACATATAGTATAAAAAATTACGAGTTGAATACAAAAAAAACTATTTGAAAATATTCAAAAATGAAGCCACAGGAAGTTTTTTTCGTTTTAAAATTTAAAACCATCATCGTATGTACGCGCAAGCGTAGTTCGCCGCGAAACTCAATAGTCATGTGATTTTGATCATAGTAATAACATTATCAATTACTATAGTTAGTTAAAATGCTTACGTTTATCAAAAAAGTATCTGTATAGTAATTTATTTCCAAAAAAAAACTAATAAATTATTTTCAATTTGTCTTTCAGAGAGAAATAAAAAGATTTTTTTAGCGACTAGTACTTTATTACTAATTATTATAAACATCACATCATTAAATTATTTTAAAAACCTCATCATTTTCGACATACGAATAATTACAAATTTTTTAAATAACATTTTTACCTCAAACTACCACCTCATTTTACAGCCACTTTTGTGTGACAACATTACCTACTAACTTAGGTTAGTGAACCGCATTGATAGGCACACAAAATTATTGACTGTCATAATTACAATAATATGGACTAGAAGTAGGTAGGTACATAAATTATTATCATAACATCATCAATATCAAAATTAAAGCTTAGTACTCGCTACGCATTAAGAGGTAGGTATGGATGTATAGGACCTGCATGCCTAGATAATCAATGACTTTATTGTATTTTTTAAATTTTTAATAAAGCAATTTCAAAATCTACTACTTAACCACTTTTTAATAGGCCAATTAGGTACCTACATGTTATTAATTCACACAACATAAGTTCGTTAAAACTTAGTAAATGTCTTTACTTCAGATAGGTACCTACCATAATATGCACCACGACGATGATATTAGTCAGTACCTATCTAATTACCTCTACTTAATTATTTTTTTTAAAGATGAAAAGGCATATTATTATGTATGTGAATTTCAAAATACATCTACGCTTGAGTCCTGTACCTACTAATTTAAGAACACCAGTTTTTTGCGACGTAAGTAGACTAAAACAATAGATTTGTATCAGGTCCGGGTTGTTAACAGTTGCAGAACTAGTCTTCTACAACCAATCAGTACTTTACTGAAAACAAAGCATTAGGTACATGCGATATGTAAGTAGGTAATTCGTAGATACAAGATGTATACCTACTCCCAGATATGCAGAGGCAGAGCTACTTGTACTAGAACACTGCCTCGTAAGTCGTAACAAGCGTTGACACCGAACCCCTAAATGTTTTTTTGTTCCATCCACCTTGGCAATTATGCACCTAGTAGGTATAATATTTTCATAGCACAGATGTAGTCAGTAGGTAGTCACTAACTTTTGTACTTCTTTCAGATAATTTATTACGAAGTCTTTAAGGTAGTCCTAGTCATTAATAAAAGCAACTTTTCTTTACGACATTAAACTTGACTAAACTAAAATCAAAATAACTTAAAAGCAAAACAAACACAAACCACCTTTTCAATCAAATTCCGACGTTTAGAGTGCGGCCGTAGCGATTTCGAAAAAGTATTGAAGAATTCGTTTTATTATTATTAAAACTACCTAAATATTAGATGAACATAAAACTCTTAGTAAATCGATTTTTATTTATAGTTAATACTTAACATCAATTTTTAACTAAATTAAGAGCAACAATAAATTAGAAACATGTAATCGAACCGGGATTCGAACCCACAACCTCTATCTGTGGGCCAATAAGCCCACAAGGGCGGCAATTTTTTCTGCGTCGTGCTTCACAAACACGGTTTTACACAAGCTACTCTTTCAATTTTCAAAAAATCTATTTAGGTACCAATAACCTGCGATTTATTTATCAAAATGCCTATGAATTTATCTATTCGATTTATCATTTTACGAGAGACAAGAAAATATGCGTGCAAGAAAGAAGTTAAAGGTTCTGTTAGTGGTATCAATACTTAACATTAACTTAAATAAAGTAACAGCAAAATTAAAAAAGTAAAATGTAATCTAACCGGGATTCGAACTTGTGACCCTGGGAGGTCAATTAGCCTATAAGGGCGGCAAATTCACGATGGAATAATATGAAATTTATTTAATAAAATAGGTAGGTAGGTACTAACTTTTCTATTTAGTGTAACTTTATGCGACAGGATAAATTAAACAAAATAATATTATTAGTTACTACTTTATTACAAATTATAAGACATTCGTGTAGCATTAAAATGATTTTAAACCTCCATCAATTCACACAAATATTGATTAAAATAATACACAAAGTTATAATATAAAATTGTTAAATTGAAAGATGCAATAATGAATAATGCAATATTGAAAAACGTTCACTAGAAATTACAATCTACCTATTACAATATCTCGTTACATACTTTAAACAAAACACTGTTTAATTTACTTTCGTAAAAATTCTTAAGTGTACTTAAAATTTAAAAATAACAATAATTGCAAAATTATTAGGCAAAGGCATTCGCTAAAATATTCGTAATACCTATCAACCATAATAATTATAATAAAATACATTCAAACTGTTATGTATCTAGAATGTATTCACAAGTTTTTAATTCGAAACGAATGTCGGCGATCCATTTAATACTTAAACAACATAAATAATTATTCTGATAAAATTACAAGGACATTTACGATACCTACGAGCATATTTCAAATATTGTAGGTATGACACAGTCCACAGAAAAAAATTAAATAGGTACATTAGCACTCGAGTTTTGACTCTTGATTTCAATTAATTTTATCTGTATCACATAACTACACACACTAAACAATCGAAGCAAATCTTGCTCGGGGTAAGAGTAGGCGAAGGGACTGGGCATTGGCCTTCCTCTACCAACCAAACAGTTCCTCAAAACCAAGTACCAGGTACGCGCAGCGGTAGATAGCCGTTGATACCGCCTTGTACGTACGCAGAGCTCTGTGGTCATCTCACATTCCTTCTTCCGCCGCCCACGACTATGAGCGCGTCACTAGGAGGGTACTATCTGGGACCCTTGAGGCTTCGATCGAGTAGGTAGCCGCCCGGGCGATCAGCCCATCCGTGTGAGACTCTATTCAGGGAGGCCCAGCCAGGCGATCAGCGACCGATCGGCGGCTACTCTGGCGTCTCAGGTGAATCTGCCGAATTTCTTGCAGAGCTCCTGATGTTGCCGTTTTATATCATCTCCCGTTAATGAAACAGTTGACACCGTTAAAATATGTTTTCGTGCCTTCGAACCTTATCAATGGCAACCACTGCACCACTTGGCAATGGTACCAAATACCATCGCCATGACGGGGCTTCAGTATGACACTTTCACTATTAGGTACATCGATTCATCAAAATCAGTCCTTTGCTTATGTGCGTACTGCGTGCTCCCACTTCAACACTTTAAAGTCAACTAAAGAGTAAAGAAATAGAAAAATACTAAATAGGTAGTTAAAAGCATAAGCCGCCTTGTCAAAGAAATGCCGACATTGGGGTGCTAGTGTAAGCGTAGTTGAGGCGGTAATTCCATTGCTTTATTTAATATTATTATTGGTATTTTTAGGCCTATTATTATTAAAAAAATATTCTAGTAAAAATAATTCAAATAATTATTTTATAAATGTTTTCCTATAGGAAATGTTTTAAGAAAAATAAATTAATTCAATTACTTATTCCGAATTCGCTATTATCCCCGCTATCGCCTATGACACCTCACCACACCTCACAATTCTGTCGGTACACATTCAAAGGGCGGCAATGCTTACACGTGTCTTTAAATTTCTTTGAATTTTACCGATTTGACAAAATGGCGCGACTCTCAAGGATTTTTGCGTCATAGACTAAAAAATACACGGTAAAACCTACTTTTAATTAGTATTTAATAATATTGCAAAATGATAATTTATAGTATGAAAATAGTAAAAGCTTTTCCTGTTTTTATTACATACCTATTAGATTATTTTTTAAATACCTGGTGATAAATTGACATCAATGAATTTTTATAACCATCTTCAATTTTTGTTTTTTATAAGATTTAGGGTCACTTGATGGGCATAAAAAACACAAAATGCTGACCAATCTAGGTGGAACTTCAAGAAAAAATGTTTTGGGCGATATCTCAGAAACTATGCACTTCAGAGCAAAAGTTATTGAAACCATTATTGTAGAGAATAAAATTTCGCATTTTTTATTTCTTGTAAACTTTTTTATAAAACTAATCGTTTACGATTTAAGGCTTTTAATGAACCGGATTTTCTGTCTCGGTCGACAAATCTCACCGACAGTGATTAATCAATAAAATGCGTGTTCAATGAACCGTATTATGCTCATAATAATGTGATTATTTTCATGTATTTTATTTACCTACTTTACAAGATATTTTACTCAATTCTAAGACATAATATGCTATGCCACTCCTGCGAATTCTTATTAATTATTCTATGCAAACGTCGCTAGGGCTAGTAGTACCTACGGCTGCTCGGGGACAGTGTGATGTTGCCGCCTTTAGCTGGGGTCAACAAACTCTGATCTAGTAGTGTTTATTTTTATGACCATTTTTATTGTATTTATAATTTATTTTGTATGAAAAATTCACTTTTTTATTTGAAGGTATTTTTTCAAATTGTCAATTTTTATCGACTTATATCATCTCACCCTACATGCAGTTTAAAGGAATGTTGATTAAGCGTCACCATCCTATACCTATATAGTATCTAAAAATATGATAGCAAAATACAATTGACATTTACTAAAATTAAATACCTAATAAAAATATTAAAAACGCCATCTATGAGAAATAATTATACGTCATTTGATAAGTGAAAGTACGGAATTATGAGTTAAGACCACATTATTATATTATTCTTTTTTAAAAGTATATTTTACAAACGAAGTAGGTATATTTTTTTAGGAATTAAATATTCTGTATCTGTTTGAACGACTTCATCTTTCTTACTGCAGAGATTGATTTACAACTAGAAAAGAAGTCTAACTACTCACGCGCATACATGAAGTACACGCACCCATATTTTTTTATTATTTTTTACCTACAAAAATCGGTCGCCCAAGTACTATAACTTTAAATACATACATATTATAAATATAAACATTGGATTTTTTTTTGATTGGAATGATTGGAGTTCAAAACAAACATTCGTGTTCAACGAATGAATGCCCTCAGCGGGACTTGAAACCGCGACCGCTGGCGCAGAAAGTAGGGTCACTACAAACTGAGCCAAACAAAACTCAGGTCGTGACTTAGGATACTTTTTATTGCAGAAAAATAATTCATTTCCACAGGAAAACAAAATAGGTACCTAATTGGTTTTATTGAGTCGTCTTTAGAAAGCTAGCGGTGGCTAAATCTTAAGAGATAGGTACATCATATATCAAAATTATGTAGTAGGAAAATGTAGGTAATAAAAAGCCAATTACAGAAAAGTCTATTACATCAAATATCTTTCTCCTTAGCGGATCGATGTGCACGTTTCGAGTAAAAAGTACTTGTACCTACCGATTTAAACTAAATTAGGTATAAAAATATATCTGTACTTTACGTCTTCCTATTTTCTCCCTATTTTCTTCTTCAAAATTCTATGTACTGGTACTTTCTTTTGTTTTGTATCGTTTGTTTTCTAAGTGTCAATTTTTTGTATTATAAATTAAGCCTGTCCGCTTCCTGAAACGACACTCAGTCCTAATTGCAAGACGCAAGAGTCTCGCAGACTTAGTCTTGTTCTTGCTCAAATCTTGCATGGTCAGTCTTGGTCTTGGTCTTGCTGAAATTAGGCGGTCTTGTTCTTGGTCTTGGTCTCGCAAAAATGCAAGACCAAGACCAAGACTGCAAGACCAAGACCGATTTTGGGCAACACTAGTTTAGCGGTTGAATCATGAAAAGGTAACAAGCGGATAAACAGAATTACTGTCACAATATATCCATCTAATATTTGCTTGTCCAACTTAAGCTATTATAAAGATTTAGTAATTTGGTAATGATATTAATTTAATTTTTATCTTTTTATTTATGTACATAATTTGATTAGATAGGTACGAAAGATTACTTTTACGATAACAAGTGTTACTTTTTAATCATATTATGAGGCAAATGGAACATAACATTATGTACCTACGTCTTAGTAAAAAGTTATACGTTATAACGAAGGTACCTGCCTACCTACAAACTTAACTATGGCCAATTGATAAACATGTAATTAATGCATGATGTTTTTATTAAACAAAGCATAAAGATTTTCTTTTATTTATGTTCAATGCGTAAGTTTCTGTAGTTCAAAGTAATTATGATGGATATCTAAACAATAACGTTTTTATTATTGAAAGATAACGTGTATTTATGCAAAGCTATGCACAAGGTATTCATAGAAGGTTTTTGAATTAAAATTTTAAATATATGCAAAATTTTAATTGCAGTGATTTAAGATGAGATATTTAATATTAATTTTCTATCTGTACCGCACATGTGGTGTTGCAAGTCGGCAATTTTATGCAAAATGGCGTCGATATGATATTATAACAAAATTGAGGCCGGATTTTATAGTATCTACAGGGCCGGTGAGGAACATGTGTGCCGACTTAGGAACTTATAGTTTATTAGGCGGAAACATTTTTATGTTTGAAAGAAAAAAGTTCTTGGAATAGTATACGAAATGACTTTTTTGAACACGAATGCCGATACATTGATTTATTATTAGTAGTAAATGAATAATATAATCACTTATTTTTTTATATATTCATTTGCATTATATTACTAAATAAATTTGAACAAAGTACTTTTAACGTTTTATTAATCTCATAAGAACCGACGTCATGTTGCTTATTAACTTACTGATATTTTGGTAGGTATAAATATAAAAAAGCTACCTACCTTACCTACCTTCCTAAACGTTAGATGCATATAAGAGTAGAGTCCATAAGACCTAGGTACGAAAAAACATAGTCATCAATCTTGTTGAATTGTCTAGGTTCTAGATATTTAATAGTTTAAATGCAACTTCAACCTTACCACTTAATTTAATAAGATTAAGAAGCCAGTTAACTTTATTCTAACAATAAGTCATAAGTAGAAATATCTAGACAATTTTTTTCATTCTCTCTTCGGATTATAAAATGAAATCTCATAAATATATTTTAATAATACTGACAGGCTTCCTTTCATTTACATTCTTAGCATAACATCTATTTTAAGTAACTAAGTAAGTAGGTACTTAGAATATAACTTCTACCACTTGTTAGGTTCTTTAGCGTCAGACATTTTTTAATCAAATTGAAAGTCATAAATCATAATATGCAAACATTTTAATAATTTCCATTATATCACGAGTCTAGGTTAAGAGCTTCTAATTAAAATAACTTTTGACGTGACGTGACGTGTTGTGATTACATACGTGCTTAAGCAATATAACCATGTGCGAAATAATAATGTTTATAAAAATTATATAAATATTTATTATTTAACATAACTATACCAAATCGATGTTCAATCAATCATATCGAAAGAAAAAAACTTTCGAATATTCGCTATAGCGATTTCCGAAACGATATTCTTTAAATAACTTTAAATTTTAATGATCTAGCGGAAGTGAATCTGACGACTTCATTATAACTTACCTGCATAAGACATCGTTAGCATACTATTTCGGTCTAGACAGATATAATGTTTGCGTTTGAGTCAATCATTTATTCAGCAGTGTGTCCGACGCTGGCGACATCTCACGGGAGGCCAAAGCGCACGCACGATTTATTATCCCCTCTACGAATAGGGCCACAAATTAATTAATCAAACTTAGCTGTCAGTCAGTGCACAATCTACTAAACTTAGCTCGGATTCTGAGGCCAGTTTCCTTTTCCTGTCGACACCGCGACGTTTCATTAATTGAAATAATTGGCGACTTTCTAGATTTATTTTTTTAAGTGATGACAACACTTCTTGACACATGGCGGTGGCGATTTTAAATTTGGAACGGATTCTAAGAAATGAAAAAATAACCACGTGACAATAAAATCTCTGCCGAACTGTTTTAGAAAAAAATGCTTAAAGCGATATCATAGTGGTAATAACAATAGGTGTGACGTGTTGTGTTCAAAATTTGGGCAGGTGAATTAGTTGCTACCTGGTCGCGTGCGCATCCTTCGCATAGGTTGGCGCCTACCGTTTTTAGATATCACAACATAAAAACATAATTTTTAGTGAAACATGTCATTGACGAATACATTACATATTTAGAAAAGCTTTTTATAACTTTTTGTATATTCAATGCTTAAAGGGTTTTATAATCGATTATGCATGTGTTTGCATCAGTCTATTTTTTCTATGGGATGATTTGATATACATTATTCTGTATAAAATCTCTTTTGTTAAACTATTGATTTGCATACAAATAAAATCGCTGACTCGACAAAAGCGCCATTGTCACAAATCTGTACACAGAAATCAAAGTCGATGGTTTATCACTTATTGATATTCAATAAATCTGTCGTAAATAACGCCATTGAGATTTAGTATTTGTAATGGTAAGGTTGTAAGCATTCCTCTTAGAACCAGAATATTGTGTATTGGAAATAAAATGATGAGTTTCTATTTAACATATCATGTTTGTTTATTTTACATAATAAATTTACTAGCACAACGACTTTCTGTATAGTAGTAGCTTAGTAGTTACAAGTTTGCTTAGAAAACCAAGTAAAACGGGTTCAAATCTTGGTTTTCGCATATTTAATATTATGATCGTGTTATTTCATTTTTAAACATGATTACCGCTCTCTTCACGGAGAAGGAAAATAATATGATTATGAATAAGTATGTATGAGAGAAATTAACAAATTTTCAAGATTGTCTCAACCAGCCAATATTATTATAATTGCCTTTAACCTATAAAGGGATAAAATTTAATTTCTTGTTAAAGATAGGATCTAATACTAAAAGATGAAGTAAATAAATCAAGAATTGTATACCAACGTGAAACTTTGTATAGTGTACTTATGTAAGTGTACAACCTACGTAAGGGATAAAAACTAACAAATAAGGTACCTCTTAAGTTGTCTTGAGAAATAATAATCAGATAGTTAAAATATATCTTTATCGTATTAATTACGCTATAAAACATATAATGAACATCTTAAATACTTCTTATACCAAGCTAAGAGAGGTACTTATAATATTTCTGCGAAAGAGTTTCATATTTGTGTAAGTACCTACATGTATATGTAGGTGTCTTTTCTGAAAGATAAAGTCCATTTCTTACATCTATCACGAAATGTAAAACTAAGCAATTATACATACCCAAATAAACTCGAGTGAAGCCGCGGGCAAAAGCATAGATTGAATGAATGCATCTACTTGAAAGATGATGATGAACTCCATGATCATACCTATCATTGTATTGGAATAGTGGCGCGACATTCTATTAGTACGTTTGTTTATCTCACGATAATCTTGAATGCTTTAAATTACCATCCAATTCAATTCTACTATGATGATGCTTGGTTTAAATAACAATAAGTATTCTATTTTTCTAACGTATCTACTTCTTTGGGTTTTCTTTATTCCTAAGTTGATTAGACAAAAATAGACTACAAAATATACGGATTATAGCGTAATTATACTTTATAGTATAGTGTAAAATTAGGAGTAATCAGACCAGGAAATATCGATCAAAATATTGATCACGATGATGACGATGTTTACCTTGTAAGTATTTTACCTTCATCTTGTCCTTTATATAAACATGAACAAAAAGTTGTTAGTGCATAGATAGTTATGAAAAACCATGAAACAAAGTCACACTGAGTCGAGAATCGAGATCTTAGACTGATGTAGGATTTCTTTTCGAATTTCATATATTACGTCTCTCTTTAATTGTATTAAAGTATGTATTCGAAACGGTTACCAAAAATCATGACAAATCCACCAAAAAATCTGAAATATTCACGTAAATCTATGCAAGTGTGATAGAATAGTGAATATATCACTCCGATACATACCACCAATGATCTTTTATAACCTCAATGCATACCACGCTGACGGCTGTTGATACATTGTTATCAATTTAACTTACCCCTAGCTACTAAGTTTCTTTATTGATTACGTCTTACGACATTCCTCTATCAACTATTAAATTGTATAATTATACTATCAAAAAACTAATTTTATTATGTATGTGAATTAAAGTTTAAGGAATTTAAGTTTTATTTCATTCTCATAGAGTTAAAGTTTGTACGTTTGATTTAAACACAATGACGCCTCAGTGTTTCCGAAGGCGCGGGTACCCGCATACAACATTTCAATACCTTTCGTATTGCTTAATATCGCATTCCTATTAATCGTGTTAATTAAAAATGTTGGTTAACGGTTTTATTTAATGTTACATGATTACAATGGCTTTTTGCCACATTGATTGGTTTATGCGGCAACTAATTTATTAAAGATGAGGGCTTAGGTATAGGAAATGCTATATTCCCACCTAATTTAATATAAATTATTCTCTGGTGATAATCTCTTAAGAAGTCGCGGGTTCGAGTATCAGTTTATTACTTGATATTTTAAACAATCGTCTATTAATGCTCATTCTAATAAAGTATTTTTTTCACTCAATGTGTTTTACATGTCTTATATTACTTTATTTTTAATAATAATTCTGAGATATTAATTTTATAGTTTCTTATCAATCAGCTATATTTCATAAGGAAAATTATTTTTGTTATACCTAGTTTAATTTATAAATTCAAATGTATGCATAATAAAAATTTAAGCCAAAGCAGATCATGCAATGTTCTTCATTTTACTTATCATTAGCACGTGCGGTATTCAATTTGCATGCTTTGTCGGCCATTTGTATGTTATAAATGATAGGGCGGTGACTGTTCATAGTTTTATTCAAATCGAGCTAACTCGTAGCCTTTACTTCGGTTTGTTGGTACTTTCTAGAAAGTTCAGTGAGCATTACCTTTTGTGGTTAAATTTATGGCATATATAACCGTGCCTACATTTACAACAGTATATCTTAAGATAAAGAGAAATGAGGTCTGATACTTTTAAGGTAAGACAAAATGCTGTATTGTACTTTTATCGTTCTGAAATAACTTCGTTTCTTATTTCTAAAGCGTTACCAATTATTATTATTCCATATTTTATGATACATCTAATATTTACCTTAATAAAATTGTAAGTCGCATTTAATATAAATAATTATTGGAAAATCTTATTGAAATTAATTACTATCGATATATTGTCAGACCTAGAAATTTTGTCTGGCTGTCTGTGACCTCACCACGAAAAAGTACTGGATAGATTTTGATGAAATTCGGATAATGATAGCTATATATATATCCGGGTCATCATATATGATACTTTTTTCTACAGGAAAATATCACATATTATCTGAGAAATCCATACTAACCGTTTAAAATGTACTTACATAGATAACTAAACCGAGCACAGCGAGGGAGAGTCACTAGTACATCACTACATATAAAATATCGCGATAAAGTCAAAAACTACTGCACCTATTTTATGCTATGCTGTTTTCACCAATAGATAGAGTGGTTCTCGAGGAAGGTTTTAGTATATAACTAGTGGAACCCGCGGCTTCGCTCGCGCTGAAAACCCGAGCGAAGCGGGGTGAGGCGCAAAAAATAAAATAAAATATATTTATCGTTTGCCAATCAAATTTTCGTGTACAGAGTGTTTTGATGTTATTATATATTAACAATGTTTTACTTGATACGAAATATTAATGTTCGTCTGATTTTCTTCTGACGTCGTGAATTATGAAACTTACATACGTATGTATAACAGTTCAGATACTTATATATTGCGAGAAAATAGATATTTCATGCCAATTATCATTCATAATTTAATTATTTCAATTGAATCCGTATTATGATTTGTCAATGTACCTAAATAGTAAGTTACAGATTATTCATACCAGCTTTTATTTGCTCAGGTGACTCGTGCATCATTCTTGTAAATCTTGATGAGCAATTATATCGTATTATTCATAATCTTAAAATGATTGTGGTTTATGTGGTTGTGATATAAAAATAAATATTAAATATAATATAATTATAAATATATTATAAGAACAATTCCTGTAGTTACTTTACATATAACTTTGAAGCTTTATTTGAGCAAAAAACTGATTTGTATTTAATCTTGTAGTTTTAAAGCAAAATCTTTCATATGCATATACGTAATCTCATCTCACCCTATGATCGTCTGTCTGTTTTAATGCGATAAACTCAAAATTAACCGAACGGGTTTTCATACAGTTTTGGAAAAAATGCTGACTTGAGAGTTTTTAGCGTTCCCTCCGTAAACTAATAGAGTAAAATATAAACAATATACTGCGGAAATCTTCTTAAAAAGATCCATCAAACTGTACGCAGCTATGCTCTCGAGTGAAGCAAGGGTAAGTCGCTAGTAAGTAGATCATAATATTATGCTTCTCGGACCATTATACACTGGTAGAAAATATAAAAATGTTGATTTGTTTCATAATAGACGTAATGTATAAAAATATTAAATAACATAATTCTCTCTAACACTAATTTTTATTTATGTAAATAAATAAAAATCAAAACTCGAAGTTTTAGTAAACATCGGCTTTCTCCGTTGTATCTCACTGAGTCATGTACCTCCTACGTCACAGCTTCATGAATGGATGTCAGCTTCACCATATATTATCTCAGTTAAAAATAAATAGCTCTAGCTAAACAAATTGTAAGATTAGGTAATACTTTCAGTGGTATGGTCTAAAAATATTTAAAAGGAATTTTGTTTTTTACGCAACAATGAAGTACGTACATTTTTATAATTAATATTAGACAAATTTTCCAAACAAAATAAACTAAACTCTCTTGAGATGATAAAAATTAAAATATGACAATTATACAATTTTTTTCATATTATTAGGCCATTAAACTTTTACGATACGCGAATTGAGTAATGAAGTAGCCGGAAAATAGAATAAATATGGGCTACGGAAATTCAACTATATCAATTTCCCATTAAACACATGTTAGTCCGTCTGTGTACCAAAAACACAGTTATGATTGATATTTAATGAGTCACCAAATATTGAAATGTAATAAGCTAGCAAACAATGAGTTATGTAAAGCGATACGGTTATAAGCGGCGGTATCACGGCTAGCATTGTACGGTCTTCGCGAAGTCATACGAACATATAATCGCGTTCCGATATGATCGGTGCACTGTCCTTAATTAAACGTGATGACGCGACTGCAGCTTTGCATTGTAGGTACTTTAAAAGCAAATCTACAGTCTAGCTTTTTAAACTCGCTGAAGTCTAGAATGCAGGCTAGAATGGGGCTAGTATTATAAATTTGAAAGTTGTATGTAGGTATATGTATACCTGCACTTAGGCTAGATTAATTCGCTTGTATATTTCATTTGTCTTAAATTGATATGAGTAAGTATAAGTAATGATAGGAATATGATTCTATATAATCATGAGGTGTTTTAAAGTGTTGTAATAGAAAACGGTTCAATAAAATAAATTATATAGTTGAAGCTTATTCCACACGTGTGTTTTACAATATAGAATGTACAAAAAGGAAGCGTAGGATTTTTCATCTTGTTAAGTAAGCGTAGTGGCCTATGTGTCACAAAAATATTTTTTTATAAAAAACAATCAATTACATAATACTATACTATTTTTATATCTTCTTTAATTTGTAAGATTAATTATTATAATAAAAATCGTTTATTGCCATGAAGAACAGTAAAAAGAATTTAACATATACTAGGTGGCTTAAATAACTCAATGGCAAAGGGTAATAACTCAGCTGATGCTGCTGAGGCCAGAGTCTCAGACAGTGCTGTTTTTCACTAATACCCAGCTCCCTAGATTAGTGATTACTATGTCGATATATGATTCAATGCATATAATAAGTAAGTATTTAAACGTATATCGTTTTATCAGTTATGACGTTTGTTGAAAAGCAAAATAGTTTAAAATTTTTTACTTGAATTACCAACAAAGTCGAAGCTTTAAATTTATTTTAAAATTATAAATAGAACAATTTTCGTTCAGCTAAATTATATTTATCAATGTTCAAATTGTTCTCTCATTAGTGACTGACAATTGACTTTGTGCCAAATACCAAGGGCAATAATATTGTGGAAAGATTGAGATTTATAATCTAAGCATTCACTCATTTTATACATCGTTAAACACTACGTTTGTTAGACAATATTATTATAATGTTTATTTTATATTTAAATATTATATTAAAATTTTATTTCTGATTTATATCACGCGAGCAACTCACCCTTACACTCGCTTCGTATGAGAGCACCCTTAGTTATGTTTGAGTGGAATTTAATTCCTTGCCTTAAAGAAACGTGAACGAAGTTACTCTTTATAACATCAGATATATGCCAGTAATAATGTGTTCAAAATTGGTGAAGTCGTTTCGGAGATTCGCGTGAACAAACGGACAGAGAGACAAAAAGTTGTTTTTATTTGACATTACAAACTCAATTTTGATTATTATTTAACATTTTCGAACGTAGTAACCTACGCATATTTAGGAATCTCTCATGGGGAAAATATTTGTAATACATAGAATTTGTTCCTATTTCTCTCATGAAAGCTCTTTTCAATAAAGCTTAAACCTCTTTTCAAATGTAGGCATATCTCTGTCGTATTGTTTCGAAACGATCAAGCAATATGTATAAAGTTATGTATGGCATCATTAGCGAGTTACTAATGATGTGATGGAGACTGGAGTGCAATTTGAGAGGCGAAAGCCCTTTTATTGTACTTAGCTCGCCATACCACATCGATTCGAAGTAAATCTTAACTAAGGATATTAAAAGTTCGTTAATATATTAGCTTTGCAAATAGATTTCTATTTTATTGTGTTTGTCATATGTATATAACTCATTAAACATTATAAACAATAATTACTTACATGGTTTGTTCACAGATTTGTTTTCTTGGAGTACCTAGATACGAACCAATACATTATAAGTCGGTCAAATTAAATGTAGTCGCTTGACCGAGGATCTTATGAAGGTGGAACAGACTGACAGAAAATAATACTTTTATAATATTAATAGCAAAAATATATTATCAATAACTGAATTATTTCCATCTAATATTAATAAGCATGGCACTAACATTGTCACCTGACACCCGCGATATGATCGATCGCAACCTGATAGTCTTAAGGAGCTTCCGTACTTACACTGATATCAGCGGATTATGTGGTTTATTAGACGTTTCCATGTTTACCGATATTAAATATGTTTTGATTTAGTAATGAGGTAAGATTTTTTAAATTAAACAGCGTAATTTAATATTGCACTGTCCGTCCATTTGTTTGATTGTTTGCCAAGATTTTGGACATTGAAATGTTTTATTAAATAACTTCGTCTTTTATTGGGTTATTTTCAATTTTATGTATTTCAGATATGTGACAGAGTGAATAATGGGTTTTGACCTTGATAGAATGAGAAGCATTTAAATCAAAATCGTTTTTTCGTATATTTCTCTCGTTGTCACTTTGGTTATAAACGTGGTACATAACGTCCTCAAAATCGTGTAAGACTGGTATTAATTATTTATTATGAGTATATTTCTAATTAATTTCAATTGATACTGTCTTAGGTTTACGAGAATATCATATTATAATTTATATAATGTTTAATTCATTTATGACTTCAACTGCCTTTACATTTACAAACAAAAGAAAACAAATCACTAACTCGATTAAGTGAATACTTCAACATTCACGATCTTTGTTTTGATACTAATGAATAATGATTCTAGCACTTACTCGGCTTCACTTGAGACGTAACGCGATAGCTGTGTATTGATATCGAATCAATACACTGCTGTGATTTACTTTTACTATAATAGAATATTTTTCAATTTTATTTAGGTATATATAGGCATAGATGATTGATTTACTTTATTGAGAGTTGCATTAACTATCTAATGGCAGAACTGTCAACTTTTGGAATTACGTTTATATACCTAAGTTCTGTTTTATCGTTGAGTGATACATTTCGATTCATTACTTTAATTACTTTATAATAACTACTTGAGCTTTTGCTGGAAATATTTGCTGTGGAAATAATTAAAATTAGCATATACGAATACATAATATTATTAAACGTGTATTTGGAAGACCATTCTGTCGCAGCGTTAACAATATACCTACTGTTCTTTTAATTGATTTGTTCAATAAATCGACTAACTAAAATACTAGGTAGTGAAAGTTAAGTTTAAACGTCTGTGGAGGCATAGACGATTTAGCTATTATTACTATGTCATCTTGGGATGGGCTACTTTACCGCGGAAACGATTCCTTTTTCAGTCAATTTAGAGCAGCTGGTACCTACATACCGATAGATAGACAACAGTGAATGTATTGTTTAACTAATACGATTAATTATGATGGAATAGCAATATCAACTTGTACTAAAATTTGTTTTAGATACATTAGAAATACATAGGTATAGGTATATATTTCTTTAAATTTCGTTGGGAAAAGGGTAGATGAAGGCAAAATTTGAAAACAATATTATGTGCATTGTGTATTCTTCTTACTGTATTAGACAAAGGTTATCTTATATAATTTAAAATCTAACTGCAACTTAAAGCTTTAACGTTCCTATTGAATATGACTTGTCATTGCGAATTCTCTAACTAATCAATACTATTATTTAGTTTCTTGACTTCTAGGATAGCCTTCTCATCATATTCTTCATATGAACTTATATTACATCGCTCATTGTCAAAATATGTATCTTCTAAATACTTACTTTGAAAGTGAAATTCAAGCAAAGAGCAATTTTCTCTTTATCGATACGAATATAAGTAAATAGCACCATACATACCATTAGACCGCTGTCATACAAAACGCATATAAACACTTCAAGAAAGCAGCTTCCTCCATCAAATTATCCGCTTAATTATTTACTACCACTAAAACGTTCCACTAAACTTGAACAGTTTATCTTGACCTACCTCTGGCCTCTTGTATAATAAAAAGAAAGGAGAGTGGGGTAGGATAAATGTAGTGTAAGGATCAAATAAGAATGGTCGTTTTGGGAGTAGTAAAACGCTCGGGGAAATAAAAGTAGCGTATGTTCCGTCAGGGCAGGTGTATTTTCCGAGCAGCTGAATTAAGGACGAAATAATATGTTGTATTTTCTTTTTACTTATTTTACCATTACTTAGTTGTAAATTGTGAAACGGAAATTAATTATGTTATTGCCTATAGAGTAAATAATAATAATTCAATCATAAAGGCCTTTTGGACTGCAGCCCCGGGTCTCTAATATAAAGGCCCTTAAAGAGCTGGTCTAAATAGAATTAAGAATCAAACATTAGCGTTATCTTAATATTGTCTAGCACTATTTATCATAATAGATTTTATATACATAAATTGACAGTAGGGAATGCAAATCTCGCGAGATTAGGGCTCAAGCGAGATCCCGCGAGTTTATGAATCCAATCTCGCGAAATCTTATCAATTTCGAGATCTCACGAGATTGGCACAGTTTTGTGTGTTTTTTTTTTGCAAATTATCACAAAATTTAAATTGATTAGGAAAAAAATAAAAAAAATTGTGAGTATTAAAAGATAACATTTTTTTCACGAATTGTTTCAATAGACTTTTATGCAACAAACATTGTTTGACGTATCTGTCTATAATTTTTTAATAAACTGCTAAGTAGTAAACTTTGACGTACGTATCTATCAAATAACAAATGAAAAAACAACTAGTCTTCTATTCTAATATCAAAAAACAAAAATCTTTTAGTAATAAAACAGTTCTTTAATAACAAACAAAACATTGACTATTAAACTGAGATATTATTATCAATTAAATAAAATAGGACGTTCAAATAGGACGTTTTTATGCTCGAGCGCAATCTCGTTAATCTCGCGAGATCTCGTCGTTTTTTCGTTTGAGATCAATCTCGCTAGAAAAGGCCGAGATCTCGCGAGATCTCGTTCTCGAGATTGCATTCCCTAATTGACAGTATCTCTGTAGAACTGTTTTCCCTGGTCCCCGAAGTACACAGTTCGTACATAAATATAATATGTAGAATCGATATATTTTATATTACTTTATATTATATTCTAGACGTTTATGTAATGTTAGTGTACTTGTATAATAACATTGTATTTACATCATAAATATATTAAAAAAAACTCAAGGAGGTCGTTGTCGTAATAAATTACAGTCCATAACAAAATCTACCCATAAAACAAAATAGGCATAAAAATCCAACGGACAGACAATTTTCGCTAACAATATTTCTATGGTTACGAATATTGAGTAATACTACACACAACATCTCAACTAAATTGCAATAATCCAACAAGGTTGTGCAATTGTTAAATAATTTCAGCTCTATCCAAGTATTTACCAACACTAAGTATATTCGTATAGATGTTATGTCGGTAAACCGTGTCCATCGTGTTTACTCGGACATCATAAGCGCCGACCTATTAACGACATTTATTTGAATTAATGATTCTAATGCACAGTTATTGAATACTGGTTTTATATAATACTAGCGACTCGCTCTCGCTTCGCTCGGGTTCAAATTAATAAAATTTCTAAAATAAAAGTAGCTTAAGTTACTCCTTATAACATTAGCTATCTGCGAGTGAAAGTCCCGTCAAAATCGGTCCAGCCGTTTCAGAGCGTAGCCGGAACAAACAGTCAGATAGACAAAAAATTAATAATCAATTTTTTGATGTTAGTACCATATTTACTTTCATAAATATTATGCATTTATTGAAAAGCTATTAATTTGAAATTAAAAATAGACACTTCAATTTTGTTTATATGTATGTGTTTGTAATACATATTATAGTTGTGGATGTTGAAAAGTAAAAGAACATCTCTACTTAAAAATAGTTTCTAACTACCTATATATTTCATTTTCTATAGGTATTTATTATAACAACATTGCTGTCACGAGGATATTATTGTATTCAAAGAACGTTAAACAATTTAAACCAAGTAATTTAAATTTAAACTAATAATAATATTTTTCGTAGAAGTTATCAGGGTATTTCCTCTTTGTCACTTTCGATTTACTGCGCCGAAATAGTCTTGATCTTATGAATACAATATCAACAGGTATATTTTTTCTTATTTTGTACGTTCAAAGTAGGTACCTGTTTCTCTTTAAATATTTAAATTAGTTTTGTTACAGTAGTTATACATATATACTATCGACTCACGACCCTAAATACGGTTGAGATTTTAGCAAGCGTGTGCAATTTTATTTATCAAATCACTTTAAATTTTATCGACTTAAATGATAACACGACCAATTTTATAATTTAGGATCATCATCAGCCCTTTTTAACGTCCCACTGCTGGGCACGGGCCTCCCTCAGCGCGAGGGGGATCAGGCCATAGTCCACCGCGCTGGCCTAGTGCGAGTTGGCGGACTTCACATGCCTTTCGAAAACTGGTTAAGATTTCTCAGACATGCAGGTTTTCTCACGATGTTTTCCTTCACCGTAAGACAAGTGGTAATCATGACATAAATGATTCGCACATGAAAATATCAGAGGTGCGAGACCCGGATTTGAACTCGCATCACACGGTTATCCAAGCGATGCGTTACCGCTGGGCTACCACTGTCTTTGAATTTAGGATATACAAGTAAAATATCAAAATACATGAATCACAGTATAGCGGCGTATTTGTTTGACAGTGGTCATCACTGGGCTGGGTACCGTTAGATGAGTTTGTCTTTGTTATGACCATTACGATTTTTTACTGAGTGTTGAACATTTCCTTATTTTACCTATATTTACTTTTCGGGAGGTTTCAATTGTGCACAATTGTGAACAGTTGTACCTACTTCTAAGTAGAAGAATAGAAGAAGATAGAAGATATTAGGGCCAATAAAATAAATATTATCTAAAATGGGATTTAACAATATTATATAATAGATATAATTATACTATACTCATATTAAAATATAGGTATATAAAATTGATATATGCTTTCAATATGTAAGTTGAAATGAGAGACTTTACTTCTCTAGAGCTTCACTATTATACTTCAAGCATTATATATCTTACGAAAATCACTCACAATGTAATAAACAAAGCTTATTATCTCTTTCGGCAACAAACTACATCTTTGCTAAAGTATTATAAAGCTAAAAAGTTTGTTTGTTTGGTAATTGGTTGAACGCGCTAATATAAAAAAAGACTGGTTCGAACAGAAAAAATATTTTTGTGTTTGATACTCCATTTATCGAACGCTATAAGCTATATATTATCACGCTACGATTGAAGTTTCAATGAAAAATGTTGCAACGGAAAAAAATATTGCTATAAAGAGCTGCCGATGCGTCCTCTGCGTAAACGGTTATTTAAAAACCATGTATAACAGAATTTTCCCCTTTAAAAGTTCTAAAAAGTACGCGAAATCATGTCTGTCTTTTAAGGTTGATTTATTATTTAACCTTTTTTATAGTATTCAAATATTGTTCTAAAGTAATGCAAACATGAAGGTAATTTTATAAACATGGTATTAATCCTTATTCAAATAAGTACGTAATTCATCACAATAAATAATATGTAAAACCTAAGAATTTTTTTGTGGTCCTTAGAAAACGGGCAAAGCCGGGAACAGCTGCAATTATATCATGTATATTTTCCCTAAAAACTTATTAGCAGATAGAATATAACAATATCATATGTTTTATTATATTTTGATTTGAAATCATGAAGCTGTTTAAGTGTAGTATCGGTTTCATGATGAAAAAAGGGTTGTAAACACATTGGACGCTACCGGCGCGTGCGTTCAATTGATCTTTTTGTATCATGTTACGATTTGGTACTTTGAAATATAATTAATTGGAATTGGGATGGGATAGGTATCTATGACATATACATTTAGATTTTAGATGCTCTAATTCTATGTAATTGTGACAAATATACAAAAATTCTGATCTGTCTGTCTATCTGTTTGAATATTTTTTGGAAGATCTTATTAAAATAGCCATTAGTATCGATATAAATGGCAAATCTATATTTATTAGAATTTTTGTATGTATGTCTGTGACCGCATCACTAGAAAATAACAGGACAGATTTTGATGAAATTTGGTATCCGGGTTAGTGAGATATAGGATTATGGCGGGAAAATATGATCTCTGAAAAATGTACACTCTAATCGTTTAAATTTCTTAGACCTAACCCGAACTCACTAGTCTTTAATAAATGTTGTAAATATCAAATATGTGTTCAAATTCATTAAAAACAGATTTTAAGCTATTTTAATACTCATGACGTGTATTGGTAAATATTTAAATAAAGAAATTACGGTATAGTCACTTGTAAGTGAGTTAACACAATAAAAATGATAAATCTTCATAGTTATAAATTAATAGTTGCCTCGCTCAAAAGCGTCATCCGTAATAAATATAATTAATTAACAGTATAATAAGAGCTTTGAAATAATCACGTAAAGTTTGAATAGAGCTGACTAGTGAGTGGTAAAGTATTGTGCAGTGCGAGTGAAATGGCGCCGCGGCGACGATGTATCCTTTGTTCTTCATACTTAATGATATAAACTTAGAAAGTCTCGTTCACTATTAAATATGAATTAAGTTTAATGCTTTGAAAAGTTTTATATACGATTAGGTGCTAATTATAATTTATTTATGCCAATATATATACATATTGTATAGAGATGGTTTTGATTTTCGTAATTTCGTACCTAATCGATGAAGTCTGTCCTACAAATTTAAAAGAAAGAATTATGTGTTAACTAAAAACCCAAGCTTGCTCCAATCGGAACTATGTACTTCTAATGGTTGATATAGATTTCTCAGATATATCTCATATCTGATTTTCCCGTAAAAGTTATACTAAATGTTTACCCGGAACCAGCTATCTTCATACCAAATTTCATCGAAATGTGTGTAGTGGTTCTCTCGTGATGCGTTCACAGGTAGACCGATAAAATTCAATAAACTAAATTCGGCGTCTGTATCGCTCATAATTAATATTACAATCAGATTTTCCAAAAAAATGTTTTGACCCATTTAATATTAATATACTTTCACTACATAATATTATTCAACAAAGTCCTCCGCCCTGGCTGTCTGTTTGTCCGCGATAAACTCAAAAACTACTGCACCGATTTCAAACTGCACTCTAGGAGTTTAAGTATATATTATGTCAAGTTTTTGTAAAGATTTACCAGCGGAAACCGCGGCTCGGAGACGAACCCAAGCGAAGCGAGGGTGAATCGCTAGTATTAATATAATAATTAAACTTAAGACCTGCAGCCCAGTTCGAGAAGACTCTAGGCTACCACTGTTTCAAACGTCGCAGTGCGTCGATTGCAGCATTTATCAGAAATATCAAGCGTATTCTAGTTATCGTACGACAGATATCCCCTCATTACCGACTAATAATATCGCATGTTATACAGGAAATATCAGTACGCGATACAGGCGTTAAATACGGGAAGTGCCCGCGTAATGTGCGTATAATTTTATGGTATCGCTTAAAAAAGTGCTATTTCAGATCACTATATAGATAAAAATTATAACAATTTTTTAAAGTTACTGCTAAGAGTTTATTGCAATAGGGGTTATTATTTTTACTATTTTATTACGACAATTTGACTTGAGTAATAAAATAAAAAAATAAGTGAATAAATAATACTTATGTAAAAATAATATATTTTTTTATTTGGTAGTTATTCAAGGTATCTGAAATTATAAAGAAGATTGTAATTTCTTATCGATACCTACTCACGAATTTTATTTTTCCATATATTTGTAATTTTCACAACCACTTATTTTATTGTGGCTAATCGCTGTATGAAAATTATGAACAAATATTAAGCTTTCTAAGTTAAAATATAATAAAGCCTTAGAAACAGTTTTATTTTAAAAACTTATCGCGTGCAAGATCGCTACGCCTTCTCTCATTCAAGTAATCAAAGGAGCTTGTGATTATTGTAATTTATATAAAATCGGGTCTTATTAAACGGTAGCTCTTACGAAGATTGTCTAGAAATATTTCTAACTACTTAAACTTTGATTTTCTCACGATATTATTTTGTGTTTTGTGCAATTATGCTTTTATTTTCTATTCACACTAATCAACATTTGCTATCGAGTTACAGTCTCAGTCAGATCTCGTGAAAGATTTCCGATGCGAGTCATTTCTTTTTTTTTAAATCTAAATTGTAGATTAGTAATATACTTAGATGTTATTTTAAACGTGTCATTAGGTTTGCGTTTTCGATCATTATTTTAGGAATCGACATCGCTTACATGTTTTACTTCGTTATAATTTTATTATTACGCGCCAATTTGACTTATTATTTTAATTCTGTCTTAAAAATATAAACTGTCATTAGATAAACCAGTTCAAGTCTAATACTACTTAGACTTAAGAAAATAATTTTAATTTATTTGGTTTTATATTAATGTATTCTTACGAGACTTTGCCTGTGGTCCCGTTCACGTTGTGTAATTATTTCTTACTATAGTCGCCTATATGAATTTTCCAAGCATAATTTTTATTCTAGCTTGGTCTAAAATGTACTAAAAGCAGTGTTTTTACTTACTTTGTCGTGTTTAAATTTAGTTAGCATTTTGTTAAATTTCTAGAAATACGAGTACTTTACACATAAATACTAAATCCATATAAATTCATGTTTAAAATAGATGGCGTGTTAAGACATCAATAATCGTGAGAATTCGTGCGATATCTCGAACCTGTCGTGATTGGCAGTTGATTGTTTTTCTCGCGAGGAATCTTACAGCTGTACGCAATAATTGGTGCAATCAAATCGAAACTGCGCCTTGTTTTTGCGTCTATAATAGTTTTATTACAATTCTCCTACTGTATTTATTGTTCTAGTACTAGTTTAAACCGAACGGTTTCTCTGAGATAAATACATAATGCCTTATATCATATACACTATAAAATACACTATAAAATAACGGCATATGTAAAATCATTTTTTAAACTTTTCTGCCACTATATTGATAGCAACTACCTAATAAAATACAACACAAAAACATATTTTTAAAATTATCGGTAATTAATCGTTAATCAAAATAATAATAAAATTGTAGTTCTCAAAAAAATACAAATTTATATATTAAACTGTACATATATATGTGAAAATTTCAGTCTGTATTAATCTTTACTGCTGATAATGGTATAAATAGCCAAATTTGTAATTTCATAAAATCTAAACTTTTTAGATGATATTTAATGTCAAAACTTAATCGGTTTAAATTGTCAAAACATAAATTCGCTTGCGGCGTTTATCGAGCAATCACAGTAATCGATTCTCACGATCCACAAATCTAACTCGATCGCCGAGTTGATTCTAATTGTGGTGAAACTGACAGGCCTCAATTTGCCACCACGGCTTCTGTTTCCCTCAAGCAAATCTAAATACGTGTCTAAACACGAAACGGCACTCTAGTAGAGATTTTTTTATCTTATACATAGTAGTTCAATTTTAAAACAATTGGTCTATTGCGCAAATAAACACTTTCGAAAAATAATTTTAACATTAGCAGCCTTTTTAATTATTCTTTAAAAAACTAAGCATTTTGTTGTATTTTCATTTTGATGTCGTATGTTTATTGTTTACCTTTGTTATCTTAACTTTTTAAATGTTAATGATTTAATAATAAAATATTTGCCTGCTAAACTAGAAGCCGTATTAAAGAGAAGACCATTAAACAGATAAAATAAAATAATTTAATAATAATAAAAGACAAACGATTTCTTACAATATTCTGCATTGTTCGGGACTTGGAACCATGCTTTAGGCGATCGTGACCACACGCGAATAAATTCAGTGGTCCAGGGTAAATTCAAATGTATTAATTATATTAAATTTATTAAATTATGGGAAAATTCGTTTTTATATACCCTACATTGCGATTGATACGAAGTATATAATTTTGTTTTATAGTAGAGTAGGTCGTACTTGTGGCTCTATGAAATATTAAGCTTTGAACAATGTTTGTATATTTTTAGTTAAATTTCTTTTTATTACATGATAAAAGACTATTTTACTTCATATTAAATAAGTTTAATGAATACTTTCACTGTTCAGCCCTTCTTTAACGTCAAACTGCTCCCTCAATAGAGATGACGTGACGATGACGATGAGTCCACCGCGCTGGCCAAGTGCGAGTCGTTTTATAAGGTAGCCTATAAATTATAATAAATGATTTATTCTTGATTTATTACAATTATTTAGTTACAATATTACTTACCATTAGATAGAGCCTTGAATAGATAGATCAGATTAAGACGATATTTCAGCATCGTGTATTTTTTAATGATGTAAACACTACTATGTTTCAACAGTTTAGTTTATACTGTGATGATTTATTTATCTACGAAATATGACCCGAACGTAAATGTGGTGCATTAATTTTAGCACCGAGCTTAAATTAGATGTTTTAAAAAAATATGAACGTACTTATGTCAATATTTTAGGCTTATTATAGGCATTAGCTAAATTTAGCGCCAAAAAGAGTATCTGTTAAAGAAATATGGTATATAATTTACGGTTTTATTAATAATATAAATTATTAATTTATTTATTTATATATAAGAAAAAATCCTTGAAAGGCGACTGTCGATCATTCGAGTTCTTTTAGTGACTTAACAATTTAAGAGCACTGACAAAGATCCATAAATTATTTTCGATTCTATCGAGACAGGGAGCGTGGCTCGAGCTCCCGCCTAAATAATATTTAAATTTAGAACAGCGAAGGGATGGGACATGTGTGTCGTAACGCGTTTGGCGAAATGTGATTACAGTCGGTAATTAACGAGCTGCTATTTATGTCGCTACCAGACGACTATTCAAATATTCCGTATAACCAACAAAAGGGAGGCGACCGTTTCGGAATCACAATCCTTTCAATATTATTGTATTCGTGAAAGTGTTTTACCGTTGCCCAACCGTGTCGTGTCCATTTTGTCCGGTGTCTTGAAATAAAGCACGCTTTCAATTGCAGACTAATTATTCCAACACGAGAAACTCATTCGGTGTCGTCCGTTTTTACGTGTAAAGAGAGATTAGTGGACTTAAGCGAGTCGCTCAAAGGGGCATTGTGATGCGGTCCGATAATGATGATACGTTAAGAAAAGTATTACATTCCCGCCATAATGGTATGTTGAAAAGGCGCGTTTTATAAAATTTCATTTGGATTCAGCGCTCGTCGCGTCGGTGTGTCACAGACTCCTGCTTATGAATAAATTACAGTGGTACATTAATTTATTGATTGTTATTCAAATTGGGTTTCTAAATCGGAGGTTGGAGGTGATACGACTCGTCTCGCTCTTTGTTCCTATATGAAGTTTTGAGGTTGAAATACGTGAATATCTATGACTAAAATTTGTTTTCAAATGTTCAATATTCTTAATAATTATTTGTGACCGCAATACTGTATTGCGTCATTTAAATTAACTTAACGCTTGAAACGTATCTAAAGACATTGTTATACCTTCGTGCTAGGTGTTTGATTGACAAGTGGTGTCTTTAACAAATTGTTATTAAACTTTATTTATATTATAGATTTTTTGTTATTAATGACATTTGTTTTGATTTATAAATATACAATTCTTAATAACTACATGCAATACCATAAAATGCAGTAACACAATTTTTTTAAATTACAAATTTTTTAAAGGATTATTGTCCTATTAAAACTCACTCTACGAAATAGTACCTTTAGTGTTTCTTAAAGCCATTTGTTACTTTAACATACCAAATATGTATCATTATATAAATATATATTCTCAGACAAAACGTAGCTAATTTTATTGCTATGTTTACGACTTAAGAATAATAAAGTTTAGGTACAAAATTAATATTAATATAATAATATGTAGAGAATAATTACAGCCGCCATATTGATTTGCGGTTCGGCCATCTTCGTTTTGAAACGATTGGTCAAAGTTATTATTGTTAATGATTGTAGCGTCGCATGTTTGTAATGACAAAGAAAACTTTTTATTATTTGATCGTTCGCTCGTTCTGTTAATTGTTACGTGGACGTGATTTTAATATATCATGCATGTTGCGTTTGAGTCTTTTAACGCGTATGCTAATTAGGTTGGTTTCTTTGCTGGGTTGTATGCCCTTATAGTACATGGTTCTGGTTCAGATCGACCGACACACTTGATGGGCAATGAATGGTGTATAATAGCTTGAATGTATATATATCTGTACATTAAATATTTTTTGTAATTATTGAAATAGAAATTATGTGCAGATAGCACAGACCGAATCTACAGTTTTTAGAATTTTTGTCTGTCTGTCTGTGAGCACGAGAAAACCACTGGACACATTTTGATGAAATTTAGTATGTCAAACATCTCATTTCTGATGTATTTTAACTAACCGCTATTTTTTACTTAATGTAAGTTTTCATAAAAATTTCATTCATATTCTTCAATTTTTATTAACGTTAAATTAAATTCTGTGAAATGGATGTAATTATTTAAACTAAGAATGTTTTATGGTATAAATAACTTTGTCTAATAACGACAATGATCCGTGCATTGTGTAGATCAGTAGCTGTCAGTATTCTAACTTCTAAGCGCCTCACTAAAACCGGCACTCCACTATACAAAGCGAAGATATTCTATGCTATTATTATATTATTCTCCAAGTATTTTAGATAAAATAAACCTATAGGAAATGTATAGTAGTAATTATAATATTACGATTCAAACATCAAAATGTTTATTGGGAAGTCCAATTACATAGTACAAAGTATTTATGTAAACTCTTGCGTTTAGCATTTCATATCTAACTAGAATAACGGAATGTCCATAAAACAGTTATTGTTTCTGATAAAGCATTCAATAAAACAGATATTTTATAGACTTCGCTTTGAGTTATTTATATGCAGTAGTTTCTAATAAAATTAAACTAGAGGTCTTTTATTTTATGCACCTACAATCTACATACTTTTGTTTTTAATACTACTGAGATTTTTCAATTGGATTAACGGAACCGACTACCGGAAAAGAGAAGTTAGTTTAAAAGTTATTTTTAATCTACAGTAGGTAGACAATTAAGTTAATATGATAAAAATGTTTCAGAAATGTACCTAAGTATGATATATACAAAGAAATTTCATCCAAGCTATCATATGAATATAATATTAATTAAAAATATTGGTCATTAGATAGGCATTACCTTCGCTTTTCGTCCAAATAATTCGCTTAAACTCTTTAAGCATATTTATGTGCTATTATGTAATAATTTTCAATATCCCACTGGAAAAAGCCCTACGATGACTGGCAGGTTTAGCGTTATTAGACTTGCTGATCTACCAGTGGGGTCTCCACGACCTCTTCTATTTGTCAATACACGGACACGGAGTAAGGTTAGCTTGCATAATACATATTATGAAAATTAATTTTAACTAATTATTATCTTTACTTTTACTTAACCTAAAGTAATGATGATAAGCATATTAAAATACTCTTTATTGTACAGTATTATCTAAATAGCTAAGTAAGAACATGTAAATTATTTTTATATGAAATACTTAATTAAAAATTAATTCTGTTAAATATTAACCAATAGTTTCTACGTGCGCGTGGGTGTAAATACTTATGTAAATGAACTTCAAACTTAAGATGACTATTTTTTTCTAGCTTAAAATCTACATAATATCTTCTATAACTCCACTTAATATATACCTAATACTAAGCATGTGAACTTAATTGCTCATTTCTCTTACAATAAGTTAAAAATTGATTAGAGACTTTTTGATTTAATACTTTATTAAAAAAAAATAAGGGAGGCCCCCCATATTGAAAGGCCTCCGTGTTACGGATCCCGCCCCCTCTATTTACCTACTCGACATAATGTCACACAATTGCTTTGTCTTGTGTGGTCCCGTAACTACAGTAGCCGTTTGTATATCGAGGACTTTTAAGAGATCTTCAAATCATTGCCTCAAGAAATAATTTTAATACATATTTTGTAACTCTCAGTTAGCTGATATAATACATTGACAAAAAGATACCATCATTTGTTTTGTATATTATGTTATCCTGGTACATGTGCGATACTTTATATATTATCTGTACATAATTAATAAAATAAAAAATATGTATAGTCTATTATTTAAACGAAGCATCCTAACGACAGGATAAATAGTAAATACTTCTGTAAAAAAATTGGATTTAATTTCAGATACATTAATTTATATTATACAGATAGTGCTGCTAGGAGTGACATTAGGCCATTTACCTATTAAAATAAGTTAGTTACAAATAACATACTTGATCTATGCACATATTATGACAAAGATAAGCCCTAAAATAATAAACTCTTGTCTAAAATCAAATATTTTTTACATTTATTAATAATTTGTTTATCACAAGGTGTTTTTAGCGTCAAAACGGGTCAGGCGTTCGTCGAAGTCACTAACGTTCGGGTACCACGCCTCTTCCTGTGCGCGAAACTTATAACGTTTTATAAAATACTAGTTACTTACCGTGGTTTTGGTGTGTTAAATAATAAAAATATGGAAATAATACACATCTAATCATTTATACTCAATATAATACTTATACTTCTTAACAAAATCAGTGTCTAATATAATAGAAAAAGTAGGTACGTCATATTTTCAAAAACAAAAACTAAGTTAGAAAAGACAGTTGTTACAGCATAATAATACTATCTATTTCTATGTTCTGTATAAGTATATAAGAATGAACATGTGCTTTCGTCTAGATGTAAATAAGTTATATGTACCTAATAGGTATGTAAATTATAAGTGTTCCACTCGGATGACAAATCGATATAACGTTAAATAATTAAGTATATGTGTTTATGGGTCAAAATCAGAGAGGTGAGCATTATGCTTCTGACAAAGTTTTTCTTGATAAAATAAAATGATATAACTACAATATTTATTTCAAAATAAAGGTACTGTGCATGTTTACAAGGCACTTAACATATTGAATTTTATATGATAATTTATTACTTGATTATAAACAAAAGAGGCCTAAATAATCATTTCGGGAACGCGTCCTTTTACCATATTTCATAGTTCAGGCACGATAAAAACATTTACAACTACGAAATAAAAATCTCATATTTTAGTATAAGCTTTAGGCAACATTAAATTAAGAATATATGCTTAAAATAAATTTTAATTAATTTAATTTCTTCATATTTTGACTACTCAAATGCTGTCTGACATTGATCCAATCATTCCGTGAACGCGAAGGATAAACGACGCGATAATATAAACAAGATATACTAGGTGGAGTTAAGAAGCATCAGTGTAAAGATCGCTAGCCAAAGCAAACGGCCATGTGTTGTGTTTACGGAAAACAATAATTGATTTTGGTGGTAAATGCCGTTAAATTTGAGATTTGTGAAGCGTACTTTAATACCCTGTCACTACGTGAACGCTATTTGGTGATTAGTTTTTTTAAAAATTTGCATACTTTTCACAAAATTGTAATAAATATCTTAACTTACTTGTTCATAAGCTCAAAATCTAATATCAAACATGGCGGCATTAAGAGTAAACTAAAAATATTTGTCCAATAATCATTTCGGAAACGGTCATTTCGGGAACGTTCTCGGATATGACCTACGTTCCCAAAATGAGATGAGCGCGTCTAAAATGAAAATCTGTAAGCAAAATGATACTGCAATGCTTTAAAAAGCTTAACCATGTGATACTTTGGTTTTAGCTATTTACCATTTAGTACGCGTAACTTGGAAAACGATAAATATAAAGAAAAAAACGATCAAAACAGGACAGTATAGCTTATAAAAAGCATCGTGAAAAGGTTAATTCAAAAAGAGATGAAAATACTTAAATATAGGGAATATTAGCAAAGAAAGCTGAAAATAAAGTTAAGAAAAGGAAACAGAAAGGCATGACCTAGGCGAGGAAATGCGAGGAAACGACATCATTACAGTTGATGATTTTGTTCGTTTACTGAAAACTTCGACTGTTGTTACATGAAGTCACCGACGATGAAATTATTGCAATCAAAAACATAATACCTGAAAAGATAGATGCGATGCCCGGAATTATGAATATTACGTACGAAGATTGCAACAGATTTATAGCAGAATGCTTCTGATGTCTCAGTACCGACCAATTTTCAAAATTGTTGCGAGAAATTAAACTGTAAGCATTTTCAGACCTAGATAAAGTAAACGAAATTCAAAAGAACTTCTACGAACAAATTGTTAAAATTTTATGTACACCGAAATCGCAGAAAAACGGTAATCGTTGTTTTTATTATTTTGATGAAAAGATGGACCTATTCAAAAAGTAATTGTTAGACTCTTAAGTTAGAAAGTTCGAAAAAAAAGTTTAAATTTTGATTTTAAGCATTGCTATTCAAGAAATCTTAATAATAGCGTGCAATTATCATTTGTTCCTAATATCTAATGTTTGTTGAAACTTTAAGTTTTATTGTTATTAGATTACAAGTAAAATTTTTGATACTCATGTTCCTTACATTAAATAAAGGAATAATACTATAAATGCATATTATTTTCATGCGTAACGTATGCCAAAAACCGTATATTATGTGCTTTGAGAAAACGTCGTCGTCATTTTGGGAACACTCATCATTTCCGGGAACATCACAAAAACGGCAAATAAATCACTTAATAGTAATGTTGGAGTTAAGTCCTGCATATATAAGATGAAATGACACTTGAACTTTGGCATTTAATTATTAATATACTACTAATTACTAGTAAGCGTAAGCGAGGAAGACCCACAAGGCGCTGGGAGGACGAGCTCCGCTGTACTCTTGGTACATACTGGACTAGGGTGGCTCTTGATCGAGCACACTGGAGAGAATTAGAGGAGGCCTTTGCCAACAGGCACTCCGAAATAAGAGACACAATTTAGTTTGCATTTATTAGAAATTGTAATCATGGTTTTATTACTGTAAATCCTCGGAGAAATAAAGGCTATTTTTATTTTATTTTTATTTATTTTATTTACTAATTACAAGAATATTTATATTAACTTGAAGTATCGATGTAGAAATTACGCCAATTGAAAATTTTAGTACAGTAATTTAAAAATAATTGTTTTTATTTAAAAATATATTCAAAACACCAACATTTTTAGAATTAGCAACAGATTTATTACAGGTTATTGAAAGTTATTCTTAAATAGGTTTACTAACCATTATTATAAATATTATTTAAAAGTGTTCCCGAAATGACTCACGACTCTGGCATTATTTTTATAAACAGGTAGAATTTTAAAAATATGTATTTTTGTGCGTGCCTATTCACACAAAAGCTTCATGACAAATGACACTACAGACTGGACATGTTAGTTTTCTTCAAAAGGAAACATAATTTTTCAGATATTTGAAAACCTAAAATGCTCACCTCTCTGATTTTGACCCTTATAAGTACTAACCTTTTAAACTTGCCGCATGTAATAAAAATATTTTTATAAATATTTCTTAAAAGTCCCAAAGTGAATCTTTGCAAATTTTGAAAAAGTATCCTATATTCTACTTTAGATATACAAAAAATCTATTTCCGTTCGTTAGTCTCGTTACAGCTTAAAACGGCTGAATAATTCTTTTTTTGCTTTGTTAGGCACTTGTGGTGGTTTAAGTGTAAAAAAATATTGGACTGTTTAATTTGTATGGGGATCACTTATAACTGTTCAAAGGTACCTAGTATAGCACCTATCTAGGGACGAACCCGAGAGCCACAGTGAGAGTACCTCAGTCGCCCATTAAATCATTTCATATCGTTTATTAATTTATTTTTATTTTTTAGTTACTCACTTTATAGTTATAATATCCATATCCATCTTTTATTTTTATTCTTGTTTTAACTGTAACCATTATAAAACAAGGCTTGAAAACAAATTAGCATGAAATATATCAAAATACTTAGCAGTCTACCTTCAAAGGGGTGGGTAGTGGCAATAAAAATGTAAATAACCCTGACTTACGTGTCAGGGGGTGTCCGCGGGTGCAAGTATCGCCCACGTCCACATGTTTATTCATTGACTTAATAATTATTAATTTCATATAATATGTTTTAATTTAAAATAGTAATGATAGATATATAAAGAGATTAACACAGTATAAACACGAAACGTGTATATTAAAATTTAAATAATAAATCAAATAATTATCATTCTTAATTGTAACAATTAAATTTATGATATAAATATATAATAAAATAGTATATACAATATTTAAAAAATGAAGCTAAGCTACGCTGCCTTCTATATTAACAAACGTTTTTTATCTTCCCACTTTTTCTATCTTTCAATACGAAACTACTCAAAATCCCGAAGAAGTTTACTTAGTTCGCTAATGCATACCAGTGTTTTTTAACGAAAAGATTATTTGGAGATTCAAATAAATATTGCGTTGTGGGCTTTCTATTAGCACGTGTATAGGTTAAAAGGGATGGACTTCCAAGAAATTGTTATTATAATAATTTTAGTTTAAAGTATTTTAAAAATACATTAATTATTTATATGCAAATTCTATTTCGAATATGTATATGTACATTATTTATCTGGAAGTCTGGAAACGTACCACCAGAAAACAAGGACCGATTTTAATGTAATTTGGTATGATGACAGCTTGTTATCTGGGTCAACATATAAAATACATTTTATTACGGTACAATATCTTATCTCTCAGAAATCTAAACTTACCATTAATTTTAGTTAGTTTGATATAAATTAGAATTTAAAGACTATTTTTGTTGTCTTTTCTCGCTTAACTCACTGTAAATGTTCCGATGAAATTTGGGTTTTTCCGCTTACGAGAAGAGCGAAACCGCGAACATAAAATATTTACAAGTCAAATCAATGATGATATATTTTAACGTTTATTTACTAATTAATTTATCGACAGCGTGACCCTAATTAAAACTAAATAAGAATTTGATTTGCATATAACGTGTCTTGAATTAATTATAAGTACATAATAATTAAGAGAGGTAGTTATATAAAAATAAATAATATTCTCAGTAAGATCATATATAAATTAATGTGTGAAGACAGCATCTATTAACCTGAAGATGTGAGCCAGTTTGCCACCAGATACCTGTAAAGTGTACTAAGTGATGTGTTGTTGTTCTAGGGACGTTGTTGACGGCGAACGTGTGTGGTCCTAAAAAACCTTTTTACAACACACCAAATTAAAAAAATAAATGAAACCATTCTCAGTTTTACCACGTTAAAAGTAAAGCTTATATTTCTATATCAGGATATAACTAATATATTTTTTCGGTAGGATAAATACAAATAGTATTTTGTAGGATAAAGCGAAAGTGTTATGGTTTTGACTTTTTAATTCGGTCTCAATTGCATTTAGGTAAGGGATATTTACATTTGTGAATGTAAATGAAGGTACGAGATGCGATTTACACCAGACGACGCGTGGGCGGACCATTGTTCCGTGAAATACTGTTATGGTGCAAATATAATTAGATTACTCACTTTCATTGAAATTGCGTATGAAATTAAACTTATAAAGGTTTTATGATCAAAACTATGTACGTAACATGTCAATAGAGGCAGTGGTAGCGCAGTGATTAATACATAGGTGCCCTCGTTCGAGAAACCAAGTGATGCCGGTTCAAGCCCGGATTCACACCTATCCTCATAAGACAATAATTTTCGACATGACTACCATTTGCCTTGTGGTGAAGAAAAACACTGTTCCTCTCAGTTTTAGAAAATAAATAGAATAAAGATTAAAATAACTCCATAGAAAAAAAAAGAAATCGCCTCAGCTAATAAGAAATCATACACAACTTTATTAACTTTCAATAAGTCGAGCGGCCGCCATTAATAAGCTAATGACATAGGCTTGACAGGCGGTTATCGCGTTATCTAGCGGAAACAGTGTGAGCGGCGCTATACGTCAAAATATTATACTTTTGATTTAGTGCCCCTTTCGTCGAGAAGTGCATTGATATATCAATTATTCCGAACATGTGAGCTTGGTATTTTTAAAGCACGATCTTACTTTCATGTCATTCCATCGGAGATTAATCATTAATTATCATGTTCGATGCGTATTTCGTATTATCTGATTTGGATGAGGAATTCTTTAATATCAGACGGCAACGTCAAAATAAAATATTTGGACACGATTATTATATGAGGTCATATTCTTATACTACAGTTATAAAAGGTTATAAGGAATATTTAAATTAAATTCAAAATATTTTGACAGTGCTACAGGTAGTGTTGGGAATTAATAAAAGCAAATGCGAGTTAAGTCGCGATTGTTTGTAAATAGGATGCGTCCGCGCCGCGGGGTGCGGCTCTTTAATCGGAAACACGAAGAAAGTGTGACCATTCGTACCTCAGCCATTATTTTTACACTTCGTCATTGAGGTTGCATTATCTTAAAATATTATACGAGCAATTCTTGTATTATATATGTTTGGTAGGTATATATGTTAATTTTTTTTCCTGTTCTCGGACACGGGTTTAACGACTCAATTATATCGAATTGTGTATTAAGATATTTTTACCATAGATAATCTTTAAAAGATTTTGCTTTTAAAGTTTAGATTTATATTACTATAATTAGTCAATAATAAATTTATAGTTATTGGTAATAAACCTAGTATTTTTTGAAAAAAAACCGCAATTTTTATGTCTTTCCCGAAAAAAGCGAACGAAGCTCGCTCTCTAAGGAACTTTCTTTTAAAAAGAATAAAATTTTAATGGAATTTATTTTGTTGTTACAGATTTGGAATTGCGGGATTAGTTTGAAAAGAGAAGTAAGCAAACAATTTACATATATTATAGCATTAGCATTTCCTAGGCTCCGACCGCCTTCTATCATTAAAAAATTGGAATTAGTGGTAGAAGAATGAAAATTTAGGGTCATAGCATAAAAATCGATCCAGCTGTTCCAGAGGAGTTCGATAAGAAGCACTATGACACGAGATTTTTATATATTAGATGACTACTTTAATTTCTCAGTGAAAATAATTTAACGCTTAGTAGGTATTGAGTTTTTTATTTTTCTATGAACATAGTACAAGTTAAAGGTTCTATTGGTTTTGTAGTTCAGAAATGTCAACTCTACCAAAGACACATTTGAATGATAAAACGTGATCAATTTATTCACAAAAAATATCATCTCCGTAATCTTCGACGATCTCATATAAATCATAATAACGATTTAGATTCACGATGAATTGTTATGATTTATTTAAATCTAGCAGAGACAGGGCACCACACAATTCTATGTGTCTATATTATACAGATGAATTCGAAGTTATGAGTATTATCGCAGGACTAAAAAACAACAAATCCCCGGGTATAGACAATATTCCTCCGTCAATCTTAAAAATATTTAGAGAGACTTTGTGCAAGCCATTAGCCTACATCTGCAACCTTACCTATGAATATGGTATTTTCCCCAGTTTGCTCAAGTCCGCTGTTATTTGCCCAATCTACAAAAGTGGTGATAAAAAAATGCCAACCAATTATAGACCAATATCTTTGCTCAGTGTCGTATCTAAAATAATAGAGAAAGCTACTAATAATAGACTCATTCAATACCTGAATCAAGCCAATGTACTATGTAATAACCAATATGGCTTTCGACCAAAAGTGTCTACAGAGGATGCTGTACTAAAACTAACGACACTCATTAAAGAATATATTGATAAAGGTGACAAATGTCTAGCTGTTTTCTTAGATTTACAAAAAGCTTTTGACACCGTGTCAATACCCATAATGTTAGCTCGTCTTGAAAATATCGGTGTCAGGGGTAATGCTTATGAATGGTTTCGAAGTTACCTTACCAATAGAATTCAGAGAGTTCGCGTTGATAACATTTTAAGTGACTTTGAATCTGTATCATATGGAGTTCCGCAGGGTAGTACGTTGGGGCCTACTTTATTTTTAATATACATAAATGAACTCTGCCGAGTAACATTACAGAATTCTGATATTTTAATGTATGCAGACGATACAGTTATCTTGTTTAGAGGCAAAAATTGGGAAGAAGTTCGTAAACTCACTGAAACCGGCTTATGCACCATAACAGCTTGGCTTGAGGATAGTCTACTTTCAATCAACACGAGTAAAACAAAATTTCTATGCTTTAGCAAGACTAGTCGTGGACATCCTTTGAACTTTCAGATTCGCATACACACACATCCCTGCAACCGTAGCTTTTCCTTTGGAAGTCTTAATTGTAATTGTGAAATGCTCACAAAACATAATAATATAAAATATCTGGGTGTAATCATTGATGACAAAATAACATGGACGGAGCATATATTACTACTGGCTAGTCGTGTTAGAAAACTCATGTTCATTTTTAAGAATATAAGAATTTTATCAGATACTGGAATTATAATACAAACATACAAGGCTCTGGCTGAATCAATCCTAAGTTATTGTATAAATGCATGGGGTGGAGCATCTAAAACTAAACTACTCAACCTTGAACGCGCTCAACGATCACTGTTGAAAGTAGCTCTTCTCCTACCCTACCGATTTCGAACATCCGAACTGTATAAGATAGCTAATGTGCTTACTATTAGAAAACTGTTTATATACCAATGCATACGCAGATATCACAAGATTAATGTCCCTCTATTACCTAAAAATATTTATAAAAGACAAGACCGCTGCCCGCTTCCACAAACCAAAAGTGTATTTGCCCAAAGACACTATGAATCAATTGCCCCGTTCATTTATAATAAATTCAATGACCTATATACAGTGAAAAACCTAAGCAACTATAAAATAAAAGGAATTTTAAAAGAATGGCTTATTAATTTAACGTACGAAGAAACTGAAAACCTTATAGTAATTAATAAATAATACACACACAACGCACATGCGCGCGCACGCACACACACACCCGCACACACATACACATACATACACACACACACGAACACACACGCACGAACACACACAGACACACACACACAACTTTTTTATTTTTTATTTTTTTTATTGTTTCTCTTTCTCTTTTCTTTGTTACATTGAAAGTGAATTCTTTGATAAGGGAAGGTACTAGCTCCTGAAACACAGGTTTCTAGTTCAGGAGCTAGGGCTGTGTAAGATTGTACCAATGTATTTGTTTTTCAATAAAGACATTTTTTTTTTTTTTTTATTTGGCGTGGGCTGACGTGAATAAACCTATATATTAACATAATACAATGACGTTTGACGGATCAGGCAGGTACCATCAAACTATACAACTTTAATAATACGACTCGACTTGACGTAATGGCGATTTTCTACATACCACTTCGAAAACTATTAATTTTCATAATACTTTACGCGAATATTTGACATTTTAATTAAAGTATCTTATCGGATTTTGTCGCGGATTTATTTTGATTTTCAGTTCCCGACTTTTCAAATGCTAGTTACGGAAGAGTGGTCTCAAAATATGCGTTATATAGCTGTTATTCGGTAGACTATCTGTTACAGTTATATATAATGCCTTTGAGACTTATAAAATTGAAACATTGCCGAGGCGACGTTTCAATTCCAGAAATCCAGAAATAAAAATAAATCCGCGAGAAAAGAGAAAAAAAATGTTTTATATAAAAACTACTACTTGTTGTAATAATTGTTATAATATTAATACAATAACTATTTCACTTTAAAACTCAATCGGACTCTGTTTTATTAAAAATGTTTTAGACTTTGCTATTACAGGAGTAGTTGGTAGACGACCTAGTTGATAGACATAATTGATCTGTAAGAAAATGTATATGTACTTTATATAGATTGGTCTGATTATAATTTTCACTATTATATTTGCTTGTAGAGATATTTTAGCGAAAAAATAATATAAAAAAAAACTGAAAGCACAGTTGTATAATCTATCACCACCAACAAATGGACAGAATGTCACGTCTTATAATACAAAAAGCAGCTATCGTAAATATTAAACGAGTTTTTTGTTTTATTTAAATCACATTTGAACGCTATCGGGAAGGGTTCATATTGATTTTGTATGTTTATCTTGATGGGTGACTTTTCGAAGGCTAACGTAAAGTGTATACTTGGCTGATGCATTCATTTTTTTTTGTTGAAAGGAGTAAGACACACTCATTACCAGTTTACCTTTTGAAGTTAATGATATCGATAAGAGTATTATGTGTGTAACATTAAAAAGAAATAACAGAAATAGAGAGTAAATGATTAAAAAAATACCAGAAAAGTATTTTAATTTAAATATTTTAATAGATAAATTGAGAAAAATATTGGTTTAATATGTTTATGCCGTTGTCTATAGAAGTAATATTAAATATGTTACTATCCGTTTTAATCAATTAATATCGATAGTTTAAAATTTGAACTGTCGTTGGTAGGTATGTATTATCCCATTCCATTACATCGGATTAATATTATATTTTATAGACAGAACGGCTGAACAGATCTGAGTGTTTGGCACAGAGGTTACCTACCTAGATTACAATATGAGCACATAGGGGTACTTTTTATCCAGAAAAAAATTGATAGTTCCAGTGGTTTAGTTTTCGTTTTCCACTAGGGACGAACGAGCTTATCGAGAGAGATTTTCTAGTTGTAACTAGTAGTTACTTGTTTTAATACGTTCTTTATAAATGTTAAAAATATTTTTATAAATAGTAATTAATAACAGGAAAACTAAAGAACAAAACTTCTTATCAAGCTATCGTCTGATATCTTAAAAGAATAATTTAATCCAACATAATTTACATGCCCCAAAGCATGTCGTACGTCGAATCGATATCAGTCATGGGTATTCGAATTAAATTAATGATGTCGATTGTCGATACGCGACAATACATGCCTACTGCCCGACATCGACATGTGATTGATAACAACTCTGCTCATTCTTCGGGTGCATGGAGGTTTATAAACATGCTGCGTATTATTTAATGTCTCGAGATACTTATTCTTGTTGAATTCACGTTTGTGTCACAATTTATGAATATAATCAGACAGTCATGCGTTTTTATATATGTATTAACTTACAATGTAGATAACTTCTATATTATATGAAATTAGATAAAAGTAACACTTTTTTCTAATTTTCATTATTCCTGCTTTCTACTATCCGCAAAGGCCAATAACCTTGTAATCTATGAAGGCTCGATCCGGTAATGATTAATGAACATAATATAATTTTTAAGACTTCAGTGAAGATTTGACTACTAAGTAGTCATTTTAAATGTAAAAAATATTGTGCAATCATTTATTTAAGGCTTAGTTAACTTAAAATACAGTTACAAAGTCATATCGGTTTCGTTTAGTGACCTATCTGCGGTTTGGACGTTAGTTTCCTGGTCCAAGTTTATGAGCACCACAAACCCTTGGTAATTAAACCTGCTGTAACCTTTAACGATACACCACAGACCATTGTCTCTTACGGTATCAACAACAATGTAAATAGATAATTGTAAAGATGTATTTATGGTATGGTATATTTTAATTGTCTATAAACCTATATCTGTAATGTCTTACCTACTAATATTGCTTATTTATAGAAATTTGAAAATAAATACTTTTCGTGGTTGTTTATAAAAATATTAGAATAAATTATTTTAATCAAGTGACTTTACATTTGAAATTTAATTATTAATAAAATATTACTTACTCCAGAGATAATATTAATGTCCTCCGACCGATTATAGCCGGCTATGGCGGCCAATTTCATTGCGACTAGCTCTGCGCAGGAGGTATTATAGTGCAGAAGTGTACGCTAAGATACGACTGCATGACTATTCATTCCTATCACTCTCATACTGCGGGGCTGAAACATCCGCCAACTTCCCTTATCCGAGATGTTACTGGGACTTCCTAACCGGAAGGCTCAATAATTAAACTGGACCCGGGAATCGAACCCAGGACCTCCGGATGTTTAGCCATTTCACCACCCAGACAGTTAGTTGTACTTCAATATTAGGTGCTTCCTTCATATTAAGCTTTCATTTATCACGGTTGAAGCACTGCTGAGATACATCAATCGTTTACCTTATCTCCATCGGATATGACATCAGATTGTTCTAACCACATAACTTTAGCTTTCCGCAGAATATAAATACAATAATGACAAGTTTTAATATGTTTTGCTTAAATACTGTAAAGGCACTAAGAATTGCGAAGTTATTTATATTTTCATGAACCGTATTTAGCAGTAGAAAATAACCTTTTAAATAGTTGGTTTAGTAACCAATTTAACACATACACTTCATATTGAACTATATTGACCTTAAAAATAAGATCGTTTAACAAAAAAAAATCGTTTCTCAAAAGTAAACGAAGTCATGCGGACTCAACGGCTACGCAGATTTGGGATTTTACTCTTCCTAATGACTCACATCAAATACCCGAGAACCACAAAGGCTTTTTATATGCAATGATGGCTGTTTACAGTTTACGGAATCGAGTAATGTAAACAAAAGTGAACCTTGGACTTTACATGACAAATTCATGTTTTACACCGTTTCAATGCAATGCGTCATTCGATTGTTTGATCGCAAGTAATCGAAGGGTTTAATATATTTATGTAAGCAAGAAGAAGATATATTTTTAGTTTGACGATCCACTTAGCGCGACGCGACGTGCATCTACTTCGAAGGAAAACGACATGTTACATTTTAAAAGATTCTTCGAACTATCACCCCGGCGAGGCGGCGCGGGCGCGCCTACACAGCACGCAATAAAAACGATCGATTATTACCTATTTGTGTGAAAAGCGGAAGGAATAGGGCCAGTCAAGCGTCGAGGTGTGTTACAGGCACGAGCCTTAGCGTCGTTCGTGAGAAACGTCAATATTTAATCGCCTCTCGTTGCTACGCTTCGAAATTGTCTCAACGATTTCGATATTTTCCAATGTTAAATATTGTGTTAATAGCTGGACGGACCGATGTTCCTGCGACTCTATTAATTGCTCATCGATGTTGTCCGTCTTGCGTCACGTCAATGTCTTCGTAAACAGATTTATCTCAATCGTAATTGGTAAGAACTCGTTCTTATTTGCGCTTTCTACGCATAAATAAATATGTATAAAGGCATATTAAGGCGGTATCTGGCACGCGTCAATCAAACGGAATGTACACGAAAACCATCGATTTGTCACTACGCCATTTTGAATCATTTACAATAGCATCCGCCATTTTGGTGACAATAAAACAGATACTTATCTTTGACGGTCCACTTTCTAGTTTTTGTTTTTGAAAATAATTATCATCACAATAAGCGACACGATCTCTTGCTTACGGTATTTTGAATAAAATTAAGCGGCTCAATTTAATACGGTTGGTTGTAAAGATGATATTCTTACCGTCTAACAGCAGCGTTAGTATAGTGTGTAACGGAAACAAAAAATAATCTAAAACTTTATTTTCGAACATTTCACTTTATCGTACTAGCGTATAATATTGTACTAGGTTATGTATTACCTCCATAAAACACGGGTTGAACAAATTTTTTATATTTAATCAAAAACTAGAGCGTAAAGATGCATAACATTTTAATTTTTATTAAAAAAACTTTATAAAGTTTGTGTTGTTATCAAATAAAATTAATACAATCTACATAAATATAATCTGTGTATTGACAGCCTTTTCACGAAACTGAATAGTCGGGACATCGTTGACGCTGAAAACATTTTAGCGAAGTATTTGAAGCGTTAAACAGCTGTTAAGCATGAGTTAGCGGCGCGGCGCGGCCAGTGCTGTGATGTGTGCCGGTGGCGGCGTCACGCCGTCAATGGGTCAGGTTATTTACCTCTCCTTATCACCTTTTGTTTTGCTCAAACACTTGGCTCATTTCGAAGTTGTAGCTTCCTACATATACTGCCGATGTACGTCTACGTATACACATTTACGAAACGATTTCATCCACGCATTGCTTTAACCTTTTCATTTAGAAAATTATTTTTGTCTTACAAAAAGTTACCGATGGAATGTTTAAATAAGATATCTGAGGATTCGATGAAGGACAACTGTGAGTGAAATAGAAGAAGCCGGGGGATGGCTTACAATAAAAGCATCGGAGGCCGATCGGCGATACAAGTCCTTGTGTCCA
The DNA here is from genome assembly GCA_905231865.2 of Boloria selene. Lineage (NCBI taxonomy): Eukaryota > Metazoa > Arthropoda > Insecta > Lepidoptera > Nymphalidae > Boloria > Boloria selene. The sequence goes on from HG993149.1 coordinate 8,013,230, forward strand.
CATTAGCATCTCGACGCAGGAGTGTGTGCAAACAGCGAGGGTCATCTGATGAAATGTTCAAAGGCTTTTAGTTCCCGAGAATTATTAAATGCCACAGGATCGTAATGTAAACATCGTGTGTTTGTCGAGCCAAGAACCTGTTGCTTTGTCGACTTTTGATGCGTGCTTCGACTTATTGGCGGTTATTTTATGCCCGCTAATGTTACTGCGGCTGTTAATAGCGCAACATTGTGACACTCAAAGGTATCTCTTACTAGGATAACTCTTTGTGCTTCCTTTGTCCTGTTTTATTCATTTTTATGATACCCGCTTTGTATTTGGCTTCAAATAAGCCTCATAAAGGTATCTCATAACGTATAAAATTATCTATAAATTATAATATCAGCTTTTTTATTAAACCTTACGTTGAAGATGCGAACGACTCATGTAATGCCACGGAATGTGTAGGTTTATAACAAATACATATTTAAGTGTATTGTACAATAAACAATTCCTTGGCGATTACGTAAACTCGAAGGCAGATTTCCCTTCGGCGGCAACAATATGTTGAACAAATGAATGTCGCAATAGTTATGTGAAACGCCAGATAGGTATGTGTGGATATCTAGGCAAATACGGTCCGGTCTAGGTAAATATGCAGGTAGCAGGGATCCTGGTGCTAACTCTGTTAATATGTGGACAAAGCCCGTCGTGACGGATACTGCTAATAAATGTTCCAGGGAGCGAGGATGAGCGAACAATTTACATCGAGTTGCCTGCGGGAGTTGCATTATTTTAAAATTATTCTTAGAAATCCAACAAAATATAAATACTTACTTATTTAGTATTTTTATGCCTTGAAATTCCTAATAAGTTAAAAAATAATCGGCGGTCTGTCGGCACGTCAACAAAGTAGGTTCTGTCAGTGTCTAACTGTTTTAACCTACACTATGAGATAAACGCTAGCTAGATATTAAGAATCACGCTTTCTCGGTGATATTTCTATCGACATTAACAACTTAATGTTCAATATTTTATTACTGGTATATTTGCTTTGCATACCAAACAAGTTGAGCGTACATGACATCTTTCATTACAAGTTTCTATTTGATTACGTCCCATAAAAGCTGCTCGCATAGAGACGATTACGATTTCTATCACAAGTATTACTTTGTAAGACGCAGCGATTTCACTGAAAGCTTTATCTTTAACAAATGTCAACAATATTGCTTCGAATTAGGATTCAATGTTCGTCGCCGTAAAATAAATTTATGACCGGTAAAGGTGCGTCTTATATAATCTCTTCATAAAGTAGCACTTCCCTTAAGTATGGGGTTTTTTGATACTGTTTGAAAATTCCAGTGACAGGTAAAGTAACTCTTAATGTTTTTAAATAAGACTGAAAATTCAAAGAACAAAATTGAGAGCGTTAATCAATCGTATGTACTTCTGTTTCTGTTTAGTTAGTAATTTATCCAGAAAATGGTATTATTTTATTTTCATTTTGGTTTTAACTAAATATTTATGAAGTAATGATTCTTACTCAGTACTTTGTCATAGACATGAAACTTCTCGAGTAATTATTTTACATATAAATTCTTAGTTCTAAGAATCGTAGCTTCAAGCTTCTGCAATAATTGATTAATTAATATAAACTACAAAATACCTACTTCAAACTGTCGATTATAAGTATTCAAAGATTAACCTGCTTAAACAAACATACAATCTCATTAGCTTTCACACACAACACATTGTAACTGTAGCTAAAATATATTTGCAGATTGATTACACTTTAACATTTCTCTAAGCAGTAAAGTAATAGAAGTCACTGTAAAATTTCACTATTGAAATTTGAAATTATAAAGTACTTGCAGTAGAATTCCGGTCACTTTTATTGACTCATACAATTACGAATGAACCTTTTTATCGAACTACAGTTAAATCTTTATTATAAAACCACGCGAGAAATTCCAACAAAGCGATACCAAGCTGTGATTCTGTTTAAGTTGACATTAGCGTATGTTGTGCTAACTTTATTCTACTTATCGGTACTGGCAACTGTTGGTTTTTACAGTTCGAAACTTGATAATAATATAATAATATTTTTGTTTGTTTACTCGTGTATCGAAATTCTTGACAGGTCATGATGTTCCAACAAATACGTATTCTATATGTATTGATTAAACGTTTAAGTCAAATTGCGGTCATCTCTAAAGTAAAAAACGACGGAATTCAGTAGCAGTCGGGAACCATGAGAAAGTCGAATAATATAATAATGATATAAGGATCCTGGAACGATGCGGACTGGGAGGGTTCTCTACAGTACCTACATACAAAGTTAATTGTTATCTAAGTTTAAATATATATTTATATATTAATATGTTTTTGTCTTCACTACATAGTATAAAACAAAGTCGCCTTTTCTGTCCCTATATCCCTATATCCCTATGTGCGCTTAAATCTTTAAAACTACGCAACGGATTTTGATGCGGTTTTTTTTAATAGATAGAGTGATTCAAGAGGAAGGTTTATATGCATAACTAGCAGATCCCGCGGCTTTACCTGTGCTAAATCTAGGGAAGAGCCCGAGCGAAGCGAGGGCGAGTCGTTATTAATATTTGATTATCCATAATATGTAATATTATTCTTCGTTAGATATGACGACATAAGTAGGTACGTATTCATTTATTAGGGAAGTAATCAGCATCAATGAATATTATGAAATTCACGAATCTTATTCCTATCTAAAACATATAACGCAAATTTTACTTCATTTGAATATTATCTACATTTTCAAAATTAAATCATCATAATATATGCACATATAAAAAATATGAATTTTCATCAAACCGACTAGCAGGACCCTAAACAAGGCATTGCGGGAAGCTTGCGTGTTCGTGCGAGCGTTTATCCGAACGAAACATTTCACCGATAATAACTCCACACAATATAATAATGCGAATAATAAATAAAAATGGAAATAAAATAATAATTTTAATGTCGTAATTGGGGCCGCGGGCTGGCGGCGACCGCGTTTATTTCGGATCCGATTACTACAGTCGCTACAGTTTCGTTATATTGATTTCGATGGAACTTTAAGTACTTTGGTATCGGACTGGTTCTTAAGTTATTACCGCAGTTCGCGTGAATTCAGTTAATTTCTCAGCCCTTTTGTATCTAGGTGCTTACAATGTGGCTGAAATGATTTCGTAGCTAATTATTATTCATTGTTTTTAATGAAGATACGACGTCACATAACTTAATTATTGTGTGACAAAACATTAAATATATGGGTATAGTAATTATGTTCTTATATATAGGGAAGCATACTAGTATATGTTATGCATATTTATGTAATAAAGATGATTTTCATTAAAAGTTACAATGTATTGCCATCATAAACTTATGTACGTTTCAGCGTACTTTGAACCAGTGACAATTTCAAACATCGTTATTGAACGCTTCGGGTACTTTGCCATATGTTATCGATGTCGTTATCATATATAGGTTTATTTGAGACATAATTTTCCCGAGTTAGTGCCTTGGGCAAAGTGTTTTGTAAAACCACAAACCAAATTATGGTAAATCGAAAACTTTCCGAGTCTTATTGATGAAGGACTCGTTCTTACAATAAGGTGTTTAACATATTCCTTAGGACTTTTGATTTCGCAATATTTCTGCAAATTCTTGTTAGTTGATATGTTTAAAGTTTCTATACGCTTTTTCTCAAAATTTTTAGTTTACTCTTAAGATTCGGATAACCAATATATGCGTGTGTGTGCGATGTGCATGTTTAAAATATCTTAACAATAAAAGGGCTGAAAGCATTAAGGATGAAAAGTACACAGAAAAATGATAGTGATAAATCTTTTCTGTTAGCCAGGTTGTAAAAACATTTTTAACAAATTTAGTTAGCTTTTCGCGTACAACATTTCATATTAAGATTATGAATTATGATTAATATATTGTTAGTAGAGGTTCTTACAAACAGAAATAATTGCGGATGGAAATGGGTAACATTGTACGTTATTGAGGTATCCATCAAAACGTATTTAGAATTACTTGTACGTGATTATTCGCTGGCGATTAATAGCTAGTGGCCTGATTACTGTTCAGTTGTATTAAATTTAATATGCACACGTAATTTCGATATTTGGTATCGGATACTTAGGTAACACTTGGTATTTGTATCATTTTTCCTATTCTAACTTTTCGTACATCTAAAATAGTACGTAATTCATTTATCATTCATGATGAATAAGTCTTATGAATCTTCCTTCTTTGCATTCAGCTCTTTTTTAATGTACTGGGCACAGGCCTTACAATACGAAGGGGATCAAGTTATAGTCCACCATGCTGGCTAAGTTGGCGGGCGGAGATGCAGGATGGGTTTCCTCACAATGTTGATTCGCACATGAAAGTGTCAGAGGTGCGAGATGCTTTACTCGGTTTCCTTAGCGAGCGTGTTACTAGGCTGTACGTTGGCTTAATTTTTTTTCTTTCAGTTTTACCTAGGAAAAGACGCGTATATATTTCGAAAAAAAAACATTAACACATTTTATACTAGTTATGCAAAGGAATTTTCAATCACCCAGACCTATATTTCTTTCGTTTTATAAGGTAGGCATTTTGTAGCGTTTCATTGTTATTCAAAGCCTAAACATTAATAATAACAAATGTAAGTAGTTATTGTATATATTTTTCCTGCACTACATCGGAGGTATATTTTTATTGCAAGTCGCTATAATTTTGTAATTTAACGAAGTTGGATTGTGAGTACACGCAACAGGACATTTGCAGAAAGGAGGGACATTTAATGAGGCTCCGGCAAATTTTTCTTTTTTATATATAATCGACTGACGCCTTGCGACATTTATGAGTAATTGCTGGTTCGAGGTACACAACTAGTCCACGCGGCACCTGCTTGCTTATAATTTTAAAATACACTTACAAAACTCTGAACCATAAACGTATTAGAATTAAGATCTAATTAAATGTTAGGGACAGAAAAATCAAATGGCTTTGAAATAGCTAGGAATTGTAGGTCAGAATATAAGATATTATTAGGTATTTGAATAAATAACGAGAGCTTGACGAGAATTAAATAATTATCTTTATATTTTATATTGTTTAATGTAATGAAATTATTATTCTACAGTCGGTGCGGTCTGAGGGCGACTCCTCAGGTGAACAATCGTGTGAGAGCTCCGACGAAGGCGTGGGTCGAGACGCGCCAGCTAACCATCAGCCGCCGCTCGCCCCCATGCACCAGCCCCACCAGCCTCACCACACTATGAACCACCATGCAACCATAAACCATCAAATAAATAACCATCAATTAAACCATACACACCAGAGGAACTCGCCGCGGCCGCTTGAACGCGAGTTGAAAGTAAGACACCTACTACTAAAACCTACAACATAAAAGTAAAATATGCCATTTCTCTTAAATTATTCAAATAAAATTTGTAGACTAAAATAATAAATAAATCATACGTATTCAGCCATTTTTACTGTCCCACAACTAGGCACAAGCCTCCCTTCAACATGACCCCTCATATTAGATCAGGCCATAGTCCACTAGGCTGGCCTAGTGCACTAGGATTGGCGGACGTCACATGTCTTTCGAAAACTTGTTAGGTTCTCTCAGACATGCAGGTTTCCTCACGATGTTTTCCTTCACCAAGTTAGAAACATTTAGTTAAAACAAAATTTTTCGCACATGAAAATATCATAGGGGCGAGACCCGGACTTGATCCCGCATCACTCAGTTATCCAAGAGAGCGCGTTACCACGTGGCTACCACTGTTTCTTACTATATAAATTTATCTCGAAAATTGTTTCTTTAATTCGACTTTATCCATAAAAGAAATATTTCCAGGTGCGTGATGACTTTGAGTCGCTGAAGACTTCATTACATCCTCACCTTTCGTCCTTGGCATCGTTGGCCCAAGGAGCACCGCTGTCTACCCCCAGTAGCGTGTTTGCTCTTGCGGGAGGAGGGGGAAACTTCCCCTATGCCGCCCCAGCTTTTCTTGCCCCCGCACCGCCACCCCCCGCCCAGCCTGCAGGATCCGCCTCGTCCTCGTCATCCGAAGGTAGCGCGGCTGGATGGAGTTTTGAAGAACAATATAAGCAGGTCCGTCAGGTATGTAGAAGTTCCGCTATTATATTATATTTAGAAATAATTGTAATCGTCCATTTCAAACTACATATTGAGATTAATTAATTTTAAATATTTTTATACCTAGGTAGTTAACGTAAGACTTCTTCATTTTGAAATTCTTTGTTAGAAAAGCAATTGACTATCCAGTAGGCCATACTCTTCATGATCAAGACATTTAAATAATGAATCTTGTATGCGGCTTAATAAGTGCTTTGACATCGGTGTTTTACTGAGCTATCAATAGAGTTATAAATCGCATTTACGGCAGCTACTGGCACCTGTCAATTTACATAAAGCGCAGTAAATATTTACCCCATAACAACATAATCGGCGCATTAAAACTGTTGAACCCTCTTGCAACCCTTTCATACGTTATTCATAACTTCCATCACATTACGTATAGGTATACCCAATAAATGCTTTCTTTATTCGCTACACCGCCATGACATAACCAGTTATTCTTTTGTTTCCAACAACACTGCTTTGGTTCAACCGAAGGGTCAGTCTAACTCGTTTGAATTGAATAACAATAATCTGCCACCCCTCATAATTATTGAGGGTTACCGGATAAATTGTCAATAGGCTCAATGGATCTATTTGCGTGTTATAATATTTATCCGAATAAAATTGGTAGTTTGTGGAATATAATGCATATAATATTGGGGGTTTTGCTCTTAAACAAAAAAATTTAAGCATTTGAAGTTGTTTCTGAATTCATTGTATTCTTTTTTTCTATACCACCTTTCACGATGTGTGGGTATCGTTAACAAGCTGTTAAGTCTTTTATCACAGAAGAAAGAAAAATTATCGGCATTCATTGATCACATTTGCATTATCTTGTATCATGCGATTAACGGTAAGAAGCGTGTGTTAACATACTGGATAAGGCCTACCACTCATTACACATAAGACAGTTTACCAAAGCTAATTTAAAAACGAAGCAAAACTCGGCAATTTGCATATTATGCAATTATTTCGAAAACGATTATGGAGAATTGGTTGTATATGGAAAATTAGATGTTATAATGATTTTGCGTTCTATTAAATACCACAGCAGAGAATATGCCTGAATCCATTTGAAAAAAAGCTTCACATTTCCTAACCTAACTTTCTTTGTTTTCTAACTTAAATTAGTAATTGAAGTGTAGTGAATTAATATATGGAAACTTTTACTGGTTAGGAGGATGGGTCTTGATTGATTGTCTTTTGCGTCAAATATATCCGTGAATAGTGGACTTATGCATATGGTACTGTTTCGCGTAAAATTAACGTGTTTACTGCTTTTATCTCCGTCTTCGCGCTCTGTGCCTCACTTCAAAAGACATTTAATCGACTCCTTTGTACTGTAAGGATACTTTATAAATGTTATGAGTACAAGAGCGAAAGTGATCCGTACGAAATGAATTGCATTGGTTTGGCAGTTCGAATTTCCCAATATTGTTATGGAGTCTAATTAAGTTTCAACTTCGAAAAGGTGTTGGTGTGAAATAGCTTAAATGATTCTTGATACCTTGTCTTCGTAAAAACCTCTGAATATAATAAAAAAGTAATTTTACTCTATGGTAAGTCCTTCACACTCGCTATTTACCATAAGGCGGTGGTCACGAAGCCTTTGTTCTTTCATTGCATTTATTAAGGGCACGCGCTAATTCTTCCTATATGTTATAAATTAACCACATCACAATGAGGAGCTACACAAAAGCCTTTATTATAAGAATTTAATAACAGAAATATCGTATTGCTAATTTTAATTGGATGAATTATTTTAAGTTAATGTGTTGAAGCAGAACGTAATATTTTAATCTGATTATAAAAACAATATTATTACTTTAAAAAGCACCATTTTTATTCTTGATTAGAACTAACTCGCCTAAACTTTACTCAGACACGTTCTTCGCTTTACTCGAGTATTTGCCACAGAGTATACTCTAGTATATATAATAAGCTTAAAGCTTTTAATTAACGTTTTCTACTAGTACTTCCTACTATACCTAAAATTCATTAAACCTGAAGTTACTAAAATTTCTAACATTATTGATATTAATTGAAAATACTATAACGAATAATCTGTAAAACTATTGTTTAAACGTGAAAGTTTTCTTTGTTTTGTATATTTTAATCTCATTAATAGCGAAAATCGTGAAAGCGTCGCGCGATAACTCGCATTAAGTACGCAATGTGCGGCGCGTTTGATAGACCAATCGCCGAGCTCGCAATTTGATGTGCTGCCTTTGTATAATGCAAATGAAGTAAGTCCAATGCGTTACACTAATCACGATTTAGTTAGAAGTATTAAAATATAAATACAGAAACGGTACTTTTCCCGCGAAGTAATGAAATATAGTTTCGTATATTTTGAACAGGTTACATTATTTAAATATTTTATTGTTAGTTAATTTTATTAAACAAAACTAAAGTCTGGTAGTAAATTAAGTCATTATTAGGTATACAATGATACGTATAAATACGTCCATTTAGAAATTAATGTTATAAATATGAACTTAAGTTTTCAGTTAAAAGTTGATGGTTTCGCCAGATTTTAAAAGTAATAATAAAAAGTACATACTTATAAACTATAATATATTATGTATGAAAATATTATGTGTTATTGCGTTGAGGGAGGTTTTAAAAATACCAAAGTTATAAATGAAACTATCTTTTCGGATTTTGTCGCGGATTTATTTGGTCACGAGAGAGACTGACATGTCTTGCTGTAAAGCATTCGAAACGTCAGGAACCAAAAATCCAAATAAATTCGTGACAAAATCCGAAAAGTTAGTTTCATTTGTAATGTCAAATATTCGCGTAAACCTGAGAAAGTATTAAATACTAAGGTTTGATACTCGTACGTATTTGATCCGATAATACAATACAGTAATTAAATGTCACAAATTATTCATCGGTAAGTTCCAAAAAGTTGTAAAACAAGATATGTAGTAGATATAGTATATAATTAAACTTTCGTTTTGTAATTTTAAACTACTAAAACAAAATAATGACTTTCAATATGAACTGTATTATGAATGTATGTTTAATACCATCACGTAGTTTATGGTGCGCGCACGCCGATCGAGCATTTGTCACAACGCGCGAAACTCCCGCTGGGGGGCGCCTTGTTTATGGACTACACGTTTGATTTATACAATTTATCACTTATAATTTTGCAATATATTTATCATGGTTTTAATAAAACTTCCACTGATCATCCTGCCAGGGCTGTTTCAAAAACAAGTTATGTGCCCTTTGCTTGGACCCAATTTATAAACAGTATAAACAGCAACTGTCAAAATATTGTTTTCACGCCAAATTAAATGTAACTTTAGATAATGAGAAAATACTTTTTCATAAGTGTTTATTTAAAAAATACTAATAAAATAATTAGAATCGTTGTTGATAGTAGTTGGTTTTAAAACATCAAGGAGACATTACCACACCCAAAGCGGGCTTATCTCGAAACAAGCTCGTTTAAAATGTTTTAAATGCACGTGCCCTATTAGATTCGCCTTCAACCTTTTAAAGTGGCAGTAGGTTATGGGTGCGTTTGGAGAAAAAAACAAATGATTTTTTATTTTACTGGCAACTCAAACGATTAGCCAAGTGAGCCATCGAGCTGGTATTCGAGTGTTTGGGATATTTATTCCGTCTAGACGCGTTATCGGCTAAATGCTTTCGATACGTTTATCATAGGAATGTTTTATACACTCGAAATAGTGGAGTTACAAAACATGTGTCTTAAAAGTTTCTGCAGGGGTATATTGGCAATTTTTGTACTTTTAAGGTTCATCTTAAATATTATAATCTGTTATATATGCGTCAACTAAAGAAGATAGCAAGTAGGTACAATGTATTGGAACAAACAAAAAATATCTATGTAAATAACTGTTGTATATAGCGTCTACTTTTTAGGTATTTTAAATATAAAGTTATAAAACTATCTACTAGTTTGCTAAATAGTTATTATAAAAAATATTTAAATATGTTATTTATATATTTAGAGATACGTAAAAATGTTAGTGTTTTTGTAATCAGCTATGTTTTCAGCCAATTGCGTTAATTTAAATGTGTAACGAATTTTAATAAGCGTCACACGTGGAAAGTATTTAGCAATGGGTAATATTGCTTAAAAACCAATATATTAAAAGTAATGTTTCTTTGAAATAGGGACCAAAATGCCTTAAACGGCGTTATAACTCTAAGTACACATACTTTTACTTACAACATCCATAAACCAATGAAACTAACAAACAAATTAGTTAAACATTAAAAAACATTCGAGACTTCCGATCCTAATTAAGGTGTGTTCAAGTCGTTATATATTTTTTTTATATTTAGATGCGGCTATTATCGTTAAATAGCCGATTTGTCGTCGCAATTAGCCTTAAAATGGTCAGTTCATAAATCGGTACGATTATGTCTATCAATGACGTGGGATTGTTATGTCTGGTACACACTGGTGCATAATATTAAAATACTAAAAATAACATATTAACACATTTTGGCATCGTAACTATAAGATATATATGATTTTTTTATTAAATCAGTCGTCACTATTGCATGTGAAATGTAAGACAATAGTGTGTTTGTAAACTTAAACTTCTAAAAGCAGTAAATAATCGTGGATATTAGTTTATCAACAAGTAGGTAAAGCACTAGAGCACAAGATGGGCTATTATTTACCAACATTAATCCCGTAGGATTTTAATCTTAAAAATGATCTGATCTGATCATGAAGACACCCTTCTAGTTTGACATATAGTACTAAGTATAATTGCCTGCTGTACTTTAAATATAGCTCTCATTCTTTTTACTTAATCGTTGGTACAAAAAAATCGATTATACCTTTTCTTACACAAATGTTCAACCGTCTTTTGGATCGTGTAATTCGTGCACTAAATTTGTTAGAAATTAAATCTCTAAAAGCGATACTGATTGGTCACCGATTGTGAATGTCATTTGCTTTGTATAATAATGTCATTTAGATGAGACTAACTAATTGCTTTTGAAATATGCATATTATTGTTATGTTATCTGTGGACGTTTGATAGGTATAGATAATGCTCCCCAACTTGAATGAGCAATAGAATTTGATTTGTGGAAGCTTTAAAATTTAATTTTCTCATTTTAAATAATATAAAGATTTGTTTTTCATATTTGGAAATTAAAATATATTTATTATTTTTTAATCAATTGGTTTTATATTTTAACATTTCTGAAGATGAAATATTTAACAGTTTTAGTTATAAATTACTTTAACTTCTGAGGACACTTTTTATCTTTGATTTTGATAACCTACCTACACAACAAATCGTTACTTATAGGTACTTGGTTTTAATAACTTGTGGTAGCGGGGCTATTCACCATTAACTTTTGTTGCTGGCAATAGAATGCAAAATTTCTTATAATTGGTATGAACATTTTCGTCAATTTATAAAGAAAAGATACACGATGAGATAGTAGACAAATGTATAAGTTAATTCTGCATGCGCATGCGTTTGTCTGCGTATTGCGTTTTATCGCGACGCCGACGCACCCCAGCTGATTGGCTATTTTTGGATGCAGTGCACGGGGGGCTGTTGCGTATTGATACTCCACGTGCTATCGCGTTGTCTATAGATTTATATAAAAAAATAAATTAAAACGCATAATATGATTCTAAAAAACAACCTAATCTTATAATATACTCGATATTGTGTCTTTTACTAGAGTTGCATATTTTTTAGTTTCTGATTCAATGCATTCTGCCAGTGTTTAGGAGAAAAGCATTGAACACCGTTATAAAGGACCGTGAGCCCACCAACCAACTATTTAAATTCTTACGATAATATCTCATCTAATTAATAAATATTTAGTAAAATATATTACCTAGTATGATTTGCAAATGTTTGTTCGTTTTTGGCATTCCGATGATTTACATATGAAATACGGTTTATTACAAAATAAGTACACAGATGTACTACAATCATGTTATCTCGTAATAACGACATGTCGATATGTTTGTCGATCGCAAATACATAGCACAAATAATTTTATTACCTCCACGCGTTCTAAACTTATCCGCCACCTACACGTTCAAACATTGTAATTCCCTTTTATGATTATTTCTATAAGAACGATAAATATATTATGTATTATATTTATTACTAGTTAATCAACTTGTAGTATTTTTTGTTAATCAACTGTGGCGTTCATTATTTAGTAATATTTGCTTGGGAATAAGGCCTCATACTATAAATGTTATTGTTGATAATGCATAATATAATCAAGTATATGCCGAAATAGGCATACCTGAAGACCAGCAACAACTTCACGTTACAACATGAAACGTCAATCACACAAAATGCAAAGGCTTAGGAATATGGCGTATGTGTGTATGTCTACCTAATATGATTTGCCAAAAGATTTAATTTTGTTAATTATGATAAATACAAATACACCACATTGACGCACGGAAATGAACCGAGTGTGGATCGCCATCGAAATATAGAATTTTATGTTTAAGTACACTATTTGTTTCAGAATAGAAATAAACGAAACGATGCGACAAACAGTGTCTTTATTTAAATTTTACTTAATATGTAGTTATGATATAAAAAGACAATGTGACATAAAATTATTACGTCGCAAATACGTAATTATCTTTACATGATTTAACTATTCACAACAAAATCATTAAGATAACTAAGTAAATAAATTACAATACGATGGTATGAAAAAGTATTTATAATGTAACCTATTCGTGTTCAATGTCGTTATGACATTCCATTCAAATACGATGAATTCAATACTCACAAGTATTATTAAAAGGGGTTAAGGTGTAACTATTAAAATAATACAGAATGATACTAATATAATTAATAAACTATACAAAAAAAGAAATATATGTACATATGTATATTAGTACTCTAAAAGAAATATATAATATTAATAAATGTACAATGTACTTACATACTTAAGTACCTACATGACAGGATAACCGCATTTTAAAGCCCTTTGAGGCAGGTAGAAGCAGAGGGCAAAAGTTAGGTTTTGTTCATTTTTTTAATCGCTACTAAACTTCGTTCGATCAGTCGATGGGTTAAAAATTCTCCAAAATTACTCCAGCTTTAATATACTCCTGAGCTGCGCGACTACTTATTTCATATATTATGTGCGGCGTGCGCTCCTCCTCCTCTCCTGTTATTGTAGTTTTAGTAGGGATCCTTATTTTTTCTTGCAATTAATATTTTAATAAAAAAATATTAATCAGTGATAATGTAGCATTCAAATGGTGAAAGAATTATTAAAATCTGTCCAGTACTTTTTGAGCCAATTCGTTATGAACATACTTACTCATCAACTTTTCCTCTTTATAATATTAGTATAGATTTTAGGCTGACACATTTAAAAAATAAATTACCTAATACTTAAAAGATAAATATAAAGCTACCCCCCATACTTGAGAGTTGTAGAATTTTCAAAATGGCCACTAATTCGATATCTCGCCATATGTATCGACTCAACGCACATTAACGTCTCGGGTGACCCGCCGTCACTCCTGCAACGATGCACTCTATGCAACTCCTATAAATAAATATGTAATTGAATATCGGATTTGCTGATTTATTATTGCAATGAAATTATTATTATGATTTAAATGATTCATCAGAAGAATTATCAATAAATGTTTAGGATACTATTTCTATTATCTATAGGATGTTAGCTAAATTTTATAACACAAAGTCCTCCGCCGCGACTGTCTGTCTGTCTGTTCGCCATAAACTCAAAAACTACTGCGCCGATTTTCATGTTGTTTTTACCAATGAATAGAGTGGTTCTCGAGGAAAGTTTCTCGCGCGTAGCCTAAGTTATTCCTTATAACATTAGCTATCTGCGAGTGCAAGTCCCTTGAAAATCGGTCCATCCGTTTCAGAGAGTAGACCGACAAAAGTTTTATAATTTTTGTCTGTCTACTCTCTGAAACGGATGGACCGATTTTCAAGGGACTGAAATTTTTGATGTTATAACCGTATATACTTTCATATGTATTTAGTTAAAGCTGTTAAAGCTGTTTATTATAATATTACAATTAAAAACAGACACTTCAATTTTATCTATATGTACCTATAGATAAGAATATTGCATGTGCAACGCAATTTATACACACGTTGTCATAAAAACGGTAGTATTTTTAGTTTCGTATTACAAGAGGGCCACGCGTAAGGATTAGATCAGGGATGGTCCAAGGGAGGCTTGAAATAGCCTCGCACGGGCACGGGGAGCATCTGCTGCGTATAAATAGAACCCTCAGTAGTATCAAGGACATGGATGTTTATGTCATCATTGTACGACGGTGAATTGTTGTGCAATTTGCTTTTTGTGACGTGTTTTGCAAGTTATTCAATAGAATTTCTCATATAAGTTAAATTATTTGCGAATATAGAAATTAAAGTAAGTTATAACTTATAAGATTCATTTAATTTCAGCCAAATACATTTTTCGGTATTAGGAACAAGAAATCATATTAAAATAACAACTTCCTCTAGCCCTTATTTAATAAAACCAACATGGGTAGCTGTTTTTGCCCCAAACATTCCTATAAAATGTTTATCGCCGAAGCGCCTTGGATGCACATGTGACTCTTCAGAGGAGATTATTCTAAAATTTCCAGATTGCCACCCGGGCAAAAAATAAATAAATCCACTCGCACAAAAAATGACCCAATCCTTGAGATTACGTCCCCTTGAAATACAGCGTTACAGCTATTTATCCTCACCGACAAGGAAAGTGTTTACAAAATTATAACGTAGACCGAACTACATGTATTTTATACTTTTATATGTTATAATAAGTAGGTATTTTGATGGAGTGTGTTCGGAATGAGGCAAGCAGAAGATGGTTATTTGAAAAATTTCAATTAAATAAAATGGATGTTGGTATTTGCAACAGCATTCTTGCTTCACCTCTATCGAGTCAAGCAAGGATGCTGTATAAAATTATACAATTTAATGAAGTAGAATAGATAAGATATGTTTTGTAGTTCCTATAAGGGTGGCATGGTCTCTTTGATCAAACCCTTTAAACAAAAGAATAAAAAAAACCTCCTCCTTTTTGGAAGATGGTTAAATACTTTTTTTTACACAAACAATAAGCGAATTTCTTGTTTAGTTGTTACTAATCATATGAAAATTCATATTATGTAGAATAAAAGTGTATTTATACGTACATTATTTAAAATATTATTACATATTATTATATAAATATTTTTTAATAAAAACGTTAATGATTATTTTAAAGCGAATATGGTGTGCGCAAGGGCGGGGGTGGCAGACGCCGACCCGCGGGTTATCATTTCCTGTTCTCATTTTAAATTTACAACACATCGTTTTTTGCTTAAAGCGGGGAGGCTGAAGTTTTATTATTACACGTATCTGAATATTTCATGGTAGGGCGGAGCAATGGTTGCGTCGTTAAATGACGCCATTTGATAATTTTAGATACTACTTGTGATTTATCAATCTTAAGTTTGGTATTTAAATAAGTTTATTTGAGAAATTTAATACAATACATATGCTAGTGAAGGCCCAGTGCAATGGTAACTTGGTCCCTTGGGAAAACGAGTCCGAGCTAGTTCAAATCCCGGATCCTTGTACCTTAGATTTTTTCGTGCGGGGATGATTTGTAACATGAGTAGGTACTACTTATCTTACGGTGAAAGAACTAGCATGTCTGAGAGAACCTAGCAAAATTTCGAATGACATGTGTAATCCGTCAAGCTGCTCTTGGTCAGAGTGGTGGAGTATTAAGTATGAACTGATTCTCCTCTTATTGAAGGAGGCCAGGGAAAAAGGGCTACATACAATACATAATGTAAGTACGTCCATCCAAAGTATACCAACCTAACATAGGTATCTTGAATGGACAAGAAGGTGTCATTTTTTCAGAGCAATTACCAGTTTCTATGTAGTATAAAACTCTTAACGTCCAGTTTTTTATTTCTCATTAAAAAATATAGGATGTAAGATTATTTTTCCATCAAGTACCAAGTACCAACCCTCGGAATGAAGTTTTATAAAGCGGTGTGTACAATGTACATACATTACATGGCACGGCAGCGATTCGCTTGATAGAGTGCTGTTACAATTTTATTTATTGTACATTTATACACATAATTGTTTATTAGCTGGAGTCAGGCGGCGGTCTTTGTTAGCGCGACATTGTTTTTATAGCCGCCATTCGACATACATCCAAGTCAATAGTTTCCACAACCAATGCTTTGTAATAAAATGATTTAATTTTGTCATTTAATTTTATTATTTCTCTAAGGCAATATGTTCAGAAGATATCTTATTTAATAGACTAGGTAATGTATTATAATTACTGATATAATAATTAAATATTGCTAATAGATAGTCAATTATATATATTATTTGTATGCATTTGAGAATATAAGTTGAGTGATTAACGATGTATTTACATAATACATTTCAAAAGCTCTAAAAAATAAAATTTGATTTAGTGTATTATTAAAAGAAATCGATGTTTTTGTATCTATAAGTATAATTTCATATTTTCGGTTATATAAAAATGCTTATAAATTTGTATGATGAGTCTATTTCATAATTTCTCATAAACTAGAAATAAAGTCTTAAAAACTTTAATGTTTCTGCGAAACTCGACTCAATATGGCTTTTCGTGAAATTGATAATACAAGGAACACTACAATATGGTACTCGTATAGTGACAGTTAAGAGTCTTTATACACGGAATCCTAACATTTCCACTCAAAACAATCAATCCCTTTGATCGGGGCTTAATTACGAGTTTCTGAGAAATCACTTAATGAGCTTAACGTAAACCACAAACGTACTACCGATCTCTAATTTTGAGAGTAAACAAATAGAACTGTTATTGTAGATAGGTTATTTGTATAGATATTATAATTATCATGTAATAAATCATGTGAACGCATTATAAATATACCTTCGTTTAACTGCATTTAATAAACATAATTCATTTGCCATTATTATTATTATAATAAGCTACTGCTAGAATAAATTATATTCTTAATACATTGAAATACATAAATAATACAGATGGTGGCATATTTATATGGTTAAGACAAATTCGCAACACATGTCATAAGTAAATTTTTATTTTTCACTAAATATATTTGCATTCCATTATTGTTGTTATAATTTCATTAACATAATAAACTCATCCTCCTCAGACATTCCGAATTTTTAAAACTATAAGACTATTTTAATAAAAAAAATAATGTACAGATTGGACTCAGTATTTATTATATGTAAAGAATTTTATTTTTAACGTTAGATATTATTCATATTTTTTTTTTAAATACAATTTATTATCTGTGCAATTATTATATAAAATTAATTACTGCTGGATCATTAAAATTAGAAAGCGCAGTAAAGCGCTTAACCTCTACGTGCTTCCCCATACGTCACAGCTAGATTTGTTTGGACAGCGGCGGCACAAAGCACGGCCTGCAACGTTTCCTCTTTACGACCTGCCCAACTGTAACACTTTGTATCACTATTGTTTTATCAATTTCAATAATTTATCTCCGACCGAGAACGGAACGCGTCCGTCCACACATAAAATATCGTCAGATTGATTTTCCGGTGTAAACAGCGCTTATGATTACTTTATTTTTAAATCGTGGTTTAAATATGACATTAATTACCTATTCATTATAGAATCGCGTAATACCATCGTAATCTTGTAAGGTTTACTTTATTTTAAGTTGGTAATATTGTTCATGAATGTCCAGATTCTAACCTCGCTCATTGTATTGATATCTTAATTATATACCTAAATAATAATTCTTTACGATACTAAATAATTTAATTTAGGATTAAAATTATGCTTGATTAATTAAAGCTATTGGCTATAGTTTAAGGGATGTGGTCTTGAAAGTCTCAGAAACTCTGACTAGTTATTTTATCAAATCCGCAAGGAAAAACACAAACAAGCTTATTTAAATAAAAAGCTTAAGTTAAAGTAATATTATTACATTTGTTATTTACATTTTTATTATTCTATATAACAATAGTTTAAATTAGAATCGTGCGAAATTGCTCCTATTAAAGCTGATCATTAAACTTGATATTGCAATCAATCACTCGATCGGAATGAAACGTAATAAAACCAGCGCGCCACCTAGCGGGAGGGCGTGGCGTGGTAATGAAGCCAGTCCATTAACTCTTTACTAGCAGTTTATAGGTGTTTTACACGCTGCTTTAATTATTATTGTGAAATGTATTCCACTATCGCACCAGGACTATCCTTATTTCTTTTTCAATAACACATTACACTAACACTTCTAAGTCGTAATAAGTAAGTTATCTGTCATACGAGTATAGGTAAATACTTTTTCGTTGACATCGTAAAGAACTAACTCTTAATAAATGGTATTATATTAATGATATTGGGCCAAATAAAAAATAATAATTACCCCTTACAGTGTTGTTTAAAGTTTCTTGTAATCTAGAAACATTATGGACCCTTTAATTTTACTTATTTTTATTTATGATCTGCTGCATAGACATTAATTAATATTGTGAAATGTATTCTACTATTGCACCATGACTATACTTATTTCTTTTTCAATAACTCATTCATCTTGTATACTTTTACGTTGATAAAGTAACTCTTAAGAAATGTTAATAATATTGGACAAAATAAAAATAATAATAATGGTCACTTTCAATTGAAGTTTCTTCTTATCAAGAAAAAAATCGACACTATTAGGTATTTACTGCCGCTGCATTAGACACTAATTAATATGCTGGATACAGTTTGCTTTCCATATATACCTACCTATGTATACCTACCTATGTATACCTACCTGATATATATTCTTTCGTCAGTTCTTCTCAGGTCAGAGGTTTCTTCTTTCCGAACTGGTAGTAGACTCATGACGTTCAGTAAGAAATTGTAACAATTTTTATGCTGAATAAAATATTTTGATTTTGATTTGATTTGATACCTTATACTATGTTTAACTAAGACATAAATAATTTGATATTCTAATGTATGACTCTTATATCTCTTAATGATAAAGAGCAAACGCAACACATGTTCCAATCCCACCTATGTCTTAAACATCTTTTTAATACTTAAATATCGTTTAATAAAAATATAATTCTCTTGTAGATTTTTCAGTTTAATTGAAATGTTCAATTAAATTCAATTTTCTTGTTAATGGTGTCAAAGCGGGTTATTGAGAAGTATTGAAACGTCAAATGGTAACGTATGACAGACGTCAAATAACATTAGTTACTTAACATTTGCTAAATATATTTTAAGACAGTCAAATCGAATCGATTTTGGTGCAAATAGCCCGTAGTATTTCACCAAAATAGGGTAAACAAATTTATTACATAATAGAAGCATGCAATTCTATTATAGGAAACTCACTGTACGTATTCACACGTTGCAAAATGAAGATGTCCAAATGTGTTGTACTATAATTAAAGGGGGGCGATACCGGGGCTATTGACTATTGGGTGTTAATTAAAATAGGACCAATAAATCTTCCATGTGAAACGCAGAGTGTGTATAATAGACACGTAATTGTGGATGAGTTTTCAATTTAAGGGATCTTGTAGAGGGTACAGTGAATTTGTTACTTTCTAATAGCATAATTATTGAAATTGTATGAACGCATAGTTGTATCTATAAATGGCAACTATTGAAAAAGTGTTTACATTTTACTATAAAGAGTTTACCTTTTAAGTCGAAAAAAGATTGATTATAATATATCATTTTTTCGGATTAAAATGTTAATATCGGTAGTTGAAGTTAGGTCCTGAGCGAATGTCGCTACATTACCATAGAACACTTGGGTAGTTTTGTTTTTTCTCAAAAGAATTGAATTCGCAATTGCTTGTTTAGATATGCGCTATTAATTATACATCAGATTTTATTAGAATAAGTATAATGTTTTAAAGGTTCACGTACCTAAACTTATTTCTCGCGACAACAAAAGAATTTGTTCGAATTTTAGAAAATTCCATAAAGCCTCATAGCAAATCGTTAACTTTTATTGTTTTGGTACAAAAAATATTATCTTTTATAATTATTTTACATTTCACAATACAAAGCTAGGTAGTTGGTGTAAAGGTTTTATTTTTATAAGGAGATTAAATATTATCTACTGAATATGATAGTAAAATAGGTGCTTTATATAGATTCTTTGATTTATCTTCGTGAATCATACCTAAAATTAATTATTAACTTTAAAAATTGAAAAACTTGGCGTTAATCTAATAAATAGTTAAATTATTATAGTAATAAAATAAAAAGCTATGTAGGATTGTATTTAAGCAAAGCTACGAGTTCAGTTAGTGATACATATAAACCTTCCTCTTGAATCATAATATCTATTAAAAAAAAACGGAATAAAAATCCGTTGTGTAGTTTTAAAGATCTAAGCGTACATAGGGATTAGGAACAGAGAGACAGCGGAAAGCGACTTTGTTTTATACTATGTTGTAGTGATGTAGTGACACATCGATATGTTTTTATCGATGATTTATATAAACTGATTTTCATGATAACCCTATTAAAGAATAATATTGTCTTAAAAATAAAAAATATATGAACAAAACTTTAATAAATCTAAGCGAAGCCGAGCCGCGGTATTTTTATGAAAAGATAAATTTATATTCTTATCAATTCAAAATTTCTACATATTATTGTATATTTGAAATCAAAGAAAATTACTCAAGTTTAAATAAAACAATACAAATACATTCCAGATGTTTCCGAACAATAAGGGAGTTAACGATAGAAACGTCACGTCTAATTTCGTACAGATATCTATAAGAATGTTAATTACTAAGCTCTTTACTGCTTTACTTTATATAGATAATGAGTAATGCCAGTTTAAAGTTATACATATGAAAAAATAGTAATAGAGTTAAAAAACAATAAATTACGTTTTGACTGCCAGAATCGCATTTTTGCGAAGCCTAATCAATGTGATTGAAAGGCTATAAAAATTATGAAATATTTATGTTTCATGTAGGTATTATGTTTCATTAATATTTCTCTTAAAAACTGCATCAGTGTAGTGCTTGTAAGTAAAATTGTATTTCTATTCTAATTATAGTTCTATTCTGCACATCGTAGTGATTTTAAACGATTCGACAAACGTAGAAGTCATGACAAAAATAACCCCAAAACACAAATCACTTTAAAAAAATAAATTACTTACTTTAAAACAGCACCTTAGCATCTTAAATTTCATTATTATAGAGTTTTGGTAAATTAACAATTACATATATAAAATACTATTTGTACATAAAATGCCCGTAAGGAAAATTTAATGAATATTTCAATTGAATTATTCCAACTATATTTAAATATGGCCGCAGCAAATATTTTATTTAGTTATTTAAACACATGTTAAGTAACTGTTGTAGTTGTCCGTCCCATCCATTGTTTCAGCCAGGCAAATTCTCCGAAGCCTGACTGCCTGCCTAATAATGCGCTGTATCTATTCACTTCCTTTCCGATAATAAAAATATTCTTTGGCCCCATTGTTTGTATATTTCAAAAATATTATTTTAATCGCTATTTGAACGATCCCTTTTTGCTAAAATAGCTGCCTCGAACCATTCTATTGTAAATTTTATTGCACTTAGATATTTTGGATACGTTTGTCGGATAAATGTCGTATTTTATTATTATGTTATTAGGGCACAAAAAATTACCATGGAAAAAATTAAGTGTATTACTAACGAGAAAAAAATGCAATTACTTACGAGTAAAAAAGAACGTCTGATTTTCTTACTCCATTGAATATTTTATAAATAGCATAGGTACTCATCTAAATATTTATATATTATATTTTTTGACGTTAACTTTTTATTTTTACACTAATTTTTTATTTTATATATGCTAGAATATATTATCAAATAAATATTTTAATACAATAAATTACAGTTCGAACACCTATAAAGTTTTAATATAACACATCGACGAGTAATAATATCATTATGTCAAAATACAAAATGTACGGTTAACTTTTTTTAAAGGCGGTTCAGTTTTACGATTGATGTTCTAGTTAACTTTCCAGAAATTCCGCCAATTTAGGGGATAGGATGACGTCATCCATTTGTCCCTTCGAAATCTCTCGTCGGTAATTCCCGGATACAAAACCTTTTTTATCTTAGAATTAATAATTGTAATATTTTTTGCACTTTATTTTTATATTATAACAATCCGTAAATGCTTTACTTTTTGACATGTGTCAATAAAAGATATTCTAGATATTATAATTGAATGCGATTGTATAAACCCTTTGATAATTTGGCAATGTCACAACTTAGACAAATCTACCCGTATTAATTCTACCGCCCGTATGGCCAGATTTGCCCACTTTACCCCATTATAAACATATCAATAACGAGATGATCGCCCCACGCTATTGCTCAATAGGCGGTTTTTAATTGAATATTTGTGAACAAATATTTTCTGCCAAAACTTAAATTTACTGCCACCCCTCCTAATGAGATAATATTATAGGGTTCGTGAGATTTATTTGCAGAATCACTGGCTGACTGACAGGTTGTCATAGCTTAGGAATAAAGCGTAAGTAATTTCTTAAATAATATTTAATATGTTAATCTATAAACACCAATTCTACATTGAAAAAATATTTGCAAGTTAAAAAAATTGGTAATAGATGTCTATTACCACACAATGCCGGCTTTTCAATCAGCAGACGTGACGCCTATGTACTACAGTAAAAAAGGCAGAATACTCAGAATAGCCTTGCATATTGTATCCACTCGATTGCTATTTATAATTACAACTTATAAGTAAAAAGTGATCCTACGAACATCTTATCTACATACGTTACTGAATTGAAAATATACGTTTTAGGCAGTAGCGATAAAGTTCAAGTTTGCGTAATTATTGTGTAGATGTAACGCTATCTTAGCAGGTAGGAATTTAAAATTTCGAGCGATCTCGTCTGGCGACAACCCCTGCGCTACCGATGTATGGGGTGGAGCGGGGCCGTCTAGCGCATAGTGTCGTCTCGCTCGCACTCGCAGCGTAAGCTTATCGCTGTCTCGCCTATTATTGTCATATCAAGATTCGAGCATTGTATTTTGTTTTCAATTTTCAATTTAGTTTATATCGGATGTTGGAACGGGCAACACGTCTGGCGGATCGCCATCGCTTGTTACCCACGTGGTAGTGACGTGCTCGCGACAATTTCGATTATTTCGCGATTTTTTAATCAAATCGGGAAAATCGGTGAAGTGTTATTACTTATTAACTGTTAGTAAACATTAGATGGAATTAATGGATTTCTTCAATAGTATTATGGGGGAGCAGCTCTCAAACTCAATGCACTCAGAGCCTCCGAAGATGCCTAACTTTTTTGAAGTCGATAAAAAGAAGGTAGGTGTTGTTCTAAGCATACGAGTTTTTTTTCTTGTTTACGTTTTTTCGATTAAACTTTTTCATGAATTAAATAAGTTATTAATTATCTGGTTATAAATACAAATATGTATAAATAAATAAATATAAAAAATATTTAAAAGTTTTGTCGTTTGTTTATTTGATTTTATAATGGCTTTGATCTACTAATTGTTGATTATTAATTATAATATTTATAACAATTGTTAACAATACGCTATTATGCTTAATTACTAATTAGGTATTATACCTACATACATGTTTGCTGATTTATTACAATTTATTGTTATTTCTTAGTCACGCCATTTTTCTATCAATATTATAATTCAACTAATCTATAACGACACGGTTTAAATTAACTGAAAGTTTTAGAAACTCAATAAATACTTCATTTGTCTATAAATGCAGTTGATAGGTACATACTATATTTGCACTTTCACGTCACTAATTGTTGTAATCGAATCCAATCCACAAGATTAAGGGTCTGATATCAAATTTATGATTTCACATAAATTTGATTGTTGCTTTTTTTAATCGATACAAAAGATTAAAAAAATACATAATCATTTTTAATACTATAAATTAAACAGATATTCGCAGATTTAAATTCCAAGAATGAATAAATCATTAGCATAAATAAAATTTAGTTACATATTTAATGAAAAACCATATTGTTTTCAATACTTAAATTAGTAATTAACTAGAAGAAGCGAGCAAAAGATATATGAATATTGAAAAGCTCAATAAAATCTTGTCGATATGCTTATGGGACTTTTTATGTGAAATTTAATTATAGTCTTAATACGAAAAGATACTAAGTTAATATCGGAATAAAAGAATGGATTCCTTATAAATTTATATAATTTATGGGTGTTTTAATGGGCATTTAATCTTTTGTCATTATCGTGGAACAGGTTTTGATGATCCGATTAATATTAGAGCGAAATTAGTAAGTCGCATCTTCAGAAATAAATCGTTTTGATTTTATAGGCAGGCCTTTTTTTGGGTTACGTAGGTTATTATAAATAATAATTAGCTATCGAATAGTTTTAATTGACTATTTGGTTGTTTAAAGGTATCCATTAAAGTAAAAAAATATTTATAGTAAATAACAGTTCATATAAAAATTTATTTTATTGTATTGTAGAAAAAGCTCTTTTTTAGAAAGCTTTGAAATTGATTCCTTTGAGACGTCTGTCCAATTCCAGATGTCTAGCGTCTATGACACAATACGCCCGGTGCTGCCAGGGGTGGTCAATACGAGAGCCAGTTTAATTTTACGAGCCTCATTTTATTACGGGATAATGCGTGAAACGGATGATTTTATAACGAACCTATGTCGTAATGATCGGATTAAACCCCTTTTTATCCGTGTTGATTTATCTGTCGTCCACGCTTTGAATTTTTTATTGCAAACGGCATTATTAAGAAGATTAATAATTTACGATTGTCCAATAAAATGGGATATGAAAATTTTAACATCAATTCAGCCATCTTCATCGAAATAAGCAATTAGAATGTGTTCCAAGTTATCTTTACGAACGATAAATATTTACTTTTACGACTTATAAGCGAGCCACCCTGATGCCTGAGCCTTTTGGGTATAAAATTAGGTCTTATAAATGAATTTAAAGTACCATAATTTCATTTTATAAGAAGCTTTGGAAAACTTTAAGTGCAAGCTTAGCTTGAATATGCTTCTTTAAATCGAGGGTACATTTATAGAAGATTTTTATATTTCATAAGCTTTCATAAAACTAATACAAGATTGTATTTAAAATATACTGTTTAAAAGCTACTCTTATACTCTACTTATATTGATGTGTGTATGTACAATCCAGATAACTACAGAACTGTACTATAATAAATAAGATTTATTAATGAAGCTAGAAAGTGCAGTTAATGTAATATATTTCTTACAAAGCGAAAAAAATAAACATTGTATTTCTAATATTTTAATTCGGCACAATAATATTTACTTGAACTTCCTCAGGTGCAGGATTTCGACTTCTAAATAATTAAATTGATCACTTATTTTAAAGCTAAAAACATAAAAAATAAAGTTTTAAATCATACGCAAATTCATTATTACTTTGCTTTCTTACTGAAACTTATATTGCTTAACAATTTTTGACGAATACTTTTAATGATATGATAGATTCTCTTCCTTTGGTTTGGTAATCAATTTGTATTGCAAATATTGCTATGGCATCTTTGTGTACGTAGGATTGTAGGCTGGCTAAGAAATTAGCATGTTGCCTCGGTGTGGTCATCTCGTGTACGTGAAGTGCATAGAGTAGAAACTCTATTATTGTAGGGTAATTGTGTTATTTAAAGTACTATGATAAAATCACTTGCTTATAAAAGTTATTAATAGATTATTCGCGCAGGTTGTAGTGGGTATTTGCTGGGCCAATAATAATAATAATAAATTCTTTATTTCCATAAAGTGCAACCAAAGTTATATGCTAAAAACTTAATAGTTCGAGTCCTGCTCGATGATTACAAGATTACAAGGCATCATGATAGTTTAAGCTTTTGTTAAGCGTAACGTTTATTTTTCTGGGCACAGTTAAGTAACACACGAAAATAGCCCTCCATTAGGTGTAAATAAGGAATATTTTTTCATATATTATGTACAATTCAGTTTTCTTCTAGATGGCTACAAAGCATGCTACTTAAACATAGAATTTTAGTTAATTTTCTGGATTTTCATCTATAATGTATATGCTATTGCTATACATATTTAATAATTATGTTAAATTATATATTTATGCCAACTTTCTTCACTCTCCTCGTTGTTCTGTGGCACATACATCTGCATTGCCTATGCACGACGGGTGATTGACCGCGCATTTGTTACACCTGCAAATAACGCAAACCACTCGTATAAATGCAAGTTTGCGAGTGTGCGTTCATTAGACCTCTTAGAATCTTAGACATGCCATCTTATTTATTCATGGAGAATACATATATATCTTTTTATGTATTGTAATTTGTTCATATTCAACATGAGAAAGAAAATGTTAAGAAAGTTTGGAAATATAAATTTTAAATATATGTACAGTTTTTTAATTTAATCTAAAAAGAAATGATTATACATATTATTTGTTTTCTTTTGATATCGATATGATACACACAGTTCGATGGAATTGGCAAAGGCTAAATTACCTATTCCGTGCTAAATACTATACTAACGCTTTTGGCATCCTAGGCCTGAAAATATTTGTGTATAATAAATACGTTATACAATTTCTTTTCGTTAACTACGTGAAAATCGTAAGAATGAAACGGTTACTCAATAATGATAAAAATAGCCTGAGTGATGTCTGTCTTCTTGTCAAAATAACTAGCGTGCCAAGTTTTATTAAGACATAAAAAGAAAGTTTAATAAATCATATAATTACTATGAGGGAATGGATAAAATACTCAATTTTCAATGTCTGTGGCAGTTTATTTACCTAGTTGTTAAATACGGGAAATTCCTTTACGTCTTTCTCAGACGTCATCGTTAATTAGTATTTATCTACTAATAACTTAATGTTAAACTTCCTTGATAATAAAGTAATAAGTTTTTTAAGGAAAATTATTCTAAAAAGACCTTAAAATTATTACAAAATCTAATCTTTCAGGCAAATTTCATTTCTCATTTTACATACAAAAAATAATTAATATATCACTGTTTTTGTGTCTATTTCAATAACACTCATACCCAATGAGTACATTCAATGAATGAAAGTTCGTATAGTCTAGTAGTGTGCACATCACAGGCACTCGCTAATTGTCTCAACACGCAGTGTCAGCGTTTTATTTTCAACACGCTGTATTTAAACTATGAAAAAAATGACTTATACTTTATTTATATAACTTTACTTAGGAATATAGGAAAATGAAATTTTACACTTCGGGAAATAATTAAGTTTTAAGATATAATATCTACAACACTAATTGATAACTCATAAAAATTTTACAAAACGTCTGAATAATAACGCTGTTAACACATCGAAGGAATCTTGGGGAAAGGGAAGATAATTTTGGATAAGATAAGGATAATCCTACTATTTTGTGAAACACTTTAAGTTTGAAATTCGCAATTTATCGCTCAAACTGATTCGAATGAGCTCTCACAAGCTCTATGAAAGCTCTTCCCACATTGTACACCTATATTATATTACATTTTATAATTGAGTGAAGAGAACTTTTTCCTCTAGTAATAATTTTTACCTTAAATGTACATCCAATAAATGTTAAAAAAATATATATAGCGACACACCCTCGCTTCGCTCGGGATCTAGAGCGCGAAGTCGCGGGTTTCGCTAGTAATAAAAAAAATACTAACCTATGTTACTCAGTGATATTCTAAGTTTCTAATGGAAAAAGAATTTTTGAGATCGATTCAGTAATTTTTGAGTTTATACAAAAATATATCTTTCCTCTTTATAATCTTAGCATAGATAGATAATCTTAGCATAGATAGATAATATTAGTGTAAATTTTATAATACGTTCGTATTAAAGAATACTATGTTCTGATGATTAATACATACAAATTATATTATAAAAGTAGTTTTATTTGTCACCAATTAGTTCATAGCACTAAGCAGCACCCTCTTAAGAGGTTTAGTCGACACAGATAATTGCTGCTGTAATACAGGCCTTATCCGGCTTATAGCTTCACGCCCGCCTGAAATGGGATATCTTATCAAATGACTGTGACAGGGAGGTTTATTATTGTAAAAATATAAAACTACTGAATAAAATAGTGCCAGTTAAGAAAAGAAAAAAAACAAACATTCACTTTTTAAATCATAATGATTTTAATTAAACTGTAAAATATTTTATTGGTTAGTAAAAAATTACAAGCCTTTTACACTGAAACTAGTTTAAATGACATATTGATAAAATAACCCCAACCCTTTACTCAAGGACATATGTACTTGAGTCATTAGATTATAATATAAACTATATAATACATCGCTCCCCTATCAAGGGACAGTGCGGGGCAGATAATGCGGAACCCCAAAATGTTCATCTAATTGGAGATCAAAGGAGGGCGTGTAATCGCGTACACGGCTTGCGTACGGCGTGCGTACTCGATAGTGATATTTAGATATTATATCGATGCTAGATATGGCTTCGATTAAAAAAAAAATTAAAGTATATCTAAAAGTGATGAAATTACTTTACAACTCCAATTATAAACAAATGTATTAAAGGACCTTTTTCACTCGAGGATTTCCAGTAAATATGAATAAAATTGAAGTGTCTGTTTTTAATTTTAAATTAACAGCTTTTCACTAAATGCATATGAAAGTATATACGGCGAGTAGGTATATAGAGCGACTTACATTAAAAATTCAATTTTAATTTTTTTGTCCGTCTGTCTGTCTGTTCCGGCTAATCTCTGAAACAGCTGGACTGATTTTGACGGGATTTCACTCGTATTTAGCTAACTTTATAAGGAGTTACTTTTTATTAGAAAATTATTAAAACAATTTAATTTAATTTAACTTACACCCAGCGAAGCAGGGAGGGTTTGCTAGTTATATATAGAATATCTCATTTGTCGCTTCCAGTAAAACAGTAGCATACATAGTCGTAGGCATGCGTTAATGACCAGCGTGTATTGTTTTTGTCGATTACATGATTACTAGCCCGGAATAATACTAGGGCGTTATTCGGCAACCTTTTACACTGGACAGTGGGCAGGAAAGAGTACCTAAAGTGTTAATGTGGCTCTCTCATAGTTTCAACTTTGCACTTAATCAAATAACCTACAATACAGAAGCTTTTTCATTACTACATTATCGTATATTGTAATGGAGTCTAAAATTTTATTCGAGCTTTTACTAATATCCATAGTTCAATTTTAGTTAATTAAATTTTAATAATAGAGTTAATTAACATTACTATTAAGAATTTGTCAGTTGTACATAAGTGCATACGTACATACTTAAAAATAGATATTATTAATTCATAACTTTTACTGCTTATAAGACTTAAGCTTAACATTTATTATTATACATGTTCATTTATATATTACATAATTATATTTAACAAAATACATTACGTACCTAAACTATAAGAGGTTAAAACTACTTATAGTGTCAAATTATACACAGATTGAAACTATTGAAATTCACATAAGGTATATGAAATAACAATTTATTTTATAGAGGTCGCGTGATAAACTGTAAATTTATGTCGAATTATAGAAAATTGTTTTCCTTACAATGTTGATGTTAAAATGTGAACGTTGTTTCTTGTATGTTGGTGACTTTCTAATTCAAAATGGCTGTTATATTGTTATTTTATGACCTACATAATTGCCATTAAATTACTATTTCCGTACTAATATGGTATATAACATGGTAATTTCTATTATTTTTGAAAATAAATTTTATAGATACTTATTTTAAACGTATATGCGATCTGTCTCATTAAAAGCATTTGTAACAAAAGGTTAATAAAGACGCTATTCAAGAGGTAAGTTTGAAATCTATCAATCTGGGAAAGCAGTGAGTGTAGTAACGAAGTATAATTTTTGTGTAAACATTCTCGTGGAAATCAGTTAGCGAGATGACTGGCTGCCGCTCTATCAGATATAGCTCTCAGGGTGGACGGTTTTATTCATAAAATAACCAAGAAATCTCTTTTTTTATATTTAAGTTGAAATATTTTAAAAATAAATAAATAATAATATATTAAAAAGAAGTAATTTGTTTTTTGTAAAAACTGCCTGTGTATATATTTGTTATTCTTTATATGTATTTTCCATGGTATTGACAAGTGGTAATCATGATAGAAATTGTCTTGAATTGAAGGGGAGGCCCGTGCCCAGCAGTGGTAAAAAAGGGCTGAATACAGGTATTCAATAATATAACAATTATTATTATGATAAAATAATATATTCTATGTAATTATAAAAAAAACTATTTCAGAAGTATCATTAAAACGCTCCATGTTTCCCAATTATAAGACAGAACACATCCAACGGTCGCTTATCTAATTAACACATTCTAACATTGTAAGTGCATAATTTATGCCTATCTTTAGAGATCAGCGCTACCTAGTTGAAATCCATTGACTATTTTAACATTGGTATCAATCGAGGCTTTGTTTCTTCGGCCAACGCCCTCTAAGGCTTGCCGTGTAACAATTAACTTGCTTGTAGTGCAAGTTACGGGATAGAGCGTGTATATGTTTTTTTTTGTGAGAATATAGTCCAATGTTATGAATTAATGGTTTAATTTTTTGCTAATATATTGAAAGATCCCGTGACCATGATTGCTGTAAAGCATTCGAAACGTCGGGAACCAAAAATACAAATAAATCCGCGACAAAATCCGAAAACGTAGTTTCATTTATAATGCCAAATATTCGCGTAAACCTAAGAAAGGGTTATGTCAAATATTTGTCAAAATTTTCGTTGATTTGAATATTCCATATAAAAAATATTTTAAATAGATATAATAATCTGAGAAATAAGACATCTTTTGTTAACCTCCAATAGTTTATAACTTATGAGCTTTAAGCTAATGGTTGCGCTTTGTGTTGTTCATTAAATCAAGTTAAGAAGTTACAACGTATGTAAAAGGTCCACCTGCTATCTACTGACGCATTGACAGTTGACACTCCCAGCACTTGTTTTAATTTTCGAAATTTTTTCTTTCGTAATTCTAATTTTTATTGCTGTTTTAGGAAAGTAAACGATTTACAGTGTCATAAACTTTAATTTTTATGCTGACATTTAAAAAGTATTAATTATATATTGTTGAAAAATTGTTACATAATGTTTTGTTCATTTACCGAGTGTTATCTTCTTAGAAGGTACTATAAAAGTTACATAGCAATATTTATAGCTTTATCAAGTATAATATAAGTTCCAAGTATAATATATTCAATTTATTTCAATCCTATACACAAACAATGTAAGTATGTGTTGCATAATTTGTTAACAAGAACTAAAGTATAATTATTATACATATTATATTAAACAACTATTAACTTTATAGCTCACTTTTTTCTACTATATTACAAGACACTTCATGAGGTACCTATATTAAAATATAAATATGATTTTTACTTAAGTCGATACAAATCAAGTAATATGTGACGTTTCACAATAAAATAGCAATAAAATTTAAAATATATTAATTGGCTAATATAAGAGTTATCGTAAAACATATTTTTATGAATAGAAGGTGTTTATATTTCGCGTATGAAGTAACTGTTCACGTTTACTGGTACAGTTAATACGGTCGTGACAAAACATTTTGTGGTTACATTGACTTCGATATATAAATAAACACGAAGGGCTCACGCTAAATGCGACTTCAAATGATCCATTTATCGAAGTTATACGAAATTTACTATATATTGAAACTATTTACGATTTCCATGTAAGCTTAAAGTCAAGAAATTGTTAGAAAGCTCGCCAACTTAAATATTTAAATACGTGAAAATGCTGGCTGTTTTCATTGATTTGTTATCATATTCGATAATAATTATTTATGAATAAAAAATTATCTCATATTTATGTCATTTGTATTTAATAGATAACTGTGATAAGATATTATCCTTTTGTTATTAAATTTTATTGGTGGTGACAGTTTGTTTTATCATTGGTAACGAATAACTACTGTACGATATACGTATACGTTAAAAGTATTTGCGATAGTCGAGCGATTGGCTTGAAAATAGGTTAACTTATCATACTCGCGAATACACGACAAGACATTAAGGTGCGTCGTTTTACGGCCTCCGCTGATGGCGGCTACATTGTAATTGTATGGGGAATGACAGGAAATTGCAATCTATGAAACAATAGATTCATAATATTATTTATTTATTCCAATAAAACGTTATTAAAATTTGTATAGAACTAGTGATTCATCCGCTTCGCTTCGCTTCGTCCTCTAGATACTTTAAAACGGTTATCTCTCAGAGATGTGATATTTTCCTGCAGTTAAAATTATCATATAAGTTGATTCGAGTAACCAGTTATCGTCATTTCAAATTTTATCGAAACCTCTAGTGGTTTTCTCATAGCATATCACAAACACACAGAAAGTCCTTTGTGTCGATAATTTTATGTGCAGGTTTGACTGAGCCAGAATTTTATTATATATATTTTTTGAAGTGAAACTTAGTACCAGTACCAGGCGCTCAGAGACGGGGAAGAGTTAGCCTTAATTTAAATTCAAGTTTTACTTATGACATATGTACTTTGTACACACGCACTTTTTTTATATATATTTTTTAATTTTCATAAAATACATATATATTCAAGCTTAATTCAAAGGCGTAAAATAACTCAAGTACTTTATTCTCAAGTAATGAAAATTTCTTTGAAATAATTTTTGAGTAAAATATTTCTTTCAACTGTATTTACACAAGCATTTTTAATAGTGTTTTTGAAGACTTCAAATAATCTTAGGATTTTTATTCAAAATAACACTCTGTTAATTTTGAAGATGTTAAGGCGAGGCGTGACTTTTTTCGCCGTGATATAAAATCACTCTTGTAAAATGTCGCGAGTTTTCAATCGTGTTTCTCTGTGAATTTTACTTATACTTTTATTTATTATTTATTTTGTTTATTTTATTATTCAGTTTTTTAATAAATAATAAATAAAATCTTTATTGGTATTACTTGTATAGAAAACAAAACTATTGAGTACTAATTATGATGCTTTATTTTATATATCACGTGTGTATAATAAAAATGGCTGAAGGCTTTTCAATATGTGCCACAGAAGTTATATGTTTGATAGACCATTGTGTTGCTTAATCTTAACGTACTTGCGTTTGATTATTTCATTGATGTAGAAACCTCATTGTGAAATAAATCTTAGTTGTTTCTTACCTGTTTCCTTTTGAAGATAAACTTATTGTATATATCGTAAATCATTTTGTTAAGTACATATTACTACTAATAAACTTCTAAGTTCTTTTATTCTTGGGACGTAAGTATGTTACTTCTATGACTTGAAAGTTAATTAAGCCATTTATCTAGTTTCATTTACAGAATAAAGCCTAT
The DNA here is from genome assembly GCA_905231865.2 of Boloria selene. Taxonomy (NCBI): domain Eukaryota; kingdom Metazoa; phylum Arthropoda; class Insecta; order Lepidoptera; family Nymphalidae; genus Boloria; species Boloria selene. Next base: position 8,046,851 of record HG993149.1, read on the forward strand.
GTATTTCTCGTATTCACCCTCCAGAGAAATATTTGTTAGATCCGGTTAAGCTATTTACAAGACTTTATAAGTACAAATAGAGAGATAGATCATTATTTTGGCTGTATTAGGAATGTGTAAATAATATTATAATACTACCAGGTAGCAATTTCGATCACACATATAAAGGTTTCAATTGATTAGTATAGCTATTAAAAACCATATCTTCATAATTTATATATTATTACACTATCTTCGTTTAATTTAAACAAAATCTCAACATAAATATCAAAAGAAGAACGGGCTCGAATGCGAGGACTAAAGTACGGCCGCACGCCGCCGCAAGACAATTTCAAATTGCTAGCAATAATTCAAAGTGTAATATAAGGGATGGGTTTATAAATAAACTTCTACTCACTAGTAAGTAAGACAGCGTTTATGGAAATGCCATGGATTTACACTTATTGAGTTTGGTTAAATATTGAACTCGATCGGAATACATTTATTGGCTTGAGGCGTAGTTGTATGGATGTCATTACAATATAACACTTCTGAATTCAAAAACCAAATTATGTTTGTAGAAATTGATGCTACATTGCATTATTATACGTGTTAAAGGACTTGAAATTGCATTTTTGAGTCTACATATCTAGGTATTGACAACATTTGTATCTATTAAACTGCGAGATTATTTTCCTTATGTCACTTTTATTTCAATCATGACACGTCTGTAAGAGTGCTGTTTAAATCCATTAGATTTGAGACCCTTGTGGAGATCAGCTGGAATTATAAAGAGAGTTATTTTAATAATGGCGCTTAATTCAATCGAACAACATTCGCTAAACATATTTGTATTTGACATTTAATACAAGATTTAGATGCTAGAGGACCTAATTGAAAATAAATTATTAAGAATCTATGACCAACGGACGTAAAGCCATATAATTTTATTATGTCGCATGTGAACTCTTAGTAATACATCACATCAACTATTACCTCTTTACTTAGAATTGAGAATATTCTATAAAATATGCAACGATAATCATTTCGCATATTTTATTATGAATAAAATTTATATTTGATTGTATAAAGTTAAACAGTACGCCATTTAGTCAAATGAAAATCGTGATATATGCAACAAAGTCGTAAATGACATATAAACTTGATGCTGCTAATATTGTTTGCAATCAAGCAACTATAAAATAGTGCTATAAAATATATTGATGGAATATACAATTGAATAGGTATAATCTTAAAACCTGACATATTGCCTTTCTTTATTATACTGTCTGACGCATTCTACGCTAAACGTTTCTGAGATTCTAACTGTCATTATTGTAGAATAAAACTTATATTTCTAATAAGTTTGTAAGAGAAAATTTATATAAATAATTGTAATAATAAGAGATTGGATATTATGTATTACAAATATTGATTTCATATTGAGATTTTATATGTGTAAAATTTGTTAAAAATTGTTATGTTGTTTATAGTGTCAAGAATATGACTTAAAATATTACCTTTAAATAATATATCAGGTATGATATTGCAAAAACCATAGCTTGCTCGATATTTTTTATTTTACAATACAAGTTTTACGAAAAATGATGAAAAATTATAAAATAACCGTCAAAGCATCATAATATTACTATTAATCGCTATTGCTGTGGTGTTACAATATTTATTTATTTATTCAAGCGGAAGGGGAGAGTCAGTAATTGGCACATGACAATGGGGATTAAGCGGCTTACAGACGAGTTTTGTGATTCAAATATTGACGGCTCGGTGGGCGACAATGAAGGCCTGTTATGATAATATTCTTGACATTTCATACAATAATTTGTCCGCAAACTGTTCACATCGAGTGGCCGTTGAAATCTTTATGGCGCTCTCGACGTCTGTTTTGTAATAATTGGAATGTATAATGTGGTGTGCTCTTGGGAACTAAACTCAAATTCACCATCATATTGCTCCTTCTTTTTAAATTACCATAAATCCTGTGGTTTTATTATTAAAATTAAAAATTCTTAATCATTCAGATTAAGCGGTCACCTTGTAAATTGTAAGAAAATAGTAGGTACTATGTTCTAAGCAAAGACCAGATAAAAACTAGATGCGATGATTTAATACATACTATCAAAAAATTATCTTTGGAACAAACTCCTTAAATATATATTGAAAATATTGGTTTGATTAATTAGAAATATAATGTCTTAAAAGTCATATTTTTTACACTAAAACGCATTTAAGTATAACAAGCAAGTTTAAACAAATTTTACGCATTTAAAATCTCAATATAAAACCAATATAGGATCATAGGTACGAGCATCTCGCATCAATCTTTCTCATCACGTCGACTCGCCCTCGCGATTAATCACGCGCAGAACGTTTTCGATTAGCGTCAACTAAAAAACCATCTAATTATTAACAACCGGCTTGCTTCATTTGTTCTTCTAATTCTAACTCCAAAGGGTTAACTTCAGGTGGAAATTGGTTCTCTACGTAACTTTTAACGTTTTTCTTTTTTGTTATGCGAGTCCCATACATGTTATAAGATTCAAGAATGCATATATTATTGTAATATCTGAAATATGATATAGCTTTTCATGTATCTTGCTATTATCTTGATACTATTTATATATTTGAAATCTTTCATCACTTAATCAAAATGTTGTATTACTTGTACAAATCATTTAGTTATATAAATGTTGTATAAATTGTTATATAACTGAGTTGAAGACAGTTTTTAAATTATTGGCAATGTACCTAAAGGAAACGAGGCAGGAAACTACGTCTTGTGTTGCGAAAATTTGCGAATAAAGATTGCGGAAATATAAGCTATAAATAATAATAACAGCACAGTCTCGCACATAGGTCAAAATAATTCACATCAACACTTTTTTAACATAAATTCTTATAAAATCTATACACAGATCATTTGTCTTCAGAACAAGGGGAAAAGTAAATAATAAATATTTATATTTTGTCACAGAAACAGTTCTAACGAACACCCTGAAAGGTCCTCTTGCATGCAAATTCGTTTTTCGCACGCCCTGACCCCAATGCGTCCATTACTTCTTTAATGACGAGTTCATATATATAGAGGAAACAGGAAGTGTCAAATGGCGTTTTCTTGTCCATACACGGCCCAGTTCGACTTAGCGCTAAGTGCCCTGATGTAATTGTTCGTCAAATGCAAATAGCTCGTGTTTGATTATCCGGCGCCGCGTGTCCATGGGTTAAACTTTTGCCCATTTCGAAGTAAACCGGACGGTCACATTTGGTTAACGGTTTTTCCTATACTGATGACACGTGCTTCAGAGTCAATTCGCCGACTATGGGTATTAATGAAAAATTTGTTTGCTCATTAATTGTATTTGTTCGCCATTTATGTATTGTTTTAATTTTTATTGCTCTCAAATAATGGCTTAAAGTACAGTTTATTTTTCAAGTTAAACGTTTCACATTCAGTTTTAAATGAACGATGTGAAAATAATATATAGAGCACGTTTTAAAAAAATGTTCAAGGCGTTAGAATTTCCAATCAAGCGTATACTTTTTATCGTCATACATTTAGTGATACAAGTATTTTATCTGTATTTCAAATTGCCAGTACATTTAAGTGCCGGATATTGGTGCAATTATTGCGAATGACATGTACAGTAGCAACGGGGTGTATCATTTACGTCTTTAGGTAGTCTTGCTAGCTTGTATATACCTATTTGTCGCCACCATTGCCTTATTACTTGATCAGGTTTTAAATCGGTACTTTTATAAATTCAAAAGTTTGTATGTGTGTTTGTGTGTTATAATTTTAAGCTGAGATGGCATGACAGATTTTAATAAAGTTTAAGTATCGATAGATTATACTTATTCTATAACCTGAATACCACACAGGCTATATCCAAGCGAAGCGAGGTTAAGGCACTAGTTACTAAAACTATTAAGAACTAGCATTCTTCGTAGCAGTTTAACGTCCGCAAGTTAAAAAAAATAAAATTTCTAAATTGTAACCTCCTCCTTTTTTACCTTGGTTAAAAAGTAGCCTAAGTTACACCTTATCTTACCAACATTAGTTATCTGCAAGTGAAAGTCCCGTCAACGGTCCAGCCGTTTCAGATATTAGTCAGAACAAACAGATAGACAAAAATTTTTAAATTTATATTTTGTGCTAGTACCGTATATACTTTCGTATGCATTTAGTAAAAAGCTGTTAATTTGAAATTTATAATAGACACTTCAAATTTTATTTATATGTATAGGTAAGTGAAAAAGCTCGATGATAATTTTCCCACCCAAACGTCTCTACTACGTATTGATATGCAAATCCTTGTTTACGTTTTATCGCTCGTAGTTTATTCATGAATGTATGAGAAATGTAATGCAGTTGTGATGTTTTTTTCCGGACATGCGGGCGTACTACACGTGGCCATTGCACACCGTTAACTTCCTTGTGTGAATATTAATGTACCCATTATTTCTAAGTGATAACGATTCGTCGTATAAACGTTTATATTGCGATTCTTTGTTTCTTTTATATCTATTTATAGTTGATCAAATATCAATATCCGCATTATCTATGTATATAAATGAAACGGAAACACTGTTTGTACAAGCGTATCACTTGAGGTCTGATCGATTAGGCTTGATTTTTTTTTATTAATTGTAATAATCTGTAGTGTTTTAGATGTAATAATTATAATCCATATCATACAAATTAGAAAACTAGAATGATCCCAAAAAATAATAAATTTAAGACAAGAGTACGTGTGTGGGAAAACTAGTAAATTAAAGGAAAAATATTATATTTATTAAATAATATTAGTAAATGAAGATGTTGGTGAGAAAAAGGATATTTTTTTGTGCATTTTATGTTTTATAGTAAACATTATTTTAAGTTTTCTTTCTTTTTTTCAGTTGTATGAGATCAGCGATGATCCTCAGAGGAAAGAGTTTCTCGACGACTTGTTCTCCTTTATGCAAAAGCGAGGTAAGTTCCCACATGATATTCCAGCCAATATGGACTGTAAAGATTTGATTAATTCTCTGTACCGATTGATATTACGTGCAATTTATCATAGATTTAAATGTTCTATTCACGACGGTCCTTTATTAAAGAACCAAATTAGGATGAGCTCTGTTGAAGAGTAAATAAGTGTGCTTTAGAGGTCTTCACGATTTGGTTTCTAGATACGAATCGAATATAGGTTATCTTCTGGTATAAACGATTTTATATTGTAGAGATCGACGTGCGGATGATAAGATCGCGTATGATTGACGATGTCTGTTCATCTATGAATATGTATGTATTACTACTTGTAATTAGCAAGCCTATTACAGAAATAGATAAAGTTTTTTAAAAATAATAAGATAATTCATTATTTAATTTACTAAAAACTTAATTCCATTCTACCTTATTGTGTTAATGTACCTATGATATACGTAGATTAAGCATATCTCTCTCGTTGATTATGGGAATTCGCCATGTTGCCATATTAATCAAGGTAATCATTATATTTTAAAATCATAATAGAAATAATCAAGCGGGAGATTTGTTAATCGCCTCGAGCGCTCAGATCGTGAGTCTGCTTTTGATTGATAACTGTTGCTATCACGCTTTAACTTTATTCATTTTTTTTCTTTCTCTTTTCATCTTTAATTGATCTCAGTTGTCAATGGCGCCACCGCTGGTGGATTAATCATATATAATACGTACAATACTTAATTCTGTGTGAAATATAATTGGTGATAAACGTAACTACCCTGTTAAAAATTTCTATTGTATTTTTACAAAAAATGTGTTGGAAGTAATTACGCACCCCAATTTAGTAATTTTAAAACTCAGTTTTGTAAATTTACTATACTATTTATTGTAATTTAATATAAGAAAATTACAACATACCTATTTGTTGAAATTTACTAAACTTTTACTGAAAAAAAGTTTAGTAAAATTTCTAACACGTATTGTAATTTTACTAATCAAATGATATCCAAGATGTTTAGTAATTTTAAAACTCAGTTTTGTAAATTTACTATACTATTTAGTGTAATTTAATATAAGAAAATTACAACATATTTGTTGAAATTTACTAAACTTTCACTGAAAAAAAGTTTAGTAAAATTCCTAACACGTATGTAATTTTACTAATCAAATGATATCCAAGATGTTTAGTAATTTTAAAACTCAGTTTTGTAAATTTACTATACTATTTAGTGTAATTTAATATAAGAAAATTACAACATATTTGTTGAAATTTACTAAACTTTTACTGAAAAAAAGTTTAGTAAAATTTCTAACACGTATTGTAATTTTACTAATCAAATGATATCCAAGATGTTTAGTAATTTTAAAACTCAGTTTTGTAAATTTACTATACTATTTAGTGTAATTTAATATAAGAAAATTACAACATATTTGTTGAAATTTACTAAACTTTCACTGAAAAAAAGTTTAGTAAAATTCCTAACACGTATGTAATTTTACTAATCAAATGATATCCAAGATGTTTAGTAATTTTAGAATGAAGTATTGTGCTTATACTATGCATTTATTCCATCTATATTTAAGAATATTACAGAAAATTTGCAGTAAAACAAATAGAAGGACAGTGTAGTTAAAACCTAAAAAATTATATTATTATTAGTGTAACTCTTAACTACTTACATAATAATTTATGTGTTAATTTTTTTTAATTCACTCATGCTTTTAATACATTGTAAATATTACTCATATTTACAATGTAAATAGTAGGTAAAGTAAAAGATAGGTGTATGTATCCAGCTTATTCTAGTGTGCTACATAATGTTTTTGTTTTGTGAATAAGTAATTATTTACAAAAAAAATTATATAAGACATTTTTAAAGTAATTCAGCAAACAGTTGTAAAATTACCACACACATTAAAAAAAATAATTGTTGGTGAAATTACAATTCATGATATAATTTCACAATCAAAATTTGAATATTACAAAGAAAATTATTAAATTTACAATGACCCCATTGTTATTTCTATTACAACTTTGTTTTGTGATTTTACAAAAATTTCTAGTAAACCAAATTACAAATAATGTTTGTAAATCTAAAATTTTTTTCATTAAATTCGACAAACAGTTCTGTAAAATTACAATGCAAGTAGGATTTTTACATTAAGATCGTAAAATTTCAACACATCCTACTAAGTTTCCTGACATCTTTTGGAAAATTACTAGAATTGTTTCATAATTTCGCAGTGGTAAACATCGATTTGTAATTTTACTCAACCTTTGTTTTGTAAAATGATTGTAATTTTACAAACATTTTTAACAGTGTATAGATAGGTACTCTACATCTATAAGGCTATTTAAGCCATTTTTAGGAACCTTTTAGGATAGCGCTTTGACTAAATGTATCACATGGAAATGATTTTAACGAACCGCATATCGTTTTCATAATATTTTAAATTTTTATTAAAATTAAAGTCTTAAAGTCGTTCTTAAGTTCTTTTTGAAGTCTACAAAAATAACGCAGCCATGTCATTATTAGATATTTTCGCATATTACCACACTTATGGCTTTGCCAGATCTGACAAAATATAACCCATAAATCGGGATTAATAAGACCTTTCAAAAACAATTTTACGACTTGGCTCGTTAATCGTACATCCTTGTCCGACTTGTCATAATTGAAATAAATGTTATAAATTATATTTACACGACACGACTGCAATAGTCGCTGAGAATATCAGAAATCGGAACCGGGTCTTATCTGTTCTGTAATAAATTATTATTCAATTTATCACTTCACCACGACCAATAAACTTCTGGCTGTTATTACGCTGAGGCGATAACAGCGAAACTAATCATATTTTTCCTTAACGAATTATATCGAGATCAAATTAAATCGAAATGCGAATCGATGTTTGAATAGTTATTAATGTTTCAGATATCATGAAACAACTACATAGTTATATTAATCTATAGCTGTTTTTGTTAACGTCGTTTACACATTTTTTAATTACTAGAATTAATTTATTCGACTGAGGCTTATCTTCCTGCCAGCCTCCATCTCTGATCTCGTATTAATAATGTTTTATCATTTATTATTGCTCGTGAGTAATGAAAGTTAACCCGCCACGCCCCGCGCCTGCGCCGCACTCTGTCTTCATCACCGTTAAAAAAATTAACATCACTTCACATCACTAAATCTTTTTTTTTGTTTTTAATCAATCTCGGACGTTTAGTTTAAGGCCAACGACGAATAATTATTTGAATGGTAATCGGGATATCGGTGTGGGTGTTCTGTAATCGATTTATAAAATGCATTTATTGCTATAATGTCCTTTTTATATAAAATATACACGTATTTTTTTAAATATGAAGATCATTTATATCATCTCATCATTGTATGAGGTCAATGTTAAATTACAATGCCTGACAAATTCTTAAAATGAAGTTTTTAATAAATCAACTCATTATAATAGTATTCGTGTTAAAATTTATAGTTATACCTACCTACGTATTGTTACACAACAATTAAAATATTAATTGACAAGAAATACTCTTTTTTTTCAATACAACTCAAAGTAACGTTGTAATAGAAAAGATTAGTGTTTTAGTATATTGTATTATTGTAGGTTTATGTATTTTAAAATGATATTTAATGATCATCAAATGTTTTCTTATAAAAGTGAAATGTGACGAAACATACTTTATTTTTTAATTTAGGGGTGGGGATAGGATAGTTACCACGTGACTAACTCGTTAGCAGCTGATTGATCGGCCATCAACCCGCTTCTGTCTGTTCTACTATACAGTATGTTAAAAAAATAACAATGTTGTAAAGTTAGATATTAATTTAACAAAATCAAAACAATTTTTAATGTAAATAAATGGAAATGTGTTATAGTTTCATTAAGCTGATACTTTTGCAAATATGTATGTATATTATGTATATGCAAAATATTTAAAAACATTTACGAGTAAATCTATATTTTATATGTTTCCATTAGTAGAAATTTTTCAGATGTATAGTCTTATTAAATTTATTCCAAAATACTGTTTTTTCATAATGAAACAACCTGTATATTAAAAAGCATTGTTTCACTTATTAATAGCGAGTATAGTATAACTAATAACATCTCATTCGGATTCATTTCCCGTGATTAATTATCTGTTTAATCGATATAAGATGTTGTACCAACAGCCTTCACTAGTAATTTAATCTTCTGTTTTGAACCTTATCGGTTTTTGATAAGATCAACTTTTGTATGATTTGAAATAGATTTAAGATTAGATTAAAGAGTGGATATATCAAACTTTTTTCCTTCGTTGACGATCGCCTTTGTTAAAAGTTTAATTGGCCTCTAAACTAGCTCGTAGGTAATTCGATTTCAGATTGTGTTATGCTTTACGAATGTTAATCTGAAATTGATTGATTATACGGCGCTTGATATATGGGCGTGGATGTATTTAATGCGTTTCATAAGTGTATTGTTTTAATTTTACATTAAAAGTCATTTGTGCTTAAAATTATAACTGTCTAGGATTAACCGTGGCTTCGCACGCGTTCTAATAATAATCGGAAACCAAATTCTTTCCCAATCATCAGCGGTATGATACCTCGCAAAACTAATTCCCGCCTTTCCCGTTTTTGCAACATTTTTCATTGATGCTCCGCTTCTCAGCTTTACAATACAACTCTTCAGCTTTATAATATTAGTATAGATTACGGATTACCCAAAAGGACAGGTTGACAGTAATCTAATTTATAAAAAAAGTTGTATATAATTAAAATACGCTGGCGGAGCTGCGGGAAAAAGTTATCCATAAATGATGAAAATTTAATGAAATTTTTGATTCGTTCAGCGTATCATTGGAGAACATTGTCACTTTGGAAACTGAAATAACTAAATTAATGATCGGTACGTGCGATACAGGGGCGAAGATTAATGATTACGATTGTCACTGCAGCGCTACACTTATTGAAGCGTTTGTTTTATATCATGCCAACAAGCTGGTATTATGTTATACCATTCTAAATGTGAACAAATATCAATTTGTTCCAACGGGACTAAATTTGCATGCACTTGTTAAAAAAATATATAGAAAGTGTTGTATCAAAAATCTTAATGATCAAAAATCGTCGGTTATTAAAAGAAAAACATTTCGTTTTTCTGTTTTACATTAATCCTTAATATTACGGATCTTATTGTCTGAATTTGCAAAAGAGAACCTTTATAGACTAAGAATACAAGATTAGTAGTCTCCAAGAATATTGGATGGGTAGTTTAATAAATCGGCAAATGTCAGTACAGAACAACATTGTGACTATCATCTCGCAGCAATAACGACCAATAGCGCCAGTCATGCACACTTGTTTTGCATGTGGTACAATTTATAACCTTAGTGCTATTAAAATTCTACGCCTAATATACCTAGTTTTCAAATTTGTCATATTTGGCAAGTGCCTTTGAAGGATCTGAAGGCTGTGAAGGGATAAATATGCCCATAACTTTCTTATTTTATTTTAATATTAAATAGTATGCTGTCTTGTAATACTTGTATAAAAATTATATTTATTAATAATCGTCGAAGGAAGGGTCAACTATAAAGTCTTACTTTCTTTAAAATCAAAATATCCTGAAATCGTTAATACTTCACCCTTGAAACTTTTAAATTGTGCCAATAGACACGGTGAAGGCATTTTATATACCTAAAGTGAAGGTTTATTATCCTATTTTATATGTAAACTAGCGACTCGCCCTCGCTTCGCTCGGGATCTTCCCTAGTTTTAGCACAGGCAACGCCGCGGGATCTGCTGGTTATGCATATAAACCTTCCTCTTAAATCACTCCATCTATTAAAAAAAACCGCATCAAAATCCGTTGCGTAGTTTTAAAGATTTAAGCATACATTAGGGATATAGGGACAGAGAAAGCGACTTTGTTTTATACTATGTAGTGATTTTACAGATTTTTATTAAATTGGATACGAAGTAGTTATATTTTGGAAATAGGAAAAAAAGTCAAACAGTTAAAGTAATTAGTAAAATATAAACTTAGAATTATAATTAAAAACGATTTCAAATATTAATTACACATTCATAACAACTTTTCTTTATAAAAAACAAATGCACATTCCAAGAATGTCACGCGGAAGACGAAGCAATCGCCACCCGAATTAATGAAAATGTTCTATTTCCGTTTAGCGTTTATAAGAATAATAGTCACTCCAAGAATTCTCGAGATTATGATCGATTATTTTCGTCGTGTTTTCACTGCGGTGAAAAATGTGGGGACATTTTGTACTGTTGCGTATCGCGATCAAAGAACAGCTGTTGATTTTCAAACAAATAAAAGTAGAATCAAACAATTAAGTAGTGATGAGGATTTATATATTTAATATTTATAAATATCTATGTACTAATGTAATTTAATTTCATGAAATTTACTTATAACAATAATTTAAGTATAGATATTAAGTTATTAATCACTCTTGCACCATAAAATTTTATGACTAGAGTATGAAGATGAAGATCCTAAGATCATGATTTTGCAATTATTTGCATTTATACCACTAAGGCTTTACCTTTTAGAGAGTAAGTACATATAATATATTAATGTTTAAAGTATTTTCTTTCAAACTTAATGATTTCCATCACTACCCACTAGAGACGCGCTCGAGTTCCCTAGCCGCATTTGATGATAATCTCGACGATTATTAATAAATCACAGCGGCCGTGTTCGCTTTTTCTGATGAAATTGTCTCGCCTACGTTTAACTATTAATATATTTTATTGCGACTTAAACGTTTCTTTTGTTTCTGGCTCAATAAAATCAGTTTTATTAGCGAGTGACATTCTTTGATCCTCCAGTAATATATACGGTATTGTTTACAATTTACATTTCATTCATGCTTACATTCATTCTTAAATTATAATGTGTATCTAAAACACAGTGTTTTACAAGAAAAGTTAATCGTTAAAGGTAAATCAAACACTATTATTGATATTAAAACTTAATACCTAATATATATTAATTAGGACTTTTGTGTTATAATGAATACAAAATATGAAGAGATAGCTTAGCTGTTAGCGGTAAGCTATATCAAATTACCTACATATACTATTACACAAATATTATGAACTAATATTTATCGCTCCACATGTAACATAAATGATCATCACACAGTTTTCGTTTTGCATATTTTTAATGTTCATTAATAAAAGTCCATACTGCCCGTTACCGCGATATAAGTTGATTAATCGTAATATGAGCAGAGGCGAATTAGCGAGATAACCTCGAAAAGTTTAATGATTATTTTTTTTTATTGATGATATGGCCATCATTTCTATAGGGCTTATATTTTTTTAATATAATTTAAAAATATTTTTAAGCCAAATTGGTTTCTTGTATTTTTATATCAATTCTAAGGAATTTAAGGCTGTAAAATCATAAGCGTTGGTCGATGACCTGAATCTGAATTGTGAACAAAACTTAATTCGCGCCAAAAAGCATTGTTCGATATGCGCGTGTTTAATCGATTACGTTTAGGCATCGAATTCGACCCAAGTCTTAATTGATGTTTGAAAATCGAACCCTTTATACAACTCACTTTTTTTGAGCATAAAAGTTGACAGCATTAATTGTTCTAAGGAAAACAAAAGCTTGTTTATAAAAAGGATGTTTTATTAAATTTCATGAAAATTTTATATGTTTCATTAATTTTCAGCTCAGTGATCTTAACGTTATAGTTAGAAATATTTCAGCACTCAATATTTCAGTTAAAGTAGACTAGGTTACAATATTCTCAATTGAAATTATTTTTTTCTTAGAAGTCCATGCAATAAAATCTTATTTTTAAATATAAAAGGGGAGTGTGACCGCATTATAATACTAAAACTTGAACCGACTATTCTTTCCTCACCAATTTGTATGAGGCTATTGTTGTCCGTCTGTCCATCCGCATCAAATACCCTCATAAATCATATTCGTCGTAAATTCGATATGAGCTACAATGAAAGATCTGTTCTTATTTAAATTTCGAATTCGTGTGTGACATTTCTTTTTTTATGGCATTCATCAATGACGTCGTATGAAAGAGACTTAACATTTCTAAATCAATTTAAAAAAAAAAAATAGCAATCCTTACATTGTAGCATTGAATTATTAGTTAAAACAAAGTAGTAATAGTTTTTGTAATCGCAAAATAAGCTATTTTAACATGGACCACCTTTCTCTGTTACCGAATTAGCATAAATAAAGGGTGATTTTCACTTTGGCAATTACGGCGTATTATATAGACGAATCACAAATTGCACTCTAGCTATTGTTGAGCCGGCCCCACACATCACGCCTTGTTTACGCGACGAGCACGTACGTCTTACTTTGTCGCAGCGACATCTGCTTCGTGCAATCTTGGTTGAAAGCCCTGTTCCTGAGGAATAAGAACCAAAATAATTAATATATTAAATAGTTTCTGCAGATTAGAAGCTATTTTAAGCCGAAAGTTCCACACTTTCCTAAAGTCATCGCTAGAAAATAAGTTATGAAAAACATAATTAGGTACAATAATTGAAATGTTTTTTTACAAATTTTGAATTTTTTTATATTTTAAGTAAATTTTAAAGTTACGTCGTGTAGGTCCTTAAATGTGATCAATTTGGTATCTAACAGAAACAAATACGTGGCCACCAACACATCGATTATGGTGGGAAAATATTAGAAAGTGAATTTTAATGCATTAAGCTTAAAGTCAAAAATTCTACAAAATAATGTTGGACAAAAAAGTGATAAGTCCATTGTAATCTCTCTGACGCCTTGAAGGTTTACTCCCAGTTAATTGCTTTGAAATGTTTTTTTCTAGTCGGCGGGTAAATGTTTTATTGTACGTACCTTGTCTACCTGAATTTGAGATAGTACAGTAATGTCTCAAATCCCTAGAACAATCCAGAATTAGTCATCGGAGAATTCAATTGGCAAGAAATGTTATCTTTGTTTTGATTTACATGATAACGATGGACGATTGTAGTTAAACTTGTCATTCATCGTTTTGCGATAATTTGTCTTTATCTGTTGTTTTCATTGTGGTAGGTAGGTAAAGTTTATTTAAGTATGATCATTGTTATTTGGAATGTGTTATTGTAATATTTTTTAATATCCATATAATATTTGGAGTTCGAGTAGTCAGGTCGACATCCTGTAATTTTTTTATCGATAACACTAAAACTTGCAATGACTACTGAATAAAGTATTAAAATCAATTAAAAACAAGGGATTAATAGGCAATAAACGGTTTTATCTTTGTCTATTTATATATACGATATTAATATAGTTATTCATAAAAGTGTAAATATAAATTTAAGGAGAAATAATAATCGCACTCGTGGTTATAAACAGTTGTATTACTCCTGTTATGAAGAAAGTACAGGCCAACAAAGGACTATTCTGGAAATGTCAACACGTTAAACGTATGAGGAAACTGAATAAAGTTTTTAGTTGCAACATTGTTGTTACATTGGCAGTATCTAAATTGAAAATTTTGCATACTTTACCCGGCATTAAGCATACTATTTATTTATTTATTAGGTACCTATAATTAAAAAAATAATATGATAAAACTACAAATTATCTGATACAAATAACATACATTCTTTATTCCTTACATTTTTTTCGATAGATAAATACTTTTCTTATAAAAAGCTGAATATAAATATTTATTTACGTTTTTCAGGGTTGGGATTCCCCAAATTTTTTTAATTACAATTATTACAGTTTAGTAGATATTATTCTGTATTCATATAAATTTACACATGAGCTGGTGTATCTCGCAATTTGCTCTCGCTAGATGGCGGTTCTGGGAAGCTGAGTGCAGCATCATGTACCCGACGCCACTTATGATATGTTAAATATAATTTATTTACTAGGTTTACCCCGTGGCTTTTCAAAGAAAACAGGTAATAACGTTTCATATCAGCTGTATTATGTTTGAAAAGAGAGTATTTACATATGTAAATGCTTTTACCAAATAAAGTAAAATATTTCACAAAAAGAGGGTTAATGTGTTGAATTAAATGTATAGGTATTTTATTTAATTTTTAACTTAGAAGGTGGCAAACATTGATACGTCGATTATCGATATAGCAAATTACTCTCGCTAGATGGCGTTTCGCAGAAACGACGAACAGCGTCACGCGGCGCGCACCATTGCTATGTAATTTATTGCTTATTTCGAGGTAATTGCACCTTACTTTGCCTTGCCTCTAAATGTTTCGAACAACTCCTTATTCGCTTACATATTTATCTATAATATTAGGGTATTTTAATAGAAACCTAGTATTTACAGCCGAGCCAGCGGCTACGCTTTTTTTGATAGCATTTCAAGAGAACAATTTTAAGTTCAACACTATTTCTTACTTTAATTTAAAAATAATGTAATTCATATTTACTTTTTGAGTTTTTAAATGCAAAGTGTGTACCTTTAGTTGAAGTTCCTATAACAAAATAAATATTGAATGGCACATTTGTTTTAGTTATTTATAGCAATTATAATATTATTAGACGGTAGACCTTTATTCAACTACTAGCAGTATAGAAGAGAGAGAGAGAGAGAGAGAAAAAAAACCAGAAAGGTTTGTATAATGTACAGCAGAGGTATTTATTATTTGTTTCTGGATATGTTGCTATTTTGATTTCCGTTATAGTTTATCTAAACGAGTTGAATGTTTTTAAATGGATACGTGTTTATTATTTAAACTATACATTTCATGTATAAACGAAAAAGTAGATCGAAATAGGAATGCTGTAAGCGTCTAAATTGAGAGAAATGGACCACGGAGGTCATACGTTTTATATCGTGTTTGTGAAATATGATATACACATTACAGAACATGTTCAATTATAATTAATAATAACATCGCTATCAACTGATTGAAATTTAAAAATAATATTATTGTATAAGCTTCAGCTATTCAACGATTAGGTAATAATATTAAATTAAATGAAAGAATCCCATGGAATCCAAGTCGAAGAAACGTCGCATAGCGTATTCGTGGAGCTGGCGTAGAATTGATAAAGATTTAGTTTCTGGAAAATATTTCTATAATACTTTCTTAGGTTTACGCGAATATTTGACATTATAAATATTTTTTGAATATTTGACATTATAAATATCGGATTTTGTCATGGATTTATTTTGATTTTTGGTTCCAAACGTTTCGAATGCTTTACAGCAACCATGGTCACGGGAGAGATAGAGATAATTATTATGAAGTGCCAGTATTTAACATCTACGTATTAATACGATGGTTAACGACCATCTCTCATATGGGTAAAACCTGAAGAGTAGAAGTGTTAGTTAGACACATGTCACACACTCTCGAAACCCTGGAGAAACTTAATCAGATATCATCTAAAGTAACCTTAATAACTAAGATAATTAGATTTTAAAACTTATCTCTAAGATTGCCAAGTATTCCGAGTAATCAAGGCGAGTCACAGTCGGTGCGACAATTAAGTAATTATTCATTATTAAGTGCAATTATGGCCGCGATGCAGAAATATCAAATGCAAACTATAATAAAAAAAAGTTTAAAAATCTATCATAATAAACACCATTGGATACAAATATCGCACAGCGATACTATTTTCGTATACGGCTTTGCTTTACAAAATTTGTTTACAGTTACCGATACAAGAAATGTACATTCTATTCAACTTGCTGTATAGAAAATATATTTTTAAATCGATAGCGTGGTTGAAAAACGGTAATCTATTAGCACCCTCATATAATATGCCATTCTTTCAATAACTTTAAGTGTCTACCATTAAATTCAAATACTTTAAATATATTTTTTTTAAATAATTGGCATAATTTTAAGTCAAATATCCAATTAAACCATGCTTCGTGCAAACCGTAGACCTACTGGCCTATATAAAAATCAACAAGTGATCCTGCACCAGTTATTTATGAGTGTGGCGCGATTAGCATTCTCTCATTAATCATACCCTGCCCTGTCACAACACGTCCACACACTCTCTGATCTTCGCACCATTCACTTCCCTACTCTTTGATACTACTAACTTAATTGCTTTTCAAGTATTTTTCTCTTAATAATTGCTATTTGGAATAATAATAGGTAAAGCATACTAATTTATATTTACTCTTTAGATATGTTACACGCATAAGAATATACTAAAAAGCTTTAGATTTTATTTTGAGAATTCCGAAATAAATTATATAATTTTATTAAGTTCTTGCGTGCTACTGCTTAAGTACTTAGGCTACGGCTAGTAAGTGAGTTAAAATATCTTACAAGTAATAAAATTATAACTTCATCGAATTTGGATATTAAATATTTTTTTGGAAAATCTTATTGACATAGTATTATCGATAGAGATATGATATATAGCTGTCTATCCGTCTATGACCGCATCACGAGAAAACCACTGCGCTGATTTTGATGATTTGGTATGACAATAACTGATTTTTTGGGTTTAACATAAATGATATTTTCTGCGGAAAAAATACCACATCTCTGAGATTTCTAAACTAAAGCATAATCACGAATTTAAATAAAGATCGGGACTTAATAGTGTATTTTGTAACCAATATAAATCGAAGTGGTCCAAATCAAACAATAAGGAGTAATTTTGAATTATGAGGACCAAAAGAAGATTGAGTAGAGAGCTAATCTTTGTAATCAACAAAGTGAATCTGGTTCGGTCTACTTATTATAGGAAGAATAATGGCCGCGTCTAAAACTATTTCGCGAAACATGTAATTAATTTTCATTTATTGTAATAATGGCAAACGAAGGCTGTTTATTATTGGATGGTGAATTTGGCGGGCTTCCAACCCGTGCTCATTGTTAAGATCATGCTAACATATTATCGAATTTATATAAATCAATTAAACGGTTAGATGGTAGTTCCATTTTCCCCAATCACCTTTGCCATTTTGTAATTAAAAATATATAAAAAAGTTCTAAATATGGAATAAATTTTAGTTAATTTGACATGTTCTCCTAAAGCTCGTTATATTAACTTTGGCATCGATGGTAATAATAGTGATATGGCTCACCACTACGTTTAGCACACGTGTTAGATGAATCCTTTCCACTTTGGTCATTCAAGACAGTGAAGCTACAGATTTCATTGAAGTCTAGATTTATAGGTATCGCTTTATTTTGATGTTAAAGGACCTAATAGAATTTATAATGTTTATATTTTAATTCACATCACCTTTGTTCGGAGCACCGTTCCGGCCTGATTTACACAGCTCTTTGATCATAGCGCACAGCCGTTACATTTGTTTCGCCAGAATGATATTAATCAAACACATTTATTGCGGTCGTATTCAAAATTAACTACCGTATATTAAATATTCAGTTCTCAGAAGTGGCTATCAAATATTTCCTACATTAAACCCGTTTCTGTTATACTTCCCTGATTGTAGAACACTCTATTATAACGACGGTTTGTCATAATTTTGGATTACAGCCAATGAATGATAGTTATGTTGTCTTCGTATTATTTTGCCATATGAAATATTTTTTGTTCAATCCGAATTATTAATGTACATTTGTAAATTTTAATTACAAAGGTTGACATAAGATTTGATAAGCTACGCTTGTGCGACGGATTGTGGGTTGCTGTCTACTATATAATTAAAATAAATAACAAAGAACTAATCAAAGAAATAAGAATCCAGCCGACAACAAGATACAGAATCTTCCGCGACGACTGTCAAATTAGCATCACAAACGAAAATAGCGTCATTCTAATTATTTTGATGACTCAACTGAAATACAATTAATCTTGCCGCTTCTGTGAACTGTCCAAATGATGGACGGACTAAAAGATCGTCGCATTTCGCGATAAATAACCTCGCGAGTCAAATATCGGATTTCGATTCCATCGGTGCTGCGTATCAAAGATTTTGTACGCTACGGTGGCGGAGCGCAGTGCCTGTGTCGGCAATCTCGAACACTGCTTATATGACTATTCTATGAATAGCAATTGTTATTATGATATTAGGAATATTTAAATAGATTTGGGTAGATTTTATAATTAATATTTTATTGTATTGTATGTATTCAATGCTTTCTTTAACGTCACACTGCTTAGCACGGGCCTTTCCAATACGAGGGGTATGAAGCTTTAGTCCACTTCTTATCATGTGCGGTTGGCAGACTTCACGTATTTTTCGAAAACTTGCTAGATTCTCTAGACTTAAGGCATGCAGACAAAACATTATATTACAAATAAAATATTAAAAAGAGTTGCTTGTAATTTGAATTGGAAAAAAATTCCAATTTAAAAAAAATATTGTAGGTACTAGTAACAATATATTGGAATTTTTAACGCAATAAGATAATTTTAGTTAGCGGAAACTATTTCTAATTAGCGGAAATAATCTGTCTAAAGTCTCTGTCTGCTAGACTGGTACATGTGATGGTTCCACATTCGATCGAATTCCACTGATTGGTAAACTGAGATGGCTAATGCTGGCGGAAGTTCGGTTCGATTAATTATAATTATTAACATTTACGATCAATTTGGATTGGCTTTAAATAAATATCCAACGACAGTCGACACTAAATTAAATTGGGAATTCGTAAATTATTTATAAAATTTATTCTTTTTTTTTATTTATTAAGTAGCCAAAAGGACGAAAAATTATTTAATAACCAAAGCAATTATTTTATTATGTATGTATATTATACGTTAATTTAATACTTTAAAAAAAATTAATTGAACCTAAGCATTAAATAATTTACTCTAAAACAATATTTCATTGTGAACATCTAATAACAACGCAGTCATCGTCTACATAGCGTCTAGAGCGTCATTCAAACCGTAAATCAACTAGTAAGAAATTAGAAACACCGCCAACCTCGCCATAATAAAAATCTGAATAACCTCGGATTTAAATCCCATAAAAATAAGATTTCAACGTTTAATCCAGACTCGCTTTACGACGATATAAAACTTGATTAATAACTTGCGGTGCAGTTGTAACAGACAAAGGTCGCACAATGTTGCATTGACCCATTTACGGATCGTGTTCTCCATATTTTGGCGAACTCTCCAGACGAAACAAAAGCTTTCAATCAATTAATTATTCCTTACAAAATTCTTAATTGTAGGCATGTAACCAAAATTATTCTTACATAGCATTTCATACAATAAGAAAATTTACATACATAGGTACATCTATAATAACATTCTGACCGAGTCAAATTTGTAAATTAAATATTTTTTGGAAAATCTAATTGAAATAGATTGTTATCGATATTAAGGCCAAATCTATTGTTTTTAGATTTTTTTTCCGTCTGTCTGTAACCGCATAACGAGAAAACCACTGGATGGATTTGGATGAAACTTGGTATGATGATAGCTGGTTACCCGGGTCAATAGGATCTAATTTCTTAGAAATCTCAACTAACCGGCTATAAAACATTACAAGGTATGTGAAATTTATATTGTTACCGGTCTTTAGAACGTGGGCGGAGCCGCGGGAAATGCTAGTATATAATATACGTATATTAGTTTGTCAATGCTTTACGTACTCGTAGCAATGATCAAGTTGTTATTATGTAGAGAGACTATATATCCGGATAAAATTATAAAAAATAGAAAAGCCCGAGCAAAACGAGAGCGACTCTCTCAATATTCTTATTAAAATGCATTTTAATTTTGTAACGTCTTTGTTCTCTATGTTAAAGAGCAGGCGTCACTATACGTCAAATTCTTATGTTAGTAGCATCACAATTTTATCTCAAGCATTTCAATATCGTTGGCTAGACGGGCGTCTGCATGTGTCACGTTATTTTTTCGATCTGTCACATGATTTGAACAATATTAAATTTGGCATTGTCACGTAAAATGGACTTTTATTATAGCCCACATAGCACTGTCAGTTAAACTAATATGTACGAATCTCTTATATTATATGTACATATACATTAGCGTATTGTAATATATCTAGCGCAATTCTATAAAAAAATATTATATAGATAGAATCAAAGAGAGCAGAATATAAAAACATACAAAGTAACAAAGCATTCAGGCTATAAATCGATCTTTTATATATCGATGCTTAGTAACAAGATGGTTCGATTAATTCGAGCGTGGATATCGAGAACGGAATGCCACACGTAATAATTCTCGTTATGAATCGAATTTATTCATCGGCCACATATTTTATTGTTATGCCGGCTTGCCGTCCTCGCCGCGGGGCCCTATAAAATTATACGAATAAATATGCTTGCGATCAATTTATAATTAAAAACATAACTTATTAATAACAGATTAAAGTTGTCGAGTTTCGCGCCTCGAACTGCATCAACAACAAAAAATAAAGTAGGAACGATTTTTATTATAGCAGCTTTTTATTAATACGATTTTCTTTATTTCTCCATTGAGTATAATATTTTTACATGTATATGATTATATATTGCCTACGATAAAATTATTTACATATCTCAGAAACTATAACTGAATATTACTACAATAACCAACGATTAAAATAATGTTAACGACTTGAATTATTTTTATATGCACTATGTATTTAGAACTAATTGGTTATAACAATGTATCATTTTTCATATATCTTCGATAATAAGCTTCGTCTTGTCTGAAGGCGTCGATATTTATAGCATAGTCCAATAATGGTTAAAATACAGTCCAGATCTGGCCTAAGGCTAGTTTGTAGGTATCGTGCATCCTTACTGAGTATATAAAGTTGTAACTCACGAAGTATACTTGGTGAGGAGATACGATAGTGTTACACATGAGTCAAGTCAATTTTTAGTTTGCACTAATGACCATAGTTTTTTAAATTTTTTTTTTTATATCCCGTTAAATTTATTTTACGTAACCACTACGATAAAAGTGCACTATATAACTATACGTCTGTCCTACCCTTAAATCTAGTCCAAAAATCATTCAGATCTTCCATCACTCTTCTGCTGACTGCGTGAAATATAAAAAAAAGGAATGAATTATTTAGGTTTACTGATAATAATAATATATGTATTTCTCCTTAATCACGATACATATATGTACCATGATTAAAGAGAAAAGTTTGAGATATCCGGAAATATTCAAAAAAATATTGTTAAAATTATTGTAAACACATGTGGTAAATAAAGTAGAATTACTTTTAGACTAAATACATCGTAAACAATAACAATTGACGCCAAATTATTGGAACATCTCGCTCATTGGTCACGAATCACGATTCATGTGAATGTTCATTTGTTTTCTGATGGGGACTGTAATTGCATAAAAGCTGCTCTGTACTGTTAATAATAGAGTAATATTGCTATTTTTGAAGTTTTAAGATGTATAAATTCACTTTTAAGATGGATTTAACATTATTTTACTTGATTTTTGTTTTTATTAGATGCTCATTAAGTATATAAGTTAAGCTTCTTATTATTTAACCCTAATTTAATAACTTAACGAACTAAAAATATGTTATTTTTTATACCAAAAATCGCACTGTAAACTGAACACAGTGTCTAATTTGAAATTGGTAGTATTTCTAAAAAATTAAACTCTAAAAATATTTTTTTTTATCCACGTTTGATTTATTTGTTGACATGTGATTCGAAAAAACGACGTTAAACTTTACGATGTGAATTCAAGAACACACCGAGTACCAACAAAAGTAACTGCTTCCAAAACAACAAAATATGAGGCGAGAAGAGAACAATAAACCGGTTGATTTATTTTAATAAAGTAATTTATGGGCACCGGCAAATTGGCCTCGTGACGGGCAGACTTATCGACTAACGAAATACGATAAAATCGTTGTCGATATAAACGTACATTATTAATGGTTAACTTATTGTATTTTGTAATGAGTAACGACTTTCGCAAAGTATGTTATGAATCCATTTAAACATTATTTTATTCCTTACAAAATAGTATTTGCGTTTTAATAAGTTGAGAATATATGTTAAATCAATAAACAGAATCGATTTGTGTTGTAAATTCGATACCAATGTAATTCTAAAGTCGATGTTAAGCGAATAATCGTAATCGAGGATAGCTGATAAGTCATCTCGCTCATAAATCTGGTAGGTAATAACTCGCGCGGCTTAATTACGAATAAATAAATAAATAATTGAATGTGAGCGGCCGCGGGCCTAATCGATCGTATCCGAAGTGTTCGAGGTGCTAACAAGGGCCCGCCAGCGATCCCCACTTTCGATTCCGTGTCGAAATGATACCAAATGTACACTACTGATCAAATATAATTGTGTATGCTACTATACAAAATTATGTAATATCACAAATTCATGTCTATTTAAATAATCTTGCAATAAATATGTAAAAATTGGTAAATACGTATTTCGTAAAGCATTTTCACGGAAACATCTCCCAATAAGTCCACCTCTGAAACAAGAGAGCGACAGCCGTATTCAGTTTCTCAATTGCTCGTCTTCGCTTATGACAGATTTTCCTTGAATGAAACCGATACTATAGATTCCAAAGATAGTCTCCACGGAAGACAATTGTTCACTTTTATCTCGGACGATTGACACGTATCCATTTCCTAAGCCCAGAATAGTTCCACCTCCAGTTCGCTATGAAATAAAGGGCATCACTCGTCGACTGACGGCCATCGAAATATACCGAAGAGATGTCACAGATAGCCGCTCGTTAGAAGGTAATTAGCCCACGGATCAGTCAGCACGCTCTATTTAAATAACAGTGAAAAATTTATATCCGATGGATTTTGCCACTTCGTAGATGTAATTAGCTAAATTTTCGATCGAATTCTCAGGTGGATGTTATGCGTTTGATGTTTGTTGACATATGAAATATTTGCACGAATGTACGCGTCATAGAATGATAAATGTATAATCATTTAAGCATTTGCGGTTATTTTATTGGTGGTTGTATAAGGTATTTTAAATAATAAAGACAAGATATTATTTTTGTAATCTTAGAGAACTCTACAGTCTACAGCTTTGTCTGGTAAATAAATTTAATATATATAATCTACGATTTATTTATATTGTAATGTATATAATATATACAAGTAACACTCTGTTTTTTTTAAATAGTGAGTGGAAATTCAGTCGTCGATAAATAAAAAGACGTTTAAAGAGAAATAGTAATTAGATTATATTTGAAATGTTCGCTTGATTGAAAGCTGTATCCAGGTCAGCTAAGGTGATGGATGAGGCTAAATTACCTTGCCACCCCCTCTTCCCCCGCGCTAACGAGCCATAGCCAAAAGATTATTTATAATAGCGTTGACAGCACTTCCGACTTATACTTAAGATTTGGATATCTGTATTTATTGAATTTTGGTATAGTTTTTAATTATTGTAATAATCAAATAAACACAAATAACTAAAATTTAATGTTTTCAATAGTACAGTACAGTTCTTCACAATAAATAGATAGTTTTGATTTATTTATTTATAATATACAAAAATTGTGTCTTGTTTAGGTTTGAGGTATTTACTAGGACCGTCATATATCCGTGGTCAGTATCTAAGTGGGCGCCGGATATTCGTTATCGTATACAGAGGTTATCTCATATCCGCAACACGCAATTATGTACATTTCCCACGCAAGTCACCTGAGCCTAATTGTTTTATATAACATTGCATTACAAAAATGTCTTCTTAATATTTCCATTTTAATAATGAAGAAGAATTTTTAAATAATGAAATAATAATATGATATACTTTTCATACATAAATTAGTAGCCGTTAATACATTAGCAGAAATAAAAGGCGGCGTCAATCCGCCCCAATTTCCCCGCCTGCTATTTGGCTAGGGCGGGATTTTCTTTTGAGATAAATACGCATAATATTAATGTGTTAACCATGTTCTCATATGTAACTTCGCCTTAAACAGGTCTGAAAATACGTATAAATATTATAATAATAAGTTTAACTCTATAACTTTGGACGAAATAGAATTATAAATAGAATGCAATTAAATAAAATCTAAATTATATTATCTAACGTTCAAACTAAACAAGGATTATACCATAAACAGATATATTACAATAAGCATATCGTTAAAGGTGGGCGCGACGGGCGGAAGCGGTGATACTAAATAAAAGATACCAATACGACACATATCTCTACATCAGACCAACTGAGATGCCCCTGATGATTAATTCAAAACCGAATTGGACTCTAATTCGATTATCCTAAATGTTAAAGTTCAAATCGTGTTACACAATCGCGATTTCTCGATTGGAATTTGTATCGATATGTTCGAACTAAATTGGATAAGCTTGGAGTTAGATTAGTTAGTGATTAGCTTACTCTGTTGTACCTATAGGGATACAGTTTATTGGAATTTATGTTACAAATAAGAAACGATTAACTATTTATTTATAGACACGGGCAGTAATAATAACTGGTAGCACAGTGGCAACGCGATCGTTTGGTAAACCGAATGAAGCAAATTCAAATCCCGGATCTCGGATACGAAAATATCATTTTCAACATTATTACCACTTGTTTTACAATGAAGGAAACCATCATGAGGCATGTCTGAGAGAACCTAACAGACAGAGAGGACTAAATACAATAATTACATGCACATATTTGGTAAAACTGTATTGGCACACAGAATGTTTGTGAATGTCAATGAATACATAGAGGGTACAAATTAATGCAACAGTTTAAGTTGTGCTAAGTTAGGCGCATTCCAACTTCTTTACGATCGTCTAGCATAAATCAAAAGCGTAGCCATTGTTAAGGTAGAAAGTAAATAAGTACATAAATATTATTTATGTGGAAATCTCAAATTGACCCTTTACTTCTACCTTTCTTACGCCGAGTGTGACACTGTCTTCAGCTCGTTTATGCTAATGTTGCATTGTGACAGCCTCTTCATTTGTTCTATCTGAGAGGCATAAGCTATTGTCATTTTGCCCTTTGACTCCATTGTGTGTTTTTTGTTACTACTGCGCCGGATTATTTTATTTCCGTTATGTTATAACGCTTTGTTGTCTCATGTAACTTATTAAATTGAATCTATTTTTTATATGGCTCATTTAAATTTTGTAATACTTTTTCTTCTTCACCTTGCAAGATAAAATTTAAATTTATAAATAATATTATTATGATGATTTAGCTTTAATATTCGTTTAACTCCTGCTTCCTACATACTTATTGGTATCAGAAATTTGTTAATTACTGTAAATATTTGTTATAACTATGATAACAAAATACTGTATTATATGTACACTTTTGTTTTTAATTCCTCCTCATCAGGTAAGTCTGGATTCATATTCGTCATTTAATTTCAAAACATTGTATACACTTGTTAGTAGCACACTGCTTGTAATATCATAAGTCTTATATTGTTGGCATAAAGAATCCTCTTGACAATTTCTTTAATAACATCTTTTTTTTCAATCAAATGATACCAAGCAATTTGTAAATAATTGATACAAGTATCGATTCGAATCAAATGATCATCTCAAAACGTGTTAGTAACAATTTCTCGTTTAATGCGACGGCTCAAATAGTGATTCGTCACGACCGGGACGCCGTTCTGTATTGTAATTTAGATTGTCATTCAAATGTCTTTGAGGCGAGGCCCTTAACACGGTGGCAGTCGTTGTATCGACACCTTCATCCTTCGTACAACGAAGGAACACCTACTCTTAATTTCTACAATTTCATTTTCTACTAGCTTTTATCTAGGACTTTTTTTGTGTAGTCCACATCCACATCTACAAAATTAATCATGATTGCCGATTTTTTGTGTACGTTTCTTGAACGACTTAAAAATATTTTGTTTTTTTTTTGTGTCTATTACGTAATAATTACTCAACTTTCAACATAAGTAAATATCTTAAAGATAGTTCCATATAAACTGTCAAAAGATATCTTGTCTCGTCTTTCTTTTTCCATCCCTATTTTCTTTTAAGGAAGGATTTCTTTAAATTCATCCCTTTTAGGTGATGAATTTAAAGAAATCCTTCCTTATTGATTAATTTGATTATCAATAAGGACGGAAATGTTAACCATTCAGTCATTGTTAAAAATTGGATTAAATCTTAAAAATGATCTGAGTAATGAAGTATTACGATACGTTGCCTAGAAAGTTTTAAAAGAATATTTAAATCGTATAAAATATACAATCATGGTAATAATCCAAGGGTAGATACTATCTAGGTAATATAACGAAGAATGGAAACACATAACCTTAAATAGTACTAATGTAATATAGTTCTTCTATACAAAGAGCATAAAGTTTTATGTATCAACATTGTATTGAGCGATTAACAACATTGTGCTTGCAACAAAATAAATGATAAAGAAAATTAAAGGTTTCCGATCATATTTTACGATTCCTGTAAGCGACAAACGATAGTCATAAAAATAAGTGTAGTCAGAGTGTAGTCAAAGTATTATTATAACAATACATAGGTACAATGAAACAAGTTTTAAGTTCCCATAATTAAATGTTTAGGCGAACAAATTTTTAGGACACGCTTTAATTAATAACAAGAGCATGTATTTTATAATTTTTACGAATACATAATTATGAATAAGTGAGGGGACTACTTTGTAATCGAATACAGTCTCGTTTTGACGATTAATTTTTAAAGGAAGAAATTATCCAAAAACAATTAATTTTATTTATGAATATAACATATCTAGTAAAAATAGTTATAATAATTATTATTTTTGGTATGATTATAATACTGAAATACCTTAGGTTAAACAGCGTAGTGAAAGAATTAAAAGAAATAAGAGTTATGCTATATTTGCCATTTGTTCGCACGGCAACTAGTTTCTGGTGAGATCGCAGTGGTTTATGTTTAGCGATAGCTGCCACCATCTTCAAGGGTTCCATTGTTGCATTCATCGCAATGATCCGGCGTAGTTGCGTCGCCTTTAGCCGCATCCGACATTTCCATTGTTACAATTTTATTGCCGGTGTTACCGTCCCTGCGGAGGTCGTAAAGCATGCAAGCGCGCTCGATACTATCTACCAGGATTCACTGGGGCGTAGATGGGATTCGCGACCGCAAAACGCGTATTATACGAACCGAAGCCACCACAACGACGATTTTCATTCATTTCTAATAAATTGATACGAGGCGCGGTGCTACAGCGCTCCAGCCTCGGGATTGGTTGAGGCGTATCCCGAGGTTCGATACTCAGACCCCAGTTGTAAATCAACTTTACAACCTTTAATTACAGATATTTACCGTCTCATGTGAGCGTACGGGATATCGAAGGGGCTGTGCTCGCGAAAATATCGTATAATAATGGGTATTGACCTGTAATGACTCGCCTGTAGGTACTATCGGCTGCCTTTGTCTTGCTCGTTTGAGCGAGAGAATATTCTTTTCTGAATGATTGCCAATTACATCGAATGGCCTCCTGAATTCCACTAAGCGATACAATACTTAAATATACTGGCTGTTTTGATCTGCGTCCGTATAAATGATTTATGCGTTATTAAGTTTAAAGGTTTTGAACGATGTGACGCTTTAAGTTATTTTTTATCTCTCTCTGCAATAATTTCACGAATTACTATCAATTTTGACATCTATCGCTCATCATTTAATCACGGCTTCAGAATTACAGGCGTGATAAAACTGTCAGGTTTCTCGAGTGATTCTAATAAGAAAGTATTATTGTGCGCGCGCGCAGTTCTCCACAATGTTGCACCGGATAGGGCGGCCGCCATTTTAATGTCTCTCAGACGGAATTACGCTGGATTGTTCTCAACTTTACTGCTCCCCTCATGATTGATCGTTGTATCGTCAGCCTTATGTCATTCTCGCACTGATTCTCTTGGAATATGTACTACAAGTAATAAATACATATTTAGTTACTTTCATGCCATGCCAACTTTACACCGTCAGTATATATTAAAATTCTTAATAATATTGAGCGAAAATTTTCTTAAGAACTTAACATAAACATCCCTAATAACGGTTGTACTTTTTGGGCGGCATTTTATATGCCTATATTATGATATAAAATCATAATAAATATAAACACATCAGGTACAAAGCGAAGTACAAGCGATCAATAAGAAACACTCGTTCGGCGTATCATTAAGTGTGGAAATTAACACTAGTGTGATCGTATTTCTAAATTAAAACTTCACTTCGGGCCGCAATAAATTCTTCCGCCCATAAACTCTTAACGACTGTCTAAACAGGGGCTAGCTGTCGTTTACTACCTTAATATACGAATGTGAAATAAAATGATCGACAAATAATAATTATAATTTTAGTATATTTTAACAGATTACAATATTATTATAATCACTTCCATAGTCTTTCTAAGAAATATTGCGAAATTTGTTTAATATAAACACTTGGTAGTAATGTAATCAATTTTTTTATTCGTGTTCCGTCAATATTGTATAGGATACGACACTTAAACGGATTGATGCGGTTATGTTTGTCGCATTAAATTTAATTTATATCTTAAATCGTAAACATTTTACTACCACATCGGCGTAAGCTTCCTAGCGATTCGCATTTTCAACATATGCACGGTCCTATTTATAAATCTTATATAGTTATTTACTTAAACAAACAATTAATATTTATCCGTACGTTTAAATACATGAGATCATCTGCATATTAGTTTACACTTTTTGGCTGTACTGCATTTATAAAAAAAGGCATTCAAATGATTTCGTTTAAAATTTGGGGATATAAAATTTTAGTATTGCAAATTTGATATTAAAGCGCACAAGCTGGAGCGTTACCAATATAGGCGAGTAATTGTGATTGATCGAGTCGTGAATCGAGTGGGGCGGCGCAATCAAAAGCGTATCAGACCAATGAGGGGCCGTCGTGGTCTCTCCGTGCATTCTCATTGGTCGTTGGCAGGGTTGAGGCATAAAGGGCCTTGATACAGCTTTCGATAAGAGGTAGGCGTCGAATGTCGATTCGATCGATTATCGCACGCTTCGTCAAGACCGGACGGTGTCTGATAGGCCAATTGTCTTCCATAGATAGTGAATGCATTTTTATATCCCTTCCTATTTAATATAATTCGTCTTTTACAGCTTTTAAGCATAACATAACACCATAACTTTTAATCTGGCAATAAAATATGAGTGACTAAAAGTTGTTACACTTAAAGGAGATTAGGAAGCAAATCATTCGTTATTTACAATCCTTTATCAACACTGGGGGCGTTAGAGTTGGCGATTTACGACAGTTGCTGTTTTGCTCACAAAAGAGTTAACCTTTCTAAGCGACATCGAGTGCCAATAAATATCAGGTGAGGTGCGAATAATCGATACAAATGCAACAGTGTAGATATTGAAGTATAGGAAAAAGAATTCATCCTATTCGAAGCATCATAAAACTTGGGTTCATAAAGTGAAATTCATAATATATTTATACCCGGAATTATAATTCGATTCCACATTTGACATTAGCTAATGTCATTTTGTGAAATAATGATACCACATATAAGAGTGTAGTGATGACCACAAAAATCGATAAACAATCGCGATTTATGTTTATGTAATCATAATATTAGTGTGCCAATTAAAGACTAAATTATTGATTTTTATTTAAATAAATACATAATTATTCGTAATAATTATTTATTAATTAGTAACCATTGCTTTATTTTATAACTTTAACTGCCTCGGTGGTGTAGTGGCTAGCATGTACGGTCATACATCGAGAGGTCCTGGGTTCGAATCCCAGGTCGGGCCAAGTTTAATTATTGAGTCTTTCTGTTTAGTAAGCCTCAGTAATAGCCCGGAGTTGGGAGGTTGGCGGTGAGTCACCCCCGTGCCTCGGAGAGCACGTAAAGCCGTCGGTCCTGCGCCTTAGCTCTCACTGGTCGTGTCGAGTAGTCGTCCCACCGGAGTATGAGAGTGATAGGAATAGAGAGTGCACTTGTGTCTGCGCATACACTTGTGCACTATAATATCTCCTGCGCAGTTGGCCAGTCTCAATGAGATTGGCCGCCATGGCCGGAATCGGTCGGAGAACATTATTATTATTTTATAAAAAGTTAATATTTTTGTTTTTTATATTAAAAACATAACTTATAATAAAAGAGACTAGATAGATAGTTTTCTGTATTGGCAACCAGTGCGTGCTCGTGCAGCTATCGCCATTTTGTTTATTTTGTCATTCGGTTTCATAGTTCATTATCCCAGTCTGACTGCACGAATATTGTTTCATTGCGCATCGATATTTTGTTATTTTGTTGGG
Source organism: Boloria selene (assembly GCA_905231865.2). NCBI lineage: Eukaryota > Metazoa > Arthropoda > Insecta > Lepidoptera > Nymphalidae > Boloria > Boloria selene. The sequence goes on from HG993149.1 coordinate 8,078,017, forward strand.
TTTTTGTTAAAGTTTAATTTAATTATCCGTTCAGAAATATTTAATTTCCTGATATACTTAGTTTCTATTAAAGTATTAGTTGTTTAGATATACTACTATAAACGAGAGGAATCGATCCGGAAATATTCCATTTCCGTATCGAATAATTTCACAACGTCACTATTTAGTACTTGTCATAACGTTGCAACACTGAAACTGTCAAATCTGGAATCGAATTAAAATTCCGAGTATAGTATAAGGTTTCGTAGGAAAAGCAATAATTTGTCACAATTGGGCACGATTAGATTGGCTCTGTAGACGATTGGACATACGTCGTAAATTATGAGTTAAGCGGCGAAGTTGTGTAAGTCTGTCTGAGCTTGGCGAGTTTAGTTGATGTGAGAGAATTCTCATTGGTAGAGTAATGCAAATAGCGAGTGCACGGTCCTCGGCGCACGCGCATCGAATCGCGCGTTTTCCGTCGGGGAAGGCGGTTAGTGGAAATCGTTATTGGGGTGATTGCTTTCATAAACAATAGCTTTTGTCCATGGTTTCTTGTAACTAACTTGTTATTCAGCGGGATAACGGAACCCTTTGCGCTAGTTTCCTTGCAACATGTTGCAAACTTTCTAGTTAATGATACGTCTTACGTGCCTTATCTGAACTTTTAGTGGAATGCAGTTTATTTGCTGAATTGATTACACCGAGGTTATAGTGTAATTTCAAAGTATTCCCATAGGTATATAAAGTTTATTATGTGCCTACTTAAAAAAATAGCTCATTTTGTTTTGTTTTACATAACGATTGGATATACATACAACGCATGGCTTATTTGACGAACTAACAATTCTTTTTTGGGACTGAGCTATATATGGTTTGTCCTTATTAGCTATCTACTTTTTCATTTCATTACCGAGTAGTTAGTAATAAATAATACGAATCTTTTATAAAATAAAACATAAATTTAAGAGCCATTTTATCCATTTTAAATGGCGTATTTAAAAATACATAATACTAAAGCAACTACCATCAATTTGAAAACCCTTCCGTTTGTAGGCTTCGTTTCATTTGCTCCAATTTTAGCGCATCACGTTGTACTTAAACATAAGCTCGGCAATTAATCTCTAAACGGGTGACGTTTGAAACCCAACAGCCCCCTGCCTACCCCCAGCCAGGATAACCGGGATGATTAACTGCAGACAGGAAGACGGATTGACAAATAGTCCGTCGGTATTTGCTAATGCTTCGTGTTCATCAATAAACGGTCTCAGCTCGCGTTTTATTATGAACGTGAATTGTTTTTGTGTTCTGTATTAAACTTTTAATGTCGAGTTTTACAAGAAAACTCTCAAACTTTTAATGTCGAGTTTTACAAGAAAACTCTAAAATCATCATTTAGATTGATGATTATGCTATATCTAACTAATCTTAAACAAAATACCATACAAAAATCTAAGAAAACCTCATAAAGTACATTGATAATTTAAACATTTTAGGTCGTTCCCACAGATATATTAGTATTAGTATGTTTGTTTATCCATAACGTAACATTACTTCTCACATCAGCTGGAATGTGACTTACGTAACGCAACGAGAGATGTGGCGTATTCTTCGTCACATCATTACGTTTTACTGAATTACAGTAAATCACGAGAGATCGGTTTCCGCGGCAATAGGCCACACCGCCTGAACTAAATCCGTCTGTAACGCGTCGTAAACGCGATCGCCCGGTCGCATAAATCATCGATCGCACGATGCGTTGCGATTTACCATGCTTAGTGACTTTATTGCTTTACGTTTCGCTGTTAGTTCTTGCGTACTGTTTCACTCTTGACTCGACTTTTGTGTTTATATTTAAAACAAGGAATGCTATATTATATATGTATATATTTGTAACTATGTATAATAATAACACTTTCACGGAACATTAGATTTTGTTCAGATATATTTACTTATTTATTAACGCAGTTTTACTGTTGGTAATTCTTAGCGTTGCCTAATGCTAGTTACGTAAAATCATTCAATCAATTTAATTTTGTACTTCTGGGCTGGGCGTCATCATAACACAAAGAGGATTAGGCCATAGACCATTTGTGGTGTGGCAGTTTTCATGTCTTTGGAAAAACCTTACCACAGTGCTTACCTTTATCGCTAAGCTAGTTGTTATCATGTCGAAATAGATTTGTACATGAAAATATTAGGGTGCGAGACCCGGGTTTTTCATGTGTTTCGATTAGTTACTACCGCTTTTTAATGACATATTCTAAATAGTACTACTACCTACACAATGCCTGAATATAAATAATATTTTTTTGTTATTAGGTACACCAATCAATCGACTGCCCATCATGGCGAAATCGGTGTTGGATCTGTACGAACTGTACAATCTGGTGATCGCTCGCGGTGGTCTTGTGGAGGTCATCAACAAGAAACTCTGGCAAGAGATCATCAAAGGCCTACGACTACCTTCCTCCATCACCTCAGCCGCATTCACTTTACGCACACAGTAAGTAATCTACCCAAATAGTGGTAATATAATGAAATATTGTAGTAAGGCTTTTTTAATGAAAGAGATTATAGTTTGGTAGCACTATATTTCCTAAATATAAGACAATTCAAAACTAAAATATAAAACAGAAGTGTACATGATAAAATATGCAGTTATTTATAGTAAGAGTTTCATCAAAACCCTGCCGAAATCTAGAATCGTATAACAACCTAGAATAACTAACATTATAGGATAAATAACCGCTTAAATGGACCTTTTGGGATCCGTCCTAAAAGGGTAAAAAGTAGTACGCAAAAGCCAGAAATTGCTAGTGTATTGTATTTAAATACAATTAGTATGATAATAGATTTTGAAAACTGTATTGAAAATTAACAAAAACATGAAACACAAATAGGACGTAAATATTGGCAGATCACACTTACGCTTGAATTAGTCATCTTTAAATGTTTCATATTTTGTTATTTAAAATAGAAATGTGGGGCGTATTGAATGAAGTAAAGGAATAAAGAACAAATAATATAGGAACGATTAATTATAAATACATATTACGAGTTTTTCAAAAAAGCTTATTAGAAATATAATAATTAGAAATAGGTACCTATGATAAATATATAACGCTAAAACGACTGAACAGATCTGGATGAAATTTGGCATAGAGATTTTTTTAATTCGTAAAAGGACATACATTATTTTTATCCCGCAAAAGGGTCACGTGGTAGATTTTTTTACTTTTTCACTAGACACGAAGTAAAGATAGTTCGTATAAAATAAACTGGATAATGTATTTGTATTTCATAATCAGATGTTAGATTAGACGTTACGTTTCACTATCCACGTGTGGTCTATCAGGAGTCCTTCCATTTTCGACGCCGAGTCTGCGTCATTATCCCAACGCACACGACTTGTAGACAAAACTGCCCCACAATAGCGTACGTGAGCGGCCAGCGCGACAATATGACAACTTCACACCTTCATAATTAATAACCTCTAGCTCATCTCGACCGATATAATTTCTCATTTATCTCCGTTCCTTCACCTCGTCTTTTGTCGGTCCACATAAAGGTGTTATTCTAATTCAAACTGTGCACCGTTACGCACGACACGAGTTTCGAACGCAACCTCCTTATTATGATTACTAATTACTGTTTTTGACTCGTTAAGTTGAAGTCCAATAGGATTTTCATTACATATCTCACATTACTAAACATTTTTACAGTTTACTTCACTATATTAATACTTATTCTTCATATCTGTTATAGTTTATGAGTAGTGTTTTCTAATAAATGTTTTATTTTAGTATAAAATTAAATTAATGGCTTGTTCTTAAGATTCTTCATGTCGACATGTTCACGTAAATCAGTTTTAAATATATGACTGAACTCTAATACGACCACTAAACTATTGTATGAGATATACGAAAATCGTAGACATTCACTGTACATAAAATTAGACCGCGGTAATGACGAATGTCGTATATTTAGCTTTCTTTTTGACAATCTTGAAAAGGTAGCCGACTTTTTTATGAATAGCCGGTTCGTGTATTGTAGACTTTTAATATGGGACGTTTATATGAGTTATGGAACAGAACGGTGACAATGTGTTTAAATAAAATTGACTTGTCGTAGAATAGGATTAAGAATGTTATGTTCTTTGAGGTTTTGATGATAGAGCGTGAGATATGATTTAACGTTCGTCAGTTGATAGGTACGTTGACTTACAACTTGTGACTTCGATCATAATAGACGCTATTAGTAATATCTCGACATTGTTATAATTTATGACCAAGAGTTTTAATTTTCTGGTGACATCATTTTTGAATGACATAGAGGTTTTAATCATTTTCATCACTACATTTTTAATAGATCACGTTCGTTTCTTTATATTGCTTCATGCTTGCTAGCGGTTGTACGTGAAAAGCCTCTTAAACTTAATTTTTAGAAAATAGAATAGAATATTTATCACCTTTGGTTGATTTGAGAAACTATATCAATGAAATTGATTCGGACACGTAATTTCATTGATAACCTACAAAATGTAAGAATTTTACGGTTTAATTTATTATGACTAGTAAGTAGGCAGTGGTAGCTTAGTGGTAATGCATTCGCTTCGATAACTGTGTGATGCGAGTTCAAATCCAGATCTCGCACCTCTGATATTTTCATGTGCGAATCATTTCTAATTAACACTTGTCATTGTCTTGTGTCATGTCAACACTTGTCTTAAACATCGAAAGACATGTGCAGTCCGCCAACCCGCACTTGACCACCGTCGTGGACTTCTATGGCCTGATCCCTTCATATTGTAGGAAGGCCCGTGACCAGTAGTGGGACGTTAAAAAGGGCTGAAAAATATGAACCTATTTAATTATTGAACATATTCGTTCGAACATATTTAATTATTTATGGATTGAAGTGACACATAGGCACTTTAAGACATTAAAATACTAACTTAAATTAAATTATATACGTTTATTTCAGATACATGAAATATTTATACGATTACGAGTGCGAGAAGAAGAACTTGTCGACTAGGAGCGAGTTGGACGCGGCTATCGAGGGCAACAAGCGTGAGGGACGCCGCGCCTCGGGACAGTACGATGCGCAGGCCGCGTTGGCCATGGTAAGTATTGTATGTATTGTCTTCTTAGTAGCTTTTATTAGATATAAGATATTATTTATTTATGTATATTAGGTATATATATTAATAAGTTGAAAAAAAAAATATAAACTTTTGGTTTCACGATTAAAGAGTCAGTCTTTTAAACAGCAAGGCAAATTAGATTTATTAAAATTTAAAAACAGCTGCTTCAGTCAGTTGTGATCTGTTGTCACGACAAAATCTAGTCTATGTCCTTTCACGTGAATTGATTATACGCCAGTGACACTATTGTATAAATCGGACCAGTCATTTGTACAACTCTTAGGTTTTAGTATTTTGAAAACAAACATATCCTTACCGCGAAGGAAATCGCATGTCTAAGATACCCTAGCAAGTATTCTAAAAACGTGTGAAGTCCACCAACCCGCACTGAGGCCTGAACTCCCTCGTAGGAGACCCGTGCCCAGCAATGGGTCCTAAAAAGGGTTTTTATATGTAACTTCAAACCAAAAAAATCAAATTAAATTTAGATAAATATTTTAGTTAGCTACCTTCATTTTTTTTGTTTTTTCACACAAAAACTAACTGAATTTTTCTTTAACAGCCACCCTTAAACAGAGTGCCAGCGTCCCTCGCCCAGTTATCCCAGCACATGCAGCCCCTGTCCCTCTCGCTAGGGGGTGGCGTGGCGGGGGTGCCCCGCCTGCCACCGCTGCCGCCGCACGCGCCTCACATCTCGCAGCACGATATAGAGTACCGTGTTAGGGAATACATGAAGATGATACAGCAACAGCGTGAAATGATTAGGAATGGTAAGGGTTTGGGAAGTTTCTTTCTATTTCTGTTTTATGCTTTGTGGGGTTCAAAACTATATGTCCTATTACATATACGCACCCTCGTTTTCCTCGGGTTCGTCTCTAGATTTAACGCGAACCAAGCCGCGGGTAGTAAATGTATACAGAAACTTGACTAATTATATATTTAAATATGCCTCGTGAACAACTGTATCCATTGGTGAAAACAGCATGAAGATCGGTGGCGTAGTTTTTGAGTTTATCGCGAACAGGCATATAGAGAGACACGGTGGCGGACTTTGTTTTATAATATGTGGAATGATGATAGGTTCTACTTCTGAAAAATATAGCCGTAAATAATACCTACATATAGTCTTCTTTATTTAATTAGTAACATTCGAAATGGTTTTTGAGTAAATAATACCTATATTTCTACATTTCCTTTCCACTACTAGTGGAAGGTAGACAGTACAAAACTCCTGATGGGGAAATGAAGTTTATTTTTATTAGTGTCTCTTATAGTTTAAGTGTAAATTTATTAAATGAGCGAATACGCTGTATTCTCTACGGATTTCAATGAAATTCCAAATATTACTAGATCATATTCAGAATTAATCTAGTTTCTTTGAATGAACACGCAAAACCTAGCAATAAAATACGTGTTGTATAATGATTTCTATTATTTCCCAGGTTCAGAGTCTCCTCCAGGCGCTCCCATGGTGTCTCCAAGGGACGCGGCGCTTTCCGCCATCGACGTGTCGCGACTCACTCTTTGGTCACTTTATAATAACAACAACAACAGCCCACAGCCAGATCTGGAACCACAGCGGTAAGTACCTACCTGCTTCATAAATCTTTTCGGATTTTGTCGCGGATTTATTTTGGTTCCCGATATTTCGAATGGTTTACAGCAATCATTGTCCCGGGAGAGACCTCTCCCGTGAAAATCCGAAGAGATAGTTTCATTTATAATGTCAGATATTCGCGTAAACCTAAGAAAGTATTACCTATCTGCTTTACTTCTATAATACAGTCTCAACTAATATTTTGCTATACTTAGGTATGTTAATTTAATTATACACAAACTATAAAAAGTTATTTAGATTAGTCTTATATCGTAAATCGTCATTTATCTTTCATCCTGATGGAACTAATCGTATATAAATTATTTTTATCATGGATAGCTTTTAGACCATTCTTCTTCTTAGGACTCTTGTTAATCAGGGATAAATATTTAAAGAAAGGAACAGCTTTTAACGCAAACTTCAAATATTTACAATATTTCTATTACGTTACATTTGTAATACACCAAATTAAAATAATTATCTTAAACTAGCCTTTTAGCGTTATTAAAATAAAAAAAAACATATTTTCCTTTCTTCTTTCCGTTTTTGCAATATTTTTCATTGATGCTCCACTCCTATTGGTCGTATCGTGATGTAATATAATATATGTGATGGCCTATAGCCATCCTCAATAAATGGACTATCCAACACAAAAAGATTTTTTATTCGGTCCAGTAGTTTCTGAGATTAGCGCGTTCAAACAAACACACAAACAAACAAACTCTTCAGCTTTATAATATTCATCATCATCATCAGCCCTTTTTAACGTCCCACTGCTGGGCACGGGCCTCCCTCAGTACGAGGGGATCAGTCCATAGTCCACCGCTAGTGCGTGTTGGCGGACTTTACATGTCTTTCGAAAACTTGCTAGGTTCTCTCTCTTTATAATATTAGTATAGATGAAACATAACTTTCTGAGAGCGACGCCCTAAAACTGAGCGAGAGCCCGACCTCCAGTGTGAGCGTCAAACCAAACATACAAACAAACAAACTCTACAGCTTTATAATATGTATTAGTATAGATGAATCATAATTTTTCTTACAGCGAGGCTTTAAACCTGAGCGAGAGCCCGACCTCCAGCGTGAGCGGCAAGCGGGAGGCCTGCCGCTCCCCGCCCCCTCCCGCCAAGCGCCGCACCCCGCGCCCCCCCTCCCCCGCCGCGCCGCCCCACTCCCCGCACTCCTCCCCGCGCTCGCACGCGCACATGAACGGCAATGCCAACAGCAATGGCGTGCATGGTGCTGCGTTCAAGATCACTACAAGAGGTAAGTTAGCCAGTTCAATTATACTTTGTTGCTTTATCATCAGTTAAATTGTTCAAGAGGTAACTTAGCCAGTTTAATTAAGCGATTTTAAATTAGGTGTTTTGATTGAAGTTGCCAATTAAATTTAGTATTTTGACCGAATTTGCAAAAGACAGTGAGATAAGTTAAGTTTTGACTATTTTGGCAATGGTGGCCTATCTAAATGAGCGTTGCTGAATTTGGAAACGCTAGTGAGATAAGTTAAGTTTTTTAAACGATTTTAGTAATGGGCATCTATCTTAATGAGCTTTGCTGACTGAGTGAAAGATGTTATAGTGCGCGAATAACAACGAGATAAAGTATTTATTTCTTTTATTCAAAATGTCTAGTGGGAGTCTCGAAACTTGGGAAGGAATCGGGCGCAGTAACTGGACTGTACAGCGTACAACCGCCAACATTTTACTATGGTCTCGGGACCTTTTTATCGTACCAATACTGGGCAAAGTATAAGCGAGATAATCAGGCAAAAGTCCATGCTTATGTCAGCCATAGTCCATGCTTATGTCAGCCTTATTCAAGAACCTTAGGAGTCAGGATCTATAATAAATGAAAATCGAATCCCTTTTCTTGTACATACTAGACAGATGCCATTATTACAAGATTCTCGAATAATTATTATTAGTATATATAATTAAGTTTACATATTTATAATTAAGTATTCTACATTTATTTACCAGGTGACGCAAACACCGGCGATCAACAGCTCGTAGTGTCAATCGAACTGAACGGAGTAACTTACGAAGGCGTCCTGTTCCCCTCACAGAACGGCAACGGTCAGAATGGCCATCGGCAAATGGTCTCCTAATTTGTTTTAAACCCCTCGAAATATCTTCAAAGTCCCTAACCAGTGTATTAAACATATCGTATTGATATTATTATATTTTGTTAACTTACATTGCCGCCATATTGAAAATTAGTTATATTTAGAAGAAAAGGCAATTTTTATTTGTGTGTATTGTATTGGGACTTGATATTTTTAGTATTTTTGAGTAAATCGTCCAGTAATTCAATGAGGTACGTGCTATGTGCCATTATCACTGCCTAACAGCAATAGGGTACCATCTAATGGGTTGATTAAACGGTCAATGACAATTATTCTTTGTACATATAGTTTCGTTGTTATTTATAATTTGGTAGAATGGTTTTTATGATTTTTCGATGTAAATTTTTGTACATAGCTCTCGTGTAGGTAACATTTATACGCGTGTGTGTTTGTGATCACGTTTGTTGGAAGGTGTATAAATTAATTTGAGACAGTATTGTAATTTAGTTATTTATAGTGGAATGTTTCGCGAATAGTTACTAAAATGTTCAATTAGAATCAACTGTACATTTCATAGTGATTCAATATTTAAAAACTCCGATTTTTATCTCGAATGCATATATGTCATTTTTAAATTGTGTGGGAAGCTTGAGAAATAATAAGTAGGTAGTTCCATATTTTAGTGTAGCTTTCTGCATAGTTTAAACTTAGTGATCGACACCATTTCTGATATTTTATATTCTAAGGAGTTTGTAAGATTAGAAGGCACACTACTTAAATAAAACGTGGTGTGGTATGATTTAATGAAGTTTCAATTTTATGCCATTTCCCTAGATTATTGAAGTTAGATATAGTTTAGGTGATCGTCTGTACGAGACGAGTCGACATTACAAACTTTTTTATTTTTTTATGATTAAGGAAATATTTATCTCTTCAGAATAAGAGCTACAATGGTCTTTCAGTATGGCACATGTATTTATAAGTGCAATAATCGATATCCAAAACAACAAAAAAATCTCACATTTATCTAATCGATATAAGCATATATTAGACGTAGTGTTATGTAAAGTTATGAGATGCTTTGTAAATGACTGATTTTAATAATTACTATTAATTTAATTGTTTTAATAACGGTTAATGTAAAATTCGTATAAACTAGCCTACTAGGTTCGATTGTTCGCTAAGTAGCGGTAGTGTAGTACATTCCTGAAGATGTACAATAATTTTTAAGAAAATTACAACATGGCCTACTATTACAGATAGTGATGGCCAGTGCATTAACGATTTTCGTCTTACACCAAAAATTTTTTGATGTATTCAAATAATATACATGAATAAATATTATTATAATGACATATCAAACAAGTTTTTTATTTACTTTATTTAATATCCCTTTGAAGATTTTAGTCTAAGCAATTTATTTATTATTGCAGATTATGCTATACCTAAGAAGGAACGAAATTTCATCTAAATCGATCCATCTGTTTGAAAAACAAATTAATTTAACATGTTCAATTTACGCATTTTTATAATAATTACAAGATATTCCAATTGAATAATAATATCTTACCATTTTTTGAATTTTCTTTTAGGTTATAAAATATTATTTTGCAATTAATATGACTTTACCATAGTAATTTCATGGTTTTTTTTGTTCGAAAGTGACTGCCTACATTTGATCCTAGTTATAAAAATCCAGTAGATACCTTAAGTCTGAGCGAAGTGAGAAAGGATTATTGGTATAAATATGGTATAAATACGAAGTACAATTTAATTTACATATTTCATTAAAAAAATACAATGTTTTTTTAAGTAATTTTCATAGTAATCATTTTTTTTCTCTCAACAATAACTTTCTTTGCTAATATGAAAATAACGCCATCTATGTAATGTGAACGTAACTACATACAACGAAGTCATAACAAAATGTGCTGCCATCTTTTGGTAAATATAAAAAGCTTTATGTGAACGTAAAGTTTGATTTAAAGTAGTTTATCAATGAGAACATAGATGTCGCTTATTTAGATTTCTGAATTACTCTATTTTTTATTATTAAAAATAATCGTTATGGGCAGAAGCATTTGTACGTTATGTCCTTACATACTATTTAGTAAAAAAATAATGACTTCTCATCAACCATACCATTAGCTACTGTCTACTGATACCTATTTAGAAATTAGGGCACAAGGACACATCCTGTCTACTTTCACTAGCTTACAAAAATGTGTATTAAATTTTTGTCAAATAAATAGAGGAAAGTTTTAAGAAGAAAACTAGAAAGTACCGACTACTTTATTACTCGACTGCGCCAGAAGGAGGGTTATGTTTTTTTGGGGAGTATTTTTTAGAGATGTTCGTAAAAAACCAACTCATGATTTTATTTTAAATAACGCTTAGGTTTATGGCAGCAATAATTATTTTTACATTTGTGTTAGTTTTTAAAGATTAAAAAAACAAATTGGGTTTTATAATATCGGCTTAGACTCCTTATTACCAATAAATTCTAAAACTATCTCGACGCCGAAAATGCCTAATTAATTGCAACACGTCCGGAATGCATGTCTGTGAGATGTGTCATGTGTGCGAGAAGTTTCAAACTCGCCTGAAGTGCCGAAGTATTTAGGAATTTGGTTACATATTTAATCGTAACTACACGTGTCGTAGTAAGTATAGATACTCAGATGAATAGCTCAGAAATGAGATATACCTATTCCATATAAAGTATCTTATTAGATTTTCATCAAAATTTGTCAAGTAGTTTTCTCGGGATATAGTCACAGACAGACGGAGAGACATACAGACAGACGAGAATTCTAATAATAATATATTTAGCCTCTATCGATAATAATGACTATTATAAATAAAATAAATGTACTTATATTACAAATTATACATATTATGAACAAATTCGACTAATTTAGAATTTCATTTGATGTAGGTACATCTAAATAGATTCTGAATCTTCTTTACATTTTCATCGGCAGAAATATCAATAATATACACAAAGTAATATACACATTCGATTTGCTGTTCTCCTTTTTAAAATCAAACAAAACATCTATGTTAAAATAAAGGTGCGTACGTACTCAATTCCGAATACATAATATTATATACGTAAGAACCTACTCGTAGGTACAAATCTATTAATGTTCTCTGAATGAAAATAATATTATGCATTTTATGGTAGACTTACGTATAAGTAATTATTTTAAAACGTTTTAGAAAGAAGTTAACTATTTTTATATTGTCCTAGCGAATAGCGATATTATGTAACCTAAGGAACTTTGCAACGCTAATTTCCCACTGGAACCGCTCGAGAGTGTCGGGATGAGAATTACTGCATCACATTTCCTAGCATATAGGCTATCCAGTTTCTACTTAAATCATAAATGCAATTATTAGTAATAAGTTAGTAAAGGAACTTCAAAATCAATTATTTCCCTTATTATTATAAACCCTTTATTCATTCTTCTTCAAAGGGTGTTTTCTTTACAATGCATTAAACCAGAAATCGTATAGCTAGGTATAAGCACACAGCCTCTAAATTGTATCGCTAGATTTTTAATAATAATCTTTTTTTATATTCATATTTAACTGTAAACGAAGTAACTACTCTAGTTCAATTGTACGACGTGCGTGTGATAAGATTGTATCACCGTGACGTAGAATGGGGAAATGGGGTATAGTCACGATATGCCATATGGTCAAGTCGTCTAATAGTAAGCTAATTGTATATATGTATACAAAACAAATGCATACTTGATTCAGTGGGCGAAAATTGAGGCAACTGTCATGTCACCAGTAGAGGCAAAAGGACGAAATTTGATGTCTATTGTGTGCAGCACTTTCGCTCTTTGGGTTAAGGGTTTCTAAAGTTTTTCCAGAAATTGGTTTCAGATATGTTGGGATATTGCAGCTCTAGAAAAACCTTCAGGAAGACTTTAAATTCACTGAAAGTTGTATCACTCACCAGCGCTGGATCTACGATTTTTTCGAACAGGGGCAAAACCTTGAAAGTGGCGCCCCCTCCCTTCAGTGTTTGAGAAAAACTGTTAGAATTGCCAATAAGTAGCATTTTTTGCGACCATATGTGAAAATAATATTCCTTTAATAAATTTAAACTTTTTACTATCTAATAACTAATAACATTCATTTGTGACATAAAACAGAAACAGAAAAAATAATATAATCAGGAAAGACTACAACTTTACACGGTGTGCTTTCTTTTCTGTATAATAATGTAGTAGCTCCTCAAAGTCCGTCGCAAAGGCAGTTTTGTTTTCAATGGCTGGTATCGCGAGGCCAGATACACGCACCTGACTCATTGTTGAACGTAGATACTAATAGAAGCTATATACTAACATTGGGATTTTGGAAACTTCTTGCAAGTCATACTTTTACAGATGTTGTAACACAGGTCGAAGGCACTTGATTTTTCATTCATTTCATTTACTAGCTCTTTAAATACGGCAAGTTCCTGGCAAAAACCAAATGCATTCAAGTCTTTTGAATATTTAAAAGCTAGATCGGCTCCATTTTTTTGCAGATCTATCGACATATTTAAAAAGGCTGGCCACTGATTTTTTCATGTAGACGCTTTGCACTCTATACTATTGTCTGAACTGAATTTATTATAATTTTTGGTTTTCGACGATCCAATGCTTTACAGCAATCATAGTCATGGTCACTGTAAAGCATTGGAAACGTCGGGAATCAAAAATTACATAGATTTAATTTACATAGATGGGCAGGAGCAGTTAAGACCAAGGGGGAGGCGCTTGCAGCCAGTCTGAACATAGCGAAGGCCTTTGATCGGGGATGGCACAAAGTGCTTCTTTCGAAGGTACCTGTAGGTATGGGCTCCCCGAGAAATTATGCAACTGGATCACCAGTTTTTTTCAGATCGGAACATGAAGGTAGTTGTTGACGGTGCTTGTTCTGATCCTAAATACGTTAATGCTGGTGTTCCACAAGGCTGCGTACTGTCTCTTACTTTGTTCCTTCTCCATATCAAAGACATGTTGCAAATCAGCAACATTCATTGCTATGCAGACGATAGCAATGTGGATGCCCTGTACACTGGCCGCGCTAACATTTCTCAGGAGTACGTCGACAAGTGCCGGAACTAACTTGTGTCTGAAATCGAATCTTTGCTAACCAAAGTAAAGCCCCAAAAAGACACAAGTCTGCGCGTTAACCGTTAAAAATCGTCATTTGTCGTAACAGGACACTCCCCTCTCTGCCACAGCCAGTATCGGAATACTTGGCGTCGACATTTAGAGCAACGTCCAGTTCCGTGGTCAATTGGAAGGTAAGGCTACATTAGCCTCAAAGAAGCTTGGTGTGCTGAGAGTGGCGAGACAGTACGTCACGTCGGGTCAGCGTCTTAATCTCTATAAGGCGCATATTCAACCCCACATGGAGTACTGTTCTCATCTCTGGGCGGGAGCTCTCCAGTACCAGCTACTTCTATTTGACCGCATTCAACGTAGGGCTCGGTCTCGAGTTATCTACGATCAAGCTCTGTCCGATCGGCTTGATCCTTTAGCTCTGCGAAGAGATGTTGGATCACTCTGCATCTTCTTCTGCATTTATCACGCGGAGTGTTCCGAGGTATTGTTTGGACTGATCCCGGTCGCAGAATTTCATAATCGGACATCGCGCCAAAACCGTAAATTCCACCCACACCACCTCGATGTCCAGCGTTACACGACAGTGCGATTTTTGAGACATTTTCTGCCCCGTACTATCACTCTGTGGAACAAGCTGTCGCCGGTATTCCAAACCGTTACGACCTAGCATCTTTCAAGAAGAGAGGTACTCTTTCCTGAAAGACCAGTAACGCATTTGCAAGCCCTGCGGCGTTGCAGATCCATGGGCGGTGGTGATAACTTTCCATCAGGTGAGCCTCCTACCCATTTGCTCCCTTTGTCCCATAAAAAACAATAATAGAGCAGTACACTTGATGTTTAGCCGACCAGCTGGTTTGACTACTTCCTTTTAAATTTGTTTTTGTGCACTTGTGCATTATTTTCCACCGCGTGGTGGATCCGACTAAAGAAACAATAAAATTTAAATGTACAAGCCCAAATAGGTTAACTGCTTATGGGCATGTTGAAGCTGCATGCACAAGATTTAAAGAGTGCGCTACACACGGTACAATCTGTACGAGCTCGTTCATTTGCATAACTCTGGATTTGTATATGGCGGCCATATTGGATTCTTTGTCGTAACGACATTTTTGCACATCCTTGAGGCTTCATTTGTTCGATATTTCGAATTCTTGTCTCCCCCATGGATTTGGCGCCCCCATGAAACTGCCGCCCGGGGCAAGGGCTCCGGTTTGCCCCCCCTTAGATCCGGGGCTGTCACTCACTATTATTAAAGACAAAAAAAAATATAAACGATGCATATTTTGTACAAATATCGAAGTACATACAAAGACAATATAAAGAAATGTAAGTGCCTCTGAAATACCTATCTAATATCTAACCTAACCATAGGCTTAGACCAGAGTATATAAAGATGTCATTCTTTATACTATGCTTAGACTATATCAAGTTATAAATTGTTCATTTTACAGAAGCTCCACTCGCATACGTAGTTTATTTATGAATCCTTTATTCGAATGATAGTGAATAGTAATAAAACAGATACGTTGATGGACTTTTAATATTTTTACTTAGTACTAGCTTAAGACTATTTACACTTACCCTCGCTTGATCTGGGTGCATACCTAACGTGCTTTTAGCGGAACCCTCATCTTTGATTTAAATAAAAGTGGTCTAAGTTACTCTTATAACATTAGCTTTCTGTCAGTTAAAGTCCCCTTAAAAGTGTTTAGCCGTTTCGTTCAGCCGAAACAGACAGACAGACAAAAATGTTATGAATAAAACTAAAAAAATTATTATATGTATTAGGTTTAACTTATACTTAGTCAGTCTGTCGATACAATTTACTGAATGTAACCAATAACGTTTTATAACGTTAGTGAAAATAGGTGAATTACGTAATGGATGCAGCGTGAATAATGTAGAGATGTGAAGTGAATGTAAACTGAAAGTACGAGTATGTTATCGATATACCAAGCACATATTATACTAATTGATATGACGAGCAGTGCACATCACTATTACCTACTATCGCATGCATATACTTTCCCACTTTAAATAGAAATCTTATGCAATATAATCATCGATTATTCTTATAACTTATTTCTTAAGTTGTAAGAAGTATAAGTGCGTCATTAAAGTAACAAAATTGAGGGTGAAATTTTATAGTCGTAACTTTAAGTCAAAGTCGTCTATGCAAAGAAAACTTTACATTTCGAATTATGAAATACCTTAACACACTCTTTCGCTCAAATTGGAACTTTCTCAACAAGTAGGTAAAGTCTAAGTACAAATATATGTACGAGTGGGTCTAAAGTCGAAACTAATTATGTAGCATTTTACAGTTGCTCCGAAAGTTAACATCTAATGATTAGAAAAAAATGTCCTCATGTGTAGTCTTCTTTTAGTCATTTCGTGACACTTCAGTATGTGAAAGGTGCATATAATAATAGTTATATTTTATGCTAATTAAACTGAAAAAATTGGGGGTGACAGGCGTAAGTCAGATTTCAATTTTGAATCTTGAACAATACCTATCTATTCTAAAAGTAGTAAAATTAAGTATTTTTAGCATATTAGTATACCTATAGTTACATTGTGTATACGATATTATAGAAGAATTGATATAAATATTGATATAGTGGATACTTTTACTACACGTATCATGTCATATGGTCTTACCAGCTTTCCTTTACAGCATTGTGTGTTCATTTTTTATATGAAGGAGTTTCAAATTTTTATTTTATTTCGCTAATGGCAACAAAACAGTATATGGAATTCTGATGAGATATACAGTCAATCGAATAATTTAAATTCGTAGTAAAAGCGACGGTTTATTTAAAGTGACCTTATATCAGTATGCGACAGTAATATTAATTTGTAATGCTCTTTACATTAAAATAAATGAATAATGGAAACCTCAAAATATTTCACTATCATTAATGTCATTTACATGTCTTTTTTATTGAATTAGTTTATTTCATACTAGCAACTGACGGAGAAATACAGGTTTTACGAGTATCGTCAGGTACGAGTCATTCGTACGTGTGTGTATGTCTCCGACTACATTTACTTAACAATTTTTTAGAACATTAACTTGTTCTCTTCTTTTTAGTTCATTTTTAACGCAGTCGGTTACAAAAACAAAACATTTTATATTAATTGTACGAATTTAAAAAAAATTAATTGAGAATCAAAAATACCATTGAAGAAAAGGAATTAATGCAATTATTTTGATTATTCAGGTCATGCTCACAATAGCCATAGTATAAATTACATACGTTCCTGAAAAATAGCGTTGTTTTATAAATTTCAAATATTTCATGCAGCGCTCGATTGAAGTACCTATAACGTGCGCTTGTTAAACTTTTCATTTTTGTATTGTAATATTCGTGATATTCATAAAATGTATATTTCAAATACGTATTTTTACCTATAATAAAAGCAACGGTATAAAGATTTTTATTATTTTTGCTAGCTCTGTGCACAGGACTGGTTCAAGTGAGTTAATTAAGTAAAAGAGGCCTAGTTAATTGAAAAGTAGTTAAGAAGTAGTATTTTCGCCTTTCCCTTTATCAGTTACTTAATTTTGATAACAATTCCGTTTGTAAATTATAATTATTGTTTCGTTAAACACATAAAAACATCTACAGATATTCTATTCGAGGGGCCCTTCTCATCTGAGAGCCCTGGGGGTGCCCGTGGATAATATTCGTGAATTTGCGCCTATAAACTATATAAATAAATTATAATTTTTATCATTAGTTGTAGCGTGTAAGAAGGGTACACCACTAGATACACTATTTAAAAAGTATAAAGAGCAACACGTATAGCACATAGAGGTGAAGAAAAGAAGGGCTATAACTATAACGACTATAAGTCGAATTGAAAGAAAATATATTATATAAAGTTAAATAAAATGACATAAAGTAAACAAAAATATAAACATTTGTACTTTATTTTCAAAATTTTTGCTTTAATAACCTTAGGTATATTCAATGTTTTATTATAAGAGTTTCTTTGACGATAGTGGAAGATTTCTTGATAATAATTCATGACCTTTTATTGTTACAATATTTTCTTTCTTAAAACTGCTAAAAGGAAAAACAAAATGCTGTACAGTTTCCTTATTTATATAATTGGACAGAATGTGATGAAAAGCTGTTTTAAATATTGTTTGGGAAAAAATAGATAAAGATTTTATAAATTATTCTTCAACTAGCGACTCATCCTTGCTTCTCTCGGGCTCGTCTTTAGATTTCGCTAGTAAATGTATATAAAAACTTGACAAATTATAGTAAAACCTTCCTCGAGAACCACTCTATCCATTGGTAAAAACAGCATGAAAATCGGTGCAGCAGTTTTTAAGTTTATCGCGAACAGACAGAGTACAGACAGACGCGGCGGAGGACTTTGTTTTACAATACATAATATGTTAATGAAGACGATATTGCAAGCTAGCAGAATATGTACACAAATAACGTACGTGCGAATTTAGGTTATCGCTTGTATTAGTAAAGGACTAAAATGCATTAGATAATTTTGAATTTCGATAAATGAGGTTCGCCAACCCGCACTTTGCCAGCGTGGCGGACTATGGCCTGATTCGACGTGTGTTGATAGATCTATACTTTTAGATTATTGGTATAACGGTCGAATGTTTAACATTGCGTCTTCTTCAGAGTATCTATCATTTTATAGATTTTACCACCGGGTTATAGGAAATTTGTTTTCCTCAATAAATACACTTAGTTATATTTCGATGATCCTAAGTAAATACGTCCGTACCTTCTGGTGTTAATAAATGTATAAGTAACTCTGTCTGTCTGCAACAGTTTGACTATTTATTAAATTTTATTGTTGTACAGGTTTTGTTAAAATTATTAAATATGGCAACAACATAGTTAGCATCCTGGGTCTAGAGGTACGGTAAGGTACGAGCCTTGTGTTATGGATACTAGATGGTTGATATACTATATATATATATATATATATATATATATATATATATATATATATATATATATATATATATATATATATATATATATATAAGTTTGAATACATACATATTATAAATATAAACATCCATGACTGGAGTACAAACATTCGTGCTCAACAAATGTATGCCCCCAGCGGGACTCGAACCCGCGACCGCTGGCGCAGAAAGTAGGATCACTACAAACTGCGCCACGCGTGTCGTACTCGTATGCCACTTTATATTCTCCTCTGCTACTGCATATCTAGTATGTAGTATGGGACATATCTTAAAAGACTTAGCAATATACTGAAGATATTTAATTTAGAAATACAAATGAAAACATGTATGATATGTTAAAAGAGCTTCACCTTTTTCATATGCATAGAATTAAGAATTCTAACCTTTAAAAACATATAAACACATATAGTATAATAATATACAGATCAGGTGTTAGGCTACTACTTATGTATTTGTTACATTTTGTAATGTTAAGATATGAAATATCAAATAATCGAATCTTTAACCAACGCATTGACTCCACTGAGCCTAGTGATATACTTTGAAAGACTGATGCGTAAATAAATAATTTTAATACACTTAAGTGGTTTTACAACACAACCAAATGTAATGTAGGATATCAACAACGATGTAACAACGTACTTTAGTGACAGGTGTATTTACTATTTTGTAGACAATTTATATACTAGGTACTCACCCTTGCTCCGCTCGGATTCGTATTAAGATGTTTTAATGGTTGGTATTGATTTCTCAAAAAGGAGTTATTATACTGAAGTAAAGATTATATTATCATCATACCTATCAAAATTGGTCCAGTGGTTTTCTCGTGGAACAACACACATTCTTTTCAGAAAAAGCTATACTATGTCTTTTCACAGTCACAAACTATCTTCTTAGTTCTTATCAAATTTCATCAAAATTGGTTCACTCTACAAACAAACATACAATTTTTTCTCTTTATAATAATAGTATAGATAATGAAATAAATTTGTAATATCGCACGTGTGAAGTGGTAATTTGTCGCATTCGTAAAAAAGTATGCTTGAAAAAAAATTTTTGTATGGTGAAAATAATATTTACTCCACCACACGAAAATCGAACGTGTAGCTTTGTTGTAAAAAGCAATATTATAGTAGCCACAGATTTCACGATAATCGTCTTACATTTTTAAATTTACGATATATAAAATTATAAATAAAAAATTACATATAAAATTTTATATAAACTATAGGAGTAGTATTATTTATATAATTTATATATATTTATATATGATTATTAGTTATAACGAGAACTACTACTTGTTTTAAAAAAAATATAAGCACGATAAATAATAACACGTGTTCTAATAAATTTGATTAATTGAAAAATTATATCGCGAAACCTTTTTCAAGGTTGTTCTAAAGATCTTAAATCCATTTCAGATACCTGTAAATTGTAATTTCTAAGTATTATTAAAATGTTTGGGCGGTGGAAAGCCTAGGGCGGGCGGCGGGGCTCTTCAGTCGCTATGCGTCCGCTAGACGAGTCGCATGTCTCGCGCTCTCACGTCCACTTACTCGTGTAACCTTCCCTCACAAAACCAGATTTTCGAAGTCGGTGTTAGATCAAAAACCTAAGTTTAAGTGAATGTGACTGTGTTTTGTTACCAAGGTCAAAGAAAGGTAATGATTTTTATTTATATTCCTATACTTTCTAGATACAGTCTAAATTATCCTGCGTCTACGCAATTTTGTGTATTTTTTGTGTTAAGTTAATTAACTTGTAAACACAAAAATTGGTTCTTTCATTTTGTAAACAATGCATCGTTATCAAAAATGTAGGTTTTATTTCTGTTGGTCGCTTACGTCATTTAATGTGGTTATCAAATAAACATGCAAACGTTAAAACGTACGATAAGTACTCGCACTTAGTTTTTGTTATTGACTGAGTTTTGTGTTTTGTGTTACTTTTAAAAAATATTTCTTGACGTTTAATATACTGTAGTTAAATTAGTGATAAATATTATTCAAAATACTTAATATATTTTTTGCTATTATTTATGTTTGTAATTATATAATATATATAAGTATTTTTTATATATATTGAACAAGAGTTTACAATAATTTTCAATAATATCGCCTTGACTTTTGAAATAAAAAAAACATTTCAAATTTTGAATTATGTGACAAGAATTTGTACTTAAATAAAGTTGAGCGTTTCAGAAAGGTAAATGTTCATATGAAAACCATGTTAAATTCAGTTGTAACGCGCCGTGACACCCGTGACTTATTAGTAAATACCACATCACATGTTGTGTTAGCCTCATCTCAATATTAGCATTCGAATCGTAAGATTTATTCATTTCAGTCTCTACTTGGTATAAATCGAATCTACTTGTCTTTTATATGAAAAATTCAAAAGAAAATTGTGAATGATTCGACATTTTCAAATTTTAAACTAATTTTATTAATAGTATAGATAAAATATGCAAGAAATTTTATAGCCTCATACACGAAAGTTTTAAGAAAAATAGCATATAATTATTATTTAATATATGTATTTTAATTTCAGCATTCGTTTCTTAAATTAACTATTTCTCGAATAATTTTATTCATAATATGTAACTAATTTATTAAATAAACTTAATTAAACTCATTACCCTCCTAACTCTGGTAATTTCTGAATGTTTGAACAAAAATAGGTACTACATATTGTGCTCAAACTAATATAAATGTAGTTAAAATAACATATTGGACTATTCTAGAAAAAAAATATAATCAGGAACTATATTTTGCGAAATTCTTAGTCGTCTCTCCAAAAAGTAGATTTTTTGTTAAGAGTACTTTAACAAACGTTAAGTTGTTAACTTGACTTGACTTATCATTGCTTAATAGTTATATTGCGCTAGATACAGTAGAAAACAAAAATGTATGAGAATATGTTACATATATTGTAAACATACATTATTGACCGAAATAGATCATCATTAGATCTTACAAAGTCAATGAAGACAGATAAATTTCAATTTGCTACTTAAGTCTAGTAAAAATACAATAAAATGAAGATAAATTTCAAACGACGTTACTCCAGATTTCCAATTGAGCAGCAAACAAGTACTTTCAGAGCTAAATTTAACCTTAGTGGGATGTACGCGTACAGCATAAAGATTAGTAGACCTACTTCGATCTGATACGCATTATATTTATCATTGTATTTAAAATTTATATTTACATTTGTAAACAATAAAACCATAATCGCCAGTTCTATTCCCGGATGGCGCAAACATACGGGTGTGAGTTTTCTATGAGTGATAGCGACGTGATATTCAAGTTAATAGTCTTTCCGTGTTCTAAATTTCAACCAAATTCGTTCGCCATTGCAATTGAAGGAGGTATAAACACAAACACTCTCATACAAATTTTCCCATTTATTATGGTAATCCGATGGTGATTTTCCGCATGTTTACTGCGAACAAAGCGTGGCATTACCAAATATGCATTGTGTTTATTAAGGCGGTTGTTCCATTACAAAGATGTTTTTAATACTATCGATTCGCCCTTGCTTTGTTTGGTTTTGCTCCTAGATATATTTTAACGGTTAATATAATGTAAAAAATTGTTCTATGTGTTCACCCGGATAACCAGTTCTCATCATAGCAAGTGTCATCAAAATCTACTAGTGGTTTTCAATTGATGCGTTGATTGCCAGATAGACAAAAATTTGAAAAAAATTAGACTTGGTCTCCGTATGCAAATAAACAATAGGTAATATGATTATTAAAAAAATATATAAATATAATATATATACATATATAAGTATTATTTGTATATATTGTTGTACATACTTTAAAAGCCTTCTAAATTTAATATAAGCGATATTTAATTGAAAAAATTATATCAATATAACATCGAAATCTCTACCAAAATCTTGACAAGTAGTTTTTTAGCACAGTACCCAAACAGAAATAGCGTGAATCTTTTAAGATTCATACCGTGCGTTCCTCGCACCCACTTCGTGCGGTAAAGTAAGTAATGGCTGCTAATTGCCAGGTCGTGCCAGTGTGTTGACAGTCGTATGACGAACACTTCCTATGTACTTATTACGATGATCCTCAACATGTTGTACGTCACATTCTTAGGAATCTGCACTACATTATAGTTTATACAACGTATTAAGGATAGTTCTACTTTTTGGTTATAAGCGCTATGTTGTTTTTCACATTTTTAAAATGACCTTATTAGTAGCCTATTAAGCTTTATTCATATCACTAAATAAATTTCAAAAATGGATCATAAATTCCTTTTAAATTAAAAGTTTTGAAGTCATGAAATCTGTACATTACTAATTATTTGTAGGAAATTTTTTCAAAATTTGTAGTTACAATTTTTTTTTATATCTGTCTGTGACCGCATTACAAGAAAAGCTCTAGACAGATTTTAATAAATTTGGAACGAAGATAGCTTGATATCCGGGTCAAGATCTATATCCTTTACTGCTGGAAAAAATCTCATGTAAAACGTTTCTTCTCTAACAAATTATGAAATAATCACTACCAACTTTTTTTCTTAAATTTTATTATAATTAGGAAAAAATTACCATAAAATTAATCGTTAATCTCTTAATCTAATCTTCCAATTAAAAATCAATAGTAGATTTTTTTTCAAAGTCAGTGAAAAATTTATAATTTCGTATTGCAATATTCATACAAATTAGTTCATAAAAATATGCTTCGATCGACGCTACCTGTGGCATGGTCAATATACATTACAGTTGGTATCATCATTCATTAAAATTATTCATCCACGTGTATTCTAAGTACATTACACGAATATAATATGTAGGTTGGATTGTGGGTTTACATTGTTTTAATTGATTTTGGGAAGTTTGGTATAATATGGGCGCAGTCTATCCTACTAATATTATAAATGCGAAAGTTTTTAAGAATGTATGTATGTATGTTTGTTACTCTTTCACGCAAAAACTACTCAATGGATTTTGATGAAACTTTACAATAACGTAGCTTACACATCAGAATGATACATGACACAAAGGCTATAATTTATAAAGATACTAGCGGAACACGCGGGATCGCTTGCGCTAAATCACTAGATTATTATAAATTGAGCAAATAACAGCACACAGTGCCTCTAATGGAGGTGACTGAAAATTTGGTCAATATCTAGTTCAGAAAATAAGCTAACCAATGCAAAGACGCGATGCTAAATTTTTAGGTGGTATCCTTTTAAAAAAGCGTTTCTAAATATTTTACTGTTAGTCGATGAGGGTGTCATATAAATAGGTTAATAGGTTGAAAAATGAAAAAAGTTCCCCGAAAAATTCTAATTCTCGTTCTAAAGAACTAAACCTGCCTTTTTCTATAGAACTTATGATTTAATGGTCTATTTTACTTTCAATTAAAGAAACATTTACCTATCATTATATTTAATTAACAATACAGTTAAAATATTAGATTTAGTTGTCACACAGTGAAAAAATAACTGAAAATTCATAAATCAAACATAAGATGAATGACCTTCGTAAAATTCAATTATTGGCCAAAACTACAATGAAAACAAGCGTAAGGCCTAGACGTCACATGAACATTGTTTTGTTGTACTTATGGTTTCCTCGATGAGGCTTACCCTGGGTGCAGTTGAAGAGTTTGTTTGTTTGTTTTTTTGGTTGAACGCGCTAATTTCAGAAACTTCTGGTTCGAATTGAAAAATTCCTTTTGTGTTGGAGGAGTTTATCGAGGAAGGCTATAGGCTATATTAAATCACGCTACGACTAATAGGAGCGGAGCATCAATGAAAAATGTTGCAAAATCTTGAGAAAACGCCGGTTTCTGCGAGATATTTGGTTTCCAGCCTTTAGAACGCCAGCGAAAAGGCTAGTTAAATATAAAATATTAATATACAGACAGACGCGGATTATAGTCACGATTTAATGGGTTTTTAATTGTTTTGTGCGGAACCTTAATTATTACAGCATTGGTTGATGGTTATAGCGTCTGGCAATGGAAACTGGGCGCGAAGCTAAGAAACGCGCGGAGAGGGCCCACTTCAGTGGGCCTTGTGTCACACCGGTACTCCTGGTACTTCTCCTTCTCAGCCCACGTCCCATTAAAATGAAGGAAGTTCCAGCGTTAACAACAAAACGCAAAAGTTTTTTTTTATACTGGCAATATGTACAAATAGATAAAATCAAATTTAAAAATGCAATTTGAATTATCCTTTCTATGATATACCACGGTAAGCATTATGTAGGGAGTCGTTGAAAAATAATGGATATAAATGTGCTTGTAAAGCTACAAGAATGGGCGTAGGTAATGATCTGCTCATGTTATACGATTCAATAAAGTAAAACTTGTTGCTTAAGGCATCTCCGAGCCGTATTAATAAGCTTAGTTGTTAGGATTTCAAACACGCAGTTTTCAAATGGAAAATTCTTAGCCGTTTTCATAATCATGATGTAAAAAACATATCTATTAAAAAATATTTAGATTAAGCTACTATACTTCATTTTAAGATCATATGTACGAGTATGTGCTTATTTTCGTCTTTACCCAGAAATAGTTGGAACGATGTGGTTGAAAAGAACACAGATAGAATAGGTAATTTAAGTACATTAAACATAGCGTATAATAATGGTACAGTGCGCACGAGCGAAGTCAGAGTTAATTGCTAGTTTTAATGTGAAGATTTGGCATTTGTAGATGTCATAAAAATCTTCTTTACGCCTTAATGATATAACAATCTGTGTTCTTTTTATTTCCGTGCCCTGGTTTTACAACAGCAATTCGTTGGATAACACTAAAAAGTGTGTACGGAAAAACTATTGTTTAGTCGCATATTCCGTAGTATTTGTTTTGGAATTAATTTGTGCGATAAAAACGGAAAACAGATAAAAACGGGCATTGTTCCAAACCCATATGTTATCGCACTCATTTCACTAAAAAGTATTTTGTACTGAATTTGTTACTCATTTTCATATTGTAAAATTTGCTAAATTACTATAATAATAATAATGTTTAAAATGTTAGATTATTTTCGTCGAGGCTCGTGACATACTGTATATTTCTGTTTTGTTAAACCTCACTCGCCTACGCGAAATATATTATTTAAACCATAAAACGTATCAATAAACACGACCTAAAGTCACCAAAAATTTACCAGCCCAACTTTATTAGACAAATAGCGGGTTCGTCCCTAGCGAGGCGCTTGAGTTTTATTCTCGTGTCCGTAATTTTTTTACGATAGCTCCTAAGATATTAATTTATAATAGTTATTAAGCATATGGTGTAAAAGAGTAAATTATTGTGAATGAAATGCTTAAAGGCTTCAACTTATTTAAAATGATAAGGATTAATAACGCATTTGCGTAAATAGCTTTCCAATTACCAATTTATAATTGCCCATTTTTTTAAGTATTAAAATTGATATAGTACGTTATCCTTAAAAGATAGACACACTTTTTTGTATAGCTACATATTTCATGTGTACAATACTGTAGTACATTATTTTGATCTATCTCGTAAGGTTCAGCCGGCGTTTGCAATTTAAGCGCAAAGAAATGTGTTTAAGTTTATTTACGACATGACATTAGAAACCTCAAAAATAAGTGTTTCTCTACTATATTCTGCATGTATTGTACATATAAACCTTCCTCTTGAATCACTATCTATTTAAAAAACCATATCAAAATCCGTTGCGTAGTTTTAAAGATCTAAGCATACATAGGGACAGACAGACAGCGAGGCGACTTTATTTTATACTATGTAGCATTACTACAGACATTCCATCACATACTCTATAATTATATGTTCGAAATAAAAGCAAAAATCAAACGCGCAATTTACGACCTAAACTCAAAAGATACTCAAGCCACTACGCCAAGCTGTTTTCATTATTTTATTTTACTAATAAATTTTATGCCTTTATTTACCCTTTCGTGTGTACTTTTTAGCTGACAGGTTTTTTACTTTAGGATTTAACTACAACTCTCCTAAATACATTAACGTGACAATATAATATACTGCATTTTTAATTTATTATAGGTTCAAAATAAAAAAATTGTATAGAATAGATACATTGAAGATTCATTTTTAAATCTTATCAAAAAATTCTTACTATAGATTTTATACAATTGATATTAATAGAAATGAAGCTCTGTACGCATATTTTAAAAACTCTATACAGATTCCTAGACTGACCTAAATATTTTATAAATATTGCTTTTACTTGCTACAACGAACATTATCGAAAATAGCTTTGAATTCCTTCATAAAAATGTAATGTAAACAGCGCACACGCTTAAACATTAAGTAGGCAAGCGCATTAGTTCTAATACTACGGATAACCGTCTCATCACATCAGTGTGATAACAGTGATAAGAGTCCACTTTAGTTATCTCGGGTCACACGACGTCTTAAAATAGTTACTTGTTGGGAAATCTATGACGCTGTATTGGGCTAAGCGGTAATAGATCGTAGAGACGATGTGTGATAAATTTTAAAATATCTTTAAGTTTAGTTAGGTATTCTATTATTAAAGTTTTAAAATTTAAAGATACTAGTCCATGATCCCAATAACATTTAGTTTACACTCGAATCGTACTATCGAATAAAATCAATAAAAAATACAAACAAAAGTGAGTAAATATTTTATTTTATCATACATGTTGACTGTAGAAAACGGTATGTACAATGTATATTCAAAAAAAATAAGATATGAGATTCGAATATTTGGTTCTCTACAATTTAAAAACATTAATCGATACCTTAGTTCGCAAATCGGCTAACTCCTTTTCAATATTTTTTTCAAAGGCTACCAAAATCAAGAAATACAATAATACTTATTATAAATTCGGAACAATATTTTGTTAATAATTAACGTAATATTCTTAATTAATCTAAAAATATCATGTTGTACGAGTTTGTAACACTCATTATTGAAATAATAACGATTTTAGTGGCCCCTTAAAAAGTTCACATTAACGGAGTTAGCCGATTTGCGAATTAAGGTATCGTAATATATTGTTTAGTGAATAATAATAATATTATCCTAGATACGAGGTACTTTATTTGGTAAAGCATCCCCACTAAAAAGTAGGTATACAATACTAGCGTAACGCCCT
Organism: Boloria selene; assembly: GCA_905231865.2. Taxonomy (NCBI): domain Eukaryota; kingdom Metazoa; phylum Arthropoda; class Insecta; order Lepidoptera; family Nymphalidae; genus Boloria; species Boloria selene. Next base: position 8,106,034 of record HG993149.1, read on the forward strand.
CGCTTTACGTGTACGTGTGTACCACATTTCATTTAAATCGGTTCAGTAGTTTTGGAGTGAAAGCGCGACAGACAGACAGACAGAGTCACTTTTGCATTAGCATTTATAATAGTAAGATAAGGATGTTTTCTAGCAGATTATCCAACTACTATCATCGAAATCAATAATGTACAAATTCGATTCCATAATTTAAAGTTCAATACAATTATATCATACAAAACTTTATTTTTTTAGCGAGAAATAATATTTCTTATTTAGAGAAAATAATGGCTCAGTCGTTTTTAACGCAACTTTTACTGGGAGGTAGATGATTTAGGTGTAAGCGAGAGAGAGAGGCAGTGGTGTCATATTAGTACGCGAGTGGTGTCGCGGGTCAAATTAATAAAATTGGCGGTTAGTATTTTACTTTATAGTTACAACTTATAATTGCCTATAATTAAGTTCAGTCTTGATCTACATTTTAGTTTATTGGCTTAAAACGTGTTGTTTGTATGACGCATTACCACAGAGGATGTGTTGCCATCAGCTAGCGGAAGTCTAAAATAAATTGTTTGTCAGGCGGTTGTGATGATGCGTATAAAAATATTTGAGAGAAAATGTACGTAGCTACTCAATCTGCGAATATTATGTCGATGTTGACTGATAGATGTTATGTGTGTGTCAAAATATTTGGGTTCATTATTTTGAATTCTACGATTTGGTTTATTTATTTATATTTCATTTTGAAGGGAGAAACAAAGTAATAATAAATCTAAATCTAAAGACTTATAAGCTAGACACCTTCTATCAGCCTTTTTTACCGTCCCACCCTGCTGGGCACGGGCCTTCCTTCAATATGAGGGGGATTAGGCCATAATCCCATAGTCCACTACACTGGCCAAGTGTGGATTGGTGGACTTCACATGTTTTTCGAAAATTTGCTAGGTTTGCCATGCCATGCCAGACATGCAGGTTTCCTTGCGATGTTTTCCTTCACCGTAAGACAAGTAGTAATCATGGTGGTTAGAAATTATTCGTATTGGTGACTAAAAAAAATCTATGTTTATAATGTCTCTTAGGAAAAAGTTATTAACAAAGTAGTACTAATGAAATAAAACAGGCCATGTTCGTTTGTAGGGGATAATCTCCGAAATTACTGACCTGCTTCTGAAAATTCTTTCACTAATTGGAAACTACCGCTGAGTGCTATGCGTTATTTTTGATTCCGATAACATGATCTGAAAGGCAAAGTGCAAACACATTACACTTACGGCTACACACCTAGGGATGGACCTGAGCGTAGCGAGGATAAGTCATGCAGTCATATATTTTGTGCGAACATACATACTTCCACAACATTTTAGTGCATGTATAACTTTTTTTTAAATATGGGTCATTATTACACACAACACCATCTAGTTCCGTGGTAAACTACGAGGCTTGTGTTACGGATACCAGATAAACTACACATATACCTTTAAATATATACGTATTATAAATATAAACACCCATGACTGGAGTATAAACATTCGTGCTCAACAAATGAATGCCCCCAGCGGGACTCGAACCCGCGACTGTATTGTCAAAATAAGCTTGGAAAAAATTCTAGATTTATTAAATAATGATTTAGATCACATTAAAAAGATTTAGTTCTATCTTAATAAGAGCTATACTACGATAAAAATGCTACTCTTGGCGCACTCACTTCACTAGCATTGTTTCCACACAATTTTATTAGGCGCTTCATGAAAACAAACTTCTATTTCATGCCAAACTTCCTGAGAGCTGTGGCTTTTTGTACAATGGAATTATGAAACGTTATCTTCTTAACTATAACTGAAAATTGGTAATGTCTAAACCATTAAAAAAATTGGTAACTTTCGACATATTATATAAGTACTAGTTTTTGCTTCCGGTTTCGCTCGAGTAAACTATTCATTCCAGCATTCAATCTATGTTACAAAAATGCAAGTTTTATCAATGTAAGCACTGATGAAAGCATACCTTTTAAAATTATATAATTATTATTACAGTTCAAAATTAGTTCAAACCACTAAAAGATAGATAAGAATAAAGAAGCTTATTTGAAAGCATAGTGCAATATTGTGTTGGTCATTGAATAATGGTATATGTACGAGGAAAAGCTTATAAGTATAACAAACTAGACTCACCCTCGCTTCGCTCGGGCTCATCTCATATGTGTACAATGATAGAATAGTTTTCGAGGAAGGTTTTAGTATATAATTTGCCAAGTTTTTGTATACATTTCTTTTTTTTGTATACAACCCGCGGTTTCGCTCGAGCTAAACCTAGGGATAAGCCCAAGCGAAGCGAGGGCGTATCGCTAGTTTATCATATAAAAATACGCGCAGATATAAAATAACAAACAGAGACGAGTAAACACAGATAATGTAAAATATCGCTGAAGTTAATGCAAAGCTAAAATAAATTTTGGTGTTTGTAATCGTTTGTAACTCAGAGAAGTAACTCATAAAATGAATTAAACAACCGCCGTTTAATAAACAAAACAAACATAACAAATGACTTATTTTTCTGTCCTAAGTAAAGAAAATTTGATTTAAGAACCTGTTATTTCTTTTTCCTTTGCTAAGGTTATTCTTATGAAAATAAACATTTTGAAGACATTTCACCTTTATATAAATTAAAAATAATATAAACAAAGGTATTCGTGTTATTATGCCATCTAATGAACCAACTTTTCATTCACGAGACTCCAATGCTGACAACTAATCAATACGATCACTATCAGACTAAATAAATAATTATTAATAATATTAATTTATAGTATTACAAAGAATTATTATTAAATATTATACAGACAGAACATTAAAAAAAACTACGAAGGCGGCTGGACCGATTTCGCAGATAGAGTTGCAGATAGCTAATGTTGTATCTAGCAGGACCCGTGGCTTCGCTTGCGCTAAATCTGAGTGCCGAGCGAAGCGAGTATTCTTACTAGTCTCTAGTATTTTAACTATTGTTTTAGCTTTTCTTATCACACTAAAAATTGTTCTTTTATTCTTTTTTGAGTCGACGAATATTTTAATGTCAAATATTTTTAACCGACTTCCGAAAGAAGGAGGAGGTTATCTCTTGAACCAATAAAAATGTATATACAAATGATATTATCACCAATACAAAGTATAGCTTTTATAAATATTAATAGTTTTTGAGAAGACAACAAATTAATCTTTTGTATGAAAAACAGAAAAATAATTAGAATACAAAAACTGTTATAAGAAGTAGGTACGTTCGGGGAAAGTAATTTTTTTAAACTTTCGAGCTTTGTTTACATTTCTAAATTTGAGCCAACTTTAAATCAAATTTGCAAAGTTTTAAACTGCCTTTACCTGCCTGAATTATGTTCGAATTATAAACAACCAACAACGACAACTTGTTTCAGTTAAGTACAGATGACCTTCGAACTGGTTTTAATGGGAAAAGCGAAATAAATGAGATCGTTCGTGTGTAAATAATTTGTACAAAATACCTGGAATATGACGTGTTTTGTCAGATAACATGAAAAATGCCAGGTAATCTTTTAGATATAGTAATATAAATTGCTAAAGAAGTTAAGAGTCACAATTATTGTTATAACTAGCGACTCACCCTTACTTCGCTCGGTTTGTCCCTAGATTTAGCACGAGTAAAGTCGCGAGTTTGCTAATTATACATATACAAACCTTCCTCTTGAATCACTCTATCTATTAAAGAAAACTGCATCAAAATCCGTTGCGTAGTTTTTAAGATCTAAACATACATAGAGACAGACAGACAGCGACTTTGTTTTATACTATGTAGTGATGATGAATTACACTTCTTATCACTTAAACATTTTCTATCTTTTCTTAATTTGTTTGTATTTCATGAATAAAGGTTCTCGAGAAAGGCTATAAAGGACCTTTTCATCTTCCTGATTGAGGTTATTACGTCAATTAACAATAGTAATTCAAGAAAAGTGACGTCAATTCGTCTTTGAAATATTCCCGAGCCTGCTCTTAACAATGTATTTTTTGTTAAAAGTTAAAATAGTTTTAGCACTTTTATTTTATTTTAATAAATAAATAAGGAATCAGAAGAATCTGTCCGTAGGTTATAAATATAAATAATTTTACATAATAACCAAATCTTACTCGGATGTTCGTACTCCAGTTTATATTTATATATTTATAATATGTAGTATATCAACTATCTGGTATCCGTAACACAAGCTTCCTTCGTAGCTTACCACGGAACTAGATGGCGCTGTGTGTAATAATGTCCCAAAAAAAGTACGATATATAAAAAATATATTCTAACTATAACAACACGTCTTTTATTCCTTATATATTATGCTATTGAAAGTCCCTGAAAATCTAGTTCTAAGAAACTTAATTTCACCAAATTATTTATTGCCTTAAGAATTATAAACATTTGCAAAGTTTTTAATCTATTTATTATAAGCTTGAGCTAATGAAAGCGCGTTAAAACAATTTATTCGATCTGACTTTGTAGTCAGTCAAACAGAGGTCGATAACCTTTTTAAAATAAGGTTCAAAATCCTAGTTCTACAGGCTCCCATACATAGCATGACTAGTCACTAAGATCTAAAGAGAATCTGTGACAGCATCAAGCATATTGCCACAATGGGCATCACAGTCGTTTAGCTTCCGTACAAGCGAGACCGTTAGTGACGCGGAAACTATGTGATAACAATAGAATACTTGGGAAAACCGTATATGACGAGATATTTACTTAAATGGAATCGCTCACATTTCCTTTATTACATGATCTTAATATATCTTTACAGTGATATTGAATGAATAACATTTTGTGATTTTGATTATTTATTACTTTTATATCAATGTTTATTAAACGTACTAGCGACTCACCTTCAGAGTTTCAGAGATTAGTCGGAATAAACAGACGGACAGACAGACAGACAAAAATTTTAAGAATTGCTTTTTTGATGATAGCATCGTATATACTTTTATATGTATTTAGTGAAAAGCTGTGAATTTGAAATTAAAAACAGACACTTTTTATGTTTTATAGGTACATTTTTTATACATTATAGGCGCACGCTTGATCACTATCACACCTGATGGAGAGTTATTATGTGACCTAAGGTGGGACGCGCATGCCTAGAAAATGCCTATTCACTCTTTAAATGGATAGATTAGTAAAGTTGGTTGTATCTTGCACAAATTCACTGTTACTGTACAAATTTTACACAACTATATGTAGAAATAGAATAGAGCTTTTTAGTACTAAGTAAAATTAAAAAAAAAACAGTTTTATAGTTCTAGAGATTATACTTGTAATATTAACAAGAAACAAGCAAGCTAAAACTTTGTACTATAGTTTTACCTATAGCTTTAACCACAATACGAAGCTAACTTAAATGTCTCATTAGAGTGTAGACTGTACTACCTGGTATTTCCTAGACGCAGTAAATATTGGTATAATCTTACAAATAGTTAAAGAAGATCGTAAGTTGTTACAATGCAAGGCCACCCATTAATAAATTCCTTTGGTTACTTTTATATTTTGTATTCCAGCCATTTTTCCTACATGAGGCACAAGAGGCATGTCTCACTGCTGGGACTTAACAGGACAAAAGTAATTTAAAAGTTATATAAGTAATTATATAAGTAGTAGATATATCAACTATCTGGCATCCCTAACATAAGCCTCGTAGCTTACCACGAAACTAGATGGCGTTGTGTGTAAAAATGTCCCAATATATTTATTTTATTTTAAATACAACCAACCACAACATCCAGTAAAATATTGGCCAAAATTAGTCGAAACAATTCTTATATGAGTGTTTAGTCCAACTATTTATTCCTAATATTCTATTATACTACGATAAAATCCTAAGAGCGTGGTAGATTTTGTTTTTTTACCATAATATCTTGATGCTTCGTAGCATTTTAATGGGCTAATGGATGTCTCATCTCTAATGATAAGTGATGTAAAAAGATTTTTTTCCGTAAAGCTTTTAACTCTATTGTCAACTAAATGCGAATCTTTATAATACATTTGTAAGGAAACGTCTGTACTGTAATTATACGTTGACAGACGACTTACACTTTCTTTACATTATACTACAATAAAAAAAAAACTAATTTACACTACCCACTCGTATTATAAAATAAAGTTCTCTGATGCATCTGTCTGTTCACAATAAACTCAAAAACTATTGAACCGATTTTCATGTAACTTTCACCAATGGATAGAGTGGTTCTCGAGGAAGATTTTAGTATATAAACTAGCGAAACCCGCGGCATCGTTCGCGCTCAATCTAGGCACGAACCCGAGCAAAGCAAAAGTGAGTCACTCTTACTATGTGTTAAACAAAGGTATTTTTTATAATTTTAGGTTTATTTTACAATCTTTGCTGTAATTAGAAGTGAAGTATCTCCGAATAACCATTATATATGCATTTCATCTCAGCATATCGCTATAAATAACATGTCTATTTTTGGTTTTCTTATTAGAGACAGTAGTTATATATTACTTGTTTCGAGTTAAATTTCATACGTCTATTTTCTATTTCTAGTAAGAAGAACTATATTTAGATATTGAGAATTGCTATTAATGAATAAGGCTGTGGGTGTAGTGTTACACGTGGAAAGTAGTTTAGTGATCAACTTTACTTAAATAAAATGTATAAATATAAATGAATTTTACATTTTATAAGTAAAAATAAAAAAAAATATAATAGGATGGTACTATTTTTATTTTACTGATAATTAATCAAACAATGAAATACGCATCATATAAGTTACTGCCAGTACACAACACAAGATACATAGTCCTTCGGATTACAACTTATATAACTATAACTTATAACTTGTAACTATAACTTATAACTATAACTTATAACTATAACTTATAACTAGTGACTCGCTCTCGCTCCGCTCAGGTTCGACCTTAGAATTAGCGCGACTGAAGCCGCAAGTTCCGCTAGTAAATAAATACAAAAACTTGACAAATTATATACTAAAACCTTTCTCGAGAACCACTTTATCCATTGATGAAAACAACATGAAAATCGGTGCAGTAGTTTTTGAGTTTATTGCGGACAGACAGGCAGACAAACAAACGCGGCGGAGAGTTTGTTTTATAATATGTAGTAAAGCAATAACACCTAACAAAACATGTATAATAGGATTAATTTAAACGACTAGCAACACAAAAACTGAAACAACCTTTTTTATCGACCCTTGGCACGGACCTCTCTTTAATACAGAAGGAGCCAATCCAGCCTGTCCAAGTGCGGGTTGCTAAGTTCTTAAACGACTGTCGTAGTAAAGTGAAGTCATATTATTTTTGTAAAATGTAAAACCATAACCTTATCTTAAAGCAATTATAATATACATACACTAGCCTTTCCCGCGACTCCGCTCGCGTTCTAAAGGCTGAACATTAAAAGAAATATTTTTTTCCCGTTTTTGCAACATTTTTCATTAATGCTTCTCTCCTATTGGTCGTACCGTGATGTAATTTAGCCTATAGCCTTCCTCAATAAACGGACTATCCAACTCAAAAGAATTTTTCAATTCGGACCAGTAGTTACTGAGATTAGCGCGTTCAATAAAACAAACAAACAAATGAACTCTTCAGCTTTATAATATTAGTTTAGATATATAGATAAATAATGTTATTAATTATACAATAATTTAAATAGCCATAACTTCTAATTAGTTCATAAATTTAGTTTTACTAGTAATACTAATTTAATTATAGTCATAAGTACATACCACATTATTATTTAAAATTAAATATTAATTTGTTTATAAATTTAATACTACTGAAAGTTTACTCATTCAAAAGGACGTTAATGTAATGACATAGTTCGTAGAGTCTTTTACGTTTTATGCCGTTAGTTAAGACGAATCATCGTAATCATGAATGATTTCGATGTCGTAAGCATTGATGCTTACGATTTACGACTTAGCGACGTGAGTTGATGAAATAGCGGTTCATAGTATAGATTACATTGCTTCGGTGGTATAGTGGCTAGCATGTACGGTCATACATCGAGAGGTCCTAGGTTCGAGTCCCGCGTCGGGCCAAGTTTAGTTATTGAGTCTTTCTGTTTAGTAAGCCTCAGTAACAGCCCGGAGTAGAGAAGTTGACGGTGTGTCACCCACGTGCCTCGGTGAACACGTCAAGCCGTCGGTCCTGCGCCTTAGCTCTCACTGGTCGTGTCGAGTAGTCGTTCCATCAGAATATGAGAGTGATAGGAACAGAGAGTGCACTTGTGTCTGCGCGTGCACTATATCTCCTGCGCAGTTGGTCAGTCTCAATGAGATTGGCCGCCATGGCCGGAATCTGTCCGAAAACATTATTATTACATTATAAGAGATTATAATGTTATACACCAAGCTTGTATTGTTGACAAATATTTTAATACTAGAGATTTGCCCTCGCTCCTCTCGGGTTGAGATACTTTAACAATTAATACAGATTTCTCATAAATGTCGTCATGGGATTTTTATTTAATAATTATGAAATTTATTTTAATAAAAAACTTTTTTAATCTAAGCGTAATTTTACGTTTCTTTACGCAATCAGATTAATATTCTGTTCGTTAGATCATTACGTAAAGACACCATAAATGGTATATTGACGTCATTGGACAAAAGTGGATGGCAAAACTATAGTATGATGACGTTTTATTTTGATGTATAGATTTGGACATGTTATATTTTATTTTTACCATTTTTATGTAAAAAATACACGTGTCAATGTTTTATTTTTGAATCCTTGAATTTTTAAGAGTATTCACAAATTTCTGAAAAATAGTAATACTGTGGTAATAATAAAGTAGTATATACTATTTAGGTATTATAAAAATTAAAAACCTACCTCTTAGGTACATTACTTCGTTTAATTAAAACCGTTTGAACTTTTTGTTAATATAAATGGTATTGAAATATTAATTAATCATTATTAATACAGAAGGCGAAACTATATTTTTTTGAATTTTTATCCATCTGTCTGTCTGTGACCGCACCATGAGAAATTATTGAACATATTTTGATGAAATTTGGTATGATAATAGTTGGTTATTCGGGTCAACATAGAGGGTAGTTTTTAGACAACGATAACAACAACAACGTTGACAAACCTGCGCGGAGAGAGGAAGAGTCGCGAGTATATAATAAGGCTTTAACGTATTTTTGTATGTGTTAAATAAAACCAAACTCGAAGGTATTACTAGTCACTATACAGTATAAAATAAAGCTTCCCGCTGTCTGTCTGTTCCGAAGTATGCTTAGATCTTTAAAACTACGCAACGCATTTTGATGTGGGTTTTTTTAATAAAAAGAGTAATTGAAGATGAAGATTTATATTATGTATAATACACTAGCGGAACCCGCGGCTTCGCTCGCGCTAAATAGCTAGTAACTAATAAAAATATTCATTAATATGTCACATTGCCATCAATATATTCACTTTCACACTTTTAAATAATTGGAAATAAGTTTAAATATTACTTTTAAATAAGTTTAAATAGATCATCAAATATTGATTACATACTAATTACTATTGAAAAAGCGTGTTAACATCCGACGTATTTGTCCTTTAATAATGACAAATTTACTAGAGCTCTGGGCTTAAGCAGCATACTCATATCCCATGGGAAGAATTCATTCATGAAAAACGTTTCGATAGTAGATATTTTTTGGAAGACGCCTTGGGAATAATGTGATTACCGCCAGGCCATTTCAACATAAAGAATTATTGTTAATTTCTATTTAATTTGAAAAAAAACAGGTTAAGACGAAAATTATATTAGTCCCGCTGAGTTTCTTTCGCCAGTTCTTCTGAGGTCAGAGACTTCTTCTTTCCGAACTGATAGTAGACTCATGACGTTCAGTAAAAAATTGTAATAATATTATGCTGAATAAAATATTTTGATTTTTGATTTTTGTGAATAGGAGGATGGGAGGCTGTAAGGAAAGTTAATGTACCTGAATAGACTCTAAGGTAATATCTACAAATGAAGATCATGTAAAATGTTCACGAAGTCTAGTACAATGACAAAGGTAGGCGAAGTTGGCAGCAGAAGCTAGTTTGAAAATGTAGTGTAAATACATACTTCGTTGACTATCAACGTTATCGATCGATGAAGAATTCGCAATGTGTCTTCGGTCTTAAAGCGCCAAACCATTAAGAGTTGGGTTTTCGTAATATGTCAGGAATCCGTAATAATAGCGGCAAATATTCTTATGCGTAGGATATTTTGCGTTAGACTTCCTTCAAATTCGAAGGCTTTTTGCTACGAAGTTCAATGAATCCTTCATTGAACTGGTTATTGTATTGATCGTACGCCTATGCAATACGACCAAAATCAACTTTGAACGTTTCGATACTTAGTACATTGACCTATTAGATGCAAAAGCATAAAATTAAAATATTTCAAAAATTACACACATATGAAGTTCTCTTTATTCTTTTCATTCACGGCGGTTGAACTACGCGGATGGCGGGAGAGATATAGTATTGTACAAGTATGTATGTGAATAGATAGTGCCTCTATCCCACATATTCTAATATATTTGACACGAACAATGAAAGGCTAGGCTTCAGACTTTAGATGCTCTTCGAGGCACAGGGCAAATGACCGGCAATATATCTCAATAACTATTCTTATCTGGACTGAGGACTCGAACTTAGTATATTTTTTTTCAAAACACCTACATAATTTACATTAAAAAGATGTTAAATTCCATATTTTTTTATTAATTAAGCTAATCCGAATAATTATCACTAATTAATTAATCCGAATAATAATTAGCTTGGTCCTTATAAAGTTGAAGATTTGATTACAAAGTTAGTAAATTTGTTATAGTGAAGCAATAAAATTGTGTTAAAATTCAGTCTGCGAGCGTTTTATTATTTTTTTATATGAAATCACTTAAAGAACCGATATAAAAAGTAAACATCATTTATTAGGGCGTGTGACCCTAACACTATGCCACAATCCGAGTATTTTGCGGTACACTAACTGCCAGTTTCTATAACTCTATCTACCGATAGACCGGTAGATACTTTTGAATACGATTTTGACAGGTTGTAACTTTTAATACCTACCTACCTATAGGTACTCGTAATAACTGTTCTTATCTATTTAATTCCCGAAGGTAGCTTAGGTATAATTCGTCATAAGCAGGTACCTAAGATGGATAATTTGTTAAGGAGTAGGTATTTGTTAAACACAAATTGACACAATTTGTAAACGAAAATAGCAAGCAAATGAGTATTCTATAGCACAATAGGGCTATTGAGTTAAATGTTTGCCTTCACGTTGACTTATTGACGTTCCACCTTGGATTCTTAATCAGTATGCGGAGACTCGTACCACGAGCCCTTTAATGTAAATTGACTTCGTAACTTTTATTGCGTTATGGTTTCTGTAAACTAGTGACCTAATTTTATACTTTCCTTGAACGTGCTTTGGGTCGCGTTGATTTTTGAATGACATTTGATTTTAGTGGTGCATATAAGTACTACCTTTTCTCTATTCTCTAACTCAAGACATAAACAAACACACCTACACACATGTACAAACTGTCGTAAGTATTGCATTTATAATATAATTAATGAAGTAATTAAAATTAATTACTTAAGTCGTTAAGATATTTACTGTTAATATATATATAAAATTATTTAAATAGTAAAATGAAAAGAATATGTCGGTTTTCTCATTGAAGATTTCACTACGCTCAAGCGAGGCTGATGCCCAGAAATAGGACGTTAAATTTGCCATCCCATTTGGGATGAGTTATTTTTACTTACTACACAGTTCACAGTACAACTTACAGTTCAATTTTTATTAATCGATCAAAAACGTTTGCTTCTTATTCGTGTATACAAATTAAAAGTCGTATATTTAAGAAGTTAGTGAATTATGTTATTAATTAAGAATCTACCAAAAAATTGCAAAGACATTTAATGCCTTATTGTTTTTTAATTGTCACCCAATAAATAATGCCTTAGGTAGAACAACGATGAGTGAGTAAAAACTTGTTATAATATAAGTATGAAGATTTTAATATGTTACTCTGCGCATTGTATCAATCTAATATATAAAATTCTCGTGTCACGGTGTTCGAACTTGAACTCCTCCGAAACGGCTTGACCGATTCTCATGAAATTTTGTGAGCATATTGAGTAGGTCTGAGAATCGGCCAACATCTATTTTTCATCCCCCTAAATATTAAGGGTAGTCCACCACTAAATTTTTTTTTTAATTTTTTTGGCAAAATTTTTTGTTTTTATTTTTTTATGATACAGCATACAAAAATACATACAACCATAAATTTTCACCCCTCTACGATCAACCCTTATATTTTATTTGTTAATTAAAATGTCACGGGGTTCGAACTTGAACTCCTCCGAAACGGCTCGACCGATTTTTGTGACCCTTAGCGTGATTGTCGGCCAGGGTGGAGAATCGGCCAACATCTATTTTTCATCCCCCTAAATGTTAAGGGTAGTCCACCCCTAAATTTTATTTTTTATTTTTTAGAAATTCTTTTTTCTACAGATCACCCAATGAGGTTGATTAGCAATTAAAAAAATGAACGCGAGCGAAGCCGCGGGTACAGCTAGTATACATATAGATATGGAATGCCATGCACTGTTTTAATTTTAAGTGACTGGAAATTTAATTAACTAATAGGGGCTGGTCGTGACTCGTGCGTAGTGTACTATAACGTTTTCGGCATACCTAATTCAAGTGGATCTAATTTGTTAATTTATTGAATTTTAAGATTTAAGTTTACTCAATCAATGTCGGTTATTCGAAAGAAGAAAGAATTATTCTTTTTTTATTTCATAAAAGAAGATAATCGATTTAGCTTTTATTAAAGATATCAATTACCATTGTATTTGTGAAAAGATCCTGGCATTAAAGGGTTACGTAACCATCAGACAAACATGAAACCTTTATAATTTTATTATGTCCTATCATTATTAAGTCCGATATCGTGTCACTTTAAATGAAGACACTTACTTTTAGAAATTAATATCCTTTGTAACTTTAAAAAACAAGGCCTTAAGAAAATCTGATTATAAAAACCTTCCGAAACATTTTCAATGAAGATCGAAATTACAATATAAGTTTATTTAAATGAATTTAAAAAACAGAGTAAAAAATATTTCGTTGGATGGAACGGCAGACAAGAAAAATATAAATATCCGATTTTCATTTTCATTTTATGCATCGGCGAAGCTGACATTCTATTGTTCCTGGATATAACAAGGCATGCAAAATGAATTCATGACAGAAACAACACATTCTAATAAGTAGTAATTAGTTTAACGAGCATGAAATTTTCAGACTAAAACTAACGCTTCATAGAATTATGAAATCTTAAGACGCGCTGACTTCACACTGGCAACCTACATATATGCTAGTTAATCTTATCTTAATTATGTAGATCAAAACAACAAGTGTATTACTGTTAACATTATTAAAAATTGATCGTTAATCTATACATCTAGACATATAAATAAAATTGAAGTGTCTGTTTTTAATTTCATATTAACAGCTATTGCTATTCTAGTGAATGCATAAATAAAAGTATATACGGTATTAGCATCAAAAGATCCCTTATAACATTAGCTATCTGCGAGTGAAAGTCCCGTCAAAATCGGTTCAGCCGTTTCAGAGATTAGCCGAAACAAACAGACAGACACACAACAATTTTTTAAATTGATTTTTTGATGTAAGTACCGTGTATACTTTCAAATGCATGTAGTGAAAAATATTTTTATTTAATTTGAAATTAATACACTCAATTTTATTTTAAATATAAACCTACGATTATTTTCTTTTACCTTACATTTGCGTACTACTAACTACCGAGCATTACATGGGGAATTAGGAAATCTTTATTTTGAGAATATTTTAAAACAAGGACGTGAAACTGTCTTTTGTCACTGTAGTATGACAAATTGACTTGCTTCGAGTTTCGTTACAAGGTGACAATAAGATTTGATAAATTGGCTTCGAGTTTTTTCCTGTCAGCTTCGTTGAAAAGCTTTGTGTTGTGATGTACTTTTGTGAAACATAATATTTTGAATACATGAAAATTGTATAGAAATAGAATTTATGTGGAAACGAAATTCTGAATAAGACTTTAATCTCTAGATTATTTATTAGCTCTAGCTATAAATGTTATTAGATCTTTTTTGAGCATACAAAGTTTATATAAATAGAATAATGTTGAAAAAGGCATCGGTACTATTTCTGTATAAAAAGAATTTAATATAAAACGTATTAATCTTTGAAATAGCCATTGATTGTGTAATTCGAGTTGGATCTGTTGTTGTAACAAAATCTATTAGTATCACTTTATAAACAAAGCCTTTGATACTTTAAATATTAAACCAATTTCGTTTATTCTGGGAATTTTATAATGAAGTTGTTTTCTCATTGCTATTCAGAATACTTAACGTTCAGTTATTTATCGAAAAATGTTAGATGATCGGATCGAAGAAGGCAGCTGGTCTTCCTACCATGTAACTATGAGCCCTTGGTACAGATTGCTCCCATTTCACCGACCCACTTCAAAGTAAACTTACATTTAGGGGTCAAGCCATAGATATCGTTACAAACGGAATCGCGCTATGAAGGTCACCAATGTCGCCGTAATAGCATCAAAATATGTACGTATAAGTATATTGCTATGTACGAGCCTATTTAATTACGAGCATATTAAATATGTAAATTCTGCAAGAACAACTTAAAATAAAGAATAGATTTTATCCTCGTAAATTTTTATTTTTGAGGAAAATTTAACAATTTTCACAATTTTGGGAGGGATTTAGGAGAGAAAAACTAGAAAGCTGAAGCTGAGAAATGGCTACATTAAACTATAAATTCTACCCCCAAACCAAAGAAACACTACACAGTTGTATAAAATGACTAAATTTTGTTTTAAAATGTGTCATAAATGTGCAATATAAATCAGATACAGTTAAGTAATAAATTTTTAATGTATGCTACCACTTTAAATTATATTGCAAGTATCAGAAAGTTGCGAATTCCTCCTTAGTTAAAAATAATACAACAAGTTATAAACAAACTTTAAATTTTCTTCGAGGGAACACTCTTTTATATACTTATAGTATATTTTGCTAAACAGACTGACGATACTTCATTACTTAGTAATTGACTCTTGCATTTATTTAGGCTATTTGTAAATAACGTTTCCATTACCGACGATAAACAAACATAAAAGTTTTTTAATCACTCGTGCTGAGGCGCCTCGTAACTGCCAGATTCTCTGCCAAATATTTTCACTGACAGACGGTATTTGTTGATAAAAGCGTCGCCAAGTTCAAGGATGACTCAGATTTTTTTATATCGAGTTAAAAATACATTGCGGGTTTATGTCTGCGTTTGCATTACATCATTAAATATTAAAGGAGAGTTAATTTTTTTTAACTAATTCTCGGGACTAAAATAGAAAATACGTCAGTAAATATAGCTTACGTTACTCGGCGGTAGCATAGCTTTCTAATTTTTCGAGAATGTTAGAATCCATAGAGTAGTGTTAAGGGATAAACTCAAATAGTTTTAAACAATGTTTTGTTCTCTTTTATAAAAGTACAATGAGTAAAAATATATTTTTGCATCAGTTCGGTTATTGAAGACGTTAGTGGCACAGTGCGTATTGACAGACAATATTGTAAACCAGAGACCGGATTCGACTTGATCATATCCATAATTTTATATCGGATGATTGTTCTAAGGCATAACACTACATCTTATCGCATTCATTAACGAGATGACTGTCGGACGTTTCGTTTAAAGAAATGTAATATTTTTATCGGTCTTTAGAACGCGGACGAAGCCGCGGGAAATGCTAGTAATATTATAAAAATGAAAGCGTTAAACTTCAAAGATTTTTGTTTTACGTAAACAAATATGACGGAGAAAAATGATATAAAATATATCATTAACAAAAGTTTATTACATGCCTTTTATATCCACAAACGTATAAAAGTTAAAACGTAAAAAATAAACTTCGAGCACCACTTTTTAGGTTTCTCTTGATAATTTAAAGCTGATAAAACTGTTTGATGTTTGGCCGCAAATTACTTTTGAATATAATTTCTTTTAAGAAATGAACTTCAAAACAAAGTGACGTACTACAGTATTTTCAATTCAGTTAGATTTTTTTGTATATTACGCAATTTCTTCGCCTACCGTTACACGATTTTTTAATAGACGTCATAGGTCTAACGAAACTTTATACCAGGGATCAAAGTAAGGGACTTAGACATTGACGAATTTAACCTAATTTGTATACTATAAATACTTTATAGAATCTTTGTACTTAAAGAACGCATTCATTTGATTATACGTTTTAATAACATTTGGTAACAACTAACAAGAAGATTTGATGGATTTTTTTTTACTTTCGAGCTATCTTTAGAGATGATGTAAAATTTGAGAAACATCATTATTTCGCCCAAATACTCTCTTTTATAGGTTAAAAAATATAGGGTATGTTTTTATTTTTTAGGGTCATAATATATAGGTTAGGAATTTAGAAGAATTTAGCTTGTTTCAATGCGCTAATCTTAGGAACTACTAATACAATTTGAAAAATTCTTTTGATAGCCCGACATTAGATAGCCCATTTATTTAGGAAGACGACTCCATCATATTATATAGATAGATAGATTCGAACATTAGATTAGAATATACCCAGTGACGACATGAAAATGAAAGAAAATTTTAAAAATTATATTTACGAGTAAATCTAGATAAAATGTACAAAATGAAAAGCGTTTCTTTGAAATATTTTTAATTCATCGTTTCTTCTTTTGAAGATAAAATCTTTTTGATAAAGGTCTTAAAAAAATTAAAAAACCTTATTTGTATATTTCTTGTTTGGAAATTTGTTTCTCAAAAATCCATTTTGTAAGTTCGCTACCGATACCTATCTCGTTATCTGTTTTGACTTGACCTCGAATGATTGAACAGTATATTTATTTAAAATTAATATTTATTTTGACTTTATATTTTAAATTTTGCTATCTATTATCGATACTTCGTTGGTTACTCCGCTAACGAAAATGAACTAACGATTTTGCCCACTGGATGCCTAAAAGCTACAAACCAATGACTTGAATTTAATTGATTACAGGCGAACAACTTTCAGATGTACCTAATCCAATAATTCTAAAACTCTAATATGCCATTTGGAATTATTCACCTATCATATATTTTTGTTATTTCATGTAGGCACTTCTTATGCCTAACATGCGCTTTTAAATGTCTTAGTTTAATCACTATTTACAGGAAGTTTGAGAATGAGTTTAATGGTATCGTAAAATCTGCGAAATAATAATAAAAAACTCGATGCATAACTCTCACGGGAACGTGAAATTGAATTTTCCGGTGAAAAATCTCCTATCATTTTTATACATGAAACATGCTTCTAAATAATTTTGTTGACGTCTGCATATTATAGCGAAGATAGTAGATTGATATCTTTCATGAGTCTTATTATTTTCCATGTCATTGAAGTGCTAGGAAGATATTATTTTTAAACGGTTTTATTTAGCTCACCCCGTTTGTTTTTTATTTTTATGTTACAAGGGGAAAGACAGTGAAACCATAATAGAGTAAAAATTCAAGTTCAAAAATTAATAACAAAACATTTTTATAACTATATGTGTATAAGAAAAACATACTTACTACCAAGGCGTTAATTTTAATAACGTCACTTTAAAATAAATAATATAAAATGTAATCGATGTAGTTAATAGTAGGTAGTTCATATTAAAAGCAAATATTGGGACTACGTTGGCCTCCTTCGGTTAAATTACCTACAATGTACCTACATATCGATATGTTATAACTAAGAAAAAGTATACTGTTCTTCCAGCTAATTAATCTATAAATAAACTAGCAATTCTCGCGGCTCCGCCCGCTTTTTAATAACTATTAAAAATAGGTATTGGTGGCAGAATGTTGATAAATTCTTCAGTATCTTGTTCGTTTTCTTCTTTGTTTTCTTTTTCAACAATATTCTGATCTTGTGTTTTAGTATTTTTCCCTACACCCTTTCTCTTATATTTATTGTTTTGTTTGCCATCGTAAGTATTAGTATTTTCATTGTTATTTTGTGTGTCTTTGGATGCTAGTCGTCTCTTTTTTGTTGTTGGTTCGCTTTTCTCTTGGTCTGTTTCTTTATAGTCTTCACTTTCAGTACCAACGCTTCGTCCAGGTATTACTTCCAATTTTTTTTCCTCTTTGGTTCGGTTATATTCATGGTTCCAAATCTCATCTCCTTTAGTATATCTAGAACAGATTTTTCTATTTCAGTTTTGTTTTAATTGTTTTGCACTTCAGGTAGTCTGCTTAAAACCTCTTCCTCATTAATCGGGTATATTCCTGTTTTCCTAAATCCTGCCATTATATTAGCCTTACTGTTGTTACGAAGCTCTTCCATTAATTTATTTAAAAGTCTAGGAAAACATCCCTTTGGAATCGTTGCTTGAGCTTTTCTGTCGGTTTTTTTCCACTTCAATACTAAGTTTCGCCATGCTAGCTTCATAGGCCTGAAGAAAGCCACATCAAGAGGTTGTGTGAGATGTGTACTATTCGCCGGTAAAAAAATGAACGATATATTTTGCTCGTGGCATAGTTTTATTGTCTCCATCGATAAATGCGACGAGAGATTATCGCCTATTAGGCACTTTTTTCCAACTTTATCTTTAAAATGAGGTATTATGATCGATTTAATCCAATCTTCAAAAATGGTTGCATCAAACCAACCGGATTGCGTGCGATTATACCTTGCTCCTGGTGGTCCGTTTTCAGTCCATGTGTTATATAAGTTTTGAGCCTTGTATGCCACATACGGTGGCAGTAAAGCGCCGTCGGCTGTAGCGGCTATCATCAATGAAACTGACGACTTTGAGCTATTCATTACCCTCTCTGGGTACTTCGTTCCTCGTTTAGTAATGATTTTTTTGCGTCCTGGGTCATCGGTCAAATTAGTTTCATCGTAGTTTATTACATTGCTCGGATCAATACCTGCCAATGACTCTTTTAACTCTTTGAAATATTTTTTTATCGTGTCTGGTGAAACTTCTGCCCTTTTTTTCTTAATGTTTTGGCTATATCTTTGGGAAATTTGGTTTTTGTGTCGTTTTAAGAAACTTGCAACAAAGTCGGGTCCCGGTAAATTATTTTTAAATTTGAGCACTGTACGGCCCACTTGGTCAAGATAAGCCTTAACAATGTACCTCAAATCTAATGCATCTAAAGGGCATCCCCATTCCGCACATATATTGATATACTTTATCATACACTCTTCAGTCTCTTCTGTTAAAATAGTTTGCCCTCCTTGTTTCTTTATAGTTTTGACACTATGTCTATAAAGTACAGATTTATCGATATCATATTTCTCAGCTATGGCCTTTAAAGAGAATTTGCCATTCGCATATGCGGTAACAGCTTCATTTATAATATTTTCATCGTACTTTCTATATCTTTTCCCCCTAAGATCAGGCTTATAAACACGCGGCATAATGATTTGTACCTAGAACAGTAAGAAAATATTTATGTAGGCGATGAAAATATTTATCTACCTACATGATTAATAACATAGGTAGCGGCCCTAACACATATTTTTCTAATCACCTCTTAGTCGTTTCTATTAAACCCTATCACGTGTCTATTGAACCCATACTACGTATCTATTCACCCCATACTACGTATCTATTCGCCCCTTCCTCGTGTCTATTAACCTCAATCACAAATAAAAAATGACTTGATTTACAATTTTACAAATATTTCAAAATTAACATCACAAACGCACTTACCTTTTTATTAATCTGCGTCACAAGGAACCAACGAATACATTAACAAGTTGTGATGGCACAAAACACTTTCAAACACAATCAAAATAGTAAATTTTACAGGACTACGTTTAACGTTCATTCAAGGGACTCACTTCAAGATCTTTTTTTATTATGTTGGCCAAACCTCACGTCAATTCAGTCTTGCTATTTTAAGCAGAAATATTATTGCCATTTTAAAAAATATAACTTTCGAAACTTTTTTCTTTCAAAATGTTTGGCTATAGTCTGTATAAAAACATTTTAAGTTTTGTATCTATTCACCCCTGCGATTTTATTCACCCCGTTTTACGGTAATTGTTATTTAGCTTATTAAAGATATATAAGCTTTACAACTAATAATATTTTAATTTATAGACAATTAAAATCATGATCCAGTCCTTTGTTTTCCATTTTATTTTAATCTTTACTTCAAGTCAAATGTTGAAAATTCCAGTCGAGAGTAGTAGTTTGTGTCACGTACGACCAAATCCTCTACTCGTCTGTGTAAATTTCGTTAAAGTGCATGTACCTATTTAGTTAACCTCTGTTTCTTTCTCTCGTTTTTTCACCTTTTTTAACTATTTCATATCCAATTTTTCGGTCAGTCAAACAAAATTTTGCATGTGGAATAAGACAGTTATATTGACAAGTATTTAATTTTTTTTTAAATATGTTGGGACATTATTACACACAGCGCCATCTAGTTCCGTGGTAAGCTACGAAGGAAGCTTGTATTACGGATACCAGATAGTTGATATACTACATATATAAGTTTAAATACAAACATATTATAAATATAAACACCCATGACTGGAGTACAAACATCCGAGTTTAACAAATGAATGCCCCCAAGAGGACTCGAACCCGCGACCGCTGACGCAAGTAAGTAGGGTTTTGTGTCATCAAAATAAACAGAATATTCAAAGTACTTTTAAATTCACTATATAAATAGGATAACACAAATAGTATGTAGCTAATAATCGCAGGGCCGCTATAAATGCAATCTAATCCAATGTCTCATCTTAGAATAACTTCTGCTATTTATTATAATGATATGCTCCGATGAAGTTTATTTATGGAAATTCGATCACGACTTCAGTAAATGCGCAACGCTCCGCAAATTCTAGCATAAATTGACAAATCACTACATATATAAAACAAAGTGGCTTCCCACTGTCTGTCTGTCCCTATGTATGCTTAGATTTTTAAATCTACGCAACGGATTTTGATGCGTTTTTTTAATAGATAGAGTGATTCAAGAACAAGGTTTATATGTATAATACAATAGCGGAACCCGCGGCTTCGCTCACGCTAAATCGAGTTGCTAGTATATAAACTAGCATTTTCGCGTTCTAAAGACTGGAAACCAAATTCTTAGTTTTATATATTACTGGAATTTTATACCTACTGTTAGTATATTTATATTATTTCTCAGAAATGAAGTATGGTTAAATTATAAGTAAACTCTATTAAAGTAATGTTATAAAGCTACATCCTATCTTGCAATGATTGATTAAAATAGAAAAAGAATAATAAAATAAAATATTTTTACGTAAAAAGGAACCCTTACAGGATCATGTTATAACAGAAAGACTTTTTAGTACATTGACGTACTTATAGATAATTTCTACTTGCGAAGTAGGTGGTTTAACTTATACTTCATTATTTTATATTTATGTACTTTTTTTTATACGTATAAAAAAATTTGTATTTCATAAATTTATGCATTTTAAGGAGCATTACAACAACCTAGCAATATGTCCCTTGGTGTGAACGTAACGTTAGCGCGATGTAACTTACCATATTTGGGGCGATCTATGAACTATATTTTCTCATTTATAACCGACTTCAAAAGGGAGGAGGTTATATAATCTAGGTTTTAGAGTTTCATAGCCGAAATTTTCTAATCTTTATAAAGGTTTTAAAATGGTGAACAAAATCTAAATAAAATATCCTTTTATTTAGACTTATTTAGACTCGTATAATACTGTATACTAACATAATATAAATAGATATGTTGGGATATTATTAGAACAGCGACATCTAGCTCCGTGGCAACGAGGCTTGTGTTACGGATACCAGATAGTTGATATACTACACATATATATTTTAACTATATCACTACATAGTATAAAACAAAGTCGCCTTTTCTGTCCCTATATCCCTATATCCCTATGTGCGCTTAAATCTTTAAAACTACGCAACGGATTTTGATGCGGTTTTTTCCAATAGATAGAGTGATTCAAGAGGAAGGTTTATATGCATAGCTAGCGGATCCCGCGGCTTTGCCTGTGCTAAATCTAGGGAAGAGCCCGAGCGAAGCGAGGGCGAGTCGCTAGTACATATTATAAATATAAACACCCATGAATGGAGTGCAAACATTTGTGCTCAACAAATTAATGCCCCCAGCGGGACACGAACCCGTGACCGCTGGCGTAGAATGCAGGGTCACTACCAACTGAGCGTAACGTGTCGTCTAAAATAAGAAAGAGGAAAGGTTTGTATGTAAGTATGTTTGTAACGAATTGGCTCAAAAAGTACTGGACCGATTTAAAAAAATTCTATAATTCTATTCTATAATCTTCTAACCGATTCTAAATTCTAAAAAAATAAGAATCCCTACTAAAACTTCAATAAGAGGAGGCGAGGAGGCATGCAGTATATGAAATAGGTAGGTAGCCGCGCGGCACAGGAGTATATTAAAGCTGGAGTAATTTTGGAGAATTTTTAACCCAGCGAGTGACCGAATGAAGTTTAGTAGCAATTAAAAAAATGAACGCGGGCGAAGCCGCGCGTAATGCTATTCTCAAATATATTGTAAGGGACGAGCTCGAGAAATGCGTGTTATAATTATTAATAGACAGTGGTAGCTCAGCGGTAACGCGTCGCTTGGATAACCGAGTGATGCGGGTTCAAATCCGGGTCTCGCACCTCTGATGTTTTCATGTGCGAATCATTTATATCATGATTACCACTTGTCTTACGGTGAAGGAAAACATCGTGAGGAAACCTGCATGTCTGAGAAAACCTAACAAGTTTTCGAAAGGCATGTGAAGTCCGCCAACACGCACTAGGCCAGCGCGGTGGACTATGGCCTGATCCCCCTCGTACTGAGGGAGGCCCATGCCCAGCAGTGGGACGTTAAAAAGGGCTGTTGATGATGATGATGATGATGAATTATTTTATATATAATAAATAAATTTATGTAATGCGCATCAATTTATAAACAACTTTCTATTGCTATTTAGTCATTTCATGAAAAGCTAATTAAAGTATGTATATAAATATGAATTTATTATTTATATAAAGAAGTTATAATAAAGTTTTAACCAAATAATTACGTTTTATCTTATTTACTTTTTTCTTTTTTGAGACACTTAAATTAACACTCGTAGAGGTCATTAAAGTAATTTTGACGACGTTGTATATTGCACTGGCCATTAGTGCTATTAAACGTGAATGCCAGATGCCTTCATAACAAGATTAGGAGGAGCCTCGCAGACCTGGAGTACACGAGGTGATTCATCCTGAGATTCCCGTCGTAGTGACGTCAATCTGCCACCTGCCAAAAATGATTAGAGCTTTGAAAAGCTTCATTTACAAATAATTACTGTTTTACAAATGAAAATAAAAATTATATCATATAAATGTGTGTAAGCAATCTTTAATAGAAATTCAAAGAACCACGAGAGATGTGACGTCAGTATGACACCTGTTGAGCGTAAGTTGCGTTAAAAGTTTCGTAATTTTAAACAAATCAGTGAGCTTTTAAAAAGATTTGTAGTTTCTAACATTGCACAACATTCTATATAAATGTTTAGTAGAGCTTTATTGAATCAGGTGTTATTTTATGCGTATAAGTGTACAATTTAATACTATTAAATACTTATGTTATTATTACTTAATAGATTTATGGTAATTATTTTCTAAACACTTACTGTTAGAGTTATTCCTGTTGGACAGTGATACCTTACATACTAGGTACTATTATGTATAATACCTTAGTGAAATATTTTTCACGGTCCCGTTATTAATTAGTCCTAGATTGAGTTCCTGAGCCGTGTCATAAATATGGACTTATTAATTTGGGCGTTCTTAGTTGGCATAGCGGTTTAATTGTTACATTTAGACATCTTGTATACATTTCTAGTTGTAGAATAGTGTTCGTTTTGATTTTGGGAGTCGGATATGAATTTTAGAAGTCAGATTGTACCACTTTTGTGCTTATACCTACACTTTAGTAGGTTTATATCACCTGCGCATATTGATCAATGATTAGTCGCCCTAATCATTTGTGTTGTTCGGAAGTCATTATTTCTAACCGTGCTAAGATACATTACAATTATTTTATGTATATTATTATACTTTTAATCAAAAAATTCATGAGTTATGACATTACATACACAAAAACGTTTGATGTTACGGAACCCAAGGCGCGCGTTTGAGACTCGCATCTATTCGGTTTTTAAGTACAACATAATATATAAAATGTAAAATATAAGAAAAATTTGTATATTATGGAAGGTATCACAAATCTTCTAAGACAGGCTACGTAATGCAAACATGTAATCGATTAGTCGTAGTTAGAACAAAGTTGCACGTGAAAGTAAACAGCAGTTAATTATACGAATTCACTGAAATATTTATAAACACCTTCTAATTTGTGTGTTTGCAAACGTGAATGTAATATAAATTCCATATAAATGTTTTAGTACTCACAAATCAATCATTTTACGAAACTTCGTTATTCTCGTTAGTGAACCTTCAACGATTTAGGGGAAAGCTATTTATCACAGGTAATACAAGGTTGTATCAATTTATAGGTAGACTAGCAACTCACCCTCGATTCTCTTCCATTTTCAGGCAGTAAAAAGTACATGTAGACCGGAAAAACCAGCTATAACTATTCACTCTACCTAATTACGTAATGCAGTTAAAAACTGATATACAGAAATTCAAAAAAAATTGGGAGTATGAGGTATCGGTAATAATTACTATATAAAGATCATCCAAATAATATGTAATGTTCAGATTCGACTCAGATTATTTTTTATCCAATTGGTACATGTGTATTTTTTAAGGACATAAATAGCAATGTTTTTAAGCAAAAAAGTAATAGTCAATTAAAACCCGCTATTTTGTCTTGATGACATCGTTCAAATGTTTTAAGTTTGTAGTAATAAAGGATACTATGTGTTCGATTTAGGGAAATAGGGAAGACCTGAAGTACGAAGCTCTAAGCCGACTGGGATGGCGACGCACTAGGGCTATTTCTGCTCCATCTAGGGGAGATAGGACATACAAGTAAATGATCTTAATGATGATCGATTTAATGCATGTACAATATATATTGTACTTAAAAACCGAATAGGTGCGAGTCTTAATCGCTGGTCTTGGGTTCCGTCACATCAAACGTTTTTATTTATGTAATGTCTTAACTTAAGTATTTTTAGATTAAAAGTATAACAATGTACTCATAAATAGTTTGATAAAAAATCTTGACCAAAATTTTTTTTTTTTAGTAATGTGATTAGATGATTTTTCTATCAACAGGATAACTATTAAACAATAATCAACTATAGAAACATGACTTGCTTGCTAATATATTTTGTAAGGAGTTTAGTACAAATGTATAGTATTTTATTATCATTAGTGACATATTATAGTACTCCACAAGTGCTCTAACAAACGGTATTTCGTCTTCATTACTGTCCATCTAATACCCCAAGGAGATAAATATTCGACGAGATCAAGCCCAAGACCGACGGCTTTACATGCTCCCCGAGTCAGGTGCGTGAAACGCCGCCTATTTCCCAATACAGGTTTGACGCTGAAACTTTCTGAACTGAAGGACTCAAAGGACAAACTTGGCACGACATGTGCTGTAGGTACATACTAGACCATCTAGTTAGAATGAACGAGTTACTGCCTATGTAAATAGCGTTATCTATACTGTATTGTTGTTGGTACATTTACATTTACGAGAAAACCACTGGCCAGATTTTGATGAAATTTTGTGTGATGTTATTATCCGAGTCAACGCATAGGATACTTTTAATGCGGAAATATACAATTTCTGAGAAATCTACATTTATCGTGGACGAATCTTGGACGAACCCGAGCGGAGCGAGGGTGAGTCGCTGAGGATATACGTAAAGAAGATTGTTTGGTGATTGACTTGCGATGCTTCATTAAAGTTATTCATTTAATATAGGAGTAGCTTATAATTTTTATAACGATTAAAGATTTTTTTAACAATATAATATCTTAGATATATTTATTTCTAAATTATTTCTAATAAGGCGTGAAAGTTAACAATAACTTATTTTGTTATTTAAACGTAAATTGAAGGAGAAAAGAACATTATACTTCTAGATTTAATGTAAGAGATTGAAAAAGTTTTATTTAATACGTCGTTTTAGAATAATTTGGTATTCAAATGTGATCTTTTAAGTGCTAAATAAACTTTCAATTTGTTCACAAATATTACAAAAGTTATTACGTCAGAACTTCGGACATTTAGTCAGATCACGTTTATATCTAAGTAGTTTATCCTCTTGCTGGTTTAACGAGGCGTCGGAGAGTTTTTAATAGATTTGTTTAACATAACATTCATTTTATTTACAGTATCATTAAATGAACGGAGTTTGATGTTAATGTACTTAATGAATCAATTATGAAATCTAATTTCTGAACTATAATATACGTAATTTTCCAACCTTAAGAAGGTTATATACATTGACAAAATATAATCAGATACAAAACCAGAAATAAAAATGTATTTTAATATCTAGAAAATTCAACGTAATTCAGGTGAATATTTTGCCCTCGAAAATTTTACATTACAAAGTGGTTATTAGTTACCAAACGAGCTGATGGATTGATCCAATAATGGAAAATTCAAATTGAAGAAGCTTACTTCTTTGAGATGTAAAATACATTTTTATTAACTAATGACATACCCTCGCTTTCTTTGTATGCACTCGGTCATTGCCTGACTCTGAATTTTATAAGGTGCAACAAACCAACACACATACACAAGCTATCGCAATTATAATAGTTGTATGTGTTCATGATACATGGGGGCCGGCAGAAATATTTTCGGGGGTGAATCTGCCTGTTCACTTTAAATACTAACTAATCTTTAAATGATTACTTTATAATTTCATTCATTAATTTTTTTGGAGATAGCTAAATTTATTCTTTTTTCTATTCATTTTCTTCGTGGCAAGTGGGTGAAAGTGCACCGCCCCCTTCCCCTCTCGCTCCCTTGCACTCTCCTCCAGGTGCCCAAGTTAGATATTACCACTGTATTATAACCCAAGATACATAATCTACCTCTTTTTCTATATTTTCCAATTCGAATGTAATAATAAGTACCTATAAACTAACTTACAAATTTTCATCAATAAGATTAATTCCTCTTTAATCGAAACATGTTTAGCATTTTTTCTTATGAATTGATTAAAAATATTTCAATACATCATTTTGAAAGCTTCATCTTACATAATAAGGCCGTATATAAGTACAAGCAATTGTAGGTATATGATATTTCATATTAGGGGTCGTCCATAAATCACGTGATGTTTTTAAGCAACTTTTTAGACCCCC
Organism: Boloria selene; assembly: GCA_905231865.2. Classification (NCBI taxonomy): domain Eukaryota; kingdom Metazoa; phylum Arthropoda; class Insecta; order Lepidoptera; family Nymphalidae; genus Boloria; species Boloria selene. The sequence goes on from HG993149.1 coordinate 8,133,517, forward strand.
CCTCCCCCATGGTGATACGTGGTGAGGTTTAAGATTACCCCCCCACTCAAAATCACGTGTATTTTTTACAAAGTACCTACTTTAAAAAATCTTTAAAAAAATTTTTAAGTAAAGGTTAACAAGTATAATCTAATATAATTTTAACCGTGATAAAAATGTAAAAATTCTAACTAAGAAGAATAAATGACAAAATAATAATCGTAAAATTTTACTATTATACCTGAAGCAAATACTGGCTCTCTCACACATGCTCGCTATAGGTACTACTGCGGAGAAGGTAAGTCATAGAATAAAGCACTGTCATTCTACTCGACATACGACATACTCTACTAAGACTTCATGGCTATCGATAACCTTATTATTTCGCACTTCTGCGTGGACTTTTGCAGCCTTTTTTAAAAGTAAATTTTTTTAAGATCTGTTGTCCTTCCTTGTCCATCAAGTTGGGTTCCATAAGAGTAATGCGGAAGTATGAGTCTAACCTATGTGACTGGGAGTGACGCATAATATACTTACTGGCTACTGCTCCTTTTTCCGTAGTTTTTTTGTACACTAGCACCTAAAGAATCCTTACGACTCGACTAAAATCCTGCCAGAATTTTCTTTTTTCTCATTAACAAAATCAATGGGATTTGGTGGTTTATGTATGGTCTTTGACTGTATGCATACCCTCTAGTTTCGGCCGACGGTCAATTAACTTTGAGCACTGGGTACATCACCCGGTGTAAAGTTAAGTCAAAATGGTAATAAAAAAACCAATAGTATTCACTTCTCTTAAACTTTTAGTGCTCATATTCACATATGTAAATATAGTAAAAGTTTTTGAGAATATCATTAAAAATGTATGATTCGTCCGTCTGTAACTTATAACTACTACTATAACAATGTAATATTACTTATAGTTTATGTATGTCTTAATTTTTATACATGATATTAATGGAAGTATGTCAATACTTTTTATAAGTAATCCAAAGGAATTAAGACCAATCGGTTCAATATTACACTTCCATTCTTACTAATAGCGACGCTTCGTGTGTCTGGGGGAATGTTTGGCCCATCCTATTGGTCTGTTATGAAGAATTTATAATACACGATTTTTAAAGCATAACATAGCTTTTAATAGTGCCATTTCTTGCAATAGTAGTTCCTGTACAGTTCTTTTCAGAGAAGTTTTGGAGGTGACTAGGCTTATTATTATAAAAGTTCGGCGATTGTCGCGGCGCGCGGGATAATCCCAACGGTGAGTAAAAAAAAATCACGTGATAACTCACTACACCCCCCCTCCCTCCTGGTGATATTTCGTGATTTCTTCCGAACCCCCTCCCCCCCATTCAAACATCACGTGATTTATGGACGACCCCTTATTTGAAATTAAAGAAAAATAATATTAAGATATATGTAATAAGATTATGACGACTCGTTTGGCTCAGTTGGTAGTGCCCTGCTTTCTACGCCAGCGGTCGCGGGTTCGAGTCCCGCTGGGG